>CAXIWN010000002.1:5867790-8476357 GCA_964036215.1 Oscheius sp. DF5033 | reverse complement strand
GGCGATCGCCAATTTTGGCGATTTGGATTTTTGGCGATTTGGATTTTTGGCGATCGCCAATTTTGGCGATTTGGATTTTTGGCGATTTGGATTTTTGGCGATTTGGATTTTTGGCGATTTGGATTTTTGGCGATTTGGATTTTTGGCGATTTGGATTTTTGGCGATTTGGATTTTTGGCGATTTGGATTTTTGGCGATTTGGATTTTTGGCGATCGCCAATTTTGGCGATTTGGATTTTTGGCGATCGCCAATTTTGGCGATTTGGATTTTTGGCGATCGCCAATTTTGGCGATTTGGATTTTTGGCGATTTGGATTTTTGGCGATCGCCAATTTTGGCGATTTGGATTTTTGGCGATCGCCAATTTTGGAGATTTGGATTTTTGGCGATCGCCAATTTTGGCGATTTGGATTTTTGGCGATTTGGATTTTTGGCGATTTGGATTTTTGGCGATCGCCAATTTTGGCGATTTGGATTTTTGGCGATCGCCAATTTTGGCGATTTGGATTTTTGGCGATCGCCAATTTTGGCGATTTGGATTTTTGGCGATCGCCAATTTTGGAGATTTGGATTTTTGGCGATCGCCAATTTTGGCGATTTGGATTTTTGGCGATCGCCAATTTTGGCGATTTGGATTTTTGGCGATCGCCAATTTTGGCGATTTGGATTTTTGGCGATCGCCAATTTTGGCGATTTGGACTTTTGGCGATTTGGATTTTTGGCGATTTGGATTTTTGGCGATTTGGATTTTTGGCGATTTGGATTTTTGGCGATTTGGATTTTTGGCGATTTGGATTTTTGGCGATTTTTGGCGATCGCCAATTTTGGCGATTTGGATTTTTGGCGATCGCCAATTTTGGCGATTTGGATTTTTGGCGATCGCCAATTTTGGCGATTTGGATTTTTGGCGATTTGGATTTTTGGCGATCGCCAATTTTGGCGATTTGGATTTTTGGCGATCGCCAATTTTGGAGATTTGGATTTTTGGCGATCGCCAATTTTGGCGATTTGGATTTTTGGCGATTTGGATTTTTGGCGATTTGGATTTTTGGCGATTTGGATTTTTGGCGATTTGGATTTTTGGCGATTTGGATTTTTGGCGATTTGGATTTTTGGCGATCGCCAATTTTGGCGATTTGGATTTTTGGCGATCGCCAATTTTGGCGATTTGGATTTTTGGCGATCGCCAATTTTGGCGATTTGGATTTTTGGCGATCGCCAATTTTGGCGATTTGGATTTTTGGCGATCGCCAATTTTGGAGATTTGGATTTTTGGCGATCGCCAATTTTGGCGATTTGGATTTTTGGCGATCGCCAATTTTGGCGATTTGGATTTTTGGCGATCGCCAATTTTGGCGATTTGGATTTTTGGCGATCGCCAATTTTGGCGACTTGGATTTTTGGCGATTTGGATTTTTGGCGATTTGGATTTTTGGCGATCGCCAATTTTGGCGATTTGGATTTTTGGCGATCGCCAATTTTGGCGATTTGGATTTTTGGCGATTTGGATTTTTGGCGATCGCCAATTTTGGCGATTTGGATTTTTGGCGATTTGGATTTTTGGCGATTTGGATTTTTGGCGATTTGGATTTTTGGCGATTTGGATTTTTGGCGATTTGGATTTTTGGCGATTTGGATTTTTGGCGATTTGGATTTTTGGCGATTTGGATTTTTGGCGATCGCCAATTTTGGCGATTTGGATTTTTGGCGATCGCCAATTTTGGCGATTTGGATTTTTGGCGATCGCCAATTTTGGCGATTTGGATTTTTGGCGATCGCCAATTTTGGCGATTTGGATTTTTGGCGATCGCCAATTTTGGCGATTTGGATTTTTGGCGATCGCCAATTTTGGCGATTTGGATTTTTGGCGATCGCCAATTTTGGCGATTTGGATTTTTGGCGATTTGGATTTTTGGCGATCGCCAATTTTGGCGATTTGGATTTTTGGCGATTTGGATTTTTGGCGATTTGGATTTTTGGCGATTTGGATTTTTGGCGATTTGGATTTTTGGCGATTTGGATTTTTGGCGATTTGGATTTTTGGCGATTTGGATTTTTGGCGATTTGGATTTTTGGCGATCGCCAATTTTGGCGATTTGGATTTTTGGCGATCGCCAATTTTGGCGATTTGGATTTTTGGCGATCGCCAATTTTGGCGATTTGGATTTTTGGCGATCGCCAATTTTGGCGATTTGGATTTTTGGCGATCGCCAATTTTGGCGATTTGGATTTTTGGCGATCGCCAATTTTGGAGATTTGGATTTTTGGCGATCGCCAATTTTGGCGATTTGGATTTTTGGCGATCGCCAATTTTGGCGATTTGGATTTTTGGCGATCGCCAATTTTGGCGATTTGGATTTTTGGCGATCGCCAATTTTGGCGATTTGGACTTTTGGCGATTTGGATTTTTGGCGATTTGGATTTTTGGCGATTTGGATTTTTGGCGATTTGGATTTTTGGCGATTTGGATTTTTGGCGATTTGGATTTTTGGCGATCGCCAATTTTGGCGATTTGGATTTTTGGCGATCGCCAATTTTGGAGATTTGGATTTTTGGCGATCGCCAATTTTGGCGATTTGGATTTTTGGCGATTTGGATTTTTGGCGATTTGGATTTTTGGCGATTTGGATTTTTGGCGATTTGGATTTTTGGCGATTTGGATTTTTGGCGATTTGGATTTTTGGCGATTTGGATTTTTGGCGATCGCCAATTTTGGCGATTTGGATTTTTGGCGATCGCCAATTTTGGCGATTTGGATTTTTGGCGATCGCCAATTTTGGCGATTTGGATTTTTGGCGATCGCCAATTTTGGCGATTTGGATTTTTGGCGATCGCCAATTTTGGCGATTTGGATTTTTGGCGATCGCCAATTTTGGAGATTTGGATTTTTGGCGATCGCCAATTTTGGCGATTTGGATTTTTGGCGATCGCCAATTTTGGCGATTTGGATTTTTGGCGATCGCCAATTTTGGCGATTTGGATTTTTGGCGATCGCCAATTTTAGCGATTTGGACTTTTGGCGATTTGGATTTTTGGCGATTTGGATTTTTGGCGATTTGGATTTTTGGCGATTTGGATTTTTGGCGATTTGGATTTTTGGCGATTTGGATTTTTGGCGATTTGGATTTTTGGCGATTTGGATTTTTGGCGATTTGGATTTTTGGCGATCGCCAATTTTGGCGATTTGGATTTTTGGCGATTTGGATTTTTGGCGATTTCGATTTTTGGCGATCGCCAATTTTGGAGATTTGGATTTTTGGCGATCGCCAATTTTGGCGATTTGGATTTTTGGCGATTTAGATTTTTGGCGATTTGGATTTATGGCGATTTGGATTTTTGGCGATTTGGATTTTTGGCGATTTGGATTTTTGGCGATTTGGATTTTTGGCGATCGCCAATTTTGGCGATTTGGATTTTTGGCGATCGCCAATTTTGGCGATTTGGATTTTTGGCGATCGCCAATTTTGGCGATTTGGATTTTTGGCGATCGCCAATTTTGGCGACTTGGATTTTTGGCGATTTGGATTTTTGGCGATTTGGATTTTTGGCGATCGCCAATTTTGGCGATTTGGATTTTTGGCGATCGCCAATTTTGGCGATTTGGATTTTTGGCGATTTGGATTTTTGGCGATCGCCAATTTTGGCGATTTGGATTTTTGGCGATTTGGATTTTTGGCGATTTCGATTTTTGGCGATCGCCAATTTTGGAGATTTGGATTTTTGGCGATTTGGATTTTTGGCGATTTCGATTTTTGGCGATCGCCAATTTTGGCGATTTGGATTTTTGGCGATTTGGATTTTTGGCGATTTGGATTTTTGGCGATTTGGATTTTTGGCGATTTGGATTTTTGGCGATTTGGATTTTTGGCGATTTGGATTTTTGGCGATCGCCAATTTTGGAGATTTGGATTTTTGGCGATCGCCAATTTTGGCGATTTGGATTTTTGGCGATTTGGATTTTTGGCGATTTGGATTTTTGGCGATTTGGATTTTTGGGCGATTTGGATTTTTGGGCGATTTGGATTTTTGGCGATTTGGATTTTTGGCGATTTGGATTTTTGGCGATCGCCAATTTTGGCGATTTGGATTTTTGGCGATCGCCAATTTTGGGCGATTTGGATTTTTGGCGATTTGGATTTTTGGCGATCGCCAATTTTGGCGATTTGGATTTTTGGCGATCGCCAATTTTGGAGATTTGGATTTTTGGCGATCGCCAATTTTGGCGATTTGGATTTTTGGCGATTTGGATTTTTGGCGATTTGGATTTTTGGCGATTTGGATTTTTGGCGATTTGGATTTTTGGCGATCGCCAATTTTGGCGATTTGGATTTTTGGCGATCGCCAATTTTGGCGATTTGGATTTTGGCGATCGCCAATTTTGGAGATTTGGATTTTTGGCGATCGCCAATTTTGGCGATTTGGATTTTTGGCGATCGCCAATTTTGGCGATTTGGATTTTTGGCGATCGCCAATTTTGGCGATTTGGATTTTTGGCGATCGCCAATTTTGGCGATTTGGTCTTTTGGCGATTTGGATTTTTGGCGATTTGGATTTTTGGCGATTTGGATTTTTGGCGATTTGGATTTTTGGCGATTTGGATTTTTGGCGATTTGGATTTTTGGCGATCGCCAATTTTGGCGATTTGGATTTTTGGCGATTTGGATTTTTGGCGATCGCCAATTTTGGCGATTTGGATTTTTGGCGATCGCCAATTTTGGAGATTTGGATTTTTGGCGATCGCCAATTTTGGCGATTTGGATTTTTGGCGATTTGGATTTTTGGCGATTTGGATTTTTGGGCGATTTGGATTTTTGGCGATTTGGATTTTTGGCGATTTGGATTTTTGGCGATTTGGATTTTTGGCGATCGCCAATTTTGGCGATTTGGATTTTTGGCGATCGCCAATTTTGGCGATTTGGATTTTTGGCGATCGCCAATTTTGGCGATTTGGATTTTTGGCGATCGCCAATTTTGGCGATTTGGATTTTTGGCGATTTGGATTTTTGGCGATCGCCAATTTTGGCGATTTGGATTTTTTTGGCGATTTGGATTTTTGGCGATCGCCAATTTTGGCGATTTGGGACTTTTGGCGATTTGGATTTTTGGCGATCGCCAATTTTGGCGATTTGGATTTTTGGCGATCGCCAATTTTGGCGATTTGGATTTTTGGCGATCGCCAATTTTGGCGATTTGGATTTTTGGCGATCGCCAATTTTGGCGATTTGGATTTTTGGCGATCGCCAATTTTGGCGATTTGGATTTTTGGCGATCGCCAATTTTGGCGATTTGGATTTTTGGCGATCGCCAATTTTGGCGATTTGGATTTTTGGCGATCGCCAATTTTGGCGATTTGGATTTTTGGCGATCGCCAATTTTGGCGATTTGGACTTTTGGCGATTTGGATTTTTGGCGATTTGGATTTTTGGCGATTTGGATTTTTGGCGATTTGGATTTTTGGCGATTTGGATTTTTGGCGATTTGGATTTTTGGCGATTTGGATTTTTGGCGATTTGGATTTTTGGCGATTTGGATTTTTGGCGATCGCCAATTTTGGCGATTTGGATTTTTGGCGATCGCCAATTTTGGCGATTTGGATTTTTTGGCGATCGCCAATTTTGGAGATTTGGATTTTTGGCGATCGCCAATTTTGGGCGATTTGGATTTTTGGCGATTTGGATTTTTGGCGATTTGGATTTTTGGCGATTTGGATTTTTGGCGATTTGGATTTTTGGCGATTTGGATTTTTGGCGATTTGGATTTTTGGCGATTTGGATTTTTGGCGATCGCCAATTTTGGCGATTTGGATTTTTGGCGATCGCCAATTTTGGCGATTTGGATTTTTGGCGATCGCCAATTTTGGCGATTTGGATTTTTGGCGATCGCCAATTTTGGCGATTTGGATTTTTGGCGATCGCCAATTTTGGCGATTTGGATTTTTGGCGATTTGGATTTTTGGGCGATTTGGATTTTTGGCGATTTGGATTTTTGGCGATTTGGATTTTTGGCGATTTGGATTTTTGGCGATTTGGATTTTTGGCGATTTGGATTTTTGGCGATCGCCAATTTTGGCGATTTGGATTTTTGGCGATCGCCAATTTTGGCGATTTGGATTTTTGGCGATCGCCAATTTTGGCGATTTGGATTTTTGGCGATCGCCAATTTTGGCGATTTGGATTTTTGGCGATTTGGATTTTTGGCGATTTGGATTTTTGGCGATTTGGATTTTTGGCGATTTGGATTTTTGGCGATTTGGATTTTTGGCGATTTGGATTTTTGGCGATTTGGATTTTTGGCGATTTGGATTTTTGGCGATTTGGATTTTTGGCGATTTGGATTTTTGGCGATTTGGATTTTTGGCGATCGCCAATTTTGGCGATTTGGGATTTTTGGCGATCGCCAATTTTGGCGATTTGGATTTTTGGCGATCGCCAATTTTGGCGATTTGGACTTTTGGCGATTTGGATTTTTGGCGATTTGGATTTTTGGCGATTTGGATTTTTGGCGATTTGGATTTTTGGCGATTTGGATTTTTGGCGATTTGGATTTTGGCGATTTGGGATTTTGGCGATTTGGATTTTTGGCGATTTGGATTTTTGGCGATTTGGATTTTTGGCGATTTGGATTTTTGGCGATCGCCAATTTTGGCGATTTGGATTTTTGGCGATCGCCAATTTTGGCGATTTGGATTTTTGGCGATTTGGATTTTTGGCGATTTGGATTTTTGGCGATTTGGATTTTTGGCGATTTGGATTTTTGGCGATTTGGATTTTTGGCGATTTGGATTTTTGGCGATTTGGATTTTTGGCGATTTGGATTTTTGGCGATTTGGATTTTTGGCGATCGCCAATTTTGGCGATTTGGATTTTTGGCGATCGCCAATTTTGGCGATTTGGACTTTTGGCGATTTGGATTTTGGCGATTTGGATTTTTGGCGATTTGGATTTTTGGCGATTTGGATTTTGGCGATTTGGATTTTTGGCGATCGCCAATTTTGGCGATTTGGATTTTTGGCGATTTGGATTTTTGGCGATCGCCAATTTTGGCGATTTGGATTTTTGGCGATCGCCAATTTTGGCGATTTGGATTTTTGGCGATCGCCAATTTTGGCGATTTGGATTTTTGGCGATCGCCAATTTTGGAGATTTGGATTTTTGGCGATCGCCAATTTTGGCGATTTGGATTTTTGGCGATTTGGATTTTTGGCGATTTGGATTTTTGGCGATTTGGATTTTTGGCGATTTGGATTTTTGGCGATTTGGATTTTTGGCGATTTGGATTTTTGGCGATTTGGATTTTTGGCGATCGCCAATTTTGGCGATTTGGATTTTTGGCGATCGCCAATTTTGGCGATTTGGATTTTTGGCGATCGCCAATTTTGCCGATTTGGATTTTTGGCGATCGCCAATTTTGGCGATTTGGATTTTTGGCGATCGCCAATTTTGGCGATTTGGACTTTTGGCGATTTGGATTTTTGGCGATTTGGATTTTTGGCGATTTGGATTTTTGGCGATTTGGATTTTTGGCGATTTGGATTTTTGGCGATTTGGATTTTTGGCGATCGCCAATTTTGGCGATTTGGATTTTTGGCGATTTGGATTTTGGCGATTTGGATTTTTGGCGATTTGGATTTTTGGCGATCGCCAATTTTGGCGATTTGGATTTTTGGCGATCGCCAATTTTGGCGATTTGGATTTTTGGCGATCGCCAATTTTGGCGATTTGGATTTTTGGCGATTTGGATTTTTGGCGATTTGGATTTTTGGCGATTTGGATTTTTGGCGATCGCCAATTTTGGAGATTTGGATTTTTGGCGATCGCCAATTTTGGCGATTTGGATTTTTGGCGATTTGGATTTTTGGCGATTTGGATTTATGGCGATTTGGATTTTTGGCGATTTGGATTTTTGGCGATTTGGATTTTTGGCGATTTGGATTTTTGGCGATTTGGATTTTTGGCGATCGCCAAATATGGCCGAATTCGGCCAAATTTGGCGATCGCCAAAATCCAAATCGCCAAAAATCCAAATCGCCAAAAATCCAAATCGCCAAAAATCCAAATCGCCAAAAATCCAAATCGCCATAAATCCAAATCGCCAAAAATCCAAATCGCCAAAAATCCAAATCGCCAAAATTGGCGATCGCCAAAAATCCAAATCTCCAAAATTGGCGATCGCCAAAAATCCAAATCGCCAAAAATCCAAATCGCCAAAAATCCAAATCGCCAAAAATCCAAATCGCCAAAATTGGCGATCGCCAAAAATCCAAATCGCCAAAATTGGCGATCGCCAAAAATCCAAATCGCCAAAATTGGCGATCGCAAAAATCCAAATCGCCAAAAATCCAAATCGCCAAAAATCCAAATCGCCAAAAATCCAAATCGCCAAAATTGGCGATCGCCAAAAATCCAAATCGCCAAAAATCCAAATCGCCAAAAATCCAAATCGCCAAAAATCCAAATCGCCAAAAATCCAAATCGCCAAAAATCCAAATCGCCAAAAGTCCAAATCGCCAAAATTGGCGATCGCCAAAAATCCAAATCGCCAAAATTGGCGATCGCCAAAAATCCAAATCGGCAAAATTGGCGATCGCCAAAAATCCAAATCGCCAAAATTGGGCGATCGCCAAAAATCCAAATCGCCAAAAATTGGCGATCGCCAAAAATCCAAATCGCCAAAAATCCAAATCGCCAAAAATCCAAATCGCCAAAAATCCAAATCGCCAAAAATCCAAATCGCCAAAAATCCAAATCGCCAAAAATCCAAATCGCCAAAAATCCAAATCGCCAAAATTGGCGATCGCCAAAAATCCAAATCTCCAAAATTGGCGATCGCCAAAAATCCAAATCGCCAAAATTGGCGATCGCCAAAAATCCAAATCGCCAAAATTGGGCGATCGCCAAAAATCCAAATCGCCAAAATTGGCGATCGCCAAAAATCCAAATCGCCAAAAATCCAAATCGCCAAAATTGGCGATCGCCAAAAATCCAAATCGCCAAAAATCCAAATCGCCAAAAATCCAAATCGCCAAAAATCCAAATCGCCAAAAATCCAAATCGCCAAAAGTCCAAATCGCCAAAATTGGCGATCGCCAAAAATCCAAATCGCCAAAATTGGCGATCGCCAAAAATCCAAATCGCCAAAAATCCAAATCGCCAAAAATCCAAATCGCCAAAAATCCAAATCGCCAAAAATCCAAATCGCCAAAAATCCAAATCGCCAAAAATCCAAATCGCCAAAAATCCAAATCGCCAAAAATCCAAATCGCCAAAAATCCAAATCGCCAAAATTGGCGATCGCCAAAAATCCAAATCGCCAAAATTGGCGATCGCCAAAAATCCAAATCGCCAAAAATCCAAATCGCCAAAAATCCAAATCGCCAAAAATCCAAATCGCCAAAAATCCAAATCGCCAAAAATCCAAATCGCCAAAAATCCAAATCGCCAAAAATCCAAATCGCCAAAAATCCAAATCGCCAAAAATCCAAATCGCCAAAAATCCAAATCGCCAAAAGTCCAAATCGCCAAAATTGGCGATCGCCAAAAATCCAAATCGCCAAAATTGGCGATCGCCAAAAATCCAAATCGCCAAAATTGGCGATCGCCAAAAATCCAAATCGCCAAAAAATCCAAATCGCCAAAAATCCAAATCGCCAAAAATCCAAATCGCCAAAAATCCAAATCGCCAAAAATCCAAATCGCCAAAAATCCAAATCGCCAAAAATCCAAATCGCCAAAAATCCAAATCGCCAAAAATCCAAATCGCCAAAAATCCAAATCGCCAAAAATCCAAATCGCCAAAATTGGCGATCGCCAAAAAATCCAAATCGCCAAAATTGGCGATCGCCAAAAATCCAAATCGCCAAAATTGGCGATCGCCAAAAATCCAAATCGCCAAAATTGGCGATCGCCAAAAATCCAAATCGCCAAAAATCCAAATCGCCAAAAATCCAAATCGCCAAAAATCCAAATCGCCAAAAATCCAAATCGCCAAAAATCCAAATCGCCAAAAATCCAAATCGCCAAAAATCCAAATCGCCAAAATTGGCGATCGCCAAAAATCCAAATCGCCAAAATTGGCGATCGCCAAAAATCCAAATCGCCAAAATTGGCGATCGCCAAAAATCCAAATCGCCAAAATTGGCGATCGCCAAAAATCCAAATCGCCAAAATTGGCGATCGCCAAAAATCCAAATCGCCAAAAATCCAAATCGCCAAAAATCCAAATCGCCAAAAATCCAAATCGCCAAAAATCCAAATCGCCAAAAATCCAAATCGCCAAAAAATCCAAATCGCCAAAAATCCAAAATCGCCAAAATTGGCGATCGCCAAAAATCCAAATCTCCAAAATTGGCGATCGCCAAAAATCCAAATCGCCAAAATTGGCGATCGCCAAAAATCCAAATCGCCAAAATTGGCGATCGCCAAAAATCCAAATCGCCAAAAATCCAAATCGCCAAAAATCCAAATCGCCAAAAAATCCAAATCGCCAAAAATCCAAATCGCCAAAAATCCAAATCGCCAAAAATCCAAATCGCCAAAAATCCAAATCGCCAAAAATCCAAATCGCCAAAAGTCCAAATCGCCAAAATTGGCGATCGCCAAAAATCCAAATCGCCAAAATTGGCGATCGCCAAAAATCCAAATCGCCAAAATTGGCGATCGCCAAAAATCCAAATCGCCAAAATTGGCGATCGCCAAAAATCCAAATCGCCAAAATTGGCGATCGCCAAAAATCCAAATCGCCAAAATTGGCGATCGCCAAAAATCCAAATCGCCAAAATTGGGCGATCGCCAAAAATCCAAATCGCCAAAATTGGCGATCGCCAAAAATCCAAATCGCCAAATTGGCGATCGCCAAAAATCCAAATCGCCAAAAGTCCAAATCGCCAAAATTGGCGATCGCCAAAAATCCAAATCGCCAAAAAAATCCAAATCGCCAAAAATTGGCGATCGCCAAAAATCCAAATCGCCAAAAAATCCAAATCGCCAAAATTGGCGATCGCCAAAAATCCAAATCGCCAAAATTGGCGATCGCCAAAAATCCAAATCGCCAAAATTGGCGATCGCCAAAAAATCCAAATCGCCAAAATTGGGCGATCGCCAAAAATCCAAATCGCCAAAAATCCAAATCGCCAAAAATCCAAATCGCCAAAAATCCAAATCGCCAAAAATCCAAATCGCCAAAAATCCAAATCGCCAAAAATCCAAATCGCCAAAATTGGCGATCGCCAAAAATCCAAATCTCCAAAATTGGCGATCGCCAAAAATCCAAATCGCCAAAATTGGCGATCGCCAAAAATCCAAAATCGCCAAAAATCCAAATCGCCAAAATTGGCGATCGCCAAAAATCCAAATCGCCAAAAATCCAAATCGCCAAAAATCCAAATCGCCAAAAATCCAAATCGCCAAAAATCCAAATCGCCAAAAATCCAAATCGCCAAAAGACCAAAATCGCCAAAATTGGCGATCGCCAAAAATCCAAATCGCCAAAATTGGCGATCGCCAAAAATCCAAATCGCCAAAATTGGCGATCGCCAAAAATCCAAATCGCCAAAATTGGCGATCGCCAAAAAATCCAAATCTCCAAAATTGGCGATCGCCAAAAATCCAAATCGCCAAAATTGGCGATCGCCAAAAATCCAAATCGCCAAAAATTGGCGATCGCCCAAAATCCAAATCGCCAAAAATCCAAATCGCCAAAAATCCAAATCGCCAAAAATCCAAATCGCCAAAAATCCAAATCGCCAAAATTGGCGATCGCCAAAAATCCAAATCTCCAAAATTGGCGATCGCCAAAAATCCAAATCGCCAAAAATTGGCGATCGCCAAAAATCCAAATCGCCAAAAAATCAAATCGCCAAAATTGGCGATCGCCAAAAATCCAAATCGCCAAAATTGGCGATCGCCAAAAATCCAAATCGCCAAAAATCCAAATCGCCAAAAATCCAAATCGCCAAAAATCCAAATCGCCAAAAATCCAAATCGCCAAAAATCCAAATCGCCAAAAATCCAAATCGCCAAAAATCCAAATCGCCAAAATTGGCGATCGCCAAAAATCCAAATCTCCAAAATTGGCGATCGCCAAAAATCCAAATCGCCAAAAATCCAAATCGCCAAAAATCCAAAATCGCCAAAAATCCAAATCGCCAAAAATCCAAATCGCCAAAAATCCAAATCGCCAAAAATCCAAATCGCCAAAATTGGCGATCGCCAAAAATCGAAATCGCCAAAAATCCAAATCGCCAAAAATCCAAATCTCCAAAATTGGCGATCGCCCAAAAATCGAAATCGCCAAAAATCCAAATCGCCAAAAATCCAAATCGCCAAAATTGGCGATCGCCAAAAATCCAAATCGCCAAAAATCCAAATCGCCAAAATTGGCGATCGCCAAAAATCCAAATCGCCAAAATTGGCGATCGCCAAAAATCCAAATCGCCAAAAATCCAAATCGCCAAAAATCCAAGTCGCCAAAATTGGCGATCGCCAAAAATCCAAATCGCCAAAATTGGCGATTCGCCAAAAATCCAAATCGCCAAAATTGGCGATCGCCAAAAATCCAAATCGCCAAAATTGGCGATCGCCAAAAATCCAAATCGCCAAAAATCCAAATCGCCAAAAATCCAAATCGCCAAAAATCCAAATCGCCATAAATCCAAATCGCCAAAAATCTAAATCGCCAAAAATCCAAATCGCCAAAAATTGGCGATCGCCAAAAATCCAAATCTCCAAAATTGGCGATCGCCAAAAATCGAAATCGCCAAAAATCCAAATCGCCAAAAATCCAAATCGCCAAAATTGGGCGATCGCCAAAAATCCAAATCGCCAAAAATCCAAATCGCCAAAAATCCAAATCGCCAAAAATCCAAATCGCCAAAAATCCAAATCGCCAAAAATCCAAATCGCCAAAAATCCAAATCGCCAAAAAATCCAAATCGCCAAAAATCCAAATCGCCAAAAGTCCAAATCGCTAAAATTGGCGATCGCCCAAAAATCCCAAATCGCCAAAATTGGCGATCGCCAAAAATCCAAATCGCCAAAATTGGCGATCGCCAAAAATCCAAATCGCCAAAATTGGCGATCGCCAAAAATCCAAATCTCCAAAATTGGCGATCGCCAAAAATCCAAATCGCCAAAATTGGCGATCGCCAAAAATCCAAATCGCCAAAATTGGCGATCGCCCAAAAATCCAAATCGCCAAAATTGGCGATCGCCAAAAATCCAAATCGCCAAAATTGGCGATCGCCAAAAATCCAAATCGCCAAAATTGGCGATCGCCAAAAATCCAAATCGCCAAAAATCCAAATCGCCAAAAATCCAAATCGCCAAAAATCCAAATCGCCAAAAATCCAAATCGCCAAAAATCCAAATCGCCAAAAATCCAAATCGCCAAAAATCCAAATCGCCAAAATTGGCGATCGCCAAAAATCCAAATCTCCAAAATTGGCGATCGCCAAAAATCCAAATCGCCAAAATTGGCGATCGCCAAAAATCCAAATCGCCAAAAATCCAAATCGCCAAAAATCCAAATCGCCAAAAATCCAAATCGCCAAAAAATCCAAATCGCCAAAAATCCAAATCGCCAAAAGTCCAAATCGCCAAAATTGGCGATCGCCAAAAATCCAAATCGCCAAAATTGGCGATCGCCAAAAAATCCAAATCGCCAAAATTGGCGATCGCCAAAAAATCCAAATCGCCAAAATTGGCGATCGCCAAAAATCCAAATCTCCAAAATTGGCGATCGCCAAAAATCCAAATCGCCAAAATTGGCGATCGCCAAAAATCCAAATCGCCAAAATTGGCGATCGCCAAAAATCCAAATCGCCAAAATTGGCGATCGCCAAAAATCCAAATCGCCAAAATTGGCGATCGCCAAAAATCCAAATCGCCAAAATTGGCGATCGCCAAAAATCCAAATCGCCAAAAATCCAAATCGCCAAAAATCCAAATCGCCAAAAAATCCAAATCGCCAAAAATCCAAATCGCCAAAAATCCAAATCGCCAAAAATCCAAATCGCCAAAAATCCAAATCGCCAAAAATCCAAATCGCCAAAATTGGCGATCGCCAAAAATCCAAATCGCCAAAAATCCAAATCGCCAAAATTGGCGATCGCCAAAAATCCAAATCGCCAAAATTGGCGATCGCCAAAAATCCAAATCGCCAAAATTGGCGATCGCCAAAAATCCAAATCGCCAAAATTGGCGATCGCCAAAAATCCAAATCGCCAAAATTGGCGATCGCCAAAAATCCAAATCGCCAAAATTGGCGATCGCCAAAAATCCAAATCGCCAAAATGGCGATCGCCAAAAATCCAAATCGCCAAAAATCCAAATCGCCAAAATCCAAATCGCCAAAAATCCAAATCGCCAAAAATCCAAATCGCCAAAAATCCAAATCGCCAAAAATCCAAATCGCCAAAAATCCAAATCGCCAAAAATCCAAATCGCCAAAATTGGCGATCGCCAAAAATCCAAATCGCCAAAAATCCAAATCGCCAAAATTGGCGATCGCCAAAAATCCAAATCGCCAAAAATTGGCGATCGCCAAAAATCCAAATCGCCAAAAATCCAAATCGCCAAAAATCCAAGTCGCCAAAATTGGCGATCGCCAAAAATCCAAATCGCCAAAATTGGCGATCGCCAAAAATCCAAATCGCCAAAATTGGCGATCGCCAAAAATCCAAATCGCCCAAAATTGGCGATCGCCAAAAATCCAAATCTCCAAAATTGGCGATCGCCAAAAATCCAAATCGCCAAAATTGGCGATCGCCAAAAATCCAAATCGCCAAAATTGGCGATCGCCAAAAATCCAAATCGCCAAAATTGGCGATCGCCAAAAATCCAAATCGCCAAAATTGGCGATCGCCAAAAATCCAAATCGCCAAAAATCCAAATCGCCAAAAATCCAAATCGCCAAAAATCCAAATCGCCAAAAATCCAAATCGCCAAAAATCCAAATCGCCAAAAATCCAAATCGCCAAAATTGGCGATCGCCAAAAATCCAAATCTCCAAAATTGGCGATCGCCAAAAATCCAAATCGCCAAAATTGGCGATCGCCAAAAATCCAAATCGCCAAAAATCCAAATCGCCAAAATTGGCGATCGCCAAAAATCCAAATCGCCAAAATTGGCGATCGCCAAAAATCCAAATCGCCAAAATTGGCGATCGCCAAAAATCGCCAAAAATCCAAATCGCCAAAAAATCCAAATCGCCAAAAATCCAAATCGCCAAAAATCCAAATCGCCAAAAATCCAAATCGCCAAAAAATCCAAATCGCCAAAAGTCCAAATCGCCAAAATTGGCGATCGCCAAAAATCCAAATCGCCAAAATTGGCGATCGCCAAAAATCCAAATCGCCAAAATTGGCGATCGCCAAAAATCCAAATCGCCAAAATTGGCGATCGCCAAAAATCCAAATCTCCAAAATTGGCGATCGCCAAAAATCCAAATCGCCAAAATTGGCGATCGCCAAAAATCCAAATCGCCAAAATTGGCGATCGCCAAAAATCCAAATCGCCAAAATTGGCGATCGCCAAAAATCCAAATCGCCAAAAAATCCAAATCGCCAAAAATCCAAATCGCCAAAATTGGCGATCGCCAAAAATCCAAATCTCCAAAATTGGCGATCGCCAAAAATCCAAATCGCCAAAATTGGCGATCGCCAAAAATCCAAATCGCCAAAAATCCAAATCGCCAAAATTGGCGATCGCCAAAAATCCAAATCGCCAAAATTGGCGATCGCCAAAAATCCAAATCGCCAAAATTGGCGATCGCCAAAAATCCAAATCGCCAAAAATCCAAATCGCCAAAAATCCAAATCGCCAAAAATCCAAATCGCCAAAAATCCAAATCGCCAAAAATCCAAATCGCCAAAAATCCAAATCGCCAAAAATCCAAATCGCCAAAAATCCAATCGCCAAAATTGGCGATCGCCAAAAATCCAAATCGCCAAAAATCCAAATCGCCAAAATTGGCGATCGCCAAATCCAAATCGCCAAAATTGGCGATCGCCAAAAATCCAAATCGCCAAAAATCCAAGTCGCCAAAATTGGCGATCGCCAAAAATCCAAATCGCCAAAATTGGCGATCGCCAAAAATCCAAATCGCCAAAATTGGCGATCGCCAAAAATCCAAATCGCCAAAATTGGCGATCGCCAAAAATCCAAATCTCCAAAATTGGCGATCGCCAAAAATCCAAATCGCCAAAATTGGCGATCGCCAAAAATCCAAATCGCCAAAATTGGCGATCGCCAAAAATCCAAATCGCCAAAAATCCAAATCGCCAAAAATCCAAATCGCCAAAAATCCAAATCGCCAAAAATCCAAATCGCCAAAAATCCAAATCGCCAAAAATCCAAATCGCCAAAATTGGCGATCGCCAAAAATCCAAATCGCCAAAATTGGCGATCGCCAAAAATCCAAATCGCCAAAAATCCAAATCGCCAAAATTGGCGATCGCCAAAAATCCAAATCGCCAAAATTGGCGATCGCCAAAAATCCAAATCGCCAAAATTGGCGATCGCCAAAAATCCAAATCGCCAAAAATCCAAATCGCCAAAAATCCAAATCGCCAAAAATCCAAATCGCCAAAAATCCAAATCGCCAAAAATCCAAATCGCCAAAAATCCAAATCGCCAAAAATCCAAATCGCCAAAAATCCAAATCGCCAAAAATCCAAATCGCCAAAATTGGCGATCGCCAAAAATCCAAATCTCCAAAATTGGCGATCGCCAAAAATCGAAATCGCCAAAAATCCAAATCGCCAAAAATCCAAATCGCCAAAATTGGCGATCGCCAAAAATCCAAATCGCCAAAAATCCAAATCGCCAAAATTGGCGATCGCCAAAAATCCAAATCGCCAAAATTGGCAATCGCCAAAAATCCAAATCGCCAAAAATCCAAATCGCCAAAAATCCAAGTCGCCAAAATTGGCGATCGCCAAAAATCCAAATCTCCAAAATTGGCGATCGCCAAAAATCCAAATCGCCAAAATTGGCGATCGCCAAAAATCCAAATCGCCAAAAATCCAAATCGCCAAAATTGGCGATCGCCAAAAATCCAAATCGCCAAAATTGGCGATCGCCAAAAATCCAAATCGCCAAAAATCCAAATCGCCAAAAATCCAAATCGCCAAAAATCCAAATCGCCTAAAATCCAAATCGCCAAAAATCCAAATCGCCAAAAATCCAAATCGCCAAAAATCCAAATCGCCAAAAATCCAAATCGCCAAAATTGGCGATCGCCAAAAATCCAAATCGCCAAAATTGGCGATCGCCAAAAATCCAAATCGCCAAAATTGGCGATCGCCAAAAATCCAAATCGCCAAAAATCCAAATCGCCAAAATTGGCGATCGCCAAAAATCCAAATCGCCAAAATTGGCGATCGCCAAAAATCCAAATCGCCAAAAATCCAAATCGCCAAAATTGGCGATCGCCAAAAATCCAAATCGCCAAAATTGGCGATCGCCAAAAATCCAAATCGCCAAAATTGGCGATCGCCAAAAATCCAAATCGCCAAAATTGGCGATCGCCAAAAATCCAAATCGCCAAAATTGGCGATCGCCAAAAATCCAAATCGCCAAAAATCCAAATCGCCAAAAATCCAAATCGCCAAAAATCCAAATCGCCAAAAATCCAAATCGCCAAAAATCCAAATCGCCAAAAATCCAAATCGCCAAAATTGGCGATCGCCAAAAATCCAAATCTCCAAAATTGGCGATCGCCAAAAATCGAAATCGCCAAAAATCCAAATCGCCAAAAATCCAAATCGCCAAAAATCCAAGTCGCCAAAATTGGCGATCGCCAAAAATCCAAATCGCCAAAATTGGCGATCGCCAAAAATCCAAATCGCCAAAATTGGCGATCGCCAAAAATCCAAATCGCCAAAAATCCAAATCGCCAAAATTGGCGATCGCCAAAAATCCAAATCGCCAAAATTGGCGATCGCCAAAAATCCAAATCGCCAAAATTGGCGATCGCCAAAAATCCAAATCGCCAAAATTGGCGATCGCCAAAAATCCAAATCGCCAAAAATCCAAATCGCCAAAATTGGCGATCGCCAAAAATCCAAATCTCCAAAATTGGCGATCGCCAAAAATCGAAATCGCCAAAAATCCAAATCGCCAAAAATCCAAATCGCCAAAATTGGCGATCGCCAAAAATCCAAATCGCCAAAAATCCAAATCGCCAAAATTGGCGATCGCCAAAAATCCAAATCGCCAAAAATCCAAGTCGCCAAAATTGGCGATCGCCAAAAATCCAAATCGCCAAAATTGGCGATCGCCAAAAATCCAAATCGCCAAAAATCCAAATCGCCAAAATTGGCGATCGCCAAAAATCCAAATCGCCAAAATTGGCGGTCGCCAAAAATCCAAATCGCCAAAATTGGCTATCGCCAAAAATCCAAATCGCCAAAATTGGCGATCGCCAAAAATCCAAATCGCCAAAATTGGCGATCGCCAAAAATCCAAATCGCCAAAATTGGCGATCGCCAAAAATCCAAATGGCGAAAATTGGCGATCGCCAAAAATCCAAATCGCCAAAAATCCAAATCGCCAAAATTGGCGATCGCCAAAAATCCAAATCGCCAAAAATCCAAATCGCCAAAAATCCAAATCGCCAAAAATCCAAATCGCCAAAAATCCAAATCGCCAAAAATCCAAATCGCCAAAAATCCAAATCGCCAGAAATCCAAATCGCCAAAATTGGCGATCGCCAAAAATCCAAATCGCCAAAATTGGCGATCGCCAAAAATCCAAATCGCCAAAATTGGCGATCGCCAAAAATCCAAATCGCCAAAATTGGCGATCGCCAAAAATCCAAATGGCGAAAATCCAAATCGCCAAAATTGGCGATCGCCAAAAATCCAAATCGCCAAAAATCCAAATCGCCAAAAATCCAAATCGGCAAAAATCCAAATCGCCAAAAATCCAAATCGCCAAAAATCCAAATCGCCAAAAATCCAAATCGCCAAAAATCCAAATCGCCAAAATTGGCGATCGCCAAAAATCCAAATCGCCAAAATTGGCGATCGCCAAAAATCCAAATCGCCAAAAATCCAAATCGCCAAAATTGGCGATCGCCAAAAATCCAAATGGCGAAAATTGGCGATCGCCAAAAATCCAAATCGCCAAAAATCCAAATCGCCAAAAATCCAAATCGCCAAAAATCCAAATCGCCAAAAATCCAAATCGCCAAAAATCCAAATCGCCAAAAATCCAAATCGCCAGAAATCCAAATCGCCAAAATTGGCGATCGCCAAAAATCCAAATCGCCAAAATTGGCGATCGCCAAAAATCCAAATCGCCAAAATTGGCGATCGCCAAAAATCCAAATCGCCAAAATTGGCGATCGCCAAAAATCCAAATGGCGAAAATCCAAATCGCCAAAATTGGCGATCGCCAAAAATCCAAATCGCCAAAAATCCAAATCGCCAAAAATCCAAATCGCCAAAAATCCAAATCGCCAAAAATCCAAATCGCCAAAAATCCAAATCGCCAAAAATCCAAATCGCCAAAAATCCAAATCGCCAAAATTGGCGATCGCCAAAAATCCAAATCGCCAAAATTGGCGATCGCCAAAAATCCAAATCGCCAAAAATCCAAATCGCCAAAAATCCAAATCGCCAAAAATCCAAATCGCCAAAATTGGCGATCGCCAAAAATCCAAATCGCCAAAATTGGCGATCGCCAAAAATCCAAATCGCCAAAAATCCAAATCGCCAAAATTGGCGATCGCCAAAAATCCAAATCGCCAAAATTGGCGATCGCCAAAAATCCAAATCGCCAAAATTGGCGATCGCCAAAAATCCAAATCGCCAAAAATCCAAATCGCCAAAATTGGCGATCGCCAAAAATCCAAATCGCCAAAATTGGCGATCGCCAAAAATCCAAATCTCCAAAATTGGCGATCGCCAAAAATCCAAATCGCCAAAAATCCAAATCGCCAAAATTGGCGATCGCCAAAAATCCAAATCGCCAAAAATCCAAATCGCCAAAAATCCAAATCGCCAAAAATCCAAATCGCCAAAAATCCAAATCGCCAAAAATCCAAATCGCCAAAAATCCAAATGGCCAAAAATCCAAATCGCCAAAAATCCAAATGGCCAAAAATCCAAATCGCCAAAAATCCAAATCGCCAAAAATCCAAATCGCCAAAAATCCAAATCGCCAAAATTGGCGATCGCCAAAAATCCAAATCGCCAAAATTGGCGATCGCCAAAAATCCAAATCGCCAAAAATCCAAATCGCCAAAAATCCAAATCGCCAAAAATCCAAATCGCCAAAAATCCAAATCGCCAAAAATCCTAATCGCCAAAAATCCAAATCGCCAAAAATCCAAATCGCCAAAAATCCATATCGCCAAAAATCCAAATCGCCAAAAATCCAAATCGCCAAAAGTCCAAATCGCCAAAATTGGCGATCGCCAAAAGTCCAAATCGCCAAAATTGGCGATCGCCAAAAATCCAAATCGCCAAAATTGGCGATCGCCAAAAATCCAAATCGCCAAAAATCCAAATCGCCAAAAATCCAAATCGCCAAAAATCCAAATCGCCAAAAATCCAAATCGCCAAAAATCCAAATCGCCAAAAATCCAAATCGCCAAAAATCCAAATCGCCAAAAATCCAAATCGCCAAAAATCCAAATCGCCAAAAATCCAAATCGCCAAAATTGGCGATCGCCAAAAATCCAAATCGCCAAAATTGGCGATCGCCAAAAATCCAAATCGCCAAAATTGGCGATCGCCAAAAATCCAAATCGCCAAAAATCCAAATCGCCAAAATTGGCGATCGCCAAAAATCCAAATCGCCAAAATTGGCGATCGCCAAAAATCCAAATCTCCAAAATTGGCGATCGCCAAAAATCCAAATCGCCAAAAATCCAAATCGCCAAAATTGGCGATCGCCAAAAATCCAAATCGCCAAAAATCCAAATCGCCAAAAATCCAAATCGCCAAAATTGGCGATCGCCAAAAATCCAAATCGCCAAAATTGACGATCGCCAAAAATCCAAATCGCCAAAAGTCCAAATCGCCAAAATTGGCGATCGCCAAAAGTCCAAATCGCCAAAATTGGCGATCGCCAAAAATCCAAATCGCCAAAATTGGCGATCGCCAAAAATCCAAATCGCCAAAAATCCAAATCGCCAAAAATCCAAATCGCCAAAAATCCAAATCGCCAAAAATCCAAATCGCCAAAAATCCAAATCGCCAAAAATCCAAATCGCCAAAAATCCAAATCGCCAAAAATCCAAATCGCCAAAAATCCAAATCGCCAAAAATCCAAATCGCCAAAATTGGCGATCGCCAAAAATCCAAATCGCCAAAATTGGCGATCGCCAAAAATCCAAATCGCCAAAATTGGCGATCGCCAAAAATCCAAATCGCCAAAAATCCAAATCGCCAAAATTGGCGATCGCCAAAAATCCAAATCGCCAAAATTGGCGATCGCCAAAAATCCAAATCTCCAAAATTGGCGATCGCCAAAAATCCAAATCGCCAAAAATCCAAATCGCCAAAATTGGCGATCGCCAAAAATCCAAATCGCCAAAAATCCAAATCGCCAAAAATCCAAATCGCCAAAATTGGCGATCGCCAAAAATCCAAATCGCCAAAATTGACGATCGCCAAAAATCCAAATCGCCAAAAATCCAAATCGCCAAAATTGGCGATCGCCAAAAATCCAAGTCGCCAAAATTGGCGATCGCCAAAAATCCAAATCGCCAAAAATCCAAATCGCCAAAATTGGCGATCGCCAAAAATCCAAATCGCCAAAAATCCAAATCGCCAAAAATCCAAATCGCCAAAATTGGCGATCGCCAAAAATCCAAATCTCCAAAATTGGCGATCGCCAAAAATCCAAATCGCCAAAAATCCAAATCGCCAAAATTGGCGATCGCCAAAAATCCAAATCGCCAAAAATCCAAATCGCCAAAAATCCAAATCGCCAAAATTGGCGATCGCCAAAAATCCAAATCGCCAAAATTGACGATCGCCAAAAATCCAAATCGCCAAAAATCCAAATCGCCAAAATTGGCGATCGCCAAAAATCCAAATCGCCAAAAATCCAAATCGCCAAAAATCCAAATCGCCAAAATTGGCGATCGCCAAAAATCCAAATCTCCAAAATTGGCGATCGCCAAAAATCCAAATCGCCAAAAATCCAAATCGCCAAAATTGGCGATCGCCAAAAATCCAAATCGCCAAAATTGGCGATCGCCAAAAATCCAAATCGCCAAAATTGGCGATCGCCAAAAATCCAAATCTCCAAAATTGGCGATCGCCAAAAATCCAAATCGCCAAAAATCCAAATCGCCAAAATTGGCGATCGCCAAAAATCCAAATCGCCAAAATTGGCGATCGCCAAAAATCCAAATCGCCAAAATTGGCGATCGCCGAAAATCCAAATCGCCAAAATTGGCGATCGCCAAAAATCCAAATCGCCAAAATTGGCGATCGCCAAAAATCCAAATCGCCAAAAATCCAAATCGCCAAAATTGGCGATCGCCAAAAATCCAAATGGCGAAAATTGGCGATCGCCAAAAATCCAAATCGCCAAAAATCCAAATCGCCAAAATTGGCGATCGCCAAAAATCCAAATCGCCAAAAATCCAAATCGCCAAAAATCCAAATCGCCAAAAATCCAAATCGCCAAAAATCCAAATCGCCAAAAATCCAAATCGCCAAAATTGGCGATCGCCAAAAATCCAAATCGCCAAAATTGGCGATCGCCAAAAATCCAAATCGCCAAAAATCCAAATCGCCAAAAATCCAAATCGCCAAAAATCCAAATCGCCAAAAATCCAAATCGCCAAAAATCCAAATCGCCAAAAATCCAAATCGCCAAAAATCCAAATCTCCAAAAATCCAAATCGCCAAAAATCCAAATCGCCAAAAATCCAAATCGCCAGAAATCCAAATCGCCAAAAGTCCAAATCGCCAAAATTGGCGATCGCCAAAAATCCAAATCGCCAAAATTGGCGATCGCCAAAAATCCAAATCGCCAAAATTGGCGATCGCCAAAAATCCAAATCGCCAAAATTGGCGATCGCCAAAAATCCAAATCGCCAAAATTGGCGATCGCCAAAAATCCAAATCGCCAAAATTGGCGATCGCCAAAAATCCAAATGGCGAAAATTGGCGATCGCCAAAAATCCAAATCGCCAAAAATCCAAATCGCCAAAATTGGCGATCGCCAAAAATCCAAATCGCCAAAAATCCAAATCGCCAAAAATCCAAATCGCCAAAAATCCAAATCGCCAAAAATCCAAATCGCCAAAAATCCAAATCGCCAAAAATCCAAATCGCCAAAAATCCAAATCGCCAGAAATCCAAATCGCCAAAAGTCCAAATCGCCAAAATTGGCGATCGCCAAAAATCCAAATCGCCAAAATTGGCGATCGCCAAAAATCCAAATCGCCAAAATTGGCGATCGCCAAAAATCCAAATCGCCAAAATTGGCGATCGCCAAAAATCCAAATCGCCAAAAATCCAAATCGCCAAAATTGGCGATCGCCAAAAATCCAAATCGCCAAAATTGGCGATCGCCAAAAATCCAAATCTCCAAAATTGGCGATCGCCAAAAATCCAAATCGCCAAAAATCCAAATCGCCAAAATTGGCGATCGCCAAAAATCCAAATCGCCAAAAATCCAAATCGCCAAAAATCCAAATCGCCAAAAATCCAAATCGCCAAAATTGGCGATCGCCAAAAATCCAAATCGCCAAAATTGGCGATCGCCAAAAATCCAAATCGCCAAAAATCCAAATCGCCAAAAATCCAAATCGCCAAAAATCCAAATCGCCAAAAATCCAAATCGCCAAAAATCCAAATCGCCAAAAATCCAAATCGCCAAAAATCCAAATCGCCAGAAATCCAAATCGCCAAAAGTCCAAATCGCCAAAATTGGCGATCGCCAAAAATCCAAATCGCCAAAATTGGCGATCGCCAAAAATCCAAATCGCCAAAATTGGCGATCGCCAAAAATCCAAATCGCCAAAATTGGCGATCGCCAAAAATCCAAATCGCCAAAAATCCAAATCGCCAAAAATCCAAATCGCCAAAAATCCAAATCGCCAAAATTGGCGATCGCCAAAAATCCAAATCGCCAAAATTGGCGATCGCCAAAAATCCAAATCGCCAAAATTGGCGATCGCCAAAAATCCAAATCGCCTAAATTGGCGATCGCCAAAAATCCAAATCGCCAAAAATCCAAATCGCCAAAAATCCAAATCGCCAAAAATCCAAATCGCCAAAAATCCAAATCGCCAAAAATCCAAATCGCCAAAAATCCAAATCGCCAAAAATCCAAATCGCCAAAAATCCAAATCGCCAAAAATCCAAATCGCCAGAAATCCAAATCGCCAAAAGTCCAAATCGCCAAAATTGGCGATCGCCAAAAATCCAAATCGCCAAAATTGGCGATCGCCAAAAATCCAAATCGCCAAAATTGGCGATCGCCAAAAATCCAAATCGCCAAAATTGGCGATCGCCAAAAATCCAAATCGCCAAAATTGGCGATCGCCAAAAATCCAAATCGCCAAAATTGGCGATCGCCAAAAATCCAAATCGCCAAAATTGGCGATCGCCAAAAATCCAAAGCGCCAAAATTGGCGATCGCCAAAAATCCAAATCGCCAAAATTGGCGATCGCCAAAAATCCAAATCGCCAAAATTGGCGATCGCCAAAAATCCAAATCGCCAAAATTGGCGATCGCCAAAAATCCAAATCGCCAAAAATCCAAATCGCCAAAAATCCAAATCGCCAAAAATCCAAATCGCCAAAATTGGCGATCGCCAAAAATCCAAATCGCCAAAAATCCAAATCGCCAAAAATCCAAATCGCCAAAAATCCAAATCGCCAAAAATCCAAATCGCCAAAAATCCAAATCGCCAAAAATCCAAATCGCCAAAATTGGCGATCGCCAAAAATCCAAATCGCCAAAATTGGCGATCGCCAAAAATCCAAATCGCCAAAATTGGCGATCGCCAAAAATCCAAATCGCCAAAAATCCAAATCGCCAAAAATCCAAATCGCCAAAAATCCAAATCGCCAAAAATCCAAATCGCCAAAAGTCCAAATCGCCAAAATTGGCGATCGCCAAAAATCCAAATCGCCAAAATTGGCGATCGCCAAAAATCCAAATCGCCAAAATTGGCGATCGCCAAAAATCCAAATCGCCAAAAATCCAAATCGCCAAAAATCCAAATCGCCAAAAATCCAAATCGCCAAAAATCCAAGTCGCCAAAATTTGCGATCGCCAAAAATCCAAATCGCCAAAAATCCAAATCGCCAAAAATCCAAATCGCCAAAAATCCAAATCGCCAAAATTGGCGATGGCCAAAAATCCAAATCGCCAAAATTGGCGATCGCCAAAAATCCAAATCGCCAAAATTGGCGATCGCCAAAAATCCAAATCGCCAAAATTGGCGATCGCCAAAAATCCAAATCGCCAAAATTGGCGATCGCCAAAAATCCAAATCGCCAAAATTGGCGATCGCCAAAAATCCAAATCGCCAAAATTGGCGATCGCCAAAAATCCAAATCGCCAAAAATCCAAATCGCCAAAAATCCAAATCGCCAAAAATCCAAATCGCCAAAATTGGCGATCGCCAAAAATCCAAATCTCCAAAATTGGCGATCGCCAAAAATCGAAATCGCCAAAAATCCAAATCGCCAAAAATCCAAATCGCCAAAATTGGCGATCGCCAAAAATCCAAATCGCCAAAATTGGCGATCGCCAAAAATCCAAATCGCCAAAATTGGCGATCGCCAAAAATCCAAATCGCCAAAAATCCAAATCGCCAAAATTGGCGATCGCCAAAAATCCAAATCTCCAAAATTGGCGATCGCCAAAAATCGAAATCGCCAAAAATCCAAATCGCCAAAAATCCAAATCGCCAAAATTGGCGATCGCCAAAAATCCAAATCGCCAAAATTGGCGATCGCCAAAAATCCAAATCGCCAAAATTGGCGATCGCCAAAAATCCAAATCGCCAAAATTGGCGATCGCCAAAAATCCAAATCGCCAAAAATCCAAATCGCCAAAAATCCAAGTCGCCAAAATTGGCGATCGCCAAAAATCCAAATCGCCAAAATTTGCGATCGCCAAAAATCCAAATCGCAAAAAATCCAAATCGCCAAAAATCCAAATCGCCAAAAATCCAAATCGCCAAAATTGGCGATGGCCAAAAATCCAAATCGCCAAAATTGGCGATCGCCAAAAATCCAAATCGCCAAAATTGGCGATCGCCAAAAATCAAAATCGCCAAAATTGGCGATCGCCAAAAATCCAAATCGCCAAAATTGGCGATCGCCAAAAATCCAAATCGCCAAAATTGGCGATCGCCAAAAATCCAAATCGCCAAAATTGGCGATCGCCAAAAATCCAAATCGCCAAAATTGGCGATCGCCAAAAATCCAAATCGCCAAAATTGGCGATCGCCAAAAATCCAAATCGCCAAAAATCGAAATCGCCAAAAATCCAAATCGCCAAAAATCCAAATCGCCAAAAATCCAATCGCCAAAATTGGCGATCGCCAAAAATCGAAATCGCCAAAAATCCAAATCGCCAAAAATCCAAATCGCCAAAAATCCAAATCGCCAAAAATCCAAATCGCCAAAAATCCAAATCGCCAAAAATCCAAATCGCCAAAATTGGCGATCGCCAAAAATCCAAATCGCCAAAATTGGCGATCGCCAAAAATCCAAATCGCCAAAATTGGCGATCGCCAAAAATCCAAATCGCCAAAAATCCAAATCGCCAAAAATCCAAATCGCCAAAAATCCAAATCGCCAAAAATCCAAATCGCCAAAAATCCAATTCGCCAAAATTGGCGATCGCCAAAAATCCAAATCGCCAAAATTGGCGATCGCCAAAAATCCAAATCGCCAAAATTGGCGATCGCCAAAAATCCAAATCGCCAAAAATCCAAATCGCCAAAAATCCAAATCGCCAAAAATCCAAATCGCCAAAAATCCAAATCGCCAAAAGTCCAAATCGCCAAAAGTCCAAATCGCCAAAATTGGCGATCGCCAAAAATCCAAATCGCCAAAATTGGCGATCGCCAAAAATCCAAATCGCCAAAATTGGCGATCGCCAAAAATCCAAATCGCCAAAATTGGCGATCGCCAAAAATCCAAATCTCCAAAATTGGCGATCGCCAAAAATCCAAATCGCCAAAAATCCAAATCGCTAAAATTGGCGATCGCCAAAAATACAAATCGCCAAAAATCCAAATCGCCAAAATTGGCGATCGCCAAAAATCCAAATCGCCAATTTTGGCGATCGCCAAAAATCCAAATCGCCAAAATTGGCGATCGCCAAAAATCCAAATCGCCAAAATTTGCGATCGCCAAAAATCCAAATCGCCAAAAATCCAAATCGCCAAAAATCCAAATCGCCAAAAATCCTAATCGCCAAAAATCCAAATCGCCAAAAATCCAAATCGCCAAAATTGGCGATCGCCAAAAATCCAAATCGCCAAAAATCCAAATCGCCAAAAATCCAAATCGCCAAAAATCCAAATCGCCAAAAATCCAAATCGCCAAAAATCCAAATCGCCAAAATTGGCGATCGCCAAAAATCCAAATCGCCAAAATTGGCGATCGCCAAAAATCCAAATCGCCAAAATTGGCGATCGCCAAAAATCCAAATCGCCAAAAATCCAAATCGCCAAAAATCCAAATCGCCAAAAATCCAAATCGCCAAAAATCCAAATCGCCAAAAATCCAAATCGCCAAAAATCCAAATCGCCAAAATTGGCGATCGCCAAAAATCCAAATCGCCAAAAATCCAAATCGCCAAAAATCCAAATCGCCAAAATTGGCGATCGCCAAAAATCCAAATCGCCAAAAATCCAAATCGCCAAAAATCCAAATCGCCAAAAATCCAAATCGCCAAAAATCCAAATCGCCAAAATTGGCGATCGCCAAAAATCCAAATCGCCAAAATTGGCGATCGCCAAAAATCCAAATCGCCAAAATTGGCGATCGCCAAAAATCCAAATCGCCAAAAATCCAAGTCGCCAAAATTGGCGATCGCCAAAAATCCAAATCGCCAAAATTTGCGATCGCCAAAAATCCAAATCGCCAAAAATCCAAATCGCCAAAAATCCAAATCGCCAAAAATCCTAATCGCCAAAAATCCAAATCGCCAAAAATCCAAATCGCCAAAATTGGCGATCGCCAAAAATCCAAATCGCCAAAAATCCAAATCGCCAAAATTGGCGATCGCCAAAAATCCAAATCGCCAAAATTGGCGATCGCCAAAAATCCAAATCGCCAAAATTGGCGATCGCCAAAAATCCAAATCGCCAAAATTGGCGATCGCCAAAAATCCAAATGGCGAAAATTGGCGATCGCCAAAAATCGAAATCGCCAAAAATCCAAATCGCCAAAATTGGCGATCGCCAAAAATCCAAATCGCCAAAAATCCAAATCGCCAAAAATCCAAATCGCCAAAAATCCAAATCGCCAAAAATCCAAATCGCCAAAAATCCAAATCGCCAAAAATCCAAATCGCCAAAAATCCAAATCGCCAAAAATCCAAATCGCCAAAAATCCAAATCGCCAGAAATCCAAATCGCCAAAATTGGCGATCGCCAAAAATCCAAATCGCCAAAATTGGCGATCGCCAAAAATCCAAATCGCCAAAATTGGCGATCGCCAAAAATCCAAATGGCGAAAATTGGCGATCGCCAAAAATCCAAATCGCCAAAAATCCAAATCGCCAAAAATCCAAATCGCCAGAAATCCAAATCGCCAAAATTGGCGATCGCCAAAAATCCAAATGGCGAAAATTGGCGATCGCCAAAAATCCAAATCGCCAAAATTGGCGATCGCCAAAAATCCAAATCTCCAAAATTGGCGATCGCCAAAAATCCAAATCGCCAAAAATCCAAATCGCCAAAATTGGCGATCGCCAAAAATCCAAATCGCCAAAATTGGCGATCGCCAAAAATCCAAATCGCCAAAAATCCAAATCGCCAAAATTGGCGATCGCCAAAAATCCAAATCGCCAAAATTGGCGATCGCCAAAAATCCAAATCGCCAAAATTGGCGATCGCCAAAAATCCAAATCGCCAAAAATCCAAATCGCCAAAATTGGCGATCGCCAAAAATCCAAATCGCCAAAATTGGCGATCGCCAAAAATCCAAATCTCCAAAATTGGCGATCGCCAAAAATCCAAATCGCCAAAAATCCAAATCGCCAAAATTGGCGATCGCCAAAAATCCAAATCGCCAAAAATCCAAATCGCCAAAAATCCAAATCGCCAAAAATCCAAATCGCCAAAAATCCAAATCGCCAAAAATCCAAATCGCCAAAAATCCAAATGGCCAAAAATCCAAATCGCCAAAAATCCAAATCGCCAAAAATCCAAATCGCCAAAAATCCAAATCGCCAAAATTGGCGATCGCCAAAAATCCAAATCGCCAAAATTGGCGATCGCCAAAAATCCAAATCGCCAAAAATCCAAATCGCCAAAAATCCAAATCGCCAAAAATCCAAATCGCCAAAAATCCAAATCGCCAAAAATCCAAATCGCCAAAAATCCAAATCGCCAAAAATCCAAATCGCCAAAAATCCATATCGCCAAAAATCCAAATCGCCAAAAATCCAAATCGCCAAAAATCCAAATCGCCAAAAATCCAAATCGCCAAAAATCCAAATCGCCAAAAATCCAAATCGCCAAAAATCCAAATCGCCAAAAATCCAAATCGCCAAAAATCCAAATCGCCAAAAATCCAAATCGCCAAAAATCCAAATCGCCAAAATTGGCGATCGCCAAAAATCCAAATCGCCAAAATTGGCGATCGCCAAAAATCCAAATCGCCAAAATTGGCGATCGCCAAAAATCCAAATCGCCAAAAATCCAAATCGCCAAAATTGGCAATCGCCAAAAATCCAAATCGCCAAAAATCCAAATCGCCAAAATTGGCGATCGCCAAAAATCCAAATCGCCAAAATTGGCGATCGCCAAAAATCCAAATCTCCAAAATTGGCGATCGCCAAAAATCCAAATCGCCAAAATTGGCGATCGCCAAAAATCCAAATCGCCAAAAATCCAAATCGCCAAAAATCCAAATCGCCAAAATTGGCGATCGCCAAAAATCCAAATCGCCAAAATTGACGATCGCCAAAAATCCAAATCGCCAAAAATCCAAATCGCCAAAATTGGCGATCGCCAAAAGTCCAAATCGCCAAAATTGGCGATCGCCAAAAATCCAAATCGCCAAAATTGGCGATCGCCAAAAATCCAAATCGCCAAAATTGGCGATCGCCAAAAATCCAAATCGCCAAAATTGGCGATCGCCAAAAATCCAAATCTCCAAAATTGGCGATCGCCAAAAATCCAAATCGCCAAAAATCCAAATCGCTAAAATTGGCGATCGCCAAAAATACAAATCGCCAAAAATCCAAATCGCCAAAATTGGCGATCGCCAAAAATCCAAATCGCCAATTTTGGCGATCGCCAAAAATCCAAATCGCCAAAATTGGCGATCGCCAAAAATCCAAATCGCCAAAATTTGCGATCGCCAAAAATCCAAATCGCCAAAAATCCAAATCGCCAAAAATCCAAATCGCCAAAAATCCTAATCGCCAAAAATCCAAATCGCCAAAAATCCAAATCGCCAAAATTGGCGATCGCCAAAAATCCAAATCGCCAAAAATCCAAATCGCCAAAAATCCAAATCGCCAAAAATCCAAATCGCCAAAAATCCAAATCGCCAAAAATCCAAATCGCCAAAAATCCAAATCGCCAAAAATCCAAATCGCCAAAAATCCAAATCGCCAAAAATCCAAATGGCCAAAAATCCAAATCGCCAAAAATCCAAATCGCCAAAAATCCAAATCGCCAAAAATCCAAATCGCCAAAATTGGCGATCGCCAAAAATCCAAATCGCCAAAAATCCAAATGGCCAAAAATCCAAATCGCCAAAAATCCAAATCGCCAAAAATCCAAATCGCCAAAAATCCAAATCGCCAAAATTGGCGATCGCCAAAAATCCAAATCGCCAAAAATCCAAATCGCCAAAAATCCAAATCGCCAAAAATCCAAATCGCCAAAAATCCAAATCGCCAAAAATCCAAATCGCCAAAAATCCAAATCGCCAAAATTGGCGATCGCCAAAAATCCAAATCGCCAAAATTGGCGATCGCCAAAAATCCAAATCGCCAAAATTGGCGATCGCCAAAAATCCAAATCGCCAAAAATCCAAATCGCCAAAATTGGCAATCGCCAAAAATCCAAATCGCCAAAAATCCAAATCGCCAAAATTGGCGATCGCCAAAAATCCAAATCGCCAAAATTGGCGATCGCCAAAAATCCAAATCTCCAAAATTGGCGATCGCCAAAAATCCAAATCGCCAAAATTGGCGATCGCCAAAAATCCAAATCGCCAAAAATCCAAATCGCCAAAAATCCAAATCGCCAAAATTGGCGATCGCCAAAAATCCAAATCGCCAAAATTGACGATCGCCAAAAATCCAAATCGCCAAAAATCCAAATCGCCAAAATTGGCGATCGCCAAAAGTCCAAATCGCCAAAATTGGCGATCGCCAAAAATCCAAATCGCCAAAATTGGCGATCGCCAAAAATCCAAATCGCCAAAATTGGCGATCGCCAAAAATCCAAATCGCCAAAATTGGCGATCGCCAAAAATCCAAATCTCCAAAATTGGCGATCGCCAAAAATCCAAATCGCCAAAAATCCAAATCGCTAAAATTGGCGATCGCCAAAAATACAAATCGCCAAAAATCCAAATCGCCAAAATTGGCGATCGCCAAAAATCCAAATCGCCAATTTTGGCGATCGCCAAAAATCCAAATCGCCAAAATTGGCGATCGCCAAAAATCCAAATCGCCAAAATTTGCGATCGCCAAAAATCCAAATCGCCAAAAATCCAAATCGCCAAAAATCCAAATCGCCAAAAATCCTAATCGCCAAAAATCCAAATCGCCAAAAATCCAAATCGCCAAAATTGGCGATCGCCAAAAATCCAAATCGCCAAAAATCCAAATCGCCAAAAATCCAAATCGCCAAAAATCCAAATCGCCAAAAATCCAAATCGCCAAAAATCCAAATCGCCAAAAATCCAAATCGCCAAAAATCCAAATCGCCAAAAATCCAAATCGCCAAAAATCCAAATGGCCAAAAATCCAAATCGCCAAAAATCCAAATCGCCAAAAATCCAAATCGCCAAAAATCCAAATCGCCAAAATTGGCGATCGCCAAAAATCCAAATCGCCAAAATTGGCGATCGCCAAAAATCCAAATCGCCAAAAATCCAAATCGCCAAAAATCCAAATCGCCAAAAATCCAAATCGCCAAAAATCCAAATCGCCAAAAATCCAAATCGCCAAAAATCCAAATCGCCAAAAATCCATATCGCCAAAAATCCAAATCGCCAAAAATCCAAATCGCCAAAAATCCAAATCGCCAAAATTGGCGATCGCCAAAAATCCAAATCGCCAAAAATCCAAATCGCCAAAAATCCAAATCGCCAAAAATCCAAATCGCCAAAAATCCAAATCGCCAAAAATCCAAATCGCCAAAAATCCAAATCGCCAAAAATCCAAATCGCCAAAAATCCAAATCGCCAAAAATCCAAATCGCCAAAATTGGCGATCGCCAAAAATCCAAATCGCCAAAATTGGCGATCGCCAAAAATCCAAATCGCCAAAATTGGCGATCGCCAAAAATCCAAATCGCCAAAAATCCAAATCGCCAAAATTGGCGATCGCCAAAAATCCAAATCGCCAAAAATCCAAATCGCCAAAATTGGCGATCGCCAAAAATCCAAATCGCCAAAATTGGCGATCGCCAAAAATCCAAATCTCCAAAATTGGCGATCGCCAAAAATCCAAATCGCCAAAATTGGCGATCGCCAAAAATCCAAATCGCCAAAAATCCAAATCGCCAAAAATCCAAATCGCCAAAATTGGCGATCGCCAAAAATCCAAATCGCCAAAATTGACGATCGCCAAAAATCCAAATCGCCAAAAATCCAAATCGCCAAAATTGGCGATCGCCAAAAATCCAAATCGCCAAAATTGGCGATCGCCAAAAATCCAAGTCGCCAAAATTGGCGATCGCCAAAAATCCAAATCGCCAAAAATCCAAATCGCCAAAATTGGCGATCGCCAAAAATCCAAATCGCCAAAATTGGCGATCGCCAAAAATCCAAATCGCCAAAATTGGCGATCGCCAAAAATCCAAATCGCCAAAATTGGCGATCGCCAAAAATCCAAATCGCCAAAATTGGCGATCGCCAAAAATCCAAATCGCCAAAATTGGCGATCGCCAAAAATCCAAATCGCCAAAATTGGCGATCGCCAAAAATCCAAATCGCCAATATTGGCGATCGCCAAAAATCCAAATCGCCAAAAATCCAAATCGCCAAAAATCCAAATCGCCAAAAATCCAAATCGCCAAAATTGGCGATCGCCAAAAATCCAAATCGCCAAAATTGGCGATCGCCAAAAATCCAAATCGCCAAAAATCCAAATCGCCAAAAATCCAAATCGCCAAAAATCCAAATCGCCAAAAATCGAAATCGCCAAAAATCCAAATCGCCAAAAATCCAAATCGCCAAAATTGGCGATCGCCAAAAATCCAAATCGCCAAAATTGGCGATCGCCAAAAATCCAAATCGCCAAAATTGGCGATCGCCAAAAATCCAAATCGCCAAAATTGGCGATCGCCAAAAATCCAAATCGCCAAAATTGGCGATCGCCAAAAATCCAAATCGCCAAAAATCCAAATCGCCAAAAATCCAAATCGCCAAAAATCCAAGTCGCCAAAATTGGCGATCGCCAAAAATCCAAATCGCCAAAAATCCAAATCGCCAAAAATCCAAATCGCCAAAAATCCAAATCGCCAAAAATCCATATCGCCAAAATTGGCGATCGCCAAAAATCCAAATCGCCAAAAATCCAAATCGCCAAAATTGGCGATCGCCAAAAATCGAAATCGCCAAAAATCCAAATCGCCAAAAATCCAAATCGCCAAAAATCCAAATCGCCAAAAATCCAAATCGCCAAAAATCCATATCGCCAAAAATCCAAATCGCCAAAAATCCAAATCGCCAAAAGTCCAAATCGCCAAAATTGGCGATCGCCAAAAGTCCAAATCGCCAAAATTGGCGATCGCCAAAAATCCAAATCGCCAAAATTGGCGATCGCCAAAAATCCAAATCGCCAAAAATCCAAATCGCCAAAAATCCAAATCGCCAAAAATCCAAATCGCCAAAAATCCAAATCGCCAAAAATCCAAATCGCCAAAAATCCAAATCGCCAAAAATCCAAATCGCCAAAAATCCAAATCGCCAAAAATCCAAATCGCCAAAATTGGCGATCGCCAAAAATCCAAATCGCCAAAATTGGCGATCGCCAAAAATCCAAATCGCCAAAATTGGCGATCGCCAAAAATCCAAATCGCCAAAAATCCAAATCGCCAAAATTGGCGATCGCCAAAAATCCAAATCGCCAAAAATCCAAATCGCCAAAATTGGCGATCGCCAAAAATCCAAATCGCCAAAATTGGCGATCGCCAAAAATCCAAATCTCCAAAATTGGCGATCGCCAAAAATCCAAATCGCCAAAAATCCAAATCGCCAAAATTGGCGATCGCCAAAAATCCAAATCGCCAAAAATCCAAATCGCCAAAAATCCAAATCGCCAAAAATCCAAATCGCCAAAATTGGCGATCGCCAAAAATCCAAATCGCCAAAATTGACGATCGCCAAAAATCCAAATCGCCAAAAATCCAAATCGCCAAAATTGGCGATCGCCAAAAATCCAAATCGCCAAAATTGGCGATCGCCAAAAATCCAAGTCGCCAAAATTGGCGATCGCCAAAAATCCAAATCGCCAAAAATCCAAATCGCCAAAATTGGCGATCGCCAAAAATCCAAATCGCCAAAATTGGCGATCGCCAAAAATCCAAATCGCCAAAATTGGCGATCGCCAAAAATCCAAATCGCCAAAATTGGCGATCGCCAAAAATCCAAATCGCCAAAATTGGCGATCGCCAAAAATCCAAATCGCCAAAATTGGCGATCGCCAAAAATCCAAATCGCCAAAATTGGCGATCGCCAAAAATCCAAATCGCCAAAATTGGCGATCGCCAAAAATCCAAATCGCCAAAAATCCAAATCGCCAAAAATCCAAATCGCCAAAAATCCAAATCGCCAAAATTGGCGATCGCCAAAAATCCAAATCGCCAAAATTGGCGATCGCCAAAAATCCAAATCGCCAAAAATCCAAATCGCCAAAAATCCAAATCGCCAAAAATCCAAATCGCCAAAAATCCAAATCGCCAAAAATCCAAATCGCCAAAAATCCAAATCGCCAAAATTGGCGATCGCCAAAAATCCAAATCGCCAAAATTGGCGATCGCCAAAAATCCAAATCGCCAAAATTGGCGATCGCCAAAAATCCAAATCGCCAAAAATCCAAATCGCCAAAAATCCAAATCGCCAAAAATCCAAATCGCCAAAAATCCAAGTCGCCAAAATTTGCGATCGCCAAAAATCCAAATCGCCAAAAATCCAAATCGCCAAAAATCCAAATCGCCAAAAATCCAAATCGCCAAAAATCCAAATCGCCAAAATTGGCGATGGCCAAAAATCCAAATCGCCAAAATTGGCGATCGCCAAAAATCCAAATCGCCAAAATTGGCGATCGCCAAAAATCAAAATCGCCAAAATTGGCGATCGCCAAAAATCCAAATCGCCAAAATTGGCGATCGCCAAAAATCCAAATCGCCAAAATTGGCGATCGCCAAAAATCCAAATCGCCAAAATTGGCGATCGCCAAAAATCCAAATCGCCAAAATTGGCGATCGCCAAAAATCCAAATCGCCAAAAATCCAAATCGCCAAAAATCCAAATCGCCAAAAATCCAAATCGCCAAAAATCCAAATCGCCAAAATTGGCGATCGCCGAAAATCCAAATCTCCAAAATTGGCGATCGCCAAAAATCGAAATCGCCAAAAATCCAAATCGCCAAAAATCCAAATCGCCAAAATTGGCGATCGCCAAAAATCCAAATCGCCAAAATTGGCGATCGCCAAAAATCCAAATCGCCAAAATTGGCGATCGCCAAAAATCCAAATCGCCAAAATTGGCGATCGCCAAAAATCCAAATCGCCAAAAATCCAAATCGCCAAAAATCCAAGTCGCCAAAATTGGCGATCGCCAAAAATCCAAATCGCCAAAATTGGCGATCGCCAAAAATCAAAATCGCCAAAATTGGCGATCGCCAAAAATCCAAATCGCCAAAATTGGCGATCGCCAAAAATCCAAATCGCCAAAATTGGCGATCGCCAAAAATCCAAATCGCCAAAATTGGCGATCGCCAAAAATCCAAATCGCCAAAATTGGCGATCGCCAAAAATCCAAATCGCCAAAAATCCAAATCGCCAAAAATCCAAATCGCCAAAAATCCAAATCGCCAAAAATCCAAATCGCCAAAATTGGCGATCGCCAAAAATCCAAATCTCCAAAATTGGCGATCGCCAAAAATCGAAATCGCCAAAAATCCAAATCGCCAAAAATCCAAATCGCCAAAAATCCAAATCGCCAAAAATCCAAATCGCCAAAATTGGCGATCGCCAAAAATCCAAATCGCCAAAATTGGCGATCGCCAAAAATCCAAATCGCCAAAATTGGCGATCGCCAAAAATCCAAATCGCCAAAAATCCAAATCGCCAAAAATCCAAGTCGCCAAAATTGGCGATCGCCAAAAATCCAAATCGCCAAAATTTGCGATCGCCAAAAATCCAAATCGCAAAAAATCCAAATCGCCAAAAATCCAAATCGCCAAAAATCCAAATCGCCAAAATTGGCGATGGCCAAAAATCCAAATCGCCAAAATTGGCGATCGCCAAAAATCCAAATCGCCAAAATTGGCGATCGCCAAAAATCAAAATCGCCAAAATTGGCGATCGCCAAAAATCCAAATCGCCAAAATTGGCGATCGCCAAAAATCCAAATCGCCAAAATTGGCGATCGCCAAAAATCCAAATCGCCAAAATTGGCGATCGTCAAAAATCCAAATCGCCAAAATTGGCGATCGCCAAAAATCCAAATCGCCAAAATTGGCGATCGCCAAAAATCCAAATCGCCAAAAATCCAAATCGCCAAAAATCCAAATCGCCAAAAATCCAAATCGCCAAAAATCCAAATCGCCAAAATTGGCGATCGCCAAAAATCCAAATCTCCAAAATTGGCGATCGCCAAAAATCGAAATCGCCAAAAATCCAAATCGCCAAAAATCCAAATCGCCAAAAATCCAAATCGCCAAAATTGGCGATGGCCAAAAATCCAAATCGCCAAAATTGGCGATCGCCAAAAATCCAAATCGCCAAAATTGGCGATCGCCAAAAATCAAAATCGCCAAAATTGGCGATCGCCAAAAATCCAAATCGCCAAAATTGGCGATCGCCAAAAATCCAAATCGCCAAAATTGGCGATCGCCAAAAATCCAAATCGCCAAAATTGGCGATCGCCAAAAATCCAAATCGCCAAAATTGGCGATCGCCAAAAATCCAAATCGCCAAAATTGGCGATCGCCAAAAATCCAAATCGCCAAAAATCCAAATCGCCAAAAATCCAAATCGCCAAAAATCCAAATCGCCAAAAATCCAAATCGCCAAAATTGGCGATCGCCAAAAATCCAAATCTCCAAAATTGGCGATCGCCAAAAATCGAAATCGCCAAAAATCCAAATCGCCAAAAATCCAAATCGCCAAAATTGGCGATCGCCAAAAATCCAAATCGCCAAAATTGGCGATCGCCAAAAATCCAAATCGCCAAAATTGGCGATCGCCAAAAATCCAAATCGCCAAAATTGGCGATCGCCAAAAATCCAAATCGCCAAAAATCCAAATCGCCAAAAATCCAAATCGCCAAAAATCCAAGTCGCCAAAATTGGCGATCGCCAAAAATCCAAATCGCCAAAAATCCAAATCGCCAAAAATCCAAATCGCCAAAAATCCAAATCGCCAAAATTGGCGATCGCCAAAAATCCAAATCGCCAAAATTGGCGATCGCCAAAAATCCAAATCGCCAAAAATCCAAATCGCCAAAAATCCAAATCGCCAAAATTTGCGATCGCCAAAAATCCAAATCGCCAAAATTTGCGATCGCCAAAAATCCAAATCGCCAAAAATCCAAATCGCCAAAAATCCAAATCGCCAAAAATCCTAATCGCCAAAAATCCAAATCGCCAAAAATCCAAATCGCCAAAATTGGCGATCGCCAAAAATCCAAATCGCCAAAAATCCAAATCGCCAAAAATCCAAATCGCCAAAAATCCAAATCGCCAAAATTGGCGATCGCCAAAAATCCAAATCGCCAAAATTGGCGATCGCCAAAAATCCAAATCGCGAAAATTGGCGATCGCCAAAAATCCAAATCGCCAAAAATCCAAATCGCCAAAAATCCAAATCGCCAAAAATCCAAATCGCCAAAAATCCAAATCGCCAAAAATCCAAATCGCCAAAAATCCAAATCGCCAAAATTGGCGATCGCCAAAAATCCAAATCGCCAAAATTGGCGATCGCCAAAAATCCAAATCGCCAAAAATCCAAATCGCCAAAAATCCAAATCGCCAAAAATCCAAATCGCCAAAAATCCAAATCGCCAAAAGTCCAAATCGCCAAAATTGGCGATCGCCGAAAATCCAAATCGCCAAAATTGGCGATCGCCAAAAATCCAAATCGCCAAAATTGGCGATCGCCAAAAATCCAAATCGCCAAAATTGGCGATCGCCAAAAATCCAAATCTCCAAAATTGGCGATCGCCAAAAATCCAAATCGCCAAAAATCCAAATCGCTAAAATTGGCGATCGCCAAAAATCCAAATCGCCAAAAATCCAAATCGCCAAAATTGGCGATCGCCAAAAATCCAAATCGCCAATTTTGGCGATCGCCAAAAATCCAAATCGCCAAAATTGGCGATCGCCAAAAATCCAAATCGCCAAAATTTGCGATCGCCAAAAATCCAAATCGCCAAAAATCCAAATCGCCAAAAATCCAAATCGCCAAAAATCCTAATCGCCAAAAATCCAAATCGCCAAAAATCCAAATCGCCAAAATTGGCGATCGCCAAAAATCCAAATCGCCAAAAATCCAAATCGCCAAAAATCCAAATCGCCAAAAATCCAAATCGCCAAAAATCCAAATCGCCAAAAATCCAAATCGCCAAAATTGGCGATCGCCAAAAATCCAAATCGCCAAAATTGGCGATCGCCAAAAATCCAAATCGCCAAAAATCCAAATCGCCAAAATTGGCGATCGCCAAAAATCCAAATCGCCAAAAATCCAAATCGCCAAAAATCCAAATCGCCAAAAATCCAAATCGCCAAAAATCGAAATCGCCAAAAATCCAAATCGCCAAAAATCCAAATCGCCAAAATTGGCGATCGCCAAAAATCCAAATCGCCAAAAATCCAAATCGCCAAAATTGGCGATCGCCAAAAATCCAAATCGCCAAAATTGGCGATCGCCAAAAATCCAAATCGCCAAAAATCCAAATCGCCAAAAATCCAAATCGCCAAAAATCCAAATCGCCAAAAATCCAAATCGCCAAAAATCCAAATCGCCAAAAATCCAAATCGCCAAAAATCCAAATCGCCAAAAATCCAAATCGCCAAAAATCCAAATCGCCAAAAATCCAAATCGCCAAAATTGGCGATCGCCAAAAATCCAAATCGCCAAAATTGGCGATCGCCAAAAATCCAAATCGCCAAAATTGGCGATCGCCAAAAATCCAAATCGCCAAAAATCCAAATCGCCAAAAATCCAAATCGCCAAAAATCCAAATCGCCAAAAATCCAAATCGCCAAAAATCCAAATCGCCAAAAATCCAAATCGCCAAAAATCCAAATCGCCAAAAATCCAAATCGCCAAAATTGGCGATCGCCAAAAATCCAAATCTCCAAAATTGGCGATCGCCAAAAATCCAAATCGCCAAAATTGGCGATCGCCAAAAATCCAAATCGCCAAAAATCCAAATCGCCAAAATTGGCGATCGCCAAAAATCCAAATCGCCAAAAATCCAAATCGCCAAAAATCCAAATCGCCAAAAATCCAAATCGCCAAAAATCGAAATCGCCAAAAATCCAAATCGCCAAAAATCCAAATCGCCAAAATTGGCGATCGCCAAAAATCCAAATCGCCAAAAATCCAAATCGCCAAAATTGGCGATCGCCAAAAATCCAAATCGCCAAAATTGGCGATCGCCAAAAATCCAAATCGCCAAAAATCCAAATCGCCAAAAATCCAAATCGCCAAAAATCCAAATCGCCAAAAATCCAAATCGCCAAAAATCGAAATCGCCAAAAATCCAAATCGCCAAAAATCCAAATCGCCAAAATTGGCGATCGCCAAAAATCCAAATCGCCAAAAATCCAAATCGCCAAAATTGGCGATCGCCAAAAATCCAAATCGCCAAAATTGGCGATCGCCAAAAATCCAAATCGCCAAAAATCCAAATCGCCAAAAATCCAAATCGCCAAAAATCCAAATCGCCAAAAATCCAAATCGCCAAAAATCCAAATCGCCAAAAATCCAAATCGCCAAAAATCCAAATCGCCAAAAATCCAAATCGCCAAAAGTCCAAATCGCCAAAATTGGCGATCGCCAAAAATCCAAATCGCCAAAATTGGCGATCGCCAAAAATCCAAATCGCCAAAATTGGCGATCGCCAAAAATCCAAATCGCCAAAATTGGCGATCGCCAAAAATCCAAATCTCCAAAATTTGCGATCGCCAAAAATCCCAATCGCCAAAAATCCAAATCGCCAAAATTGGCGATCGCCAAAAATCCAAATCGCCAAAAATCCAAATCGCCAAAATTGGCGAGCGCCAAAAATCCAAATCGCCAAAATTGGCGATCGCCAAAAATCCAAATCGCCAAAAATCCAAATCGCCAAAAATCCAAATCGCCAAAAATCCAAATCGCCAAAAATCCAAATCGCCAAAAATCCAAATCGCCAAAAATCCAAATCGCCAAAAATCCAAATCGCCAAAAATCCAAATCGCCAAAAATCCAAATCGCCAAAAGTCCAAATCGCCAAAATTGGCGATCGCCAAAAATCCAAATCGCCAAAATTGGCGATCGCCAAAAATCCAAATCGCCAAAATTGGCGATCGCCAAAAATCCAAATCGCCAAAATTGGCGATCGCCAAAAATCCAAATCTCCAAAATTTGCGATCGCCAAAAATCCCAATCGCCAAAATTGGCGATCGCCAAAAATCCAAATCGCCAAAATTGGCGATCGCCAAAAATCCAAATCGCCAAAATTGGCGATCGCCAAAAATCCAAATCGCCAAAATTGGCGATCGCCAAAAATCCAAATCGCCAAAATTGGCGATCGCCAAAAATCCAAATCGCCAAAAATCCAAATCGCCAAAAATCCAAATCGCCAAAAATCCAAATCGCCAAAAATCCAAATCGCCAAAAATCCAAATCGCCAAAAATCCAAATCGCCAAAAATCCAAATCGCCAAAATTGGCGATCGCCAAAAATCCAAATCTCCAAAATTGGCGATCGCCAAAAATCCAAATCGCCAAAATTGGCGATCGCCAAAAATCCAAATCGCCAAAAATCCAAATCGCCAAAATTGGCGATCGCCAAAAATCCAAATCGCCAAAAATCCAAATCGCCAAAAATCCAAATCGCCAAAAATCCAAATCGCCAAAAATCCAAATCGCCAAAAGTCCAAATCGCCAAAATTGGCGATCGCCAAAAATCCAAATCGCCAAAATTGGCGATCGCCAAAAATCCAAATCGCCAAAATTGGCGATCGCCAAAAATCCAAATCGCCAAAATTGACGATCGCCAAAAATCCAAATCGCCAAAATTGGCGATCGCCAAAAACCCAAATCGCCAAAATTGGCGATCGCCAAAAACCCAAATCGCCAAAAATCCAAATCGCCAAAAATCCAAATCGCCAAAAATCCAAATCGCCAAAAATCCAAATCGCCAAAAATCCAAATCGCCAAAAATCCAAATCGCCAAAAATCCAAATCGCCAAAATTGGCGATCGCCAAAAATCCAAATCTCCAAAATTGGCGATCGCCAAAAATCCAAATCGCCAAAATTGGCGATCGCCAAAAATCCAAATCGCCAAAAATCCAAATCGCCAAAATTGGCGATCGCCAAAAATCCAAATCGCCAAAAATCCAAATCGCCAAAAATCCAAATCGCCAAAAATCCAAATCGCCAAAAGTCCAAATCGCCAAAAATCCAAATCGCCAAAAATCCAAATCGCCAAAATTGGCGATCGCCAAAAATCCAAATCGCCAAAATTGGCGATCGCCAAAAATCCAAATCGCCAAAATTGGCGATCGCCAAAAATCCAAATCTCCAAAATTGGCGATCGCCAAAAATCCAAATCGCCAAAATTGGCGATCGCCAAAAATCCAAATCGCCAAAATTGGCGATCGCCAAAAATCCAAATCGCCAAAATTGGCGATCGCCAAAAATCCAAATCGCCAAAATTGGCGATCGCCAAAAATCCAAATCGCCAAAATTGGCGATCGCCAAAAATCCAAATCGCCAAAAATCCAAATCGCCAAAAATCCAAATCGCCAAAAATCCAAATCGCCAAAAGTCCAAATCGCCAAAATTGGCGATCGCCAAAAATCCAAATCGCCAAAATTGGCGATCGCCAAAAATCCAAATCGCCAAAATTGGCGATCGCCAAAAATCCAAATCGCCAAAATTGGCGATCGCCAAAAATCCAAATCGCCAAAAATCCAAATCGCCAAAAATCCAAATCGCCAAAAATCCAAATCGCCAAAAATCCAAATCGCCAAAAATCCAAATCGCCAAAAATCCAAATCGCCAAAAATCCAAATCGCCAAAAATCCAAATCGCCAAAATTGGCGATCGCCAAAAATCCAAATCTCCAAAATTGGCGATCGCCAAAAATCCAAATCGCCAAAATTGGCGATCGCCAAAAATCCAAATCGCCAAAAATCCAAATCGCCAAAATTGGCGATCGCCAAAAATCCAAATCGCCAAAAATCCAAATCGCCAAAAATCCAAATCGCCAAAAATCCAAATCGCCAAAAATCGAAATCGCCAAAAATCCAAATCGCCAAAATTGGCGATCGCCAAAAATCCAAATCGCCAAAAATCCAAATCGCCAAAATTGGCGATCGCCAAAAATCCAAATCGCCAAAATTGGCGATCGCCAAAAATCCAAATCGCCAAAAATCCAAATCGCCAAAAATCCAAATCGCCAAAAATCCAAATCGCCAAAAATCCAAATCGCCAAAAATCCAAATCGCCAAAAATCCAAATCGCCAAAAATCCAAATCGCCAAAAATCCAAATCGCCAAAAATCCAAATCGCCAAAAGTCCAAATCGCCAAAATTGGCGATCGCCAAAAATCCAAATCGCCAAAATTGGCGATCGCCAAAAATCCAAATCGCCAAAATTGGCGATCGCCAAAAATCCAAATCGCCAAAATTGGCGATCGCCAAAAATCCAAATCGCCAAAATTGGCGATCGCCAAAAATCCAAATCGCCAAAATTGGCGATCGCCAAAAATCCAAATCGCCAAAATTGGCGATCGCCAAAAATCCAAATCGCCAAAAATCCAAATCGCCAAAAATCCAAATCGCCAAAAATCCAAATCGCCAAAAATCCAAATCGCCAAAAATCCAAATCGCCAAAAATCCAAATCGCCAAAAATCCAAATCGCCAAAATTGGCGATCGCCAAAAATCCAAATCTCCAAAATTGGCGATCGCCAAAAATCCAAATCGCCAAAATTGGCGATCGCCAAAAATCCAAATCGCCAAAAATCCAAATCGCCAAAATTGGCGATCGCCAAAAATCCAAATCGCCAAAAATCCAAATCGCCAAAAATCCAAATCGCCAAAAATCCAAATCGCCAAAAATCCAAATCGCCAAAAATCCAAATCGCCAAAAGTCCAAATCGCCAAAATTGGCGATCGCCAAAAATCCAAATCGCCAAAATTGGCGATCGCCAAAAATCCAAATCGCCAAAATTGGCGATCGCCAAAAATCCAAATCGCCAAAATTGGCGATCGCCAAAAATCCAAATCGCCAAAATTGACGATCGCCAAAAATCCAAATCGCCAAAATTGGCGATCGCCAAAAATCCAAATCGCCAAAAATCCAAATCGCCAAAAATCCAAATCGCCAAAAATCCAAATCGCCAAAAATCCAAATCGCCAAAAATCCAAATCGCCAAAAATCCAAATCGCCAAAAATCCAAATCGCCAAAAATCCAAATCGCCAAAATTGGCGATCGCCAAAAATCCAAATCTCCAAAATTGGCGATCGCCAAAAATCCAAATCGCCAAAATTGGCGATCGCCAAAAATCCAAATCGCCAAAAATCCAAATCGCCAAAATTGGCGATCGCCAAAAATCCAAATCGCCAAAAATCCAAATCGCCAAAAATCCAAATCGCCAAAAATCCAAATCGCCAAAAATCCAAATCGCCAAAAATCCAAATCGCCAAAAGTCCAAATCGCCAAAAATCCAAATCGCCAAAAATCCAAATCGCCAAAATTGGCGATCGCCAAAAATCCAAATCGCCAAAATTGGCGATCGCCAAAAATCCAAATCGCCAAAATTGGCGATCGCCAAAAATCCAAATCTCCAAAATTGGCGATCGCCAAAAATCCAAATCGCCAAAAATCCAAATCGCCAAAAATCCAAATCGCCAAAAATCCAAATCGCCAAAAATCCAAATCGCCAAAAATCCAAATCGCCAAAAATCCAAATCGCCAAAATTGGCGATCGCCAAAAATCCAAATCTGCAAAATTGGCGATCGCCAAAAAACCAAATCGCCAAAATTGGCGATCGCCAAAAATCCAAATCGCCAAAAATCCAAATCGCCAAAATTGGCGATCGCCAAAAATCCAAATCGCCAAAATTGGCGATCGCCAAAAATCCAAATCGCCAAAATTGGCGATCGCCAAAAATCCAAATCGCCAAAAATCCAAATCGCCAAAAATCCAAATCGCCAAAAATCCAAATCGCCAAAAGTCCAAATCGCCAAAAATCCAAATCGCCAAAAATCCAAATCGCCAAAATTGGCGATCGCCAAAAATCCAAATCGCCAAAATTGGCGATCGCCAAAAATCCAAATCGCCAAAATTGGCGATCGCCAAAAATCCAAATCTCCAAAATTGGCGATCGCCAAAAATCCAAATCGCCAAAATTGGCGATCGCCAAAAATCCAAATCGCCAAAATTGGCGATCGCCAAAAATCCAAATCGCCAAAATTGGCGATCGCCAAAAATCCAAATCGCCAAAATTGGCGATCGCCAAAAATCCAAATCGCCAAAATTGGCGATCGCCAAAAATCCAAATCGCCAAAAATCCAAATCGCCAAAAATCCAAATCGCCAAAAATCCAAATCGCCAAAAATCCAAATCGCCAAAAATCCAAATCGCCAAAAATCCAAATCGCCAAAATTGGCGATCGCCAAAAATCCAAATCTCCAAAATTGGCGATCGCCAAAAATCCAAATCGCCAAAATTGGCGATCGCCAAAAATCCAAATCGCCAAAAATCCAAATCGCCAAAATTGGCGATCGCCAAAAATCCAAATCGCCAAAATTGGCGATCGCCAAAAATCCAAATCGCCAAAAATCCAAATCGCCAAAAATCCAAATCGCCAAAAATCCAAATCGCCAAAAATCCAAATCGCCAAAAATCCAAATCGCCAAAAATCCAAATCGCCAAAAATCCAAATCGCCAAAAATCCAAATCGCCAAAATTGGCGATCGCCAAAAATCCAAATCTCCAAAATTGGCGATCGCCAAAAATCGAAATCGCCAAAAATCCAAATCGCCAAAAATCCAAATCGCCAAAATTGGCGATCGCCAAAAATCCAAATCGCCAAAAATCCAAATCGCCAAAATTGGCGATCGCCAAAAATCCAAATCGCCAAAATTGGCGATCGCCAAAAATCCAAATCGCCAAAATTGGCGATCGCCAAAAATCCAAATCGCCAAAAATCCAAATCGCCAAAAATCCAAGTCGCCAAAATTGGCGATCGCCAAAAATCCAAATCGCCAAAATTGGCGATCGCCAAAAATCCAAATCGCCAAAATTGGCGATCGCCAAAAATCCAAATCGCCAAAAATCCAAATCGCCAAAAATCCAAATCGCCAAAAATCCAAATCGCCATAAATCCAAATCGCCAAAAATCCAAATCGCCAAAAATCCAAATCGCCAAAATTGGCGATCGCCAAAAATCCAAATCTCCAAAATTGGCGATCGCCAAAAATCGAAATCGCCAAAAATCCAAATCGCCAAAAATCCAAATCGCCAAAATTGGCGATCGCCAAAAATCCAAATCGCCAAAAATCCAAATCGCCAAAATTGGCGATCGCCAAAAATCCAAATCGCCAAAAATCCAAATCGCCAAAAATCCAAATCGCCAAAAATCCAAATCGCCAAAAATCCAAATCGCCAAAAATCCAAATCGCCAAAAATCCAAATCGCCAAAAATCCAAATCGCCAAAAATCCAAATCGCCAAAAATCCAAATCGCCAAAAATCCAAATCGCCAAAAATCCAAATCGCCAAAAATCCAAATCGCCATAAATCCAAATCGCCAAAAATCCAAATCGCCAAAAATCCAAATCGCCAAAATTGGCGATCGCCAAAAATCCAAATCTCCAAAATTGGCGATCGCCAAAAATCGAAATCGCCAAAAATCCAAATCGCCAAAAATCCAAATCGCCAAAAATCCAGATCGCCAAAAATCCAAATCGCCAAAAATCCAAATCGCCAAAAATCCAAATCGCCAAAAGTCCAAATCGCCAAAATTGGCGATCGCCAAAAATCCAAATCGCCAAAATTGGCGATCGCCAAAAATCCAAATCTCCAAAATTGGCGATCGCCAAAAATCGAAATCGCCAAAAATCCAAATCGCCAAAAATCCAAATCGCCAAAAATCCAAATCGCCAAAAATCCAAATCGCCAAAAATCCAAATCGCCAAAAATCCAAATCGCCAAAAATCCAAATCGCCATAAATCCAAATCGCCAAAAATCCAAATCGCCAAAAATCCAAATCGCCAAAATTGGCGATCGCCAAAAATCCAAATCGCCAAAAATCCAAATCGCCAAAATTGGCGATCGCCAAAAATCCAAATCGCCAAAATTGGCGATCGCCAAAAATCCAAATCGCCAAAAATCCAAATCGCCAAAAATCCAAATCGCCAAAAATCCAAATCGCCAAAAATCCAAATCGCCAAAAATCCAAATCGCCAAAAATCCAAATCGCCAAAAATCCAAATCGCCAAAAATCCAAATCGCCAAAAGTCCAAATCGCCAAAATTGGCGATCGCCAAAAATCCAAATCGCCAAAATTGGCGATCGCCAAAAATCCAAATCGCCAAAATTGGCGATCGCCAAAAATCCAAATCGCCAAAATTGGCGATCGCCAAAAATCCAAATCGCCAAAATTGGCGATCGCCAAAAATCCAAATCGCCAAAATTGGCGATCGCCAAAAATCCAAATCGCCAAAATTGGCGATCGCCAAAAATCCAAATCGCCAAAATTGGCGATCGCCAAAAATCCAAATCGCCAAAATTGGCGATCGCCAAAAATCCAAATCGCCAAAAATCCAAATCGCCAAAAATCCAAATCGCCAAAAATCCAAATCGCCAAAAATCCAAATCGCCAAAAATCCAAATCGCCAAAAATCCAAATCGCCAAAAATCCAAATCGCCAAAATTGGCGATCGCCAAAAATCCAAATCTCCAAAATTGGCGATCGCCAAAAATCCAAATCGCCAAAATTGGCGATCGCCAAAAATCCAAATCGCCAAAAATCCAAATCGCCAAAATTGGCGATCGCCAAAAATCCAAATCGCCAAAAATCCAAATCGCCAAAAATCCAAATCGCCAAAAATCCAAATCGCCAAAAATCCAAATCGCCAAAAATCCAAATCGCCAAAAGTCCAAATCGCCAAAATTGGCGATCGCCAAAAATCCAAATCGCCAAAATTGGCGATCGCCAAAAATCCAAATCGCCAAAATTGGCGATCGCCAAAAATCCAAATCGCCAAAATTGGCGATCGCCAAAAATCCAAATCTCCAAAATTGGCGATCGCCAAAAATCCAAATCGCCAAAATTGGCGATCGCCAAAAATCCAAATCGCCAAAATTGGCGATCGCCAAAAATCCAAATCGCCAAAATTGGCGATCGCCAAAAATCCAAATCGCCAAAATTGGCGATCGCCAAAAATCCAAATCGCCAAAATTGGCGATCGCCAAAAATCCAAATCGCCAAAAATCCAAATCGCCAAAAATCCAAATCGCCAAAAATCCAAATCGCCAAAAATCCAAATCGCCAAAAATCCAAATCGCCAAAAATCCAAATCGCCAAAATTGGCGATCGCCAAAAATCCAAATCGCCAAAATTGGCGATCGCCAAAAATCCAAATCTCCAAAATTGGCGATCGCCAAAAATCCAAATCGCCAAAATTGGCGATCGCCAAAAATCCAAATCGCCAAAATTGGCGATCGCCAAAAATCCAAATCGCCAAAATTGGCGATCGCCAAAAATCCAAATCGCCAAAAATCCAAATCGCCAAAAATCCAAATCGCCAAAAATCCAAATCGCCAAAAATCCAAATCGCCAAAAATCCAAATCGCCAAAATTGGCGATCGCCAAAAATCCAAATCTCCAAAATTGGCGATCGCCAAAAATCCAAATCGCCAAAATTGGCGATCGCCAAAAATCCAAATCGCCAAAATTGGCGATCGCCAAAAATCCAAATCGCCAAAATTGGCGATCGCCAAAAATCCAAATCGCCAAAATTGGCGATCGCCAAAAATCCAAATCGCCAAAAATCCAAATCGCCAAAAATCCAAATCGCCGAAAATCCAAATCGCCAAAAATCCAAATCGCCAAAAATCCAAATCGCCAAAAATCCAAATCGCCAAAAATCCAAATCGCCAAAAATCCAAATCGCCAAAATTGGCGATCGCCAAAAATCCAAATCGCCAAAATTGGCGATCGCCAAAAATCCAAATCGCCAAAAATCCAAATCGCCAAAAATCCAAATCGCCAAAAATCCAAATCGCCAAAAATCCAAATCGCCAAAAATCCAAATCGCCAAAAATCCAAATCGCCAAAAATCCAAATCGCCAAAAATCCAAATCGCCAAAAATCCAAATCGCCAAAAATCCAAATCGCCAAAAATCCAAATCGCCAAAAGTCCAAATCGCCAAAATTGGCGATCGCCAAAAATCCAAATCGCCAAAATTGGCGATCGCCAAAAATCCAAATCGCCAAAATTGGCGATCGCCAAAAATCCAAATCGCCAAAATTGGCGATCTTGGCGATCGCCAAAAATCCAAATCGCCAAAAATCCAAATCGCCAAAAATCCAAATCGCCAAAAATCCAAATCGCCAAAAATCCAAATCGCCAAAAATCCAAATCACCAAAAATCCAAATCGCCAAAAATCCAAATCGCCAAAAATCCAAATCGCCAAAAATCCAAATCGCCAAAAATCCAAATCGCCAAAAATCCAAATCGCCAAAAATCCAAATCGCCAAAAATCCAAATCGCCAAAATTGGCGATCGCCAAAAATCCAAATCGCCAAAATTGGCGATCGCCAAAAATCCAAATCGCCAAAATTGGCGATCGCCAAAAATCCAAATCGCCAAAATTGGCGATCGCCAAAAATCCAAATCGCCAAAATTGGCGATCGCCAAAAATCCAAATCGCCAAAAATCCAAATCGCCAAAAATCCAAATCGCCAAAAATCCAAATCGCCAAAAATCCAAATCGCCAAAAATCCAAATCGCCAAAAATCCAAATCGCCAAAATTGGCGATCGCCAAAAATCCAAATCTCCAAAATTGGCGATCGCCAAAAATCCAAATCGCCAAAATTGGCGATCGCCAAAAATCCAAATCGCCAAAAATCCAAATCGCCAAAATTGGCGATCGCCAAAAATCCAAATCGCCAAAATTGGCGATCGCCAAAAATCCAAATCGCCAAAAATCCAAATCGCCAAAAATCCAGATCGCCAAAAATCCAAATCGCCAAAAATCCAAATCGCCAAAAATCCAAATCGCCAAAAATCCAAATCGCCAAAAATCCAAATCGCCAAAAATCCAAATCGCCAAAATTGGCGATCGCCAAAAATCCAAATCGCCAAAAATCCAAATCTCCAAAATTGGCGATCGCCAAAAATCCAAATCGCCAAAATTGGCGATCGCCAAAAATCCAAATCGCCAAAAATCCAAATCGCCAAAATTGGCGATCGCCAAAAATCCAAATCGCCAAAATTGGCGATCGCCAAAAATCCAAATCGCCAAAAATCCAAATCGCCAAAAATCCAAATCGCCAAAAATCCAAATCGCCAAAAATCCAAATCGCCAAAAATCCAAATCGCCAAAAATCCAAATCGCCAAAAATCCAAATCGCCAAAAATCCAAATCGCCAAAATTGGCGATCGCCAAAAATCCAAATCTCCAAAATTGGCGATCGCCAAAAATCGAAATCGCCAAAAATCCAAATCGCCAAAAATCCAAATCGCCAAAATTGGCGATCGCCAAAAATCCAAATCGCCAAAAATCCAAATCGCCAAAATTGGCGATCGCCAAAAATCCAAATCGCCAAAATTGGCGATCGCCAAAAATCCAAATCGCCAAAATTGGCGATCGCCAAAAATCCAAATCGCCAAAAATCCAAATCGCCAAAAATCCAAGTCGCCAAAATTGGCGATCGCCAAAAATCCAAATCGCCAAAATTGGCGATCGCCAAAAATCCAAATCGCCAAAATTGGCGATCGCCAAAAATCCAAATCGCCAAAAATCCAAATCGCCAAAAATCCAAATCGCCAAAAATCCAAATCGCCATAAATCCAAATCGCCAAAAATCCAAATCGCCAAAAATCCAAATCGCCAAAATTGGCGATCGCCAAAAATCCAAATCTCCAAAATTGGCGATCGCCAAAAATCGAAATCGCCAAAAATCCAAATCGCCAAAAATCCAAATCGCCAAAATTGGCGATCGCCAAAAATCCAAATCGCCAAAAATCCAAATCGCCAAAATTGGCGATCGCCAAAAATCCAAATCGCCAAAAATCCAAATCGCCAAAAATCCAAATCGCCAAAAATCCAAATCGCCAAAAATCCAAATCGCCAAAAATCCAAATCGCCAAAAATCCAAATCGCCAAAAATCCAAATCGCCAAAAATCCAAATCGCCAAAAATCCAAATCGCCAAAAATCCAAATCGCCAAAAATCCAAATCGCCAAAAATCCAAATCGCCATAAATCCAAATCGCCAAAAATCCAAATCGCCAAAAATCCAAATCGCCAAAATTGGCGATCGCCAAAAATCCAAATCTCCAAAATTGGCGATCGCCAAAAATCGAAATCGCCAAAAATCCAAATCGCCAAAAATCCAAATCGCCAAAAATCCAAATCGCCAAAAATCCAAATCGCCAAAAATCCAAATCGCCAAAAATCCAAATCGCCAAAAGTCCAAATCGCCAAAATTGGCGATCGCCAAAAATCCAAATCGCCAAAATTGGCGATCGCCAAAAATCCAAATCTCCAAAATTGGCGATCGCCAAAAATCGAAATCGCCAAAAATCCAAATCGCCAAAAATCCAAATCGCCAAAAATCCAAATCGCCAAAAATCCAAATCGCCAAAAATCCAAATCGCCAAAAATCCAAATCGCCAAAAATCCAAATCGCCATAAATCCAAATCGCCAAAAATCCAAATCGCCAAAAATCCAAATCGCCAAAATTGGCGATCGCCAAAAATCCAAATCGCCAAAAATCCAAATCGCCAAAATTGGCGATCGCCAAAAATCCAAATCGCCAAAATTGGCGATCGCCAAAAATCCAAATCGCCAAAAATCCAAATCGCCAAAAATCCAAATCGCCAAAAATCCAAATCGCCAAAAATCCAAATCGCCAAAAATCCAAATCGCCAAAAATCCAAATCGCCAAAAATCCAAATCGCCAAAAATCCAAATCGCCAAAAATCCAAATCGCCAAAAGTCCAAATCGCCAAAATTGGCGATCGCCAAAAATCCAAATCGCCAAAATTGGCGATCGCCAAAAATCCAAATCGCCAAAATTGGCGATCGCCAAAAATCCAAATCGCCAAAATTGGCGATCGCCAAAAATCCAAATCGCCAAAATTGGCGATCGCCAAAAATCCAAATCGCCAAAATTGGCGATCGCCAAAAATCCAAATCGCCAAAATTGGCGATCGCCAAAAATCCAAATCGCCAAAATTGGCGATCGCCAAAAATCCAAATCGCCAAAATTGGCGATCGCCAAAAATCCAAATCGCCAAAAATCCAAATCGCCAAAAATCCAAATCGCCAAAAATCCAAATCGCCAAAAATCCAAATCGCCAAAAATCCAAATCGCCAAAAATCCAAATCGCCAAAAATCCAAATCGCCAAAATTGGCGATCGCCAAAAATCCAAATCTCCAAAATTGGCGATCGCCAAAAATCCAAATCGCCAAAATTGGCGATCGCCAAAAATCCAAATCGCCAAAAATCCAAATCGCCAAAATTGGCGATCGCCAAAAATCCAAATCGCCAAAAATCCAAATCGCCAAAAATCCAAATCGCCAAAAATCCAAATCGCCAAAAATCCAAATCGCCAAAAATCCAAATCGCCAAAAGTCCAAATCGCCAAAATTGGCGATCGCCAAAAATCCAAATCGCCAAAATTGGCGATCGCCAAAAATCCAAATCGCCAAAATTGGCGATCGCCAAAAATCCAAATCGCCAAAATTGGCGATCGCCAAAAATCCAAATCTCCAAAATTGGCGATCGCCAAAAATCCAAATCGCCAAAATTGGCGATCGCCAAAAATCCAAATCGCCAAAATTGGCGATCGCCAAAAATCCAAATCGCCAAAATTGGCGATCGCCAAAAATCCAAATCGCCAAAATTGGCGATCGCCAAAAATCCAAATCGCCAAAATTGGCGATCGCCAAAAATCCAAATCGCCAAAAATCCAAATCGCCAAAAATCCAAATCGCCAAAAATCCAAATCGCCAAAAATCCAAATCGCCAAAAATCCAAATCGCCAAAAATCCAAATCGCCAAAATTGGCGATCGCCAAAAATCCAAATCGCCAAAATTGGCGATCGCCAAAAATCCAAATCTCCAAAATTGGCGATCGCCAAAAATCCAAATCGCCAAAATTGGCGATCGCCAAAAATCCAAATCGCCAAAATTGGCGATCGCCAAAAATCCAAATCGCCAAAATTGGCGATCGCCAAAAATCCAAATCGCCAAAAATCCAAATCGCCAAAAATCCAAATCGCCAAAAATCCAAATCGCCAAAAATCCAAATCGCCAAAAATCCAAATCGCCAAAAATCCAAATCGCCAAAATTGGCGATCGCCAAAAATCCAAATCTCCAAAATTGGCGATCGCCAAAAATCCAAATCGCCAAAATTGGCGATCGCCAAAAATCCAAATCGCCAAAATTGGCGATCGCCAAAAATCCAAATCGCCAAAATTGGCGATCGCCAAAAATCCAAATCGCCAAAATTGGCGATCGCCAAAAATCCAAATCGCCAAAAATCCAAATCGCCAAAAATCCAAATCGCCGAAAATCCAAATCGCCAAAAATCCAAATCGCCAAAAATCCAAATCGCCAAAAATCCAAATCGCCAAAAATCCAAATCGCCAAAAATCCAAATCGCCAAAATTGGCGATCGCCAAAAATCCAAATCGCCAAAATTGGCGATCGCCAAAAATCCAAATCGCCAAAAATCCAAATCGCCAAAAATCCAAATCGCCAAAAATCCAAATCGCCAAAAATCCAAATCGCCAAAAATCCAAATCGCCAAAAATCCAAATCGCCAAAAATCCAAATCGCCAAAAATCCAAATCGCCAAAAATCCAAATCGCCAAAAATCCAAATCGCCAAAAATCCAAATCGCCAAAAGTCCAAATCGCCAAAAATCCAAATCGCCAAAATTGGCGATCGCCAAAAATCCAAATCGCCAAAATTGGCGATCGCCAAAAATCCAAATCGCCAAAATTGGCGATCTTGGCGATCGCCAAAAATCCAAATCGCCAAAAATCCAAATCGCCAAAAATCCAAATCGCCAAAAATCCAAATCGCCAAAAATCCAAATCGCCAAAAATCCAAATCACCAAAAATCCAAATCGCCAAAAATCCAAATCGCCAAAAATCCAAATCGCCAAAAATCCAAATCGCCAAAAATCCAAATCGCCAAAAATCCAAATCGCCAAAAATCCAAATCGCCAAAAATCCAAATCGCCAAAATTGGCGATCGCCAAAAATCCAAATCGCCAAAATTGGCGATCGCCAAAAATCCAAATCGCCAAAATTGGCGATCGCCAAAAATCCAAATCGCCAAAATTGGCGATCGCCAAAAATCCAAATCGCCAAAATTGGCGATCGCCAAAAATCCAAATCGCCAAAAATCCAAATCGCCAAAAATCCAAATCGCCAAAAATCCAAATCGCCAAAAATCCAAATCGCCAAAAATCCAAATCGCCAAAAATCCAAATCGCCAAAATTGGCGATCGCCAAAAATCCAAATCTCCAAAATTGGCGATCGCCAAAAATCCAAATCGCCAAAATTGGCGATCGCCAAAAATCCAAATCGCCAAAAATCCAAATCGCCAAAATTGGCGATCGCCAAAAATCCAAATCGCCAAAATTGGCGATCGCCAAAAATCCAAATCGCCAAAAATCCAAATCGCCAAAAATCCAGATCGCCAAAAATCCAAATCGCCAAAAATCCAAATCGCCAAAAATCCAAATCGCCAAAAATCCAAATCGCCAAAAATCCAAATCGCCAAAAATCCAAATCGCCAAAATTGGCGATCGCCAAAAATCCAAATCGCCAAAATTGGCGATCGCCAAAAATCCAAATCGCCAAAAATCCAAATCGCCAAAAATCCAAATCGCCAAAAATCCAAATCGCCAAAAATCCAAATCGCCAAAAATCCAAATCGCCAAAAATCCAAATCGCCAAAAATCCAAATCGCCAAAAATCCAAATCGCCAAAAATCCAAATCGCCAAAAATCCAAATCGCCAAAAATCCAAATCGCCAAAAGTCCAAATCGCCAAAATTGGCGATCGCCAAAAATCCAAATCGCCAAAATTGGCGATCGCCAAAAATCCAAATCGCCAAAATTGGCGATCGCCAAAAATCCAAATCGCCAAAATTGGCGATCGCCAAAAATCCAAATCGCCAAAATTGGCGATCGCCAAAAATCCAAATCGCCAAAATTGGCGATCGCCAAAAATCCAAATCGCCAAAATTGGCGATCGCCAAAAATCCAAATCGCCAAAATTGGCGATCGCCAAAAATCCAAATCGCCAAAATTGGCGATCGCCAAAAATCCAAATCGCCAAAATTGGCGATCGCCAAAAATCCAAATCGCCAAAATTGGCGATCGCCAAAAATCCAAATCGCCAAAAATCCAAATCGCCAAAAATCCAAATCGCCAAAAATCCAAATCGCCAAAAATCCAAATCGCCAAAAATCCAAATCGCCAAAAATCCAAATCGCCAAAATTGGCGATCGCCAAAAATCCAAATCGCCAAAAATCCAAATCGCCAAAAATCCAAATCGCCAAAAATCCAAATCGCCAAAAATCCAAATCGCCAAAAATCCAAATCGCCAAAAGACCAAATCGCCAAAATTGGCGATCGCCAAAAATCCAAATCGCCAAAATTGGCGATCGCCAAAAATCCAAATCGCCAAAATTGGCGATCGCCAAAAATCCAAATCGCCAAAATTGGCGATCGCCAAAAATCCAAATCTCCAAAATTGGCGATCGCCAAAAATCCAAATCGCCAAAATTGGCGATCGCCAAAAATCCAAATCGCCAAAATTGGCGATCGCCAAAAATCCAAATCGCCAAAATTGGCGATCGCCAAAAATCCAAATCGCCAAAAATCCAAATCGCCAAAAATCCAAATCGCCAAAAATCCAAATCGCCAAAAATCCAAATCGCCAAAAATCCAAATCGCCAAAAATCCAAATCGCCAAAAATCCAAATCGCCAAAAATCCAAATCGCCAAAATTGGCGATCGCCAAAATTGGCGATCGCCAAAAATCCAAATCTCCAAAATTGGCGATCGCCAAAAATCCAAATCGCCAAAATTGGCGATCGCCAAAAATCCAAATCGCCAAAAATCCAAATCGCCAAAATTGGCGATCGCCAAAAATCCAAATCGCCAAAATTGGCGATCGCCAAAAATCCAAATCGCCAAAAATCCAAATCGCCAAAAATCCAAATCGCCAAAAATCCAAATCGCCAAAATTGGCGATCGCCAAAAATCCAAATCGCCAAAATTGGCGATCGCCAAAAATCCAAATCGCCAAAATTGGCGATCGCCAAAAATCCAAATCGCCAAAATTGGCGATCGCCAAAAATCCAAATCGCCAAAATTGGCGATCGCCAAAAATCCAAATCGCCAAAATTGGCGATCGCCAAAAATCCAAATCGCCAAAATTGGCGATCGCCAAAAATCCAAATCGCCAAAATTGGCGATCGCCAAAAATCCAAATCGCCAAAATTGGCGATCGCCAAAAATCCAAATCGCCAAAAATCCAAATCGCCAAAAATCCAAATCGCCAAAAATCCAAATCGCCAAAAATCCAAATCGCCAAAAATCCAAATCGCCAAAAATCCAAATCGCCAAAATTGGCGATCGCCAAAAATCCAAATCGCCAAAAATCCAAATCGCCAAAAATCCAAATCGCCAAAAATCCAAATCGCCAAAAATCCAAATCGCCAAAAATCCAAATCGCCAAAAATCCAAATCGCCAAAATTGGCGATCGCCAAAAATCCAAATCTCCAAAATTGGCGATCGCCAAAAATCCAAATCGCCAAAATTGGCGATCGCCAAAAATCCAAATCGCCAAAAATCCAAATCGCCAAAATTGGCGATCGCCAAAAATCCAAATCGCCAAAAATCCAAATCGCCAAAAATCCAAATCGCCAAAAATCCAAATCGCCAAAAATCCAAATCGCCAAAAATCCAAATCGCCAAAAATCCAAATCGCCAAAAATCCAAATCGCCAAAATTGGCGATCGCCAAAAATCCAAATCTCCAAAATTGGCGATCGCCAAAAATCCAAATCGCCAAAATTGGCGATCGCCAAAAATCCAAATCGCCAAAAGACCAAATCGCCAAAATTGGCGATCGCCAAAAATCCAAATCGCCAAAATTGGCGATCGCCAAAAATCCAAATCGCCAAAATTGGCGATCGCCAAAAATCCAAATCGCCAAAATTGGCGATCGCCAAAAATCCAAATCTCCAAAATTGGCGATCGCCAAAAATCCAAATCGCCAAAATTGGCGATCGCCAAAAATCCAAATCGCCAAAATTGGCGATCGCCAAAAATCCAAATCGCCAAAATTGGCGATCGCCAAAAATCCAAATCGCCAAAAATCCAAATCGCCAAAAATCCAAATCGCCAAAAATCCAAATCGCCAAAAATCCAAATCGCCAAAAATCCAAATCGCCAAAAATCCAAATCGCCAAAAATCCAAATCGCCAAAATTGGCGATCGCCAAAAATCCAAATCTCCAAAATTGGCGATCGCCAAAAATCCAAATCGCCAAAATTGGCGATCGCCAAAAATCCAAATCGCCAAAAATCCAAATCGCCAAAATTGGCGATCGCCAAAAATCCAAATCGCCAAAATTGGCGATCGCCAAAAATCCAAATCGCCAAAAATCCAAATCGCCAAAAATCCAAATCGCCAAAAATCCAAATCGCCAAAATTGGCGATCGCCAAAAATCCAAATCGCCAAAAATCCAAATCGCCAAAAATCCAAATCGCCAAAAATCCAAATCGCCAAAAATCCAAATCGCCAAAAATCCAAATCGCCAAAAATCCAAATCGCCAAAAATCCAAATCGCCAAAAATCCAAATCGCCAAAAATCCAAATCGCCAAAAATCCAAATCGCCAAAAATCCAAATCGCCAAAATTGGCGATCGCCAAAAATCCAAATCTCCAAAATTGGCGATCGCCAAAAATCCAAATCGCCAAAAATCCAAATCGCCAAAAATCCAAATCGCCAAAAATCCAAATCGCCAAAAATCCAAATCGCCAAAAATCCAAATCGCCAAAAATCCAAATCGCCAAAAATCCAAATCGCCAAAAATCCAAATCGCCAAAAATCCAAATCGCCAAAAATCCAAATCGCCAAAAATCCAAATCGCCAAAATTGGCGATCGCCAAAAATCCAAATCTCCAAAATTGGCGATCGCCAAAAATCGAAATCGCCAAAAATCCAAATCGCCAAAAATCCAAATCGCCAAAATTGGCGATCGCCAAAAATCCAAATCGCCAAAAATCCAAATCGCCAAAATTGGCGATCGCCAAAAATCCAAATCGCCAAAATTGGCGATCGCCAAAAATCCAAATCGCCAAAAATCCAAATCGCCAAAAATCCAAGTCGCCAAAATTGGCGATCGCCAAAAATCCAAATCGCCAAAATTGGCGATCGCCAAAAATCCAAATCGCCAAAATTGGCGATCGCCAAAAATCCAAATCGCCAAAATTGGCGATCGCCAAAAATCCAAATCGCCAAAAATCCAAATCGCCAAAAATCCAAATCGCCAAAAATCCAAATCGCCATAAATCCAAATCGCCAAAAATCCAAATCGCCAAAAATCCAAATCGCCAAAATTGGCGATCGCCAAAAATCCAAATCTCCAAAATTGGCGATCGCCAAAAATCGAAATCGCCAAAAATCCAAATCGCCAAAAATCCAAATCGCCAAAATTGGCGATCGCCAAAAATCCAAATCGCCAAAAATCCAAATCGCCAAAAATCCAAATCGCCAAAAATCCAAATCGCCAAAAATCCAAATCGCCAAAAATCCTAATCGCCAAAAATCCAAATCGCCAAAAATCCAAATCGCCAAAAATCCAAATCGCCAAAAATCCAAATCGCCAAAAATCCAAATCGCCAAAAATCCAAATCGCCAAAAATCCAAATCGCCAAAAATCCAAATCGCCAAAAATCCAAATCGCCAAAAATCCAAATCGCCAAAAATCCAAATCGCCAAAAATCCAAATCGCCAAAAATCCAAATCGCCAAAAATCCAAATCGCCAAAAATCCAAATCGCCAAAAATCCAAATCGCCAAAAATCCAAATCGCCAAAATTGGCGATCGCCAAAAATCCAAATCTCCAAAATTGGCGATCGCCAAAAATCCAAATCGCCAAAAATCCAAATCGCCAAAAATCCAAATCGCCAAAAATCCAAATCGCCAAAAATCCAAATCGCCAAAAATCCAAATCGCCAAAAATCCAAATCGCCAAAAATCCAAATCGCCAAAAATCCAAATCGCCAAAAATCCAAATCGCCAAAATTGGCGATCGCCAAAAATCCAAATCTCCAAAATTGGCGATCGCCAAAAATCGAAATCGCCAAAAATCCAAATCGCCAAAAATCCAAATCGCCAAAATTGGCGATCGCCAAAAATCCAAATCGCCAAAAATCCAAATCGCCAAAATTGGCGATCGCCAAAAATCCAAATCGCCAAAATTGGCGATCGCCAAAAATCCAAATCGCCAAAAATCCAAATCGCCAAAAATCCAAGTCGCCAAAATTGGCGATCGCCAAAAATCCAAATCGCCAAAATTGGCGATCGCCAAAAATCCAAATCGCCAAAATTGGCGATCGCCAAAAATCCAAATCGCCAAAATTGGCGATCGCCAAAAATCCAAATCGCCAAAAATCCAAATCGCCAAAAATCCAAATCGCCAAAAATCCAAATCGCCAAAAATCCAAATCGCCAAAAATCCAAATCGCCAAAAATCCAAATCGCCAAAAATCCAAATCGCCAAAAATCCAAATCGCCAAAATTGGCGATCGCCAAAAATCCAAATCTCCAAAATTGGCGATCGCCAAAAATCGAAATCGCCAAAAATCCAAATCGCCAAAAATCCAAATCGCCAAAATTGGCGATCGCCAAAAATCCAAATCGCCAAAAATCCAAATCGCCAAAAATCCAAATCGCCAAAAATCCAAATCGCCAAAAATCCAAATCGCCAAAAATCCAAATCGCCAAAAATCCAAATCGCCAAAAATCCAAATCGCCAAAAATCCAAATCGCCAAAAGTCCAAATCGCCAAAATTGGCGATCGCCAAAAATCCAAATCGCCAAAATTGGCGATCGCCAAAAATCCAAATCGCCAAAATTGGCGATCGCCAAAAATCCAAATCGCCAAAATTGGCGATCGCCAAAAATCCAAATCGCCAAAATTGGCGATCGCCAAAAATCCAAATCTCCAAAATTGGCGATCGCCAAAAATCCAAATCGCCAAAATTGGCGATCGCCAAAAATCCAAATCGCCAAAATTGGCGATCGCCAAAAATCCAAATCGCCAAAATTGGCGATCGCCAAAAATCCAAATCGCCAAAATTGGCGATCGCCAAAAATCCAAATCGCCAAAATTGGCGATCGCCAAAAATCCAAATCGCCAAAAATCCAAATCGCCAAAAATCCAAATCGCCAAAAATCCAAATCGCCAAAAATCCAAATCGCCAAAAATCCAAATCGCCAAAAATCCAAATCGCCAAAAATCCAAATCGCCAAAATTGGCGATCGCCAAAAATCCAAATCTCCAAAATTGGCGATCGCCAAAAATCCAAATCGCCAAAATTGGCGATCGCCAAAAATCCAAATCGCCAAAAATCCAAATCGCCAAAAATCCAAATCGCCAAAAATCCAAATCGCCAAAAATCCAAATCGCCAAAAATCCAAATCGCCAAAAGTCCAAATCGCCAAAATTGGCGATCGCCAAAAATCCAAATCGCCAAAATTGGCGATCGCCAAAAATCCAAATCGCCAAAATTGGCGATCGCCAAAAATCCAAATCGCCAAAATTGGCGATCGCCAAAAATCCAAATCTCCAAAATTGGCGATCGCCAAAAATCCAAATCGCCAAAATTGGCGATCGCCAAAAATCCAAATCGCCAAAATTGGCGATCGCCAAAAATCCAAATCGCCAAAATTGGCGATCGCCAAAAATCCAAATCGCCAAAATTGGCGATCGCCAAAAATCCAAATCGCCAAAATTGGCGATCGCCAAAAATCCAAATCGCCAAAAATCCAAATCGCCAAAAATCCAAATCGCCAAAAATCCAAATCGCCAAAAATCCAAATCGCCAAAAATCCAAATCGCCAAAAATCCAAATCGCCAAAATTGGCGATCGCCAAAAATCCAAATCTCCAAAATTGGCGATCGCCAAAAATCCAAATCGCCAAAATTGGCGATCGCCAAAAATCCAAATCGCCAAAAATCCAAATCGCCAAAATTGGCGATCGCCAAAAATCCAAATCGCCAAAATTGGCGATCGCCAAAAATCCAAATCGCCAAAATTGGCGATCGCCAAAAATCCAAATCGCCAAAAATCCAAATCGCCAAAAATCCAAATCGCCAAAAATCCAAATCGCCAAAAATCCAAATCGCCAAAAATCCAAATCGCCAAAAATCCAAATCGCCAAAAATCCAAATCGCCAAAAATCCAAATCGCCAAAATTGGCGATCGCCAAAAATCCAAATCGCCAAAAATCCAAATCGCCAAAATTGGCGATCGCCAAAAATCCAAATCGCCAAAATTGGCGATCGCCAAAAATCCAAATCGCCAAAAATCCAAATCGCCAAAAATCCAAGTCGCCAAAATTGGCGATCGCCAAAAATCCAAATCGCCAAAATTGGCGATCGCCAAAAATCCAAATCGCCAAAATTGGCGATCGCCAAAAATCCAAATCGCCAAAAATCCAAATCGCCAAAAATCCAAGTCGCCAAAATTGGCGATCGCCAAAAATCCAAATCGCCAAAATTGGCGATCGCCAAAAATCCAAATCGCCAAAATTGGCGATCGCCAAAAATCCAAATCGCCAAAATTGGCGATCGCCAAAAATCCAAATCGCCAAAAATCCAAATCGCCAAAAATCCAAATCGCCAAAAATCCAAATCGCCATAAATCCAAATCGCCAAAAATCCAAATCGCCAAAAATCCAAATCGCCAAAATTGGCGATCGCCAAAAATCCAAATCTCCAAAATTGGCGATCGCCAAAAATCGAAATCGCCAAAAATCCAAATCGCCAAAAATCCAAATCGCCAAAATTGGCGATCGCAAAAAATCCAAATCGCCAAAAATCCAAATCGCCAAAAATCCAAATCGCCAAAAATCCAAATCGCCAAAATTGGCGATCGCCAAAAATCCAAATCGCCAAAAATCCAAATCGCCAAAAATCCAAATCGCCAAAAATCCAAATCGCCAAAAATCCAAATCGCCAAAAATCCAAATCGCCAAAAGTCCAAATCGCCAAAATTGGCGATCGCCAAAAATCCAAATCGCCAAAATTGGCGATCGCCAAAAATCCAAATCGCCAAAATTGGCGATCGCCAAAAATCCAAATCGCCAAAAATCCAAATCGCCAAAAATCCAAATCGCCAAAAATCCAAATCGCCATAAATCCAAATCGCCAAAAATCCAAATCGCCAAAAATCCAAATCGCCAAAATTGGCGATCGCCAAAAATCCAAATCTCCAAAATTGGCGATCGCCAAAAATCGAAATCGCCAAAAATCCAAATCGCCAAAAATCCAAATCGCCAAAATTGGCGATCGCCAAAAATCCAAATCGCCAAAAATCCAAATCGCCAAAAATCCAAATCGCCAAAAATCCAAATCGCCAAAAATCCAAATCGCCAAAAATCCAAATCGCCAAAAATCCAAATCGCCAAAAATCCAAATCGCCAAAAATCCAAATCGCCAAAAGTCCAAATCGCCAAAATTGGCGATCGCCAAAAATCCAAATCGCCAAAATTGGCGATCGCCAAAAATCCAAATCGCCAAAATTGGCGATCGCCAAAAATCCAAATCGCCAAAATTGGCGATCGCCAAAAATCCAAATCGCCAAAATTGGCGATCGCCAAAAATCCAAATCTCCAAAATTGGCGATCGCCAAAAATCCAAATCGCCAAAATTGGCGATCGCCAAAAATCCAAATCGCCAAAATTGGCGATCGCCAAAAATCCAAATCGCCAAAATTGGCGATCGCCAAAAATCCAAATCGCCAAAATTGGCGATCGCCAAAAATCCAAATCGCCAAAATTGGCGATCGCCAAAAATCCAAATCGCCAAAAATCCAAATCGCCAAAAATCCAAATCGCCAAAAATCCAAATCGCCAAAAATCCAAATCGCCAAAAATCCAAATCGCCAAAAATCCAAATCGCCAAAAATCCAAATCGCCAAAATTGGCGATCGCCAAAAATCCAAATCTCCAAAATTGGCGATCGCCAAAAATCCAAATCGCCAAAATTGGCGATCGCCAAAAATCCAAATCGCCAAAAATCCAAATCGCCAAAAATCCAAATCGCCAAAAATCCAAATCGCCAAAAATCCAAATCGCCAAAAATCCAAATCGCCAAAAGTCCAAATCGCCAAAATTGGCGATCGCCAAAAATCCAAATCGCCAAAATTGGCGATCGCCAAAAATCCAAATCGCCAAAATTGGCGATCGCCAAAAATCCAAATCGCCAAAATTGGCGATCGCCAAAAATCCAAATCTCCAAAATTGGCGATCGCCAAAAATCCAAATCGCCAAAATTGGCGATCGCCAAAAATCCAAATCGCCAAAATTCTCGATCGCCAAAAATCCAAATCGCCAAAATTGGCGATCGCCAAAAATCCAAATCGCCAAAATTGGCGATCGCCAAAAATCCAAATCGCCAAAATTGGCGATCGCCAAAAATCCAAATCGCCAAAAATCCAAATCGCCAAAAATCCAAATCGCCAAAAATCCAAATCGCCAAAAATCCAAATCGCCAAAAATCCAAATCGCCAAAAATCCAAATCGCCAAAATTGGCGATCGCCAAAAATCCAAATCTCCAAAATTGGCGATCGCCAAAAATCCAAATCGCCAAAAATCCAAATCGCCAAAATTGGCGATCGCCAAAAATCCAAATCGCCAAAAATCCAAATCGCCAAAATTGGCGATCGCCAAAAATCCAAATCGCCAAAATTGGCGATCGCCAAAAATCCAAATCGCCAAAATTGGCGATCGCCAAAAATCCAAATCGCCAAAAATCCAAATCGCCAAAAATCCAAATCGCCAAAAATCCAAATCGCCAAAAATCCAAATCGCCAAAAATCCAAATCGCCAAAAATCCAAATCGCCAAAAATCCAAATCGCCAAAAATCCAAATCGCCAAAATTGGCGATCGCCAAAAATCCAAATCGCCAAAAATCCAAATCGCCAAAATTGGCGATCGCCAAAAATCCAAATCGCCAAAATTGGCGATCGCCAAAAATCCAAATCGCCAAAAATCCAAATCGCCAAAAATCCAAGTCGCCAAAATTGGCGATCGCCAAAAATCCAAATCGCCAAAATTGGCGATCGCCAAAAATCCAAATCGCCAAAATTGGCGATCGCCAAAAATCCAAATCTCCAAAATTGGCGATCGCCAAAAATCCAAATCGCCAAAATTGGCGATCGCCAAAAATCCAAATCGCCAAAATTGGCGATCGCCAAAAATCCAAATCGCCAAAATTGGCGATCGCCAAAAATCCAAATCGCCAAAATTGGCGATCGCCAAAAATCCAAATCGCCAAAATTGGCGATCGCCAAAAATCCAAATCGCCAAAAATCCAAATCGCCAAAAATCCAAATCGCCAAAAATCCAAATCGCCAAAAATCCAAATCGCCAAAAATCCAAATCGCCAAAAATCCAAATCGCCAAAATTGGCGATCGCCAAAAATCCAAATCTCCAAAATTGGCGATCGCCAAAAATCCAAATCGCCAAAATTGGCGATCGCCAAAAATCCAAATCGCCAAAAATCCAAATCGCCAAAATTGGCGATCGCCAAAAATCCAAATCGCCAAAATTGGCGATCGCCAAAAATCCAAATCGCCAAAATTGGCGATCGCCAAAAATCCAAATCGCCAAAAATCCAAATCGCCAAAAATCCAAATCGCCAAAAATCCAAATCGCCAAAAATCCAAATCGCCAAAAATCCAAATCGCCAAAAATCCAAATCGCCAAAAATCCAAATCGCCAAAAATCCAAATCGCCAAAATTGGCGATCGCCAAAAATCCAAATCTCCAAAATTGGCGATCGCCAAAAATCGAAATCGCCAAAAATCCAAATCGCCAAAAATCCAAATCGCCAAAATTGGCGATCGCCAAAAATCCAAATCGCCAAAAATCCAAATCGCCAAAAATCCAAATCGCCAAAAATCCAAATCGCCAAAAATCCAAATCGCCAAAAATCCAAATCGCCAAAATTGGCGATCGCCAAAAATCCAAATCGCCAAAATTGGCGATCGCCAAAAATCCAAATCGCCAAAAATCCAAATCGCCAAAAATCCAAATCGCCAAAAATCCAAATCGCCAAAAATCCAAATCGCCAAAAATCCAAATCGCCAAAAATCCAAATCGCCAAAATTGGCGATCGCCAAAAATCCAAATCTCCAAAATTGGCGATCGCCAAAAATCCAAATCGCCAAAATTGGCGATCGCCAAAAATCCAAATCGCCAAAAATCCAAATCGCCAAAATTGGCGATCGCCAAAAATCCAAATCGCCAAAAATCCAAATCGCCAAAAATCCAAATCGCCAAAATTGGCGATCGCCAAAAATCCAAATCGCCAAAATTGGCGATCGCCAAAAATCCAAATCGCCAAAAATCCAAATCGCCAAAAATCCAAATCGCCAAAAATCCAAATCGCCAAAAATCCAAATCGCCAAAAATCCAAATCGCCAAAAATCCAAATCGCCAAAAATCCAAATCGCCAAAAATCCAAATCGCCAAAAATCCAAATCGCCAAAATTGGCGATCGCCAAAAATCCAAATCTCCAAAATTGGCGATCGCCAAAAATCGAAATCGCCAAAAATCCAAATCGCCAAAAATCCAAATCGCCAAAATTGGCGATCGCCAAAAATCCAAATCGCCAAAAATCCAAATCGCCAAAATTGGCGATCGCCAAAAATCCAAATCGCCAAAATTGGCAATCGCCAAAAATCCAAATCGCCAAAAATCCAAATCGCCAAAAATCCAAGTCGCCAAAATTGGCGATCGCCAAAAATCCAAATCGCCAAAATTGGCGATCGCCAAAAATCCAAATCGCCAAAATTGGCGATCGCCAAAAATCCAAATCGCCAAAAATCCAAATCGCCAAAATTGGCGATCGCCAAAAATCCAAATCGCCAAAATTTGCGATCGCCAAAAATCCAAATCGCCAAAAATCCAATTCGCCAAAAATCCAAATCGCCAAAAATCCAAATCGCCTAAAATCCAAATCGCCAAAAATCCAAATCGCCAAAAATCCAAATCGCCAAAAATCCAAATCGCCAAAATTGGCGATCGCCAAAAATCCAAATCTCCAAAATTGGCGATCGCCAAAAATCGAAATCGCCAAAAATCCAAATCGCCAAAAATCCAAATCGCCAAAAATCCAAGTCGCCAAAATTGGCGATCGCCAAAAATCCAAATCGCCAAAATTGGCGATCGCCAAAAATCCAAATCGCCAAAATTGGCGATCGCCAAAAATCCAAATCGCCAAAAATCCAAATCGCCAAAATTGGCGATCGCCAAAAATCCAAATCGCCAAAATTGGCGATCGCCAAAAATCCAAATCGCCAAAATTGACGATCGCCAAAAATCCAAATCGCCAAAATTGGCGATCGCCAAAAATCCAAATCGCCAAAAATCCAAATCGCCAAAAATCCAAATCGCCAAAAATCCAAATCGCCAAAAATCCAAATCGCCAAAAATCCAAATCGCCAAAAATCCAAATCGCCAAAAATCCAAATCGCCAAAATTGGCGATCGCCAAAAATCCAAATCTCCAAAATTGGCGATCGCCAAAAATCCAAATCGCCAAAATTGGCGATCGCCAAAAATCCAAATCGCCAAAAATCCAAATCGCCAAAATTGGCGATCGCCAAAAATCCAAATCGCCAAAAATCCAAATCGCCAAAAATCCAAATCGCCAAAAATCCAAATCGCCAAAAATCCAAATCGCCAAAAGTCCAAATCGCCAAAAATCCAAATCGCCAAAAATCCAAATCGCCAAAATTGGCGATCGCCAAAAATCCAAATCGCCAAAATTGGCGATCGCCAAAAATCCAAATCGCCAAAATTGGCGATCGCCAAAAATCCAAATCTCCAAAATTGGCGATCGCCAAAAATCCAAATCGCCAAAAATCCAAATCGCCAAAATTGGCGATCGCCAAAAATCCAAATCTCCAAAATTGGCGATCGCCAAAAATCCAAATCGCCAAAATTGGCGATCGCCAAAAATCCAAATCGCCAAAAATCCAAATCGCCAAAATTGGCGATCGCCAAAAATCCAAATCGCCAAAATTGGCGATCGCCAAAAATCCAAATCGCCAAAATTGGCGATCGCCAAAAATCCAAATCGCCAAAATTGGCGATCGCCAAAAATCCAAATCGCCAAAAATCCAAATCGCCAAAAATCCAAATCGCCAAAAATCCAAATCGCCAAAAATCCAAATCGCCAAAAATCCAAATCGCCAAAAATCCAAATCGCCAAAAATCCAAATCGCCAAAAATCCAAATCGCCAAAATTGGCGATCGCCAAAAATCCAAATCTCCAAAATTGGCGATCGCCAAAAATCGAAATCGCCAAAAATCCAAATCGCCAAAAATCCAAATCGCCAAAATTGGCGATCGCCAAAAATCCAAATCGCCAAAAATCCAAATCGCCAAAAATCCAAATCGCCAAAAATCCAAATCGCCAAAAATCCAAATCGCCAAAAATCCAAATCGCCAAAATTGGCGATCGCCAAAAATCCAAATCGCCAAAATTGGCGATCGCCAAAAATCCAAATCGCCAAAAATCCAAATCGCCAAAAATCCAAATCGCCAAAAATCCAAATCGCCAAAAATCCAAATCGCCAAAAATCCAAATCGCCAAAAATCCAAATCGCCAAAATTGGCGATCGCCAAAAATCCAAATCTCCAAAATTGGCGATCGCCAAAAATCCAAATCGCCAAAATTGGCGATCGCCAAAAATCCAAATCGCCAAAAATCCAAATCGCCAAAATTGGCGATCGCCAAAAATCCAAATCGCCAAAAATCCAAATCGCCAAAAATCCAAATCGCCAAAATTGGCGATCGCCAAAAATCCAAATCGCCAAAATTGGCGATCGCCAAAAATCCAAATCGCCAAAAATCCAAATCGCCAAAAATCCAAATCGCCAAAAATCCAAATCGCCAAAAATCCAAATCGCCAAAAATCCAAATCGCCAAAAATCCAAATCGCCAAAAATCCAAATCGCCAAAAATCCAAATCGCCAAAAATCCAAATCGCCAAAATTGGCGATCGCCAAAAATCCAAATCGCCAAAATTGGCGATCGCCAAAAATCCAAATCGCCAAAAATCCAAATCGCCAAAAATCCAAATCGCCAAAAATCCAAATCGCCAAAAATCCAAATCGCCAAAAATCCAAATCGCCAAAAATCCAAATCGCCAAAAATCCAAATCGCCTAAAATCCAAATCGCCAAAAATCCAAATCGCCAAAAATCCAAATCGCCAAAAATCCAAATCGCCAAAATTGGCGATCGCCAAAAATCCAAATCTCCAAAATTGGCGATCGCCAAAAATCGAAATCGCCAAAAATCCAAATCGCCAAAAATCCAAATCGCCAAAAATCCAAGTCGCCAAAATTGGCGATCGCCAAAAATCCAAATCGCCAAAATTGGCGATCGCCAAAAATCCAAATCGCCAAAATTGGCGATCGCCAAAAATCCAAATCGCCAAAAATCCAAATCGCCAAAATTGGCGATCGCCAAAAATCCAAATCGCCAAAATTGGCGATCGCCAAAAATCCAAATCGCCAAAATTGGCGATCGCCAAAAATCCAAATCGCCAAAATTGGCGATCGCCAAAAATCCAAATCGCCAAAAATCCAAATCGCCAAAATTGGCGATCGCCAAAAATCCAAATCTCCAAAATTGGCGATCGCCAAAAATCGAAATCGCCAAAAATCCAAATCGCCAAAAATCCAAATCGCCAAAATTGGCGATCGCCAAAAATCCAAATCGCCAAAAATCCAAATCGCCAAAATTGGCGATCGCCAAAAATCCAAATCGCCAAAAATCCAAGTCGCCAAAATTGGCGATCGCCAAAAATCCAAATCGCCAAAATTGGCGATCGCCAAAAATCCAAATCGCCAAAAATCCAAATCGCCAAAATTGGCGATCGCCAAAAATCCAAATCGCCAAAATTGGCGGTCGCCAAAAATCCAAATCGCCAAAATTGGCTATCGCCAAAAATCCAAATCGCCAAAATTGGCGATCGCCAAAAATCCAAATCGCCAAAATTGGCGATCGCCAAAAATCCAAATCGCCAAAATTGGCGATCGCCAAAAATCCAAATGGCGAAAATTGGCGATCGCCAAAAATCCAAATCGCCAAAAATCCAAATCGCCAAAATTGGCGATCGCCAAAAATCCAAATCGCCAAAAATCCAAATCGCCAAAAATCCAAATCGCCAAAAATCCAAATCGCCAAAAATCCAAATCGCCAAAAATCCAAATCGCCAGAAATCCAAATCGCCAAAATTGGCGATCGCCAAAAATCCAAATCGCCAAAATTGGCGATCGCCAAAAATCCAAATCGCCAAAATTGGCGATCGCCAAAAATCCAAATCGCCAAAATTGGCGATCGCCAAAAATCCAAATGGCGAAAATTGGCGATCGCCAAAAATCCAAATCGCCAAAAATCCAAATCGCCAAAATTGGCGATCGCCAAAAATCCAAATCGCCAAAAATCCAAATCGCCAAAAATCCAAATCGCCAAAAATCCAAATCGCCAAAAATCCAAATCGCCAAAAATCCAAATCGCCAAAAATCCAAATCGCCAAAAATCCAAATCGCCAAAATTGGCGATCGCCAAAAATCCAAATCGCCAAAATTGGCGATCGCCAAAAATCCAAATCGCCAAAATTGGCGATCGCCAAAAATCCAAATCGCCAAAATTGGCGATCGCCAAAAATCCAAATGGCGAAAATTGGCGATCGCCAAAAATCCAAATCGCCAAAAATCCAAATCGCCAAAATTGGCGATCGCCAAAAATCCAAATCGCCAAAAATCCAAATCGCCAAAAATCCAAATCGCCAAAAATCCAAATCGCCAAAAATCCAAATCGCCAAAAATCCAAATCGCCAAAAATCCAAATCGCCAGAAATCCAAATCGCCAAAATTGGCGATCGCCAAAAATCCAAATCGCCAAAATTGGCGATCGCCAAAAATCCAAATCGCCAAAATTGGCGATCGCCAAAAATCCAAATCGCCAAAATTGGCGATCGCCAAAAATCCAAATGGCGAAAATTGGCGATCGCCAAAAATCCAAATCGCCAAAAATCCAAATCGCCAAAATTGGCGATCGCCAAAAATCCAAATCGCCAAAAATCCAAATCGCCAAAAATCCAAATCGCCAAAAATCCAAATCGCCAAAAATCCAAATCGCCAAAAATCCAAATCGCCAAAAATCCAAATCGCCAAAAATCCAAATCGCCAGAAATCCAAATCGCCAAAAGTCCAAATCGCCAAAATTGGCGATCGCCAAAAATCCAAATCGCCAAAATTGGCGATCGCCAAAAATCCAAATCGCCAAAATTGGCGATCGCCAAAAATCCAAATCGCCAAAATTGGCGATCGCCAAAAATCCAAATCGCCAAAAATCCAAATCGCCAAAATTGGCGATCGCCAAAAATCCAAATCGCCAAAATTGGCGATCGCCAAAAATCCAAATCTCCAAAATTGGCGATCGCCAAAAATCCAAATCGCCAAAAATCCAAATCGCCAAAAATCCAAATCGCCAAAAATCCAAATCGCCAAAAGTCCAAATCGCCAAAATTGGCGATCGCCAAAAATCCAAATCGCCAAAATTGACGATCGCCAAAAATCCAAATCGCCAAAATTGGCGATCGCCAAAAATCCAAATCGCCAAAAATCCAAATCGCCAAAAATCCAAATCGCCAAAAATCCAAATCGCCAAAAATCCAAATCGCCAAAAATCCAAATCGCCAAAAATCCAAATCGCCAAAAATCCAAATCGCCAAAATTGGCGATCGCCAAAAATCCAAATCTCCAAAATTGGCGATCGCCAAAAATCCAAATCGCCAAAATTGGCGATCGCCAAAAATCCAAATCGCCAAAAATCCAAATCGCCAAAAATCCAAATCGCCAAAAATCCAAATCGCCAAAAATCCAAATCGCCAAAAATCCAAATCGCCAAAAATCCAAATCGCCAAAAGTCCAAATCGCCAAAAATCCAAATCGCCAAAAATCCAAATCGCCAAAATTGGCGATCGCCAAAAATCCAAATCGCCAAAATTGGCGATCGCCAAAAATCCAAATCGCCAAAATTGGCGATCGCCAAAAATCCAAATCGCCAAAATTGGCGATCGCCAAAAATCCAAATCGCCAAAAATCCAAATCGCCAAAAATCCAAATCGCCAAAAATCCAAATCGCCAAAAATCCAAATCGCCAAAAATCCAAATCGCCAAAAATCCAAATCGCCAGAAATCCAAATCGCCAAAATTGGCGATCGCCAAAAATCCAAATCGCCAAAATTGGCGATCGCCAAAAATCCAAATCGCCAAAATTGGCGATCGCCAAAAATCCAAATCGCCAAAATTGGCGATCGCCAAAAATCCAAATGGCGAAAATTGGCGATCGCCAAAAATCCAAATCGCCAAAAATCCAAATCGCCAAAATTGGCGATCGCCAAAAATCCAAATCGCCAAAAATCCAAATCGCCAAAAATCCAAATCGCCAAAAATCCAAATCGCCAAAAATCCAAATCGCCAAAAATCCAAATCGCCAAAAATCCAAATCGCCAAAAATCCAAATCGCCAGAAATCCAAATCGCCAAAAGTCCAAATCGCCAAAATTGGCGATCGCCAAAAATCCAAATCGCCAAAATTGGCGATCGCCAAAAATCCAAATCGCCAAAATTGGCGATCGCCAAAAATCCAAATCGCCAAAATTGGCGATCGCCAAAAATCCAAATCGCCAAAAATCCAAATCGCCAAAATTGGCGATCGCCAAAAATCCAAATCGCCAAAATTGGCGATCGCCAAAAATCCAAATCTCCAAAATTGGCGATCGCCAAAAATCCAAATCGCCAAAAATCCAAATCGCCAAAAATCCAAATCGCCAAAAATCCAAATCGCCAAAAGTCCAAATCGCCAAAATTGGCGATCGCCAAAAATCCAAATCGCCAAAATTGACGATCGCCAAAAATCCAAATCGCCAAAATTGGCGATCGCCAAAAATCCAAATCGCCAAAAATCCAAATCGCCAAAAATCCAAATCGCCAAAAATCCAAATCGCCAAAAATCCAAATCGCCAAAAATCCAAATCGCCAAAAATCCAAATCGCCAAAAATCCAAATCGCCAAAATTGGCGATCGCCAAAAATCCAAATCTCCAAAATTGGCGATCGCCAAAAATCCAAATCGCCAAAATTGGCGATCGCCAAAAATCCAAATCGCCAAAAATCCAAATCGCCAAAATTGGCGATCGCCAAAAATCCAAATCGCCAAAAATCCAAATCGCCAAAAATCCAAATCGCCAAAAATCCAAATCGCCAAAAATCCAAATCGCCAAAAATCCAAATCGCCAAAAGTCCAAATCGCCAAAAATCCAAATCGCCAAAAATCCAAATCGCCAAAATTGGCGATCGCCAAAAATCCAAATCGCCAAAATTGGCGATCGCCAAAAATCCAAATCGCCAAAATTGGCGATCGCCAAAAATCCAAATCTCCAAAATTGGCGATCGCCAAAAATCCAAATCGCCAAAATTGGCGATCGCCAAAAATCCAAATCGCCAAAATTGGCGATCGCCAAAAATCCAAATCGCCAAAATTGGCGATCGCCAAAAATCCTAATCGCCAAAATTGGCGATCGCCAAAAATCCAAATCGCCAAAATTGGCGATCGCCAAAAATCCAAATCGCCAAAAATCCAAATCGCCAAAAATCCAAATCGCCAAAAATCCAAATCGCCAAAAATCCAAATCGCCAAAAATCCAAATCGCCAAAAATCCAAATCGCCAAAATTGGCGATCGCCAAAAATCCAAATCTGCAAAATTGGCGATCGCCAAAAATCCAAATCGCCAAAATTGGCGATCGCCAAAAATCCAAATCGCCAAAAATCCAAATCGCCAAAATTGGCGATCGCCAAAAATCCAAGTCGCCAAAATTGGCGATCGCCAAAAATCCAAATCGCCAAAATTGGCGATCGCCAAAAATCCAAATCGCCAAAAATCCAAATCGCCAAAAATCCAAATCGCCAAAAATCCAAATCGCCAAAAATCCAAATCGCCAAAAATCCAAATCGCCAAAAGTCCAAATCGCCAAAAATCCAAATCGCCAAAAATCCAAATCGCCAAAATTGGCGATCGCCAAAAATCCAAATCGCCAAAATTGGCGATCGCCAAAAATCCAAATCGCCAAAATTGGCGATCGCCAAAAATCCAAATCGCCAAAATTGGCGATCGCCAAAAATCCAAATCGCCAAAATTGGCGATCGCCAAAAATCCAAATCGCCAAAATTGGCGATCGCCAAAAATCCAAATCGCCAAAATTGGCGATCGCCAAAAATCCAAATCGCCAAAATTGGCGATCGCCAAAAATCCAAATCGCCAAAATTGGCGATCGCCAAAAATCCAAATCGCCAAAATTGGCGATCGCCAAAAATCCAAATCGCCAAAAATCCAAATCGCCAAAAATCCAAATCGCCAAAAATCCAAATCGCCAAAAATCCAAATCGCCAAAAATCCAAATCGCCAAAAATCCAAATCGCCAAAATTGGCGATCGCCAAAAATCCAAATCTCCAAAATTGGCGATCGCCAAAAATCCAAATCGCCAAAATTGGCGATCGCCAAAAATCCAAATCGCCAAAAATCCAAATCGCCAAAATTGGCGATCGCCAAAAATCCAAATCGCCAAAATTGGCGATCGCCAAAAATCCAAATCGCCAAAAATCCAAATCGCCAAAAATCCAAATCGCCAAAAATCCAAATCGCCAAAAATCCAAATCGCCAAAAATCCAAATCGCCAAAAATCCAAATCGCCAAAAATCCAAATCGCCAAAATTGGCGATCGCCAAAAATCCAAATCTCCAAAATTGGCGATCGCCAAAAATCCAAATCGCCAAAATTGGCGATCGCCAAAAATCCAAATCGCCAAAAATCCAAATCGCGAAAATTGGCGATCGCCAAAAATCCAAATCGCCAAAATTGGCGATCGCCAAAAATCCAAATCGCCAAAATTGGCGATCGCCAAAAATCCAAATCGCCAAAAATCCAAATCGCCAAAAATCCAAATCGCCAAAAATCCAAATCGCCAAAAATCCAAATCGCCAAAAATCCAAATCGCCAAAAATCCAAATCGCCAAAAATCCAAATCGCCAAAATTGGCGATCGCCAAAAATCCAAATCTCCAAAATTGGCGATCGCCAAAAATCGAAATCGCCAAAAATCCAAATCGCCAAAAATCCAAATCGCCAAAATTGGCGATCGCCAAAAATCCAAATCGCCAAAAATCCAAATCGCCAAAATTGGCGATCGCCAAAAATCCAAATCGCCAAAATTGGCGATCGCCAAAAATCCAAATCGCCAAAAATCCAAATCGCCAAAAATCCAAGTCGCCAAAATTGGCGATCGCCAAAAATCCAAATCGCCAAAATTGGCGATCGCCAAAAATCCAAATCGCCAAAATTGGCGATCGCCAAAAATCCAAATCGCCAAAAATCCAAATCGCCAAAAATCCAAATCGCCAAAAATCCAAATCGCCAAAAATCCAAATCGCCAAAAATCCAAATCGCCAAAAATCCAAATCGCCAAAAATCCAAATCGCCAAAAATCCAAATCGCCAAAAATCCAAATCGCCAAAATTGGCGATCGCCAAAAATCCAAATCTCCAAAATTGGCGATCGCCAAAAATCGAAATCGCCAAAAATCCAAATCGCCAAAAATCCAAATCGCCAAAAATCCAAATCGCCAAAATTGGCGATCGCCAAAAATCCAAATCGCCAAAATTGGCGATCGCCAAAAATCCAAATCGCCAAAATTGGCGATCGCCAAAAATCCAAATCGCCAAAAATCCAAATCGCCAAAAATCCAAATCGCCAAAAATCCAAATCGCCAAAAATCCAAATCGCCATAAATCCAAATCGCCAAAAATCCAAATCGCCAAAAATCCAAATCGCCAAAATTGGCGATCGCCAAAAATCCAAATCTCCAAAATTGGCGATCGCCAAAAATCCAAATCGCCAAAAATCCAAATCGCCAAAAATCCAAATCGCCAAAAATCCAAATCGCCAAAATTGGCGATCGCCAAAAATCCAAATCGCCAAAATTGGCGATCGCCAAAAATCCAAATCGCCAAAATTGGCGATCGCCAAAAATCCAAATCGCCAAAAATCCAAATCGCCAAAAATCCAAATCGCCAAAAATCCAAATCGCCAAAATTGGCGATCGCCAAAAATCCAAATCGCCAAAAATCCAAATCGCCAAAAATCCAAATCGCCAAAAATCCAAATCGCCAAAAATCCAAATCGCCAAAAATCCAAATCGCCAAAAGTCCAAATCGCCAAAATTGGCGATCGCCAAAAATCCAAATCGCCAAAATTGGCGATCGCCAAAAATCCAAATCGCCAAAATTGGCGATCGCCAAAAATCCAAATCGCCAAAATTGGCGATCGCCAAAAATCCAAATCGCCAAAATTGGCGATCGCCAAAAATCCAAATCGCCAAAATTGGCGATCGCCAAAAATCCAAATCTCCAAAATTGGCGATCGCCAAAAATCGAAATCGCCAAAAATCGAAATCGCCAAAAATCCAAATCGCCAAAAATCCAAATCGCCAAAAATCCAAATCGCCAAAAATCCAAATCGCCAAAAATCCAAATCGCCAAAAATCCAAATCGCCATAAATCCAAATCGCCAAAAATCCAAATCGCCAAAAATCCAAATCGCCAAAATTGGCGATCGCCAAAAATCCAAATCGCCAAAAATCCAAATCGCCAAAATTGGCGATCGCCAAAAATCCAAATCGCCAAAATTGGCGATCGCCAAAAATCCAAATCGCCAAAAATCCAAATCGCCAAAAATCCAAATCGCCAAAAATCCAAATCGCCAAAAATCCAAATCGCCAAAAATCCAAATCGCCAAAAATCCAAATCGCCAAAAATCCAAATCGCCAAAAATCCAAATCGCCAAAAATCCAAATCGCCAAAAATCCAAATCGCCAAAATTGGCGATCGCCAAAAATCCAAATCGCCAAAATTGGCGATCGCCAAAAATCCAAATCGCCAAAATTGGCGATCGCCAAAAATCCAAATCGCCAAAATTGGCGATCGCCAAAAATCCAAATCGCCAAAATTGGCGATCGCCAAAAATCCAAATCGCCAAAATTGGCGATCGCCAAAAATCCAAATCTCCAAAATTGGCGATCGCCAAAAATCGAAATCGCCAAAAATCCAAATCGCCAAAAATCCAAATCGCCAAAAATCCAAATCGCCAAAAATCCAAATCGCCAAAAATCCAAATCGCCAAAAATCCAAATCGCCAAAAATCCAAATCGCCATAAATCCAAATCGCCAAAAATCCAAATCGCCAAAAATCCAAATCGCCAAAATTGGCGATCGCCAAAAATCCAAATCGCCAAAAATCCAAATCGCCAAAATTGGCGATCGCCAAAAATCCAAATCGCCAAAATTGGCGATCGCCAAAAATCCAAATCGCCAAAAATCCAAATCGCCAAAAATCCAAATCGCCAAAAATCCAAATCGCCAAAAATCCAAATCGCCAAAAATCCAAATCGCCAAAAATCCAAATCGCCAAAAATCCAAATCGCCAAAAATCCAAATCGCCAAAAATCCAAATCGCCAAAATTGGCGATCGCCAAAAATCCAAATCGCCAAAATTGGCGATCGCCAAAAATCCAAATCGCCAAAATTGGCGATCGCCAAAAATCCAAATCGCCAAAATTGGCGATCGCCAAAAATCCAAATCGCCAAAATTGGCGATCGCCAAAAATCCAAATCGCCAAAATTGGCGATCGCCAAAAATCCAAATCGCCAAAATTGGCGATCGCCAAAAATCCAAATCGCCAAAATTGGCGATCGCCAAAAATCCAAATGGCGAAAATTGGCGATCGCCAAAAATCCAAATCGCCAAAAATCCAAATCGCCAAAATTGGCGATCGCCAAAAATCCAAATCGCCAAAAATCCAAATCGCCAAAAATCCAAATCGCCAAAAATCCAAATCGCCAAAAATCCAAATCGCCAAAAATCCAAATCGCCAAAAATCCAAATCGCCAAAAATCCAAATCGCCAAAATTGGCGATCGCCAAAAATCCAAATCGCCAAAATTGGCGATCGCCAAAAATCCAAATCGCCAAAATTGGCGATCGCCAAAAATCCAAATGGCGAAAATTGGCGATCGCCAAAAATCCAAATCGCCAAAAATCCAAATCGCCAAAATTGGCGATCGCCAAAAATCCAAATCGCCAAAAATCCAAATCGCCAAAAATCCAAATCGCCAAAAATCCAAATCGCCAAAAATCCAAATCGCCAAAAATCCAAATCGCCAGAAATCCAAATCGCCAAAATTGGCGATCGCCAAAAATCCAAATCGCCAAAATTGGCGATCGCCAAAAATCCAAATCGCCAAAATTGGCGATCGCCAAAAATCCAAATCGCCAAAATTGGCGATCGCCAAAAATCCAAATGGCGAAAATTGGCGATCGCCAAAAATCCAAATCGCCAAAAATCCAAATCGCCAAAATTGGCGATCGCCAAAAATCGAAATCGCCAAAAATCCAAATCGCCAAAAATCCAAATCGCCAAAAATCCAAATCGCCAAAAATCCAAATCGCCAAAAATCCAAATCGCCAAAAATCCAAATCGCCAAAAATCCAAATCGCCAGAAATCCAAATCGCCAAAAGTCCAAATCGCCAAAATTGGCGATCGCCAAAAATCCAAATCGCCAAAATTGGCGATCGCCAAAAATCCAAATCGCCAAAAATCCAAATCGCCAAAAATCCAAATCGCCAAAAATCCAAATCGCCAAAAATCCAAATCGCCAAAAATCCAAATCGCCAGAAATCCAAATCGCCAAAAATCCAAATCGCCAAAATTGGCGATCGCCAAAAATCCAAATCGCCAAAATTGGCGATCGCCAAAAATCCAAATCGCCAAAATTGGCGATCGCCAAAAATCCAAATGGCGAAAATTGGCGATCGCCAAAAATCCAAATCGCCAAAAATCCAAATCGCCAAAATTGGCGATCGCCAAAAATCGAAATCGCCAAAAATCCAAATCGCCAAAAATCCAAATCGCCAAAAATCCAAATCGCCAAAAATCCAAATCGCCAAAAATCCAAATCGCCAAAAATCCAAATCGCCAAAAATCCAAATCGCCAGAAATCCAAATCGCCAAAAGTCCAAATCGCCAAAATTGGCGATCGCCAAAAATCCAAATCGCCAAAATTGGCGATCGCCAAAAATCCAAATCGCCAAAATTGGCGATCGCCAAAAATCCAAATCGCCAAAATTGGCGATCGCCAAAAATCCAAATCGCCAAAAATCCAAATCGCCAAAATTGGCGATCGCCAAAAATCCAAATCGCCAAAATTGGCGATCGCCAAAAATCCAAATCTCCAAAATTGGCGATCGCCAAAAATCCAAATCGCCAAGAATCCAAATGGCCAAAATTGGCGATCGCCAAAAATCCAAATCGCCAAAAATCCAAATCGCCAAAAATCCAAATCGCCAAAAATCCAAATCGCCAAAAATCCAAATCGCCAAAATTGGCGATCGCCAAAAATCCAAATCGCCAAAATTGGCGATCGCCAAAAATCCAAATCGCCAAAATTGGCGATCGCCAAAAATCCAAATCGCCAAAATTGGCGATCGCCAAAAATCCAAATGGCGAAAATTGGCGATCGCCAAAAATCCAAATCGCCAAAAATCCAAATCGCCAAAATTGGCGATCGCCAAAAATCCAAATCGCCAAAAATCCAAATCGCCAAAAATCCAAATCGCCAAAAATCCAAATCGCCAAAAATCCAAATCGCCAAAAATCCAAATCGCCAAAAATCCAAATCGCCAGAAATCCAAATCGCCAAAATTGGCGATCGCCAAAAATCCAAATCGCCAAAATTGGCGATCGCCAAAAATCCAAATCGCCAAAATTGGCGATCGCCAAAAATCCAAATGGCGAAAATTGGCGATCGCCAAAAATCCAAATCGCCAAAAATCCAAATCGCCAAAATTGGCGATCGCCAAAAATCCAAATCGCCAAAAATCCAAATCGCCAAAAATCCAAATCGCCAAAAATCCAAATCGCCAAAATTGGCGATCGCCAAAAATCCAAATCGCCAAAATTGGCGATCGCCAAAAATCCAAATCGCCAAAAATCCAAATCGCCAAAATTGGCGATCGCCAAAAATCCAAATCGCCAAAATTGGCGATCGCCAAAAATCCAAATCTCCAAAATTGGCGATCGCCAAAAATCCAAATCGCCAAAAATCCAAATCGCCAAAATTGGCGATCGCCAAAAATCCAAATCGCCAAAAATCCAAATGGCCAAAAATCCAAATCGCCAAAAATCCAAATGGCCAAAAATCCAAATCGCCAAAAATCCAAATCGCCAAAAATCCAAATCGCCAAAAATCCAAATCGCCAAAAATCCAAATCGCCAAAATTGGCGATCGCCAAAAATCCAAATGGCGAAAATTGGCGATCGCCAAAAATCCAAATCGCCAAAAATCCAAATCGCCAAAAATCCAAAATTGGCGATCGCCAAAAATCCAAATCGCCAAAATTGGCGATCGCCAAAAATCCAAATGGCGAAAATTGGCGATCGCCAAAAATCCAAATCGCCAAAAATCCAAATCGCCAAAAATCCAAATCGCCAAAAATCCAAATCGCCAAAAATCCAAATCGCCAAAAATCCAAATCGCCAAAAATCCAAAATTGGCGATCGCCAAAAATCCAAATCGCCAAAATTGGCGATCGCCAAAAATCCAAATGGCGAAAATTGGCGATCGCCAAAAATCCAAATGGCGAAAATTGGCGATCGCCAAAAATCCAAATCGCCAAAAATCCAAATCGCCAAAAATCCAAATCGCCAAAAATCCAAATCGCCAGAAATCCAAATCGCCAAAATTGGCGATCGCCAAAAATCCAAATCGCCAAAATTGGCGATCGCCAAAAATCCAAATCGCCAAAATTGGCGATCGCCAAAAATCCAAATGGCGAAAATTGGCGATCGCCAAAAATCCAAATCGCCAAAAATCCAAATCGCCAAAAATCCAAATCGCCAAAAATCCAAATCGCCAGAAATCCAAATCGCCAAAATTGGCGATCGCCAAAAATCCAAATCGCCAAAATTGGCGATCGCCAAAAATCCAAATCGCCAAAATTGGCGATCGCCAAAAATCCAAATGGCGAAAATTGGCGATCGCCAAAAATCCAAATCGCCAAAAATCCAAATCGCCAAAAATCCAAAATTGGCGATCGCCAAAAATCCAAATCGCCAAAATTGGCGATCGCCAAAAATCCAAATGGCGAAAATTGGCGATCGCCAAAAATCCAAATCGCCAAAAATCCAAATCGCCAAAAATCCAAATCGCCAAAAATCCAAATCGCCAAAAATCCAAATCGCCAAAAATCCAAATCGCCAGAAATCCAAATCGCCAAAATTGGCGATCGCCAAAAATCCAAATCGCCAAAATTGGCGATCGCCAAAAATCCAAATCGCCAAAATTGGCGATCGCCAAAAATCCAAATGGCGAAAATTGGCGATCGCCAAAAATCCAAATCGCCAAAAATCCAAATCGCCAAAAATCCAAATCGCCAAAAATCCAAATCGCCAGAAATCCAAATCGCCAAAATTGGCGATCGCCAAAAATCCAAATCGCCAAAATTGGCGATCGCCAAAAATCCAAATCGCCAAAATTGGCGATCGCCAAAAATCCAAATGGCGAAAATTGGCGATCGCCAAAAATCCAAATCGCCAAAAATCCAAATCGCCAAAAATCCAAAATTGGCGATCGCCAAAAATCCAAATCGCCAAAATTGGCGATCGCCAAAAATCCAAATGGCGAAAATTGGCGATCGCCAAAAATCCAAATCGCCAAAAATCCAAATCGCCAAAAATCCAAATCGCCAAAAATCCAAATCGCCAAAAATCCAAATCGCCAAAAATCCAAATCGCCAGAAATCCAAATCGCCAAAATTGGCGATCGCCAAAAATCCAAATCGCCAAAATTGGCGATCGCCAAAAATCCAAATCGCCAAAATTGGCGATCGCCAAAAATCCAAATGGCGAAAATTGGCGATCGCCAAAAATCCAAATCGCCAAAAATCCAAATCGCCAAAAATCCAAATCGCCAAAAATCCAAATCGCCAGAAATCCAAATCGCCAAAATTGGCGATCGCCAAAAATCCAAATCGCCAAAATTGGCGATCGCCAAAAATCCAAATCGCCAAAATTGGCGATCGCCAAAAATCCAAATGGCGAAAATTGGCGATCGCCAAAAATCCAAATCGCCAAAAATCCAAATCGCCAAAAATCCAAATCGCCAAAAATCCAAATCGCCAAAAATCCAAATCGCCAAAAATCCAAATCGCCAGAAATCCAAATCGCCAAAATTGGCGATCGCCAAAAATCCAAATCGCCAAAATTGGCGATCGCCAAAAATCCAAATCGCCAAAATTGGCGATCGCCAAAAATCCAAATGGCGAAAATTGGCGATCGCCAAAAATCCAAATCGCCAAAAATCCAAATCGCCAAAATTGGCGATCGCCAAAAATCCAAATCGCCAAAATTGGCGATCGCCAAAAATCCAAATCTCCAAAATTGGCGATCGCCAAAAATCCAAATCGCCAAAAATCCAAATCGCCAAAATTGGCGATCGCCAAAAATCCAAATGGCGAAAATTGGCGATCGCCAAAAATCCAAATCGCCAAAAATCCAAATCGCCAAAATTGGCGATCGCCAAAAATCCAAATCGCCAAAATTGGCGATCGCCAAAAATCCAAATCGCCAAAATTGGCGATCGCCAAAAATCCAAATCGCCAAAAATCCAAATCGCCAAAATTGGCGATCGCCAAAAATCCAAATCGCCAAAATTGGCGATCGCCAAAAATCCAAATCTCCAAAATTGGCGATCGCCAAAAATCCAAATCGCCAAAAATCCAAATCGCCAAAATTGGCGATCGCCAAAAATCCAAATCGCCAAAAATCCAAATCGCCAAAAATCCAAATCGCCAAAAATCCAAATCGCCAAAAATCCAAATCGCCAAAAATCCAAATCGCCAAAAATCCAAATGGCCAAAAATCCAAATCGCCAAAAATCCAAATCGCCAAAAATCCAAATCGCCAAAAATCCAAATCGCCAAAATTGGCGATCGCCAAAAATCCAAATCGCCAAAATTGGCGATCGCCAAAAATCCAAATCGCCAAAAATCCAAATCGCCAAAAATCCAAATCGCCAAAAATCCAAATCGCCAAAAATCCAAATCGCCAAAAATCCAAATCGCCAAAAATCCAAATCGCCAAAAATCCAAATCGCCAAAAATCCATATCGCCAAAAATCCAAATCGCCAAAAATCCAAATCGCCAAAAATCCAAATCGCCAAAATTGGCGATCGCCAAAAATCCAAATCGCCAAAAATCCAAATCGCCAAAAATCCAAATCGCCAAAAATCCAAATCGCCAAAAATCCAAATCGCCAAAAATCCAAATCGCCAAAAATCCAAATCGCCAAAAATCCAAATCGCCAAAAATCCAAATCGCCAAAAATCCAAATCGCCAAAAATCCAAATCGCCAAAATTGGCGATCGCCAAAAATCCAAATCGCCAAAATTGGCGATCGCCAAAAATCCAAATCGCCAAAATTGGCGATCGCCAAAAATCCAAATCGCCAAAAATCCAAATCGCCAAAATTGGCGATCGCCAAAAATCCAAATCGCCAAAAATCCAAATCGCCAAAATTGGCGATCGCCAAAAATCCAAATCGCCAAAATTGGCGATCGCCAAAAATCCAAATCTCCAAAATTGGCGATCGCCAAAAATCCAAATCGCCAAAAATCCAAATCGCCAAAATTGGCGATCGCCAAAAATCCAAATCGCCAAAAATCCAAATCGCCAAAAATCCAAATCGCCAAAATTGGCGATCGCCAAAAATCCAAATCGCCAAAATTGACGATCGCCAAAAATCCAAATCGCCAAAAATCCAAATCGCCAAAATTGGCGATCGCCAAAAATCCAAATCGCCAAAATTGGCGATCGCCAAAAATCCAAGTCGCCAAAATTGGCGATCGCCAAAAATCCAAATCGCCAAAATTGGCGATCGCCAAAAATCCAAATCGCCAAAATTGGCGATCGCCAAAAATCCAAATCGCCAAAATTGGCGATCGCCAAAAATCCAAATCGCCAAAATTGGCGATCGCCAAAAATCCAAATCGCCAAAATTGGCGATCGCCAAAAATCCAAATCGCCAAAATTGGCGATCGCCAAAAATCCAAATCGCCAAAATTGGCGATCGCCAAAAATCCAAATCGCCAAAATTGGCGATCGCCAAAAATCCAAATCGCCAAAATTGGCGATCGCCAAAAATCCAAATCGCCAAAAATCCAAATCGCCAAAAATCCAAATCGCCAAAAATCCAAATCGCCAAAATTGGCGATCGCCAAAAATCCAAATCGCCAAAATTGGCGATCGCCAAAAATCCAAATCGCCAAAAATCCAAATCGCCAAAAATCCAAATCGCCAAAAATCCAAATCGCCAAAAATCCAAATCGCCAAAAATCCAAATCGCCAAAAATCCAAATCGCCAAAATTGGCGATCGCCAAAAATCCAAATCGCCAAAATTGGCGATCGCCAAAAATCCAAATCGCCAAAATTGGCGATCGCCAAAAATCCAAATCGCCAAAAATCGAAATCGCCAAAAATCCAAATCGCCAAAAATCCAAATCGCCAAAATTGGCGATCGCCAAAAATCCAAATCGCCAAAATTGGCGATCGCCAAAAATCCAAATCGCCAAAATTGGCGATCGCCAAAAATCCAAATCGCCAAAATTGGCGATCGCCAAAAATCCAAATCGCCAAAATTGGCGATCGCCAAAAATCCAAATCGCCAAAAATCCAAATCGCCAAAAATCCAAATCGCCAAAAATCCAAGTCGCCAAAATTGGCGATCGCCAAAAATCCAAATCGCCAAAAATCCAAATCGCCAAAAATCCAAATCGCCAAAAATCCAAATCGCCAAAAATCCATATCGCCAAAATTGGCGATCGCCAAAAATCCAAATCGCCAAAAATCCAAATCGCCAAAATTGGCGATCGCCAAAAATCCAAATCTCCAAAATTGGCGATCGCCAAAAATCGAAATCGCCAAAAATCCAAATCGCCAAAATTGGCGATCGCCAAAAATCCAAATCGCCAAAATTGGCGATCGCCAAAAATCCAAATCGCCAAAATTGGCGATCGCCAAAAATCCAAATCGCCAAAATTGGCGATCGCCAAAAATCCAAATCGCCAAAAATCCAAATCGCCAAAAATCCAAGTCGCCAAAATTGGCGATCGCCAAAAATCCAAATCGCCAAAATTGGCGATCGCCAAAAATCAAAATCGCCAAAATTGGCGATCGCCAAAAATCCAAATCGCCAAAATTGGCGATCGCCAAAAATCCAAATCGCCAAAATTGGCGATCGCCAAAAATCCAAATCGCCAAATTGGCGATCGCCAAAAATCCAAATCGCCAAAATTGGCGATCGCCAAAAATCCAAATCGCCAAAATTGGCGATCGCCAAAAATCCAAATCGCCAAAAATCCAAATCGCCAAAAATCCAAGTCGCCAAAATTGGCGATCGCCAAAAATCCAAATCGCCAAAAATCCAAATCGCCAAAAATCCAAATCGCCAAAAATCCAAATCGCCAAAATTGGCGATCGCCAAAAATCCAAATCGCCAAAATTGGCGATCGCCAAAAATCCAAATCGCCAAAATTGGCGATCGCCAAAAATCCAAATCGCCAAAAATCCAAATCGCCAAAAATCCAAATCGCCAAAAATCCAAATCGCCAAAAATCCAAATCGCCAAAATTGGCGATCGCCAAAAATCCAAATCTCCAAAATTGGCGATCGCCAAAAATCGAAATCGCCAAAAATCCAAATCGCCAAAAATCCAAATCGCCAAAATTGGCGATCGCCAAAAATCCAAATCGCCAAAATTGGCGATCGCCAAAAATCCAAATCGCCAAAAATCCAAATCGCCAAAAATCCAAGTCGCCAAAATTGGCGATCGCCAAAAATCCAAATCGCCAAAATTTGCGATCGCCAAAAATCCAAATCGCAAAAATCCAAATCGCCAAAAATCCAAATCGCCAAAAATCCAAATCGCCAAAATTGGCGATGGCCAAAAATCCAAATCGCCAAAATTGGCGATCGCCAAAAATCCAAATCGCCAAAATTGGCGATCGCCAAAAATCAAAATCGCCAAAATTGGCGATCGCCAAAAATCCAAATCGCCAAAATTGGCGATCGCCAAAAATCCAAATCGCCAAAATTGGCGATCGTCAAAAATCCAAATCGCCAAAATTGGCGATCGCCAAAAATCCAAATCGCCAAAATTGGCGATCGCCAAAAATCCAAATCGCCAAAAATCCAAATCGCCAAAAATCCAAATCGCCAAAAATCCAAATCGCCAAAAATCCAAATCGCCAAAAATCCAAATCGCCAAAATTGGCGATCGCCAAAAATCCAAATCTCCAAAATTGGCGATCGCCAAAAATCGAAATCGCCAAAAATCCAAATCGCCAAAAATCCAAATCGCCAAAAATCCAAATCGCCAAAATTGGCGATGGCCAAAAATCCAAATCGCCAAAATTGGCGATCGCCAAAAATCCAAATCGCCAAAATTGGCGATCGCCAAAAATCAAAATCGCCAAAATTGGCGATCGCCAAAAATCCAAATCGCCAAAATTGGCGATCGCCAAAAATCCAAATCGCCAAAATTGGCGATCGCCAAAAATCCAAATCGCCAAAATTGGCGATCGCCAAAAATCCAAATCGCCAAAATTGGCGATCGCCAAAAATCCAAATCGCCAAAATTGGCGATCGCCAAAAATCCAAATCGCCAAAAATCCAAATCGCCAAAAATCCAAATCGCCAAAAATCCAAATCGCCAAAAATCCAAATCGCCAAAATTGGCGATCGCCAAAAATCCAAATCTCCAAAATTGGCGATCGCCAAAAATCGAAATCGCCAAAAATCCAAATCGCCAAAAATCCAAATCGCCAAAATTGGCGATCGCCAAAAATCCAAATCGCCAAAATTGGCGATCGCCAAAAATCCAAATCGCCAAAATTGGCGATCGCCAAAAATCCAAATCGCCAAAAATCCAAATCGCCAAAAATCCAAATCGCCAAAAATCCAAGTCGCCAAAATTGGCGATCGCCAAAAATCCAAATCGCCAAAAATCCAAATCGCCAAAAATCCAAATCGCCAAAAATCCAAATCGCCAAAATTGGCGATCGCCAAAAATCCAAATCGCCAAAAATCCAAATCGCCAAAAATCCAAATCGCCAAAAATCCAAATCGCCAAAAATCCAAATCGCCAAAATTGGCGATCGCCAAAAATCCAAATCTCCAAAATTGGCGATCGCCAAAAATCGAAATCGCCAAAAATCCAAATCGCCAAAAATCCAAATCGCCAAAATTGGCGATCGCCAAAAATCCAAATCGCCAAAATTGGCGATCGCCAAAAATCCAAATCGCCAAAATTGGCGATCGCCAAAAATCCAAATCGCCAAAATTGGCGATCGCCAAAAATCCAAATCGCCAAAAATCCAAATCGCCAAAAATCCAAGTCGCCAAAATTGGCGATCGCCAAAAATCCAAATCGCCAAAATTTGCGATCGCCAAAAATCCAAATCGCAAAAAATCCAAATCGCCAAAAATCCAAATCGCCAAAAATCCAAATCGCCAAAATTGGCGATGGCCAAAAATCCAAATCGCCAAAATTGGCGATCGCCAAAAATCCAAATCGCCAAAATTGGCGATCGCCAAAAATCAAAATCGCCAAAATTGGCGATCGCCAAAAATCCAAATCGCCAAAATTGGCGATCGCCAAAAATCCAAATCGCCAAAATTGGCGATCGCCAAAAATCCAAATCGCCAAAATTGGCGATCGTCAAAAATCCAAATCGCCAAAATTGGCGATCGCCAAAAATCCAAATCGCCAAAATTGGCGATCGCCAAAAATCCAAATCGCCAAAAATCCAAATCGCCAAAAATCCAAATCGCCAAAAATCCAAATCGCCAAAAATCCAAATCGCCAAAATTGGCGATCGCCAAAAATCCAAATCTCCAAAATTGGCGATCGCCAAAAATCGAAATCGCCAAAAATCCAAATCGCCAAAAATCCAAATCGCCAAAAATCCAAATCGCCAAAATTGGCGATGGCCAAAAATCCAAATCGCCAAAATTGGCGATCGCCAAAAATCCAAATCGCCAAAATTGGCGATCGCCAAAAATCCAAATCGCCAAAATTGGCGATCGCCAAAAATCCAAATCGCCAAAAATCCAAATCGCCAAAAATCCAAATCGCCAAAAATCCAAATCGCCAAAAATCCAAATCGCCAAAATTGGCGATCGCCAAAAATCCAAATCTCCAAAATTGGCGATCGCCAAAAATCGAAATCGCCAAAAATCCAAATCGCCAAAAATCCAAATCGCCAAAATTGGCGATCGCCAAAAATCGAAATCGCCAAAAATCCAAATCGCCAAAAATCCAAATCGCCAAAATTGGCGATCGCCAAAATTGGCGATCGCCAAAAATCCAAATCGCCAAAATTGGCGATCGCCAAAAATCCAAATCGCCAAAATTGGCGATCGCCAAAAATCCAAATCGCCAAAAATCCAAATCGCCAAAAATCCAAATCGCCAAAAATCCAAGTCGCCAAAATTGGCGATCGCCAAAAATCCAAATCGCCAAAAATCCAAATCGCCAAAAATCCAAATCGCCAAAAATCCAAATCGCCAAAATTGGCGATCGCCAAAAATCCAAATCGCCAAAATTGGCGATCGCCAAAAATCCAAATCGCCAAAAATCCAAATCGCCAAAAATCCAAATCGCCAAAATTTGCGATCGCCAAAAATCCAAATCGCCAAAATTTGCGATCGCCAAAAATCCAAATCGCCAAAAATCCAAATCGCCAAAAATCCAAATCGCCAAAAATCCTAATCGCCAAAAATCCAAATCGCCAAAAATCCAAATCGCCAAAATTGGCGATCGCCAAAAATCCAAATCGCCAAAAATCCAAATCGCCAAAAATCCAAATCGCCAAAAATCCAAATCGCCAAAATTGGCGATCGCCAAAAATCCAAATCGCCAAAATTGGCGATCGCCAAAAATCCAAATCGCGAAAATTGGCGATCGCCAAAAATCCAAATCGCCAAAAATCCAAATCGCCAAAAATCCAAATCGCCAAAAATCCAAATCGCCAAAAATCCAAATCGCCAAAAATCCAAATCGCCAAAAATCCAAATCGCCAAAATTGGCGATCGCCAAAAATCCAAATCGCCAAAATTGGCGATCGCCAAAAATCCAAATCGCCAAAAATCCAAATCGCCAAAAATCCAAATCGCCAAAAATCCAAATCGCCAAAAATCCAAATCGCCAAAAATCCAAATCGCCAAAAATCCAAATCGCCAAAATTGGCGATCGCCAAAAATCCAAATCGCCAAAATTGGCGATCGCCAAAAATCCAAATCGCCAAAATTGGCGATCGCCAAAAATCCAAATCGCCAAAAATCCAAATCGCCAAAAATCCAAATCGCCAAAAATCCAAATCGCCAAAAATCCAAATCGCCAAAAGTCCAAATCGCCAAAATTGGCGATCGCCAAAAATCCAAATCGCCAAAATTGGCGATCGCCAAAAATCCAAATCGCCAAAATTGGCGATCGCCAAAAATCCAAATCGCCAAAATTGGCGATCGCCAAAAATCCAAATCTCCAAAATTGGCGATCGCCAAAAATCCAAATCGCCAAAAATCCAAATCGCTAAAATTGGCGATCGCCAAAAATCCAAATCGCCAAAAATCCAAATCGCCAAAATTGGCGATCGCCAAAAATCCAAATCGCCAATTTTGGCGATCGCCAAAAATCCAAATCGCCAAAATTGGCGATCGCCAAAAATCCAAATCGCCAAAATTTGCGATCGCCAAAAATCCAAATCGCCAAAAATCCAAATCGCCAAAAATCCAAATCGCCAAAAATCCTAATCGCCAAAAATCCAAATCGCCAAAAATCCAAATCGCCAAAATTGGCGATCGCCAAAAATCCAAATCGCCAAAAATCCAAATCGCCAAAAATCCAAATCGCCAAAAATCCAAATCGCCAAAAATCCAAATCGCCAAAAATCCAAATCGCCAAAAATCCAAATCGCCAAAATTGGCGATCGCCAAAAATCCAAATCGCCAAAATTGGCGATCGCCAAAAATCCAAATCGCCAAAATTGGCGATCGCCAAAAATCCAAATCGCCAAAAATCCAAATCGCCAAAAATCCAAATCGCCAAAAATCCAAATCGCCAAAAATCCAAATCGCCAAAAATCCAAATCGCCAAAAATCCAAATCGCCAAAAATCCAAATCGCCAAAATTGGCGATCGCCAAAAATCCAAATCGCCAAAAATCCAAATCGCCAAAAATCCAAATCGCCAAAATTGGCGATCGCCAAAAATCCAAATCGCCAAAAATCCAAATCGCCAAAAATCCAAATCGCCAAAAATCCAAATCGCCAAAAATCCAAATCGCCAAAATTGGCGATCGCCAAAAATCCAAATCGCCAAAATTGGCGATCGCCAAAAATCCAAATCGCCAAAATTGGCGATCGCCAAAAATCCAAATCGCCAAAAATCCAAATCGCCAAAAATCCAAATCGCCAAAAATCCAAATCGCCAAAATTGGCGATCGCCAAAAATCCAAATCGCCAAAAATCCAAATCGCCAAAAATCCAAATCGCCAAAATTGGCGATCGCCAAAAATCCAAATCGCCAAAAATCCAAATCGCCAAAAATCCAAATCGCCAAAAATCCAAATCGCCAAAAATCCAAATCGCCAAAATTGGCGATCGCCAAAAATCCAAATCGCCAAAATTGGCGATCGCCAAAAATCCAAATCGCCAAAATTGGCGATCGCCAAAAATCCAAATCGCCAAAAATCCAAATCGCCAAAAATCCAAGTCGCCAAAATTGGCGATCGCCAAAAATCCAAATCGCCAAAATTTGCGATCGCCAAAAATCCAAATCGCCAAAAATCCAAATCGCCAAAAATCCAAATCGCCAAAAATCCTAATCGCCAAAAATCCAAATCGCCAAAAATCCAAATCGCCAAAATTGGCGATCGCCAAAAATCCAAATCGCCAAAAATCCAAATCGCCAAAATTGGCGATCGCCAAAAATCCAAATCGCCAAAATTGGCGATCGCCAAAAATCCAAATCGCCAAAATTGGCGATCGCCAAAAATCCAAATCGCCAAAAATCCAAATCGCCAAAAATCCAAATCGCCAAAAATCCAAATCGCCAAAAATCCAAATCGCCAAAAATCCAAATCGCCAAAAATCCAAATCGCCAAAAATCCAAATCGCCAAAAATCCAAATCGCCAAAATTGGCGATCGCCAAAAATCCAAATCGCCAAAAATCCAAATCGCCAAAAATCCAAATCGCCAAAAATCCAAATCGCCAAAAATCCAAATCGCCAAAAATCCAAGTCGCCAAAATTGGCGATCGCCAAAAATCCAAATCGCCAAAAATCCAAATCGCCAAAAATCCAAATCGCCAAAAATCCAAATCGCCAAAAATCCAAATCGCCAAAATTGGCGATCGCCAAAAATCCAAATCGCCAAAATTGGCGATCGCCAAAAATCCAAATCGCCAAAATTGGCGATCGCCAAAAATCCAAATCGCCAAAAATCCAAATCGCCAAAAATCCAAATCGCCAAAAATCCAAATCGCCAAAAATCCAAATCGCCAAAAATCCAAATCGCCAAAAATCCAAATCGCCAAAATTGGCGATCGCCAAAAATCCAAATCGCCAAAAATCCAAATCGCCAAAAATCCTAATCGCCAAAAATCCAAATCGCCAAAAATCCAAATCGCCAAAATTGGCGATCGCCAAAAATCCAAATCGCCAAAATTGGCGATCGCCAAAAATCCAAATCGCCAAAATTGGCGATCGCCAAAAATCCAAATCGCCAAAAATCCAAATCGCCAAAAATCCAAATCGCCAAAAATCCAAATCGCCAAAAATCCAAATCGCCAAAAATCCAAATCGCCAAAAATCCAAATCGCCAAAAATCCAAATCGCCAAAAATCCAAATCGCCAAAATTGGCGATCGCCAAAAATCCAAATCGCCAAAAATCCAAATCGCCAAAAATCCAAATCGCCAAAAATCCAAATCGCCAAAAATCCAAATCGCCAAAAATCCAAGTCGCCAAAATTGGCGATCGCCAAAAATCCAAATCGCCAAAAATCCAAATCGCCAAAAATCCAAATCGCCAAAAATCCAAATCGCCAAAAATCCAAATCGCCAAAATTGGCGATCGCCAAAAATCCAAATCGCCAAAATTGGCGATCGCCAAAAATCCAAATCGCCAAAATTGGCGATCGCCAAAAATCCAAATCGCCAAAAATCCAAATCGCCAAAAATCCAAATCGCCAAAAATCCAAATCGCCAAAAATCCAAATCGCCAAAATTGGCGATCGCCAAAAATCCAAATCGCCAAAAATCCAAATCGCCAAAAATCCAAATCGCCAAAAATCCAAATCGCCAAAAATCCAAATCGCCAAAAATCCAAATCGCCAAAATTGGCGATCGCCAAAAATCCAAATCGCCAAAAATCCAAATCGCCAAAAATCCAAATCGCCAAAAATCCAAATCGCCAAAATTGGCGATCGCCAAAAATCCAAATCGCCAAAAATCCAAATCGCCAAAAATCCAAATCGCCAAAATTGGCGATCGCCAAAAATCCAAATCGCCAAAAATCCAAATCGCCAAAATTGGCGATCGCCAAAAATCCAAATCGCCAAAAATCCAAATCGCCAAAAATCCAAATCGCCAAAAATCCAAATCGCCAAAAATCCAAATCGCCAAAATTGGCGATCGCCAAAAATCCAAATCGCCAAAAATCCAAATCACCAAAAATCCAAATCGCCAAAAATCCAAATCGCCAAAATTGGCGATCGCCAAAAATCCAAATCGCCAAAAATCCAAATCGCCAAAAATCCAAATCGCCAAAAATCCAAATCGCCAAAAATCCAAATCGCCAAAAATCCAAATCGCCAAAATTGGCGATCGCCAAAAATCCAAATCGCCAAAAATCCAAATCGCCAAAAATCCAAGTCGCCAAAATTGGCGATCGCCAAAAATCCAAATCGCCAAAAATCCAAATCGCCAAAAATCCAAATCGCCAAAAATCCAAATCGCCAAAAATCCAAATCGCCAAAATTGGCGATCGCCAAAAATCCAAATCGCCAAAATTGGCGATCGCCAAAAATCCAAATCGCCAAAATTGGCGATCGCCAAAAATCCAAATCGCCAAAAATCCAAATCGCCAAAAATCCAAGTCGCCAAAATTGGCGATCGCCAAAAATCCAAATCGCCAAAATTTGCGATCGCCAAAAATCCAAATCGCCAAAAATCCAAATCGCCAAAAATCCAAATCGCCAAAAATCCTAATCGCCAAAAATCCAAATCGCCAAAAATCCAAATCGCCAAAATTGGCGATCGCCAAAAATCCAAATCGCCAAAAATCCAAATCGCCAAAATTGGCGATCGCCAAAAATCCAAATCGCCAAAATTGGCGATCGCCAAAAATCCAAATCGCCAAAATTGGCGATCGCCAAAAATCCAAATCGCCAAAAATCCAAATCGCCAAAAATCCAAATCGCCAAAAATCCAAATCGCCAAAATTGGCGATCGCCAAAAATCCAAATCGCCAAAATTGGCGATCGCCAAAAATCCAAATCGCCAAAAATCCAAATCGCCAAAAATCCAAATCGCCAAAAATCCAAATCGCCAAAAATCCAAATCGCCAAAAATCCAAATCGCCAAAAATCCAAATCGCCAAAATTGGCGATCGCCAAAAATCCAAATCGCCAAAAATCCAAATCGCCAAAAATCCAAGTCGCCAAAATTGGCGATCGCCAAAAATCCAAATCGCCAAAAATCCAAATCGCCAAAAATCCAAATCGCCAAAAATCCAAATCGCCAAAAATCCAAATCGCCAAAATTGGCGATCGCCAAAAATCCAAATCGCCAAAATTGGCGATCGCCAAAAATCCAAATCGCCAAAATTGGCGAACGCCAAAAATCCAAATCGCCAAAAATCCAAATCGCCAAAAATCCAAGTCGCCAAAATTGGCGATCGCCAAAAATCCAAATCGCCAAAAATCCAAATCGCCAAAAATCCAAATCGCCAAAAATCCAAATCGCCAAAAATCCAAATCGCCAAAAATCCAAATCGCCAAAAATCCAAATCGCCAAAAATCCAAATCGCCAAAATTGGCGATCGCCAAAAATCCAAATCGCCAAAAATCCAAATCGCCAAAAATCCAAGTCGCCAAAATTGGCGATCGCCAAAAATCCAAATCGCCAAAAATCCAAATCGCCAAAAATCCAAATCGCCAAAAATCCAAATCGCCAAAATTGGCGATCGCCAAAAATCCAAATCGCCAAAATTGGCGATCGCCAAAAATCCAAATCGCCAAAATTGGCGATCGCCAAAAATCCAAATCGCCAAAAATCCAAATCGCCAAAAATCCAAGTCGCCAAAATTGGCGATCTCCAAAAATCCAAATCGCCAAAATTTGCGATCGCCAAAAATCCAAATCGCCAAAAATCCAAATCGCCAAAAATCCTAATCGCCAAAAATCCAAATCGCCAAAAATCCAAATCGCCAAAATTGGCGATCGCCAAAAATCCAAATCGCCAAAAATCCAAATCGCCAAAATTGGCGATCGCCAAAAATCCAAATCGCCAAAATTGGCGATCGCCAAAAATCCAAATCGCCAAAATTGGCGATCGCCAAAAATCCAAATCGCCAAAAATCCAAATCGCCAAAAATCCAAATCGCCAAAAATCCAAATCGCCAAAAATCCAAATCGCCAAAATTGGCGATCGCCAAAAATCCAAATCGCCAAAATTGGCGATCGCCAAAAATCCAAATCGCCAAAAATCCAAATCGCCAAAAATCCAAATCGCCAAAAATGCAAATCGCCAAAAATCGAAATCGCCAAAAATCCAAATCGCCAAAATTGGCGATCGCCAAAAATCCAAATCGCCAAAAATCCAAATCGCCAAAAATCCAAGTCGCCAAAATTGGCGATCGCCAAAAATCCAAATCGCCAAAAATCCAAATCGCCAAAAATCCAAATCGCCAAAAATCCAAATCGCCAAAAATCCAAATCGCCAAAATTGGCGATCGCCAAAAATCCAAATCGCCAAAATTGGCGATCGCCAAAAATCCAAATCGCCAAAATTGGCGAACGCCAAAAATCCAAATCGCCAAAAATCCAAATCGCCAAAAATCCAAGTCGCCAAAATTGGCGATCGCCAAAAATCCAAATCGCCAAAATTTGCGATCGCCAAAAATCCAAATCGCCAAAAATCCAAATCGCCAAAAATCCAAATCGCCAAAAATCCTAATCGCCAAAAATCCAAATCGCCAAAAATCCAAATCGCCAAAATTGGCGATCGCCAAAAATCCAAATCGCCAAAAATCCAAATCGCCAAAATTGGCGATCGCCAAAAATCCAAATCGCCAAAATTGGCGATCGCCAAAAATCCAAATCGCCAAAATTGGCGATCGCCAAAAATCCAAATCGCCAAAAATCCAAATCGCCAAAAATCCAAATCGCCAAAAATCCAAATCGCCAAAAATCCAAATCGCCAAAAATCCAAATCGCCAAAAATCCAAATCGCCAAAAATCCAAATCGCCAAAAATCCAAATCGCCAAAATTGGCGATCGCCAAAAATCCAAATCGCCAAAACTGGCGATCGTCAAAAATCCAAATCGCCAAAATTGGCGATCGCCAAAAATCCAAATCGCCAAAATTGGCGATCGCCAAAAATCCAAATCGCCAAAAATCCAAATCGCCAAAAATCCAAATCGCCAAAAATCCAAATCGCCAAAAATCCAAATCGCCAAAAATCCAATTCGCCAAAAGTCCAAATCGCCAAAATTGGCGATCGCCAAAAATCCAAATCGCCAAAATTGGCGATCGCCAAAAATCCAAATCGCCAAAATTGGCGATCGCCAAAAATCCAAATCGCCAAAATTGGCGATCGCCAAAAATCCAAATCTCCAAAATTGGCGATCGCCAAAAATCCAAATCGCCTAAAATCCAAATCGCTAAAATTGGCGATCGCCAAAAATCCAAATCTCCAAAATTGGCGATCGCCAAAAATCGAAATCGCCAAAAATCCAAATCGCCAAAAATCCAAATCGCCAAAATTGGCGATCGCCAAAAATCCAAATCGCCAAAAATCCAAATCGCCAAAATTGGCGATCGCCAAAAATCCAAATCGCCAAAATTGGCGATCGCCAAAAATCCAAATCGCCAAAAATCCAAATCGCCAAAAATCCAAGTCGCCAAAATTGGCGATCGCCAAAAATCCAAATCGCCAAAAATCCAAATCGCCAAAATTGGCGATCGCCAAAAATCCAAATCGCCAAAAATCCAAATCGCCAAAATTGGCGATCGCCAAAAATCCAAATCGCCAAAATTGGCGATCGCCAAAAATCCAAATCGCCAAAATTGGCGATCGCCAAAAATCCAAATCGCCAAAATTGGCGATCGCCAAAAATCCAAATCGCCAAAAATCCAAATCGCCAAAAATCCAAATCGCCAAAAATCCAAATCGCCAAAAATCCAAATCGCCAAAAATCCAAATCGCCAAAAATCCAAATCGCCAAAAATCCAAATCGCCATAAATCCAAATCGCCAAAAATCCAAATCGCCAAAAATCCAAATCGCCAAAATTGGCGATCGCCAAAAATCCAAATCTCCAAAATTGGCGATCGCCAAAAATCGAAATCGCCAAAAATCCAAATCGCCAAAAATCCAAATCGCCAAAATTGGCGATCGCCAAAAATCCAAATCGCCAAAATTGGCGATCGCCAAAAATCCAAATCGCCAAAAATCCAATTCGCCAAAAATCCAAATCGCCAAACTTGGCGATCGCCAAAAATCCAAATCTCCAAAATTGGCGATCGCCAAAAATCCAAATCGCCAAAAATCCAAATCGCCAAAAATCCAAATCGCCAAAATTGGCGATCGCCAAAAATCGAAATCGCCAAAAATCCAAATCGCCAAAAATCCAAATCGCCAAAATTGGCGATCGCCAAAAATCGAAATCGCCAAAAATCCAAATCGCCAAAAATCCAAATCGCCAAAATTGGCGATCGCCAGAAATCCAAATCTCCAAAATTGGCGATCGCCAAAAATCAAAATCGCCAAAAATCCAAATCGCCAAAAATCCAAGTCGCCAAAATTGGCGATCGCCAAAAATCCAAATCGCCAAAATTGGCGATCGCCAAAAATCCAAATCGCCAAAAATCCAAATCGCCAAAATTGGCGATCGCCAAAAATCCAAATCGCCAAAAATCCAAATCGCCAAAAATCCAAATCGCCAAAAATCCAAATCGCCAAAAATCCAAATCGCCAAAAATCCAAATCGCCAAAAATCCAAATCGCCAAAAATCCAAATCGCCAAAAATCCAAATCGCCAAAATTGGCGATCGCCAAAAATCCAAATCGCCAAAATTGGCGATCGCCAAAAATCCAAATCGCCAAAATTGGCGATCGCCAAAAATCCAAATCGCCAAAAATCCAAATCGCCAAAATTGGCGATCGCCAAAAATCCAAATCGCCAAAATTGGCGATCGCCAAAAATCCAAATCGCCAAAAATCCAAATCGCCAAAAATCCAAGTCGCCAAAATTGGCGATCGCCAAAAATCCATATCGCCAAAATTGGCGATCGCCAAAAATCCAAATCGCCAAAATTGGCGATCGCCAAAAATCCAAATCGCCAAAAATCCAAATCGCCAAAATTGGCGATCGCCAAAAATCCAAATCGCCAAAAATCCAAATCGCCAAAAATCCAAATCGCCAAAAATCCAAATCGCCAAAAATCCAAATCGCCAAAAATCCAAATCGCCAAAAATCCAAATCGCCAAAAATCCAAATCGCCAAAATTGGCTATCGCCAAAAATCCAAATCGCCAAAAATCCAAATCGCCAAAATTGGCGATCGCCAAAAATCCAAATCGCCAAAATTGGCGATCGCCAAAAATCCAAATCGCCAAAATTGGCGATCGCCAAAAATCCAAATCGCCAAAAATCCAAATCGCCAAAAATCCAAATCGCCAAAAATCCAAATCGCCAAAAATCCAAATCGCCAAAAATCCAAATCGCCAAAAATCCAAATCGCCAAAAATCCAAATCGCCATAAATCCAAATCGCCAAAAATCCAAATCGCCAAAAATCCAAATCGCCAAAATTGGCGATCGCCAAAAATCCAAATCTCCAAAATTGGCGATCGCCAAAAATCGAAATCGCCAAAAATCCAAATCGCCAAAAATCCAAATCGCCAAAATTGGCGATCGCCAAAAATCCAAATCGCCAAAATTGGCGATCGCCAAAAATCCAAATCGCCAAAAATCCAATTCGCCAAAAATCCAAATCGCCAAAATTGGCGATCGCCAAAAATCCAAATCTCCAAAATTGGCGATCGCCAAAAATCCAAATCGCCAAAAATCCAAATCGCCAAAAATCCAAATCGCCAAAATTGGCGATCGCCAAAAATCGAAATCGCCAAAAATCCAAATCGCCAAAAATCCAAATCGCCAAAATTGGCGATCGCCAAAAATCCAAATCGCCAAAAATCCAAATCGCCAAAATTGGCGATCGCCAGAAATCCAAATCTCCAAAATTGGCGATCGCCAAAAATCCAAATCGCCAAAAATCCAAATCGCCAAAAATCCAAGTCGCCAAAATTGGCGATCGCCAAAAATCCAAATCGCCAAAAATCCAAATCGCCAAAATTGGCGATCGCCAAAAATCCAAATCGCCAAAAATCCAAATCGCCAAAATTGGCGATCGCCAAAAATCCAAATCGCCAAAAATCCAAATCGCCAAAAATCCAAATCGCCAAAAATCCAAATCGCCAAAAATCCAAATCGCCAAAAATCCAAATCGCCAAAAATCCAAATCGCCAAAAATCCAAATCGCCAAAATTGGCGATCGCCAAAAATCCAAATCGCCAAAATTGGCGATCGCCAAAAATCCAAATCGCCAAAATTGGCGATCGCCAAAAATCCAAATCGCCAAAATTGGCGATCGCCAAAAATCCAAATCGCCAAAAATCCAAATCGCCAAAAATCCAAATCGCCAAAAATCCAAATCGCCAAAAATCCAAATCGCCAAAAATCCAAATCGCCAAAAATCCAAATCGCCAAAATTGGCGATCGCCAAAAATCCAAATCGCCAAAATTGGCGATCGCCAAAAATCCAAATCGCCAAAATTGGCGATCGCCAAAAATCCAAATCGCCAAAAATCCAAATCGCCAAAAATCCAAATCGCCAAAAATCCAAATCGCCAAAAATCCAAATCGCCAAAAATCCAAATCGCCAAAAATCCAAATCGCCATAAATCCAAATCGCCAAAAATCCAAATCGCCAAAAATCCAAATCGCCAAAATTGGCGATCGCCAAAAATCCAAATCGCCAAAATTGGCGATCGCCAAAAATCCAAATCGCCAAAAATCCAAATCGCCAAAAATCCAAATCGCCAAAAATCCAAATCGCCAAAAATCCAAATCGCCAAAAATCCAAATCGCCAAAAATCCAAATCGCCAAAAATCCAAATCGCCAAAAGTCCAAATCGCCAAAATTGGCGATCGCCAAAAATCCAAATCGCCAAAATTGGCGATCGCCAAAAATCCAAATCGCCAAAATTGGCGATCGCCAAAAATCCAAATCGCCAAAATTGGCGATCGCCAAAAATCCAAATCGCCAAAAATCCAAATCGCCAAAAATCCAAATCGCCAAAAATCCAAATCGCCAAAAATCCAAATCGCCAAAAATCCAAATCGCCAAAAATCCAAATCGCCAAAAATCCAAATCGCCAAAAGTCCAAATCGCCAAAATTGGCGATCGCCAAAAATCCAAATCGCCAAAATTGGCGATCGCCAAAAATTCAAATCGCCAAAATTGGCGATCGCCAAAAATCCAAATCGCCAAAATTGGCGATCGCCAAAAATCCAAATCGCCAAAAATCCAAATCGCAAAAAATCCAAATCGCCAAAAATCCAAATCGCCAAAAATCCAAATCGCCAAAAATCCAAATCGCCAAAAATCCAAATCGCCATAAATCCAAATCGCCAAAAATCCAAATCGCCAAAAATCCAAATCGCCAAAATTGGCGATCGCCAAAAATCCAAATCTCCAAAATTGGCGATCGCCAAAAATCGAAATCGCCAAAAATCCAAATCGCCAAAAATCCAAATCGCCAAAATTGGCGATCGCCAAAAATCCAAATCGCCAAAAATCCAAATCGCCAAAATTGGCGATCGCCAAAAATCCAAATCGCCAAAATTGGCGATCGCCAAAAATCCAAATCGCCAAAAATCCAAATCGCCAAAAATCCAAATCGCCAAAAATCCAAATCGCCAAAAATCCAAATCGCCAAAAATCCAAATCGCCAAAAATCCAAATCGCCAAAAATCCAAATCGCCAAAATTGGCGATCGCCAAAAATCCAAATCGCCAAAATTGGCGATCGCCAAAAATCCAAATCGCCAAAATTGGCGATCGCCAAAAATCCAAATCGCCAAAATTGGCGATCGCCAAAAATCCAAATCTCCAAAATTGGCGATCGCCAAAAATCCAAATCGCCAAAATTGGCGATCGCCAAAAATCCAAATCGCCAAAAATCCAAATCGCCAAAAATCCAAATCGCCAAAAATCCAAATCGCCAAAAATCCAAATCGCCAAAAATCCAAATCGCCAAAAATCCAAATCGCCAAAATTGGCGATCGCCAAAAATCCAAATCTCCAAAATTGGCGATCGCCAAAAATCCAAATCGCCAAAATTGGCGATCGCCAAAAATCCAAATCGCCAAAAATCCAAATCGCCAAAATTGGCGATCGCCAAAAATCCAAATCGCCAAAAATCCAAATCGCCAAAAATCCAAATCGCCAAAAATCCAAATCGCCAAAAATCCAAATCGCCAAAAATCCAAATCGCCAAAAGTCCAAATCGCCAAAATTGGCGATCGCCAAAAATCCAAATCGCCAAAATTGGCGATCGCCAAAAATCCAAATCGCCAAAATTGGCGATCGCCAAAAATCCAAATCGCCAAAATTGGCGATCGCCAAAAATCCAAATCGCCAAAATTGGCGATCGCCAAAAATCCAAATCGCCAAAATTGGCGATCGCCAAAAATCCAAATCGCCAAAAATCCAAATCGCCAAAAATCCAAATCGCCAAAAATCCAAATCGCCAAAAATCCAAATCGCCAAAATTGGCGATCGCCAAAAATCCAAATCGCCAAAAATCCAAACCGCCAAAAATCCAAATCGCCAAAATTGGCGATCGCCAAAAATCCAAATCGCCAAAAATCCAAATCGCCAAAATTGGCGATCGCCAAAAATCCAAATCGCCAAAAATCCAAATCGCCAAAAATCCAAATCGCCAAAAATCCAAATCGCCAAAATTGGCGATCGCCAAAAATCCAAATCGCCAAAAATCCAAATCGCCAAAATTGGCGATCGCCAAAAATCCAAATCGCCAAAAATCCAAATCGCCAAAATTGGCGATCGCCAAAAATCCAAATCGCCAAAAATCCAAATCGCCAAAATTGGCGATCGCCAAAAATCCAAATCGCCAAAAATCCAAATCGCCAAAAATCCAAATCGCCAAAAATCCAAATCGCCAAAACTCCAAATCGCCAAAAATCCAAATCGCCAAAAATCCAAATCGCCAAAACTCCAAATCGCCAAAAATCCAAATCGCCAAAAATCCAAATCGCCAAAAATCCAAATCGCCAAAAATCCAAATCGCCAAAAATCCAAATCGCCAAAAATCCAAATCGCCAAAATTGGCGATCGCCAAAAATCCAAATCGCCAAAAATCCAAATCGCCAAAATTGGCGATCGCCAAAAATCCAAATCGCCAAAAATCCAAATCGCCAAAAATCCAAATCGCCAAAAATCCAAATCGCCAAAAATCCAAATCGCCAAAACTCCAAATCGCCAAAAATCCAAATCGCCAAAAATCCAAATCGCCAAAATTGGCGATCGCCAAAAATCCAAATCTCCAAAAATCCAAATCGCCAAAAATCCAAATCGCCAAAATTGGCGATCGCCAAAAATCCAAATCTCCAAAAATCCAAATCGCCAAAAATCCAAATCGCCAAAAATCCAAATCGCCAAAAATCCAAATCGCCAAAATTGGTGATCGCCAAAAATCCAAATCGCCAAAAATCCAAATCGCCAAAAATCCAAATCGCCAAAAATCCAAATCACCAAAATTGGCGATCGCCAAAAATCCAAATCGCCAAAAATCCAAATCGCCAAAAATCCAAATCGCCAAAAATTGGCGATCGCCAAAAATCCAAATCGCCAAAAATCCAAATCGCCAAAATTGGCGATCGCCAAAAATCCAAATCGCCAAAAATCCAAATCGCCAAAATTGGCGATCGCCAAAAATCCAAATCGCCAAAAATCCAAATCGCCAAAAATCCAAATCGCCAAAAATCCAAATCGCCAAAAATCCAAATCGCCAAAAATCCAAATCGCCAAAACTCCAAATCGCCAAAAATCCAAATCGCCAAAAATCCAAATCGCCAAAATTGGCGATCGCCAAAAATCCAAATCTCCAAAAATCCAAATCGCCAAAAATCCAAATCGCCAAAAATCCAAATCGCCAAAAATCCAAATCGCCAAAATTGGTGATCGCCAAAAATCCAAATCGCCAAAAATCCAAATCGCCAAAAATCCAAATCACCAAAATTGGCGATCGCCAAAAATCCAAATCGCCAAAAATCCAAATCGCCAAAAATCCAAATCGCCAAAAATCCAAATCGCCAAAAATCCAAATCGCCAAAAATTGGCGATCGCCAAAAATCCAAATCGCCAATAATCCAAATCGCCAAAAATTGGCGATCGCCAAAAATCCAAATCGCCAAAATTGGCGATCGCCAAAAATCCAAGTAGCCAAAATTGGCGATCGCCAAAAATCCAAATCGCCAAAATTGGCGATCGCCAAAAATCCAAGTAGCCAAAATTGGCGATCGCCAAAAATCCAAGTAGCCAAAATTGGCGATCGCCAAAAATCCAAATCGCCAAAATTGGCGATCGCCAAAAATCCAAGTAGCCAAAATTGGCGATCGCCAAAAATCCAAATCGCCAAAATTGGCGATCGCCAAAAATCCAAGTAGCCAAAATTGGCGATCGCCAAAATTGGCGCCAAAATTGGCGATCGCCAAAAATCCAAATCGCCAAAAATCCAAATCGCCAAAATTGGCGATCGCCAAAAATCCAAATCGCCAAAAATCCAAATCGCCAAAAAACCAAGTCGCCAAAAATCCAAATCGCCAAAAATCCAAATCGCCAAAATTGGCGATCGCCAAAATTGGCGCCAAAATTGGCGATCGCCAAAAATCCAAATCGCCAAAAATCCAAATCGCCAAAATTGGCGATCGCCAAAAATCCAAATCGCCAAAAATCCAAATCGCCAAAAATCCAAATCGCCAAAAATCCAAATCGCCAAAAATCCAAATCGCCAAAATTGGCGATCGCCAAAAATCCAAATCGCCAAAAATCCAAATCGCCAAAATTGGCGATCGCCAAAAATCCAAATCGCCAAAAATCCAAATCGCCAAAATTGGCGATCGCCAAAAATCCAAATCGCCAAAAATCCAAATCGCCAAAAATCCAAATCGCCAAAAATCCAAATCGCCAAAAATCCAAATCGCCAAAACTCCAAATCGCCAAAAATCCAAATCGCCAAAAATCCAAATCGCCAAAATTGGCGATCGCCAAAAATCCAAATCGCCAAAAATCCAAATCGCCAAAAATCCAAATCGCCAAAATTGGCGATCGCCAAAAATCCAAATCTCCAAAAATCCAAATCGCCAAAAATCCAAATCGCCAAAAATCCAAATCGCCAAAAATCCAAATCGCCAAAATTGGTGATCGCCAAAAATCCAAATCGCCAAAAATCCAAATCGCCAAAAATCCAAATCGCCAAAAATCCAAATCACCAAAATTGGCGATCGCCAAAAATCCAAATCGCCAAAAATCCAAATCGCCAAAAATCCAAATCGCCAAAAATTGGCGATCGCCAAAAATCCAAATCGCCAAAAATCCAAATCGCCAAAATTGGCGATCGCCAAAAATCCAAATCGCCAAAAATCCAAATCGCCAAAATTGGCGATCGCCAAAAATCCAAATCGCCAAAAATCCAAATCGCCAAAAATCCAAATCGCCAAAAATCCAAATCGCCAAAAATCCAAATCGCCAAAAATCCAAATCGCCAAAACTCCAAATCGCCAAAAATCCAAATCGCCAAAAATCCAAATCGCCAAAATTGGCGATCGCCAAAAATCCAAATCGCCAAAATTGGCGATCGCCAAAAATCCAAATCTCCAAAAATCCAAATCGCCAAAAATCCAAATCGCCAAAAATCCAAATCGCCAAAAATCCAAATCGCCAAAATTGGTGATCGCCAAAAATCCAAATCGCCAAAAATCCAAATCGCCAAAAATCCAAATCACCAAAATTGGCGATCGCCAAAAATCCAAATCGCCAAAAATCCAAATCGCCAAAAATCCAAATCGCCAAAAATTGGCGATCGCCAAAAATCCAAATCGCCAATAATCCAAATCGCCAAAAATTGGCGATCGCCAAAAATCCAAATCGCCAAAATTGGCGATCGCCAAAAATCCAAGTAGCCAAAATTGGCGATCGCCAAAAATCCAAATCGCCAAAATTGGCGATCGCCAAAAATCCAAGTAGCCAAAATTGGCGATCGCCAAAAATCCAAGTAGCCAAAATTGGCGATCGCCAAAAATCCAAATCGCCAAAATTGGCGATCGCCAAAAATCCAAGTAGCCAAAATTGGCGATCGCCAAAAATCCAAATCGCCAAAATTGGCGATCGCCAAAAATCCAAGTAGCCAAAATTGGCGATCGCCAAAATTGGCGCCAAAATTGGCGATCGCCAAAAATCCAAATCGCCAAAAATCCAAATCGCCAAAAAACCAAGTAGCCAAAATTGGCGATCGCCAAAATTGGCGCCAAAATTGGCGATCGCCAAAAATCCAAATCGCCAAAAATCCAAATCGCCAAAATTGGCGATCGCCAAAAATCCAAATCGCCAAAAATCCAAATCGCCAAAAATCCAAGTCGCCAAAATTGGCGATCGCCAAAAATCCAAGTCGCCAAAAATTGGCGATCGCCAAAAATCCAAATCGCCAAAATTGGCGATCGCCAAAAATCCAAATCGCCAAAAATCCAAGTCGCCAAAATTGGCGATCGCCAAAAATCCAAATCGCCAAAATTGGCGATCGCCAAAAATCCAAATCGCCAAAAATCCAAATCGCCAAAAATCCAAGTCGCCAAAATTGGCGATCTCCAAAAATCCAAATCGCCAAAATTTGCGATCGCCAAAAATCCAAATCGCCAAAAATCCAAATCGCCAAAAATCCAAATCGCCAAAAATCCTAATCGCCAAAAATCCAAATCGCCAAAAATCCAAATCGCCAAAAATCCAAATCGCCAAAAATCCAAATCGCCAAAATTGGCGATCGCCAAAAATCCAAATCGCCAAAAATCCAAATCGCCAAAAAACCAAGTCGCCAAAATTGGCGATCGCCAAAAATCCAAGTAGCCAAAATTGGCGATCGCCAAAATTGGCGCCAAAATTGGCGATCGCCAAAAATCCAAATCGCCAAAAATCCAAATCGCCAAAATTGGCGATCGCCAAAAATCCAAATCGCCAAAAATCCAAATCGCCAAAAATCCAAGTCGCCAAAATTGGCGATCGCCAAAAATCCAAGTCGCCAAAAATTGGCGATCGCCAAAAATCCAAATCGCCAAAATTGGCGATCGCCAAAAATCCAAATCGCCAAAAATCCAAGTCGCCAAAATTGGCGATCGCCAAAAATCCAAATCGCCAAAATTGGCGATCGCCAAAAATCCAAATCGCCAAAAATCCAAATCGCCAAAAATCCAAGTCGCCAAAATTGGCGATCTCCAAAAATCCAAATCGCCAAAATTTGCGATCGCCAAAAATCCAAATCGCCAAAAATCCAAATCGCCAAAAATCCAAATCGCCAAAAATCCTAATCGCCAAAAATCCAAATCGCCAAAAATCCAAATCGCCAAAAATCCAAATCGCCAAAAATCCAAATCGCCAAAATTGGCGATCGCCAAAAATCCAAATCGCCAAAAATCCAAATCGCCAAAAATCCAAGTCGCCAAAATTGGCGATCGCCAAAAATCCAAATCGCCAAAAATCCAAATCGCCAAAAATCCAAATCGCCAAAAATCCAAATCGCCAAAATTGGCGATCGCCAAAAATCCAAATCGCCAAAATTGGCGATCGCCAAAAATCCAAATCGCCAAAATTGGCGATCGCCAAAAATCCAAATCGCCAAAAATCCAAATCGCCAAAAATCCAAGTCGCCAAAATTGGCGATCGCCAAAAATCCAAATCGCCAAAATTTGCGATCGCCAAAAATCCAAATCGCCAAAAATCCAAATCGCCAAAAATCCAAATCGCCAAAAATCCTAATCGCCAAAAATCCAAATCGCCAAAAATCCAAATCGCCAAAATTGGCGATCGCCAAAAATCCAAATCGCCAAAAATCCAAATCGCCAAAATTGGCGATCGCCAAAAATCCAAATCGCCAAAATTGGCGATCGCCAAAAATCCAAATCGCCAAAATTGGCGATCGCCAAAAATCCAAATCGCCAAAAATCCAAATCGCCAAAAATCCAAATCGCCAAAAATCCAAATCGCCAAAATTGGCGATCGCCAAAAATCCAAATCGCCAAAATTGGCGATCGCCAAAAATCCAAATCGCCAAAAATCCAAATCGCCAAAAATCCAAATCGCCAAAATTGGCGATCGCCAAAAATCCAAGTAGCCAAAATTGGCGATCGCCAAAAATCCAAATCGCCAAAATTGGCGATCGCCAAAAATCCAAGTAGCCAAAATTGGCGATCGCCAAAAATCCAAGTAGCCAAAATTGGCGATCGCCAAAAATCCAAATCGCCAAAATTGGCGATCGCCAAAAATCCAAGTAGCCAAAATTGGCGATCGCCAAAAATCCAAATCGCCAAAATTGGCGATCGCCAAAAATCCAAGTAGCCAAAATTGGCGATCGCCAAAATTGGCGCCAAAATTGGCGATCGCCAAAAATCCAAATCGCCAAAAATCCAAATCGCCAAAAAACCAAGTAGCCAAAATTGGCGATCGCCAAAATTGGCGCCAAAATTGGCGATCGCCAAAAATCCAAATCGCCAAAAATCCAAATCGCCAAAATTGGCGATCGCCAAAAATCCAAATCGCCAAAAATCCAAATCGCCAAAAATCCAAGTCGCCAAAATTGGCGATCGCCAAAAATCCAAGTCGCCAAAAATTGGCGATCGCCAAAAATCCAAATCGCCAAAATTGGCGATCGCCAAAAATCCAAATCGCCAAAAATCCAAGTCGCCAAAATTGGCGATCGCCAAAAATCCAAATCGCCAAAATTGGCGATCGCCAAAAATCCAAATCGCCAAAAATCCAAATCGCCAAAAATCCAAGTCGCCAAAATTGGCGATCTCCAAAAATCCAAATCGCCAAAATTTGCGATCGCCAAAAATCCAAATCGCCAAAAATCCAAATCGCCAAAAATCCAAATCGCCAAAAATCCTAATCGCCAAAAATCCAAATCGCCAAAAATCCAAATCGCCAAAAATCCAAATCGCCAAAAATCCAAATCGCCAAAATTGGCGATCGCCAAAAATCCAAATCGCCAAAAATCCAAATCGCCAAAAAACCAAGTCGCCAAAATTGGCGATCGCCAAAAATCCAAGTAGCCAAAATTGGCGATCGCCAAAATTGGCGCCAAAATTGGCGATCGCCAAAAATCCAAATCGCCAAAAATCCAAATCGCCAAAATTGGCGATCGCCAAAAATCCAAATCGCCAAAAATCCAAATCGCCAAAAATCCAAGTCGCCAAAATTGGCGATCGCCAAAAATCCAAGTCGCCAAAAATTGGCGATCGCCAAAAATCCAAATCGCCAAAATTGGCGATCGCCAAAAATCCAAATCGCCAAAAATCCAAGTCGCCAAAATTGGCGATCGCCAAAAATCCAAATCGCCAAAATTGGCGATCGCCAAAAATCCAAATCGCCAAAAATCCAAATCGCCAAAAATCCAAGTCGCCAAAATTGGCGATCTCCAAAAATCCAAATCGCCAAAATTTGCGATCGCCAAAAATCCAAATCGCCAAAAATCCAAATCGCCAAAAATCCAAATCGCCAAAAATCCTAATCGCCAAAAATCCAAATCGCCAAAAATCCAAATCGCCAAAAATCCAAATCGCCAAAAATCCAAATCGCCAAAATTGGCGATCGCCAAAAATCCAAATCGCCAAAAATCCAAATCGCCAAAAATCCAAGTCGCCAAAATTGGCGATCGCCAAAAATCCAAATCGCCAAAAATCCAAATCGCCAAAAATCCAAATCGCCAAAAATCCAAATCGCCAAAATTGGCGATCGCCAAAAATCCAAATCGCCAAAATTGGCGATCGCCAAAAATCCAAATCGCCAAAATTGGCGATCGCCAAAAATCCAAATCGCCAAAAATCCAAATCGCCAAAAATCCAAGTCGCCAAAATTGGCGATCGCCAAAAATCCAAATCGCCAAAATTTGCGATCGCCAAAAATCCAAATCGCCAAAAATCCAAATCGCCAAAAATCCAAATCGCCAAAAATCCTAATCGCCAAAAATCCAAATCGCCAAAAATCCAAATCGCCAAAATTGGCGATCGCCAAAAATCCAAATCGCCAAAAATCCAAATCGCCAAAATTGGCGATCGCCAAAAATCCAAATCGCCAAAATTGGCGATCGCCAAAAATCCAAATCGCCAAAATTGGCGATCGCCAAAAATCCAAATCGCCAAAAATCCAAATCGCCAAAAATCCAAATCGCCAAAAATCCAAATCGCCAAAATTGGCGATCGCCAAAAATCCAAATCGCCAAAATTGGCGATCGCCAAAAATCCAAATCGCCAAAAATCCAAATCGCCAAAAATCCAAATCGCCAAAAATCCAAATCGCCAAAAATCCAAATCGCCAAAAATCCAAATCGCCAAAAATCCAAATCGCCAAAATTGGCGATCGCCAAAAATCCAAATCGCCAAAAATCCAAATCGCCAAAAATCCAAATCGCCAAAATTGGCGATCGCCAAAAATCCAAATCGCCAAAAATCCAAATCGCCAAAAATCCAAATCGCCAAAAATCCAAATCGCCAAAAATCCAAATCGCCAAAATTGGCGATCGCCAAAAATCCAAATCGCCAAAATTGGCGATCGCCAAAAATCCAAATCGCCAAAATTGGCGAACGCCAAAAATCCAAATCGCCAAAAATCCAAATCGCCAAAAATCCAAGTCGCCAAAATTGGCGATCGCCAAAAATCCAAATCGCCAAAAATCCAAATCGCCAAAAATCCAAATCGCCAAAAATCCAAATCGCCAAAAATCCAAATCGCCAAAAATCCAAATCGCCAAAAATCCAAATCGCCAAAAATCCAAATCGCCAAAATTGGCGATCGCCAAAAATCCAAATCGCCAAAAATCCAAATCGCCAAAAATCCAAGTCGCCAAAATTGGCGATCGCCAAAAATCCAAATCGCCAAAAATCCAAATCGCCAAAAATCCAAATCGCCAAAAATCCAAATCGCCAAAATTGGCGATCGCCAAAAATCCAAATCGCCAAAATTGGCGATCGCCAAAAATCCAAATCGCCAAAATTGGCGATCGCCAAAAATCCAAATCGCCAAAAATCCAAATCGCCAAAAATCCAAGTCGCCAAAATTGGCGATCTCCAAAAATCCAAATCGCCAAAATTTGCGATCGCCAAAAATCCAAATCGCCAAAAATCCAAATCGCCAAAAATCCAAATCGCCAAAAATCCTAATCGCCAAAAATCCAAATCGCCAAAAATCCAAATCGCCAAAATTGGCGATCGCCAAAAATCCAAATCGCCAAAAATCCAAATCGCCAAAATTGGCGATCGCCAAAAATCCAAATCGCCAAAATTGGCGATCGCCAAAAATCCAAATCGCCAAAATTGGCGATCGCCAAAAATCCAAATCGCCAAAAATCCAAATCGCCAAAAATCCAAATCGCCAAAAATCCAAATCGCCAAAAATCCAAATCGCCAAAATTGGCGATCGCCAAAAATCCAAATCGCCAAAATTGGCGATCGCCAAAAATCCAAATCGCCAAAAATCCAAATCGCCAAAAATGCAAATCGCCAAAAATCGAAATCGCCAAAAATCCAAATCGCCAAAAATCCAAATCGCCAAAATTGGCGATCGCCAAAAATCCAAATCGCCAAAAATCCAAATCGCCAAAAATCCAAGTCGCCAAAATTGGCGATCGCCAAAAATCCAAATCGCCAAAAATCCAAATCGCCAAAAATCCAAATCGCCAAAAATCCAAATCGCCAAAAATCCAAATCGCCAAAATTGGCGATCGCCAAAAATCCAAATCGCCAAAATTGGCGATCGCCAAAAATCCAAATCGCCAAAATTGGCGAACGCCAAAAATCCAAATCGCCAAAAATCCAAATCGCCAAAAATCCAAGTCGCCAAAATTGGCGATCGCCAAAAATCCAAATCGCCAAAATTTGCGATCGCCAAAAATCCAAATCGCCAAAAATCCAAATCGCCAAAAATCCAAATCGCCAAAAATCCTAATCGCCAAAAATCCAAATCGCCAAAAATCCAAATCGCCAAAATTGGCGATCGCCAAAAATCCAAATCGCCAAAAATCCAAATCGCCAAAATTGGCGATCGCCAAAAATCCAAATCGCCAAAATTGGCGATCGCCAAAAATCCAAATCGCCAAAATTGGCGATCGCCAAAAATCCAAATCGCCAAAAATCCAAATCGCCAAAAATCCAAATCGCCAAAAATCCAAATCGCCAAAAATCCAAATCGCCAAAAATCCAAATCGCCAAAAATCCAAATCGCCAAAAATCCAAATCGCCAAAAATCCAAATCGCCAAAATTGGCGATCGCCAAAAATCCAAATCGCCAAAACTGGCGATCGTCAAAAATCCAAATCGCCAAAATTGGCGATCGCCAAAAATCCAAATCGCCAAAATTGGCGATCGCCAAAAATCCAAATCGCCAAAAATCCAAATCGCCAAAAATCCAAATCGCCAAAAATCCAAATCGCCAAAAATCCAAATCGCCAAAAATCCAATTCGCCAAAAGTCCAAATCGCCAAAATTGGCGATCGCCAAAAATCCAAATCGCCAAAATTGGCGATCGCCAAAAATCCAAATCGCCAAAATTGGCGATCGCCAAAAATCCAAATCGCCAAAATTGGCGATCGCCAAAAATCCAAATCTCCAAAATTGGCGATCGCCAAAAATCCAAATCGCCTAAAATCCAAATCGCTAAAATTGGCGATCGCCAAAAATCCAAATCTCCAAAATTGGCGATCGCCAAAAATCGAAATCGCCAAAAATCCAAATCGCCAAAAATCCAAATCGCCAAAATTGGCGATCGCCAAAAATCCAAATCGCCAAAAATCCAAATCGCCAAAATTGGCGATCGCCAAAAATCCAAATCGCCAAAATTGGCGATCGCCAAAAATCCAAATCGCCAAAAATCCAAATCGCCAAAAATCCAAGTCGCCAAAATTGGCGATCGCCAAAAATCCAAATCGCCAAAATTGGCGATCGCCAAAAATCCAAATCGCCAAAATTGGCGATCGCCAAAAATCCAAATCGCCAAAATTGGCGATCGCCAAAAATCCAAATCGCCAAAATTGGCGATCGCCAAAAATCCAAATCGCCAAAAATCCAAATCGCCAAAAATCCAAATCGCCAAAAATCCAAATCGCCAAAAATCCAAATCGCCAAAAATCCAAATCGCCAAAAATCCAAATCGCCAAAAATCCAAATCGCCATAAATCCAAATCGCCAAAAATCCAAATCGCCAAAAATCCAAATCGCCAAAATTGGCGATCGCCAAAAATCCAAATCTCCAAAATTGGCGATCGCCAAAAATCGAAATCGCCAAAAATCCAAATCGCCAAAAATCCAAATCGCCAAAATTGGCGATCGCCAAAAATCCAAATCGCCAAAATTGGCGATCGCCAAAAATCCAAATCGCCAAAAATCCAATTCGCCAAAAATCCAAATCGCCAAACTTGGCGATCGTCAAAAATCCAAATCTCCAAAATTGGCGATCGCCAAAAATCCAAATCGCCAAAAATCCAAATCGCCAAAAATCCAAATCGCCAAAATTGGCGATCGCCAAAAATCGAAATCGCCAAAAATCCAAATCGCCAAAAATCCAAATCGCCAAAATTGGCGATCGCCAAAAATCGAAATCGCCAAAAATCCAAATCGCCAAAAATCCAAATCGCCAAAATTGGCGATCGCCAGAAATCCAAATCTCCAAAATTGGCGATCGCCAAAAATCCAAATCGCCAAAAATCCAAATCGCCAAAAATCCAAGTCGCCAAAATTGGCGATCGCCAAAAATCCAAATCGCCAAAAATCCAAATCGCCAAAAATCCAAATCGCCAAAAATCCAAATCGCCAAAAATCCAAATCGCCAAAAATCCAAATCGCCAAAAATCCAAGTCGCCAAAATTGGCGATCGCCAAAAATCCAAATCGCCAAAAATCCAAATCGCCAAAATTGGCGATCGCCAAAAATCCAAATCGCCAAAAATCCAAATCGCCAAAAATCCAAATCGCCAAAAATCCAAATCGCCAAAAATCCAAATCGCCAAAAATCCAAATCGCCAAAAATCCAAATCGCCAAAAATCCAAATCGCCAAAAATCCAAATCGCCAAAATTGGCGATCGCCAAAAATCCAAATCGCCAAAATTGGCGATCGCCAAAAATCCAAATCGCCAAAATTGGCGATCGCCAAAAATCCAAATCGCCAAAAATCCAAATCGCCAAAATTGGCGATCGCCAAAAATCCAAATCGCCAAAATTGGCGATCGCCAAAAATCCAAATCGCCAAAAATCCAAATCGCCAAAAATCCAAGTCGCCAAAATTGGCGATCGCCAAAAATCCAAATCGCCAAAATTGGCGATCGCCAAAAATCCAAATCGCCAAAATTGGCGATCGCCAAAAATCCAAATCGCCAAAAATCCAAATCGCCAAAATTGGCGATCGCCAAAAATCCAAATCGCCAAAAATCCAAATCGCCAAAAATCCAAATCGCCAAAAATCCAAATCGCCAAAAATCCAAATCGCCAAAAATCCAAATCGCCAAAAATCCAAATCGCCAAAATTGGCTATCGCCAAAAATCCAAATCGCCAAAAATCCAAATCGCCAAAATTGGCGATCGCCAAAAATCCAAATCGCCAAAATTGGCGATCGCCAAAAATCCAAATCGCCAAAATTGGCGATCGCCAAAAATCCAAATCGCCAAAAATCCAAATCGCCAAAAATCCAAATCGCCAAAAATCCAAATCGCCAAAAATCCAAATCGCCAAAAATCCAAATCGCCAAAAATCCAAATCGCCAAAAATCCAAATCGCCAAAATTGGCGATCGCCAAAAATCCAAATCGCCAAAATTGGCGATCGCCAAAAATCCAAATCGCCAAAAATCCAAATCGCCAAAAATCCAAATCGCCAAAAATCCAAATCGCCAAAAATCCAAATCGCCAAAAATCCAAATCGCCAAAAATCCAAATCGCCAAAATTGGCGATCGCCAAAAATCCAAATCTCCAAAATTGGCGATCGCCAAAAATCGAAATCGCCAAAAATCCAAATCGCCAAAAATCCAAATCGCCAAAATTGGCGATCGCCAAAAATCCAAATCGCCAAAATTGGCGATCGCCAAAAATCCAAATCGCCAAAAATCCAATTCGCCAAAAATCCAAATCGCCAAAATTGGCGATCGCCAAAAATCCAAATCTCCAAAATTGGCGATCGCCAAAAATCCAAATCGCCAAAAATCCAAATCGCCAAAAATCCAAATCGCCAAAATTGGCGATCGCCAAAAATCGAAATCGCCAAAAATCCAAATCGCCAAAAATCCAAATCGCCAAAATTGGCGATCGCCAAAAATCCAAATCGCCAAAAATCCAAATCGCCAAAATTGGCGATCGCCAGAAATCCAAATCTCCAAAATTGGCGATCGCCAAAAATCCAAATCGCCAAAAATCCAAATCGCCAAAAATCCAAGTCGCCAAAATTGGCGATCGCCAAAAATCCAAATCGCCAAAATTGGCGATCGCCAAAAATCCAAATCGCCAAAAATCCAAATCGCCAAAATTGGCGATCGCCAAAAATCCAAATCGCCAAAAATCCAAATCGCCAAAAATCCAAATCGCCAAAAATCCAAATCGCCAAAAATCCAAATCGCCAAAAATCCAAATCGCCAAAAATCCAAATCGCCAAAATTGGCGATCGCCAAAAATCCAAATCGCCAAAATTGGCGATCGCCAAAAATCCAAATCGCCAAAATTGGCGATCGCCAAAAATCCAAATCGCCAAAAATCCAAATCGCCAAAAATCCAAATCGCCAAAAATCCAAATCGCCAAAAATCCAAATCGCCAAAAATCCAAATCGCCAAAAATCCAAATCGCCAAAAATCCAAATCGCCAAAAATCCAAATCGCCAAAATTGGCGATCGCCAAAAATCCAAATCGCCAAAATTGGCGATCGCCAAAAATCCAAATCGCCAAAATTGGCGATCGCCAAAAATCCAAATCGCCAAAATTGGCGATCGCCAAAAATCCAAATCGCCAAAAATCCAAATCGCCAAAAATCCAAATCGCCAAAAATCCAAATCGCCAAAAATCCAAATCGCCAAAAATCCAAATCGCCAAAAATCCAAATCGCCAAAAATCCAAATCGCCAAAATTGGCGATCGCCAAAAATCCAAATCGCCAAAATTGGCGATCGCCAAAAATCCAAATCGCCAAAATTGGCGATCGCCAAAAATCCAAATCGCCAAAAATCCAAATCGCCAAAAATCCAAATCGCCAAAAATCCAAATCGCCAAAAATCCAAATCGCCAAAAATCCAAATCGCCAAAAATCCAAATCGCCATAAATCCAAATCGCCAAAAATCCAAATCGCCAAAAATCCAAATCGCCAAAATTGGCGATCGCCAAAAATCCAAATCGCCAAAATTGGCGATCGCCAAAAATCCAAATCGCCAAAAATCCAAATCGCCAAAAATCCAAATCGCCAAAAATCCAAATCGCCAAAAATCCAAATCGCCAAAAATCCAAATCGCCAAAAATCCAAATCGCCAAAAATCCAAATCGCCAAAAGTCCAAATCGCCAAAATTGGCGATCGCCAAAAATCCAAATCGCCAAAATTGGCGATCGCCAAAAATCCAAATCGCCAAAATTGGCGATCGCCAAAAATCCAAATCGCCAAAATTGGCGATCGCCAAAAATCCAAATCGCCAAAAATCCAAATCGCCAAAAATCCAAATCGCCAAAAATCCAAATCGCCAAAAATCCAAATCGCCAAAAATCCAAATCGCCAAAAATCCAAATCGCCAAAAATCCAAATCGCCAAAATTGGCGATCGCCAAAAATCCAAATCGCCAAAATTGGCGATCGCCAAAAATTCAAATCGCCAAAATTGGCGATCGCCAAAAATCCAAATCGCCAAAATTGGCGATCGCCAAAAATCCAAATCGCCAAAAATCCAAATCGCAAAAAATCCAAATCGCCAAAAATCCAAATCGCCAAAAATCCAAATCGCCAAAAATCCAAATCGCCAAAAATCCAAATCGCCATAAATCCAAATCGCCAAAAATCCAAATCGCCAAAAATCCAAATCGCCAAAATTGGCGATCGCCAAAAATCCAAATCTCCAAAATTGGCGATCGCCAAAAATCGAAATCGCCAAAAATCCAAATCGCCAAAAATCCAAATCGCCAAAATTGGCGATCGCCAAAAATCCAAATCGCCAAAAATCCAAATCGCCAAAATTGGCGATCGCCAAAAATCCAAATCGCCAAAATTGGCGATCGCCAAAAATCCAAATCGCCAAAAATCCAAATCGCCAAAAATCCAAATCGCCAAAAATCCAAATCGCCAAAAATCCAAATCGCCAAAAATCCAAATCGCCAAAAATCCAAATCGCCAAAAATCCAAATCGCCAAAAGTCCAAATCGCCAAAATTGGCGATCGCCAAAAATCCAAATCGCCAAAATTGGCGATCGCCAAAAATCCAAATCGCCAAAATTGGCGATCGCCAAAAATCCAAATCGCCAAAATTGGCGATCGCCAAAAATCCAAATCTCCAAAATTGGCGATCGCCAAAAATCCAAATCGCCAAAATTGGCGATCGCCAAAAATCCAAATCGCCAAAAATCCAAATCGCCAAAAATCCAAATCGCCAAAAATCCAAATCGCCAAAAATCCAAATCGCCAAAAATCCAAATCGCCAAAAATCCAAATCGCCAAAATTGGCGATCGCCAAAAATCCAAATCTCCAAAATTGGCGATCGCCAAAAATCCAAATCGCCAAAATTGGCGATCGCCAAAAATCCAAATCGCCAAAAATCCAAATCGCCAAAATTGGCGATCGCCAAAAATCCAAATCGCCAAAAATCCAAATCGCCAAAAATCCAAATCGCCAAAAATCCAAATCGCCAAAAATCCAAATCGCCAAAAATCCAAATCGCCAAAAGTCCAAATCGCCAAAATTGGCGATCGCCAAAAATCCAAATCGCCAAAATTGGCGATCGCCAAAAATCCAAATCGCCAAAATTGGCGATCGCCAAAAATCCAAATCGCCAAAATTGGCGATCGCCAAAAATCCAAATCGCCAAAATTGGCGATCGCCAAAAATCCAAATCGCCAAAATTGGCGATCGCCAAAAATCCAAATCGCCAAAAATCCAAATCGCCAAAAATCCAAATCGCCAAAAATCCAAATCGCCAAAAATCCAAATCGCCAAAATTGGCGATCGCCAAAAATCCAAATCGCCAAAAATCCAAACCGCCAAAAATCCAAATCGCCAAAATTGGCGATCGCCAAAAATCCAAATCGCCAAAAATCCAAATCGCCAAAATTGGCGATCGCCAAAAATCCAAATCGCCAAAAATCCAAATCGCCAAAAATCCAAATCGCCAAAAATCCAAATCGCCAAAATTGGCGATCGCCAAAAATCCAAATCGCCAAAAATCCAAATCGCCAAAATTGGCGATCGCCAAAAATCCAAATCGCCAAAAATCCAAATCGCCAAAATTGGCGATCGCCAAAAATCCAAATCGCCAAAAATCCAAATCGCCAAAATTGGCGATCGCCAAAAATCCAAATCGCCAAAAATCCAAATCGCCAAAAATCCAAATCGCCAAAAATCCAAATCGCCAAAACTCCAAATCGCCAAAAATCCAAATCGCCAAAAATCCAAATCGCCAAAACTCCAAATCGCCAAAAATCCAAATCGCCAAAAATCCAAATCGCCAAAAATCCAAATCGCCAAAAATCCAAATCGCCAAAAATCCAAATCGCCAAAAATCCAAATCGCCAAAATTGGCGATCGCCAAAAATCCAAATCGCCAAAAATCCAAATCGCCAAAATTGGCGATCGCCAAAAATCCAAATCGCCAAAAATCCAAATCGCCAAAATTGGCGATCGCCAAAAATCCAAATCGCCAAAAATCCAAATCGCCAAAAATCCAAATCGCCAAAAATCCAAATCGCCAAAAATCCAAATCGCCAAAACTCCAAATCGCCAAAAATCCAAATCGCCAAAAATCCAAATCGCCAAAATTGGCGATCGCCAAAAATCAAATCGCCAAAAATCCAAATCGCCAAAAATCCAAATCGCCAAATTGGCGATCGCCAAAAATCCAAATCTCCAAAAATCCAAATCGCCAAAAATCCAAATCGCCAAAAATCCAAATCGCCAAAAATCCAAATCGCCAAAATTGGTGATCGCCAAAAATCCAAATCGCCAAAAATCCAAATCGCCAAAAATCCAAATCGCCAAAAATCCAAATCACCAAAATTGGCGATCGCCAAAAATCCAAATCGCCAAAAATCCAAATCGCCAAAAATCTCCAAATCGCCAAAAATTGGCGATCGCCAAAAATCCAAATCGCCAAAAATCCAAATCGCCAAAATTGGCGATCGCCAAAAATCCAAATCGCCAAAAATCCAAATCGCCAAAATTGGCGATCGCCAAAAATCCAAATCGCCAAAAATCCAAATCGCCAAAAATCCAAATCGCCAAAAATCCAAATCGCCAAAAATCCAAATCGCCAAAAATCCAAATCGCCAAAACTCCAAATCGCCAAAAATCCAAATCGCCAAAAATCCAAATCGCCAAAATTGGCGATCGCCAAAAATCCAAATCGCCAAAATTGGCGATCGCCAAAAATCCAAATCTCCAAAAATCCAAATCGCCAAAAATCCAAATCGCCAAAAATCCAAATCGCCAAAAATCCAAATCGCCAAAATTGGTGATCGCCAAAAATCCAAATCGCCAAAAATCCAAATCGCCAAAAATCCAAATCACCAAAATTGGCGATCGCCAAAAATCCAAATCGCCAAAAATCCAAATCGCCAAAAATCCAAATCGCCAAAAATTGGCGATCGCCAAAAATCCAAATCGCCAATAATCCAAATCGCCAAAAATTGGCGATCGCCAAAAATCCAAATCGCCAAAATTGGCGATCGCCAAAAATCCAAGTAGCCAAAATTGGCGATCGCCAAAAATCCAAATCGCCAAAATTGGCGATCGCCAAAAATCCAAGTAGCCAAAATTGGCGATCGCCAAAAATCCAAGTAGCCAAAATTGGCGATCGCCAAAAATCCAAATCGCCAAAATTGGCGATCGCCAAAAATCCAAGTAGCCAAAATTGGCGATCGCCAAAAATCCAAATCGCCAAAATTGGCGATCGCCAAAAATCCAAGTAGCCAAAATTGGCGATCGCCAAAATTGGCGCCAAAATTGGCGATCGCCAAAAATCCAAATCGCCAAAAATCCAAATCGCCAAAATTGGCGATCGCCAAAAATCCAAATCGCCAAAAATCCAAATCGCCAAAAAACCAAGTCGCCAAAATTGGCGATCGCCAAAAATCCAAGTAGCCAAAATTGGCGATCGCCAAAATTGGCGCCAAAATTGGCGATCGCCAAAAATCCAAATCGCCAAAAATCCAAATCGCCAAAATTGGCGATCGCCAAAAATCCAAATCGCCAAAAATCCAAATCGCCAAAAATCCAAGTCGCCAAAATTGGCGATCGCCAAAAATCCAAGTCGCCAAAAATTGGCGATCGCCAAAAATCCAAATCGCCAAAATTGGCGATCGCCAAAAATCCAAATCGCCAAAAATCCAAGTCGCCAAAATTGGCGATCGCCAAAAATCCAAATCGCCAAAAATCCAAATCGCCAAAAAACCAAGTCGCCAAAATTGGCGATCGCCAAAAATCCAAATCGCCAAAAATCCAAGTCGCCAAAATTGGCGATCGCCAAAAATCCAAATCGCCAAAAATCCAAATCGCCAAAATTGGCGATCGCCAAAAATCCAAATCGCCAAAAATCCAAATCGCCAAAATTGGCGATCGCCAAAAATCCAAATCGCCAAAAATCCAAATCGCCAAAAAACCAAGTCGCCAAAATTGGCGATCGCCAAAAATCCAAATCGCCAAAAATCCAAGTCGCCAAAATTGGCGATCGCCAAAAATCCAAGTCGCCAAAAATTGGCGATCGCCAAAAATCCAAATCGCCAAAATTGGCGATCGCCAAAAATCCAAATCGCCAAAAATCCAAGTCGCCAAAATTGGCGATCGCCAAAAATCCAAATCGCCAAAAATCCAAATCGCCAAAAAACCAAGTCGCCAAAATTGGCGATCGCCAAAAATCCAAATCGCCAAAAATCCAAGTCGCCAAAATTGGCGATCGCCAAAAATCCAAATCGCCAAAAATCCAAATCGCCAAAATTGGCGATCGCCAAAAATCCAAGTAGCCAAAATTGGCGATCGCCAAAAATCCAAATCGCCAAAATTGGCGATCGCCAAAAATCCAAATCGCCAAAAATCCAAATCGCCAAAATTGGCGATCGCCAAAAATCCAAATCGCCAAATATCCAAATCGCCAAAATTGGCGATCGCCAAAAATCCAAATCGCCAAAATTGGCGATCGCCAAAAATCCAAATCGCCAAAAATCCAAATCGCCAAAATTGGCGATCGCCAAAAATCCAAATCGCCAAAATTGGCGATCGCCAAAAATCCAAATCGCCAAAAATCCAAATCGCCAAAATTGGCGATCGCCAAAAATTCAAATCGCCAAAATTGGCGATCGCCAAAAATCCAAATCGCCAAAAATCCAAATCGCCAAAATTGGCGATCGCCAAAAATCCAAATCGCCAAGAATCCAAATCGCCAAAATTGGCGATCGCCAAAAATCCAAATCGCCAAAATTGGCGATCGCCAAAAATCCAAATCTCCAAAATTGGCGATCGCCAAAAATCGAAATCGCCAAAAATCCAAATCGCCAAAAATAGGAGTGTTTCGAAAACTAGAACGACATGTCGTTCTAATCAAGGAAATACGGTATTTCTCATAGCCCATTGTATCTACTTTTGGCATAGGCCTAGCCTAAACCATACACAGGATATTTTTTCGATTCCTCTTTTTTTCAAACCATTCGTCTTTAGTCATTTTTTGTTGGTCTACCATTTCAAAAAGCAAAAAAAAACGGGTGTACAGTGCTCAAAACGAGAGGACCCCGAAACGGCGACGCCCGCGTCGCCGAACAAGGTAGGAGGGAGAGTTGGGCAGAACAGTCTCGGCAGCAGCCAGAGGGTATGTGCTGCCGCCGGACTGTCAGGTCGGTTCAGTTACCCAAGTTTGTGGTATGTCCAGACCTCTTCGTGAGGTGGTCCAAATCTCTTCGTGAGGTGGTCCAGATCTCTTCGTGAGGTGGATATATTTTGGATATCGGGATCGGCCCCGGATTTAAGAGCCGAGATTATCCCGATGGATCGGAAGTGGGCGGAGCTATGTGGGCGGAGTCTTCCCGGGGGGCGGAGCCAAAATCAATCAATAAAAAATGTCGTAAGGGGCTGCCCTACATCTCTCCTACTGCTGTCACCTTATTCCTTTTTTGTGTCATGAATCACAATAATCACTGACATTCTTTGTTATATTTTGCAGGAACTTTATCTTATCTATATGCAAGTGCCTGCCAAATATAACTTTCATCTGGAAATATGAAGAGAAAACGTCAATGGTTGACGATATCCCTAACCTCTGGCGTCCGGAAATCTTTTTCTGCGGAAAACATTTCCGCCTTGTTTTTGTTGGTGCAAAAGCGGAAATCTTTTCCGGAAAACATTTCCAAATTAACAAACTGAACAAAAACATAACTAAAAATACACAAACACTGCATTTTTTTGCTCACGTCAAATAATTCCACTAATTTAAAAAATCTTTTTTTCTCAAAAACTCTACCAAAACTTGGCATTTTTATTGCTTTATAAAATATAAAAATGAATGGAGAATCATTTAAAAATAGTTTGAATTTCCGGGTCCCGCCACGAAAAGATTGTGAAATACCAATAAACTCATTTTTCTTATTCATGACCATGCGTTTTCGGTAAGTTCGCACCTTCAAGCACCTTTTTCTCAAAAATGCCGCACTTTTTTTTCATTTTCCTTTCTTTGCCTGATAGAGAATTTGATGAAGAATCTGTTAAAAAAAGAGTTGAGCCCAACAGACGGGGTTATAAAAAAGGTATGGGCCATTTTATGAGAAAACGCCTAGGAAAATCATAATTCCCGATGTTTTCAAGAGTTGGTATTATTGGGAAAGTTGTAGATCTTGATGTGCTGATTTTTTTGAGCACAAAAGCTATGTTCAATTTCTTTGTTACAGATTTGGATCTCTGAATCAACTTGAACCTTACGGACGGCATCTCTCTCTTTTTCAATATTACTTACTAGATATCATTTTGGCTCTTGTCGCTCTTATATTTACAGTTATAGTTTTTGCTATTCTTTGCGTCAAGCTGACTATTCGGAAATTATGTCGATCTCAAAAAACAAAGGGCGAATAAAATTATTTTTTTTATTTGGCCATATTACTTTTACTACGATCCTTCAATCTGTTGATGACTTGCAGAAATATCGCCACACTTTTTGGGTGGGTAACTATAGTCGGTTTCCAACTCTGGGGGAAACGGGCGTTGCAGGACCGCTTGAAAATGGGGCAAATTTTTCGAATTTTCATTGGATTCAAACGCGCGCGTCTTGAGGTCCCGCAGCGCCCGTTTCCCCCAGAGTTGGAAACCGACTATATTAGTACCCGGCGCCCGGGTACTAATGGTTCCACCTGGGTACTAATGGTTCCGCCTGGGTAGTATTTTTTTGGTTTTAGTGATTTTCCTGCTTTCCTTCCCTGTTTATCCGAATTTTTAAACAAGAACAATTTATTTAGAAATTTCTCAGAGATAAAATAAGGAGAAGTATGACATCGGTCGTGACCATTGACACTAATGAGCCTTTCTTGGAAGGTGGATAGTCATCTTGTCCAGATATTCTTCGACGAATTTTTGGTCTACTCTCTTCTCAACAATTGCCACCTGAAGATCGTCAAATTTCCTATCAATTTCATCATCTTTGGATTTTTGACTCGTAGCTGTGGGTCTTTCCGACATCTGGCCTCGTAGCTCTTCTTGTAAGTCCAAAAACTTCAGAACCTGGCACTTTCTCAAGTAATCCAATATTAAATGAAGAGGTGGGTTGGCATTGGTTGCGAAAAAGAGCTTTAATTCTCGATGGAAAGCTTCGGCAGCGTTGTTCGTCCTGCAAGTCGAGACACCATATTTTAACCATAATTTTTTCCATTTTCCGAACCATGTATTCTTGAAATATTCAAGAAAATAAGAGCAGGCCGAGAAGGCGGGGTGATCGGCGGTGACAGGAACAATCAGCACGCCGCTGATTTCGAACAACTCGTTAAAGGTACTAAAGAAAATGACATTTTGAAGGAAAACCTCGGGAAGATAACACAATGCCAGGAGCCGAGAATACCAAGAGGACACTAATAGATCTTCTTTAAATGGTCCCAAACATTTTGCTTTTCGATTTAACGCTTGACAGAAATGGTATAAACAATCCATGAGTTCCACCGGCTAAAATATGAGTAATTCCTAAATAAAAAGATAGGACAATCGTAAGAATATTCCTACCCAACAGAACAACAGCCCTTAGCAGTGATTTGTGACATACAATTAATCCCATCTCGTGATTTGATTGCCCAAAAGCCTCAGCGATTCCTGGTATTTTTCCTTTGGAATACTCTTCGGGGATATTCGAAAAATTGCAAGAGCCTGTGCCTTGTCTCAGTGCACGATTCAGCTGGGGCTTCAGTTTTGCGAAGCTTCCGAATTTACTTCCGGCGTCGATTTTCTCATCGTTTGTTAAATCAGAATTTTCTAGAATTTTGTCAATTCTGTCCATATAGACCGTCTTCGCTGTGCAGTACTTCATCTATTTCTGGGAAAACAAAGCTCAGAAAACGTTAAAAACGAGAAATATAGACCCATTGTACAAAATCAAACTTTCAAAAGCATCCCTGAAATCTCTGCCTTCTTCAACGATATTTTGTCAATATTTTCTGTTCAACAGCTCAAGGATAGCCTTACAAAGGTCAAGCGGAACCATTAGTACCCAGGCGGAACCATTAGTACCCAGGCGGAACCATTAGTACCCGGGTACTAATAGTTACCCACCCCACTTTTTTTTCAAGATGAATCAACAAGGCTTCAAGCAATTTGTTCTATTAAAGGAAGCCTAAGAGACCTAAACAACTTGGGCTCAAAAGATGCGACTTTTACTCCTGATTACTGTATCCCTTCTCGTTTTGCATAAGGAGGCACGAAATGCGAGAAAAACGGTGTTTTATCTCTTACTTTCTCTCAAAAATCAATGTGAATCTTCAAATTCTCGACGTGAAATTCACAGTCGAGCGTCAAAAATTTTCACAGTCGACGGTAAATTGCTAGCCGGGAAAATTCAAAATGAAACGCATGGTCGATAACTTTGGCCGCCCATAGTTGTTCACGGGCCGGCCCGGGCTTTTTTGGCGCGCCATTTTTTTGGCTTTTTTGGCGAGTTGAATTTTGGGCCAATAGGGAAGTTCACCAACCACTATTTTTGCGTGCCGCGGCGTGTAGGTCAGCTTTCAAGCCATAAAAATTTCGGAAATAGTAAAATAAACTCTACTAAGCCTAAGCCCATTTTTTGACAGAAAAGAAATGAGAGAAAAATTTTTTAGAAAGGTTTGTGGGGCGCAAGTGCGGGAAACTTCACCAAATGAGCCTGAACTTCGTCGCCCTGTAGCTCGCCGGGTTGACTTCCCAATTTGATTTAAACGATTGAAATAGACACAACTAAGCCTAATTATGCCTACGGTAGAAAAAAATTAGAAAAAAAAACGATTTTGGAGGAGGTTTCTGGGCGATGGTGAACTTGGTGATGGTGAAGTTCCCTGTTCGCCGAATTTTGCGAGCTTTGAACTTTTTCACAGCTGTAAACGTACGTCATGATGTAATTTTAGCTAACGGCGTTGGTTTTTATTCTCTTTTCTTCTAATTCTTTCATTCTTTTGCATAAAATATACATTTCTCATTGCTTTTTAGTAACGTAACATTATTTCAACGCTGCTACTAGTAAAACAACAGCGTCTCAAGAAGAAACTCCTTCGTTCTATGCCCCTTCTTCATTTCTGATAGTCATGACTCCTCTTTTCAGATAATGGCCAAAGTTATGATGGTAAGGGTGAGTATTCTGCTCCCAAATAGTTATATCCTTTATTTATCCCCAATCGCTAACGTATACGGAACCCGAAGTGAACAACTATGTGGCCGCCTACGCACTATGTGGGTGTTTTTGGCACCGTAACATAGAGCAAAAATAGCTTATCCAGCGGTGATATATAGCCCGCGCAAAAAGTTTTCAGACACCTCGATCTCGAAGGTAATAAGACCTGCTGAGCTGAAACTAACACAGTAAGCATATTTTGAGATAACGGTAAAAACCGTATTTAAATTGTGGAGAACTATGATGTATACAAAGATTTATTCGAAAAAATTAATTTTAGCCGCGCATAAAGTTTTCAGACACCTATAAGATCACTTAATTTCTCCTCCATTCTTTTCGACTACGGCGAGAAGACGCTTGTTCATGCTTTTGTAGAGATTGACGATTGAAGTAGAGTCAATAATTCTTGCGCATCTTTTGATTTCTTTCCACAAATCGTCCTTGTTTGAGAATTGTCCAGAAGCATAAACTTTTTCTTGAAGAATAGCCCAAACGTTTTCTATCAAGTTCAGATCTGGGCTCCTAGCCGGCCACAAAACCGTCTTGACATTTTCTTCCGACAAACACTGTAAGACCTTCTTGGAAATATGAATTTTGCAATTGTCTTGCTGCCAGACCCATGGCTTTTTGCCCATTTCCTTTCGACACCAAGGAAAGAAGTCTGAACGAAGGTCTTCGACATAATCCGCAGATTTGTATTTATCGCACACTTTCTAAAACAAGGAAAATTATAAATAAAAACGAGTAAAAAACTAACCTTGAGATGGAAATGGCCTTTGCTGTTAATTGCACCCAAAACCATAATTGATCCACCCTTCATTTGTCTCTTCTTTCTTGTCAATTTTACACTTGGAGTGTTATACGAGCCGAGATTGTCAGGACCATCCAAATTAAAGCGCTTTTCGTCCGTGAATATCCATTGTGAGAAATCGGTACCATTTATAATGTGCAGCCGCGCGAATTTGAGACGTCTATCATTCTCTACAGGTCCGAGGGGAAGTTTCTTCTTGTGGAATTCAAAAAGTATTTGATTCTGCTTTAATTCGACTTGCAGAGTGCGTCGTGAACACTTTAAATTGAGGCTATCGATAATAGATCGCGATGTTACTCGTCTGCCGTTTCGTGTTTCCGTGTTAACATGTCTTCTAATGCTTCTCAAATCTCTCGGCGACAATTTCTTTGCCCTTCCCATTCTCTTTGACATCCTGGGCGGTAAGATTTCAACAACTTGTATTCATTTCTAACCTCTGTCTTTTGCTCTCGCGTAAGCATATTTCACCTGAAAAGCAGAAATGATTAATGACGAAAACGAAAGAAAGAGAAGACAATGGTGAAAAAATGAAAAACACAAAAAATACACCGCGACGTCGCGACTGTCTGAAAACTTTATGCGCGGCTAAAATTAATTTTTTCGAATAAATCTTTGTATACATCATAGTTCTCCACAATTTAAATACGGTTTTTACCGTTATCTCAAAATATGCTTACTGTGTTAGTTTCAGCTCAACAGGTCTTATTACCTTCGAGATCGAGGTGTCTGAAAACTTTTTGCGCGGGCTATAGGCGGAAAGCCGCGTACTGCCCTCTTTTCCTCAGTGGCCTCGAATAATTTTTGCATTTTCGGCAGGTTAATCCCGTATAATCCTCAGCCATTGCTCGTCTTGTGGGCATAAATGTTCTTCACCATCCTCGCCTATTCTTCTCAGCAGTTAAATTCTGGGTTGCTGAAAAAACGATTGATGCTGACCGATATCATTAATGACACTCATGAGAATGTTAAATATCTTCCTGGAAGGCACCTACCTCACAATGTTGTAAGAGACTCTTTTTTCGTCTCAATGGTTTTTTTGCAGGTTGCTATACCCGACCTTGTTGAAGTTTGCCAAGATGCCAATATCCTTCTTTTCGTGGCCCCGCATCAAGCCATTAAACGTACAATGTTCTTTACAATATACAAAACTGGACAAACTTTCAAAAGTTCTGGACAAACTCGAAGGCAGAATCAATTCAACGTCTACTGTAGCTGTTTCCTTGATTAAGGGAATCTCTAAAAATGCAGATGGAGATTTGAAACTAATATCAGAACAAATTGATGAACGTCTTTAAATTGACACTTCCATTTTAATGGGAGCCAATCTGGCCCTTGAAGTGGCGGACGACAAGTTCTGTGAAGCAACATTAGGTATCCAATTCGCACATCAAAATAAACTCTAATTTTTCCTGATGCAGCTACCGTAGAATTATGTGGTGCTTGAAGGTACCATGACTTTTGTCCTGAAGAATCATATGGCTTGCAGAATGTCGTCGCTTGTGCTGCAGGACTTGTCGACGGTTTGAAGTGCGGAGATAATACAAAAGCTGTTGTAATGAAGCTGGGCGTCATGGAAATTACTCGGGTTTGTCACAGACGTTTTGTTAATTAAAATTATTCAGTTTGTCGAGTGTTTCTATCCCGGGTCACAAGTTTCAACGTTTTTGGAATCTTGTGGAATGGCCGACTTGATTACATCATGTTACGGTGGAAGAAACCGAAAAGTTTGTGAAGCTTTTGTACATGCCAAAAAGGTTAGTTTTTGCGTCCTTAAGAAATAAGTGACTACATCTCAGCCATTGAAATTGGTCGAAGAAGAGCTTCTGAACGGCCAGTCCGCACAGGGCCCTCTAACAGCTGCCGAAGTTCACCAATTATTGGAAAAATCCCAAGCCACCGGCAAATTTCCTCTTTTCACCGCAGCTCATAGGATTTGTCAGGGAAACGAATCAGCCAAAAATCTTATCGAATGCTTGAAACATCACCCTGAGCACAAAAAGAAACCATTCTATCGTGTTTATTGAACAAAACGGGGAATACTATCATTTAATTGTCATATTGCCTGTCAACCATGTATATAAATATTATTATTTCTTTTACCCGTCTGACAATTAAAACATTTGGCTTAGTTAGTTGTTGAATAAGAACTGCTTAACGTACTGGCTAAAGTGGAAGAGGTGTCGTCCGGGGAGAACACTGAACTGTAGTCTTCCGTGTGATGAAAATAGTCATCGTATTCCATTCTACAGAGAGTAATGATACCCTCAAAAGAGTCTAACTCATGAAATTGTGTGCAAACAAATAAGTAGACACTGGCAATAGCCGCGTATTCGGCGAGACCAATGAATAGTGGAACTGAAAAAAAATTATGTTTTGAACAATCGAAAAAAAAAGTTTAGAAAAAACAAATTGATAATTCTTTGAGCGTTTATTTTGTAAAATTACTCTTAGCGGTTGGACCACGAGCTGGAATTTTTCAATGATCCTAAATAGATTTGAACTGGATACTAACAAGCTTTCGCATTCATAGAAATTTGAATTAGAACTTGCTCTAAGAGGAACCACACTCAGAGATCAAGTGACCATCACATTTCGTTCTTTCAGGCGTCTTTCTCATCTTTCCATCCCGCGAAGTTCACTATATTGTCACTTACCGTCGAAATAGCACGGCTTCCCACCATCCTTTAATATATCCAGATAGCTATTGCAAGCTTGTGGCATGCTGGTGCAAAACACACATACGCAAAGAAATTGAACAATTGTTCTCCATGATTGCTGAAAAATCTGTTCTTCTTTGCCATCAAACAAACCTGAAAGACGGCCGCTGTAAAGATAACGTAGAGAATCGAATAAGCGGCAAAGCTAATCGCAAAAAGTGGCAGATGCCAGTACATCCACGGCCTCACTATAAAGAAGTGCAAATGTTGGTTGTAGAGATCACAAACTTAATCTATCTTGATCCTTTTGAAGGCATAGGATGAGCATGGCAAAGCACATCCATATTGCATCAAAGAAAGGAAGGAAGAAAGTGCTGATTCGAACTAATGGACGATGGTTGAACATATATAAAATGTAGTTAGCCGAAACAGCAGAGAAGAACATCTGAAAATGCTCTGGTCACTCTGTTTGCTTAAAATATTTTGCACTCATCGCAAGGCGAAATAGAAGAAAACTTCATTTTTGATCAAAAACTCAGCTTAGAGGAACAGTCAGGGAGTTTTTCGTCCAGGTTTTTCGTCCTGGACATTAGATTAGTTCAATTTTTGGTAGAAATGCAGAGAGTCGCTTACAGATATTATTATTAGGCTTCCCATTATCGCAGCTTTGTTCGGTCTCCCAGCTGTACTTTTTGTAAATCGTCCGCTTTCTCTGGGGCTAGATATCATCTAGATTTCTCCTTATTCCTCATAGTTCCTCTTAAGCCTTCTCCCCCTAGCGGTCAATGCAAAAACTTTATCCATTATTAACCGACGAATTACGATGTGAGGATCATCTTTGTCACCGACATGATATGAATTAAAACTGCAGAAACTAACCCGTATGCAAAGAGAACAAAGCACCGCATTCCGGAAGAAGAGTTGACTGTCGGATCGAAATTCTAGGAGACGGATAAGTGATGGCAAAGTGGTTTCATTTAAAAATGGAACTCTCTACTTGATTGTATAATTTTATTTTGTTTAAGAAGCATACCTGGCAGTAGTTATGAATATTTGATCCAAATGAATAACTTATCCACTCCCATGGTTTCTTTTCCAGTTCATGCAGGGGGTGATTTGGATCAAGAGACTCCACTGTTTCCTTGAGAGTTATTCGTCCTGTGAAGCCTCTGAATTTATTCACAGTTTAAATTGCAAATCTAATTCAACTAACAAAGCCTTTCTTGCTTCGATAAATGTCGTATTCCAGACTCTTCCATTTTCCCATTCATAATTTTCAATTCCAGCTAACACTGGTCTTTGTGCGAAAAGCAAACCAATTAAACATGACAGGCTACTTCCCATTAAAAGATACTTGTGTACTACTCCAAGAGAAATTTTAAAATGGGAGTAAGTTCTTTCAAGATCAGGAGAGATAAATGTGTAGTGGGCCCTTGGCATCGACCTGAAAAAAATTGGCAGTAAGATTTTTGAGAAAAATACAAGGTGTGTATGGCAAGCATGCTACGGCTTAAAGAGGAAGCACTCATTTGAAAAAGGGACAGGTTTTGAGCTGAAACCGCTAGCCGCTCGTTGTCCGAAGGCGCAGGCTTATCACCGTGAGAAGGGTTCGGAAAGCTGACAGGCAAAACGGGGTGGGCGAGAGGAAAAAGATACATTCGCCTTGCTGTTATCCCTGCCATAAAGACAGTCTCTCACCGTGGGAGAGTTAATAAGGTGGAACTGGGCCGTCGCGACAAAACCTCAGAAAGGATACACCTCGGAGAAACCTAACGAATCCGTTCCGGTTATGGATTCCACTTTCTAATCCCGTTATTTGCGTCTGACCTTGATCGGTATAGCAGGCAGGAAGCTGGCATGCAAAGGACATGATAAAGTGGAGTTAAATTAAGCGCGGGGAATTCGACCTAGGCCCCTAGGCAGCCTTTTCGATCCTGCCAAAAAAGTTTACGATCAAATTGAAGGTTGGGCAAGTTTTCTGTCGAACCCATTGCTGTCAACATTTGAACCATTGATGACATTTTTACATAGTGCTGGAGATTAAAATAACAACGTCTAAATATTACAACGCAGATTCGTCTTTTATTGATTTATAATACAGCACTGTTGAATAAATTCCCTAAAACTTGGTAACCGGCAGTGCGTCTCTTATCTGACTGGCCCGATGTTATTGATTTCTTCCATTCTTGGCTTCCTTCTATGCTGCCATTTGACCAATTTACTTCTGTTCCTGAAGTGGAAATAGCAAAAATCCAGGATGCTCTGAAAAAATTCTATGGAATAGCCAAGAGTAAGTTTTTCACCTTTTTCATGATCTATTGTTAAGAGTTTGGTTTCGAATGAATAATACCTCATCCTTATTTCAGAAAGATTTTGAAGATATGCAAAACTGAATTAGCTTTCAGCAAAATTGACTCCGTTCACTGGCTATGAAGATAAAAATTACCTATTGGACGAAATAGAATACGATGGAAGAGACGGGCCGACAAATTTAGTCCTTAAAATTAGTAATCCCCTTGAAGCGGCAACTAATGGTCACCTCGGTAAATTTTATTCTATCCTGTAAGCTCTTTGTAGAATTTCAAGTTAGATTAGCTGATGTTTTAAACAACAATGGTATCCCTGCTCCTAAAACATTTAGTTTACTTGATGGCAGTCAAATTGCAACAGTAGAAGTGGCAACAGAAAGCAGGGAAAAATGACTTGATGAATCTATTTTTTCCAGTATTTTTGCCGATTAGGCTGTTTTATCTTCTACCTGGAAGAATATTGGAAGTTTATGATTTCATTCCTGAATTGGTACAGAAAATAGGAGCGCTGCTGGGCAGATTCCACAAAATTGTGGATGCCTCCAAGTGTAAGTACTCGTTTGTTTAACCAATTTCAATTTAATGACGACTAGCCATGTTCCTTACATTTCCGCCGAAAACATTGGAAATCTCCGACAAGAAACTGATCTTCTTTATCAAAGGGGCTATATATCAACGGAGAAACTGCTAATGATACGGGAAGGATATTTTCAGTACGAAAATTTGGCAAAAAGTGATGGATTAGATCGAGGTAATTTAGTCAGATGTCTTGAGTTTTGCCCTTCTTTAGGGATAATTCACTCAGATTTCAATGAAACCAATCTTCTTCTTTCAAGGGGGCAAATAACTGGTCTTCTGGATTTGGGTGATGCGCACGTGTCGCTTCGAGCTATGGATATTGCCTCTTTGATTCTTTATTTACAACTTTCTGATAGACTTCAGCAAGGGTAATTTTTAATTAGTCTTTGATTCACTGAGAAGGTGCTAAAACTAGAGTAGAATTTCAAGAAATTGACCTAAAAAGTCACAGTAATAGTTTCAGAGTGTCTACCATAGCGGAAAATGTATTGCACGGCTACCGATCCGTTCGTTCTACTACGGATACTGATGAAACCATTCTCATATGCATGCGAGCTCGAATATCCTGCTCACTAATTTACGGCCTTAGGTACATTTTACGTCGTGTTCTTTTTATTTTAATTTTTAGAACAGCCCGAATTAGAGGCGATTGCTCGGATAGCTATGTTCTCAAGACCCAAAAACCGGGCTGGATAATTCTCGAGGTCATTTATTTTTAGAACCTTTAAAGAGTTTCCTCTTTTAGAAGTTGTTAGCCAGTGAACGCCTTCTTAATTTCAGCGCATGACGAGGTTAAGGGGCTTTTCTCGTTAAGTTGACCATTGGCCAAAACATCATCAACATCCCACTATTGTTTAACTATATAGAACATTTATCACATAAAAATCCCTTCCCCGTATTAAGTTGCCATAGAAACTGATATAATTCTGATGTGTTCGCCTGTCTATCTCGCTGAGGCCGCTTCTAGTCTAATCTGATTTCTAAGAGAATAGCTCGAGACTCGAGAAAATTGGCATTTGGCTCCTCAATTTCCACATTCATTGCATTTCCTTATTCAAGTTGTTTCCTTAAAATGACAGCTTTTTCTTTGAAGAAATAAACTGTTCAATTCAAAGAACCCTTCTATAGAGCATTGTCTCAATTGCGGCAATCTGTAATTAACATTGGATAACATCTGTGAAAAAGCAGTCCTTTTTCCCGATTCCAATGCATTTGAATATATACGTAAACGCTATTCGAAAGCTCTCATTAATCTTCCTCTCTCTCTTTCCTGCCCGTCGATCATTCACCTCTGTCGCACCCTCTCTCTCGTTCCCATATATATCCAAAAAGTCGCTACTTTATTTAGAGTGTGTGTGAGAGTGAGCGAGGGCAGTGGGTGTGGCATATCCCTTCCCGTCTCACAAAAAGAATACCCTACTGAAAACATCGAATGGAAGCGGGAGCAGTCGTGATGCTAGTCAGGTAAACACAATTAGGGCGAAGAAAGATCGAAATAATTCAATCAACAGCACACGAAATCTAGTCCCCCATCCGAAGACAATGTACTTCTACGTACCGATATTCGCTAATGCTACTGCTCTTTGGGATACACCATTAGCTCATTTATTTTCCTCATTTCTAGCTCTAGAATTATTTCTAGTTTTTATTGGAACAGTTATTAATGGTTCTATGATAGTGGCTTTGTATAATTCTTCTCTTATTCATCCAAATCTCAAAGCAATGTGGATTGCCCATCTTGTTGAATATTTTCTCTTTGCTGTGGCTCAAGCTGCATTAGTATGTCATCAAGTTGGTATATTTACGACGACAGGTAATTTCGATTTTCCTTAAAATGTTACAAATAGCTTCAGGAAATATTGCAATAGATTTCTGGCTTATTATGGCCGGGACGGCAAAACTTCATTTTATGTGGGGAACCCTTCTGGTGCAGACAGTGACAATTATCGAGAGATGTATAGCCACGATGTATATCAAGAATTATGAGGTACACTTCACTTTCATTTTTTGTTTCTCATTCTGCGCAGTGTTTCTCATGTTATTTTCCATAATCATATTCACTGTGGGAAAATATCTACGCCTCGTCCGCCCTTCTTTCCCAAAAAAAGTCGCCTTGTTTGAAATCCAGCGAAATCACATCCTGTCCAAAAATTGTGGTGCGTTGCCAACAATATTTTGGCTTCATTTTCTCTTATTGCAAGCGAATCCCTGCAATAACAGAGTGCAACTTTCAAGAGTAAACAATCCTAATTGACATATAGTCTGTTTCAAATGGAAATGTCTCGCTGCGCAACGGCGGGATTTCAATTTTTTGAAATTTGCAAACCGCGAATAAACAATGGAAATACGGAAATCTCTCATAAAAAGAAAAAGAATTGATTCGTCTTTTTTTCCGAAGTGTAGATTTTTAAACTGTCTAATTTCTGAAGCTGATAATTTCCAACCTGTCCGTTCCCCAGAGTCAAGGTTCTTAACTTTTTTTTTCCGAAGCGTCGGGGCACCGGGAGGGATATTGAAAAAAAATGAAATGGAAATCGTAGGCATCCGACTGAATTGTCTTGCCAGAAAACATTTACAATAGCTAAAAGTAAAAAGTACTCATTGAGAGAAAAAGATTTTCAGATGTTCCATAATCGAGCAGTAGCCGCCATACTGGGAACAGCCAAGTCATTAGGAGCATTTTTAATTAGTCTGAGTATCTCACTAATTATTGTCAAGTACACGATTGCTGCTGTGCTTGTTCTGGCTATTGTTCTGTCCACATCTACGGTATAGCAGTGTGCTACTAGCAATTTTACCCTATTTAGCTGTACATAATACTTCTTGCATACAATCGTCATTTGTTAGCGTCTACTTCCTTGAACATGTATACTCTGAGCTCCAAATATCAAGTGACGGAAAACATTCGAATTCTTACGGTTAGCATTATTCTTTCGAACTTTGCGATAATATTCTTCCAGCTGGTACGAAATATTTTTATTCTAATATTGGTAGAAGTGATAGTGGTCACCATAATTATGGGTATCTTTCGTTTTTGGGAGCACATGGAATTTTTGCCTTTTCCAGCGGCATTGGCTGATATGATTATTGCCAGGTAGTTTCATTCTAGCGAATTACGACAAATTACAGCTTTCCCATAGAGGTTTACCTCATTTCCATGTGGGATTACAAGTCGCGGAGTCGACTTAGCCGTGAAGAACGTTTAGCCGATCCGGCTTTAATTTACGCAAAGGAGTCTTTAATTTATTTCAAGCAACTGAACAATAGCTGGAGCAAACGAGGCACAAGTTCATTGAAACGGTGATTATCTGGCAATATCTAGGGTAGACATGGACAAATTCGGCATTTATTGGGTTCAGTACCGGCAACATTTTTGTGATATCAGCATCGTTTCCGCTTCTAATAAAGATATACAACTTTGTGTAGCCTCTCCTTACCAACAATGGAGCCTATAAAATAGGGACAAAAATGCAACCAGTCGTTATCTTTTATGCTTCTTGTCGCCCTTTTTGGTCTTTTCTCTTTAACCAGAGGATTTTGCGCTGACTCTTGGCCCAATGGAACAGCCAACGATCCAAACTTCTGGACATGTGACGGTCAGGCGACATTTCTAAGTGTAGCAACGTATTTGCCTGACGGTACGCTTGTTTCCGGAAGGAGTTGAGATATCTTTAGGTCGAACGCACTCATATCCCATAAATATACAGCAGCCTATCCTTCTGAAAACAACCATGATCAACAATGGAGGGTTGTTACCCGGCACTGATTTGCGAAGTACCATTGACCTCTACCAATATACTGGGCAAGATATCCCTAATTGCTATTGGAGCGCCGTTCCCACCTACGGATCTCTGTATTTGGATTCAATGGGACTAATTTTGATTTATGGTTTTAGAAACGAGGAGCAGCCATGTTCGGATAGCATAAATTGCCCTATTCCATCGAATGCTCAGGATTTCCACATAGAAATTCATTTTGAGAAGATGTCTCCAGCTGTGCTGAACATGCTACGAGGTAATGACCTAATTGCTCCAAAAATATTTGTTTTTTTTCAGCCGACGGGGACATTCAGCTACGATACAGGCTACTGGATAGTGCCTACAATGTTAGGATGTGCCTAATGGTTCAGATGAGAGCTTATTACAACTGAAATGAACCCTACGCTTTTTTGTAGCAGTATAACAGATCTTCTCCTCCATAAAGAGACGTAGATTATTCTGGAATGAGCAATTAGCAAAGTTTGCTAACATTGCAGATATTGGTTCTCTGTCATAAGGTTCTCTTTTATTAGCAACTTATTTTACAAAAGTATAAGTTACAATAAACCGCTTTCAGTTTCATTAACGAATTTGTTGTGCTAAAAATAAGAAAACAGCTCGCTTCTCATTCTCATTGCTGCAGCCCAATTACCAATTTTCCTCATTAGCTGTTTGCCTTTAATTCCTTTGTACTTCCAGACCTCCTTTACCTCCAAGCAATTTTAGTTTTAACCCTGAAAATGGTGTCAAGTAATTAATAGACGAGCTGCTGGTTTTTTCTACTCATTCCGACCCCGCAATCAAGCCAGGAATTATTTTTCCTCTATGAACTTAAGCAGCCGTATTTATTATGTGGAAATCAGCTGCTCTGGTTTAAACGACGGAAGTATTAAAGATTTGTGTTTCCATCCGTATGAGGAAATTAACTTCGTCAGGATGAATAACCATTCTAGAGGTACTTCCTCTTCTTTCTTGGGGCACTTCCTGAAAAGTTTTTGATCTCCAGCCCGCACACTATACACATTAATTTTCCTTTGACTTTCTCTATTTCTCCTTCGGAAGTATTGCTTCTAATAGATAGTTTTTATAAAATATCGCTTTCCAAAATAATACAACGAATAAGGAAGCTAATAGACAAGCTGACGCGTTTATGTTCCCCCATTTCTTACTGGAACGTTACGTGTCAATGCGAACTATGTTTTCGTGATTATTCATACATATTCCAAGCAATAATATGTAAGACTAGACAGGTGCTTCCACATATCAAAAAATATTTTGCAAAAATTTGTCAGTTCGCACGCGGTAGGTTCATCTGGACATGTTACTTTGAACTGTATTCTATTGTATCAAATGTCAAATTCTGGCAGCCAGGATAACGCCACTCTTTGTTTTGAATAATATTTTCTCGATATCCAGGACCCATTATTTTTTTACTCTTAAACAATAATAGCATATTCTTATAATGGCCAAGTTTTAATCGTTCCCACTCTAGTCTGTTTCTTATTATAGCCTCTGCTCGTTCATATTCTTAGTTCCAGTTCTATGAACCAGTTACACTGTCTATACTTGATTATAGTCTGTCAAGAAAAAAGACGACAAATAAAGGTCTCTTTTGTTGCAATGGGGCAAGAATACGGCGCATTTTCAATTGAAAAGTTGTAAAAAATGGCCGGTTTATCTGCCCCATTGCAACAAATATGAGACCTTTATTTGTCGTCTTTTTTCTTGACAGACTATAATTATTCTTTTCTATCATATTCTTCCTGCCGAGATGATTCACAATGAACTTGACGCTCTCTCCAATTACTCGAAAACTACAGGATATGACGCTTTTCTTTCAATTCCCGGCCATCCCTACCACCAGTGGGCATGTTAATATTTTCTTATGAAACCTCTCCCTCTGTCAGAGAACATTTGCCAAAACATAAAAATAGAAGCTTCTGATCTTCTGCTATGGATTTAGGGGGCAGATCCCTGACGTGAATAGGGGATGACAGCCTTATCCTAAGGATTAATCATTTTTGTAACAGCTTTGCTTTAAATAATGTTGCCGCCGAGCCATAAAAAAGTAGCTTTCGCAGATCGTAAGCTTCATCACTGGATCAAATGGACGACATAGTGTAGGAGTGATGTTTAGTTTCATTTCTATTTTGACTGAGTTTACTAAAAATTTTGTCTTGCCTATATTGAGACTTTATAAGGCCTCTTACAAAGCCGTTTCTCGCTATTTTTCTCACAAAAATGGACTTGTGGTTCATATGCTTAATTAACAGTTGTCTTCAATTATTCATTTCTCCCGAAATTATAAGATAAACACCTGGAAAAAATTGGTTCAGTTCAACCCATTTGCCCACGTATTCCATCCTTCATTCTAATCTTTGTTGTTGCCTGTTCTTTTACATTTAAGGAAAGGAAGCTGTAAACATTCCATTCTGAGGACACGATATCATTCAGATGAGGCAAAAAACTTATTATGTTTTCCTTTTTTCGTTTCGACTGGCTACAAAGTCGAAATTTTATTTATAGAGATATGACCATCATGCAACAGTAAACTCTGTTTTCGTTTTCCTCCATGGTTCTTGACTCATCCTGGCTCAATATCACGGCACACTATGGACATCGAGTAAGTTTTCTGTCGAAGTATATCAGCTTTCAGGGCGTGACAATAATACATGTCACTGCTTTTATTACCGGAATATTTAATTTCGTATTAAATGGATTGATATGGTGGGCGTTTCATGCTAATCCGAGACTGTTATCCAAATCAAATCTTCACCTGTTTTATGCCTTTGCTGTTACGAATAGCCTAACTGGTAAGTTGCTTATCATCTCCACATATCATTTGGAAGCTTATATTCCACTTAGGACTTGCAACAATTCCAACATATTCAAACTTATTCATTCATAACAATTTAAATTGCCCCAGGTGGACCATACTCATTGGATCGAGTAATCTTTCCAACTAAAAAAGAAGTAAAGATTTTTTAGCGTTTGAAATAGCACTGGAAAAAATGAGAGCTATTCTAACATTGGGAATAGCCTTAGAGAGAATTCATGCGATTTATAAGCCAGGAGAACATTACTTCAGAGATCACGGGAAGGTATCTACCTGGACAAAATATAACTAATGAATGTTTCAGTTTGCAAAGCGTGTCTGCGTCTTCTCTGTTGTTTTAGGATCATTTGACGGATTATTCCTTATTATGGAGGATAATATCTTCATGGTAGACGTTATAATTTTGATCAGATAACTTTTCTAGATCCGTGTCCATTGTGTGACCACTTCAGCTTCTGGTCCTTTCTTTCACTGGTACTTTCTAATATCCATTATTTCTGCTGGTCTTCTTCTTACTGTTTTTTTACATAGTTCTTATCTGTCGTCTTTTTGTTATCAAAGGATATCATGCTCCTTTGAATAGAAGCGTTAACAAGCAGGCCACTGAAGCATATCGTCAGGTAAGATTCTCATTATCCCATGGAAGAACGAAAGTTTAGGTAAACTCTCTAACTGTTGTTGTTATCCTCATCGTTTTATTGTTTTCCGTCTTGCCCTCTTCGCTCTATTTACATGACATGATTGTAGGACAAGTGAGATGAAGTTGTGAAACATTCATTGCTTAATTCTCCAGGTTATCTTCATGCAGTGGGGTCCAATAGTAACCGTGGGATATCAAATTTACGGAATTTGTGCATTCTTTCTCTATAACATGCAACACCGCGATATCAACATGGCGTTTCGGTTTGTTATAGTCATTTCAAGTCAAATGTATCTTACAGACAAGAGTTTCCACAATTCTTTAAACTTCTTCGATTTCATTCTCCAGTCCCTTCCGTGTCTCAATCTCAGCCATCCATTGTTCCAAAGCCGTCAACAGGCGCCATTGGTATTAAAGCTTCTCCGAATATCACAGAAGGAGATGAAATTCAATTATAAAATCTTCAAAAACAGTTCAAAAGTCAACATTTATTTAATTTAAAACCTTCGGAGTTCATCCTTGACTCTTGTTATTGTTACCGTTGTCATTTTTACTAAAGATAATTTTTGTCTTATCCTATATGGAACCTACTCGATTTTCCCGCTTCCGGCTGCTGTAGGATAAATCTTCTATACGCAGGATTGATCAATATCATGACAATTGTTGCAACCGTCCCATGGAAGGCTACGATCTGCATCACAGCGCATGTCAAAACTGTAAGCTATTGTGTCATATTTTTATTTTTGAAAGATACCTTGACTGGCGTAATTCAAAACACTTCCCACAAGCAAAACAGTCATTGGCGCCGCCAACAGAAGGGCAGGAACAGCTACCTGCAATGTCTAGAATAAGGACATAACTAGAGTGTTCTTGCCTGAATTATCAACACCCTCAAAGCCGAGTCGTGTAATTGCTTTACTTGCTTGGATAGGTGAGACATTGCACTATTCAAGACATTAAAAGCGTCTAGCATAAAAACTGAGCCAATGGTGGCTCCCACAAAGACAAAAATTAACATGTAGATGTAGATAAATAAAGAATTTCCAGCACTTGCAATGAAGGTCACATCCAAAAATAGTTCCATGGGTGCGCAATTATCCTATATTAGGTGTTTATAAGAGCAGGATCGGGCGATAACCTTTGCTATTAGAGCTTTTGCGGTTGGTTGGTCATCCGGGATCATAAAGAGAACTGGGATAGAAAAAGTAACAAAATAAATGTAAATCAAGCCAAGGAGAATGTTTCGCACAAGAGGAGATAAATGTCGCCTGTGATATTCGGGAAGAATTGCCTGATGACGGTAGATAAACTGGTGGAGAAGAGTTGCGATCAGTGCTGAAAGCATGGGTATTACTCGCTACTTTATGCTATCTTTCCAGCTCATAATTATCATATATCCAAGATCAAACTTATGTGTACACATCACTAATCCGTCTAAATTTATATGCGAGCACTTCTCACCTCCTGCTGACGAAATCCCACAGAATGCCACTATTTTGACTGGTAGGATTTTTATTAACAAGCCCATGAGATGAGCGGCAGGTAGAGGAAAGAGGAAATCGGGAATTATCAATGTAGTGATATGAATATCTAACATCATGATCCTGGAATATTGTAAAAGGAAATAGTGAAATCAGTACCAAAACATATGGTGAACGACACACCACTTATAGCGATTCATGTAAGAGGGAGATTTAAAAGCTACACAGTAGAGACCAACAGCGTTGATTGGTAGACTAACCACTATTGTGACGTGCATAGTCCAGAAAAATGTGCTGGTAATAATAGGATCCCGAAGACATAAGCTGCTATTCATTTTGGAAGGATTCTAGAAAAGAGGGCCGGCAGGTGCAGAGATTGTTTGAGACCTTCTTCACGCTTGATTGCTTTATGACAAACGACCAAAGTACTGAGATCATTTAGTATTGTACAGTAGGCCTAATTAGAAACAGTCACGTGGAAAACTATGAATGTTTGCCGCAGGAGTAAACAAAGAGTTTATTCTTGAGTGAGTATCAAACGAGGTAAATGTCCATTTACAACTTTATCGTTGGTTGGAGAGAGAAGCCTCGCCAGTGCTTCTTGCAACAGAAGTTCTTTTATTAGAATGAAGAGAATGAGCGTCGCTGCTGAAATGAACAGAACTTCTGCGAAGGATCTTGATCTTGATAACGTTTTGGACCTAAAATATTTGTTTGCTATAGCTGATCAAGTGGAGAGAACCTCAACATTGCTGAACAGATAAATCAATGCATTAGCGCTACAGTTGATTGCAACACAGACTGCGATGACCGAAAACCAGTTGAGGGAATCCTCACTAGTTATGTACTTCGGAAAGATACGAAAGAAGACCCAAGCAAAGAAGTAAAACAGACTGATGGCACTAAACTGAAGTGCATAGCTGAAATGCTGTTCTAAGTGGGCTCGAACAAATTCTACCGGTATTCTTTCATCCGTCTTCTAAGTCTTTGTTCTACATTTAGACTATCTCCGCTTACTCTATTCATTCTTCGTACGTATAGAATTATCTAAAAATAATTTGTTTAACAAGAACGAGAAGTAAAATCCAATCAGATGGAAAATTAAACGCACAGTTGCGTAGCAGACGAAGCATGTCCCCGACGATAGAGAATTCATCCAGAGATCAATGTAAGCATTTGAATAGTTGAATACGTTGGGAAGTTCAAGATACGTGTACGAGAGAACCACGTGGTTAAATGAGAAACTAAAATAAAGAGCTGCTAGACAGAGATCACGATTAAATTACTTGCAACAGGGGAGGATGTACTGAGCGGTTACGGCAAGAGCCAGAGCTACCGGGTAGAGAGCAATCATCATTACAAAAACACGTCGATTAGTGAAGATATCATAGTGCGGAAAACAGACAACAATCAGTCTAAAGGGTCAGTTCTACGTAAGAGTTTGAACTACCTGTTTACGGCAACCAGCATTTGGGCAATGCTACCGTAATACCAGCAGCACATGAAGACAGAGCCGAGTAAAATAACTGACTGTCCTTCACGACCTCCAGGAAGAAGGAACGACTGCAAATATTGAAGTTAGATTGTTTTCTTTATTAAATTTTAGAATCAAAAGTGAGACCATTACGCTTCACGCTGCAGTCAACTGAAGGTCAACAACTTTTTGTTTTTAACTTACATCAAATACGATTGAAGGAGCCAAGTAAACCAAACCAAGCAGAAGCTGAATGACATCAATTGTAAGGTTTGTAGCCGCCATAATGTAAATTGAAGAGGTCCTTGGCCTGTGAGTTTGAGTTTGTAACTATTCACAGAAACGTTCTCACATTCTCGCAATAACAGACACAGCGTAAAGAGCTGTTAGTGTAAAAGAGAGGCCCATGAGGTTCAAAATTCCAATGAGGAAACCCAAAGCTGTCTTTAAGGTACACTCCATCTGGAAATAAACTCTCAGTCGAAGATTTTAATTATGGAATAGTCTAAGAAGCAAAAGCTAAACAATTTAAATATTCAAAACGAAAAGAAGGGGGTAATCCGCCGTATTTAAGCAGCAAAGAGATTAGGGTGGCATCTTCATAAGAGGCGTATCACGCGCTACTGTTATAATAAAAAGACGAGTATGCATCCAAGTAATCTGTGCCCTCATTCTGTGGAATTGGGATGACTACGTAAATAGGAGATGACCCTGAAAAGATCAGTGCGTTCGTAATATTAAAAAGCATGCCACTCCTTTGAGAATCATAAAAACATCGAAATATATTCTAATGAAAGTCAGTATATTATCAGCCTGGTAGATCGAAAATTTGATTATTGCAGACAATGTTCTCCTAGGGGTTGGGAACTCACAGAGGGGAGAGAGACAAGCAGAAGGCACCTCAGTCCATTTTCACATAGAAGAACGAGCGGAAAAAATAATACAGTTGAATATCAAAACAAAAGGAAATGCCCTTGAGGGAAAATGGGCCTCGAGAAAGGGATGAGGAAGAAATGTGGATCGCAGTTGGTTGAAATTTCCGCGGTTGGTTGAAATTTCCGCCACGCGCTATTTCGCTCCAAAAGTTATATTGGGAAAAGTGCCCTTCCTATTCACGACTAAGCTGAGCGATCCAGATATGCTCATGGGCTGTTCTTGGGCTTAAAATGAAGCTGAGATCAATCTCTAAAAACGCTAGGAACGCCATTTTGCAATTTTTGCCGTTTTCATAGAGAAAATCGCAGTTCGAAAAGAAAAATTCAAATTTTGCCTAAAAACTGGGCTTGTGAAAAAACCAAGGCTTAAATCGAAAATCTATTTCCTAGCGTTTTTAGAGCAACATCTTAGCTTCGTTTTAAGCGTATGAACAGCCCATGAGCATATCTGGATCGCTCAGCTTAGTGGTGAATAGGTCGGCTGGTGGAGGTGCCAAGAAAAGCGTTACGTAACGCATGCGAAAATTGAATACCATTGTTGATTTACTGTTCCTTTCTTTGTTATACTCATTTTTTCTTTGATTTTCTTGTTTCTAAATAATGTAAACACGATAAAGAAACTTTTCAACATAACAATTTGCAAAATTTAATGCTTTAATAAGGCTAAAATGGTGAAAACACTCCAAAATGACTTGCAACTTCAGTTTGATGATTTCTGTTCGTTCCTAACATATTTTGGCTTTCTAATTATTACTTTATCAAACTCCAGTGTTCAGACAATATAAAAAATCAGTCAGAAATAAAAGAAATGAAGAAAAATTAGCATTTCTAGCCTAATTAGCATACGACATTTCGTTTCCAAATTGACTGATAATTTCATTTTTACTCATTTTTGCTTTGCTCTTGTTTATTGTTTTATTGTTGTTCATATGTTTTATATTATTTTTATTTGATTATAAATTGTTTCTACATACTTTTACAGCCAAAAAGTAAAGAAGAAAAATGAGTATCAAGACCTCATGGAATAATATTTGTCGATCAACAGCGTAAGTTTGTTTCCTTTGATAAAAACTGCTTTCAGGCTTTGGTTTTACATTTTGTTGATGATTTGCAATTATAATAACATTAGCTGTAAGAAAAATTGCTGAAAAAATATTTTCCCATTGAAAAATTTAATTTTTTTCGCATGAGCTTTCCTCTATTCAGTATTCGCAATGTGTTCCCATTTTTCTCCATTTTTTAGCTTTTTCATTGATCTTATGGGCAGTAGAGGACTATTCTTACGTAAGTTTCACCATATTTACCGGAAAAACTCATTTAGATAGCTGGAATAGGCATCGATTGGATTTTTTCATTCATCTCACCTATCTCACCTATTCTGTTAATTTATTCATCTGTTATCTCTTCAAAGCTTTCCCTATAGATATTCTTATGTTTCCGGATAAAATAAAACTGTAAAAACGTAGAATTTGAGTCGAAAACCGATAAAAAATGATTTTCTCTGCAAAAGGAAAAAAACAAAAAAAAAGAGACTGCGTGGATCGAACCCGCGACGTCCGGGCCGTAGCGCGCCTTAGACCACTCGGCAAAAATTTTAGCGTCACAGTCCTTTGAGGTGGTGGTCTCCGCAAGGTGTGGAATGGAACTTTAGATAATTTTAAATCACTTAAATTAAGGATAGCTTTCCCCGATTGTTTCCAAAAGACCAGATACTTTCATTTTTCGGTTCTCGTTCTTATCTTATTATTCTAAATATTAAACATTCTTGTGTCCTTCTGATAAACCATGACCAGCAGGTGAATATTCAATTTCTGTCAGCCAGTTCTATTGTTTGCGTTCTCGGATCATTTGTTATCACTTTGCCTTCCCCAATGGTTTCTCTTTTCGGTCGCTGTCCCGGAAGTTACGTCAAATTTGACTCGTTTACAGGATTCACACTGTCGAAACTGTGTTATCACCCATAAAATATGGGTGCTTGACGTACATTGTTCGCTTACATCTCTCCTCATTTTTACCATTTGTTCAACCTCTTTTCCTTTATCAAAATGTCGGAAACAAGCAGCATAAATTCTTATATTTTTGGTTGCTGGGTTGCTGTTTGCCAAAGGGTAAGTATACCACAGCTCGTTTAACTTAAAGGATACAGGCCATAATAATAGCTTCTGTTGTACTCGGAGTTGCGTTTTCATGGACAGCCGCGACGCAATTTAGTCAGAGAACATTGGTAGTAGACCCAGAACATTTCACAGCCCCATATTTTTCCATGTGGTTTGGAACCAATTTTATGATCTTATGTTATCCAGTTTACATTGCCTACGAACTTTGCCGGAAAAGAAAATTGGTGCAAGTTCACAAGTGATTCCTTTTGATAAGAGAAGAAAATCAATTTTGCAGGGAAGCGTGTGATGTATTCGGCGCAAATGGCCTGACTCCCAAAAACCTTTTGATTTATGTGACCCCGTTCAACCTATTTTGGATATCTGCAAACTACACCTTCTCAAGAGCGTTGATGTGCATTGCGGCCAGTGTGGCCACCGCAATCACCTCTTGTAATGCTGCCATGGTCTACATTTTGGCTATTATTTTCCTTAGAGAGTCTCTGTTGGCCACAAAGGTTGCATTCTATAAAGGAAAAAGAAGATCAACATCTCCTAGACTCTTGCGGTTTTGTTTGCTATGGCCGGAGTAATTGTCATGTCTATCGATCTTCCCAACGATGGGCATCACTCCCCGTGGTTGGGAGTATTGTTGTCAGTTGCTTCCGCTTTTTCAGCAGCTGTTTATAAAGTACCAACAATTGCATTCTCCCAAAGGAATTATACTTTCAGGTTGCTTTCAAGAGAATAATTAAATCTCCAAATCTTGGGCAAGTCTCATTGTTTATGACTAGTCTAGGGTTCCTAAATCTGACACTAAACACCATCCCTACCGCCATTCTTCTTTTAACAAAAGTGGAATACATTGACTGGGGCTACATTCCTTGGGGATATATGTGTGGATCTGCAATTCTTTCTCTAGGTACCTCTTTCTAGTAACTGTTTCATGTTTTTAGTATTCAACTTTTTGTTGAACTTTGGCGTTGCACTTCTGAGTCCATTAGTGCCATCAATTGGAATGCTAGTGGGAATTCCTATTAACACCGGTGAACCATGACGGTATTCTTTGTAGTTCACCCTCCCTGTTCAGCTTGCGATGTTATTTTCAACCATATCGATGTTACTACTCTCTTCATCGTAGGTACATGCCTCATTGCCGTCTCTTTTGTATTAATTATTCTGCCACTCGACCAATGGCAATATAATAGGATCTGCGACAGGAAAGAAAAAATTCAGCAAGCCGCAATTGTATCATACGAATCATGTCTGTAAATGCTCATTTCTCGTTTCTTTAAATTTACAAAGTATGCTTTACAAGCAACAATGCTCAAATAATCCCTCTGCCTTTAAAAATAGGCGAAGAGTGGTGTTTGTATAATAAAGTGTTACAATAAAATGTCTACTTTCGGTGTCCTGCCCATTGAGCACGGTCATCACTAGATGATTGGGTGGTAAGGCTGTGTACGGACTTTTTCCGACAACGTAGAAGCACATTCCTGACATCCTGAATTGAAATGATCTGGTCCATTCTTGTATAGCTCAATCCTACCTTACAATAGTACACAACTGAGAAAGGCATTAGTACTGAATAATAGGAAAATAAGAAAGGAAGATATTCTTGAAGGTAATAAATTATCCAGCCAAACAGTGGTGCAACGCATGAAATATAAAATGGTAAATGGATTGTAGTAAAAGGTATTAACGCCTGGAATTGTTCATATTTTAGATAATGGTCGCATACTTGTGCCAAAAGGGTCTTATTCAACTGCTTGTGCAGTTTCATGGTGTTCTGACTCAGTGGATTTTTGCCAAGGTAGTGTTTTATGGATACAACAGTAAAGATAATAACAAATGATGATAACAACATGTTCAAAACCATATAGAACATAGCTCCAAAAGCTTTATAATCACTATGAAAAGTATCCGGTTGAGCAAACGGGTCTGTGGCTATCTGCAATGTGGCTATTATAGTCAGCGAGTAACAGAATTTTACCCGCGAACCCGCAACTAAAAATGAAGTAAATCCCTCGATATTCATATGGTACGTTGTTATATTGTAGCGAAGCTGTTCCATTTCAGTCGGTTGTAATTCATAACAGAAGAAAATGGCAGATGAAAAGACTAAGAACAGGGGAATAAGAGCGAAAAGCCAAAAAATAGGCTTTTCCCATCTATGTTTATGATTTGCTCTGAATTATATTAAATGGAAATACAGCAAAACTCACTGAACAATGTGAAGGTATCGATAGACAAATTGGATTGTAGGATGAATTGCGGTAACCATAATGAGCACCACAAAGATGTCAAGTAGTAAATTTCCAAATTCGTAAGAGGTTTCAAAACCGCCTTTCACGAACAACACGGCTCGATCTTTGGCTAGGGAGGCAATGCTCTAGAACATCAACGGTTGGTATTATTGTGAGACTCACTGGATTGGCCCATACATTGATTGCCGTATAAACTAGACAAATCCCAGCCGATATGTACATCTGTACTCGATAAGCTACGTTCAATCTTCGCGAGTAGCTGACCGATATAACCATTGCTATGTTCATTATCACAGACAAAACGGCCGAAAAAATGACGTTGCAAAGATAAATGTCGACAAGCATTAGCCACTCTGAAACCGGGAACGATTATAGGATAATCAGGTTATATCGAAACAAGTGAGGATTGCTTTGAATGCCATCTGATTGAATTGATGTGGATGACACGCGTATGTTCAAAGTAATTAAGGAAAGGAATGTCTGGTGACGGTTCTTTTCTACTATGAAATGGATGAGGAAGTGCACTTTTATTCCAATCTCGCGACGCTATTACAAGGTAATGGTCCACTTGTAAAGCGAAAGGTGCGAACCCAGGAGAGTAATGGTAACAATAAATTGTAAATGGATAAGATATGACTGATGATGAACAAGAACTAGAGCTTGACTCAACTAGGCGGCGGCAATAAGATTATGCTGGATAACTATATTTATTAGGATCAGCGACTGTTTTAATAAGATGAGGATTTCACGATGATTGTCGAAATATGAAGAAAAACGTTGATTGAACCTGGGTTGCGCAATCGAGCCCGTGCAAGCGGGTCGGGCTGGCCCTGGGGCCCGCTTGCGCATCCCACGATTGAACAATGGGAAAAGGGAAAGGAACGTAGACTCCAGTGATCCCTATTAAGAAAGTCACCTGCGTCAGCTTCCAAACTTCTCTGGGTCAGAGGCGGTCGATTTGTTAGAAGTCTTGGCGGCAATTCATTACTACGGCAAATCACACAAGATCGAAATTAACAAGAAGTGAACACGAGGGGGACGGCACAGTTACCCTTTGGTCTTGTAAAAATGAGATTACCTGTGATTCACTTATTAAATTGTCTGGTAGCTATGGTTCTTCGATTGACATCCAAAAATAATTTCTGTCTTTCCTTTGTAGATATTAACAAGAAAATATTTATGAATAGACACTGTACAATAAACGTCTTTTTTTACTCTTTCGCTATCTCAGTTCTTTTCAATTTCCCGTTTTTTTTTTATAAATATAACAGTACTGTTATCTATGTATTGCATCTAATCGAGTAGGCTTGACTGGGTTTATGTCTGCATTCGGTTTTGCATAAATATCGTCCATGTAGACAACACCCTTTACCAAGTTGTCCAATTGATTTCTTGGAAAATAGGAACGGACTTCTGAAAGATTACCTTGTGTCTGTAATTGTCAATCATACCGCTCTTTTTATGATGATTTGTGTGACTACCATATTTGTCTACAAAATTCATCTTCGATTGTGGCTTAAAATAGTTTCCCCATGAGTTTTCTTCTTCACTTCTTAGCAGCCTCTGAATTTTGGTTATACAAGCAAGTTTGATTCTCACTCTTCGAAGATTTGTCGTATCTACAGCTTCGTCCTCCCCTGCCAGTCTACTCATGCTTTCATGTTTGGATCCAAAGCCATTGGTAGCATTCGGTAAAGCGATTTTGTTATTGTTCATCTCCGGCAGGGTCCACCGGCCTTCGTCATCACTCCAAACTGCTTCCTTTTTAATCTTTTCCATGTTATAGTAGTTACTGTCCTGAATTCGAAATAACTGGGACGAAACAACAACAACCTTCTTAATAATGGGCTGTATTTTATCTAGAATTTGTGAGAACAATTTCAGCTGTTGATCTTGTTTTCTAATGGTATCTAAATAATCCAATCTGTCCAGTTCAAATTCGCTTTGCAAATCTTCTATTTCACTTTCCAGAGAGCGTACCTAAATCGCTGTTTTTTTAATCTCGCATCAACGATAGTTACTCTATTTTGCTCCTTTTTCAACTCTTTGCTCACGGCATCCAGTTTTTCTTGAGTGGAACTATAAACTTGAAGTAGAGGATCGTCTTTGTGGACATTGAGAGCAGCTGAAATTATTGTACTATCTCGAATTGTTGACAGACAAACCAGCCAATTTCTCTGTTTTAGTACGGGCATCATTCAATTTCTTCATCCTCCTCTGTTTCAGCTGCTCATTTCCAGCTTGTTCTCCACCAACAAACTGCTCTTGAAGCTGCTGTAGTTTTTTAGCTGCCTCTCTAGGATCTAGTTTTCCGAATGAATCCAATTCAGCATTAGCCTGAAGTCTTCTCTATTTAACAACAGGCATATCCCTTACCCTGTCATATTCACCTTTTAGTTGTGCTAACTCTTCTTGCAGCTGGGCCTTACTTAACTGCTCTCGCTGCGCTTCGTTTCTAAATTTCAGGACCTTATTGTAACTTCCTGTGACCTACCGTAATTCATTCATGGCTTCTTCAAATTCTGCTCTTAATTTCTGTCTTTCCATTTCAGTGTCAAATGCAATCGAAGCTGGCACAGCTCCTCCACTTCCAACCAATGCTTTCAACCTATCAATCTCCTGCTGATACTCGCGCAATAGGGCATCCTTTGGATCTTCGTTGATCTTGGGTTTGTTCTTGATGTTTTTGGCTCGATTAGCATACCTTCAAAATATTACGGAAGTTAATATGACAAGCACTCACCTCAAGGTAGAAAGGGTTTCGTCGAAATTGTTATCTGAAGGAGATATACACGCCAACATAATAGTTTTCGTATTACCTCCTAAAGAGTCCTGAAAATTCTATTTTGCTCCAGATTTATGGCGGATTCTTACTTGGAGCAACCTTGTCAATTTGCTATCTCTGTAAGGAATGTGTTTAGATTTTCCGTCGACCAAAGCGGAAATAACATTTCCTAGTGCCGATAACGATAGGTTAATTTTAGTCGCTTCCTTGAATCGATCACCGGTGGCCCCTAAATTTATTCATTTCCTCTAGTATCTGCCGCCCCGTACCGGTTTTTGACTGTCTTTCACTTCCTGCCAAGTCGACTAAATTTAATTTTCCAGTCCGTATATTACCCGTGTTTTCATTTATACATTCGACGTAAACAGTGAAAATTGAATGACTTCTTGATGAATCCTGGAAAAACTACTTGAAACGAAAACGAAGTCAACCACTTTGTTCATGAGAGTCGCTCCCACGTGCCTATTGTTGAAACCTTGATTCATTAGATCTTGGCAGGATTTAACATCGTGACAGAGATGCATGCTGAGGCCGGCCACGTAGACGCCTCGGTCGGCATTTTCCTAAATAGGAAATTTTAATCTATCCCAGTTACAAAAATACTTTAACTTCCAGTTTTAATGTTTTATCGGCACCTAGAAGATCTCTAACTTCTTCATTGTATATCTAAAATTAGAAGATACTCTTTTCCGCAATCCTCTACCTCTAGATAACTACAGTGTATCAAGAACTTTTGAGCCTCTGTAGTAGAAGTGGCCATAAATATGTGATCAAATACCCGTGGAATAATTCCTCTTTGAGGAGGGACATCAGCCAATCCTAAATATCCCCTATACTACTTTAAAAATAGCCAAACCTTGCATGGAAAATGTCTTTCCTGCCCCAGTTTGTCCATAGGCGAAAACAGTACCATTGTATCCTTCAATGACACTCTAATTCCAGCGTTGTATCCCAAATCATCGTATCAAACCTCACCTCAACTAGAGGAAACACAATGTCATTGTATATCTGTTCACCCGTAGAATCCATATAATATACTCCATCGAAAGTAAACTGCTTTGGAGGGCTGTCGTCACTTACCAGTGTGACCTGGCCGGTCCTTGATTCCATTTCCACGCATACCTGGAATGAGAGTTCAATTCCTTTGCACCTGCTTGGTTTTCAAAGCGCTTAATTAAGCACTGTCCCAGACCGACGTAGATATAAAGAATTCGAGGAACTTTTTCTAAATTATAGCCCGGCTGAAAATGGATTGCGAGACAGTGTTTGTAGATGTTTCTTTCTCCCCAGTCCGAGTTACTGGCATTTATTAACTCAACCTCTGCCTACCTTTGAATTGAGCCCTTTCTCTCTGTCGTTGAGTGGCCGACACCGTGTAATTACGCGAACACATTCAGCCATTTCTGCGGTATTCTATAAGAGAAGTAGTAAATGAAGAGGACGGAACCCGAAAATATGTGAGAGGCTTCAAAATAAGAAAACATGGGGATCAGCCATGGAGAGAAGGGATGGAGAACTGCTCAGATATAGAGGAAAGTGGCGGAAATAGCCTAATATAATGGTCTCCAAGCAAACTTCCCAAGCAGAAAACCGTTGCTATAGGAGACTAGAGATCAAGCCTGGGAAAGGACAGCTTCGAAATAGGGCGAAGCTCCTCGGAAGATCGCATCTTGCCAAGAGAACAAACGGGAGCATAATAATTATCCTTTTGATTACACGGCAACCATTGCGATTACAAGCTCAGAAGACGGCTGGAAATGCGCGCTGCCGCTATGGCAACCCTCTTGCGTGGGTTTCGCCCCTTTTCTCGTATGATGATTGAATAGGCCATTAAACATTACATTTGCAATAAACAAATTTTATTCTTAAATTATTATATTCTTGACTTATTCTGGCAACAGCGGCAAAATACTCTTGTCGGGACCCATTATTCCCTTCGTTGTTTCCTTCTACGCGGTTTTTTATCATTCTCCTCCTCAGCGTCATCGTCGGAAGTGTCAGTATTAATCGGAGACTCTTTCTTCTTGTGCAACGGCTTCTTTTCTTTTTTCAATTTCGGAGTTTCATCGTCCGATTCATCAGAGTCTGACCTTACATCCTACAATCACATACGTGGAAAAAAGGACGGAAAGCTGACCTTAGCTTCTCCTTGGGTTAGAGTTCTGATAACAACACGTACAATTAGGAAAGTCCAGAAGACATGAAGTACAAGTAGAGCTACGAGCAGAAGAATTATCATTCTTGGAGCATATGGGACCTGAAAGTCTGTTACTTTAATCATAAGTTCCTATTACCACGGAGAAATCCCATAAATCATAATCAGGTTGAATTAGGCCTGCCGCATCCTGCAGTCCTGATCGGATCAAAATAAATGGATAATAACCAAGTCGACTAACAATCCAGCTGTAACATATCATTCCAAGCAGTTAGTTTAACCTCACCTGAGCAGAAACACAACAAACATGAAGTTTGTGAGACCTTTCCATCGATGGTCATAGCGAACTAATTTGCCAAATTCGAGGAATACGTCGGAGAGATCATGCGAAATTAGAACTAATGTTCCAACCCTAATAAATGAAGTAAATTCTATTATTAAAAGCGCATACCTGACAAAATTAATAGTCCAACTGGAAGCAAGCAAGCCGATAGTAACAAAATGATGGATTATAAGCTCCCAAAAATCAGATCTTCTGACTTCAAAGAAGGATGCTACCAGCAGGGAGTAATAAAATGCTGCTTCAATAGTGTAGTACCACCTAGGAGATCTTTGCAATAGAGTACAGAGAACAACCCAACCATATGGTATTGGGAACCGGGTGGTATGGATATCCTATCCAACACTGTTTTACATCCCATAGCCAGCTCTTATCGTAAAGAATAGTGCAGCCATAAACAAAAGCAGAAAAGTAGTAACTGAACCGCCAGAAACATTCCAATACTCTTTTTTCCCGGGTATTTCGAAGAAACCCTCCTCCGAGGTACGTCCCAACCTGCAAATATATTCTATTCCAACAAAAAGTAATTTTTAAATATACCTGGCGCATAAGACTTGCATCCTTCCCATAATAACCCGCCAAATAGGCTAACGGTATTCCAACACATCCTTCGAATAAAATCCTGAATTGTGAATATTCAACAATGAGTCTGGCTCGTTTTCAACCGGTTTCTGGTTTGGGTAGGCTGCGCGACAGGACCGCCTAGTTATCATTTAGTTAACCAAAATCAAGCGGCTAAAGCATCCAAAAACCAAATTTTCTTATTGTTAATTTACAGTCGCCGATCATGACATATCTTTTGCATAAAGAACTGAATCGGACCTGACCCATTCAGACATCGAATCAATACTAACCCGTCCGATAGCCATTATGCAAACATAGACGCTCTAGAGAAATCGCCTATCACATTGTAAAATGATGAGATTCCTAGGTCAATGGCTTGGTTGGTTTACCTGAGAATAACTAGTGGAATGGCTAGATAAATTGGGTAAATAAGATCATAAAATGGCGGTGGAATTTGATCCCATCGAACTCCTCTGGGCAGCCATAGAGCTGGATCCCAGAAGCCCATCCAGCTGAAATGAATTCTATATAATGGGCTGGTAAGAGAACATTAATCTTAAAAGACTCGTAGTGAAATGAAAAAATATGTCCAATAAATCTTGAAACTGGAAAATAAGAGATCGAAGTTCAATTAGGAAACCAAGATTTGATATTATGAAAAAAAAAGAAATAATCATCTTTTTCGGATGGATATGTATAGTAGGGAAACTTTAAATAAGCCTAATGATCGTGGGAAATAAATCAGAGGAGGCCCGCAAGCGGTGAAAGAACGGTGCGAGCACACAAATATGAGTGACCTAGGGTGAACCGACAGACCCAGCAGCCGAGCGAGCACGCGGTTCCTATCCTTCTTCTTATCGCGTCTAGGATAGTGAACTCCTCAAGCTGTCCCTGATATCACTACAGAAATACTATTGACGAGACAAGGAAGCTTAGAATCACTTTGAATACGCTCTAAATGGAAATCCAGATGGTCAGGTTGCCAAGGTAGCAGCATAGAGAGGACAAAAGAGACAGCTGTGGATCTCCCTTCTCTAGAATAAGCGCGTGACTCAACAAAGTAAAAGCCATGACGTATTTTTATGACAAAAATCAAAGAGCGGAGCATTTCATCAGGATTCAATGAGTCATCTCTTTCTTACTGATGAATCACAACTATTAAATGTGAATATTTATGGTTTTGTATACAAATATTTATGTATCAGGTCATTCTCTTCATTTGTGAGCCATTTTCTCCAAATGATTTTCATTTGTTCGATAGATTTCGTTAGGATTGAGTACTTCATGAATATATTGATATCTTCCACCCTAAGTTAGTCTTATTATAAAGTTAAGAAAACAAAATACTTGTTTAAATTCGGCCACAGTATGTCCCTCTCCTCGAAGTAACCATTTGGACGTGAGAAGACCGTCCACTCCAACAGGGCCTCGAGCATGAATTCTGCCAGTAGAGATTCCAACTTCAGCTCCCAACCCAAAACGGTAACCGTCAGCAAACCGGGTGGAGGCGTTGTGGAAGGCACATGCACTGTCTACTCTTTTTAGGAAATATTCAGCAATCTCATCTGAACATTAATTTATTGCTAATACGGTAGAGGGCTCACCGTTAGACGTGACAACTGATTCAGTATGTCCGGAGCCATAGCGAATTATGTGAGCCACAGCTTCATCAACATTATCCACCACTTCCAGCGTACACTCCAAGCTGCCATATTCAAATTTAAGACTTTCAGCGGGAGGAGGACCAAATTTCAACAACGCTTGAAGTTTAGGTCCAGCATGGAGCTTGACTCCTTCTGTTTTAAACATTCCACAAAGCTGATCGAAGAAGGGAGTGGAAACTAAGTCCCTGTGGATCAATATGGTCTCTACAGCGTTACAAGCGGAAGGATAATCACATTTTGAATCTCGGACTATTTCAATAGCCATCTGGAAAAGTTGTTGGATGCTGAAATATAATAAATTACCTGTTCATCACACTCCTTGTCAATGTATACATGGCAAATGCCTTCAGCATGTCCCAAAACTGGAATTCCTTTGCTATTTTCCTGCATTGAGCGGACCAATTCCGAAGAGCCCCTTGGAATTACCAAGTCAATGTATTCCTAAAACACCAGGCTTAATATTATTTCATGGGAGCTTGCTTTCAACTGAAGAAGCTCAGCTACATCTTCCCTGCTTCTTACGAGGGTGACGGCGTCTCTCATGTCGAAGCCATGTGTACCCAAAGCTTCTTGAACAATGCTGTGAAGCATCTTGTTGCTCTCGTCTGCCTCCTTCCCGCCCTTCAGAAGCAGAGAGTTTCCAGATGCCATGGCTAGCGAGGCAACTTGAGGCAGACAGTCTGGGCGGGACTCGAAGATGACCATAAGAGAGCCAATTGGGACGGTGACTTGCTCCAAAAACAGTTCTTCACTTATTTTGACCTAGAAGTTGGAAAATATATGAAAAGAAACTGTTTTGCCTTTCTCAAACTTCTCCCGATTAGAGTTTCTGCGGAGTCGGCTATCATATTCAATCCATTATAGAGGTCCTGGATCTTAGCGGGAGTCATTTTTAGTCGATTCAATAAGGCACATTCCAGTCCGTTTGTTTTAGCATTATTCATGTCAAGTCTATTGGCTTCAATGATATCAGCCTCACGAGAAACCAGCAATCCGGCTAGGTGTCTAACCATTGCAGCTCTTTCCCCATTAGACAGGCGCGATAATTGACGACCAGCATCCTTGCCTGAAATGAGCGTTTTGTTCATTTAGAGGAGGCTATTACATTTGCTGGCCAATTCCTCGGCAGGAGGCCCTTCTTGGCTCATGGTCCGGCAGAATATTGTGCCGTTCTTCTTCCCAGCCACAGCCTCTGTGATTGCATTCTGAGCTAAACCGTTTGTAATAACTGTAGTTACGCCGTTCTCTAGCGCTTGTACACAGGCTTGAACCTAAAATTATGATTCCTTCTACCAAAAAGGAAAAAATTTACCTTGCTCTCCATTCCACCAGTTCCATATTTGCTGTTTGCCCCGAAGACTACATGAGCACTCTCAGTAGGAACAAATGTATGGAGAAGCCGAGAGCCTTCTAGATCGGGAGGTCCTAAACGTTTGCTTTAAGTATTTCATTTGAAAATACTGACCAGTGTAAACGCCATTAACGTTTGAAAGAATAATAAGGAGCTCTGCCTCAATTTCTGCTGAGATCCTGGCTGCTAGTGAATCGTTATCCGAAATATGCATGTTCAACTTTGGATCAGGAGCAACAGCATCATTGGCATTAATAATTGGAATAATATTCAGAGAGAGAAGACTCTCAATAGTTGCCTGGAGGTTTTTTCTTCTCTGAGGATCGTCGATATCAGGTTTGGTCAGAAGAACCTAAAGTTTCCCATTTATTTTAAACAGAAAAGAAGTATACCTGTGCCACGGTTATTCCATATTGTTGGAACAACTGTTCATAAAGTGACATCAGTCCAGGCATTCCAGAAGCGGCACAGGCCCTTTTATCGGCGGTCATACCCGATGGTCCTCGTAGTGTCTGTCTCATGCTCATGCTCATCACCAACTCCTGCCTCAGCTTCTGTCTTCCAAAAGCAACAGCACCCGATGAGACAATAAGCATTTGTCTGCCCGATTGCTGTAGTTCAGAAACCTAAACTTTGAACTGTTTCCTCGTTCAAAAAGAAGGCACGTGCCCTTCATGAAGCATGTTTTCTTCGTTTCAAAGGTTAAACCTTGTGTTCAACTCTAAGATAAGAAAGTTTATAAATTAATTTCTGGAGAAATGTGTACTTTGGCCTTTATCACAAGTAACCCCTGTTAGCTGTCGACGGAATTCAAAGTAAATGGTTCGCAATACGGAGATATATTGCTCAATTCATTAGGAAAAGACTTACTTGTTCGACAATAGAAGCCAAACGACCGAGAGCCAGACCACATTCGTCCTCTCTGGTGATCACAGCGCTTCCCAATTTGACAACAATTCTTTGAGCTTTCTTGATATCCGTTCTGCTGTTGATGAGGAGTGGACGTTTTCTTGATTTTGTGCTGAAATATATTTCTCTGTTCCAATTTTAATCTACAAAATCTACCAGTAATTTCCATTAGCATCGAGCACAGGAGTTGATCCCACTGCAGCAATAGGGGAAACGGCAGATGCATTCGTGATGGAAGAAGCTTGTCTGGCGCTCTGTAAAGGCTGCGACAATCCATCATGACCAAAAATCTCTCTTACATTTCCTGTGGTAATGGTAGTATTCCAGAGGGTCCGTTGTGCAATGGTAAAAGTTGATCGCAAACGAAGCATGACTGAAATATATTTCAATTGAATAAAATTTAGACCAGGCTGTAGTTAAAAATAAAAAAAAAATGCTGATATTTAAGCGTGGATGGGCATCGAGTATAGTCTCGTATTCAGGAAGGGTCACACAGACGCTTATCAGCCTGTTTTCGCTACCAAAATTTTTAGCGAAAGGACAGGAAAGACGGTGATTAATTGAAACAAAAAGCTTGGATTTATAGCAGACATGGTTGCACAACATTGGCAAACATGAAGGAAACCAGAATATTGCAGAATATGCTGCCGAGAAGATTAGCACTTAAAAACAGTACGCCAATAGCCATAACTTTGCAAGATTCGGTAGCAATTCGCCCCTGTCTAAGTTATTTTTGGAAAACAGTATTTTCTGTTAGTAAAAATGATATAGACCTGTCATTTCAACAGATGAAAAATTGCTCACAGCTATAAATTTTGTTTTCTCAAAAGTACCGTGGCTAGGTGGGATACACGAATAAAAAAACGGGAAGGTAAAACATTCACAGTAAGGATTTCCAAAAAGCCCGCATGGAACTGGATGGTCTGTCGGGCCTGGACTGATAACCGATAGGCGATCTCCCCTTCTCCTATCTGCCGACTGACCATGGCGACATGATAAATGACCTCTCAAAGAAACGAGAGGTAGAAAGTTGTCGATTGAAATATAGGTTTAACAATAAAACAGAAACTGGATATTGCAGTAGGAAACAAGGACAGTTTATGGTCTGATAAGCAGTTATACACTTCAATCGCGTCTATTTTGTAATTTAGATTAGATGGCCGACTTCGCGCAGATGCTATTGAAACTATCGGATACATTAAATGATTGCCCTCTAGAAAAAGTGGGCATTTATTAGAAACAAAATGTGAAAGAATCATCAGCTTTTTCAGCTATTCGCATTCGCTTTTTAAAGTATTCGCTGGGATAGCATTGCTACTGCTCCAAATTTACAGCGCAAAATAAAAGTTAGGTATATTCCTGTTTTCTAATTGCTCGATATTACCTCGGCTCGTGATTCTTTTGACGGTAGTCACGCAGAGTCTATTTAATTGTCTCTTTTGTTCAAGAGGTCGAGTGGATCATAATCATGCGTAGACCGCCAATTACAATAATAACCTGTGAAAATAGTCACTCCCAATTGACACCCAAGTGGCAGAGGCCGTGATTTAGTTCTACTCTCATTTTCCAATAGATCTAACCTAATTGCCCATCTCTCATCTTTTCATTCCTCTCAATACCGTTTGAATCAAAGGACCGCCAAGTGCAAGATTGTGAGGTCGAGCGGTCTCTAGTGACCGCGTTCCTCCATAAGTGACCCCATGTTTCCGTTGAGTCTCAAGCGCCCTTCTCTAATGTACGCCCATATGTCGCGGGTTCCAGGCAATTCGTTCTCTCTTCACGTCCAGACATCTTCGCCAACGATGACCGAAAATAATAACAATTACATAAAGGTTCTGAAAATCAAAGGTAAGCTCAATTTCTCCGTAGTAATAATTATTCCTAGGAGCCAACGGGGAGGAGAGGACTATGCAATTTCCTATGAAACTGGACTTGGAAAGGCCTAAAAGGCCCAGGACTACCTTTTCGGAGGAGCAGTTGGCAGCACTTGAGGAGGCCTATAAGTAAGAAGAATTGGAAAGCATATAACTATAATACTTTTAGGGTAAACGGCTATCTAACTGGTGCGGCGAGAGCCCAACTGGCGGCCAAATTAGGCATAAGCGACACACAGGTATATTCTAAAGAAAACAAGTATACATTGTATCGTTTAGGTGAAAGTTTGGTTCCAAAATAGAAGAACAAAAGACAGGAGAAAAACAACGGACCTGGAAAAGCCATCTACTCCTGTAAAATTGGAAATTCGTCCTCAGGAACAGTCATCTGCTCTTGCAAGACAAACCTTTGCTTATCCCGTATACTATCATCTTCCGCCAACTATGCCTTCAAACGCCCTTTATCCTTTCATCAATCCATATGTATCGTATTAAAATCTTTATATATGACCATCAATGTCTATTTTAATAATATCAAATATTCTGATCAGCTCTAACATTTGTTCCTTTCTGCTCTGGACACCTTCAATTGCTTGGATTATTGACATTATTTTAATCAGCCTCTGTGCATAATTCGTTTGTCCGATGGAATGATAGTAGTGGTGAATGTCATCGGATATCTTGTCACGAAATTCCACCATACTGTCCATGGCTTCGTAGGAAAGGTCCATGCCTATAGATAGGGATTGCTACTTCATCATTTCTTATTTACCTTCCACATGGAAGCTTAGTTGGCAGAGCATATACGTTAACTCGATAAGACTCATGTTCATGGCCAGGAGCGGAGCCACAATTCTTTCGAGAGCACTGTCCACAATGGGATCGAAGAATCGGAAATTACAAGAAGGTGAAAGCCAAGAAAAAGGTCCTTACCTGCGTATATAATTGCTGTCATAGTCGCTAACAGCTGAAAGATCGATGTTAGTTGTATTGTAACTAATGGCACAGTTGTCGAATATCACGAATACCTCAAATAATATATTTTTAAAAATAATCAGGCATGCACTACAGCAATGGCCAAAAGTATGGAAAATTCCATTTTTTTGGCCATAACTCGGAGGGAAATGAGGCTAAATCTGTGAAAATTTGCGCATACATTTAGAATCAGACGGGTTGCCTTGTGAGTTCAAAAGAAATCTCAGATTTGCACCGAAACAGCGCCTACCTCTTTCTCAGGAAAAAACGTTTAACCTTACTCCCTCAAAACCAAGTTGCCTATCCTAACTCCATTCCCAGCTTATTTGTTCAGTGTTGGAGAGAAGCAGACGGCCAATTGGACAATGGTTCATTGTTAGTCTGCTGATTGCAATGCGAGAAACGCTTGTAACCTTCCAACCAAAATAAAAACATTTGTAAACGCCTTCTATACCTTCAGTTATGTCCTACAAAAAAATTGAACCAAGTCGGAGCACTCCGAGGTTTGAGTTTTTCTTTTTTTTTCATTTCTACGAGTTTTATGCACCAAAATGTTCAGCACGCTGAGCTCTATAAGATTACGCATTCAGTTTACTTTGAAGCAGCAGTGTTCCAATACAGTTTGATATGTTATGAAGAATTCACGAAAATGCGATCAAAATAGAGATTCTCGAGGGAGAGTTTTACGCTAAGTTTCCAGGAATTTTTTTCACCGGCCATGCCCACTGGTTGAAGCTGTGCAAGGAAAACCCATTTCCACGCTGTAACTGTTTAGAAATGAGCTACAAACCACGGTTTTCCATACTTTTGGCCAAGCCCATTTTGAGGGGTATGATATAGGCAAAGTTTCGGTGAAAATCCGAGATTTCTTTTGAACTCACAAGGCTTCTCGCATGATTCTGAATGTATACGCAAATTTTCACAGGTTTAGCCTCATTTTCCTCCGAGTTACTTTTAAAAAACGGAATTTTTCATAATTTCGGCCCCTACTGTATACCTTGTCAGTGATGACGCGACTACCATACAGTTGGATAGAAATTTCCAACTTTTCCAGCCTCATAAATGCTTTCCAGCTTTCTTTAAAAATTGTAAACTTAAAAAATATAAAATTTTCTATTAATGGATGGCTTGCCTTGTCTTTCATCGGGAGAGATGCGAATTCTTTGCAGAACATATGCCATTCTGCTACTCTAAACATTGTCCGTTCACAGCTGTTTCTTAGGGAAAAAACGTTTAAATCATCCAAAATGGTGATATCCTGCAAAGGTCCATTTCTAGCTATAAAAAATCTTACGTTTGGATCCATCACTTGTTCTTGTCGATATCGAATAAGGGCCATTTGCATTCGTGTCAACGGCGGATGATCCCATATTCCGGGAAACTCTATCTCCGGATTGAACTATAAGCCTTTGTTCAAGCTTGATCATAATTTACTGTATTAAAAAGATGTTCCAATTTGGTATAAATGTGGCAATGTACTGCGTCATCTATAGATTGTGCCCATGATTTCTTTTGTAGAGGATTTCTCGGTATCTAAAGGGGTTTTCTCATCTTTGTGGTTAGGAAGAGAAATACCGGTCGAGGAAGCTCTTTGATTGGTTCTACTACCATGTCCACATGTTTCGCAGCTTCTGGTTGCGTCGAGCCGGAAGGTTTAGAAGTATTAAGTCGATCTCTATTCCATTGAACATCTGTAATTACAAAAATAAACATGACTGGTTGAAAACCAACTATCGGGAGTCATGCCAAGCCGTACACATTTATTGTAACGACATTTCCTACAGATCATACGAGTTCCCTTCTGGATCTGACATTTATCATCTCCTCGACGACAGGGATACTGTCGACTACAGACTACTGTTCGTCTAAAATCGGTTTAACGTTAAAAAAATATTGAAAAAATAACCTGAAGAAGGCAGCGCAGGCGCGGCATGAAAGTACGCCAAAGTGGACACCATGAGCCGGCTGTTCACAAACGGAACAATCTCCTAATGTCTGAAAAAAAGAGACTAATGCTATAAAAACTCCAGAAAATTGGATGCTTCAATTGTTTCCTACCTCTTTTTGACTAGATGAATCAGGAGAAACTGACATTGCTGGTTCTGCTACCAAAGCAGAACACAAATGGATGAGAATCAATTGATCGGTTTATCTTATCAGCCGCCTAAACACAAATCACATGTTCCAAAGCAAGAAATCATCGACAAATAATATCTTTCGGATAACCGACCAACTCCAGTATATCTTTTGATAGATACAATTTATTCATGCCGATTTTTTCTTCAACAGAGGTGCGCAGTCGTCGACCCTGATGAAGTCGAATATTTTTATGAGTTCCATTATTTGCTCTCGTTGCGTTTGGACGCTCTGAACCGAATTCTGTTATCAGCTTTCATTTGCCTACCTCCATAGCTTGGCAGACATCCAAGATATCCATTAGTCGACTGGCGTAGCTTGCCATCCCAAGGGTAGCGTAGTAATTGTGAAGATCATCCGATATCCAATCGCGAAAGCTAACAAAAGAATCGATAGTTTCGGGAGGGAGGTCAAGGCCTTAAAAAGAAGCACTAATAAACCCAAAAATTATTTCAACCTTCTATTCGAAAAGCCAGCTGACATAGTAGATATACACTCTCCAGTGGAGCTAGATTGAAATGTACAAGTGGCGTCATCACCTTATCGAAAACATTATCGACTATCGGCTCAAAAAATCTATAAAAGTGGAAAACTTAACATAGCTTTACTTACTTTCGAAGATAGTCAGAATCGTAGTCGCTAATCGCGGAGAGATCTAGTTTGACATCTTTGACTGAAGCGGCACAGTTGCTACCCAAGAGAACTATCCTATCTTGGAGAACGCCTAGTCCAAAGTATTCTGCCGTCAATAGAAGCTTTTCCATCCTCATAAAATATTTCCAGCGCTCTTGGAAAATCAATAACTATACGCTAGAAAATTTCAAGGCTCAAAAGATAACGCACCTTTTGATCAAAAGGCAGTACGTAGAATTCCTTACAAAACATGTGCCATTCAGCCACTTTGAACAAAGTAGGCTCCCAGTTGTTCCGCATCTTGTTATAATTTATTTCTTTGATATATGTAAGTTGCTAAATTCAATTGCTTTCACTCACAAATTTGGAAAATACTTGTGGATCAGTTACTTGATCTTTTCTATGCCTCTGAAGTGCTAAGAACATTCTATTTAGTGGCGTTTCAGTCCAAACATGAGGTATCTCAGCTTCAGGATTAAATTCATGGAAAAACTTCTCCAATCTTTCCAGAATATCATCACTCGTGGGTCTTGAAATAGGAGTTGTCAGCGATTCCAAGGAGAGAGATTTTTTTGGATCCTGCAGAATTTTTAATGGGAATAGACCGCTACTTACCGGCTTACTGGCTCCAGCGCTAGATACTTCTCTACTGTTCTCCTTATCCGACTGAAAGAAGAGACAAAAATAAACAAAAATGGTGCCTTACCTTTGCTGTACCAGATTTTGTGCTTCCCATTGTATCTCTGTTATATTGGACGTCTTAAAATTCTTTTGTTTAATGCAAACTCTTCAAAACCTACTGTCCGAAGTCATTCCCAACTGCATACATTTGTCGTAGCGACATCTTCTTCAAAAAGTTTTTAATGAGATCACGAAAATGTACATAAAATAAAAGCACAGAAAGCGATGGCAAGAATTTCAAACAGGCTTGGATTAAAAACGCGCTCTATTGGCAAAACGAGATCTTACCTGCATATAATGCGGCTACCTTTTTCAATCTGACACTTGCCATCACCACGACGACATGGATATTGTCTGCTACAAACTACCGTCCTTCTAAAATCAGTCGGCTAAAGCTTTTTAAAACAAAATTAACCTGAAGAATGCTGCACAAGCTCTGCATGACAATACTCCAAAATGAACACCGTGAGCAGGCTGCCCACAAATCTGGCAATCTCCTATGCTCTGGAATAATATTTTAATAAAAACAGCCGTATATACCTCCTTATCTTTGCTGCAACCTTGTTTCTCCATTGTATACAGCCGAAATAATCAATAAATGGCACTATCTGCCGCGCGAGATGACAAGGACGGGCAGTGTACACAGTGTTGATCTATTCCACAAAACCGACTTTTTCTGTTGTTTCTGTTGTTGAAAGAACTGTTGAAGGTTGAAATATAATAACTCAGATCAGAGAGCAACCGACGAATTGCATTGCTGCCCGCTGGGGGGCGAGGAAACAGTTGAATCGAAAACCAGTTAAATTGTCACGACAAACAGCGGCGATCGTCCGTGGAAAACGGAAATCTCACCAATGGCAAATGAAAAACTACAACTACCAAAGATAACCAATGCATGTTGTGTGTATCTTGCAGGTTGTGAAATCTAAAGGCAACCGAGCCATTGTTTGCTGCCGTCCTGAGTCGTCATTGATCAAAAGCCGAGAAAGTAGAAGGATAGCCTCGAATGTGGGCATTGCGTCGATTACGGAAAGCTGCGGAAGGTGTATCTTGTCAGCTCCATGAATGCCTGCACTTTACCCATACAACTGAAATAGACAAAAGCGATTGTTTTCATTCCGAAATGAAATTTTTTCTTGTTCCTGCAGACTGAGGTAATTACCGAAATATAAGATGTCATCATATTATCCCAAATGATTTGTGCCTTTTCTTATCAATTGTGCAGGAACATGGAGTCCATTTTTCCATGGAGATGCCAGGAAATTCACAGGTGCGGTTTACTGTTATTATTTCTACTCTCACAATGTTTAGAGAGCGTCAATCCTATCGGAGGAGTCTCATGTAAGGGGAGATGACGTGACTTCTGTCAAGTGGGAAAACGGCGGATATGAAGTACACCATAACCGATTATGAAAATTTTCGGTTTGCAGGACATTGGCGGAAGGTATTCGGAGATAAATCTGCATTCAGAAAAAGATATCTACTCTTTGGAAGATAATAGACAGCAAACACCAGTTTTTAATATTAAAGTTGGTCAACAATTAGGATCCTTACCTGATCCCGTGGGCCATATTGTACCTCTTCCAACGCCGCCGCCCAAAGACAAGGTTAATTTACAGACCTTGAACTTATATAAAATTTATTCCAGTACTTTCTCGTATGGGTAGTATTTCTTCTCAACTCGGGTAGTTTTTGGCTAGCATGGAATCTTATGAATTTCCTCGGCAATACTGTACGTCTTACACGAGTGATTTAATCGTTTTAGTATTATTTTGACTACTGGTTTTCAACATTAGCTCATGTCCCTTCTAAATACGCTGATGATTTTCTGAATGCTTTGGGAATGCTAGCTTGTAGTCCTCTCTTCGCCATGGGGTATATTGCTCTCATTCCATTGATTCCGTTTACGAGGTTGGCTATCTTTCTACAAAACAAACAAGTCTTAGAATTCCGTTGCTATATCGATATGCCGCGGCTCTCTTTGTATATTTAATAACGGTTATGATCCTGCTAATCGCCAGCTGTATTTGGAAATCTAAACACCAAACAGCCGACATGGGTTCATTCTTTACTTTCAGTGTTACTGTCATTCTTATAATGATGGGAGCTGTCGGAGTTTATCAGGTAATTGCTCATTCCAAAATATCAATAGCCATACTTAGAGCTATCTTTATGGAATGGCAGCCGATCTGCCCAGAGTATACACTTCAGCTATTGTCATAGGAACCAATTCTGGAGGTGTATTGGCTACTGTGCTGTACATATTGTGTACTCCTGCAAAGGAAACCTGGAATGCGGAATTACAATCCGCAAAGGTCTATTATGCCGTGACATTTTCTTATCTAATCCTTTGCATGGCTTCCTTATTCATTTTATGGAAATCGGTCAGTTACTAGCCTTACGCTGTTGATTATTTTCAGGGCATGTTCCATTATTATATGAATATGAGTGAAGCAAAATCGAAGGAATCTACCTGCAGTCCTAAAAATTTTTGCAAAAATATTGGGGGAGTCTTCACTGAGGTATCTCAATTCCTCAGAAGAAAAATTATTTGAAGGCATGGTCTGAATTATTGGGCATTTTTATGATATTCTTCACAATGTACGCCATATTTCCTACTCTTTCTGTTGGTATTCAGCCTGAAAATACTCCTGGAATGGCTAATCTTCGTATGTTTGATAAAAGAAAGGAAGGTAGTTTGGAGCCGCTTCAGCTAAATACTTTCTTCAAATTGGAACCTTCCTCAATTTCTATGGATTTGCAACATTGGGCTCTATTATAGCTGCATTCATTAATTTAGCAAGTATAGAGAATTCTCTGATATGCTGATCTTTCAGCCAACTGAGAGCAAATTATTGCGTAGATTGCTGCTCATTCCCTCTTACCTTAGCATCTATCTCATCCTTTTCTTCATGTTCTGTAATTATTATCCAAATCCTCCAAAGACAAGAACGGCTAAAGCAAGTTTTTTTTCTTCTTTCTTTTTAAGAATTGTTACAGATTATTTTCAAAGGAGAATGGTGGTATTTCATAGGAAATGGCTTCCTCGGTCTCATAGTTGGTATAGTCTCGGGTATTCTTATGCCACTTTGCTCAAGGTCAGTATTTTACCATAACAAAAAAATGGACGTTTTTAGAGTAGTAAGACCAGAACTGCGCCGGTTGGCAGGCCAAATGGCATTGGCGTCTCTTCTATCAGGTGAAACACATATTTTCCACCGTAATAGCGTTATATTACAGGTCTTTACCTCGGAGCTGGAATGACGCCTGGATTTATTGAAGCTCTGACAGTGCATTAATGGACATTTAAAATAAACGAAGAGTAAATAAAGTATTGGCGATAGTCTACAAAAGAATCCCTGCGATGAGAATGGTCGCTGTGTCTAGTCTATGGATTGCGCTCACACATTCTATGGGTATAATTTATTTTCTGTAACTACTTTTGGTTAAAACTGATTGACTTCTTCGGAAATAAGTTTGGGTTGCCACTGTTACTTCTGTTGGTTGGATGGTAGTGACCTTCGGTACGCCAAACGTTGAACCGATTATAATGACCAGTTCGCATTTGTTAGACGGAAACAATAATAAGGGATGAGACAAGAAAAATTGAATGAACTCCTGACTAAAAGAATATAGAGTTGGTCACTAAATCCAACAAATCTGAGCAATTAAAGCTCTCAGAAAATGTAGCGACTGTCTTTTCGTCTCGGTCGACATATGATTAGACATTCTCTTTGTTCTTGTTCTAATGGCATGTATTATGAAGAAGGCGACAGCTGAAAGAACAATCACCAACGATAATACTGTAATCATGTAAACGATATTAGCGTATACAGAAGTATCTATTGAAATAGCGTATGATTCTGAATCAGCTCATGTTCCATTCCGAGATAAACCTAGAATGAATAGTTTCCGTCTTAACAATCAAGTATACCTGTGCTAAGCAACTCTTAATCTTTTTCATCTCTTCCATCGCAGGAAACATGAACCATAATACAACGCTAGGCACAGTGGCAAAAGAATACAATTGATGTTGTGTAGAAAATCAACCTCTTTCTTCCGTTCATTTTAAGCATATGATTATGGGGCAAAATTATATCGAATCGAAAGTGAAATAATATATCGACGTTGACGCAAGTAACTGTAATTTAATTCTACCTCATGAGAACGAATGACAAACGCATTATGCATGAAATCAGAAGGGAAAATTAAACAAGAGTTGGAATTCCTGGTAGCTCTAACACTCCTTTCATATAAAATCCAGCAATTGGTGCTAGAACGACAGGTGTTGCTAAGACTATCATACAAAAGTCACACATGGCTACCTTGGAAAATTGTAAAATAATGAAATTTAATTGAACTCAAATATAAAAACATGCAGTAGAAGCAGGTGCCTGTAATCTTTATGCATAGATTTTGGAGAATGTCTGAAGACCACATAAAAACAGACTGCGGCTACTGGCCGATTCACAAAGGACATGCAATGAATAACCGTCAAATATATTTCAAGTTGCATTAGTGGTTAGAGAGCATAATAAGAGATCGTCCAGACGTCCATCATTACTGATAATTTATGTTTTGCACAAAGTTGCAGGGTCAGTTAAAAGTATTTGAGAAGAGAATGAGATCGTCCGGAAAATCATTAACATGGGTGCGGAGGAAATCGCATTGAGGCAAAATCTGATTAATTAGAAAGATAAGGCTCTGCACATATTTGCTTTAGCAGTCTTTGTTAACCATTTGGCGCCTGCCACCGTTTATTCGGATGGTTCAAAATGATCCAATTACAACGGAGTTTTTGGTTTGTGACCAATGTCGCCAGTAGCTTTCTCAAGGCTTCAGTAAACCCGTCTGTCACCAGGGAGGTGATCTTTGCGAGCCCAAAACCGGGGGCTTGGCCGGCGGAAAAGTTATCCGCGGATAACTTTTCCGCTTTTCCGGATAACTTTTCCGCCCTCGCGGATAACTTTTCCGCCTTGATTTTCTTGATGTAAAACGCGGATAACTTTTCCGGATAACTTTTCCGCCTTTCGCGGATAACTTTTCCGCTTTTTCCGGATAACTTTTCCGCATTGGTTTCATTACTGTCCAATGTAGAAATATAATAGAAAACATTCGGTTCGCTAAAAAAGAGTGGTCTCTTTAAAAAAGAGTTGTTATTTGTGTTCTCTTGTAATTCGTGCCAGCTCAGAGTGTAACGGACAAAAGCTAGCACAAAAATTAAATACTTATTAGAATAAATAATCGCTTTTTCGCCGGATCTTGAATTTTCTGAGGAAGAAATACCCCGTAGGTGTGCCTCGAACAAGAAAGAAAAAGAATATTGGGTATCATCTTGGCTTCTATTCTTTCCCAGAGGTTAACCCTCATTAGTCACTCGTCTTTTTCTGTATTTATTTTGTATAGAGGAAGATTACTGCCCTTTTCCCCTGGTTATGTTAAGTATCCCGGTTTATCCGGTTCATGACAGCAGCAACGGCCAAAGCGAAGTTCTTCATGATCTCCCCTTGGGACATTGGAGGCATTTCAGAGCAATATAGACGAGGAACTTCAAAAATAAAGCCCCCGGGGACTTAATAGAGGTTTTACGGTATCCAATAAAGGAAGCAATAATTACGTGGCCAAGGAGATAAAGACGAACAAAGACTCTCAAAAAATACTGTCGATCACTTTAAGGGAACAGATTTGGAGGGGTTGTATTAGAATTGTAAAGGTCATCAAAAGCTTTTTCTAATAACTGGAAACCTCTGCCCGTCTGTATGATCGCCTGTTTGTGCAAATTAATTGGTTGAATGAATCAGCCAGGTCACAAAGTCCGTTTGGACCTTTTAGAATGGATCGGTATACTTTTTCACGCGTGAAAAAGTACACTTTCCCTTCTAGAACCTAGGACAATTGCGCTCCTGCGTTCTTATTACGAGGAAGGAAAAGGCCAAATCTCAGAAGAAATAGACGGCTACTAACAGTAGACCGCAGGAAAGGTTAGTCTTTCCGTTGCAGTTCGTGTAAACGACTCGGTGTCCTTTGTCACGCGTGACAATCGCCACTTTCCCCGTGTAAACGTCAAGGGCGAGCCCTCACTGTTTATTAACTAAGTACTAGTGTCGATGTTAGGGATAGCAGGCATAGAAAGACAGAATAAGTGAATAAGGATGGAAAAGTCTTACGAAGAAACCTCATCCGCTCCATTGATCACCTACGGATTTTTGATAAATTAAGAAGCTTGTCGACTGAGGAGATAATGGAATATGATCTACTAGTATTTCTTTAATGGGATTTTTAGGGATGTTCATATTCGTTACGTTAAAATACCCCTAACGAGCCTCACAACCTCGCTATATTCCAAGAACCTTACCACAGAGGGCGGAAAAGTTATCCGGAAAAGTTATCCGCGTTTTACATCAAGAAAATCAAGGCGGAAAAGTTATCCGCGAGGGCGGAAAAGTTATCCGGAAAAAGCGGAAAAGTTATCCGCGAAAGGCGGAAAAGTTATCCGGAAGCAAAACATTTGGAAAATCAAAGCGGAAAAGTTATCCGCGGATAACTTTTCCGCCGGCCCGGGGGCTTATTGTTTCGAGAAGGAAAAAAGTGAAAGTGCAAGAATTCAATAGCAGAAAACGCATAAATGGAGATGATACAGGGACGTTGAAAAAGCATCTAACACAAATGCTTAAAATATTGTTGGCGAAATTGACCGTTATCTGATTTTCCTAAATTTTCCGGATTATTTCAGATAATACCGTATAAAAAGTCGAAGACAAAGGAAGAAGCAGCTTATTTTATTGTAGACATTATGATAATTTTAAATAGAGGAAAGCAGTAACCTGCTACAGTTTGCCCATGTAATATTACCTTCTATCCGATTCCTCGTCTCCCCTGAAATAAAACACAATTAAGCCTCGTAAAATTGGCAGTCTATGCAAAAATTGTACACGTTCCAATACAACGTACTACCTGTTTTTCATATGTTCTACGATACCTATGTTACAACGCATGGCGAATCTTACGGTGAAATCGAGATACGCACAGCGTTGGCGAAGATAATAACAACCCGGGCAACCTGTCTTATTGGCACTTTCTTTATAACGAACTTGATGATCCGGAACGATCCGCTGGATATAAAAAGAATGGCACGCAAGAGAATACATCAGTTCATCAGCTGCTGTTCTCTTTCTCTTCTCTTCGCATACAGTAATCATATTAATGTAAAGTGATTTCAGAATGAGATTCCTCTTCGTATTTGTCCTCATCGCTATGGCCTTCACCCAGGGAAGCGCCTTCCTCTTCCCTTCATCTGGGTAGGTTTTCATCTTTTTTTCTCGTATTATGCCGTACTTTTTCAGAGGCGGTTGCGGTTGTGCTCCTCCTCCTCCTTCTTGCGGATGCGCCCCTCCACCGCCAGCCCCGTGCGGCGGATGCGGTAAATAAGACTCGTCTCCAACGCCACTACTTACCTCTTGTCTGTACATCTCGATACTGACTCCAATAAACTTAGCCTAGCAAAATCTTTTATTAGCTCTGTTATTCTCATCAAATTACTAGCCTTGACTCTCTCTCTCCGACAGGCATTACAACTAGATGGCTATCTTCTTGACACGCCATGAGAATCACAACCCCAAAGGTTATGAACAATCTTAGACAAAGGAATAATCTAGGATTTGGATACGAAACACGACGGACCACCTGCTGTGACCGCCAGCTCTCTCTATCTCTCCCGCAACATATTTGTCAGTGTCGAGTAGTGACGTAATTGAAACAGAAATAAAGTTTATCGTAGTCATATGAGGAGGCAAATCCATAAAATCCGGGCTTTGCATGTTGGGGACACGTCGGCCTTTGACAATATGCAGCGGAAACGCGTCCGGCATAGTAGAGCTATTTCAGCCCGCCAGGGGCTCAAAACTGGCCAGTCTATGCCCAGAATTATTGTCTACTGAAGTCGTCATGGCAGCAGTCGCTGAAACTAACCTTCAACAAAAAAGCTAAAAGAGCTTCCTATGAATACAGTTTATTATTATGATCCGAGAGAACCAGTGGTAAGTCTCTCTTTTTCTCTTCCGGTCTTTATCCACATGTAATCTGGTGAAAAAAAAACTGAAAAAAAACTTCGACTATGCTGCGTATCAATTGAATTTGGATAATTTATAGAAAATCCAGGGAGTTTGCCCTGTAGTAAAATATTTCAGCAGGAACTACTTAATTTGTTTGTTATTTTGCCGAAATGCTAGTAAACAATCCCTCGTGACTCGTGAGCATCAAAAATACTCATTTCTCGAGCAAAATATGGGCATAGCATTGACCTAGATAAGTGAAACTGAACCTCGTCATCCATACAAGCCGGTAATTACCGCTCACAGCAATTGTTGCCGCCGGGTCACAATGCCAGCCGGCTGTCCGTTGCTCGTATACGGAAACCCATAAAAACAAATGACCATGCTTTGATTTGTTACCGCTTGTTTGAGTTCTCAAACAGGTCATCTCCATATAATTAGTCGACAAATCCTCACAACAGAAAAAGTGGCTTAAACGGCGATTTTATACCTTCCGTCGGTGAAGAGAGAAATAAAGAATGGGAGCGTCAAAGCTGTCCAGTTCCTTTTGCCCTCGGGCAGGTCGCTTTCGCTTGGCTAGACTGTTTGTACTACTTTTGATCTGTCTTTTATACTTCAATCTCTCTTAAGATATGGTTTAAAAAAATCAAAAATTACTAATGGAATCTAGAAATATTTCCCAACCTAAAATGGATTATAAATGACCTAGCTGTGAAATGGTCGCCAGCTGAGCCATGGATTGTTGGCTGTCAGTAGTCCCTCTCTGTCTTTCTACGGCGATCTATGTCAGGCGACCTCGCCGATTCTCTTTATGGTCGACTCTAAGACCCGTCCACACCCCGCGATAGCAGGCTAAACGCCACTTGACTGTTTCATCTACTTTCACCTTGCCAAAGTTAAATTTTTATTTTACAAAAAAAAAACATCTCTAAATAAATATTTCCTAAAGAATCAGGCTGAATAAGTTCGATTTTTTAAAATTAAAGTGTTCTACAAGGAATACCATTAATGCATCCTATTACATTCCGCTTAAAGGGTAGCTATCCAGAATTTCTCGTTTTTTTGCCACCGTCTTCCTATTATCCTTCCTTTCCCACCACACAAAGGCCATTCCAGCGGTGTGTCGGGCCTCTGGAATTTGAACGGAGGCCTCTACACGACGCGTGATTATGGCCTTGACTGAGACTGCATCCTACCTACAGGGACTCTCTTTTCTTCCGTCCCCACTAATGATGCCGCTCTCACCCCTCTGGTTTTGCTTTAAACCCCAACTAGGTGTCCTTTTAGAAGGAAATACATATTTATTTTTTTTATTTTATGGGAAATTGTCCCAGTTCATTTCCTGCCTTCTGCCCTTCATCTTTTTGTACTTATATCTGTTCATCAACCTTCAACTTCCGTAAGAAACAGTCGACATCACTTTTACAAAAATGTTTACCCTTTTTAGTCCGAAGGACACTTGCTGTGCCTAAAAACAAGAAACCGTCTTTCCTCTTTTGGCACATTTAACCATCTTCAATAGGGTCATCCTCAAACTATGTCCTTGTATCTCGCTGTCCTCAATGAGCTGTTTACTGTCCTCCACAGTTGCAATTAGAGTGTCTCTGTCGCTACCACCGCGCATTCTGCCAGCCGATGGTCTGACTCATCATTCACGTGGTGGATCATACCCTAACAGAAGACAACATTAATCCAAGGTGATAATTTGAATGTCTGCCCGCGCGCATCGCGCGCCCTCCGTCAAAATTTAAATGTTTGTTTTCTATCTTTTGATTCCCCAGTTTTTTAGTTTAGTTAGTGTTGTCTTTGTTCAATTGTTGAACAATTGATTGCTGCTACAGTTGTAGCCAATTATTCTAGTGTTATTGTTGTGTCATTGAGACACTTATTTTATTCTGCGTTGTGATACGTTCCATTTTATTTGATATAAATTGGATTTATAACTTCGGTGTACTGTTATTTTCTATCTTCTCTTCACCGATTGAGGCAACGTCATCTCTCACGAGATACGTTTTGCCATTTGATAGAGTAGACTACCAAATCTACCTCTAGACACCTTTGAATTGGGGGCCGACCAAAAACGAACTCGTAGAGCTTTCAACTACCATATTGATAAATCTAGAGATCGATTAGCCCGAAGAAAGTTTATACCTTCTGATTACTATATCAGTAGGATCACCAACCGATTACCACATCGGAAACAGTACACATAGCCAGGAATATCAAAATACAACAAGGCCGCATAGGAATAAAGTAATTTTGGATCGAAGAAAAGTCGAATACCATTTCGATAATCCTGTTTATTTTTTCTCGTCAATTATAAGAAAGGAGATAAGTAGCTACTATACTACGCTCCTCAAATAAAGAATATTATAACCTGAAAGAATATTATCGCGAATTGTCCATAATTATTGTACACCGTTACAATTTCTCTACAATTTAAAAGAAGTCAAATTACCAAATAATAGTGTAGCTTGCAGGAAGATGAGCGATATCTCCAAACTTCTAGCCAACAAGCTGCAGGTGAATAGGGACAAAGAGCAGGAAGACGAAGGACAAGAGACAGAAGCCAAAGAACAGGAAGAGGAGGCGATGGAAGAGGAGCCGACAGAGCCACACGACGACGAAGTCGAGGAGGTAAACGCATTGTCACCGTTACAATGGCGAACATTTGTGCGAAATTTATTGAAAGATTATATGGCAGCATCAGAAAAAGTGGTAAACACAACAACCGTCCATAAGGGAGAAAAAAGGGATAAGATTTTGGAACCTTTGACAAATGCACAAAAACACGTTTTGGAAGCGATAGACACTCTTGATTATTATGCACTCATTAGCCCAGAGCTCTTTGAAGACCTGAAAGCAGCCGGAATTTCTAACTCCAGCGATTGTCGAAAAATTTTGGATTATGCCGAAAAACTAAGAAAAGAATGGGAACAGCTTACAGAATTGACACAAAGCGAATCTCGCGAGGAAGCGAACGCATGCATCCACCAGTTATACACCGATATAACAGAATTTTGTCGACAAATAAAAGCACCCTTTAGCCAATGGGGAAATTACTTCCAAATAATAATTGATGAAAATAAAATATTACGGGAAAAATTATATGAAATGGAAATAAAACTAAATTTACAGGATCCTGCAAGCCCACAAAGACATGCCTCGCCGACCGCTTCTGAGAAACTTCTGGGTCTGACCCCGTCAAAGAAAAGTGAGTCAGCGCATAGACCAGCCTATGCAAAGCTGATACAGGAAGCTAACCACGATTTACAGAGAAAAACGCCACCGTCACACGAGATACCAAGAAATGTCAGAATCCCGGAGAAGTTACCCACCGAAGCGCCGGTAGAAATGACAACAAGGACACGCAGTGAGTCTGAATTCGATTGTGGACTTGTAGGGGCAAATGGACTTCCTTTCAGCGCTAGAGCTTCACCATTAGAAATCCTTTTTAAATCACAAACTATGCCGAATGTAGAGCCGTACACAGCGTTAGGAGACCGTTCCTTCTTTGAGTTCTTGAATGATTTCAACAGTAAATATCCTTTTCCGACCTTCAATGATTTCGAGAGAAGGACAATCTTTATAAAGCTTCTTGATAGGAAAGCCCTTACCAGTTACAAAGCTTTAGATGAAACGATCCAGCGAGGTAGCCTGAACGGAATAATAGAAGGATTAATGGTTTCATGGAGGAAAGATAATCGAGTCAACAGCCTAGTCGCCATACAAAAACTGAACAAATTGAAACTGGAGAAAAGATTAGACGTCTATTGTGATAAATTACAGCAGTATACGAGTGAAGCCCATCCTTCCCTGGGAAACGCAGAATTAAGTTTCTTACGTGCCTCACATCTGTACAACCAAATTATTAATTGGCCCCGTTCAGCAGACGCACTCAACATCATGGAGAAGAGCGCGAGAGAAGACGTCTATGCGAAACTAAAAGAGCTAGTTTTTCAGTGGGATAGAGTCCGGAGATCACAGCAAGAAATCCAGCAGGCGAACGAAATCCCTTCCACAGGAAATCCACCACAAAAGTCCTTCAGATCGGGAAACTACCAGCAGCAAGATAAAAAGAGAGAAGGATGGCAGAGAAATCCAAACCAGATAGTATGTCTAGAATGTCACAAGTCTGGCCACTACAAAGCGCAATGCCCAAATCGAGGAGTCAATCACCAGATGTCAGGAAATAACGTACAAAATACGAATACGTCAGTGCACCAGTCGAACCGGCCACAGTCACCATGGAATCATACCAAACAAGAGTTCATTCCCCAGAATCCCAACCAAAATAGAGGTCAAAAGCCAGCAGCAGGAAGAAATGTCATCCAAGAAGGAGAAGAAGACGATCCGGGAAATCTGCTACAGCGATGGTCATCATTATCAGTTCCCGCTCAAATAAAGACTCTATCCTCGCACGACTGGTGCTACTTTGGAAACCGCAGCGTACACGAAGTCACCATTGCAAATTATAGATGTCGCGCATTGGTCGACAGCGGCGCTCAGCCGTCAGTCCTCACAACAAAGATGTATGAAATTATACTAGGCACATTGGCAATTCCAAGAGAACACATAATTGTTTTGAACTCTAATCCAACGGCTACAGTGATCGACGCGTCAGGACATATCGTCCAGATTCTCGCCCAAGTTGCAATGAAAGTAAAGCTGACACAAACAGGAAAAGAAGCCATGGTAGCTTTCCAAATTGTCAAGGCGACGGACACGGATCCCCCGAACGAAATTTTGATAGGAACCAATTGTTTTGACAGCCTCGGAATCAAACTCACCTTCGAAAAAGTCCATGACACACCGCTTTTTGACCCACAATCAACAGATGTCGACAAAATAGACGATGATAATGACAGAAATAATGTGGAGAGTAAGGAGAAACAAGAAATCAAAGCAACTGTTGTAAAAAGAATAGAATTAAAACCAGGAGAAGCTAAATGGACATCCATAGAACTCGATTGGTCGACGGAAAAATACAAAAACAAAGAGGTCGCTTTGAAACCATGGAAAACAGACGAGGAGAGATCTATCATCGCTCCATCAATCTGCAGGTTTGACCCCAATGGAAGAACACAAGTTCTAATAAATAATCCGACGCCAAAAGTGATGATACTGAGAGCTGGACATCCAATAGGAACGATTTCGGAAATACACGAGGTATATCAGGTGTCGACAAGAAGACTGCACGAGATACTGCAACTCTCGACGGTCGACGGACATCAAAAGTCGAGAGACCAAACAGAAGTGCAAACAGCTCACGTCGAAACAAATACACAAGTGGAAATGCTAGCTAAAGAAGATAGAATTCAGCAATTAGTCGAGATAGCACAGGCGAGCCAAGAAAAACCTCTGTCGGAAGAATTAAAGAATATCCTGGGCAAATACGAAGACCATTTTGCACTTTCGGACGAAGAACTGAAACAAACCCACCTTGTAGAACATAATGTAGACACAGGAACAACACAGCCTATTCGACAGAAAGTGAGACCGATACCATTTGGGATTCGAAGAGAATTCAAGGAAATTATCGACGGTCTGCTTGCGAGAGGTATAATCGAACCCAGCGCCAGCCCATGGGCCAGTCCGATAGTCCTAGTAGATAAAAAGAAATATCCACAAATAGGAGATAGAGTTTTTATGAAAATACCAAATAACAAGACAAGTAAACATCCAAAATTGTTTTTCCAAATCCAAGGACCATACAGAGTGTTAGAAACAAGCAATAATTCAGCATTAATCACTCTGATTTATAAAGAAGAAGAACCAGTAAGAGTACAGTTTGATTTGTTGATATTGCTCCCCCCTGGATTACAAACTCAAAATTGGACTCCAAAATTAAAAAAGAAAATTAGGCCTAGAGAATTAAAATGTATTGGACTTTGGACGGGAACACACCAAAAGACGTTGAATAATCAATTTATTTCCAGGCATACCAGCGAAGTTGACATCCACGACGGGAGCCATCCCAGTTTTTACTGCAACGGAGTCATTACCGAAGAAGGAGTGTACCGGTGCCCTATCTCGTCTACCGAGCTCGGAATGATAGCCAAATATTACAAATATGAAATCGATAACAAGCTGAAGAAAATCCCGACACATACAACGGAAGAAATGGCCAGATGTTTAGCATGGCTGGAAGACTCATCGATAATGGAAAATACACGGATAGCAGGCATTATTAATGGAAAGTGTAGACCAATTCCGACAGAAGCATGGGCGAGAGCCTTTAAATATTCGTCAAAGACCTGCCACCATATACATGAAGCTATTCAAGCACGGATGAGGGAAGAACAAGCAAGATTTGAACCGGAAATAATAGGAACAGATACCGCAGACATCCTATACGGAATTCAGCGATCCTCCAATATAGAGCCACACTCATTTGCCGGGAAAGACTTGATAATTGTACAGAGAATGCCCCTGCTGAGCAACATCTCCTCGATCGGATTCCAATTCGCAAAAATGGTCCAGTACAATAAACAAATCAAAGAAGTTTGTGGTGAAATCTTGGCACACGGATATAGAACGGCAATGGTCATGATGCCAGAGAATCAGGAGCCACACGATATCCTCGCGGACATTAAGAAACTGCAAAGTATCGGACATGTCAATCACACGCTCGTCATACTGCTACCACCGCTAATTACAAAAGATGTCGCCTCTTGGAGAGAGTATTCAAACAACATCAATTTGGCTTGCGTCAAGCTGGAAATGGATCTTGAAAAGAAAGAAGAAATCTGCCATGTCTATTTCCACGGTATCCAACTCGATGCTCAGCCAGTTTTGGGATCGGCAGCCACTTATCTAGGAGAACATCTCAAAGAAAGATACCCGGCCAAACCAATAGACTTTTACAATCTGCATGGCTACTTTTCCAAGGTAAACCAAGAGTTGAAGCAGGTCGGACTTTTCCATGGATTTCGAATTCACCCCAATGAAACCCGTCGGACAGAAGAACATCCGATAATTCCCACAAAGCGACGCCGCAACTCGCCAACAATGTTCAACTCCTCCCATCGGACCAATGAATTCGATCGTCGACGCTCGAGAGAAGAACATCAGCCAGCCGACGTCGTCCGTGCCGTGCCTTTCCGCCGTCCGTATCAGCCGTCGCCAGTGGACAGTCGACTTCATTCGAGGAGGGGCAATTCACGTGGTGGATCATACCCTAACAGAAGACAACATTAATCCAAGGTGATAATTTGAATGTCTGCCCGCGCGCATCGCGCGCCCTCCGTCAAAATTTAAATGTTTGTTTTCTATCTTTTGATTCCCCAGTTTTTTAGTTTAGTTAGTGTTGTCTTTGTTCAATTGTTGAACAATTGATTGCTGCTACAGTTGTAGCCAATTATTCTAGTGTTATTGTTGTGTCATTGAGACACTTATTTTATTCTGCGTTGTGATACGTTCCATTTTATTTGATATAAATTGGATTTATAACTTCGGTGTACTGTTATTTTCTATCTTCTCTTCACCGATTGAGGCAACGTCATCTCTCACGAGATACGTTTTGCCATTTGATAGAGTAGACTACCAAATCTACCTCTAGACACCTTTGAATCATCCTCTCCTGCCTCTCGCGCTGCTACCAATAGGGAGCGCCCTCGTCCCGTATATTTCCCCAGCCTTCCCTCCTCTCGTCTAACTCGTTCTCGCCCTCCCTTCGTCCTCTTACAAATGCAGAACGTATGTTTTAATCGATGGTATTGGGGTGTCGGCACTCTCAATAGCTTAACATATATTAGCTACAATTTTTATGGGGTTGGAAAAGAATGGAGGTCGTGACAGGTCATTGATTTGGCGTCAATAGATCGAGTCGATGGAGCGAGAAAGCGGCATGACAAGTTAGGCAACAAAAAAGTGTACTGTTTGATAAAATAAATGCAATAATTCCTTCCAACAATAACTTTCAACCAGTTTATTCAATGCAGCCACTTCATGAAAGCCTCCCCTATGAAAAAATACCGTTTACACCCTTTAAAAAAATAGTAATTTTCAGCGGCGGATGAACTCCACCCGCGACATTCTCCGGAAGGGATGTCTTACCGGCTCCATTGTCTTTACTCTCATTGGCATGGGCCTCAGTATTGCAGCAATCCTAACTCCCAGTTGGCAGATTGTGAATCTGAGAGAATACAATTCGATCCATGAACATGGTCTCTGGCTGGATTGTACTAGACACAGCAGAGATGGCTACCATATACTTGAGAGGTAATTCCAGTTACCTTTCTCCTTTAGCTTAAAATTATTAAGATATGCCACAATTTCGGAGCCATTGCACTGCGTATACAAGTTCGATTATGACAAATATTCGGGTACAATGGATTTGGAAGATGATAACAGCCCTGTTGGGGAAGTAAATCGTCATAAATTTTATGGTAAGCCCAAAAGTTCAGCATTTTCGTTTTATTGTGAGTCACGGCAATTGTCCGATATGACTCATCGGCCAGAAGGATCTCATTAGAAAAAAGTATAAATGCAGAGATTAAAATTCCTACTGAGAGAGAGTAAAATATATTTATTTTAGGATGGCATACATCGACTCTTATCCTTCTTGGGATGGCTCTTCTTACTGGTTTCCTCTCGGTTTGTCTGGGAATGTGCAACTGCTGCTATCGGTCATTGTCAATCCCTCTCACAGCTATCTTCCTTCTGACTAGTAAGTGTTTTATAATAACAATCACATCCTCTTCAGCATTCCTTTCATCCGTAGCCGTGGGAATCTTCTTCTTCTACTCACATCGCGCCGATAACCGGTTTATCAAGGGAATTGTTGGAACATATGAAGTAGATTTTAATCGTATTCCAGGGAAAATAATTGCCAATTATAGCAAAGAGTCGGATTGGCCTTCTTTTTGGAAATGGCTGCCTGTTTTTGCCATTTCTTTGCCTTCCTGATTTCCATGTTATCCAGCTACTTCTCATTCGGTGAGAGTAAGGATCTGTCTGACCATTACAGTTTGCAAAGAAGCTCTCGCACCAACGTCACAAATATTGGAAGGTAGATCTTATATTTTACCTTAAAAACAAAGAATTCTTTAGGTCAATGGAATTTGATCCAATGATGATGCCACCACAAACACCTCAAAGCAATGTCCGCCTTCCTTATGTTAAACATGACGATTTCGTTGCTGAAAGTATGCCCGAATTGGGCACTAGGTAAGCAATTTCCTATCACATGACCACGAGGGATGGAAAACTTTCTCGCAATCACATAACAACGACTTGACAGTTTGCATCCGGGGGGCAAAAATGCTAGCCAAAAAGTGTAAAAACAACTGCTTTTTACAGAAACGAACTCGAAAATCCGAGGCATTTATGGTCGAGCACTGGTGTTTGGTTAGTTTTAAGGGTGAAAAATGGGAGTAGATTAGATTTTAACAAAAGTAGCGGCTTGTATACTTGTCCTATTTCAGAGGCGCTTTTCCCTCGACCGACTTCTTTCCTCAACGTGTTAGAAGGAAGAGTGAGACGTGTGTATAATCTACCATCCTTCTTCCTCTACCCAGACAACCGCCTTTTTCCCATCTCAGTATTCACAGCTTTCGGTCTCCTCCCTATAAGCTCAACCCCCTCCTTTCCCACTATGTGACTATATCTTGCCTTTGACTGTGATTATTCTCACTTTCCCCTCTAATCCTGCCCAATCCTGCAAGTGCTTTTCTCTACATAATAATGTGTACTTATATTCCGTGTCTCTATGTCTCGTTGTTGTTGCTATGTTCCAGAAAATGAATTATTGAAAGGTCACCAGGTTCGAAAGAGATCGTGTCGATTAGTCAGAGCGATAGTAAAGGGGAAAGGCGCGGATCGTGCCTGTTTACACGTATTGGAGGGAATGAATCGTGAAATCGAACATCTGTTATTGGAGCGATTAGAGTGGAAAATGGTTTGCGAGGCAGGTGGGACAGAAGAAACAGCTGGGCAGTTTTAGAGAGGCAAAAAGCCAATTAGTCAGTTGAATATACAATGTATACGTTTTGGAATCAGCTAGGGGAGGAGGAAGTAAATGGTTAGAAGCTAGTTTATTGCGTATTTTTGCACCTATACAAACCATGATATAAGCAACAAAAAGGATATTTATCTCATGATATGTCCAAACATTTAAATTTATAAAGTAGAAGTCTGTACATTAAATTATGATAAAGCCTATCCAACAAGAGAACAATTCTTATAAAATGAATAAATAATGGATTCCCTCTCGAAAGTATCCAAAAGCTCGAGTAAGACGACATTTTCTCTCATTCTTGCAGTAGCAAACTAAAATCCTGTATTAATTTCATCCATCTGCTTACCAATATAGTAGTGTACAACGTTAACAGCTCTCCTAGCCGCACTGAGTAGTTCTTGATATTATTTTGGGTATAATAAAGACGAAGATCATCCCAAATCTTTAACCGTATTGTTTTGGCCATTTTCTCACAAGGATATTCGCTGTTTGCTGAAGTAAACAATAATAAAAAGAGAAAGAAAGAATATTACTTTGATCCCAAAGTGCTAGACCCACAAGAGCAGCGTATTCTATATCAGAGAGGTCCAAATCGTGCATCAGCCTCATAAACCTTTGTCGAGGGCGGCCCATACAGTCTTGGAGAGACCTGGCCAAAAAAATGTGAATATTTGTGTAAAGTCTGACTTTATAATTTCCTCCTTTTTCCAATAACAATTTGGAATCCGTGATATAAAGGTATCCACATCTGCCATATCAAGATACGTTGTCTCCGAAACTACATTTCTATAAAGAAAAAAATTCAAAAATCCAACAAAAACAGATGCTCACATAATTCCGAATTTATCCGGCTCTACACCGATCTTCAACGTCCTCCAACCATTGTCTAACCGCCACATAAAGGCCATAAAAGATTGGAACAATGGCCACTTGTACTGTTCTTCCATGGCGGCGTACTCAGGGAAGGATTCATTCAAAAGATCCATTATCGCAGGTAGATGGAGTTTATAAATTTGTGAGAGTTCTTCTGCTGTACAGAGTCGGAGTCCCTCATATTTCGAGGGAGGGCTTTTTACTATACTCGGCACATAATTCTTCAATTCGATGATCTTTCGAATTGCACATAATTTCCTGAAAACTTCAATTTTACCCTTCTGATCTCATGTATAAGGTTCCTGAATAGGATCTAATGGGGAATGTTGTCAAAGCAAGCTGACATTTGGAAAGAATAGGTTGAAATGCGATCGGATTCTTCAAAAAAAAAACAAGCGAGAAGATCTCATAGTCCCGAAATATGTTAAAGATCATTGCAAGCTCTTTATATTTTTTTAGGAGAAAAACCAACCTGTAACTTTTGGAGATCCTAGGTAGAAACTGAAGATGTTCTTCTACTGGAGGGGTTGGTATTGTATCCTGGAAGATAGACTTTATTTCTTCTTGTCTCTAATCATTCATTTGCTCACCCTACATTTACAATCAATCCCTCTTTTGGCACCGCAGATCACATTCCCCCCACATGGCTAATTCTCTCTCACATACCCCTCTTTGCTCTCTTCCTATTCCCAAATAAGTCAAGTGAAATTTACCACCAATTGGCTGCTATTACATGGTTCATGCAGTGTTTGCGGACTTGGACGATGGACCACTGAGTTCACTGGCTTGTCACGAAAAGGCTGTACATCTATAAAAAAAGAGAATGAAAATCAAACTGACAAGAATATCTCACATTCGATACGCATTCCGGTTTCAATACACTTTGTTAGACGACATTTTCGGCAGAAACCACCCCCAGCTGGAAAATCATCTGTAGTGTGATTGAAAGAAAAGACAAAGGGAGCTAGGAAAGGAGAAAAAACTAACCAATTTTCAGGTTGCATTTGTCTCCCCCACGTCTACAGACATATTTCTTCTTCATTGCCACAGATCTACGGAAAAAAGCAGCGCAAGCTCTGCAGGAGTATACGCCGAAATGAGTTCCATCCGTACTTTTCCAGCATATTTTACATTTCTCAAGGTCTGCCCTGAACCGAGCGGTTCCTGTATGCAAATAAGGCTTACTTGTTTGCGCCGGATGATGTCGGCACTTCAGAGAGACAGGGTGACATTGGCGCCTTGGCTAACTGCCTATGCAGCAGCATTCGTCACCTTGAAAACAAACAAGTCGACAAAAAAAGAGAAAAGGAGAGAAGTACGGGCAAGTTCGCTGGGTGCAAAAGCCTCTACCTGGCTTTCCCTGTGATGATAGCGCCCTGTGGGGTGGGAGCGCCAGGCGAGTGTGTGTATGTGTTCAGGCGTCAGCAATCAATGCCCCGGCACAAGGTGATCTTTCGGACGGCCTGACCTCATCGACCGTGAGAGAGAGAACACATTGCTCGCTAGTCTTCCCTCCTCTCTCTCGACTTCTTTACCCTCCTTGAGTTTTTTTGGCCTTCGTGTTTTGTAGCCAGAAAAAAAATTGAGGAGAAGATTTGGTTCTTTTATAATTGCACAAAAGTAGAAACAATATTGTATGATTTGGACGGAGTTTTGATAAGAGTCATGATTGGTCAGGTTGGACCACTGTCCTTTTTTCCTTTTATTGTGTGACCCAGCTGACAAGAGATATGCTTAATATGACGAGGATTGCTTCTATATTAATGGCTTATAAAATTAGAGAGCGAAATGCTGTGCAGGATAAAGTGACGGGAAAGAGCGGACGAGAAGCTAATAGGACACACTGACTGATCTCTGAAATGCGGCTCACCTCATGCTGATCGCCCTTGGCAACGTTTTAGATTTTTGGACCTACAAGGAAAAGAAACGGAAAAGATATTTACCAAAAGAAACCAGCAAATCTTTAATGAATTGAGAAGGCAAATAGAACTGACAGGGTGGTAGTAGGAAATCGACGGCGGTCGCCATTGATCTATACCGTCAATCATAAACAAATAGCAACAAAAAGAACAGCTGTTGGGGAACATTTTTTCCCATCATTTTTTAATAAACTTGGTAAAGATCTGGAGTTCATGCTAATAATGGGTGTTCTCTGAAGACGTATGACGAGAATTAAAAAGGAGAGAAAATGACTATTCATCTACATGAAAACAGGCGGTTTCAGGAATCCCAGAAAAATGTGAAAGGGCGTCTACCGCCTCGCAAATTCTTTTCTCTTTGCCAGATGATGTAATACCTTTATTCTAATTTATTCTGATCCCCTATAAATTTAAAAAAAATTGTATTTTCCGCTTCCCTACACACAACTCACTAAACAAATTACGTTAACTTTACGCTTGATCGCCTATTTTAATGAAGAGATCTTCCTTTCCTTGTCGCATTTGTCATTTTCCCTCATGTCCTCTACTCCAGCCGGGATAGTCGTAACATGGCACTTCAATGTATCTGTAATTCAGTGACAAGTTCCACTATACAAGTTCAGATGAATGGAAGTTGCGACCAACAAGGAACAGTATCTGAAGATGTCGAACTTTTTTCAAGCTTTGTGTATGGTATTATATCCATCGGACTGTATTTGTCTCACATCCGGATGATTGCCAAGAAATCATTCTTTCAGCATCCTTTTTTCTTTCAATACGTACTGTTATCCATAGCCGTAAGCACTTACAGTATTCTAAGTGGATAAGTATTCGTTCAGAACATAATTCTTTGGTTAGACGTCTTTCTGATGCAACGAGTGATACCACATCCATCTCTATGTTCTTTTTTCTTCCCGGAATTTGTCTACAATTCGCTTCTGATGAAAATGCTTCTCATGTTTTACTACATCCCTTTGACCATTCAAATTTTCACTGTTATTGTTATTTCCATTAACAGAATGTCTGTGGTACTATATCCGATCACTGCTCCCAAGGTCAGTCTCAAAAGGAAGCGTCAAAAATCGCGTACACTTTTTGTTTTGTATAAACTTTATTACGCATGAGTAACTCGAATTTTTAAAAGAAAACTTTGCAGTTTTGGTCCCGTTATGTTATTCACACATTGACACTAATTTTGCTGGCAACTGCTTTCTACTGCTCTTATTTGTATACCTGGAAAGTTTCCTTGTTGTTCAACAACTTGGGACGCCTTCTACTGAATTTTGTTGACGGCTGGCCACACGTATGAATATTCTTTACGGTTACTGAATTTCTTCAGATTCCATTGGCTTTAATGCCGGCTGTAATTAGTGTCTTGTGCTTTCTTGTTATCCTCATTACTACTACCGTAACCTTGGCAAATATTTACAAATACAATGTGCAGGTGGCTAACGCTGACATAAATTTGTTTTGGACTGGATTTGGTTTCTCTCTGACAACTTCACTTGTATCCGTTTATTCAGTGGGTTTTCATTTCATTGCAGCCTATGGATTTCTTTAGATAGCATTATATGTCTATCTGTACGTTTTGGGAGATTCCTATTCTGCCCGTTATATTCTGGCTGCCAAAGGCTGGGCTTTTGATATAAATTGTCTTCTCCCGGCCTGGTTATTGGTTTTTACAAACAGGCATATAAGAAGTTACCTTCTCAGAAAGAAGTCCGAAAATGTTCTAATCTCGGCATTTTCCGAAAGGAAGAGCAGAAGTCGATAAATAATTTTTGATCAATGAAGTTTTTAAAAAATCTACAGTTCCACAAACAACCTTCGTCTGTTTTTGTTTCATACTGCGATCAAGTTGATTTTACGATTTTCTTTCCAGCCCCGCTGACCTTGCCATGACGCCTCTTTCGAATCTGAGAAAGTGAAGAATATAATCCAGTGGTGGGTTGCAATCAAGTACCCGGGAGGCTCCCGGGTGCGCCCGGGAGCTCCCGGCCGGGTACCAGCCGGGAAGACAACCGCCCGGGCGAAGGGTTGGGTTGCAATCAACTACCCGGGTAAAATCGGTCCCTTCCCGGGTGCCTCCCGGGTGGCAAAATTTTACCCGACCAAAAACCTCGGGTAAACGACCTCCCGGATGCTCTAGCGCTTTTCCCTGTGGTTTTCGTGAAAAGTGATCATTAACAAAGTTGATCAGCATCGTCTGGCGAACATTTTGAGCCATAGTTTGCGCCGTTTGGACTTGAAATAGCGAAAGTAGTGGTTCGGGAGAAGAACTCCCAAATTGTCAGGTTTTCATCTAAAATGAAGTCATATCATAGTTTCACTCATATTCCATTTCTGTGATGCTCATTGAGCTCTCTAAATAATTTTTTAGCCATTACTGTCCATAACCTAGTTTATCCACTTGTTTTAGACATTTTATCATGAAAACCTAGCATAAAACATGAATAAGTGAGATTATCCATGAAAACAGTGCAAAAAATATACTAACATTCATATTCATTGAAAATTTCATTTTACATGGAGTAATTACTTCTTTAGTTTCATCTTTAGTAGCATTTTTGATCTTCTATAACAAATTAGAATACGATTACGAAAACTACATACCTGATAAGCTCATGATTTTCTCCGGTTTAATATCTCGCAATTGATCGAGCGTTTCATCCGCCAAGTCATTTATTGTACTGTTGACTTCGTTTCTTCAAATCGTTTATTTTCTACTTAATCTGATTTGAACTACGAATAATGCCAGAGACTTTGCTGAGCTCAAGGGCCCAATTAGTAGCAAATCTTTCCTATAAAATACACAAAATTATTGTTATAAAACATACTTGTGCAGTTTTTCCATCTTTAGATGCGGTGTTGAACTTAGCATGGTATTGTTGCTTATTATCAATGTACAAATTGACTAATAACATGCATTTTTCCTCTGATATCTGTAATTAATGTATAAAAAAAATAAACAAACCTGTAAATTTTACGTTATCCATTTTTTGTAAACCATCATTCTTTTTTAAAGTCTGTGAATTATTTTCAGGTTCCATAATATACTTTTATTACCTAAAAATAGTCTATAAATAAGCAACAAACAAAGAAACATGGAAAAAAAAGAAAGAAAACGATAAAATATGCACAAAATCAATTCCGCTGTACGCTGTTTACTAGCCGGGAGGACCTTACCCGGCCGGGTAGACCGCCACCCGGGAGGATATTTACCCGGGCGAGATTGCAACGCAATTTTACCCGGGAGCTTCCCGGGTAGTTTCTTCCCGGGTAGGCGATCGCCCGGGAGGCTGTCTACCCGGGAGCCTCCCGGGTACTTGATTGCAACCCACCACAGATTAGATTCCTCCCAGTCCGGTTGCATCTGTCCTGTTCCGTTTACTCGCTCGCTTACCCGCAAAATAGTTAAGCTGCATTTGAGTATAGCCAATTTATTTTGCAAAACATCTGGCCACTGTGGCGGAAGACCGGTTTTGGTCAACGATTTGGAATGAGTCAGCTCTCCGGAGCCTATACGGATCGACCTCAACGTTTTTCTTTCCCAGATCTGCACACGTATCAGATTCGCGGCTGTCGGTCATGCATGTCCTTTTGTACTGGCCGATTTGGACACCCCGCCGGCTGCTGGCGTTATTAACCGAATGTCGTTCATTATGGCAACAGCATGGACTCTTTAATATTTTTACAGCCCTCTCACATTAAAGATATAATTTCTAGATGTCACATAACTGATAAAAATAAGGATAAGAACAAAAATCCAAAATTTTCATATTCCCCCCCCCCCCCCCCCCCCCCCCCCCCCCACGAATAAATCAATGACTTTCGATGTTTACTTCAGGTCCAGGCCCCTGGTCTTGCCTAAATTGTAGCCACCTAAAGTATTTGTATTCTTGGGATTAGTCACCCGCGCACACTTATGTCTGCCAATTAATATTTCGGTTGATTTGGGTCACCTGGCCTATTGCCAGCAGTCTGCCGCGAAATGACCATTATGCAAATTCTTGACCCGCTTTGAGTGACCGCGCCCTGCGATGAAAATCGATTCTAACTAAACCTGGTAGTGAGAGAGAAATGGCGTACAGAGAGTGACCATGAAATTTCGAATATTCGGGCTGTTGGGTGCCGCCCGTCCGAGAGACCTTGACTATTTCCCCTCTTTGTCAGCTGCTGCTGATCGGGTGGACCGTTTTCAATGCGAGTCTCCTCGCTCCCTCTCGACCTTATAATTCTTCGGTTTGACACAGTTACCTCCTTTTTTCAGATGAAAGCAGATGGCTGATGGTGTGTCAAAGTGTGGACGTAAAAGTGCTCTCTCACTGTTCTTTGCCTCTTCTGTAATTGGTTTTGTCTTTTGTCTCTTGTCTCTCCTCTCTCCTTCATGGCAGTATGTCTATTTAGAAGTAAATTGATCCTGTAGATTCTAGTAGTCAGTGTTTTTAGAACGGTCGAACAGAACATCATCATGGCCTGTGGCTAGACTGCAAGCGTGACTATTCATTTGACTACGGGCGACCCAGAGAGTATTATGAAACGCTTTGGAGGTAATTGCGATTGTTTATGACCAGTATAATTATAATTTAGACGAGATCTTGAAGGTTCCCCTTTTGCTGTCTTTTTCCTTCCTCCGCTCAACTGCGTGTACAAATTTGACTATTATATTGACCCCGAAGATCTCTATGACCATGACCATGACGAGAATAGAATTCAAAACGACGCCTATCAACATTTATTTCTAGGTTTGTCCTCTTTTATTGAAGAAAACAAATTTTCAGGTTGGAAAATAGCAGCATTAGCTGGTGTTGGAGTAGCCGTTTGTTTTTGTATGGCAGCTCTTCTCCTCGGTATCTGTTCATTCTGCCATAGAACTTTTATTTGCGCTTGTACAGTACTGATATCCATTTCTGGTAAAATAGAAAGTCTTCTATCAGTTTTATGGCTGTTTAGCTGTTCTTTCCACAATTGGATGGTTAGTATTCTTTATCTGGGCAAATTATCAAGACAACAAAGTTATTAAAGAGGAAGAAGACGCGACTTATGAGGTAATTCCAATTATGAACACGAAATTTTCAATTTATTCCAGCAAAAACTAGGCTATGCCTTCTATTTTCAAATAATTGGATCTATTATCCTCTGGCTGACCTCAGTATTGGGCTGTTGCGTGACATCTATCTCTCTGGGAAAGTCGCGAGGAGCCAAATTAGTGAAGATTGAGGTAGAAATATTGTAACTATCGTAAAAACGGAAGCGTTCTAGGTTATCGAAGGAGACGATTCCGTGCCTTTGAACAGTACACATTCTCATACAAGCCAGCCGTTTAAAAGATCTGTCTCTGCTATTTATAGAGTTGACTCTAGTGCTTTGAGACAATGGGAAAAGGATTACCTAAAAAGATCTAGGGAGGCTGCTTTGGCTACCGAGGTTTTTGATATTAATATTTCTGGTAAATATTATTTACAGAGTAACTTCAAGAGAACGGCGTCGATGCCAAATTTTTCGAAAAAACAGCAGAAACAAGACAGGCTACGAGCTAGACAATTGGCTAGAACAAGCCAAGACTTCTTTTCTTCTGCATCAAACATTACTGAAATGACACAGGCTTCGAATCTCACTTTGAATACTCATCAGACAGCAGCTACTGCTCCGGCACCACTCCTACCATTAGATCCATCCACTCCTAAACTGAAGTCAGCTCTAAAGACCCCCAAGTCCTCAAGAAAAGATCTGAGTTTGAATGACACTGATCCAACCTATGATTACTTGGCTTGTCCAAGTTCTGTTGGGGTATCTTCATTCTTGGGAACCAGCAGGTACGTTTTCTCCTTTTATATAAGCTTAAATTATAGCAGTCCTGGAAAGAAACACGTCTATGACCCTGTTTATGAGCAGATTGGTCCAGGAATTAGCCAGGAATATTACTTGGAGCCAAACAGTGTCAAAGAGGGGCGATCAACTTTGACATTGAACAAGGAGTCGCCTAAGAAAGGTCTTTTGTTTTTTAGTCTTTGCTTTAATAACTGCGTGATTTACAGCTATGATGCCTTCTTTGCCCGTGAATGGTTCATCCCAGTCTATTCCCATCATGCAGCAAAAGACTACATTCATTGATGATGTTGTACGGCCTCTTTCCTGGCAAACGGAGCTGAAGAGAAAGCCAGAACCTCAATTAGATACAAGAAGAATCAATGAGAAAAGAACAATTGAGGAAATGACACGGTCAGAGCGGTTTCAAAAAGTGTCGAGACCATCCGAGGTATGATTTCCTGGATTCGCTTACACAGTTTTTTCAGCCTCCTCCAAAACCGACATTTAATATTAGAGAATTTGGCATAGATCTCAATAAAAGAAGTCTTGGTACGGCTGAAATCTGTACTGAAGCTGTATTAGAGAACAGAAGTCCGAAGAAATATGCTGATCTGGTGAATACTGGTCATGTAAACAGCAACAAGCCACCGTCCAGTCCTTTACATTATACCCAGGTTAAATCAAAAGTTGTTTATGTGAAAATGTCCGTAATAGATAGCCAAAGATGTGGAGATAATCCATAGGAAAGAAACCTCTCTCGATGATCTCCCTGATCCTCCTCCTGGAATAGCATTGAATACATTTGGCATGGGAGGGCGTTCTTCTCAAAGATCCATAACCAATCTGGCCTTCTATCCTGGCAGTTCATCCGTCCCTGAAGTATTTGAAAGGCCAGAATCTTCTGCGTCATCAAGTAAACCTGCAGAGAAGAAGACTACTGTCAATCTCCGTCGACAGTTGTTCTCGGTACTGCCAGATGAGGTAGTTCTACAGAAAAAAGACAACAATGATCTCCCTTCAGGTTGACAGATCAGTTGGCTCCTCTACTCAGTTGGAAAACGACACGATGTCTGACACTGCTTCCTATGTTAAAGACGCCAACGTCCGGCTAAATCTATTCCTTAATGAATCCAAGAAATCTTCTCAAGATGAGACAACTGTCTAGAATTCCCTCCCGGTGCACTTACTACCAGCCTTTCATTCCCCTCCATGAAATTAACGGGTCCTTCCCCCTACATTGCATCTCTTTTGGTCTCTTTTCCATTTTAATAATAAATCTTCAGTTCCCTTCCATATCCTGAAATAGAAAGAAACAAATATTTTATAGTTACAAACTGGATCAGTTCATGTGGTTTGCCACGGGTGATTGCCCTTGGTAGTAATCTTCGCTCGCGGAACCGGTCATCTTCTATATTTGATTGAAAAAGTGTCCAATTCTCTCGCATTTTATCATTTGTATACGAGTTATACTGCATGTTCTTTTCAGTTTTATAACCAATTTTCTAGAATATTCTGTGTGGTTCCCCTTCTACTTTCCACGTCTTTTTTCCCAATTCGAGTCTTTTTATCTAAATCCACTGCAAACAATAGACTGACCTCGGCTGAACGTAACTGCTAATTCCTTATCTAAGGGATCCTCTTGATAAGAAACACCGAGACCGCACCCGCGTGTTTTACCGGCCTCGTTTTTGCATCGAAACAATTGTGTTTATACTTATCACCTGATCTTTTATAAGTGTCAATTTGCCCTCTCACCATTCGCAAATGATGCATTCCGATTCGTTAAATAATCTTCTTGTCCTACAGATGACTCCATCTGATGTAGATAAAATCGAAACTTACGACCACCAGACTCTTATTTTTTATGTGAATGGAAAAAGGATTGAAGAGAAAAATGCTGATCCAAAAACTACGTTGGCCGTATATTTGAGAGACCATTGTGAGTTCATCATTTTGGCAACAAATTTGAATTTTAGTAAAGTTAACAGGGACTAAAATTGGCTGCAATGAGGGAGGGTGCGGTGCTTGTACCGTTATGATAAGTGAAATTGATGTTACAACAGGAAGTGTGAGGTAAAAATGTTCGTTTTCTGTATCTGGACGGCTAGATTTAGACATTTCTCGGCTAATTCATGCCTTATGCCTCTGTGTGGTGTCTTTGGAAAAGCAGTAACCACAGTTGAGGGTCTAGGATCTGTTGTAGAGAAACGGCTGCATCCTGTTCAGGAGAGACTGGCCAAGTTTGTCTGGTGCTTTATGCAAAATTCTTCTATTATTTAGAATGCATGGATCTCAGTGCGGATTCTGTACTCCTGGTTTTGTTATGGCTATGTATTCTCTGCTTAGGAATAAGCCTAATCCAAGCGAGAGTGATATCAACGAAGCCCTTCAGGGCAATCTCTGCCGTTGTACGGGGTATAGACCAATTTTGGAGGCTTTTTACAGCTTTGCTGCCACTGAAATTGGCGATATGAAGGTAGGCCTAGAGTCTAATAATCTCATTCTTCATTCAGATATCCGAAAATGGATGTGGAATGGGAGATCAATGTTGCAAGAAGAATGGAAATGGCTCGGATTGTGGCAGTGGGAGGAAAACTTTACTGAAATTGTCTGATCTCTCAGGCTGTAGGCCTTATTGCCCAGAACAGGAACTTATCTTCCCACCTGAATTATCCGTAAGTATTCTAATTTTTTCTGCCCCAGCGGTCCTTTCAGGTGAAGAAATTCCATAAGCAATCTTTTGCCTTTCTTCATGACCATACCACTTGGTATCAGCCAAATAGTTTAGCGGCTCTTCTTACATTAAAACGGCTTCATCCTTATGCTAGAATTATTTCGGGAAATTCTGAACTAGCTGTTGAACTTAAGTTCCGCTTTATTGATCTTCAAATGGTCATCAATCCTCGACAGGTGGGAAGAATTCAGAACAGTTTTGACAAAAAGGTTGCAGGTAGTTGAACTCCATGAGGGAAAGCTGGACAAAATAAAAGGTGCCTATTTGGGTACAGGGTTGAGCTTGACAGAAATGGACCTGAGACTTCAGAAATACAGTAATGAGCTTCAAAGTAAGCAGAAAAATTTGTCATTCAGTTTGTTTTATTTAGAACATGAGACAAAGATCTTCAGAGAAGTGCACGATATGATGCATTGGTTTGCGGGAAAACATGTTCGAAACGTAGCGGTAAGCTTCTCTTTTAATTAGTGCAGAGTTTGATTTCAGTCAGTTGCTGGTAATATTGCCACAGCTTCACCGATCTCCGATTTGAACCCAATCTGGATGGCAGCTAATGCTGAGGTGGTGTTGGAATCAGAAGAACGTGGAATTCGAACCTTTCCTATAGATGAAAAGTTTTTCCTTGGGTACAGAAAGACGGTGATTGCAGCAGATGAAATTGTCAAAGCAATTTGGGTACCGCTCACAAAAGAGGTTGGTAGCTACTCTTCTTTTCTTAATTTTAGTTAAGAATCAACATTTCAAAGCTTATAAACAAGCTCAACGACGTGAGGACGATATTGCAATAGTCACTGGAGCATTCAGTGCTACAATAAATCCTACGACCCATATTGTAGAGAACATTAGGATTGCGTATGGAGGAATGGCTCCAACAACTAAACTCGCTTTAAATACGATGAAAGAACTCAAGGGAAAGTGAGAACTATTAAATTTATGTTTTCTACAAACATTTAATTAGGAAATGGAACGAAGAATTGCTCAACTCTGCCTTGGACCATTTAACCGCTGAATTTGCTCTTCCACCCGGTGTCCCTGGTGGAATGGCCCGTTACCGTCTTGCTCTAACGTTGTCGTTCTTCTTGAAATTCTATTTACAAACCGCTGATGAGTTGAATGTTTCAAAAACAGCTCATATTACCGAAATTGGATTAGAAATACCTGAAAAATTGCATGCCAGTCAGGTTTATCAGGTAATTTCCGCATATTTTAAGTCTGATAAATTATAGGAAGTGCCAGCAGATCAAGATCCCAACGATCCTGTTGGAAAACCGTTGCCACATGCCTCGGGAGTGAAACATGTTACTGGAGAAGCTATTTATTGCAACGATGTCCATATTGCTGGTAAGTCTTAGTCAATTGTCCTTTTTGTCATAAAAAAAGTCAGAAAAGATAAGATTACAGACTGTCTACATTTGTGTCTGATACTTTCTCCGATTGCCAGAGGAACACTCCAATCCATTGATTATTCAAAGGCGAAGGAAATAGACGGTGTTGTAGCATTCTTTGACGCATCTGATTTACCAACAGCTAACAAATTGGGACATGCTAATGATACTCCAGTCTTTGTAGAATCTGAAGTAATCTATAGATTGATCTTCAAGAAAAGAGCTTTTAGATTACTTATCACGGCCAGCCGATTGCTGCCGTCGTTGCTGACAATCACGAAACAGCTCGAAGGGCGGCAAATGCTGTCAAATTAGAATATACTGTAGCCAAACCAACAGTAACTGTTGAAGACGCTATAAAAGAAGAAAGTTACTTGGGAAGTCAATTTGTTATTCACTCCTCTTTGTTGAATAATAATGAGAGGATAACCAATGATTGGAGCCAATATGACAAGGTAGTCGAAGGAGAGATCAAAATGGGTGGACAGGTAACTTTATCAAAAATATTAACAACGGAGATGTAGGAACACTTTTATTTGGAAACTCAGCAGAGCATTGTAATCCCTCATGAAGATGATGAATTGGAGATCATTGCCAGTACTCAAGGAGTTCATGATGTTCAAATGGAAACGGCAAAAGTCTTAGGAATACCGGCTCATAAGGTTGTCTGTAAAGTGAGAAGAATTGGAGGTGGCTTTGGAGGAAAAGAATCTACCGGTGCTATTTCTTGTGTCCCAGCCGCCTTGGCTGCCAAAAGGTTAGAAGTTATTTCGTTTCATAAAGTGAGATTTACAGATTGAGGAAACCAGTCAGGGTAACCCTAGAAAGGTTTGACGATATGGCCATTACGGGAACGAGACATCCATTCCGATTCAACTACAAGGCCGCTCTGGATAAGAATGGAAAACTAGTCGATTATGACGTGACGGCTTACAGTAATTGCGGCCACACATTTGATCTCTCTGTTGGTGTGATACGTAAGATTTTTAAACCGCTGCCAATGATAATGTCTTTTAGATCGAACGATGGTTCATATCGACAATTGTTATAAATTTTTAAACGCAGACATTACGGGGAAAATGTGCAAGACGAATATTTCTTCAAACACTGCTTACAGGTAGATAAATTCACCGTTTCTTTACTAATATCACCATGCAGAGGATTTGGGGGACCACAAGGAATGTTCTGTACTGAAACATTGATGCAACATCTAGCTGAAGAACACGGTCTGGATCAAATAAAGGTAGTCTTTTCTGTACGTTTTAAAACCAGTGCTTAGCTAAGAGAGAATAACTTCTACGAGGAGGGTGATTGTACGCCCTTCGGCATGCACTTGAATCAGTGTAACATCAAGAGAACATGGTACGAGTGCAAAGAAAGCGCCGAATATGAGAGAAGATTACAAGACGTACAAAAATACAACAGGTAAGTTCAACCACTGCTTCAAATAACGGGTATTTTAGAGAAAACAAATACCGCAAAAAAGGACTCTTCTTGATGCCTACCCGTTTTGGAATAGGCTTCGGAATAAAGCACCTCAACCAAGCAGGAGCCTTAGTCATGATCTATACTGATGGAAGTGTGCTGATTTCCCATGCTGGTATGGAAATGGGACAAGGACTCCATACCAAAATATTACAGGTTTAATTAATGTTCATCTTATGAATTCAAGGGTTTAGATAGCTGCACGATGTCTACAAATCCCAATCGAGAAAATACACATTCATGAGTCTGCCTCTGATAAAGTGCCCAATGCTTCGCCGACGGCAGCCTCCGTGGGATCGGATCTCAACGGGCTTGCTGTTCAGGTATCTGTAAAGATTTCCGATATACGCCCGTTCTAGGATGCTTGCCGTCAATTGAATGAAAGATTGAAACCCGTTAAAGAAGCTAATCCTAAAGATTCTTGGGAGCAATGGGTTCACAAAGCTTATATGGATAGAATCAGTCTGTCAGCAGCTGGCTTTGGCATTCTCCCGTACCATCCAGTAGATTTCGCCAAGGGAATCGGAGCTGAACTGTTCAGTTATTGCGTTTATGGAACAGCATGCTGTGAAGTTGAAGTGGACTGCCTAACTGGCGATCATCATGTAATCATTTCGCTTGCTTAAAAATTCTATGCGATTCAGTTATTGAGAACAGACATTGTCATGGACGTCGGCGATTCGTTAAATCCTGCCATCGATATTGGACAAATTGAAGGAGCTTTTATTCAAGCGAGAATTTTTAGTTGAATTAATGTAAAAGTTCTTCAGGGTTACGGCCTTTTCACAATGGAAGAGATTAGAATTAGACCCGATGGAATAAGACTGACACGTGGACCAGGCAATTATAAGATTCCCTCAGCTGACGATGCTCCTCGACATTTCAATGTAGAGCTACTGCGGGGAAGTAGTAACAAGTCCGCCATCTTCTCTTCTAAAGCCGTCGGGGAGCCGCCGCTATTCCTCGGAGCATGTGCTCTTTTCGCTATTCGTGAAGCTATCAAAGCATACAGAGTAGATTTGGGAAAGACAGGCTACTTCCGATTCGATTCACCAGCAACTCCAGAAGCTATTCGAATGGCTTGCGAAGACGAGATTTTGAAGAAAGTACCACAACTTCCCGAAGCAGGAACATTCACACCCTGGACTGTACCTCTTTGAAACGTTTTAGTAAAATTATTTATTTTTTTTTGTTCATCTTTGGGAATTGATAATATTCGTATCAGAAACAACAGTTGATCACATTCCTGAAAGTATCTTCTACATGGAAAACACCAAACGCGTGATTCAAAACCATGTCTTCTTGCATTCGACTGACTATCCTCTATAACATTAAAATTAAAGAGAAAATGGATGATGGAAAGTGCCTGTAATTGGGGAAGAATCGCCATAATAGGAGCAACTCGAACAGCTGGCTCTCCAACCATTTTGATATGTCGAAGATAGAATACTAATTCATTTACAATCCGTTTTCTGACCAAGGCTGCTGTTTCTTCGCAATCTTTAGTCTCATCATCTGATAAAAAATTATATAAATCACTGTAAAGAACTAACCCAAATCCCAGAATAATATGGAAACCAGCGCCAAAAATTCAATTTCATCCAGCGCCAGTTCATTCATTGGAAGTAAAACACATCGCCGGTGTTTGTCAAAAATATCCCCGAACATTTTCACTGCCTCTTTGTAGGTCATCTGACTTTTTTCTGCCAGTTCACAGAAAAATGTTTCGGGGTTTGTTAGTAAAATGTAATCTCCAGAGGGAAGAATAAAGACCTCTTTTTGTTCTGAATTTGTTATTTCTTTCAGCAGGTCCGCATACTTTTCAATGCTCCGAAGTAGCCAGCCTCCAACACAATGAACTTTCTCAAAAAGGCTCGAAACAAGTTTCTCTGAAAGAAACGGAAATTAATCACAGAAACAACGAACCTTTTGTAGCACTGTGTGGTTCTTCAGTACAATAAAAGACTTGGCAATAAAATTAGCGACCAAGTCAATTTCCTTGACGTTTATCTCATTCGCTTCACTGTAGGTTGTTATTTTCGGATCGGGTTTCTACAAGGATATCAAAGGAAATAAATAGGAATCCCACATTTATCACAGAGCAATTTCTGTTATGGATTAACCTCCTGCCAGTTTCCAGTAGTTGGTAGTTTTCCGCCATGTGTAGAAGCGATGGCATACCCAGTTCTTTACTCAATATAATGGGCAGATCCTAAAAAAATTCCTGGTCTTCCCGGTACTTGCGAAGCTCTAGTTACAGAAATCTCCGAAACTCCCAGCACATTTATTTGATCACATTCTCCATAATCCAATCTGTCTACATATCGCTGAACAGCTGTTTTTTTCATTCCAACGCGCAAACATTTTTCATATCTACAGGAGCGGCAGATACTTCTCAGAGCTAAAAATGCCAATAATTGCCTCTATTTCCCTGACCTGAAGTCGTCTCACAGTTGTTTGATAATCGACAGACGTACTTCAGTTGCATAGCAACGGTTCTTCGAAAGAAAGCAGCGCACGCTCTGAAAATATCTTTGACACCCAGATGAGAATATGATATACCTGCATGTTATAACTCCAAAGTGAGTCTCTTGACTCGGGCTATCACATACAGCACAGCCTTTAGCTTTAGAAATAAAAGATAATGAAGACGAAGCTCGATACGGGGAGGATCTGTCGGTAGGTACCATCCCAGTAAGCAATCTGAATGGAATACTTTGTTGACTAGAAAAGAAGAAGAGAAAAGTACAACTTTCATCAGATTTGCTGATTGTGAAGTCAAAAAGGAAGAAAATATGATCTATGAACTAGAATCTTTTTGCTCGTCGGGAAGAATTAGACCCCGTTGCATCCAATCGATTACGCTTATCAATGACCACATGGGCCGAAATGTGCCGAGCTCCGTCATTATCATGACATCAAAGAGGTAATATCTACACATTAATTATTCAAATATGACATACTGCACACAGAATTCTGTTCCATTTTGTGTTCTATATGAAGGAAAAAGATTTTTTCGGATATAGTTTATTAATACAGCTGATAAATGGGTACGTGCAATATGAGTCATACAAGGAATTAATTATTACATGACAATAATGACAAGATAAGGTTTGTTGTATTACGACAATGGGGCATTATAAAAAATATATGCTGTCTAGTGCCTAAATGCTCCCAGAAGTATGATTAGCAGGTGGAGCTACTGGCGGGGCAATGACTTTCTTCACGATGAAGCAACGGATGACGATTTTGAAGGTGTATTTCCTATAATCGCTGATCACGCAAAGGATGATAATAGGATCAATGATATGAGCTATGGGAAGCATAGCGGTGGAAGCTTGAGAAACCAAAGGCATGTAAACTTGTAACAAAGCCAAGATATAACTGCACAACGGTGGAGAAAAAGTAAAAATACACGGGATAATTGTCTAAAAGTTAAAGTTGAATTATTTTAGAATTTTACCTGTACAAGAAGGAGGTAGAATAAACGGCGTTGTAATCGTTTGTTGGCAGGGCTCAAATTAACAGATTTCAAGCAGCTCATTATTTTATAGGTGCAGGAACCGCAAATAAGAATAAATTGTAGCATCATCAATGTCCATGTGAGAAGAATACCCCCAGTTCTGGGCACTAGAGACCCATCTGATTCCTTTAATCTTTCATTTATTACTGTCAGTCGCAAAACTTACAAACATCGGTGCTCCAACATATGACACATGGAAGAGGTCCACAATAGGCTCGTCAACTTTGTTATAGGCGAAGATACTAGCCATTCCTTCATTTTGACACATATAGACGTAAATTGGTGATCCGCAGACGATCAAAGGTATTGAAGAAATGGCCAGAGTTCCAAGAAAGTAGGGGTATTTTGAGTAAAACTTTAAGTATTCTTTTCTAAAGGCATCAAGTATAGTCTGTTTCAAATGGAAATGTCTCGCTGCGAAACGGCGGGATTTCAATTTTTTGAAATTTGCAACAAAATTTATTTTTATAAAAATAGCACTTTTTTGGATTCGCCATGATTTATGCTAGTTCTTGTATTTTTTCGGTAGATCAGAATTTTGGTAGGTAAATGCAATAAAAACTAACATTAAAATAAGGGAGAAATTCACAGAAAATTGCATAAGCAAGAAAGCAAAATCGAGCATCTGACCCATCTAGACAGGCCGAGCGCTCTATCTAGATCGATTTAACCTTTAACCACCTACATATCCGTTTGAAACAGGCTATATTAGATAATTCCTGAAACCTACGCGCAGACTATCAGGCATCGATAAATGAAGGAATGTTCCAAAATGAGCATCAAGACGAGATAACAGTTGGCAAAGGTAGCTATTAGATACGATCCTAATAATTGAGGAACTCTGTTTTCTGTTGCATAGAAGAGCCAGCCTTTTTTGCCCGGTTCCATTACCTTCAAAACGCGTTTAGTTTAAAAAATTTCTTACGGGAACGAGAAGAAGAGCAATTAAAGTGTAAATTACTGCAGTTAGCGAAGTGAGGAACAGAAGAATCTTATACGAGCCTATCTCTCTTCCCGAGCTGAAAGATATCACAGTAAATCATTTGGTAAAATAACTGACTGGATGAGAATTATGGGTATTAGAAGAATATTCAATATTATAGCAATAATACTTCCAGCAGCTTCAAATAGAGAAACCGCTGGGTAAACCATTCCGCGGTCTCAAAATTGTTTTAGGAACTTCGCTTTGAGAAACGACCTCATTATGGATTGAGTTTACTTTTCATTATTTTCAGCACTCGGTAAGAAGGACAGCTACAAAATATTTTAATTGTATTCTGGGATATTAGAGAGATCAGATACGTCGACAGTGAAACCCGTGAATTAATGAGGAGCAACTTTAAAAGAAGATGTCCGACATATGAGGCAAAAAGGCGGCGACATATTAAGAACTTATAAGATTACTCAGGTTGATGTTGGACCTCAGTTCAAATTGATAGCATTAAAATGTGTCTTGAGGAATAAATGACAAATCTGGTAATGTACCTAGAGTTATGTGAATTGTGTCTATTTCAGATTTATCGTAACACGTCGATACCACACTAAAATGACGCAACTTCCTTCAAAATATATTTATTCATATGGGGAAGTACATTTTACCAAACATATGATGATTGCAAAGCACTAGAAGGGAGATCAGTGAATGACACAGTTCGATTTCTATTGGGCTCGTTACTTGGAAGTAATCTAGCTTCATCATATCTTTCTGAACCAGGGATCACTAGTTTTGGAGCCGTAAATGATAAGTTTCGGAACTCATAGGCGTCTGTTAGGAGAAACAGGCACACAGAGAAATAGACACCCCACTCGAAGACAGCTCCAGTCGGAAGGATATCCTGAAATGACTGTTCTCATTCGGTACGCAGTCTTACCAAAGGAGAAGGAGTTGTCCTATCAAAGTTGTGACCCCTTAACTCAAAGACCTTTATCACTAAACTCTTGATATTTGTCAATTGGAAAAAGAACTCACTATTAGCTGCACAAGAAGTAACAGCCGCTGCTATACACGACCTCGCTATAAATAACTTTGTCCTTGCAATATTTGGATCAATCACAAAGTATGAAAAAACTGTGTGAATCCAAACATAAACTATGACACAAATTAGAAGAGTCAGGCTAGCATACGTTTGAATATAAGGTATTTTCGTCTTCTGAAAGGGAAAATAAGCTGTGAAAATGGAAAACCAACAGGGAAGTTGACACTCATTTGCATGGAAATAGCTCCCAACATTCCGATACACATATGAAAAAAGGAGAGAATTCTCCTTTTTGTCACATGATTTTCCAGTGAAAAATAAGAAATCAGCTCCCGGTGCTTGAGATACGCCCAAATGGCCACTATAACTTGGAAATGAGAAAGAAAAAAAGAGAAAGGGCGAACGTACCCATAACAGCCATATGATTAACCATCAAGCTATAGACATTACTTTCCGGTGTTTTTATAGCAATTTCACTGCAAATATATCTCTTAAAATCTAAGCTAACATCCTCATACCTTAGAAAAGGCCATCTTCCTGGTAAATGAGCATAGTGATAGGATAAAAGAAGGCTGAAATTGATAGAATATATGGAAATAACAAGCAGTACCATATTAACACCATTAAAAGGCTGTATGCGGACAAAATAAGAGGTACAATCCATACATTTTCAAAGGCCATTGAGTGCAAACCGATTATCAGTTAAGATCGATAGTGTGCAGGCCTCTTGTCTCTGTGAAAAGGGCTATTTAAGAAATTTTAAAACATTTACAAAATCTAGTCTACTCTCGATCAGCTGGATTGGGTTACACAAGTGCGTCTTTTTCTCACTTTACAAGCCAGCTGAGATTTAATAAAATCTTCATCCAGCTGCATTTATGTTAAACATGAGCAAGTGCAGAACCTTTATGACTATGAAAAGGCTGTAAAAGCAGTTTCATAAAAAGTCGGTTAATCCAGCTTTTGTGTTCCAGTAAGCCATCGAGCAGGATTGAGACGATCTCATAAGTTGAAGATGCTACCAGCTGGCGACTTATCCATAAGCCTAATTGACGGGAGGGGGAACCTGCTCTAAAGTCATGGAGAATGTGCTCGCAGCTGAATGGCTAAGACCAGTTTCCTTTTAAGAGTTTTAGGACAAGAAACCAGAACGGATGCCTATATAACAAAGAGAGCTTCTATCAGGGCTACCCATTGGCTCTCTATCCCTTTTCCAAGATGAGAATCTTCTTCGTTTTCTTTCTTTTTGCTTCCGTCGTCCAAGGATTTCTGTTTCCAAGCCTGGGGGGAGGAGGAGGGGGCTGCTGCTCGTGTGGATGGTAGGTCCTTTTCAGTTCTTCCTAATAACGTTTTTTACAGCGCTGCTCCACCTCCACCACCTCCTCCGCCTCCTCCGCCTCCTCCACCAATGTAATTCACTTTTATTCGAAAACAATAAATTTAATTGGATTTTAGGTGTGCTCCACCACCTCAGCCCTGTGGATGGTAATTGATTATAGCTAAGTTTACAGAAAAATTTCAGTGGTTGTGGAAAGTGATTGACCAAAGAAAGTTCTGCCGAATCTCTATAATTACCACAAATAAATTATTCTGTCTCTAATTAGTTTTGAAGATACTTGATTACTACAACTTCTGACGCCTATAAACTGCCCCCTTAACCCATGGCATGACCTAATAATCGGACAACGAGAAGATTATTTGGCGCCGGTAAACCGGCTATTTCAATAGAATAACTTGGCTTATGACCCTCTGCAGATGCATATTCTACAATCAATATGTAGTTTGATGAAAATAGTAGATGCAAAAATTGCATGTCTCCAGTTTTTACGCATCGACTTCATCCACTTGACCATAGTCTGGCAATATTCTTATAATGACTCACATGTTCAAAAAAGCTTCTTAGACATTCAATGATATAAGTACTTAATTCCCTCTTCTCATTTATTTGACTAAGCCTCAATGGTAAGGGCATCGAGAACCTGCTCGCATCAAAGAGTGAGAGGTTTCAATGGCCTCCGCTCATCTTACGAAACTTGTCCATTATATTGCCCTCAGAACGTATAAAAGCAAAGGTATGGCCAGCTACCCATTCTATTCCCTAGGGTTCTTTTTTTGTTTCAAACCTTGTATCAACTGAAATTTCAGAATGAGAATTCTCTTCGTTTTCATGCTCGTTGTCGTTGCTCTGTCTAACGCTTTTTTATTTCCGATGGGAGGCGGAGGCGGCGGTGGATGTGGTTGAGTTATTTGCTATGGCTTTATGATATATGTTCAGGTTGTGGTGCTCCTCCTCCTCCTCCATCGTGTGGATGGTAACAATTTTTCAAATAAATAAAAACAAAAACATTTCAGCGCTCCTCCACCCCCGCCTCCCAGCCCATGCGGCTGTGGAAAGTAGAAAACCGACGATACTAGATGTTCTCATACCATAAGCAATTATCTGTATATCTGTCCAGTAAAGTACCTTCGTCACTATAGTCGATTTTGAGAATTTTGAAGGTACTCGTACTTTTTCTCGATAGCTCCACGCATGTGTTATTGTTAACCGGGCCGAGTCTCCAAACAAAAAGTTTGGAAAAAAATCATCGGAAACATAGGTCATTGAGTTATTTTGGTCACTAAAAATCGACACTTTTAAAGAATTCTTTGTATTGGTCACACACATTTTTTTGATGCTGATCACGATGATATGCGGGGTTTACCAGGAGGAGGCCTGGAAATACCCTCACCCGTACAGGGGTGTTCCATAATGGGAAGATTGAGATCAAAATTTTGACCGCGGTGTGATCGCTGGCCCACAACTTCACTGGCTTGGACTCTATGGCAACATCGACTTCCCAAACAAAAAATCCCCATCAACTGGCGATTACTCGACCTAAACCGATCGCTACACGGCCTGAAAACAATTTTTCCATAGTTTTAGAGGCTGCTCGTTGCGGTGAAAGTGAAATCGTAAAATGTTGGGGCCCACTCGATTTTGTTTTCTTACAAATTAGTCGGGAATCAAGGTAATCTCCATCAAATCGAAGTTAGCAAAATCCAAATTTCTTTCTTTGGGATTTTGCAGATTTCGCATATTCTAGCATATCAACTTCTGATGAAGGTTTTTTTGATACAGCAACTCCATTTTTCACTTTTGAAGAAGTTACAAAATGACGCCATGGGGTAAATTAACAAGAATTTATCTTAAAATCCTTGGTCCGATTATTGTGCAAACATTTTAGGTTTTAAGTTTGAAATGCTTGCTGTTGCCATCAAAAATATTTTGTTATTCCAGATAGGGTATGTTCGCGCAGTTAATTTAAAACAGATATCAGCTGATTTACGTCTTACGTAAAGATGTTTTCTGTGCAAGATGCTGAGCTTTGATTTTGTTGGACAGAAAATCTTCTGTTTCCAGGTAATTATTTTGCAAAAATCGTTCACTGCTTTCTTGCACGCGCCTGATGTTCAATATTTTGTGCCTTTGTGCAGACGCACCCCCGCAATTTCGTCTATCATCTGAACAGCTGCAGTAAATTGTAGCGTTTCTTGTTGAAAAGCGATAATATTCGTGACCTGGGCCTCGCTTTTGCAGCCATCGATTATCATCATTATACCTGTGCGTCTCGGAGAATTCATTAGTCTGCAGCTCTCTCTCCTGTGAGCATGCCGTGTCCTCTTGCTGGTTTGTCTTTTCTTTTCTATTGATTAACCTGCCCTAGAAATGGTTCCTCTTCTTGCTGTTGAGCATGAACTTGGTGTTTTGATGAATCGTCTTGGTGATAGAGGAATTACTCTCAATCGCAATATTACTCCATTTTTGTTTGCTGCACAGAATCGCCATGCAGAACAAAGAGGTATATTATTTTCATTAAATGACATCCCTCTCTGTTTTAGCACAAGAAAATGAACAAACTCGTCAAGCAGCCGAAAATGATGCGCTCAGCACGTCTACTGCAACAGCCATTGAACCTGACATTCAGGAAACTCTCAATACATCAACCATGACTGCTGTCGAACCGAAAGCCGACGTTCTGAACACTTCCACAATGACGGCTATCGAGACAGAAGATGTTCTCAACATTTCGACTCTCACTGCAATGGAGCCGGAGGTGGAAGATGTTCTCAATACTTCAACCATGACGGCAATTGAGCCAGAGGAGCTCAATATCTCCTTCAACACCGCCGTTGAATCGGAGGAGCAGAATGTTCTCAACATTTCGTCTCTATCGGAAATTGAGCTCAATGAGGTTTTTATTTTATCTTTATATACTTTTATTTGCTTCAGGAAGAGCTCAATACTTCGACTCTTACTGCTATAGAGCCGGAAGTCGAAGATAATGCAGACGCCAAGGTCGTCGCTACCCTTTTGGCAGACCAACCAACCTCTTCAACCAGCGATACTTCAGACTTGGACAAGCATCAGGAAAATGTGAAGGCTTTCCCTTTAATTTAACACATTAATATTTAGTGTGCTCGTCGCTGGATGAAACAACTGGATTACATTCGCAGAAATCCAAATTCTGATCATTCCAATGGATTGAAAGCTATGCTTGATGAGATGAAGACTACCTGGTTCTAATCAGTAAAAACAGCTAAAAATATTTCATTCTTGTGTCTCTTTTTGAATCTATGATGATATTACTTTGATTCCATTTGATATTCTCCATTTATAACTGTCCAATAAATATTTAGCTAGCCAGTGCTGTTCATGTTGCCATGACAACTCGCCGAAGTGACCCTGCTATTCCATTTGTTCCGCTAAATTTTCAGCTGCAGCAGCATGGCTGAAGTGTACATTTCTGGGGAAATTGAATCTGCAGAAAGTTTTGGCGATAATCGTTTATCTTGTTATTGGAGATTGCAAATAGGTGGGTCAAAAGATCAAGAAGGCAGGGAGCTTCCTGTTTCAGGAGGTGGATGGCGCGTTGTGGAAGGAGAAGTCGAGGGTCAAACACAGACGGACCTTCCTTCTTGCTTCGACAAAGCTTACTTTGCTCATCCAGTGGATATACACTTGGCTACAAAAACAATTCAAGGTAGTTTTTGGTATTTCCTTTAAATATGAATTAGGCTGGCCCCAATTGCACTTCCAAATGTGGCATTTTGACACATATGGTAGACAAGAATTATCAGGATACGGATCAACGTTTATTCCTTCTTCACCTGGGGAACATGAAGTCACCTGTCACATATGGCGACCAATGGGATCAACAAGAGAGGAAATGATGCATTCTTTCGTGGGCGGCGGTCTCCAGGCAAGTGGTTTTTTTTGCCCTAGATTTATTCTCTTTTTTAGTTGGGTAATATGCACATGATAGAAGATCCTGAAGAACGGTCGAAGATCAACACTGTTTCTATGGGCCAGCTGAGACTACGTCTGAACGTAATTACCCGTCATTTTGATCGTTTCGGCATTCTTGCATAATAAAGAGATATCGGAAATAATCATAAATCAAATTGTTTTCTATATTTTTATTAATCTAGAATAGGAGAAGGAGATTTCCTAGTATCGTGGGTAAATGGAAACAGGAAGGACGTTCCTGTTCCTCTTTCGCATAACAATTCTCACCCTCAAGTGCATGCAACATAGACCAGTATATATTCTCATGTTTATCACCGCAAAAGCTTAGTCAATTTCTAGTCCCTCGTCTGTTTCCAATTATCTCGATGTTTCAAAAATACAGGACAATTTGCTTGTCTTCTACCTTTTGACAGCAGATTAGACACGGTTTGCGGATGGAACATCGTTTGTTTATGCCTTCAACAGTAACTGCAAAAATTTTCTCCGAGAGAGCGAATTCTGCCCTCCTGTTCACGACTCTTTTGCCTTCTAATTGAACAACGTTGTGGAGTCTCCGCCCAGTCTAGCAATCGATTCTCTTCTCTGACTCTCACGGACGCTTATTTTCTACATCTGTCAACGCGTAACGTCTTCAGTGCATCAAGATTTCAAAACGATAAGTCTCCTCCTTTTTCTCAAGACCCCCAGACTTTCTGGTGCTTTCACGAGAAAAATCTCTGAAGGCCAGCAAAATGCAGCCTTTTGTCCTCGCAATCCGGAAGAAAGATCCCTTGAACGATGGCATGCTAAGTCCTTTTTGAGTGCTCGTTCCCTCTGCGCAATGCTTATTGTCGGAGAAAACGAAATTTCTTCGCCTGCTTTCCTTGGTCCATTCCTCGCAGCTGAGCTCTAAAACGGATTAAAATGGCAAAAAAAGCTAACAGCTGGCCATCTTCTTTTAGCAAAAATGGCCCAGGTGGCTTATTCCATATTCAATCTATGGCGCTGTACTGTTTTCCATGGTTTTCGACATATCGTTGGAGAAATTTTTGGACGAGACTTATTTCTTGAACAAAGAAATGCATATTTACCTTTTTGACCCATATGATTCCCTTCAAGAGCCCTAAAATAAACAAAACTCATAGGTTTGATAACTATTACTCAGGCTTGGTCTGTCTCTAAGGACTATTGACACCAATCTCTTAAAAAGTATGATCATTTCACAGAAATCATACTTCATATGATGGACTTTGCCTTCGCGATAAGAGATGCAGCTGATGTTTATTGCCTCTACCGCCGACAAATGATCTCTGCACCCAGGGCAAAAAATAACACAAGTGGCCATCAAAAGTATCTTCTTTTTTAGTCCACTTCCTTCCTATTTTGACCATTGAGATAGAGGGCTTTTTTTCCAATAGAGAATCTGTTTCGGCAAACAGCTCTCTGCCTGTTTGATCAGAGCTATTTGTTTCCGCATTTTCGCCACACGCTAGTATCTTTTACTGCTATTCTCTTCGATCCTTTGATAACTTATAAGTGAATTCGAACGGGGTTAGATTTTTTTCTATTCTCAGCCTCTCAACGAACGAACATCAAAAATCAAGTTTCCTCGCCTTTATATGGGGGCAATTATGTGATTTATTAGAAAGTGACGACAACCATGATATTTCTTTCTTGCTAACAGAAGGCGTAGACAACTATTGAAATCTATCTGGGCTTATCCCACGGGACAAGCAAATGATCACTCAAGTCGGCAGACTAGTGAGCAGTCAATGGATCCATAACTCCTCTTTGCCTATTCATTTTGAGTGCCAAGATGTCTGCTCACCCATTCTTTTGTTTAGCGTGGTCAGTTTTACTCGACACTCACCCCACGCTGTCAAGCAGCCCCTCCATATCAATTCTCCTCTTTTTTTTCTGGAACAATAAACCGGTTAGAAGTCGTAGATTTTGTCATTTTTCTTTAGGAAGTTGATCATTGCAGACATAGGTTGAAAAAAAGGTGCGGAAGATTCCGGCTGGCAGGTGCCAGCTGGCGAAAAGGTCAATAGTCCCAGCGACGAAGACCTCTCTCTCTCGTCGAGGGCCTTTTTCCCTGTTATCAGTTTACCATATGTGAATCAATTTTTCCGCACCGTGTCTGGTATAATCTGGATTTTTTGCCCTAAAGATAACAGGGTTAGATTCCACTCTCCTTGGCAGTCCTTACCAATTTGTCGATGGGAACTCTCTCTCTCTCTCCGCTCACATTCTCTTTTAGTCCTTAATTTATTTTTGAGTGAACAATTTTCAGCCTTGGGCAGGGCGAGAAGATGCCGTCCAAAAGCTGTGCCCACAAATTTAATGCCAAAAAAATGCAGGAAAGGGTCGACAATCTCATTGCCTTTATGAAGAATGCGACACCAGCACAGGTTCGTTTATTCATTTTGAAAAGGGCGAGGGCAGCCGGGCAGTCGATGTCTCTCGTGTAATTAATATCACGCCCTGACACTCCCAGTCGGATTATCCCGATTTTCGCGGTAGACACAGCTGGTATAATCGCGCAAATAGCCTTGTTAAAAACGTTCGCTTAGAACAGGGAAAAAATTTCAGATGACGGCAAAGCTTCATGATATCTGGGCAGCTTCTGAATCAACGATTACCGAGGCTCAACTACTTCTGACTCTAGGTAACTTTTCCCTGTGTAAAGTAAAGCTTTGCAATAGGAGCTGATCCGGGTTGCCTTTACGAAAAAGACTACGGGACTAAAACTTTAAACGATCGGGTCGTCGACGGGAGCGTCTGTATGGAATGTATTCCACAATTTGAAGAATTCCTTGAATTTGCGGGTGTTATTTATGAAGAAATGTGTGAGCGAGTAAGTTTATTGGCTTGTAAATAGGAAGATGATAAACTAGGCTCCCATCAAATTGAAGAAAGGCGGTCGGCCGCACTCGGAACATCTTCCTTTGTGTTTGGATGGCGGTGGAATGAGAGGGCTTGTTTCTGTGGTAACTTATCGTCTTTGCTCTCAGTTAATATTCTTAGGTTTGCCTCATGTTCTGTTCTAAAAGACTGCTGGGAAATCAATCACTTCCTGATTATTTCGACTGGCTCATTGGCACAAGCACGGGTTCCATCTTGGCTCTTTCGTTGGAAAGTGGCCGCTCTCTTCAAGATTGCTTCTACCTTTACTGGGATATGAAACGGCATATATTTCTAGAAGGTTCAACAATGTCTAGACTACTTGGAGACCAGGTGTTGCATTATTTAATCAAATTATGTCCGTCGTTTAGGTCCGCCAACAGACAAAAAACATTGATAAAGTACTGACGGACTGCTTCCCAACCGAGACATTTAGCCAAAGCAGCCGTCGTATTACAGTTCCAGCTCTTGACATTTCTTGCACCCCGGCTAGGCTTCATATTTTCAGGTTGAATCTCGCCGCCAGTTTAAAATAACGAAACTTAGGAATTATTCATTCAAATTGCCATTTGGAGCTCGCCTTGACGATGAGCAGGATATGCTGTTCAGAGATGCAGCCAGAGCCAGTGGAGCTGCCCCAACATACTTTGAACCGTGCTTATTGAATGGAAAAGTCTTTGTCGATGGCTCCTTTGTGGCAAATTATCCGCTAAATGTTCTCTTCAAAGTAAGAACCCCCTATTAACATACAACATTTCTAGGAATACGACAATTTTGCTGCATACAACAACAGAATTAAACTGGCTGGAGTTGTTTCAATCGGAACAGGAGAAGCCAACTCTCTGGCTAGAAAGTACAAAAGTGGAAAAAGTCTGAAGACTCGAGTCAAGCACGTCGGCCATTTGAGCACTTTAATTTTGGAACAAGTTGTTGGACAAGATCTGGCTGCCGTTGAAATTGCACAGGATCGTTGCAATGCCCATCAGATTCCCTTCATTAGGATCAGTCCAAAGGTCCGTAATAATTTTCTTATCTCATTGGCTATTTTTTCTCATAAAATATAATTGCTCTTTTAGGGCATCAACGTCAGAATTGATCAAATCAATGACGGCAAGCTGATGAACATGATCTGGACAACTCTTCGCTGGCTGGTAGATCACTTGGATCAAGTTGACAAATTAGGAGAGCTTCTGTACAAATTACATGGCGAACATGAAGAGCGTAAACGTCGCAGCAACACTGTTCTCTAATGTGTGTATTTATTGTGTGTTTTCCCGCATCCCTCTAGTTTTCATATTTAGCCATATTTTGTTTTCTTGTAACGATCAGGATTTCATGACATTACGGATACTATACTTTCCCTTGTTTTTTTGCAGCCAAATTGCAATTCTGTTTTATTTAGTGCAATGCCATTTGATACACTCCAACCCAGTGAGTTTTGTGTCTCCGGGTAGCTATTATTTACATTTTATTAAATTACTGTGATATACTTGTATTATGGGTGTTCCTATCAATCGGTTTCCACGTTTCTCCAAGGAAAAGGGACGACCTAATGGGAAAAGTACAGGTAAATGATCTTCTCTGGATACTCTCTTCTTTTAAAATCTCTGCCAATGACCTGGAGACCAATTCCATTTATTAGCTTTCATAGTTTTTGTCATCTCTCTTGGGCTGCATCTTTCGGAAACCCTCGCTTTCCTGGTTAGCACCAAAAAGCTGAACCTATACATCGGTTAAAATGATCCCAGAGAGATTTCATGATGTACAGTAGTGGCCAAAGGCAAAAATTTAGACCAGGAAGTCTTCCCGTTTGGTGATGAGTCTCACTCTAATTTACACAGATTTAACCTCATTTTCCTCAAGATCTTGGCCAAAAAATGGAATATTCCATACTTTTGGTTTCTGTTTCTCGCATCTTCCAATCGTGGGGATACGTCTGTTTACTTTAAAAGTTTATAAATCTAATTCCCGAATATCGAAATGTCTCTAAAGTTTTGGTTCAACTGTTCGCGCTAGGGTCCGTAGCTTTGGGTACGCGTACCCAAGTAACAGTGCACTTTTGGATTCGTACCCAAGTAACAGTGCACTTTTGGATTCGTACCCAAGTAACAGTGCACTTTCCAAAGCGTACCCAAGTAACAATGCGACTTTCTCGACTTTAGTCTATTCTTGTTCTTGCGTATCTGTGATGTTGGTATAGGGGTATTCGAAATGATTGTCCAACTATCAGCAATGATACTTTGTTGTTTGTCCTTTTCAAGCTACCTCTCGGAATTTCTTCTGCCGGATATTCTCTAACTAAAAAGCTAAAAAGAATCTAAATCTCCCGAGGGATTCCCTCTAGTTTCGAGAGCGAGCCTACGGAAGCATTCGTGATCTGTCGATAAAATTAATAAGTAATAGTTTCAATACCCCCTGAACTGGAAAAATAGTGGACCATTCAGCAACTGCGCTGGCGGTCGGCAACAATCACGAGCATTCAACAACAGTGCAGGGGAATTTTGGCCTACCAATGGCTATATTCAATGGATTTTGAGGAAGCATCACTGCCTGATGTCAGCTCTTGCACTGACCACTGGCAAGAATCGCTTTGATCGGTAGGCCAATACAGACGTACATTCGTCCGCTTCCTTTGAGCCCACTCACATATTCATCCTAAGTGATCAGTGTAAGGAATTCCTTGTGCTCCATTCCAATGGAGATATGTTCTGATCTAGATAGTACAAGACCTAGAGCTTCGAACTTCGGGAGCATTAAGAAGACTTATTACTTCGTAAGCGTTGTAAATAAAAATACAAAGTTGGGACTGTCAACCCTGCCCGACAAGTTTCAGAAAAGAATGTGCGAAAGGCTCACTCAGTCAATGCCTGATTTGTTACAAAAACGTCTTTCAATAGACCCCAATCAGGCTTTGGACCTGCCAGAGGGTCAGTCTTCTAGCTTACCCTTGCTTCCCATCGAACAGAAGCCTTCCCTTATAGAAGTTCGTCCCAAGACGCGGTATCTCTTTCTTAGACATAGGAAAGAGGAAAAAACTTAGCCTGATGCCTGTACATGCTGACCAATGAAGAAGAAAATGCCACGAATGAAGTTATATTCTCCCCTGTAGGCGTAAGTCACGGGCCATTCCCCGTTTTCCACTATATATAAAATGCCAAATATTCCAACTGATCATAACAAAGCCGGTATATAAGCGCCGTCTGAGATGTAGCAGATGATCCGCTCATAATAAATCTAGGAGAACTTCTCTGTTATTTCTTCACAAGAAAGACTAGGGAGAAACATCGCAACAAAATGTCATTGCTGATAGTTGGACAATCATTTCGAATACCCCTATACCAACATCACAGATACGCAAGAACAAGAATAAAGTCGAGAAAGTTGCATTGTTACTTGGGTACGCTTTGAAAAGTGCACTGTTACTTGGGTACGAAATAAAAAGTGCATTGTTACTTGGGTACGAATCCAAAAGTGCACTGTTACTTGGGTACGAAATAAAAAGTGCATTGTTACTTGGGTACGAATCCAAAAGTGCACTGTTACTTGGGTACGAAATAAAAAGTGCATTGTTACTTGGGTACGAATCCAAAAGTGCACTGTTACTTGGGTACGCGTACCCAAAGCTACGGACCCTTCGCGCTATATGACAACATGTTTTCTTTCGTCTCCTCTAGGTACATTTCCCCGTGGTGCACCTAAAAATTATATTGATCCTGTCATTGTGTCGCCTACTGGGTAATCTTGGACAGCTTTCTTGTGGAGTTTGCCCTAGCATACTATTGACGCTTATATTTCCTTTTCCTGTTTTCTAGAGAGCAACCTCAATCGATTCCCTGTCAAATGTACACAGCCTCAACAACATGCTTACAATATCCCGAAATTATGAGTTTTCAGGAAACAGTTTATCGCCGTAAAAAAAGATGACCTATGGTCAAAGCATTTCTACGTCATTTTTAACCCACATTGAATTATTGAACCTTTTGATCATCACCTTTTTATTTTCTGTTGCTCCCTCATCTCGTATTGACCGATGTTCTTTTTCCGCTCGTCGGCTGGCTTAAACAAAACATTTCCCACATTGCATTTTTTCTTTAAACACACAGTTAGCAAGAACTCTAATAGTGCACTTCAAGTGCTCCCGTGTCCCTTGGATATGTCGGTTTTATCATAGATTTACACCCGCCGTGACAGTCTGCCCTTACGAAAAGTGTCCGCCATCACCCGGCGTGTGTAATTACGTCGCCAGGCTTGGTTTTGTCGCGGACAGGGTCCAACTGATCTAGAATGTTCCTTCTGACAATGCATTAGTATGCCGGCGGCCCCCTGTTTGGGAAGCTACAATTCTTCTAGAATGTTCCTTATATCCCTCTCGAGTGCCGGGGGATTGTGAAAGGCCTTTACTATCAATTCTGTCGATAATAGTAATCAGTGATCGTTTCTTCATTTTTCTGCGGCGTTTGGTGGCCCATGACAAACAGAGCTTCTCAATTCTTTTAAAACAGGAAAAGGGGAAGATATTTCAGTTCGTTTTCCCATCGAGCCAGATTTATTATAAATAAGACGAATAGTGCAGAAACCTACTTCTTATACAGGAATTATTCAAGGAGGTGTTTTCCCAAGACCAAGATGTTTTTCACTAAGCTTGCTTCTGAGCCCAATGCTTTAAAAATAACATCAGTTGGTCTAGAGGACGCAGATGGGGATATCATAACAACTACTCACCTTCCCTCTCGTCTCACTGCTGAGAATTTGAGGCTTTTCAGACCATTCAGAACAAAAAACCCATTTCCATTTATATTATTCCTTTTAGGCGTCTATGTTCAGAACATGTCTCTTATAGAAAACTTGTTTTCTTTATGATTCCGTTATCATTTTTTGATATCGCGGGCAAATTTTCTTTTGATTGTACTGGGACTAAAAACTAGACTTGTTAACATTCTAGTTCTTCCCTCCTTTAAATAGGCACATGGACAATTTGTTGCTCCATTTTTGGCGAGCATCACATGGCTTGCTGGCAACCGTTGCCTCAATTTATTCAACTGAGCCAACTCGTCAGCTAAGTTAGCTAGAGATGATGATTGATCATTCATTAGTTGAGAGGGTTTGCCAGTTTGTCGGTTGTAGGAGCAATTAGAGCCACCTTTATGGGGTCATCTTATTTCGTCATCAATATTTTTCCCTTTCCTTCTTTCTCTCAAAGAACACCCACAGGTTCCATTTCATGCATCAAACGTGACTATACTCCAATCATTTATTACAGGGTTTTGGTTGTTGTCGTCTGTCTCTTTTTAATAGAAAGATCTTTTCAAATTGCACGCTTCATCACAGTCTGATCGGCCTACGTGTCGAAATGATTTGGGCCAGTCTTTCTTTCCAGCGTTCTCTGCGCTCTCTCGTGGTCCTTCCCCTTTTTCCTATCTGTCCGCAGCGAGAAAGCACGTGGCCTCGGACCCCGCCTCGTGCGATGCACCCATCTCTTTCTCTCTCGTTCATTCTCAAAAGAGCCATTCCATGCAGCCGCCCAGTCGTATCTTTTTCTCGCCAGCGCACATAAAAAAGGTCAAAAGCTAGAAGAAATCGACTTGTTTTCGTTTTGTTCTGCACACATTTTGGGCATTAGGAGGAGGAGGCTTCCCTAGTCACATTTTATACTGCCGCCTTGCGTAATCTTGTCCCCGACATGCGCCCTGCACCTATAAATAACACTCTCTCGCTCCCTTTCTGTTTTCATAAACAGCCCTGGCTTGCCACGTGAGAGAGTCTGCACAGACCGGCAACATTTGAATTTCTATTCAACTGCTCCCTATCGATTCCTTTTCTCTTATTGTAAAAGAAAACGGGAAAACTTCTTATTTTGCAGACACTATCCAACACACTCAAAATGCCTATGGATCCTATGGACGCTATGTGGATGACCAAACCTCCCACCGTCGCTGATGCTTTTGGAAGTTCCAATGTCGTTTTTAAGAGTGCCCTCAAAAATAACAATAATAATAATGAGAGGAAGATGACCATTGCTGCTGGAGAAGCTCCAAAGCTTACTCAAGAACCGTAAGTTTTTCCATCTAATTTTTGGATTCATAGCCGTTATAAAAAATTTATGATTAGCACAATATTACCCAATCTAGGAATCCCATGCCTTGAGACTCTTTTTATCAGCCAGGTGGCAAGACGGGGCAAAAACAATCCTGGGTTGTCGACAGATTGTGAGTACAAGGGCACTCAAATATTTGCCTGGCGTATCTCTGCAATTGATGAAAATTGGTGGCAAGTTGAGGTCGAAAATGTAAACATCACTTGTTTGGGACAGCAGAGACAAAAGAAACCAAAAGAATTTTATTAAATGGGATATTTCAGTTCGTCTCCTGTCGCCATCCCTCGTACCCGTCACTTTTCCATTAGCGAGACCTTTGGCTCTCCTTTTATGAATGCTTTCCAACAATGGGCTGCTTCTCCTCGTCAGCGTTCCATCTCTGTCTGCGAGGTATGTTCTTATCTCCCAGTGCTCTCAATAAACTCTCTTCTTCTAGGAAAATCTCAAGGACATTGTGGCCAAAAAGACCGACAACTGACACCGCTCACTTCTCTCACTCCCCACGTCTTTGATGTGTTGTGTATTAGTTAATCTATTATTCGGGTGCAGCCGTCCAGCATTTGACAGTTGTGCAATTTCTTTCTTTCTTTTACGGTAGTTAATTTGAGTTCGGCTGAGTTATTGTAAATACTTGTAAATACGTGTCAAAGTGACCCATGTTATTTGTTAAACATATTATACGGATAAAGTACATATTTTATGGTGGAAAATAAACATATATCACCTAATGATTTCCTACCTTGTCCTTCAAATTTCGAAAAAAGTATTCGTATCTAAAATGACTGTTGTTATTCTCCGACATTCCGGGTTTTTAGTGCCATAAAATATACGAATTCTTCTTTGCAATAAAGATCACGATTCTTTTTATGGGAAACATTTTTGTACATAAAATGATGTATCAAAATCTCGATGACTCAGGACCAAAAGAGGATCGAGGATAGCGTAATTGGACAACTCACGGATTAACCGTTCGAATGGATATAAATCCGACCACCGCGATTCCCATCCACCTGCCTTGGTGCCTCCACTTTGGAACTGATGAAATCTCTTGTCTGTTTCTTTTCCTTAACCGCCTTGATTTCTGGATATTTGGATCTATCCGTAGTTAAAGTCGACAGGAGGTTCAATAATGATGAAGGATACATAAATCCTTACAAATTCTTCAGAAGAACCATTGTCGTATGTTCCTTTTATTTATCTAGTTGTTTCCTTTTAGTTGCTCAGCAATCTCCCTCCCAAATCCAGTAATACCGCTGCTTGGAATAAATTTCATAATTTTCTACAAAAGACATATAGCCCTGAAAATGCCGTAAGTCCGGTTCAGCTTTATAAAACTCCAAAATTATAGACAAGGATTGAAAAGCTGGCCACTACAATTTCTGACACCATCAATATGCTTCCAGAAATTGTATTCAACTTTTCTCTTTTATATTTACCTATTTTCAGGCCCAGTCTTTAGCTATTGGATTGACAATTGATGGCTGGAACTCTCTGTTCCCCTATGGGCCGCGACAACCATCCACAGCAACCGTGCAGGGAGTAACCGCTTGGCAAATGTTCCAAATGAACATCCGTCAAGTTATCTACCCCGAATTCAACTCAATGTTCTACAATCCATTCGAGTAGATGCTTCTCCTTTTTTTAATTTTTGTATAATTTCAGCACGGAGATGATCGCCACCTTGAACAACTCGGATGTTTTGACTTTTAAAATGAATCTCTTCAAATATTTCAACATGATGGCACCCTACAGAGGATCATATGCCCCTTCTCCAAGTGACCACTATACATTGGACCACTCCTCCGATTACTTCTACTATGACTACAATTCCCAGCCTGATAGCTATAAATACAGTATGAAACATATAACCTCAAAGTAAGATGTCTGGAACTGATGAAGAAAATCATTTGTTATTACTTTGTTCAATTTATTGACTAGATCTTCATGCAATTAAAATGTTAGCAAGGTTCACTACTTGATTAGATTATTTTGTTTGAAAATCCGCTGAGCCGGGGTCCTAGCCGAAATTCTCATGAAAATGGATGTTTGCTATGAAAATAACGTCCTTTTCAGAAAAGCCACTGCCCGCTTGTTTAATTTGGCAACAGATGTGGATATGATTGGCTCGTTGATGGGAAAGTCCCAAACAATGAAAAAGAAAGAGCCATTGTCCCTTTTCACGGCATCCAGAAAGGAAAAATGATAGAGTTTCTCTAGAAAGTTTAATTCCAAGATCTTTGCAAAACATGCACTCTCATATAGTCTGTTTCAAATGGAAAAAATCGGCCCTTGTGCGTTTAAAGGTTAATTCGATCTAGATAGAGCGCATCCGGGCGTCAAATGGGTCAGATTGATAATTTTATTTTTGAAAACATGTATTTTTCTACCAATTTTGATATTCTTTCAATTCTAATTTTTATTGCATTTTATTGCTCGAATTTTTCTCTATCTAACAATATAAAGAATCAACAAAGTTCATGTCAAACGTAAAAAAACATATTTTTTATGAAAAAGCTCTTGTCAAAATTTTTTTGAATTTTCGGAAAATTGCGCCAAGGTCCCATCACTCCGAAAGTTTTTCCATTTGAAACAGACTATAATTAAAAATTATAGAAAAGAGACTATTAGATCTCGAGTAGTAGAGGATATTGTTACACTAATCGCCCATTTAATCCGAAAATGACTGAAGAAGAGAAACCCGAAAATAATGTATCACTAACATATCCTGGAAACAAAAACCATGGACACTGATGCGCAAAACTTCACACCTTTGTCTTCACACAACGTTTGCATATCGCACTTTGCTGTTATTTCAGCTGCTTTTTTTATGTGTCTTAACACTTTTGTTTGTCACTATATATAATCCAATAGTCGAAGTGTAAGGACAATAATTCATGTTCGCCTTATTTATTTCTGCCTCTCTACTTGTGTCCACCTACGCTGCAACGGAATGTGTAGGCGGTGCTGCAAACCAAGTTGCCCCCGCCCTTCCTGGAGTCCCCTGCCAACCTGGTTTAATTGAAACTGATGACGGTAATTGCTGTCGTCCGGAAGGAGTGCAAACAGTTGGAGCAAGCCCTGCCACTACAACTAGATTCCCTGGAGCCACTGGAATCACTGTCCGTGTAGCTACCATAGGTTCTGGTGTTACTGGTGGAACTGGAAACTGTGTTGACAGGCTGAATCCACGCACAGGAGTTTCGGACTGTCCAGCCAGAGCCTCGTATTGTCAGAATCCTGTATATAACGAAGTCATGACACGGGAATGCCCGCGTACATGCAATAGATGCAGTTTAATTGCAAGTACAGTGCCTGGAGGATGTGTCGATCGTTTGAATCCTAAAACAGGGAGGTCTGACTGTCCAGCAAAAGCTGCCCTATGCTCGGATCCTGTTTATTATGCCGTTATGACCCAGGAATGTCCCAGAACCTGCAATCGTTGTAACGGAGCAAGTACCACTCGTTCCAGTATAATTGTAGGATAATTTCTGTCCAAGAGAGGATAACTGCTTTCTGTACTATTTTATTGGTCTATTGATTATTTCAATAAAGCTGTAGAAAAATATTTATTTATGGTAAGACCAAAGGAAAAACTCTTTTGACGGGGGAAAATTTCTGGACTTACAATATTCCTAATCGAAACTTCACTTCTGGATGTGGTGGAACATCCGAACATCTACCACTTTTAGCAATGACCGAAAATTTGAAGAGCAGGATTCCTTGAAATGCAGGAAATCCTAATAGTCACCACCATGTTCTCCTTTTGACGCCAAAGTTGTCGACCTAGGACTTTTGAATCCACACAGACTCTTTATTGAAGCTCGGTAATGCAATAGGTTTGAGGTATTTTTATTAAGATTTGAGCAAAATGCAGAATCGTTAAAAATGATGCAATCGTGAGCACATTTCTCTATATAAGGGTCTCAATTTCTCCTGTCCTGGGAGTGTAATATGAAGTACAGAATTAGCAAAAGTAACGAAATTCTGTGGGTCATACAAAGTTACTCTGTGATTAATTGACAAATATGGGACATAATCAAATAGTTCACACTTTTCGCATCTTTTTACAAATTCTTCTGTCCTCATCCGAGCTACTTTCAACCCATTTGGGAGATCCAAAGAAATTTTCTATTAATATGTCATTAAATTTGGGCTTTTAGGTAACTTACATTAGGATCAATCTGCCCATATTTCAGGTGCTCATTTGCCAGTGAAGTAATCTTTGGATTAATGTTGTGGAAGGCGTTAAGAATGAATATTTTCTTTTTAACAAGGGTCTCTAGTTTCTTTAGTCGATCAAGGGCTGAGAGAAAGACAGAATCCTCCAAGGGAAGCATCCCCTCGTCGACATGTTTCAAATCTTGCGGTCTAAAAAGGTTTTTTCATTTGTTTTGCTTCTTACCGAGCTATAATATACAATACATCTGGCCGTACACGATCAACATATTCAATAAATTTCGGTTTAATTGAGCAGGATTTTATGACATCAGGAAGAACATCACAACCTGAAACATAGTTTCGCTATCTAGGCTAAAATCCACCTCCAACAGTGTATAGACTGATATTTTTTGCATACGGGGAACATTCCTCATGAACAAGTCGAATAATGTTAGCAGCCCAACTGTTTCCGATGACCATTAGAGTGTTATTTCCACGTATTGGGTTCGGCTGATCATATTGACAAAAGCCTTGCCATCTCATGACAGGTTTTTCTTGAAATGTGCAATTTTCTTGTATTAACATGGGAACATCCAAATGGGACAAATCCAAGTTGAATTTCATTACTTCTTCTAAATATTTTAATTTTATTTGTAAAAGAGGTGCGGACCTTTTGTTAAATGGGTGTAGTTCTTGCTTAATGATCTGATTCGTAGAATTTCTCGATTTGTGACTCCTATAAACACTTTTTTAACCTGACAATAAAGTATTTACCGGAAAGAGGCACAAACATCATCATACATGCGAAACCAAAAGCAAAAATGGTCAAGAAAATGACATAATAGCTCCATTTTAGGTAGTGTTTCTCAAATGCGAAATGGATCAAAATCGCCAAAACAAAGGAGAAAGCTATCAACGCCGGATAAGCTGAATTGATATTAAAATTAGGCAGGTCAATACGAACCGTAGATCTGATTCCATCCGAAGCTCTTTTGATAACATACAACTGGCCAATGGACAAGATACCAAGCGTAGGAGACTTCTCCAGCAAAAATGGCTAATTTGTTCTCTAGAAGCAGGTTTCCTTCCCCATATGCGATTAGAAAAGATGTGGAGATGGTGGTTATTAGCCTGAAAAAAATATAAAGTACAAAAGAAGGGCAGTCGGTTAGCTTGTTTAATTTAGGAACAGATGCGGATCTATTTGGTTATCGGACGGAATAACGCCAGACAATCGGCAACAGCCAAAGAAAAGGCTATTGTCCTTTTATATCAATATGTCGAGGAAGTATTGTGGAGAAAGGAGCTCTATTAAAAAATAAGAATGGTTTGGGAGAATATTATACAATCAATCACAGAAGGATAGCTAGAGTTGATTTCCGATCCCTGGGTATTGGGCGCTTGAAAATCAACCGGAATGGACCGTAGTAATCCTTTTGGATATTGGAAAGTCAAGATCGGCCCATGTTTCAGTCGAAATGAGTGCCCGATACTTTTTCTAGTTTCCAGTCTATATTTTACCCTATTTTATAGCCTTCCGTAGCGCAATTTGATTGTAACGCTTCGCATTTGGCTAAAAATAACAAAAGGCACGAATTCAATGAAAACTGATGTGCAAATCCTCTTCACATCCGCGTTCCGAAAAAAACTTGAGCACTCACTTTTGTGGATATTCACCTGCGCCTCTTTTGTTGTATTTCCTCTAGCTTAACACCTTGTCCGGTCACTATATAAACCCTAGTGGCCGGTATAGAAACATCATCATCTAGCAATGCTTCAACTATTCCTGCTTTCTTCACTGTTTGCGTCTTCATTCGCAGCCACTGAATGTGTAGGAACTGACAATCAACAAGGTCCTCCGTTGACACCGGGAACTTGCCCTGGTGGCTTAGTTTTTACGGATGACGAGCAGTGCTGTCTCTTAGCTGGAGTACAAATTGTTGGAGGAGCTTCAACGACCTTGGCTCCAGGAGCAACAACGTCATTTAACGGAATTAACTTTGGATCTACTGCCGGTATTGGCGTTGGAGGAATCGGCGTCACCGCTTCTGGCAACTGTATGGATTTGCTGAACCCTAGAACAGGAGTTTCTGATTGTCCGGCTAGGAGATCTTACTGCCAGGATCCAACATATTTTGATGTGATGACGGTCCAATGTCCCCGCACATGCAACCGCTGCTCGAGCGTAACAAACAGAGGAAACACCGTTGCTGGAGGCGCAGGAGGATGCGTGGATCTTATCAATCCCCGAACAGGAACATCTGACTGCCCACAAAGAGCTTCTCTTTGTAATGACGCGAATTATGCTCAATTGATGAGAGTCCAATGCCCCAGGTTATCCCATTTTCTACGTAAAAGTTGCTGATTTTAGGACTTGCGGCAGATGCACTGGCACTGGAGCTGGAGCTACTGTTTTCGGTGGTTTTACATCAATTAATGGTATTATGATTACCACCACGCCAAGCTCTTTCAATGGAAATTGTGCTGATCAAGTTAACCCGAATACAAGAATATCCGATTGTCCTTCTCTTCGCTCCTTCTGTACAAACAGCGTATATCGCGACCTCATGAGAATTCAATGTCCGGCGACGTGCGGCTTCTGCGGCTCAAACCAAAATAATCTAAACGTTAATGGTATCCAATTCGGCTAATTTTTTTCGACCTTCAAAATGTCTATTTCTGTACACTATTATTTATTTTTATGGGTTTCGGTGCTGCAAATAAAAAGTTCATTTATACTATTTTCATAAATGAGAGTCTAATTTCAGGTCTAATTAATCAGCTGCGCATGGCCATTGTTTTCTGTGTTAATCCTCTCGCCTATAAATGACTACCGCCACTATTTGTCCTCTCAATTATGCAGATTTCTCTCCTACTTTTAGCGCTCCTCATTTCTTACGTGCGACCTGAGACAAGTTGCCTCAGTGGTGGAAGTCAAGGTCCACAATTGAATGGTTTATGTCCTGGAGCGACGGATATCCCCACAGAAGATGGAGAATGTTGTGTTTCTGGATCCGTACAAGGAATGGTTTTACAAGCCGACTCAGTTATAACATCAGCTACAACAAACTTTATAGGAGGAGTAAGCCCAGGAATTCCCTGTGTGGATAAAATTAACCCGTCTACTGGAATGTCGGACTGCCCTCAAAAAATTTCTCTTTGCCGCGATCCACTGTACTATTCTCTCATGACCGAACAATGCCCCAAGACTTGCAACCGATGTTCTTCATCATCTACACGATCTCGAGATGGAAATTGTGTGGATTTAATTAATCCAAGAAGAGGTGTTTCCGACTGTCCTTCTCTTACATCTCTCTGTACCGATAGTAATTATCTCTCAGTGATGAAGATCCAATGTCCACGTTCTTGTGGATTTTGCAATGCTAGTGCTGCTACTTCGTCTTCCGCTTTCCGTACCGCTGGATGCGTGGATTTAATCAACCCAAAGACTGGATCTTCAGATTGTCAAGCAAAGAAGGCTCTATGCAATGACCCAACCTATCTTTCAGTCATGCGGAAGCAATGTCCTTCTACCTGTGGCTTTTGTTTGTAATAAATTTTGTGTTCTTCAGTAGCCAAAACCAGATAAAAATGGTTAATTTTAAAGGCCGTCTGATTGTTGAATACGAATAGTTGCCGCCGATGTCCGCGGACAATAATGACACTGTTTCTCCGATATTTCGTTGTTACAGCTGGTCATTGTGGGCAATGTTTGTCGACATAAGTAAAATCGAGGGTTTAGACGAGTATATAAGCAGTGCATTGCTCTCAAAAACACAGAAATGTCTTCTCTTCTCATTCTCGTTTCTCTTCTGGCAACTTCTGTCTACGGCCAGACGGGAGTTTGTGATCCTGCTCAAAGCTCTGGGCCAGCCATTGGTCCATGTCCTCCGGGTGAAGTAGAAGATTCCACAGGTAAATATTATGGGAGGAGTAAGCTCAATTTTACAGGCTTGTGTTGCCCCCCAGCCGGTCTGCTCACAACACCCGCTGCCACAACGGCGGCTGAAGCTACTGTAGCCGGTGCTACTACTCAAACCTTCGTAACCAACGCTCTTGGGCAGACCGTTGCTGTTGCTAGCGGAAGCTGTGTTGATCTTTTAAACCCTCGTACAGGAGTTTCTGATTGTCCGGCCAGAGCCTCTTATTGTAACGATCCTACGTATTTCACGGTTATGACACAACAATGCCCGAGGTTTTTTTTTATTTTTTCGACAATTTTGACTCATTCTTTAGGACTTGCGGAAGGTGCACTAGCAGTGCAACTGCGTCATCTACAACTGGATGTGTCGATCTTCTAAATCCCCGAACTGGCGTCTCCGATTGTCCAGCGAGAGCCGCTTTGTGTAATGATAGCAACTACTATAGTCTCATGACAGTCCAATGTCCGAGGTTTTTTATTTTACCCAAAAAGTACTAATTATTCTTCAGAACCTGTGGACGATGCAATGGATCAACTGGCAGCACAACTGCTTCCTCAGCCACAGGCTCGACTGTTTCTTCAGGAACCTGCGTAGATCAGACAAACCCTGCTACTGGAATTTCTGACTGCCCCCGTCTTGCTTACTTATGTACGAACAGTGCTTACGCTGCCCTCATGCGGACACAATGCCCGTTGACTTGTGGTTTCTGTTCTGGATAACCTTCTCCAGTAGCTGTACTCCGAAACAGAAACGGCTTCTTTCCTTACTTTCTTACTGCTTCATTACTTCACGTGTCTTTCTCACAGTATTACATGCTTGGTGAGCAATAAATTATTGTCAAAAACAAAAACTTTGTATAAAATTTGTGTGTTCAGCATAGTAATGGATTTTTGTCATCCTTTACCACAGATAAAGAGTAGACTATCAATCGAAAAGAACTTGAACCCGCTCCCCTTTCGCTTCTTCTTATGGGCTAAAGATGAAAAATTATGTTCCTTTACGAAATCAGCCAATGACAAATGACAAACATAAGAAAAATGGCCAAATCTTCTTCTTTTTAAAACTTGGACAGTTTTTTTTTTGTCTTTCCCGTGCTTTCCGGAGCCGACTGACCCATTTCTTGCTTCACAATAGGGTGAACTAGGCACTTTTGGCACAGAAGACGGCTTTCAGATTGAAAATACCGTGGCTGTGATATGATCCTCAAATGATTTGGTAACGGAGGGAAAAAAATAGATCCAAAATGTCGAAATATATTTTTTTTTCGGAATTCTCAAAGACTTTCTTTTATATTTCCGTGCTTTCTTAAGCAATTCCGCAAGTAATTAATAATCACACTAAAAATCTAACATCAAAATTCTTCTATTCTACTGTATTAATTTGGATATGGCTCATCGGACCCAAAAAAAGTTTTTCAATAGGAGCCTCCATGCCGGATTTGACTTCGGTTTAAACATAATAACTAAAAAATGGGAGGAAAATCGAAAAGTAGAAAATCTTTCTTTTTTCCTTTATTACACCGTCAGTAAGCAGCATGTATACATTGCAAAAAAGGGGATTAGAGGACAATAACCGACAAATAATGAAGCCTACGGGCAACAGTGCTCAACACACCTGCCCCTTCTGCCCATATGTACCCACATGTTTCATTGTCTCATCCTGGGATGCTATAAAAGAGCTCAATTTCACAGAAAGGACACACTTCGAAACATGTTGGCCTACATCATCCTTTCAATCCTTTTCGCTCGAGTTTCTGGTCAAACTTGCAATGCGACGCTTTCTACCGGACCAGTCATAAACGGAACATGTTTGGGAACGGAATTTGTCGATACTGCCAACCAGCTCTGCTGCAATTCAACAGGCCTTATAACTTCTACGACAACTAATTCCACTTGTGTGGATCTTCTCAACCCACGAACTGGGGTATCTGATTGCCCGGCAAGAGCGGCTTTGTGCAGCGACAGTACCTATTACAGCCTCATGACGGTCCAATGTCCTAGGTTTTTTTCTCTATAATATCAGATATCAGCAATTTTCAGGACATGTGGAAGATGCTCAACCAATGGTACAACTACTAATTCTACATCCTGCGTGGATCTGACTAATCCAGCTACTGGAACTTCCGATTGCCCGTCAAGAGCTTATCTTTGCGATAATTCTGTCTACAGAACTTTGATGACCCAACAATGCCCCAGGTGACATTTTAACTATTGTACTGAATTGCGATTTTCAAGGACTTGCGGTAGATGCACCACTACGGCAACTTCTACCAGCAGCACTTCGACCTGTGTTGACCGAACAAATCCTTCCACTGGAACTTCTGACTGTCCCCGTCTTGCTTACTTGTGTACCAACAGCGCTTACACGACTTTGATGCGAACACAATGCCCCCTTACGTGTGGATTCTGCTCTGGCTAACTTTCCCTCCTTTCTACGGTGCATCTAACTTATTGTCTTTCTTATTTATCCCGTCTTTCACTGTCTTCTTTCGATATAAAAATATCCCCTAACGGTTATTATGAGAGACATCGAATTAACACCACAAACAGTTCCGTCTGTCTAAATACAGCTGCCAATGTGGCAAACCCTTTTAAGCAAAATCTTGCGAGAGAAATTTGGCAAATCATGCCGATCTTTGCAGTCGTTATTCTATTGCCGATGACTTTCGCTCAAATCCAGACCTGTGCTGATAACGCCACGGTCGGTCCAGATATATTCGGCTGTCCAACAGGAACAATTTCCATTAATGAAGAATGTTGCCCTATTGAATCGGTTATCAACATAACTGCTACTACGGCGGAATCAGGAAGATCAACGACAGCGTCATCGTCTTTTCATTGTGTGGACAAGAATAATCCTCATACCGGAACAAGCGACTGTCCTCGTCTCGTAGCTTTATGCCATGTGGGAATTTACTACCCACTAATGACAATCCAATGCCCAAGGTTTTTCTTTTTTATTATTTTACAAATTTTAGCTTTATAAGAACATGTGGAAGATGTTTTTCCGGTCATACTACTGCCCCGCTTCTTTGTCATGACCATATAAATCCAAGCACAGGAGTCTCAGATTGTCCACGGCTTCATGACTACTGTAATTCTCCAGTATATTCTATTTTAATGAGAATTCAATGCGCTCATACTTGTGGATTTTGTTGAGTTATTGGAGCAGTGTTTGTAGTTTAACAATGGCCCCACCTCACGTAGTCCTTCTGCATTTTTGTGTGGAAAAATAGAGTGATGCAGACGACAGCCAATCCCAGAATAGAAATAAAGGTGTCGTTATTTTCTAGAACAGAGAATATTAACCCAAAATAAGAAAATACGAAACCATTTGATTTCTTTTCTTGGGTAATGTAGAATGTCATGATCCCGACAATGAACTGCCACAGGCGTGCCAAAACACAATTGAAGGCGACATCATCAGAAGCATAGAAATAAAATCCCAAGGATAAAATTCCTAAACCGTTTCGGTATATTCTTAGCCTCTCAACATGTTTCAAGTGCTCTCAATCCCGAAAATGCGCACGGCTTTCACTTTTTTCCCTTTCACTCATCGCATTTGTTTCACGCGGGCAATAAAAAAGGCGAAACAAGGTTATCAACCAAAATCTTAAATAGCGTCTGGAGTTTAGAGACTGGGTCATGAAAATCTTTAATTTTTATCGGATTGCGAAAAGATGAACTATGAAACGAATCTCTCATAAAAATTCTCTTTCATTGGAGAGTAAAATTGTACCTGGAATAAGCCACTGCAAATTGTATCCAGAATATCTTGCAGGTACTTTGGAATGAATAAAATAAAAAAGTGGAAATATTAGATAGAACTGGATTTCAACACAAAGAGACCAAGTGTGTGTGTAGAGATCGAAGAAAGCGGAAAGCTAAAAATTTATCGCACTAGGGAAACCAGAAAGTCCTTCAATTTTCAATTCCATTACAAATTGGTCCGAAATGTTCTTTTGACCTCCAGGAGGTCAGTAATTCTTTAAACTCACCTTCAAGAAGTAGTCATAACCTGTGTAAGATTGCAAATTTGTACAAAAGAGTAGCGAATTTATTAACGAATCTAAAACTGCAGGAAGATTAGGTACAGAAAATACGAATAATGATGCTGAAACCATAAAATTAAGCAAATACTAACCAAATACCAGTGGATAAAACCAGAAAAAGGTAATAGAGCGGGAAGATTCTTTTTACCCTCCGATACCAAAAATCTGTTATGGTATTAGTAGTAAATTTATGTCCTTTTGAAAGAATCATAGCCATGAGATAGCCGGACAGGACAAAGAAACTGAAAAAATATTTTTTAAATCAAAAAGAGCGCTCACATATCGACTCCAAGATATCCATTTGGGAAATCCCATGAAATAAAATGAAATAATACTACAGCAAAGATGGCCAATCCACGAATACCTTGTAAATGTCCAATTTTCGCCATTTATCGTTAGGTTCAGACAGGTCCACTGTGGATGTTTCTGACCGCACAAAGACGATGGGATAATCAACCCGCCCCGAAGTCGGCAGCCAGCAGCGGCTGCTTCAAAGGATAACACAAAAGAGTGTCTTGAAAGTGGAACGGTCAGGAAATCCGTTAATTGAGAGGGCGTCGAGATGACAGGCTATTTTTGATTACTAGGAGGCAGCTGTACAGAGGCGGATAAAAAGAGGACGAGGTTAACCATTCGATTGCCTCGAAGACTCTTTGATAGTCAAATGCAAGCCGAGGTGGTAAACATTTTGACCTGGAAAGTAGTAGTTTTCTAAAGCATAAGCATTCTGTACGCCTTGAGAGGCAAATAGAGCGGATGGACTGGATATTCGCAAGTTTTATCTTCTTGGCAGCCTGCAAAACCCATTGCCGACATTTTCTAAATCTTCTTTTGTAAGCGGATGACGATCGCACAAAATGTTATAAATTCAACATCTAAATTATGAGGGTGTTTGCATCCATATTTCTCCACTATTTCTACGGAAATGTCAGCAGGATAGAAGGATGATGAGTGGCGGATGGGGTCAAAGCATGGCAACGGAATGCACTCCCATCTTGGGCATTTCCACTTTCGAGTTCACGTCAAGATTTAAAGATTTTCCAGCACTTTTATGTGCTAACTACTACTGTATCAATCTGTTTTTAAATGTGAGCACATGCTATCGAGATTTGATCGCCCCAAGTTCAATGATAAGGAAATGCTTATGAACTTGACAATATGCCGTATACCACTGGAACTCTCGTACACGTTGACTCCTTTCAATCATTATTCAAAATGTTACAAGAAAAGGATCAAATTTAACATGATTGATTTTTTTTTGTATTCTTAACCCATTTGTTCCCACGTGGCATTTTTCCACCATTTTTTGCCTTTGGTGATTTTCGAAAAAAGTCGGGAAAATTTTTTTCGAGATAAACACTTCTAGAGGTATTTGGGCTTGAAAAACACGAATCCGATGTTAATTTTTTTAGGATTCCCCCATTTTTCAATTTTTTGCTCCCAAGCGCCGACTTCAATCGCCCGCCAGAACTCGAAAAATGGTTCTGCAGCTTAGTTTAAACACTTATTTGACAGTCAGCTCAGACAGTCAGCTACATGAAACAAAAGACCTTTTAGAAGTAGCCTATTCTATTCAAAAGATATGAAAGTTTTTATCACGAAGGGAATCCAGCACTTCAAAATCTTCACTTTTGTGAAACCTGAGCAAAATGGTAGGAAACCAAAGTAACTGACTAAGCTAATGCCGGATTTGTGATTTTCAGATGCAAATACCCCTAGAAAAGTGTTTCCCGGAAAGATATTCGTAGAAAATTTTTTTAGGGAAATGTGGGAAGAAATGGGTTAATATACATCGAAGTTCCGCTCTGAGCCTGCACTGTTTCTAACGCAAAGAACCGAATAGTTCCTGTTTGACGAGTGTGCTAAAGGCGTGTCTTCCGTGATGACATTTCCTATTCAAACCAAGATTCTTTACTGATATCGACCCCCGAACTCCAATGCCTTTTCCCATTTTGATATAGTCGATCGATTCAGTTTCTGCCGTCAGCTGAAAACATAACTTGAGGTATAGAGCTTTCCCAGGCCGTTTCGTTTGGCTATAAAAGGTTCCTTCTTGCTTTCGGCCGTTTGTCTTTCTTTTTCAATGTCATCTAAAATTGTTAGAAAATGTGCTTTCTTCAGGGTGCTTTTGTTGGTTGGGAATGGATATTGAAAGAGAATTCAAGCCTTTGACAATCACGGAGATCCAGAACAATTCTGGTGCCTACTCCTTTCTCCTTCAATTTAAGATTTTTCCAGCTCACAGACAGATTCGAGTCTATGCTGATGGAGTGTACGATCTCTTCCATTATGGACACATTGAGCAGTTGAAACAAGCCAAAGTGGCCTTTGACAACATTCATCTAATCGTTGGAGGTTAGTCCATGCCCTTCCTAGGATAAGACCAATATTTTCCAATGTAGCCAAGGACCTTTTTATTTCTGTTCCTTATTGATCTGCAGTTTTTCTTATCACCACCTCTGCCTATGTAAACATACACTATTCCCAGTTTCCTCACTATCTTTTAAATACGATCATAAGACAGGAAATCTGCGGGGAGAATAGCAGCAGAGAAACATAAACAAGTTTTTTTCAGTGGTTACTGATGAAGATTGTCTGAAATACAAGGGAGGTCCCACCGTAATGACCCACATCGAAAGAGTTAAAAGCGTGGAATTGTGTCCATTTGTGGATGAAGTCATTGCCTACCCTCCTTTTTATCCGACATTGGAATTCGTTAACCATTTAAAGGTAAAAATACAATTGAAATAACTATGCAATAATTCAAGATCGATCTAGTTGCACATGATGCTGTTCCATACGAAATTAACGAAGAATTGAGCGACATTGATGATTGTTACGCCCCATTTAAGGTTAGAACAGCTGCTGTTACTATACTAAAACTGGCCTAATTATTGCTGAAACACTGTTTTGTCCTTGACTTGTTTCTCTTTCCTGGGCCTTAACACAGTATCAGAGACTAATGGCCAAATCTAAAAAATTTCAGATCATAAAAGATTCTGTTCAGGCAATATAATCTCTCTTTTTTTGCAGAAAACTGACCGTTTCCTAGAGACAACCCGCACCCCCTTGATTTCTACTACAGACCTCGTCCATCGTATAGTTTCTCGTGCCGAGGAGTACAAGGAAAGAAACAAGCGTCGTGGTGTTTTTGTCGCCGTTTGAAACTTCCCCCCAACCTATGTAAACAAAAAAACACGTGTATAGTAAATGTAACCATTTATTTTTGTGTAAAAGATAATACCAGTGAACTGAGATTGTCGCTTCAAGACTAGACGATTCTGTTAAAGTTTTGATTGAGAGAAGTGCCACCGGACTTGGGATATAAACTTTTGTTAACAATTATCCACTTCTAGCTGGCCTAAAAGGTTGTTTTCCTCATGCCAATAATGAAAGGGAAAAACCTGCGAAGAAACTGCTTTCCTTGGGTCCAGATGCGAAACCGTGACTTGGACTTGACACTACGCATTGAGTTGATTGATTGCGTAGAAGAGGAAAGTGTACGTCGGGACTAAAAAATGGGGATGAATCAGATTATTGTGTATAGCTTACGAGATCATTTTCGGACGAGAACATTGAAGTCTGGTCAGATTTGACCGGCAAATTGCGGTAGAAATAACCGTAAGTGTCGAGTAACCTCCTTAGGCGCGGGAACCTCTCGAAGAGATAAGTGGTGAAGAAGAGACGCACTCCAAATGCAGCCACTAAAATGAACGGATGATTTCAGGGAACTTTGAAATTTCTTAAAAACAGCCAGAGAAATACTCACCACACCACGAGAAGCAAGTCCCGATATCGAAGAGAACAGCCCAGACGAGCCAATAGACAAGAAGTCCACAAAATCGAACGCTCACCTCCTTTCTCTTCCAGGTAAACAGACTGAATCGCGGTTAATTGTCTAGCCCAGTTTAAAAATACCTATGAAACTTTTCAAGAACATTAACAGTGAATTTGAGAAGATATTGTACATATTTGACAACTTCCAAGATCAATTGTGCTCCGGAGATGTCAAACTTCGGTTTGGGAAGATTCTTCCGAGGAAGAAAGTACAATCCGATTTCAATTCCTCTGTAATATCATGATTAACGCAGATTTCATGTGAAAATTACTTGTGAGCTGCTAAATAATTCAGACCCAACTGGAGGAGAAGAAGCAGAAAAATTAAAATTGATGTCCATTGCCGGTATATCGAGAAAAAGAACACCAAAGCAAAGAGCAAAGTGGAGAAGGCATCCTTCCACAGGAGAATGTCATAGAAAGCAGCGGCTACTTCCAAAATTGGGTGCAGAAGAGCGTCTAAAAATGTTTATTTTCCCTGGAGATTGCCAATGATCCTTCTTCCCAGTCTAACCGATGATCATAATTGTCATCCGCCTACGATTTGTCATATTCCCGCATTAAAACCGTCCCCGTCATCTTTCAGGCCAAAGTCTAGTGAAAACTCACAGCATCGTTTAAGATCCTTTTGCAACGTCACGATAGAGAGGTTTTCCACATTGTTCATCTGATCCTGGCATTCATCTTTGGGCGTTTGGAGAGCATCCGCCAGCTCGAGGAAAATGCCTCGAAGTTCTTCTCGAAACCAATCAGAAGTCGTGCTGGTAGAGGCTAAAACTTGATTAATATCAGCTGAAATAGAAATTACCATTGGAAAGGGTGTCCTCCTGAACTTCTTCAGCAATCTCTTCAACCGGCCGCTGGATATCCTGTAGTTCTGGTGGCGGTATTATCCTTTCCAAGCGTTCACGGGGCGCCATGCTGGAATCAGACATGTTTGAGACTACTGCCTCGAGGTTGTACTTGATAAGAATATAGGAGTAGCAGACAAAATAAAATGAGGGAGGGGAGAAGTTAAACTTTAGAGGAGGGGATAAAAAACCGTGACGATACATGGAACTGACTGGAAATTGACCAATGAACCCGAGAAGAACACCTGCGAGAAAAAATAGAACAATATAACCGGCTCCATTTGCCTCATCACGCTGGTGAAGGGACGAGAACAATAGTCAAAAAATTAAATTATTTAATTCTTTTGATCAAAAAAGCTAATGAAATCAATGCTTCACAAAGCGAGAATAATTAACAGAAACAATTGCAAAAGGTGGCTGACATAGTTGTCCCTAGCAACCAGGCGTATCAATGCAAAATAATGAAGGAAAACTGTCTCTTCTATTTATAGAAGCTTCTTGAGCAAGCTCTCATTCTCAGAATACTCCTTTAAAATAGAAACAGTGTTCTCCATTTGTGGGGCAAAATAATATTGAGGAAGCCAATGACGATGACAAGAATATAAATAAACCAAAGCACACGTCTAGACATAATTATAACCATGGTAAACAGATGTTTTCAAGCTGATTTAAAGGTGGCAATGCTATTAATTGCTGACAAAATCCATGGAATTCGGTAGAGGACACAGTTTACCGAGTACCATCTATGTTTACGTGTATTGCATTTATGGAACTGGAGGAGGAAAAACGCTTAAAAAGAGTGATTTATTGGAATGACCAAGAAGTTGTTTGGCTAATAAAATAGGAGGAAAGAGATCTTGAGCGTGGGAGAAAAAAGTTCGAACTTCGAAGTTCAACTTAGGAAGGAAATATTATGTTGGTCTTTGTTTTTCATTAGGGCAGCCATTGTCTGCAAAGGGGTCCCACCCAATTTTTGCAATGTGAAAGCAGTCGCTTTTGTTTTTCAGGATTTGTCCCATTTTTGTCGATTTAATCTGGTCACAATTGGAACAAAGCTATGTAAAAAAAGTTAGGGAAGAAAGCTTATACCTCGTGGTCAATGACTAATTAGCGGGGAAAGAAGAAGCTGATAGGGCATTACAGCAGAGGTGGTGGAGAACGGAACGCCCACGAACAGGCTGCCTAACCGTCTCGATTATGAAACCACCAAGAATTTTTAAAAAGTGTGGGAGAAGTGACGTGGAAAGTAAGCGTGGCTGATGGCCTTGACAAGAGATTCTTGACTAAATCATGATGGTTCGGGAAGCTTCTTTGAGCTGCTGGACTATACAATAAAAAATATTGCCGTTGTTGCCTTTTGGGGAAGCGGGAAGGAGACACAATGCGCCCAGGTGTATTTATATTACTGCGATGATGACCATAAATGACGGTGGAACGCGTAAAAAATTAGTAATCAGCTAGTATTTTGCCATGATGATGTTCACTAATAAAACAGAAATAGAGGGATTTGTGAAGGAATGCCACAAACCCTCTTAATAAGGAAGAGCTATCACAACTTCTTCGCAAAAAAATTGGTATAATGCAATAAATAGAAGAGGTTGAGGCCGCCAAGTTGGCCGAAAATTCAATACCGTTTCGTCTTTGAGCTCTTCTCCATTTCGTTCATCTTGATAATAGGTCCTTACCCTCGTCAGCCCTCGATGAGTAAAACTGGTATGAGTTTCAAGGTTTTCTTAGACAAATGTTGGGAGGAAGTGCGCAAGAGGCAATAATCTAAGCGAACAATTTAAGATCAGATAAGATCAGAGCGACCTCGAAAACTGTGCCTCACATGACCTGGTATTTCATGGAACGGGGAAACCTTCAAACCTTGAGAATTGAAAAGAATATTATAGCCAAATAAAAGAAGAGTGTAAAGAGATCCAAGGGATTGGGGCTGGCAATCGCAACCAGTCCGATTGAAGGTCGGATGACCGTGGAAACCGACATTTGCATGAGATGCCAGGCTGTTAATCATCGGGGAGGTCAAGGAGCTTCGGGAAAGACTCTGAGTAGCTAAGTGTTCGATAGTTTTTTCTTAGCATTTTATTTCTCAGCCTTCCGTTGAATATAGTAAGCCTTTCGTTTTTTATTTTTTGAAAATGATCATTTTTCTAACATTTATATGCCTGCCTGCCATTTCTTCCCATTGTTGGCAGAATTTCAACATAATTTTAAACAAAGAAACCTCCTTCGGACGGAATGCGAACAGCGTGCTTTGAAGGTCAGCCGAGGTGGACACGTCTAAAGTCATTCAAAACGGCTAGTAGCACAAACAAATTGTTGTCTCTAAAATGTTTTGACCCTTCAAATTTTCTATTCCTTTATGTTGACTTTATTATAAGTATTATAATTTCTGGGCAGTTCTGAATCAAATATCAGTATTTTGAAACCCTTCTTCACCCCAAGCAGCTGCTTTACTTTCACATTCTCCTTGTGATAATGGCGTATTTGGTGAACAAGGATCCGTGGAATACTGTTGAGCCGTAGCGTATACCATGAGAATCTGAATTATGGAAATAATCAGAGGGAAAAGTTGAAAAAAGAGGAACTTACCTTACAATCAGGAGTTTTAATTTTACACATCATGTCTCCTTTAAATGAGTGTTTTCCACAAAATTCTTGTGAACCGGAAATCACTTCGAATGACTTTCCATATTGTTCTTGCAGCAGGCGCTAAAAGCTTTTTCATTTTTGATCATTGAAGAATGGAAGGAGATAAACCTGAACATCAGTAGCCATTCTTTGAAGATTAGCTCCTCTCCATCGCTGTTGGTTACCACAATTACTGGTAAGACATCGGAGATGGGATTCTAACTCTCGATTACAACACAGAAAATCTGAGTGAATAGGATATTTACAGAAGGAAAGAAAGCCTTACTGTCTGAATTCATATAGCATTTGCAATTTCGTACACTTGTGCACATATTCTTTTGGGATGGAGGGAACTGGAAAATGGAGAGAAACGTTGAAAGAACTAACTTTGGGTGGTGGGGGAGGAGGTCCCGGGCAAACATTGCCGCAACTCCCTCCACATGATGTACCTCCACCACAGGAAGAGACGTGGGGAGCACTACACCCACCTCCACAAGAACCTCCACAGGAACCGCTTTGCGGTGGTTGTGCCCAGGGCTAATGATTTGAATAATTTTATAAAGATAGAAGTAATTTACCAGTAATCCCCATTGACTTGTGACTATAAGGAAAAGGTTCAACAAGATCAAATAGGAAAAATACGTGGAAATAGGTGAAGTGTACATGGAGACAGCTCTAGGAGTGCGAAAGCGAGGAAAACTGGAATCAGATCGAATTATCGAAGAAGCAGACGAAGCATGGAGGATTATGATAGAGTGGCTAAAAAGGCAGAAAAATAAAGAGACTGATCTTTGGCAGCCAAAGACTCTGATCTTTAAAGAAAAAGTCAAATCGAAAAAAAGAATGAAAGGTCATTCCCTCGGGTTGTTCGTCAGATTGAGTCCTTCTCGTAAAAATCATTGCTAATTGTGAATGTTCCGTTGAGATGAAAAACAAAATTGGAACAGGAACCCTTTGAATTGTAGGTTGGTAGTTTTTGGAAAATGACGTGAAGCAGCCGATGATATTATCTGCTAGTAAGAATTAGCAGGACAGGCTCGCTATTAAGCTGTAGATAGGTTTTATGGCTGCCGCTTACGCAAGAACAAGTAACCATATCTCCCCGAACAATACAATTGGATCACAGATTTTCTTGCTAGGGGGTTCTATATCACATTAGGACATGACTTGGAATGCGGTTTAGATCACTTTCCGTCGAATAGATCATCTTGCAAAATACATTAGGTCGGCGACTCGTCCCTCCGCAAATAATTTTGCTAGTTGACTGAATTTGGACTGTACTCTCTTCAATTTTGACCGAGATCAAACGTGCAAAAACAGGAGGACGTTGTTGATCAGAAGCAAAAAGTTGAAGTGATCCCTTTTGAACTAATTGGATCGTGCTCTTCATTTTCTGCCTCCTGTTCAATTTCTTCTATTTTAAATCACATATAAACCAGACAATGTTAATATCTCGCTATTTATTAAATGGACCAGACCACTTAAAAACTTTGAGGGGATATAAATTGAAACATATTATCCACCAAACTTATTGCAGAAGGAAGCGTGACAGTATTTTGTAGGAGATCTTCTTGGGCAAAGGCAAATATGGACCGTAGACGGTAAGCTAGCTAAAATTTAGTTTTTTTTTCTTTGTCATTCTGTCGATATTCACCTCAAAAAATGTATTCTGTAATAGTGAGTTCTTCAAATTACTGTAGCATGATGCCAATATTCCATTGACGACTATCCTTCCATTTTCTGTGAGAGGCGAATAAACTCCCATTTGTCTTATCGATGAGATCTCTTTAATTTTGTCTAACTTCCATTGACCCTAAAGAGTTTTTAATCTCTAGAAAGGTTAACCTCGGCGTAGACGAATAAACAATCCATCTCTTTGAGCTCTTCTGCAAAAATTGCTTCTCCGAGAGATGGAAGACTCTTTACTGTCTCGTTTGAACATTCGCCGCGCATTATGAGATGCTTGTTCGTCAAATGCAGCAAATTTTCGTGTTCTGTCCAAATACGGAGAAAAGAGGCTTCGGTATTGTTCTCTTTATGAAGCCACATGGTCAGCGGAGCGAATATTGCCTAGGATTTTCGATTACTTTTGAATAACTTTGTACCTTGCTATCGTCTGCTGTTAATACAAATTCTCCCTCGGTTAATTCACCAATTCGCTTGTTTCCAGTCGGTGTAATTACCCAAGAATCTTTGCTGAAGCAATTGTAACCGCCGTCAGTATTTGGAGACACTGTAGAAGCACCTCCATACGATTGGCCTGGGCCATATTGCCCTGGCTGTGGGCCAAATTGTCCAGGCTGCGGGCCGACTTGACCGGGTTGTGGTCCAAACTGCCCAGGTTGCGGTCCAAATTGACCTGGCTGTGGGCCAAATTGCCCAGGACCAAACTGCCCCATTGGTGGTCCAAATTGAGGTGGTGCAAAATTTGGAGGAGCAAAATTAGGAGGCACACCGAACTGTGGAGCAAATGGGGCAAAAGGAGCAGCAAACGGACTGATGGGCACAGCAGCAGAGGCTGCGATTTCCGCTGCAGTAAGCGGAACTTGTACAATGTCAGTTGATTCAAATTCCATCGGAAGTGGTGGCTAAAAATCTATCATTTTTAATGGATAACCTTACCAAATGACTAGATTGAAAAGTTAAAACATGAACGCCATGGATGGAAACTTTACAGTAGCGGTAATCTCTACCAGGAGAACTCCAAACGAAGTCGCTTTGAGAGGTAACCGTCTCAAATCTGGTATCAAAGATGCGTTGTACAGTCCTGGCGACATTCTGACACATTTATACAGAAAAATCTGAATAACAGACCCTAGAAAGCTCTACTTGAGCTATTCCACTGCTCAAATCTACGACTTTTAATAGTTCAAAATGTAGACGAGGACTACAGCAAGCGAATCCTAAAATAATCTGCTCTCAATTTTTAATGATACCCTACCTTCAAGATAAGTTATATTATTCTCTTCACATCCAACTTTTGACTGTCTTCCAATGTCATTGTACTCTTCGTAATGCATCGGATAGCTTCTTTTACTCCTGGGAGTAGCATATACCATAATATGATAATCTCCTGTCTGTATTTTACACATTCTATCGCCACGAGAATGGGAAGAATAGGCAAAGTCATCACTAGCTACGATAACTTCCATATTTGTTCCCAGAATGTCTTCTGCAGCATTTCTTATGGCCTGAAATTGGACGATTTCTGGAAGAGTTAAAAAATTACCGTGGCCATTTTTCTCCTATCCAAAGGGTTATAATCTTTTCGTTTCTTTTCTTCAGTCACCGCTCTGTCTATTGCATGGAATAGTGAAAGACTACAGCATCTGGATCCTAAAACAGCCCATTTCTACCGCTTATCTACCATCTACACCTGTTCTCTCTTCTGTACAATGTGTTCCCATTGGAAACCCTTTTCTTTTTCCTGACTGCGCGATTTTCCATCCCTTTTCAGACTTGGCGATCTTGTCAATTTCTTTCTGTTTGGTTCCCAATGGATCTCTCCTGTCGTGAAGATCGAATAATTTCTCCGCTTTTGGATTTTCAATATCGAACTGAACCATTTCACACGAAGTTACGATTATTACATACATGACTCTGTTGTGGATTCTCATACACCATAAAATACTTTCCCTTATAATTAAATTTACAGATATTGTCTCCAACATGATAGGAAGCTATTTGGAAATCTGAATTAGAAACGAAGACTTCCATTGCCAGGTTAAGAACATGTTGTGTATGTTTTTTCATAAACTAAAAGAGTTTAATTTGTATCCAAAGCGACCAACATAGGTTAGAGCTCCAAATGATTTGGTATTCCGTTTGGTTAACTTTGTTTTGTCGATAGCTTCCAGCATTTCTTGATAGATAATTCCGTTACAGCATTTATTGCCACCTCTTATGTGATGATCACAATGGGTCCCGGGCGGAAGAGTGTCTGCACTAATTTTAACGTCAATCAGGGAAAATATTACCATTGATAGCTTGTCTGTGGCCTCGTTTAGATGTGATTTGTTCAAGTTTTTCTGCAGCAGGGGGTAATTCAATAAGACTGGTTTCAAGCAAATTGTCAAAGTAGAGAGTTTCCGAATTCAAATGATCAAATGCTTGTTCTGCTCTTTTGTCATTGATATCATACTGGAATTAATTTGAACTTTTATGTGCTGATTCTTACAGGTGTGGGCGTTTCATAAAGAAGAACAGAGATTGGTCCTAGTCTAACCAAACAGGATCGAATTCCTTTATAGTGAGAAGCGCCCAGAATCTTGCCATAACTACCTACGGCTTCAAATGAAAGGTGGACCGATTCTTGTGCCTTTTTCTGGACTATCTAGAATTTTAACTGTCACGGACTGAAGAAAAACTCACGGCTAAAGTATCTTCCAATGTGAGGTTAATCCCCGTCACAAATGAGTTGCCGATAATTTGAGCTAATTTTTTGTCGCAGCACTCTTCTCCAATGAAATACCGAACATCTGAACTTTTATATATGGTTTCATGTACCGATATTAAAACAATTTTATTCAATTAAATAGACTTGGATAGTCCTAAATTGTACAAATAGAGAGTAGTCATTATTCGCTCTAAAAACCACAGAAAGCTGCCGAATAAAGGCAAAAAAAGTTTTTGTCGCATTATGGCCAGTCGTAGAAAAAATGCAGCCTTACATTTCTGACACCACTAACCTTTGATATCTGGAGTGGAACATTGATATCTCCTCCGCTGATTGCGGCTATCTGTATCTGCATTCAGCATCAAGCAATGTGCTTGGATTAACATCAATAGAACCAGAAGAAGGGCGTCTGCTTCCATAGGATGTGAAAGTTTCAAAAGACATCCAAGTGACCCCGTCGTCAAACCGCAGCCAATCATCCTCCCTTGACATCCCAAGTTCAAGTTCCTTTGAACCCGGACTTTTTGGCCTGTAGGAGACTACATCGTGAGAAGATAAGCTAATACAGGAAGATAACTGCTCAATTTGTAGTCATGTAGTATAAGACTCTTCTATTCAAATGACACAGGCTCAGGTTTAAACGTGGAAATGTTCTTATCGCTTTGTTGTCAAGCGTTAAACGAGATGGGTGGCCGTGGAGGAGAGCCTGTGCGTCTTATTTTTAAGGTAAAAACCCTTTATTATATATGAAACTTTATCTGTAGGTCCTAGTTCTAGTAATTATTTTGGCTATTCTTGGTATAGTAATCGCCGGGCTAGCTATTTCTGTAAATGTCAACAATAGCCAGGGAGATATTAAATCGTCGCTTGCTGCCCTCAAAATCAACAATAACAATCAGTGTAAGCATTTTATAAATAAATTATGTGCTGGTAGGTCAAATTTCACCTAGATGAACATCTTCCCGTGGTCAGTAGCACCGGTTCCACCCTTTTTATCGCCTGTTCTTAGGCTTATCAGCCTTTTTCCTTCTTATAAGTGCTGTTATCAAAAATTAATTGCCGTCAAAATGCTCTCTAGGCTAATATTCAGTTTACTTGCCATCACAACAGTCTACTCTTCTTCTTGCCCCTTAGGAACAACTTATTCTAGTAATTTCAACAAGTTAGAGTCCCGCTTTTTCTTGTTGATCGCTAATTCAGATGTTACCTTTATGTAAAGACGCCGAAACCGTTTCTCTTGGCAGAAGAGCATTGTGAATCATTAGGCGGACATTTAGTCACAATTCAAAATGGATTTGAAAACAATTACGTATCAGGTTAACTAGTGCTTCTTGACTTTTTTGGCTGTTTTAACTTCTTGTGACGAATACACAGTAAAATATTCTAGGACTAGCCCCTGTCGGCAGTGCCTTTTGGATAGGAGCTTCTCTCTTGGTCAGCTCTCAATGGTCATGGACTATTAACACCCCTGTCTCTTATTTCAACTGGGCTGGCGGCCAGCCTTCTGATCCTAGCACCTTGCAATGCGCTTCTTCTAGGACTTCAGACGGCTTGTGGACGTAGGGACATTCCTCTTCAGAAAATATAGCTCTTCAGGAAACAATTCTGTTACACAAGTAATGCTTTCATCTGCGAAACTTCTCCTAATTCTCAATTTGCTTCTTGTCCAGGTGAATAGAAAGAGAATTTCTATTACTGTTAAAGGATCCTTAGAAACTAACAGTGATTTATTTCAGCTCAGACCCTGTTGAATATTCCTTCCAATCCACAAATTAGCCCCTCGGATGTCCAAAAGTTCCCGGCTTATCAGCAAGCTCTTGCCGAGTATCAATATTCTGTCAATTTCACAGCTGATCCATGTAATGATTTCTACAGTTATGCTTGTGGAAATTATAAAAAACCCGTAAGTGTATTCGGCAACCACAGAAAGCCAAAAAAATATTTAGGTTTCAATCTACGACATGATGACCAACAACTACAGAAATATGATTGACCAGCTGACTTCTTCTGCTTATCAGAACACCATAAAGGTTTTCCTGGCAATCGGGGTTGTAGATAAGTAATTATAGAGTTCTACCGCTTTACAAAAGGATCAGCTCTTCTATAACTCTTGTGTATCTTTGGCTAGCAATGATCCAGCAAACAACAAAACGCTTGTCGACAATAATTACTTGAAAAAGAAGGTGAGGCAACTTCTTTTTAATCAATTTTCTTGAAATTCAGGTAGACGCGCTGTCAAAATTAATTGGTTCTCCATTTACAACTGTCTTTGGAGGAGCAACAAAGTCTCCGACGCCTACCCAGCTGGCTAATGCTTTAGGATATCTCTCCTTTACTGAAGTGATGCTCCCCATGTACTTTTAATATTTTCAGGGAATTGACACCTATGTGACACCATATGTCGACACTTATTGGAAGGATAATACCAAGGGAAATCTTCTTTTCATTGACCAAAATACAGCTGAACTAGCGTATGTTGTTCCTGTTACCTGTGTAAATACATTTAGGAAAACTTACTATGCCCCTAAAGTATTCTCTACTATAGAGCAGAATTACATTGAAGGAACTACGGCCACCTTGATGCAATTCTGTATCGAACAAGGCCAGGCATGCCCAGGATTGAGGGATAAAGTCATCCAGCTGATACTCTTCGAACAAACTGTTGCCTACAACTACAGGCAATTAATTTAAATAGCATCTCAGAAGTCAGATTCAGTACCGACGACAATACCAGACGGCAAGCTGGAAGGAGCTGGAATCTAATGGACGTGGCTACTTTGAATCAAAGGTACAAATTCCTTGATTGGAATGCCTATCTACAGACGGTAAGAATAATTTTTCATCTATGCAATCAAACCTTACAGTTACCCAATGTTGCTCTCCCAGTGATAAATGCCCCTGGATACAAAGTGGATGTCATGGAAGATGCCAGAATGTCCTCGTTGAGTGCTGATTTCTCTTCATTTAGTTCTGACAACGTTGTGAATTATCTCTACATGAGATTGATCCTCGACAGCGCTCAGTATCTTCCTACCTACCAGGCGGGCTTTGAACTAATGCCAAAAGTATGCCAACATTCAATTTTATAATATTTTTTAGCTGCCTGCTACAATAAAACTAGGAAAAGATCGAACCGATAGAAGACAAAAGAGAAAGCCTAAACAATTTGAAAAGAAACCACAGACTGACGATTATTCCGATGCCCAGTATAATTGCATTTCTCTTACTGATGACCTTCTCCAATATGCCAACGGTCGCGTATTTGTTGACAAAATCTATCCCGATGATGCATCTTGGAAGGCCATAAGAGCGTATGTGTTGTGATGGTATTAAACGAAATTCCTTTAGAACAGCTGGGGGCCTTATAAAGAACATCATCAACTCTTTCCAAGGAATGTTGGAACAATTAGACTGGATGACAGACGATTCCAAGTCCAGAGCTTTGGATAAAACCATGGGAATCAGTAAGACGGCGTTCAACTGATAATATCCCTCTAGTTAAAAATATTGCCTTCCCTGATTGGATAACTGACACCACACAATTGGATGCTTATTACAGTACCCTGGATTTGACAACAAATAATCCTACTTTCTATGACATGTGGGATAAACTCATCCAGTGAGAATAATAGCTTACTTCTTAAAAAATGTGCGCAGGTTCAATTTATACTTAGAATATAAAACTCTTGGTCAATCAGCAGATCGAACAGACTTCCAAGCTGGGCCAGGAATTGTCAACGCTTGGTAGTACTTCAATTTTACTTAAAATACTGAATACAACAGGTATCAACCAGAGTATAACAGCATTACGCTAGCGGCTGGAATGCTTCAACCACCATTCTTCCATCAAAACTTCCCCGCATCAATTAATTATGGAGGAATTGGAATAGTTAGCGGTAAGAGAAACTGGTTCAATAGGATCATTCTGCATTAAGGACATGAGTTGACGCACGGGTTTGATGACCAAGGTGTCCAATGGGGGCCTACCGGAAACTTGCCTGATACGCCATGGATGGACGCTAATTCTACTGTGGGCTTCCAAAACATGGCTAATTGTGTAATCAACGGTAAATTGTGCGATATGCCTAAAATCCATTTCATTATTCAGAATACAATGGTTTCTGTCCTTTAGATCCTCACAAATACACTCCAAATTGTATAAATGGAGCGCAGACACAAGGAGAAAATATTGCTGATAATGGCGGTAGGCTTGAGTCTGTCATATTTTAAGAATATTTTAGGAATCCATTCCGCCTTTAGAGCTTACCGTACACATATTCAATTAGACGGTCCTGATCCAACCTTGCCGGATGCTGTATTTGGACAGTTCTCCCATGATCAACTTTTCTTTTTGAATTATGGACAGGTGACAATTTTGAAATTTCTAGATAGAAAGCCGTTTAGATTTGGTGCGAAGCTCCTGTCCCGGATAGCAGCATCTATCGCCAGTTGATGACTGATCCTCATTCTCCAGCACTTTATCGGGTTTTTGGAACAATTCAGAACTTCCCCGCTTTCCGAGTTGCTTACAATTGCCCCGCCGGATCTAAATATGGCCCACTCGACCACTGCAGAGTATGGGTTCCAAACGTAGAGAATTGAAAATAAAACCATATTGATTTTTACCCCCTTGCAAAAATATAGCAAACACCACAATAGTTTCCCAATATGCAACACTTTGGACTGGAAAGACACGCCCAGAAATACACCCAATACTATTAGAATCAGCTCGTTGAGAGGAGCAAGGTGGTATACTCAGTTTTGCATTTATGCAGCTTGTAAGCTTCACAGACTTCGATTCTACGGCCACTTTGACTTTTCAAACAAAAGGTTGGGAAAAAATCATCAGGATCATAGGGAAATGTGCTATTTACCCATAAAAGTATAAAAAAGAACATTTTTGAACGATTTTTTATGTCAATATGGTCTCGGATATTTTAACAGGAAACTTCTTCTTGGGTTACCTCTTCTACATCGCTTTCCAAATGCTCCTTCGTCTTATATTTTTATTATTGCCGCAATTATCTGTTGAGGAAACAGGGAGGTTTCCTTTTTTCTTTGAGCTGAACTTTATTTAAGAATCCATTGTCGATTTCCTTTTATCTGAAAGCGCTTTGGTCGCGGATTTATTGAAAAATTATAACAAACTGGAGGGTCCAGTTTCAGTTAAGGGTAGATCAACCAATCAAACAGTGGAGAGGTTACAAGTTAATATCACTGTTGACTATGCGAAATTAATAGAATTGGTAGCATTATTTAAATAAATGGCATTTCCACGTTTCAGAATGAGACGGAAAATACGGCTAGATCGTATTCTACCCTCTTTGTTCAGTTTAAAGATTCTCGTTTGCAATGGAATCCAAAAAAATACAACGGAATCCAAATGATTCTAATGAACAAAATGGTTCTGTGGTATCCAAATATTGCCGCCCAATCGGGGTTAGTTCTCCATTTAAGGATATTAAAGAGAATTTCTAGATTAGAAGAGATTCAAATGAGAGCATCTGAAGCTGAGAGTATTGTTGTTTTCTTTAATGGAACTTGTGCCACAAGTTTTACAGGAGTTGTCAAGTTACTTTGCTCGTTTAATGTATAGTTTTGTGTTTTTTAAATTCATGAAAGTTTTTCTTCAGCTTCGATTATTCCCATTTGACACACAAATATGCTCGTTGAAACTGCTTAGTGTCAACTATGTTGATACGGAAATTGATCTCCAGGGGACGTTGTCTTCCACATTTAATTATAGTGAAATGGTCAGTTCTTATTTTTTCACGAATTTCGATTGCAGAACAATGGAGAGTGGACTTTTACTAATATGGATGTGCATGGCGGCTATTACGTAAATCCTTATACAAATTTGAACTATCCAACAGTTTGCCTTTACCAGATTCGCTTATTTTTTTCTAAAGGCCATTTTCGATATGACAATAAGTCGAAGTACCACTTATTACATGGTTTTGATCATCATACCTTCCTTTATTTTAACCATTCTAACCGTCTTTTCCATGTTTTGGACGTGCACTTCCAGGGATAATTACATCCGAACAGTTAGATATTTATCCAGGGAAACCCAATAATATTACAGATTTCGCTGGGATTCTCCTCGGAATTGTCACAACTAACTCTTCTCCAAATTGGCAGCAGTAAAATCCCAAAATCTGACAAGCTTCCAGCTCTTTGTAGGTTTCTCTTCCAAATTTATTGGAAAGATTCCAGCAACCTTCTTTCTTTGGAATATTTGCATTTTAGCCGCCAGTGTTTTTGCCGTATTATTGACCTCATGGCTGAAGTATCGGTTTCCAGTGCCGGAAGGCTCGATGTTGGTCTTTTACAAGTGATCCTTAATTTGGAGAAGAATTTCAGTAAAAAGCGGCATCGTTTCATGGGTTTCGTCTACTGCAGTGCTCACGGGGCCTTCGTTCTTATTTTTGGAATCAGTACTCTTGTTAATTTTGTCAAACTAGTCGGTCTTAAGTAAAACTTTTTTTTAAATTTACCAGCGTCTTTGTTTTTTTACCCAAGGGAGTCTAAGTTCCGGCCCCTGGCATATCAGAACCGCCTCTCTTCTTTATTTGCCCGACCTCTTCTGCGTGCACATAATCTTCACACAAACAGCCTGCTAGTCCTCAAGTACCAATTAGCTATGCATTCTCACCTTAATCCATTGTCTATTTTTCTATATATTATTTCTTTTTAATAGATTCTAAGAGACCAAAAAACTAAGGGAACAGCCGGAGAACCACTACTGAGGTCACTATGCAAATAAGATAAAGCAGAGAAAAGAGAAAAAAGACACTAATGGATCACGTAACCACTATACTGAGAGTTTGTAAATAGAACAATTAGGGAAGCTCGCAGGGAAGAAAAAGAGCTGGGTAGTTTCCTTCAAAGCGTTCTCTTTAGCCGTGTTCTAGCCATTGTTTACTTGGCTTGTTCGTTGCCACTTGCCTTGGGCACATTTTGACCTAGAAGATTCATAATACAAACTTGTTTCTTATTAAAAAATTAATAAATAAGGCCTCTACCAATTAGAACCAAAGGAAACCAAGCTAGTTAAGAAACATGTGTCCTGAGCTCGGGATTTGTCTCAATATTTAGGGGTCGAGGTGCGCCGTGGACGCTCGATCCATCTTCCGCCTGTCATCACCGACCCACCACACTCTCTTCCTAACTATATCGATCAATAGACGGAGTGTGCCCTTCTCTATCCGATCGCCATCTTATCTATCACCTAATATCCAATTACATGACCCAACTTCTATCTATGCGCTTGTTGTGTACTTATTGCCCAATGGCGCGGTTATTCGACTGATTATGACCCTTACACTTTCGTCTCTCTCTCTCTTTGGTTGTCATTAGCTCTTCTTCAGCCTCCGACATTGTTTTTGCTTGTTCTTAAAGACTTAAAAGTGACCGGCACTCTTGCCAAAAGGCTCTCAATAGTTTGTCTATCTACTTATCGGCATCAATTTCAAGTGAGCCGAAGCCACTTGAAGCCAGCGGCTCCCGCCGTTCAGATAGCAGCTCCTCAAAACAAAATATCTCTTATCCCAAGGACTTTTTGAAATTTGTTGGAGAGCAAAGAGTTTCTCTCTTGCACAAACTTTGCCACTCTCTCACTACATCTCGGAGTAATTTGTGTCGGGAGAGTAATTTTCCACTGCACTGCATATTTTATCAGCTCGGGGACATCGAGAAGAGAGATTGCCTCTTCTTTCTCCTAGCTGACCATAATAGGTAGCTATAATTAATTGTCTTTCTTTTTGTAGGAGATCTCGGCGTGGTCAATTCTGCTTTTTCACTTTTCTCGTTGGGTTTTCCAAGGTCCTTTTTCTCTGTAGCTTTCTTTTTTATAAATTTCGCACCGCTTTCAAGCTCACTTCTTGATCTTTCTTACGTAAATGACAGGTCGGGCTAATAATAGGATTGATTGGTGGGAAACTGGCCGTTCTTCTCTTTCACTGGATTATCTTCCCTTTTGCTTCTTCTCAGTTGTCAATCATCTTACCGTTTTGTTTCAGAGTATAACGCCTAGCGAAAAGTGATCCGTTTCCTAAAGAATCGCCGCATAATGCGGATTATTTTATATTATTTTTTAGTTGATGCGGTATCAGCTGTCATAGACGCATCATGGTGGTAAAATTGATTATGTTCAGCTAAAATTAAAGCAATTTTACAGGTCCTCCATGGCGCAGATGTCAACTTCATTAGCGGGGCAAAATGCCAGACCGATGTGTTCATTGAAAGGATTATCGCCTGGTCAAGCAAGAATATGTGAATTATTCAAAGATCATATGCCAGCAATTGGAGCAGGCGCCCAGACAGCGATACAGGTAAGACAAAGTATTCTATTTTAGCATAAGTTTAGGAATGCCAGCATCAGTTCCGTACCCACCGGTGGAACTGTTCTACTCCCTATGGTTCGGGCTATGTTGGCCCTGTGCATAAATTAGGAACAAAGGAAGCAGCCTTTACGTATGCCATCCTGTCAGCCGGAGTGACGCATGAAATCGGCCGCAGATGCAAACAAGGTTTCGTTTTTTATATCAAACCGGAAAGAGAGACAGCTCTTTAACCACAGAGAGAAGAATAAAATATTTATAGGAATCCTTTCGTCTTGCGGTTGCTCTGATGAAGCTCGGCCAAAGAATATGGCAGACGATTATACATGGGGAGGATGCGGAGATAATGTGGATTATGGATATCGCTTCGCAAAGTAATATTTCTTGAATATATGATTAATTTTAAAGTTAAAGGAACTTTATTGATATTCGAGAAAAAGAGAAAGATCCCAAAAGAGATCATGATCAGGGTCGGTCTTTAATGAATCGATTTAATAACGAGGCAGGAAGAAGGGTAAGCTAGGCTTTTTCAAGATCCTATTTTTCTTAATTTAGTTACTCAAACGACAAACTTCTCCTAAATGCAAATGCCATGGTGTTTCTGGTTCTTGTAATCTTAAAACTTGCTGGATGCAACTGCCACCTATGAGAAAAATTGGTGATCTCCTTCAAAATAAATACAAAAATGCTATCAGAGTCCAGGTAATAGATATCTCAACAGCGTAATAATCAATTTTAGGTCAACTCCAGAGGAAATTTACAATTTATGCCGGATAGTTTCACAAAAGAAAACCGAAACGGGAAGAGAAAATCTAGAGCTCTCCCAACTGACCTCGTTTATTTGGATGATTCCCCAGATTATTGTAGAATGGACAGATCATCAGGAACTTTAGGAACAGAAGGAAGGATATGCAAGTGAGTTCACTGATTCACGTTCCTTTTTTTTGTAGTTTTTTTTGTTACACGATAAATCGAACTTTTCAGAAGAGGGTCTGACGGTCCCAATGGTTGCGATTCTCTCTGCTGCGGACGAGGCTACAATTCCTTCACAATGGAAACAAAACATAAATGTAATTGTAAATTTGAATGGTGTTGTAAGGTCGTATGCCAAACTTGTACCAATACTACACAGATTGATATTTGTAAATGAATCACCTCTCCTTTAATCAAACTACCTGGAAGCTTTAATACTCCCCCCAAAGATTTTTATTCTGGTCACTTATTCCTTCCTTTCTCTCCTTATTAATCTTCCCGTCATAAGTGTGCAAAAAAAGAAGTTGATACTCGAGAAGCCATCTCCCATGACTGTTTTTCATTACCGTAATAAATGCTATTGATCGTTTTGTTGTACAATGCCAACAAATGAAACATCCCTGTCTAAAAACTGGCACAGCTTTATTGCAAAAAAAAAGAAAGGACCGATGACCGTTTCTAAAGAAGACTGCAAATAAACAAAAACCCTTGAACATTTAATTATCCAATTAAATACAAAACAATGTTTTATTCTTCGATATCAAGGAAGCAGTCCATTCAAGCATGGTGATGACGGGAAGCCTAAAAGTTGGATTATTATAGGAAATCAGGAAAGGCTCACTCTAAGGCGTTGAAGAGCTGCGAGTATGGCGGGAGGAGTGTTAACCTCAACGGTTCCTTGAGTAGAGAGTCTGACTGGTCCAATGGACGGCAGGATGGAGAAATCCGATGAGATAGATGGTCTCACAGATCCAGCATTATGGGTGGACATTCCAATAGGTTCTCCAGACGTTTGAACGGATCCTGGCTGCCAGTTAGGGGTGGACATAAAAATAGGACCTCCAGATGGTTGAACCCAGTTAGGCGTGGATCCAGCAATAGGATTTCTAGAGGAGTGAGCGGATCCTTCAGTCGAGAATAGAATCGGTCTCTCCGTGGAGAAACGAATTGGCATTGCAGTTGAGGCATAGATTGGGTTCCCAGAAGGTTGAACAGATGGTTGAATCCAGTCAGGTGTGGAACCAGCAATCGGACCCCCTGATGGACGAACGGATCCTTCGGTGGAGAAAAGGATAGGCCTTTCAGTAGAAAAGCGGATTGGATTCCCAGAAGGTTGGACCCAGTCAGGAGTAGAAAAAGCCACTGGTACTGTGTGAAAATCCCAAGCAGTTGCCAGGCAGAGAAAACAAGCCAGATATAAAAGAGACTGCATCCTTTAAAATAGAGTGCAATGACAAAAGATGATCCATTTTATAGCAAATTGAGTAAGAGCCAATGATGTCACAGTGAATCAAAATGTTCCCTTTTGGGCGTTGTCCAGGGATTAAGAACTGCTTATCATAAAACACAACTGTGCAGGGTTGAAAGATATTTCTGGTGGGCTACGCCCTTGCTAATCTTTAATGCCATTTCGATCCTGGCTGACTTCAATTATTACCTTGAGAATAGACCATAGATTGGAAGACATCAGCATTATCCTAGAAGAATCTCTTCTTCCCTAATTTACCCATATTGTACTCTTTTTTTCTAACGTTCTGAAAAGGCGCTTTTGATCGAGACGATCAGCTAGGAATTCCCTGAATGAAGTCCATAATTAACTTTATATCAAATTTACATGTACACCTGTCCTTATGCGTTCATATTGTATTCCATAAACTTTGAAAGATTTCTGTTGTTTCAAAGTGTCTACAATCTGTTCTACTTCGCCAGTTTTCTATAAAAATCAAATCATCACCCTCAACAGCACAAGGATAGAAGACATTCTGTTTAACAAGTTCCTCGAACATTTCCCTCTTCATCCAAGATGAATGCCGCAGAAGTTGGTGCAATGATTTGTCATAATGTCACGGATCTTATTGGCTTGATTGGGAATGGCCTTCTAATTTACATTGCTGTCTTTAAAACACCCAAAAATATTCGCACTTATTCCATTTTAATTATAAATTTTGGCATAACTGACTTCTGCTGCTCATTGACTGCTCTTTTTGTTGAACAGAGGTAAAGAACCTTCTCCCAGGAATCTAAAGCATCCCAGATTGATACCAGTTGGTCTCAGCTTGGCGTATATTTCCAGTGGACCTTGTGGATTCTTTGGCACAACTGCTTGCTACGTTGGCTACTCGGCTATGCTTCATTTTTACGCTCATTCCCTGTGGAGTCTTTTGCTTTCTTTCCTCTACAGGTATTATGTTTTACTCTACAGTACTCCTCGTCCACGGACTCTTATTCTCGTGCTGCTGGCATTTTACTCCTTGTCTTTTTTCCAATTCGTAGGTTTTTTTCATCTTCAATACGAAAATATTTCAGATAACATTTAATTATGCTGCTGATTCGCCAGAAATAATGATCAAAATTCTCAACACATCTTTCCCTGATTATGCCACAGAAGGGCGCACAATCTCCGGAACAGCAAATATTCTACAATGGAATGCTCTCTTGACCATTTTACACATGACACTTCCTGTAACGCCAGTATACTTGACGATTATTTACGTGAGACAAGCCATCTTTCGAACATTGAGAGGGCAATCCATGTCTGAAAATACCAAAACACTTCATAAGCAATTACTAAAAGTGGGAAAGGCACAATTTTCATGTTCTGTTCTTTCCAGGCCTTGACATTCCAAGCGCTTTTGCCTGCTTTATATTTTCTAGCTGTTGTTTCTTATGCTTTGGGTCAATTCGGAATATACAATCACCCCGCCTTGGAGTACTTCACCTTTATTGTGGTAGGATTTCTGCCTTGTCTCAGTCCACTGGGATCTCTCTATTTCATTCGACCCTACAAGAATTGGCTCAAGAAGAATATTTTAAGAAAAGAAAATCCATCCGAATCGAGAAATAATACATACGCTCAACGGACGTCTATCTCTATTCGGGGTTGAATTTATTCATTTATTATAATAATAAATTTTAAGAATTAGGGGGTGATGGCCTGTTTAGTGACGAAATCCAGCGTGAAATAAAAGAAAGCTGTACAAAAGAAAACGTTTATAAAAACAATGTAGATAATAATGTATAGTCTGTCACAAAAAATGACGACATTTCAAAGGTCTAATTTCGGCTGTGACAGGGCTGATTTACCTTCAATTCGGACAAACTTCCTATGTTTCAAATCAAAATTAACGGTAAATTTGCCCCACCACAGCAAAAATTAGACCTTTTAAATGTCGTCATTTTTTGTGACAGACTATAGAGAAAATTCCATAAAGCATTCAGTCATTCCCCGGTACCTGTCATAACGATGCCTGTTATAGCAAAGATGTCATGGTATTGTGGATAACATAGCTGCCTGTAACTCAAATGTAGCATATCTGTGCCCTGCCAATGAAAAGAAAGTTAGAATTATTAGAATAAGCGAGAGATGGCGGGTTCGGTTCTTGCCTATGACGCGATCTGACAAGTTACGAAAATTGTAAATGAAGCAATTTTTGTAGCAGGTTCGGATCTTGCCGATGATTATTAGACGTATTACGGTTAGACGGTCTGATTACTGACGAAAAGTTCAAATGAGGCATTTTTTTTTTTATTTTTATGATATTCCATAAAAAATATAGTGAGAATTCAGTGAATTGAGACATTTTCCGACATCTCTAGTAAAGCAAAAACTCCTATTTACCATAAAAAAATGGATGAATTCACCGTCGATCTAACTATCCTCATATACGGGGAAATCTCATAAAATAAAGCGCTATTTGTTTATAAGAACGTGGTTCTGCTTTATAGAAAAGCACGTGAACCAGGTGCACAGCGGCGTAACACATTTATCTTTTTATGGATTTTTGCTTGCTCTAGCTTAATTGGAATTTTTAAATATCAGGTAATTTTCCCGTGATGTAAATATTTGAGGGCGTTTGAACTTTTCGTCCCCTTGAGAAACTGACCCACTTCATGGGAAAAAATCAACCAGCTCAGTAAAATCAAGAATCACGAGAGCTAAAATATAAACCTCCGCAAAATTTATGGCTACCTTGAAAATTAAACCGCCACTTCACCTAAGTTCAAATCCAGATTGCTCCTGCCTATGGAAACCCTCGTCTGATCTTACAGGTGAGTACAAATAGAGGCTGCTGTACAAAAAAATGAACTTTACTTGAAAAATTTAAATGAGGTTTTGATTGTAAAAGGGGTGTGAGAAGGGAAGCAAATTTCTTTTTCACCAGCTATCACCCACATTTCATTGGAAAAAAAAGACTGATGTGATGAGAAAACAAGTACAGAGCCACGGTGCCTGTCAATAGCTGCAAGACAGATTGTTATCCGCTTTCCTTTTTAAATTCAGTCAGTCATAAAATCTGCTCATGATCACTGAAATGCTCAGATAAAAATTGTGATCTTTCTACGTATTGTCTTCAATGCCGCCGTCAATTGAATGAACCTTTTATTACTTTTCCTGGAATCCCCTTCTCTTGGCGAACCTCCTGGCTCAAATTAACCACTGCTTATCACAGTTTATTCACGATTCCGGAAAATGCTAATCAAGTTCCCATTCGCAACTTCTTTGCCAGTCTTCGAGAGAAAAAAAGATGGAGATTTTAGGTCAGTTGGCAGGATGATGGTGGCAGATATCGGTGCTGTCATTCTTCACACTGGAACCAATTCTCTTGGTCTAATGGCAAATGGCCTGCTCATCTTCTTGGCACTTACCCAATCGCCTAAAAGTATTCGAACCTATTCTTTTCTGATCCTAAATTTTGGTATCACCGACTTCTGTGGCTGTCTAATGGGGCTTTTTGTCCAACAGAGGTAAGGAGACTTTTTGGTCTTGAGAATATGTACTTTGCCCGCATATTCGGCTATTCGATGCTGCTGACCGTAAAGGAGCCATGAATTAAAATTATGGCTGACGAAAGGAGAATGCGTGGGTTTTCGCATCATTTGTAGTGTTCCACGTTTTTCGAAAGCTATCAGTGAAAAAAGCGTCTAAAGTTGAATAGAAAGCCATAAAATGTCATAGAACAGTAATCACCTTAATTTTCAGATTGGTGCCCGTCGGCCTCAGCGTAACGTACATTTCCAACGGTCCCTGTACAATTTGGGGATCGACCGCTTGCTATCTTGGGTAAGTTATCTCTAACAACTGATATTAATCGCCCTCCAGATATGCCATTCTTCTCCACTGCTACAGTCACACTCTCTACAGTCTACTGCTCTCTTTCCTGTACCGTTATGTCGTGCTCCGATCAAAAACGCCCACGGTTTCACATGTTATATTGGCTCTTCTTGGCTTCTACTCCCTCTCCCTCTTTCAATTGGTTAGTTTAAATCATTTAATGTGGGTGGATAGACAGTGCAAATCCTAGAAACGTCTTAATGAATTGACGTTTAGATTGTCTTCAGCATGGCATCAGGACCTCCAGAAGAAATCAAGGAGATTATACACGACCAATTCCCAGAATACAACTTGACTGACTCGACAATTAGCGGGAATCCCAGTGTTCTTGAATGGAAAACACTTTATACTGCCCTCCATATGACTCTTCCTGTCACGCCGGTGTACATTGTAATCATTTACATAAGGAAATCAATTATCAAGACATTGTCACTGCATGAGGACATGTCAGAGAATACTAAAAATATGCATCGGCAATTATTAACTGTGAGAATTAGCTCCAATTCAAAATAAGAAGCCATTTACAGGCCCTGACGTTTCAAGCTGCTCTTCCTGGATTATATTCCATTTCAGTATTGAGCTATGTCATAGGGCAAACTGGTATTTACAACCACCCAGTGCTGGAATATACAACATTTTTAGTAATGGGTATGCCTTCTTTTTTAAGAAAATCTTATAAATTTTAGAAATAATACCAGTAATCAGCCCTTTTGGAACACTCTACTTTATTCGACCGTATAAGAATTGGATAATAAGGAGATTGTGCCGAAGGACAGTCGTCGATCCTAAAAATATTTACACAGCTACAGTATTCCATACTTCACAAGTTTTGAATAGTAATTCATCAGCTCCTGAGAGAAGAGATTACAGGGCTTAATTAACCCAATAAATCCTTGTACTTTTACTTGTGTCGCCAATTTCTTAAAGAAATGCCTCAAATTAGAAGAAATAAAGAAATTAGTGATTTGGCAACGGGAAAAGGACGTTATGGCCTGCCTCAAACAAACTCAGAGGTCAGAGAAATAGTGCTACCTATGAAGAGAGGTTGAAGGGACAGTTGATAAGGCAGAACCGGTCCCCGTCGCCACACGCTCGACTCTACCCTGCTCGGACTGCCAAGCTTTCCGCAATTGTTGAAACCACGAAACAGAGAAAGGAGAACCAGTAAAGGTAGGCCTGCTTAAGCATAAGTGGGGCAAAACTCGATTATTATGGAGAAAGCAATACTCTATAAAGGAAATTTCATTAGTTACTGGCGACTAGAATTCAATTACAACGCGTTGCATAAAATAACTCGCCCTTTTCTAGTGAAAAGTTACTGAAAAAGCCGGAGATACCCTCTTATCTTTGTGATCGTAAAGTGTAGTGGACAAAGAACGTTCGTACGCTTTGTTCCCTAGAAAGAATCGGAATCGCACGGAATAATTTTACGGATACTTTCAGAAAATGCCGAACATATGTGCAGTCTGTGAATCCCCTACGGCTAAATCCTACCATTTTGGAGCAAAATCGTGTAAAGTAAAGACCACTTTAACTGCACAAACCGGCAATTTTAAGGCCTGTGCAGCATTCTTTAGAAGAGCCATTGCTTTGAATGTGACGTATACGTGCAAAAGCAGCCGTTGCTGTTTCATCCATCATGGTGAGCAGCTTGTGGATTAATATTATTTCTATTACAGAGCGGAGATACATGTGTAAAAGCTGTCGATATGACAAATGTTTTCAAAACGGGATGCAAAAAGAGCGTAAGTGATAAGAAACTAAAAACTCCGACCTGTTACAGTCGTACAATCGAAAGGAAAAACATGTGAACGAGAGCGAATGATGGCGTCAATCAGCCCTCCAAATTCATCCTATGATCTTCCTGCTGATCCTCCCCAACCTATGGCTCCTTCTTGTAGTAAAGGTGGCTTTTTATAAGCAGAGGAACAGATCATTTTCAGATGGTTTCTATGTAGTAAATGTCTATACAAAATTAGAGGCAGCTTTAAATGATAGGAGGAAAGTAATGTACACTAATTTAACACTGAAGGAGATATTGAGCGATACACTTTCGGAAGTGGTAGAACTTCTTTTTAATCCTGGAGAGATCATTATTCAGCCTTATACTGTAGATTGTCTTCGTCCTTTCGACTATCGCTCCTATCGTGGACATGGAAGGACAGAATTTACCATGCTTTTTGACTACGTCCGGAATATGCCTCAATTTGATGGATTGAATAGACAAGAACAAGTACTTTTATCATTTTTCGGTTGAAATTTCTCAGGGAATTCTCTATCGCTATACAGCAGCAGTTGACGCCTTGCTTGGAATGGGGTTTTTGACTACTAAAGTAGGATATGAACGGAAGTGGATGGTTAATGTTGACTGTACTTATATGCCAATGTCACATGCTCTTTTAAAAGGAACTGAGCCTAATGCACGATCTCATTTTGAATCAAATGAGGATTTTGAAAAATATAAGTGGGTTCTGCCTAATTTCTATTAACTCTCCAGATTTTAGATCCATTGTCGTTCCTTTCTGTGAAAATTGGGACGATCTAGTTGAGCCTCTGCATAAATTAAACATGTCTTTCAGTGAATATGCCCTCTTGAAGGCTCTCGTTAGCTGGCATATTTGTTAGTTTCAATGAACGCGATTATTAGTTGCTTCAGGTTATTACAAGTTTGATAATCATGGAAAACAAATCTGTGAAGCACAGAGAAGCGGAATAGTTCAAGCTCTTTTTGATATGAATGAACATGAAGAAGATGCCGTTCTTCGACTGGGAGAGATCCTTCTCTTCATGTCGAACATCATTGTAAATTGCTCGGAAATCCCTTAAAAACTTCAATTTCCTAGGAAAAAGTCTACGAACTGGTCACTTCCCTCTACATGGTTACATTCTTCGAAATTATTAGCACGGATCCATTTATGACAGATCTTCTCGATATGGAATCCCTCTAATCTTCCATTTACGATCTTTCTGTTTCGGTGCCATCTGTGACTGCTTAGCCCGATGAAATGATATGGATCTGGTTATTTCGGCATAGACTTACCAGTATCTCCTATCGGGCAACCAGTTTCTCTTCCCTTTTGCTATATAAAGATAATAGTTCCTTGCCATTCATTCCTCTGTTTTCTTCAATTCACAATATGAGGAGACTAATTCTCTTCCTTGGATTGGTCACTCTATCAAGCGGATTTTTATTTCCTATGGGCGGCGGCGGTGGTGGTGATTGTTGCTGTAAGTAAATTGAAGGATACTATTGCTAGTCTTTCTATTTAAATAAATATTTCGAATTGTTTCAGGCGGAGGAGGTGGCGGCGGAGGCTGCGGTGGCGGCGGAGGAGGTTGCGGCGGAGGCTGCGGTGGAGGCGGCGGAGGTTGCGGCGGAGGCTGTAAGTACTTCTCCTAGTCAATTTTTACCGATTCCAGGCGGCGGAGGTGGTGGTGGATGTGGCGGGGGATGCGGAGGAGGAGGAGGTTGTGGTGGAGGATGTAAATTTATTTTATAGCATTATGAAACATATTTAGGCGGTGGCGGATGCGCTCCTGCTCTCCCCCCTCCTCCTCCAGTACCATGTAAGTTCTAAAACTACTTATAAGTTATCAAATTCAAGGCGGTGGAGTTGCGGAGGCGGTGGGGGAGGCTGTGGCGGTGGCTGTGGAGGAGGCGGGGGAGGATGTAAGCCCAAGTCTAAAAATTAAGCATAATCTCAAATTTCAGGTGGAGGAGGCTGCGGTGGCGGCGGTGGAGGTTGTGGAGGAGGATGTGAGTTTTATTTAAAAAGCCCAATAATATCTGTTAATTTTTTTAGGCGCGCCCCCAATTCCTCCCCCACCGCCACCCCCATGTGAGTTTTAAATCGTATCAAAAATAAATTATTATAGGTGGTGGAGGTGGCGGTTGTGGCGGCGGAGGCTGTGGCGGAGGATGTGAGTCCGCCATATACCGTTAACTGACATTTCAGGCGGAGGTGGATGTGGAGGAGGTTGCGGACGTAAGAAAAGAGAAGCTGCCATTCTTATCACCTCTGATGATGTTCATAAATGTAACAATGAAGAACTCCGACTTGCTCTCCTCGATGTAAAACTTTTCTTGTTTCTTCAAACTGTACATTTTTAGAACATCAAGAAAGACGTCCCTCACTCGATTGACAGCATCAAGAGCGCTTTGGAAAATACCCAGGATTACATTGTTCTGTGTAATGACAAGCCTGTCAGCTTCATTGCCAATGTTGACGACTTCTGTCAAGTTGAGAAGGACGACATTCACTGTGCTGTTCTAAGGATCAACTCGCAACACGTGGAGACCAAAGGGGAAGTTGAAGAGGAAAAGAAAGAAGAGAAGGAACTGGATGACACTAAGAAAAGAAATTAATTAGAGATGTTAGATTTATTATCAGAGTAAAAATTTTATCCTATGGTGAACTTTGAATTCTTGAACTCTCCAGCTTTCTAACTTCTCGTCTGCACAGTTATGAGCAGGTTATGGGCACTGATGCAAAATTTTCCTCCCGCCTTTTGACTGTATTGCTTGAAACAGCTGAACGGAATGAAGCGATGAACAGACAGGATGAACTGAATACATTCAAATTAGTTATAAAGTCTGTTTATTGATCTCTTTTTTTTTCAATAAATATTATTTACAGTAATCGTAAGCACAATTGGTGGAAGGATTCTCTTCGGAAAGATGAAATTGTTGAAAAGCAATACATCAGGGCTGTGCACACTGCAGATTGATAATTGCAGAGTTTTCCCGTGAAATGTAATCTTTGAATAAAACTTTTGTTCATTTTGTGATTATTTTCTTTTACTTCTTGCTGCTAATCGGAAGAATTATTTTCCCTCATACTATGATGGTCCTAACAAGTAAGCTTATGCATAAATAAAGCAAGATTAGCTGGTCATGTAGATATCTTCTAGCTGAGGAAGAAGTATGTTTTGGAGGATAGGTGGCAAAAATAGTGATCACCAGAGAAAACATTTACGTGCTATGCTAAGGGATATACCGTTGAAATAACCTCTCTGATGCAGAAAAATCAGTGACTCAATCCTGTACATATCTGTTCTTGTTAATAGTCCAAGATCTCTGTTTTGACAATTACTGGAACCATTGAGATGTCTCACTGTCTGTTTATGTCACGGATAGTAGTGAAAACTAGATGTTATCCCGAGAAGAAAAGGTATAAAAGGACTTTTCGTTAGAAAAGAAGCATCCTTGTTCAGATCCTTTCTTCTACGATGCAAAAGCTACTCCTCTTCTTGGGGCTTGTTACCCTATCCACTGCTTGTTTGATCACTTTTGAGAAACAACAATCAGGATGTTGTAAGTATACGAGTCTACAACAAATTTTGTATTTTTTTAGGCTGTCGCGGAGGCGGAGGTGGAGGTGGTTGCGGTGGAGGATGTAAGCTTGACAATAAGACCATTTAGTTCCTTTTTAGGTGGTGGTGGTGGAGGCTGCGGTGGAGGAGGAGGTTGTGGTGGAGGATGTGGTGGATGTGGAGGAGGCTGTGGGCGAAAGAAGAGGGAGACTCTCATTAGCCACGCTGACGAAACAAAATGCAACAACGATGAGCTAAAAGAACTGTTGGAAAAGAATATGAAGAGCAGCATTGTCGAGTCTTTGGTAGCTTTGAAAGAGACCACAAGTAAGCACACCGACTTCTTGATCACTTGTGCTGAGGTAATTTCTTCTTTCTTCCCCATTAACCTTATTGTTCCAGAATTTGGCCTACATGGCTGATGCTGATGAGTTTTGCCAAGTTGAGAAGGACAACCAACAGTGCGCCATCATCAAGCTGAATATTCCCCGGAAAATAGTAAAAGAGGAAGAACAAAAGACAGAGGATGTCGAGAAGAAAGTCATCAGAGCTGGAAGATTACTCCAATGATTCTTCACTTCAAGGGAAATTGTAGCGTACTGTAGAGCCAATAATAAAAAATTCTATCAGCACTTGTAGCTTACTTTTTCTGTTAAAAATGGGATTAAAAATAGTACATTTATTAGAAAAGAGTCGAAAAATAGAAGTCATCGTATTCCATCCGGTAACTGCTCGCACTAGAAGGCACAAAACCTTACTTTTATACAAAATATCGCCATGGAATCTCATTTAGAGAGGTCTTGTTTTCAGATAGAGACTACAAATTACAGAACAAATTTTAAAGCTAAAAGAAAACTACTAGAAATATCACAAGACAACAGAAAAAATGAATAGAATAAAATATATTAAATATGGCCCGATGTAGAGGAAAAAAACGATGAAAAGCAGACGGAATGTGTCTGCACTGTGAAACAAGAGAGATGCTAGTCAATATACTACGAGTTTGTGATTGTTTTACCGTGAGGGGAACCCAGGGAATGGAGATCGAGGGCAATTGGGGCTCTGTTCTATCTTAGGAATCACTATTGACCGGCACTGGCTTTGTCAACTGGGAGAGCATTGGTAATGTCGGCGTTTTGAGGACATCGTTCGTTGGGAATTTGAAGACACCAGTATTACCTAAAATGATAACTATTTTGGACGAAAGTAATTTATTTACTATTAAATCCAGCGGAAAGAATGGCGGGACTATTCATCAAATTAGCAATAGCCGAGGAGACAGCAGTAGCCGCCGACGAGATTGGCGGAAACTGGAAGACTTGTGTCTGTTTCGGCGTCGATAGCGGAGATCGGAACGGACTGTTTGCGTTCCCAATTGCAGAAAAAAGTGGTGAATTCGGACCGCAAAGTGAAGCTGATGCTAACGCATAAAATTGCATCTAAAAAAATTCATTTTAATGGATTCTGTTACCGACTGTACCTGCTGATTGAGCAGGAAGGGAGACATCTGCTGCATGACATGCATTGGAGAGACGGCCATGGGCAATGTAGGATTCAAATATTGTGTTGAGGCGAGGTCCAAATTTTCTGGACGAGACCTTCTGTGGGAAGCTTCATTCTTCTCCACTTTTATCGGTGGAGGAGGGGAGGCTTTTCTTTTTCTGGAGCTGTTGTCTATCGCCGTCGCATGGGCATCGGCTGATCCTGGACGGGAAGACGGTCCTGGGGGACTGGCAACTGTAGGAACAGCTGAGGAAACTCCACTGGAACTACAAATGCTATTTGGAGAGCAGGAACTAAAGGTAATTTTTAAAAAAAATATGAGAGAAAGACAAACCTGTCTGTGGGGGAAGGAGTATCATTGCTGGTGGAACTGACACCGGAAAGATTTAACGCTGCTAAATCTGTTGCATGTTGTTGAACAGGAGTCATAGGAAGAGCCGAAGATGTTGGAATAGGGATCGAAAATGGCATTGGATCTGGAAAAACTATTTATAAATGGAATTTACTAGCTGTCTCACCTTCTTTTTTGATGTTCTGCATGTCAATTCCTAAATTACCCGGTAATCCATGGCCCAAGAGAGTTTTCATCCCATTTTGTCGATACTAAAAATGATTTTAAAAATTAGAACGACCAACCGGATGGTAAAGACCTTCACTGGTGGCTTGACCCTGAACCATAGGGAAATTTCCTCCATTTGTGTCAACAAAACGGTAGACAAACTTCTGTCCGATGACTTTTTTGATAATATTTTTATCATAATAGTAGCGTAGTGCACGGGAGAGCTTGTCATAGTTCATGTGCTCTTTTCCTTTGCGTTTTCCCCACAATTGAGCCACTCCTTCTGCATTTAGAAGCTGAAATTGAGAAATTTTTTAACTTTCTATGACTCATTTCACCCCTTTCCCCGTGACTGTAATTAATTTCTCCACAAAAATCAAGCTCATAAATCTTTCGCGACTGTAAAGGAGAAAAACCATTGCCTACTTCAAATATTGTCACGAGCATGATGTGGAAGGGGGAACGCCACTTACCTTGAACTCTCCCTCGCGATTCGTCCATTGAATGAGGTGTGGATAGCCTCCGTCTCGGAGAAGTTCCAAAAGAAATTGCCATAAAGTTGTGTTAGAATCACCGATGGCTGGGGCTGCGCAGCGGTCTAAAAAAACTCTTAAAGTAGCAAATCAGGTAAAAAGGCCAAGTGACCCCCAAAAATAAGGTGAATAAACTCACTGTTGAACTCTGAGTCATGCATAGCAGCAGACGGCTGTGGCATGCCGAGACCTCCGTCCATATTGGAACACTTTTTGATGGGAGTTACACTGTTCGAGAGATGTACCAGGTTTCCCGGAGTATCTTAAAAAAATCAGCGTCTAATTCTCAAAATATGGAGATGACTAATTTGTTCCGTATTTCACTTCTGTCCACACAAGTAAGGGAACGGGGTGGAGATAGGCAATCGATAGATGATTAGGAGGGGCAACAGGGGGGCTACGGGTAGAAAACTCGTTTTGGAAAAGAAGAAGACGACGAAGAAGACACGCAGCAGCGGACCGGGAGTGTCATCACACGCTATTACAGTCCGAGAAAGGACAATCTCATGTGATTAGGTTTGAAAAAAAAGCGAAAACTAATATTTTAAGTGGTCCACTGCCACTTTGTCTCACTTTTAGGCTGCGGGTGATGGTCATCACAAAAGGGCAAAAATAGGCGACAGGGCGCTTTGGACGAATCATCCCCCACCGCCAATGAAAAGAACAGGGCATCCGGTAGAACCTCCCGTACAGGGCTGCTTTCATTTAAAGTTCATTGATACGGAGATAAATGATATTTAAGAATTTAATGTAAACAATAAGATATTGATGATTGACCTTCTCAGTTTCTTGCCTAAAACGGAAGAAAGTGATCTATGCCGAACAGTTTGTTTAGTGATGTCACTTTTAGCCAAGTTTGAGCGGAAAATACAAGAAAAGAGGACTGTTTCAATTAAAGACAACTAGATTTAGCGATGAAATAAGAACAGTAACATTTGCTAGTTGTTTGTTTTGAAAGTTTCTTAGTGACAAAATCAGTGTGAATTTCACAAGAACGGCTGGTAACTAATAAACATGACTAGTTTTTCTTCGAATCACCAGGCGATGCTTCAATATTATCTTTTTTGAACCTGTACAAGTTTAAAAATAACCCCGCCTAATTATAGACTATCTGGGAGGTTTGCTATCTTACATATCAATTGTTTACAATTTAAAAATTGTTGAATAAGGCTGAAAGTCACCAGAATTGATACCTCAAAATAATAAAAGGGCCATTTCCGGAGCGGCTTTCTTTTGCAAACAGAAAGCTAACAGGGCACAAATGGTAATTGTGTTTCCTTTCAAAAGTTGTGCCCTTTTGCCGCCCCCACATAACCCCTCAAAAAGATAAGGAGAGGCAGTCTCTGTGTACTGCTATTTCCCTCCTAACATGTCAACATGAAAATATTGTTACAAAATTTGGATAGCTACATGAGACGAAAAATGTTGATGAATTGATTAATTACAAAGAATTGGCTATCGGCGCGATTGTCAAAAAGAGTCGATCGACCGGAACTGGGGGGAAAGATAACAAGCCGCGGAAGAGCGGGGAATGAAGATAAAAGTGTGGAGTAGCGCGTGGGCTGGTTACTAAATATTTTGTGGATTAAAGTGTTAGTCTAGAGTGGAGAATTGGTCCAAATTTATCCGAAAATGTCTGGGAGATACGAATAACGGGCTGAAAAATAGTTGTTATTGGCAATGTTTAGAAAAGAAAGAAAATAATCTCCATCTCAAGGTTAGTGAACTTTGGCGAGTGATTTTTTGGAACAACTAAGATTGAACCGTCTGATATAATTGTTGAAAATTAAAATTAATGCGATAAAATAAGCATTTTTTAAAGTTATGGGCTACAGTATCCCCAAATCCAGTAAAACTGCACTTACATTTTATAGCCAGCAGATCAGCTATGTTCATTTTCAATTAATAAACTTTTCCATAAAGTAAAATGATCGAAAAGGCGACTGTACACCGCGAAGAGGACTCACTGCCGACTGTAACAGCCAGTATAGAGCCCCGAGTGCTCATCATCGCGACAGGATCTAAGATGCCGCCTATATCCCCAGGATACAGTTTTCATAAGGGAACGAGGAGAGAGCGGTATTACTAAAGCAGACCGATGACCCCTCTTTGACCATAACAAATCTTTAATTAGGTAACGAATGACAGGAAGGAAAAGGGATCCAGCCAAAGTTTCACAGTGTAAAACAAGCACAGATTCAATCGCTCTTTCTCTTTCGCGCGCTTCCCAAATTGCCAGGATCTTCTCTACAGATCAAGGCGAGGGATAACACGCCGTGTGGAAAAACCACTAAAAGAGAACGGGAGACGGAAGCAGCGGGACCCCTTCCCACCGCCACCCGGGAAAGGACATCAAAGATGCGCATCGAGACCGGTCCGCTAAAGAAAATGGGTGGAATACTGTTAGCAAGGCGAAACGCCATGTGTGAAATGTGTCGGTTGGATGCAAAAGTGGCGAGGTTTGGTAGAATGGACACAACTTGATTATCTGTGTTAGGTGTGGCTAGTCAACCGAGAAATAAAAATCTTTGAGTCAACAAAAGGTTTACTTGAAGACGACCATAAAATGAAGGGATCAGAAGAAACTGCTCTGTTTTCAAGAGTAATGGAGTTCCTCCCCTCCTCTTATTATGGAGCCTAGACGAACCGGGCCTCACGCGGCTTCGTCTACAGGAGATCCGTCTCTTTCCCCACAAGAACACGCTCCCAACACGATGCCTAGCCCCGCAATTACGTGGTGGCGGCTCTTCAAAACATCCTGGGCGAGCTATCTCGCCGGTTTGAGGACAGAGAGAGAGAGAGACGGAAGCCCGATTGACCTTGAAATTGGCATGGCTGTTACTTGGTTAATTGGCTAGAAGACGAAAAAGGACTTCTGTTTCACACGAAATATCAATAAGACTGTCAATTGGTAGATGAAAAAAATGTCAGGGAGGTCTTTACCAAAAGTTCAAGAGGAATGACACAAAAGGACAAGGAGGCGACCATCCTCCCCCGCGCGGACATTAGCTTTTTAATCGTAAATAGAACTTTTCTCGTAAAAAATTGAGTACTCCACGATAAGGAGAGGGAAATGACTCAGCCGGTCGACGTACCTTCATCCGCAAATTGTGCGCACATTTTTAGTAGAAAATCAGTCGATGAGAGTGACAGAGCAGACATTTTGGAAGACAATCCCGGAAATGAGTCCAACGCTTTGGGTAACAAAAGCGATGACAACTCGAATGATTTTTTGACAGCAATTTTTTAAACGAATTTTCCTGAGAAAGCGGAAAAGGAAAAAAAGCGAGCTAGCAGGATGTGAGAATGTTACGGTAGCTTGTAAAGTTTATGGTTATGAGAAGGCTGGGCAGGAAGGCACAGGAAATTGAAAGCTTTGATGATAAAAGAGCGGCCTAAATACCTCAGAAATCACCAAAAAATTTATGATTTTTGCCACTTTTCCGTGTTCTTCCCTTCCCAAGATAGTTCTCATTACACTCAAATTCCAACAATTCTATTGTCGACCTGTTTTCACTTGTAGCATCATGAGCATTACACCATAGGGTCGACTCAACCATCTAAAATAGCATTCGCTCTGTTGTTCTGTCCAGGATAAAAGGTCAGGGATGGTTGGCAATTGTCTCAAAAAGGGAAAAACACCCTGACTTTCCCAAAGCATTTTTTAACCTCGCTTCCCACAGTCGGGTCCAGGTCAAAGGGCGTCGACGACAATGGGCCGGGTAATTGAGCCCCGGTTGTTCACTAAAAGGCGAAGTCACCGTAACAGGAAATTGGTCTTCCGTTGTCGTTTTCGCGAACCTCTCTCTCCTCGGGGGAAAAGAGTTAATTCGTCCTGAGACATACCGGGTGCGACAACAGGCCATTTCAAACATTTACGGCTTTAAACGCGGTCAGCAGATCGTCGTCCTCTCTCCCACCCTGCCCCTTACGGAATTTATACGCTCTTTAAAGTTATTTTCCTTCCCTTCGGAGCCCAAAGAAACTCACCATTCCGCCTTGGAAAATACATTGGAGGTCCAGGATATAGAGAATTTCCTCTCTGTTCACCCTGGTAAAATCCCATATAAGGCATAGGCGGTAAAGGATACTGATATCCAGGAGCATAATTATTGGAATACATCGCGGTTTGTATAGTCAAGACAGCCTTCGAATGAAGTTGAAAGGGGAGGTGGGACCGGATATGTGGGAAATATGTTAAAATGCCATTAATTATGCAATACAGTGGCCTTTTTTTGCGGGAGACGGAAAGAGATATCGAGATTTGGCTGTGTATATAGTCTTTAGGGAAATCGAAAAGATGTTTTCATCAGAAATTAGCGCTGCGAATCCATTAATTGAGGCGAAAATAGGAAAAATACAAGATAAACAAGGAAGAACTGTTAGATGTTCTAATTGTAGAGAACGAAGGTTAATAATAAAAAAAATTATCAGGAGAGGAAGCAACTCTGACCAGTCAGGACCAATAGCAGCAAAAACAGATGAGCAAAGCGACCTGTCAGACCAAAAGTTATTATTCAGCACTGAATAAGCTAAAATTCTCATCGCTGGCAGACATTCAGCCATTTGCTCCGCATAGGCCGCAGCATGGGGCGTGAGAGAAACATCCTCACCCGCCTGGCAGCAATGCCATTTCTTGTGGTCACAAGAGCGGGAGAGAGTGTGAGCGGAAACAGTTCTGTGAATCGATTATCGTAGGGAGGCAAAACGATGATTGGAAGCAGGCGCCCAAGAGAGTAAAACGGAAGTCTCCATCGTAGAGGTCTATCATGAGAATAAATCTACACTGTCCGTTACGGGAGAAATGGAAGGGGATGAGACGGAACACACACGCGAGTGAGAGAAAGAGAGAGAAGTCGCGCTCTCGTCCGGTGGGTTGTTTCGGGCTACGCACTAGGAAAGATTAGAATCTCGAAGCCAGGAAACGGACGCATTTCCAAGGGCAGCTTTTTCGACTGTTGTCTTTGGACAATTTTTGGGGATAGGAAGAGAAGAGAATGGACATAAAAGAGCTATTTGTTCTTTTCCGATAAATGTCGTGGTTACTTTAAAAGTCTAATTGTCTATAAAAGTCAAGGGTTGATAAGGTAGCTCTTCCTTTCCGGGAGAATCGATTTGTGATAAAAAAAATATGCCGTTATCCATATCAGCAACCTTTGTGATTCACACAAAAATGACGGGAGAATCGAGAAGTAAAACGATAAAACCAAGATGTTTCAAAGAACACTAACACTCAAAATTGTGCTGATAAAATGGAAATTAAACCAGGGAAAACAATAATTAAAAGTAATGTCCAGCTCACTACAGTCTTCTCTCAAAAAGCCAAAAAAGCTACCAAAAAAGCTGAAAATCTATGTCACTATAACTTTTATAGGCGAGAGGGACACTCAACTTTTTTTCTAGCTACCGGCGCAAGCCGTAAAATTTTTAGCTTACAGCTGTTCGCCTCAGAAAGTAGAGAAGAATATGATAGTATGATCTTTGGCTGAACTCGCGTCAGGATTCTTAGAAAAGAAGCAACAATACAGAAACTGTGACTTTTGAATCCGCTGGCCATCTTTCTGTGATTAAACCCTTTAAACAAACGTAGAAGTATCCAAGAAAATGACTAAAAGTACCAAAAAAAGAGTTATCTCTTCTCTCCTCCCCTTCTTCTTCAAAAAAATAATTATAGGTTACGCCAGCAATGGGTGTTCCTCGTAGAATCATAAAAATGACAAGATTAGAATCGGGTAATATTTTCACGAAAAGGTCGCGGGTAGGAAGAGTTTTGACATACGACAGAAGGCGTGAGACCACCTGGGACCACTTTTACCTGGCTCAAAAAGATAAGTAATATAATATTTTCAGAATCCAGGGATGATTGACGGAGGGGAAAGCACTCCGATAAGCTAGCGAGAATGATCATATTAATCCGAAGGGAGGGAAAAGCTTCATGTTTTTCTTCTAACCATTTGAAAAATTTACAAAAATTGGGCGCAGATTGGGAAGAGAAAAGAGGAGAAGTCTCTTTCCTTCCCATTTAACTGTATTCTGTCATTGAGCGGGGGTGAAGAAAAAGAGTCATTGACGGTGTCCAATGTGGCGCCATGCCTTAACTTTTCTAATTTGACTTTTGTTAAAATGTAAAGGTGACAATTATTTGACACACAGGAGAGGAGCGGAAAAGTTTTAGAGAGGCTGGCTGACCTTCACAGACCGGGACAGAAGTGATCCATCACCGGCGCGACAAACCTAAAGGAGATCCGCTTGGGATATATCGTAGTCAAGAGCTTATCTAATGGGATAGGTTAGGTAAAAACAACCACAGTGGGTGATAACTTTTGCGCTTTGGTAAGTAATTCTAGGGAGAGACTGTTGCGGGCAGTTTCACACCGAAATTAATTAAAATTTCGGCTCAATGTGGGAAGTTTTGCAAAAGAACTGCAATCAGATGTGAGAGCTTTCGACGAGAAGATGGTACCAAATAGCCTAAAGATTCTTTTAAATGAGAGGCAAAGTCCCTTGTAATCATAAGTCCCCTCCTTTAAAGACGACTATTATATAAAGTAAAAAGTGATAAAGATCAGCCAGAGCTATAGACATGACAGAGCGTAGGTGTCCAGCGGATTTCCTGCAGATATTGCACAAAATCCTTACTTAAGAAAATTTAAAGACGTCTGACAATAGCTGAATTATAAAATAAAATGACCCTTCTCCGCGCCTAATGAATCACAGTCGTTTTGTGGCCTTGTGTCTTCAACATTTGGCGGTTTGTGCCTAATGAGCAGTTTTTACAGGAGGCCGCCGCTGACTGAACTTTTTTACCCGAGCGAGTGGTCATTCTTCTTTTCCCTTTGGCATTAGCCGCCATTGCCATTCATCTCATTTTGCATTTTTTGTTGAGAAAACTTTGTCAAATGATCCGAGACGTTTGTTTTCACACGCAGACCATTTGGTCTTATGTTATGGTAAGGCGGCTTGCCTTTTTCTCAAATGCCGCCTCACACCAGTTAAAAAACGTGATGGGTTATCTTGACCCCTCGTTAACCGTCTCCTCCTCCACAATAAAATAAAAAATATCCCCCCTCCCCAGCTGACGGATTTACGAGCTACTCTTAAACAGTTTCCACAGTGACTAGGAAGTTTATGGCGGGGGTCGGGACCACCCGCCGGCCAGTTATTTATGTTGCTAATTTTATGGTATCCTCTGTCCTCATCAAGGCTTACTCAAGGTGAGGGAAATGTTTAGACAAGGACTAATCCACTTAGGGTCATGTTAGACGATTGTGGCAACCGACAATTAGCGCATTATCTGGATGGTAGCGGGAAGGTTACTTACGCAAGATGGGTAAACTTGTTCAAAAAAGTTTACCTCTTTGAGGACACGAAGTCTCCCATCTTTGTGTCCTCGCTGATTCATTTTACTTGACTCTTGCCGGTAGCCCGCCGGCGAGGTCAAAAAAGTGGTCGAAATCACGTCACTGTGGGAAAGGAAAGGAAATGACATTTTTGTGTATTTTAAACGGAACTAAGAGACAAAGGTGTGTAAACCTTAAAGGGGGTTCCACGCGAGTCAAAGCCGAACTAATCTGTCGCGGATTGGCGACAATTTTGGGTCAAGTCCTTTCCGGGCCCGTACAAGCATTCAAATGAGGCGATTAGCGGGCAGGGAGGTTTCCGTGGACTAAAAGTGGCGAATAAAGGATTGTGCATCCCATAAATCGGCGTTGTTTACTGAAAATGGTCGAGATACCAAAACACAGACACAGGGGGGACTTCCTAATCTTTGCTGCCAATCATGGAAAGAGGGAGTTTATCTATTTTTGGCAATATTTCTGCAATTCTTAAAAAGTAAACAAGGATTTTTATAACAGCCAAAAAGAAACAACTAGCGCGCGGAAAACACAAAGGAAAAAGATAAATGGCGCTTACGGTAACTCTGCCAAGTGAATCGCGCAGCTGGCCGAGGTCTGCCTGTCTCACAGAGGATAAATATTGTGTTATTACAACGAATGGTGGTGCATAAGGTAGGGGTCAGGTTAGTACTTCCGTAGATTAATGACTTTAGGGTCACTTAATTGGGAGCATCTTTGGGCGATTCGAATTTTTATAAAATTCTTGCTTAAATTACAGTAACCTGTGGCTGTCAGCAGCCGCATGGTACGGCATCAAAACAAGAAGAACAAAAAGGCTCCACGGATCCGAAGGGATAATCCGTAGGCCGGCTGCCGGCTCCGGTCAAGGGGATGGCGGATAAGATATTCTGCCTAAGATGCCTTTGTTTCCTTTTCGAGAGACCGTAAGGTGAGGCAGGAGCCCTGTCGTCGCCCAGGCATCCGCCCAGTCAACGGTTCAGGTCGATATCGCAGGTATCCGCGCCCCAATGCAAATCCCCGTTTTCCCGCGCCATCGCGCCCCATTCAACACACTCTTCCTCATGTCGTGACCAGGTGCGGTCGTCTATTATATTGCTCTGTTCCATGTGCTTATAATACGCCTCACACACATTTTGCCCATGATTATATCACTGATATAATAAACAATATTGCACTTCTACTGTGTTATTATTCTCCTCTCTCCTATTACTTGTTGTACTACTCTCTCCTCGTATTATAACTCATATCGTGCAATCTCTCACACACTTTGTCGTAGCTCGTCTAGTCGGCCGCTATCTCCCGCGTGGCAAGGGAGCCACAGTTCGATGTGGCCTCTTTAGGCGAGCAATCCACTCCTCATCGGTTACAGCCGTCCCACCGTCAACGACTACTGCGACAACAAGCCCCTAGTTTTACGAGAAAAAAATTATTCAGAGAATATAACCAGCTTTTTTTCACTTTCAGCTGTCCGTTTCATTAAATCAAAAACTTCAGAAAGAGCTAGTAATCAAGAGTGGTAATGATTAAAGATTACATCTAAGGTTGAATTGCTAGCTGAAATGTACAGCTTGTAATTGAGAGACAGGCAGAAAAAATGAATAGTTTGTTTGACTGGTCGCTAACATGGTTTTGGGATAGATACCAAACACCGTGTGGTTCTGCGGACAAAATGCTTTGATCTTTAAAGTGGAGGAGAAGGATAATCCAAAAAGGTCTGGAGGACCGGCTGCGTCACAAAAAGCACCTATTTTTGGTTTTTTAATAATATTCACTACAATTTTTGTTGTCTAAACAAATAAACCCATCTTCTTTGATGTAATCACCGCTAAAATAGCTTTCTCCTCTTAATTTTTGCACTTTTTCATGTCTCGAGGTCCCCTTTCTCCGCCGTTCATATTCTCAAATGTCAACCTCGCCACTTTCGACGTAGACGGAAAGTGTGGGCCGTTTTCTCGTAACATTTGTCTACTTCTTCAAAAAACCATGCGAAAACGGCTCCCTTTTCCCTGGTTCTTTTTATTAGGCATTTTTGTGAAAATGCCAATCGGAAACGGCTATCCGTTAGCTCAGCGGTTCGAATCGGTTGGGGGTTGAAAAGGATAAAGTTTAAATAGAGGGGGAGGATGCGCTCCTTGTGCCCTTTCCAAGTAAACAGACTGTGAGTGTTGGTCAAAATGAATAAACTGCTACCATATGTGGAAGCTACGAATTCACTGGATGGGCTCTGGATTACGATTATCCATGATAGAGGAAAACAATGACATCCGCAAAGAAGTGTGAACAAAGAAGAACTGCGGCAGAAGGTGCTAATACTCCCTCGTTCCAGTAAGACTGTTGTCTGTACTGTTGTAATCCCTAAATTACTCAACCGCCAAAAGGGAGCGCCGTCAAGTCATAAAAACTATGGCGGTCATCATTAGGAGTCGAGGTTAAAGAAGGTTACTCATGTCCCCAAAAGATGTAGGCTGTATTTTGTTGACTGTGAGGGGGAAAGGAACGATTAATATTGGAGAGAATAAAAGAAGATGAGTGAGTTTTATAGCGGGAAGGACCCGTTACTGAAAATGAGAACCAGCCAGAAGGAGGATATGTGAGAAGGAGCTCTTGCTGGAAAACAGCTGTCAGGAGGTTAGAGACAAAAGTCCGGAATTTCTTGGACAGAATTTGCATGGATTCTAGAAAAACTCGAAACCATAAGCTATACTAAATAATTAGAAAAGAAGGGGAACAGGTGAAATAGCGAAAAATATGTAGAAATATTTGATGAAGCCGGGAGACATGGCGATGAATAATCAGATATAAATCTGCTTCTACTTTTCATCGGAAAAGAATAATGGATAATCACAGGGAAAATTGGGAGAAAAAGTCAAAGTTTGGGCAGGTGGGATGGCGTGCGCGAGAGCCATCCCGGCGATCCCCCGACCCCAGGGGCAAGCCAGGAGGCCACAGACAAACGTGGAAACGCGAATGGTCAAATAAACGGCGTGGTATTAAAGTAAACAAGTTGCTGAATTTTGATTGAGGCGGAAGAAGGGATGGAGCTGATTTTGTGAACATACCCGGCTTGTCGATTTCCTCTTGATCTTCTTCAGCATCTTCTTCATGATTGGACTCTACTTTCATCCTAAATTAGTTCTTTGGTTTTTTGTTGGAATTAGAGAGGAAAGTAAAGAATGAAAATGCATAAAATTGTCTAAAAGCGACTGTCTGATTGATTTGAAATTTCCTTTCACTTCTTTTAATCGAAGATTCCCAAGATCGTTGCAGTTACAGGATACTCTAAGTGCCTAATCTGGCGCGTTTCCGTCCTTGTCGCCAAAGGCGGCAGATCTCTTTGACGGCCGATCAAAATCGCGGTAACGTGGCCTAACCGACCTTCGTAAGCGATAGTCTGCCAATTAGAGATGGAGACGGATATCTCATCCAAACAAATTAAATAGGTAAAGATGATTCACAATAAAATAGTCAACACGTGATCAAATTCACAAGCGATCGATGTTGAGCTCACCCCGCGGGCGTTTTACAACGAAAAGGAGACATTTGAGGTGACGCAGGGACTTCCCAGATCTCTCAAATCATCCATAGGAATGATTCATTGTGCGAGCTGATAATAAAAGGAATAAAATTAAAGGGGCATAGCCTTCTTGTTCACCGGTAAAATAAACACCAACTGCGAGAAATGGAGAAGGCCGTAAACAAGGTAACAGCTGGGATGTTCTCTGGAAATCTCAGAGTCGATGATCTCCAACCAGCTGAAATTGCTATAAAATACCTGATTATTAGTCTTCTACCCTCACTCAAAATGGCATTTGTTTTTTCTACCCTTACACCAACAACCCGTGCCTAAGGAGAGATTACATCTGAGCTTATTTCCTGTTTAATGGGAAGATATCGCCTTTTTGGAAACGCAGACACACTTGCCCTCATAAAGAACTGCGTCGTAGGTATCGAAAACATAAAACCCCCATGCCATCGACCGACTATAAAAGGACGGCAGAGATACGACATGCCAGCGTTCTGCAATGGACCTCGAACAACGTATCAAGGTAATTTCCCTCTTCCTTTCTTAATAATCACATGAAAAATTATAGGCTTACCGCTTCGTGGCCTATTCGGCCGTCACTTTCTCGGTGGTTGCAGTCCTCTCGGTCTGCGTCACTCTGCCGATGGTCTACAACTATGTGCACCAGGTTAAGAGAACCATGCACAACGAGATCAACTACTGCCGCGGTTCTGCCAAGGATATCTGGACTGAGGTCAACACCCTGAAGAACTTGCCCGCTGGAAACCGTACCGCCCGTCAGGCTGGATACGGAGACAGTGGAGTCTCTGGAGGACAAGCCGCCGCTGGAGGATGCGATGCTTGCTGTCTTCCTGGAGCAGCTGGACCCGCTGGAACACCTGGAAAGCCTGGAAAGCCCGGAAAGCCCGGAGCACCCGGACTCCCCGGAAACCCAGGAAAGCCACCACAGCAGCCTTGCGAGCCCGTGACCCCTCCAGTAAGATTCTCCTTGATTTTTTTAAGAGAACCTTTTTCAGCCATGCAAGCCTTGCCCCGCTGGACCTCCCGGCCCTCCTGGACCTCCAGGACCTGCTGGAGATGCTGGAAGCAATGGACAGGTTTGTCGACTTTGAGATGAAAATAAAATTCTGAGTTTTTTCAGCCTGGAGGACCCGGAAACGATGGAGCTCCTGGACAGCCCGGACCCAAGGGACCTCCCGGACCTGCCGGAAACCCTGGTGCTCCCGGCGCCCCTGGACAGCCTGGTCAAGATGCTCCCAACGAGCCTCTTCAACCCGGAGAGCCTGGACCCGCTGGACCAGCTGGACCTCAAGGACCTCCCGGACAGCCTGGAGCCCCTGGACAAGACGGACAGCCCGGTTTGTTCCTCATATAGCCAAAAGATTAATCCACAAAATTTAAGGAGCTCCCGGACCCAAGGGACCCAACGGACCCGATGGCCAGCCCGGAAACGACGGAAACCCAGGAGCCCCTGGAGAAGCTGGACCCGCTGGAGGAGCTGGAGAGAAGGGTATCTGCCCCAAGTACTGCGCTATCGATGGAGGAGTCTTCTTCGAGGATGGAACTCGCCGTTAAGATTCTCATTCTGTACGGGACTGTTTTGTCTCTCAAATAAATTTTCTAGTCAGAAATTGTGTTGTTTTGTGTTATGCTGAAGTCTTCTCGTTGCATTACGTAGCAATCGGTTTGGTATTTCGGGTAAAGACGGCATTTCGAAGAACTTTTGAAAATAGGTTTTTAAAAATTTTTGGTGATGTCGTTAGGGTGGGCCCCGGGGGTTCCGGTGACACCATCCGGCTATATTGACGAAAAAACACGAATTTTTGCTCGTTTTCGAAAATTTCCCCGAAAAACATGGTCGACTTCTAACAATTCTTACACCACTAAACTTATCTCGCTGAGACGAGTAGAATGATATATAGAAAGTAGGGGTTACAACATGAAAATAAAAAGTTAGTTTATGGCAGGCGGCCCCTTTAAATGGCGGCGTAACGCGCCAAAATCAAGTTTTAAAATTTTTTAAACAAGATATTCGTAATCAGCACAAAAAACTGTTTTTAATGGTATAGGTCTCGAGCAAATCTGAGATCCGCCCCGGACTCGAGAATCCGCTCGAATCTTACGGAGAGTGCGTCCTAAGCGTCAGTATAAACGAGTAGATGATTCCTGTGGGTCAAAGCTATTTTCAAAAGTTCTTCGAAATGCCGTCTTTACCCGAAATACCAAACCGATTGCTACGTAATGCAACGAGAAGACTTCAGCATAACACAAAACAACACAATTTCTGACTAGAAAATTTATTTGAGAGACAAAACAGTCCCGTACAGAATGAGAATCTTAACGGCGAGTTCCATCCTCGAAGAAGACTCCTCCATCGATAGCGCAGTACTTGGGGCAGATACCCTTCTCTCCAGCTCCTCCAGCGGGTCCAGCTTCTCCAGGGGCTCCTGGGTTTCCGTCGTTTCCGGGCTGGCCATCGGGTCCGTTGGGTCCCTTGGGTCCGGGAGCTCCTTAAATTTTGTGGATTAATCTTTTGGCTATATGAGGAACAAACCGGGCTGTCCGTCTTGTCCAGGGGCTCCAGGCTGTCCGGGAGGTCCTTGAGGTCCAGCTGGTCCAGCGGGTCCAGGCTCTCCGGGTTGAAGAGGCTCGTTGGGAGCATCTTGACCAGGCTGTCCAGGGGCGCCGGGAGCACCAGGGTTTCCGGCAGGTCCGGGAGGTCCCTTGGGTCCGGGCTGTCCAGGAGCTCCATCGTTTCCGGGTCCTCCAGGCTGAAAAAACTCAGAATTTTATTTTCATCTCAAAGTCGACAAACCTGTCCATTGCTTCCAGCATCTCCAGCAGGTCCTGGAGGTCCAGGAGGGCCGGGAGGTCCAGCGGGGCAAGGCTTGCATGGCTGAAAAAGGTTCTCTTAAAAAAATCAAGGAGAATCTTACTGGAGGGGTCACGGGCTCGCAAGGCTGCTGTGGTGGCTTTCCTGGGTTTCCGGGGAGTCCGGGTGCTCCGGGCTTTCCGGGCTTTCCAGGCTTTCCAGGTGTTCCAGCGGGTCCAGCTGCTCCAGGAAGACAGCAAGCATCGCATCCTCCAGCGGCGGCTTGTCCTCCAGAGACTCCACTGTCTCCGTATCCAGCCTGACGGGCGGTACGGTTTCCAGCGGGCAAGTTCTTCAGGGTGTTGACCTCAGTCCAGATATCCTTGGCAGAACCGCGGCAGTAGTTGATCTCGTTGTGCATGGTTCTCTTAACCTGGTGCACATAGTTGTAGACCATCGGCAGAGTGACGCAGACCGAGAGGACTGCAACCACCGAGAAAGTGACGGCCGAATAGGCCACGAAGCGGTAAGCCTATAATTTTTCATGTGATTATTAAGAAAGGAAGAGGGAAATTACCTTGATACGTTGTTCGAGGTCCATTGCAGAACGCTGGAAATCTAGTGCCAACCATTGGCTTTTATAGACATACGGAGGAGAAGGCGGGCGTGATACCTGTTGTTTTTTATTTCGATTCAGTACGGCAGATTCGGGTCGCCTCTCTACCAAGGGCAAATTCTCTGCGCCCTCCGGCGGTGTCCTTATCTAAATGCAACGTCGAAACTGGATGTGGGACAAGGTGTAATGGCTTTTGATGATTAGCACCTGCGCCGTTTTTGATACAAAGAAGCTGCTTGAAGTGCTTCAAATAGAGGGTGAAAGTGGTGCGAAAGCACAGAAATCGAGACGTGATTTCGGCTAGGAAGAAATTTGATCTTTTACTAGGGTGGGAGAAATTTTTATCATTGAGATTTATGGATGAGGTCCATGTTTCTTTTATGGCAGAAGATAATATCTTGCAGTAGGGCCAGTTGTTTTTCTTCTAAACTTTTCTTTGCCTAAAATAGGAAAACCTTCAATTCCTATGTTTTTTCGAAGTACCGCCAATTTCTTTTCTTCGTTTAGCTGCTTGTCTATTATCATTTGTCCAACAGCTGCAATACTGCCAGCTACAATAAATGCACAGCCGGGGAATAGGCGGTAATATGCCTCTGTAATCTGCAAGTACCCCTGCTTCAATTTTGAAAGTAATTTTTACCTGTTCTAGCGTGTAAAAAGTCTCTTCTGAAGTAGTCATCAATTGGCACCAATATTTTGTGTATTCTTCCCAATTTTCTCTTCTATCTTTCCCTGACAGACAACCGGTAAACAGACGAATTAAATCAGCAGCTGGACAATTAAACTGTACTCCCTGAAAGTCGTAATTAGTTTGATAATTGTCGTATTCACCTGAAAGTCTATGATACTCCGCAGTTCTAGCTGGTCTTGTTTCGTTTCCCAAAGCATGTTGCACATCCAAACATCCCCATGGCATAAAAGTCTGGGTAGCCCCAGAGCCTCGCAAGTGTCATCAAGAAATTTCAAATACTCTGGGCGAGTCATTTCTGTCAGAACAGTTTCCATTTCAAGAACTTCTGTTGTTATATAATCTCCTCCAAATTCTTTCATTAATCGGGTTAGGTTTGTTACCATCTGGAAATTTGTCTTTATGAATCCAAATTGCTTACCTCCGGAGTGAACATAAACTGAAAAGTGTCCTGGAACATTTGCCCTTTCATTTTGTTCTGCTCCTCTTGACTAAAATATTTTGTGGCATTATGGATTTTAACTAATTCTTCGATAATCTAAACTATTTTCTACAGTAATCTTGCAGAAGTATACCGTTTTCACAGTTCTTGAAGAGACATTATCGTTCATATGAATCCCTGAAGCAATTTCTTCGTAATGTTCCAGGATGATGTACCCGGCATCTTCATATCTTTCCCGCTTTTTACACGCGTACATTTTTGGCATTAGGAGGACGACATCGTGCTCCTTGAACTTTTCGTAAATATCTACTTCAGTATTGTGATACTGAAAACAACAAATATAGGCAGATAAAAAATGACCTTAATCATGGATTTCGCCTTTTCATCGCTCATTGTTTCATTCATCAATTCTGCCAGTTGATTTTCTTTAGTAGCCGTTTTGGGTGCACTGACTTTTACAGCAAAAGTAAGCGGAAGTAAAGGATCTGTTGGGGTCCAGTCGGCTGTTAGCAACCCGACTTGAGTGATTACTCCCTGTAATATTTGGCCTGAGTCAAGGTAAGGGAGTCGATCACCCCTTTGGATAATATTTCAGTTTATAAAAGACTCACATTTCCATCGCCTAGTTCCTCAAATTTTGCATTACAACCAAGTTTTGATTTAGTCGAAAGTGATTGCTGTAGGGCTTTTTCAAGTTCTGCTAGTGTTAGAGTTGTATCAAAAATTGAGACCATTTCTGAATTTGGCTGGCAATAAAAATAAGTATTTTCAAGAAAAATTAGTGGAACATCCTAATTCTCACTGTAAATTTAAAAAATAACTAAAAGATTTATAGGAAGAGTTCCTTATTTCGATGATCTCATAATGGACATATTTCTCTTATGATATTTGATAATATCTTGAAGGAGAGCATGTTGCTTTTCCAATAAATTCTTATGTGCCTGAAAATGGAACATGAACATAACAAGGTAAGAAGTGCTCACCAGTCGCTGACTATCTTCGTCTGGCTGTTTTTTTATAATGTTCATTCCAACAGCAGCAATGCTTCCAGCTACAACAAATGCACAGCATGGGAAGACTCGATAATATGCTTCGATAGTCTGAAGACTTCCATTTCAGTAGAAATAATCAAGTACCTGTTCTAAAGTGTAGGGGACTCTCCCAATCCTTTGCTCATTCATTAAAACATGCCAAGTTTTGATATGTTTTAAATAAGAGTCCTTTCGCCCTTTTCCTGACATACATCCAGTAAAAAGACGGACAAGATCAGCGGCTGGGCAGCCAAATTGAGCTGTCTAACTTCTGATTAAACCGCCGTACCTTTATTTCACCAACCTGTAAATCTATCAAAGCCTGAAGGTCGAATTCCTCATTGCTTGGACAGTCTCCTGTCCGTTTCCAGAGCATATTACACATCCACACATCGCCATGACAAAGAAGTCTTGGAATCCCCAGATTCTCACAGGTCTCGTCAACAAATTTCAGATATTCTGGTCGGGACATTTCCATCAAGACTTCTTCCAATTCCTCTGTTTCCTTTGACATCATTTCCCCTCCAAATTCTTTAGCCATTCGAATTAGATTTTTAATCATCTGAAAACCAGTCAAAAGTAAAAGAGAATACTTACCGCGTCCTCAAACCAGACATTGAAAGTGTTTTGGAATAAATTATCAATCAACTTTGTTTTTTCTTCTTGGGAGAAGAGATCACTGGAACTATGAATTTTAGCTAATTCATGAAGTACCTGAAAACTTTATGGCCCGAAAATCAAACACTTACAAATTCTATGGCGTAATCCGGTAAATTATTATTCATATGAAGAGTTGAATCAACATCAGAATAATGTTTCATGACAATGTAGCCGGCATCCTCGAAGGTTTCTCTTCTTTTAGCTGCGTAAACGCGGGGAACTTTAGCGCCAACTCCATGTTTCTCCAGCATGGACAAGATCAGAATTTCAGTATTGTGATACTATAAACGATTCTTTAAATAAAGGATACTTACGTTGACAATTCTTTGTTGTTTCTCATCTCCCAGGTCCCGCTGTGCCAACTCTGCTAGCTGGTTCCCTTGGGCGGGCTTTTTAGGAGCAGAGACTTTTATGGCAAAAGTAGCTGGGAGCAGTTGATTCGGCGGAGACCAGTCGGCTGTCAATAATCCCACTTCCGATACAATACCCTGAAAATTTTTTCACATCTAGTAGGAAATTTGTGCCTTCAATGTGCGTTCCTCTGTTGCAGAGACCACTAGCGATTGTTGACAAAGCTAGCGGTTAGGCAAAGCGCGCCGCCATCCCACAGATTAGACCCAAAACTGCCGACAATCAGCCAAAATATACTCACTTTTCCGCCACCCAAGTCGGTAAACGCAACGTTTTCTCCAAATTTGGAGGATGTTCCCAAGGCTTCTTGCAAAGACTTCTCAATATCTTCAGTATTTAGAACAGTTTTAAAAAGTTGCACCATTTTTCTAAAAGGAGATTTATTGCAAGAAAAAAGAGAGATTGGTTTTGATTTGGAGTTCTCTTTCCCGCGTTTATTAAGCTCGCGGGAATATTGCACAATATTGGGGATGGTGACATAGAAGCAACGCGGCGAGCGAGTACAAAGGACAGTGATAGTACAGAGATCAATCCGAGCACGGAGTTCAAAAAGAGCCAAATTACCACAGAGAATAATGCAGGAAGGGCAATTAAAATCAAAGTAAACTTGCAGATGATGGACGCATGGAATAATCAATACTTCAATTCAACTCTGGAAAATAATTCAATCAAAATTTAAATGCGTATTTCCCTCTCCTGCCTCTGAATGTTCTTTGCTCGCTTATTCAATGAAGGGGGTTTCCCCGGTCTCGCCTCAATTATCCCATGGCGCCACTTGCTTTGCTGGACGCCTCTGTCACTGACAGGGATTCCCTCTGCGTTGAAACTGCTTTACTCGTCTTCTATTTTGTACATAAGGCTAGATCCTCCATCAATAGCATCCCATTTAACCGGTTGTACGTCTTCAGCTTGTTTTTCTGCTATCGGAAACATACGGGTGTCCCCTCCATAAACACGATCTCTCTCCTTTGGCTACGTGACTTTCTTCATTTTCTTATTGTCTACGTGACTTTTCATCAGTTCTTTTTGGCCAATAATATCCAAGTGACACGGTCCATATATAAGATCTTAACTTGGGTTGGGCGAAGATACGTCAGCCGCTGTGTCGGCGGGGGAATCCGTTCAAAGTTCTCTGACCGTCTCGGTTAGACGCTCTGGTTTTCTGTCCTCTCTTGATATCATTTCCGCTGTTCTCCTTTATAAGCGCTTGTCATCTTTAAAAATCGCTGCCCAGACCGCGCGTTCAAGTCCAAAGCCTTAGAAGATCATTTGCTCAATGACTTATTCCTCCGCGGCATCCCCCCTTCTGCTCGGCTCTGCGTTTGCACGTGGACAATCCGGGGGTGTCCCCGAAAGTGTCCACATAGCATTACGTCCTCTGCTCAATAAAGAGCTCGACTGGCATTGCTGCTTTTCCTTCCTCTCTCCGTCTAGACGATATTAGACGTTTCTAATCGAAAACAGTCATTTAGTTGCCATCACGTACTGTTTTCCGCCGGTATTACAACCGATTACGTCAAGGGGTTCCCCCGTAAGATCAATAGTCGGTTGACATCATTATTAGGTCATCAAACAGCAGAGATCATATGTGGAGGGAGACCCAGTTCTCAATCTGAGTAACGACGCTCGACCTTTTCCAAAAAGTCTTCTATTTTTAATTCCTTCTTTGTTTCGTATCACACAGCCACCAGGGGTGTATGCTTCTGGTCATCATAAACCAGTTCCTTTCTCCCCGAGGGGCCGACTTGCTGCCAGATACTGCCCTTCGTTTCTGGCCTTATATTATACAGCTCTATCTATACTCTTCCTGTTTGTCTGCTTATCAACCGCGTTGCCGTTCAATCGTATCGTTTATATTTCCTTCTGATATGGTCTGACCCAGAGTATTACTTCCCTCTGCTTCTCATTACGTTACCCTTTGAACCCGTCTTCGATTTTCTTCGCACACGGCAGCTGTTCTATCAGCCGTGTTTCCTCTCCCAACCCATAACATGACCTTCTTTTTCAGTATTATTCTCACTGCCCTAACTCGTGGATTACTGCTAAATATGATTCGTGTTGCCCAACTGCCAGCCGCCGCCTCGTCTAATATGTCATTAGACCCTCAAATCATTGATGAGACGCCTTTGGAACGAACAAAAAGAATCTGGAGGAACGCGGATGCTGTCTGTTTTGACGTGGACTCCACTGTTTGCCAGGATGAAGCCATTGATGAACTGGCTGCGTATCTGGGCGTTGGAGAAGCTGTTGCTAATGTTACTCGATCGGCTATGAATGGCAATGCCCGTTTCCGGGATGCCTTGGCTGCTCGTCTCCAGGTGATGAAGCCTTCTTTCGACCAAGTGGAAAAATATGCCAATGAGACAAAACCGAAGGTAGAATTTTTACAAATTTCTCCTTTAAAACAAATTTCAGCTGACCTCTGGAATCCGCGAGCTAGTCCGAGCTCTACACAACCGAGGAACACAAGTTTACCTTGTTTCTGGTGGATTCCGAAGGCTAATTTTTCCCGTTGCTGATCTTCTAGGCATCGAGAGGACCCGAATCTTTGCCAATGAGATTCTCTTTGACAGCCATACCAAAAATTATGCTGGTTTTGATATCAATGAGCCTACCAGCGACTCTGGAACTAAAGACGTTGGTCTATTTCCCGATCCGCTTATAAATTTCCATATTTAGGTAGGAAAACCAGCTGTAATCTCCTTGCTGAAGAAAAGATTTGGATACAAAACAATTGTAATGGTTGGAGATGGAGCCACTGATATGGAAGCCTGCCCACCGGCTGATGCCTTTATTGGATTTGGTGGTAATCAAATTCGAGAAGTGGTAAAAGCACGAGCTGGCTGGTTTGTGATGGATTTCGACGTCATGAGAAAAGAGTTAGAACATGATTACTAGTCTCAATATCTGTGATATTAGCCCTTTTCATTCGAGTCATTTCTCCTGATACTCATGGCTCTTTTATTAGCTCAAAGAGCCCCTCTCAGTTATAGGTATGAAAATTATAGCCATTGTGCAAAGAATAAATTCTTTATATTCTGCTTTGTACCGGTAGATAGAGGGACATAATACGGTGGACTTCTCGTTCAGCGCTTAAATAAGCACCGATGCAGGTTTGAAACAATCTAAAAAGATTGTAAAATAAAGAAAAGAGCTTACTTGTCATGAGTAGCTTCTCCAGCAAAACAGAGACGTGGAACATTGTGAATTTTAATAGGTCTTGCTAACCATTCTGTAGAAATACCAGCCTGTGCTTGAGCATAGCTCAGATAGGAATATCCACCACAAAGAAGCTCATTATGGGTCAATCGAGTTCTAGAGAATTCATTGCTTTTAAGAAAGAACTTTCATCAATTCTAACCTGACCATTTCCGATGGAGGAGGAATACTTTGATCGTTCATCATGTCCCTGATCAATTTTGTCATTTTAAGAATTATCTCATCATCTTCCATGTCATCAAGAACCTGAAAAATTTTATCTAGCATCTAGCAAGCTAACCTTATGTCCAGCTCCTGCTATCCAAGCCATCAAAGTATTCGGTTCCCAAGGAACCGTCTAAAATCTTTATTTACTGTTCTAATAATTTTAACCTGCAACGTGGTCATTTCCATTTCAAATGGTTCAATCGCCCTCCTAGCCATTCCTTCAACTGGTAAAGGAGCTATAGAAAACGTTTTCGGGCTCCAGAATGGTTTCTCCCAACGGAAAAAGATTTTACAGGAGCCACCAAACCCTATATTTTGCTATAAATTGAAAATGACTTCACTTACCGATCTTTTCAATAGCTTCTTGTTTATATTTTGGCAGAAGAGGATTAAACAACTTTGTATAGAATCTCTTCAAGTGACCGAGACTGCTGGTTACAATAACATGGTCTGCCTCAAAGACTCTTGAATCTCTGGTAATTATTCTAATTGTCGGTTGACTGTAGTCAATCTGTTCCACAAAAGTGTTAAAGTGGAAGACGTGTTCAGGTATTTTTGACTTGATGTGATCTAATATCGCCTGAAATGGAGAGAATCCTTTCTAAAAAAAGTTTCTCACCCTGTAGCCTATTTTATTTGTTGTAAATGATTCGCATTCAGGCCCTCCATCTTTCCAGGCTTTTAGAACATGAAGAGATAACTGAAATGTGGTGTGGGTTAGATTAGACAATGAAAATTACGTCAGTCCAGTCGGCGGACCATTCAAATTCCCAATATGAGCGGTAAGATCTGGACAAAGCGTCGAAGACGAGCTTTCGTTGCCCTGTAATATTATTCTCCTAAAAGATTCGTTTTTCCCGTGTATTCCGATGATTACCTCTAAAAACCGCTGATAATCTTCCATGTAAAGTGAATAGAACGTGTAGGCGCGACCCATAATCTCATAATTTTCAGCAAAATCCCGATATCTACGATCTAATGGAGCTATAAATTTTCGAAACAATTGGATATCTTTTCTATAAAATAATAATTCCCACAAGCTTAGAAGAAACTACTCGTCTATTGGCTGATTTCCATAGATGAATTGTGCCGCGTCAATATGTTCCGTATCAGAAATGGCTTCATCCAAGACGCCAATCTCCTTGGCTATTTCATAAATTGGATTAGCTGATCCGTTGACAAACTGTGCGCCCATTTGAAGATAGCCACCATCTGGATATTTCTAATAATATAGAGGTAGAAAAAGCCTACGGTAAGGAATAGGATGTATCCTGCCACCTATTCTGTCTGATCCTTCAAGTACAATGAAATCTTTATGGCCCATTTGGGTAAGCTTCTTTGCAGCGGAAAGACCCGCCATTCCTGCACCGATTATTGCTATTCGGGGCATGTTTCTAAATAAGATAAATTGTCACTTTCCCTGCCAATCGAGAGAACATCCAATAAATTATTTTTAGAAAAGATCCGCTTCCTTCCTATCGCATTATTACTATTGGCTGCTGATCACATCACACCATGGTTTCTTATGGGGTAAAGAGAAGCAGCTTCCGCACAATTTACACTAGCAAGGAAACCGTTTTGCCCGTAAAGCGGAGAGAGACCTTTACAAAGCTGGATCGGTCAAGTGGCAGCGAAGAAGAACAAAAGAAAGAAAATGAACCCGAAAATCTTCTTCTTCTGGAAGAAAGAGGGTAGAAAATGCGATAAGATAAGACAAACAGGACATAAACTCTACACGTCTGACAATGCAAAGCTGACTGACCTCTAGACAATTGATTCATCGTCGGCGGTGTCAATCGATGATATTCCTAAAATAAATAGAGTCCCATTAATCTTCCACTCGTCTTTCAGCCAAATGTGTGCTTGATCACCTAATTGGCGATGTGGTTTTTTACCACTCCCCTTGCAACGGAACCACGTTGTGTAACAAGGAAAAGCCATTGTGTGTATCTGTTTTTCGGTAGTTATTTCCACGGTCACCAAGTTTCTTTCTTCATTAGGTTTTCTCCTTCTCTCTCTCTCCAGTGTAGCTGTCAAGGTTAACTAGCCCCTATAAAAGTCTCAGGTAAGCAGAGAGAAGACACACCTCCTCCAGCGATGGAAGACGGTTCTCGCGTCAAGGTAAACATTTAGCAACTATTCAATAAATTAATTATCATTCCAGGCTTACCGCTTTGTGGCCTACTCGGCCGTCTGCTTCTCCGTGGTTGCAGTCCTCTCGGTCTGCATCACTCTCCCGATGGTCTACAACTACATCGAGAATGTCAAGAGGAGCATGCACCACGAGATCAACTACTGCAAGACCTCTGCCAGATCCATTTACGGAGAAGTCAACACTCTCCGCTCTATGCCTGCCGCTAACCGTACTGCCCGTCAAGCTGGATACGATTCCGGACCGTCTGAGGCCATCAGCGGAGGAAGTGCCAGCCAAGGAGGCGGCAGCTGCTCTGGATGCTGCCTTCCCGGAGCAGCTGGTCCTGCTGGAACACCTGGAAAGCCTGGTCGTCCTGGAAAGCCCGGAGCTCCTGGAACACCTGGAAACCCTGGAAAGCCACCACAGGCTCCTTGCGAACCCGTGACCCCACCAGTAAGAATCTGCTTGATTCTCTAAGAGAACCTTTCAGCCCTGTAAACCTTGCCCAGCTGGCCCTGCCGGCCCTCCTGGACCTCCTGGACCCGCTGGAGATGCTGGACAAGACGGACAACCCGGTTTGTTCCATGTGCTTCCGGTTAATTTGCACATTTTTAGGAAGCGGAGGAAACAGCGGAGCTCCTGGCCCTGCTGGACCCAAGGGACCTCCCGGACCCGCTGGACATCCTGGTCAGCCTGGTGCCCCTGGACAACCCGGAAACGATGCTCAATCCGAACCAGTGACCCCCGGAGCTCCTGGACCCGCTGGACCCCCTGGACCTGCTGGACCTGCTGGCCAGCCTGGACAGCCTGGAGGACCCGGAACTCAAGGTAAGATTTGACGCCCTTTAAAAAATTCATTCCGAAAATTTTCAGGACCTCCTGGACCCAAGGGACCTTCTGGAGCCCCTGGACAGCCTGGAAACGATGGAAACCCTGGAAATCCCGGACAACCAGGAGAGTCTGGTGGATCTGGAGAGAAGGGAATCTGTCCCAAGTACTGCGCTATCGATGGAGGAGTCTTCTTCGAGGATGGCACCCGAAGACGCTAAATGTACGATATCAACAAATAAACGACTTTGTACTCTCCCTTTCTCTTTGCTTAATTAGCACCGAAGGTGCGCGCCCTGTGACCGCATGGATTACGGAACCAGTTAGTCACTGCTACAATGAATACAAGACAGTAGTATATAAGAAACGAGGAACTACCTGGAGAACACGGCAGCCTCAGCTACCACACTTCTTCTGCCATGGTAGCCCGTCGTCTTCTTCCATCGAAATCTCCTTCTTTTAGGGTATCCATAAGCACCTAATTGGTGCCGCGTACGTTTTCTGTGCCACAATGATTGTCGTATCAATGGTCTGCATTCACGACATCGTCTCGGAAATCGGGGATTTCCAAGAAAAAGTTGAAGCCGAACTCAGCGCCTTCAAGGAATATTCTGACGATGCATGGAAGGTCATGGCCGAAAATGCCCAAGCTATGCGCCCGCATCCCATCAGCGTCATTCTTCGGCAAAAACGTGGAGGCGGATATGCTGAGAGGCCTCCTGTTCACGGTTTGTCAATAATGCAGGCAGGCAAAAAGAATCCTCTTAGGAGGAGGTGGCGGAAGTTATGGTGGAGTAGCTGGAGGCGGAGGAGGTGGAGGTGGTGGCTGCCAATGTGCCGCTCAAGCTTCTGGATGCCCAGCTGGACCTCCCGGACCGCCAGGACAACCAGGACATGACGGGGAGCCTGGTATGCCCATTCTTTAGTGTTACTAGTTTTTAACTCCAGGAACTGATGGACAACCTGGTGGAGCTGGAAATGCTGGACAAGCTGCTGATTCAGCCAATGGCGGAGGTTGTATTCCATGTCCTGCGGGGCCTCCGGGCCCTCCTGGATCCGATGGTGGCCCAGGAAATCCTGGACCCAGTGGAAATCCTGGCCAACCTGGACAAGGAGGAGGATCAGGTATGTTTTTAGTCCCCTTTTTATCTCCTAAACGTTTTAGGAGCTCCTGGTCCAGCTGGGCCTCAAGGTCCTCCTGGTGGCCCTGGAAATCCTGGACAAGACGGACAGCCCGGTCAACCTGGAGCCCCTGGTACTCGATCGTACGTTTTAGATCGTTTACTCTCGCAAAATTGGTTTTAGCACCTCGCAGCCCGGTCCATCAGGAAACGCTGGACCCCCTGGACCTCCTGGGCCTGCTGGAGCACCCGCAGGATCATCTGGTATGCACACAGACTAATTATTAGAAGTTGAATTTTTAGGCCCTGGCCCTTCTGGACCTCCTGGTCCACCAGGACCTGCTGGAAACCCCGGACAGGTTCTATTTTTTTGGAATTTTTGTAATTCTCATTTAGCCTGGGCAGCCTGGAGGTCCCGGACAGCCTGGATCTGACGGAGGACCTGGAAGCGATGCTGCTTATTGTAAGTTTCTTTTCTAGGCAACACGTATTCTTTAGGTCCTTGCCCTCCAAGGACTGGTTCATTTGAAAGTCATTCATCTGGGGCTGCCAGTGTTGCTGGAAACGGTGGCGGTAGATATTCCTCCGGAGGTGCTCGTCCTGCTGCTCCTTCTAGAGGAGGAGGATATTCCGGTGGTGGATCAGCTGGCGGCCGAAGCTACGGCGGAAATGGGGGTGGAGGCCGCTCATACAATGGTGGTGGATCCGCCGGTGGTAGCTCTTATGCCGGAGGACAGTCTGCTGGTGGTGGCAACTCTTACGCCGGAGGACGTCGTCGTTACAACAATTAAAAATCGAAATAAAAATTCATTTGACCCAGAAAATATATCACAATTATGGAAAGCAGACGAAAGACATATCACAGAGAATTTAAGATACTTTGAACTTGAACCCGAGTATCATCGGGATCCGTAACGGTATGACCGACAGTGCGAGAATCCACAAAAATTGCATGGTCGTTTCCACCGGGCATGGTCTTATCTCCAAAGAAATGAATAGTATCGAAGTCATTTTCCAAGTAACGGAGACAGAAAGTTTTATCCCATCCATTTGGATACGCATCCACACTGATCTGCCCGCCTAACAAAAGAAAAATTAAAAGTTGGCTATACTAACCAATAGCAAAGGACAGCCCATAGGAGCCGAAGTTTTCTTCAAGAACTTTAACGAATTTCTCACGAATTTTATGCTCCTTATCGTAGATGACAAATGCATCTCGTTCACCTTGGGAACAACTTCTACCAATGGGCGAAAAGTTCAACATTCCCTAGAAATTTAACTTGTACAGAAGAAAAGCCAGCCTACCTTTCTGAACTCGACAAAATTTCCTCTTTTCACCGGTAGAGTAATTTCCGAAAAATATTTCAAAACAAAATTGATCAATTCTTGAATCTTTCCTTCTCCAAGATGATCTTGAATTGCGATTGTCGGATATTGCAGCTCTCCTTTATAGCCAATTAGCCCATTTTCAGCAAAAACATAATCAAATTGAGAGATCACTAAAAGAAAAGATAAAAAGCAGACGATTCTCACATTTCTGATGATTGCAATCAGCCAATTGTTCCTGAATTTTAGCGAGATCAGAGCCGCCAACCACAGCCAAAGGCACTTGTTTACGGGCTTCTGCTAAGAACTCTCTCATTTCCGGTTTAATATTCTGAATTTTATTTTTAAAAATAAAAAAAATGAGCTTGCTTGTCTAGCGGGGCTGAGAGTACCATCTACGTCGAAAATGAGCAAAGTTCTAGCCATCTCACCCTGAAGCGAAGTCAACAATGAAAAGAATTTGGTTAAGAACAGAAATTCTAACGGTTAAAACATGTAACCAAAAGCAAAAGCGATAAAAATTGTTGGCTTTTATTTCTGACAAAAAAAACCGACAGACAAGTAAAAGGGCCTGCCAGAGTCTATGTAAATACGGAAGAGATCATCACATGGGTGGGAGGCGTCGACAGCTGCTGACGTGGATATGCTACGTCTGCATTGGCTCGTCTTTGGCCACCTGATTTCTCTAAAAAAACTTGATTTTTCCACGTGGGGTGGTTGAACTAACCGATCCCGAACAGAGAAGAGTGATCACATCACCGTGCATTGGAATCGCATTGGAAAATGACAAGTACGCCTCTTGGAGCTCATTCAATTTATAAAGGAGATTCAATCTTTCATTGTTGATGATACCAAGAGAAATCTGGACAATTTTAATTTTAAAAAAAAAGGGAAAATACCTGGAGCCATCGGCCATGTCGTGAACATTCTTTCCTTGGAGCTAGGCAGAATCTTTTTGACATAAGTTGCTCGGCAGAGACGAAGATTTCTTGGAAAGACGGCGTCTTATCTTTGATCATATCCCAAATTTTTGGACAGCCACACACCTAAAGTGTATTTAATTTAAAGGAGGAATTCTCAACCTACGCTCATATTATTCTCAAGATCTCCTTTATAATGCTCAGGGCACATAATCCTCAACCGTTTACAGTAGGTATCACTCGCCTTGTTGTATTCATTACAGAAGATGGCGTATTGATTCTCTTGCTGAATTTAAAATTAATATTATTTTTAAAATTGAACTTACAATATGACTCCCAAAAGCTGTCTGTTTTTCCGATCTTACAAAACATCGGAAGATATGATTGGCCAGTTGTTTACTGGAACATTCGACACCGCAAACGGTGCAACATGTAATTCCATCGACATCATTTATATTTCCTTCATCTGTATTGGGTTGGGCTTTTGTTAAACTCTAAATGGGCGATCTTTATAATTTAAAAAAAATGTTTATACGTTAGCGTATCGTTCCATCATGCCTACCATTCCCAATAATTTCTGCAGCTCTGCATTGATAGCAACAATCTGGGCTTCTTTCTCCTTTGCCATGGCGTGATACCGGATCTAACAGGTGAATTGTTACAAAAAAAATAAGTGAAAATCACCTGAGATTGGGGAATAGTCGCCCAATATTCCTTAACTTTTTGTGGTAAGAATCTTAACAATCGTGCTCGAGCAATGGATCGACCACAATCATCACTGCAATATTTGCTACCGGGCCGAGCTTCATAAATACAATCAATACCCTGAAATATATAATTTTTTCCATAAGGACAGTAACTAACGATGCATTGTTTCGCCTCTTCTTCAGGTTCTTGTTTTTTCTTAACGACTCGGGCTCTCATATTGGCTTGTTTGTAGACTTGTTTTGCTACTTCTCTATCATATTCTGTAACAATTACACGGAATAGAAATCGCAAAGAATAAATACCTTCAAGCGATTTTCGATCTGCGTCCATTGTTTCCGCTTTTACTACTTTTTCCATCGCTTTCACCTTATTCCATCCCTTCTTTCGTCCTCTTTTTGGTTTATCATCGGTTTGAGACTGAGGGGATAGTGGCCCTGCGATGGGCATCAATAAATGGGTAAGAAAATGTTCTACCTTCTGAATCACTGGCACTCCTGGTTAAAGTTGGATCCTTCCTCGGCCTACCGGCTTTCTTCTTCGCTGGAAGAACCTGAATACATCGAAGGGCCAAGCAAAGTTGAGGCTGATCTTTCTGACAATAGCTGCACTATAATATAGAAATTTAAAAGAAAATGGAGGAAATACTTACGGTTAGACAAGTTGCATCATTCTGCCCAACTTTTATGCAGGTTATACACTTCCCGCATCGTTTTGCAACTACTAAAGAAAATATTTCATACAAATAAATAGAAAAACTCACAATCTTCTTCTTCTTTCTTCTTTTTCTCCATTTTTTGAAGATATTTTTTGGTAAAAACGATGGCTAGTGAGCCATCGTTGCCCAGGCAATCTTTACAATAATATTTATCAATATTGTTGGCAAATGATTGTTCAATCTTAAAAAAAAAAGTATTAAATAGTAATATATCAACTTACATTGATACATTCTCCATGGAACCATTGTTCACATTTTTCACAAAATATCATAAATTTTCCTCCAAAAGGCTTTCCACAGCAAATATAAACCGGGTCATTTTCAGAATCCATAGAATTATCAGTCAATGGGGGGAGAAGAACACCAGCCGGGAGCAGAGCGCTTCTATAATGCTTTTTTAATTTATTAAATAGGGAAAAACATACTCTGGCTCAGGAATAGGTGGAATTGGAGGTAGGGAAAGCGAAAAATCCATTCTCCGCTAACTACAAAAACGCTAATCTTTAATGACTACTTCGAATGTGTGTTCATTGGCCAAGGTAGATGCGCTCCGTTCACAAAATACGTAGAGCCACGATTTAAAGGACTGAAATATGATAGAGCAGTTTGTTCTGTGTCTTGAAATTTGAAGATATAGTGTGTATACCCGATGGATCAGAAGGAATGTAGTACTTTCAGTTAAAATCGACTCACACAGTGAAATTTCGAGCTGTTTTAACCAGTTTTTCATTCGGATAAAGGAGGTCGCTTTCCGATAATGCAGGATAAATGATTGATGCATTCTCGAAAAATTCTCGGGGCAAAAATAAAGAAATTTTTTCTCAAGAAATCATGTATAAACAAAGTATTTATAACATAGATACGTTTTACAAGTTGGTCCGTGCGCTAGGTTAGCGATTGAAATCGGACCGTTTTACAAGATGGCCTGTGAGAGAGGACAGCACTCGATCCCTGGAGACAATCGAATGTGCCCGGCTACTCCTTTTAGTTTATCTTAATTTTCTTTTAGTTTATCTTTTAGTTTATATATAATTCTTATTTATTGTATACTTATGTTCTTTCTATCCGAAGGAGTGATGGAGAGTTGTTAGGGGAAAGCTGGCCGGGTTACTTGTCGAATGATTCCTTTGTCGTATGAGATTTGGATTGGGAATTGCCCGTCCAAACACTATGGTCGAACCCAGAAACCCGGATTGTTACCATCATATCAAAAAATTCTTTTTTCAACGCTCCTGAAAAATACACATATCACCGTCATCAGTAGAAAATTCTGAACAACTCACTATAAAAACCCCAAAAAAATGAAGTTCTATATCCCGATATGCCCAATAGCAGTATCAAAAAGTAGTGAAAAAAGCCAGATATTCAAAAATCCACTTTTCGAGGAGATAAACATACTAATTTTTGCCAGTTTATCGAAAAATGATGGATTTTTTTTGATAGGTTGTAGAACATTACCATGTCTATTTAAAAGTGGTTCCAGTTGTGGAAAGGGATAAATGGTCTCTGCTGGATCTGTTTTGAGAAGCATACTGCTCTCGTCTCCCGTTGTCTGTCGGAAGCTCCCTATATTCTGAAATGAAGCGAATATTCTAGAGAGCGTGTTTTTAAATAAGTTTATTAAAGAAATAGAAACAACAGTGACTATTCAATAAATAGAAGCTAGGCGATGCACCCAGAAACAAACATGGAATCTCTCTACATGGATCAATGCAGTCAGGCATTGAACATAGCTCTGATGTGAAATAGAGTATCGATTAGAGGAAATCAATCAAAAATAATAATATCTCTATTCTTGTACTTCGTTCTTGGCGTCTTCTGTAGGATGTGTTTCTGAGGAGTCCATTTCTACCAGCTGGTCAGCTCCCGTCTCATCAGAAAGAATCAAGGATCCGCTGGCAATTTCGTCTTCAATTGTTTTCGTCTGGTCTGTATCTGGGCTATCCTTGGTCTTTTCTTTATCTTCAGATTTCTAAAAAAAATTAAATTAAATGGAGAGAGGCTTTAATTGCACCTTTTCCTTTTCTTTTTCCTCTTTCTTTGGTGGAGGGACAGCTTTATCAGCGATTGAAGCAATTCTATCCGAATATCTTCTGCAGTCAATGATCGCATTCCTCAAATGAGCATTGTCATCTTGGGTAGCCTGAAATTACTATCAATTTATGCCAGCCTGATAACAAACCTTCATGGAACTGACAGCATCAGAAAGTTTCTTTTTAGTCTTGTCAAGTTCCTTTTCCAGGTCTTTTTTCTTTTTGTCCAGGTCTGCCTTCATGTCCTTCAGTTGTGACAACAGTGAATTCTGTTCATCAAGGGCTGCTTTGGCAGCATCTCTTTCCTCTTCTGATTTCTTCAATAAAGCCAATTTTTGAGAGACGTTTATAACATTTCCATTGATGATTACCTTATCAACATCTTCCGCTCCCTAAATCGATTAATAAAATAAAAAATACATGAAATACCTTGGAAGTTCCATTTGTCTGAACAGCCGGGGCATTTGGATCCGGGAACTTAGCACCATAACCAAGGATTAGTGCTTCCACACTTGGGGCATTTTCCCCCTTTCCTGGTTCAAATTTTACATTTCCATCGCTATCCACCAGATTATCTGTCATATGCCTGAATTTTCGTGTGCTTCAAAGAATTCTTCATAGAAAGCTTACCTATATGTAAAGCGATCCGATTTCCCGCAAACCTTCTGCAAAATTCTAGAGATCTGCCCTCTTGAAGCAGCAAAGTCACAATTCAATATGAGTTCCTCGACATCGCGATCATGGAAATAGCCGCAGAGATTGCTGTCAAACATGGCACAAGCTTCGAAAAGCGCTCTGTTCGACACAATGCCTTTCAGATCAATCTTCTCGACTTTTTCCTTCTTCTCTTCTTTTTCCTTATCCTCCTCGGTAACATCTCCATTCTCTTGTGGCTTGATGGCGGCATCCTCCCTTCGCTTTCTCTCAGTTTCTCTATCAGCTGCACTAGCCAAATTCTGGTAGATGACAAAAGCAGCGTGGCGTTCCAACATTTCCTTGAAGGCTTCAGCAAAAATGGACACTTCGAATTGAGTTTCCTTATTGTCATCGTGTCGATATTCCAGGAGACTTTGAAGCGTCGTCACTTTACAATCGAATTTTCCATTCTTTGCCGTTTTGGAAGGATAAACGAGGATCTAAACCCTTCGTTTTCTATACAAAATATATCTTACCTTTGGCTCTTTAGGCATAGTAAAATGTTTCTCTAGGGCCGCTTTCTTTTCCGTCTTTTCTTTTTCCAAAGCGTCTAGCCGTTTCTGATGTTCCTCGGCTTCTTTCTTGAGCTCTTCCTCTGACTTCGTCTCGCCGATCTTTTCTTCTTCTCCTTCTATCGGAGTTGAGTCCACCTCCATGACTTCTTCCTCCTTGATGGGTTCCATTTTCACATCCTCGGCTGTAGCTTCTTCAGGAGGGCCGTCTTCTTCCAGCTCCTGTTCCTTGTCTAAAGCTTCTTGTAGCCGAGAACACAGAAGAGTTTTGATCCCTCTGGTTTCTAGTCCTCGAGCCTCTAACTCATGTTTCAATTCAGCCACCTAAAATCATTTTTATTAAACGTTTAAAAAAGGAATTATACCTTCATAACCTTGACATCTAAATCATTCCAATGGGTCGGTTTAGGTCTTGGCTTTTCGGGAACAGTTTCACTTTCTACTTCATCTTCTTTTTTTACTTCTTCAGCCTAAAATAATTCGATTATTAAATGAAACAGATCCCCATTTGACTCTTTTGAAGTATACGAAATTTTACAACGATAAACCAGATCAAAAACACTATCTTTTCTCTCGCAAATAAATTAAATAAGAGGGTGTTTTTGGATACTGTGGGTCTACCTGCAAACGAAAGCCAAAAAATATTAAGAATATAAAAAGTAATTAAACTGAAAAAGAGCATGCAATGTGTGTGAGCCTGTGTTTGTGTATGGGGGGAAAGTAGGCTAAGAATCGTACGACCACAGGGAAATACGCCACGGTTACGTTAGGCTCAGGTGTTAGGCAAGGTGATGTGTGAGAGCGGGAACGACACACGAGACAAATAAAAAAACACAAATAGTAACTGCAACTGCCTGAGGTGTGAGTTTTTTAAGACGAGACTTTCCTTGGCATCTGCAACAGCGGGAATGGCAGTCATCGTCGTGGTGGCGGTGGTCGGAGGAGGAGCTTCAACCGTAAGAGAATCAACAGCAGCCAGTTTAGCGTCAAGCTGTTGACGTAGAAGACTGCTAACAGTCTCCCATGAATCTGTAGACGGCATCAGAAGTTGTGTATCCGGCCAGAGAAGTAGAACCTGATCCATCCGGTCCTTATCAGATCGGTAATAGCGCAATTGCACCAGCGAGTACCTAAGAATGGCAAAAGGTTTCAAGACTCTGACAGACTAAAAAAACGAAACTGCATATCCCCAACTTGGATATACTGGTCTCATCATAACAAGGCGAATAGAGAGAGAGAATGAGAGAAATAGAGAGAGAAGGCAGTGTGAACGATGGGGACAGAATCTCCTTCGATGATGATGATCCAATTTTTGAAATGTGGACAGGGGAGAATAGGCAACAAGCAAGAAATTGACTTACCATTGTGGCACCCCAGAGAGATCCACTCCTGTCAGCGCTTTTGTTGTCCGAATAGCTGTCTTGATCGTGGTTCGGGGATCGGTCGGATCAGCGCCATCCAGCGAAGGAGACCAACTGCCTCCTATGGCCATGTTCTCTTTTCCTCTGGTTCCTGATACGAATTCGTTAAAACGTTAACAAATAAACGCTTACCAACAAGGATTTGAAGTTGTTTAAAGATGGAAGTAACCTCGTGATTATCATCAGTTGACCCATCGGGTAGAAGTCCCAAAGCTTTCTTCAAAACCTCCGACTTTCCACCATGGGCCAAGAGAAGGACTTTTACTTGATGCCGGGGATCAGCATCTTCTGGCTCAAGAATGGCATCTCCTTCTGGACAATCGACATCCTTGTGGAAGACATGGAACTGGATCTAAATTTGTCTGTATAACAGTAAACAATTGTTAACAAACCGGATTGGTCAGATCAATAGACGCATCGACAGGAACACGCAGTGGCCATTCAGGATTCAATTCAACAAAGTCTGATGGGACGTAGAGCCTGTTGTATCGATTTTTTAGGCCCATACTGGAGAGATGACCGCTGAAAATAATTGCTTACTGGTTAAATTAATAAATGACCAACCCTTTAATGACAAGTTTCGTTTGTTTGAAGTCATAACGAGGAATAATTCTTGCTCGGCGCCTTGGAGGACTGGTAGAATCTCTTTTGATAGAAGAAGCGGTTGAAGCAGCTGGGCTACGTTCTCTTTTTCTCGAAGGCCCGGGGGAAGTGCGCCGTAATGGCGGGGGAGATCTCCTTGGAGGTGGTGACTTTCTTCTAGGAGCAGCTCCTCTTGGAGGGCTTTGTCGTCGTGCAGGACTCCGCCTCGCTGGGGTTCTTCTACGAGGGGGAGAAGCCGCTTTAGGAGCTCCGTGACGATCTGATGGACCCCACCGAGAAGAGCTACCAGTTGGTTGCCCTCTCTGTGGAGAAGGGGAAGCTGCTCGTGGGGGAGGAATTTGGACAGCTTCTGCTGAAAAACAGCATGAATAAAAAGAGGATTACCCCTACCTCCAGCTCCTGCAGCACTAAGCAATTGAATTCTAAAGGCATTCCATTTGAACGGCATTTGGGGATTATAGTTGGCTTCGACCATAACTTTTTCGCCAACACGTGGATGTTGCCCTCTGATTACACTAAAACTACGCATAAAATTGGAAGAATGGGCAGCTGTACCTGTGCTGGAAGAAGACATCATCGTCTACAAAACCGTAACTGTCGTGCATTTTAGTGACGACTCCAACAAACGTACGGGTTTTAGCAGCTACTGCATTGTTTGCCTATAAAAATATCCTTTTATTAAGACAAACAGAAGAAAATGAAATGACTAAAATAATACTAACCATAGAAGCTGGAGCATTTTGAGCTGGCCGTTGTTGTTGAGCCACGGAAGCGGGCATAACACCAACACCAAGCATTCCTGGTTGCGAAAAGGCTTGGGGATTAATCACCGGTACTCCCATGCCCATCATTCCAAAGGAGCCAACACCTCCAATTCCTCCAAAATTGGGAAGTTGAGCAGCTAAAGAATATTGAAATCAAAGAAAATAAAGGAAATGCTGACGTTGTCCTGGCCTTCCCCATCCTGGCTTTCCAGCTCCACCAAATTGTGACATTTGATCTTCCGGGTTTAAGCTTGAGCTAGAAGATAATAAAATTAGTAATGAATGGGAACGTGGAAGAAAAATAGAAATCAATTGGATTGTATAGGAACAGAAGCGAAAAAATCAATAACGTTGGCTTTCGAATGAGGAAAGGCATGGCAGAGAAGCTTGTCAAATTTACTGACCATGCTTATAACAACAAAAATCGAAAGAAGACGAGCTTGTCGTAAAAGGAATACAGGAAATAAAGGAGTATTAGTATTTTCGTACTTCAACATCGTATTGGCATAGGGAAGAATCGAGAGCGTTGCGGTCGCGACGCGTCACCACCGGCTGTCATATTATGGCGGGATGGCGGAAATGTGTATCTTTGGTCTGGAAGATAGGACAATAGCTTTCAGGGAAGGATGGGAAACGGGAAATGTGGAAAATATCGGTGTGAGTACTCGGTGCTGGTAAATAATTGTGTCGTTGCATTTCAGAATGAAAGATTGCTGTAAATTGTAAAATTTATTCTATTTTTCAGTTTTAAATGGCGAATATTATAAGAAATTCATATTTCCCAACCTAATCGACGTAAAATTTTTCATTTTCTCATCGCTTTTGGTTTCTGCGGTCATAATTTCCGCCTCTATGATAGCACCAATTCCTTTCGCTTCGCGGCCTTTCCCATGTATGCTCTTTCTCGCCGTCTTGCGAAAATTTTTACATATTTTATGAAATCTCTACCCCTCCGCTGACCAAGAAGACACCTTCCAGCGCATTCTCACACCCTTGAACATGGCGGGTTTTGTTCTCGGGAAATGTGTATGTTATTTTCGAGTGCACGTCACTCGGCTCGGCCAAGAGGTTTCAAGAGCCATTAATCATCTTTTCCCACCAATATTCTTTCCTTAAAATTTCCAAATTTCCACTTTATTCTTGGCTGGAATATTTATACAGAAAAAGTTAATTTATAGAAGCTCAATGTCAGCTAGAGGGGACACAGCCGTGTCCTCTGCAGCTGCACCGTTTTCGGGTAGCTTACAATTGCAAAATAAAATAGAAAACGATGAGGAGGAGAGTGATAATGGTTTGTATTTATTATATTTCATTTAAATTTTGTCAAAACTTATAGAAGATGACAATAGTCGGCACGGAAGTCCGCACGATGAGGACAAGTCCGATTCTCCCAAAGGTAAGTGCCGCAAAATGATGAATCCTCCCCAAAGTTCATATCTTTTCGTGTCTTTTCCATAAATCCCACCAACTTTTGACGTGTCCGTATTTATTTCGGATTATCTCTTGATTTATAACGTAGGTGGGGCTGATGTGATAAAATCAGGGATATTTTCTACTTTTCTTCAGATAATTCCCTTGTCAACATGCAAATTCCTACACAAACCAGCAAGTCAAGAAAAAGGAAAAGGATTCTGTTAGTTCTTTTCAATTACTTTGTTTCATTTTTATGTTTAGGACAAATTTCGATGATAGTAAATATCTGGATCCAGCTACTTTAGAAGCTCAAAAGAAAGAAAAGGAAAGATTGGAACGGTTAGGAAAATTAGAGCAGACGGTTAGTTTTCTATTATTTTCTTTAAAAAAGCCGTTGATAGGTCTCCCTTACTGATCATATTGATCAAGTCGCTGCCCTTCATACCCAGCCTCTTCCTGTGATTGATCTCACGGATAACGATTTTGTGAGTATTTCGTATTATTTTCGTATACCAAACTTTTAGATCTTTGACGAAGCTAAACCATCCGGATTATCGGATAAAACAGCTCAAAGTTATTGTGAACCAGAGGTAGGAATTTCCCGGGCTCTGTTTAAAATTGGCTTCCAGATTATTGACCTGTCCAGTGATGAGGACGATATCCAAGAGATTGCTTCCTTCAGGAGGACTACGTATTACTGTAAATTTTATTTCTATGTCACTGTAATCTTTCTCTAGCTCCCAGTAGGAGTCGATGGAATATCCCCGAAAAAGAGAGGAATTCTTATAAAGAAATGGAAAAACAACAGAGGCTGGAAGAGGAACGAATGAGGAGGAAAGAGCATTTGCTTCGAGATATTGAACGGATAGACCTCTCCGGGGGAAAACTAATAGTCAACAGAGGTAGGCCCAAATCCTACGTTTTTTTTTAAATTTTTTACTAGGACATCCGCCAGAAGATCCGGACATAGCTGTAGCTCCTCATTTAACCCACACCCTGCAACCCCATCAACTTGGAGGAATTTGTTTCATGTAAATAACTCCCCTTATCTTGACGCACAGTCATCATTACAGGTACAATAATGTCATCGAGTCATTGGAAGAATACAAGCGATCTCCTGGTCTGGGTTGTATCTTGGCCCACAGTATGGGATTGGGAAAAACGCTTCAGGTTTTTAAATCCCATTATTAAATAATATAAATTTTAGATCGTAACATTTACTGAAATTTTTTTCCGGGCTACAAAAGCTCACAAAGTTCTGATCATTGTCCCAATTAATACGATTCAAAATTGGTTAAATGAATTTGATAAGTGGATGCCAAAGTGAGTTTTGACTTATTTTTTAAAGAATTTTTCAGATGCGATGAAAGCGGCAATATTATCCGAAATTTTAATGTATTCATACTGGGAGATGCTGTGAAGAGTTACGACCAAAGAGTGAACCTTCTAGGTAAACTACTGCTTCTTTACCCAGTTATTTTCATATAGAACGATGGACAAAAGAAGGAGGGGCTTTAATTATTGGCTACGACATGTTCCGCTTGCTCTTACGAAGTACGGAACCTAAGAAGAAGACCAAGCCCAGGATGAAGTTAAATTTTATCAATGGTCAGCGGGTAACTTCCGATGCTCAAGACACCCCGGACCAATTTGACCAAGGTTTTACCACAGGGGGAAGAGTCAAAAAAGAAGCAAATATCCGTAAATTTTAAAAATTTTCTCATATATTTAAAAAAAATTCAGTAATTCGACAAGCATTATTGGATCCAGGACCAGAACTTGTTGTCTGTGATGAAGGACATAAAATCAAGAATTTAAATACAGGAATATCTATAGCTTTAGGTGCTATTAAAACAACGTAAGATTCTTTAAGAACTTTATTAGTACCAAATTTTATAGAAGAAGGATTGTATTGACGGGTTATCCACTCCAAAATAATCTGATCGAATATTATTGTATGGTAGATTTTGTCCGTCCGAAATATCTTGGAGAGAGGAAAACTTTCTCAATTATGTTTGAAAAACCTATCAAGAATGGGTCTTGTGTGGATTCTACAAGCGGCAAGTCATTAAACTACTTTTTAATTAATATTTCTAGCCGACTGGAAGTTAGCAGCCCAGAGAACCCATGTCCTAGTCGAAAAATTGAAAGGATTCGTGCAAAGGAGAACTCATCATCTTCTAAAGACGGTTCTGCCTAAAAGCAGGGAATATGTCATACTAGTCAGGAAAAGTCATCTTCAGCACGTTCTTTACAAGTATGTCTTCATTCCCTTTCTCTTTTTCAGTTAATTTCAGAAACTTTCTTATATACGCACAATCAGAGCTGAAGGCGGGGAATACCGTCTTCAATCCTTTGAAAGCATTCGCGGCTTGTTCAAAGATCTGGAACCATCCTGACATTCTTTACAAAACGATTGAAGCCAGAAGAGAAAAGAGGAAAAAAGATCAGGCATCCTCGTCAAGCTCTGCTTCTCCTTTTGGTACTCCTAATGGTGGATTTGGGCATAATTTTGGGATGCGAAGTAACACTTGGGGAAATTTTGGTTGTCCTGACTTGTGAGTCCAATTGGATCTTTAGGAAATTTGCATTTAAAGGGATATTGTCGATGTCGAGGACGATCTACCTCTCGGAATAAAAGGAAAGAGCGTAAAGAAGCCAAATAATTTGCTACAAGCTCTAATGGAAGAAGAAGGACTCGATGGAGATCTAGAGAACGGCCTGAAATACGACTGGGTACACATTTTCCATTAGAAAATCATAAATATTAGGCTGAAATGACCATGGGAAAAGCATATCAAACGGGAAATCTTGAAAACGGGTATAAATTAAAAATTGCCATGGATATTATTGAAGAAACGATAGCTCAAGGAGAGAAGATACTTCTTTTTAGGTAAGCCGATAGTTTTATTATTACAACCAATCAATTTCAGTCAAAATTTGACTGCTCTTGATCTTATGGAGCAGTACTTGCACAAGAAAGTGGATGAAAATGGTAGCAGACAGTGGATCAAAGGTCTTTCTTACTTCCGTAAGTGTTTTTTTCATGTTACTTCTAAACACTCGGTTTTTTTATGATTTTTCAGGACTCGACGGATCTACAAACGGCACTGAACGAGAAAAACTCATCAAAAGGTTTAACAACGAATCAACTACCTCTCTTTTTCTAATTTCCACACGAGCAGGGTCTCTCGGTATTAATCTTGTAAGTTCCCTCATTATTTATTGAATTTTGCCTTTTTCAAGGTCTCCGCAAACCGTTGCATTATCTTGGACGCTTGCTGGAATCCATGTCATGATGCTCAAGCTGTCTGTCGAGTTTATCGATATGGCCAACAGAAGGAGACTTTTATTTACCGCCTGATTATGGACAATTCCATGGAAAAGGCCATTTTCAACAGGCAAATTAATAAACACAGTCTACAACGTTGGTTTTCTTTAAAATTAGTATCAACACTTTACAGAAATGGTGGTCGATGACGCAAAGGTGAACGCCAATGTGACGCAAAAAGAGCTAGAAACTCTTCTGATGTATGACGTAGGTTTTCCCAATATTTCGGTATACTGCCGTGATTCAGGAATCACTGGATGTTGCCGATGTCGTGTCAGATACTTCACATTGGGATATCCAAGATAATGTGCTGGAAAAAGTCATAGAAAAAGATAAACACATGTTGGCTGGGGAGCCATTCCTGCATGAGTCGTTGATTGTTGAAAGGGATGAAGTCCTCAGCGAACAGGAGAAGATGGAAGCCCGTGTCATGTATGAACGGGAGAAGAACGCTGAGGTTCGTTATCAAAAATATCCAGAAGTTTCTTTTAGAACCAGCAATCTTTCGGTGGCAGTGTAACCGGAGGACTTTCCATGAAACCTGCTTTGAATCCTCAAATTTGGCAGCAACAACAGCAATATGGCCAGCAACAGCAAGCTATGATGCGCCCAGGATCGATGAATTATCAAATGCCATTCAATGACAATAATTCTATGATGACTAGTGGAATGTACAACAATTACGGCCCAATTGGCAGCATGGTGGGTAATGGTACAGCGACACAACAGCAGCAAATGCATCATTCTTATTCGTATCCTGTAAGTTTTTTTATTTTTTTGTGAAGCTCGGCTCTGCGCTTTTCTCATGTGGATATCTCATCCGTTTCGTGACATTTTTGACGTTATCAAAAGCACATAAAAAATTTCAACTGGGCCAATTATGCGCTTAAAAAAATAGCGCTTCATCTGCGCATCCTGGCGTTGAACCAACTATGATCATACGCACCGCTTTCCTCTTCAGAGCATGTCAAATTACCAAAATGGATATCCTATGTACAACAATGGTGGATATGCATATAATAACCAGAACAATATGCCATATTACAATTCGAATATGCCTCCCGGCCAGAAAAGTAAGTATGCCGGTGACATCCTCATGTGGAATTCAGCCTATACCTTTTCTGACGGAACCAGTGCCATTCCCGGATTACGATTTCACGGCGCACAATATGCTAGTCAACCGGTGGCCAGTGATCGTGGCAGTATGCAACGGATAATCCTTGACCGAGGTGCGCACTCCTTTTGGGTTCCTTATAATTTTTTTCAGAAATGAGCTTACCAAACGTCATGGAACATAATCGTATGGTAAATTTAAAAACGGGTGATGAAGTTGTTCTCATAAGAAGTGGGCGAACATTTGTTCGACTTTTAAATGGGACAGTTCTCGACGCCTCGGGTAGTATTCTTGACACAACCTGTATGTTTTTTTGAAGTCGAATATTATTTTATTTTTAGTAAATATTGAGCCAATAAACAACAGCGTATTTCCAATGGCTGACAATCTTCAACAGCCGATGCCTTCTGGCCAGATCCCTCCTCTTCGGCAATTACAACCAGAAGATTTGATTGAACTTGATTGACCTCTACATTTTTTATATTTTTTGTATTTAGTCATATAGATCTGACCATATTGATCTCTTTCTCACACTTTACTCCTCCAATACCTGATCTTTATTCACTACAACAACTTCATGCTTTAGTTCTAGTCATTTGTGATTAGCATTTGTCTCACAATTTTTTACCTTCCAATAACGTGTCGACAGGTGTAAATATCCCCACTTTACCGCCCCCCAAAAACGTTTCCTGTGATCTTTTTTATAAAATTAATTCTTATAACGATATTTGTGTAGTTTAATGACATTTTTGGGAAACACAACAAATTGAACCAAGATTAAATGGGCAGGCACAAATATTGTAAGAGCCTCCGCCTCCGGGTTGTCGTGCAAAAGGCTGACATCAATTTAAATGGAAATTTGATTATTTTTCTGCGGGCGCTGCACAATTGCTTTTCTCTTTGCTCTCCCAGCTTCCGGTGTCGTCTCGTATCATCCGATTCGTTTGAACCTGTGACTCTTCTTTACGTTCACTTCAACAAATGCAAATTGTCATTTTTGTTGGTAGTTTGTTAGTTGCAGAAAGACGAAGCCATTTAGCCGGCTCCTTGGCAACTTTAATCCTTAATGTGTCGGGGTTCGTGCGTTCCGCTTCCTGGTTCCCATTCTATTGTTTATTTTCTTCTTTTATCTTACCAGAATACCTATTAGTTTGCCTTTTAGATCTTTCTGATGATTCTGCACATATCCTTTCTCCGACGGTTGATGACTTTTCGAAAGAAACAGTGAGTCTATCACCTTTTCTGTAGAAAAACTCTGAAATTTAGGAAAAAAGCGCCGAAACCAACGAAGGAAAGCCGAACAACGAGTCAAGAATCCCACCAGTCTACTTCTAAAAAGAATAAGAAATAAAAATGGCGGCATATGTTCTCAAATGAAAAGACTTTCAAGCGCCTGCAAAAACTCGAAAAATGGTCCTACAAAGAAATTAAAACTGCTTTTGTAGCTCAGATAGTCAGCTACATGGAACTAGTTTTAAGATAGCTCTTCCTAGTCAAAAGACATAGGAAAAAAATGTGGACCGCTATTTTGATCTCCGTTGGCACAGTTGCACTTTTTATACCCAAGTTACGTGGCTATTTCACATGCAAATCTTCCATTTGGAACCATTGTTCACTTCGTCTCTACACTCTTTATTTCCTTCCACTAACCTTTGTCCTGAAGACCAGGCGCCTCTCCCTTTTGACCTTGAAGAGAGTAGTCCATCTGGTGTCAAATCGGATTGACGAGACTTGCCGACCATTGTACGAGCGATTTGTTCCACATCACAAGCTACCACAAGAAGGGGAAAAGGAGAAGAAGAATTGGACATTTTATCTTGACGATTGGCGACATCTCTAACAAATGGCGACGCTATCTCGTCTAATGATTTTTTGGCCACGAATGAGAAATGATAAATTTGGCTTCGTTCTTGCACTTTGTGCTCAAAAAATCTATTTTTTTTCGATCCTATGAAGGGTATGGTGCTAATTTTCTGCTTCTCATTCCGTCTATTCTTCCTTCTTTAAATTTTTGTTGATTTAATTTAAAAAAATGTTTGTCTAGAGATCGAAGTGAATTTTCTCAATTATTTCCACCTAAAAATTACTAGCAAGAAAACAGCAAAAAATATCTGCACTGTTCCATTTTTGCTGCCGCCTTTGCCGCACTGATCTCCAATTTCTTGTACAGTGACGTTTGGCCGGTGGTGCAGAGTAATGATACCGAAATTTCTCTTTCTGTTCAAGGTTTCCGACTACAATTGCTGCTTTTCTTTTTCCACGGCCTGTCAACTATCCAGTAAATTCTTCTCTGAACCATAAAGTGTCTCTCTTCCTATCTTGGTTAATTTCAATCGCATATTTCCAAGGTGTCGCCGGGTGCGTATGACATTGCCCACCTATGAAAACAGACCAGTTTGCCCCCTTCCTCCGGGTCTCTTCATCATTTGTTTTCTTTGCTGCACCTATTTGTAATCAAATGAAGGGAGAAACAGCCGATTTTAATTGATTTTAATGGATTTCCTTCAATTTTACTTGGCCAAATACTGTCTTACCTTATTTTTAAGCATTTCCTACAAATACTGGCTCGCGAAATCTGTAAAAAAATCAATTAAAGGAGCTACACAGTCAGGGAAAGTCTGCGAATTCAAACCAATATGATGGAAACCTCCATACAGGAAGAGGTAAGTGGAACACATCCCTCCCGACACTTTTTGCTCCAAGTTAAAAAAACTGACGTGTTATTTTGCCCCTTTCCTTTATCCTCCCCATTGAAAATATTCCATTGTCAGGCAGAAGACTCTTCCTTAGCCTCACGTTCACCTCTTCCCACCCGCCGAGTCAATGCCACAACACCAGAAGGTAAGCCTATTTTCCTGTCTTTTCCCCCAAATGCAGTGCTACACTCCCAGCGGTCTGATTACAATTTTGGTAACTCATGGAGAACCTGCATCCGATCTTTTTCGTCAGACTTGCCCACGTAATTTTCGAGAGACAATGTCGGGGGTGCAAAGAGTTAGACCCATGACTTTTATTGCTGCTACGTGATCGTTGCTATTGGTCATTAGGGTAGAACTTGTGGGATGATGGCGTGTGTGTGCGAGAGAAATTCGTCATTTAGTCGGCAGACCATAAAAAGACAGTTTCAGAAGACGCTGAAAGGGGTTCTCTGAGAAGTAATCAGTCGAAAAGTTCGAGATTTGAATTGTCGTCGGCGGATAGAGGAGCAGATTCTCCTAGAATGTGTGCCATTGTAAAAATAGACAAAGATTTATTGTATTTTTAGGGAGCCAAAAAGGAGCGAAGTGGCAAATGAAGTTGAACCACATCAAAGGTCTATTTTAAAGGTCGGAATTTTATTATTTTTAAAGGAAGATTAATTTCTAGGGTTCCCATGGCTATAGAATTCGTCCTCAGCTGGAGAAAAGGCTTTCCTTTGATACAAATGTAGTCGATGTTCCTCCAGAAAAGTATGGCGATCGTCTTCGTGATACTATCGGTTGGTTTTCTTTCTCCATTCAAATAGGAATATTTCTAGCACAAATGCGTAAATCCACGGAGACCTTGGACGAGAAGCCAGCTCCTCCGCTGCCTACACCAAAGGCAACCAGATCCAGTAAGAACTTCACCTTTCAAACAAAAATGTCTTCCAGAATTTCATCAAAGTTTCTACTGGCTGGCATTAAATCACCGCCGGCTCGGTTTAAGTCATTTCGCTATGCTATTTATCTTGGCAATTTATTCTCTTACGGGTGCAGTTCTATTCTATTGGAGTGAACATCAATATGAAATTGATGTAAGTGGGTAGATTCTCAGTAAGTAATTCTATTCCAGAGTGTTGCGGACAATATTGCAAGGATGCAGGACTATTTCTCAGTGTTGTCAGAAGAATTAGAAGCACGGTACAATTATACTTTAAATTTAAATACTACTGATACGGCTGCATGGCTTGAGGTGAGCTTGGTAATCCCATAAAAACCCCAGTTTTAGGATGTTTACATCCGTTCACTGCAACAGGAGGGAATTTATCAGTGGACAACTTATTACAAGGCAGAAAATCCCACAAATAACATGAAATGGTCATTTCCTGGAGCACTTTTCTTTACATTCAACGTCTTTACCACTACAGGATACGGTAGATTGTATTCTTCTATAGAAAATTGACCACATTATAGGTTCAATCACCTGTCAAACTAAACTTGGCCAAGTTATGACAATGATTTATGGCACATTATTCATTCCCGTTAATTTGGTTATTGTCCGTGACATCGGTCAACTTTTCTTGGTTTATTTGACTAAACTCTACGCTATTTGTCTCATATCCTTCAGGTTTTCTTCTTTCCCTTGTTGTATTTATTTATTTTTTTTCAGGCGGGCAAGAGGACATGACGAAGGTGATGAAGGTGAAATTATTCGCCTGCCTATATTTTGGTCTATTCTGACACTGTGCACCTTCCTTGGGGCTACAACAATTTTTGTTCATGCATTTGACGATGCGGAGGGAAAGGAACCAGAAACTGGGCTACCTTGGTTCTTATCGCTTTACTTTGCTTGGGTTTCAATGAGTACTGTCGGTTTTGGAGATGTTATGCCTATTAATGTCACGGTAACCAAAATAACAATTCAAAAATATCGACACGCCTTTTAGTTCAATCCACTGGTAGCGCTGGTCTTCTTCTTCGCCCTGCCAATCATGAAAGTCGTTAATCGTGTTACCTATGTGGCAATTGAAAACGGAATTTTTGGTAAGTTTGCCGATTTAAGAACTGTCTCGACATCGAAAAAACCGTCAAATAAACGCAGATAGTGCAATATTTTTGGATACATCTAGTAGAGAAAAACATTTTCAAAATTTGTGATCACATTCCTGCAAAACGGTCACGAAAATGATTCATTTCTAGGTACCCTTACCGTTTTGGAAAATCGTTTCGATTCCTGGCTCCATGGCGAATTGCCGCAAGACATCGAGGTTGCTTTTTTACTCAAATTGTCTATCAATAATCTTCCAGGCTCGTTCCCGTCGTTCTTCTGTTGTTTCTCGTAGATCAGCCTGGTCAGACGAGGTTGATCAAGAAGAACCACCAGCTGGCGGAGTATCCAATGAATGGATCAACAACTTTACCATCCGTTCCATTGCTACCTTCATGAAAGCGGATGGCGATGTCTATGCTGGTGGATTCGGACGTGTCCATTTGAGAAAAGGAGATCTCATGGGTCAAACAACACCAAACGACACTGTAAGCAGTCAAGTAGGAAGAGCTCGAAGCCGAAGTCGGCCAGATATTAATTAACCTCTGCATTTTATTAGGTCTCCATCCTGGTTATTGTACGTGACAAAAAATGAAGAAAATGAATGATAATAACAAAACTATTCACAATATTTTTGTACTCATTGGGCGGTGTACTTGTAACCGATGAGAATTGGATCAGAGGTCGGATAGTTCAACATCATACATTGGACCGGGGAAAAGAAGCAATTTCGATCATATTTCTTTACATGTGGCTGTTGGATGACACCGGATGGCCATTGGGCTGCTACTTGTCTGAAATTTATTACTGTAACTTTTGTTAACCTTGAGGTGATGTTTAGTCTGATCTACCGACAAAGACCAAAATGATACTGTACTTCAGTCATAAAAGGTACAATAAACCGCCGTTTCGCGTTTATAGCCTTTCAACGATTTACAGTCACTTTGTGAAAACGTCATAGGATCAGAATTTAAACATCTTACTGAACCAGTCCTTTGATCACGGGAGCGAGAGAAACGACAATAACTATCTCTGGACAGTTCTATACGCAATGTCGAGCGGTTTTCCCAGAGGAGGACAAAAACTCACGGTGTGGAATAATAACGAAATGGCCTGGCGTCGGAGAGAGAGGCTGCAGATACTGTGACGACAGCAAGGAGCCAAGGAAGGAGCATGATCACACTCTAAAAGGAAGCTGTGTAATAAGTTCTAACGAGGTTGGCGAAAATCCAAATAAAATGAAAGTAATAAAATTGAAACGGGGCTTAAATTTTGCAGAAGGATTTGCACTTTGATAACGACGAGGAGGACTAGAGGACTATGGAGTTGATGGGAAGACAAAGAAATCTTCCAAATTCAAGATGTCAAGTAAATGTGAGGGTAATTATTAATTCCAGGCATCATAAATGAATTGAGGAAGCGTCAAGTGTATGGGATCACAAAGGGAGCAGAAATCACTAACCTGTCCATCTCTTCTATTCAAAAAGTGCCTAAAAATACACGAAATTACGACGAATACTCCTTTTGATCGCAATTTCTCCCCGGGATCATATTCTCGTTGTGACGTACATTTAATCAACTCTCAGACTTTCAAAGAAGCAAAACTGAACTCCAAACAGGAAAAAGTGGAGAACAAGCATCTTAGGTCAATTCTTTATATATTGCGGAGGAGGATACGTCATTAACCACAAATCTCGAGCTTTATAAGATTATTGGTTTAACTGACTGTTTATTATTCTCTGTTTTCTGGTAAATATGACTAGAATTTGAAACTGATCACCATGAGACATCTGGTTTTTAGCCGACTTCAGCTGTAGAGGAAAACTCAGAGGTCATTTTATAAAATTTCTGATGTGAGCACGATGTGATTATTTTTTTTTCCTTTTTACATAATTCAAAACATGAGTAATCAGCCATTTCTGCGTAGAGAAGTTAAAGAACGTCATTGTGTGCATAGACGAAAATAAAAAGTGGATGTCTAACAAGTGGAGAAACTTCAGCTGTAACGGAAATATCCCCCGCGCATGGAGATCTTGGTCTCTTTTTGAATCGTGGAATCGTCTTTGAATGATCAAAAGACAGATTTGAGAGAATTCCTTTAAAGACAAGACAATTAAATGAATCAAAAGTACATCGAGCTATTTAAAATAAGCCCAGACATGTCTGTGAAAAGGCTCCCTCATAATGAGCACCCTTATTTGGATAAAAGAAATTAAATCACAAAGTATGAACACACCAGATTCAGGTGTTCGCGCCTATTCCAATTAATTTGTTTATTTGTTCTTATTTGAGTACGATGAAGTGCACAGCATTTTCGATGCTGGTCAGATGTTCTTTGTATCGAAAAAAACAAAATGATGTGCGCAGTTTTAAGCGCAAAATAATTAGACCGAAAATATCAGTCCATCCTTGTTGACAAAAATAAGAATACGTAGGAAGAGGTTGATGAAAAATGACCGGCCGAAATTAACTGGGGTCAGCCCCTATTTACTCAAAGGATGATCCTTGATAGATACTGGGCTCCTCTTTTCCGTTCCCTATTTGTTCCCGCCTAAAGTCGATTCAAAAACCAATTTCGAGGGGAGAAATTTGAGAGAGTACATTCAACAGGAAATGACTGTATGATTCGTGACTTTCTGTAGATCAAAGGACGGGGCAAAGGATAAGGTGTTGGAAGCGAGAGATTTCCTCGAAAGGCACGTGATTTGGTCGGCAACAGCTCACAAGTGACGGGCTCTTAATTTGGTGACTTGATCATAAAACAGATGTCTTGAAACAAGATCAACCACGAATTTCCGGCACATATCAGGGAGATATATCGTTAACGTCTGAGTACGAAATGGGGATAACCACGTTTCTGGTTAGAAAGCGAGCTGAATTTGGGTGGATTGCCTTCGAGTAATTATCAAAACGAAGAACGTGCGTAATTTTGGCTCGGATTGCGTGGGTTTTTATGAAATAGCGAGCGTTTTGGCATTGGAAGTGGCGAATAGATAGGTACAGGAAAGTTACTGAAATTTAGAACAAGCACCAGCCGTTGCGACCCCCCTACGGGGGGTCTTCGGCTGGGCGCCCGCTACGCGGGCTAGGAAGTCCAAGGCTTCGGATTTTTGTCCGGCTCCGCCGGACTGTAGTCCGCTCGGCCCGTCTCTCGCCTTCGGCTCGTGCCGGACCTCGCTTCCCCTGCCCACCGCTCCCTTCCCCTCAATTGCTTCCTGCAGCGAAGATACTGTAGAATTTTTTGCAGGGGTGATAAACATAAAAGCAAATAAATTATCCACTCTGATGAAATCGAAAAATACCCATATTCCGGGTGAACTCTGTAATTGGCCGATCTACGCAGTCAAATAAGCGTGTTTGATACGCAGCCCAACTCTCAATGATAACCTGGTGAAATTCGCCTTCTCCACACCGAGAGCAATCGAATGATAGTAATTTCGCTTTATATGGAAGGAAATTAAGAAATACGCAGCAAAATGACACATTTGATACTCAGTCTCATTTAAATGGAAAACCATCACCGTAATCGGCTTCCTCACACTAAGAGGAGTCGAACGGTACCAATTTTGTTGAAAAAGAGCGAAAATTGACACATACGCAGCCAAATGGAACATTTGATACTCAGCCTCATTTAATGAAAAATAAGTTGCGGATTCTGACACCCCAGCCTGAGAGCAGTCGAATGATACTAATTTCGCTGCGTAAGGATGAAAAATAAGAAATACGCAGCCAAATGGCGCATTTAATACTCAGTCACACTTATATTGCGAAATAATTATAGTGGAGCCACAAACAAAAAAGCAAAAATGTTTTGAGCACTTTTGTCACCGGAGGGGATCGAACCCGCGTTGTTCATTTGGTGCGCGCGCCTTAGACCACTCGGCCACAATTTTTCGACATGTCAACGGACACACACACGGACACCATAGCGTTTTAGTAGTAAGGGATAGTTAGGCCAAAATTCATAAATGTCTGACGAGAATAACATCTGGCGGAAGGCATTGAAATATTATTTCAGTTTAAAATGTTTCCCTTGCACCGAAAAGACCGGAATGGCGTTTATTCAAAACAATGAAAGCTGTAAATAGAGGGGATAAATCCCAGCACAAGACACAACCTTCATGATTTTGATCATCTTTTGCATATGTCTGCGAATATTTGTGGGGATAAGAGCCCACGTACAGGGAGGTTTAACAAAAGCTTTTTTCTATTGGTATTACTGAAAAATTATGCGCTTCTGGCGCGCCACAGAATGGTTTGACAGTTATGGGGTCTGCAAATTTCAAATCGGGTCTTACAAATTGAAAATCTGCTGTGACGGAACTGCGTCTACGAGGAAGGTGTTATTCATAATCATTAGAGACGTTGATAATCATTTGAATGAAAAATTCATGAGCCTATGAATATGGTTGTTTTCATTTCACGTAGATATGAGGATATAATCAAGCGAAAGAAGGAGAACTCGTAGACGAGTGACGGAAATGTTAGCGCACTTCCTCTATCGAGGCGTACATCGCCCTCAAATTTGAAACGTGCCTTATTTAACAGGAAGTAAAGAGTATCTCCGTAAATTTTGTGGCTGCAGCAGCAAATTTACCTACGCTCAAAGATCCCGCTGTCTACGTTGATTTGCATTAGCTAAACGCCTACAACCGGTTGTTACTAAGGAAGAAGAATCCAGCCACTCAAAATGACGACAACATAAATCCTACAATAACGGCAACAGTAGATCATATCCAAAATTAGAGACAATAACCTCTTTTCGGACCTTGATTTACTGTCTCCCGCCTAATGAGATTAAGAATCAGAATGGAATGGAACTCCAGAAACCTTTCCTCGATTGAATATCACCTCGTGGATGGAGGACGATGTCACATCTAATATGGGATGACGTGCAATTAAAAGAAAAGAGCTGCATGAATAATTTATGTGAGCTGTCGAGTGCAAAGGAAACGTTGTTTTCCATTTTATAGAATTGGGGCTAATTACCCTTTTGTATGCAAAATTAACAATGTCTGCCGGCAACTTTTTTTTAAAGTGTAACTTGCTTCAATTGGAATTCAGTAGGTATGCACCTGATGTTACTAATACAAGCATGGTTTGCCAAATTTCTGCATTAATCGAAAAAGACTGTCACTTATATATTTTAGTTCTCGACATTATGAGTATGATCATTGTTGAACTTTGCCTTCTCCCGCCATGAGTAACAGCTACTCTATGAGCAGGTAACCCTGGTGACCATTCCTCAGCCGCAGTCAAGTGACCGGCTTCGATCACCGGAGCCTTTCGTCTCTTCGGGGTCTCCTGAAGTTGTGGGAAAGGTAAGTACAGTCCGTTTTTTCGGTGGCAAAATCCCAGACCGATCGATATCCTTCCCAATCATTTATCCCTTTCCAAATATTGACGAATTTTGTTTTCCCCGTTAAAAAATCATCTCCTTTAAAGATATGATAACAGCTGGGAGTTTAACTGTGTTTGTTGACTGATTCACCAGCCGATAACGGGGGGCATGGCTGAAAACCCGACGTGTCCTTTCCACATTATTTAATTTGTGCTGTTAGCAATTTTTGCCACCAGTTCTTCTCTTAAATTGCGAATTTTCAGAAATGGGATATTGGGATTATACCCAAAGTCCCTATAACCGATGGGATTACCATACACCTGATCCTAATTCAAGAAGTTGTAACTACGATGGTCCGCGGACTTATTATTATGATAGAGGTGAACGTTATTGGGGCCCAATGGATTGGTGGAGTGTCTTCGCCAATTTGCTCTTGAGCTGGACAACTAATCCTATGTGGGAATCTGATCATTTGGTAAGCGAATTCATCTAAGTTTACAGCTGTTTTAGAATCTTTCCAACGATATTCAGCATGGAAGTGGAATGGAAAGTATTCTAGTAACTGGAAAACACAGGGTAAGTCCGCGTCAGGATTGCTTCTGAAACATACGGCGGACATCAAAATCGAAGTCTTCCAAATCGATTGAAATTTTTTTTAGCTTATAACAACTGAAGGTAGAAAAGACTTTTCATCGTTTTAGTTACACGTAAAAAGAATAAATTTGGAAATATTTGGGATTTATAAACATTTGAAGGTGCCAAATTGACTTTACGTCAAGAAACCAAAAGAAAATTGAACCGATTTGGTAAACTTCCATTTTGATAACCGCCTCTAGGTCGCTCCTTACGCCAGTTTCGTAAGTCGACAATTTTATTTTGTTAATATAAATCTAGGCACCACATCTCTACGCCAATATCTACCTGCTGCTTGGATCCGTTGCTGCAATCGCCATTCTCTTTATTGGAATTGGAAAGAAGTTCCGAAAGAATCAAGCCGTTCCGATTCCCAAGGATAAGACTCGAGGCAAAATGGTTCCCCTCTGGCTGGCGCACATCCCTCTCTTTATCCTGACCCTTTTCTTTGCTATCGCCTTTTCTGTGTCCATTTGGCCTCCATATGACCGCTATTTTGATCGAAGTGGAGATGATGAGGCTGGGACGTATGTGAAAAACATCGAACAGGAGCACATTTGGATGGGACAATGCCACCTCGATGTAAGGTTTTTCCATATTTTAATTTTGTTTAGAACATGGCTGATGCCCAAATAAATCTCCAGGAAGCCATCAACAGAATGGCTAGGAATTTTACATCCGCTTGTCAGGCTGACTACGCTCTACAGAGGAAACGAGTTCGTTTATTAAAATATGAATTTATGCGAGTTTCAGAGCGACGTACAAAAGGACAAGGAAACTCTGGAAGACATTCTGGTGTCGTCGAAGAATTTAAAGCAAGAATTGAAAGAGCTCAAAAGTCTCAATTCTGGCAGCAACACTGTGGAAATTGAATACGCTACAAAAATTCTCACAAGAATTGAGAATAATCTCCTGGATATCCAAAAGGTTTCCTAAATTCTTAATAACAAAACATTATTTTGTAGACATTGGACAATGTTGATGAGGCTACTGAAGCGTCTGTCTTGAAGATTCAAACCCAAACGGATGCTATGAAAGACGAGGTAAAGATCTAAATTAAAGAGGGCCCAACATTTTAGATGGAGAAATTTTCCGGGCCCCTAATGGACACAGTTGTGAAAACCGCCGCATCTTTCAAAGACAGCAAAGTCTCATTGGATGAGGCTGTTAAAAAGCTCTCAAACTGGTCCCAGACAGTTGCTAACCGCTTTAATCAACTGGACAAAGACGTGAGAAGAGTAAGTTCCGCTCCATAGAATAAGAACCCACTTATAGAGAGGAAACCCCCTTGTTATAAACATTGCATTCCAAGCTATCGTCGGATTAACTGCCATAACAGCCCTGGTCTGTCTTGGGTTTGGATTTTTGACTCTTGCTGTGGGATTGGCTTACCCTAAAGGTTTGAGGCTATTTTGCTTCAAATATTTTTAGCCCTTAATTGGATTCCAATCTGGACGAAACTCACCAAGCGACTGCTTATTCTCGGTTTTATTGTCATCGCACTCGGAGCTGTCGCTATTTTTTACACTTCCAGGTATTGCCATCCCTGAATTTAGCTTATTTTTAGCCTTTTCTTGCGCTTCACCGGCCCGGCGACAAGTGTCTGTAACACTTTGAGAGCCACCGACGACTTCAACTACACTTCTGACGCCCTTCGCTTCTATGAAACTTTGGACCTGAAGATCACTTTGAAAAACACAAATGGAAAGACATTTTCGGTTAATTTTGGGTATGAGAGCCTCAAAACAGTAAAATTTTTGTTTAGCGAAATTTTGTCAGTAAACACTTGGCAATCCCTGGCTTCTAAAGAAGGCAATCGTCGAGAAGCACTGTTTTCAACTAAGAAAGTTGACGCGGCTTTCAAGAATTGGAAAAATGAGATCAGCAAAAGAAAGTCGATTACTATTCCGGAAATTAAGATAGCTGATCAGAGCAAGGTAATTCTAGATTTTACGTAGAAAAAAAACGGAGAATTAGGTTGCTCGTCCATTGAAATTGGCCGTGACCGCCCTTGAGGACGTGGACTTCTCCCACTCGGAGAAATCTCCTCTGGTTGGACTTGTTGCTAAGGAAATTACAACTTTCAAGCGGTAGATTTTCTTATTAAAGTGTCTAAAATTTAATTACAATTACAATTACAGCCAACTTCAACAGCTTGAATTGGCTTCTCTTCGCGAGTTGACAATCCCTGAATGTGTTCCTCAAAGAATGTCCGATTACCAGATGAACTATGAAGTAAATTATGCCTACAATCAAACTTTCAGCTACTTTGTGGTAGGCTTATCTTAAAATCAACCCTAATTCTTATAACAGAATCGTCTGGTCTCTATTTATCGCGGTAATGAGATGCCGTACCAGTCAAATAAATACCTGACTGCTTACAAAGGATCCACAAATGGTTTCTGTGTCCAATTATTGGTTCCCTTCAGCGGAGTTTGGCTCTCTACAAGTAGGATCATTTCATTTAAAAGGAACCCACTTTAGTGATCCTGGGTACTGTTCTCCTGTTTGATCTGGTTGTTATCTACAAAGCTTCCAATCGACTTGTCGCTCAAGAGGACGAAGATATCACTTCATTCGGCAATGTGGTAAAAAACCAGGCCATTTCAACGCTAATCCATTGCAGAACTTCGTCCCGGGTGTATCTTCCATCAGTTCCCCTCTTCTTGATCCAAAGTCCCAAGAAGATGCTGAAATTCTCGAAATTTGAGATCCTGTACCTATCCAATAAACTGCATTGTTATCTATTTTATTTATCAAAAGTCTGAAGACTTTGAATATCTTTTTTTGTGTGCCCGGCCGAACAAGGCGAACTCTGATAAGACGTCATTTCAATGTGTCATTCTTTCACTGACAAGACCTTGATTTTCTGAGAAGCCTCCTAATAAAATAAGCCGATCTTACAGCATGCCTCACTGGAGTTATTATGGACCACGACCTGAATGGAAATTCAATGGGATGACAGATTGTAAATGGGATGGGAAAATAGAGGAATGGTACGGGAGCGACCTCTACGTGGGTGATCCATTGAGTCCATTTGCGGCTTCTTTAATGAAATTTATGACTGCAACGATGAATGAAAGTGATCATTGGGTAATGAGGAATTTGTTAAATTATTAGAACGTTCAGGTTTTATATGAAAACTTGTACACGGGCGACACTCTTGATTCCTTGTTATCCATCGGCCGTAAAAATGTAGGACTATTTAATAGGGAACTTAATATTAAACAATTAGGCATTTTATCAGGTCATTCTTTTCATGCTACTGGGACTTTGCATCCTTCCTGTTTATATTTTCATAGTTGCTCTTTGGAGAAGAAACAAGCCATCAACAAGAACCGTAAAGGACTTTTTTCTTTTATTAATTGAGGAATTTTTAGAAGGATCAGATAACCTGGATATGGTTGGCTACGATTCCTCTATTTATTTTGACTCTTATCGTTGGGACTCTTTTCACAATTCCTATTTGGAAAAGTCACAGTACCATCCAATCAAACGATAATGCCCGTTTTGCCATCGACAGTACGCCATTAATGCACAATTTTGACACAAAATTCCAGAAATAAAGAACATCGAGGAGCAGCAGCTATGGATGGGGCAATGTGAACTTGATGTAAGACGTTTTGAGCAAGAATTTGTAGTTTTTTAGAACCTTGAGAATAAATTTGCCACATCTAAACAAGCTATCAATCAGCTCGCAGTCAGTTATTCAAAGTTTGATTGTTCTATAGAGGAACTTTTAAAACGTAGAATGGTAAGGGAAAGCTCTACCCAATATTCTTATTCAGGATTCGGTTGCCACAGACCTTGAAACAATCAAAGAAGTTGGAAAACGTTCAACTTTATTAAAAGTCCAGCTGGAAGACTTAATTGAAAAAGGAGAACAGTCTGAACTGGAAAAAGAATCCCTGAATAGGGCGCTTGATGTCCTCGAGAAACATGAAAATAACCTAAAGATACTGGAAAAGGTGATCTGTGAGTCGGGTATTTCCAATATTTTCATTTATTAGGCTCTAACTGACGCTGAAGCAAAGATAGCTGTTCATTACAACAAGACGATAGTTGAAAAAAGCCAAATTATACAGAAGGTTGATACTTTAATTGAATATTCATCAAATACAATTCAGAGCCAAAAGGCAGTCACGTCCTATGAAACTTCTGCAGACAATATCTTCGCCCGCTTTAAAAAAGTTAAGGAATCATTAGACGCCGCGGTCAATAAACTAGCCCAGTTTACAAAAACGGTTTCCCAACGATTCCAAAGAATTCAAAAAGAAATACACGAGGTAATCAGCCAAGAAATTGACTATTGTTCAGAGGGATCCTCTCGGCTTATACGTATTTATGCAAGTAATTGCAGCCACTGGGGCAATCACTTCTATGATCTGTCTGTCTCTTGGATTTATTGCTTTGGCGTGTATTCCTATTTTTCCAAAAGGTAAATTTGATTGTTATTCATAAGTTTTTAGCATCTTTGATCAACTTTGTTCGGCAGCTGCTAACCTTCGGATTCCTTCTTTTAGTAGCTGCATCCTTCTTTTGTTTTCTTTTCGGAGCGTAAGAGAACAGCCTCCTAGAAGTAAAGCCGTTTAGAATTATTATGATCTACACAGTGCCGATAACCAGCGTCTGTGATACTTTAACCGATGTAGCTTCCCAACAGGCTCTTCAATTCCATGAAACAATTGGAACTAAATTCTCGTTGACAAACGTTGCTGGCCAAGAAATTCCTATTAGTTTCGGGTATAAAATAGGCGGACTTTATCTAAGGATAATTTTAGAAGATTTATATCCTCTGCAGGGTATGAAAGTCTAGCCACTAAAAAAGGCAATCAGTACGCGGACTTATTCCATACAGAAGATCTAAGTTATCTGAATCAATGGCAGAATTTTAAAGATAAAAACATGCCTATTTTAAAATTGGAAGGAGTAAAAATACCAGCTCATCCGGAGGTTGTTTTAATCCTCACAAATAACCAAATTTAGGCTCTGAAAAGCGCAAAACAATATCTCTCCGACTTGGAGAAGATACAATTCAGCAAAGGTTCACAAGAAACTAGGGAATTTCGAGATGAGATTACCATCCTTAGGAGGTGGGCGAGGTGATGGAAAAAAATTGTTTTCAGCCTCCTTTCCCAGTTGGATTTTTCACTCTTTAAAGAATTAAATCTGCCTAATTGTCGTCAAGATTTTCGAGCAATGGCCGCTCATGACTCTAAATTAAAGGACGCTTCTCCAGCACAGGCAATTCAAAAATATCAGGTTATTCCCCCATTTCTCTTACTTTTTTATAGGATGTAATGATGACAGAACTTCATTACCAAGCGACCAAATTCGCTTATATTTATCTTGGAGGGGCACCTGGCGACCTTTGCGTAGAACTAAGAATTCCTCTCAGTGGAACGTGGCTGTTACTCTGTAAGATCAATTAATTTTAGGATTTTTCTTGCTTTCAGTATTATTGGGAGGATTGCTCATGCTAAATTTGATGGTCTTATGGAATATTATCGATTATTTGAAAACTGAAATAGTAGATAATTTGAAGATGAATCCTTCGACCTCCGTAGACTTCGTCGCACCTCTCCTGGGACCAGAAACCGACGAAAAATAAGAAACCTTTATTAAAATAAAATTGTACTTTTAATCGATACACTCCGTCCTCAGAAACGAAAGGTTTTTTACGGAAAAGTAAGCATTGTTGATCGCGGATTTCTTGTCATTACACTAACGGCTGATATGCTTGGTTTCGGGGAATTCCACTTCAGAAGTCCCTTTCGCACTTTTCGATTAACAATGATAACCACCCAGGGCAGTGGAAGAAAACAAATGTCGGCTAGAATGCCTGAATATTGCCGATAATCAAAGTATAAAAGATGACTCACTTCTATAATAGACAACCCGATTGATGGCGTAATCATCTTTCAGAACGAATCGGGAGTAATAAAGGAGAATCTGAAGAATGAAATTATTCTTCAATGAAATTTTTCTAGCTAACCTGATAAACACCAAAAAGTAAAGAAGAGCAGCACATCCAGCAGGCGACAAGAAATACCCTCATTTGGATCTGTTGATCGTGCTTCTTTCTCATCATGAACATTTTGCCAATGGAAGCCAGGGTACAAGCAGAAATGAGCACGAAGGACACCGCTCCAGCTATGGAATTCATCAAAGGTGCGGTCATCTGCAAGTTTTTAACGCATAACTTATAATAAAGAAAACTGACAAAGTCGATTTGTGGAAAGAAATGCTCCACTTTAATGTAGATTGTTCCATTTGGAAGGGGGATGATCATCATGTAGCCGAAAAGAATATGGATTGCTAGGAGAATAGGAATCACGATGGAACAGCCGGTAGCTACATGACGGAGCCGCGACCAGATCTGAAAATTCATACAATTTTGGGCCATGGGCAGTTATTTTTCGTCTTTTTGGCTGTGCTTTACCCTCGGAAACTTTTTTCTTATTTGAGCCGGAAATTCTCTCCTATGCGGGAAATTTCCTTTGCACTTCAGGGCTTCTAAACCTAGAAGAATGCCACTTGACGCCATTATATAAATATATTCCTTTTGTTAACTTTATCCCCTTTAATTTCAGTATGTCACGGGACAATAAGACTTGAATAAAATGAATAACTCACGTTATCAACACGAAGCGGATTGAATACTGCTGTAAGTTGATGAAAGGCAATCGCCGTTGAGCAGATGAAACTGGCAACAGGGAAATAATTGTAGAGGAAATATGGCACTGAGAGATAGTAGGTGTGATTTAGAGAAATTAATGGAGCACAGATGGGACTGTAGCCAAATATTGTGGTAAAGGTAAAGTCTCCCAGCCAGCAGAAGACATTCTAAACGAGAATTTGATATGGATATCCTTTAGATTTAGAAAAAATGTTCAAAAATCTCACATAAATGCAGCTGAAAGAGAAGAGATGAACAAATGTTGCTGAGAAATTTGTGCGACGAAATTGAATAGCAAAAAATACTAGGAAATAAAGAACTAAGGAAGGAAAGGCATAGACAAGACATTTGAATTCCCAAAGAGCTTCTATAAAGGTATTCTTCTCCTTGACACATTGGAAATTGTAGCTGTTGGCAATTTCCATATCCTGAAATGAATTGTTGAGCACTCTGCCTCACTATGTAGAAAACGAAAAGGAACTGATCGTACGCATTGTTGAGCACTCTACCTCACTATGTAGAAAACGAAAAGGAACTGATCGTACGCAAAAAAAGGCGATTTTTGAGCAGTTCAAAACAGGAAGAAAACTAACCAGGTCGGTAAATTGAATATAGCCCTGGGAACTATCGGAAGAAGTCATAGTTCTCTGCCAGAGATCTACCCCGATCTCGAGAAGATTTGAATTTGATGTCGGATTAAGACACGCTCACTTCCTCCCAATGAGGATTTCGTACGTGTTTCAATTGAAAATAAGCTCTCGCCACACAAAATGATTATCTAGACAATGAAAATCAAACAACTATTCCCACGCCCTTATACTTTTAAGAGTCATTTTAAAGATTATGGTTCATAGGCATTCAATCGTAGACGAGGTCAAAAAGGATCTGATTTCTACTGTCTATTCCAAGAATTGAAAAAGTGCACAAAAGTCCATTTACCGGTCGAGCGTAAAATTTTGTTCATTATTTTTGTGCTTGGATAGAAGTCAAGTTTCAGATGATGTCTGGCAATTTCTTATTTTAGAAAGAGCGGGGCAAATGAGACATGGAAAACAAAAAGATGCTTCCTAATCTAATGAGGAACTCGTGCTTCTCATAAAACTTCTCATCATCAGTAAAAGTGATTGTGGCAATTTATGGCCACTTCAAAATGTTCTACATAACGGAAGCTGTGTGGGAAAGCGAAATTCCTCTAGGAGACCGGATATTGGCTGTAAATTTACAACTTTTTAGTAATGTACGTCGACTCGACACAAACAAAGATCGAAGTCGAGCATTAGCGTCGACAGTCGTCGTCGACAGAGGTCGACTCGACTTGTCGTAGATATACAAAATTGAACCCGTGGCTGGTAGAATCGAATCGGAAATCCAAGTATTTACGGTTTTTTATTGCGATACGTTTCACAAATCGAAAGTCCTTTTTCTGGTCGAGTCGACCATCACAACACCTTTCGACTTGACTTGACTCGTCGTCGAGTCGACTCGATGCGCGCCACTATCTCCCGCCCATAGTCCAATTTGTAATTCGTAAACTTACTATGTCATAAAAGTCGGCAAAGCTGGAAGTTCCTCTTGTCATTTTGATTAATTGAAGAATATGCCAATGTCGTGTGGTGGCTCCTTTTTAAGAAATGGGCGGATGACTGGATTAACCGAGCTGGATTACTTCCTCTTCAAAAACAATGACGAGAGGGTATACCAGAAATCCCTTATGACTTGTTTGGAGTTGTTGGAAGATCGAAGAGTCAATAAACAACCCAAGAATCTGAATTTTTACACTTTTCTTAGAAACATCTGCTAATTGCGATTTTTGATAGTGACACATACTTTGTTGTTTGTTATCCCAAGTTAGCAGATGATATAAGTGGCAGTAAGAAAATGGCTGATAATGAAGTGTGTTTCCATACTCGTGTAGGAAGTTCTCCGCGTCAAAAAGGTCGAATTCAAGGAAGTCATTAGAAGCAAAACACGACATCTTTTTGAACGGCGTTTCTACAAAAGGAAAAAGGGGCGAAAGTATATAAAAGAAGGGTTAAAATACCTGTTGATTGCTCGTTTGAAATTCATTTACATACATAATGTTTATTTTCCCCTTACGGGGCAGGAGGAAAAAGAGCCGTGTAGGCTATGCTAACCACCCGGGTAGATCTTCTATCCAGCAGTCTTGGCGCCAACGGTTGCAGCTTCCAATCCAGTGGGCAGCCCTCTGAGATACCAGCTCGCGGGGGGAATTCTTTTCTCATCACGGTAGCAGGACGGCGGCGGCGAGCAGCAGCAGACGGCAGTCATCGGCGGTAAGAGCCGGCAGCAACCGCGGTTGGCAGCTTTGGTGGCAGAGAAGTGGCGACCGACCGCCCGCTGGGTGGAAAGAAACGGAATTCGATGTTTGGCAAGCTGGAAGCCGGTCGTTTTCCAAGGGACCAAGCGGAAAAGAAAATTAGTTCTGAAAATAAAAAGAGTTTTAAATTTATAGAAAAATTACTTCTAGGCGTTTCTCCATCAAAGCGTCACTGGTAGGCAGGCGGATACCAAAATTTTGTGATCCGCTTCGGTTTTCAGTGATTCCACCAGTATTTGAGTAAATATTGCTGTGCGTCAAAGCTCACTCATCAATTTTTGACCAAGATATCAGAGAGATCAACTTCTTCTCATTTTCCGATCGTCAATTCTCACAAGAGTAATCTAGCGAGTAAATTGTCGTAAGCCGTCGTGGACATTCTAAAAGGATCAAAAGACCAAAAAATGGTTAGATATTGGGCGGAACAGCCTCGGAAAAAAATTAAATCAACGCTCACATGAAATATTTTTATGGTTTGGTTATAAATTCCTATTGATTTTAAGGGTTCCGACGAAAACAACGTTTGATTTGGAGAGCTGTTCCAATTCTCGGCTCGCTCTTCGTAATCGATGTTCTATTCTCAGAATATCTGATGGCTGTCAAACAAATAAAAATTTATAAAGGAGATACTTACAGCCATTTCTTTTGCTTCAGCTCGAAATTCTATGCGGATTCTTTCTCGAACAGAAGGGTCTAATCCTTTTGATGCTTGTAGAAATTTCTTGTAAGTTGATAAAACTAATTGATGGAGCTTAGACCTTGATGAAGGAACCATTAAAAATAAGAAATAATTCGTAAGAAAAGCGGCAAGAAGAGTGTACGTAGCGAATAGCGTGGGAATTTGAACGTAATACGCAGGAACAGGTGCAGGGTCAGCAGGGTCAGCCGCCGAATACAGACGAAATTGGAGGGAATTTAAGCATTCTTCTCTCGCTCAATATGTTAATTACCATAAACCTAAAATAAAATCTTGAACAAAGGATTAAAACCTGGGCAAACTAAGTAATGATCCCTTATGTTACTTGACGTCTACTATTTGGACACCCCCGCCAGGCAGTGCCACGTTGGAATATGAAATCCCGATAGAAATCATATTTCTGACTCATAGCCGCCATTGGGAAAAGGAATCGAAAAAAACCGCGGCATATGTTCAAACAAACGGTGCCCTCTATAATAAGGCAGTTGATCAAACTGGGGGAACAGTGCCAGCCATTCCATTTTCAGCTGCCTTCTAATTTTTCAATCCCCATTTTTATTATTTTCAGACATGAAGATGTTCATAGCCTTGTTGGCCATAACAGCCTTAGCTGGAGCTCATCCCCAGAAGAGACAAGCGTCTGACTTGAGCATGGGCCTTTATGGAGGCCAAGATCCTGTAGGAACCGTGATTCCATTGGAAAAATAGTTTTTTAGAATGCTGTCATGCAGCAGATCATTCAAAAGCTCCCATTCCTTCAAGGAGTCAACCGTGAAGGACAAGGAGAATTCTTCTCCCTGATTACTGACATGAACACTCCAAGGGGACAGATCGAAACTTCTCTGAATAACTGGGCCAAGAAATACAACGTCGAAGTAGGATCCATAGTCCCCAAGTTTATTGTCTTCTAGAGCCAATGGACCACGTTCAAAACCCAGTACGAGGCCCAAAAGACTGAGCTTGTCGCTGCTTTGAGAGATTTTGTCGGTAAACTTCCAGCTGCCTTCGATCAAATAATCAAAAACGGCGAGGACAAGGTAGTCAAAAAATGTAGATAGTCAACGGCAACAGTTTCAGAGCCTCAGTGGAAATGAGGCCCTCGACAAGGATTCTTCTATCTTCTCTAGCTTGACTCAAAATGTTGGAAGTGCCATCCAGAAATTCGCCAATTTCTTGTTCGGAGATAAGGATGCTACTAGCCCTCCTCCTGGGGGAAATCCTTTTGGCGGTAACAATAATAATAATAACAATAACGGCGGATTCACTGGTAATGGAGCTTTCCCCGGTGGAAATAATAACAACGTGAGTTGTCCATAAAACGAGGAATAATGTATATCTTTTACAGGGAGGAAATAACCACAATAATGGCGGATTTCCTGGAAATAATGGCGGATTCCCTGGAAATAATAACAACAATGGAGGATTCCCGGGAAACAACGGCGGATTCCCCGGTAACAACAACAACGGCGGATTCCCTGGAAATCAAAATGTTTGACTTAATAGTCGACACAATTGAAGGCATTTTTAGGGAGGTTTCCCCGGTAATAACAACGGCGGATTCCCTGGTAACAACAATAACAACAACAATGGAGGATTCCCCGGAAACCAAAACGTTTGAACTGCCTTTTATTCCTTGTAACGGCTGCCATTTTAGGGTGGCTTCCCCGGAAACAACAACGGAAATAATGGAGGATTCCCTGGAAACAACGGACAATTTGGCGGTAACGGCGGCTTCCCCGGCTCTTTCGGAGGAAATAATAACAATAACAACCAATTCGGTGGTTTCCAAATTCCTGGGCAGCAGGGAAATAATCAGGTATCTCTTGACGAGATGATTTCTGAACCATTTGGACTTTAGAACAACAACAATGGCAGACCCGCTGGAGGATCTGGCCAGGTTGGTTTTTTCTCCAATTTTTCAATTACAGAACGTTTTAGTTTACCCAGAATGGATTCAGCCGCTTCTAATTACGATAAAGTTAATAAATCCATCATTGTGAAATTGTTTTCGAATCAGTATTACGTCAACAAAAGCTAAAAAAGGTCGTCAATCTGTCTGACAAATGACTGCCAACTTTTAAACAAACAGGGGCAAGTCCATCTGATTGCGATCGCTGAACAATTACAAAAATCCACAGCTTTCTTATAATAACCAGCAGTTCTCGGAAGAAAATGATGTCAGTCGCCAAATAAAAATTTACTTTTTAAAAAAAGAAGGCAATACCCCGCCCAGCGAACTCTTACAATACACACATAATACAGCGAGAAAGACGGCTGTTTTGACGGACAGGTTTCGCAGTTCTTCTCTTTTCTATCAACGGCAGCGCCTTTCTTCTTTGTGACAATGGGTCGACTCCTGCTGTTCTCTATTTCAATCGGACTGTGTTGCATTGGGACTGGCGCTGTTAGATTTATTGACCAGGTTTGTTAGCATTTTTGCTAATATTTGGATGCGTTACTCATTGACGGCTGCTTTCCTGCATTTTCTTACGAAATTCCCCCTTTTTGGGAAAAACTGAGAGGCTGAATTTCATTTGGGACATCAACATGATATTTTACTTTCTATTTCAGTTATCAAATTCTGCGGTAGAAGTCCTCCATGGGTCCCAGAAGACAAATACCGTAAGGCAGTGCACATGCGGTGAAATGGGCGACTGTTATGACAGCGGGAAACGGGAAGCCCTCGAATGTTTCGAGCCATGTTGGGCGAAGTTGGATGCTGTAAGTATTAGACATATTCCAAGGTTAGAGAATACTAGCAATAATCCAATGTTGACTGTCAGAGACAAGAATTATTGCCACTGTAAATCAAGTTTTTAGGAAGGGGTGAGGGTGTCAAGTAACCCAGCTGGTTTGAAGGGATGCTTCGATCAAAGGAGAGGGTTCATCGATGAACTTGTCAATTGTTTCAAGATTCGTTTCAAAGCGTAAGTGATCAATTAACAAAAAGTAAACCTTTTAGATGCGCTAATACTATTGACAAGGCAGAAAAAGTACGGGTCCATAAATATGACTACGTTGAAATGGTGAATAAAGTGGAAGATGTTATCGAAAAACAAATCAACAAATTTCTTCAAAGTGTAACTTCACATGTCGTTCGGGTAAGGATTATTTACCCTTGATTTACCAGCAAATATTTAGGATTTAATTGGAGCAGGAGCTAAATTAGGTCAATGTGTTAAAGAATGTTTTGTTGCCAAGAATAGGGATGGCTTCTGCTTTGATAAGAAAGGGTTGGTTGCTTATTCTCACTCGCCAATATCGCCTTCCAGATGTGAGCCAAATATCTCCGATAGAAATGCCAAAAATGCAATTCATCAATGTGGTAAACTTATCAATTGGAAAAAGGAAATTGGAGAACTTTGCAAATGTGCCAGTGCCACTGGTGTTTCGTGAGTTTTTGTCTAAATTGGAAAATATTCAACCATTTTAGGGGAATCGCCGATTATTGTGGAATGCTCAATGTCATTGGCTAAAAAGTCATCTCTTCTCGCGAATAAAAACTTGAAATGTATAGTACTTGACTAAAGTAAAGAAATCTACAAACATCTAGAATATTAGAACTTTTAACATTTGTCCCATCCGTCGACTTTTAGCCAAACTGACTCAACAATTTCCCTTCGGACGGCTCTTTTATGAAGTGTGAAGAGACTGAGATCAAAAAAACTTGGCCACCGGGGATCAAGCCTCTCCTTTTCTTTTTATTTCTACCAAAATTTGTCGGTATAAAAGCATAGCTTAAAAGTTTTTGGGAGCTAGAAATCTGTCCCAACATATTCTTATCCGTGTTTTTGAACACCACTCTAATTTTTTTCCCTTGCTGCCTCCCATTGATCGTAACCCTTGCCTTTTTCGGCTTTTCATTAAAACTGTTGACAAAGTCTTATAGCTCAATCTCCGCTTTTGAACTATAGTGGGCTTTTCCAGAGAAATCCACCTTTCCAAAAATTACAGCTAAATTTTGTTTTGTTTACCGTTTTTTTTGTATTCTCCCAATGTAAGTGGGGTATTTGGGTATTTTTTTCAAGTGGCAGCCTGTAATAAGTTTCGGAGAAGCCCAAGGACAGCCCAGACGTCTATTTCGAATGAAACAACTGCCACCTGCGCTGGGTCAATCCTTTAGGCAACTCTGGCCGATTGACAGATCTCATTTCTCTCCTTTTCGCCTTCGTATAGCTACTAGAATTTTTACCAGGATAAAATCGTAGCCAAACAGTTGAGAGTTAGAAATCTGCCTAAAAATTTTCCTATCCCTATTTTTTAACCCTAGTCCAGTCTCTTGTTACCAGCCATAGACCGTAGTTTTCGTCAAAGTCTATTTTCACTACTTTCCATTAAAACTGTTAACAAATCTCGATCCCTTCTTCCGATTCATAGTAGACTTTTCTAGAGAAATCCGCTTTTCCAAACACTAGAGCCAAAGTTTGTTTTAAATTGAAGCCAACATTCCAGATCTCCCAAAGTTTAGAAATTTTTTGATACTCTTCTGTCTCCAGATGTCGCAAGACATTGAAGATCAGTCTATGTCAAATTCGTCTTCCAAAGGAGAAGATGTGACTTTAATTCCACGAGGTTTGATAGGTCCATTCAATATTCACAGCTACTTGTAGAATATGCTAATAATTTGCCTAGAAGGACATTGCGAAGTTCATCGGACGAGGAGGATTCAAGAGAAGCAAGTCCTCATGAGATCAGCTCAATCAGGTCTACGGGCACTCTTCAAGAAGATCAGCAAGGTAAAATTGATTTTTTTTCGTCATTTAATGGGCTATTTTTAGTATATTCTCTTCGAAATTCTTCCCGAAGTCCATCAGTCGACTCGTTAGAAAGTGGCATCGCTATCCCTAGATGACATTCTACGCGACGCGATAGGCAGATGTGAAGTTCAAAGCGGCCCGAGTTCAGGTATTCGATATCTACGGTTTCGTCCCAAGGTTCTTCACTTCTTGGATAAAAAATATACAGAATTTGCTATGATTTTGACACAGCCATCACAAGAAAGCTGCAAAGTAAAATTAGTTTCATCGACAGTGTTAAAGCTTCGAAATGAATAGCTCCTTATCTTTTCATGTCCTATTTTTATTTTTTATTTTAAATAATTTTTCTAATGTTTTAATAATTGTACCTTTTCGTAATTTATCAGCTAAACAACAAATGACCCCTCCTTCTTATCAGATATTGACACCACGCTCATAAAGTTCCCATGTTGTTTTGCTCCTTCTGTTCTCCTTTCCAAAATAAATTTTGTAACAGAAGAAATATCGGCGTTTTTCAATCATTTTTGAACGTGGAAAGTGGTGCCGGGAGTCTTTTGTACTGTCCCAAAACACAATTTTGCTATAAAAACTTGGAGAAGTAAAAAAATATTCATTTTTCTGAGTTTTTGACAGTTCTTCCTAGTTTTCCAATGCTTCCCGGAACGTACAGGATCATATTTTTTCTAAAGAACGTAGGCACTAATGCCAATTATCGGTGTAACCTCTCGCCAACAATCTAGCCAATGTAGCTGGAGTCTAGTCTATCTACCTTCCTGGTCAATTTGGGCGGTAATGCAGAAAAAAAAATTGAAGAAAAGACCTTTTAAAGGGCGCACAGTGACCATTGAATCATACTTTCGTCAATTTTGACAAGTTTTATTGGTGTGGTTTCTCTGTTAGTTGAACCTGTTCATACTTCCTCGTCTGTTGGTAAAAATCCGCCAAAAATCAGGGTATTCTCATACTTTCCTTGATGATATCGGTCTCGCTCGCAATTCTGATAATTATCTTGGTTTACCTGCTCCCAAAGGTCTATTTCTTCTATGCTGATCTCGTAAAAAGGAGGAAAATTGGCCTGAAAATCCCTACACCTCCAATAAGATCGTTCTTTTGGGGAAATGCTCAAGATGTTCCCAAAGAACACAGCAGTAAGTTTTCTCATTAAATTTATTCTATTTCCTCATCAGAAATGGGCCAATATTTCATCGAAATGGCCAATGAATTTGCTGAAAAAGGCGAAGGAATCTTCGGCTTCTGGCTCTGCCATGTGTTAAAAATATTTCCTGTTAGTGGCCGAGCTTTAAAGGACATTCTCGACAGTACAGAGGAAATAACAAAAAGCAATGATTACGACGTGATCATACCCTGGCTAGGAACCGGTCTTCTTATTTCGTAGATGATTTTTGCCGTCTAAAAATGACAAATGTTTTATAGGACAGGAGATAAATGGCGGACCCGGAGAAAAATGCTCACGCCGATGTTTCACTTTAAAATGCTGGATGGCTACATTGAAACATTCAATCGAGAAACAAAGGTTACTTTAAAAAAATACGAAATTCAATGGAATTTCAGTTATTTTCCGAATTGCTCGAAAAATTCGCCGACGGCAGGCAAACTGTCGACTTCTTTCCATTTATCAAGCGTTGTGCTTTGGATGTTATCTGTGGTAAGCGAATTTCCCTTATTTTCCTTGTTTAAATATGGAAATCAATGGGGTCGCCATTCGTCTTTGAGCGCTTCGAAGATGAGAGGATTGGGGATAAGCAGTTGGTTTATGAAGATTTCCGTCTTCTGAACAGCGTTGAGCAACTACGAATCCTACAGTGATTCTATCTAATTGTTTGAGTCACGATAAGCTCTGAAACCGATACAAATCTAAAGATGGAAAAACAAACCGCGAAAAACTATTCAGAGATCAGGCTCGAACACTCTAGTTGGGCAAGAACACTGACTTTTTGTTATCTTTTCAATAGGCGGATCTCCTCTCGGTAAAATTATGAACAATTGTCAATTTCTGGGTTTCTTGTGGCTACCCTCTGTTCAAAATTTCCTGTAACTATTTCCCTTTCCAGATACTGCTATGGGTATTCACCTGGGCTCCCAATTCGATGAAAGCAATCAATATGCCTTGGCTGTCGACGAGATGGGTTACTTGTCCACACAATACGGGATGTACCCCCAATATTGGTAATAATTCCAATTTTCCACCAATTTTTCTATTCAGGTTCAAGCCCTATTGGTATTGTACCCGTAATTATCATCGGTACACAGCCTGTTTAAAAATTCTAACAGATTTCACAAAGGGAGTCATCCGTGAGAGGCAGCAAGAACTACAGGGGAATATCCCACGAGGAAAGAAGGCTTTTTTGGACATGTTGCTGGAAATGAAAATGGAAAATAATCTGTCTGATGAGGATATTAGGGAAGAAGTTGATACTTTTATGTTCGAAGGTACGATTGGAACTTCTTGTGGTAAAATAATATTAGGACATGATACAACGACAACGGGCATAGCCTGGACTTTATGGTGTTTAGCGTGTCATCCAGAGATTCAAGAAGAAGTTTATGAAGAATTGGAGACAGTTTTTGGTAACCTGGTGGACCATCAAAGGACACTACCAATTTAGGAGATTCTGATCGCTATATGACGGTAGAAGATATGCCGAACCTACCTTTGTTCGATAGAGTGCTCAAGGAATCGATGCGAATGTACCCGCCAGTTCCTTTTGTTGGCAGAGAACTACAGAACGACTTTGAAATGGGTATAAAGTCGATTAAAATCTTAATATTCCACATTATAGCGGGTCACATGGTACCAAAAGGATCTCAAGTCTTTATTTCTCCTTTGGTAATTCATAGAAATGCGCAGGTACATTTTTATTCCCTGAAAAAAGTCTGATTTTCCCTTTAGATTTATGAAAATCCTCTAAAGTTTGATCCGGATCGTTTTCTCCCAGAAAATATTCATAAAAGACATGCTTATGATTATATTCCCTTCTCTGCAGGACCTAGAAATTGCATAGGTTTTCGGCTCCTTTAATTTAATAATTGTTTAGGACAAAAATTTGCTGTTTACGAGGAGAAAATAGTGGTCTCTTGGATTCTTCGCCATTATAAATTGACAACAAAGATGAAATTCTTGAAAAATGGGCAACTGCCCGAGGTTTCCCAATTGCTAACAATTTTAACCGTAAATTTTAGATAATTCTTCGACCAGAACATGGCATCCCCCTTGAAATGACAAGAAGACGCCAGTAAATAAATGATTTATATACAGTGAAATCCCGAGGGGAAATTAACAGCAGACACATCGAAAGAATGACACAAAACAGGCAAGAACGGCTTTGAGCAGGAGAGCGCCAAATACAACTCTGAAAAATGAAGGAATTATAACTTTTTTCTGTGGTAAACTTACATGACCCAAATTCTAATATACCAGCAACATTGATCAGCTTCATAACGACAGCAACGATAATAAATAAGAACCGAATCCGGTGGACATCTGCAAAATTATCAGATTGCAATATTATTTTCCTGTATGACTCACGTTGTTCTACTTGCACACAGCATTCCAACCGGATATCCACGTTTATGATGTTTTCGAAGCGCGTGGCTTCTAACGCGGAGTGTTCTTGTAGTTGTTTCGATCTCTGTTCCGCCGCTGTCATCTGCCTCTTCGGCTTCAACGAAGTTGGCAATTACCAGAGCTACCAGTAATGTTAACAAAATGGTTATATACCTCATTATCTAAAAATATTCTTTAGACGTGAGGCCACGAGAAAATGGAAGACTGGGAGAGCTGCATAAGAAGTAGAGAAAATTCATTGAGATTAGTGGAGATAATCAAATCTGAGTCATAAGATGAGAGGCTAATCTTTATGCAGGGGCGGCCATTTAAAGCTGGAGCCGGTCATTATTATGGTCATCTGGAGCAAATGAACCCTGTTTTAAAGAAAACGAGCGCCAGCCCTTTGGAAGCACTTTTACTTCTTAGAAACAGGGGAAAAAGTTTTGTTTTCATGGGCAGACAGTACACGGGAACGGGAATTATAGCTAGGGAATTGAATATAGCCAACTACAGGGCGATTTGAGGGCATTGGAAAAAAAGAGGTACAAAGGGGCATTTTCCCCATCTTTGGAGGGATTCCCACTGGCCTTTTGATCTACCTGATAAGATAAATCTGACAAGCTGGAAATTGAAAACGAGATGACCATTTCCGAAGATCATATCTACGCGAGTTGGAAGCTAACTTTCTGAGAAATGGTGGATATTTTAGTGACTCGAAAGGAAATAGCCCCGTTGCAGGCTTGGCAAAAAAACTTGGGGGCAAATCCAAGACTTTTGCAGGAAATTATAGCAAGCACGAGATGTTTCAGCCTCTTCCGTAAAAAATATAAAAGATCATCGCTATTTTGTTAACAACCTTTTTTTGCACTTTATTTTTTTATCGTCATTTTTTTGCAAGGATCAAATATAATCTACGGATTACAGTAAACCCTTCTAGATTTAACGAAAATAATGAAATTCATCATAGGAGAAAATTCTCCTTGTGGTCACGTCGTCCCTGTTCAAATCACGTTTGAATTTTGCTGTTTGATGGCAGGGGGGCTAAATGAAGACCGCCAGACCGATAAATATGTCACCAGACTAATTGGCAGGAGTGTACAGGGGAAGTAATTCTCTTTTATTCAACTTGTAGGGGAAAAAGCCCTGGATTACTGTAAAAACACGGCTGCGTAATAATTAAGGAAAAATTAACATTTTGAAGTAAAGAGGACAACCTGGATCAGGGAAGATTCAAAATTCACTACGTTTAAAAAAGCGAGCAAACTGGTAAAAGAGCGTGACTTGATAAAAACGCCTTCCTAATCCTCTCATATTACGTGATATCCACCGAGAATAATGTCAATTGGATATAACACAGAGATATGTATGCGCTCTGTGTGTGCCATAATGTATCTACGCAGTAAACCAAAAAAAGGAGAGGATTTGCATCAGAGGAAGATTTGCTAAATTTCCGATGGGATAATTCGAGATCTTGTCATAAGGGGGAGTACCATGTTCTGGCCATCCGAAAAAACAGGAATTCTAGCGAAATTGGATGAGCAATAAATGGACAAAGATTAAAAGTCGAAAATTACAGAATAAGAGGGACAGGAGGGAATACCCAAGACAGCTTCCAGGTAAACACGCGCCTCCCCTCCCCCGCTGAGTGAAGAAAGCCTAATGAATCCGCGTTTTCTTCCCTTCAATGGAAGAAAAGAATGAGAGGTAAGTTCAAATATTAAGGCGATAATCCTTGTTTTTCTCAGGAATTTAAAATGTAAGTGCAATGTGGGTCAACTCCCCCCTGGAGATCAAAGGGACTAGTACAAAATGCAAGTGAGAGAAAAAGTAAACAACTGGAGGACATTATCTGAATTGAGACGGACACTTCGAGTCGAGTAGTTTAGGTGTCAAACAACGGCCATCCAGCCAGCAGAGCAGAGTAATGCACTTTGGCAGTTAACCAAGGTTCACAGGTATAGAATTTTTGAAAAGGCTTGTGGGACCAAAAAAAAGTGAAGCCTCTGCGCATTTTTTAAATCTGCACTAGAGAAAAAATAGCAGAAAGTGGATTTTACTTTTCGAACGTTTTCTCTAGGCAAATTTGGCAGAACACACCTCTAAACTTTAGTTCTTTCAGTTAAAAAAACTTGTTTTTGGATTATCCGCTGCTCTAGGAACTCTGCAACTCAAAAGATCGAAGGTAGCCTATATAGTCTAGCCGGGGTTCTTAGAATCCTCATCCGGAACGTTGTGTTTTGGCACGAACACTATTTTTGAGAACGACCGGACCACGGGAAGTTGGCAGCAGGCATATTCCCAAGAACCGTAACTTCCTTGTGAAATGAGCAGCTCCCAGACGGAACTATTCTTGGAGGATTAGGTAAAGGACAAGGAAATTAAACTGCTGACTGCCCTCTACAGTAATCTACACAATTGGAGTGCAAAAGACAAAACAATTTGTGACGCGGGGAAGCTTAGAAAGGGCGAGATGTTTATAGATGTCCCTTTGTTAGAAGAAAGAAAATGAGGGCGATTTCGACCTTCTTCAATGAAATTTAACGCTTTAATTGATAGAAAGAACAGCAGTAGCTAGAAAAAGCAAGGAAAGCTTTGTGACTTTCAAAGATCTTACGAACACGTCTGATTTTTAATGCATTACCTTTTGTTATTAGGCATATTTTTCATAATTTTCACCTGGGGAAGTTATTAAAATTGTCCTTTTCTGCAAAGTTTCACCAACACTTTGATCCGGTAGAATTCTGAGGAAAAGGAACTACAAGGACTTGGGAAAAGACGGCTAATGGCTTGTTGACCATTTTAACAGTCAGCCTACAACTTTAGCATTCCACATTCCTGGACACTTAGGTGAGGTAAAAACAGGCGAGAGTCAACAAATGAACGAGGGGCACTAGGAGTGCGTGAGGTTTCCCCATCTAATAGTCACTTCCACCTCCACGCGCCCACCCAAAAATGACCATAGCTGGATAAAATTGGAACATAGAGTGGCGTGACAACCAGTGACGGATATTGCCTTCCGGGGGAAGACTAAAAATACGTGACCTCTCATAGGAGAAAATTAGAAGAGAACGTGAGAAGAACGGCGATGGAAATATTCTACTCACTTTAAATTTATCCAAGTTTAAAATCTGGGATGTGAAGCACCAAACTATCTACTGGCGAAAGAGAAAGTTTAGCCAGAAAACAGGTGGGTCCACGATCAAAGAGTCCTTTTCTCAAATACGCGTCCAGTTTCCTGGAAGGCGGACATTTTCATGCTTGACTGGGAATATGATTTCTACTTTTAGAAAGATTAAAATACTCCTTATAATTTGAATTAATCCTTGAACCCAGAAAAAAAGTGGGGATTACTGACGTTTTAAATAAAGAACTGTCTGGAATCGCTGGTGATGTCAGGCATGCAAGAGACATGAAGTTGCATGCGAGTTTTTAGGGTCAGAAATCATTTAACATAGGAGATTCCTGGATCTTTAAGAAATTCTGACGGAATCGACGTCGATTATTAAAAGGAAACTGTTATAATTCCTTTCCTTTAAGAAAAAGAATTAATGAATAAGAAGGGAAAATAGACAACTTTTGAACCTACAAACAATGAGAAAAGCCCTCTTCTGTTCCTCAATTTTATAGGTCAAGTGTGACGGGGCAATCTGCCGCTGTTGAGCATAACACGAAATGCGAGAGAGCCGGACAGATGAAAGGTTCCGCCGCATGGCAATCAGGAACTTCCTGGTATATTTCTACCCCCACCCATATAAACCTCTCCTGTGTATGACCGGTAATTGTCTACCCCCATCGTCTGAATAAGAGTCTCATTTAAAAAAGAGTAAACTGGCGTGAAATTTTAAGTTTTGAGCTCCTTTATATTGAAAATGAGTGGTTGCACAGATGATGCAGAGGTTAAGATTTCGCGGAAGTAGGCGAGACGGGGAGACGAGTCATCTTATCGTCATCAAATTTTTGGGGGTAAGTGAGGATTATCAGAAAAGAAAGAAGACCCACAACAGGAAGATCTCTGTTTAGATGGCTGTCTTCTTCTTGGAAATAAGAGTAGGAAGACTAGAGGCCGTTTCTTGACAGCAAAGTAACGTGACCGAAAACTTGGCTTTTTTGGATGTGGATGGCTGAAGAGAACGCAGCATAGAAAAGGAGCAAAAAGAACTGCAGGCGGACTCTTGATTCCCCGCGAAATCCGGCCATCTGGTCGCCTATACATATTACAAAGAATCGGATGGTGGGTGAATAATAAAAAATAGCAAACAATTATTCGTACTCACGTCAGGCCCGGGGTAATTTTTCTATATACAAACAACTGAGAGACCCAGACCAGGGAAACCTCGAACGATGAACACGCTCGTTTTTATTTAATTTTCCAAGAATTTTTAGGATTATCTCTGGATTAAAGAGGAGATCGAAAATGTCTACGTAAATTTTCTGTGAGTCTGAAGACAACAAAGACACCCGGGACAAGTGGAGGAAATTAAATTTAATTTTGAGGCGTCAGACAAAGGAACACGTCTTCCCATCTTCTTGGGGAATATTCTTGGCAATTCTATGAATCATTGACCTTTTTTTGCATAATTGGCAGACAACGATATTCTAAGCCGTGCCCAAATTAAACCTGATCTCTGTTCAAGCTCCAATTAGAGTTGAAATTTCCCATGACGTAGATACAAATTGAGCATAGTTCAGGGTAGGGCTAGTAGACTACTGATTAATTAAGAAGTATTTTGTTAGGGAGGATAAACTCAAAATAGCCGGGAACACCAGCAATTTACTCTTTTTAAGGAATCTTCACTAATTTTTTGAAATCATATGCCAGAGAATGGATATTCTGATTATTCTCGCAACTATTGTCGCTATTTACTGCAAATTGTCAAAAGAGGCAAAAGAGGGACAGTACATGATGATACATCCTTCCGGGCGGGCTTCTCTCCTCCCTCGACTTTATTAGACTGACATCAGTTATTGGGATTAGTTTCTATACATAGACAGAGAGGGGAGAGATCACATCACGTATGGGGTTCAACAGCCGGAAAAATTAGTTGAATTTTACCCATTGACCAAAAGATGCAATAAGAGTCAGATATGTACCCGTTTATTGGTCTTATTTCCAACGTATCAAAAAATTTGGGGTCATTAATTCAACAAAAAAAAGTTTTAGAAGCGGCTCTGGATGCTTTCCGCGTCTTCATAGTCTTCGTCTTGTTTCTTCAAATGGGAAACAGAATCCGGACTGTCCGGTGGCGGTAATTCGACCTTATCTTCCATTCCTAGAAAAACTAGACAAATAAAGAGCCGATGCTTACCCATTTCTTTTCGGAATCTCTTCTGATCACGGGGAAGGAAGAAGGCTGTCAAGTAGTAGAGAAGACCAGAAAGGACCAATAGACCGACAGTCAATGCGCTGGCTTTGACCAGGGCCCAATATTGGTCCTTGGGAGTTTCACTTCCGTGTCGGATTGCATCAGAAATCTGTAAAACAGTTTGTTTGTCCAATATTTCATGAAAGGAAAATTTAAAACCGATTTTAATGGTTAAAGACTCACAACTCCAATAAGATACGGTCCACTGGCATCGCCAAAAAGATGGGATATTAACATGAAATACGAAAAAGCTGTACTCCTCCTGGCCGGTACAATTACACTCTAAAATATTTTTTATGCCTTACTTTCGCCTCAAGACCCACCATCAACATGTCGACATTCAGTCCCCAATTGAGTGATAAGAAAGTGATCAAAACGAAGAGAAGAATCCATAAAAGAATTAGACTCTTGTGTCCGAAAAGGAAGATCAATGCCAGGAGAGGAGCTCCGATGAGGGCGCCAGTTCCCGAGACTATTGGCTGGGCGCGGACTGTTTGAATCAGGCGGAAGAAGCCGAATCCTTTCATCATCCACTGAAACATTTTGGCAATTCTTTAAAGAAAACCTAACTTACACCAGCAATCATGGTACCCAGGGCGACTCCCAGAAGTCCAGCAACGGTAGTGATAGCTCCAAAAATAAGACCAATTCTAAAAATTTGCATTATTTAAAGGCTTAGTTTTCCTAAAAAGAAATAGAAACAGCATAAGCGACAGATTTGTGAGCTGTGTTAGTGAAAAGAAAGAAACGTGCTTGTGTGAGTGGGAGTTGTGGCATGCTGATTGCCAACTAACTGCTCTCGTTTTTTAGACGCTGGTGATTTTGTTGCCTTTTCCACTATTTCAACTGTTGTATTAATTACTGTAGCCACAGTGGTGGATAATATTGGAGAGTCTGTTGTATCATTTTGATGCTAAAAACTGACGTATTGGTATCGTGCTTGGGAAGATCATCGGTTACATCCAATTTAGCTCTCCAGGCTTCCAAATGTCCTATGATTGACGGCTCCCACCAGGTTAGGGTTCCTGTGACGAAAATCAACGCAGTGTAGGCAAGGATACAGAAAACATAGGTTGGACTGAAATTACTAAATTATTCTGGTTTGCCGTCTCAAATACATTTTAACCAGGGCTAAAAGATCTTTCAAATAGGAGGAGTCTGTCTTTTCTTCAACTTTAGGCGGTTCTTTTCCCTCCTCGCGGTCAGCTGCACCCCTTTCGGGCTCATAAACAAAGAGAACAAGAAGAATTAAAGCAACTGCTCCTTAAATAAGGAAAAAATAATTTAATTAGTTATAAGGTTCACCAACCTGCGAATGCTGTAACTCTTACTCCCCATTGCCAGTGTCCCAAAGCTGAGGAGACATTGGATCCAACAACGAAACCGAGACCACTAGAAAGATTTTTGACCGGGTTTCTTGGATAAATACCTTCCAACGGGGACTGCAAAGTAGAATAACATGTACATTCGGCTTCTGGCTACTCCGGTAAACATATCAGAAATCATTGAAGGAGCAACATTGGAATAGGAAGCCTCTCCAACACCAACAACACCTCTGAAGAGAAGGAACATCCAGAAATCATTTCTTCCAGCGAACGTTGACGCAACGACAGCTCCTAGCCAGATGACAACACCAGCTACCGTAATCCATTTTCGGTTATATCTTTAAAACCCAAATATTTGGAGCAGCTGAAAGGTTACCTGTCCCCGAGATAGCCACAAATTGGCGAGCCAATAATGAAGAAGGCAATGAAAATAGTTTGAATCAATCCGGCCATACCATCATCAATTTTGTAATACTCTTGAACTTCGTTGAGGACACCTGACAATATTTTTAAAATACGCGGGAAAAAAAGAAACCCACCAGCTACCGTATACCGATCAACATAGTTCAACAAGTTTATGACAAACAGCACAACACCGGAGATATATTCCCGTCTCCCATTGGCCATTCTTCGAAGTGTTCTTGGTTTGTCTACCTAAATGCCTCATATTATTGTGTTAGGTCGCATGGGAGGGAAAACATGGCAGATCGGAAAGAAGAACAAGGGAGATTAGTAAGTGAGTTCCCTCCGAAGAGCTCATAGTCAAACAACTCGTGTCATGGTCACAGTTCAAAGTATTCCGTCCTCTGTGGAGAGGAAAATGGTAATTTTGAAGGAGAAAGGGAAATAAAATGAGAGGAGGCTTATCACGGGTGACCACAGTTGGCTGGTGAAAATTGGGAGGATATAAAAAATGAATATGGGTGGTGACGGGAAGAATTTGGAACTGATGTAAGGGAAAGGCTCTAGGTGATCAGTCGACCCTGGTAGAAACTTCTACAATCCTTTTGAGAGAGATTGAATGGACATTTACGCAAAGGTGAAGAAGGCCCATTGTCTATTTTTCATACCAAAGGGCGATGGGAGACATCTAGTGGCCGTAGCTGGCTCAGTTTGGGAAATAAAACTGTTCAAAAGACTAAAAATATTCTGCCCACTAACCGGGACAAAGAAAACGATGGAAAAGAAGAACTAATTATGACTTTTTGCTTTGCTCCCCTAATCTCTAACAAAGACAATCGCTGAACAAACTGCTCCGGTTCGTTTATTGGTGTGAAGTAATAAAACACGCAGAAAGTGTCGGCATTTCAGATAAGACTTCTCCTCTTTTCTTTTAGGATTTGTGAGAGAAGAAGAGGAAAAGAAAATGTGGTGAAGATGTTCTTGGAACAGTCACCTTCTCGTCAAATACGGCAATGAATAGAGGAGGACGGGGTGAACAAGACATAAAAATGCCGAGAAGGCCAACTCTATGACGCTGGTTTTTTTATGGAACTTGGGATTTTTTAACGGGGGAAGGATGGCAGATTCCCATGAGATGGCGCAACGACCCTCTTTAATTGGCGACAATTGCTAACCAAAGAGGCTTCCATTTTTCAATATGAGATGAGAAAAGCGCGTTTTCCCCATTTTTACGAATAGAAGAGAGAAAGATTCCCGACTCATTAACTCGGCTCTTAATTCTATCGTTATCGATGTACGTTGCTTGAATGGGACAGGCCATTAATTTTGGACATGAAGAGGCAGAGATCACGGAAAGCAGAGGAAGAGGAAATGGAATGCGGAGAAAAGACTACAATAGATGATTGACTGTTGTGGAATTCGGATTTTCCAATGAACTTTCTCTGTGTCTTCCGACCCACTTTCCTCTTTTCTAGTGAAGTTTGGTATAAGTCAAATCTTGATCGTTCTACCCTTGTTTTTGGGTTCCAATAAGCTTCTATAGTCCAAGGAAGCCATCACCCAAGATCAAGAGACTTGCCCCATGTCACTAGGTTCAAAAAAGGCTTCAGATAGGAAATTACGGTAAGATACTGTCAAATCAATCAGTCCAACGTTCTATGTCTCCCTTTGTGTTCCAAATTACCTTGAGAATCCTCTAAAGATAAAAGGGTCAGCTGGTTCAAGTCGGTAAGCGACGCCTCAAAGGGATCGGTAAATGTTTACCCAGAATGGCTAGATTTGGCCTTGATGAAAAGGATAACTGTCACTTGGCAAATAGAGGGTAGAAGAGGACCTGGCCCCTCTTCTAAAAGTCATTTAAAAATAGAAAAGGAGCACAGCTTGAGGGCAAGCAAGTCCGCGTGGATGTAACAAAAGTCAGGACAATTAATCAAGAGAGGTTAGCGAGGAGCCAAATAGCCACACAATGTGTCTTGTCTGTGTGAATGACCACTTTACACTTTGTCCACAGGGTGAACTTCTCGGGGGATTAAATTTATAGGGGCTCGATTTGCTGGACTATAAAATGGGCTGAGAGATGTTGTTCACAGTTGGCGAAACTGGATCTCTGCTAACATTTACACCGAGCTGTGAGTTTAACCTTTTACTGCTCGACTCTTTGGTAATCAACAAAAGTCTTCAAAGGAAAAATTAAAACTGAAAAAATTAAATTGTTAGAACGAAAAGCTTTTAAATGCGCTTTAAAAGTTCTTGGAGAGAGCAATGTACCCACTTCCCCTTTTCCTCTTTTATACTCAGGAAGACGCTGCCCCTTCATGGTATCTAAAGATCAGGAGGAAAAAATCTCTGTGCTCTTCTGACTGGCAACTTTATCTGTTAGCCAACTATAACCTCTCTTCGTCGAATGTTTGCCATCCCTCCAATTTTATGGCTTTGAAGGACACGAAAGACCGTGTACCCTCAGCCAAGAAAAGGTTCAATTCCCCTTTAACTTTCAGGGGGAAGAGGGCAAAGAGCATGAGTGCAGAGGGATCACCCATTTTGGGAGGAAATTTTGCAGACGAACCGCTCATCTTTTTGGCTTATCAGACAACGGAACGCGGATTTTTCGGGAGAGGTGACAAAGGGTAATGAAGATGGTCGTGGGAGGTGTCCTCCTGGGGAAGGGAACATAAAGATAAAAGATTTTGGCGAGGGAAACTCTAAAAAACTAATTATTGAAAAATTAGACGTCTTCTTATATTATCCACTCTACGTTTCCAATTCTACGACCTAAAGGGGTTTTTAGTATTTTCTAGTATTGCATTTTTAGTATTATATCCTTCACCTTCTCAGTTTAATTGTATGATGAAGTAGAGCTGGAAAATACCGTAACTGGAATGCGCATTATCGAAGGGTATGATTTGCTTCAATCACTGCTACAAATACCCGAGTATAGCCCTTTGCTGGTCTTTTGGATATGCTTTCAATCACAGGCTGCATATTCCCATACTTTTATTAGGGATGCACCTGTATAAAATGATAGCATCTGTCTCTATTGACAGAGAGCTATGCTTCTTCCCTTGGCTATACCATTCAGTTGCCTATTTCTCCTGGTCTCCGCTGGTCCAACCGCAAGTAAGCGTTATTTCACGTATTATTTTCTAATTATGCATTTAGAGTCAGGAGCATGCAACCTGCCTATTACAACTGATCCGATTTCTGGAATTTCCGGACTTGAGAAAGGAAATCTAACACAAACGTAAACTATTCCACAGAAATAGAGTTAGGTTCCAAGTTTAGGGACAGCAAAGATGGGATTTCTTTGATATGCGCGGCTGCCAATAAGGATAAAGCCATCATAGCCGTATATATTTCGGGAGTGGAGGTTAAACCTTCATTGAGCGCTCGACTTATGTCTGAAATGAGTAAAGGTGGAAGCGCTCTCACTGAATCTTTTGGTTGTGACGAAGCTTCTGGTTATTATATCGAGGAGAATTCTCATAACAAAGATAGGCGACACGGAATTTACCATTATTACTGCTTCAATACGCCGGTGGATGGTTCTGGTAAAGTTAAGGATACCCTGTTGAATCATCTGAGAAAGACTTTGTCGAGTTATAGGGCCAAGAAATATGGAAAATAAACATTTCATCTCGTATGAAATTTTTGATTAAAGTTTTCATACCAATTGCCCGTTTCCCAGAGGTTTTATTTTTTTTTGGCAATATAAAAGCATATCGTCTGTCCACCTTTCCTAGAACTATGCTCGCCTGTTTGGTTCTTACCGCAATTTCCTTATTGTTTTTTGGTGAAGCTTCCCCTGCAGTAAAGACAAGTACCAGTGGGTTATTTCTCCGTTGTTATACCAAATTTTTTAGAAAAAGAGTGCAGAACAATTATTACAACAGATCCAATTCCTGGAATTCCTGGCCTTCAAAAAGGGAGCCCAGAAAAAAAGTAAGACTGATTTTACCACAAAATTAATAGTTTCGGAGTCAGTACAAATGGATCTGAAGTTTCGTTTTCTTGTCTTCCGGAAAACCAAAGCAAACATGTGCTTGTAGCATATATCTCTGGATCTCTCCATAGAGGCTCCGGTCTTTTGGATGCTAACCATTTCATATCTCCTAATGGGACTATTGACAAATTTCTCGATTGTGATGTTACCGGCTACTACAGTGAAAAGAACAAGGGGTCCATTTACAATTATTATTGTTTTAATCTGCCAGCAACTGAAGATGATTCTGTCCGCAAAGCTATTGAGAAATATTTTATGCAGATAGATATAATCGGACGTGGGATGGAAATAATTGATGAAATTTATAACGGAAAATAAACAATTTATCATTTTATCGAACGACTATTGGCCAAAAAAACAGGGATAGGATCTCTCTCCCCTATCACTGTCCATCTGCTTCCCCCTATCGCGTGTGTTGTGTCCATAGCTACTGTTTGCGATACTCATAGCCGCCGGTCGACATCAAATCCACTTGGCCTGACCAACCCGGCTGACCACGCCTCCTCATCGGATTAGGCAGCCGACTTCTAAGTAGCCCTCCCCATCTCTTTCAATGAGACTCTTGACCTCTACCCACTTACTTTTTTCTTCTTTTATTGACTCAATTTCAGGTCGAATGAATTTTAAATTCATTAGCTAATAATGTTGTTGATATTGTTTATTTATTCTATTACATTAATACCAAACTGTCTTGGGGAGGTTTGCGCACAGCCGGATGACTGTAATCTTATTTGCCCTTACGGTTATATTCGAGATTTAAATCAGGAATGCATCTGTCAATGTGCCCAGGATCCTTGCCAGGTATTTTTCATTATTTAGACGGGAAATCCGCGGTTTTTAGGGTCAGATTTGTCATTCTGATGAGATTTGCATTTCAACTGGTAACCGGGCTTATTGTGTTCCAAGAAGTAGTAAAATTACTTCAATTTTTTGTATAAAACATCCTGTTTCAGCGCAACAGCAACGATCCGACTGTCCTCGTCTAACCGGTGGAATTTGTGCCCTCCGCTGTGAGCGTGACTCCGATTGTCAAGGTAACTTTCCTTCAATTTTAAAAACTTTTGCCACATTTTCAGGACGTCTAATTTGTTGTTCAAATGGTTGTGGTCGTGAATGTGTCGTACCGATGTCATCCTTCGCAATCCGAGCCGACCCGTCGCCTGCCTTTCTCCCCGTGACGCCAATTACCCCGGTAGTAGGTAATTACCGCCAGTCAGACACAGTCACAAAACTTTTCATTTTCAGATCCGTTGAGGAGAATAATTTCCGTCGTAAAGTCGTTGCCCGACCGATTGAACCAAATATTTCCTTATCCTGTGCCTGGGAGCAGTGGACTAGGTTCCAGGCCAGAAGTGGCTGATGCACAGTTTCCGAATAGGGCGGCAATTTTAGTCGACAGAAAACCAAAATTGGGACAATGTCCACTTCATACTAACGAATTAAACTGCAGAGGTATTGGCAAATTTTGTACATTTCAATAATTTAAAAAATTCAGAGAGTACTGCTACTTGTTCTTATGATACTGACTGCCCGCTGTATCAAAAATGTTGCACCAGTAATTGTGGCAGTCGTTGCTTTGATCCTGTCAAGGCTTCAAGTAAGTCTCTTCCCTTCAAATTTGACTAATATCCATCATTTTTCAGTCTGTATTCATTTTGCCCTGGCTGTTCAACGTCTCCCAGAAAAACATCTTCTAAATGGCTACGTTCCAGCTTGTGAACCTAATGGAAAAGTAATCCTACTTCATAAAATTCCCCTCACTTTTTCCAGTTCTCTTCGATCCAATGTACCAGCACAGAATGTTGGTGCGTCGACGTAAACTTCGGATCAGAACTGCCGGGAACCCGTGAATCCATTGGGATGAGGAAGCCGGACATGTGCTTGAGTAAGTTGAACAAACTTTTGACGTGTGCCTAGTTCAGCGGCTAGCTGTCTATCGTTTCTCCGCGTGTTTGATTGTGAGAGCCACAAGCTGTCAGATTAGGGACGGCATTTGCTCGCCTCTCGGCTGCGTATGCAAACATACCAGTCACCAGGCGGTAGCCAGAATAGGAAAGAGGAAAACTGTAGCGGGGATTTTCCAAATCTCTTTAGTCTAACTCTAATTTTCAGATCCTAGGCAATGTTATAGAAAATGTGACGGTTCTCATTGTTCTCATGGTCTTCTTCTCGACGAAAGTGGCTGTCCAGTGGATGGTTGCCTGTGTCACGAAGTCTGCCACGGTGTCAAGTATTTTCTGCAGTATTTTTCCCCCTAAAATGATTTTTCAGATGTAAAAATACTGGCGATTCCTGCCAACTAGTCGAACCAGATTGTATGACTCCTCCCTGCTTGCCAGTTCCTCGTTGCTTGATAAATGCCTGTCCTCTAGGAAATCCAATGTCCCTCTCAACCGGGGTGACCGCCCTCTGTGCCGGTGATGAACAATGTTCCGATGGCTTTTGGTGTCAACAGGTAAGCGGGACATTTCCCAGTTTATCCAGTTAGCCACGACTAGTTTTTGGACTCGGCACGCGCAACAAATTATCCCTCGCTGTGCTTTCACCTGGTCAGTGGGGGTGTCAAAAAAGCCAAGACTAGATTTTTTTTCCACTTCAGATTGGCTACAACGGTCTGGGATTTTGCTGCATGGGAGAAAAACCAATTATGAAGGAGGAAAAATGCCCTGCTAAGCAACCAACCAAAGAGGGAAATTGCTTATCAAACTGTAAAGTTGATGACGATTGTCAACATGGGAAATGTTGCTTCGATGGTTGTGGGCTATCTTGCTTAGCTACAAAATTTAAACCAGTGGCCATTCGTCCTATGAGTCGGCTAAAGGGAAGATATCAACCTGGAGATATTGCAAAACACAATAAAGGTGGGGTTTCCGTAGTTAAAAATTCAAATACAATCATTTTTAGAGAGATTATCATCACTAGTAGCCGATTGTCCTGAACTCCCATCATTAGACAATTGTACAATGGAATGTAAAGCCGACGCAGATTGCTCAGGGATGAGAAGATGTTGCCGAGCCGGTTGTGGCTCTCGGTGTGCTTATTTCTCTAAAACTACTCGTAGGCCTTTTTTATACCCTACATTTCCCATTCAGCGTGCTTCCACACTGCTCTGACAGCTGAAGTTTACTCATTGAGAACATCGCGGAAATGTGACATAGCCGGAAACTTTGAACACAAACAGGTCACTTGACTTTTTATCTGTCTGAATATATTTTTAGTGTGATGATAATCATTGCTACTGCGTCGACATTTTTACAGGGGAGGAGATCCCCGGAACGAGGACAGATGGCCTTCATCCAAACTGTGACAGTATGAATTGAAACAATTTTCCCAAAAAATAACCAATATTCCAGTAGTCAAGCGGTGTGAGCCAATAGAATGCCAAATCAATTGCATGTATGGCTTTGATCGAGACTCAGATGGCTGTAGAACATGTAAATGTCGAAATCCATGTAGTGATGTGAAATGCTTACAAGGAAGTGTCTGTGTCATGTCGGCTGTCGATTGCTATCAGAAGGAGAATTGTCCACCTCAACCGAGATGCGTCCTGAATTTGTGTCCCATTGGAGCAGCAGCTCTTTCTCCTATTGGAGTAACTGAAACCTGCTCAGTGGATAGCCAATGCCCTAAGGATTACTGGTGTCATAATGTGGGTCTCGAATTATTTACAACAGTGTGTATTTTAGACAGGAATTTCATCTGGAGGGCTATGTTGTCCTCTTCCAACACGGCCAATTCGTCCCGGTGTCTGTCCACTTTATCAGCCGCTTTTGGAAACGAAAAGAGATTGTCATCTGGAATGTCGAGCAGATGACGACTGTCCAATGGAGCAGAAATGTTGTTTTGATGGTTGCGGAACTGCCTGTTTGGAAGTCGTCGTTCCAGCGACTTTTTTACCAGCAGAAACCACAACAGAAGTTGATAAACCTGGAAATTGTCCTAATTTTGATGTTCGACAGTGCAGTTTCAAAGAGTTGGTTACTTTTCTGGAGGTGGTGATCTCGATTTTAGGAAGAATAATGAGTGCACAAAAGATTCGCACTGTGTAGGAGTCCAGAAATGTTGTTCCGATGGCTGTCGTAGAGTCTGTGTCTATCCGGAAAAAAATACCGCCTGTCTTTTGCTAAAAGGCGCTTATCAACAAATTGGTCTTATGAATTATGTCAAATGCAGACCCGGTAAGATAATTAGAGATTGTTAAAACTCGAAATTTTAGACGGTTCCTTTGAAGAAATTCAATGCAACGCTGATTATTGTTGGTGCGTCGACCAGCTAGGAGTAGAAATTGAGGGCACCCGTACTTCTGATGACATTTCCCCGTCTTGCAATGGTCAGTAGAGAAATTTAACAGAAGAAAAAAGTTTAAGGAAGGAAATGTCAAATTCCGCTGTGTGTCAACACAATGGATTGCAAATTTGGACTAAAGAAGGATAGCAACGGGTGCAATACTTGTGAATGTCGATCGCCCTGTGATGGCGTGGCTTGTCCAAATTCTGCTGTCTGTATTCCGATGCAGGCTGAGTGTGACGAAGCACAATGCATTGAGGTAAGTTTTCGTGGATTTTAACAGTCTAGCACGGATACTTAATACTTTTTTAGGTCCCACGCTGTGTTGTAAATCCTTGCGCCATTTCCTCGCCTCTTCTGGATCCGTCATCCTTTGAACCGATCCAATGCAAAGACAGCAACCAGTGTATTGGCTCAAAATCTGCTTCCTACTGTCAAGTTTTTACGCATGATGCCGGTTTTTGTTGTCCTGGTCCCGGTAACATCCTTCTCATCACAAAAATGCTTCGATTCAGAGCCCAGAAGCCATCCTGGAACTTGTCCATCAATTACAATACCCTCTGGTGATTGTACTCGTCATTGTGTCTTGGATGAGCAATGCCCCTCCGACCATAAATGTTGTTCTAATGGCTGTGGGTTAACTTGTCAACCGGCTGGTGAAATCTTTTAAATTCCATAAAAACCAAGTGTTCAGAATTTGCCACATCAGTTCACAATACCATAAGGGTTGGAGAATGCCTAAAAGTTCCAACCATCGGTGCATTTTGCTCACAACGGGCGCAGAAGGCGGATTGTGCTACTGATAACCAATGCCCGCCATATTATAAATGCTGTTTCGATGGATGCAGCTCAAGATGTACTCCACCAACTATTACAACACAATGTAAATCTATATTCTTATTTCCTACAGTAATCTTCAGGTATCCATGCTCATTTGGCAGCTTTGGCTCTTCGACAAACGAATCCAATAACTTTTGTGCCAGAATGCGATTCAAGTGGGGGGTATCTCCAAATTCAGCAACATTATGGTCTTCGATGGTGTGTAGATGTGTCAGGAGATGAAATACCAGGTATTTTTAAAGCTACAGTAACCTGAACCAAAAAACACAGGAACAAAGACGACAAAACAGCCAAATTGTCGATATCCTCGTTCTTGTCCTGTGAGATCCTGCACTAGGAGCTGTCCTTTTGGGTAAGTGCGCCAACTTCTGTAAGAAAAATTTTTTTTCAGGTTCAAAACTGATAACGATGGCTGCGTTGTGTGTGACTGTCGTGATCCTTGTGAACTAATCGACTGTCCAGCTGGTTCAGTTTGCCGAGCAGTGACACATTCTTGTCTCACCGAAAATTGTCATCCAGTTGCAAGATGTAAGTCATCTTTAAATCAACAAAAAACCTTGTAGGTGTTCCAAATACCTGTCCAAGCGGCGAGCCTCTCTTGCTAGAAGATCATCAAATCTTGGCCGAGTGCACATTTATCAATCCCTGTCCTGCTGGTTATTTCTGTAAATACAGCGGGTATATGGGCAAAGGGTACTGCTGCCTGAGCCCGGGTATTTTAAACCTTTAACTGGATAACAAAATGGTTTAGAAGAGCCGCAAAGCGGGTTGAGATGCCCGCCTGTGCCGGTAATGAATTCTTCAATTGATGGTTCTCCTTGCGCGACTACCTGCCGTTATCAGAGTGATTGTCCACAGGCAACTTGTTGTTTCAATGGCTGCGGTACAAGCTGTCAATTTGAAACAAGTAAGAATCCGTAGATAAATTAACCAGGATCATTTTAAGATGTGGTACTCCCACCGGTATCCTCATTTAAGAAAATTATTCGACCACCAAGTAGGACAGCAGCTATTACTCCCGTAAGATTCTCTGGATTTTTTCTGATAATATTTTTTAGGTAAATACCCAAGTGGATACTCCCGTGGAAACAGTCCGGCCTCCCAGAATCCAGACCATTTCAACCACAACACTGGCAACAATAACAATTCCCTGTGAGCTCTTCATATTTTTCCAAAATTCGCATATTTTTAGTGAGAACAATGGTTCAAAAAGTCGGCGTCTGCCCGTCGACTTTATTAAATCCCGGCTGTCGAGAAGAATGCCTCGCTGATGGAGATTGTCCATCTTTTTACAAATGTTGCAAGGCTAGCTGTGCTGCTCGATGTATTGCCCCGGCAGTCACGACAGCCTGTATCCATAAGTTGCTCTTTTACTATAAAGAACATCCACAAGTCCCACCACCAGTTCAATGCGATGATGATGGAAGCTTTAGAATTCATCAATGTGACATCAAAACAAAGTAAGGCTTATAAAATGGCAGAAAATTGGGTTCAGGCAATGTTGGTGCGTGGATAGAACAAATGGAAAAGAAGTCACCGGAACTAGGAGGTCGTCGGAGCTTCCTTTATTTGATTGCAGCAGTAAGTTATAACACTTTCTGCTCAATACATTGCCCTCAAGAGTTTTAATCCTTCGCTTAAATTATTTTAGAGCCCATATCTTGCCAAGCCACTTGTAATGAAATTGAGCCAATGTGTCCCTTCGGCCTCCGACTGGATTCCATTGGTTGTCCTTATTCCGGCATTTGCAGTTGTTTCAATCCATGCGAGGTAAGCCGTTCGCCCTCAAATTACCCCGTATTTTCACTTCCAGAGTATTCAATGTTCCTCCCCTCTGGCCCGTTGCACCTTGGTAAAGATGTCGTGCATCGGGACCGCTTGTCCTCCAGTACCTCGTTGTATTCCCAATCTTTGTGGTCTTTCTCAAATGCTCCTGGATGAATATGGAAATCCTAAATCCTGCCAAATGGATAGTAACTGTCCCACGGGACGATGTACTGTGGAAGAATATTCGGATGGCGAAAGGGTTGGTGTCTGTTGTCAAGAGGAGGATTTTGACATGTCTCCCAAGAAGCAGCAGCTCATCACAAGTACGGAGGATTTTCTAAATCAAAACGACTTTTTTAGATTGTACATTGATGAGATTGGCCATTGATCGGCTGTACAATAATGGAGCCATAACTTCACTTTTAAAACCAAGATGTGCTGACATCACAGGTACTGTAGCCTTTAATTTAAAGTATTCACAATTTTAGGTCATTATACCACGACACAATGCGATCCATCTGGTACCTGTTGGTGTGTGGATAAATTTTCTGGTGTAGAAATAGACGGCACAAGGAATTCCAACACAGCTAATTCGAATCGCAACGTGTGCGCCAATCCACGGATCTGCTCGAATTCTTGTAACGCGGCTATGTGTCCTTTCGGCATGAAGTTGGATCGCTTCGGCTGTCCTAGTCAAGACTGTCGATGTCTGTCTCCCTGTGATCATATCAAGTGCTCCAAAGGACGGATTTGTGTCTTACGGGCAACAATCTGTAAAGCGGATAATTGTCTCCCAGTACCAGTTTGCGAGCTTTCTCCGTGTCCTGGGGGTGCCAGCCCAGCTCTTGAGCCCGCTACCAGGAGGCCTTTCGGCTGCGACTTGGAGGCGAGCTCCTGTCCTACAACGTTTTCCTGTCTAATTCCTAAGAATGGAAAGCATGGCTTCTGCTGTCCTTCAATGGGTATGACGCTCTTTTGGGATTTTAAAATGTCTTCAGAGCCTTTTAACACCCCAGTGAAGCCAATGAAACCTCGGAAAGAGTCCGTCTGTTCACATGGAGATCCCTTCGCCGGGACTTCCGACGGCGCTCCGTATACTTGTACCGCTACCGGAAATGGCTGTCCATCGACCCATTACTGTATAACCGAAGCTGGCAAAAGAAAAGGAATTTGTTGTGTGGCTAAACGTAAGCCTCCTCCTTTTTTATTCTATAAGTTTTCAGGGTATGTCTGCAACTTGAAGCAGGATCGTGGTCCTTGTTCCCTCTCAGTTCCTCGATTTTACTACTCGACTTTGAATAAAACCTGCAGTCCTTTTGATTACGGCGGTTGCTCTGGAAACCTCAACAATTTTGCAACCAGGGATGATTGTGAAGATTTCTGTGCCGGTGTGGGATTGGATCTTACTCAGCCATTGATGGATGCCGACGTAGAACCATCAGCAGAAACAATTCAGCTGGGATTCAGCTTAACGGGTCCTCAATTGACTAGAGATCGACAGGTTGATGTGCAAAAGTAAGATTATTTTTTATAAATTGAGGAAATCTTCAGATCTTTGCTGGATGTCTTCGCAAAAGATCTCAAAATCCCGGAATCATCGCTGTCTAATATTCGAATCAAAGATGATAATAGCATTCGATTTATGGTTACTCATCCAGAAGCCAGGGAATTTTCCCGCCGGGTTTCTGACGCTGTGAGTCGAACTTTTAATCGAATACAGCACTAGTTTTAGGTTTCAACAGGAAGATTGGCATTTGAAATAGATAAATTCAAGTATACGGTAGAGCCACATACTTGGTTTGCTCATCAATTAATGGAACCTACTGGCGGTCCTACAACAGGAATGGTTGTCCTTTGGGCGGCACTACTCGCTGCTGCGGTCTGCGCCGGGTTAATTGCACTCTGCTCTTGTGTAGCCTGCGTAAGTTCCTAGCTTTCAATAAAATATTCCACAATTTAGGTCTATCACTATCGATCAGAAACAAAAGATCACGATTCATTAAGAGGAAGTACTCCATCTAATTTTGTGTCAAATAGTATTGTTGCCCATCGGGTGCAACCCCGCGTCCGAAGGGAAATGGTCTTCTCACGAGAAGATCTCCATCAACAGGAAGAGGAACATTACAGGCGGCTCGAGAGACGACCTCGGATAGAAAGACGACAAACTCCTGCCTCAATTCGATCATTTCAAATAGAACGACCCCGCTCAAGCGTTTATTACTGATTTATATTTTTTTTATTTGCTCACAAATGATACTGGTCTTTCACACATGTGCCTTATCTTACTTAATTTAAAAGCTTGTTTATTACGTGTATTCCTCAGAAATAAAGATATCTTTAGACTACAGGGATTTTTTCTGATAGACGAGACAAATCCATTAGGTATCTCCTTCGAGGAAGAGCATTTTGTTCAGCTTCTCCAGTATACTGAGGGCGATAAGCGGGGACAAATCCATGGCTAATGGCTACTTCTTTTGGTGGAAGGCGGAATTTTACTTGAGGATAAATCGGCCTGAATCAGGAGATTTACTTCCACAAAAGTACTCACTCTCCAGCAACGCTGCCAATCCTCTTCTCATTAATATAATGAAATGGCGAGTTTTCCAACTTGTCTCTTCGCTGTAGAACCAATCTTGCTAATTGTCCTTGAGTTAGAGCAAAACAAGTAAAACAGGATGATAGAAGTAAACAAAGAATGAGAGACGAGTGCATATGACGATAGAAGGTTACAACTGACCGGTCGAATTCTTGAAGGCGGAACCCTGATAGTTGAGTTCGGAGACCGGACACGCAGACGGTTTATGTTCTTGAAAATAGAGAGAGGTTGGAGAAGCATCTGACACTTCTTTTAAAGGGCGGAGTTGTTTATTAAGACGGTCGGCCAATACAGTAACCTAACTCCAGAAGAACTGGATCTTACTATAAAGATTTCTATTTTTAGAGTGTCATAAAGTATTCTAGAAACAACGAGACCATTTTGTCTTTTGTCTTTGCACGTTCAAAACTATTGTGTAATAAAGGGGTGGTGACGGCCTTCTTCTATTTCGCTTTCTAAAAAAAATTTCTTTATTACTTACCGCTATGAAACTAAGATCACCTACTTTGTGCTCTATAACTTTAAAATAATCATCATGTTTTGTCCTCAAATCGGTTTTTTTTCAATGGTTACCAGCATAATCAGCTATTTTCCCATTTAATCCAATAACAGGGATCACTTCCTGATTTGTACGCGGTTTAAACGGTCCCCTTTGCATAATCCTAATACTGTTTTCTGTTCAAAATGACCACTATAAAAGAGAAGAGCTCTGCGGAATCTCCTATTTTTGGATGCGAACCTTCTTCATCTTCGCTTCGATCGCTTCGGCTTCAGCTCTTTTTATTCTCATTGTTTCCTAGTTGGTGGATGATGTTCCCCTTGTGGGCCCCCTCATTGGTGGAAGCGGTGGATCTATTTCACTTTTAGACAAGTTGCCCATTGTCGAAAATCTTCTGAATACCATCGGTGGAGTCCTCGGTCAACTGCTCAACAATATCCTGGTCAATGTTGGAATCATCCTAAACGCCGTTTTGGAAATTACTGAAGATGTCTTGGGAGCTGTCAATGTTATTGTCAACGGTCTTCTGACCGATCCCCTCGATGATGAAACCATTCAGTCGATTTTGGACATCCTTCCCGACCCCATCAAGGGTTTGGTCATCAATCTAGTCGAAGCTGTCAAGTGCATCGTCAATGATCTTCAAGCCGCTGTCCCCGCTGTTCAAAAGGCTGTCATCCAGCTCATCGGCCTCTTAGTTAGCCCTACTTTCGCTGCCCTCGATACTGATTCCCAATTGTCTGCCATTTTCAACATTGTCGGAAAACTGACTGCCCACTGCTCCTGGACTTCCAGGGTTCAGCCTTCCTGCTATTGGTGGAGGAAACAGTGAAATTACTCCTTCCATCGGAGGAGGATCCGGTGTTACTCCCTCTGGCGGACTTGGAGGACTCGGAATTGGCGGTGGAAGCGGAAGCGGCAGCGAACTTGGCCTCGGTCTTGCAGGTGGAATATGAATTCTCGGACTCGGCCTCCTTGGCCTCAAGAAATAAAAAAGAAATGAGGTATTCCTTCGGCATGGGCAATACCCCGGCTGTCTTAATAATTCAAATAAAAATTTTGACTTTCTGCACTTTTTTAAACAGCAGATAACCAAGCAATGACTGGTTTATCCGTCCTGCAGACTCAGACGATTAAAAACGCCTGGAACGAGTGCACTCTCCGCGCACACCAGGAAGACGTGCCCAATTGAAACAAATAATGTTCGCCGGAAACTGATAGTCAGATTGTTATCCTATATTCCTGTTCTCGGATAGATCGAAGCGGAGAACGAACTAATGCAAACTCTTGCGGCGGGCAAAAGAGACGACGCCGCTGCCCCGCCTTGGACGGGAGACGGCTGTGTGGGTGTGTGTGTCTCCAGTCGACAGATGACCACCGTCATTGCCTCTGGCAATACTGTACTTCCTCCGCCAGCATTTGTTCGTCTCCTAAATAGATTATTCGCTAGATTGGGTTATTTTGTTGCTGATAATGATCGACTTGTTATTATTGTAAGTTTTTTTGTTTTATAAAGGTCAGTTAACATCTTGAAATTAACCATTGATTAGTTTTTCTTCCGCCCCTATCAGTCTATTTTCTTGACCTGTGTATTGCTTTGGATCATCTCTTTTTTCCTATCTTGCTGTTCGCCGATTTTCGCTCTCGGTGACGATTCGTATCGGCCATAAGTGGTTTTTTACCCATCGGGGAGAGACAAGGTGGTGGGGGGATATTCCCTGTTAGATTGAAAATTAATTAATTCAGCTTCTGCGAAATAGAAGCTCATTTTTCCTCATTTTTCCTTTGTACCACTTGGTTTCTAAACAGAAAGAAAAGAAAATTTGCCTGATTTTGGTTTTTTCGTCAATGTTCTGAACGATCAAGACATTAATCATAGGCAAGACTCTAACCTGCAACCTCTCGCGTAGTAGGCGGATATCGTCACTACACCATAGCGAATTCACTATCACTGGTGTTATGCCGCAATTTTAACCCTGACCTTTCCATTACTGCCAGAAAATAATTCTATTCTTTAAATTTTTGCTATTCCAGGTTATTCTCTTGTTTACTATCATAACTTCAGCTAAAATAGCCTTCACCAGGCAGGAGGACGATATCAAAACAGGTTGGTTTCTCACTCGGTTTTGAATAGCTGTTGCGTAAAAGGGCAAACAAAGCTCTCTCTCGCCTGTTACTAGTTACGGTCTAGTGAATTTCCATCTTTTCAGGATATACACCTTTTGGGGCGCGATCTCGCGACGAAGTGAGAGTCTATAATGAGTATTTCGCGGCCACTGGCGAAGATCCTATCAGCATGTTTTTATTCGTCACTGCCAAGGTAATGGCTAATTTAAAAAATAGGCCAAAAGTATTAGAATAATGGAAGTATGGCTCGTTATGAGACGATTAAAGAAGCTGTCGATGCTTTGGAACACGTGGGGAACCATATAACGCATAAAAATCATTCATTCTACAATCTGTGCACAGATTTCTGCAATGTAAATGAGCCAATTCGGCAATATTTGGTATTATTCACATTTTTACTCCTTTAAATTTTTATATATTTAGAATGGTTTAACCATGGGAAATGCCACCTCTTCGAGGATTACTTTAACTTTTCCCATTATGGAAGTCTTAGGAAAGGAATTAGACCTAAGCCCATACTTTTTCGGTGTTCAAACTTATCCACAGACCGAAATCATTCAATTTGTTAAAATTGTTGCCATTCAACTGCGAGCTAACCCACCGCCAGATTGGAAAAGAGAAGATGTAGCAATTTATGAAAGGAAAATGTCCAATTATTTCCACAAACATTTCCAATCTGATGATATTCAAGTGGTTGTCATGAGTTTAACTTTTATAGGGGATGAAATTGTACGAACTGGTAAGGTTTCCAGTAAACTTTTTTGGTAGTTCTTTGCAGGATTGACAATCTTCCCTTATTTGGCTCTAGGATTCACGGTTATGAGCATTTTTTCCATTGTTACTGTTTACTTAGACAGTGCTCATATGAATCAGGTTAGTTTCTTAATTATTTTCAAGCTTGGGAGGAACGAACGCTGTGAAATTGAAAATCAAGCAAAATTTTGGAATTTTAGTCGAATTCAAAAGGGCTCGTCTTGAAGTATCGCAGTGCCCGTTTCTCTCCAAATTTACGAGTATATTTTACATTTTTTATCCATTTTTTCAGTGGACAAGTCATAAAGCCGTTCAAGCCGTTTTCGCCTGTATTTGCCCTCTGCTAGCCACTGCCGCCGCCTTGGGAACTCTCTTCTGGTTAAAATTCCGCTTCGGGACAATTCTCTGTGTCACCCCTTTCCTCGTCTTGGCCATAGGTATTGTAGTTTCTTTCCTCAAGTATCTCTTTTTGTTTCAGGAGTCGATGATGCCTACCTAATGATGCACAGTTGGATGCGAGTAGTCCATGAAGATCCAAGAAGCACAAAACGAGAGAGAATATCCCGGATGCTTGTAGATGTCGGGCCTTCAATTACAATCACCTCACTGACAAATGTTTTGGCTTTTATCGTCGGAATTTATACGCCAACCCCGGAAATTCAACTATTCTGCATCGGAAATGCTGCAGCGATCTGTATGGACTATTTCTTCCAGGTTTTTCGTTATATTTACACAATTAAAAGGTATTTAGATAACAATTTACGCTGCTGCAATTTCCATAACAGGGGAGTATGAAATGAAAAAGGAGACGAAGACCAAAGTCATCCAATGGAAGCCCATCCAACCGGAGAAATGGTCCCTATTTCTGGAAGATTATTCCGAATGGATTTCTACCAAATTCACAGCTTTTCTTGTGTTCCTCATCATGTGTGGATATTGGTACATGAGTATAGTTCACTCCCTGGATATTAAAATTATTCTCTCTCCTGATAAGCTGGTCCTCAGCGACTCAAAGCTATTGGAAGTAAGTTTTATGATGGGGAAAATCGCCCCGCACAAGGAACTAGCCGCATCCAGACATAAAGTCCACGGTTTCCATTAAAAAACTGGCAATTTTTGAGGAAAGAACCTGCGAAGGAGCGCAAGCTATTGCTTTGCTTATAACGCGTTTTATTTCCGGGATCAAAGAATGGAAAATATCAGAAAACTTTCAAACAAATTCATTCCCTGCCAATTTCCAGCCCCACAGCATATTAGTCAACCTATTATTTACTTTTTTCTAGGTGAATCACCTTCGCGACCATTATGTCCTTCAAAATTACACAACAGTTCAAATCTTCATCGAAAACGTAAGCAAACCCCCATTCAATGGACAAACTTGTTTTTTCTTCCAGCCAGGCAACTTCTCCGACCCAGCTCGATTGTCCTTGACCGATGAGATGGTAGCCAATTTTGAATCTTATCCGGAATGTTTGGGATCCAAATTTAGCCACTATTTCATGAGGTTTTTGATCATTGCTGCAGCAGATCCACTGTTTCAGAGATTACAAATCATATAAAGAAATGGTCGAAGAAGAGGAAGAAGAGACAGAAGGGGCTTTTGCAATGACCAAAACATCTCTCCACGGTTTTCTCTCCTGGCCAGAATTCCAACATTGGAATGGTTTTGTTAAATTTGACGAGAAAGGGCATCTGGCAAAGATGCTGGTTACTGTATCTTATAAAGGGGAACAATTAGGAGATTTTCAGTATAGGAAAGATATGTTAAGCAGGTAGAAAGGGGCTAAACACATGAAAAAGAGTGTTTAGGTGGAGACGGACAGCTGACAGTTATCCAGAATTACAAGTTTCTGTCTTTGATGATTATGCTCCTTTTGTTGACCAGGTAAAATGGACATTACTTGATTTTGCGCAGTTATTTTTCAAGAGCTGGTAATCCCAAACTCTGGGTAGCAAGATTTTTTTTTAAATTTTCATGTATCCAGGACATAAGTTCCACGGAAATGATCGTAAAATCTTCTAATAGACACGCTGCGTAATCATAAAAGACTGGATAGTTCTTTATCTTTTTTATCCACTTCCGGAAGGAAATCACCAGTAAACAGAAATCTAATCCTTTCTAGCTCGATGTAATCCTCCCCGCCACCCTATCCACTTCAGCAGCTACGTTAATTTGCATGATGATTGTCTGTTTCCTCTTCATGTATAATCTCTTCACAGTCATAGTAGCCACAGTTTCCATCGTATCCATCTGCATAGGTCTGTTCCTCCCTCTCCTTTTCCAAACAAAAAATGATAAGAATACCCCAGCATTTACAGGCGTGTTTGGTTTCCTTTCAATGTGGAATGTTGACTTGGATCCGATCTCAATGGCTACGACTATAATGTCTATTGGTTTCTCGGTCGATTTTCCGGCCCATATAACTTTTCATTATTTTCGAGAGGGTCTAGAAAATCCATTGTCACTTCCATCGGAACGTGTAGCCAGGTTTTTTTGGCCATTAGATTATCTCGAGTGGAGGATTTATTGCAGATCCTTAGCTGGAATTGGATTTCCCTTGTTGCAATGTGGAATTTCTACGATTATTTTTGTACTTTGCCTTCTTTTCGTCGATACGTACATGAGCCAGGTAAATTTGCCGTCTACAGTAAATTCCCCCATTTCAGGTCTTCGTCAAGACAATGGTCCTCGTCGTCTCTCTGGGCCTGATCCATGCTCTTTTCCTAGTCCCCGTGTTCCTCTGTGCCCTTTCCTCTTTGAACCTCTTGTTCTTTGGAAGAAGGAAAAGCTCCGAAAAACCTAAAAAAACACCCATTGTCAAACCCTGCGTTTTAAAAATTACGTGTGATCAAAAAGAACCGGCGTCGTCTTAAAAAATTTCGATCTCTTTTACGGTTTTATGGTGCTTTAGTAAATTTGTCTTTCCCCGTGTCTTTCTTTATAAATCTGTACCAGCCAAGAAATTCTATTTATTGTACTGTAGGCATTCAAACGTATCTTCTGCAGACTTTCTGGAGCAAAATTTGCATATGAACGCTCCGAAGATCCTAAAACTCATCTCCTTCGTTTTCTTGGGATCAACTAACGCAAGCCATTTTATCGAATGAAAAGTAGTCTTCCTCTGGGTCATCTAACCATTGTTTCATGTAGAAATCGCCTCGATACCGTGGTAAGTCGGGTCCAAATCCAAGGGCAACCAATTTGACACCGTTCCCTTGGAGCTAAAAGGAATTTCCAACTGAAAATTAGTCCCAAACCTGTCGAATAGCATCCTGAGTATCCGCCAAGCCTTTTTGTTTGTCTGTTTCTTCATTAATCACTGGCAGTCCGTCGGTGATCAAAACTGCTACTTTATCTTGACTATTATCTCTCTAAAACAGCTCCTTATATAAAGAATATCCCCTTACATCGAACATTTCAATGGTTTTATGAATAGCTGCCGGGGTATTTGTGTACCCGGCATCAAATTCTGTTGGTACCATTTGTTGGAAATCTCTGACTGTCCATTGTCTGGGCAACCAATCGGCGAAGGTAACTTCAGTTGAGAATTTAATAAAACCGACGTTGGCGTTGTTAGGAAGAAGCCGGGCACCAGCTCTCAGGAAATCAACCAACTAAGGGAGATTCATTTATAAAAAATCAGGCTACCGATGGCCAATTCCTTTCTTCAATGGAATTCGAAGCGTCGACGATGAAAATAACAGAAAATGATCGTCGAAGAGATTGACATGGCTCTTTTGGAACGCATCTTTCTCCCTAGAAAATTGCAGTTTTTGTTATGAATAATCTCACCTCTCTGTAATTTCCTCGGTCTAGAGCATCGCTCTCTCGAATGTCGATGTATCCCGGCTTACAGACGCATTTACCTCCTTGGAGTACAGTGTCTTTATTACGACAGACAACTGGCGGTGGTGGAGGGGGTGGAGGAGGGGCTCTGTAAGTCTTTCCTTTTTTGCAAATAAATCGACGGAATCCGACGACTACTGCGCCATTGCAATGGATACTACGGTAACAGTAAGGCTGCGAGGGGAAGCTGCGATGCTGAAGGAATAATCTGGGAAGGAATTCCGGCCAACTTACGACGACACAATGTTCCAGACCTGGGAGAGCAGGTGTCTGGCACCAGGGAAGTGGCCGACTGATGTTTGTATCGTGGGTATAAGCCCTTGGCACCCAAGTATTCCATTCATTTCGAAAAATACCAAGAAATAGTTGATCTCCCAAGTTATTGAACTCATTTTCCTTTCCTTTGAAAGATGGTCGATTCAATTCTGGAATGCTTTCCCCAGAAAATTGAGTAACTTACTTTCCATGAAATCTCTTTCCGGTGTGTTCAGTCCCTCAGCCAATTGGCCACCTCGTTGAATACAATAATTAATAAGCCCTCCCCAAATAAGCCGCTGTGATCCTGTATCAAAATGCTTGTAACAAAGACCGGAGAATTCTGACCAGCCAGGTTCACATGTTACTGTAAAGTTATTTTAAATGGGAAATTAGTCCTACATTGAGAGCAAACGCTTCCGAGCAGAAGGAGAAAGAGAAGCGACAGCATCTTTCGCCACTGCGATAGCATACAGACTTTAAAGAGACCCTGCCCCATTTTGTACATGAAAAAGTCATCAATTTTGGGAATTTTCGACGCCAGAAGATCAGAACTTCAGGGTTGAAAACGACTTTTCTCAGAAATTTATAGCCATAAGCTCTTAAAAGGGAAGGATAAGCGACCAACATGGCAGAAGATGATATTAGCTCTCCTTCTGCCTCTTCTCTTTGGAATTGTCCACGCCCAGAGTATACCACTAAGCTGGTAATTTTGACACTATTTTATTACAGAATGCGCTGCCGGCTGGTCAGAGCATGCTGGCAGTTGTTACAAGCATTTTGACTCTGCACCACAGAGGCTATTCTCGCCTAATATGAGAAAAAGATGCCGGGATCATGGAGCTATTCTAGCTGTTGGAGAAAATCCAGCTGAAAGGCAATTCATGGAACGTAGGGTGTTTTCCAGTTTTAACTTTGGGTCAAACTTAGAATTGAATCGCCTATCTTTCAAAGGCAAGGAAAACGAGTACAATATTATTGGAGATCAGCTTTTTGTTGATGTGCTGCTGGACATTTTCAACGTATGGAATCCATTTACCGCAGTGGCTAATTTTAATCGTCCTATGCCATGGTGTAAACCGCCTGTCCCTCCACTGCTTGATCGTTGTTTAGTGGTAGGTGTTCTTGCAGGGCAGGAATATCCTTTCCAGCATAAAAGTTTTGCTTCGAATCTGAATTTCTGCTACCAGAATGTACATTGCAATGGAGTGGGTACCGTGGGATTCCGCCGGTATGTTTGCAAGAAAGGGAACTGATAACTGGATAATAAATTGTTGAATTGTAACACTTTTATTGATGACTATATACAGACAATTAGCTTTAACTGGATGTTTCTTATTTTCCCCCAATTGTAGCTCCCAGTCCAATGAATTTGTGTTCATGGGCGCCGATTCCTGCTGCAAGTCCATCTGCTCCAAGATCAGCTGCAGCCTGGGCTCCAAGTCCATACTCAGCTCTACCACCAATTCCCAAGAGTCCATTGGCTAATGATTATTACTCGACATCGAAATGAAACTCCTACTGGGCACATTAATTCTATCCTGTCCGAAGTTCGGTCGACGTTGTCCGATTCCTAGACCAAAATCAACGCCAGTGTCGAAATTTGCCCCTCCACCAATCTTGATTCCATTTTTGTTGGCTTTTGCCCCAAGGAAACCATCCAAATCCCATCGGCCGGTTAATGAGGCATCAGCCAATGGAGGAGGACGCGAGTCAACAACCGGCGGGTAGAAGATTGGAGTTGGGGATTGAAATTGAGCCTGCAAGAATTATTTTCAATGAAGAGAAACTTACAAAAGCCAAAGGGACGAGGAAAAGGGAAATGGTCCACATTTCGACGTGCCATTGAAACCAGGAAATTGGATTTTATACTACAGCAGCTATCAGTGTTATGATGACGAGGAAGTAGTTGGCTGGAAAAATAACTGGAAAACAATCACGATACGATATTTTGCATCATTTTTATACCATAATAACACAATTCTAATCCCATTCCTCTATTCCGTCAGTCAGTCCGCTTATCACGAGACAGCTGACCTCTTCAAGGGCTTCTTATGGCGGAAAGGGGAATGGACAGCCATCGATAACATTTTACCACTACTTCCTATTTTTGTTTCCCTATTTAGTTTATCCTGCAACCAGTTAGTTATGATCCAGAAGGACAACAACCTTATCAGATAGCGCCCTCCCCGCGTTGTTGTCCACTACTCGACCCTGTCTATTTAAATATTTCAGTATGTCAGAAAAGGATCCGCTATTATTCCAAAGGAAGTTGAATTCTAATGGAATTGACAAAAAATCTGTTCAATATGGCCATAATGAAAACGTAAGCTGGTGGACCCGTTCAAAAAGGAAATCCGACATTAAGAATGCAAGTTTTCCGTCTTTTTTTCTGGCAAAAATGGCAATTTCAGTATTACACGCGATTATCAGAGCTACAAGATTTATATGAACACGATCTACAAGTCGTTTCTGGAGAAAAAACGCTGGAACCAGTAGGTTCTATTGGATTTCTCTAAAAAGCCTTGACTATTTTAGGATGAACGAGCCCCAGATAGATATCTAGCTCGAGCTGCAACCATTCTCAACGTCATTTTATTATTTGTCAATTTAACCGCGTCAATACTGTCTGGCTCGTTAGCCATTATCAGGTAAGACGTGGGGAAAAGAAGGCAATAGGCAGCCTCCAATTTTTATTTCGTAGTCTACAGAAAAACAGGAATTATAAGCAGAGAATACCAGATTTTCAGTACATTTATCGATTCAATGATGGACATCTCAACAAGTGTGATCCTCGGCGTCTGTTTGTATCTAATCAATCGCACGAATAAATTCAAATATCCTCGGGGAAGAGCTCGACTGGAGTTGGTTGGTGTCATTCTTTGCTCTGTTATTATGGGAATCGCCAATATGGGTGTCATTATGCAATCGGTCACCACTATTTTGGAAGGAAATGTACGCTCTTGTCCTACATTTCCCAGCTAAACTTTTAGGTCCAACCAGAAGTCGACGCAGTTACCCTGGCGATAATGTTAGGCGGTTCCTCAGTAAAATTACTGCTTATGATTGCCTGCTACAGGAGAGGATCAACTTCTTGTAAAGTAACTGCTCTTTTATTGTAAAAATAAAATTATAAAAAAAATCCAGGTCCTTGCAATGGATATGAGAAATGACATCGCGACAACCCTTGTAGCTGTAACTTCTGCCTTTATTGGTTCCCGTTATTGGCCTTATGCCGACCCAGTTGGAGCTATCAGTGTTTGGTACGTGATTACTGACAAGTAACAAATGTAAAATTATCGATTTCAGTGGCCTAATTGCCATTTGTTGGTTCCGAAATGCGCTGGAACATGTCCCAATCCTAGTTGGAGTTCGAGCTGAGCGGGAACATCTCAGTCGAATTTTAAAAATAGCCATAGAACACGACGAACGGATCAAATATATTGACCACGTTATGGTCTATCACACGGGTCTTGAAGCAATCGTCGAGTTACACATCGTCATGGACGAAAATTTACCGCTGAAAATAACTCACGACATTTCCCATCCCCTAGAGAAAAAACTACTGAAATTGGATTTTGTCGAGCGGGCATTTGTCCACTGTGATTACGATTGTGATGGGGATTAACTAATAAATGTTGTATTTACACGGTGTAGGTGGAATTAGCGAAGCCGATGCGGCTATTGCCAAAATCGAAGACGGAATAAAATCTGCCAATGAAGACATCTCCCAGGATCCAGAGTGGTCCATCGCTGTCGGGGATGTCAATTGGATAGAAGCCGGAGAGACACGTCTGCTGGCCATTGTTATTGACCTTGATGATGTAGTCAGGACCCATGAGGGTGAAGTTAGTCGCTCCGATTTGAATATTCACAGCCGGGAGGTAGTTGACCTTGTCACAGCCGACTTCATATTCTCCACCACCGATAGGAATGGCACCGATTACTCGGTTAATCTAAACTTATTTGAAATCCCTGGGAATTGTACCGTACCTGTCTAATGGCATCAGTTGGTCCAGTCAAAAGAGAAGTTCCTGTGTCGACGATGGCGTCAGCAGTTGTGGTAATGACATTTCCCTCGACAGTAACAGCGGCCATTTCAATCCTCCAATAGTCCTTTGCCTTGACGGGAGCGTAGGTAATCGGCCCGTTGTAATGAGCAGGATCCATTCCACAAAGAGTCATCTCTCCTCCCAAAACATTGTGACGAGGATCACGATTTAGCCAGAAGGCGAACAACTTCGAGGAGCAGGTAGACTTGGCGAAGATTTGATCCATTGGCTGGGGGATGCTGTTCACGGAGAGGGAATCAAAGGCCATTCCGAGAATGCCGTCAAAGTCATCCAAAAGGAATCCAGGTTCGGCTAAAGCACCAGCAAATCCTTGATTCTTGTCAGTACAGAAGTTTGGATTCCGGCTGCTGCCAAACTGAAAATTGGACAATTTCAATGACACTTTTCGACCGAAATCCCTCGAAATGAAACGCGGCAAATTACACGTGACTGATATGGGAAAGCGGAGCTGATTTGAAAGGGAAAATTCAAAGAACGCGATCTCTGTTTTCTCCTCCTTGGGAATAATCAAGGAACTCGCAACATTTTGAAGCGGAAGGTTGTGGAAAAAATGACTTACGCAGTAGATATCGTGATAAACAGTTCCAGTCAGAGCGCCGGATCCGTATTCAATTTGGAAGGCTTCCCCTGTATGATTACACGTGGATGACAAGCTGCAGTCATACTGTAATCAGTTTTTAATATTTCCTTGAATTAACTCACAGCAGAATGAACTTTGCAAACGAGGTTAGGCAGCTTGCAGTTGATGTCAGGAACCCAGAGATTGCTGGATCCCGTGTCGAATAGGATTTGGAAATATTGAGAAGGAGTTCCCAGCTGGCCAATTCCAAAATATTGAGCATCGCCGCCATCATTTAATGGCTGGTTGAAGATGTCAGAATTCGATGTGACCGCGTTTTTCTTTCCATATTTCCACGCTAGTCGCTTGGCAGTATTCGCGAAGTTGATTCTATTCTTCTGGAGAATTCTCTTCTTCATTGTGACTCTATATGATTTAAACATTACTTCTTTAAAAAGATCGCTGTACCTGCCAATCTCTTCTCCATTTTTCGGTAGAATAAATGAGAATGCCACAAAGGCAAAAAGTAAAAGAATAGCCACCTGGCGAAGCATTGCCGCTACCTGCGAGCTTATCTTTCGCCTTCTTGGTCTTTTATGCCCCTTTTTGCCCAATTCTATGGAGTTTCGTAGTGCTAATACTAGGACACAAAGAGATAAATCGACTCTTATCAGCGAAATTAAGACGTTTGAGAGGATTAAAAGTGGCAGGAGCACGAGAAAAAGAACCGCATCTTTGGACCATTTTTTGAACTATTGACTTTCAGACCTTCGTTTCAATTTCGGGAAAATGAGCGCCGCGCCCCCGCTTGAAAATCAGGGTAATTTTTTTTCGCAATTTTTGAAGGAAACCCCAGCTGGCCAAAGAAAAAAATAAAAGAGCATCCAGGCCCACAGCACCCAATTCCCGGACGCGCGACATTAGTTCCGCGGAACTAATGTCGCCCCTCGCGGAACTAATGTCGCCCCCCGCGGAACTAATGTCGCCCCCCGCGGAACTAATGTCGCCCCTCGCGGAACTAATGTCGCACTGTAATATAAGCTTGTATGTCGCGTTTTAATTCAGCGGTGCGAATCCGCCTTTTTTATCCGTTGTGTTATTTCTGATTTCTTTTTGTTGTAATTGTTATAATGGAAATGTTATTCATTTCTTATTATCGAATAAGGAACCATAGAAAATTAATGAAACATTCATTTATTGTTAAACAAAACACAAAATATACGAAAGAGCGTGAAATCAAGATGGCAGATCAAAAGGTAATTGGGGAAACGCGGAAATACTCATAATAGAAAGAAAAATACTAAGCTAAGTAGCTTCTTGCTCTTGCTCAATAATTCGGCATTTTCCACGGCCTTATTCAATCGTTGGTTAAGATTTCTTGCTCTATCCCAAGGAGATATTGCTCGCCAATTACAGTAGTTAGTTCTCCGAGAATACTGGCCACGCGAGTAGAATGCAGATCTCGAACTTGCGCAATTAAAAATTTATTATAATAAAGATGAAAAATAACAAGAACTAACAAGAAAAACTCCGAATCCTCTCATGTTATGTTATCGGGTCCAGTCTTCATGAATACGGCGGAGCCTTTTTTTAATTCTTCGATTCTTCTCTTCCTCGCAGAGTCTTTGTTTTTCGCGACGGCGTTCTCTCTCATTCTGTCGTCTTTGCTGCCCATGGAGCCGTCTTGTTTCTTCTTCCCGCTATCTGTGCGACACGCCTCGATGTTCTTGTCAAAGGTATCCGTTTTGGGCAGATCCGGCGCAATCTTCGGGATGAGGGCGGCAATTTTAACCCGTCCCGGTCCGGTCATAGGGTTGGAGATCTCCACACCGATTCCAAAAACTTGGTGAAAAACCAACAGGATGTGAACCCTGCCAAATTTTTTCCCACGCTGTCGACCCGACCGGAAAATGTCCACATTTTTGGTTTGTAGCTCTCAAATCCTGTGTCATCCGCAATTTTCCATTTTCTCTTAACATAGATTGCGAACAATTTATTCAACATTTTATCATTTACAAAATTTATGAAGTAGTGAGATATCCGCTGACGCAAATGGACGCATCATTATCCTAAAAATTCAATTTTTCATTAATTGAAAAAAAAAACTTACGAGAGTTGTGTGAAGGTAGAAAGGCTCGTAGATCTTCGAAGTTTCCGTATCGCTGGAGTACACGGAGATTTTACCATTTTGAAGTAGAAGAAAGTCGAAATAGGACAATCCTGTGACCTTCAAAACATTCTTAACAGTCAGTTCCTGACTCAGGACAGGACATTGACAGGCTCCAGTAACGAGTTCACCGACTTTGACATAGCTTTCGCAGACGACATTTGCGCCGACATTTTTAGCAACTGGGATGGCCATGGCGGAGATGGTCAGAGACAGGAGAAGGAGAGGAAGACGAGCCATTTGAAGGAGATAATGGAATGAATTTTCGAGTTGAACGCAAGCTGAACGCAATATTTGCTGACGCATTTGTAAAAAAGCTCCGCTTTTTTTTCGCTTTCTAGTAAAAGCCAATAACACAGAAAATCCAACAAAATTTACTGAAGATCGCCAAACGGGAAGTATGGAATTGTACTGCTGATATCAGGAAAAATGCATGTATTACTACTACGTTGGAGCTTATAATCTCCGTACGTTAACCCGAATTTGGTTTCGGATTAATGCAACACTTCACACAGTGATTCTATCGAGAATATGACCGTTTTGCAAAGAATATGGACATTTTACCTAAAATGTAGCGATTGCATCCGGAATACAGTGATTCTACTCGGAATCCAGCCATTTTACACAGATACCTGCGATTCTACACAGAAACCTGCGATTCCATTCGAAAAATTGCGATTCTATCCGGATTACAACGATCCTGTTTACAAAATAATGTTTCTACAATAAGCATCAGAAATTTTCTGCGGACAGCATCGATTTAACCCATTATTTTCACTGGAGCCACTAAAAACCGATTATTCGAAGAAACAGCTAAATCAGCATGAAGTATAATATATCTATCCAAATACTGCAAATTCTGACTAACCCGTGCAATTTTTTGCCGAATAGTTTGAATTTCTATTTCTATTTCTATTTATTCATATCTACATTTATCATGTGATGAAGGGGGGGGGAGGATTCTTGATGTTGCTAAGGCTATCTTTGTCGACAACTTCGTAACCAGTGTCTTCCGTACGTTCTTGTTATTTCATCTTTCCATCTAGGTAGTGGTCTGCCTGGGGGTCTGCTGTAACCTCTGGGTTGCCATTCGCATAGTCGCCGGGGCCATCTGTTTTCTTCCATATTGGCTATTTTGATTGCCCATTGGATTTTCCTCATTCTAATTTTTGATTTTATATCCGGAATTTTTACTGAATTCATGATTCTTGTGGTAGTCCATCTGTCTCTTTTGCTGATTCCAAGCATTTTTCGTGCCATAGATCTCCATTCGACATCTAATCTTTCAGTTTGTCTTTCTGTCATACTCCAACATTCGCATCCGTACGTGAGTATTGGCATTACTGTGGCTAATAGCAATTTCCTTTTATGCTTCATTTGTATTCGTCTGTTCGTGAAAATCTCCCAATTATTCCTAAATGCTAACCATGCTGCAGATATTCGTCTCGATATTTCAGTTTTTCCAATTCCTTTTGATGTGTACAAACTTCCGAGGTATACGCATTTATCTTGGTATTTTAATTCCTGTCCATTGAGCACTATAGGTATTTTCCTGTCATTCGTTAAAGCTACCGTTTTGGATGTATTGATTTCAAGTCCGACTTTTCTGCATTCGTCACATAATTCTTGCAACATTTCTTCTATTTCCTCTGGAGAGGAAGAGATGAGACAAACGTCGTCGGCGAACAGCTGATAATTGAGATATTTTCCATCGATTTGGATTCCTTTTTCTGCCCATTCCATTTTTCTCATTACTGATTCCATAACCATCGTGAATAGTCTGGGGGACAATGAGTCACCTTGCCGAACGCCTCGAGCGAATAGTTTGAATATTATCGCCAAAGTGGGAATTCTTCTGGGAAAACTCATGTAAAATGGGAAATCAACGGGAATATTATCACGACACTACTAAATAAATATAACTGTCAACATAAAAGAGAAACAGACATAATATCAAAAAAATAATGCAGTATTAATGAAAAATGACTGAAAATGTTGCATTAACTCGAAAAAATTATCATTTGACCGACAGTGTTACATTAACCCGAATTTGGTTTCTGTTAATATATGGACATCCATAATAGCCACCGAGGCAGATTTGTTTCATTTTAAATACCAATAGTTGAATCCACTGATCTTCTCCCGTAGCATTCATAAATATTATTATTTTAGGACAGCCGTCACACACGCAAAGCTGCTCGCGAGAAAAGGGAAAAAGTCAAGAAAAAAAAGGAAAAATTCAACGAGTTTCTACAATAAAAAAGCATTGACGGCCTATCCCATCAAGAGATCATCTCACACTTGGGCACGATGACCCAATTTGTGACAACTCATTGACACTAATAAACCGGTAAACTGATCCATAATAATACACTGATATCTATTCCAAAGCTCAGTGTAAAACATTTCTTCCACCCTGGTGCGACATTAGTTCCGCGGGGGGCGACATTAGTTCCGCGGGGGGCGACATTAGTTCCGCGAGGGGCGACATTAGTTCCGCGAGAGAAAATAGGCCTATTTGGGGGGGGGGGGGGGGGGGGGGGGGGGGGGCGACATTAGTTCCGCGGAACTAATGTCGCGCGTCCCCAATTCCCAAAGTTAGAAACTGACGAAAAAAAGATTTATCGGTAATTTGGCTGGAGCCTTTCTGATTTTAATTGAGGTAGAGATGTTTGTTAGAATTCCCTTCATCAAGCCACAACGGTCATTCTTCTTGATTTTAACGGGATATTTGGATTGGATTCTAATGGATTTATTGTAGAAATCATCGATTGTCGAGCCTAAAACTGCATGTTTTCGGTGTTTTCTCCAATTTCTTACCTTCAAAAGATTTGGCGTAGGTTCTTTATTCCTCCGGCAGCACATATAACCAATCCATTTATTTCTAACCGTCCTGGAAATCCATATTTTGGTCTCAAAAAGATTATCGTACTTATTAAATCCAAGAAGAAGAAGGGCTTTCCAATAAAAATATAATATCCAGGCAAGGTCAGTTAGCCATCCTTCCCAGTGAGTTAAATCTGGCCACCAATCGTCCATATTATGCCAGAGGCCCACAAGGAGTGTGCAGTAGAGGGATTCGCAAGTGGTTTGAATAAATAGCGAAAATTCCTGCCTGGCATCGTTTCCTGCTCCAAATTGTTTCTTTTTCTATAAAAAAACTCAGTTAATTTGGTGCTCATATGGGTAATTTACCACTACGAGATGAATTAGGGTACAGACGTAGATAACATAACCGATGAGTAGAGCTGGAATACCGAAGTACACTTCGAGTATATTGGCAATCATTCCACCCAACTGATCCGGATCATTATCCCAGTAAATTTCCCAGAATTTTACTCCGCGATCTACCCAACAAAAGACAAAATCTGCTGCCATCATTATCCAGAAGAAAATCTCGATTGCCTTTAAAAATCAACATTTTCTGTAAAAGAGATGTTACCTTTAAAATTGTAGGAAGATGATTAGCTTTTGTGCGCCCGGTGACCACCAAGGCGCGGAAAATGGACAGCTCACAGACGAGCGGGTAGGACATGAGCCAGACTACGGTAACTATACATCCAGCTAGCTAAAATGGAGCGCTTAGTGAAAATATTTTCACTTACTCTGATTAGAAAGTCAATTTTAGCTACATGGGGAAAGAGAATAAAGAATCCTGTCAGCGTATGACCAAGAACTTGAACCAAATCGCACATTAGAAGTCGAGCCATGATCAAATAAGAAGGATTCCTTCGAAGATCCCTATCTTTAATTAACACCTACAAATTCTTCTGCCTTTAAATTTATAAATAAAACTTACATAAACCAAGCTAATCATAAAGGGAATAGGAAAACTTGAAAATCCAATGTACAAGATGGCAATCGGAAATTTATCGGGGTTTTTAGTGACCGCGAATAGATTCGTCGACTTGTTCATTTCTTCATCTGGCCAGATTTCAATAAGTCGTGCAAGATCGTCTGCCATAGAAAATTAGGCGAATATTCAAATTTGAGGGCAAGAAACATTATGGCAAAATTTTATCATCATGGGATCAAATGAAGAGGGCGAGAGAGCGTGTGGGTCCTGGGTGGGAATGGGAAGGAGAACCGGGGGCAAATACAATGGCATATTTTTACTCCTAATTAGGAGATGTGGGAGATGAAGATTAGAGGTGATTTTAGAGCATTCTTTTTAAGAAGAGAACCATAGGAAGTGGCGTTGGAAACAAGAGAGCCATTGGTTATGCAGTCGTTTAGAGTTAAGGCCCAAATTCTGAATAGAAACTTGCATAACTTTCTCACAACATACACAGCATCTTTTTTCATCACCTTACAAAAGAGGAAAGAAACCCAGAAAGAACAGAATCAGAGAGATCTTTCCCTTCAAATATTTTCTATTGCCAAAGTTAATCTGTGACCACGTGTGAAATTACTGCAAGAGTGTATTCAGCTCAACGGTAGACATCGCGATAGTATAGAAAAAAGTAAGCTATAAATAGGAAATCAACACTGTCCCTTGCTAATTGTCACCAATTCAAAAAGGACTCCGTGACGGTCAGCCAATAGGAGCGAAGTCATAAGGAAGCACTTTAATCAGGGAAATATAGAAGTAATCAAGGGCTACAGCAATTCCAGGAGATCATTCAATTAACTCTCTGACTAGAAAACTGGCCGATATTTAAAAATACAACTAAATGGAAGAACATCAAGTGTACGACTGAACTCACAAAGAAAGCAGCGTGTGACATACGCACACATACAGTAGCGGACAAAAGTTTAGCAATTTTTGTTTTTTGAGGATTTAAGCCCAATTTTCTCGGTCAGTTTGGCTGAAACTTGGTACATAGGCTGAAAATAGCGTATTAATTATATATCTAGCAAAAAAACCGGAAAAAATCCACAAGTAAATAACAAAAATAACATTTATTTAAATAGGCCGCGACAAAAGTTTAGCAATTTCTTGCTTGTCGTCGAGAAACCGGTAAAAAATGTTCATCCGTGCCATCCCGTCAATATTTCGTTGGATATCCAAGTGCATCAATGACTGCCTTGCATCTTCTGGGCATTGAATCAATCAGATCTTCGATGGTCTTCTTATCAATTTCCTCCCAAGCCTTCTTTAGTACAACGAACTTCTGCGCGGCATTCTGTACTTTGACACCTTTAGTCTTCCTGTCCAACACTTCCCATAGGTTCTCGATCGGATTTAAGTCCGGACTTTGACTGGGCCAATCCATTAACTTCACTTTCTTCGACTTTAGAAAGGCTTGCACCAATTTGGATTTGTGCTTGGGGTCATTGTCCTGTTGGTATATCCAATTTCTAGGCATTTTTGTCCTGGCAAATGGCAGCATAACGTTGCTGAGGATGTCTCGATACATGGGACCATCCATTATTCCATCAATTTTGTGAAGCGGGCCGGTACCAGATAGGCTAAAGCAACCCCAGACCATAATGTTGCCGCCCCCATGCTTGACCGTAGAACTTGGTACTTTTTGTCGAATCTTTTGTTCATTGGACGACGGATATACTTCGGGCCATCACTTCCAAACAACATAAACTTCGATTCGTCGCTGAATAACACGCTCCTCCATTTCGCACTGGTCCAGTTCAAATGCGCCTTGGCAAATTCAATTCGGGCCTTCCTATTCTTGGGAGAAACCAACGGTTTCTTACAGGGGCGTCTTCCAAACAGTCCAGCTGCACATAGACGACGTTGAACAGTCCTTGAAGATACGTCACCGCGATGAAATTTGATAAAATCTTGATGAACATCGATGGCCGTCAGTTTCGGGTTAATTTTTGCCTGTCGGACCAGCATCCTATCCTCCGCCACAGTAGTTTTACGAGGTCTCCCGCTTCTAGGTGCAACCGACACATCTTTCCTCTTCTTATAGCGTTGAAAAATGCGAGTTACAGTACTGGCGTCCACCTGATACCGAGCAGCAATGATCTTCTTCTTCTCGCCTCTTTCACAGTCCCTCACGATCAGTTTTTGAACAGCTTCGGCTATTTGTGGCTTACGGCCCATATTCCTTGAGGACGATGAACGACCAACGTTAAGAAAATCACAAAAGACACTGGTATTCTTCACCAGTTCCCACGTTTTTTCAAGACAAGCAAGAAATTGCTAAACTTTTGTCGCGGCCTATTTAAATAAATGTTATTTTTGTTATTTACTTGTGGATTTTTTCCGGTTTTTTTTGCTAGATATATAATTAATACGCTATTTTCAGCCTATGTACCAAGTTTCAGCCAAACTGACCGAGAAAATTGGGCTTAAATCCTCAAAAAACAAAAATTGCTAAACTTTTGTTCGCTACTGTATTTTGATTATGAAAATTGGACAAAGTCCATGGAATAAACTGTGAAAACATTGAAGAAAATTCGAGAAGACATCGAGAGAAGATTCTAGAGCCACCTTGACTTCCCAAACAAAAATTCAGGAAAAAAAAATCATCGGAATCATAGGGAAATGGGCTATTTTGGGCATAAACCTATGAAATGGCCATTTTTATAATTTTTTTTGAATTGGTCATATCTCGTGATGCTGAGCACGGTGATATGTTTAATTTCTCATAAAGATGGCCGGTAGCGTGCTAACCAGATTACTTTAATTCGGGAAAATCGGAATCATAGGGTAATGGGACTTCGAGTACGAAGATGCTTTCGGTTTTGGGATGGTTTTCACCAAGGGGCAGTCGTAATGGTAAATTTCATGAAGGATATGGTGTGTGAGGATTTTGAGGCGTATGTCTAAAAGTCGGCGTTGTTCCGAGAGGTAATTTTTGGTTTTATTCATTATTATGTGTTTTATCTTCCGAATTAATAAGGAGACGTCCTTTTTGGGAGAACTATCTCGAGCAGATCTTGATAAATTGTATAGAATAGTGGACCAGTTATCTGCAATGTCTATTATTATTGGCGAATTTAACTCACCATTGAAGTCTCTTCAGCTATGTAATTTATCACCTTTTGTTGTATTTTGTCCATAAACTGAATGGCATTTAATCTCGGAAAGAAACGAGCTCACATCAAAATATGTTTTTTGTATTGTCGAATCGTGGTATTCACTGTAACATGAAGCCAGGACATCATTTACGATTATCTTTCCAGATGGGGTTAGGGGCGCGTACAAGCCCTTTTTCCTACGAGTAATTATTTGGATTACGGGCTCTAGATGCCATGCATTCTGGGAATTTTAGGGAATATTGTGGTTCTCCTACCTCTTGGAGTACATAAAGGCAATCTTCTTTTTTCACGTCTTCAGCATAAATTTCATTTTCTTCGGGAAGTTTTGTCACATTTACCATTTCTTTTCCTATAAATTACAGCAATCTGGGTGGTAGAATACCCGGTAACCTCCACATTTCTCTCTGTAGATCAAATGTTTCGATGATAAATGAAGAATTGTGCCCATTTTTGTTGCAAGCTCAATAAAATCAATTATCTGCTCTGGTTCATTGTGCATCCACATTGATACTTCTTCAAAGAAAGCCTAAAAAACTATAATGACCCAAAGAAATAGTTGCCTTTTTAGCATCAGCGGTTAAAACATAGTCTCCTATCTTCAAATCCGTCATATTTTTCCGTCCTTGTGGAGTGATTACCCAGGAATCCTCTGGGAAACAAGCTCCTCCTGCGCCAACTCCTAGGGCATTGGCCAATTGTTGAAGGGCATCAGGATTCGCTGATGAACTGGAAGCAGAAGCGGCTGCTGCTGCCTGAGCTGGTGGAGGTGGTGGAGCAACGTCGGCGAATTGTTGAGCTGGTTGAACTACTTGTTGTTGTAAGGCGGGTTGTTGTTGGACAATTTGCTGCTGGACGACCTGCTGCTGGGCAACTTGTTGAACTGCATTACTTTGGGCATTTGATTGAGCATTTGCATTGGATTGGGCATTTGCGTTTGACTGTGCATTCGCATTAGAATTAGCATTCGCATTCGACTGAGCATTGGCTTGAGCATTGCTTTGAGCATTTGCCTGTGCGTTACTCTGTGCCACTGCGTTTTGAGGTGCAACTTGAGGAGCAGCGTTAGCGGGAGCTTGAGCTGGCGCATTTATTGGCACCACATCTCCTGACAGAAATTCATTCCATAGCGGTATCTAAAAGTGATTTCAAGTTAAAATTTGAAAGAAAATACCCCGCCAGTTTCGAAAATTAATGCGTGGAATTGGAACAAGTCCACTTTACAGGTTAGATTAGTTTCTCGATGGCCAGGAGACCGCCAGATGAAATCGCCACGGGAGACAACGGTTTCAACACGGGAATTAAATTGATGTTGAGCGCTTCGAGCCAAGGCCTGGAAGGTAGAATTAAAGGAAATATAGTCACATTACCCGGGAAACATCGTCTGTATCCAGATTTGAGAAATCCAACGAGCTGGATTCGTGAAGTGTGCGGGTAATGGAATAACGAAGTGTCTTATTGCAGCAGGTAGTTCCTAAAAAAGTCAACATGTAACCGTTTTTAGATAAGCAAGCGTCGCCGCATTTCGATCACTTTGAATCCAATGCATTTTTGAGAAATTCTTTCGGGTTTAATCCAGGGACGCTAACTTCTTCCCGCGATTAGCAACCGAGAATTCTTGAGAATAAAACCAACCTTCTAATTTCGTAGTGTACTCATCACAACCAACATAACTTGTATGTCCATTATCAGCGAACATATCTTCACCAATTCCATAATTTCCTGGTGTCCTCCATGCCATTACATGGTATTGGTCAGCTTTAAACATACACTGGGTATTTCCTTTATGATTTGTGGATACAAAAAAGTCCTTATTCGATACAATCATTTCCAATGGTTCATTTAATGCAACTTCTGCTGCTTTTCTTATATTCTAAAGGGGTTCCTATATCAAAACCTTTCTCTTACATTGGCAATAAATCGTCGATCAATAGAATGAAACGTGTCTTCCTCTTTCATATCCAGGATGCTGTTATGCATTGATTCGAAGAGTTCCATGTTACAGCATTTCATTCCTAGAATGTATTTAATTTTAATAAAAGAAGGTACCATCTCGTCTGTCGGCATCACAGTGCGTTCCTTTGGGGAAACCAATTCGATAGCCATCCGTTTCCAGGGGAACACCTTCATTTAGCTTCTTTTGACCTGGTAGCAGGAATAAAGGACTTCCAAGCGGATCTGGATCAGAGAGACAGGAATACTCGAATTCTTCTTCTTTATTATATGGATGGTACTGAAATTTTACCAGGTTACGGGAATTTTAAAAAAAAGTTTAATCCCGGATTTAGTCAGTTTAAAATTGCGGGAGAAGCGGCCGCTACCGGAACTGAGAACACACGCATTTGAACACTTTACAATGAAAATTCGAAAATTTTGGCTCATTTTTCAATAGTGTCCCACAAAGCCTATTTCTCCTAAGGTTGAGAACCGACAATATTCAGAAATTCAGCAAAACTTACCCCTGATTGATGCGGTGTTTCGTAGGCATGTACATAATATCCATTATGTTTTATCCTACACTGAAAATCTCCAATGCAATAGGTCGCCCATCCGTAATCCGCTTTAGAGACAATTATTTCAAAAATTCTAGCAAATCGAGCTTGCACCCGTTTCTTTAAAATCTGGAATTTATTGAAAATTACTGAAAAAAATCGAATAAAACCGACGTTTGCGATGACACCAGGAGTATGGCAACTGCTGTTGTATTCTGGACTAGTTGCCACATTATTCACCACATCGACAATCATTTCATAAATAGCTTTACTGCAACATTTGTCGCCTGTTCGCCTGTCTCGATCACAATGAGTTCCCAGTCCCAGGCCAGCTAAGGGATCTTTTCGTATATCCGCGAATTGTTCCCTGTCAAATTCCAGAGTTGAACCCAGCGGGTCTTGGGAGTCAATTCCCGCCATTCGGGCCTCTTCCCCTTTATTTTTCACATCATACTGAATTTTTCTATAAATATAAAGGGGCCTTACCTTTTGAGGATTCTGATAAGCCAACACGTGAAGGCCATTTGTATAGACTTTACACATTTTCTGACCATGATAATGGCTAGCCACTGCGAATTCTTCGCTACTAATTATTACCTCAAAGGCTTGACGATGGAGCTTTTGTATTCGTCTTTGGAGATTCTAAAACACGATTGAATTGGCAGAAAATCCGGGAATATGGATTCCCCGACCATCGTTACAAGAATTCTAGGTAGAAAAGACAGGAATATTCCTTTTATTGGATCTAATGTACGCGGATGCGGCGATCAATTGATCTCTTATGGGACGAGAAATTTCAAGTCACATGATTGCTAATTTTCTTTACTTTTTAGTGACCTGGCCTAAGAGATCCTTCCCCATGGGTACCAAAATGACGGAAAAATAGGCAGGATGCCGGTTTTCAAATTGCATCCGATGATAAAGGAACTAACCTTGGCGGTGTCTCCAAGTGTCTCATTACGTTCTTCTTTCGCCATTAACAGTATCTTTTCAATTAATTCACTGCAACAAATATCGCCCCATATGTGATTTGTGGCGTTTTCTAAAAAACTTCCAAGCTAAAAATTTATTCGACTTACTGTCAGCAAATCCTCTTGCGCATTTGATGTCATGACTTTTACCTTCACTTTTCTTCAAAGGTTGGCTATCAGGCCGAACAGAACAAATAAGAAATAATGTGAAATATAGAAATGGATGCATCAATGCACGCGGAAGATGATAATAACAGGGAGGATCGAACCGGAAAGTTCGGATAACCCCAATTGGGAGAAGAAAGGACGATGAGCGGTTCAAAGCTGCCGACTGGGTTCTTGCCCGCTGGGGAAAAATGATGATAGCCGCTTTAAATGGCCGGGATTTCAAATAAATATCCATAGGAATTTTTATTGACTGGGTCGAATACTTTTCAGATTACGAATTTGGGTTAAAAATACGATGACAAGCAGAGAGAAGCGGCAGCTGTTCACATACTTGTTGTGGTAAACATATCGTCGCTGATTGTCACGCCGATTGAACTATCAGAAGTGGTCAAATCATTTGATGATGTCGTTATGTCGCCTGAGGTTATCATATCGTTGAACGTCGTCATGTCGCCTGAGGTTGTCATATCGTTGAACGTCGTCATGTCGCCTGAGGTTGTCATATCGTTGAACGTCGTCATGTCTCCACCTAAAGATGACTGGTCCGCAAAATTGAGTACAAACATTTATTAAAATTATTAGCAGGCAATAAAATACGATGACAAGCAGAGAGAAGCAGCAGCTGATCACATACTTGTTGTACCAAACATATCGTCACTGATTGTCACGTCGCCTGAAGTATCAGAAGTAGTCAATTCATCTGATGGTGTCGTTATGTCGCCTGAGGTTGTCACGTCATTGAACGTCGTCATGTCGCCGCCTAAAGGTGGCTGGTCCGCCCCGGGTTTATTCCCCAAAAATTCACAGCCGAGCCCCGAAATTAACGCAGAAAAATCATATGATCCATACTTGTTAAATCGCCTGATGTTGTCACTTCTTCGATTGTCGTAGTCTCTGTGGGGACAACAGTTGTCGGTCGGCCTTCAGCTAAACGATCTCATGGTTTCTGACGGTCAAAGTCATAAATTCCCCCGTAGAATCAATTTTTCCCATTGATTTCTAGGCGAAAGATGTGTGGATTTTGTTCCGAAAACTCTCGGCGGCTTCGTCGAATGATAGATGAGAATGACCAATATAAGCGAAAAAAAAAGGCAGGCGGTGGAATTCTTTTGCGATATTTTTGGATTTTTAGAAGATTTTGAGGAATTTTTAGGTTTTAGGCAATCGAAATTAATAAAATTCCTGGTCAAACCAAAAATCCAAGAATTCTAAGAAAAAAAGAAACAAACTTACGCGTACTAGTCGGAATGCAAGCATCCACTAAATAGACAGCAAATAATCCAATTAGAAATACTTTTAAAACCATGAATCAAAAAAATAAAGGTCGATTGATAAATCACAAAACAAAACAGAGACGGTGAGATGGCCCGTTCGTTTTTGTCTCTCGCCTTTCTCCCGCCGATTGCCCTTATTACGCACTACTCGCCCCTTTCACCTTTTTGCAGAAACTGATCCACAGTGATCTTTTCGATCAAGTGACGCAAAATATGTTTATTTTTATGAGCATTTTGCTTGCTGATCACTGGCAGGATTCGGTGGAGGACTGGGGACTGTACACGCGTCCGTAGAGGCAATCATGGCTGTGTAGACGTCGTGGACCGTCGGGTCATCCAAACAGAGGGTTCCTCCTCCTCTTACCATTTGATGGGTCTGTAACATTTATTTTATAAAAAGAGGCAGTCCTCGCATAAAACTACTAGTTCTACCCGAATTCCCTGTAAAAACTGAGTAGAACCCCACTTACCTGTCGATTAATATCTCCTACACAAATCCACGGTAGAGACAATTGCCTAGGATTTCTATTGAATCCAATGGCGTACTTGGAATGGTCATTAGTTGTCTTGAAAGTGATATTATATGGCAATGTGACATTCGTCATGTCCAAAACTGTCGTGCTATTGTCGCTGGCACATGTGGCATTTAAATTTAAGGCTGCTGAATGTTGCCAGGTTTCTACTTCCAAGTCCGTTTTCAGGGTAGGAGCGACAAAATCATAGTACAAATCTTAAAAATTAGTTGCATTTTTAAAGGAGAAATTTACCTTTTCCCCACTGCCCGCTCTTAGCGAAGCTCGTAAATTGCTGACCACCAATTGATGTCAAAGTCAGGTTGCTTGTATAAGGAGCGAAGGAATTGAAGAGTCCCTGCTGGATTTTTACCAAAAAAGGAAAACTTTTGGCGAAATCGGGCATAGCAATTTCGTAGATAAACGGCTGGTTGAAGAACAACTGCTGGGCTGGAAATTATGAATTTTTAAGGAAAAAGAGCTACTGACAGATGTACGTCAACTGCTGTGTTTGATAGGAAACACATATTCCCATTTGGGCATACGTGTGAGCATTTGACGGGTAACTCCAGGTGACATTAGAAGGAAATTTGGGAATTGAATGGATCAGCCAGTAGCCGGTATTTTGATCGAAGACACTGACACCTGAATATTTTCATTATCTGAGTAGAATCAAGTGGAAAAGAAGGCGGACAACGCCTAGTTCCGCTTGATAATGGGATTATAGGCGCTGTGTAGGGTCAAAATGTAGCGTTTTTTCTGTTCTAGAAAGCTGCGTCCAGTATATTTTCTCGCTACACAGCTAGAAATCCATTTTTACCTTTAGAATGTGCCATGCAGTTGCTAATAATTTCACTATCGGGAAATTCATCATTGTACATTATCGAAAACGTCTGAAATCTCCAGTTTCCCCCTTTTTTAATCAAATTACCGTATCCTTACTATTCTGATAATAATGTTGAAGCGTATAAAAAATAGCATGATCACTGCCTTCCATTCCCTGAGTAGGTAGAGTCCAATGATCCCGGCTATTTGAATCCATGTACAAGAATCCAGTCCCATTTGCAATATGAGCATTCGGCGATTTGGATATCCGCGGTAATTTGTAGAATATAAACCTGGGATTTTTTCTCATTCCAAAGGAAAATAAACCTACCAATCGACGTTATTATTATTCATATCCATACAGGTTAAAGGGACGGCATGAGCGATCGTGGATAAAGAGAGGAGGAGAAAAAGAAGCCGAGCCATTGTAGGACCAGAGGATTGCCCGGGTTGCAGTCCAAGTCAAAAGATTAGAATGCGATTAGGAGCCAGTCCGTCTTGGAAGGAAGCTGGGTCCTCCCTGATAAAGAGAAAAAAGCCACGCTTTTGATCTGTGCTGCAGCATGGCACCATCGTGGGGAGAAACGTCACAGGGGGGCTGATTAGCTGTATTTTGCCCATGGGCGATTTTTTGTGAAATTACCAACCATTTTATTTCTAGAAAAATTGAAATCTGCTCATTCTCCCACCCGTTGCACTTTGCCCGTGCATTCTCACACCTTTGACAATTCACAGGAATATCAAAGTCTAGCAGTTTATTAATAGGAATATGTTTACTATTTTGTGTATTATTCTTATTTTTATCCATTTTCCTTCATTAGTAGTTGGTAGAAGATCGTGATGGCAATACGTTATTTGTGGAGTAGACGCTGGTTGGTTCCACGACATCACGTCTCAGTAAATTTCTCTTGATCCAATTGTTATACGGTCGGACAAAGTAGATTGTTCCCAGTGGGCTAATCACTGGCAGCAGTCCTGTAAATATTCAAATTAGAATGAAAATTAGGGAAAATTACTGACCAATGGCTAGGAAAGTGCTGTATTCTAGGAGAGGATGATTGAGGATGTTCAGCTGGCCAAGGGCATAGGTTATTACTGCAATCAGGTACAAGCCAGGGAGGATTGCTTGAAATGTCAGCGCCTGCAATGATTACTGAGGGATTTTCAGGGTTTTCTTGGTTTCCGGACGATTTTGCAATTGTCCAGAGACCAGTAACGACATATTTTGCTTTCCCAAGATAATAAAACTCACGTTTAATAGCTGTTTATGCATGGCTTTAGTATTTTCTGACATTTTGTGACCATTTAATTTTCTGACAATCATTGTACGAAGCCAAATTATGGCTGCATAGACCGGAGAAACCGGTAGCGTCATGTGAAGAATTGTGAAGAGCGCTTTCCATTCGAAGATATTTATCGTTCCGGAGATTACATGACCATCCAGCTTGTAATCAGGGAATTTTGAGCGTAATATTTTGACCATTTCAGATGGTTCATCAGAAGCGAAGCAGAATGTAAGCTGCAATAGACTTTGATTAAAAATTTGAGGTTACTCACAAATTGGAAGAAGGAAACAGAATAGAAGCAGAGGAGAACGCAGACGATCATTTTCTTGGTGGGGGTGAACTGCCTCAGGACAAGATATCGGTACATGAAGGAGAGGAACAGGCTCCAGAGGGAATGAGCATAGCAATGGAGCATTACAGAGTAGCTGAAAATTTATAATTTGGAGGAAACCAGTCGATTTTGTCGAGCCATAGTGGCAGATTTTTTTTCGAAGTCTTAGAAATTCCCGGGTTATTCATCATTTTTCTCTCAAAGACCATAAATTGAAGAATAGTCCCAGAATATGACACATAAAAGAACGCTGATTAATTCTCTGTATAAATCTGCCACGTGGCGGTCTTTTTAAAAAAAACAGCCTGATATTGCCCCCGGTCTCTGTTCCCCAAGTCAAAACTGCTTCTAACTAATTTGGCCCTATTCATCAGCTACAGGAACTTATGTTATACACACGTGCTGGGCATATTACCCCTTCAAATTGTGTGAAGTTCTTCTTACCTGACATAACAGACCATTGGACCAAAATATTTACAAGGACCACTGGAGATGTAAGCCAGGCTGCTACCAACAGGGACGATTCTAAATGGAAATCATTTAAATAAAGAGTTACAGTACCTTTGTTGTACAAAAATGGCCATTAGACAGCCACAAAAATCAGTCAAGGCAAAATTAAACATGAGAACGGAATAGGTTTTAATATTTTTAGGAGTTTTAACCAGTACGAGATAGAGAAGAAGGCCATTGCCTATGAGACCAATACAGTTTGACACCGTGTGGAAGAAAATTGATCCATATTCCTCCATTGTAGACATGGTGGTCTGAAGAAAAACTCAAATTTATCCGAGAGAATCTGGGCGGGTAAATGAGATCGAAAGGGATTACTAATTACGGGCATTTCAAGGAGACAAGGTGGTGGACCAGACACCCGCGTCAAAAAAAGATCATCATATACCATCTATACCCAAATCAAAATACGTAATAAACACGCCTACCCAGGAGAGAGACATAATTGAGATCTAGTAAATACGTGGGATAGTCCATGGGAAATCTCAAGAGAACGGGAGGATAAAGACTTTGATCTTGGGAAATTCTGGAAGTTTTATGGGTAATTTAAGGCTACGGTAGTCTTGGGAAAGGGATCTTTGGACTGTAGACATCAAATCACATTAGATAACGAGGATTTTTGAACACAATCATTGGCATGGTAGGATTTTTGAAGGATGACGAATGGGACAATATTGTGCGGGAGCATCCTAGGAGGACTGTGCCGTAGATCCCTACAAGAATATTAAAAGAACTTGACGCAAAAAAACCGAAAACTATGGCTGTCCCCTATTATATAGGCTGTCACCATGCGAAAAACAATAAAAGTTCACGGAATTGTTGTCTATTCTGAGGAATTATCCCGACGACATGTCCCCTAATTGCATTTTACTCATTCTCGAGATCTCCATAACTTTCAATAAGTTGATCTGTCAATCTTTTAATGAGTCTATAAGTTATTTTTGAAATAGCGGAACTAAATTAATACTGCCGGACTGAAATGGAAAATGAGTAATGCAGCTTGCAAAAGTTCTCTAAATTCAATAAGGGTGCAGCCTTTAATTGTTTTTTTTTTATTTTCATTAGGTTGAAAACAATCAAGAGAAGGGCAAATGTGCAGAAAAATTGCAGACGGTCGCGAGCTGGACAAAAAAAGGAAGGAATTCGGGGGAAGTCTCACTGTTTCATTGTTTCTCTGTTCTTGGAAGCCGCATCACTGATAGGATTATTTCCAAGATCTTCAAGGAGCCAATAGGGATCAACTGGAATATGAACTTGTTCATTGTCACCAAGAAATAGCAAGGATGGAAAAAGAATTTTGTCTCAGAATCGCAGTTAAGTCATGGTTATCTCGTAGCAACAAATATCTCATCATCATCGTCAGGGGTTGTACGGTAGTCCAAGCCTACAACTTGTACCTACATGTGGTTGCACCAGAAGCTCCAAGCTCATTTTAGGGATCCAATGCGCATTTCCAATTGGAATCGGTGGATCAGATAGCGACAGGGCCTAGACAATCCTTTCTAAAAGGGTAAGTGCTCTTTTTCATTCCATTGACACTTCTGGAATATTTACTTGCACTAGGGCTCTGAAACATCACAATCTGAAACAATAAGACCATTTGGTCCAAAACAGCCCTATAAAAGGGTTGCCATCACCAACTGAAGCATCAATCCGCCATGTTCGGCTTCCTTCTGGTTGCCTTCACCGCTGTCTCCTCCCAGATGCTCGATGGCAATTGCACGGTCGGCGGTGTCTACGCTCCCAATGCCGTTGCTTGTTCAAATGTCTATTCTGACGCTGCTTGTGGTACTCTCTATCTGAATAACAGCGCTGTCGTCGCCGGTGGCAATGACACTCGCCCATCGCCTTGTTTCAATGGGACAAATGGACCCAGTGAGGATCTAAAGGCCATGGCCATTGCCACCTGTCCAAAGACTTGTGGATACTGTTGTCAGACACCCGCTTACAGCTGCAATAATGCTCCTTGTAGGTTGAATTTCATTTCATTTGATAAGAAATTCAGATCCAAGAATCCAATGCAGCCAAGTGACCAGTCGGATGTGTCAAGATGCCAACTGGAGAGCTATCATCGCCCAAGATTGCCCAAATGTCTGCGGATTTTGTCTTCTTGGTGGATGCATCGACTCTGCTCCTGATTGCGCTGCCCAGCCGACAATCTGTGTCACAAAAGGATTGGAATCTTTCGTAGCTGTGAGTTCTTCCTTTAAATGAATGGAGTACGATATTTTTAGGCAAATTGTCAACGTACTTGCGGCCTCTGCACCTCCTCTTCTTCCACCTCTTCAACAATCGGCGGCAGCTGTGCGGACACAAATTCCAATTGCGCCAATTGGGTCAAAAATGGCTTCTGCACTTCAACCTTCTACACCCAGCTGCAGAAGACCGCATACTGTGGGAAATCCTGTGGGCTCTGTTCTGGAAGAAAATAGGAACATATTCAATTAACCGCAAATTTCTATTCCTTCATTCTTTCCCCTTTCTCGGCCTGACCAACCGAGCTATAGAAATAAAAGACTAGTTAATTATTGTTACGAGTATTTTTGATTACTGTCGCAATTATTGGACTTCTATTCAGCTATAATTTACACTCAAATTTCCGGACAAAAGTCGAGTAGATCGGGAAAGCGATCGAAAATAGTGCGTACAAAAGCGAAAACCATTCTCTTTGCAATAGACACGTATCGACTCGCGTGAATGTTTCGAATTCTTTGCAATCCATCCGTGTCGACAGTGGATGTTTCAAATAGTGTCGACAATCCTGAATGGAATGAGTGCGCCACTGTATAAACTTGACGTTGGTCCACGGCACAAATTTGTTGTTGGCGCCGAAGGATGGAAATTCGGGGTTGCTGTGCATCTGTACAAATTTAAAGGGACAGTCCAGGCGCAAAAGTCGCGCTCCACCCGCAGCTGCCGAGACGTTACGGGTGCGGGCGCTCGGAAGTTGCAAATGTAACTATCATTCATTTTATGCCTGGATTTTTCGATTTATACAGTTTATTTTCTAAAAAATACATTCTTAGGTAGAATCGAATACGGCGAAAATTATGATCAAGAATTTAAGCAGGATTTCGGTCAATAGGTAACAGATAATAAGGCTTTTCAATCCGGAGTTATTCGATCTATCTGAACGATTTGTCTTGCTTATTTTTACAACTCACATATTAGCAAATGTTGAACATCCCGAAAAATGATTTTTCAGTCTAAAATAACAGAAGGAACAAATTAAAGTAAGCATAAAAGGTGGAAGATGAGAGTGAGCGAACGGTGTGAAAATTTTTCAAGTATTTTCTTGTGAAAAAAAATTGCGCAGAGCTTCGCCTGTATTTGGAGGCATTGTAGACGTAAAATCACATAAATAAACAATAAAAACAATTTCTGAAAGTACCGATTTTCAAAGAAAATAAACTTACATGGTCGAGTGACAAAAATGATTCCATGAGCTCTTGCTACTCATTTTTCTTCTTCCTTTTTTAGTGCTAAAGCATCTGGAAACTATGTATTATCAGTTACAATCAATAGAAAACATGAAAATAACAATAAAACAACAGAAAAAGAGCAATGCAATTACGAATAGAAATGGAAGAATGATCAAATTTGAAAGCGAAGTGTCGCATGTTAATTGGGATGAAATGCTAATTTTTTGTCGTTTCTTTCACTTTCAACTACTGTTATAGATTTTCTACACTCAGAGCATTCTTTTTATATCACATGACGGTAAAAATAAGCGCTATATCAAACAAACATCACAAAGTTAAACTTTTCAAAAAGTTTGCACATATTTTGGTATTTTTTAGAGCTAATATTACATTTCACACATCATGTTAGGTTTCAAAAGTACCGCAATTGAACGTAGAATATTTACCAATAAGAATAGACAGATAAAAATCAACGAAAAAGGTGAAAATAAAAAGATTTAGAAGTTATAATAAAAATTTGAGGGGTGACGCTACTTTGGCGCAATAATTTCCTTTCACCACTTTCACCAGAAAATTTTACGTCTGGACTGTCCCTTTAACGTTGCGTGCTACGGTGCAAATTTAACAATTGGCCATTTTTGCACCCTTATCAATTTTTGGACCATTGTTCGTTTATTCACCAATCCGCGATAATCCATACGGTAATCCTAAATTGGATGATTTTGGTAGGCCATAAGAGGTTCTGTGGCACAGATTGCGTATTTTGTGGTCCCTTTCAGAGAAAAGCAACTATTATGACCATTCGTCCAGATGTCTTCTGTCTTGAAACAGTTTAGATCATCTTCGGTCTGCCATGTTGTGACTAGTTTCAGAGTCAATCAAGCTGCTCTCGGATGTTCCCCATATTCGTACACTGTCCAAAATAAGAAGAAGTGGGAGATCTTTGTTGACTTGAGAGTCTATTCAGACCATCTTATCCATCCTGTGAAATTGGTGCTTAAAATCTCTTTCAAAATATCCTTTTTGGCATCAGTGATTTGTTGAGCTGTGTGTCAAAACAGGAGAAAAACCACCGGTCTTGCTCCGGGTAAACTTTTCCCTATTAATTATTTCCAGCTGTTTTCTCTCGTGCTTTATCTGATTGTTGTTGAACTTTGTTGTTTTTAAATTTTTTTTGATCATTCTCTCCCTCTCCCTCAATACGGCTTGTCCTCTCCAGAGGGTCATTATCCCTTTTACCCAAACAATCATATTTTACTTCGTGTGACCTCAACTTCGTCTGCCCCCGCTGAAAAAAATTGACATCTTTTGCCACCTGCCCATAATAATATTTAATTATATAGTCGCCATATCATAGAGGGCAACTCGCTTCTCTTTCCACTTACATTTCTTCAATTAAATGGAATCTTCTTCGACTACAACTGCTGGGGGATTTCCTGATTGTCTCGTGAGTTTCTGTAAAAAAATATAGGGTAAATAATTTAGGGAGATGCCGCTTTGGTTCAGTTACCATTCAACCGCATGTTGAAAATAATTGGTTGTGCATTTTGCATCGTCTCTGTCCCGTTATTACTGTACACAATGAAGAGATGGATTCTTCCAGGAGCTTTTCACCATAATATCAAGGTAAGGGGATAAATGATGGGGCATGGGAGACGTAGATAAGTAATTCGATCGCTTTCATCGATCTGTAGCCCCGGGCATTCCCCCATGTCTGAAGAGCGGATTTGGCCGGCCCGGCCCGCGCACATCCCTAGTGATAACATAAGGCACACTTTGAGACATGTTTACACTTTTTCTTAATATAACTGAATTTCAGATTCTGTTGGTCTGCTACTTCTTAAATGCACTTCTCAATGCGATTACCCTTGCTCTATTCATAACCATAATGGTTTACAAATCATACGAAGACACTCCTTGTGAAGTCTACCTTCATAAAACCATTTACGTCTCTGGTCAACTCCTCAACTTCTACTTTCTCTTGACACAAATCACAATCCAAACTATGGCTTGTATCGAGCGTGTCATTGCCACATTAGAAGCTGGGATTTATAGTCTACGAGGACCGGGACTAGGTGTTTTCTTCGCTTTGATTGCGGTAAGATATTCATTACTTTCTGACGTTCCTCGCGCTAATAATTAATAGACTGATGTATTTTCAGACGTTGAGTCCATTTCCCATTGGATATTTGATGTATCATGATGAGAATTTTGATGTACCAGCTGCTTCGGTATTGAATCCTCCGCCAAGGCTGGCTACTCGGTTAGTTGGGGACCGTGGAAAACTGGGGAAAACTTCTTTGACACTCTGGAACGAGTGAAAAAGAGCGAAAATGTCTCAGGCTCCAAAAGCCATGAATCATTAATTTCAATGAGATTTTTTCACCATCGACAGGAATCGTATTTCGAACCCACGACCATTGGTATAATGGTAAGCTCGCTAGCCATTACACCATGTTGTCAATAAGAAGCAAAGGTCTCGCCTCAATTCATACTGTACTCACGTTAATTTCCCGCCATTTTCAGGGTCAATCTAATCTTCTTGTACGGTATTGCCCAGTGTATTTTGTCCCTTATTCTGGTCCAATTTCTTAAACGATACAACAAGAAGCGAGTCACAGAGTGAGCTGAATCCAGCTGGTATTAATAATTGCGTTTTTCAGACTGGTAGGAAAGGTTTCTTGCCGATTCCAGACAAATGAAAATATTCATACGACTTCTTTCATAATTTTAATCATCAGTCTTCAGGTAAGAGAGGATGTCAGCTGCCAAACGTGGCACTGATCTGGATTTCTAGCAGAATTCTTATCATGTTTCAACGGGAAAATCACGTAACGTTTCAGTTTTCAATCTATCTAATAGCTGGAGTTGGAATCCTTGTCCTTCGCCTGACAGCCGACTTGTATGATCCCTATAACTTGACCTTTAAAACTATCAAAACATCCCTTTTCGTAAATTCCTCCAAATTTCCAAAAAGATGTGGTTTTCCAGATAGTTCCAGTCTTTTTCTTCCTCCTTCCCCTACTGACCATTTGGGAATTTCGGAATGTAAAGCGCCGCCGCCAGAAGCATTCTTTTGAGCACATGGCAATCAAGACGACAGGAGAAGAAGGAATCGAAAATTATAGAAAGGTCATCTACGATCAATGGTGATATAATAAAGCGGGTTTATTGAACAAGAAATTGTACTTTGTTGCCTATTAGCACAACCTTTAAAGGGCGATTTTCCCATTTAACCGGATGTGAGAACAGGCGACGAAGAGTCCAATCATCTTTTCTAATATTTATAAATCTTTAAACGGGAATATTTATTCTTTGTCACGATCTCATAACCACCTGGTGCTGTTCTATTACTCTCCGTCGCCAGCTATGTTTATGAGCCTGCCGGATGATTCTCTTAATAAAAAAGTCACTGTAAATATCAAAGTGCCAGTTCACGGACCTATGGTGGCTAGTTTTATCTTGGTTACTACTGAAGACCCACGGGAACAGTGCCAAGATGATCTGCTGATTGTACAATTGCCCTTGAACAGAGCTCTCCTGAGCCTAATGTTCTGTTTGTCGGCGATCTCCCTTCCTCTAGCTGGTCATGTTCTCTGGAAATATATCCATCGTGGTGTTTATCACTGTAATATCAAGGTAATCTTTTCCTCGACTACCGAAATGGGCGATTTTAGATGATTCTTCATGTGTATTTTGTCAACGCAATTTTACAAGCTGTAGCTCTTCTTGTGACTTATGTAAGTTGACGGGCCGTTGACTCAACCCCTGACGTGTCACCCAATTTTCTGGACTTGACGTCGACGTCCACACAGAAAACTGAACATGTTACGAGTCAAGTCGAGCTGTTGATCCGCCTTTTTGGACAAGGCCCGTCGTGTTCAGTCGACAAAGAAGAGACTCAAGGTTGGCATCGACTCGACGTCGACACCCAATTTCCCGTGTCGAGCAGAATCAACGCCTTAATATCTTTGTGTGAATACGTCTACTGTTAACCATTTCAGGGTTACATGATCTACAAAAGTTGTACATTCTACGAAAGCCCCTGCGACATCTTCCTTGACCGCGAATTTTATATCTACGGTCACATTTCCAATTGTTTCTTGTGTCTTACCCAGGTACGTATTGTTCCCCAGCCATTCGTTGCCAGTATTTCGCTATGATCTCACGTCATTTCGTGTCCCTTAACATGATCTGCACCGCATCGCTTTTTTTAATTTCTATTCTCCGAAAATTGCGACCAGGAACAAAGGAACTTGATGCGGAGGGTCGCTGCAAATTAATGTTGGTCTTTTCGTTTCTGATTGAACTTGGTAGTCTACAGCTGCGGGAATTTCCGTGGAAAAGTGGTCAATTTTTAGGGTAGAATATTTCAGGTCAATCTCCAGACTGTACTCTGTATCGAACGGTTAATCGCCACGCTTTGTACAACATTCTACGCACGTCGTAATTACATTCTCGGACTTATTCTGTCAATTATTGCGGTACGCTTTTATACTTTGTGCTGTAAATCAAATATTAGTTTGGACATTTATGATAAATGTCAGGGAATCGGGGGAAGTTGAAGAATGGTGTCAGGGAAATTTACTAGGCAACAACTGTGAAAGTAGCCGTGGATTTTATAGTCGTATTCCGATTTTTTTGGTGGGATACCAAGGGAAATTTTGGAACCACCGTCTAACCCAGCTCCTCGCGAGTAGAACGAGCATTGTTGAACTTGAGGAAGATCATGGTTAATTTGGATGATCAGAACCGGACCCAATTATCCCTAATTTTTTCATTTAAAAATGACTGATTTGACGTTTCCTTTGAAGCAAACAAGAACATGACATTTTCCGGTAATTTCAAAGATCTATTAGTCATTTTCAGCTGGCTCTTCCGGTCCCGATAATATATGCAATTTATGGAGATGAAGACTTTGAAGAACAGCTGACATCGGTCCTGATACCTCCAAACAGTGCTCGTATGAAGTACGCCGCTTTCCGGATCCTGAAACGAAAGTATTTTTCAGGATGAACTACTATTGCAGTTACTGTATGATAATGTGTCTCGTCTCCCTGATAATGATTCAATTTCTACGATGGTATAATCAGAAACGGAGTAAAGAGTTTGTTTTATCATTTTCGAAAAAAATAGAGCGATTATAGACTTGTGGGACAGGTGCAACCTCGCTACCAGACGAATGAAAACATAGCTACAACGTCATTTATAAGTCTGATTTTGAGTCTTCAATTAGCTATCTATTTTGTGGATGCAAGCGCGGTAATTGTATTGTACTTTACCGAGGATATTTTGGACCTGGACCGAATGACAATGCAGACTATCAATTCGAACCTTTATGTAAATCCCACAAGTCTGTTTTGGCATAAATTATGTTAATTCCAGCTCGTTCCCATCTTCTTATTCGTCTTACCATTGCTGACATACTACAACTTCAATCGAGTCAAGAAAGACAGAAAAATGACAGCTATGGTAAACATTTTACCACTGCTTACTAGATTTTTATAGGAACATATCCTGATCAAGACAACTGGAGAAGAAGGCACCGCAAACTATCAAAAGATTCTAGACGGCATGTGGAATTGAGATAACGCTCGGAGTAAAGCCAATTTTTGTTTATAATAAAGTTTCAACTAGTTTTTGAACCAAATAAAAAAAAACGAAAGCGAAGTCAATTGTCTACTTCCCAATGGCGCTGACGGTGGACCAGAAAGAAGCGAATGTTCCATTGGAAGGTGGCAGTGTTTTTATCACCGTCACTTCTACTTTCGATTGTCGTGCTGCTTTCAAGGTTTTCCGACTTTTTTTTCTTTTTAACTGATTGCATCCCAGGTAAAATCATCGAATATGGAGCTGTATCGCACCAAGCCGGTTTATGGCTTCGTTGAGCCCAAGGGTCAATTCAAATTGGAAATTCTTCGCCTTCGACCGGATAATGTTAACAACAAGGAAAAAACGGATAAGCTCGTTATCCAATGGGCTGAAGTTCCAGCTGAGGAGAAGGATCCCGCCGCCACATTCCGAGCCGGTGCCGAGAGTGGAGAAGTCACCATTCTGATGAAACCACAAGCTCAAAAGCCTTGAGACATATAAATAAATATATCGTAGTCTCATCTTTAATTAGATCCCATATACCGTAACCGAAAGATTGTTTTAATCGTGAAGAATTGTCAAGGAGAGATAATTCCGTGCTTTGAGAACATCTAGAAGTTCCCCCTGGCATTTGCACGTAAATCGATCCAGGACATTCCATTCTTTGCCTAAATTCAATTGTTCTTAAAAAAAGAAAGAACACTCACGTAAGCGTTCAAAGTACTTGGTGAAAATGGTTTTTCCTAATCCACGGAGGGCTGTCCCTGCAGCGTCGTTCATAGGCTCAAGTGGGGGAATTGGAGTGGTTAGGATCAGGCGACGACGGAAGACGGAGAGAACACGGTCGAGGAAAGATGAGGTCAACAGCTGAAATGGCAGATTTCTTTGCTCCATGATCCTACAGTAAACTGACATCTGTGTGCTGTGCTCTCCTCAAATGTCCATTGTACAAAGACCAGAATCTTGTAGGCAATCTCTCGAGTTCCGCAGCATCTCGTGGAATGGCCGTCTCGACGAAGGGTATAGCGGTCGACGTCGTCGTTGTGGTCGACGTTGTACTCGGCTGATATTCTTCCTTCAACATACAATTGCACGTGTATGCAGAATCCTGACCATCTAAACCCAACCTTTCTCTAGAAAATGAACAAACTGACCAATATACTGTGGACTAAAGCCCAGAGTGAAACCCAGGGACAGAAACATCAGGAAGAGCAGCATGATCAAACAGAGCCAACTGACGGTATGCGCCAGAGGATATGTTAATTTTTCAGGGGGCTGCAAATTAGGCAGAGAAGGTAAATAGCTTGTGCAATTAACCAGCACTCACGGTAAGTAAATAATAGGAGGTTTAGGTTAGTAATCCTGGAAAAGATGAGACTATCACAGATTTTTAAAATTATTCCAGCCTGAAAATAAGTGGAAACTTGGCAAAAATCCTTCGGACAAAGCGGAAAATTGATATACGAAGGGGTGAATTGAGCTTGCAACGATATTTTTGTAAATCGGCTCGTCTACCATTTTATTACCGCAGATTTTGGTAGGTATCAGTCGGAGTTTTACATGGTTACCTAATTTTCAAATGTCCCTCTTTTGGTTTTTAGACTTTGGACAAATATTCCCAGCTTTTTTTGCTAAGGGCATCATCTCTGGTCTCTTCCTGCCTGGCTCTCTAATTTAATACTCCTACATGGCTGCCTCTCGACATTCACCTCATCCATTATCTCTTTCTCTCTTCGCCCAGCTATTTTCTTTGGTCTCTTCGCTCGTTTTCCTTGTCAAATAACGACGCTAATATGCGCAATCACGTGGCCCCCGTGGACAAGGAAGTCATCTGCCCCGCGCTCGCGGCCCTTCTAAATTTTATTTGCTTTGGATTATTCCATGGAACTTTTGATTTTTTTTGACATCCTCCGCTCGTCGATTTAAAAATCTCTTGTGTTCGCCGTGACGTAATCTGTCCTCTCTTTCTTTCTATGGGGAGCCTTTTTGTCCTCTCGTGGACTTATTGAGTTGCTGCGCCTCTCTCTATCTCTCTTTTTAGAGAAGTGTGCGAGAAGGGTCCTTCTCTTTTTTTCGTGTTCACAATTTTTTAATTTCAATAGAAGCTTTCTGCAAAGGTCCGTTCATTGCAACATGACGTTTCCTGTTGTTTGTTTATTATCCCAGCAAGGCGTGCAACGGAGAGATGGACCATTTCGCAACCATTCTCGGAAATATTATTCAAACGAACATAAACAGGGAAAGCATAGGATTAATTAGTATAGAAATAGGCCTAGTTCTCCCCTTTAAATCAAGTTTTATTAGTAACTCCACTCGGCTCGATGCACAGAATTTTGTATCGACATTGAATAGCCTATCACTCGACTTTTTTTAGCCTTCCCCTCACGTTTACCCTCATTCCTACCACGATAATCAGAATTGGAAAAACAATAACTGCTGCCAGATGCCAATCTGCCATAATAAGCCATTTTCCCATTCTGGGGGAGCCGGATCAAAATGTCTCTTATACTGCTTTTTCTCGTCCAACTTTTTCGGTATAAAAGAAGACATCTGGCACCTTGCCAAAAACATGACCGTCACTCACTTGGTTTGCTTTTATTTTAGAACCATAACAAGACAACTATAAAAGCCTCCTCTTATCTGGCTGCCTTCTACTCATGACTGCATTCTTTTGACTAGAATCTCTTGTCTAACGTTTTTGGCTCTTTCCGGTGGAGCTTTCATTCCATTTTGGGAGCTGACTAGATGCGGAGGAGGTCGGGTCGAGACACAGGGGAGTCTAGGAGCTTTTTTAGCATTTTTTATTCTTTACCAAACAAGTCCACCGTGTGTTCCCAATATTTCGACAATTTAAATGTGCAGATTTTTGCTGACTTGTGGCTGCCGGCGGATATTATATTTGTCGTCATGACTCAATGTCTGCTTTGTTCGATCCCCCATAACGCTACACTGTGCTTTTTCCCTAGCCCGTGGTTATTTTCATTCCAGAAAACATTTCTCTGATTACTTGCTTCCTAACAGGTTTCATTAATGAACTGCGCGTGTTCCAAAAACATAAATATCCAGACACAGATATAATTGGCAATGGAGGTGTGATTTGTGCGGGAGTACACATTTCCAGCTCATTAATGCAGTTCAACCCCCTGTACAGCAGCACAAAAAGACGAGAGGACAGCTTATTAAGACGATTTTTAAAGGGGGGATTTCTACATAAATCGTAGCCGCTTTTAGGCGTATATCTTCTATATCTTCGTTACCCGATAGCGCCCGGTCGGACTCGGAGCTTCGAATCCACCGACCCGATGGCAACTTTTGTCACCTTGCGGATTTGTCTCATCCCGCTTTTTTATCCACCAAGTCTGATGAAAAAAAGAAATGAAAAAAATGTTTTCTGATACCAGTCCACATGATTACCATATAGTGGTGGCAGCATGCAGTTCCTCGGGCCACCAGCTTAATTTCCTCCCCGCCTAGTAGTAATTTTAAGTAATTAAAAAGTTTATTTTGTCTTTTGGTCCCTCACTCGTAAGTATATCACAGGGTTTTTAGTCTGTAAATTATCCACAATATCCAGAATCCATCCTGGGAAAAATCTGCAGAAATAGAAGACTTACAGGAACTTCTATTTCCTTTCCAATTAGTCTTTATACTCTCATTTGCTACCCTTTTCGTTCTCTGTCTCCCCATTTTTTTCCTAACCACCACGTGACAATAATCGGGTAGCTGAGTTTTAGACCCTCCGCGCAGACAGATGTTCCATTGTTTGGCGCCAAGAAACTTGTGTCTCCTGGTTTTCGGTGTAAATCGGACCCTATTTCCCTGTGTAAATTAGTTGGTCTTTGTACTTTTTGGCATGCGACGAGGTTCAAAATTTCACTTGTTTTCCCCAGCTAGATAGACGTTTGTTTTTTAAAAATCTTGGATTATTGTTGTCCTTGTTTTTCTTTACACCTTAGAGATCAGAAAAAGATCATAGGAAGGTGAGAAAAAGTCATATCCCCTGGGGAAAACAACAGCGAACAAATAGACGGTCTGCTGGTTATCCGGACAGAATTTCTCCCTGTTTCGTTGCTCTTTTCCCATTAGGACAGGCCTTATCGGCTTTTGGCCTTTTGCCATTCTCCTAATTCTAGTTTGACCTTCGAAAATGGAAATTTTAGGACCATTTTATAACCGAAGCCTGGAAAATTTCCCCCTTTGCTCCTATTTTTGACTATATTCTCCCAAAAGTCTCCCCTATTTAAGAATTCTTTTAATAACCTCCGCCTATTTTCCTCTTGTCTTCCCCTATAAAATAGTCAACATTGCCGTCATAGTGCCACTATTCCTTGCTAAAGTTTCCCGTTTTTGCCTCGCTTCTAAATTCAATTAACTATCTTATAGTAGTTCAAAAACAATGTTCAGACTCGAAAAACAACGTCATGTCAGCCGTGGTACCTCGTTTTCTGCTCACCTCTATCATCATTACATACACAATGTTGACTATTGTCTCTGTTGGCTACCTGATAGCTGCTAGGGGGAGATTACGTTGCCTAAACTTTGTCTGGAGGCACCAAAAGTGCAGAATTTCCTCAGTCTTTTGAATATTTCTCACTATATTCATGAGTTTTCCTTTTCCCTTTATTCAGCTAAATTTCCCGCTTCTTTTTCATTGTAATACTGACCATTGTGTCCAAACTGCGAACAAAGGAGTCTTTGACAAATTGTCGGCTGAACTTCCTCTTTACTGTGACTTTACATTTTACCGAACGGAAAGTGTGACGGATACGGTAGGGGAGAAATTGCCCGGAACTTTGTGGATGATTGACATATTTACTTTTCTAGAGGAAAGCCCACTTGTTAGCCGGAAGAGGTTGTAAATATCCGCTGGATGCCGCAAACTGTGCGCCATGAATATTTTTACACTAGAAATATTTGCAAAAATTCTATGGTTATGTGGAGAAGTGGAATCGGTGACATTTTGAGTGTAAATTCCGAGATCACGGCTAGTACCTGGGCTCATCTATGACTGCCATCCGTTTACGTGACTACAAAGAGCAATAATCCTGTGACAGTTTCCTCCATTTCTTACCCTCCAGATTGACACTACTTTTTCTCCCCTTTTAAACAAACAGTCGCGTTCTCGCGATTATTCGTCTCTCCCCCACACATCATTGTGTGTGCCCTCGTTTTGCCCATTCTCCTGTTGTGTTTCCTAATTTCCGGTGGACAAATCATCTCGTGCGAAAAATGCGTTGATTTGATCATCTCTCCCCTCTTCTGGCGCCTAACCTGCACCAATGCAACCAGTTCTGCTTCCGTCCATGTCTTGATTTCTGTTCTCTTCTTGTCTCCTCCTCCTTTTTCTTATTCTTCTTCACTTCTCCCGACTATGAGCAACTGTGCCGTATTTCAGTTAAAAAGAATGGATCAAGTCTATCGAGCTGGTAGTTGCAGTTGGTATATTCGACAAAAGGTAAGCTGGGAGGTGATCACAGATCTGGGGTAAATGTTGGAACGGGGCTAGAGGGCCAATTAGTCTCTAACTCGCTTATTCTCTTGGCTTCTGCAAATTATCTAAAATGGGGAATATTGCGGAGGAGGAGACATTTTGTCCAAATATGGCGGAACTTCCTAAGCTAACCGTAATCCTAAAAAGTCATAAAATGGACTTCAACGAAATCGTGGCTGAACCCATAGTAGAATTTCCTAGATATTCGGAACGCCATCAGGCAGTCTTTTAAAACTTCAAGATTATCAGCGATGTTACCCGCAGCCAGTCTCGAATTATTACAGGATCTTTCCGTGTTGGGAACCTCAAATATTCTGCCATTTAAAGGCTGCTTTAAAGTGCTCAACGGTGCTTGTGGTCAAAAGAGCGCGACCCTCCTGTCCTTCCGTCTAATCAACCCGTGGTCCTACTTTAAATTAACTTCCCGCTATCTTCAAAAGACACCCTTCCGGTTCAAAATGAATACGGCAAAAAAAGTCCAAGAGATGACCAAAAACCACGTGGTCATTGTATCTTCTAATGTATTTTCAGCAGATACCAGAGCTAGAATCCGGCGCCTGTAAAGCTGAGCCCTGCACTTCTACCGATGATTTCTGTTCTAATCCAAGGAAAAAGGTGAGTATTAGCCATTATTTGTGAGGTATTTCTACATATAAAATACATGTTTATCTCCCCCGACAAAAGAGTCTTATTGAGCTTGAATATTATTTGTTTACGAGGGGTTTGCCTACTCCGGCCATCTTCTGCGCGATTCCTGACGTGTTCCCCTTCAATTTCACTACTCTCCTTCTCTAGCTGCTGGAATGTGTCATATTACACGAGAAATCGGCTATTTGTGCTAGGAAGCCGGGTTCCTTCTTCCTTATTCTTCTTCCCAGTCATCAGCTGATTATGACGAGGACACTACGAATCGACAAACTTTTACGGCCGCTACTTTCTCCTGTTTGTTATCTTTAAATATTTTTCCTTTCCCTAAAGAAATACCAAAAATAGGAATATTTCTGGGTCGCTACCCCCCAAAATACTGGTTTTCGGATGATTTTACCTAAATTTTAACTTGTGGAGGACGGGCAGATGGATTTTTGAAAACCGAGCATACCGCCTTGTAGCTCTCAAAGAACTGATTCTAGCCATATAAATATGAACTGGTCCATAAAAAGCCTTTTTTGTCAGAAGATGAATAGAACAGGCTCTATTCAAACATCTCTTTTGTTTATTTTTACCATCAAATCACGATGGCCAGTGGGAGTTTATTCGAATGAAATCCAAGATTAACAAATGGAAAGGAAGAAAACATCGATGAGAATACCCTGAATGGCATGTAAACCCTCCAAAATTACCATGTTTCAGTCGGTCGAAGATGATCTCTCGGAATATCGGCTATGTGGTGGCGGTGTCAGTGCCAAGTATCTCTCCAACATTATTACCATCGCTGCTATTCAAGAAATTACAATTGGATTGATATTTGTCACCAAGGAAAATTTTTTTCAAAATGTTCAGCTGCTAACTTTGACAATTTGTCGAATTCTACAGGTAAGCCCTAGGGAAATCAGGGATAAATTGACTTTTTTTTCAGTATATTCCATGTTTTATGGCATTATTTGGCAACTACACTAATAATGCTCTGCTGGTGATTCCTTTTATGATTTCACAGGTATGGTAGCAAATTTTTAAGTGAAAAAGAGCTGGGATATTTGGCAGAAATCGGGGGGTTTTCACGACCAAATTTTCACTGATCAAACCGTCGAGTTTCTACAATTTCCCTCTTTTTTTAGGCAATAATCGGTTCCTATGCCGACATCCACAGTTGGATTTTATTGTGCGCTGATTGGAAGATCCAATACCCGGATAGCATTCTTCTGGCCAGTCCGTTATTCTTCCTGGTAGCGCCCCTTTTCTTCTACTCCTTTCTCCTCATCCTAATCCTTTACGTACAATATAAGGCGATACAATTTGTATCGGTCAAGAAATTGAGCCTCAATCGAGGCGGTGTTGCTGACGAGACTCTGGTCGAATCTCTTATGTAACAGGCTTTACTAGTTTTTAGTTTCAAAATCGACCCCGGGTATAATTTATTTTTATCATTCCCGGCGCGCCCCGAGGATCTCGACTACGGGCAGAATCTCTGTGTTGTACATAATAAAAACATTTATATCTCCGTATGTACACGTATTTGTTTACACATTATATAATCCAAGTAGAAATTAAAGGAAGGAGCTAGCTGCCCGATCCAATCCCACTCTTACATCACTCGGTGCTTCCATGTACAACCTGAAATTTTTTAATTTAAATGGAAATTAGGAGGATGTCACCCTCTACTCTTTTTATCCCGGATTAAAACGAATGTCAACCCGATAACGGAACCGAACCACACGTAGATCAGGAGAATTGTCGCCCCACCAATGACGACCACAGGACAATGGCGACGGAAATCTTTACTCAAGAGGAGGAGAAGAGTTACTCCAGATATCGCTAGTAATCCGTGCAGGACCTGAAGAGGTTTTAGTCGACGAAAGAAGGCTGAAAACTTACGCAATTGATTAAAAATGGAAGTAAAAGAGGGTAAGTGTCTATCAAGACGCCGATTATAAGTAACATTGCGGAGGCTGTTTGATACAGGACCAGGGCAGAAAGAGGAAGTGTTAGGGATGTCTGCATTTCACGGGAAAATGCGCCGGACAGGCTGAGGAGCAGGCACATTGCTGGAAAGAGAACGGTAAGAACGAGTAGGGGTAAGTGTTGACGGCCAGGCCGACGTCGAGTCGAGCGTCATCTCGAGATGGTGGCCAGCTAGGCGTCGACACAGAAAATTGATAAAACCTACTAAAAATGGAGATTCCAATGCTGGCCACGCCAATAAGACAGGCGCCAACTCGAAGTCTTATCAACCCACAACAACACCGATACCTGTGCCAATCTTTATTTCAGAGAAAATCGTAAAACAACTCACGAACTCATAGATCCATAGAATGATGTCTGCGACATAGAATTATTAATAGAAGGGCCGCTCATATTCAACATATTGTTAATACTGGTAGAAGACGGCGAGCCCTGAAATTCGTATACTCACTCGGCTCTTTTATAAGCTGTATTTTACGACTAAATACCATCTTAGGATGACGGGGACTAATCTTAATCGGGACAAAAGAACGACCAAGATAATACACACATACTACACCCCCACAGAGAGGAGAAGGTCTATCTTACCATCATAGAGAAGGAGAATGGAAAGGAGAGGGAAAGATGTTTGCTCTGGTTAGAGGGAAATTGGGAAGAATTGAATTAGACAGAGACAGAAACTAAGGCTCCTGGTTGATGGCAGATAACTCAACGGAGGTCAAAAATCTCAATTCATTTCAGAAGGACATGGAGGTGTGGGATGGATTGTTCGCTTTTTCCTGTGCTCTTATGAAAAGTTGGAAGTCTAGACGATCTTCTAAAGGAGGGAAGAGCTACCCATTAGGCAAATGCAAGTAAATGACCTGAATGATCTACGGAGGATCGGACAACTTCAATTAAAGTGACATGAAGAAGGAGGAAGTTGGGGTGACTTTTTCGCCTGCATGTGTACATAAACAATTGCTAGAAAAAAATAGGTTAGGAGATGAAAGATTACAATGGTGAGAATTTTTGGGAAAATGATAGAATAGTCAACAGGGAAAAATACGGGAATTTCTGCGGTTGACTGTATGTCCCTCGCTGATTATATGATGATCCGCACGATGTTTTGACATTTTTCGTGAAATCCCGAAACCATTCACTAATACGACAATTTGCTGTTCGATTCCCCCCGTCGTTCAGAAGAATTTCTACCAAGATTTTCGCACCTTTATGACGTACCCGTCCCAATCAATCTCTAGGTTACTGTAGATTATCCCAGTTGCAATCCTCAGCTTCAAATTCTAATGCTCCCAAAAGTGCCCAAGTTCTCGAAAGCTCATTCCCCTTTTCTTGCAACTACGTCACAATATGCAAAGAAGTGGTCCAAGAAAAGAAAAAAAACAAACAAAGAGAACGTCACACGATCGCTTAGCAACTATGAAAGGAGTATTGGAGCAGTGAAAAATTCCAGAAAATGTTTGTTGATCCCGTACACGCCATTATCCTTTGGCCATTTTCATTATTAGCATCTCCTTTATTCTCTCCTCTCGACTATGTACATGATTGCAAAGGCGTAGGATGTTTTGCGTGGCCAGGAACTTTCAAGCCCTGTCTGGCGACCTAATAGTTTAAGAGAGAAAAAAGTGGAAGAGATTTTTTGAGGTCAAAAGAGAACGAAGAATTAATCGGATCGGATTAAAAGTAGACGGAAGTGCAGAATCATACAACATAGGAAGCGGAGAACTTACGATGGAACTGAGCTTGGAACCATCTTCACTGGTTACGATGACTGGAAATTGGAGACTGGAAGAGCGGCGGATCTGGAAATTGAAAAATTGAAAATTGAATTATTGTAACGGTATCCCAATCAAACCAGAGAGACTTTTAACTATGTCAACCAAAATATTGCGCGGTACTTCAAAACCTGAATTTGGGCCATAATAACGGCCTATTTCTGGGCTGATATCTGTTGAAGGACTGCTAGGAGATCCCGATTCTAGACTCCCGAATTCGTTCCGTTTATCATTTCGAGACTCAGAAAGAACTTTGTAGATAGGAAGTCAAAAATTTAAGAAATTTAGTCTGTCAAGAAAAAAGACGACAAATAAAGGTCTCGTATTTGTTGCAATGGGGCAGATAAACCGGCCATTTTTTCCAAATTTTCAATTGAAAATGCGCCGTATTCTTGCCCCATTGCAACAAAAGAGACCTTTATTTGTCGTCTTTTTTCTTGACAGACTATAGACAGAAACCAAGGCTTTGCCCTTCCAGACTGCCCCAGAACCTGGGCACTTCAAGTTTGGATGGGATTTTACCATAAATGGGCCCTAAAGCGAAACTATTGTAATTCGGCTAAAAATTCAAGCAGAAAATTGTAGGAAAACTTCGCTTTAAGTACCCCGTGCAACTCAGATAAGATTGAAGCTGACCTGTATCCTAGGAATGACGAGTTTATTTCCATAAGAAGACTTGATTTTCCGCATGTCGCCAGCAAAGTATTCTGAAATGTGATGGTCTTTTTGACATAGAAAATCCAGCGGATTCTACAGAATTACAGGATTTTGCGGCTAAAATGAAATCCAGAAAAGGGCAAGGAAACTTTGAGAGAAAATGAGTCAGCGTGAAAATCTTTTGAGGGTATTCGCGCGCGTGACACTACTCCCATAAATGAGAAAAAGAGACAAAACATGGGATTAGTGGGTTAATTGAATGACTTCAAAGTGAGTCAATTGGAGGAAGTAGCCAGTCATTTTTGAAATGGGGAATTTAATGTATCGTTCTCATCGTCATCGACGAAAATGAGGATTCATTAAAATGGCAGACGTCAGGGGTTAAAAAACACAGCTGAAGAGGATAATTATCCGGTATTGTGTAGAGGCGGAGTTCGCACGTTTGCAAATTGACCTCATTAGCAGAGGGAGGAAGCATAGCATAAACAAGTAGAATTTTATGGAATATTTGCATAAGGAAAAAGACACTGACATAGATAACCAGGATGGGGGAATTGCAGGTATTTGCAGGAATTTTGGAAGGATTTGACCTAGGAGACCTGCGTCGGGCGGGTGTCAAGGGGTTTTGGCATGAATTGGGCAGATTTTTCGAGTTACAGTGCAATATCGAAGAGACGGAAATCTGGGGTCCATCGGTCAAAACCAGGAGATTTTTTGCAATATTTCGGGAGACTATTACCCGTTACTGCCACTCGCAGATTGGATTCTTGATATTCCCGTGGACTATATGTACATTCCTAAAATTATACTGGTTTTCCAGTATTCGAAATGGGCACGATTTGAGATTCACTCAAAAATCAGACAAAAAATTCGTCCAAAAATGTCCCCCGGTTAGTACACTACCTATGTAGCCCCGCTTTAGGACATTGACTACTTAGAATTACAGTATTTATACGGCTTTATAAAGCCGATGTGGGACCCATTGGCTGCAAGTTCAAAGGTCGACGAGGAACGAGCTATTCCTACCAGAAAACAACTAATAAACGAGGATATTTGAGCTCTCGCTGCAACCAAATCAGCCTTGTTGTCAACCTTACCTTGCTCATAGAACAGATATTCTTCCGGGCCGATTTTGGTAGCCATGGGCAGACTTTCAGCGGATGAGACGATAGATCCGAAACTAGTGTTTTTCATCGCCACTTTGTTTTATTATTTACGCTTCAAGATTATATTAATTTTTAGACCCTAGTATTTGATCTGGAACCCCCTACGCAAAAGTAATAAACGGAGATCTTTGAACTATGGGGAAATAGTGGCGATATTTTGAATTTTCCATGCGATTTCAACAATTTTGGGTTACTGTAACTTACCTTGTACCAGCAGCTTGTGGTGAAGTTCACTGGGAGTTATTTTAAATCGCAGAACAGCAGACATCTACTCGATTCGAAACCAAAAATGAAGCCCAGTTTTCCCCTCTCTCCGCTGTTCATTTCAAGTGTCCTCTTCCCCGCTCTTCATAGGGAACAAATTCAGTTATTTTTCTGGCTTAAAATTTACTTGAGCTTGTATTTTTCGAAAGCGGACAACAAAAATTAAAGGGCGAATAACTGGGAAGAGGGATAATTTCTCTAGGGGAATCTCCAATGGCAGGGACACAGCGCTTATCCTTCCGACGATGGTAGGATAGTGGTCAGATCATCGAAAAAATGTGACAATCTGGCCGGTAAGAGTAGAAAAATAGGGTTCGGAAAAGAAGAAAAGGGCATAGCTCCTTGTTTTATCCAGAGCACGAGTCGGATCAACTTATCCCCGGGGTTCACGGCCACCCATAGGAATGCGCCCAGTTGCAATTTGTTCCCGAATTCTCTTCCAAGATCTGATTAAATCCCTAAATCCTAGGATCAAGTAATTCCTCAGAGATCCGGCTGAACATTACCAAGAAAAGTGGGTAATGACGCAGAAGAGCCACTCATACTGGAAAGAGGCAGAAGTTTCCCACCTTTGATGTGAAATGCAACGCGGAATCTAGGGAAGGAGTGAAATATTCACCGGGGAAAGAGAAGAAGATAATCCGTAAATAGAGGAATGGCTAACGATTTACACTTTCTCCCAGGAGAAGGTAAAAATAAATAGCAAGATCCGAGGCAATTAGATGCCTTATTATTTTTTAGAGCAAGAGAAAATTGTCATAAGGTTTCAGAGAGCGGAGGGGGAGGATAATTTTGATATTGTTGGAGTTATATTGGGTAGAGAAAGGGGAATTTTCAGGACAATGATTAAGAAAACCACTAAATGTAGCCATGTTATGGGTCGAAGTCAAGCCGCCGTCAACTCGACTAGAGCTCCATTTTCTTTGTCAACGTCGCATCTAACGGAGAGTCAACAGCGTCGGGTTCCCAATTTTCTTGTATTTTTATTAGGGCACATTGGGGTAGACAGGAAGGGGAAGTTACTTATGCACGAATGGGACTCCGAATTGGTAGTAGTTTTGTTAATTTGGAAGGAAAGACACGAAAATTTTTTGGAAGACTGATTATCTAGAGGTCAGTTTCTGACATTTGGAACCAGATGATTTCAAAGAAGTTGGGTTGTCCCCCAACCAAGAATACAAATTGTCATTGGTTCCATTGTCTTTGAGGAAGAAATGAAAAGTTCTGGTGCTTAGTCATAGCCTCGTGTTCCGCTGCCTTTACTATTTCATTCGTTTGAGTTGAATTAAATTAGTACGGAGGGGAACGCAGATAGTTGGAAGTAGAGTTGGGCATCGACTCAGGTAGAGTCGAGTCAAGTGGAAGTCGACGTCGAGTCGAAGTCAAGCCGCCGTCAACTCGACTAGAGCTCCATTTTCTTTGTCAATGTCGCATCTAACGGAGAGTCAACAGCGTCGGGTTCCCAATTTTCTTGTATTTTTATTAGGGCACATTCGACGAAGCTAGACACTCTCGACGTGACAGTTTGTCCTCGCAATCGACACGCGCCGACCTCAACGTACAAGTCGATTTAACTCTCTCAAAGCAGGGACTCGACGTCAACACAGAATTTTCCAAGTTGAATCGACGCAGAATCCTCAATATTTCTGTAACTGGAAATAAGCTAAAGGTTATTTTACAGTGCCAGGGAGGCTGATGTCCTTTACTTATTTCACCTGGTATACCTGATGTTTTCGGTTAATTTTTTTTCTGAAAACTATCATTTATCGTACCTGAAACTGGTTACTCTTTGGGATATACAAGAGGGCTACCAAAAATAAAAAAAGATCGAAAGAGCAGGAGGATTATTGACGCCAATTCGGCACGAATGTAACTAGTTGTCCCCCGGAACGCGAGATCCAAGAAAAACAGAGGACCAGCCGCAATTGCGATCTCTCATGGATCAAAACGTCATCGGGGAACAAGGAATCCTAGAACTGATTCAAAATGAAAATTAGGGAGAGGCAGATCCGACAATTACAACTCGGTCGGCTATCTTAGGCCGCCCATAAAAAGTTTAATCAGAGGCCTTTAATTGGAGAAAATTGTTTGCCTGGGGGAGTTGGCAGACAATTTGGGGACACCAGAAAACGCCAGGAATTTTGCTTTTACTCTTATAATTTTTCCACTAGTTGAGCAATCTATAGAGACGGGATTCCGGGGGGTAGAATGGATCTAGACTGCCAGTCATTGTGTTCCTTTGATCGTGGACCAGAAAGAAATGAATGTTCCATTGAAAGGAGGCTTTTTTCTGCTTCAATGAATGCTAGAATATCTTTCTTCTCGTTATTTTTATGATTTTCTGAAAATAGAATAAGAACCAACAAGACAATTACAATTATTTGCAATAAAAAGAACTAGTAAATATATTTAATATCAACGTAACAAAACCAAGATAACAAAAAAGTAAGAAAATTAAAAGAACAAAACATTTGAATTTAACAAATCAAAACCAACCAGATGCTTTAAATTCTTCTGAAAATCAGCAAGTGGTGTGAATTCTCCAATAGCAGCTTTTTTAGCACAACGAAACCACTGGCGATAACTACGTGGATCGAATGTTTTCTGAAATTATTAAATTACTAGTGAAAAATAAAAGAAAAAGGTTGTGGTTTAGCTGGCGCACGGAGGGAAAAGAAAACACAGAAAAGCCGAAGCAAATAGAACATGAAAAGAAGAAAAATGAAGTAGAGATGAGATTATTAGAAAAAAAAACTTTCAGTAAAATTTAGCAACTGGAAGATCCAACTGCTTGGCGCCAGCTAAACCACAATCACTACTAAAAGAAACTTACCAATTTCTGTGAAACTTCAAGATTATGAACTAATGCGAAGATGTAATTATTGATGCACGTAATACAATCATTTCTTGGGCAAATATCTTCAGAAAGTATAACTTCAAGATGAGATGCAACATATGGTCGAATTTGAAAAATATCAGCAACTCGAAGAAGCTCACAGTTTGCCTTCCAGAAATCTAAAAACAGTTTGTCGCCTTGAAAAAGCTAACTAACAAATAACAAAAACTAACTAACCGCTAACAAAACCAACTCGATTTCTTATGTATTTATGCAATTTGTAATCTTTTTCTCTCTGAAGGAAAACTATTACAGAATAAATAACAAAATTACCATAATTTGACCAGTTCCAAATCGTAGACTTTGATCAAAATCAGCAAAATAGATGAAATCCAGCAGCTTTGCAAGTGTTTTAGCCGAGACATCTTTTATTTCTATTTTTTCCATAGTTGCCTGACTAACAAATGAATATTTCAGCTTGCAATTGTCGTACCTCTTTGAAATTGCCGTAAAACATTGCTTTGAAGTAATCAGAACGAGCAACAAGAGTCTAAAAATGAATAAAAACAAAAATATAAGAGGCTACCTTTTTATGAATTGGAAATTCCACTCCTTGTGCTATAAGAATTCCATCTGACAAGCTTGAATCACCATATTCTGCATCTGTTGGCAGTTCTATCTTCTCTGGATATGGCATACTATCTGAAAAAAAATATAAATATATAAAAATAGGAACGAAAAGCAAGAGTAACACTAAGAAAATGAAATTTTGAAGTATGCATATCAATTTTCGATCGATCGAATATCTTCTATTCAACGAAAAACTATTGTTTCTGTGTTTTTTCGCACCGTGCTACCAATTTTCTACAGTTTACAGGCATATTCAATTTTATGCCGCAGATGCGCAACTACCGTCTGAATTCTTCAGATAAAAGCTGCATCTGCTCTAACTGAAAAATGATTTGCAAATATTCGAAAGAATGAAAAAAGAAATCTACCAGCAGCATGCAATGTTACACCAATCTGATAATGATAAATGCACACACCGCGAACTTGATCAGAATTCAACATCCTACAACATTACTGGAAGACATTATTGGTATCAAAATATAGTCCAGACAATTTACTACAAATTCTACTATACAATAGAGTTTTACGACGAAAAATAAAAACAGGGCAAACAATATGATGCAAAATTCATGCACTTCTAAAAATAAGAAATATAAGGGCAATCAGCACTCCAATAATAGCAAGATTATTGTCAAAAAACCGTCGTCAAGATATTCACAAGCAATAAATTGCTAATATAAATGTAATTGATACCATATCATAGCCAAAAGGAATGGGCATCCTTGTCGATGTTGTTTGAAAAAATGGCAACCACGAGGAGGCTTCTATTCTTCTAATTATACTGATGGTTAAGCAACGTGTAAAATACGAGATAATTCGGGATCAGCGAAGTCTCTTTGCTGCCACTCATTGTGTTCCTTTTCAATGGCGCTGACGGTGGACCAGAAAGAAGCGAATGTTCCATTGGAAGGTGGCAGTGTTTTTATCACCGTCACTTCTACTTTCGATTATCGTGCTGCTTTCAAGGTTTTCAGCTTTTTTTAGCTTTTTTTCTTTTTAACTGATTGCATCCCAGGTAAAATCATCGAATATGGAGTTGTATCGCACCAAGCCGGTTTATGGCTTTGTTGAGCCCAAGGGCCAATTCAAATTGGAAATTCTTCGCCTTCGACCGGATAATATCAATGAAAAGGATAAGAAAACGGACAAATTGGTCATCGAATGGGCTGAAGTTCCAGCGGAGGAAAAGGATCCAGCTGCTACATTCCGAGCCGGCGCCGAGAGTGGAGATGTCACCATTCTGATGAAACCCCAATATACCCGCGTTGTACACGCCGAGCTATTCAAAAATCTTGAGGCTTATAAATAAATATATCGTAGTCTAAAATTGTACATTTTGTGGCCGTAATATTTCTTTGAAAATCATTTTGTTCTCATAGATTTTTACCGACAAGTGATGAAATGGCATACAGAACTTAGTTTCAGTCCCTCCCCCACAAAAGAAAGGAAATGCAGTTCTTCTTTGTCACCACAAAAGTCCAGAAATGCAGTGTGTCAGTAAAACAAAATATCGCGCTTTTTTGATCCGAGGAAAATGTGAATTAGCCGAAGGAGAGAACATCCAGTAAATATGAGTGTTCTATTCGGAGTCTCCGGTAGACCAAGGGGAAGACGGAAGTTTATCGATAGACTGGGCAGGGGGTTGATGGCAGCTCCCCTTCCGTATAAAAAAGAGAGAATTATTCGAATGATCCGTGATATTAACACTGCAGTCATACCCTTTTTCTTTATACTGGCCCGTAAGCGGTTATAAAACAAAAATTATTGTTGGCCCATCCAAGGCCCAAAAATCAGTCCACCTATTTTTATTCACGGGAAAATAACTGAATAATTTAATAAAGCAACCGATTGACTTATATAAAAAAGTATAGAGAATATTTCTGCGCCTTTATCCTGATAATGTTGCGGGATACTCGCAAAGGCTGTATGAATCCGTTGTACACATATAAGATAGCCATTTGCCCGTGTCGACATCGAACTGAAAGGTGATAAAAAGGATGATTTTCGGGAATTGTCACTTGAGTGCAAAGTTTTGTTGAGGGCGCGGCTTCTGGTTCCATGGTTGCCCAATTTGACCACGTGGATGAAAACTGAAACACAATCGGGATAAAATTAAAAGGGATAAAAGAATCATACCAAGCTGCCATCCGGCCATCTGTACTCGTCCATATCCGTCATTCTCATCCCTGCTATATGAAGATCTAGCATGATTCCAACATACATCGGGGCGTATTGTGCTAAAGAGAGAGCCGCTTTGGTAGTTTTGGTAGCAACTAACATGAAAGGTAATCGTTCTCCCCTTGGCTCGTAATTACGGCCAATCCTCCTCCATTTAATCCCATACAGAAAGTCTGACCATTGGCAAAAGTAGTAAGAGTATCATAAATCCTGTAGCAAGAGTTTCCATAGAGAAGATCCATTGGATCCAGGCACACTGGAAGATAAGGAGATTTTGAGATAATACCAAATTTTGTAGCCGAGACATACTAACCAGAAGCCAGTTCAAGTACGTCTAGAGACATGGAGAATAGCCAAACTTACTACAAGTGGCGACGCTACAAGTTGTGGTAGTTGTTGTAGTCGTGGTCGTCGTCGTGGTTGTTGTAGTCGTTGTGGTGCTAGTTATCGGGGATACGGTTGTCGTCACTGTGGGCCTTCCGTCAGCTAAATACCCAAAGTTTGGACTATTTCAAATCCAAGTATGCCAGTATCTAACGTTCCACCTCCAACGTCCCCAATCGATACAGAAATGAGTTCAAAAGACTATCCCAAGCGGTTAAGACTTAGCCCCGGAAATATACCGACTCGAAGTTGTTGGAGCCACGGTAGTAGTCGTCGCCGCTGGTCGACCATCAGCTAAACAAATTCTGGACTATTTTGAGGCTACTCCTATTTTATTTCCCGGTTAAAATTTGGATTTTCAAGACAGGGAAATGGTCATCTCGTGGCTTTCGCCCACATGACCGCCATAAAATCGACAAAAACCTACGTGTAGATGTCGGTATACATGCAGCTGAATAGGCGATAAGGTAAAAAAATAAGACGAATTTATGCATGCGTCGGGAAGATAACCTCGTCGGGAATGATAGCCGCCAGGCGGACAGATGAACTTCGTCAATTATCCGCCTGTCCTAAGCGCACGAAAGGCAGGTTCCAGGGGTTATAATCCCTTGAACCGGCGGACTTCTGCCCTTTGAGACATGGTCAAGTACGGGAAGTCGAGACTATAAAGAAAAATGTAACCACAGGATAGGCAGGGCAAAGAGGAGATGTGGTCGAGTGGGCATGATGGCGGCGGATGTCGCAGGTTCGAATCTCGTCTTCGACCAAAGCATTTTTCGGAACCGCCATGACTGAGAGAAGACCCTGCGTCGAGACGACGCCGTCGATTGCCCTCCGACCTTTCGAAAAGTCGAGCACCATTTTCAATAGAAAAAATTCATTTAAAAAATATTAAACCCGTGTTTTAGAAACACAGGAGCACTGATCTATCACAGATAGAAGAAAACAAAGAAAAAATAAACTCATCTATAGTACCAAATTTGGATGTCGTTGGGCGGATAAAAAAAAGACAAAAATCTGGGCAAGAATTCAAATTATGCAACGGGTTTTGTATGAAAATAAATTAGATCTGAGCTTTGAGCTGAAAAGAAGTAGAAAGTAAAAAAAACGGAGATTTGGATGATATGAAAAGAGTAGAAAAATTTAGCACCGATTACAATAATTGGCAGGAACATAGCCACTTTTACCCATGGCCGGGCGGACAAGAATCCATTCCGGTGAGCCGAAATCATCGTGGGCTTGGAGAAGTTGCAACTTTTCACCGGCTTTTAGATTTATTTGATGTTGATCCAGGGACAAGAAGTCGAAGAGCGCTTGGACTGTGCCGATCTAGAAAATTGAGTCAATTTTTGTAAAGTCTCCCCTCAAAATAAATGACAGTTACTCACCGCTGGCTTATCCTTATAGGGATCATTAATCGGATTGGACTCAATAGGCGGAAAATCATATGACGGCGCCAAGGACGCCGGCGGCTGGGCGTACAGCTCACTTGGCGGCGTTTCATACACTGAAATACTCTTTTGTTAGGAATTACAAATTCTTACTCATTGATGGCGGACTAGCATATTGCATTCCCGGTAGGGGGACATTGGAGTACATCGGAGGGGAGATGGCACTCTCCGTGGGCACAGTGTCATAGGCTCCAAATGCCCCAAAGTCAAAGGGCAACTGCGTCGGAGGAGGGGCCGTCGTTGTTGGGAGAATGGCAGCAGTGGGAAGGAAAGAAGGCTCCGGTCGCGTTGGTATCAATGGCTGGGGAGATTCACTCCGTTGGGTGACTTTACTCAACGGCTGGTTCTTTATCTGTTCCCAAAGTGTGGTAAAAGCATCCTGTTGATGTCCGCTGGTAGGAGTCACCGATGTCGATTGGCTTGGTCCAGCTGGTGGTAGATGTGACAACTTTGGAACCAGTGGCTGATCTTTTGGACTATCGTCAAATGTCACTGGGAATGCTGGCGATGGGGTGGATTGCAGATTAGGAAGGGAGGGCGTCCGTTGCATTAGGAGATTGCTCTCGAAGGGATTGGCCTCTGCTCCTGGCCAGGCGACAGGGGCTCCGGCCGGCTGTCCCCAGTCAACAGGGCGAACACCATCGAAAATTGACTCCGGGACCGCACTATAATAAAAAAATATTAAAATAAATACAAGATCTTTCTACCTCTTGGTCTCAACAGAAATAGGAGCAGTCGACGTTGGAGCCAATGGCGCCATTGGTGCTCCTCCAAAAGGCGTCGCAGTTAATGTTGGATAAATATTTGGTTGTAGAGCAGGAATACTATCAGTTGGTGAATCATCCAGGTCAATTAAATTAACAGTTTTTGTCTGTGCCTGGCTCTTGGGAGGAGTACTATGAGGTCGAGTGATATTGCCAACAAGAGCGGCTTTCTTCTCCGCCTCCGTATACCACGGTTGGATTATGGCCAGAGGCAAGTAGGCATTATAATAGCCATTGTAACAAACACTAAAAAACTTTCAAACAGGAGAGCTGACACCTACCACAATCCATCTTTTTGCTTGGAAACCAAGAGGACAGCATCTCCTTTGTTGCAGATCAACATCCGACCGGTGATTTGATTCTCGTCGAGGCCTTCCTTCGTCGCTGGCCAATCCGTCATCACCCGGTACATTTCCTTCCGTCGATCTTTTAGCTCAGCTTTTTGGAGAATTGTCTGCCTTTCTTGTTCCGTCTGGGCTCGGAATTTCTTCTCTCCTCCGTTGGTATCGAGAGCACTGGATACTCCAATTGTGGTCGACATCGAGGAAGTGTAAGAAATCGGCGCCGGGAGCTCGACGGTGCCAGCGACTGTGGCGACAGAACCACGACGAGGTTTTGCAGCCTTTTCTACTCCTAAAACAGGAAAATATTCAATTTTTCAAAGGAAAAACCAACCTGCAGCGATAAAGGCGTGATTCCTTGCCTTCCTCTCCGCTTTGTTTACAATTGCTTGCAACATTGCCAGTCGATTTTGATCATAATAATCAACAAATGAAGGGATATTTGGAACGATCAATCGGTTTGCTGACTGTAATATGGTTCAAAAATGAATAGGAGGGCTGTTGACTCACCAGGTATGAATCCAAGGAGGGCTCAGCATTAGCTGCATGATTATAGAGACGTCGCAACTCGGCCATCAGATTTTGATCCAAGATTTTGACAGTTTCCATGGCTTCTCGAAGAACTTTATGCAATACTTCAATAACTTTTGGGACTGTTTGTTTCACTTGGGCGTTGAGAGCTTCGAAATCGAGGAATTTATGGTTTTGCGGCTGAAATGTTCTCATCTTCTCGACGAGAGGACAACTTACCCCGATGCTTCTCTCCTTAGCCTTAACCGACTCCCAATCCATCAACTTATCATTTCGTTTCTTTATCAATTTTTTGGGAATAGCCCTGAGGGCCTTGACAATTTCATCACGGACCTTGGAATTCAACATTTCGGCAAAGATTTTGACCTCGTCGTGGAAGGGTTGAACTTCCCTTTCGATGTCGATTCCCTGCATGGCGACTTGTCTCTTGCCTGAAAGAGGGGAATAATTTAAAGGTCGATGACCTACGAATGTCGACAAGCCTCTTCTGAATCAGTTGCCGGGTCTCGAAGAAGATTTTCTTTTTGTAAATGACCAAAGTATAGTTGAATCTGACCAGGCGCCGCTCACAAGCATCCAGCTCATTTACCAAGGCGTCAAATTCGTTATCCCTTGTCTAAAAAAGCCAATGCCATAAATTATTTCTGATGACTCACAACTTTAACAACTCCTAGGGAGCTTCCCATCCGATATGTGAATCGATTCGACTTTTTCTTTATTGAATGAACAGTCAGCTTGGAGAGTTTATCCGTCAGGGAGCTGCTCGGCTGATCTTCAGAATATTTTTTAGCTGAAATTGGAGCTAAAGGGGAGAAGTGTACCTCGTCCGGGGAAGTCACAAAGGGTGGACGGACCAATAAAATTTATGGAAAACAACGTACAGAGTTCCTTTCGCCGTCGACTTTCGTTCATCTTCTGACCCAAAGTGGACATCTGTTTGATGGCTTCGGATAGCTTTGGATGATCCGAATGTTGAATTGGAGTGTACTGGAATATCATCGATTGAGCATACAAAACCTTGAGATCCATTTGGGACATCGAATGAGGGGAATTGGCTACGTAGGATGAGAGATCAAATTAATCGAAGATGATACGCAATGACCAAAAAAACTAATTTGATGAGTAATCGGGAATACGCAATCAATATATCCAAATAGGGGCTCATTTTAAAAAGCGAGCTAGAATGATTTGATCACGATATTTTAAGAAAGAAAATACATCCTCTTGTAGCTCTCGAAGAGCTGATTCTACTGGTATAAATAAATTTTCTCGATGCCCCGATTTTTAGTACCCACCACCCAGACAGCCTCAGAGCCCAAAGAAAGCGAAAAAGCCAAAAATTGACTGGAGGAAGTCGGCCGACTGGACCCCCTAATCATCAAATCCAGTTCAAATTCCCTCTCCTAACTAAAAATTAGCCTTACGCAGCGAATTTCCCCCATTTTTACATAATTTTCCCATTGATAAAGAATAAAAACTAGCTGTAGTTGACCAAAAATGAGGAGAACCTCCTCGAAAGATCAAAAATATGGAAATGTCGGCAGCTGTCGCTCCATTAGCAGTCCTCAGCCCCGCCGAGAACTCCCTTCCTTACCTTGGCCAATTCGCTCAAAAATAGTGGATACTTGACGCATCGTTGTACTGGCCGAGAGACGGCCGTCGTGTAGTCGATGACCGTTGCTCCATTCTCTTGCATCTTCCTGACGACACCTTTTAGCGCTCCTTCCAGTCGATTATCTGTTTGCTAAAGGCCAATTTAGACGAAAATTACGGGGAACTTACGCATTTTTGTAGCAAATCATTGATTTGTTCAATATTTCGGAAATAGTAGCCGTAAGTTTGGGCAAAAGCCTTGCGCAGACTGAGGAAGCAAGCTCCGACCGCTTGCGACTCGTACGGCTTTCCCTGCTCATTTGTTAGCCCGAGGACTAAATTCCCAGCCAATTGGACTATTTGTGCGCATCCACTTTTAAGAATTGCTTTTTGTTTTTGTGATAGCAGAGGACTGTTTTCAACTGCCTGGAAAGGGGAAGAAAATTAGAAAAATAAAGAGATTAAGCCAACCTCTGTGAAACAATTCATGTCCGTGATGAATTGTAGCTCTGTGTTTACCAGTTCTTCCAGGACTTTGGATCTTTTCTCACGATCTGTTCCTGTGACCGAAGTGCCGAGCCAATTGGCTGTCGACGCGCTGGTACTCTGGGTGATGCCATTTGCATGGGCGATGGCCTAAAATCCAAGGGTTTTACAACGTTTTGAAGAATTTCCTGCTTTTAGTAAACCCAAAAATAAGGAAGATCCTCTACCTTATCAACATTTGAGAACATCTCCGTTAGTGTCAAGTTCTCTTCCGGGGAAGAGACAGCTTTGGGCGGCGGCGGACGAGCCGGCGGCGTCGATTTCTTCTCCGGTGTTAGCCAATCATCGCCAAATGTAGCCCAGCCGGCGTTATTTGCATCTGGAACGGCGCTTGTTTTCCCTTATTACCCAGGTGGAATTCAAAGTAGTTTAGCTGTTCTGGGGAACTTACTCGGCTGGAAAGAAGGCGTCGGACTGGAACTGGCGCCATCCACCCCGGTCGACGGTTTCCAATCGGGGAGACCGCTCAAAGAACTTGGAGAAAATGGCTGGCTATTAAAATTGGCAAAGCCTTCCGTCGTCTTTTTGACTTCTTCGTCATCTTCATCCAGATAAAGTTCTAAGAAAGAGACGGGGACAATTCCGACAGCGTCGGTGGCCGGGTCACGGCACTCGACCCAGTCATTGTTGGCCATTCGAACGACACGGATACTGTCGCCTATTCTCACGGAAAGTTCATCTTTTTGTCGACCGATAAACTCGTGGCGGACTACTGCGTACCTTGAATTAATAAAAGCATTAAAAAAGAGGGATATCCTACCCTATTCCATCCGACGACGGCGCATCTTGAGAACTGGGACATGGCGAAGGAGCGGCTTCCGCCATGTCCATGCTTTCCCCTGCCAGTGGGACCACAATCTGGGCTTTTTTTATTTGAAAAATTAGAGAGTCTACCTGTACAAAGCTCTGAGGAAAGATTCCGCTCTTCCCGCCGACGTTGCCTTCCAGCCAGTCGGCATCTATCCGTTTTGTTAGCTGGATCAGCTCGTCTGCTTCAAAACTCAGTTCATTTGCAAATTCACTTCTAGAAAATTTAAAGGTTTTATTGCATTTTATAGCCTACTTAAATGGATAAACAGCCCGAGCGTATGGTCCCACTGTGACATTTTGAAATCGACTATCGGATGAAAAATCCGAGGTAAAAGAGGACGGGATATTTGCCGCCGCAGCTGGAGCTTCAAATCCTGTCATCTAAATTATTTCAAAAATAAAAAGTCAATTAAAGAAGGTACCTGTTTCACGTAGGTCACGGGAATTGTCCCAGAATTGCCGAGTCTCTTTCCGGTATCCGTCACCACTGTGCCGCGTAACCAACCGTCTGCTTCCTGGGATTCCACCACCAATACTGTGAACAGTCCAAAGGCCAAATCTTCTTGACGTTCCGCTTCAAATGGAGCTATTGAACAGTAGACAGCCTCTGTATTCGATCTGGAATTAGCAGCAATTTTTTGGAAAGGGAAAATCGATAATTGGCGCTTTTTAGAAAAGGGAAAGCGGTGAAACTATGCCTATTTTGCGTCTTAGTAGAGCTGTTTCTAAGTTGGCGGGAACTGTTATTGACACGATTTAGAAAGAAAGATGCACTTTCCGTGTTTATTATCGCGTCACAGACAGCTATAAACAATAACATCTGCAATAGACATCGCTAATGGTGTAGTCACATTAACTTCTATAGGCTTTTCACCAATTGGTCGTGGCTGTCAGTTTTGATCTCACTATTTTAGGAAGCCGAGCACATTGCCTTGTAGCTGTCTGTTGATTCTAACCGTATATCATTTGAACAGAGGAATTTGCCTTCCAGGGAAATTTTGTCAAAAAAAGGTCTCACTGAACACTAGTCGGACCAGGGCATTCCCTGGACGTCGCATTCCGTCATCTTCACGCCTTTTTATTCCCATAATAAAGTTGTTTGCATAATCATTTTCCGAATTATTATGACCATTATAGGATCTTGAACGAAAAATTAAAAGTGGAATCACCCACCTCAACGGATTAGAAATCTCATTGGCCAACACTTTTGGCAATCGTCCTTTTTCACCTTCTAGGGTTTCTATTGTGTACCTGAAAATATTTCTTTATTATTTTTACTATTCAGCCGCTTTTCTCCCATATTTCCAGGCAAATTTTGAAGTAGATCGAAGTAAACAGAAATCTTACGTCAGAAGGGACACCTGACAGCTTTTTTTCCCGTCTCACAGGCGTCTGCTAACCGGGAAATATGGGTGAAATCCTCTGATTTAAAGATGATTTTAAATCAGATTTGCATTAAAGGACTAAAAAAGGGCAAATACGTCGTCTCTACGTATTAAAACAGTTAGTCATCCCGTGTTTTTGTTGGGCTGTCCGGCGTCTCCTCCGCGTTCGACCCTTTTATTGCGGGCAACTTACTCACCGCTGACAATCTCATAATTTTACTTTTTTAAAGAAAGTTGTAAAACTACATAAAAGCTGGGACTCACCAGTCATCTTCTTGTCCAACTACCCGTACAACTTGATCCTGTGCCAACGCGGTATTTGTTACTGGATCTTGCACCGCGTTTGAAACGCGTACCCACATAATATTCCCTAAATTTTTAATACCATTATGCTCTATATATTGAAAGAAAACAAGAAGGATAAAGAAAGAGAAGGAGGACAGGTAAATTGGGTGAAAGATCGCCCGTGCGCAGATTAACGGAGCGGCGTAAACGTGCTCCCGGGAGAACATAGCTACTGAAAAAAAAGCCTAGGCGACTGCAATTGTCACATAATAGACGGCATTTAAAGGGATTCCAGGAGGAAAAGAGAAGAAAACCGATGACAGATGGCGCATAAATTGAGGAAAACAGCAAAAATCTCCGGAAATTCCCCGTTTTCCGGGTAAAATAGCTAAAAATAGACGATTTCGCAAATTTCAGCCGATTTTTTTTGGGAAATTTGTACTTACCGTACATGTTGTAACTTTTCTTTAAAGAAAAATGGCTCCAGGAGGTCAAAACTTTGTCAAAAAGTCGAAAAACATCTTGAAAAAACAAATATTCGGTGGAAAACAGGTTTCCCATTAGGTTTTCCACTATTTCTCCCGGTTATTTCAACTGGAATTGCTGTGGAAAACATAGGAAATGATGATGGCCATCCAAAAATTACTGCCGACACTCCAGACGGGAAGATCTCAGTAGGAGAAAAGGAGAGGAGAGTGAGTACTCTTGACACTCGGAACGGCCGGGGCTATCAGCTGCTGCACTCGACCATAAGATCAAAAACAGCATAAAAAACTAAAAACTTTAACACCCAAATAAGGCAACAATTTACAATAAAAGAATAATCAGATAAATTTAGAATTTACTCGTCGTTTTGTGGTTTGATGACGTCGAGCTGAAAAGGGCATTGATTGGAGAGGGGGTCGACAAGGGGGAAGAGGGAGAAAACGACTGGGAGGCGGAGACTAAAATCAAATGGCGGAGAGGAGGAAGTATCAAAACGATAAATAAACAATATTTAATCTACATTACATTTAAGATATTAGACTATTGTATAAAAAATGATATAGAATTATGCGGCGACGGGCAGGGGAATTAGACTTTGGAGACATCGTCGACTTTTTTCAATTCAGCCATCTCTGCTTCGGGTTCTGTTGTTGGCAGCGGTTGATGCGGTGCTCTGTAAATAGAGAAATTGACGACTGGGAAAAAAAGAAATCACAGGAAAGTGGAGGGAAATGACGTGGACACCGCGGGAAAATAGGTTATGCCATGACTCAGGTTCTACTCCTCTTTTTGACCCCAGTTTTACCATGTTTTTGACTATAATTTGGCGGAGTATCCTTCCAATTAAATGGGATATTCCTCCTCTTTTTATGGAAGTGCATCCAGCGCTCATCATTCTCCATAACAAAGGGGAGATCCCCCGCTAATTAGGGGAGATGAAGGGCGACGGAAACCAGTCATTGTTAGCTGATCAAAAGGGGTGGGCAGCCTCTCGACCTCACATAAAACGAGCAGGATTTCTAGAATTTTACACTTAGAAAATAGTCAAAAGGGATCTCCCGAAGCAACAAATACTAGTAGACCGTCTGGAAGGGGAGGAGAAAGCTAGAAATTGACTGGTATGCCAAAATTTTACTCTGCAAGCCACTTTTTCGCTCCCTTACCCCTCTCCCATTTCTTCCACGTGATGCCCATTTCCTGTGGAGGAAATCCCTTCAATTTATGATCTCAAAATTGGATCGCTCTTTGAGTAGGGATATCTGCTCATATTTATAAAGATCCGGCAGATGTTTCCAGGGTCAAAGTACTTTTTTATGCAAAAAATCAAAGTGGGAAGCTACTTGAAATATTAATAATGGGCGCGTGGAGGGGGCCTCTTTTTGATCCTGGTCGACACAACACCAAAATTATGGCCAAAATTAGTACAGTACCCAAAAATTCCCATAAAATTAAGAGAGATTACCGTATACCGACCTATTTAAGCAAGAGCCACCCGTCGATATTCGTTGGATATACGTCTTCAGAAATTACACTGATTAGAAATAGAAAAGAGACGTACCTGTATGGATACATACTGTAGACAAAGACAGCCCCAATAACCAGGCCAGCACCCAAGGCAAAAAGTAATGACGGAGTAAAATCAAATAAGAAATATGCCAAGAAACAATTCAAAACAATTGCAAATGATGTAGCAAAAGCCTAGAATTATTATTAATTTTTAAAGAAAAAAAGAGGCAGACCTTTAAAATATTATCAGCATATTTAATAACAACGGCTACAATCAATCCACCAAGGGCACTGATTCCTACCGTAACCCAGACAGCCCAGTCGAAACCTTGCATCATTCGAGACCAGACAACTGCAGGATTTATACCGTCTCCAAAAATTTCATCATTATCTTTAACCTAAAGCGGGGAATTTAATTTAAAGAAGGAAATAAACTTACAAAAGCAAAGAGAAGAGCAAAAAAGACAGAGGGCAGGGCCAGTTGAATGTTACGAATCCAAATCGAGACTTCAGATCCTTTCAGAATTTTCTCAAAATAAATTCCAGCAAATCCAGACAGGCAACAGGCCACCAAGACGGCAATAAAACCTAGAAATTTGGGTATACACTATTCGTAATCCTTACCAGCAATAGAATTTTCATTCTTTCCACCAGTATTTTCTGCTCCCCGCTTGGTTCTCAACGAACCAGCCGCTGTTAAATTTGTTGTTGGCGGTGAAACAGAATCCTCAAAAAGGTTCGGTGACCATTAAAACACAAAAATTACCATAAGAGCATTGAAAGCCTGTTCTACGGGAGTAACTGTTGTCATTTCTCCTTCGGTGGCGGCAGCAGCAACGGCGTCGACAATTTCTGGTCCAGGAGTTTCGGTGGCTCCCATGAAAAGGGGCATCTCGGCAATTGGGGCGAAAGTCTCCGCTTCAACGGCTGCCGGCAGGGAGAGATTCTTAGCGGCGGCCAGACGATCTTTTGAGACTTTTGTATCCTGGAAATGGATATTGTTACAGAACTCCTAGTTTCAAGGAGACTGGCAGATAATTTGGACCACAGAGGGCTAAATGACCGGGAAATTTTGCAGCCGGGTTCCCTTCGACTCTACCTATGCTTGGCCAACTTAAAGTCGAGTCAATAAAAAGATGTCGAGTCGAATTGGAACAAAGGCGACCGTCGACTCTACCCACAACGCCACTCGACATCGACTTCTCTACCGACTCAGTTGGCACAAAACGAAGTCTAGGCCGATCGACGCGGATAAGCTACGGTTTCCCTGCCACTCAGCCCCAATTTTTTAAATAAAAAACTAAAACTAACATATTGAACAACGACGACTCCAATAAAGAGGAAAATAAGAGCAATCCACTGCTGCATCGAGAGTTTTCTCTTGAGGACGAGGACTGTAAAAATGGCAGTAGTTAGAATTTTCAATTGGTATGTGACCTAGAAATATGATTTTCCTTTATAAACTCCATTAAATTACCATGTAAGTGGCAGCCGGTAAATTATCAACAGCCACATAGAGGAGAAAATTTTGAATTGTATAGACGACGGCGGGCACAAGGACTTTTAGCGCATCTCGCCAATGATTGACAAATTGATCATAAATTTGGGCAAGACCTCTAAAATTAAAAACTCCTTTAAAAAAGTGTGACAGGAAGAATTATCCTGTTAAACGAAGGACCAACCTCCTCAAGCTTTTCTCTCCCAAACACACAAGGATTATACTGGCAATTAATTTGAAAATTTCTCCATAGAATACAGATATTGCCTGGAAATATTTCCTTTAAATGAAGAAAGAAGCATACCTTTAAAAATTTAGGCCTATTTCCTGTCATGGCATAGCGCATAAATAGAACTAGAGAAGTATTCTGCAGGACGAGGACCACCAGCGAGGTGTACTTGATAAACTTGTCATCTGAAAATATGCCCGTTTCCCTCGAAAACCAAAGATTTTTCGTTATTTCCAAAGTTCCAGCTGCATGGTCAGTTGACCGTCGAAGACCCAGACGCTGGTGGACGGCAGCTGTTCCCCCGTTCACTTCGAAATAAACCATTTCCCGATGCTCGACCCGAGAAAAAAACCCCGGGCAGACGTGTGATAGCGTGACAGGGATTATCGACAGATTACGCGAAAAGCGCAAAGGCAAAAATGAAGGGAAAACGGATAGGGGATTAACAGATGGTACAGCTACTTGCCGTTGGCCCAAAGTCATAGGGTCATCGAAGAGGTCAGGTGCTCCCCAGGTTGCAGGCGAATCTGCGAAAAATTCCCCAAAACATGGGAAAACCCGGTATTGTGGTACCTGCTTGAATTTCAGAGAAATTTTTCGAATTTTCAATGGAAATCGTCGAATTTCCGCGTTTTCTGGCCCAGTAGCATCCATTTCTCAATGGTTGGAATGAGAAGAACTCCGAGAGGTCTTTTTTACCCGAAATCGCATTAAAAATGGCTTACTTTTCCCGTCTCCAGCCATCTCCTGATCTTGACCGTGGCCTAATTGAACCCTATAAACACAGAGATTAGTAAAAATTGGAGAAGAATGAGAATTAGAGAGACAAGACAATCTACAAAACTTCTGGGTTAATTTTAGTCTACAGGGACAGGATATGTTAGGCGATTAGACCGAAGGCTTTTTTCTTTCTAAAATTGAAATAAAAATTATATATTTTACTCGTTAAAATGTACACAAACTGGCTATACAAGGCAAAAAAAAGTGAACCCAGAAAGAGAACAGGGAAAGAGAAAAGTGATAAGGCGAGATTGAGAAGACACACCATGTACTCGGGGGTGGAGGGGTTATCACAGGTTTTAAATAGAAAAAATACAATAAAATGGCGGAGGAAAAGGGAGAAGAGCCAAGGGAGAGAAAAAAAGAACCCAGAAAGGTTGACGAGACAGAAGCGAAACCTCGAGATTATGACTGATTACAGGTCAGAAATGACAGGTTGCGGTCGATTTTGACGGTTTTTTTGACGATTTTTGGTCAAAAAGGGGAGAAATGACGGATTCTGGACAAAAGTTACTGATTCTACAAAATCTACCCAGTTTTTGAGACTTTGACAAGATCTTTTAGACGATTTCCGGGAAAACAAAGAGTGAACGGTCCCGGCGGACAGAAATCGTCGAAAGTGGGCGGGATTTCAGCTCTATGAGACCATTTTTTTAAACAAAATATAGCCCCAGGGGTGGATGTTTGAGCTCTGAGAACTGTACAGAATAATAAAAACTGTAACGTTGGGAGAAAAATGGAATTTTCCAGATAAAAAAGCAGTTTCCAAGATGGATGGTGGATAAATTCGTCCGCTCAGTGTATTTTTTTGGAAGAGAGTTTCCCCGATTTTTGAGCAATAAAAAGATTCTGGAAAGACATTTTTTGTAGATTCAGCCCTAAACCAGGAAGCGGAACTGTTCAAATCGACTGCAGATATGAAAAACGGCCATAATCCCAGGGAAAATCGGGTCTCCTGCCATCTATTTCTGGTTCAAAACTACAAAAAATTGACTAATCTCTCCTTCTCCTCTCCATTTTTGGGGCAAATCCTGCACAAAATATACAAAAACTCATAAGAAAAAATCATAATGCACTGGGGAAGAAAGCTTGTACTTTCGGGTGAAAGCTTAGAGATTTAAAGGACATTTTAAAGGGATTTTTACCTATTGAAATATACAAAAATCAAGTGAAATCGAATAGAAAGAGGAGAGTACACGTTGGCAACTGTGTGTGACAATAGCCATCCGCTGCCTGAATAAACGAGCCACAGAGAGAGGCCAGCGAGACACAGACGAGCAATGTGTGTAACGTGGACCACGGGGAGACGGAGGGCAAAGGAAGGACAGCGCAAGCCACGTTTTTGAACGCCAGTTCCGGTGAGGATGACGGGGGTGAGACAATCGACACGCGACACTATCTGTTTATAAACGCGGTGTGTAACCGGGAAAAGGGAACGGGCCACGGTTTTGGGGTTTTTTTTGGGTGGAGAAAAGGGTAAAATCCATGAAAATATGCAGAAAGTGGCGGGCAATGTCTCTAGATCTGGGTATTTTGAAGAAAGTCGACCATCTCGACATGAATCGAAAAGATCGACGGATCACTTGATATGGAGACCAGGGTAGGTGGCAACAAAATCGGGGCTTCCAAAGAAGTTATTTATACCGTTAGAAAAAATGGAACTGTTCGTGGACATGCGAGCTTCTCTCTCCCGACCGCTCCTGCCTGTCTCGCATAAAAATATACTGCGAAAGGATCACAAAAATCGATGCCTACGGCCACCTCCCGCTTTCTATTCGATTCCAAATGAAGTTAAAAATTGGCGATTACGCCATACTATCAATTTTTTGCAAATTCAAGAAAAATTGTAACATGGCTTGGGAAGAAGAATAAAGGAAGATACTGAAAATGACTAAAAGAGCACCAATGGAGAAGGTCAACGACGGTTGGAATCCGAATAAATAAATGGAGCCAATGGTTGCCAGGATGATGGCAACTGATGTAGCGAAATTCTTGGCTATGTTGTCCGCGTATTTGATGCAAACGGCCACGGAGAGTCCTGAAACGAAATCTACTCATAAAATTTAAAAGATTCTGGAGGATCCACAGAGCCCACTAAATCGTGAACATCTCTTGTCATCGACAAAAGTTCAATTGGCGCTAGTCGACGGCAATCTTTTTCCCCAACACAAAAGCCATTTATTATGAGAAGAGTATCACGGTTCCACCAGCCGTCAGAAGTAAAAATTGCCTTTTATTTTTGGGAGGAAAAATGAAGAGCTACCTTGTCATGAAGAGGAAATTAAACGAGGGCTGTAATAACCACTAATCTTATCAACGTCTGTCTTTTTCTGGGTGGGAAAATGGCTTTTTATGTCCCTGTAGTAAGAAGGAAATTGCCCGGGGCAGCTACCAGCGAACAGGGGACACGCAACCGCCTGCAAGAGGACAGATGGCCAAAATAACGCGAGAAACTTGAAACTTTTTGTGTGGAAATCTTTCACCTCTGACTAATTTGGATACGGTACATTCAGTGGTAAAGGCCGTTTCGCAATTTTTTAATCCAAAATCAGGAGATATGACTCGATTACATAAAGATTCAAATAACCAACGCTTACCTCCAATTCCATACCAAAGTACAGTCAACCAAACGACCCAATCGAATCCATACATCAGCCCATTTTCCATGACGAATTTACCGTCTTGCACAAAAACTCCCAGAAAAGACGCTGGGACGGCAAAAACGCCCATTTGAATGTTCCTCATCCAAAGAGAAACAGGCGCTGACCCTTTGAGAATCTTTTCAAAGTAGATACCAGCAAAGCCGGATAAACAACAAGCTATTACCACCGCTAGGAAACCTGAAACAGTCCTTTAAATCAGCAGAGAAATTAAGTACCGACGAAGGGCTTCTGCCCGGCTACTGTGACTTCTTTAGCTGGTTGTAATTGGACCAAGGAGACGCCTATGAAGAGGACTCCTAGAGCTACCCTAAAATGGCGGATAATTTTTATTTAAAGGGAATTAACATACCATTGTACTCTGGAAAGAGATCTTCTCAATATTATGACGGTAAAAACAGCTGCTGTGAAGATTTTCAGTTGGGAAGTTATCTGAAAACGAGAAGATTCTTCTTAGGTGGCAATGGCAAATAGAAATGGCTCTTTTTCTGAGTTTTTATAGATTTGACAGAGCTCTACAAGGTGATTTATTATTCATACAAACTTATGGGGCAAATTTTTAAATAAAGGCAATTTCAACTGGGCGATCTCTACTAGAGTTGCCAGAAAAACTGACCATAAAAGTAGCTGCATCCAGGTGCGACGCCGCTACGTAGAATAAATTATTTTGAATAATATAAATCATAGCAGGAATACACACTTTTAGCGTGTCTCCAGGTTGTCGAACCACCTGACTCAATAAAGCATGGGGCAGCCTGAAAAATCAAGGGTATTTTTTCCAAAAAAAATTGGGCCTACCGACTAAATCCGCCCTCTTCTTGTGCTACTAAAAATAAACAAATGACACATTTAATGACTTCTGTTAAAAATACAGCTACAGTTGAGACGAACATCTCTTCGACCTCTCGAGCTCGAGAATATCTGAATCGATATATTCCAAGAAGGAAAGGAGCTACCGTATCAATAATGTGTGGATACTATTTTGAAGGGTCAGCCATACTAAGATAGCCGTCCTCATCTTTGAACTACCGGTACTTTCACGTCCCACAACGATTTTTCGAACCTGAAATGGGGATATATTTTGTTGGGATAGAAGATAGAAAAGATGGTGGAGAGCATTGCGATGCGCCCGCGGTCAAGTAAAGGACTCCTCCTGGTAGCCCAAAGGTCCGGGGTTCGTATCCGTGGTCCGTCCAGGAATTTCTGCTAAAATTTCCGGTACAAATTCGTGTCTACCATTGAATAAAATATTGTTTCCATGGATTTCTACCAATATTCTTGGATTATTATGGGACTCTGGACCAGGGATGGGCGGGTACCCGGATCCGGACCGAAAATCGACCGGTTCCGGTCCGGGTCTACCCGACCCGGAACCGACCCGGGTTGAAAAAAGCCGGTCCCGCCCATCCCTGCTCTGGACCCACTAAAATTTGGGTAACACAGCCTCTATCCCGGATTTTCCATCACCTCATTTCAAAGTTTCTCTATTTTAGATCTTTTGATCCCATAAAATTGCCAGTAATTTGATTTGTTTGTTGTCTGTTTGTGTAGTTCCCAGCCCCCATTAACCCGCGCAGGCCCTATCAATACAATGCCATCTCCCGCTTGTTGTTCCAGAGAATGTTTGTCTGACATTTTTTAACATGGTATGTGTTTCTTTATTGTCCATTGGTATCCTTCTCCCGACCACTGCTTCATAAACAAAAACAGTCTGAGATACACGACAAGAGATGGGCGTCCTTCACGTCACTAACTGGAATCACTTCTTGGGTATATAAGAATTGAGGAAGATGGTGGCGGAAGGCATTCTCCTTTAAAAAACACTTCCTACAGTAATCCCAGTCTTCATTTTTTTTATTTTTTTCAAAAATCCTCTTGTCTTCAGAAAATGATTGCCCTCCTTTTCCTCTTCTCTCTTCCCGCTGCCAGCGCCCTTCTCGGAGTCATTGGTACTCCTCAGTCCGTCGCTGTCAAAGGACAACTTCTGTGTAATGGAGCCCCAGTTCAAGGAGTCAAAGTGAAGCTCTACGATGTAAATACATGTAAGTTACAATAATTCCTGGCAGTTGGGAAGGGATAGAGGAGGAATCCTAAGATTGAGCCTATTTTGAGGGCAGGTGGCAAAAAAATCGGGACTTCGAAAGAAGTTATTTATACCGTTAGAATCAGCTCATCGTGACGAGTAAGAAAGTGTGCTCGGTTTTCAAAAAGTCATATGGTCAAAACGACCAATCAGGAGCGGGAGATCCCAAGGTTACAGAAAAGCCAAAGCAGATCCGTTTTCATAATTTTAACGTCTGTCCCATTTATTTTCTTACGGATATTCCCACAGTGGCCTCATGCAAAATTACAACCAGATCTAATAATTCCGGCTGTTTTCAGTCATCAAGGACAACTTCCTGGACGAGCAATACACAGACGAGAAAGGTTTCTTCGCCATCAAAGGAACCGAAACCGACATCACTACAATGGATCCCAAATTCAATGTAATCCTCGACTTTTATTTTATTTATACCAATTTTTAGATCTACCACAAATGTAACTACCACGGAATGTGCGAGCAAAAAGTCGAAATTGTCATCCCCGACAGCTACATTTCTAGCGGAAACACAGCGATGAAAGTCTTCGAGTTGGGAGAAATGGAATTGGGTGGAAACTTCAAAGGACAAAACACTGATTGTATCAATTAAATTCCCCAATAATCTCATATAAAAATTAATAAATTTTTCCGGTGTTTATTTCTGTTAAAAATAAAGTCAAGGACAAAAATATTTGTCCTGGGTCAAAAATACAGAAGATGAACGTGGAAAGAAGGAGGTGAAACTGGTTCTGGACCAAAAAAATCTGAGAATATGAATAACAATTTCTATGAGAAATTGAAAAGGGTCGAGAGAATCAACCGGAGGAGCGAAAACCGTGGGAAATTGAAGTTTTTATTCCCACGGTCTAGCATGGAAGATCTATTGGTACTGGGAGATTTCTGATGGAGATTCAGTCTACCAAACCTTGAATATCACCTTTGACTGACGCGGATTGGAGTTTATAATGGCAAAATCTAGGAAATATCCTAATGGTTGCCCTATCAGAAGAAGGGTAAGCTTGAAATAAACAGGAAAAGCGATGCCATTTGAGCAAGGTATTGAATTTCTAGGAAAAGATTTCAATTTGGTAAAAAAAGGAGCAATGTCAGGAAGCTGGCAGTTGCCCAAGATGACAGGGATCCTATCTGGCATCGAGAACCAGGCGATTACGCCATTATTATGAGTTCACAAGACGAAAACTGAATAAGAGATCGGGAGATACTGGAATTGCCCTTTTTTGTTGAGAATGTTGAAAAGCGGCTAGTAAAGGAAGAGATGAAAGAGACTAGATGGTAGTCCGGATAAAGAATAATTCAACACAGAAGGAAAGCGTCAAGGAACGGGAGAGATAATATCAGACCGGGTGGATATCTGTTGAGAGGGATGGTCGAGACAAAAAAGAGATTTCTATCGATGTCCGGAGGTGTCTGGAATGGGCAGCTGGCACAAAAGGACAAAAAAAGGAGAGAGAGGAAAACGTACAGGTGGTCAGTCGGCGACTATTTCAAAGGGCGAGAGCAAGAGTGCAAGGGGAGATTCACCCCCCGGGTCGATAAGCACAGGGAAACTCACTTTGATAAGGATGACTGGCAAGGGCTAGGTGAGGTAAATCTTATTAAAAATGAACCGAATGCATCTTCAAATTCTCATTGATCCCTTTCTTATTGCCATTCCACAATGGGACGGCTTTCCAAAAAATTTCCGACCACGTCTTTTAATGGTCAGAGACTTTACAGACCTCAGAGGGTTGAACGAATTATTCGTCGGCCAGATTTGAAACTCAAGAAAGGTCGTGGTGATCCGCTGCCGAAAGTTTATGGGTGTGGGTTCGGCGAGCTTTCCTCCATTATAGAAGCAGAGAGCTGACTTCCAATACATCATAAAACCATTTTTATTTGCATTTTTCTAGTGATTTCAACATGGTCTTATAGGGGAGATCGAGCTCTATTAGCTTGTATAAAAATTAGCTCAGGAAGTTTACAAAAAATGGCAACCCACCGGTATTTTATGAAGCATCGGCTCCATTGACCTCTCATCGCCTGGCCCATCCTCCAGATCTTCTCCCAAAAGGGGCGCCTTTGACATGTTCTGTAAATGAATTAAACAATTAAAAACACAGAAAAACATGTGAAGTATAATGAGGAATTGCCACACACAGCCTAGAATAATAGAAAGTAGACGAATTTATACAGAAAGAGATCAGAGATGGCCATGGCGAACGAGCCATGGATTGAGACGAGTGTCACCGCCACAGACTTCCATTTTGACGACAACACAATCCCGATGTTTCTGACAGATTGGACCACAGAACCGACCTGAAATCGGCGAATGTTTATGCAGAAAACTTCTTCTTTGGAAATGACCGCCCAGCCATGTGGAGAATTTTGATCTTCCCTTCTTTTTGAAGTCTGGTGGCTGACTATAATCAATAAATTTTCGTTTATATAAGGAAGGGATTGCAGATTATAAGCGAGGAAACTGGGCTCCTTCCCCTCCGTTTATTTAGTGCGACAGACTAGAAAAAGACAGCCAAGAGTGGTGGGTCGACTCGACTTAGGTCGAGAAGAGTCGATGTCGAGCGACAAGCACGATGTCTCCGTCGATTTCGAGTGAAATTGACACCGCCCAGCGTCAAGTTGACTTTAGCTTGGACATCGACGTACAATTTCCTCGGTAAAGACTTAGGAATTGTCAAGGACTAGATGGTCGACTAGTTCGAGGCTGATCTCCGCCCTTGTTCGCTTACGTCGGAGCTGAGTCGACAGCCGATGTCCTATCCCTACTGGTTATTTTTCTCAGCCAGTTCAGGATATCCCTGTAGTTTTAGTATTCCCAAGTTCAAAACAAAGTGGAAACTGTTTTGTCGCCTTGTCCCGCTAATAAAACTAATGCTGTCAAGATCCGATGGCGGATATCCCGAGCGCTAGAGTCGGGCAACTTGGGGAAGGGAGCGTCGATTGAAATCTCCTTTAAAATCCTGCCCTTTAAAATATCCAAAAATCGATGTCAAATACTCACTGTTACAATCTTCGCAGGGAGAATGGCACCCGGGACAGAGGGGCTGTAGACAGTCACAGATCAAATAGGCTTCGCCTCCGATGACCAGTCGTCCTTCGACATCATGGAACAACTTCTCTTTTTCTTCTCTCTTTGGCTCCCAATCTAAAGAACTCTTTAAATGGATATTTAAATAACCTACCGGCAGCTCTCTTAGCCCGGGCTTTTCGATCCCTGGAGGAACCGGCGAATTCCTGTCGCATGGCTTCTCCCGGCGCAGAGAATCGCAAACTTTGTCGAACTTTTTCCATTTTCTTTTGTTTTTCTAAAATCATCTTATTTCCTAGTTTTTTTTTCGTCATCCCACCGATGTCAATTGGATCGTCATTGCATCCGGGAAAATAGACAATATTCTCATCATCGTCGTCCACTTTAAATGGCTCCTGATTACTGGTGGCCGACTGTTCCTGCTCAGAATCTTCGTAATCCTAGAAATGCCACAGAAATCTTTTGAAAATAGAATGGGAAATGACTCACATCATCGTCAAGTTCGACAATTTCAGGTAGATCTTGATTGGCTGACGGGGTAGGATTATCTAGGCCCAGGAGATCCAATAGACGATCATTCATAGACATTTTTTGCTTGCTCTAAAACTCTAGAATCTTTGTGGGAGCTAAGAAAAATATAGAAAATTTATAGAGGCCGAAAGGAAGCGGAAATTTGGGTGAAATCCCGCTTTTCAGGGGAAAATGGCGTCTAGAAAGATCTCTGGCCGCTTCTACACACCCGTAAATTCTTGGCGGGAAGACAGCTTACTCTTTGAATTATTCAAGAAAATTAGGAGAAGACAGGGAAAAAAAGCTGCCGAGATGATACGGGTATAGGGACGGACGAGGATGGCTGGACAAGTGAGAAGATTTGGCTCTGTCAAGTTTTCCAGAGGAAAGTAAATATTTTATTCAATTAAACCGGGCAAAAATTGAGAAGGATATATTTTTATAAAGTCGCTACGTGTTACCACCGGCCATAAAAATGGAAATTTTCATGGTTGGCGGTCACCAGCTAAGCAAATATCATAAAAATTTGGAATCCAATCAAAAATGGCTAGGAAATTTACTTTTTACAGTTAAAAAAAACAAAATTCTCTGATTGTCATGAATAATTGAAGCTGGGCCGAGATGTTGATAGATAGGGAGAGAGAAAAGGCGATCGCCACGTTTGGGGAGAAATCTCCGCTCTCGTCGACTCTTCTCATAGGAACAGCGGGGAAAGAAGAGGCAATTGACACAATTGATTACGATTTTTATTTCTGGTAATAAAGGGAGAAAAGGAGATTTGGAGTAGATCATATAAGGAAAAATTTGAGGAGTGTCGTGTTGGGGTTGGAGCACATTTGCCATGGGAGAGAGCCGGGAAACGTGGCAAAATTATTTCATTTCCAAGAGTTTACTTCTCATTTCAACTTTACAATAATTTTTCAAAAAATAACCAAAATACTTATTGTATACCTCAAACACTTTTTGATATTCTAAAATCATTCAATATTTTGAAAAAAAAAACAGACAATTTCAATTTTAGACATCAAAAAATAACAAGAATAATTAGCTGCAGATCGGCGATATAAATCTTTCTATTAGCAGTTAAGAATACCTGATTCATGAACATTTGTTGATATCTATCTACGGCATCTGCAGGCTAATAGTCGATGAACACCAGCTGCAGATAAAAATTCCTGCTTTCCTTCAAGAAATATGTCTTCTTCGACTTAGAAACTACCTAAAGGAAAAAAAAACAAATCCCACTGCGCTATTTTTCATTTTAGGTATACCTACATAATCAAACCGAAATCGCCGTATGTTTATTTATTTTTATGTGCTTTTTATCAAGAAGGATATGTTTGTTGTTCAATTTTTCTTGGTAGGATGCATTCTGTCACTGAAGGTCCTGAAGAAAGTGCTTCTATTCGGGCCGACGGTCAGCAATTTGCTAGTATCCTTGACATCTGACGGCGTATGGGAAATGCTATTTGCACTGCGATCAGCAATGCTTACAGACTTCTTCAGTTCTTTGCCTTTCTTCCGCTTGGTCTTCTTCTTTTTCTCTCCTTCATCCTCCGTTACAGTCCTTGTTCCCGGCTCGACAGACTTTTGCTTCCTCGGAGAGGCGATATCCGGCTTCGGCACTTTGCATACTGGCGTCAATCTGTAGCGGTCCTTCATCTCACGGATACGAGTTGCTTCACGAGCTCCTATTTCACAAGCATCATCACCCATTCCAATCACTTGAGGAGCTTCAAGTCTGGCAGCTGTGAGTGAAGCATTTGGGCTGCTGCGAAGAGTAGGCGGACGCTCTACCAAAAAAGTGCACTTCTTCTTGAACGTCAAACTTTGGTCGATTGCTAGACGCACTTCGTTTCTTGTCAAATTCTTCATCTGAAAAAATATGAGTCACAATATCAAAACAAAAAGAAATCAGAATCCGGATGTTTAGATTTGTGCAACAAATTTGCCGTCGAATATCTCTCGTGTACATCGATCAAAGCTTTTGGCTCATATTGAAGCTCGACAAATCGATAAAATATGCTTTGAAATACAAACAGTAGCTAATTATTGACGTTCTAAACATCCGGACCCTGATTACAATAAAACAAACTTACCGGCACTTGCTCCACATCCAAAACTCTATCCTTGAAGATAAAACCATGGGCTGCATTCTCTTTCGGCTTGATATTTCGCACTAGACCACCTCTGGCTATATCAGCTCCTAATCCACGTGGTTTACCAGTTAGTTGATGAATTTCTAAACAAAAAAAGGTTACACAAAATCAGCAAAATATAAACATACCAACAACAGCATAGCTGTAATTCTTGACTTTCTTTTTAGGTTGTCTTTCTCCCATATGGGTAATATTCCATGGCCTTACAACACGTAAAGTTCCTCCACTTTCAGTAGAAATGCTCTTTTTGAAGTCAGCCAAAGTTAGGATTGGAGTGCCATTGATTTCGAGAATTTGATCGCCAACCAGAAGATAGGGAAAAAATGGTGAATATGGGCTGATTGAAATTACAACCAGGGATAAGGTTAACGGCATAGATGCTTCCACATGTTGATAGTCTTGAGGAATTTCGTAGTCCACATCAACAACATGAAAATATGTTGGAGGAATGAGCGTCTTCGAGACAGCTGGTTGTATGGATGCTACGCTTTCACTTCGTTTAATTTTTATTGGGCTCAGAGCATCAAATGAGCGTTCTTCCACAGTTGCATCCAATATCAAACTGCCACTTCCAGATTTCTTCACAGGTTTTTGTTCGCCTTCATCACATGTGCGCATTCCATCTTCTTCGGAAGTATCTACAGAGCGATTCTTCGAGCGTGGCTTTTTCTTCTTTTGAGTAGACGGCTTCTTGCGAGGTGTAGAACCACTTTTTGCCATTGCAAGAAAAACAATGGCTACATTTCATTGTTGCTTCTTCCTAACAGTTGAAAAACCTGTCACGGTAGGATATTTTTACATTTATATCTGAAAAAGCAAAGATAAAATGATAACTGATGAAAGGAGTAGAGAAGATAAGAGTAAAAGAAAGATTGGTAGTACTGCAACTGGCAACACCATTCGCGCGGTGTTTACAATCTCGTTGGATTTTATTTATTTTTACGCATTTTTCGTTTCTTTTCTCATTTTTATTGTTTCTTTGTTATTTCGAAGCGTTTTACAGCTTGCTAACTCTCTTTTTCGATTATTTTTTATATAATCCTTGGCTTATTTCTTTTATGAATGCCCCTTACGGGTGCGGCTGAGAGGACGTGGCTCGTGCAGTAATTTATATTCACGTAAAGTGGCAGTCAACAACTCAGGAGTCTTTATTGACTCACCAGATGGCTGCGCCCCTCTTCGCGGGGCGTCCTTCTAGGAAACCCAAACATCAAAAAATAAGGTTTTCCTCATCTAATGGACTCGAATGACACCTATCTTCCCGGTGAATTGCGAAATTCCCTAGCTACGCAGCCAAATCGTGACATTTGATACTCAGTCTCGTTTAAATGAAAAACCATCACCGTAATCGGCTTCCTCACACTGAGAGGAGTCGAACGGTACCTATTTTGTTGAAAAAGAGCGAAAACTGACACATACGCAGCCAAATGGCCCATTTGATACTCAGTCTCATTTAATGAAAAAATAAGTTGTAGATTCTGACTCCCCAGGCTGAGAGCAGTCGAATGATACTAATTTCGCTGCGTAACGATGAGAAATGAGAAATACGCAGCCAAATGGTGCATTTGATACTCAGTCACACTTATATTGCGAAATAATTATAGAGGAGCCATAAACAAAAAAGCAAAAATGTTTTGAGCACTTTTGTCACCGGCGGGGATCGAACCCGCGTCGTTTATTTGGTGCGCGCGCCTTAGACCACTTGGCCACGATTTTTCGACATGTCAACGCACACACACACGGACACCATAGCGTTTTAGTAGTAAGGGATATAATGCCAATAATGATGGATCCACCCTTGACATTCTAAATTCATAGAAACAATAAAAATGAGAAAAGAAACGAAAAATGCGTAAAAATGAATAAAATCCAACGAGATTGTAAACACCGCGCGAATGGTGTTGCCAGTTGCAGTACTACCGAAAGATTTACAAAGAAAAAAAATACCATAGAAAAAATACCCATTCAATTATGCGAGCTTTCTAAATGCAGATGCAAACGTTACAAGCAGCGTTTATTGTATAAAATAGCTAGAAGTTACTTGTTTTGGTGTCTGCTTACTTATGAAACGGAGGAATTAGAAACAAGATGAAGGCAGCAGTTTTCAGAACGAGAAGCATTTTGACAAGCGAAAGAATAAAATAAACGTGCGGATGAAAATGACTGCACAACATTGTTCGAAATTGAATTTTCAGTCAGTGAATTCATTTTTTTCCCTAAAATTTTGTTGTTGCTGTTTTATTGCATCTCTTCCTGTATTCCTTGTATTTTTTGTAATTATTATTCTGTTTCAGGATGTTAAGTAAAACAGAGAAGAGGAAGATGACTAAGTTGAAGAAGAAAATTAACGAATTGTTTATAATGGGAGAGATAACTCAACAAGAAGCAGAAGCTATGGCAGCAGGTGAAATGGAAATGCCTGGAACTAGTAAAGAAGATAATACTACAGGAAAAGGTATGTTTTTATTGTTTTTGGTATATTTTTGTTGTAGAACGAACTTCTAATGATAATAACAATATGGAAGAAATTGCAGCTATCAACAAGAAACTTACTCAAGCTAGAGAAAAGAAGCAGCCTGGACCTATGCTCAATTTAACATTGGAAAAGTTGGGTGGTAGCTATCTTTCGCATCAAGGTAAGCATTGAGCTATGGAATGATTTGAAATTTGTTCTTATAGAAATTCGCGATCTCATGCAATTCTCTGTTATTGGTCCAGTCGTAAGCAAACCGAAGTGGGCATTTTTTCGCCCTTGGAAGTCGACTTCACAGACAATTCTTCTCCGGGTGAATTGTCCCGATGATTACATCGTAAGCTAGCTATTCTTACAGTTTTACATTCATTTTCAGGAAAATAATCAATATAGTTTCAAATTCGTTGATGATTTTTTCTCTAAGAAATGGATTCGGATGCATAAAGAAGTCGGAGAACGTGTGGAATTTTGGAAGCACATGATTAAAGTACCTGTGTCAATTCAAGAGCAAATTAGAGAAAAAATTGTCAAGCTTAAAAATGCTGAAACATCCGGAGAACCTGTATCGAAAATACTCAAGAAGGAGCTCATGATGACAACATCAGATATGGTTGAAAACGATTACCCATGGCCTGTTGGTGAAAACATTTGTACTAAGGATAGGTAAGTTCAAATCATACCAGTGTTGCACATCATCCCACACCAGAGAGTCAAATGCGTACCCTCTTCCGCAGCATATTAGCAGCCCCTTTTTTAAAAACATATTTTTTTCAGTTCGTTTTGCTAGTTTCTACATTGCCAACATGTTGCGTACATAGCATTGAAATAGTGGAATTTAGAGTAATTCATAAGTCTAATTGGTTTAAATTCCAACAACATTCTTCGGCCCATGTTTTTGTCAAAGTTTCGGCCCACTTCTCTTCCAAAAAATGTTCGTCCACTGCGCATCGTGCCTTTAGTTATGTCGAAACTTGTGCAACACTGATTCAACTGTTATTCTATACATTCTTTTTTTGATCCAGATATAAACCAATTACTGCTGATTCGCCAGTATTTTTCCTGGATTGTGAAATGTGTAAAACTGGCAACAATGTTAGCGAATTGACAAGAATTTCACTAATTCGAGAGGATGGAAGCATCGTCTTCGATACTTTAGTCAAGCCTTATAATGAGATTACTGTAAGTTTTTTGTCTTTCTATTACCAATTTGTTTAGGATTATGTAACAAAATTTTCTGGTATTACACCTGAGATGTTAGAAGACGTTGATGTTAGATTATCCGATGTTCACAAAGCTATTCGTGCTGTATTACCACCAGATGCTATAATTTGTGGACATTCATTAGAATTTGATTTCCGTGCTATGAAAATGTGCCATCCGTAAGTGTTTCTAATTTATTTATTTAAACTGCTCCAGATATTGTATTGATATTGGTCTCATTTATAATATATCTGGTAATCGAAGAATTAAAACAGCTCTTAGAACGCTGGTTTATCTCTTTCTAGGAAAAGATATTCAGGTAATTTCAATTAGATGCAACTTTTTATGTTATAGAATTCAACGGGTCATTGTTCTGTCCAAGACTCTCATGCTACATTGGATCTGTTTCGTTTGAAAACAGAAAATGGATTAATATTTGGAAATGTGGAATTTGGCTGGAATTATGATGAGTGGAATAAGAAGAAAGATGAAGAAATGCGTGCTCGAATAGATGAAGAGATGAGAAAAGCTGAAATAGAAGAGGAAATACCAAAAAAGAAGAGAAGAGTTGAATATCAGTTTGTGCTCTTATAGAATCTAATGAAAATATTCTTTAGGCCATTTTTATGTCAATGTGGACGAAAAATAAACATCGAATGCATCGTCGAGAACTGTCGATGTCAGAAGGCGCCAGCAAATAAATGCATATTTTGTCTAAGTGAAAAAGAGCCTGTTCCTTCTGAAGACAGTTGGATTGATTGGGGGTAAGGCTTCATAATTTTTCTAATAAGATGCTTTTGCAGGAATTCTTTGCTCAAAAATACTGGTGATAAATATCGTCCACTTGCTTATTACTTATGCGATAATCAAAAGACGGTGATGTTTGGTTATGAAAATTGCAAAAAGACTACGGTAGAAAATACCAAAAAGTAAGTTTTTCTATCGCTCTTGTTATTTTACTTTTTTTTTCAGTTATACTTTTCGAATACCGTCAAAATTTGCCTCATTAGACGAATATGTCAAAGAAGTATCTGGTGATATGTTGCAGTACAAATTATCCATGATTGAACTAGATTATATGAAGAGAGAAGATGAGGTAAATTGCTTTTTCAAGTGTTTTATTTACCCTTTCTGTTTAGTTAATTGCACTTGCTGATACCGAAGAAGGAAGTGAAGAAGGCGAATTACCTGGAGTCATGCCAATAGTGGTTAACGAAATTGATGGACATCTTCAAAAGATTATCGAAAGCGCCGCCAAGTACAGCCTCATAATATTAATATTATCAAGTCCTGCAGCTTCTGTTTGTTATCTTAAAGTTAAGCCATAGTTTTTTATATTGTTACTTTGTTTTGTTATAAAAATTTTACTTTTATTGTTTATTTCTACTCCATTTTTCTTTTGACTGCATTGCTTGATCCATAAATTTAGTCTACTCTTCTAGAATGATATAATCTTTTGGTTATTACGAAAGGATACGTTTTCAAGCAAGATTGTAACGAGGAATTTCATCCTCTGCGAATCTTTATTTACCCGAAAAATTTGCTAAATTTCCATTTTGCGCCTCTTCAATTTATCCTATCGAAATATTGAAGCAGTGATTGTGATTATGCCAATCATTATAATAATACGTCACTGTTCACAGCACAAAAGATGTTGTCTTTCAACTTATTTCATGTGGAATAATTTCTTATCTCCTTTGACTTCAGTTCCTTTTTGATTTTTCGAGCAGACAACGACATTTTCATTGAGTTCATTCGCCTTCCTCTTCAAAGATTGCTTGCATAAAATTTTTATTCGAAAAGTTCTAAAAATTCCAGTAAAATTCTCAATAATTTCTTATTTTCGTGGGGGTGGTTCAGCACATGTTCACTGTCTGATTTAGTTCAGGTGAAAATAAACACCTGCCTCTATGACTCAACTAATTTTTCGAATTATGATCTTCTGTTATTATATTCAGGCTATTTTTCTATGAAGTTAGCTTATATTCAACCGCAAAATTTGTCATATCTCGAGCCTTGGTTCATTTTCGAGACTGTACTTCTTGTCTTGAATATTATAATATTTATTGTATGGATTATTATCGTCGCCAAGGCTCATCTTCATATTAATTTGAAGGTAAGATGAGCTGTAAAAAATTAGAAATAATTTCTGCGCTAATTTTCTAGCCAAATAAAAAAAATAAAATTTTATTTACTAAAACAGTTTGCAATAGAAAATGTTCATTTTCTATTTGTTTGTAATTTCATCAGTTGCTCTTGTATTTCTCCTTTTCTTGCTCATTTTCTTTATTTTACTAATCTAAATATCATTTAGGAAATAAGAAAATACAAATCATAGAATGCAAGCAAAATAGTAAAAATTTACCGAAAAATAAGGATAACTGTCATTTTCGCTAGTAGCAGCTTTAGCGTTTCGTTCAACGAATTTTCCAGTTTTTCTTGATTTTCTAATTTTCTTCCTTACAGATTCTGTCAATAGCTGCTCTTGTTGAATATTTTCCCTGTATGGCAGCCCGATTTATTATTTTAGCCTATCAAGAAGGATTCTTGCCTCCACCGGTCGACCCTTGTACGTCTCCATTTCTTATTTTCCTCTCCCTTATCCGTATGAACATGCTGGTTCTCTGCATGTGTTTGTATGTTCTTTTCCCTTTAAAATTTTTTTCCTTCAATTCCAGTCCTCTTTGGCTATTTTTCGAGCGGCAATTGGCCATGCACTTCATCCAAGACTACGAGAAATGCCCCCGAATTTGGATTTCCCTTTCTATCCTCATTTTAGCTACAGGATACGTCTGGATTAATATTTCCCTCTTCACGACAGGTAGCTTGAAGTCAAAAACAAAAAATGATCTCTATTCAGAATGGATACATTGGACATGGCTGGCAGCCGTAACTCTCGTAATGGGATTCGTCGGCACTGTTGTGAGTGACCACAGATAATTGAAATGTTTTTATTCAGATGTTTTGCCAATTGGAGAAGAAGGCGAAAAAAATGCAGAAAGAATTGGGCAAAGTTGGGAAGAAAAGTATCGTCGACTACAGTCTGAGCTTGAGATTTCAATTGGAGGAAAACTTGTGGTCATGCAAGGTAATAGTCGACGGGAAATGACCGTAGAAGAGGAGAACATGACCGACGGGGCATACAGTTGTCGAAGCGAAGGCATGGCGAATGGCAATTAGGCGGTTGACAGGGCGACATGGCCGGGAGGACGTCGTCGACGGAGATGCCATGGTCAAATAGAACATGACCGTCGACTGCAATGACTCGCCTAGTGGAGGCAACATGGTCGGCAAAGAAGGCCAAATCAGATGGCGCGATAGACAGAAGGAAACATGTTGTCGAAAACGATCACTTTATTGCCGGATAATCGGCCAAGGAATTTCGTTGTCGCCTCATCTCACCTTTCTTTTTTTTTCGTCGACCAAATCATCTTATTGGCAAGGGCATCGTCGATGGCGCAGGTAGACGAGTCGTTGCGGAAGAATTGAATTAACGTGAATGGAACAAAGATGTCGGCATTGATGAGATAGCTGAGGAGGTCGTCAAGGTTGCTTCACAGTGGAGGACGACATGGCCACTCTTTTGATGACTTTACCGTCGAATGATAATTCTTTTGAAGCTGACTGATATAAGCTGGTAACTTAGGGTAATTCGTTGCCGGGTAGTAAGCATTCTCGACGATCATTCCAGTATCGGTGAAGATGGTCACGTCGAGTGCGACGGCGACCAGGAGGGCGATTACTTGTATATCCCTCCATTTCAGTTGATCCGTAACACCATTTTCCTCTTCATTTTGATCAATTCCCTCGGTACAACTGCTTTCGCCGCTGCAAATTTGGAAATAACCGAGCAATTTCTCCAACCCGACATCATCCAGCTCTTGGATTGTCTCTTCAATATCTGCATAGCCATGTATGCTGCTTTTTCTCCCATTTTGAACAATTTCCCGTTTAGAAATGGACCAATAATCGCTCTGGGAACAGTTTTCTACAACGACTATTTGGTAAATTTGATCAAGACGATGTTCTTCGGAGTAGAGAAGTCGAAAAAGCCAGAGCCAGGTGAATTGTATTTCGAGGCATTGAAGAGACAATGGAATTTTGACAATATTCAACCACCAAGAAGAAAAACAGCCATTGTTCCTATTTAAATTTCATTTTTAGCAAGATTACTATAATATATATTTCATATTCCTATAAAAATGAAGTACTTGTCTGATGTTGATCATTCTGTGAAATGTTCTTGTTCAGATAATAAAAATGCTTGAGAAAGGGGGAAAACAAGGGCAACGACCACCACCGTCACCAAATGTTCATTAGCCAGGGGGATACAAACACATGTGATTGTTGCATTTCTTGACCTTGAACTTCCCCTGATATTATTTTTCATTTCCCAGTGGCCGATATAGCCTATAATTCAGCTGTTTTTCGATCCCTTTGAAGAAGCGCAATTTTTTTCGCGCTTGACTAATCTCTCTTCAATGACCACTAATTAAAATAAGGGCTGTCAGCTATCTTCTTCACCTGTTTCTCTTTCCTCATATCGGTCATTTTCCTTCTCAAAATCCTTTAAAATAAAAACTTCGTCAAAAGACCTCGGTATTCCCCGAAGAGACGCCCTTCGACCGTCGCCATCACCTGTCCATTGACGATGGGCAAGCTTACACCTGCTCAGAATTATCCTATTCATCATATTATATCTTATACCGAAATGTACATAATATTTTTTGGTTTGAATTCCATTAACTCGAAGTGGTTTCCCTAAACGAGCAGCTTTTCTTAGCCGCGAGCCGTCGACGAGGTGAAAAGTTATCCGACTTTAAAAATTCGTCTTTTCTTGATATTTTCATGAAGAACTGCGTGTTGTAAATTGTAGAGCAAGCGCTGGGTTATATTCTGATACCAAGCATGCCCAATGCAATGCAGAAATAACCTAAAATTGAATTGAATGAACTTCAGTTAGGAGTTCTTCCTTGGCCAATTCCAGTCCTTACTTCATCTACAGTAATTCAACCATAAAACTAAAATTTCTCGCTAAAATTCTCTACAAGACTATTTCCTCCTTATACTTTCCACTTCAGATGCGCCTCGAATATTACCAGCTAGTCGACTCTCCTCTGCTCTACACCCTTCTCAAAATAGAAATCAGCCTGATGTCTATAAATGTCGCCGTCTATCTCGTCATATTCTATGTAATCCTACGGACTCCTTTCCACCGTAACCTCCAGATTTTATTTCTATTGGTTGTTATTTATTTCTATTGCCAGATGGCTGCTCGAGGTGTCACTATAGCCGCCATTATTGGACTAATTTCTGTCAATCCACAACATCCAGAAGAGAATTACATCGTCGTGACCGCCAGCTTCGGCCGGATGTTCTTCTTTGCTGTCGTTTCTTTCGCGTAGGTTACAGTATATTTCCCCTGGTCTATTGAAGTTAATTGAGCCGCTTCAATAGGAGTTGAGATTATTTGGCGGAATAATTTGATTAGCATGAAGTCATTGCAAAGAGAAAAAAAATTTTTTTTAACGATGTCACCTTTTTCAGAGCCTCGTCCTTTTATTTCGAGCGTAGAGTGGCCACCATTTTCCTCGAAGATTATGAAGTCAAGCAGCGTCTTTATTTCTCATTTTTGATTGGTCTTTGGATGACTGCCGGTTCCCTTCTAGCCGCTTACGTTGTCATCTACGGTATTTTCCCTACCTTCCCCTCTATTTACCCTTTCAGACCTCGTCCATTGGATAATATTAATAATTGTGACGATAGTTCAATCGGCTTGGATTGCATTTCGCTTTTTATGGCTCGATAAATATAACAATAAACTGCTGAGACGATTGAACCGGGGCAGGATCCAAGACGGGCGATATAGTTTGAGTATACGATATCAACTTGTAGAAAATATACGAGTAATGAAGGTAAGGACATAAAATTATCAGAAAGGCCATAATTCCAGCTAATGAAATATACATTTATTATGATGATTGTGGTAAATATTTCAAGTTGTGGTGTGTATTTGGCTGCTAATTTGGATTCTATCCGCCAGGGAGATCCCCAAGTCTGGCAGACCCTCGACATTGTTTTTAATATTATTGTTAATATGTAAGTTAGGTGACCAGAAGGAAAAGGAAAATGTTTCAGAGACGGGTATCTTGTTCCCTTGACGGTTCTCGTGGTGGATGACACTTATAAGAAAATATTAAAGGAAATGAAAGCCCTCTGTGAGTTATTTCTTGCAAAAAATGGGGAAAAAATCAGCCAAACAGAGGAAAATCGCTGTTTTCTTGAAGAGGAATTGTATCAGAAATTTATGGCATAATATTCTACACCATAAACTGCCAACTAAGCACTTTTTCGAAGCAGAAAAGTCGATTATCCAACGAACAAAGCGCCACCAAGTTTTGAGCAGATCTGCCTGCCTCCCGCCACCGTCCACCCATTATTTATCCTTTTTTTCAGCTTGGATAGTATTTTGGTACCATCCACCGATGGACATTCTCCCCGCAGATGAAGAAGCAGGTGTCTACTTCAGCAGCTTAAAATTACAATGGGAAAATGGCAGCAATCGATCGAGTTCACCTTCACCGAGAAGAATTTTATCCAATCTTCTCAGAAGAAAACAACGAGAAAAACAGAAATCGACTGTAGGCAGCCATTAGACAAATACAGAAAATGGGAATGAACTATTTTCCAATCAAAAATCTACTCGACAATGATTTTCTCAAAAAGGCCGGAAGCATGCTCACTAGGTTACCATTTTTTGAAAATGGAAGATTGAGGTCAAATTATCTGCCAGAGGGGTTTTTTTTTCTGAAGGCAGTGAATTTTTAAAGAGTTTGGTTCAATTTTGCCTTTCCTCGCTGTTTAGCCAGGAGTTTGTGGTGGAATAGGAATGAGTTACTTGTCATTGACTGATGGGGAAAATAACGGCCACCTTCAAGGAGGAATTTGCTTTTGAGGAAGGCGGGGTTTTTCTATTTCTGGGCGTTGTGGTGAAAAACATCTGCATGGCGCAACGTGGTGTCGCAAACCAAACGAGGAAAGCGGGTTCGATTCAACTTTTTCTTACAAGATGGTTTTAGAAAAAAAAAACAGGTCGCTAATAACGAGAATAATTTTAAAAACTGCATAAATGGTGATCTCTTTTTAAAATATTCATTTCAATAATATTATTTCTATCTGAAAAGTTGCTCAGATTACGAAAAACTATTTCAGCGAATGCTACAATCTGATTCTGTTTTGTGATAAGAAAATATATCTAAAAACATTTATTTATAAAAACATAAACAAAATTTGACAAGCAATAATTAAACCTACTGTTCGTGAACAAAACAAATCATTTACAATGTTGATTTGGAGATATGGCGTTAAACTTATTTCTTTCCAAACATGTTGGCAAATGTTCCAGCAAATGAATTCATCTAAAACAGCAAATTATACAAAATAAAAATCAAAACTCACATTGAGCCATGCGTTTATCTTGTCGCTGCGGTCAAACATTCCAGAAAATTGGCTCAAGGTAGGAGACTGGTCCGGAAAGATGAAATGATTGGACGAACCAACACAAGGAGGAGCAGAAAATGGCGGCGGTGAAAATGGCGGAGCTGAGAAAGGCTCAGGGGCAGCTAAAATTACAATGAAACATTTACTAATTATGAAAAATAAATTTACGTTGCTCTGCAGGTACCCAAATCTGTTTTACCACGCCGCGCTTTGGAATCTGGAGCGGTGGAGGTCTCCTAGACCGTCTTTGTGCAGGTGGAGGTGGAGCCAAGAAGGGCGATATTGGTTCTTGCATACTAAAATTTGAACATGTTAATAAAACAAACAAAAGCTAACCTCTGCCAAGATGGAATTATAGGTGCATGATTTTCGGAATCGAACGAATTCCGGCGGAACTGCTGCACGTAGTCACGATCAAAATTGAATAAATCTTGTTTAGCACGCTCAAAACCAGCTGAATGAGGTGGTTCGGCTCCCATAGTTAATTGTGATTCTCTGAAAACAAAGTAAAATTCAAACATTTTAACGTAAACAAACCTAAGAGTACGGATTCCAACTTGTTGCCCTTTCAAAGTAAAATAGTCGATGTTATCCAAGCAGAAGATGACGGATTCCATTCGGCGGAATACAATGAGAGCATGTTGAGGTGTCCCATGTACGTTTTTGAAAATAACCTTTTCAATTGGACCGGCCTAAAAATTAACAAAATAAAGTGTAATTAGAAAAACACTTACTCTTTGGAATAGAGTGAATAAATCATCTTCGGTTGTGGCTCTTGAAATATTATTGACGTAGATCGTACGATCTTTACGGTGTGTTGGGATTTCCATCATTTCTAATGTTCTGAAAATTACGGATTACTGCAAGACGATGAAATAAACAAAGCTATAAAAAGAGAACAAGCTACACCAAACTATTTCAGCAAAAACGAATGCGTTCGTCAAATACAATTTTTAATTTCAAGCAGGTTGATAGTATTATGACTGCTGATTATTTTTGATATTTTTTTGCATATTTTTCAACAACTTCTATGCAGAAACTAGCAGCAAATGCATGAAAACAAAAAGAACGAAGGATGAAACTTGCATTGTATGCAATTTTGCGGGCACAGTAAGGGTTTGGCCGGATTTTACTTATCCGCACTAGTATTTGGCCGCGAAGAGTTTGGCCGTCATCGAATTCTGCCGTCAAGCATTTGGCCGCGCAGGGTTTGGCCGTGTTAGGTTTTGGCCGTTTTTTTCTGCAATCCGGCATTTTTTCGTTCACGGCTGGATTTTTTTTCTCTTATTTGCCGTGCTTATTGTATTGTTTTCATTTTCTTTAATTTGTAAGGTGAAATAAGGTATTTTGTGATTATTTTCATCTCAATATGAAGCCAGAAATTATAAATGGACACTTAATGCGCCTAAAAGCGATAAATAAGGATAATTCCCGTAGATATAACTGCTGGTATCGGTTAGTTTTTTTTTGTTTTTAATATTATTTACCTTATTTATTTAGTAATAGAAGTTATAATACTTGTCCTGGTTCAGTAAAAATTATTGGAAATATTATAAAAATATTGGGTTGTTACATATGTATTGTCGCGGCCGTTAATTACCTCGGGTGGGATTTCCGCTTTACCACTGCTGATATATGAAAAGCAGTAGCTAATAGAGCTTTTTCTGCTCTTTAAAACAGTATATTTAGAAGCCCGGTAGCTTTTTATTTCGCGGCTCTAGAGCTGGTTTTTGCCAAAATGGCGAGTCAGTGCTCGTCGAGCAATTTTGAAGCGCTGTTTTTGAGCTCATTCTCCAAGATTGGGTAGGAACAACCTATGTTATGTAGTTGACCACCATATATAAAAAAGAGACCCAGAAGTCTTCGAATCTACGAGCAGGAATACAATTTACCTGCTCCACGCATCGAAAAAAGACCCCCAAAATGATGCCGCATCCTGCGACCGTAAAAGGCCTTATTTCGCAAGGAAAACACAACTTCAGAGAAGAAGCTGAGCACTTTCTAAATATAATTTTTTGCGCTTTTTAATATGTTCACAAGACCGAGTATGAATACTGACCTGTTTTCCACCAATTCCGCAACTTTGCTCTCAAAGGCGGGAAAACTCGCTTAAGCTGTAATATTTCGGCGATATCGAATACTATCAAAATGTCTCTGGCATTTTGTAGAACATCATCTGTTGTATCTAGAAATACCAGCAGAATACAAATAAATTTCATGATAATCCCAGAAAATACCCGGTTAGCTTCTCTGGCATGAATCAACATGTGTCACGCATTTCGCACCTCGGCAGTCGGCCCCTCTAGTTTCTCGAGATGAAGAGCTACGAAGCCAATACATATATCATTTTGAAGAGAAAACAATGCTCTACAAGATGCTGTGTCTCATATGGCAAAAGTCACCAAGCAGCGGTCCCCCCAGTGCAGATTATTGTCCGCGACACCACTTATGTAACAACCCAATAAAAGGGGAACATAATCACGGAATTGATGATGAAAAGAACAAGGTCAGTTTTATTTTGAAATATCAACTTTTTTAGAGAGAGATTGAACGGTATTGGATAGGAGAAACAGCAGCAAATACATATTTATCTCCTGCCGAAATAATAAGACAAGTTCGAGCAAGAAATAATCCTACCACCAATAGACGCATCGGTATGTGTTGTTATTTTTAATAATATTTTTCTTTTATTTTTAGGTTCATTTTGTTCTATAAGGCAGAGGTGTTACCAAATACGTAAAAAAACAAGCCGACGACTTTACTGCGTTAGATAAACTGCCAATAATATTTAGTGGATCAACAACAAAAACAAAAGGTATTTTATTAGCAGTTGGTATTATACAATGCTTCAGACGGCTTGCGCTTTCTCTTTGATGATTACATTTAATAAGACTACGTCATGTTAATTTATTTATTTTATCTTTCTAATTTTAGATTTGGAACGTCTGCGAACGTTGGTTTTTTTAGATCGTCAGAAATTAGCTCAGTGTATCTTCCAGGATTTAATGGTAACTATTTCATTTATTTCAAAAAATTATTTCAGAATGCTATAATTATATTGAGGAATATTATATTTACGGTCGAAATGGAAGGCCACCACGATATGTTCCGAGTATCAACAGTTGATCCAAAGGTTAGAAAATTATAACAGCTATTTTATTCACATTTTTTGCAGATCCAAGAAAGACAAAAGAATTCTGATCTTATAAAAGAATACCAGAATAAGAAGCCTGTTAAATTCGCGATTGTCTTCGATTGCCCTTCTTTTGTATTTTCTTTCTCAATTGCTTCATATTTGTTTCTAAAATGCACATTTTATGTTTAATAAAGGCTCTTCTAATTTTCTCTTGTTTTCTTTTTGTTATAACTGGTGAAAAAGCAAGAAAATAATGAAAAAATCATAAATGGGAGTATAGAATAAGCCTGGGACGCCATTTGAAATAGCGAAAAATCTGTCGTCAACGAAAAAATGCCAGATTGCAGAAAAATACGGCCAAAACGTTGACGGCCAGACCCTGCGCGGCCAATTCGTAACGCGGCCATTCTAAAACGGCCAAACGCTATGACGGCCGAACCCTTACTGTGCCATTTTGCGAACAATTTTTTGATCAAATATTCAAAAAATTTGAAATCGCGGTTGGGTCCCAAGAGGAAAATTTTGAATTGGCATCAGTTTTTTCATTCCTGTCGTTGTTTTCGTAGCGCGCGACCGTTTTTTTCTTGGCTCGCACACGGGTTATGCCCAATTTTTCAAGTTTTTGTGTGTAACTATCTACTTTCTCAATAATATGACTCATGTTGTTTGTTAATGTGGGACATTTTCAAATTTATCTTAGAAAAACGTAAATTTTTGTCATGCCAACTGCTTTTTTTCTATTGTGCTCGACATCTTGATTAGTCATCACTTCTTTGATTTTTTGCTAATGTACTCGAGAAGAATTGGTATTTTTCAGGCTTGCTCACGAAGTGTGTCTTCAATGTTGAATGCAAATCATGTTGATGATTGCATAGTCGCTGATGATGGGGAAATCATTCTCAATGCTAAGGGTAAGTAACTTATTTTTCTTCTTGTAATTATGTTATTTCAGATTATAGAAAACTAAAAGAGGATTTAATCAATTCGAAGAAACTTCATCTAAATCTTCAAGAAGGATATGAAGGTGAATGTGAAGATAATTCGTCGAACAATTATCTTGATATCTTTTTCAAGCATTTAGTGGCTAAATTACTCGATGAATTCATGTCTTTGAGACAAGCAAGTTACCCGCTCTATTTACTTCATTTTTTAGGTAATTCAAGGAGCTCAATAAATGGACTATGGTTTTTGAACGCTGGAAAGGTATCATTTTCATGAGAGAAAAATTTCCAGAAGATAAAGTGAAAGTAAGTTTACCAATTTCATTACTATTTTTATAGACGTGAATCTATGACAGATCGATAGATGATAAAAGTTTATATGGAACAAAGATTTAAAAAGTATATGGTTCAAGATGTAAGTCTGCAATCTGCTAGTAATTTTTATTTAGAACAATGATTATAATCATCGTAAGGTCATGGTCAGCACTGTTAGTACAGATACAAAAAAATGCAACTAAACTAATGTACTGTAGTGAAATTGAAGGTATGATTAAATTTTTAAACTAACTAACCGGTTTTAGATGGGAAATTTGTTGAAATTAAAATTAAAAATGGACCGTATAAAATCGCAAAATTCAGTGAACTTCACTGGTGGCTGCATTCAACACTCTTCAAAACAAACTATTCTAATGGGCATCAAACAAGGAACAATAGTTGACGAGGTACAATTTTATTACTCCTTAATTCATAATATTGTAGACAAACAAAATTAAAATTGGCGAATTGAAGAAAAAGAACTTTAAAGTCGAATGCTTCGAGTTCTTGCAAAATCTTCTCCATAATATGAAGACTTTCCTTCACAAAAACAGTGCTTATCTGGTTACCTACAACAATGGGTATCAGAAGTATGAACCTATTTCCTGTGAAGAAGCTGCTGTTGTTCCTGAATATTTTAAGAAGCACTTTGCAGGTGAAGATTGTAAAATCTAACAAAGGATAACAGCTTCTTTCTTTTTTGCTTTGTTTACCTGGTTAAATGCTTATTTTTTGCATATGTTTCATTTTCGTTCAATAAACAATTTCTACTTTTAATGCTCTATTTTCACTTGGAATTTTGGGTTCTATTTCGACTTCCAACTAGTTTTAGAGATAGATTGCTTACAATACAATGGCGTTCAAAACTTATAACGAGCTATTTTATATCCTACGACTAAAAAATATTTTAAATTTACATTTGAGAAACGCAATTATTTCGTTATTGTAACTGTTAGGTTTCTCATGTGCTCGACATCTTTGATTTTTCTTATCACTTTTTACGTGTTCGGCTTCTTGTCCTTCAGGATAAATTGCGATAAATAGAGCTGGAAATAGCTGCTCATTCACATTTGTTGCTTATATTTATTTTCACTTGATTTTACAGGGAAGCTTTGTACTCGAAAAGCAGAAAACAGGCCGCATTTTGATTTTCTGTCATATTTCGATTTTTCACACAACCGCTTGCGCGCCTTACGGCGCGCCCCGCAAAAAATTAGGCCGCGGCGGGGATCAAACCCCTGACCCTTTGAGCGCTAGCACGGTTAAACAGAAGGACAAACAAACTGACACGTTAGAACTTTTTATTATGGATAATTAACTAGTTTTTTTTATTTTTTATTAAATTTTCGTCTTTGATATCAATTATGTTTGATCAAACATCAAATCTATCGTCTTTTGGTCTTATAAAAAACAAAATTTTCAGAAATAGCCATCGTTATTTTCTGGAAAACCTTTTCTTCAACTAATTTGCTGAGTTTTCTCAATTTTTCGCGAATTATCGAACCCAAATTCCACGTTTTCCTCAGTAATAGTCCTCGTATTTAAACTCCAGTGGTTGGCCGAGTCATTTCAGGCTCCCACAACGAATTGGACTATTTATTCTGCGGCGAGAGCGAGGGAGAGTCTTTTCCGTTCTGGCAAGGTGCCACGTCGTTCTTTATTTTAAATTTTAAATGATTTTCAACGGGAATTTTCGACTCTTTTTGTTGGATTTGAACACCTGGCCATCGATTGCTTCCAAAACTCTTGGATAATCCTCTTTTCTCCCGAATTCCTTCCTTTTCTAGCTATGGTTCCGTATTTCTTCGACATTTCTTGATTTCAATTAAATTATACTGGAATTTAGCCTATTTTTCTATACTTTTATTAAAAAGGACGTCTATTTTGATGGGAGACAGTGAGCCACAAGAATTTTGAAGGAAATGGGATTGGAATTGAGCGCTCAATAGCCAGTTTTTCACCGGATTTCCCAGATTTTCCACCATTCTCCGCTGCTTTTTAATATTCCTTCTCTATAAATTCCATTGGTTTGTAAACAATTAAAAAATAGGGAAAAAACTAGAATTAACCCGTATTCAAGCGATTGAAAGTAGATTTGGTGGACAGAGTCGGAAATCTGAAGGCCACTGGCGAAAATTTGACAGACTGCGGAGGTTTAGACCGAATTCAAGTCCACGAATTTTTAAAATTTCCCGGGTAACAAAATCTGACAGAAAAAGGAACTTCGACTCAGAATATTCCAATATTATTCGTCGCTGGCCGACGAGTGCTACCGTTCTCCAGGCGCCTGCTGTCAATTTCCTGGGTAAAGTCCATTTCCTTTCTCCCCTTTCTTCCAGCAGCTATCAGTCCGTACTTTGTTTTCTCAATTAATTTAAACAGACCCTAAAAAGTTTGGTACCATGGACATTGGGTCAAAGTCTCCCCTCTTCCTTAGTTTATAACTCGCCTGCTGCTCTTCCTGGCAACCGCCCCGCCGTTCCTTTGTACCTTGTCCCTTTCCCGTTTTTCTGCTGTTTGTTCCTAACTTTTCTCCCGTGGCGGCAGTTGTCTTTTTGACGTAAGACGTCTCTACCACGTGGTGGACTTTATCCTCCTCTGAGCAGATGCAAAATCAAGAATTTTTTGATCTTAGGAAAAGGGGAGCTTGGCAGCTTATTTGTCGAGATGTCGCCGCGAGAATTTGACGTTCAAACAAGTCGCGACCGCCCTCTCTCTATGTTCTTTCCCCGAAATCAGACCATTTTACGGCTTTTCCAAACTTTTGTCTCTACTTTCCTTATCAATTTCTGGTGGGTAGGAGAGAATGTTCTTTGAAAGGACAGCTGCTTCCTGATAGAAGATGGTGGGAGGTTAACCCCTGTCTGTCCCTGTCTAGGATCCTGCGTCGACGTCAAATTGATGTCGACCCGCGTCGACGTCAAGGGTGTAGAATGGTAAAATTGAGTACTTTATGTCGACTCAACTCGTTTTCAAATGTCCTGTCGTCGAGTCGACATGAACATAAAAATTTTCGGAACAGCCGGCCTGAAGGTCGACTCTGCTTGGACGACATCGACTTTGTTCGACTTGAGGTCGACTACCACTCAACTTGACTCTCGACTCTTGTCTAGTCGTAGTAAATTCCTAGCCCTCTCCCCGATTTCCGTCCTTCTGTCCCCAGGACAACTGTCTCCTTTCGTTGTTTTCTCTCTTCTTTCTTCTAATTTTTCACTTCTCCTGTAACTCTCAATAAACATCACCTGCCAGTGGGCAAAGTTCCTAATATTTGGGAGACGACAACAAATACAAGACAACAACTTGCAATATTATTTGACCGGTTAGTTCATAACCGACCTTCACTTTTTTCGGGCAACGTGGGGATAACCAACAACCATCGCTGTTGATTGATAGAGCGAGAGACTAGTACTTTGTCCCTGATTTGCGCACTCGAAGTTACTCGTGGTGGCATGATTTTCTTCCAATTTGCTACCCGCCCTTATCAGAAGGTTCGGATGTCTTTTGTGTGGCGACCTTGGCTCCGAAGGAGCGTCGGCGACATCGCGGCTTTCGCCGATGGCTTATCATTTGTTGCAATTTTTGTCCGTCCTCCTCCGTACAATTCTTTCTCTCCAAGTTTCTCGGGCGGTCCGCTGACCTTGTCCTTTGTTAAATGACCCCCAAAAAATGCCGTTAATTTGAGGAACCGATTGGCAATTGACTGATCTTTGTGTCCTGATCATTTTTTCCAGTATTTTTGGATATCCTCCCGTACCAAAACAACTGCCCATTGTCTCTTTTTCATTTCCACGCCCCTTTCTGGAGTGTCCCCTTGTTAAAAACCCAAGATAAAGACTCTGACCAACTTCCTTCTGATAGCGAGCAGTTTCTGTTCTTCTCTCGAACTTCTCTCTATTCTGTCACTAATTCCCGTAATTTTAAGATTTGTCTCAATCCACACAGCCATGATGAAGGAATCGGCAGCATGGATACAAACTCAGGGAAGGTTAGTCAATTAGGGAGAGGAAATCTGTGGGTCGAAAATTGAAGGTTTTCTCCTGACTTTGGGTCAAAATAAAAAGAAACAGAGGGATAAGATCTAGAATTTCCCTTGCGTGCAGCATCTAGGATATGAATCCAGAAATATTGGTCGTAAAGAATAGGAATATAAAGTCGACCAGCTTTTTATAGGATTTGGCACTTCATCTGCTCATGATTGTGCTCATTTTACTCTTCTTTCCGACTTTTAAAAGTACTCCATCCCCCCATGGCAACTAGTCGAAAGAATGATGAACTCTGAATTTTTGAACAGTAAAAGCAAACATCTGCTTCAAAGATCAACTGGCGTCTAGTTTTACCGCCTCTGTGGTCCGCCACAGGCCAAAGACCCCCAGGATAGAGCCAATTTCCCGGTGTTTTCACTCGACTACTGTCGAAACATCTATTTGACCACCATGGCTTGTAACAATGTTCTGACTCATATTACGATACACGTCATTCTCGCAGGGGGCTGAGTCAAAAGAGCCTCCCCTCACTTTTCCCATGGTTGTCTTCCTCCTCCTTCCGGTTCTGGTCACTTTCTTCCCCTAGCACATAGTCGTCAGGGATGCCAGGAAACGATATCTTTAGCCAGCTGGAAGAAAGTAACCGGTTTCTATTGTATAATCTCGTAAACAGCTAATTTTCTGGGCAACGGGGCATATCTTTTAGTTTCTTTGAATTCTTTAGACGGAAAATATCGCAAAAAATTTATGGGAGTCCAGCTTGTTACCAGAAATTTTCTTCTTTTCCCAAAACGACATGGCCAGGGGGGAATATCCACGATCATAATGCGCTACTTTTTTTCTACTTATTTTGAATATTCCGATAAGCCTGACCTGATAAATGGAATCCAAATGAATAGAAGAAGAGCAAAAGATGTTTATTATTCCCGTGTAATCCGCTCTCCCCCGTCTTTATGGCTTCACCTGCCCGTGTTTCTTTACATTTTCCTATTATTTTCTCCAGATCTCTATCAGCTGAACAATTTCAGTATTTTCCGGGTATTCTTCTCCCTAAAAAATTGTGTGTTTAATCATGATGGCAACATCAAGAACCGCGGAGAGAAAAAGAAAAGTTGAATCAGCCAGCCGGAATCGCCTGATTTCTCTCTCGGTCCTCCATTTGGGCCATTTTCTTTTTTCTTCTTTATTGAATAGACGGAAAACCGCGTGTTGCTGCCGCTCTTCGCTTTCTTTTAAAGTATAAAAGGGTGGCCACGCGATCAGGGCATTTTAGTCTGTATTGTCTTCCTGGTCGACACTTTCCCTTTTTCTGGAGAAATCAAAAAGCTCCTAAAAATTCCCTGTCGAGCGTCCACTGATCATCAGTTCTGACTAGTTGACAAGCTCCGCTTTCCCCAAAATTTGACCAGAAATCCGGTCAATTCGTCTGTTTTTATTACCGCTTTTCTACTTTTGATACGGTCGACTAGTCTTTCTTGGGTAAATGGCAAAACAAGTGAAGAAGTCAGTCAATTTTCACTCATTTTCCTCTTTTACTCAAATGTCCAATTTTCAGAACCGTCGTGGATATTGTAGACCACGTGTTGACCTTACCGCCACAGGTTCCGTCGTACGTTTCTCTTGGAGCTGCTGCAGCTGTAACCATGGGTCTTGGCTATTATTTGACACAGGGAACTCCGACTGGCAAAGTTACTCCTCTTGTCGATCCCAATAATCAGAGTGAAATCTTGCCGGTATGTTTTTTAATTGAATCTAGGTAGCGCCAAATGAAATGGCCCGTTTTCTCTCAAAATGCTGGAGTGACGATGGATGACAGCATTTTTGATCTGGGTGTTCTGTAGAAAAAGTGTAAAGTATGGACCTTTGACCCGGAGTATGTGCTGTTTGATCAGGGTTTTTAAATGGCGGAGAATAATCAGAGGCGCATCCGAATGGGAAGGGATGTCTGACGGTTGAATATCGTTGACCAAAATTTGTCAGACCTGCCCATTCATTCGTTTATTGTTTATTTGATCGGAAATCAACCTTTCTCGCCACAAAAATTCCCATTTCGCACGCTCGCCATAATGTCGAAGGACTCGACGTCGATCAGCCCACTGACGCTATCCGCTGCCAAAAATTCCACTAAAAATACTTTTTTTTCAGGATGGTTCACGCCAAACGGCTTACCTCAAAGGCCAGCCATTGAAGCCTTACCTGTTCGAAGATGCTCAAACCCTCTACCAGGGTGTCCGCCGCGGTGCTCGCCTATCCAATAATGGTCCGATGCTCGGTCGCCGTCAGAAACAACCAAATGGCAAGGAGCCCTACGTCTGGATGTCTTACAATGAGGTAGACCTTTTCAATTTCCATTTTCAATTTTTATTTTATTCAGGTCTTGGAGCATGCTGATCATGTGTCGATAGCCTTGCGAGAATTGGGAATCCCCATGGGCAATGCCACAAATATTGGAATCTATGCCAAAAATCGTCCTGAATGGATTATTACCGAATTGGCCACCTACAATTACAGCAATGTCATTGTCCCAATCTATGAGACATTGGGCTTTGAGGCGTGTGTCTTTATCCTCAATCAAACGGAGATGCCAATTGTCATTTGTGATGATAACAAGAAAGCCATTGGACTGATCAAACACAAAGCAGAATGCCCTCTGTTGAAGACATTTGTCGTCATGGAACCTGTCAATGATGAGCTCGCCCAGTTGGCTAAACAATACAATGTACAAGTGATGACCTTCGAAGAGCTCGAAGCCTTAGGTCGAAATGTCAAGAATCGACCGGATCATGTTCCTCCCAAACCCGAAGATCTGGCGACCATTTGCTATACTTCTGGTACCACGGGTGCACCGAAAGGTGTCATGTTGACCCATGCAAATGTTGTGGCAGGCGGTGTCAGTATGGATTTCTTCAAATATACTCAAATTGTAACGGATGATGTGATGATCAGCTTCTTGCCATTGGCACACATGTTAGAGAGAGTCATTGAAGGCGTTTGTTTTATGATTGGAGCAAGGGTTGGATTCTATCGAGGAGATATTCGTGGACTTGTGGATGATATCCAGGAATTGAGACCGACTGTCGTCCCCGTTGTACCGAGGGTACTCAACCGGCTCTATGACAAAGTCATGTCGGAAGTGAACAAGTCTCGAGTCAAGAAGATGATGTTCAATATGGCTATTGCATATAAATCCAGGCAGATGGCCAAGTAAGTCGAAGTTTTCTTTATTTTTGTTGTGTGGGAGAAGGAGGAGGACAGGGAGAACATCTGGCCACGGTTGACGCACGACGGACATCGGAAAATCAGTCGATCAGAGTCTGGCTGATATTTTCGAACTAAGGCAGAAATTGCTTTTATGTGTACTGGATAAGATGGAATAACGTCTAAAATTTTTTGGAAGCTAAATTTACCCGCATCTTTGGTCGAATGAGGCGACATCGACCAATCCGTCAGGCCGGGTGAAAAGTCTTCCGCGGAAGAGTTTTCACCCTTCGCGGAAGACTTTTCACCCCTGATTTTTGCAAGTAATCGGACGCGGAAGACTTTTCACCCTTTTCCGGAAAACATTTCACCCTTCGCGGAAGACTTTTCACCCCTATTTTCTTCCTGTATTTTTCCCGGAAGACTTTTCACCCTTTTCCGGATAACATTTCACCCTTTGCGGAAAACTTTTCACCTTATTAGGAAAATTGTAATGTACGCGTCCTAGGATGTGTTTTCAGCCTTGTTTTTCATGGTTTTTCTTAGATTTCAAAAACAAAACGACAATTTCATAAAAATCATAATGTTTTTTTTATTTAAAAAACGTAGTAATGAATCTAAATTGTCATCTTGTCGAGGTGCGAATTTATATTTTTCTTTTATCAAATTTTCAAATACAAACCTACCGTTCCATGTTTTTTGCTCTTCTTTCGCGGTTATCTTTCCTCAGTATATGATTGCCATAAAAGAACTTTATATATTTTATATATTTTGAACGAAGCCTCTAAAGGTGGTCTTTGAGGTCACAGCTAGAAATACAGCGATTCTAGTGAAACATACCGATTCTACGGGGAATATACCGATTCTACCGGGAATATACCGATTCTATCCAGAACACAGCGATTCTATCCAGAACACAGCGATTCTAGTGAAACATACCGATTCTATCGGGAATATACCGATTCTACCGGGAATATACCGATTCTATCCAGAACACAGCGATTCTAGTGAAACATACCGATTCTACCGGGAATTCAGCGATTCTACCGGGAATATACCGATTCTATCCAGAACACAGCGATTCTAGTGAAACATACCGATTCTACGGGGAATATACCGATTCTACCGGGAATATACCGATTCTATCCAGAACACAGCGGTTTACGGAATCCACTGATTCTACCCGTATTTCGGCAATTCTACCCAGAATACATGAACTCTACACGGAATGCTTAGAATTGTCTTGAAAGATATCGAATAGCCTAACTAGGGGATCGTTTTAGTTTACCACGGCTTCCCGCCATTAGCCATCCCCATTCGAACGAGAGTCTTCAGAAACCCCCAAAACATGTTTAAATCTCTCCGAATGATCGGCATCACAGGGCAGTTTTTTGTGGTAAAAACTAGAAAATTGGTCAAAAGACGGTTATTTAGACCAAAATTATGCGTCTTCGATTATTTGGAGAAATTTTAACACTATTTTGGGGGGTTTCTGAAGACGCTCGTTCGAATGGTGTTGGGCTCGTTGCGGGATGCCGTGGTAAACTAAAACGATTCCCTCGTAAAGTTATTAAGGAAAATACTTCGGACGGTAAAACAAGCATGTTTTCTATATCAGCAAGCATTTGTAAAGGGCAATAAGGTGGAGTCTTATTTGCAGATGTTTTATTGTGATCACTGAATTTTGCAACAATAAGCTTTGCTGCCCGTAATACAAGTAGGGCCGAATAATGTGGAGCCAGAGTTTCGTAGACGTGCGATTTCGACGAACCCAAGCGGGCATATGCCGTCGCACATTGGCGCCGCTCCTGACATATAAATTATTCTCAGAAGTAAGGAAAACTTACCGAAGAAACGGCACTGCTCGTAGATTATTCCATTTTTTACACCGATGCCCATATCTTCATTGTAAAGATATAGTGGAAGAGATACGGACAAGGACGGCAGTAGAAGGAGACTTAGAAGGATAGAAGCAATACGGTTCATTCCCATTCTGCAACATCATAATCACTACACGTGCAGGAAAACGGCAAAAGCAGAGAAGAAAGCTTTCAAGCCTCCGACAATGGCAAGCATGTATAGTCGGTTTCCAATTCTGGGGGAAACGAGCGCTGCGGGACCTCAAGACGCGCGCATTTGAATCCAATGAAAATTAGGATTGCTTGCCTGATTTTCAAGCGGTCCTGCAACGCCCGTTTCCCCCAGAGTTGGAAACCGACTATATAAGAAAATAAGTTGAGTTGAAGAATTTAGAATTCGCGTGAACCGGCAAAGCGATAATGCGAAATCTTCATACTCCAAAGCGTTGTTATAGATGGCTTAACAGCTGTATTTTTATGCTTTAAGCTTTCCCTTTACCAAGCAAAGGTTATCGATAGCTTCAATCATATCTTCCATCATAGACGGACTGTATTCCGTGTAGAGAACATGTATTTCAGGTAGAATCGGTATGTTTGATGTAGAATCGGTATGTTTCACTAGAATCGCTGTGTTCTGGATAGAATCGGTATATTCCCGGTAGAATCGCTGAATTCCCGGTAGAATCGGTATGTTTCACTAGAATCGCTGTGTTCTGGATAGAATCGGTATATTCCCGGTAGAATCGGTATATTCCCCGTAGAATCGGTATGTTTCACTAGAATCGCTGTGTTCTGGATAGAATCGGTATATTCCCGGTAGAATCGCTGAATTCCCGGTAGAATCGGTATGTTTCACTAGAATCGCTGTGTTCTGGATAGAATCGCTGTGTTCTGGATAGAATCGGTATATTCCCGGTAGAATCGGTATATTCCCCGTAGAATCGGTATGTTTCACTAGAATCGCTGTATTTCTAGCTGTGACCTCAAAGACCACCTTTAGAGGCTTCGTTCAAAATATATAAAATATATAAAGTTCTTTTATGGCAATCATATACTGAGGAAAGATAACCGCGAAAGAAGAGCAAAAAACATGGAACGGTAGGTTTGTATTTGAAAATTTGATAAAAGAAAAATATAAATTCGCACCTCGACAAGATGACAATTTAGATTCATTACTACGTTTTTTAAATAAAAAAAACATTATGATTTTTATGAAATTGTCGTTTTGTTTTTGAAATCTAAGAAAAACCATGAAAAACAAGGCTGAAAACACATCCTAGGACGCGTACATTACAATTTTCCTAATAAGGTGAAAAGTTTTCCGCAAAGGGTGAAATGTTATCCGGAAAAGGGTGAAAAGTCTTCCGGGAAAAATACAGGAAGAAAATAGGGGTGAAAAGTCTTCCGCGAAGGGTGAAATGTTTTCCGGAAAAGGGTGAAAAGTCTTCCGCGTCTGATTACTTGCAAAAATCAGGGGTGAAAAGTCTTCCGCGGAAGACATTTCACCCGGCCAATCCGTCATGCCCGAACCGTCGGCGCCATCCTTCGGATCACCCTCCCGCCCCAAATTATATTCCCCATTTAAAAATTGCCGTAACATTTTTATTTTTTTTTCAGTTTCATTATCCGCAACGACACCTGGGTAGATAATATTGTCTTCAAGAAAGTCCGCGATGGAATGGGCGGCCGTGTCAAGTTGATGATCACCGGTTCTGCTCCTCTGGCTGAGAATGTTCTCACATTTGTCCGCTGTGCTATGGGTTGTGTTGTCGTCGAGGGTTATGGCCAGACGGAATGCGTCGCTCCGTGTACCGTCTCAATGGAAGGCGACTTCAACGCCGGCCACGTCGGAATGGTTATCCCCTGTTGCCGGATCAAGTTGATCGATGTCCCAGAGCTTGGATATTATATCAATGAAAAAGGTGGAGAGGTCAGGAATTCTAGCTCTATTTTTTTAGTTGGAATTTTCCAGGTTTGTATCAAAGGACATATCGTCTTCAAAGGTTATTATAAAAATCCAGAGCAGACAAAGGAAGTACTGGATGAGGACGGGTGGCTCCATACGGGTGATATTGGTCGATGGACAAAAGAGGGCACGCTGAAGATTGTCGACAGAAAGAAACACATTTTTAAGCTTTCTCAGGTGGGTAATTTGGTACTTTTGGTCGCCGTAGTCTGGCGGAGAAGGGAGAGGTTGGCGCGCCGACATCAACAGGGAAATCTCTTGTGGTCCGTCCGACCCTCTACAATTTTGGCATTCAAAAATTGGAAAGAATCCTTATATTTTTGCCATTTTTGAGTAGAAAAATGCTCTGCCAAAATTATAAGGGTCCAGGATGACCGCTAGGAATCGACCAGCCGCCGTCGACTGTGGCCATCGACCAGTCGACCACTGTCCTCGAGCAAGAAGGATAATTTTTGAATTTTTTTCAGGGTGAATACGTGGCCCCGGAAAAGATTGAAAATGTCTATTCGCGTAGTCAATTTGTTGCCCAATCTTTTGTCTATGGCGAATCGTTGAAGACTTGTCTGATTGCTGTCGTCGTCCCCGATGCCGAAGTTCTCCTGCCCCACTGTAAGAAGGAATTGAATCTGGAAGGCGACATGGCCGCTCTCTGTGCCAATCCAGCCGTCAAGAAACTTATTTTGGATGATATGACAGCCGTCGGTAAAGAGGCTGGTCTCCATTCCTTTGAACAGGTACCACTCATTTTTTTTGATAATTATTGGCTGTAATTTCCAGGTCAAAGACATCTACCTGGCATCTGAGCCCTTTTCCATTGAGAATGATCTCCTGACACCGACGCTGAAGAGTAAAAGGCCAAAATTGAAGGAATATTATGCCAAGCAGTTGGCTGACATGTACTCTAAACAGAACTAGTCGCCACTCTCCTGCTTCCTTTTTTTCTACAGCTAAAACGGGTTCATCTTATTGTCTTCCTTCCCTAATATGCATTTTGTAGCTCTATATAGATTTTTATTATGTATAAAGACAGAGAATTATTATTTATCACTTGTTTTTATTGCCCAATTGTACACATTATTGACCATAGGTACTGTCGTCTTCGCCTTTCACTCAACACATGTTGCATCTATTGGTTGTCGTCTCATTTCTACATCCATCGCTCATTCTTAATAAATTTGTACATTTTACCGGATGATTTTTCTCTGATGTCGATATTGGATGACAAAAAAAAGAGACCGTCGACGCCGCTCAGTTGCCTTGGAAGCAGTCGACGATCCACCCATCTCTTGAATTCCTGCCGTCCTCGTCTGCCCATTCACTCATTACCAGTTAAACCTAGCGAAAATGACCGATATTTATTACAAAACAAAACAAATTATAATGCACAAGAGTAGAGCACCATCAGGATATAAATAAAAATTAGAAAAACCAAGACGACGGTCAAATAGTCATCGCCTGAGTGCCTCTGATATCTCGAAGAAGACCTGGAAATGACTGTCAGCAGAGGAAATAAATTATTTAAAAAAAATTGTAAAATTGATGATACAGGTCTGTTTTTCCTTATTTTTCAACTGTGTAACTTACTGTGGGATGGTATCATCGAACTTGAACTCGTGCTCATAATTCTGGTGGACGAGTTCCAATTTTTTGAGGGCTTTCTCTGTGGCATTCACAATCTTCTTCATCTTGGCAATTACTGAAAAATTCCTGGATTATTTATGAGAAGATTATACTTACATTCAGGGTTTTCATTAGGCAAATTGAACAGGACGTCGACTTCATACCGTGTTCCAGGAGACACGCACGTCCAGCTCTAAACAATGATTGAAATTCTCAAATCAAAAGAACGTGCCTTGATGTAGAAGTCAACGGCAACTGGTTGCTTTCCAAACATTTCGGTATTTATAACAAAATCCACGAGTCGTATGTCCGTATAAATTTCCACTGTTCGTTTCTGATCGCTGATTGTCTATAACAATTTCTGTCAATGAAATGGACGGAGATACCTGCTTTTGCTCGACCAAGAGAGGATATTCACCTGCTACGTGGTAAGAGATGTCTCTGACCCGATCGCCATACCACATCGTCCAATTTCCAATGCTCACATCTAATTTGGGATTTATAAAAATGACAAAAAGATATACTGGTCACTGAAGTTTTGAACAGGGAGATGTCAAAATCATAGAGATCTTTGAATCGGCCGGGCGAGTCCAAGACCATGTCAGCTACCAGCTCAAGGGAGACGTTGACCGACATGTCCAGGTTTCTGTATTCAGACACAAGGGAGCCACACTGTAATCGGGAAAAATATTGGAAATAAATGTGGAACTCACAACATTTGAGTAGAAGGCGACAACAATGGCTGGTAGCAGGAGAAGAGGAAGAAGAACCATCCTGAACAAAGAAATCTTTCTAGACTGATGAATGCGAGGACAATTCTCGAAGCAGAAATGCTGAAGCTTGGCTTGTAGGCCAATGCTTCGCTTTCAAATGACGATGGCGATTGTCGCGGGAAGAATACTTAGATTTTATTAGGACTTTAGTTTACGAAATAATAAAAGACTATATGATCGGATTGATAGAGACTGAGAAAAGGGATGGTCGAAAGGTTGTGCAAAGAATAATCATCGAAAAGGGGGCCGGGGAGAAATAGAAGAAATAATAATCGGAGTTCCGACGACAGCTATGAACATCGCTTCCAATCTCTGCGATATGAAGGGAAATTTAGTCGTCTGGAGATCACCATGGATTTCCGCCAGGATCTTCGATTCAAAATAACCGTCACCTTGATTATTGGCTCTTCTCTGACTAGGAATTCTGACAATCCGGCGACTAAAATTAGAATTACAGTGGATAATTTTCCAAGATTTATTGTGGAGAAAAAGTGACAGTAATAAGCAAAGAAAAATGACGACTATTTTGGGTCGACGGCGACTATGACGATTCATGGTCATCTCGAGATGACTCGATCAGACAAAAACTTTGGGGAAGAAGTGGACAAGAAAAGCATAAAAATTACATGAATTAATCTGAAAATAATCAAAAAAAAAAGTTTCTCAGATGTCCGCTATTTACAGAAGTGGCACGCCTCCTCTTTGGAAGAAGACCTTCTCACGGACGAATTCATCATTGAAGCTCAGACACATTGACAGGAATCGAACCTCTCATACCTGTCACATTGGATCGGGCTCACTTGTCCCTACACCAATAATGCATCTGGGTAGAAAGAGACGCAAATGATAAAATTATTAAAAGAATTTTTAATTTGCCGAGATTTTTATTCAACACAGCATTTTACACAAGAGTAGGCAAGGAGCAGGATGACAAAAGCAGGAATGATCACATACAACAGGGCGAAGTCATTGTTGGAATCGAAGAAGGTTGGAGCTTCGAATCTTTCACTTCTTGAAATGATCACTGGTCTGAAATGATTTTCATGATAAATTCTTCGGCATACCTAGTTTCAATGAACTCGAATTCGTTCTGGTAGTTTTTATGGACGAGTTCCAATCTTTTCAAGGCTTTACCAAGGCCATTATTTACCACAATCATCTTCTTTTTAGTTTTTTCTGAAAATTTGCCATGGCGAAATATGGCAGTCGTTACCTCGAGCGTATTCAGTTGGCAAGGTGAGTCGCATGTCGTGTTCATACCGAGTGCCAGGAGATACGCAAACTCGACTCTAAACCAAAATTTATTTGATTTTCTTATGACTTACGATGATTTCATAATTGTCAATTAATGCAGGCTGTCCAATAATTCCGGGGTTTTCAAGTTTTATGGTAGAGACGGTCTCCACCAGTTGCTTGGCATCGTTGACAGTCTACAAGGGGATTTCTTTGAATAGAGAAACAAGACAAACCTCGACTTGGTACATGTGGAAGGAGACTTCAGTTCTGAAAGTGCTGGAAATGACCCGAGATCGAATGTCATCCGACATTTTCGTCCAGTTTCCGAAATAATCATCTAGAAAAAGATTTCATGAAATTAACAACAAACATACCGTGGAAAAGATGATGATAACTTTCGACATAATTCCGATAAAAATCAGCATCATAAAGATCTTTGAACTTCTGTCGACCCGATGTTGGGCTACCAACAGTAAAGTCAGCTACCAACTCAATGGGGACATTGATCGACACATCCAGATAATTGTCATAATCAGTCACATCGGAACCACACTGAACACAAAAAAATGATTAAAATAGGTGGCAGGGCAAACTTACAGCATTTAGACGGACGGAGGCTGCAAAGGCGGGTAGAAGGAGAAGAGGAAGGAGAACCATTCTGGATGAAGAAATGTTTCTAGACTGAGGAATGTGATGGGATAACTCTAGACGCAGAAATATCAACGCGTAGTCGAACGCTTGTGAATAAAAGCAGGACATCGCTTTTTCTTCCAATTTTTTCGATAAGAGGAAATGGTCGGCCTTGGTCGACGGATTCTGACATCCTCCTACTGGCAAGAATAGCACAAGAAAACAATTCAGCAGACCATAATTTATTTTAAAAAATAAATGGAGATCATTATGAACAAGAGGAAACGGCGGAGTACAGTCTTTGCCAATACCCGCCGGTCGACAGCTATGACTCCGAACTTATTTCCACTTTTGTGGGAAATGTGCCTGAAATTATTATGATACAACAAAGCAGAGTACTGGTATAAAATGCCCCCTAATTTTTTGATCAATTCCTGAAGATTGGGAAATAGATGAATGTCATCACGGCAACAGTTTACTTCCACGAGATTCCCTTCTCACCCGACTTCTGGAGGACATCCGTCGGTGAAATCGAAATTCTTGATGATTTTACAACATTTATTGAGAAATGAAACAAAATTAAATAATCATGGTCAAGGAGAGGGAATGATGGCACTTTTGGGTCGAAGACGAGCTCGAGGACCATCTTCATTTTCTCTTTCGCACGACTAGATCTTCAAATCGAAAATTGTACGGGAACTCGATGGGGTGATTTTCCAATTTCTTCAGGTAAATTCGTGTATTGCTGTAGCCTTCTCGCAGAAAAGGGCGTATTTCTTCTGGAAGGCTACTAATTTCAGAAAGAAAATGGGCTTACCTTTGATGTAGACTGTAGAGGATGGCGTCCAGATGTCGACTTGATATCTGGTGCCGGGGGAGATACATGTCCGCGTCTAAATTGGGATTGGTACGATTTTTCACAAGCTTACAATTATCCGGAAATTTGGATCATCTGGCCAACCACTGGCAGTGCTGACTATCTCGACACGTCGCCTCTTGTCATCGACGATCTATAGGAATTTGATGGCATAGAGAAACAGACTGACCTCTTCTTTATGAATATTGAGAGCAGGCGCGCCTCCTCTTTCTTTCCGACGGTACGTGATGATCCGTTTCCGGGTACCATTTGACATTCTCAGCCAGTCTCCGATGACCACATCTGGAAGGAATTATACAAGAAAAATAACGACTATTTACCGGCGACTTTATCGATATCCCCTTCATTTTCAAAATGATGATAATCTTTCATATTGGAATCACGGGTAAAAGGAGCTGTCCATTTGGGATCGCCAAAATTTGGGTCGACGAGCTGCTCGACGGGCACTTTGACCACGACGTCGAGATAATTAATGAAGCCAGGTACAGGAGAACCACACTGGACATTATAATTTTGATAATGGAGGAAAACTTACAGCATTGCGACGGTATCTTGGAGCTGAAGGAGGTGGGCGGACAGTGATTGGACGGGGAGGAGGCGGAGGATTCGCAAGATCGGCAGGGACTATAGGGACAGAAGGTCCTGAATGTCCCAGGAAATGCGCAAGAAAATACGGAAAGAGCATTTTAAAACAAGGATTCGACTGGTTAACGATAGAGGGCAGTCAGAATATCAAAGCGAAGCAGGAAATATTTGATAGAAGCATGGCTTTCGGGATTGAATCCTGTCGTCATATTGAACTGTCAATAAGAATTTGTAAAAAAAAACAAGTCAAATATCAACAAATACCAATTTTCCCGTTTTCTAGCCACTTTTCCCTCGATTTTCCATAATCAGAACCCAGTGTAGCCTGTAATCATCCTGCCTCGACGCCATGTTTACCTCCCTTTGTGCCAAAAATCAATAAATCTACCAAATGGAGCCTTTTCTCCTCTCCGCTGACAGTTCGATAAACATCAGAAACCACAATCTGTCCAGTCTCTCTCCTCATTGACCGAGCCCCGTGTCCGCTGCCGCCAATTTGACCATGGGGCGCGCTTGTCTTCTTCCGGGCAGCCATCAATAATTCATCTTCCTCGCTCATTTTCTCTATTTTCTTTTTAAACAAAGCATTTTTCTTTAAAGATGAAGGGTCCTTATGTTGTGCTGTCACCGATCTCAAAGTCACATCCATTCGACGAGAGAAAAGCCAAAGTCGGAACTGAGGATGATCCACTGAAAATTGGGCGAGCTGTCGCCCGTCTCAAGCCAAATCCAGACAACGCAATTTTTGACTGCAAGGTGGGAAATATTCCTCTTTTTTTTTGAATTAATAATTTTAGGTTTTGTCAAGAAATCACGCCGTTTTATGGTGTATTGGAGATGAATTTTATATCAGAGATACCAAAAGTAGCAATGGAACATTTGTAAACAACGAGCGGCTGGCCGTTACAGGTAGAAAATCTTCTCCAGATTTTAAATTCACCCCTTCAGGAGAGGAGTCCAAGCCAAAACAAATTTATACTGGAGATATTATCCAACTGGGTGTTGAAATCGTGGAAAATGCTAATAAAGTAGCCCATGGATGTATCTACGCAATGGTTCAGCTGTTTGACAGTGAAGGAAATGTCATGGAGAGCAGTGGCCGGGAGATGTCCGCCGGAACAGTCATTGAGAAGATGGGGTAAGGTTCTATTTTAATTTTAAGTTTAGGGGGGCAGCAAATTGCAAATTTTATGTGAGAAAATATAAAAAATCAGAGGATTCCATCCGGGAGTGGTGAAAAACCAGAGAAGATCTTGATTCGTCAGGAAAAACAGCCGGAAATATTAATTTCCACAAATCTTTAAGAACATTTTTGGAACCCCATGAAATTCACCGCTTTTCAGAACTCTCCACACTTCCCAAATCAATAACCATCAGCTCTTTCAATTGCAGCAATTCATAGCCGAGGCACTCTACAGGTAACGTCCTTTTTTCTATATTTAATTTTCACTATTTTAGAGAAGAACAACGACAGAAAAAGGTCCGAGAGCTGGAAGAAATCATCGAGTCAACGGAATTGGCCATGGAGGCAGCGAGGAAAGCCGTCGTCAATGAGGATCGCCTCCTCTCCCGGTACAATTTTCTTAATTTTCATTGATCCTGTTTAGAATAGAAATGCTTGAGGCTCAGCTGGCTGCTGCTGGGAAGAATGCCACTCCGGATAAATTGAAAGAGGACATGCAGGCGTTGATCGAGGACAAGGCCAAGTTTGAGGCATTGTCGAAGGAGGAATTGAAGTAGGCTGGAAGACAACTTGTCGAGGAGAGGTTATTTTAGGCGGGCACAGGAACAAAAAGCAGAGGCAGAATTGAAATTGGCTGATATTGATAGGAGTCTGGTGTCGACGGAAGAGGATAATAATCGACTGAAAAAGAGGGTAAGTTAGGGGGAGAACAGTCGACTAGGAGCAGCGTCGAAGGAAATGACTAGACAAGAGGACATTTGACTAGGAAGGCGGTCGACAGGAGTACAGTCGACATGATGACGGACTGCGCGGTCGTCCACCATAACGTCGAGACAATTCCGACCGACTTTCCTCCAAAATCCATTTTTAGTTGGACGAGACAGAAGCCCGCCTAGGAGACCTGGCCGCTCAGTTTGATGCCAAACAATCGGAGCTGAATATTGCCAGGGGAGGACTACAAGACGCCGAGAAGCGAATCCTCGACCTGGAGGAAAGAGAACAGCTCTCACAAAGGCGGATAGATGACGTCATCAAGGCCCGGGGTGAGTCAAACGTTTATTCTCTGAATTTCTTTGGAATAATTTCAGATCTTGACCGGACAATGCCATCCTTGATCCGTCATCTGATGGAGGCCATTCGAACGGAAGACTATTCCAGCCATGAGCAGAGCCTGGCCGCCTTGGCTGACATGCTCCGTGAGAGAGGCGTCGGACAGCCGGAATCCGTTCCAGAACCACCAATGACTGCTGCTGAAAATCTTGTGGAAGAAGGGGAAAAGCAAGAGGGAGACATCTGCAATGGATGTGTGGAATTGGAAAAGAAGAAAACAATCGCCGTCGAGGAATGCGAGCGATGTCTAAAAGAGAATCTTCAATTAAAAAGTGGACTAATTTACAGTTAAAAATCTATAGCATTTTCAGGTACAATTAGGGACTTGGAAACAAGAATAGCACAAGTTGAAGATCGAACAGAAATGGCTGAAGCAAGAAAAGGGTCAGAAAATTTGGAAATTATGGCTGTTCGATCAATTTCTTGCACAGCTTCTGCTGCAGAAAGGGAGAAGCAATCCGATCGTTTCCTATCATCGGTGAGTAGATTATCTTCCTTTTATTGTGGAGACTATTTAGATTATTCTTTTCTCAATGACGCCATGGCTAGCTCTTATACTTTTGATTCTTCATCCTGTGCACAGTCGTCTAATCACGAAAAAAGTCGACTGATATTTGTTTTCAATTATTTTATGACAATACGGGTCTTTTTGTATTTTTTTAATAAATATTCACGCTAAAAAGCCGACCATATTGAATGTGGTCGAAGTTGGTGCTTTTGCTTCAATAGAGAAGACGGTTTGACAAATCTATTATTGCTTGTCCCATATTCATGAATTACAGTCTTGTATCAAAGTGAAAGTAAGAAAAGGAATAATTCTTGCCAAATGGAAGAGTAAAGTGAATGTGACAAAGAAAAACGTGAATGAAAATAACTATTTACTATTTATTTTCTCATCTACGTGTATCACGTGTCGAATGGGGAATTGCGATAATCTTGACTATTTCTGGAGGATTTTACTCATCCATTGTCTGCCGTATATTCTTACAATGTCGTCTTTCCATCTTTCTGGAGGGCGTCCTCTCGGTCTTGTATTCTCGCGCGGCTGCCATTCGCAAATCCTTTTTGGCCATCTTGTAGTGTCCATTCCGGCTATTTTCCGCGCCCATGTTACTTTCCTCTCTTTTACAACCTGACTTATTTGAGGGACCTTGGAAACTTGGGTCAGTCTTTCGTTTGTCCATCTGTCAATTCTTGAGATGCCCAGCATTTTCCGCGTCATTTTTCTCCATTCTATATCTAGCCTTTCAATCTGGCTTTCTTTGACTCCCCAAGACTCGCTACCGAAGGTCATGGCAGGTAGTACTGTTGTTAGTAGTAAGTTCCTCTTCGCTTTTAGCGATATCGCCCGATTGGTGTAAATGTCCTCATTTTTCCTATACGCCAGCCATCCCGACGAAATTCTTCTGGAGATCTCTGTTGTGCCGATTCCTTTGGGGGTCATAAGGGAGCCGAGGTATGTCCATTTCTCTTGGTACTCAATTTGTGTGCCCTCAACATGTATTGGGGTTTTTTGGCAATTTGTTGCTGCGACTGTTTTTGACATGTTGATTTCAAGTCCAATTCTTCGGCATCCGTTTACTATTTCTGCTAGCATTTCTTCAGCCTCCTCCGCCGACTTGGAAATTATACACAGATCATCAGCAAATATTTGGTGATTCAGATATATTCCATCTATGTTCACCCCTTTATCATCCCAGTCCAAATCCCTCATTATAGTCTCCATGGCTATCGTGAATAATTTGGGAGATGCTGGACATCCTTGACGCACTCCTCTTCCCACTTGTATCTCAACCAGGCTCCCATTAATGTCGATTTCATTTTTTCCTTTTTCTGTTGCCGTCTTTAGGATATCTATCAACTTCCGGTCTAGCCCTATAGACTGCATTCCATTCCAGACGGCATTTGTTTCGATCGAGTCGAAGGCTTTGCACATGTCGATCATTATAATGTAGATAGGGATTCTGTACTCTGTTCCTTTTTCAAGTAGTACATTTATTGTAAATGTGCAATCCGTAGTACTGAAGTTTCTCCGGAAGCCCGCCTGTTCGGGGCTTAGCCATATATCTACTTGATTTTCCATTCTTTTTACCAATATTTTGCTCAGTAATTTGTATATAGTTGGCAACAGGCTGATGGGTCTGAAGTTTTGCAGTTTTCTCGGATTTCCCTTCTTGTAGAATAGAGATGTGATGGCGTCTGTCATTCCTTCAGGTATTCCTTCGGCAATTATTAGATTGAATAATTTGGTCAGGAGCGGGATGAGATGTTCTTTTCCTAACTTCAGCCAGTTAGTTGGGATGCCGTCTTTTCCTCCGGCTTTTCCACTCTTTGTTTGATTTAATATTTCTCGAACTTCAGAGGATAGTATAGGCGGAATTTCCTGGCCTTCACGTGGAATGTAGTCCAGTTTCTTCTTCGATTCGTACAGCTTGTTATAATAATTCTGGACTTCTAGCATTAATTCTGTTTTGGAATTCGTTTCAGTGCCGTCATCTTTCTCCAGGGTTAGCATCAGTTTTCTTTCTGGATTAGTTCGTTCTTTTGCCTTTTTAATACTACTTCCTGCCTTTAGAGCTTCCTTTACTATTTTCTCTTTTCTTATTTCCACCACTTTCTTGAAAGCTTTACGGATTTTACGGCAGATGTGAACATATTCTGCTGATTGTGTGTCTTTCCCTTCTTGTTTCCATTTTCTCCTTTTTATGAGTAAATTTTCTACCTCTTCTCCCAAATTGAGTTTCTGTTTCGGTTCCGTTGCAATGTGCGCCGAAGTGAGGATAGCTTGCCTTATTTGTTCTAGTAGTACCGTACCGTCCTTTATCTCAGTTATATTTTGTAGCTGTTGTTCTAGTGCGTATTTATATAATCTGCTATTTAGTTGGCCCTTTCTTTGTTTCTTTCTTCTTGCTTTCCGCTTCTTTTCCGCTTGTGCATATAGTTCTACTCGTACCATCCTGTGATCCGTATCATAATCCAAATGTTTGGGCGAAATTGCTATTGCCGACTTTATCTTTGTGTCCTTATCTATCAATACATAGTCGATCTGCTGTTTTCTGGTCCCGTCGGAGCTGGACCAAGTCCATCCATTTTTACCATTTCGGATATATTGGGATTGAGGAAATTTTAGCGAGTTTGATTCAGCGAATTCCACCAGTATTTGTCCTTTTGCATTTCGTGTGCCGTAACCAAATTTACCAATACTCTCCTCTCCAATTTCAGCCCTACCTATATGGGCATTCATATCTCCAGTGGCTAGTTTGATGACCTTCAAGCTGGAGTGTGCGGTTGACTTCGTATTCTCATTTAGTAGTTCTTCCGCCCTCGACAGTAATTCTTTGAGCTCTTCTGTTCCATTAGCCGCCGCAGGACCGTATATTACTATGATTCTCATTAGTTTCTTCTCATCTAATCGAAGTTCAAGCATAGCGAGCCTAGGTGAGTCCACGTAGAACCGTTCAATAAGTTGCATAAGGTGCGGTTTCACCACGAATCCCACTCCACCATGCGTGTTTTGCAGTCTTCCCGAATGTAATAGCAATCCTCCAGATCTCGGTAATTTTAGTACACTTTCCGTCTTTCTTCTCACTTCCGTTAGCGTCAGAATGTCAACTTGTGGGGATATCATCTTATTGTCTCCCGTTAGCGCCATGTCTAGCTCCTCCAGTCTTCCATCGGTAGACAGTCCTCGTGCGTTGAGTGTGCCCACCTTCAACAGCTTCAGATTACCGGTCTTCCCGTTGTTGCGGATCATTCTGCCCGGACTGATCCAATTGTCGGGTGGGCAGGTTTCTGCTACTTTCCTTTCTTTCCCGTTTAGTCCAACCGACCGCACAGTAGGATACAAAAAGTAGAAAAACAAAAACAACCGACCGTTTAGTCCAACCGACCGCACAGTAGGATACAAAAAGTAGAAATGAAAATAACGAGCACATAAAATAAACACAACGAATAACAACAACAGGAAGTAAAATAGATTCCAGAAGAAAAGAATAATATATAGCATTTCCCCCCGATTTTTATTGCAGGATCACGGGGTGGCTTCATTTGTGGGCATTTTAGGGTCCCAAATAGCAAGATTGATCCATACGGGGCTTGAATACACCGGGAGCATTTTGTCCTCCAGATTGGGCCGGTGGTTGTCCTCCTCCATTGTTGGCACCAGTATTACCGGATGCGCCGCTGCCACCTGTAGCATAATCTTCGCGAGCATAGCCCGTATTTGCGGCACCATTAATGTACCTGAAAAATAAAAATCAATTATAATTTTAAAAGTGAAATGGATAAAAATAAATAAAAAGAAAAAATTACCCGGATCCATAGCCGCCAGCTCCCATATAACACGACTTATCAGCCATCTCGCTAGTTGTGATAAATGGTCATTTTTCAGTCTTTTTATACCAAAATTTAGACCCATTTCCGTTAATTAACATGCGATTATTCTTGCCAAATTACTAGAAAATGACAAGACGAAGACAGCCGCTTTTTTGAAGTTTCTTTTCTCAATTCCTGGTCATTTTTTAGACGAATGAGGACGTAAATATTGCCGCCTAATATAAACAGCGCGTGATGTTGTCGTCCTCGTGGCTGTTGAAATTCCTTCTTTCTTTGTTCCTGCAACAGAAAAATGCCCTTTTTATCAATTTTCAGTCTAATTTTACTCTTTTTTGCGTATTTTGAAAAGATTGCAAATATTTTTGAGTCTTCTTTTTGCCCTCCAAATATTAAAATCCTCATCTTTTTTTCAGTTTCTCATAATTTTTTAGTAATTTATGATTTTGTAAGTCATGGATCCTTTGACGTCAAGCGAAAACTACGAAAAGTACATCGAAAAGCCATCAAACCAGGTAGCTGCTCATTTTCCCCCATTGATCTGTCTTTTTTGATCCCTGATCTTATTCCACAAGATGAGCTAACAACTTATTGTGGACGCCGATTAGAGGATGACGAGGAGGAGATGACAGACGATGGCAATAAATATTATGACATGGAGGAGGATCACGATGAACGGCTTCCAGAAGACACCGTCAGGGAAATACGCGATGAAGAACCAGAAGAAATGAGACAAGAAGAGGAGGAAGAACGGATTGTCGTGTAAAAAAGGGGAATATTTTAATCTGAGACTGTTTTTTTCATTTTTCTAGGGGTTATGGGTGCGAAGAACTGAGAACCCTACGCCAGACGAGGTGACCTTTTTGCTTTTTCTTGCGTTTTTTGTGTGTTTCATAGCAAATAATATCTCATTTTGTTCAGTAGAAAATGGCGAATTTTACAAGTCTACACGGACATAGAAACAATTGCAGTTTTGGTCTAGAAATATTAAAAAGACGCGCTGTTTGAATTAAGCCAGAAATTTTTGATAAATTACGTGGAAAATTCATTGGCGTTGATAATTTTACATTTTTCTCGCGACTTCAGCATTTATTTTATATAATGTATATATCATTTTGCTCAGCAGAAAATAACAAAATTTTTTAAGCTTAAGTTTGTGTATGAAAACCAAAAATTTCTATCGAAAAAAAGCATAAAGGGCGCGTCATTTTGGTTATTCGCCCGTTTCCTCCGGCTTCCTCCCTCCTTTCCAATAAAATTATATTTCCTCTTTCCCTTTGGTCATTTTCTTATCTCATTAATCCCCCATGCTGAAGTTCATTAATATAGCTAATAAAAAGTTCGTAAATCGCCTCTCTGCCGGGCCTCTTCGGCTCATCGGGTAATATCCTTCCGGAAATTTGATCGGCCTCTTCTCAGGGGAGTCATTGGTAGGTTTGTGCCCGTAGTTTTACACATTCAATTCAACCACACACACAACCGAATCCTCGAAGATAATTATCCGAGGGTGGAAGTTGCAAGCCGTCGTCAGATTGCCCTCTTCCTTCCTCTCCGATTTCAAATAAAAAATTAAAAATCAACATCTACGTCAAATGTCTAGCTTTTATAATTTGAAACTTGCAGTAAATTATTCTGAGAAAATGAAACTATGACAATGACTTCTTTTCAATTTTATAACAACTTCCTGGTTTTCAGGTTCATTTCTATAATTTTACTCGAATTTTCTTATTTTTGAGGTCTCACAAAGCTTCCAGTATTTATTTTTCAGCCAAATGAAGCCGTCTGCCAGTCATTTTTGCCTAATTGGATAGGTCTTATTTGTAATCCGTTTCCCTCTTCTATTCTGTCTGTTTTTCATCATCCTTTGCTCCTTTAAATAACACACAGATCCTTCTCCTCTTCTAAGGTATCATAGGCTATGAAATAACGGAGAACGAGTCCCAATTTGGCCCTTCCCGAACATGCTCGTTTCGACTCGGACTAGGTCATAATTTTGGCTTCAATTTCACCAGGCTGTTTTCTACTTTAAGTTTGGACTTTGAAGGCTGCTAGAGAGGATGGTTTGCGCCATTTTTTTGCTATTCCATGCCCTGGAGAGAGGTGACAAAAAAGCAAAAAGACCCATAGCTGAATCGATCCAGAGCGATTTGGATGTTGATCCTGGCCACTTATCACAGCGCCATATCGCCAGAAGTTTCGCTGAAAAGATGCTCCAGTCAACCTTCTCTAAACCTACGGTCACAGTGATTTCTCACCGTAAAAGCCTCAAAATAAGACTTTTATTGACCAAAAGTCATAATTGCAAATGATTTTCGGGGTCCAGCTGGGTCTCTCCCCCTCCTCTTGTGACAACTGTCATCCAAACTGCTTCCGACCCCCAGGGGTGGACAGCCGACTACTCTGGCCGACTTTCACTAATGACTCACTTTTGTCTTTCTAACTAATTGCTTCTCTTCATTTTTTTGAAACTTTTAGAGAGGACGAAGAGTACCCGGCGTGGGCGGGCATTTTCTCATTTCCTGGGGCCGGTTAATAATATTTGCTTGTGGTTCCTATACTGGAAAACATTTATCCCACTTTATTGAACTTTGTTTACTTCTTTTAAGAGTTAGGGAGTTCATTTAAATTAAAAAAAAGTGCCGGTTTTTGTCAGAGATCTTGGCCATAGCTCGAAAGACCTTAATTCTCCTGTTTTCTCTAAAATTTTTTGATTTTCTCTCGATTTACCTGTTAAATTGCACCTTTAAAGTGTGTCAGAATTATTGTAGAAAAAAACCATGGCTATTGGGTCCTATAACGAAAGTTTACAGCTTTTTGACGGAGAAAAATCCCCGAAAACGGGGTAATTTCCTAAATACTCGCCAAACCATCACGCTTTTACTGATTTTTGAGCGTTTTAATAAAGTAGAGCGCATGTAAAAAACATGGAGGAGGTGTGAAGATCCAGCTAATCTCAACTGAAATCCATTTATCCGCTGAAACATGAAACCGAGCTGTTCTGCATGTTTTCGACCGTTCTTACGTTCTTGTTAGTCGTCTTACTGTCAGTGAATCTTGTATCATCCGCACCCATAAACTCTCGGCAGCTGGCTGCCACGACCACTTTTGCTCTTCTAAATCTCATTGGGCTAAATGGCGGTAGTGCCGTAAACCTAAATATCGGGATCCATCCCACCGACCGGTCGAATTATTGGCTAAGTGGTGTGGATATCCCAGGCCTCCCATGCCTGGTCTGGTAAGGGAATGGCCTAAGTTAGGCAGAATTTTTGGAATCCCCATGCCGGTGGGGAAAAAAGATCTTCTTCTCTTCAAAGGTAAGCTTATTCCCTCCAAGAATCGTCCCATTTAAAGAGACAGTGCAGGTGAGAAAATACGTGCACCCAAGTGCACCTACTCGGTGATCGAAAATGTTACGTACACAACATTTTTTTTTTCGTTTTTCGTGTATTTCTCTGTTTTTGCTTTATTTTTTTTTAAATTTTTTGTTGCTAATAACTCTTATGCATAGAGGGATCCTATAAAATAAAGAAACATTAGAAATTTTACTGAAAATAACAAAAAATAAAATTTCATCAAAAATAATTTTTACGTACGCAGACATTTTCGACGCGGCGTGGGTACAGTAGGGCCCACGTACTTTTCTCACCTGCACTGTCCCTTTAAAGAAACTTACCATTAAAGGAACTCCTTCTTCTTTAAATGGCTCTTTAATGGACATGGCCGTCTAATTTCGGCTTTTACTTTGACAGGCTTTTCCTCTTAAAAAATGTTCATTATTGCACTCTTCAATGTCATTTTTCTGCTTATTTTGCATCTCACGTCTTCTTCTCTCAAAATATTTTTTCCAATTGACCAGAGGCTAAAATTCAATTGTTCTCTTCTATTTCCCGTTTTCTTTAAAGATCTCTGGAAGATGAAGGAACATCTCATTTAATTTCTGATCCCAGGCAGGCGGGGAGTAATGAGAGTCATCCACGTTTTCGTAGAATTCATGAAAAAAGTGGGCAGAATGTGTCGACAGCGCCTTTTTTTGCAGTTTTACCCAAAAAATTCCCTATGAGACCCGGTAAAAAAACATAGACCCAGACAGCTTTTTCTTGCTCCAAGTTGCAGGTTGGGGCAGATTACCTCGGAGAAAAATATATAGTGCACGGGAAAATTAGGAGAAAATTGAGTACATGTGAACCGCTGTGAACATTAAAAATATGGAGAGTCTAGGGTTTGAGGAAGTGCCGGAGAGTACATAAGGAACCTAGGGCTCTTGGTTTAAAAATGGCACTTTAGAGAAAAGCAAAGCAGACAGTAAAAAATTTTCTGCAAAGGCTAACAAACCAAAATTCTTTGAAAAAATTGGGAATTTTCGCATGTTACCTGGTTTTGAAACCACTTTCCCGCCTTTTGCCAATTCCCTGCAATTTTCACGGTTTTTTAAATTTCCAATGTCACGAGTATCCAGTTCAACTCCACATTCACACGGAAATCCCGCCAAGGTGCAAAAAATTGCCATGCGACTGAGAAACACACCGGGACAGGCGCGCCACTTCCGTAGACACATTGGATTCTCCTATATTTTATCTGATTTCCATTATTTTCTAAGATTTTTGATATCAAAATGTAGCTCATGGTGTGATCTACAAGGTGATACAAGTTTTAATACGATTAGAATCCCTAGACGCAAATGGCAGGCCTGTGAAGATGATGTTGTGCTCCAGCTGCATCACGATCGCCGGGGTTTTCCACCCTGGGATCTTTTGTATCCCTGGAATCTCAAGTTGTCAACTTAGAACCCATTGGTTTCTCCGATTCTCTAGGCAACGGAGCAGATTTTTGAGTGACAACCAATCGCGAGGGCCAGGTGGGCAACTTCCGCTCTCCTTCATTATCTTTTGGATATAGTTCCCTCTTCCTTTTGAAAGGAAATAGGATACCGCCACCCCCTCAGCGGGGAGATCTCCGCCTACCGAGGAAATGCCATTTGCTCGGCGAGGTGATAAATGGAGAATAACCTCATTTATGAGGTGAGCACTAAATGACCTTGCCCTTTTCTGTTCCATTTTCTCATGGCTTCCTATGATCTCGTGAACATCGGCCATCCGCGGATGAATAACATTCTCACCTTCATAAAATTTCTAAGGGTCCCTCCCTCTCCCATGGTTGCTCTTCTTTCTTTGACTTTCTTAGGTAGCAACGATCGTGTGGGAATGGAAAGGAAAGATGAAGGGAACTTCCCCGGGAAGTATCAAGGATCAGGAACATTTTTTTACCAGAGACTGCCAGAAGTAACGCTCTTTCGAAAAATTCGCCATTTCTCTAAATTAAATCCAAAGCTTAGTTTTGTAGAGCAGAATCTCCGCTATTTTTTTATACTAAACATGATCAGGAAAGTGCTAAAAATCAGTTAAAAATTCCGTTTGGGTCGAATGATGCTAAAATTATAGGCTCCGATCTGTTATATTTTGAATACTGCGAATTTACACAAATTTTGCCAGTCTTGGGATGAGAATTTGGTACCATTTTGTAGCTCTTTTTCGGTTCTTAAAAAGCTATAAAACACGGGACTGCAGTAGTACCAGGAGACATCTCAGCCCTCTTTTAAAAAAGTGTCACGGCCCATAGACAAGAACAAAGAGCCGCGTCCGATTTGATTTCAATGTTTTTGCATTTTCACCTTTTCTGGTCACAAAAAGTGCACAACATTCTGAGCAGAATCTACTCAAAAACGACGTCAATCTTGTTTTCATTCAGAAGAATTTTTCATTATCCTCCCTTCAAATGCGAGGAAAATTGCAGGAGTAATTCTTGTTCCCTTCACTTTCGACCTCAAAGGGATAAAAAAGATCTGGATGGATTTAGCGAGAAGATCCTTCCATTTTTTTTCCGGCTGAACGGCGTCTGGAACAGAGCGTGTCTGATCCGGGGTCCCCTCCTCCTCCTCTTTGCCCGCCCTCACCACGTAAATGAAGCCCGGCGGGAAAAGAGGTGGACTCTCTCTCAATTCTTCCACCGAACGAATCCGTCACATCATCTAATTACTTTTTTCTTCTCTTCTTTAGTCGGGGAACACTGGAACCTTCCGGTTGTCTGGATCTGATCTGAAATTGACAGCCTTTTTGCATAATTCTTGTTTGGTACCTGCAAGTTCAGCTGCGCCCGCACCTGTAAATTCTCGGCAGCAGGTTGCATCGACTTCCTTAGCTTTGCAAATCTAGTAGACGAATAATTCGTTCAACCTTTTGAGGTTCGTAACATCTCTGACCCATGGAAACATGTGGCTGGAAAATTTTTGGAAAGCCTTCCCTTTGTGGAATGGCAATTAGAAAGCTGAAGAATTTCCGGATCTCATTTCCGTTTGCTTCTTTTGCAGCCTTTTACTCTTGACATCATCTCTTCTTCTTCAGCTTTCCCTATTTTACAGCCATTTTTTCAGGAAATGAGACCGAATGCCTCAGGAGAATGGACAGAAGTACAATGCGATTGGTTTGATACGGTACAGTCAATGCAGGTGAGTAATTGCCAATTGTTTTTGATTATCACCTCTGATCCCCTGACAAACAATAAATTGGTGATCAAAGTGTAAAAGATCGAGGGCCCGAGACTAATTGTCTCGTTGTGCAGGATAAATGAGAATGACCAGCATAGCGGAGGGAAACATGACACAAAAAAAAGAAGGAGAGAAAGTGCCTGGAAGTGGGGATCAAAGGAACTTACCGGCGAGTTTCTGATTTGATTTAAAGGGGACTTGGGTCCTGGTAATCTTTTAGAAGTTAACACCGGGTTACTGTGATCTAAAAACGCAGCAGAATTGATAAGTTTACCCTGATATACTGAAAATTTGAAGGGGATAACTCACCAAATGTAGAAAATATTCCTAAACCAAGTTTCTCCTTATCTTACTGCCACTCCACAACGGAAAGGCTTTTCAAAAAAACTCCGACCACATTTTTTGATGGATCTGAACTTTTACGAACCTCAAAGGCTTGAACGAATTATTCGTCGGCTAGATTTGAAAAGTAAGGAAGCTCGTAGCCATCTACTGCCGATTGTTTACGAGTGTGGGCGAAGCAAGTTTCTCTAGCTCTTGCTGAATTTTGGCTGTATACCACTAGCTTTTTTAGCTCACAAAAGGCTATTTCCCATCTCTTACCCCTGCATTTTTCCACTGATCCTCCATTGCAGAATAATTACTACTGGGTACGACAGTTTGAAGGCAGCCCGGTGGTATTTCTCTATGGAATTGTCTGCACGTTTGGAGCCTTGGCTAATCTCGTGGTGTTGTATGCTTTTATTAGGACGGAAAAGCTCCGAAATCTCAGAAACAGGTCAGTTGTTTCCCTCCCTCTGAAGAAAACAGCAACCTTCAGTTTTATTGTGAATTTGGCCTGCTCTGATCTTCTTCTTTGTGTAGTTACAGCGCCAGGAACTTTGTACACAAGTGTCAATCTTTTTTGGCCATTTGGAAACATCTCTTGTAAATTGGTGGGTAAAAATTAAATTTCTGTGACTAATTTCTTGGTAGATGGCATCCGTCCAGGCAGTCAACACTTTCGTCTCCTCGCTGACATTGGCTCTGATTGCTATGGATCGAGTTCTTCTTACTTTGTGCCCTGTTAGGTGGTAAGTTCCGCTAATTTTCAGCCAAGTAAACTCATTTGCCTTACTATTCGTTCGAATTTTAATACCATTCGATAGATTTCGATCTTTACTACAAGAATATGCAAAAAACATAAGCAAAACTTTGTGTTACAACATTTTTTGGCCAACAGGAATCAAAAACTAGCCTAAAAATTGAAAGAAAACATGCCACACCAGCATCCGTAAACTATCGGCAGCAGGTTGCTACGACTTTTCCATGCGTTCAAATCTAGCTAACGAATAATTCGTTCAACACCTTGAGGTGCGTGAAAGTTCTGACTCATGGAAACATGTGGTCGGATAATTTTTGGAAAGCCTACCATTTGTGGAATGGCAATAATTTAGCTGGGGAAAAGAAGTTATGAAAATCTTGTCCCTAAAAAATATTTTCAGGAGACTTGCTGCTACTGCCCCGATTCTCTGCTATTGTGTCGTCTGGATAATTTCTTTCCTCGTCGCTTTGCCCTATTCCCTGGCCGTTCGATCACAAGTTGTCAATAGTTTTGAGCCTTGGAGCGACAAACATACTCCAGACATGGTTAGCAATTTCCCGCTCTTTTTTAATTCAAAATTTCAGTTGACCGTCTGCGATCGAACTTTTCCTGAAATCTGCCAAGAAATTCAAGACACTTGGGATCGCGCCTACTTGTCAAAAACTTCTTTTACCCTCTTGGTTTTGGGCCTTCAGTATATTCTCCCATTGGCCGCTTTGGCCTTTGCCTACACCCAAATAGGCAGTACAATTCGACGTCGGAATAAAATCTCCAGGACAATCGACCACACAAGGAGAATGTCGATGCAGAGCAGAAATCGGTAGGAATCCTGTTAGCCAAGAAATTTATCGAAAACTTTCTAGACGAGCTCTCCTTCTTCTTTTTGTTCTCGTCCTAACTTATGCCATTTGCTGGGCTCCGATGAATATTTATAATCTTTTAAATGGCTTCGATTTAATTGAATACTCTCAGTATAGGTTTGTTTTTTTTTATTTTTAAAGGTTGGGGAGGTTTAAAGAGACTGAGGCCACCTAGATTTAATTTCGATAGCAGAGATTAAAATTAAGGGGAGATCAGAGGAATAAAATGACCATTTTTGAGATAAAAAAGGGGGAAAACGACCATAAATTTTGTCAATAATTTGTTGCCCTTTTTGAGACCAATTCCGGAAGGAAAAGAGGCCATTATTCTTTTGACTAAACGACCATAAATATTTGGGTCGGGTAGAGCTGGCTCTCTGATCTCCTATTCAGGATAAATGGGAAAAGTAGAGCTGGCCCTGGTTTTAACGAGTAGTCTCTGGAATTCATAGAGGAAGAAGGGGGGAAATTTCGGGAGAAAACAAAAAAAAGAAGATGGGAAAATTTGTGGAAATAACTCAACAAACGCAAAAGTCTTCCCATTTGCTTCTCATTTTATTGCCATTCCGCTATGAGGGTACAGCCCCACTTTCGCAAACGGACGTTTTCATATCCGCCGGAATCACAACGGCCGGTTTCAAACTGCGACGGTTTCGAAAAATCACGTACTTGTGACAACTTCAAACGTCAAGCCTGCTACAGCCTTCCAGAGTGGTTTTTTTCGGGTTTTTTTGCTTCCATCGTGTTCAGCGCCTTCAAATTAGTCTAAAAAAATAAGAAACAATGAAAATAGTGGAAAAATAAAGAAATCGCCTTCAAACCTTCTTCAACTCCAATCGTCAATGCGCCCACAGCCTTCTAGAGTAATTTTCATAGATTTTTAACGTCACCATCGTCTTCAGCAGCCTCAATATAGTCTAGGAAAAATCAGAAATTAGGAAAATACTGAAAGAATAACATCATAAGAGGAAATTCCCCTTCTGAGACCATGATTTTGGCGTTACGCCACCGATCACCAACTCGCTTTCTTCAATCTTTCTGTATTTTACCAGTTTGCGATGAAATTGACAATTTCTGTCCTCCTATTGTATTTTTTCAACTATAATCAACTGTACCACTTCAGGTACCTCTTCTGCCATCTTGTCGGCATCTCATCCGCCTGTGTCAATCCAATAACCTACGCCCTAGTCAACGAATCTTTCCGAAATGCCCTACACAATATGTTCCTACAATTTCGTCCCTGTTACGTCATATCCGGCTCTCCTGCTCAGCCTTACACTTCTGGCCAAGTCTTAAAAACAGTCAGTTTATCCCAAATTTCCGTAAAATTAGACATTTTAGGAGCGAGTCCCTGTGGCAGACGCCACGTCGACAGTTGGCTTTGACCGGGCCAGTTCCGTCTTATAAGGGTCGCTACGGGTCATTTTTAATAAATATTTTATTACACTCTAGATATATTTGAAGCAGAAATTAACCAGGAAAGTCAATATGAGCAGAGGGAGAGGCGATATCTTGGAAACCCGTAGAGATGGCAAGGCAGAAGGTGGCTGTTCTAATGGTGCATGGCCTCTTTGTAACTAATCTTATCCTCTTCGACAATGTCCGATTTGCTGTGGACACCGCTCGTCGACTCAGATCCATCTGGCCCAATGCGTTTGCGCAAAAGATTTGAATATTCTTCATAGCGCCTTATCTGAAATGGATGTGGTTGACATTAATTAGAGGCGGGTTTTTATAGACTAGAGGAGGATAATTAAATGTCTGGGGACTTACTTCCTGTGTTAGATATCGTTCTTTAAAGAAAAATTCTTCTACACAGCGACCTTTTGCTTTGAGAGGCGGAGCATCGTCCTGGACTCGGGAGAGCTGTCTTCTCAATTCATCTGCAGCTGATTCGTGTGACTGAAATGACCGTTTTTCATTTTTAAAAAATGACACTTACTTTTAGCTGTTGAGACAACGGCGCCTGACTAGGCATTTTCGGCAATCGAGGAATGGAAAAAGTGATTTGCGAGCCGGTCGGAGGTGGCAATCCTCGGGAGGAGAAGGCAGCTGCGGCAAAATTCAACATTGCCACCCATTCATCTACCTCGACACCGTTGCTATAATTTATCCTATAATAAAATTGAATTAGAAAGAATTTTACCTGGTTTGGAAGAGATATTCCCCCAAATTAGCTGTCCTTAACCGGAAAATGTGCTGCCTTTTTCGATATTCCGGCGCCGCTTCGGCGTAGGCATGATGCAACAAGATGGAATTATTAAATGTCTCAAATCTAAAGGAAAACAGTTGAAAAATAAGTGAGTAATCTTACTTATTAGCCTTGATGTCTCCTTCATCCCGACTGAGGTAGAGGACAAGACCACGCAGTCGGGCAAATAACATTTTCCAGCCACGACGACCGACGGGAGCTGGAATGGAACCTGATAAAAGAAAAATGGGGAGATCTTACTCTTGGCTCCGTCACTGTCATAGACACTTTTCCTCAATAGCCAGCCGCTCTTGTACTCGACTTGAGATTCCGGGTCGATGTCACAGAGAACTTGACGGGAGGACAGCGACCTCATGGCCATTGGTTTTGCTTGTAGCTCTCTGAAAATGGAATAATAGGCAAGGTTAGCTGTGGAAAATTTAAACCCCGGGGAGAACCAATAGAATGGGGGAAGACAGGATCAGACAGAGGACCCGACATCAACTGGAGATGTCGCTGGTGGTCGACGGACAATGTCAAGCATGACTACCAACAGATTCGAGGGAATATGCATGAACCAGTAGAGGTTAATGAGCTACGGGTAATAGTAAATGAGAAAAGGGTAGACGACACCGGTGGCAGACGAGGAGGATAGCTAGTTGTTGAAGGAACAGAGCGACCTAAGCAGTCGACGTCGTGTACTAGATGGTTGGATATGCGTGGGTGTCAAAGATCGACAGATGACGAAGAAAACAGACTTTTGAATAATTGGATAAGGATTTGTGGACGGATTTCTGATAAAAATCAATGACTGGAAAGGGACGACACGTAGAGGAGATCCCACATCATCGGAGAGTCAAGAAGAAATTGGCTGATGACGTCGCCTGTCGACGATCAGGAGGAGAACCAACAAACAGAGGGCTTATTGACGGGAGAAGTAACTCCGCTACTGCCACAAAAAAGATTTCGTGTGCAAAAATAGTAAAAACGTAGCCATCCTTTCTGTCATCCCTTCTTCGTCGATGATTCAACCAGCCAGCAGCCGAATCATAGACCCTTCCGACCGACTTCCACCGCATTTTTAGTGTAAAATGAGTAAAAATCTCCTACCTGTGATGTGAAATGGCGGTGTCTTTGATGCTCGAGTACAGGGTTTTCAACAGATCCCTTTTGAGGTGTACTCCCGTGTGTCCAATATTGTTGATAAATTCACGGACGGTCATTTTTTTTCCGGCATTTGGCCCATGGAGATCAGAGTTTAAAAGAAGCAGGGCACAAGTCAATGTGTGGACTTCATCTGGAATGAGGAATTGTGGGGAAGGACAGGGGAGAGGATCCTACCGACAGTGTTGAAAAGACTGGGATTAGCTTCATGATATCGGGCAGAGAAGAAGCGGAGTAATCTCTCTCGCTGGGAGGATTCTCCCCTCAGTTCTACTCTGAATTACAAGCTCAATAAAGGAGAAAACAACTGCCAACCTGGCTAGAAAGTCCCTTAATGCTGCGTCAATCCGAATTCCACTAAAATTAAACAATTCCAGGTATTTTGTAGTGACAAGAGAGGCAAATTCTCCTCTGAAACAGAAGCGACACGTGTAAATGTACATCTGGGAAGGACTTACACATCGTTGAGACGAGTGGCCACATCTGTTTTTGAGCATCCTTCCAATTGAAAGAGACGACGAGCCATTCGAGCGGCTTCTCTCTCATCTCGAGATAAAAGCAGACCAGAATTGTCACTACGAAATGAGCCAAAATCTTCGATAGTTCCTATACAAAAGTTAATAAAAACAGGGAAAATAAATTACTGTTCGTGGCGAGAACTCTTTTCAGACTTGGACTGGCGGCGGCGCTGACGGATGGCTGGCAGGATGTCGCGTGGACAGTCACTGTACTATTCTTCATTGGAGAATCCGATGGCGACTAAAAGGAGAAGGAATAATTATTAAAGGAGAAGAGGAACAGGACACCACACCCTTGGAGATTGCACGCTTCATTAAACTGATGGCGGGACGGGAAATCTCTCTAATGGAGGAAAACTCACAATTACGAAAGTATTTGCACTGGATGTCCGTTGACACAGCTGGGGATTAGAAAAAGCCGACTTATAGTAAGAACTGTGCATTGATGTCTCCATTACATCGTGTTTCTTCTCTTCCGCCTTTTCCTCGACAGGTGGAGGCAATCCACCGCCTGGTGTCTCCGCCCCACTCGACGATGACGACGGTTCTTCTTCATTTTCCTTATCCGTTGTCTGTTAGATCAAAATAAAAAGGAAAAAAGCCGGGGAAAACCTGTCTCTTGGCCATGGAATCGGGATGACTGACGGAAATGGGAAGTCGACTTCTCATCGATCGACGGACAGAGGGAAACTCGGCTAGTGGCGGACGTATGGGAGACTCCTGGATGTGGGTGAGAGGCGGCAGTTGATGTTCCAGGGCCTTTAAATAGAGAAAATATTGGGAAAAATCGGAGATGAGTCATTTTTTCATTGATTTTTTTGATTATTGCCGAAAAAAAGCGAGCTTTCAGGGAAGGGGAGTGGAATTTGTAAGTCGGCTGTCCCCCTAAAATGTTGGCAGTTCAATGTTTAACCTAAAAAGCAAAAGTTATTAAAAATATAATTAGCAACGAAAACACTAGCAGCCGCATGAAATTCAGCGATTTTGCCAATTTTTAGACATCAATTTTCCCAAAAAAACTTTTCCATTTGCATAAAATCCCCAAATATACATCAATCAGCCTAAAGATGTAATTTTTCTTCTCGTACCTTTGCATAATTCGGCGATACATGATGATCCAAGCTGAGGATTTTATCTCCAGTCATGACGAAAGCCTCACATCGAGGACTTTTCCCGGGAGTCGGTGAGCCCTTCACCGGTGCTGGCGACTCCCTTACCGGGGAATCCGGATATGTTACCAGTTGTTCTCTGGCACCCGTTGGCTCTGCTACAGCAGCCATTTACCCTCTAAAAATATTCAAAATTAATTTAAAAATCGAAAAGAAAATAGAGAAAAATCGAAATTGTCCCCCCGGCGGCGTTGAAAGCGAAAGACAATGTGATTGGAAGAGGGGGTGAATGGACGAAACCCGGGCGCTTTGAAGGTCAAGGGCATTGCGACAGCTCATTCACTCTCTGCGCACATCATTGAGTAACGGCCGGCGGTGTTTATAAAACGGCGACGATTGGTAAATGAGACTATTAGGTAAACAAATGGGGACAGTTGGAAAATAAGGAGAGACATCAAAATTACTACGAGAGAAAGTGGAGGAGACAAGTTCCCCAGGGAGAAAACAAGGAGAATCAATTCGCACCGCAAATGGACGCTCGATGAAAGTCAACAGCAGCCGCTTCAAGTAAATGAGAATTTTCTATTTGCGCATCCGGATATGGATAAATTTCGTGTTCAAATAGAAAAAGGAACGCTAAAGGCAAAATTTCAACAAAAAAATCGAAGAAAATAAAGAAAATTGCACCTGAATCTAATATTTTCGGTTGAAAATATTGAATTTCTTGATAATTCCTATATTTTTCCTTGTTCTTTATGCTTCTAAAAATGTTTCTCAAATTGCTAATGACTTGTCCTTTTTCTGTTTCTATTTTTACATTAGAAACTACATTTTTCGTCATTTCTAATCGAAATTTCATTGAGCTTCACTAAAATAATTAAAAGAAGAACATTTACCATTAGAAAAACATTTGTAGGGCTTGTAAACGTTGAAAATAACTTCAATTCCTCAATTTTTCTCTAAAAAACAGTTGCAAAATGAGCAAAGTATACTAGTTAGCCAGGCAAAAGTGCAGCGATGAGCAAGAATATTGGATTTTTCAAACAGGTGGCGTGTGCAAAAAAGCCCCATTTACTTTGACGCTCGGCATATTTACTATAGCGAGCTGATGATCCATCACATTGTTTATTTCTTTCTGTTTTCTTACTATTCCATTTGCATTTCGATCCTAAATTTTTTCAAAAGCTCTGCAAATTGCTATAATTGTTCGTAAAGATCAAAGAAACGGTCAAAGAAAGGGCTATACATTGCTAGAGTCGAAACTGGTTACCATCAAGCTTCGACCTTGCAACATCGCTGACTATAATCGGCCTAAATCTCCCCGAAACCTCAAAATCTACGCTACAAAATGAGATAGCGGGCGATATTTACGACTGGAAAGGTGGAGGATTTATGGGATGGTTCACAGAAAAGGCGACGCTGCTACACAAGAGAAAACTCTGAGCAAACAGAGACGAAGAAAAGGAAGCACAGGAATGATTTGGAACGAGAAATCTGTTAGTTTTAAGGGAAAGCATTCATTTTACAGAGTTTTTGCTATTTTTTGGCTATAAAATGCAAAGCAGCTGAATTTATGAGTTGTTCCATAAGTGAACAGCTGGCCAGCAAATGTTTATAACAGCTTATGGCGACAAAATTCGCTGTTGGTACTATTTTTGATAATAAAATTATTCTCTCAATTTCAAATCATTCCAATATTTGCAATTCCTTCCATTATTTTATGCTCAAAGTTTCCCGTAAATTCTAAGATTAGAAAAAGACTTAGTTATGAATCCTTTTGTGTAAATGTAGCACTCCACAAATCAACGAAAAACGTGCCAGCCAGCTGTGAGATATTGAGCCATTGCGGCTGTCATTGCTGCCAAAAATCCTGCTCTATCATCTGCATGGCTAACAAAGACAAGAAAGTGTAATGGTCAACGAGGAAAAGAAAAAAAAGATAACAATCGACACCACATGTAGCGGGAGGAGTCGAATTAGATGTAGCTGGAATCGATATAGCCCCCCGTCCGAAAAGGGTAATTAGTCCAAATTGGGGGTCTTTCTCTTTAGCAAGAGAAGAGGATCAACGCCAGCAGCTGGGAACGCGAAGAAATTTAATGGAAAGGCGGATCTTTCTTTGGCGGCGGTCTCTCTAATGACAATAAAAAAGAGCGAGAGACGGCTGGTTGAAAAAGATAGAAGAAATTTCACGGCGTGTGGCAAACGCGTGAAAATCGACAAACAAATTCTGGTTTAAAAATTGCTAGCCAATAAACCGTTCAATAAATTAATTTCCTTTGATCTAAAATTTATAGAAATAAATAAAGTCGCCAAATGTTATTGCAAAAAAAGCATCGACTAGTCTACAAGGAACGCGCGAAAATCGGCTTACATTCAAAGATAAAAGGGTGAAATAAAGACGGAGAGATGCCCTTACACCTCGTGACAAAAGACCCTCTGCCCACCCGTATTACAAACTGCTCAACATTGGGAGGTCATCGCATTTGGGGGACCCCTTGATAGAGAGACGATCAATGATTCGCTGCTGTATGAATATGCGAACAGCAGGGCCAGTCAATGGAGAAACAACTGTCGGAGCAGTTCGTCTTTTGGAGAAGACAATTGTCCGCGGTCGGCTGCGGTTACATTACGGAAGAGCGACCAGACTTGCAACTTTAAAACTCTAAAACATTGCGAACTAGCTACGGCAAAAACTTTTTCTGATAAACGAAATATTGTACAGCGTAAGGGGGAGAAGTTCAGAGACGGAAATGTTTTATCCGCTGGAGGAAATGCGCAGTCTGGTGTCAACACCGCAAACAAAAGACGACAGCTGCTACTGCGCGAAGCACACAGATAGGGGAGCAAAACAAAGGCGCAATGGATACAATATTCAATGGTCAAAATACACTTACCTTTACTTTTGCAGGATAGAAATTCTTATTCTTATAAAATCAATATTAAATTCTTCTTGAAAAATTCAATCTCTTCTTGTTCTCATCGTTAACTTCTTGATCCATTTAAATTCATCTCTTCTTCTAACATGCCGGGGAGTAGCTGCAGGGGCTACTCCCGCTCTCCCTGAAATCGCTCAAATTAACACAAGGAATAAATTTAAAAAAAAAACAAGCAATAGCTTTAAAAGTCACCTGGCATGCTACATGAAAAAATGAAGACATCTTCCAACAGTCTTAAAATTGTAATCCAGAAAAAACAATAACAGAACCTGAAAACAAAGAATAAAAATAGAAATTTTAAAATTGTACACCACGGTTACCTGTATTTTAGCAGCATATTCTTTCTTCTTCAAAATCGAAAGCAAAATGTCTTATTTGCGTTCTTCTTCGGCTGTTACATCATCTTCCACTAGCATTCTTCCTTTGATCAAACAGTTCGAAATCTTCTTCCTTCATCTTCTGATAACTTTCTGGGGAGCAGCGGCGGATGCTACTCCCCTTCTCCCTGAAACGTTCAAATTACCAACACAAAAAAGTTTTAAAACGAAACTAGTTGAAAAAGATACCTGGCAAAACACAGACGAAAAAAATTCTTCCTTTAGCACAAAACGAGTCTTCTTCAAATACGTATCCGAACTGCTTCTTCAAATTCTTCTTCAACCGCATTAGCTTATAATTCCCACAAAATTCATCTTGTCGATGGCTTCAACGTCTTCGAGCTCGATGGTCCGGTAGCATTGGGGAGTAGGTGCTCGGGCTACTCCCCTTTTGCCTGAAATCGTTCAAATAAACCTTACAAAAAATACAGCATGAAACAATATTAAAAAGGTACCTGGCAAAAAACAGAAGAAATAAACATTCAAACATAAAATCTTCAAAATTGCCAGTCTAATTTCTTCTTTCATGCTTTTTCAATTTGTTCCATGGAGAGTAGCTCCAGCAGCTACTCCCCATTGTCCTGAAATCATTCAAATTAGCACAAAATAAAAATTATAGTATGAAACAATAAAGGAAAAAGTCACCTGGCAAGAAACGAAGAAAAAAACAGCACAATTGGCTAGCATCTGGGAGAAACCTTGCAATTTGAAAATATATAAAACAGTAAGCAATGATGAAATAGATAGAGATATACAAAAAGGAGAATGCAAACAACATAAAATTAGAAAGGCTGCAAATTTGAGAGATGATCAAAATTCTTCTTCTCTACAGCGGGTAATTTCCATTTTACCTTGTGAATTTCCCCCTGTTTACAGTTTCCTAACCTCGTTTCCTATGTTTCAATGATAAATTTACTCTATGAACTGACAAAAGTATGGATCAAAGAACGGCGAACTAAATCATGGCACCATATGCAAATCGCCGTGTCAAATAGTCATTCCATGGAGGCCCAGAAGAGCAGCGCGTAGGTTTATTCTTCCTATTCATAATTTTTGTTTCAGTGCAAAACTTTTAGAGAAGAAAACACCATGGATATCAATATTCACAACGAGTTGGATGATGCTCTTTGTAGGATTACAAATGTCCGTCTATTTTACATCCACATGGCAATATATCAAAAGCATTCATCCTCAGCCAAGAATGGAATTATTTGGCTGGGTTTTTGCCTCTACTTCACTTGGTCAGGCCATTGCTAATCCTATTTATGGCTATTGGAATCAGAAGACTCTTTCCACAAAGAAACCACTGACGGTGGGATTTATGCTAGCCGCTGTGGGCAATCTTCTCTACGCCCTGCTTCCTCTTCTGCCTGTTTGGAGTCTTTCCTTTGCTTTTGTCTTCGCTCGATTCCTAGAAGGATTTGGGGCAGGTAAAAATAATAAGAAGGAAATAAAAGGGTAAATCAATTTTAGGAACATTGGGGATTCTTAGAAATTTTCTGGGAACAGCCAGCACGAGCAAGGATCGAGTACGTGCTGTTTCTTTGGGCACTTCAGGCCTAACTGCTGGTTTTTCTCTTGGGCCTGTATTACAAGTGAGTTTGGCAATATTTCCACTAATCATAAATCATTCGAGAAGGAGCCGAACAAATTTTAGCTAAATTCCTCTTGTTGAAAATACTGCAATTGTTGATCATCGTACTATTCCAATTGCAGCTCCTTTTTAGAATCTTTTTGAAGTCCATCCTGCAATCAACGTTTCTAAAAAAATAGAAGTTGCAATACACGAAAAAAATTAACAAGACGATCAACAATCACAGCTAAATTACATCATGCGCAAAATATTGCACTGGCTGGATATCGTTTTAGCCTAATTACTGCTTTCAACATTCGTTTTGAAGCAAATTTGGCGACCAATATTTCTATTCTAAAGCAAAAGTTAGCTGTGCAAGAGCAAAATACAAGGGCAAGCAATATATGAGATTTCTGAACAAAAGCAAATTTTGAAAAAAAAGCTAATATGGGCATGCTTATCAACTATCTACAGTATTTTCTTTGGGAATAGAAGCTCCTTGCATTATAATCGTGGAAATAACATTAAAGGGGAGAATTATGCTGGAGGAAATGGATAGCAGCCATTCACTGGCGAGGACGAGAAGATAAATGAGCAAAAAGAGGAGGCCGCGTGCCATCCCTGAAACATGCGGGAACTTCAAATTTGAATAAAAAGGCGCAAAAAATAAAAAAAAACCATTTCAGATCTGTTTTCTTCCTCTTGGCTCAATTGGCTATGTTTATGGCCCATTTTTATTCAATACTTACACATCAGTCGGCTATTTTATGTTCCTGGCCAGTTGTTTCGGCATCTTTTTGACGAATTTTGTTCTGGTTGAAGACTATGCTGGAATAATAACGGATGAGGAGAAAAAAGCCGATCCATTCACAATAATCCCTCGTTTTGATCGTCTCGCTGTCGTTGTTTTATTCTTTTATTGGTGGATGTTTTGTGCAATTGGGAGTACAGAAGGATTGGCATCTCCTATTACCATGGCCATGTATAATTGGAGCAGCGAAGAAGCTGTCCTGTATAATGGCGGAATTCAAATGGTCAGCTGCCTTACTTCAACATTTGTTTATGTTCTTTTTGGAGCAACGAGGGTGGGGAAATGGTAAGCGTTTATTCCGTCAATTTGTTGCCGAAAAAAGGCTGAAAAATAATTTTTAGGGATCGTCGCTGGCACCTGATGGCCGGATTACTTCTTTTTCTTTCCTTCCATCTTCTTCACTTGCCTTGGCCTTTTTATGAAGGACCACTGGATCGAGCACCGGCAGAAAATGGAACAATCGACGCTGGGGGATGTTCCTGGGACTACGAATGGTGTGACTACACACCGAGGTAAGGGATCAGAGAGGCACATTGACAACGAATCCAAGTCTTTGAAAATTCGAGTCCCCTAATAAAGTGCATCTTTAAAAAATTTACTGCTTCTGGAACTGACCGTTAAAAATTTTGATCTATACATCATTTTGTAGAGAATTTTCCGCTCTACGTTTTGATACCAATTACGCCTAGTAAATATATCAAATAAGCAAAAAAATTCAGTTTTGGTCATCGCAAAGCAGTAACCGCCGCAATTTTCAGAATTCCCAAGTATTTGTACATTTTCTGGGCTTCCGTCGTCATGGGCTTCTCATTTCCCCTGGTCGCTGCTCCCTGTAACACAATCTTGACAGAAATACTAGGCCCACGAAAACAGGTCAGCTTGGAATTTCCCATACATTCCATTTCAGGGTCTTGTTCAAGGATTATACGCCTTCGCCGGCAGTATGTCTGCTTTTCTTTTTCCCATAATCTCATCGTAAGCGGACATCAACGCCTGCAGTCAAATTTTCTATTCAGAGCAGTGTTTGAAGCAACAGGCTACGGGTACATAATGGCCTGGCACGTGGCTATGCTCCTTTTATCTTTGCTACTGTTACTCTTCTTCCGGAAGAGACTCATCCCCCTCTCGATGACACCGCCTCTCGGATTGGCTACGAAATATAAATCCGGAACATTTTATAGACTATAACAATAAAAATTGAATAAAAGTTTTGGGGGAATGTGGCCTTTCATATTTGAAAGATTTTTGAAAATCACGCGACTAACAGGTCGGATGAAAAAAAAGGTTTAAAAAACATTTTGATGTCAAAGGCTTGTTGTATGTTGTTTGACTGACAAAAGGATTAGAATAGAATCAATTCTCCAATATTCTGATGCCCATGGTGGACTGTTCACCGAAACTGGACAAATTGAAGAACGTACCACAGCGGATGAGGCCGATGACTGCCAAAATTGTAAGGCTAAGGATTTGGCCATTTCACTCTTTCCCCCTGCAATACCCCATAATGTACGTTGAAATAATTGTTATTCTTTTAAAATATGGCTATTTCCCCCATGAAAAAAACGACAAACGAAAAATTAGTAAACCTAAAATGACTATAAATATTTACAGTCTGCTCCTATTATGTGCTTCAAGAACTGTGCTGATTTGCTGGCCAAGTACGGCTGGAACAGTTCAATTGAATACGTGCTGCTGAATTCGACATACAAAACAATTGGAGTCAAAGGAATGTTTACTTATTCTGGGGATATCCATGGAGAAATCTCAACCAAAATTGGTCAGATCGACGGAACACAAAGCGTTGCCGTGGAGGAAACGGGCGTTTTTCAATACTCCATGTCTGCCGAGCTGTATCGGACATTGAAAGTAAGATCAACTGTAAATTAATTAGTGTCGCTTTAGGCTGGTGCCAATGTTGATCTTCTTTGGTGGATTGGCAAGGTCCAATACTCTCTGCCAATTCCTTGCTTTAATTTTACGGAACTTGTTGAATGTTACGCCGACTGGAATATGGAGGGAAAGCTTCGTGTTTCTATTCTGAACACGGTGTCAAATCTGAAGGCAAAGTTCAGAAAAATTGGTGGCAAGTTTGTCAGTAACATCATGAGTAAAGCCACAACCTCTTGGGCCAAAATCTAAACCACTCGGATGAATACAGCTCAATCGTCCCGGACAATCGACTCGTCCAGTTCATCGTCACTGCCGGCTATTTCTCTTCAATTTCTGGTGGAGGAGTATGGCGGAGGCAGCTACCAGACATCTGTAGCCGTCTGCGCTAATGACTGGCTTCTCCTTCCGAAGTTCGACAAGTAAACAATCCAAAAAGTCAGCAGCCATCTAAGTTCATCTATTTGTGATAGGAAATGCAAATTATGTAAATATTCGATAATAAATGTTTACATGGCTGGCAAATGTTTTTTTTTCTATTCCTCCATCTAAGGGAACACATTGTATCTACCACAGTCGTTTTTTCTTGGCAATCTTCTAACGATAAATGAATTTTGTAGCTTTAATGGGCGGAGGATTCTGCCTTCAGATTTAATGATCACTTAGGAATTCATCCCTGTATCCAATAGAATTCCAATTGTGTAATAGCCCCGACAATTTCTGGGAGGTTTACAAAATTCGGCCAACAGTCAATGTCACTATTCACTATTTTTGGGTGTTGCGGAGCACAGGGATGCGTTCAAGCCGTAAAACTTTCGGAAATAGTAAAATAGGCTCTACTAAACCTAAGTCCAAATTTTGACAGAAAAAGAATGAGCGGTAAATTTTCTGGAGCGGTTTTTAGCGAGCAAGTGTGTTCACTGTCACCAAAATAAGCTCCGCTTCGCCGCCACGCTCCTAGGGTTGGCTTTTAAAAACAGTTTAAACGACTGTAATGGGCATTACTAAGTTTAAGCTTGCCTACAATAGAAAAAAATTTGGAAAAAAAGTGAAAAATCGGTGACTTGGTAAATAGGGAACATTGATTGTTCGCCAAAAATTCCGCAATAGGGAGAGAAGCGAGATTCTTGTCTCAAAGTGTCAAATCTACAAAATTTCCTGCCGTCTGACCAGACTTCTTGTCAAAATGAGCAGTCATTTGCCTATTCTACTACGACCATGGATGGTCGTCCGGATATCAAAGGAACAGGACCAATTTTGGTCTTCCATTGCCACTCGACCGCGCCACTTCGCGATGTCACCTTGGCCGATTTCTACGACTACGTCAGTCATTTTGCCATCGAGAGTAACCCGAATCATTTTCAGCTGAACAATCTGATACAGCCATTTTGTATCAGCAAATACATCGTCTGCACTGATGACAAGCAGGACAGGGCGCCTCTCACCGACTGCTGTGCACGGATCCCGGTATTTTTTTGGACGTCTTACTGCGCTTCTATTATGGGCGACTTTATGGGTTTTTTCGTGGCAATTTTGGAATTGTTAGCCAGCAAATTTGGTCATCTATTTCGCTTCTGACAGCGTTTGGACCTGAAATCATCGGCGTCGACCAACAAATGACCGAAATGGTCATTTCTCGTCAAAGTTTCCAAATGTTCGGCCAATTTCTACAGCAACGCGAAAAGGCCAAAAAGATTGACTGCGAAGATATTGACCATCCAATAATCTCGCCAATTTTCAGAATTGTGAAGTTGTCTTCATGAGCCAGACATTCTACGCGTTCAATGTGTGCGACCATCTGCTCTGGTATCTGAATCGTATCCTCGTTCCCGGCACTCTCATCCTCATTACCAGTGTGTTTTTAATTTCTCATTTAAAGCTCCATTATAAAAGATGGTAGTCATGAACACACGCAGGCAGGCGCCAGTCGAGAGTCGACGACGGTGGTTCCTAGCTGATAATGTTCGTCCAAAGTCGAGGGCAGCTCGTCCAATTCTGAACTCGACGCTTGATTCTCGGCTAAATTTGTCTTTTCAGATATCGAAGATGGCTACTATTACGCGGCGATCAAGACGATCCAAGGTCTCGGCTGGAGAGTCATCTTGGCCAATCAGCCATCTCCTGTCGTCGAGGCGAGCCAGCCGACCAGCACGGCCCACGATACGTCGGAGACGACTCTTCCCAAAATAATGCACGACTTTTTGACTGGCGGAGTTGTCTATATGACGCCGTTGGATTTACCGGCAACTAGACAGCTTATGGACAATTTCAAAGCGACCATCTGCACCTTGGACGACTGGCCCTTCTTCCCTCCGGACTACCCGATGCCGTCGTATGACAATCGAACCGAATCTCGTCTGATGAAGCTGATGGATATTCCGATCAAAGACGGCCATCAGACGGACATTTACGGATGGGGCGACCAGGAGGAGGAGGATGTCTCGACGTGCAGTTCGATGAGTTATGTCGACTGCTTTTTTGGCCTGGACAAGATACCCGAAGAAAAGAAGAAATCCTCGACTATCCGACCCAAGAAGAGGATCTTCCCTCTGAACCGTACGGATTTCTATTTTTTTCGAGTTATGGACAATTTTCAGGTTCGCACTCGACCCCGCCGGCCTACAAATCTCGTTGAGAAGAATCGACGATAGAAGAGACGACGGCAGCCGATGAAACGACGCGGGATTCTATTTTTATTTTGTTTATTAGTTTTATTCATTTATTTCTAGCAGTTTAATAAAAAATTTTCAATTTTCTTGTTTTCTTTACTTCTTTTTCAGTCGTTATCGGGGATTAGGAGGCGCATCGTCTTGTCGTCGACTTTTTTAGCTATAACTTGACTCGATCTTGATCATTTTGGATAGTTGAAAAAGCATTGGAAAGAGGATATGGTGGCGGAACTTTCGATAGTGGACTCCTTTCACTAGATTTTATTCATAGTTAAAGGGACCCTAAAGCCGTAAAAGCAAAAGTTGAAAAAGTGGACCCGCCGACGCTAACGTTTGCCTGATTTTCAGGGATTGTTTTTCTCTTTATATCCAATTTTTTCTTTTGTTTTTCTGATTGCTAAATGTTCTCCATTCAATTCCGGGTTTAACATGGTTTACAAAATGCAATATTAGCTTCAAAAATTGCAAAACTGAGAGCAGCATGAGTCTGGAATCTACGTGAATTTTATTGCATAGTTTGCACCTTACACGTCATGTTTGGTATCAAAATATGCAGTATTGAATGGAGAACATTTAGCAATCAGAAAAACAAAAGAAAAAAGTAGATATAAAGAGAAAAACAATGAAGTTACTGATAACAGAAAACGAAGCTAGTTTTCCCTGAAAATCAGGCAAACATTAGCGTCGCGGGTCCACTTTTTCAACTTTTGATTTTACGGCTTTAGGGTCCCTTTAAAAAAACTAGAGTTCTTGACTGCTTGTCGCACTCTTTTCCTCTTTCCATACACAGCTGAAAATCCCGTGCGGCAACTGGCAGGATCTGCCTGTTTCGTATTTCGAAAAACTTTTTCCCCAACTGGAACTAATATATCTCATCAATATATCAATTTTTATCAATTTTTATTGTTTATCGAACTGAATTTGCCCTAAATTTAAAATAATAATCGGAAAAGCGTAAAAGGAAGCGAGTATCATTGGATTGCACCAAATTCAAGAAGAAAGCAGCTTTCGGACTCATTTTTGCTTCTTTTTCTAATAGGAAACACCAGTTTTCGTCTTATTTTCTCTTATAAAAATTAAAAACAACGTCTATTCCGCCCAGAATTACAGATGGATGCACCTGAGACAATGATGCAGGAAATTCCTAAAGAAAAAGTTATTCCATATGTAAGTTTCTAATTTTTTTCTCAAATTTTTATTTTCTCCATTATCCTTTACCCAAATGTGATTATTCTCTTTTTAAAATTGTCCATTTAGAAGAAGCGTATCCTCTAAAAATTATTTTATTTCAGGGAGCAGAAAGCAACAGTCAGACGATAATTTTTGGAGAAGATATCAGCTCAACAAATCGAAGTTTTACAGTCAATGGCCTGAAACACCCAGGAGGATGGAAAACATCACAAGAATTATCAAAAATATTTGATTTATGCTCAGAATATCAGCTGAAATTCAGTAGATCTGATCCAGGAAGGGTAGGCGACATTTTTTATCAGAAAAATTGATTTATTTTTAGAAACAGAAGGTGGGAAAAGTTAATTGTCTATTCTCAACAGTGAAAGATGCCCAGCTAGCTTATACAATATTATCAGGAGCGAAAATAGATGGCCATCCAGTGAAAATAGAAATTGCAGAGAATTTCGGTGAGTTTTAGTCCTTTTTTTATGATTTTTAGCCTTTTCTTTAATTTTCTACATGGGAAACTAGCTTATAAATACTATCTTCCACCCTTATTGGCCATTATTGCCGGAAAACTAAAAAAACGAGAGCTTGTCCTCAAAACTCAAAAACACAAAATTCTCTGTAAAAATTAATTCTAAAGAGTCTAGAATCATGTCCTTGGATCCCGAAATTTCAGTGATACCCGGAGAAGATGATTTTTTCAAGACGTCGACAGACGACGCCATCCGCTCTCGAACAATCTACGCTCTCAATTTAGTCTCGACCAGTAAAGAATTCCTAGAGACAATTTTCGGCCACGATGCCATAGAATCTGTCAAATTTCTACCCCAAGAAGGCGATAAACAACAGGCTGAGGTTGGTTTCCTCTCCGTGTTCTTGAATTTCCCATTTTAGGTCATAATGTCCTCTCAGGAAGAGGCAGCCAGCGCCAAGCAAGATGCCAACGTCCTCGATGATGACGATCCGTCGAGCTCAATGAAGTTTGTTCCAATTTTACCATAAAAATGTTGAAATTAGGGTCCTGACACCGGAAGAATATCTTATCTTCGTCCAAGAATCTAAAAATAAAGGAAAGGCGCATGTCCAACCGGCGGAGACACAAGAAATGGTAGGTTTTCTTTGTGCCAATTCATCTTTCGATAATTTTAGGACAATAAGGAGAATGAACAAGCTAATTTGGCACCGGAAATTGAAGAAGAAGATGTCATCGCTGCTTTGAATGCTGTAAGTGTGGGACGCCAGTCGACGTGGACAGTCGGCTAGTAATCGTCGACTCGACGACCGTCTCGCTCATTTCAATGGCGACTAGACTATTTTTCGGCCCCAATCCAACTCCCCCTGAATTCCTGACCCAGAATCTATTTCTCCTTTAAATGACATTTTTCCTTTTCAGCAAGTAATAGAAGAAAAGCTCAATTGGGCTGAATTAAACGAAGTCGAAGAGCTGTACCACATTTGTGACAAAGTCTCCGCCAAATTTGGCGGTCTTCCCGACAGTATCTTAAAGCCAGCGATGCTCAGCACACTTATCCGCCATCACAGCGAGACAGAATCCCATTGGATGAGGGAACACATCCAGGGATTGACACAGTATGCCTCCTTCTTTTCCTAATCTTTGATAATTTTAGAATATGGCGGAGAGAGACAGAAAGTGAAGTGCCGTTTGATAGAGAGACGAAGGTTGTGATGAAGGCAGTTCAATATGAACCAGTGCTGGTGAATAATAGTCGAAAGAGGAAAGCAAGAGGATCTAAGGCGGCGAGAGTCATGATGGGAGTCGGAGCTCTGTTACAAGCGACAAAAGAAACGTAAGTTGATCTTTATCCCGTTCTCATTTTCACCAATGTTTGGTACTAAAAATTGCCCCTAATTCTAAAAAATGAGCTGTGCATCATAATTTTCTGTTGTAATATGGATAAATAGCAAATTGTTTTAACAAATGGAGGGATTTTCCTTTATAAAAACTAAAAAATCAAGTTAAAAATGACTAATCCAGTGATTTTCTAGAATGAGAACAGAACATGGTGAGATAGAAGTCGACGAGGACGAGAGCGGTAACTTTATGCTGAATGGAGAGGCATTGAGCTTTGACAATTGGGCAAAATTCACGAAAACGAGTCAGCCGGATGTCGTTGTAATGGAGAATAAGCCGATTGTACAAGTAGTCGATGGCCAGCCACAAATGAATGGAAAACGGAAGAAGAAATGGATCGATGATCCCGAAGACTACAAGTAGGCGGCTTCTTTTCTATAAAGTTATGTCAACTTTCCAGGAAATTTAAAAAAGCCCAGTACGAGAAGAAAATGGCCAATAGAAAGCTTAAAATTATGGATCAGGCTAGAAGAGAGCTGGAAGAATTGGAGAATCAAGAGAAAGCCAGCTCAGCGGCAGGATCGGAGACGGCGAGCCCTGCTCCCGTAGTGGAAAAACCGCCAAAAGAACTGGACGAAGGAGAGATTGATAGCGAAGAGGAGAGACAGATGGATAAGAAGAAGAAAAAGAAAAATAGCAGTGATAGTGACAGCAGCTCGGAGAGCGAGAGCGACGACGATTCGGGCGATGCGGCGAAGAATGCCAGGTCTCGACGGGCACAAATGAGGAAAGCAAAACTGAAGAAACAAGCGGCTGTAAGTCGATTTATCGACAATTTTAATCAGCATTTTCAGACAAATCCTCTCTCGACTCCGATTGTCCAACAGCTTTTTGATTTCCGCCATCAAGTCGTCAAATTGTTACCTCTCGACCAGAAGATACATTTGACCAAATTCCTAAAAGAGGTTGGTTTTATTAGAAAATTTCGGGATTTCTGCATTTTTCTTCTTTAAAATGACAGTCAAGTGAGCTAAATATTTATCCATTGGCGGTAGAAAGTAAACAGTCGAGTAGGCGTCGAGTCGACGTCGAGGTCGATGACTCCGATCCGACTCCCCGATTTGTCATTCCCCCAAATAGCCGAAAGATTCAATTGATTTGTGACCTGAAACATCTCCCTAACAGTCTTTTTGACATCTCCTTTCCAGAGTCCCTATTTATGCCGATCATCTTGCCAAATGCCGGCGTCCCCCCGCTTGCTGCCCTGGCCATTGTCCGCCGGTCATAATCCCTATCCCAGATGGTTTCGGTCTCCTCTCAAAATGTGGCTAGATGATTTGCGACCAATTTAAAGCCTCAAGTAGATAAAAAAGCCAACGAATGGGGGAATAATGTCACTTGTGTAATGTCCACTGTACTGGTGTAAAATAGGCGCTTTGTCTCCCTGGGAGGATTGCGTGTCGCCGTCGCTTATGCTCTCTACTTACTCCCAATAGAGAAGACAAATAAATTCACATGACCCGGTGGTGCTGCTGGCGTGCTCAGTTACGCAACTCTACCACTCGTCCAATGTGTTAGGGTCAACGGATCTCACAGCAGGGAGCCCGACATTTGTCACCCTCGGATATTGGCATAATTAGGAGGCAACCAGTCAAATGTGGTGACTCTGTGACTTGCAGCACCGCCAACAGCGATCAGGTTACCCACCACCATCACATTGGGACGATGTATATACAGATGGGAGGACATCTGTTCCTCTCGTATACAATAAGAGGAGATCGTAACGGGAGGGACAGCGCCAGACGCGTTAGAGCTACTTGAGATGAGTGACAGCGGGCAACAAGAGATGGATTTGTGACAATGGGGGACACAGATGTAGACATTGTTTTGGACGACACGTCATATTGTCTCAGGAGGAAAAAGGCGGGAAAAGGACGGAAATCATGGGAAAATCTCCTTATTTTTTTGAACTTTAACATAAAAAATTGGCCATTTCTTTATATTGCCACTAAAACGTACAATTTTTAGCTTATCTTGTAAAGAATTTATTGCTCTACATTTTGATACCAAAACCACCTAGCCAAACTAATGATTTGAATTTTCAGGCAACAGAACGTACTACAACCCAAGATTACAATCTCTATCGGCAGTTTAGCGACGATGTGACCCGTCTCTCCTACTAATTTTCTTCGTTTCCAGCTGTGTTAGTAGCTTTTAGTCCCAGTGAATATTTCCCTTCTTTTAATCCAATTCACATTATACAGGTATATTTAAATGATATCCTCTTCCAGTCCCTATGACGCGCTTTTCCAGATTGAGATAAAGTGTGATATAGTCTGCTCTGTTCTGCTTTGTTATTGTTTATTTTTTTAAATAAAAACTATACTCTAGCCTTTTTTAAGGGCTAGTCGGGCGAGATTTGAATATGACCCGAGAGCCCCCGCGCCCACACCGTAATTAACAACGCCTCTGTAATTACCGTTAGCCTACTGTCTGCAGCCTCTCGACTATGCGTGATGACTCGTGGGAGATGACCTGGACAGAAAAAATGAGCACTCAGCTAGGCGGGAGAGATGACCCGCGGGATGACTTCTTTTATGTACTGGATGAGGCGACAAAGAGCGGAGATGGCGGAAAGATAAAGGGGAATACTGTCAATCTCCAGGCTCTAAAGGGAAAAATACTAAATTTCCCTTTAGTTTCCCTCTTGTCACAACTTCTCCAAGTGCCCCCCTCTCTCAACTTCTTAAATAATTCACTGAAGGTCGGCGATTTCTCCCCGTAACTCCTTTCAATTGCATGTCGTTTCAAGCAAAAAATATTTATTGAATAATAATTATAATCACCATCGGTAATAAATTCAGATCAAATAAGGGGAAATTTCTTAGAAGGCAGGATCCGTCGGCTGGGAGTTGAGACCGTATTTACGGATGGTGAAATTGGCACAGCAGAGACCGCAAGATGAGAAAAGAGGATCCAAGACCGAGTGAATCAGCCAAGCCCAAGTCTGAAAAAGAGACACAATTATACAGGCAAATAAGTCACAGGCCCCTTGAGTTTTTTCAACTCCCCATGGCCGCCAAAAGTAGCGTGGCCCACTGCGCCATCCCTTAGGTAAACATAGAAGACAATAGAAATAGATTTTTTCTTGTCGCCTCTCAATGGACTCGGAGAAAGAAACCGACCTCAGCCAGCCAAGTTCCCGGAATACGGAGAAGTTTTCCAGTCGGGACACAGATGAATGTATTGAGGACGGTCAAAATGGCATAAAGGAGACCAAAGACAATGGCAACTGGGATGACCAAGATGAGCGAGAGAAGACGATAGAAAAAGCAACGGAACCAGCTGAAATTTGCCATATTTAGGATCTAAAAGGACTCAAACTTACAGGAAAGTCTTATGCAAAAGACGCCAAGTAAAGTCGAAACTGTGATTGGTCTCAGCTTCTCCGAAAATGTCGTGGAAATCCAACTTGACATGGTCATTGATGTTCTTCTCGTCTCTGTCGACCAAGTTAATTCCAATTGAGATCTGCTCGGCTTTCTGTTCACTTTCGCTCTTCTGTCCACGATTCCACCAGCATTGCTTCTTTCCCTTGGGCTTGTCTTCAATGGCCAAGGGAGCTTCGGCTCCTTCGATGGGGAGAGGGGCCTCGACATCGCCGGCGGGCTTCTTTGTCTAAAAATGGAGAACAATTTTACTGAATTTTGCTAAAGTTTACCTTCTTGAGGAAATGGAAGAATTGCTTCTTCTGAGTGACGACAGTCGTCTCAGGGGCTGCGGTTGTCTCGCCTTCGGTGACGACAGGAGTGTCAGTGTCGGCCTTCAGGGGAACTGCCTCCATTTCGACTTTCTCTTCAGTGGACATGGCTCTGCTTTAAAGGAAATATTAAAATAAGTCGATAGGAAACATCAATAAGAAAAGATCGACAGAAATTGGAGAAAAGTCTCAAATTCCGATGTCTCCACAAAAAGACCCCACAAAATGGCTAAAATAAGCTCTACAGACAATTTTTAAATGACCTAGGTTATGGTAATAAAGAGGTTTATGGAGGACAGATGGCCAACAGAGGAAGGACGCCGGGCGACCTGGTACCGCCTCCTCCTCTCTACTTTGAGTCGTTGGCAATGGGCCAAATCTCTCCCAGCCACGCCTCTTACCCTCGACTGTTTTCACTCTTTTCCCTCTCCTATAATTATATTGTCTTAGTCGTTTGATTAGAAGAGGATGAGGATAGACACACGGTAGAGAGGAAAGTGACGCCTTGTATCACGAGAGATGATGAGAGGGAAGCGAAGATGGTCAACAGGAAGGGGATGCTTGAGATTAGCAACATGGGGCTTCGGATTTTATTAGGAAGGAAAGGATGTCCTCTTTATCCTGAGGAAAATGCTCTGATATATTTAAAAAATGTGAAAGCGAGACTGAAAAAAGTCGTCAGGTCGTCGACCCTTCGACCGCTAAAAAGGCAGTCACTTGACCTGAAAACTGTCAAGTTGGAGACATTCCCGGTAATTTCTTCCATTTTTTTCATGTTACAGCGATTGGGATAGTGGTTTGAGAAGTCAGCGGCGAGCATTATTTCGATATTGAGTCGCTCCAACCCTCGACTTGCTCTCGACTCTCGACATCATCGGCATGATACTGATTTTCGACTTTTTACAGCAAAATCTCAAAAAAAAATTCTATTCGTTTTTCAAGGAACAATGGAAGCCATCCGGGCACTACAGGAAGAGTTCTAATATCCTCCCTAGAGACGAGGAAGACAGCCACATAAAGAGAAGAGCGATCCTTGACCCATGAAAGCTTCAAATTGGGAGGAAATATGGGGTTTTTTTTTCCTCCTGCTCTTCTATTCTCTAGTCTCTTTCTCTCAAAAATGCTCTTTTCCGCCAATTTTCACCTATTTTGAGGGATTGTTCTTGTGGATATGTTCTCCCCAAATTGAGGGGAGCTTATAGCATGCCCAGTCGAAATTAATCCCAAAGTAGGTCCCTAATTATGGTCACAAAAGGCACGACATATCTCCGGGTATTGGAATCGGCTAAAGGTAGCCGTCATTAGCCGTCGACCTCGGGACACGGTCAACCGGAAAGGGATGCTCAGGATTAGGGAGGAAATGTGGGGATTCGAACGGGGAGAGGGAGAGATTTGCTGAAGAAGATAGGAGGAAGATAAGCAGCCTCTCGGGAATATAAACTAGTCTTTATTAAATCTGAGATCATTTCCCATCATTTTTTTTCTTGAGAATTATTTCCCATTGAAGGGATTGCTCTTCGTCATCATTTTCATATGTTTCCCTCGTCTTTTAGAAGACGAATCATCGGCTGGGATCATGTCGACTGATGGGAGATGAATGTGGGAGAGATCACACTTGGCCTTCTTGTAGTAAATATTAGTGAAGGGCTTGTACATCGGATGGTTTTTAGCATCAATCTAGAACAATTATAAGATCAGAAATTGGCAAAAATGGCTCACATCTTCGTAAAATTCACAAGTGAACACTTTCCTGCCACCTACCATGCCGTAGACGGCGGCTTTACAGCGCTGAAAATGGAAGAATTCATTGGAACAAAGCAATTTCCTGCTAGAATTAGCCAGATTATCTCCAGCCCCTTTTTGATAATTAGGAAGACTTACAGGATCCCTCATGCAGGTGGCCAAGCAACGATCTTCCGTACTGTCATAGGCGTCGAAAGCCATCGCGTAAGGTTTCAGGGGCATGGCCACGTCTCGATCCGAATACTCGACGAAACATTTACACAAATAACAAGGATCACCCCAATGATCTAAAGAACTGAATTAAGAAAAAAAAAAGTAAAACTAACTAGGACGATTCCAAGCATCAGTTACACCAAAGATTGAAACAATGACCACCAGCGAGAGGATCATGGCTAAAGGCGGGCAACGTCGACTTGGCTGTCTTTTATCCACCCGAGTTTTCTTGACTGATAACGGGGTCACACAGGCTTTTCCCGCCCGGCGATCGCCCCTAGGGACAAAACGAGTTCATCCTGATTCCAGGAGATTTCTAGAGACTGACGGATAATGGAAATCATCATAATTTGAGAGAGAAAGCCGCTGGAAGAAAGGCTAGTTAGCAGATGATCAGGTTGTTGGCGATAAACATAAAGCGGGAGAAAGTGGCAGGCCGTATGCGCATTATATTTTGGCTAGAAAGGCTTATGGGGAAGAAATCTGGGGAGAAATTAATTTTCTAGGTGAATTAGAGAGAAAAAAAGGGTTAGAGGGTTAGCGATCATTTGAAACTGCGCCCGCACTCGTAAATTCTCGGCAGCGAAGGGCACCGACCTGAGAAGCGTCGGTACTAGCATTGGAATTTTTTCCTCTAAAGTAAAGGTAAAACCTTTAGCCGACCTTTGAAAGAAGTGTTGGAAGGAATTTTTGGAAAAGCCGAGTTGGGGTTATCCGACTTGGCAAAAAAAGGAACAAGATTGTCTGCAAAACGGAAAAGAATGCCATGTTTATCAAGAATTTTCTACCAAATAAGTACGTCTCTATAAAAAAAATTAATTGTCTCTATGAGGGGGAAAGGCTTTGCTTCGAGATTCTTCAAATGGAGGGGAAAAGGGAAGGTGGAATGTTTTCAGAGGAGACTGCACTCGACCATTTCATCTCCTTCTTCATGGGTCGGTTTGGTGTCGATATCCGGTCGGAAGAGGATTTTAAACTTCTTTAAACCAAAGTGATTACGGTAGAAAATCCATTAAAATACCTCGGCAGTTGTTCCAGGAGTCGTGAACCAAGCCCAAATTGCGTATCCTGGGATGCAAAGCATCGATGAAAGGGACAAGAACCAGCCGAAAATGTGACCCCACAATGGATAATCGTAGTTGTAGGCTCCGATGCGAAGTGGCTCGTATTTTACGAGGCCAAAGATCATCACTCCCTAGAATTATTTTAGTACAATTCTAATCTTGAAGGAAGAGAACGCGAGCCCGCTTTTTTTGAATCCGCTAACGAAAAATCCCCTGATTTTCAAGCGTCTTGTCCCCCAGATTTTGGAACCGGACTATACTTTTCTCTGTCAATTTGTTTCCCCTTGAAAATCACAAATTGTGCGAACAACTGGCCTCCCAGTCGAGCTCACAATCCATCAATTCTCGCCCCCGTCATAACTTCAAATCGCCAGATCAAAGATAAAAAGATCGACGAACCAAGCAGACAGCTGGAGTAGCAAAAACCCAACAGAATTTCCACCAGTTGCTGGGATAATAGCCGATCATGCTCTTCATATGGTCATACCAACGGTCGATTCCTGAAAAAATTGAGGGTTTTTGTTGGAAGAAACCTATGAGAAACTTTTTTTCATCGTTTCGCATTTTTTGCCAAATCGGATAACCCCAACTTGGCTTTTCCAAAAATTCCTTCCAACGCTTCTTTCGAAGGTCGGCTAAAGGTGTTACCTTTACTTTTGAGGAAACAATTCCAATGCAAGTGCCGACGCTTCTCAAGTCGGTGCCCTTCGCTGCCGAGTATTTACGCGTGCGGATGCGGCTTCTTTTCGCCGTTTTTCTAATATTTTTTTGGTGGTGTTTCTGGTCGTCTTTTGCTTCAGGAGTACTATATCCCGTCCAATTTCTAAAACTCACCGACACTCCAAGAAATTGCAATGCATTCGAAGAAAAGCAGCCAAAGAAGGGCCCATCCCGAAGCGGCGTAGAAGTCAAATAATTGGAAAACATAGAATCCTCCCTAGAAATAAGGTACTCCATTTGAAATATTGTTCCAACCTCAGTTACGGTAGACAATCCTATAATATAGGAAATGATGCAGATAATTCCTATAAAGATTTCTCTCCCATATTTTCTTGCCCGCAAAGTTTCAGGGAATTCGTCAATAATGGCGGTGAAGAATCCTTCCATGGTACAAAACTGGAAAATGTACTACTTTTTTCATTAAACGGTAGAGTAACCTGTGAGTCGACACCTAGGAAAAGGACCATGGAAAAGAAGAGCATTGACCAGACTTGGGTGTATGGAATTTGGAGGATTCCCGAGGGGTAGGCAAGGAAAAGGAGACCGGGGCCCGCTTGGGCTACCTGAAATTCTCATTTTCTCCCCATTTAAAATGTTCTGGATCCTGACACAAATAAAAAACGTGAAAACCCACCTCATCGACACTTTTCTCTTGTTGAGTTGCCATAAAACCAATGAAACTAAAAATTACAAAACCAGCAAAGACGGATGTCCCGCTGTTTACAAAACAAACCGTCAATGCTTGCCTGAAATTAATATTTGCTTTAAAAAGGAAAATACAGTACTTGTAGACATTATTATGGTATTTATTGTAGCTTCCAAGGGCCACCAAAGCGCCCAGCCCCAAGCCGTAGGAAAAGAAGACTTGGGTCACAGCGTCAACCCAAATCTGAAGGGAATTTTTGTTTAATTTCATGGAATTCCGCACCTTTGACGTCCACAATTTACTAAAGTCTGGTTTTAAATAAAATTCTAGACCAAGGGAAGCTCCGGGAAGTGTCAGACCACGAACAAGAAGGAAGAAGAGCATAATGTAGGGAAAAGAAGCGGTCAAATAGACGACCTAAAATAACTTTAGGCGGGAATTTGAACTGAAAATACTTTTCCTGTCCATTGAACGCCTCGGAAAATGCAGAGGTAGCAGATTACCCAAACAATAGCCAAGAAAATGGCCAAATCGGTTCGAAGGACGCCTGGATGGTCGATTCCCTCGCTAATTCCGAGGACTTTGTAGCTAAAAATGCATTTCCTTTAAATAAAACGAGTTCCACAAAAAAATAAAAAGAAAAACCAAAATGGAAGTACATCATGGGCTTAGAACTCTCGTGATTAGAGTAAAGAAAACCAGCTGAGCCATTTCGCTTCCTTGATAGTCAGGGATCTTTTTCTGAGACTTACTTCCAGAATTCTTTTACCGGCGATTGGACATTCATATCAGCAAGGGAGCAGACAGTCCAATTGGCTTTATTTCCAATAAAGAACAGCTGCTTGTACTCTTTCAGATGCTCCTTGGTTAGGCTTTTGACATTGAAATATTCGGCAATAGTTCGATTGCTGGTACACGGGAGCTTTTCGTACTCCGAGCGGCAACGGAAAGTATTCCAACTGGAAATCCCTTTAAATGAGGGAATAAAAGAGCTTACTCATTGTCACAATTTCTCCAAGGAACATTATCGTCGAGTCGAAGACTATTCCAAAAATAGCACATGGCCCAGGAAAGGACGACAATGTAGTAAATGTTGAGCCAGAAGGCCATCACAGCAGCGGCTATTCCTACTCCTAAAAAGCCCTTTTTATGTGTTTTCTTTTCCAGACAGTTCTTATTTTTTCATGGAATTTAGCTGTGAACAGACGGGGCAATTAGCGGCGAGCAGGACACAGCTTATGTCTTGGGGGATCAGCTGTTTGGCTGTTCTTTGGAGAGGGAAAAAATGGACAGATCAGGTGAGCAGTTGAATTTTTTAAGTTTCCTGGTCAACTTTTCTACCAGAAAATGTGATCTACACAAGTGGAATGCCAGTACTCGTGGTAAATTACCTCCGAAATGCTGAAAAATGGAGAAATTTGCGGATTTGCCAGTGGTAAGTTTTGAAATACGCAAAAAATATAAAAAATAACTGGGACAACTTTCCAGCCCAGATTTATTTGCAAAAATTTAACTTCTCGGCAGGAATTGAACCAGCGATATTTTACAATTCACGCACACTATTTCCCGCCAGTTTGCATGATTTATCCCTGCGTACAAAAATTAAACAAACCTTTAAAAATTGGACAAATCTTGAACATTCCAAGTCCTCCAACCGAGAGTAGCTGCCCCCAAGATGTTTCCAAAATGAATAATGGTGCTCCACAGAAAACCAATGAGATCACATAAGGGATAAGAAATGCTCCTGAAAATTATCGCCAGTTTTTTTCCAAAGAGATCTCTAGTTTTTTCCTCCTTATAACAGCTGTTTTTCCAAAGTCACAAAGTCTGCATGGACAGCCGTCAGCAGATCCGGGGCGCTGTGGTGAAAAATTGCGTTTTAAACTCGGCTGGCGCGTAATTTGTAATGGCTCTTTGATTAATTGGAGGTGAGGGTGGATTCTTACCTCCACCATTTTGATAACAGAGATACGGAAATCGCCAAACATTTCCCAACCCAATTGCATAACCAACACAGGACATTATAAAGTCAGCCCAACTGGACCATTGCTCACGGTCCGCGGTGACTCGGGGCTCCATTTTTATGCTGCTGAGGGGCTCCGATGCTCTTCTTTTACCCTATATTTCTGAAAAAGGTAGTTTTTAAAGGGAAGAGTGTCAAAAATAAATGACGAGAGAATAGAAAGGCTATCAGTCGAGATCAAGGCCAAGGGAAGACACCGACAAGTTGTCATAACCTGAGGATCAAATAACTGCTGGTATCTACACATGGTAGACAAATACTGCAGAATATTTTACATTACCTTCAGGTTTTAAAATGGACAATACTGGAGTCAGTTTGAGAATTTGATTAGGAGCTGGAACGAGATCAAACTGGGTCGTCGACGATGGGGGAAATGTCGACGTCAAGAGGCGACATGCCGTCGAGCAAGACGAGATCCAAAGAAAATGAGGTTTCCTGGTTCCGAACTGCATAGATTCGTGAAAATTAGAGTCCAGAAGATACAGGGTAACCGTTTTACTCATAAATTCAATCGGATCCGAGAAAAAAATTGGGAAGTTCCTCGATTTTCTGGCTATTACCCATGGAAAACTCGTCGACCTATAAAAAGGACGACTCGGAGGCTAAGAAAGTCTGGATTTTCTCAAGCGTCTGGATCAAATAAGCTACACAATAAATGGCCCGGAACGAGAGAAAAAAGATGCTAGACAATTTCCTCGCCCGGATGAAAAACGTGTGAAATAGGCGAGCCAAGGCAGCAGTCGGGGTTACCTGCCTCAGCTCAAATTCCCTATTGCACTCTGCCGCTCCGTATTTTTGCATCTCTCTCAGGTCACACACACACATAAGAACACAAGGAGAAGAAAATTAGTGTAAAGCGGTATCCTCTGAGCAGGTGAGAGAGAGGGAGGGAAGACCCTCCCTCTACAAATCGGTTGTCTATCAATCAATCTTGACTCTCTCTCGACGCCGACTGCTGCCTAATTGTTCAACAGATTGCCCTCTGGACCCAATTGGTCTCTTCATTCTTATTCAGATTGGATTAGAGCCTTTGGAAGGAAAAAGATAAATGTTTATATGAGGAGGACGATGTCTGGGAAGGGTCCCTCTTTTTTAGCCAGGAGGAAAGACCCCGCCAAGGGAAGAAGAAAAGGAAAGAAAGAAAAAGAAGAGACGAGACCCTTGAGGGAGGAGCTGCCATTGTGCCAAAGGGCTGGTGAAGTACCCTATGGAGATTTTCAATTACTCCTTGAAGAGCCGAGGATTCAATGGATAGACAAAATTGTGAGAGAAGGGTTTTAGGGGAAAAGGGCGAGGAATCTTCCAAATCAGCTGGTTAGACAAATCCTGGGTTTTTTTTTTGTCTAAACATCCAAATACTCTGATACGGATCGGGTAAAATCCAAAGTTTCTGTTACTTTTTCTTCCCAATTTTCTTTATTGCCAAGTCGGATAACCCCAACTTGGCTTTCCCAAAAAATCCTTCCAACGCTTCTTTCGAAGGTCGGCTAAAGGTGTTACCTTTACTTTTGAGGAACAAATCCTATCGCTAGAACCAGCGCTTCTCGGGTCGCTGCCCGTTGTTGCCGAGAATTTACGGGTGCGAGCATGCCTTCAACTTATCGCTTCTGGCTCTTTTTAGTCGACGCCTTCCAGGAAATACGGTAATCTTGAAATTTTGAATGCGCCCGCCATCCTGGAAAAGCGACGAATTTTACCGTTTGAAATAGTCTATGACAACCAAAAACATGTATTAAAACTGTCACAGAAGCAAGAAATCGCTTCCGTCATTCTCTCTTGCTATCTCCACTCCTGCGGCTAGTCCATCTACTCATGGGACAAAATGCCAGTCATCTGGACATAACTGTGAAATTTGTGATGGCCGGCAAAGCAGATATCAAAGTCCGTGTCCTGGCAACCTCTACAGTTCGAGAATTAAAAGCCATAATTGCCGAAAAATCGGATATATTTCCGGAAAATCAGCTGTTACTTTATAAAGACAATGAACTCAAGGATTATGACGCCAAGATAGCCGGTTACGGTATTGTGACCAATTGCACGGTGACAATGAGCACTCATATTATTACTGGAAAAAGTGCCGCCACTAATCTGGCCACAATATTTTATGTACCAGTCAGCTTGCCACAAGATACTGGGGGATTGAGAACGACGGTGAAGACAATGACCACCGTCAAGAGTCGACGAGTAGAACAGGAACTGAGACCGAAAGAAGAAGAGAGATTGCCATTATCGGCAGTGGGAGCACAACACACTTGGACACCAGAGAAGCGTCTAGAAATTGAATTGACCAGGAACCGGATGAAGGCTCTCATGCGCAGGTATGTGACACTTTTCGACTGTTTTGATGGGTGACATTGGAGGGGGATAAGTGGGGTCGAGCTGGTGGCAATCACCCGTAACAGCTTGGCGGACGGGGAGTGATCGGGGTGACGGCCAGCCAGCTATTGGAAAAGACCTCTGTCTATCTAGGGAGAAAATGGCTGATCTGTTAAAAAAAAGTCATCGCCGGGCGGGTACAGCAGTCGGCAGGAACGCCAGGAGACGGACGAAAATCAATTGGGGGGGGGGGGGGGGGGGGGGGGGGGGGGGGGGGGGGGGGGGGGGGCAGACGACGGTCGACAAGCTGGTGGACGGCCATTCCAGTCTATAACTTTTATTCTTTTCAGAAAGAACAAGACGAAGCTCCTCTCACCGACAGCTACTCCCAGTGACCATGGCTCCATCATCAGTTCGAGACTTCACACGCCACCAAATGAACCAACCAACATCAGCAAGGCCATTTTGACTCCGCCAAACAGTAGAGAAAGCCCAGCTCCAATGACCCCAGAAGAAGAGATCGACGTGTCCGACAGGGAACTGAAACTCTTCTTCGAGCCGATGGAAACCTTTGATCAGCTGAAACGATCAAAACGAAAAGCAATGGTCCCACCGCCACAAAACGGTCAAGAATTGGAGGAGATCAAAAAACGAGTGGAATTGACCGAGAAGACGACTTGTAAAATGTGTGGGAAGAAGATTCCAGCAGTGGAACAGGTCATGCGCTGCCGATGTAAGCTGCTCTTTTGTCGACAACATCGTGATCCGAAGAATCATTTGTGTAAAATTGACTACAAGCAGACGGGACGGACGAAAATCAACAAGTGGATGCCAAAAATTGGAGACGGCGGGATGCGCAAGGGTAAACCCGATCTGGAGGGAATTTAAAATTGTCGACGAGAAAACTAACTGATAAGGATACGAATAAAAGAATGAAAAAAAGTTTTTGTGTTAGATTTTACGGCTTTTTGCCAGCAATTTCCCCGACTATCCTTGTCATTCAGCCATATAGGACGGAGACGGCGATCGAAGAGGGGCAGATGACATCTCCTATTAGCCCGTGGGCTTTTGGTGGTCATCTTACTGTAAAACTAAAAACATCTACTTGTTCGTCTCGATGAGCTCTACAAGATGGCATAGATTCTATTGAGGGAGTACCATTTTTCGACAGCAATAGCACCCTTGGTGATATCTGATGTCTTCCAAAAACAGTCGCGATCTCTCTCCTGTCGCCATGTCGAACGAGGCGCCTCTGACCGCCTTTTTCAGGATAACCAATGGTACCAACATATTCGTCTCAAAGAGATCTACAGGGTAGTATAAGTTTCGTTCAGAATAGGTCACACTTCGAATCACACGATTCTAAAGAAGCTCAGACGGTAGGACAGACACCGGGACAGCAAAAGAACAAAGAACAAGAAAAAAACAGGATGCATTCACATTTATTTACGTGACAAATCTGTGTATTTTATCCGTTATCCGCTTGCTTGGAAACGAGGACGAATGGCGTCTTGACGGCGCCCTTCTTCAGCTCCTCCTCATGTCCACGGATATTTGCTACTCCTGGCTTGTACTTGACGACTGTCATCTCATTGGAAAACTTGAATTTCTCTGGCTGTGCCTGTCCACTAGGAGCTTTGACATATAGACGACTAAAATATTAATTAGTTGACTTGAAATAGGACGACTGACTCTTTACAGGCGTCGAAGACATTGACGAGAGTATTGTAGAAGACGGGTCCTCTTTTTCCGCCTTCTGGCGGTTCGACCAAATGTTCATGGTATCGTTCCTTTTTGAAGTAATGATCAATTCCCGTCATTTTATCCATCCGCCCAGTAAAGTGATAGAATTGATCGTCGTCTCGAAAGTCCATGGTCACTCCCGGCTTATCCCTCAGATCCAGTGCCGTCTCAGCCTGCGTCGTAAAGTTTTCATAATTCACAATGTCATTGACAATGTCCGCCGTTTGACTTTCCGAATCCGATGAGAGATTTTTACTCTCAGCTAGCCACCACGGCTCACCCGTCTGGGCATCGATGACATCATCGACTTCGACCATTTGAATTGGTGGAGATGGCGCATCTCGCTGTGGTAGCGGGTCATTCGGTCCGACGTAGGGCAACACGGGCAGATTGGCCAATTCATAGGCGGTCATGTACTGATTGCCACTGGGTTTTCCTGTCGTTTTTTCGACTGCTTTCGGAGCTCCTTCGCCTTTTTGTGCTTGGGCTGCTTGCTGTCGCCGAGATCGAGCTATCTGCTCCGTCAAGGGGACAATCTTCTTATTTTTATTCTTCTCGTCATGTTCTTTGCCTTGCCAGACAGCGTACTTGCCATTCGGTCGCATTGACAGGAACATGGCCTTGACGGCACCAAAATTTCCCTCTTGGCGCAGCTTTTGCATCTGTTTTGCATAATTCACTGGCATTTTCTGGAATTTTCTTGATTTCCAAAAAGAAAATAGCAAACGTCATCAGAACCGCGAAGTTGAGCAGCTTTGGACTTGGGTTTGTATTGGTCGAGGACTTCAGCCGCCCGAAGTTTCAGGTACTTTTTCTCCTCTTCTTTGGCCTGTTCCCTGAAAAGGAAATTACCTCATTTTAAAACAAAAACAAACTTAGGACAGATATCTTCTTTGACCTTTTTCAGTGCTTCTCGATCACGTCGTCTTTCCTCCTCTGTCCGAGGCTTTCTCGTCTCCTTGATTTTTTCTTTCGAGTCTTTCGACTGTTCATTTTCCCCGGTCTTGTCTGTCGTCTTCTTTTGTCTCTTTTGTTCCTTGGATTTGTTAGTTCTTGTCTTGGCACCTGTACCGCCAGTTATAGCAGTTGTTGATTCCTTGGTTCGCGTGCCACTTATAGCCGTCTGAGTTCCGCCGGTGGTACCACCAGTCGTCTTTTCCTCATCGCTGCTGTTGTCTGACGATGGCTGTAAAAATTCGGGTAAAAATAGGGTAATAATTGGCAGTTTTCAGTAGTAAAAGCTAACCTCGCCTTTGGTTTTGCCCATATTGACGACCAGCTAGCCAGGAGAAGTTATGCAGAATGACTGATCACCGGACAAGAGCTGCTTTTATAGGAAATTCTGGTTAAAAAAGGTAAACTAAATCTGTCGACAGGACACGTCATTCCGAAAGATTCAAAACTTCCCGAAGTCCTCGGAATTAACCTTTGCACACGTGTTTGTGCCCATAATTTCCCACATATTCTGGGTGTTCCGTCAGTGTGTTCATGCTCAGCTCAGCTGAAACATGGTGTATTTTCCTGCATACTTCTTCCAACTGTATCGGATTGCTGGGAAATGGCCTTCTGCTATACTTGGTCCTGGCCAAGACTCCTAAAAACATCCAAACTTATTCTGTTCTTATGTTCAATTTCGCTCTGACGGATTTTTGTGGTTGTCTCACGGCTATTTTTGTCCAGCAACGGTACCGTAAACCTTTATTTAAATAAGGTTTTTAGAATTATTCCAATTGGCTTCAGTTTGGCGTATATTTCCAGCGGCCCTTGTAAATATTTCGGGCCATTGGTTTGCTATGTCAGGTAATCTGAAGTCTAGCAAGAAATGGATATTTCAGCTATTCTGTCATGTTGCACTGCTACGCCCACACATTGTGGAGCCTCTTCTTGTCCTTTTTCTACCGTTACCTTGTCCTAAAAAGTTTCGATCCGACCAAAATGATGATTACCGGCGTATTACTCGCCTTTTATTCCATTTCCTTATTTCAATTCGTCTGTTTCACCCTAATTTCTAGAACTTTCCTGATTCAGGTCGTTTTCAGTATTGCCTCCGACGACCCAGGTGAAATGTCTACCATTCTCAATAAACAATTTCCTAATTATGAATTGGCGGGAGAGATCATCTCAGGGAATAAGAACATTTTTGAATGGAAATGCTGGTTTACCATCCTACATATGGCCCTGCCCGTATCACCGGTGTACACCGCAATCATTTGGTTCCGCCGAAGAATTATCAACATTTTGAATGGTCATAATATGTCGGAAAGTACTAGAGCCATCCATAGACAACTACTAAATGTGAGTCCAATGATCTACTATTTTAATCTAAATATTTTGAGGCTCTAACATTTCAAGCCATCCTCCCTGGATTGTTCTTCACCGGCGTGCTCACCTACGCCATTGGCCAATTGGGAATCTACAATCATCCAATATTGGAATATTCTACTTTTCTTGTATCTGGTAGAATATTTTCCGATATTTCTGCTGACTCAATGTTGGCGCGAGAGTTTGGTTCTGCAGACCACGGTCGATCCGAATTTCCGAGTAGCATAGTTCCACGTCTTCCCTTACAAAAATGACATTTTCTAGGTTGCCTTCCAGTAATCAGTCCATTAGGAGCTCTGTACTTCGTCCGACCATACAACAATTGGATCAAGAGCAAGATTCTACGAATGGATGGCGGAGAATCATCTGAAGGCTCCAAGATATTCAAATCCCGTTCATCTCGATCTTCTGCTGCGAATTTCTAAGCTCATCTGGCTAGTCAGTTAATAAATAAATAGCTCGAAAAAGAAGTCTAGATTTTGATATTTCCACGAACTTTCCGTATTTTGTGCAAAATGTTCGCAGTCGTGGGAGTGAACGGGAGTTCCAGGTGGGAGAGGAAGGTTCCCTGGGAGAGGAGAAGGAACAATTACGGAAATAATTATTTATTCTACTCGGATGGTCAAGTCGAGGAAAATTTGCACTTATGTCTACTTTCTTCCAGAACAGAGGCCGCATGAAGTTCCACAATAAGCCATTTTCTGCTGATGAGTGTAGAAGGTTGACGTACAGAAGCCGTTTTTGATCCAATTGGCGCAGTTGGAATTGTTGTCGCCGCACCTGTTACCAGACGAGAAAGATGTCGACGAGGAGGAGGTGCAGAGGCCACAAGTTCTCTGACAATTTGCCTTAAAATGCTGTACTCCATCCATTTAAAGGAAGAACTCACAGCTACGAAAGATTCCAATCCTTTTGTGACACAGATTGTCGGCTGGGCAGCGCAATCAGGAGCAGAGTCGATGCATCCGCCAAGAAGACAAAATCCGCAGACATTTGGGCAATCTTGGGCGATGATAGCCCTCCAGTTGGCATCTTGACACATCCGACTGGTCACCTGGCTGCATTGGATTCTTGGATCTGAATTTCTTATCAAATGAAATGAAATTCAACCTACAAGGAGCATTATTACAGCCGTAAGCGGGTGTCTGACAACAGTATCCACAAGTCTTTGGACAGGTGGCAATGGCCATGGCCTTCAGATCTTCACTGGGGCCATTTGTGCCATTGAAACAAGGCGATGGGCGAGTATCATTGCCACCGGCGACAACAGCACTGTTATTCAGATAGAGAGTACCACAAGCAGCGTCAGAATAGACATTTGAACAAGCAACGGCATTGGGAGCGTAGACACCGCCGACCGTGCAATTGCCATCGAGCATCTGGGAGGAGACAGCGGTGAAGGCAACCAGAAGGAAACCGAACATGGCGGATTGATGCTTCTGTTGGTGATGGCAACCCTTTTATAGGGCTGTTTTGGACCAAATGGTCTTATTGTTTCAGTCAGCCAGTTTAGGACATGTAAATATTCCATTTAAAGAGGTGACAGAATGGGGAGAGATGAGCAAATTCAAAAGGGCAGGTATCCTTTTCAGCGGATTGTTGGCAGAGCCGTGGCCGATCGTCGACGGGCGCTGACGCTTGCGACTACTGGAAACTGAGAATCACATCTAATGAAAGAAGCCCATGATAAAAAAAATCAGCCAGGGTCTCCTCTTACCAATGCTTTTTGAATTACCCAAAATGGTCAAGTTCGAGCCAAGTTATGGCCAAAAAAGTCGACGACAAGACGATGCGACTTTGAAAACTTGTTGTCCCGGGTCGTGGCATGCTGGCGAGCGTACTGTGTATGCCGGCGTTGGACAACTTCGAGGGCTTGTTTCTCGTAAACCATGCGCTTTCACGCAAAACGAATTAGAGCATCGGGATCAGCAAAAAAATCTCTAAATTCTGAGACCTGATCGAAAAACTCCCTGACTGTTCCTTTAACTATGAATAAAATCTAGTGAAAGGAGTCCACTATCGAAAGTTCCGCTACCATATCCTCTTTCCAATGCTTTTTCAACTATCCAAAATGATCAAGATCGAGTCAAGTTATAGCTAAAAAAGTCGACGACAAGACGATGCGCCCCCTAATCCCCGATAACGACTGAAAAAGAAGTAAAGAAAACAAGAAAATTGAAAATTTTTTATTAAACTGCTAGAAATAAATGAATAAAACTAATAAACAAAATAAAAATAGAATCCCGCGTCGTTTCATCGTCTGCTGTTGTCTTCTTCTGTCGTCGAGTCTTCTCAACGAGATTTGTAGGCCGGCGGGGTCGAGTGCGAACCTGAAAATTGCCGGTAATTCTGAAGAAAAAAGAAATCCTTACGGTTCAGAGGGAAGATCCTCTTTTTGGGTCGGATAGTCGTGGATTTCTTCTTTCCTTCCGGCATCTTGTCCAGGCCAAAAAAGCAGTCGACGTAACTCATCGAACTGCACGTCGAGACATCCTCCTCCTCTTGGTCGCCCCATCCGTAGATGTCCGTCTGACGGCCGTCTTTGATCGGAATATCCATCAGCTTCATCAGACGAGATTCGGTTCGGTTGTCATAGGACGGCATCGGGTAGTCCGGAGGGAAGAAGGGCCAGTCGTCCAAGGTGCAGATGGTCGCTTTGAAATTGTCCATGAGCTGTCTAGTTGCCGGTAAATCCAACGGCGTCATATGGACAACTCCGCCAGTCAAAAAGTCGTGCATTATTTTGGGAAGAGTCATCTCCGACGTATCGTTGGCCGTGCTGGTCGACTGGCTCGCCTCGACGACAGGAGATGGCTGATTGGCCAAGATGACTCGCCAGCCGAGATCTTGGATCGTCTTGATCGCCGCGTAGTAGTAGCCATCTTCGATATCTGAAAAGAGACAAATTTAGCCGAGAATCAAGCGTCGAGTTCAGAATTGGACGAGCTGCCCTCGACTTTGGACGAACATTATCATCTAGGAACCACCGTCGTCGACTGGCGCCTGCCTGCGTGTGTTCATGACCACCATCTTTTATAATGGAGCGTCTCCTTTAAATGAGAAATTAAAAACGCACTGGTAATGAGGATGAGAGTGCCGGGAACGAGGATACGATTCAGATACCAGAGCAAATGGTCGCACACATTGAACGCGTAGAATGTCTGGCTCATGAAGACAACTTCACAATTCTGAAAATGGGCGAGATTATTGGATGGTCAATATCTTCGCAGTCAATCTTTTTGGCTTTTTCGCGTTGCTGTAGAAATTGGCCGAACATTTGGAAACTTTGGCGAGAAATGACCATTTCGGTCATTTGTTGGTCGACGCCGATGCTTTCAGGTCCAAACGCTGTCAGAAGCGAAATAGATGACCAAATTTGCTGGCTAATAATTCCAAAATTGCCACGAAAAAGTCATAAAGTCGCCCATAATAGCAGCGCAGTAAGACGTCCAAAAAATACCGGGATCCGTGCACAGCAGTCGGTGAGAGGCGCCCTGTCCTGCTTGTCATCGGTGCAGACGATGTATTTGCTGATACAAAATGGCTGTATCAGATTGTTCAGCTGAAAATGATTCGGATTACTCTCGATGGCAAAATGACTGACGTAGTCGTAGAGATCGGCCAAGGTGACATCGCGAAGTGGGGCGGTCGCGTGGCAGTGGAAGACCAAAATTGGTCCTGTTCCTATGATATCCGGACGACCATCCATGGTCGTTGTAGAATAGGCAAATGACTGCCCATTTTGACAAGAAGTCTGGTCAGATGGCAGGAAATTTGTCAAGATTTTGACAATTTCGGACAAGGATAGCTATTTGTCCCGTTGAATGGCTTTCAAAATGTGTCAGAATAACTGAAGTATATGAGCACTCATTAAAAAAACGAAATTTTTACTGTAAATCTGGCAATGTGGAAAAAAACGGGAAGTAAGATATGTAAGCTAAGTGAGATACCCAATTATAGTCTGTTTCAAATGGAAAAACTTTCGGAGTGATGGGACCTTGGCGCAATTTTCCGAAAATTCAAAAAAATTTTGACAAGAGCTTTTTCATAAAAAATACGTTTTTTACATTTGACATAAACTTTGCTGATTCTTTCTATTGTTAGATAGAGAAAAATCCGAGCAATAAAATGCAATAAAAATTAGAATTGAAAGAATATCAAAATTGGTAGAAAAATGCATGTTTTCAAAAATAAAAGTATTAATCTGACCCATCTGACGCCCGGATGCGCTCTATCTAGATCGAATTAACCTTTAACCGCCCAAGGGCCGATTTTTTCCATTTGAAACAGACTATACCGCGGATTACCATTTGTTCGAAAGGCCGTGGTGCAGCTATTCGATTAGAACAACGTGGGTTCACCCCCCGCCAAGGATCAATCCTTTTGCTTTTACTGTCAATGTCATTTTTGACATTTGTCGCATTATCGAACCTTTTGCTTATGTTTTCGTGTCACAAAATACTTCTGGCATTCTTCTGTCTCTCAAAATAATCTGTAAACAGTGGCAATCGAAGCAAGAATGAGGAACGTCACATTTTGTAGTTCTACAATTCAAAGGGGGTCGTGTTTCATTTTCCTCTTCTAGTTTCTTATTGTTTCGTTGCTGATTTCTTTTTTTTCATCTCTTCTGCTTGTAAATTATGTTTCTTCGTTTACTTTTATACTTCTTCTAGTTACAATTCAATCATTAGCTATTTCCAGATAGAGCAATAATGTTTCGTCAGTTGCTTCTACGACAACAATCTTCATTCAAAGTAAGTCACTTCATCTTATTCCCCAATCATAATTTTTTTGATATTAGAAGCTTCTATAAGACAAATATCATCTAATACGAATCTACCTCCAGAAAATTCAGAATGGTTTGTTTCTTTACGCACACTACTTGCTGCTGCAGTTGAATACAATGTTTCTGTTTGTAATTTTCAGGAAAGCAATCTATCGCTACAGAAGAATACAAGGTTGTCGGCTAATAGCACGTGGAAAATTTATACAAACTATTGCTAGTCTTGGTTATTTGCCGTATTCATATTATCAATATATCAATGACAATATTTCTTTAACATGGTTCTATACAACAGCTTCAATAGCAATCGCTGCTCCGATTATTCTAGCCGTTTTTAGCAGGTAAACTTTCTATTAATGCATGCTAATATCATTTTTAGGTATCTAAATCGTCTAGTTGGTGTTGTATCTATTAGTGACAACTTAGAATGGATTCGCTTTGGTTATCTTACTTTTTGGGGTCAACGTAAGAATGTGTAAGCAACTTTCTAGCCAGCATTTCATGTATTTAACTTATAGAATTATACGAATAGATGATTTGCTACCCCTTTCCGAAGCAAATAATACTGATGGTAATAAAATGGTCAAAATACGATGGTATTCAAATAGGTAAGCCGTTATATCACATTATAATCTCTTCTTTAGTAATCGGTATCTCTTCCTCCCTACAGTCGACTGTGATATTCTTGACGAAGATAAAGCTGCAATAGTTTTTGGAAAGACTTCATTTATAAAGTCTTCAGTAAAATAAAGAGTTTCTATTTTTGAGTGTGATTCTGGCTGTTGCTAAAATGGTATATTTTAAAATAATTTACCTTTGAGATCAAAATATTATTGAAACAGCTTTTCCGGCTGTCTAAAATATACGCGAGTCTACAGAGTGAAGAAAGAAGTAGAGCTCCCTCAGCTCTTTAAATATAAAGCTTGTTTTTTTGTTGTTTTTGTAGTGAACAATCTCCTTGTCGCGCCGGAGGCTCTGCCGAAAAATTTTTTGGGATCAAAAACTTGGAGAATTTTTGCTTTTCCAACTTTTTGACCCGAAAGAAAATTTGTCCATGAAACTAGCGGTTTCTCATCATGAAAACGACAAGGAGGGCAAGTTCTATATTTTATGAGTCGAGCCAACTCTTCTTCTTTCGTGTTACGGTAGATCCGCGTATATTTTGGGCAATCATAGAAGCTGTTTCAATAATATTTCGATCTAGAAATCAAATTCTTTTAAAACATATAATTTTAGCAGCAGAGTGAGCAAAGAATGGAACCAAAAACTTTGCTCTATCGCAGATGATATGCTACATTTTTTGCAAATTCTTCCAGGCCAAATATTTTGTCCAATTCTCTCATGATTTTATCAGCGGCTGACCAGCTTGTTTCTCCTCCTCCGATTGCTACGCTCTATTTTATACAATTCGATGAGCCGTAAAAGCAAATCAGGAAGATGTTTTGGCCGGGTTTTCTTCGTCTCTTGCCCTCGTCCAATCTCTCGAGGGGTGGACAGCAAAACGGGTCTCTGATCCCCCTTTCGACCGCGACTTAGGCCGTTCGGGATATGACGGACATCTCGCTTGTTAGATCATCGCTACTCGTTTTCGTCATCTTTTCTTCATTTTTATTGGATTTTAATGCAGCTAGACAAGTAATTCAGTCCAATTATGAATGGAATAGAGCGCCGGGTTAGTTTTAAACATTCTTCAGTTCATTTTTAACCAAAAAAAGTGCTAAAATATTATTAAAAGTCTTCTTTTGAGCTGACATAGGATTGAACTCGGGTGCTCAAAGTAAAAAACAAACGGCATACCAGTTGCGCGATAGGAGAGAATTTTTTGCGCTAAAATTGTAGTCCCACAAATGTAAACAGTCAAATATTATGTTGCAGGCCATCCAGGAGTTAAAATTCGTCTGACAAAGAAAGGTATCAACCATTTAAAAACAGTAGGAGTGAAGCTTCTCAATGAACAGGTAAATACCCTACAAAACAATTAAAAATTCCATCAGATCTCCCAATTACACGATTATACAACAGTTTTCGATATCCAACAGCCAGGCCTCCCTGATGGCAAATGTAATCTGAGCGAGGTTCGAGTCCTCGGCTACAATCCGCCACGAGTCAGAAGATTTTCCTTCTTTAAAAAAACATGAAAATCCAGGTTTCCGTCGTGAATTTCCTCCCCCCAAGATCAGTGATGGTTGGCCTCGAGAACATGGATATTATGCGTCTGGTAGGGAAATTTGGCGCCACCGCGGGGATTTTCCAAGTCAATGGGACATTCGACGGAAGTCTCATGGGCATGACCGTGGCCTTGACAACGGATTTCTTGAGCACAGCCGATGGACAAATGGCTGTACAGGTAGGGAGACTTCTCCATGTTATGCGCACTGAAAAAATTCGCCATTTCCTCAAAATTGCCATCAAAAATTCTGATTTGTAGCTCATTTTGTAGAGCAGATTATGGGCTTTTTTTTTATACCAAACATGATCAAAAAAAATGTTTGTAAATCTAAAAAAATTTAAGAAGCTCGACGTTTCTGCACTTTTCTCTAGATTTCGACGTCCACTTTGGAAAATGAAAATATCCCCCGTTATCAGCAAAAAATGTCGAATTTGGTCGATTCTAAAGTGCGGAATATTTTCCAGGTATCAAATTGCTCCACCTACATAGCCGGCAGCCATTTTACCATCTATCCGGAGGGACCTCTCGGTCCTTTGGTTAAAACTCTCGAAGGCCTGGTAAATGACGGGATTCGTCAACGTGTTCCGACGATGTTTTGCCGGAAATTGAAGCATTTAATTGAGGAAAACAGCCCGCGAATCTTTGCCCGATTGACAAGAACCAATTTCGAGGAACATTTCAAGGATTACTCCGATTTTAGCGATAAAGAAGTCATCAAAACGTAAAAATACTCTATACGGATTATTTCTTTTTTTTTCAGATTTATCCGCAACTTTGTCCGTGGTTTGTACATCGACAATCGGAATATTTACCAGCCATCGGTGACTTATGACTATTTTGAAACTCATCATCGGGGAGAAATTCGCTATGAAGACAACCATGAGCCAACTCCTTTCTTCCCAAAGTAAACTGCCCTATTAATCGAGCTACTGTAGCCATTTTTCAGCGAAATGTACACGAATCAGGACAGCGATCGGATGTTGTATTTCTACGCTTCGGATTATCTTTTCAATTCTTTGCTCTATCATGCTTATCAGACAAATAAGCTCACTATTGAGGTACGGTAACAGGGATCACTGTAGGACCTGTAGCGTATCCGATCCATTAAAAGTAGGATTTTAGCTGGGCGTTTTGTGGAGGTTTTACGGAAACAGGCACGCGATATCCCGACTGTTTTGGACAACAACTCGGCGATATTCCCCTTTTAAAAAATTTAAAGGAGAGCGTTTAGAGGAGACTCTGCAGATTATAAAAACTTATATTACATGCCAATAGCACCCACACTTCATTTTCTACGACCAAAAATATCTCCCGCACATATTTCAGGTCTTTTTTTCTGCGTTTTTCCGGATCTCCAACAAAATCGCTCTTTTACTCTACCAGTTCTGGCTAGAAAAGGATTCTTTAAGGAAAGAAAAGATCTTACAATCAATGGCAATGGCTCCGGATTCTCGCCTTACGGCGCGCCCCGTAAAAATTTAGGCCGCGGCTGGGATCGAACCCTGACCCCGCGCGTCTTAAGCTGGACAAACAGACACATTACGTTCTTTTATTATAGAATTTTCAGCTAAACAAGTACAATCTCCCCGAGCAATACCGCACCCTGGTCAATACCCACTGTTCTGGTCATCCCGGAGGCGGTTTTGCCTCCGCCGTCTGTGTTGGCAAGCTGATCCCAGCCATTGCTGAAGCGTATCCAAATACGTCAACCTCGTTTGTCCTCATTCCCCACGGTCTTCCGGATTTTGCTTTCAATGGAGAATCCGGAGCCATTGCCATTGATTGTAAGATCTTTTCTTTCCTTAAAGAATCCTTTTCTAGCCAGAATTCTCACATATGTCGAAGATAATGGTCGTTTGAAACAGATCATGGTCTCGTCGGCTGATGCTCAAGCGGATATTTTACTCTCTGCCGCGGATGGAAAATTGAGTGGGGAAATGAAATTGAACAGGTAGGGTAGACGGGGGAAATACTTACTGGGGCCAAGTACCGTTCGAATATTTTAAAATAGGGTCAAGTATCGGGGGTAAAGAATGGGTTGATCTCCCTGGACCGTCTATCGACTTGGTTCATTGATGCCTCCTGTTGACAGGAGGGGGAAATTGGCAACAGGAGGCTATTTATCACAAAACCAGCGGGTTCCGGATGGATCGTCGACCAGAAAAGGTGCAAAAGGAGTACAGGACGAGTATTTAAATGGCACTTCTCGACCAGAAAAATACGGGCTGAGAAAAGTTCAAAACCGTAAAATTCTAGACTAAACGTCCGTCTGCATCGCTCCTCCGTCCCTGCTGTCGAACCCACCGCCATTGAGCAGCTCACTCCTCTAGCCAAGACATTTATTGGCCCTCAACTGAACCAAGCTATAAAAAAGGGAATGCCTTTCCCATTAAAGGTTTTACCTTATCTTCCCCTGAAAATTTGGTTTCTAGGATACGATAACCTTCGTTCAACCGCAGCTAAAAACTCATCAGGGATTTGTCGAACTTGGAACAGACTTCATCATTACGGAAGCTGTACTGAGGAAGAAGATTAGGGAACAGTTTTCGGATATTCTTTTCTAAAATATTTTATTTAATTTGAGGTTTAAAGGGTTGTCAGGGGGCCTAAGAGGTCCTTTTCCGGGTACTAGAATTTGACGTCGATGCTGGAGTCGAGTAAAAGTCGAGCGTCGACTCGGCGTCCATGCTACTGTAGCCCGCTATCTTGTTCGTTTGCTCCAGGATTCAAAATATTAAAATCCAGGCTCTCTGGCAATCCTTTAAACCATCTCCCCAACCCAAAAATTGTATTAATTCCCTTTTGAACTGTTCGAAAAACCACATGTTTCTCTCGCCTCCGTCGCAGGTCAGGTTTTCTAGTCCTTCTCTTATTGTTTTCCGTAGTTGACCCACCCACAATTGTTCATAAATCCCCCTCCTTTTCCCAGTAATAGTACCCACCTGATCTGTTTCTGTTGATAATCAAAACCCACTGTAACCGGTTCCTTTTACGCAATAGACTCCTTTATTTTTGTCCGCCTTTGTCTCAAATAAACAAACGATGAACCCTCTCTATGCTGAGACTGAATTCGGATTGAATATTCTCCGTCAATTGGATCCAAACGAGTCGGCAGTCTTTTCTCCATTTTCTATCAGATATGCCTTGGCTTTAATTTATTCTGCAGCTGAGGGAGAGACTCGAGATGAGGTGTCCAAAGTCCTCTGTGAAGGTAGGCCGTATCCATGTAATTATTAAAATTTAACAGAAAAATCATTTGATACTCAGTCGGGCGAGCTGCGGATGCCTAGGTCCATTACAGAAGTCTACAAAGATAGATTTCTTGGATTAGGTAAGGCTGAGTATCAAATGTTACATTCTATTGAATATAAAATCCTCTTTTAGAAGTCTATGAAGGCGATACTTTGTTCTACTTAACCGACGCATATCAGAAAATTATGAAAGATCGAGAAAGTCTCTCGATGGCTAATCGAATGTATCTGAGGTTTTGATCATTTTATAACCGAAAATAAGCCGATTTTAGCCAGGAATATTACATTTTCCCAGCTTATCAACAAGAAATTGAAGAAAGCTATGACTCCACCGCTGAATTGATAAATATGGAGGATTATAAGAAAGCTGCCAAGGTATTTTAATAGTGGAAATTGGAAGAATAGGCCAATTCAGACGGTGAATCATTACGTCGAGAAGGCGACCTGCGGGAAAATTAGGGAAATCGTCACCAAGGAACTGTTTTCAAGTAAGAAGCATCTAGATGCCCAAATTTTTATTTCCAGATAAATTATCCGGTATTCTAGTCAATGCCATTTCCTTCCACGACAAATGGCATTTACAGTTCAGTGAATGTCTTACCCGGATTCGAGAATTTCACACGGATGAGGGGAGCTACCTGGTAAGATTCCCATTTCCCCTCGTAAAATTATCGCCAGATGCCATTTCTTCACGGTCGCTTTGAGCACAAATACCTGGAAACCTCCGAATTCCAGTTGGTTTCTCTTCCATATCACGGAAAACATTTCCAACTGATCGTCCTCCTTCCTAAAGAGAAACTTGGTCTTGACGAGATCATAGCCCATCTTTGCGCCCGCCAACTCCACAAATGGTTCAATTCTATGACTTATGAATCTGTCAAGGTTTCTTTAAATTAGGGAAAATATCAGGATTTTAGATTTATTTACCCAAAATGAAGCTAGAAACTGGGATAAAACTCAATTATTTCCTTCAAAATATGGGAGTACAATCCATTTTCCACACAGCGACGGCGGATATGTCCAATGCAACGCCGGGAAAACATGCTCATATAAATAAAGCGGTTCATAAGGCAGTTTTTGAGGTAGGAGAAATATTTTTAAAGGGAAATTTCTCAGGTAACGGAAGAGGGGACGACGCCAGTTTCCCCAGCAAAGGAAGGAGATCGGAAGAAAAGTATCGCGGGACAAGAAGACAAGAAAAGTATCCTTTTCCGGGCAGATCACCCATTTCTTTTCTTTGTGACCTGTAGGCCACAAAAATATCACTACCACATAGTTTTTATGGGAACTATGAGGGGACAGAGTAAGTTATTTGGGCCACGAATAAAAATAAGCTTTAGCCATGGAACCAACCCCTCCACCAATTGAAAAAAGGAAGCAATCCCTGATTCAGGCGACGACAGGACATCCTGTGATAAATAAGACATCAAAAAATCCTTGTATTGTACAGTAAAATGCAATAAATTTTTTTTAAGCTTTTTAGATGATTTGAAAAATCGATTAAAATCTGATAGTTTGCTCCTCTTCTTCCGTTTTGATCTCCTCCGTCGAGGTGTCGTCGAGTAGTTTTAGCCCCGCTTTCCGACTTTCTTTTTCATTTTCCCACATCTAAATGGTTGCCAAATATCTAATAATAAAAGAACGTAATGTGTTTTGTTTGTTTGTTTGTCTGTTTGTCTGTCCAGGTTAAGACGCGCGGGGTCAGGGGTTCGATTCCCGCCGGAGCCAAAAATTTTTGCTTTTTTGCTAAAATGGGTTGTCTATGTCTAATTAGTCTTTTCCTTTTTTTTTCTTAAAGTTTTCGCTGTGGGACCCGTTCGTGGCGGGACCTCACCCGAGCGACCAAGGTTTGGATCCTCAGGAATGTCATAGTGACGGATTACGTCCAATTAGTTTTTTTTCTTTTTTTTCCTTAAACTTTTCGCTGCGGGACCCGACCCAAACGACCAAAGTTCGAACTCGCCGGAACCAAAATCCTTTATAAAAGAACGTAATGTTTCTTTCTGTCTGTTTGTCTGTCCAGATAAGACGCGCGGGGTCAGGGTTTGATCCCCGTCGCAGCCTAAATTTTTGCGGGGCGCGCCGTAAGGCGCGCAAGCAGTCGCGAAGCGACTGGTTAATTAAAAAGTAGATTGCTGACCTCTTCAACAACTCCCCACACCCACGCAACAATTCCCAAAATTGTCATGCAAATTCCGCCAATAAGGAAGCCAAGTAAACTTCCTTTACTGAATTTTGTTCCATAGGTCATTGACCTGAAAAATGTCGCGGATTTCGCAGAGGAGCTAACTTACGGTACATCTGCTCCAATTAAAATACAAATTGCTCCAAAAGCGGTCAGAAATGAACCAAGGATTCCTACTTCATTCATTGGAGTTCAAAAAAGGAGAAAAAGCGGAGCTGGGCGGTGTGAGAAGCAACGCCTTGAGTGGCAATAAAACGACTAATTCACTGATAGGAGATGAGACTAAAGCGAACGGAATCATAAGTTTTGGAGGAATTCTTACCTTTTGACTCCTGCCAAATTTGTTGCCCGTGCCGGCGGGCCTTCAAAAATTATTAACCCAAAACGCATTCCACATGGACTGGCCATGGGAGCGCAGGCTAAATGCGGGTTACCTCAACCGAAGTCTATCGTCAGCTACCAGTTAAGGTTGCTTCAGATATTATAGTGAGGTTAGGTCCTAACAAGGTTACCTAACACCCTATGCGGTTTCCAGTAAAGGAACCCACAGTTTGGATCGATCCAACCGCATTCCGACTGGAAGGATGGTCGATAGAAATAACTGCCAAGAGTTTATGGGTGCGGGTGCAGGGCCTACCAACCTAAAATCGAGGATTTCGTATTCTTCTAATTCTCACTCTGGCTAGAAACTCTTCAAATAATTGGAATCAAAGGAACGAAACATATTACCGTGTTCAGCACGGTGAGATCTATGTGATCAGTTAAAAAAAGGGTTCTATACCAATATAGGAGTCCCAAATCAAAATAGGAGTCCGAAAAAAGTTGAAAATCAAAATAGGAGTCCGGCGAGATTCTGGAAAATTTGAGGCGATCAAAATAGGATTCCGACGATTTTTGATCGCAGCAGTGAATATAGGAATCCGATGGAATTTTTAGTATTTTACACTGAAAAACATGTTATTTTTCGACGACTATCAATTGAAAGCTCTAGTCTTCTGAGATCAAATATGGTGGTAGGAGAGCCGCTCAGGCTAGGTGGGAAAATTTTTTCGCGGCTTATTCCCTAAAAACGAAAATATAATGGAGAAAAGGGGAACAAGTCTCGAAAAAGTATTCCCGCCCAGCCTATCGTCGAAAAAATTTTTATGCAAAAAATTTTTCCTATATTCACTGCTGCGATCAAAAATCGTCGGACTCCTATTTTGATTTTCCTTTTTCACGGACTCCTATTTTGATTTTGAGTTTCCATCGGACTCCTATTTTGATTTGGAACTCCTATATTGGGATAGAACCAAAAAAAGTTCTAAAAATGACCGTTTTTAGGGTGCTATGGCCCAAAATAACAAATTTCTCTATAATCCTGATGATTTTTTTTATTGACGTCGAATCCAAGCTTGTGGAACTATTGAGAAACCGAGCATGTCACCTTACTCCTCTTGACGAGCTGTTCAAGATGGTATAAACAACTTTTTTCGAAGTCCTCTTTTTTGTACACCGACCGGCCAGAATACTTTATTTCCCTATGATTTTGCCTCAATTCTGGCAGACACTCGAAAGCATCCTTCCTATCACCACCAGAAATAACAAGCTTGTTTATCCGGGTTGTCCACTCTATAAATTCCATTACACTAAAACAACATCCAGAATACTTTTTGAGCCAATGTTTTCTTTGGTTTCATTTTTCAATTCCATTAATTGTCTGATTTCCTCTCGTCATTTGGTTCTTGATCTCCAGTTCTGGCTCCCCTTCTCGTGGATTATTCATACTTCTCCGCCTCCGGGTGGTCCAACTTTTCCTCTTCCGGTTTTATTTTTCATATAAAACGCCCCTTTAACTGTTTGACCTTTCCCTCCAGTTTCACTTTGAGTTGCCGGTTCTGGTCAGTTCTTTTCTGGTCTCGTCTTTACCGAACGGACAGCCGCCGGCCGCCTGCTCCCTCCTCATTTAACACACTGCTTTTCTAGCCAGGGGTCTCTCTCAGCACACCGCCACCCTCTGATCATCGTTTATATGTGTAAATATTGCTGTTTAGGCGTTTACTAGAGGGCGCATCCTTTTTAAAGTCGCCGATTTTCTCTGAAATTTTTGTTCTAGACTATAATTCTTGTAAATTTTTAAATTCTCACATATTTTGAAAAAAATTTAAACTAGAAAATAGTTGAAATTATTTGTTCCCAGGGCATTTTGTCCTAATTTTCCCGATAAATGAAAAAAAAACTGGAAAAAACGGCCGGAAATACCAGAATTCTTGGAATTTTGACCGTTTTCTACAAAAATTCTTGGTTGTATCACTTCTTTATTCATTTTTAATATCTTTTAAAGCAAATTTTACATATTAATACATTGGAAATTGAAGAAGAATTGTAGTTTAGCGGTTTCTAATCAAATTGATAGAAATTTGGCCTGTCTGCTTCTGTCTCCCGCCTACAATTGTTGACAAACAATCCCCACCCATCATTTTGACCGTTCCTGCTCAAAACAAAAAAAAAACAATTTGACCAGTAAAAAGATCGACTGAGAATCCTGCCACCTGCCTCTCCCTACCTTCCACCTCTGTTCAAAGGTCTCGGTCGTTTTTCCCGCTCGTCTGTCTTGTGATACCCAGTGGTGGTGTCTCTTCCTGTCCCCACGCAATCTCCTTTTTTTGTTTTTCCCTGAGTTCAATTAGTCTCGCCGCCCCCGCCCTGTCTGACCGTTCGTCTATTTTCAGGCCATGAATCCAACAGATCTGCCTCTTTCTTGGTTGGATTATGCCGTCTTTACCTTCTCTCTTTCACTTTCTATTGGGACAGGGATATATCACGCTGTCAAGTGAGTTTTCTGATGGATTTTTGGGAAATATGAGCTTTACTAGACTCTAAAAGTCGTTACGTCCTATCCTCGTTTAAAAATGCGTCAGGTACGGCATAAAGTGGTCTAAAATAGAATTTACTCTCAAAGCTCCCCGAATACATAAAAATCACCCTCTTCCGCTCCTCTCCAGACCTGCTCATGGCCCCATCTCTCCCAGCCATCTTTTCTCGCCCATTGCCAGCTGTGTAACAAGTGATAGAGACGACGGGAAGATGTATAGTTCACTGATCCTGGGATTTTTAAAGGGATGAACCTGGCTATTTTTAATGATGACATTAGGTTCCTGCTTTCTAATCGTCGAAAGTACAAGTCGACAAACAGAGACTCTAGTTCTTTAGTTCTTTAGACTTTGTCATAGGAAGCAATATTTGGTGACAGTCATTTTTTGAGACGATCGAAAAATTTGGAAAGATCAATCATTGTCAGTTTTCTCTTTCGGATGACAGGTTGTAAGACAGTTGGAGAATGTTCTGGCAATGTCAACGAAAACACAAAGACCAGTGATGCGGCACCCGGGGGAGAGGACGAGTGACCAGCGGTGTCAACAGGGGGACAAGGAGTTTCTAGACGAGTTCTGGATGCAATGACGCATCTACCCGCTGTTTTTACTATGTGTATCGAATTTTTATGGTTTTTAGTGGTCTGAAATGGTGGAAAATAGAAAAAAGTCCGGGAAAATCGCGAAAATCAGGGAAATTTTGATAAAAAAATCCGGGTTTGAATCCAGCATCCAAAGGAATTCCTTTAAATGCCAGAATTCTGCAGTATCCTCCTCTTTCAGAAGTCGATTTATAATCACAAACAGTGGCGGTGCTACCAGTGCTAAGGATGAATATTTGATGGGAGGGCGGAAGATGCCTCCACTTCCTGTGGCTCTTTCCTTGCTGACCACCTTCCTTTCTGGAATTTTAATGCTAGGAGTACCGGCAGAAATGTTCCAACGAGGTAATCCGCCTCCCAAATAAGGCTTACGATTTTTAGGAGCCCAAATCTGGTTGAATTTCGTCATCGGCGTGATTTCTTCCATTTGTACTGCCCTGATTTTTCTTCCCGTTTTTCATAAAATGAAGAGCACTTGCCTTCACGAATATTTCATTCACAGGTAGGGGAATTTAAATCAAAATTTAAAGGATTTTAGGTATAATTCTGTGCTGATTCGTCGTCTCTTTTCGGGGCTTTTCCTTGCTTTTACTATAATTTATATGTCAATTGTTATCTATGCTCCCAGCGTTGCCCTGGCGCCTGTCGTCGGAATCCATACTTATGCCTTGATTCTGGTTAGTTTGGGGTATGGTGCCAAATATTTACGGGTGCTGGGGCAATTTTAGCAAATTTGAATTTTTCAGATTTTTGGCCTGTGCACAACTTTGTATACGTGCATTGGCGGGCTAAAAGCTGTTGTATGGACTGATTCTCTCCAGGTGGATTTTTTAACTATTTGGATTACAGTAATTTTCAGGCAGTTTTAATGTATGCCGGAGTGCTTTCCCTCATATTCAAAGGCCTGTCCCATCCACGGGTTGGCGGCTTTTCCCGGGTAATTGACATCGCCTACGAGAGTGGTCGCCTCTCCGAGCTGTGGAGAATCGACTGGCGCATAGATCAGGTAATTTTTCTAATATTTTCTTCCCAAAATCCTAGAAATTCAGTACAATTCTCTGTGGATAAATATCTTCGCCGGGACTGTTACATGGCTCGCCTCTTTCGGTGTCAATCAGCTGGCCATCCAGCGATATTCCTCCCTGCCTTCGTTAAAACAAGCCCAGAGTATTATTTTCTACACTCTGATACCTTTCTTCATCCTCTGCTCAATTGTCACTTTTGTGGGGCTAATTGTCCTAGCATTTTACCACGATTGCAATCCAATCGAAACGGGACAAATTAAAGAAACTGATCATATTACTATCCTCTTTGCTAAAACCATTCTTCGTAAGTCCTTCATCTTCTTCTTGTATTTCAAATTCAGAACCGACTCCCGGTCTTTTTGGCCTTTATGTCTCATGCATCATGTCAGCCACGCTGTCGACTCTCTCCAGTGGAATGAATAGTATGGCAGCTGCTGTATATGAAGATTTTTTGAAGCGTCGACTTGATGGAAAGATAACCGATGGCCAAGCTGCTCAGGTGAATAAAGTCATCGTCGTGATTGCTGGATGTCTTGCCACGATGCTGGCTTTTGCCGCAGGACCTCTTGGTGGAATTTTGAGGGTAAGTTAGGGATCAGAATTTGTCCCACTGGATGTGGGTACCAGAAGAAAATCTCTGGTTCGCAGCAAAGTGACACCCCGAGTAAAAACTTTCCCACATCTTTTCTTCCAAGATCCCTGGATAAAATCCCCACATTTTCAGGTTTGCATCAGTGTAATGGGCGCCATCTCCGGTCCAATGGTGGGCATTTTCGTCTTGGCGATGTTCGTTCCCACTTCTGGCTTCTGGAGTTGTATCATCTCTTTTGTAATTTCTAATGTGATTATGGTCTTCATTTGTATCGCCAACTATGTCCAGGATCCATACAGAGACCTATTTTTACCAACAAACACCACGTAATTATTTTAATTTACAGGAAAACCTCGAATTTCTAGGGTAGCTGGTTGCAATGGCTTCAGCAACTTTACTATCCGCCCGTTGCCGAATTATGACGCCCATTATGGTCATCCTGACGCGTGGTTTATTTCAAAGTAATTAGAATCCAGCTATCCAGCAATGTCTTTAGAATATCAACCTATGGCTATTCCCTGATCGGGTTCATAATTATGATGATCATCGGCTTGGGAATCAACGCGATTTGGAAAGAGGAAGATCCAGAAAAGATTAGACATCTAACATTTGCTGGTAGAAATGAACCATGGCCAGAATCTGCTCACGAGCTAGACCACTTTATATCGGAAAAAGAACGGGAAGCCAATCGACTGTAAGCCAGAAATTGAGACAGGAAAAAGGACGGGTATCCTATGTGATTGTCATTCGAATTGTTGTTTCACTTTGTTGTTATAATAAAATTTAGCCTTTTGAAATTATTAACAGGCACCCTATCTAACCATCTGTGACCGGCTAATGGTCAACAAGACCATGGGAGACTGTTTGTATCCTAGGGATATTCGACTAGGATATTGTGAGAGCCTATTTTGATAACTTGGAGGTGTTACAATGTGACTAATTTCGATAATAAGATATAGAAATATTCCGAAGCAATAAGGAAAAGACGATAAGATACTGAAAAGAAAGAGATTGGCGTAATTCTGTCCATTTTGAACTGTGCCCTGATTTTCAGGCTGGACATTTGTAAATTAGTTTTCTTTTAATTTCAACCGGGATCTTGTCTTAAAATTTCAGTGGAATTCTCGCGAAAAAGCCAAATTTTCTTTCTGGGAGGTCCCCGCTTCTAATCATCCATTGATTTAAAACTTTTGAAATTTTAAACCTATAGACCAGTAAAAATCCTATTTTTTCTATAAATTTTCCATAAAACTGTGTTTTGCACTAAATAATTGTTACAATATTGAAATTTGGTCCAAATTTATTGGTAAAACCTTCACTTTTGTATGAAACTTCGGAGAACCACAATAATTCGCCCTGATTACCTTAGGTTCTCGTTTTCCGTCATACCGTCGGCTTCTTCTTTTTGATCTGCAATTTTCAGAATTTTTAAAATTTCAAAAGATCTGTGCCGCAATGTTGCCTTCTGCTTTTCTTTCCATGTTCACACCTGAAACTGCCAATGGCACAAAGTCGGCGCCAGATCAAGGGCGCCTCCTTGTCAGCGTATCCTCTGGATATTATGGACTGTCGGTATCTCGTTTGTATGTTATCACTACCGTATGATACAGATATTGGAGGCGTGTCTCTGGTCAGAGGGTCCACAGTTGTAAAATTCCGTGCCTATGGTGGCTGCTTCGGCTACTGATCACTTTAACCCAGTGGCATTTATCGACAGTCTGCTTCCTGGTAGCCTTCCCTTTAATTTGCAACTAATTCTTGTTCAGAATTCCCTGATATGGCTTCCTGGTCGTTTCCTACGGAATTAAAAGCCGGAATTGCTGGTGTTTTGGAATATCTCCATGAGGATGATCATCTCTTCCCGCCTTCTCCCCCGCCTGTCCCTCCAAATTCCGTCGACCAGGAAAAGGAAGAAGATCTCAAGGTTTTGACGGAATTTCTTCCTGGGATGGCTTACGCCTATCAATATGGATCCGACTACAGTAGCAGTTCCTACAGCTCGCCATCTTCTTATAGTCAGGATTATTCCCAGGATATCCCTGTCTATCCATCTGATGCTTTTTACCCGGGAAATCTGCCGGTAATTTAAACATTTAAATGAAAAACAGGACCATTTTCAGATAGAAAATGGGTTCAATATTTCCCCTCCACCGGCTTGGATCTACCCGTCGACGATCTACCAACCCCAGGAATCTCATTTGGCTGCCGCTCTTCGTTCGGAAAATATTCCCCATACTCCTCCCTACACGCCCAGAAATGTCAAGAGAACTTCTCCAGCCGAGTCGACATCCCATAAGGGAAAAATCTCCAAGAATGATGAAATCTGTGCCAATTGCCAAACCCGGGAGTCCCCCATGTGGAGATGGAATCCTAATGGTCAAAGGGAATGCAAGTGGGTATTTTCGGCTAGAAATTTAATAAAGAATTCTATTTTCAGTGCCTGTAATTTATACGAAGCCGGAAAAGGAGTGAAACGGCCTCCGACTTTGTGGAAACAGAAGATTTTGAGGCGAAGAAAACGCAACCCAAAAGTCTTGGCTGATGTCTAGAAGACGCCATAAGAGGCTGAATTTTCTGTTAGATTATTAATTTGTGAATATTGTTAATAAATTTGCATAATAAAGCGATGTTGTAACTGATTTAAACGACTTATAAATAAAAAAAATAAAGATGCTGGACTAGATTCTGGATCTGAAATAGGGGACAGGAGAAGCAGAAGAATCGAAAACTGGACGACACCGCCTCTGCCTTCCTAAAATGCTCCACCTGTCCTTCCGTTCGCATTCTTTACACAACAATTGCCCTTTATCCTATTCATAAAAATTTCTAAACAAGGCTTAGAAAGCCGCTATCCTCCCTGATCCATAAAATCCAGCTTTTCAATCAATATCGCCAAATTTTTTGAGCCGCTTTCATCTGCCAAAACATCTGGAATTTCTTGTCAAGTCGCTTTCTTTGATCTTTCGTGGACTTTTTGGCTCCGGTTTATTTTTCTACCCATGGATCCAATAATTAGACAAAAATTCATCAAAATCTTCAATAAATTCCCTTGCCTTTGGGACAAGTCGTCGCAGGATTTTCTCCAATTTCAAAAAAATTCGAATTACCGGAATGAAATATGGTCCGAAGTGTCAAAGAACTTCATCGAGGAGGGGATCAACGTCTCCGGTTCGTATTAAACTTTCTTAAAAATAAGCAAATTTCAGAGGATTTACTGCGGAAAACCTGGAACCATATGAGGAATTATTTCATTCGGTACAAATTGCCTTTCACAGCTTCAAAAAATCTATCGGCTATCAATCATGAACAGGCGTTGCACGAAACGTTGAATACAATGTCACAAACTGTGCTAGTTTCCCAAGTTGAATTGAAACAAGAAGTTATGAGCCAGATGGAGGTCGACAATTACCAGGAACCGCAGAAAGCTTTGGAATATTCACATACAGTGAACGTTAAAGAAGGTGAGCTTTCTCTACTCAAATTTTTTAGCCGATCACCTTGGTTTCTTGGCGGGAAACGGACGATCAGGATTCCCTAGAAAATCAGGAATATTTTGCTATTTTTTAGTGGAAAAGGCCAAATCAAATTAGCGGAAGTCCCGCAGCGCCCTTTTCCCCACCCCAAAGTCGAGCTCTCCTACCATCTGAAATTACAGAACCCTCGACAATTCCTCTGGATATCAAATATGTTCTATCTGAACCTGTCCCTCCGCCCTTTATCCCATGGGAGTATTCTCCATCTGCTCCGATTCCCACAGAAACTGCTTCTCCTTCGAGGAAGAGGAGCTTTCCCAAAGAGCAGAGCCAATTCGAGGTAGGTCAACTTCTCTTTATGTACTTTAGTCCCATTTGTAGCCACTCTACCAAAATACTCAATTTCCCGCTACATTCTTTGTGGCCAAGCGAGACGTAGAAGTTCAAACGGAACCTGACTATCTGATTAGGAATCCTCCTTGCATGAAGAAGTTACCGTCTTTGAATGAGTTGCTCTCTCTTCGGATAACCTTTTCTTCTAAAAATACGGTAATTTTCCCCATTTAAACGGATATTTACCTTTTTAGGAAAGAAAGGTCGAATTAGAGAAAAGATCAGAAAATACGCAATATGACCAAGTCTATACGGAGCGAATGAAAATGGACTACCAGCAGCCTGTTTCCCAATTTATTTTCGAAGATTCATATGTTTTACAAAGTTTATAAAAATTCCTTTATTATTAGGGAGAAAATTGAGATTTTTTTGACTAGATTACCGGTTTAAATTGCACACGCACGGACTGGAATGTGTTGACTGGAAGGAGCAGGATAAAGCTAATATTTGGTCTGTTGGATCCGAGTAGGCGTCGGTTCCGAATTCAACGCTCGGTAATGGCGATATTGCCTGACGTAACAGTACATGACAATAAAACACATCGACAGCAAACAAAATTGAAGGGAAGCCAAGGTAAAAGAGAAGAGACACGTGGAATCATTGAAGAGACATTGGAGGAGGACATCACTCCAAGTTGGCTGCTCGATCTATGAGAATTTCCATTAAATTGAAGAAGAGGCTTACTTCCACTTGCTGAACAATGTCGACAGTAAGGCCAGGGACTTTTGAATCAGAAGAACTGAGCAACATGACCCTTCCGCCGTGGAGAGGATACAAATCTTGGGAAAGTTCGAGGGAACGCTCGCTGATGGCGCGCTTTGTTCTCATAGAAATAGAGGAAGAACTGGAAATGGGAAATTTATCATTTTTTGCCATATTCAATGGATCAGAGTATTTTGCCCCTCGTTTTTAGTCGAAAAACCCAAGATGACCCGAAATTCCAGGGATTTTGACCATTGAAAACCTCTCTTACCTGATGGCCTGCTTTCTGTCCCCAAAATACTCATCATTACATTTTGGATCACAATTAACTGTACAAGTTTGAGCATAAGCAAAGAAGACAATCTCCGCCTAAAATTCCTCTATTTTGTTAGGAAACAGCCTACCCCGTGGTCGAAGAATTCGTAATTGACAAGAATGTTCATTTCTCCATCTCGTGGTCGAGTTATCCTCTCCACCAGGCTGCCATTTGTCACACATCTGTAAATCATTTTTATGGGGAGTAGCACCGGTCAAAAATCATCGAAAATAGCGGGGGCCAATTAGCCACCGAAAGATAAACAGACTGACCCCTCGTCGTCTAATAGTGCCAGTCGGTGGTTGGTTTTCATGTCACGGGCTTCTAATTTTGAGACAGAAAATGAGGATCCGACTTCTTTCTGAGAAATATAAACAATAACAGGACAATTAAATCGGGAACCTGATTCATTGTAACTTGAATCCAGCCGTGGTCACCGTATTTGACCGTTTCGGACTGGGAGCCATCGGTGTCGAGAACTCTCAAGGAATATTTTGGCAATGGATGAGATTTACTGGGAACCATAAGGATTCGATTTGACCTAGAATCTAATTTAAACGGCTCTTTAAAGTATTACAGTATTTTATCCGTTCGATTTCCCTCCTCGATCATCATGTTCACTGCGATGGTTTGTTGCTCAGTCACGGGGATTTGATCGTGGAGGCGGCACTCGACCTGGAAAACTTTCGTTTAAAGAGGGTTTTCCACTGTAATTAGTGCCCTGGAGAGATTGAAAGTGGTGCAATTAGTGTAAATTATTGCGGAAAATGTAAGAAGTACAAAAATGGCGTCCAATCTTCCTTTCTAGGAGATTTTTTTAAAAGCGAGGACACTGTCCCTCAATTTTACCGTGTTTTCCACACAGAACCCCCAAAAATAGCTACAAACCTGGAGCACTTTATCCCGAATTGTAATCAACGGTGTGCTGCCTTCTTTCACATGAACAACTCCTTTATAAGAAGGAAAAGGACTGCCCTAAACCAAAAATACAGTAAGCTTTCCCTTTAAAACCTACAAATTTCTTGAATCCACACTCTTCGAAGCCCATTTTGATAGAAAATTCGTACGTGCCATCAACGGGTTTGTTGCAAATCAGAGATTTACCCTCCTTGGTTCTAATAAATCCACTAAATCGCCTGATAGACGTGCCCCTCAATTCCAAGCCCGTCTCCTGACAGTGTAATGAAACTGAAAACGGACAACAATTATGGCTGGGCCGTCACTTTCGTTCTGCGCTATCGGTCAGACCCGGAGGTAACCCAGTTGTCTACGGCGGCAATTACATGGCACCGACATACGACAATGGCCCGGAGGGGATCGGGGTCGAAGGATAAAAAGAGAGACGATCTTGATTACACAACGCGAGAGAGAAAAGCAGAAAAAACTTACAATCTGTGCAATCATCCAAGTCCCCATGAGTGTAACGGGGCTCATGGTATTCTAATGCACTTCTCCCAGAGAGACGAGCGCTTATCGTCGATAGATAGCAGTACCCAGCGGTCGAGTCGAAGGTATACGATCTATAGCGAGTACGCCTTCATTTAATGAGGAGTTTTCTACCTGCAAGGATCGCCATCCCGATCACGAACAAGGCACATCCTCTCGCAGTCTTCGACATCTTCTGTCCTTTCCCTCGTATCCCATTGATTCGGTAATCCAGCCGATTTTATTCGCATCCATGTACACTGACTATCAAAATTGGAAATATCTAAACTTTTTTAAATAAAAAACTAGGAGTATCACCATTTCCCCGGCAATTATTCTCATAAAGATCAAATTCTTCGGAATATTCAAAGTGCATTCGGGTACTGTAGACTGTATTGGGAGAAATTGTCGAGAGAATACATGCGGAAGGGGAGAAAATGGCAGAGAGACAGTTTTCTCTGAAAAAAATGATGAATACAGACGATTTTTAAAGATTCTAGGGATCACTGAACAATGGAAACAGATTAGAAAATTCCATAACAACGGGAGTTTTGGCACTTTGAAAAAGCGGCTGCCGACTGTTTACTGGTGCGGTCGCAGGTCCTCAACAAATTTTTTTGAATAAATTGCGCTCAAATAGAAAAAATATGACAAAGATTACTGTTTGCTGTCATGTAGATCATTTTTAGCCTTTCTCGATTATTTCTATCAGCGGAAAAACGTAATTTTCACGTAGGAATTTGAGTAATTTCTTCTTTTTCAAGGGAGAAATGAAGACCATTTCTCTACTAGTTTCTCCCATTTTTTCTATCTCCAAACATCATCCTCATCATCGAAAAGTAGGGGATCGCAACACTTCACCCGCTGTGATTTGGCCCTCTTTTGATTTCTCGGAGATCTCAAGCGGGGGGATTTGCGAGGTCTTCATTACATTGTAAACGATTGTAAAAGTAGGCTGAAGTCACGAAATCCAGCTGTGGGTAATTATTTCCAGGGATAATTCTTACCGTTCTTGGCATTTTCGTAGACACTCGAGTAATTCAATTCCTTCTATTTTCTTCAGTATACTGTTGTTTAATTTTAGCTGTCTATTTGGCCATTTCTCAAAGGAGAATGTTCTCTTCTTTTGTCCACAATCTGTAAACAGGATTTCTCTCTCCTTTCCTTTGGTCACTTTCACCATTTAAATCGAATTGCCTTCCCGAATAGAGAACCGCCTCGGCGAGAAGTTTTTCACTTTCTCCCGGTTTTGAACTATCCATCAACAGGCAGTGAGCTGATTTCGTCGCGTCTATTAGAAAGTTAAACCCCGTGCAGTTTGCCGCCTAAAATGGTAAAAAACACAAAAAATTGGGAATTTTACCTGGGTACAGTGGCCTGTACAATCCCTAAGGCTTCTGACAGGCACAGAAGATAGCAGTTGACCAGGAGAAATGGCCCGTCTTTCGACGACAAAAGATCCAGCAATCGTGGCGGCCCAAAAGAGTAGCCACCACATGTCTAGAAATGTGATTAGCAACAATTTGTGGATGAATGTCGGAAGAAGAGAAAACGGGTCAGGAAGATCCCCCTCCGGCCGCATAATGGGGGAGGGAAAGGCGGGGGAACCCTTATCGTAAGGGGTCAGAAGGGCAGCTGGGAATACGGAAAAGGGGGGCAGGTGGTTGGGAAGTGGAGTTCAAATTGTGACTCTTTTAGACATCAAAAGGGTCTGGGGAGATGGATAGGATCTGTCAGGAGACGATGGCCTTCACACCTTTGAGAGGATTAGCCTAGATATTATGCAGAAATGTTTCTAGAGCTGTTTTTCGATTAGGAAACTTGACCAGGAATGACAGAAAACTGGTAAAGAAGCGAAAATTCAGCATGGTTGGATTTGTCAATAATTGGGAAGGTAAACATGACCGCTTGGCGCAACGGTAGCGCGTTCGACTCCAGATCGAAAGGTTGGGTGTTCGAATCACTCAGTGGTCAAAATTTTTGCTATTTTTTGGTTATCCACGGGGTTTTCCGTAATCATTTGGGGTAAACAGTCGAATTCAGGCGGGCAACAGGAATTTTAAAGGATTTTGCGATGGGACAGAAGGCAGAACATGATTTTGAGGATACCATGACCGTAGTTGTGATATTTTCCTGATTCAGGACTGAATGTCCCAAAAAATTTGCGGAGATCCAGTTTTTTGTTCTTTTTCTGGTTTACCACGGGAATTTGCGTAATAATTCGTGGTAAAAGCGCGAGAAGAGGAAATTTCAAAGAATTAGGAAAACAGAACAAAATTTCCAAGATTTTAGGGGAATCCACCCGTTTCCTGATTCAGAGGCCACCCAAAATTTTTGGATGGTCAATTTTTTGCTCAAAAAAGTTCTAGGGAACCCAAATTTCTAGGAATATATGAATCCACAGCTGGAACCAGCCATCTGGGCTCCCCTTGCTCAGAAATGCAAAGACAATACGGCCATGATGACCACAGGAAGTATAGCCGCCTGCCAATTGTTTACAGGATTTCGGCGACTACAGACAGATGTGTCAGAAAATCTCAGCTGTTATTTATGAAAAAGAAAATGACGGCTGGTATCATGGAGGGGCGAGGGATCCCTCTCTCTCTCGCTAATTGACTCCTCCCTCCTGTCCTTCCGCCCTTAAAACCACCACTCTCCGGAACAACAATAAAAAGTCGCCCGGTGGTAATTGTCCACCCATCCTCCTCCTCATTAATCGGCTCTGCCACAAAGCGCCTGTTGACGGATTTATGACCTTTGATGTAAACATGACGCGGTGGCGGGCAGAGGAACGGCTGTCCTTTAACACTTTTGGGGGACATCTTTATTTAACTCGAAATTACAGTACACGCCTGTCAGAATTAATACATTTCTTCTGGATAACCGGTACGAGCTCGGGATTGAACAAACTGAAAAATGGCGATTTTCTTAGAAAAAATGGGATTTACCTTGGGAACTTGATGGCCATAACGCAGACGCAGGAATTTGTGATAACTGCTGATGATGATAACAAAAATGATGCAGAAAATAAAAGCCAATAGGAGGAGGCCCATCAGATAGCAGAGGACACTTTCCTCGAATTCATCTGTTTGATAATTTGCGGATTCTGATAAAATGCGCCAAAGGCAGGCTCCTGAAAGCAATTTGTACTTTAAATGAGACGAAAAACTCACCAAAAGCTATGAGATTCATAATCATTCCACAAACCAGGGCTGTATAATTCGGAATTACGAATACTGGGCGATAATATTTAAAGGACAAGGCGAGAATAAGAATTGAAAATAGCCAAAAGCAACCGAATCCCACGTACCAACACATTACAACTTCTAGGAAGGATTTCGGCCAGTGAGGAGCCCAAGTAACCAGAGTCTTCCCCTAAAAATTGGAACTACAGTAGCTCCAATAAAATTACGTCCGCTTCATATTGAGCTTTTTCTGTCCCATTGACGGTGCTTCTCGCTTCATAGGATTCCCAGAGACGATAGCGATCCAACACCATTCCAGTGGTGCCAAGAGTCAAGACGAGTAAAAGCAACTGAAGCAAATTTTGGGATAAAAATGAGAGAAATTACCTGTAAGCTGGTACAAACACCAGCAGCTGTGATGGCATTACATCCACAGACTTTCTCAGTCATAACTGGAGATGTTCTTGTAAGGAGACGACTGAAGGCAACTGAATCCCCGGATGCATAGCAACTCCTCGGGAATATTCTATTTTCTTCATTGAGGGAGTCAACGCGTCGCTATGTTGTAGATCTTTGGGCAACGATGAGCAGAAAAAAACTGGGAAAACAAAGAAAAACGACTAGACGTTTTGAAGGCGCGTGGCGAAATATGAAATGGTAGTATTGAGGCCAAGTCATCGGCCAAGTGGGCATTTCGATGATTAGGGGTAGAAAAAGTGGACTTATGAAAAAGTTATTCATACCATTGGTATCAGCTCGTCGAGACGAATAAAATGGCAAGCTCAATTTTTCGGCAGCTCTACGTATGTGCTATGGTTAACCGGCAGTAGTTCCCAAATAAAAAGTTTTGGGAAGAATTTCAAAGTAAATGTTTGGGTCGGTTCATATGGAAGAGGAATATTCTGGGGGTAAGTATATAAAAACGGGCCTGTGAAAAAGTTTAATTCCAAAAATTTATTTTTATGATCCGCGATATGTAGAATATCCATAATTGCTGAGGGTTATAGGCACGTGATAATGTTGTGTGGCGTCTTTGATGATAAATGAGACCTACAGTATCCATTTTTGAAAAATATTGTTGAAGTTACCTCGATGATGGGATAGAAACAATCCTGTGACATGGACTTGTAATATTCCTGAACCCGGAAAGCTAATTTGTACGTCCCTGGGACCAATGTAACATTGGGAGAAACCCAATCAACTCGACCATTGTAGCCAGTAAACCTGAACTACGGGTAATTCTACCATTTAACGGGCTGACTGGGTCCCTATCTGTCTCCAATCATGGTCCTCTTGAATGTAGGCGAGGACTTGGACCTGACCAGCTGGCACACCGTTGGCGATGTCCAATACGTGGGTGGAGATGGAAGCTGTGGGTACCTGGGCCATGCAACAGGCTGAAAGCGTCAAATTCTATCGAATATAGGGGAAAACAGACCGAATAAAGCTAGAAAGATGAGCAGTTGACGCATGTTTGAAGACGAGACGGTGAGGGCCAAATGATAAGATTCGTAGATAAGGGGGAGATTTACAAACAGAAAATTCGTTTTTTTTGGGATGGAAAATAAATAGAAAAGAGGGTGAAACAATCGATGACAAGGGAGGCACAGCTATTGTTTGTTGATGGGCCAAGGTGGTGGTAAAAACCACATGTTGGCGGCTGAAATTGCACGGAATTTTTGATGGTGGATACACAGTGGGCAAGTGTCGTCAATTACCGGCAGATTTGGAGCTACAGTCTTCCGGAAGAAGAAAAAAAGAGCCTCAAAGTGTTAATCTAGTAATCATTAGTTCAGTTAGTCATCAATGTCATCATTGAACTGGCAACCTTTTCACTTCTGGCAAGATTTTTAGCCACAGTGCTGTCTGTTGCTGGAAGAAGAAGATCGGAATGACTTATTTCAAATGTAACAATCCAGAATCAAAGATTTATTCCCCCTTTTTACAATAAAATACGTACAGGAATATTTCAAAATACCGAGCTCATATTTCCTCTGTAGGACTTGAAACCAATATCATTGGCTCGCGAGGAGATCAAGAAATTCTTCCTGGCACCCGTATCTTTTGCCCAATTTGTGGCGGAGATCTTCTTCAGCCCTTCCAATCCCCGTTTCATTGCCTTTTTGTTGAAGCTGACCCAATCTTTCTTCACTGCTTCCTGGAAAAAGATCTTTACAAAGGAAAAAGAAGAATCCTTACCGCAACGCTGTCAATTTCCTTTCTTTGTGCCTCTTTTTTCAACAATTTCAAACGCTTCTTCTCCTTTTCTAGGAGCCAAGCTTGTTTGGCCTCCCGGTCCATAGTCTTATTCCCAAAATTATAAGATTTCTTCTTCATTCCAGGAGCATCAGGGGCCGGGACAAGGGCAGAGGGGTCGACAATGGTCTTCTGTTTTGATCCTGAAAAAAAATCTAATCCAAAAAGGAGATAAATTCCACTTACCGACGAAGGTAATGGCGTAACCGGCTGCTGTGAAATTGTCGATGACGGCGACGGCTCCTTTTCCTGTTGGAAGAGGGGCAATTACTCGATCTCCTACCTGAAAATTATAATTTTTGGCTAGAGGAATAACGGAGAAATGTCAAAAATGACAAAAAAAGAGCAGGAAACATATTTTTTTCGATTTGAACGCATTTTCCCCGGAAAAATTATAAAAGGCTGCCTAAAATTATGAATTTTTGCCAGATTTCACCATAATTTCCTTTATTTTTCCTTACCTTCCATAATTTCGGCTGTTGAGGGACAGTATCCTTGGCGGCTGCTTCTTTCCGTTCATTTTCCAATATTTCCTCTTGCAGCTGGATCATCTCCTCCAAATTTGCCTTCAATTCCATCAACTCCGAATTGCTTGGATCACCCAAAAGAGCGGCTTCCACTTGTTCATATTGCAATTTAAATTTAGCCAAATCCTCTGCCATTTTTCCTGTAAAAATCGTGAATAAAATGGGAATTTTGCAACTAACAATCGAATTTTTGGATGATTGCCGAAGATCAGAAACTGATCTTGAAGAAGAAACATCGTAGAAATTGTGCTAAAATAATTGATAACAGGGAGAAGAAGAATTGGAGAGAGGAAAATGCGAAAAGCCAAGCGATTCGAAAATTCTAGAAAGACGCCGGGTGCGTTGGCGAAGAATTGTGTCCGTACTCCCACCTACAGTAGGAATATTATTGTCGAAAAAGTGCAAAACCTCGTGGCAAACAAGATTGTTTTGATTTCGAGATTGGCCTTGAGATCGCTGCCAATAGTTCCAAGTGAATTCAAAGTGCAACGACATGCCAGCGACAACTCGAGCTAAAAAGTGAGTTAAGCCCCTTTTTACCCATATTTCTGTATATTTCCTTAGCAATTATTATATATGTTTGGTGACAAAAAAAGCCCAGATTCTGCTCTATAAGAATATGTGGTTTTAAAATTTTTTTTGTGGTAATCTAGAGAAACGCGAGATTTTTTCGAAATTTTGTTTGTTCCGCCGAGTTGATCATGTCGTGGCCTTCAGAATCGGGATATTAGCCAATTTCTTGCACTGCAGAGTTTTCCAAATTTATTACAATGATGAGAGGCTGGAATTCTACCAAAAAAATTTTTCGGGCAATTACCCAATCTTTTTCTTGTTTTCGACATTTTATTCATTTTTCGGGCTCTTCGCTGGACAATTTCATTTTTTCATTTTTGAACCGGTGAGCACGAATGGGTTAACAAGACAATCTATCCAGAATTTTTTTATTCGAATCACAACCGTCCTTGCCAAAAATTACGTCCCGTGACAGCAAATAGCCTCTCTATTTATGAGAGTCGAGGCCTAAATGGCAGGTCGCCAGTCTTCTGTTGATAACTGGGCACGTGATTTACCCAGATGACAATCTCGCTCAACTTGTCCTTTATAAACAAAACCTGGATCTGTGGTTAATTTGTTACTCAATTTTCTTTTATTTTTATGCCCAGAATCCCTCAATTATCACCAGATATAAATAAGTTACAGATGATGTGGCGGACGAGATGATCTCAAAAGATTTAGAAAGTTTTTCCCATTTTTAGGAGACTTTCTGAATCGGAAGACTTCAACGAAGGGAAGATAAAAACACCTAAACCCATTTCCCCAAATGAAGTCTTCCTCGAAGGAGAACCCGATCATTGTAATAATATTGTGAGTTGGTTATACTGCTTTTACGGTGTATATTCCAGTGGCTGATGTGGGAAACGGTCAAAGCTGTCAATCAGAAGCCAGAAACGGAGAATTATTTAATTCCAATACGGGTAAGTTGGGGGAATTTTGACTGAATTTGGTCCTAGAAACTTGGAAAAAACTGTCGCTGTGGGACCCGCTTGAAAATCAGACAGTTTACCGAAATTTTCCTTGGGAAACTTCAAATTCTCTGCGTTTTCAGCTCTCCCAGAAATCAGCTAAATCTCCCCCATTTCAGATGATCAATGTAAAACAATACTTGGGCCAGTCCCAATGTGAAGTTCTCTATGGAGAAAGCGCCATAAAAACAGATGTAAGCGCCTCGAATCCTTCCATAATCTTCCTTTCAGGAGCCCCTAACCTCACTATCTAGGACAAAAACTCAGCTAAAAAAGGGCGGTCGTCGGTTTCTGTACAAAGTGGACTCCCATCAAGAAGCTGGGGGAGAACCGGAGATAAAACTGAAGAAGCTCCATGAAATCCCCGAGAAGGATGAGCTCTACAAGACGAAGCAGCTGAAGAAGTGCAACTGTAATCTAAAAGATCCCCATGAACAGGAATTCTGCTGTTTTTCCCAATGTCAACATGGAAATTTACATCTATCTTGTGATACTTGCAAGGAATTGGATAATGATACTGAATAAATTGGATATTTTTGAGGGAAACTGACGGAAACTTTTGGGATTTTTTAGGGGAACAGGGTATTTTCGTGGGTAAAGGAGGTTTTTCGCCTGGCATGCACAGGCGATTCAAAAATTTTACTAGCAGAGCGCCATGTGGTTTCAGGGATTCGCCTTAGTTCTGCCTTACCGCAGGTTCAGAGCTCGGCCCCGAATCCACTTCTGGGACTCCGAAGAGCCCAGTTGGCGGCATTCTGTCGGCTGGGTTACTGCCCAGAAACCTCGACCAAGCAACGGCGTAATAAACTGCTGCCGAGAGTTTATGGGTGTGGGCGCACGATCTTCGAAATACAATTTATCCGGAAAAAATTGGGCTTTTCCGGGAATGACTGTGCCCAAATAGTCAAAAATCAGTAATTTTACACAACAAAAAGAGAAAACTAAAAATCAGTACATTTTGGTGTAGTGTAATTTATCGCCTGTGTAATCAGGCATTCCAAAAATTGTTCTCTTATTGGACCGCGATTTAAACTGGGTCACCACTCGGCATCCGAAGAGCCCACCTGGCTGCGTGCTGCAGTCGACAGCAAAAAAAATCAAACTTGAAGAAAGTCGTATCAAACTGTTGCCGAGAATTTATGGGTGAAATCGAGCCAAAAATCCAGGAATTTGGGAATTTCACAAAAAAAAATAATTACAAAAAAATCATATTTATACATTAGAATTACAATAAATAATAAAAATAATGCGGTCATTGACGTCTTGTAATATTGAAAAATAGATGGGTAACGAGACCACCGATGATTGCATAACAGATAGCATCCCAATATTTGAAGTAGCCATCCAATTGTTGACCCAATACAAATATCCGATTCAAGATGACCTTCTGAAAATAAAACATTATCTCATTTAAATTACAGTAACCCAATGGAAAAATCATTTTCCTCTTTTCTCCATAGCCAAGAGCGTATTTTACAGAAATAGCGGTTTTTGGTCCGTCGCATTTCCCATTTCCATTGCGCAACCGGTAGGGCGCTCGCCTACTTGTCAAACGACCAGATTTCTACTCCGTCGACTACCAAAAACATTTTTCCTTTTATCCATGGCCAAATTTGCGGATCCCAGTCAATTTTAACCGCTCCAAGGTAAGAAAAGGTTCTGCGACTTACATTTTTAATCCATTCTACAAGATCCATTTTCATTTTGACCAAAAATGTCGGATAATATGCCATCGGGCTGAGTTCACTAGCCAAATGGAAATATCTTCTTGCCAAACGAATATCTTGAGCAGCACCATCGCCCATTTCATGCATAATTCCCAGATTAAACATTGCCTGTGCTGATTTGTACTTCTGTGCCGCTATTTCATACTGTCGATATGCCTAAAACTATGGGAAATTAAGTCAAAAATGCCGTGTATTATACCTGTGTTAAATTTTTCTCGACTTCTTTTCCATAATAATAATAATCGCCAAGTTTTACTGTCGCATATGAGCTGCCTTGTCCAGCTGCCCGCCGCCAGTACGTCAAGGCTTTTGGTTCTTTTATTCTGACCTGGCCTTGGTCGACAATATGGGCAAAATTCAATTGAGCCGTGTTGAGACCCATTTCAGCCAGGACGAGATAGGTGGTTGCCGCTTTATTGTAGTCTTTCTTCTGCAAAAGTGATAAAATTATAGGATTTCTCAGTTTTTTTGGTCCTTCTTCCTTACCTTATAAGTTTGAAATGCTTCCATCATTCGTCGATTGACTTCTCCCCTTTCAGCTACCAATCGGAACAATTGTGCAGCAATAGGACAAGATTGTGGAACACCTTGACCTGAAGAAATTATTGGAATTTAAAAAATTTCCTCTAAAATTACCATGATAATGTAGACGAGCCAAATTGAAGATTCCCAGAGTTTCGCCTTTTTTAGCGGCTTGTTCATATAATTTGGCTGCTTTTGCATGATCTTTTTGATCTAAAATTAGTCCAAAAGTAGCAGAAAATGTGGAAAAATGACTCACAATCCAGTAGCAATCCTAACCAGACATTTGCCAAGGAATTGCCTTTGTTGATGGCATAAGTTAGTAAAATTCTGGCCAATTTTTGGTCCGATGTAACGCCATAGCCAAAGAGATACATGTAGCCGAGTCCGGAGATGGCTGCTGGATCACCCTGAAAGGAAAAATTAATGGAAATTGTTTCTTTTCGGGATCCAAATGGCAAGGGATCCACTTTCGAAAATTTAAATTAGGCGGTAAGGAATATCAATGGCTCAAAAAGTTAGCGAAAACCTTTTCATTATGGTGCAACGGCTAAGAGATTAGCGGGTCGAGCATGAGATCCTGGGTTCGACTCTCGCCACAGTCAAAATATTTTTTTTTGGCTTTTTTGTATGATCCTATTTCCACCGTATACTTTTGGCAGTTTCAAATATTACCTTCATGGCAGCTTGATAGAAATAATGGAAAGCAGTTGAATTGCTGGCCGGTGTGACCGGTGTTCCTTCCAAATACATTGCTCCCAGTTGAGACATTGCTGTTCCTTCTCCGGCTTGAGCTGCTTCTTTTAGATATCTAAAATGCACGGGTTATTTGAAAAAGGCGAGGAAATTACTTGACTGCCAATTGATAATTCTGTGGGATCCCGTGTCTTCCAGTCAGATAGAGACGACCAACTTGGGCAGCCAGCTGGGGATTGCCTTGGGCTACTTTCATTTCCAAAAAATTCATCTCATCATTTGATGATGGTAGAAGATACTCGAGACGGTTTTCAGACACATCTGGATCCTAAAATTAGACTCATTTGCGGTGGAAACGGCGTTCCAAGCCCTTCTTTCTCGTCCCAATGATATCTATGAGATTTTCTGCCCGCGAAAAATCCGTCCCTACAGTCTAATGGCTAAAAAGTTCGTGCGCAACACAACGGTCCCTGGTTCAACCCTCGCTATGACTATTTTTTTTTCATTGTTCCAGTCGTCTTTTGCTCTGCCGGAAAGGAATCTTCGTTCATTTGAATAGGATGTGCCGAAACGTACAATTGCATCTGTCAGCTGGAGTTTTGGATCAGGAAGTGGGAACATGTAGAAATGTGGGCTTTTCTCGACGACAGCAGCAGCTGCATTGTAATAATATTCGACAGCTCGACGACATTCTTTGGCAACTCCAACACCATGCAAATGACGATATCCCTAAAAAAAATAAGATTTTTATGATCAAAAAGAAAAAATACCATAGCCATAGCAGCCATTGGAGATCCTCCTAAAGCGGCAAAATTGTAGTAAGTAATAGCTTTGGCTGTATTTTGTTTTGTGCCGCCGAGACCAGTTGAATAAAGAAATCCTAAGCCAAATTGAGCATCTGGCGATCCGTCAAGGGCCAGCGATTCAAATGTCTCACGGATCTTGTCAATCTCTTCAAATTTGCCATCAAATAAATTGAAATATGCTGAAAAATGCAATAATTTAGATTGTCGACATTTAAAAAAAACAACCTAATAATTTAGACGAAGTGTTATGGCCTAATTCAGTTGCTTTCGTCAGATAGTTGATAACTTCGGCTTTTTTCTTCTCTCCATTAATTTTTTCCAATTGTAAACTTCTCAAAGCTTCAATGTAAAATTTTCTGCTCTCCGAATCCGTCCTAAAATTATACTGTATTATCTATTTATAAAAGAAACTAACGTGTTATCTTCAATTTCAGGAGTAAAAATGGCTGGCAAACGAAGATCTTCAATTTCCAGATTGATATCTTCTGGTAGCAGATCTCGATCGGATATTAAATATGTGTTGAGTAGTTTCTGAGCTTCTTCGGCGTTTTTATTGTCTCCGGCGATTAGTAGCACAATTGAAAAGAAGAAAATCCACAACATTGGAGACTGAAAATTAATTTTTACTGAAAATAGAAAAAAAGGGAAGGTACGAAAAAGAAGAGAACAAAGTGACAAATGGCAAGAATTTTTACCGGATGGCAAGCGAAAAACAGCTAGTCGACAAGTTTTGACAAGAAGCTACTTGATGAAAAAAGGTTAAAGCTTTTAGTTATTTGCCAAAAATAAAAGCAAAGAAAGGCAAAAAGTTTCTCAGGAAATAACGCTAATAATCATTGTACTCTCTATCGTCCAATTCTCATCATCGAAACATCTTATCTCAGAAGCCACGTTTTTATCACTGTTACCTCAACCGAAGAAAATTCTCTTCACCGATAAGATTCGAACTTGCGATTGTTTTCATCATTTTTGTCGCTTACGCCGCTACGCCATGCGGTCACAAAGCTGATAGGTGTAAGCCGCATGATAAACTTTCAGCGCAAAAACATTTTCATGGAAAATCGTCGCAATTCCCTAGTTTCATTTATATTATCGCTCTATTGTTTGCTGCAATAAGAAGAAAACTGAAGTTTTATCACATGAGAAGAAGAAAAAATAGCATGGCGATTTTCAGAAAGCAGAATAAAGTTGAATCAAAATTGCGAAAAAAATAAAATCATATTTGAAAATGCGCGCAATTATCCTGATCATGATGGGCTCAGCGTCGTAATTTTGTCATTTTCTCTTTGTCGCCGGATGCGGGACGTCAGTTGCGTTGCTCCTATTTCTATTTCATTTCTTCTTTTTTCGCGTGGACTTGTGCTTATTTTTCTTATATTGGCAATTGATGCTCACCTTGTGATTTGCATGCTATTTTCTATCTTCTTTTTGTGCTCCGTCTTTTTTGTCTCTTCATCTTCTAATGTTTGTTTTTCAGAAGACAGTTCTCAACATGGGAGACGTCGTGACGATTCGAACTCGCAAGGTTCAGACAAACCGTCTGCTCTACAGGAAACAAATGGTATGCATTTATAGCAGCTTTTTGTTGACTTGATAATGGCCATTGGATGCTTAGGCCTAGGGAAAATTTTTTGTTACCGAAATCACGATATCTTTTCCGAGAAAGGTAGAGATAACTGCGTCATTCGCTTGTTTTTGTCATTTCTATTTGAAAGACTGTTTCATCAGTGACATCACCGATTGTTGTTCTTTTCGCTACAGATCTTTAGTTCTTACAAATTATCGTTTTAAGCATCCGATGGCTTTTTCGTATATCATAGATGCATTTGTAATTTGTTTTTTAGGTCGTTGAAGTAACACACCCTGGCCGGCCCACTGTGCCCAAGAAGGATATCCGTGAGAAGATCGCCAAATTATACAAGACCACTTCCGATGTCGTCGTTCCTTTTGGTTTCAAGAGCCAGTTCGGAGGAGGAAAGACCAAAGGATTCGCTTTAATCTACGACACCCTCGATTATGGTTAGTCATTGACTTTAGTTTTATTTATTGTTTGTTTTCAGCCAAGAAGTTCGAGCCCAGACACCGCCTTGTCAGAGTGAGTGCTTTCCTATTCTGTTGCATAATGAAACTTTCATTCTACGTTTACGAATAGTAGCAACATGATGCTTCGAAAAAAAGCTTTGAGGAATATTGCAATTTTGCACAAATCGACATGAGAGATGCTTGAAAGGCTGTTTTTTAAGCTGCTATGGCTACTTATCATGATCATTTTGAACAGAACAGTTAGATGCGAAATTGTCGAGCAGTTTGAAACATCATGTTGCCACTTACGTTGTTTGCACGTGAATCTCAACGATTACCGCTGAGAACATTTAATATGAATTGTACTTCTCTAGTTTAATTTTTTGTTTTCAGATGGGATTGGCTACCAAAGTTGAACGTGGAGGGCGCAAACAGCGCAAGGAAAGGAAGAACCGTCAGAAGAAGGTACGAGGAACAGCCAAGGCAAAGGTTTCCGCTGGAAAGAAGTAATTTTGTTTCGTTATTGTTGTGTAACAATAAACTGTTGCTTATTTTTAGATGGTTTTTTGCTCATTAGATTTGATACCAAAGGTATCTATCGAGCAGAAGACAAAAGAGATAAAACATATTGGTCGGTGAATAGAACCAAAAGCGGGATGCCGTATTGAAGCTTGGGATAAAGATTAGAAAGTTGAGATAGAAAATGACTCTAACCTTATTGAGGAGAAATTATTAGTACGAATTCCTCCACGTCATGTATTTCCCTCACCCCCTTCCATTGTTCGGAGTCAGTGCTATAGCAGCATCACAGCTTTTTAGCCGTACGCGACTAGTTCCCTTCCTCAGTCGGTGTATAAAGGACGATGATTGTTATTCTCTGCGGCTTCCTCATGTCAGTGCTTGTACTTCTTCTCGTCTTTCCTTCGATTTATTGCCAGATTACCCCTGTGCCCCGTGAAATTACCCCAATTCCTAGGCGTAATCCTCGTGAGAAAGGTAGGTGATTTTTTGATAAGTAAATTTGCCTCAGAATTTCAAAATTTGGATTCGGATAATGATGGGCAGGTTACATTCACAGAATTTTTACTCAGCGACAAGCCTTACATCGAGCACGCGTCGAAGAATTTCTATAAATTTGATGATGATGGGGATTCTGTAATTACCAAGGAGGAATTTGACAACTATTACAACAGATTGGATGAGGAGCGGAGAAATGAGGAAAAGAAGCGACAGGAATATTTCAATCACTTCGTAAGTTTCCTAATATTTTTAAAGTGCAAAAAAACAATATTTCAGGGCAGGGATCGTTCTCCATTTTCCTCTCCTTTCTTTGATTTCCCTATATTTCATCATTTATCGTCTGCTCCGGCTAATGATACAGCTCCTAATCACGATGCTGCTTCTCTTCTATTCTCCTAATTTATCCTCGCCTTCTATAGCTGTGAATTATGTGTAAATATTCAAGAAATACAGTAATTATTACGATAAAAAATTTAGAATGCCTGAAATTTTATTCATTTTTTGATCTGGTTTAGTTGAAGAATTTGGTTATAATGAAGACCATAATAAAAGCCAAGATGGTAAATTTGAAGACCATTTCAAATGTCGAGACAAGTTGCTTCGTATTATCATTTTCCATAACAATTACATTGTGTACACCAAGTAGAATCCTTTCTGATGAATAACAATAATACATGTCCTTATCTGTTAGCTCAACTTTATCGAATATCAATCGCATTTGGTCATCTATCCATACTCTACCCTAAAAGGGATTTTTTTATTTCTAGAAAATAATTACCTAAATAACGGTATAAAGAAAATGAAGAAAGAAAAAAGAACCTCAAATTTGTTCAATATTCGCGATATACGAAGTTCTAATTCCGTCTTCGAATGCCAATGGATTCCAATTCCTTCAGTTGGATCAACATCACACGTCAATACTAATGGATCGCCTTCGGTAACCAAATATCCTCGTCTTATAACTGGCGGAAGCAGCTTTGGAAGTATTTCACCAAATAAAAATTCTCCTTTGGGTAGATAATCCATAACTCGCGTTTCTCCTAGATCATCTGTTGAATTTATAAATCTATCCGTTGTTGCATTTGAATAACATCGAATCTAAAAGGTGGGACATTTAAAAATTCTTTTGTTAAAAGGGAAACAACTTACGTAGCAACTTTTGTACTGAATAATCTTCGGATAATTGTATTTTCGACGAAGCTCAACTGGCACAAGTGAAGAGGTGCATGGCACAGATCCAAGTAATTTTAACCAGGCTGATTCCTTTTCCAATTGGCTAAGATACGGCTTTGTGGACAAGATTCGGCATTCAATCATTCGCGTCTGTTCTCCCAGACGATCACCACATTGATTACAGCTACTCCATTGACTGGCTACTGGTTCCATCTTCAATCCTAGCGTGTTATTCGATTTCTTCGGTATCAATTCCTTTGCCCTTTGTGGCATTCCAGTCTCTTCTGATTCAACCTAAAGATTATGTTGTAAAAACAGTGAATAAGTACAAGAAAGGAAGAAGAAAACATACCATTATGCCAGACATTTTTGTCTTCACATCCAAGAAGAAGGAATTACCGATCCGTGCTTCTTTGCTCTTCTCGCCTTTGATGTTTTTGTTGATGCATCGGTAGAAGCCAGAATTATTACGATCCACCATTTGTAGACGAAGTTCATACTGATCACCGAGAGTCCATTTAGAGTTATCACGATTTAGAAACCTGAAAAAAATAACATAAAACAATAAACAAATAAAATCAAATGTTTCTTCTCAATAGAAAAAAAATTTCTTGAAATTTTTTCAGTTCCTTCTTCGTGCGCTGTTTGAACTCTTGCGGTTCTTATCACAAAACAATAAGTAAGCCATCCAGTTACGTCAACATCAACAACATTACAAAAAGAAGAACGGAATTGTTAAAAGAATTAGAAATAAATTCTCACCTTCGAACTTTAGCACTAACTCGTTCGACAATATCTTTCTTGGCATGGATATTTGTAAGCGATTGCCATCCTTGTCCAGGCGATGCATATTCCCAATCATATGTCCATTTATATTTTGGAAATGATGCAGCTCCAAGTAATTTCTGAAAATGAACTATGAATTCAAATGAAATACAAAACTTACTCTTCGAAAGAAGTCGACAACCTTTTTTGCCGCTCTTCCGACTGATCCGGCACTTGGTTTGTAGGTGCTCTCAATTTCAATAGCATCTTCTGGAGCAACACTGAAAAAAAACAATTAATATTGCAATCGGCCACAACTTTTATCGCACGTCTCTCCCCCGCTTTTGTCATCAGAAAGACAACGTAACAGTTAGTTTGTTTAGATAACGCAGCACAACTTTGACCCCGATTTCGCGGAAATTTTCAAGCGACAAAAAGGAAGAAGATCAAATCATCAAAGACGGGGGCAGAGTTCAGCTCCCATGATTGATAAGGTCGGATCTTTTGAAGGTTATGGCGTTTTCTGCTGCATTTTTTCTATATTTTCAACAGCGGACAAAGAGCATTCACTGTCTACAACCTTCATCCGATCAGGAGATTTTTTAAAATTCCTTTTGCTTTTCGCTATTCCCATTTCTGTTCTTTTCTGCAAGTAGCCAGTCTTTGTTGTGCAGAATTCCATTCTGTTCTAAACGTTGTGTGTCCACTTACCACGTGAAACACGGCAACACAACGTCCGAACCGCGTACGACTTCTACTGGCTAAAAACAAATAAATCATCTACAAGGCCAGTAAATAGCAACAAACCTAAAGCATAAACATTAGATAAAAGGGAAGAAGAAGAAACAAACCTGCAAATGGAGAGCTTTATCTTCTTTTGTGGCTTCTTCTCTTCGCCGCAGACATTCGGTATATCTTCGGAATCTTTCAGCTAATTCCAAATTTGTTTTAGTTGTCTGAAATCAAATATCACGATGAGAAAACATAGAAAGAAAGATGAAGAGAAATGCAACCAACATCAACTAATGGAAGAAAAATAAATACAACCGGCCAGAGATGTAGAAGCATTACAGAATTGGCTTCTCGATAACTTTTTTCATGCTGTTCTAACGTGTCGCAAACCAAAAAAGCTCCAATTACACGTTGCGAATGAATTGACAGGTTCAATACTATCTCTAGCCTCATTGCTTTCAGTATTTTTCTATTTGGCTGACGTTATACAGTAACAGAGCGAGTAGTTGAACGTTTTTGATATCAAAAAATCATCACAAGTTGAATAAACCTTGAAAATTCTGCCTTTTTATAAACATGAGTCTTTGGCAGAGATCTGTGCGAATAAAAACAGACTGATCTTTTTCAATGCGAAAAATACATGTTGACACTCCTCATAACTGTCCAAGAAAAATGATACAGGAATTCTGGTGCTCGATCTCTCGATAAGGGCAAAAAGAGAACTTTGGCACTTTTGATATGCGTTTAGATGCACTTCCTTTTGTCTATGTGCCATTTCTCGATCTAGTTTTCTTTGTGGTTCCTGGTCTTCCCGAGTGACAGTTGCTTCGTCGAAAGAAATAAATAATGAAAGGTTCCCCGGGTTCAAGTGAACTCACCTGCCTGATCAAAATCAAAGCAAATAATTTGAACTAGGTGCGTTGTAACCTCTCTCTCTCGTCTTATCTTCTTATTTTTGTTCTATTAGCAATAAAAAGTGAACCTATTGTAGCCCACGTGGAGAAGAAAGAAAAAGAGAGAGGTCAATAACAATCAAATGATAAAGAGCGAGAGAGAGCAAAATATTCGAGAGACAATTGCAAAATGGCAGACATCTTATGAAACTTGTAGATAAATTACGATGTCGAGAAGGCACATGCAGTTATTTACTATTGTGAGAGAACGAGACAAAATTATATAAAGGAGAATTTCGGCCAACAAACGAGAAAGACTGCACTACTACCTCAACAAAAATTGTAAGTTTTCCTCACGCTTGCAAACCATTTTTTTCATACAAAATGTAGCCCATAAATCGGGCTTCAAAGGTAGCTATCGTAGAAAAATTCTTGTTTTGATATAAACAAATTGGAATAGATATATGGGTTGTTCCAATTTTTAGAATTTTTTCAAGCGCTTGTCGCTTTTCCTTTTCTTCTGTCTTGTGTGAAGATAGCACTTTATCAAAAAAAAAACAGTAGATGCTTCAGAAAGCCTATAACAAAAAAATAATACAACAGACAGAAAAAATGATCAAACGAGAAGGAAAGTGAAAACACTGAGAATGAGCAAAATCAACAGTACATGTTGTTGGGAACGTAATTAGGAGCGTTGGGAAAAATTCGTTGAACAGTTTATCAAGTTCAAGATGTATTTTACACAAAAATTCGACGTTTATATTATTTCTAACATAAACATTCTTCCTCAACGGAAAATTCTAAGCAAGATGAAGGTAGTTTCAATGTGTTTTTGCATTCTTCCTCAAAAATAAAAGCAAAATGGTCATCGGGGTTTGCTGGTCAAAGTTTAATTTCTAAAATCGTTATTTTCTAGCTAATTTCCTGTATCCTTTGCTTCCTCTGAGTGTTATCTAACAGAAAAACTTCATGTTGTAGCCAGGCGGTCTGATCAAAAGAATAGGGAGACCATTGAACGTGACCTGGAGTTACTCGTCTCCCTCTCCTACCCGAATCGTCCTGGACAGGGCCATCTCTTCCCCATATAACAACTCGTCATATAATTTCTTATCCTCCCTGGCCCCTCTCAGGATTAGTTACTCTCTCATAGGCGGCTAGACGGCTCGCCGGTTTGTCTCTTCTCCGCTCACAGCCTGCCTGTCCGTGAAATTTGCCGTGAAACGTCGAAAGGCTAGGCCGTCTCCGCCTCTCTAATAAACTCTTCTCCTTCTATATAACCCGACAGGCTTTGATTGGGTTCAATATTTCCTGGACAGGGTCTGTTTTCTCTCGTTGAGTTGACGCCGCCCCTTCACGTGCACCCTCCGGCGTCTCTTTATAAGACACACCTGGAACATTTTGCAATCAGCCACAGTTTCTATCCTCTTTTCCCTTTAAAGAAATCCAATAAATTGTGGTTTTTCTAGGGAAATGGACCTTCTCGTTCAAGCTTTCGGCTACTTCAATACCGGAAAGTCATGGCTCAGCGCCTCCGACAACAATGAGATCAGAAATAAGGAACAGGTGCTGAGTAAGAGGAAAGACTGCATTGGGTAAGTCAGCAAAAAATTCTAGCCAGAATAGCTTTTATCTGGGCAAAAAAAACACACAATTTCTCACCTGAGGAGAGCACGTGCCCCCGCACCCGTAAGAACTCGGCAACGCTTGGGCAGTTCACTATATAGGCGCCTCGGGCTCGTCTGTCGTTTGGGTGCTGCAGCGCCTCCCAGCAGCCCGAGTGGAGTGCAGCGTGACGCTCTGGCTCTACATGCCAGAACAGACTCATATGCAGCGTGCCCATATAACATACAACCCCGTCCGAGGAAAAAAGGACCTAAAGGGAGTAACATTTTTTTCGCTTTTTGGTTTGTGGTTCATGTTATTCGCTCTTTTTTCGCACTTTTTCGACCAGTTCGCTGATCATTTTGATCTCCGGCGAGTAGTTTTAGGTGACAGGGCCACCGCCCCATCGATATCACCCCAGTATCTCTCAATTACCCCCATCTATCGGTATTTTATTGTTCCCACGTGGGGAGACCAAGGGACAATGGCGCGGGAAGAAAGTGATAATGGCCAGGGAAAGCGGCAAAACACAAGGAAATTGATGACTTCCGGGTGCTTTTGGGGGACTTTTTGGGGATTTTGTCCAGGAAATGGGGTCGTAGAACCCTGAAAATGGCTGGGAATCAAGGATTAGGTCCCGAAGCGATAGAAATTGGATGTTATGGGGTTTAACAAGATTTCAAACCTCATTTAAACCCTTTTGCAGCCTAAAAATACTGCCGTTTTCAGATCAAAATGTCAAATATTCTATAAAGACGATCCCCTAATGGTTGCCAAAGCCACAATGCAGTATATCTACGATGAGAGCGGAAAAAAATATCTGGATTGTATCAGTAATGTCCAGCACGGTAATCGAAAAATTACCCGGGGTGGATGCCACCTGATTCAGTTGGCCATTGTCATCCACAAGTAGTCTCGGCCATCTCCAAACAACTGGCCACTTCGACTTGTAATGTTCGATTCGTCTCGCCACAGTTGACTGATTGTGCTGAAGAAATACTCAAGACATTGCCAGGACTGGATACTGTGCTTTTCTGTAATTCTGGGTTCGTTTTGGTACTTAAAATGAAGAATATTTAGAGATTTTTAGGTCGGAAGCCAATGATTTGGCTCTACGATTGGCTAGAGATTATACCAAGCATCGGGATGCCATTGTCATTGACCAGTGAGTTTTACTAAAGAATTTCCAGATTTTCAGCTGATTTCACCCCAAAAATCCCTTTAAAAAACCGCCGTTTTCAGTGCTTACCACGGCCACGTAACCACCACAATGGAGATGTCTCCCTATAAATTCGATCATGGAAGTACAGTCCGCCAGCCAGAATGGGTCCACGTCGCTCCGACTCCTGATGTCTATCGTGGAAAGTATCGTCTCTCTGACGAGGATCGCCAGCTCCCTGAGAAGCAGGCAGAAGCCGGAAAATTCTACTCGGACGCAGTTCTCGACCTCATCACTGCTGCTGAAGCCAATGGCCGTTCAGTTGCTGCTTATTTCGCCGAGGCTCTACAATCTTGTGGTGGACAAGTCCTCCCTCCTGTCGGATATTTCCAACAAGTTGCCAGCCATGTCCGTGGCCATGGCGGATTGATGGTCATCGACGAGGTGCAGACGGGCTATGGACGTGTGGGCAGCAAATTCTGGGCTCATCAGCTGTATGACGATGGCTTTGTCCCCGACATCGTCACAATGGGAAAGCCCATGGGCAACGGATATCCGGTATCAGCCGTGGTAACCACAAAGAAGATCGCCGACTCTCTTGGCGGTGATGTTGGATATTTCAATACGGTAGGAAATCGCCTCAGGACCAAAAATATTCCAATTTAGTACGGTGGAAATCCCGTGGCCTGTGCTGCTGTCCTTTCGGTCATAAAAACCATCCGCGATGAGAATCTCCTCGACCATTCCCAAAAAATGGGCGAAGAATTTGAACGAAGATTGAATGTCCTGAAAGAAAAACATTCTTGTATCGGAGATGTCAGGTAAAATATTTAAATGACCCCAAATTATTGAGAGTTTCCAGAGGAGTCGGCCTTTTCTGGGGAATTGACATAGTGAAGGATCGGACAACCCGCGATCCCGACGAGCAACTCGCCCTCGCCTTGATCCTCAAATTGAGAAAAGAATTCGGAATTTTACTCAATGCTGATGGTCCCTACACGAACATTATCAAGATCAAACCGCCGCTCTGTTTCAATCAGGAGAATTTGAATGAAACAGTCGAAGCCGTCGACGCTGCCTTGACACAGCTCGGCTATTGATCTCAATTATCATTTATTTTGTATTTTTACATGTTTTTTGCATCTTGTCATTTTTATTATTGTTATAGAGATATTTTCTCTTATAGAGAACAGAAAAAAAAAGATTATTATCCATAAGAAATGTTCGATTTTGAAAGGAGGAGGGACTCAGCGAAATTTCATAAATTTTTCAGCAAGACACATATAGCATCTGAAAAAGTGAATTTTTCTCTACAAAATGAGATAGCATCTACGAATTTTCATGATGTTTTGAAGAAATGGGAGATTTTTTATAGTCCATTGTGATGACTTTCTTTTACCCTCTTTCTAAATTCATTTCAAGCCTACATGGTACAATTGATATATCAAAATGACCGCAAAACTCTGCTCTATGTATTGTAATAGGTGGAAATGCAGAAATATATCATATTTTTATAAGAAACATTATTTTACTATATAACAACTTCGAATAAATCGCATCGCCGCATGATGCTTACGCATATCCGAAGTTATCTATATAGAAAAGTTCGGCAAAATTCATTTACCTTCCTTCGGTTGTCGTGATCAATCGCTCTTCGTTTTTATCAGTTTCAAGCATTTTGCATCCGTTTTGTATGTTTCGACTGTTTGATATTATCAGCTAGTATGTTTTGATGGTTACAAACAATTACTATTAGATCAAAAGCTCTACGTTTAGCAAGTTTTTTTGCTTTTTTAACTGTACTCTTTCTTATAGTCTGTTTCAAATGGAAAAAATCGGCCCTTGGGCGGTTAAAGGTTAATTCGATCTAGATAGAGCGCATCCGGGCGTCAGATGGGTCAGATTGATACTTTTATTTTTGAAAACATGTATTTTTCTACCAATTTTGATATTATTTCAATTCTAATTTTTATTGCATTTTATTGTTCGAATTTTCCTCTATCTAACAATATAAAGAATCAGCAAAGTTCATGTCAAACGTAAAAAACATATTTTTATGATAAAGCTCTTGTCAAAATTTTTTTTGAATTTTCTGGAAATTGCGCCAAGGTCCCAACACTCCGAAAGTTTTTCCATTTGAAACAGACTATACTTTGCTTTCAATTCATTTTTTTTCTTTCAGTATATTTTCTCTACGATGATCACAAAGCGACTGGCCCGTATTCCTCTCTGCAGTCGCCTTTTCTCCAGCAAGCCGCCCAGTGAGAAGATCAAAGAAGGCACTCCAGAAATCGACAGCGTCGCCAATGAAAAAGCCACCAAATTAGAAGCACAGAAGAAACTTGCTAAAGAAGAAATGTATATGGAGAAGAAAGCTTCCGAAGTTATGGATAATCTTGCCAAGAAGAAGAAAAACGAAAGCAAAGGAATATTCCAAGAAGCACGTGAATGGCTTGAAAAGAAGTTTGCTAGTAAGTAATGTTTTTTGATTGAAATTGTTCTTGTTATTTGTAGCAACTAAGTATGACAAATGTATCTATACAATAATAAAATGTATCATTATTACTTTCTTTTGTTCGTCTTACATTTGCTTTCAATTGCAACATTTACCTCTTACTTTGGATACGACATTTTCAGAAAAGACTAAATTTCATGATGGGAATGACGCAGATTTCAACGTTGTAAAGAGATTTGATAGCAGGAATTGATCTACATTGAGACATGAAGCATCTGATCTAAAATTATACGAGCTCAGAGTGGCTGTAGAAGAGCTAGGACAGGAATTATTCTAAAAAGAATCCGCGAATTTTTATTTTATCGAATCCATTGATTGCCCATTTGTTAGCAATCGTAAAGCGATGTGATTGAGTTTTGGGTTATTTAGATAGAAATATGATAAGAAAATTGTTAGAAAATCAAAGTATCAAATATTTTTCAAAGACGAGCAAGAATTTACATTGTTGAATTTATTTATTGATCAAATGATATCACAGGCCATAAGAGATCACAAACACAAATTATTTTGATTGCTTTTGAGATTAAATCATAAAATTATAACGGAGAAGGGAGATTGGACTGAATCGGAGTTAAAAATTCAAAGCGATTCTCCTTATGAGCCAGACTCGGTGACAGGAGAGTTTGTCCAGTGGTTGATGGTCTTTTCCTGATAGAACGGCCAAGAGCCGGCGAGGCCATAGCAGCTGGAAGTGATGATGGCCTAGAAGGGATAAAATTAAGGGGGAAGGATACAGTACTCACTTATTTTGATAATCATCGTAGAGTGAATGAATGTAAAGGGTGACAATGGGAAATTGGACAAGGTAGACGAGGTAAAGGAGGGCATCTGCGTAGACAAAATAGATCATTGTCTCATTGGAAGAGCTAAAGGGTACTGTATTTTTTCCTTGATGGATATCAACCTGAGCATGTAAACTTCATCCAGTAGTTGAAGGACATAATAGGGAGCATTCAGAAGGACATGAATGGTGCACATTACAAGGCAGCGACGGATAGCCCGTTGACGCCGCCTGGCACCCGACTGAAAATTGGTTTTTTATAACTTTTCTGGTAAAGTGTTTGATGCTTTTAGTATCAAAATAATGAGCACAAAATTCTCTACAAGAGGATATAATTCTCAGAATATTTGGTTGAAATTTAGAGAAGTTATGAATTTTTTTAACGATGCAATTAATTTACACGCAATTTTTGTATGACGAAGCACTGACATCTGACAAATTTGGTTATGAATATAACTTTCGGAGATTATTCTTACGCGTATTTGGTATCAAAACGTAGAGCAGAAAATTCCCAACAGGATGAGGTATACCATTTGAGTTTTCCTCATAATTTACAGATATCCCAGAATTTTTGAGATTGACGTCCTTCACTCACCTTGATACTTTCACTCGATTGAATTCTAATTGTATCCATTGGATTTGACAAAGTCTTCTGTCCTTTGGTTTTTTCTCTGACGCTTCCAAATTGTTTTGATCGTTGCTGTGTCCAAATCAAAACTCCCAGGTCCAATACCAAAGTACACAGAAAGGGGCAGACATAAGTCGAGAGAGCTTCAATCAGGGCTACCCATTTATAACCAGCGGCACTGAAAGGACCTCATTTTAACTTGGAAAAGGGGTACTGTACCTTAGGAGCTCGGCCTCTCTCTCACAAATTGTGGCGATTTGTCCGTCGGTGGTTAAATGCGTCCGTTCTGTGAGTAAAATCAGGGACCAGCTCTGGAAAGGCGGCATTTTTAGACATTTTTGAATTCATTTTAATATTTCCTTTAAAAAATACGGAAATTTCTCCGTTTATACCCTTGAAGTTTGGATTCAAGCGCTCTCGCGCATCCCGTAGGATTTCGGCAGCTGGAAGCCCCGTTTATTTGGCCCCAAAAACCAGGAAAACGTGATCCGAACCAATTTTTGACGGCCACCTTCAAAGATAATTATGTTCTGACATGAGCTCATAAAAAATGAGCCACGTCCCTTGCTTTTCGATTCCTAGTTCAAAAAGTGTCAATTTCAGGGAAGTTCCTCTGTCTTTAGTCTATCTTTGCCGTCATTCTACTAAGAACTCCTCCTCCTCCCGCCGGGTGAATTTGAGCCTAATTGCTAAAGTGAAAAGACCTCAACTGACCTGAGTAGTCACAGCAATTAGAAGGGTAGCTGAGAGAAGATGCTTAGCCGAGTAGACAAAGACCCAAAGGCCGCCACGAGCACGGCAAAATGGGAAAATGAGCAGGACAAAACGTTGAAGAAACATCACAAGCCAACTCCAATTGATGAAACAGGCGATGGCATTCGAGAGAAAGACAAGAGCCTTGCAGAGGACGGGGCCTAAAATTGGGGGAATTACTGGATGGAGCTGCATTTTTATCCCACTCCCTTTGCCTTTTCTTCTAGTTTTATCCCCGGCTCTTGCCTAAATCGGGTAATTCAACCTTTTTCACGAGTATTCTCCTCATCTGTCCGTACCAGACCCACCAATCTCTTGAACCCCCGTGTAATTTTCTTGTTCATCACGTGTCTGATATTTTATTCAAAAGATTGGTGTGGTACTCTCCTAATCAGACGCCTATTGTACCAGGCGCAAATAGTACTCATTTGGACGAGTACACAAGGGATCAAAAAGCGATCAAAGCTAAAAGGGCAGAAAAGGGGAAAATCCCACCTTTTAGATTGATGAACAACGTCTGTGATAAGATGTCGGCCAGGATTGTGGTGAGCGTCACAAGATCTCCAACGACTATACAGAACAAGAAGAGATAATATTGGGAACGGCGGAGCTGCTGCAACTTGATGAAACCCTGAAAAGGGACTATTATTCAGCCGAAAACTAGCAGTTTTGTCAAAAATGTGATCAGGAAGTTTCGGTAATCATCAGGGAAACAGAACGCTGCCGAAAACCTCGAAAAATAGAAGATTTTGATATTTCACGTTTACCAGATAATAATTTTACCTTTTATCGCCTGGCTGTCCCTGATTTATAGAGCGCGTTCTGGTTATTTTTTAGAACAAATAAACCACGAAAATGTGCGGATTTTGAGCGACTTACCATGATGATTATGAAGAATGAGACAATGACGAAGACAGAAATAAGCCAGAATTGAATCTGACTAACCCAAACCCAAACTTTGTACGGATCGACACCAGACATCTCCTTCTGAAATAAGAAAATACTCTCTCGACTGGCGAAAGGAGGGAGAAGAATGAGAGCAAATGAAATCAGCCACGTTGATTAGAGGCTATTAACCTCGGCTCGAATATGTGACGTTCGGACGTTATGGTCCCGGCTTGAAAACACGGATCAATGTCCTTTAATAATTCTAGAAGGTGGTGGTGTTGGAGGAGCTTTTCTCCATGATTTAAAGGGGATTTGAAGGAAGATTCAGAGACTAGCAAGAGCCTGGAGAAATGGACTTTGCCCTCCGCCTCCCGGGATTCTCTACGGTAATTAGCCAAATTTTGGAGAAGAAGGTGCAGAAATGGGGGAGAAAGCTGCTTTGCACAAGTATTATTAGATCAGAAGAGAGGAGGACAACAGAGTACTTTGAAGGAGGAACTAGAGATCAGAACGGATCCTGAGAATAGTAACCGGGGATTATTCAAATATTCCGGGTAGAGGATGAACTGGATCAGAATTTTCGAATCTGCACGGTGTGAGAGAGCGGCGTCTGCACCCATAATTTCTCGGCAGCAGGTTACAACGGCCTTTCTAGCTCTGGAAGTACAGTCGACGATTATTCTTCGTTCAAACCCTTGAGGTTCGTAACATTTCCGACCTATGGAAACATGTGGTTGGATAATTTTTGAAAAGTCTCTCCTTTGCGAGAAGGCAATAAGAACAAAAAAAAGTTGGAAAAGAACAGATTTTCCGTTATGTTTAGCGTTTTTGATTGCAAGCTGTTCGTGACCTTACGAGTACAGAGAAAATAAAAATGATGAATAATCCTATTGATAAGATGAAAAATGACATAAAAAGGTCCCGAACGGAAATTAGTCGACATCCCACTTGATCATTCATATGGAACGGGAGGATTCTAATCGAGAAATAAGGGCCAGGTTCAAATGTTCGTTTAGAAAAAGAAAAAAGAAGAGGGAAGTAGAATGAGGGAGATATTTACCCGGTCCGTGTTCTCCTCCTCCTTTGACCCAAGTAATAAACAAAAGAGAAAAGAAAAGAAATCCCAGACATATTAACAATTCTTCTTTTCTCTTTCTGGTTGTCTCGTTATTCAAGAGTCCCTGGGATCCTTTAAAGAGGAACGAATATTAGGGGATGACAGTGGGTAAATATAGAAAATGGGGAGAGAGCTGCTGCGAGATAAGCTGCCAGGTTCCTGACTAATTTCCCCCTTTTCTCCCCTTCATTTAAAGGCTCTGACGTCTGTGAGGGCCATCCCCCTAAAACGGGAAGAGGACAGAGCAAAAGAGATGAAATGAACCGGAAAAAATGAACTTGGTCGCCTATTTTATCATTTAATTTTTTATTTAAAGCAAATTAACTGATTGCTAACATCTGGCGGGGGATTATCGGGAAAATTGGGGTTACATTCGCCATAAATTATTGATAACGGGGGGTAATTTATTAAGAAAAGCCCCCAATTATGCATCAGAGAAATCGCAGAGTGAAAAATGGGAAGGTTTGGCCCCAAAGTTCAAAAAAATAGAGAAATTCCGGCTTTTCTTCTATTTTTAGCCAAATTTGTATCTCCTAACTGCTCAAAATACTCAGAATGAAAAATAGAGACCCAAAAAGTGCCTCGGCCATGTCCTTCCTTTCCGTCCGTCCTGTCACAAATAACATGATTGTTTACACATTCAGAAAAATCCCTTTTTGACTGCAGAAAGTACTCCTTAGCCCTCTTTTACCCCTTATGACTGACTGGAAGAGACCCCAAAAACAATAAGAAAAGAAGAGAAGAAAGCGGTAGACAGCGAGGGAGGAGGGGAATTAGAGACCATAAACACCTCCCTCCTGGAGGCCTCAACGAAACCAATTAGCTTAACCGACCAACACCTTAGGGACACCCGGGGGAAGAGGGGGATTTTTGGTTAGACAAGTGGTATTAAAAGGAAGAAGAGGGAAGGAAAAATAGGCAGGGAGAGGTGGAAAATAGGAGAAAAGGTTAGAGATGAATATAAGAGAAATACCACGGGATACCAGGTGGCCGTTGGGCGGATTATAGACAGCTGCATGAGGGTGTGGCACCGGGAGTACAAGTGTCTATGAACACAAGAAAATGGCCCATTTAAATGGGCGCTGAGTAATCCTTATTGTCTACGTTCATGGAGAGATCAAACGGAGGCAATAATTCAATCTCCTAGCTGAAATGATGATTTTTATGAATAAAAATACTCTAGAAACTTTGAAAATAGGCCAGAGGACCGTAAACAGTAATTTTCGGAATGTTTTTATTGCAGTTTTTAGGTATAAAAATCCCCTAGAAATGCCAGAAATCTCCCACAGGACAGTAGAAAACCTATGCGGTCGTCTGGTGTATGTAAAAACTACCATACCTCATTTTTTCCAATTCCGATTTACTCCGTCGCAAGCAGGAAGATAAATCCCCGGAAATGTATAACTGACAGAAGTTCACAAGATAAAAAGCCCAAATAATTACTCTCCGACCAGCGGAACACGGTCGTTTATCCACCAACAGCCCTTTTCCTCCAGTTATTAGTAATTCTATAGAGAAACAAGGTCCTGCCATCATGAGAGATCAAAATGAAGATGCATACGAGAGAAGAGATGGACATATTCCTTCCTTCTTTCTCTCCTTCGTCAAAGAGACATTTCTTCTCACATAAATATGGAATTTTCTAGTCCCCTGTGATGTAAAGGGAATATTTTTAACCCAACTGATGAGAGAAATCTGGTGAAGGGAGCTGGAATTGGCGGAAAAATTGATTTGAAAGACGGTGACTGGTACGCGCGCTTGCACCTGTAAGCTCTCGCAGCAGATCTGTATGACTTTTTTTTGTCATCAAAAATTGCCAGGACCAGTCCTCAGAGAACCGTGGTAATTCCCGGAGTAAACTTTTTAGTTTACAAGAGTTTGAGAGGGTTTAGGCTCCGCTAGTCCTGCCGCTCCACATGGATTGTCCGTGTGGAATGCTGGCTAGACTGTGAATTTTTGAAGGCCCTCCGACAAGGGCAAAAAAAGAGCGGTAAGGAAAAAAGCATAAAATACAGAAAAGTTTCAGATCTTCCACTTTCAAACGGCTTTCGTCAATTTTTACATCTTTACCATTTTCTGCCATTCCATAAAGGAAGGCTTTCCAAAAATAATCCGACCACATGTTTCCATGGATCAGAAGTGTTACGAACCTCAAAGGTTTGAACGAAAAATCGTCGAAAAAACTTGAACCGCCTATAAGGCCGTTGCAAATTGCTGCCGAGAATTTACGTGTGTGTGTAGGCAGCTTTTCACGGTAGTCAATTGAGCTATTTTTCTGCTATATTTTCCCAAATTTTTCGGCTTTCAAGCAACAAACGATTGAACGAGGAAGAAGAAAAAGGGCAATCCAATCACGGAGGTAAAGAGAGGAAATGGAAGATTTGAACTGGGAGTAAACAAAAAAGGAGGGAGCAAATTATAAGGAAAAGGAGTTGTCGTCTAATGTGATTCCATTAATTTTGCCCTTTAGAGAATTCTACCAGATGGCTGCGCCCCTCTTCGCGGGGCGTCCCTCCAAGTCTCGAAAACAAAAAAAATTAAGTTCCCCAAATCTAATGGAGTCGAATGATATCTATAATTCCCCGACTACGCAGCCAAATCCGCGCGTTTGATACTCTGTCTCATTTAAACGGAAAATCATCACCGTAATCGGCTTCCTCACACTGAGAGGAGTCGAATGATCCCAGTTTTGTTGAGAGAGAGCGAAAATAAGAAATACGCAGCCAAGTTGCACATTGGATACTCAGTCTCATTTAAAAATAATAAGCAGCAGATTCTGACTCCCCAGACTGAGAGCAGTCGAATGATACTAATTTCGATGCGTAAGGATGAAAAATAAGAAATACGCAGCCAAATGGAACATTTGATACTCAGTCACACTTATATTGCGAAATAATTATAGTGGAGCCATAAACAAAAAAGCAAAAATGTTTTTGAGCACTTTTGTCACCGGCGGGGATCGAACCCGCGTCGTTTGTTTGGTGTGTGCGCCTTAGACCACTCGGCCATAATTTTTTGACATGTCGACGGACACACAGACTCACGGACACCATAGCGTTTTAGTAGTAAGGGATCGCTCAGATTATCGGGCTAAGTGCCATGTGCTAGAAAATCGTCTGGACCAAATCTGTCTGATAAATGAGGAGGTACACCGTTAATGAATCCAATTTTAAGGGCAGAAAATGAGTGGCTGAGTTCAAATGAACCGCCAGAACTATCCGGGGGAGTCATTCAATCAGAGAAATATTCAGTGCCAGGTCAAATAGCCCCTAATTTCCCTTCGAAACCCCTAGGAATCAAAAATCCACTGTAAAAGTTGATATCGTCAGCATTTCCTGCCTCTTAATTATACAAAACTCCCCTGATTTGTCTCATAGAATAATCAAACAGGAGAAGGAGTCGCTTTCTAGCGTCTCAAAGATGAAAATGTTGCTAGAGATGGCAATTAAAAAGAGGAAGAGCGAGCAAATTCTAAGAATTTCCAACTACAATTTGTAGTATCTCAAATTTAGAGCCTAAACCTTTGGATTTTGGAAGATACACAAGGAGTTTAGTCTAGAGGAATTGTTTTTCAGAATGGACAAAAACTCTCTCAGGAAACAATTCATTGAATCTAATGATCAACAACCGAAACACAACTTGCAAGAAGAAAACGGGAGGTCAAACTGTTGAAAGAAGGAAATCCCGCCTGTAATTTTCACTTTGAATAAGGGAAAACCGTGTTATTAGGGACCACAACCACCTGATCTGGGAAATTGCGCTATGTTTCAAAAGAGAAGCTTGAGATATACAGGACTATGACAATATTTTTAATAAAAAAAACGCTTTTCTGGCATAGATTACAGTCCGTAGACAAGAGAACTCTTCCTGCAAATAGAAGAAAACCCACGTGTCTTCTTCTCCTCTCTAACTGCAGGGATAATTATCAAGTTGCTTAGGATCAGTGATCAAAGTGTCCCATTGGTGGATAAACAGATGCTCTTCTCTCTATTTCTTGTGGGAATACAAGATGCGTGGGAAGGATAGGTGCCCTTTAAACTGGAAGACAATAAAGCTCTATTTCTGGTTATTTTGCCCGTCTCCTTTTAGGTAATATATCATTTAAATAAGTTGTTTATTTGCCATAAAAACTGGCCTGAATTATGGGTCTAGAAGGGGCTGGAGCCTATATTTCGCTTGGCTTTTAAAATGAAGCCTTGGAATTTTTTTTTAAATATGGAAAATAGTAGAAAAATTAGAGAGAAAATGCATAAAACTCTCAGGCACTGAGATCTTATGGGTGTGCCTTGAATTCAACTGGTTTCGAGATCGAAAAACAATGGAAAACACCTGATTTTTAGCATTTATCTTCAAAGAAACCGTTAAACTAGAGCCAAATTTGCGACTTTATGGTGACGAAGGCAGCCGAGAAGCTGCTAGAACCCGTGGAACAGAGTCAGCCCCCATTATTGGTTTCCTAAGCCCATAATATTGAAAATTAGTGTTCTAGAGCGTATTCTGTACTTCTTTGGTCAAATAAAGGATAAAAAAACAAGCAAATTGGACTATGAGCAAACAAGAACAATTGGCTGGGAATTTTCCCGCCTGTCCTTGATGTTATTCCAAGGTGATGATGTCTTCCTTCCTTCCTTTTTTCTCCTGCAAAAGGGGGAAACACGAACATGCGTCAGAATAGAACACGCCACGGATATTGAGAACTTTGAAAGTGGAAAAAGGGGAAATAGGTTCAATGGGCTGGAGAGCCGCTGAGCAAAGGCGGCAGCTCTCCGGTCAAATTTATTTGGAAGGCGACACTTCCTTGACTCGTTTGGGCAAAATTCAATTGAGAAGATAATCGGAACACATTTTTGAATGGGATTTTGTGGGGATTCCGCGTCTCCAGGTCGAACATGGGCTCCAGAACTGAATAAATGGATATTTGCGTAGAAAGTGAAGCACCTGAACAGATCAAAGGAGTTTTTATTGAAGGAAGGAGCCCATATTCTCCAGCTGGAAGGCGAGAGGAACGCGACAAATTTGAAGAAGACTGGGAGTTTTTACATACGACCCCCGAGAGGGAAATTCAGAGGCGAGAAATCAAAACTTAGGAAGAAGGACCCTGGAAAACAAGGCAGAACAAGCAAATCTTCGCCTTATGGAAACAAAACAGAAAATTTTCATTTCTACTTTTTATTTTTCCCAATTCTATTGCTTTCACGTTATGAGAAAGCTTTCCAAAAATAATCCAACCACATGTTTCCATGGGTCGGAAATGTTACTAACCTCAAGGGTTTGAACGAATAATCGTCGACTGTACTTCCAGAGCTAGAAAGGCCGTTGTAACCTGCTGCCGAGAATTTACGAGTGCAGGCGCTGGACTACAAGTCAAAAAGAAAGTTCGAATTCTGACGTCTTCTATTATTTTTTAGCCTATTTTGTACATTTTGTACTTCCCCCTTGATTTGGTAATGGCGACAAACCATGATTTAATTGTAATAGTGCAAATTATTTATGGTGCAATGGAATGTTTTCATTTCCAAGTCTTGTTCGTTCTATAATACGACCTTCATTAAGCCGTCAACGGCTTCCGTGTTGATGGGCAATGTAATCAGCCAAAAGTAGCAAAAAGGCGCAAATTTGTGGATTTTCAAGGTTCAAAGACTCGGAGGAACCTACCGTGTCCCAGTTCAGGAGCCAGAAATGTCCCGATCTCTGTCCCGCAAAGAGTCACAAACATCCCAAAGAGAGCAATCGGAAGTGTTCGAAGAATCTTTGCTGACCATTTAATGCATTCCATCACGGGAAGTAAAAAGTTCAACAATCTGCACATTACACAGGGTAATGGTATATAATTTATGGTAATTTGTCACATGCACTCATAGAGTGTGCTATGCATGGAAAACTTGCACAAAATTTGTGGGAAGCTGGGAGTATAAGACGGTGAGGGGGACTGTACTTGCCACATAAAATCCTGCATATTTACAGAGTGTACCAGAAAAAAAAGAAGTCTAGAGGACCACCAGCTGGCAGTAAACAGTTTGCAGAAAAGCGATGCTACTAAAAGTGAACGGGCGCGTAATCGACTTATAGTCGCAAATCTTTTTGCACCCAGCCTGCATATTTTAATCGAAACGGTTTTTATTCTCGGGAAATTTAAAAATTCTGGCAGCGAACTGATGGCAAGAAACCCAAAAGTTTATCTGAAATCGGGAATTTCACCGGATTTTGATGTCTAATTGCCCATCAAGCCAGCCGCAATGTGACAATCGAAGAATTGAAAGAGCTGCACAGTCACAAAGCCAAAATCGGTATGATTTCAACGTTTGCTGTGAACTTGTTGGCTGAAGGCTGTCGACAGATAATGTTCAATGAAATCCGTCGTCAGTTCAATTTCAAGCCACAAAAACTTCAATTTAATGAGCACACCACTAAAGAAGAATTAAAATCACTGAATTCTTCGATAAATTGCTAGGATTTGACCTATTTTCAGGAGAAAATGCTATCAACAAAACGTCTAAGGCTCATGATTCCATGGGATCAATTTTATCAAGAAGATGCCGATGCTGCGGAGAAATTTATAGACAGGAAATATCCGGGACATCGAGAGATGTACCGGGTGAAATCTGTGGTGGGTTGCAATCAAGTACCCCTGAGCCTCCCGGCCGTTTGATTACAACCCACCACAGAGGAGATTGGAGATCGAAAGTTGTCCAAGAAGAATATAGACAAAGTTTTTGGATGGTTTACAGGATATGCACAAGTTTTTCATAGTCATGTAATATGATTACCCGATGGTTTCAAAACCATATTTCGAAAGTAGACCCTCAATTCGACTACTCCGTGCCGCTAAATATCTCATTTTGTTAAATTATTATAGTAAATTTTTATTTAAAAAATGTAAAAATTGCACAAAAAGTGGATTGAGTATCAGAGATTCTGAGATTCGAAGAAATGGCACAAAAGCGGCGGAAAAGATGAGGAGATGGCCTACCAGAACCATTTAGAACCAACCACAGCCAAAGATAAAACAGTCAGGGAGATACCAAAAAGACAAGAGGAGTCCTGAAAAGAAGTTTTTATTAAAGGAAATCGCTATTATTCGATATTTACCCAGTCTATTACCCAATTTCCTCCCTTGAAAGGTGTCAAAAGGCAGCCATCTGGCAGCAATTGAATCGCCTGACCTTGATCGGAGCCCTTTTGTCTTTATTCTTGGCCGAATATTATGATGTCCCACGGATATTCACGTAATTGTCTCTGGCTTCCCTTGTTTGTACAGGAGGAGGAGGGGGAGAAATGATTGACATGTGAGGGGATTTACACAAGATACTTGGGGGATTAGGCTGGGAATCTTGTGCCAATTTATCCGATAGACCTCCTCATTCCCGAGCGCCCGACACATCTCCGTTGTGGTCTAGTGGTTAGGATTTACGGCTCTCACCCGTAAGGCCCGGGTTCGATTCCCGGCAACGGAAGAAATCTTTTTGATTTTGGTACTCACCTCTATTTTGCTCTTTTCTTCCCGAAATTCTTCCTTTTCTACGTAGAATTCTCTCTCAAATTCGTCACAAATTGCTGCCAGCTGTTGAGCAATTTTCCGGAGCTTTGGGTCGATAACGGTAACTGAAAAAGGAAGAGGATGATTGGTGTCATCTTACAGTCGTCCCCCTGCCGTTAATCCTGCCCTCTAAGGATGAGCCGCTAGTACAAATAAGAGAAGAACAAGCAGATTGACACACGCGTGGATGGATACAGTTGCCAAAAGAAGAAGCCGCCGCCGCATGTTATCTCGGGGCAGAGAACAACGGGAGTAAATAAAGGATGAGGCGCGAAACAAGGAGACGATGGGGTAACCGATGGCGGCTGGGCTTTGAATCAGAATTTTTTGTAATTATGGCTGCTATTTAAAGATTCCACAACGTTTTTTAATTTAGCTGGAAAAATCCCGAAAAATCGGCTAAAATTTGCGATCGTTTTGAAATTTCGCTTAAAATTTTTGGGGGTTTCTGCGCCTTCTAGTGAAAAATGGATCTTTTACCGCCAAAAACTATTCTCTACCATATCAAATTTAAGCTCAAAAAATGCGCCATTGTTTTCTGATCACTAGGATAGTTTCAGTTTTCCGGAAGACATTGAGGATCGAAAGAAAAATAAATTTTAAACCGGGGTCTGCAAGAATATTGTTCATCAAAATAATCAAAATCCTTGATTTTCCAGATTTTTCGCGCCAGAGAGGGCGTTATGGTCTTGAAACGACTAATTTTTGAAGCTACGTCAATATTTTAATAGACTAAATATTTCTAAGATCCCTAACTACTTTTCTAACTCAAAAATGGTATGAAAATGTCTCAAAGAAGGAGCTTATAAAAGAGGGAGCCCCCGACCACCCGCCGTGTCTCGGTCCTTATTGAGCCATGTTTATCCCCACCTGTTTGAGTAGAAGCATCCTGACTGTAAAAAAGTCTCCTAGCAGCTCGAATTTTCTTCTTTGGAGTTTCTTCAACAACATAAGAACAACTGGGAGTAGAGAAGCCAGAATCCGGACTGACCGGGGTGGAAGCGCAAATGGCGAAGAGCTGAAATTTTGATTTTAAACTAAAAAATAAAGTAACTTACAATCATGTCAAATTCCAACAGAGCTAGCTAGCTGAGAGAAATAAATAATGCAGCTGGTTGCTGTGACGGTTGTCAGTTAGACTGTCAGGGGAGGACCAGGTGGCCCGGCTGGCGCCCCGCCCATTTGCACGCCTATGTCATGGTCCGTGGGAATATTGACTCTGCGTGGATTTCTGGGGGAAATTATTAGGATTTCTATAGAAAAAAAGAGGAAAAGTCTCGAACTTTTCATCATGTTATCAAATCCTAGCACATTCACATCACGACCCGGGATTGACCTTTTGGCTGTTTTTTGTAAGCCAGCCACTACACCATGAGTAACTAGAGATTCTGATGCCCAAAGACATAAAAACATTTCCCACGTGAGGCAAAAGCCAAATTTGTACCTGAATCAGAGTTTTAGGACATCTTTGTCGATTTCCAGGCTCAAAAGTGAGTTCTGTGAAAATTTATTTGAAAATGAAGAATTTCTGTCTTTGTTTTCCCCCCAAAATTGTCAATTTCCCCCTCTCACCTCCCGGATATCCTCTCTCCATTAGTTTGTTGTCAAAATTGACCAATTTGTTCCGGCTGGTTGCAGTGTGAAGAACAAGACAGGAAGGGCAGGTGGTTTGGGGTGCGAAGCAATTAGAAATTCGCGCAATAATGAGCTCGATTAGGGATTAGGAGAGGAGTGTGATTACAGCCAGCTCGTACTCACGGATCAGCAAATATTGAGAGGCAGCTTATTTAGACAAACATGTGGAGTCAATTGAGGTAATTGCAGGGAAGGAGAGGAGAAGGTGGGGTTACGGTAGGGATATGAAGTGGAGAAGTGCGGGAAATAGGTTTTTTAGGCTTGGTAGGTTTTTTGGGTCTTCAGAACCTAGATTTTGCTTGGTAACATTCCGGGCCTGCAGCTTTCCACCAAGATAATCTGCCAGTTATTCAGTTGCCACCCCATAAATTTGGTTGTCAACCGGCATGGCTCAGATCGAGTCGTCGTCGTTGTCGACTGCAGGCAAAGTAACGATGTCCATTCGACTTGTTTCTTTTTTTTGCTTTTTTTATTACCACGTCATCGACACATTTTCCGCCACTGCGTCGATGCCATCGACCTCGATGTCGACTCGACTAGACGCTGACTTACTTCAGCAAAGCTCCGCGTCGAGAGAAATTCTGTCCATTACCGTATGTACTCCTAATTGCTACAATATTGTATCTATAGGCGCTTATTTGTCTCACCCTTCTGTTGCTTAATTACCGCCGATTGACCCTTTATCCTCTTCAGATTACCGTAACTGTGCCACCCAGGATAAGTGTCTCTCATGGCGCAACAGGTCTGATTGAAAGATGAGCCGACACACTCAACAAAACAATTAACCTGGCCAGGTTGAGAAGACCCGACACAAAGCTACCGACAGGATTACTTCAAGGATTACGGGCTATGATAGGGTAGACCGCCGGCTACTAATCACTGGAAAAAGGTTTCAGGGAGAGAAAACCTACGGGTTGATCCAGCTGACCAGCTAACTAGCTCGAATATTTGCTGACTTATTTGCTAATCATCCACTCTGCACATAGTACTTGTTAGGTACACATAAACATTGACACCTGGGCAACCTGGGGAGAGGCCAGGAAAAGCTGGGAGAGATGTCCAAGATACGGTAAGCTGCCAGTATGTAACTCGACGCTTCTTCCAGCCGACTAATCGGATACCTAATTGTTCAAAGGAAGCGCCAAGGAGCATCATCTTTCGACTGTCATCTCCTTGGGTAAACAAGCCGCCATCCCAGCTGTCCTCTTCTTTTTCGGTAGTTTTCCTATCCAATGGGTAAATCCCAGGAAAATTCATGTAATAAGGTGTCCATAAACAGATTTGTTTCGTTAGTGTAAGCCCATAATTAACGTGTGTCAGCAGTGTTGTGTTCGTTGCTCAATTAGTCTCGAATTACTCGACCACTGGTTGCTCGTATTGTCTTCCGGGGGAGCGACGAGAGGTTACGGTAATTGGCTGTTATCCAGCTGGTGGCGTAACAATAGGAGGAAGCGAGATCGAGGAAGAAACTAATGTGCCAGCTTGGGAAAGGGCAGACAGATTTTTTCCAGGGATAGAAATTCTGCTGCCGTGCCAAGCCGACAACGAAAATTTTACTTCGACGTCGAGTTTAGCTGTGTCAAGATAGTCGAAGGATGTGTCGAGTCGAGGATGTCAAAATGAGAAATTTTAGGCATGAGGATTCGACTCGACGGCTCGCCCCAAGTCCAATTTCCTTTTTCGATATCTAGTAGTCCTCGACTTCGCCACGATGCTCGACTCTTTCGACTCGACGATTTATTACCACCTCATGGATCATGTTCCCACCTCGCCTGATGATGGATTAATGTCCGAATTATTACAGTAATCCGATCCAGGACAAACACCTGTTAGCAGACGCACCTCCGGATGACAGACGACAGTCGTTAATCCGGATAATTAGATAGCGTGTTCTCCTCATTATTAGCTATAAATGACAGTCAGAGATTATTACAAGATTCCTTGCCAATTTTCTATTTCATCGAGTTCGTTTCAAAACTTGAAGATGGCCGTAGACCGGCGAGAGTTCTCCCCGTTTCCCACACATTTTCAGCCTTATAAAGCCATATAGACGCCCCCTTAGTCGAAACAGACTCGCCATTCTTTCCACTTTTGCAACAGTCACCATGAATCGGCCGCTGATTCTGGGTATCGCTCTTTTTTAGCTTTTTAATTGGAATTTTTAGTGTTAATTGGAGTCAATCTTGCGGCATCACAATGTTGGTACGCGGATTTAACAGACGCCGACTCGGCGAAGAAATTAGATGAGGCTGATAAGAAAAGATGCCAGGAAAAAGTTGGACGATCTAAAGAAGGCTGTGAAATTAAAGTCACCTGCCAGGAAGGTTAGGAACTTGTTACCTTTTTAAACGCTCCCTTGCCCTATTTTGCTAATATTCTCCTTTAAAGGAACTGATCGAAGTCCCGGCTATTATTTCGAAGAAGATTATTGGGGTGACGGATACAAAATGCGCTGTCGCAGTGGTGGTTGGATAGGCAGCGACGGAAGATCGGTCCCAATCTGTAAACGAGGTTGTACGGCGCTGGTCGACGCCGCCATGGCCAATGCCACTTATCACAATAATCCACCAAACAGATTCTATACAAATGGAAATAATAAACTCTGGCCACTTGGAACTGTCATTGAGACACAATGTAAAGCAGGTCGGTTAAAAAAGCCAAAAGAAACAATAAAAACCAGGGTACTATTTCCAAGTGTCGACAACTCATCAAGCAAAAGGATACGATGAGCACAAATGCTCAGGAGGATCAGGATCAGGTTGGGAAGATTTGAACAAAGATCCAAAGGAAACTGGCTATGCTTGGCCGGCTTACTGTAGGGGATATTGTGATCCTATTTTGAACAGGTAGCTCCTTTAAAGAGGTACAGAAGTTTTTAGTTCTGTTCCAAATGGCGTCGACATTATCCAAGATCCTACCCAGATGCCCAATGTACCACGAAATAATAATAAGACCGTATTGCCAGTAGGCGCGCAATATGTCCTGAAATGTAAAGAGGGTAGGCACTGAAAATTTGCACAGAAATCTGCTCAAATTTCTAGGATACAAGCCAGTTGACCCAAGATACAAAGACGGTAGGCAACAATTGTCTTGTGATGGAAATTGGCGAGATTCTACTACTGGAAAACAACCGGCAGACCTTATTCAGGTTACTCTTCTCTCGATATTTTAAACTAATCCATATTCTGTGGGTGTATAGTCAACTGCTGGCCACGTTTTAAATTCCCACGATGTTGAAAAGAGAGACTGGGCTAGGGAAACCACAACTGAACAGGCTGGGGCAATGCGGAATAGACTGGGGCTGAAAGGGGGGATTTTTTGTAATTTTAAAGGGAAAATTACAGTAGGCCTAAAAGTCAGAGTTGACGAGAGATTTAAGTCGTTTAATTTCTTCGTGTCGACTTCCATTATCCCGATTACAGTAATCCTCCTTTCTAGTGTATTGCCGACGGCTGTCCGGCTATCACTTCCGCCAATTTGCCAACGAACGGTGTCTTGGAAGAAGGAACAGGCTGCGCCGGAGAAGCCAAAGCGGACGGTTGCCGTGTCACAATCAAATGCTCCAAAGGCGGTATTCCCTTACCTGAAAATCACAAAATTTGTACATTTCCAGATGGTACCAGTGAGAACACTGTCGGCTATTACATGCCCGGCAAACCCAGTGGCTATGAGTTGGTCTGTAATAAGGGAACTTGGTACGATGTCCAGAATAATGTCCCTGCACAGACGGATTCCCAAGGAAAATATCCAGGAACTTGTGAGCCTGGTTGCATTGGCCTTACCCGAAATGAAGAATTCTTTACAATTATTGTCAATAATCCTTCTTACACGGGGGTAAGTTAGAAATCGGGATGAAAATGAGTTTTTTAGCATAAAAACGATGATGTGACTGTATATCCCATTGGAACACAGATTACTACAAGTTGTAAAGATGGCAAGTCTTAAATAAATGAGGAAATCATGCTCTTTTTAGGCTACGTACGGCCAGGAATGAAGATCCAAGGAGATGTGACCTTCCTTTGCGAGGCGATAACCGGCTGGAAGGTTACTATCGACGATTTGAAAGGCAAAAAAGTCTATCCGGGATCATGTGTCGTTGCTTGTCCAATACCGCCAGATACCCCGGGTACAACTAGCACCATCATTGGAGAACAGTACACAAAGAATGGAACACGATGGGTGCAGCATGGAGCTACGATGACGAGGCAATGTCGACCAGGTAGAGTAACCGGAAAGTGATGACCTATTCTGGAATATAGATTTTATTTCTGGAAATGGTCAGCCCAGTCCTCAGACGGTTATCTGCGAGGGAGGAGATTCTAGTTGGAGAGATCCTAATACCAATAAAAGCAACGTGGTACCACTGCAATGTATCCAAGAAGGATCACCAGGATGTACAGAAGTCACCGTAGGATCCAGTGTCAATGTCACGTACAGTGGTAACTGTACCAAGGTGGATGGATTAATTCCAAAAGGATGCATCGTCGGTGTCCGCTGTCAAGATGGTAATCTCTACCTATAAATAATTTAGTAAGAAGTTCAGGTTATTACCCGGATGGCGACTTTACAGTGACAGAAACAGGCTGGCAGAATGTCTCCTGTAAAGCGGGTAAAGATGGCTATGAGGATATCTCTACGGGATCAAAAAATGTCACCTTAATGAGATGTATCCAAGCTTGTGAATATCCTGATACACTGGTTGGAGCTGCTTACGTAGAGCGAGCTCCACAACAAGATGTCTTCCCCAAGAGATATGCTGAAAAATTGTACATAAAGCCAGGAAGTTCGGTGACAACGACGTGCATGAACTTGACGCAAGGATATTATTGGAATAATGAAGCAGACAAAAATAGGGTGGAAGAGCAAAAACTGATAACTTTTGTGCACGTTTGCCAGGTGATAGCAAGATGAATCCAAGGAGTCTAGAATTTAGGGAGGACCGCAAAAATACACGAAGCAATACAATAATCGTGAGCGCGTAATGCCTGACACTATGTGTGGACCGACATGCTTAGCACTGTCTAATTCGATTACGGTAAGAATTCTTTAAAGAACCACCAATATCTCAATTTTCAGACATTTGTGGACAACACCTACAAAGATGGCTCAATTACATTCTGGACAGATGGAAAGCAATACGCCGTTGCTGTCGAATACAGAGCAGAATGTCGACCAGGCTTCGAATATCCACGAGGATCGCCAGAAGCCAACCGTGGATACCAGCGTCTTCTCTGCGTGGGAAGTTCTTTAGTCTACAAAGATCTCGATACAAATGCCACCAATGCCCAGGTTTGTCTTCTGGATGTCATAACCCAGCATAATTTCAGGTTACCCAGTGTCAGAAAGCTCCTGAGCCCCGATGCCCAGCAATTGATCAAGAAACCCAAAAAGTGGACTTCTCTGCCGTGTCGGGCGACTGCACTCTCCAATCGGGAACTATTGCCGTCGGCTGTGTTACCAATGTTCAATGCAAAAATGGCTATTTCCCGCAGAGCACCTACACCGGAAGATTAGACACCAGTAAACTTCAATGTAAAAAATTGGAGAATAATACTGCCATCTGGGTCGATTTTGACAGTGGAACTGTAAGTTTTTCACCTTAAAATTAGAGGAAATTCCAGGTTGTCCCTGCCCTCACTTGTGTCCGTGGTTGTCCTGTTTATCCGCTCAATGGAAGTGCCCGAATAATCCAAGATGCCAACAGAATTTCGGTAGCTGGAGTGGAATATTATCCTGTCGAGAGTGATGTCACCGTCGCTTGTAATCCAGGATATATTGCCTCCGGAGACTACACACCAGAAACCACTGGCCTGGCATTCAGATGTGTGGCCAGTAATCCTGACCGGCCATGGATGAACAAGAAGACGAATTCCTTCGAGAGAGGACCATTCTTGGTCTGTGTCAAATATTGCGACGCCCTGGGTGATAGCGTTGGCCAGTACCAAGTGACAGTTAACCGAGGACCAAATGAACGGCGATTCGAAGGCAGATCTATTGTTCTGGCTGAAGGAACTTATGAGCTTAAGTGTCAAGAGCAATATACTTATCGACCAAAGAGACCGAATGATCTGCAGGTTCTTATTTGTGACGGGGCGACAGGCCAATACATGGACATTAATAATGGAGGAGCAAATATCAGCAATATTAATATTGTAAGTTGTAGGCGACTATATAGCGGCTAAATTGGGTGCCAGCGGGATGTTAGTTCGATCATTAGACAGCCAGATTACTGTATATCAACAATTCAGGACACTATTCAACGGTGTGTTCGAGAAAATGGAGATGGGTGCGCTGCTCTACAAATGTCAAACGCACAAATTACTAACGAGAACAGTTGCAATGTTGGCAATGTTCGATACCCACAAGGATGCTCTGTCCAAGTGACGTGTAAAGATGGCTACGCTACTACGGATTCAAGATACAATGGAACAGGAAAGCAGCAACTGAACTGCAAAGGATACGATTGGTATGACGAGTTTGGAAACAAAGTTAACCAGAGTATGGTATGCACAGCTGCCTGTAAAGTCGAGGTAGGAGGCGATCAAACTGAAAAAAAATTGGGAATATTAGGTAGCAAGCAAAGTCTCAAAGATTGTGAACAATACGGCGATTGTCATCATGATCGGAGAAACGCAGTATATTCCAGCTGGTGGACAACTTGTTGTACGGTGTCAAGGAGACGGTAAGCTGGGTCCTGGAGGGATTTCTGTGGTAAATTGTCGTCCCGGGATCCCCAATGTCCTACAGAAATCTTCCAGAAGGATTAATCCAACTGACCCCGGGAAAATTAAGACAATTTCAGTAAGGAACCCCTCCCATTTTCGATTTTCCCTTGATCATAGTTCTGTCCCATCGGGTATGCTCACGCGTTGGTGGATTGTAAAAAGTCAGAAAAAGGCTATAAATCCAATCGACGTTGCGGGGACTTTCTTGGGAAAATTGACATCGAATCGGGGAATTGTACGGGGATTTGCAAAAATGCGGAGAGAGATCTCTGCTCATTACAGGTGTCATTTGGCGTGACGACTCTTCCAAAACAAATTCGGATATCACTTACACCTGCAATGGTGATACTGAAAACGTCTGGTCACTTGTCAACGGGTCGTCGAAGGTGACAATTCCTGGAGATGGATGTATCAGCACCTGTCTCCCGATGACAATCCCCAATGACGTGTCCATCTCTGTGGTAGAGTTGCGATAAAAAAACTTTTAAAGACTGAAAATTACAGCAAAAACCTACGGTTATCACATACCAAGGACAAGAACTTGTAGCCAATGGAGCGAAGTATTTCTTCACCTGTGCCAGTGGATATGAACGACCAGCCGGGGCTGCAACAACAGAAGAAGCCATGTGCAATGGAGCCACAAGAAAATATGTCAATCCGGCGACTAATGCTGATTTCAATGGGCCGAGCAAATGTCAACCGAAGGTTACAGGATGCACGGTACGTGAGTAAAAGTAGATCGACGCGGCTGTCGACGGTGGAAGAGGGGTCGTCAAGCCGTCGAGAGTACAGACGACAGTGTCGACAACTTCCAATAACCCTTCTCTTTCCAGACACTCGTCTACGACACTACCAAAATCACTGTTGACATCTTCTCAGAATGCACACAGACTCAAGGATTCTGGAATTCAGAGTGCAAAATGGGCTACCGTTGCAAATCAGGATTCCATCCAGATGTTACTGATTTCAACACTAAATATGGATACAGAAATCTTACGTGTAAATCACAACGAGGACAGTACACTTGGCGTGACGAGTCAAATAGAGAGGTGAATGTCCATAGTTTATAGGAATAAGAGTTTAGGTTACTGGAGCACCACTTAACTGCATTGATGGATGTGTTAATGAGACAATAACAAACAATACTAAGCCTGATGTGAGCACAAAAGTATTCAACCAAAACTGCCCCATTGGGCCAAGGACTGCTACATGCTTCGAACCTGGTGGGTAGGAGCTATCAATGGGTCGGGCAAAATATCTAATGCTATCTGGTACTATTAATAATTTTGTTTAGATCAATATGCCAAGCAAAACATAACTCTCAAGAATCATTATTATGCGTGTCCAGTTGACGGGACGTTCTATAACAACTACTGCGATGGAGCTTGCCGTCAGATTCAAGTGCTATATCCGGAAGAAGTAGTCGCGGATCCTGTCGCCTGTCAACTAGACAAAGCGTTGGATTACGTCTTCGGTGATACTTATTATGATTTCAAATGCCGACCTGGATATGTCTTCCGGGATGAAATATACAGAAATAATGGATATCAACGGCTTTACTGCGAAACGGCGACATCTACTTATACGGATAAGACTGCTGGAAAGCAAAATTACACCACAGTGGCTCGATGTGACTTGAAACAAGGATGTCCGGAATTGAGCAAAGGAGATCGAGTCAATGGACCAACCCAGAGTAACAATCTGTGTACTCGACCGACAGCAACAAACTTTGCCGAGGGCTGTGAGCTGAGATATTCTTGCATTACCGGTAGGGGATACTCTAATTGTGAAGAGGAAATTTAGGAACATATCCTGTTACAGTGATCGATTTATACGAAGGAATACAGACAATTGGCTGCCAATCGTCGTCTTCCTGGAATTATGCCACCGGTATCAGGAAAGGACAACCCGCCACGAAGGTTACCGTGCCCTTTTTAATAGCAACCAGTCCTTTAAGATTGTCGAATGCGTTCCAGGATGTGTTACCATCGATAAGCCGAAAGTCATTGAAATCTTGAACGCGGTCCAAATTACTGTGAATAACAGGGCCTTCCAGGCCACAAATCCTGCGTTCACGGACACTTTGACCTGCTTCGATGGTAGTCCTGGGTCTAATTCACATTTAAAGGAAAATTTCAGTCAATACAAGAACCTCCACCCAGACAATCCTGGCCAATATGACCAGGACCAGTCTCCAATATTTCTGTGACAGATCCAAAAATCAAAACCAACTAAAGATTGATGACAGAGAACTCTGCGATCCTAGCTGCCCTGCGTTATCAACAACCAATGCCAATGGGCTCACAATTAAAGTGGGATACGGTGACAATTTAAAGATAAAAAAAATTCAGAGGCCCGCTTTGTTCAATCCTTACGGAACTGGGGATTTGTTCAAGAGCGGAGCTGCCTATGAATTCTCCTGTGAATCGGGATATGATCTCCAATATCCATCAGGAACAACAATCACAGGATCTGTTAAATTCACCTGTCAGGATAATGGAAATGTCGTCAATCTGGTCAATAATCAGCCATTCAACCCAAGTTATCCTCCTCTCTGTGTACAGGTGAATCACGCTGGACGGAGAAGAAAGAAAAAAATTGTAGAAACCACAATGCACCAAGCCAGAAGATCCCAATGTTGAGGTGAACTACGACCAGGCAACTTGTTCACAAAACTCGGCTACATCTGGCGTCGAAGGATGCAAAATGACTGCTAAGTGTAGAAATGGTAAGCGAATAATGAAAGTGGCTACGAGAATTTCAGGAACCTATCCTGAAGATCCTCAACAGCAATCCCAGCCTACTTTCAATTACCAGTGCATGACCAATGTGAACCAGCCATTGGCCTGGAGAAATATCTCCAACCCATCACAAACGTACAAAGTCAATTGCGTTGAAGGCTGCATGAATATTTCTCTCGAGACTATTTCTCGATTTAATATCACTGTTAGTGACATAGAAACAAAAGAGGTCTATGCCACCTTATATTGCAGCAACTGTAAGTCGTTAACAGATTATCATACCAATTTATTACAGTTGCTCTGCCTCCAGAAGAGACAAAACAGTATTATTGTCCCGGCGAAACAAGCGGTATCTACAAAGATAGTAATTATAAATGTACTGAAACTTGTATGCTGCCTAAACCAGCTGCTGGAATAACGGTTACTGCTCACCAACACTCTAAAGTAAGAAACGTGAAACTTATTTATGAGGAAATTATTAGCTAATGACGGACGCATTCTTTGGATTCGCTATTTCACGGAAATGGTCTCCCATTCCGCTTTTGATAGCTCCAGGAACGACGACAATTTTCACATGTCCTTCTGGTGAGAAGCAAAATTACCTCACAAGAGATATTTAGGCCAAATGTTTGTTGGCACAGGTACCAACACAAGGAAACTGACTTGCGGAACTGGTACTGAAAACACGGTAATGAGAGATGAGAATGGACAACGTGTCTACGAACTTGAAACATGTTCATAATCCGACATCCTATTTCTATTTTCGCCTGTTTAATTGATATGGGAGCAATGAAGTTTTTTGTGGAGTTGTGATTATTCTTTCACAGTGTGGAATCCACAGTTGTTTGCCTTATCAATAATGTCGAAGGCCACGCGCAGATGAGATCTCTGTAGTCACACATGTCAACAGCCACAGATGATCGCCTCTATGTCTTCAGGACAACGCAAATTCGATTTTCCCTGTTTGCCAGACTCTTACTTTCCTCTGTAAATCTTGTTAGCTGGCCGACGATCGGAGTCGACTGGAATGACATCGCATAGGCAACCAATGATGACGACACAGATATTTCGAGAACATTCCCGGTTGACTTTCATATCCCAAAACAATAAAAAATGGATAATCCGAACATAAAACGGAAAGTTGTGTGGGATTTTATGGTAAAGAATCGGTGACACATCATTTTAGAAATCTAGAACGGAAATGAACCAGAAGAGATTGGAAGGGAGAAATACAACTACCGATAATAGACGCCGAAGTGATAAATTGGAATACAATAATAAGCTCATGGCACGTATCGAAGGAAGCAGCGAGTCGGAGACTGCGAGTCGAGGATACCACGACAGTTGCCTCGACTTGTCGGCCATGTGTCACCTCGACATTTACATCACCATCGACACTCCCTTAGGGCTTTTTTTGAATGTAAATGGTTGAGATTTATGATTTTGAAACCTTTTTAGGATCCAAATCAGGGCTCTGCGGATAGTTTCCGGATAGTAGATCCGAATAGCTAACGTCGGGTTGATTTAAAAATCAATACTTCCATGAATATGGCTGTTCTCTTTTTTAAAAATTAGGCCATTTGAATATCTATAAATAGCAAAAAAAAAAGTTTTTGAAAAGCTCATGTGTGTTTGCTGTACAAAGCTCGCTAAAACACTATCCGGAAATGAAAATCCGGATAGTTGCTTACGGATTATCCGTTAATCTCATTTTTTTGATTTGCCTGCCATTTCTTGCTGAAATAGAATTTTCTTTTTTTCTTTTTTGTATATTATGCATTGTGGTAAGTACTATACGGAAAAAATATAAGGAAGGTAATATCTCAAGTCTATTTATATGTAAATCGAGAAAATAGAAATTGTCACGCACTTTTGCGTACACTATCCGCACAGCCCTGATCTAAAATCTCGAATTCCACGGGCACCTCGCGGGCAGTTGTCGACCAGACAAAGGTGGGGTGGTCCTCTTTCCTTCTTGGCAATAACCTCTGGCTCCACATAAGAAGGAAATTGGTCTAGGCATCCTTTCCCGACAATCCTTGGCATCTTAGGTCCTTTATCCCTTATCACCCCACCGTGTCTAAAGAAAAAGTATATCCCTGACAGAAAATCGACTATACCCTCTTCCCTTCATCCGACTGCCTGTCCGCTTCTTCATTTTTCAAAAAAAAAAAAATTCTCTCGAAACTTCCTGTCTGCCTCGCTGTTTCATTGTGCCTCATCACTAGCAGACAATCTCTCTGAGTCCTACAGTAATCATAGACTAGGCGTCTTTCTCTCGCTTCGCCCGTGAGAAGATAGGCGCCCACGGCCACATATAAATCCCCCTAGTCTATGCTATAACAGCCAATCTGTCGTCAAAGTTCTCTCGCCTCGTCTCCTCAAATTTCTATCGATTCCAAAAAACCATTCACTTTTTTTTCAGGAAGAGTTCTTCGACTATGGGCCGCCACATTGGAAGACTTCGGTCTTTCCTTGTGGGACTCTGCCTCATATCAACTACGGTAGCTGTATGTCCAAATCCGTGGTTATTCTCCGATGAAACGAATTTCTACATTGATAAGAATCCATGTGACGGTGTCTATAGTCCAGGCTGTAAATTTACAATAATATGCAACCCAGGTACCTGTTGACTTTAACTGTCGACGTCCTTTCTAGGACATGTTCCAACAGATGGAAAATGGACAAATATGAAGTCGGACATGGTATGTGGACCTGATGAAAAATGGAGAGATGGATCTGGTAAACTCATTGACCAATCTCAGGGCAGCCCGGATGTCTTGAGCTGTAAGCCAGCGTGTGCTTACAATTTCAATCTGGTAAGTGGGGAGAGAAGTTACTCAATGGCTGTAAGCGTTTTCGACAATTCTTCACGTCTAGCGGACCAGGGATATGCGCATCGGGGATTTCAGGATAGGATTCCGATCGGAGCGACCATCTCAAAGAATTTTCTGCCCCGACGGTCGAATTGGTTCGAATTGAAACCGATCCGATCTGCTTTTTGAATACTTGCTAACCCGATCCGGAAATCGGCAAAAGTTATCAATTCAGATGGGGGCAGCGACGTCGAACACTCATGAGAATGTCATCTTCACCGATCACAGTCGTGTCGACAATTGACGCTTCCCTTAATGAATATTATTAATGAATATTTTTCAGGAGACATCACATTTCACAATAACTCAATCCCCCTCTACGCTTTGGAATTTTACAAATCCCTATGACAATGACAAGCCAACATTCTTTATCCCCCCTGGCGAATCCTTCAAAACCACATGCGCTGGAGATCGTAAGCACACAAAAACAAGGGACTCAAAATAATTTTTAGGCATTGCGTTGTATTCTCTAAATCGGGCATCTAATCCCACTATAGCCACTTATACATGCAATCCAGATATCACTAAATTTAATTCAAGAGGATACAGGAATTACGTGTCATCAGATGCTAATCCAGAAAGTATTGAGAAAAATTGCTGGTATTATTGCCCATTTGATTGGAGTAATAAAGTGGGTAACTTGGTGAGTATTTTGACAGGTCATTGTACTATTCCCATCCATTTAGGGTGTACTCCATGAACAATTGCCTGGACGTGCTCCAAATGGAGAAACCTCTAACTCTACTTGTGCATCAGGTGCGTATTACTCTAGAGAGAAGCTAAAATTGGAAGTTGATGCCGATAATAATACCATGTCGGGCGACTATTTGTCTTAAAAAAGACTTTTTTGGGAGCACCCTTTCTTTGAAGCTCTAAATCCGCACAGCCCCCTGACTTACCGAGTATATCTGTCCAAATCTTCATTGGCAGCCCACGGACTCAAAAGGAGATGGCCTGATCTTCCTGTTGGCTCGTGACGGGGGAAAGAGCAGGCGCGGGCCGGATAAGTTTCCGACATGGCCACGTTGGGATTTCATCTTCCCAGTTCATTTTTAAATGGAATTCCACTGTTTAAAAACATCTCTTAATTTCAGGCTTTGTCTATCCACCAGGAACAGAAGCAGCGACCCGTGGCTTTCAAAATCTTCGATGCAATGCCGAGGACAATACATGGACAGATCTAGTCACCAACAATATTGTCCGACAAGAGCCGTGTATTTTGGGCGGGCAGCCAGGAGAATGTGGAGTAAGACGGGCGAATTCAAAAATAATCTTTTTAGAAATTCGATGCACAAAATGTTACGATAATTGAGTCGAATTGTGAGGAAACTGCTACCGGATATAAAGATCCATGCAAATTGACGGTTATCTGCAAGGATGGAATGTATCCATCGAATTCTGATTATTTAAAGCGGGACAATGGCAGCCAAACATTGTTATGTCAAAATGGCTTTTGGAGGGATGAGGAAGGATCATATGCAAATTTAATGCAATGCAAATCCGGATGTGTTAAAGAAATCGATAGGATCGATCTAAAAGGTTTCTATAATGAAAATAGTATAAAAGGAGAGCTTGAAACCGTCTGCATCAATATAAGTAATATCCTCGACACGCTCTCGTTGATATTAAAACCATTTAGCTTATTACAAACAACCACCACCGTATCATCCATATTATTGTGATGATTTAACACCAGTAGGAGATTGTACTGCTGCCTGTAAAACAGAAACTCCCATACCTGAAGGAGTCATTATTACCAATTATACTTGGGTAAGCTGCTGATCCACATATTTTCACCGTGATATTTAAGGTTGGAAATTGGGAAGCACCAGTTTCGACGGTAGCAAAGATGATAAATTATCTTATGAGTGGTCATAATGTTGTCTATGGATGTAAAGAAGGCTACGCATATCCGCCCGATTCCCTGCCTGCTCAACGTGGAAATCGACAAGAATTTAGCTGTAAAAATACGAGCTACATAGATATCGATGTCGGCTCATGGACCAAGATCGTGCCTTGTGTTCCAATTACTGGATGCCCCCAACTTCAACCGGCTGACAACGTCATTATCTCCAACAAATCGGCGAATTGCATTCTTGACAACGGAAATTACAATAATGACTGCGTCATGTCGTATGATTGCGCAAGCGGTAAGAAAATCCTGCGATTTTATACAAGGTTTAGGCTACTATCCAAATGACACGGATTATTTGGATGGCGACGGCCAACATTTGACTTGTCAACGGTCGGCTAATTGGTACAATGAGATGAAGGGAGAAACTGTCAATGAGGTGAGTCTGTCAAGTTGATCGTCGACGTCGATTCAACTCGACATCGAGTCGCCCCAGTTTCTAACTATTTCTGTTCCATGTAGCGCTACGTAGCCTTTCCCCAGACCCGAAGATCATTTCTATAGACGATTTTCCCAGGGATAAATCTCTTCCTCTGTGGAAAACGCTTGACGGGGACTGGGGGCGATACTTTTTTGGGAGGACCATGTCGAAATCAGAGCGATGGCTTGTGGAAATGTCGATAAAATGTCGAAGATATTTCCCAATTTTAGACTCTAACCTGTATCCTTGGCTGTGTTCCCCTGGATTGGACTACAATTATCAAGCGACAAAACAATCTAACCGTAAACATTGGAGTGATAACAATCAAGGATACCGCAAACGAGAGTCACACATGCTTCGATAGTAAGCATCTGGATGATCTCTAAATTATTTCCATTTTTAGTTTTCACTCTTGATATAATCTACGACCTTTGGAATAATACAATGAAAGGAAAGAACAAATATTTCTGTGAAACACAACATTTGAACCAGAGTCTCGTTATTGGCATTGCTAGGCCGGACTTTGGCTGCTTCGACAGTTGTGCAAAATTGGACACGTCTGTACTGCCAGCGGGATTGAAACTCATTGAAGAACCTCCGACGTTTGTCTACGAGGAAAATAACGGGGCAATATACGTCGGAGAGAATAAAACCTACGTGTTTCAATGTGAAAAAGGAATGAATGTCTATGGAAAGGATCCCAGTTACCAGCAGAAGCTGCAATGTAATGGGCTGACTTATACAAATTTGGAAACTGGAGAGATTCATCCAAGTATGTCTGCCGCTGATTTACAGCCATGCGCCAAGGTAAGGACATCTTTTGGGCTAAAAAACTAGCGGTTTGTAGAGCCCTGTCTGTCATCTTAGGAATGACACAAATATCGATATTTCGACGGATTGTACACAGACAAATGGAACGGTTGATGTGGGCTGTACGGTTAATACCACATGCAAGCCAGGTAAGGAGGCCACTTACCAGTCAAATTTCCTGGAAATTCTGGAAACTACTGACCAGTTTTGGGCGCACCAGCTTATACATCCAATATCTAACATCATTTTCCAGGATTTTACTCCGTCGATATCCTCGGAATTAACGACAATCGACAATCTCGACGCTGCAACATCACGGAGACCAACAACGCTACATGGATTACCATCGACATTGGACGACCTTCACCGGAAATGGTGTGCTATCCGGTAAAAACCCCTCCCTTTCCCCAATAGCAATATTCAGGGTAATTGCACTGTCCCGCCTGGATCGGAAAATGTCGAAGTTAGCAGCAGTTGCGAGATTATCAATGGCCAAGTGACAACGAATTGTACAGTCACTGAGGAATGTAAAAATGGGCTGATTCCTGTGGATATCACTGGAGTTGTCGAAGGTCGAAGAACATCGATCTGTAATACAACTACCAGCAAGAATGGAACGTTGATTGACATTGTCATTGGCCAGCCTTTACCGCCATTGACTTGCGGTGTAAGTAGCAGAATCTCGACTGATAAAGAATATTCAGGAAAAGCCTACTTGCCAAGCTCGACCCAACACGACATCCGTCGTAGTGACGACAGATTGTCGGGCGGATAATGGTCGACCACTGAATGTCGGCTGCAAAATGACAGAAGAATGTGTCGAGGGAATGTACCCAATTAATATCAAAGATACAACGACGCGAAGTCAAACAAGTGTCTGTAATGTGACGACAAATGGGACAGCCATCTGGATCGACATCGGTGTTGGCGATCCTAGCAAGCCACTGGAATGCAGTGCCCCATGTAATACAACTACCCCGCCAGGAACAAAACTCACCCATGAATGTGTCGCTGTCCAAGGAGGATTACCAGTTGGATGTAATGCCACTCTATCCTGTGAAGATGGTAAGGTAATATATGGAGAAATAAGGGTTTTTAGACTTGGTGCCAATAAACATCGATGGCAGGATCCAGACAAATGTCACTTGTGATGGAAAAGGACATAATGCTACGTGGATTGATATTTCTACTGGAGAAGCCATGAGGAATACTTCTTGTGGTTGTCCACCTCCTAAAATCAATAATAATACGAATATTAATTCAACGTGTTATGTGCCTGGAGTTGGAGGACCGCCTGGATGTACACTGGAGCCGACTTGTGAACCGGGTACGGGATGTGCCAATGGGGGATCCACCCTCTTTTCAGGATCCGCTCCAATTTTTGGTTCCACTCGTGAAACAACAAACAGAACTCTTTATTGTGGAAAAACAACTAATGGGAAAAATACTTGGATTGAGATTGCCATCGGCGAACCATTTGCTGGCAGTGATTGCCTGAAAAAATGTCCCAATTTGACCATTCCCAATGCCCATATTACCTACGACTGTCCTGCTAATAATGGCGGTTATCCTGTCAATTGTACGGCTAAAGCTGTCTGCAATGATGGTAAGCCATAATCAACATAAAACCTTGTGTAATTCAGGCTATGTGGGGTACAATATCAAGTACAACTACTCTTCAACAGTCAACGTCGTCTGTACCAACATAACTTCAAATAACAGCACATTTATTGAAATCTCCACCGGCCAACCATTAGAAGATTTCTGTAATGTGAAAGGATGTGAACCGCTTAATGGAACGAATGTCAATTTCACGACGGATTGTGTCCTGACTGGTGGCGTTGTCCCTCAAAATTGTTCCGCTAATACTACCTGCCTTCCTGGAACCTATTTGCCTATTGATATCAATGGGAAATCTTCCACGGACCTGTCTGTTTACTGTGATGGCACAAAGAACAAAAATGCCACTTGGATTGACATTTCCACTGGAGAAGAAAGAAATGAGACGGAATGTTATCCAAGCTGTAAATTTAAAGAAATCCCTCATACCACATTCCACACTGAATGCATAAAAGAAAGCGATGACGGGTACCGGGTGAATTGTCAAGTTCAATTGCGATGTGAGAAAGGTAGGGATTATTGTAGGATCAATTTAAATGCGCTCAGGATACACTGGAATTAATATCAACTACAAGTATGCATCAATTGTTAATATTACTTGTAAATCGGTGGACTCGAAGAACAGCACATTCATCGAAATCAGTACAGGATTGCCATTGGAAGATGAAATCTGTGGACCTGAACCGACGGAAATGCCTGAAATTGTTTGTCCGCCAATCGACGGCCCAAATGACATCGTGTCGTCCGATTGTTATCTTGCGGGAACTGGAGCAGCTCGGGATTGTGAAGCTAATGTCACTTGCAAACCAGGTAATTTTATTAAGAGCTCATTTGTCTGGTCAATGGGCGGGAGGAACAGGCTCTGCGGGGCCATCAGACAAATTTTTAGAATTTTGTAGCTTTCGATACGCCCCGTTTCGAATCCTACAGTGCTACAGTATCCTAAAAAGCCCCAGGACTTGTCCTTTAAAAGAAAAAATACACTACCCGTTTAGGAACCTATCCCGTTTACGTCAATGGAAAGGAGAGAACAACAGTCACCCGGGTCAAGTGTACCGAAGATCCTACCACGAAGAAAATCACCTGGATTGACATCTCCACTGGGGACGAGTTCGAATCTAAGGATTGCAAGAATTCCTGTCCGTTCACGCCCGTTAACCACACAACGGCGACATCCGATTGCATATTGGAGGATAATGGACAGTACGCTGTTGGATGCACAGTCCAATTGAAATGCGTAGCGGGTAAGGGGCTGTAACTTCTGAATTTTACGGGTTTTAGACTATTCTGGAATTAATGTCAACTACCAGAAGAGTTCAACTGTGAACATAACTTGCAAGAATATCACCAGCCAAAATAGTACATTTATCGAGCTTGAATTTACCAACAAGCCAGTGGAGAATGAAATCTGTGGACCTGCTGATAAATGCGAAGCATTTAACGATACAAATACTAAAATTATCAGTGATTGTTACATGAGTACTGGATCTGTGAAAGGATGCCACGCCAACGTGATGTGCGAGCCCGGTAAGAAGCGGCGGCACATGTAATAATCAAGTTTTAGGCACCTATCCGATCTACATCGGTGGAAATATTAATACCACGATGACAGTTGTGTGTAACAAGACAAGCGAAAGCAACAGTACATGGGTTGACGTCACGACGGGAGAAGAAAACAAGTGGAGAGACTGTCGACCACCATGTGCACCCATCAACATTCCCAATACCAAGAAAACTCATGTCTGCCAGCCTATCGAAGGAAATTCAGGGAATTATACAGTCGGATGTAGTGTCAAATTGGAATGTGACCAGGGTTACATACCAATTACCACAGAAACTGTGGAAAATGGCATAATTAGAGCCAATTGTACCACGAAGGACAACATAACGAGTACCTGGATAAATATCAAAACTGGCCAACCAGTTAGGGAAGATGTCTGCCAGCCAGGATGCGAAGAACTTAACCCGGGACCAGGAGTCATTCAAACTGGACAAAGTTGCCAAGCCACGACGATATATGCAGCGGGATGTAAGAAGGATTTCACTTGTGCTGAGCCTAATCCTAACCCAACTGGACCTACGACAAATACAGCGGAATGTAGGATATCTGGAGGCAAGGGAACTTGGATCGATCCGGCAACGAATCAACCCTACACGCCGATCGCCTGTCCACCGCCCAAAGGCTGTACTCCGATCCACATCGACCCGTCGACGACAGTCACCAACAAAACTTGTACACCTTCCAATCCTCCACAATCTATCCACCCGGAGAATTGCATCGTCGACGTTGATTGCCTAGATGGTTATCACCCGACGCTACAGGAATTGGTCGAAAAGGGAGAGCACAATGTGGAATGCATCAAGAATGGCACAACTGGAGGATATGAATGGTTCGATCGGACTGTCAACGCCTGGTGGCAGAGATACACTTGTACCAAGGGATGCTTGAATGTGACACTGCCTACACAGAAGAATACTACAACTATTGGCAACAAGCAATGTGAATTCACCACTTTGCCATTTGGAACAGGAAAATACATGTGCAACCAGAGCGACATCACCTCGGCCAATTGTACTGACACGTGTCAGAAGTTGATTGTCAACGAGCCACTGAAGATCGTCACCTACCCGGTATGTCCTATATTTTACAGGCCGATAGCCTTTTTCAGCCGTTCATCTTGACTCAAGTTGTTCCAATCGATGGCCAATACGTAGTCTATTGCCCTGATGGATGGCTCTGGAATGGAACGACAAGTTCTTCGAAGACTTTCACTTGTACCCAGAATGGCACGTACATCAGCGATAAGCCAGGAGACAAGGCAACTCTGGTAGTCATCAATGAATGCGTCCAAGTAAGGATTGTCTGATAAAATTAAACCAAGTTTCAGCCGACTGAACCTCCCAAAAACTGTACATTGGAATTGACTCAAGATCAGGAAATTATCTATTCGTCTTGTGACACAGAATCCGATGACACTTACGCCGAAGGATGTATCGTGGAAGTGCAGTGCAAAAATGGAACATATCCAAAAAGCAACGAAACATCTCAAATACGAGAGTGTAAGGACGAGAATTGGGTAGATCCGAAAACCAAGGAGATCGTCAAAGAATATCTCTGTGGACCGGATTGTAAGAACTCGACAGAGGTCCGGAACAACCACAATGAAACGTCGATCATCGGAAATGCCACTGTCACATGCAGTAAGTGAATTCCTAGTAAATGAAATAATATCATTCTACAGCAATTTACACTATCGAGCGGGAAATGATCAAGTACATCTGTGGAAATCAGTCAATCGACCCAACAAATCCAATAGTCGAGAGAAATTGTACCAACACTTGCAAGAGGATTGGATTGGATGTCAATATGACCAATACACAGACAATTCCTGTAAGTTTTTAGAAATTCTACGACTACAAAATTGTTACAGGATCTGATCTACGATAAAGTTCCTTTGGGTGGCCAGACGGAAGTCCAATGTCCACCGGATACTGTCTTTGTCGAAACTGGGAGCAGAACCAACTGGTACACGTGTATGGCGGACGGAACCTACAATGGTCCAAATGGAACGACCGGATTGATATTCGTCCAGAATACTTGTGTCAATCCTGGTAGTGTACTGCCTTGTCCCACTTTGAACAATACCAATGCCAACGTCCAGAGTACCTGCTACATAGCGACCTCTACTGGAACTCTTGGCTGTAACGCAAACGTCACCTGTATTCCAAGTACGTTGTGACCACTATAAAAAAGATTATTTTAATTTTAGATACATTCCCAGTATACATCAATGGAAAGGAGGAGCTCACTACCAGCGTTGTCTGTAATAAGACGACTGAAGGCAAAAACACCTGGGTCGATATTTCGACAGGAGATGAATTCCGTGGAAAACAGTGCCTGCCACCCTGTAACAACATGACCATCCCCCACTCCAAGATCACTTATTCTTGCATTGGATCCTTGGTTAATGGAAGACATCAAGTCGGATGCACTGCTGTCCTCCAATGTGACGAAGGATATTTCCCAATTACATCGGAGGCCGGATCGAATGGAATAGTCACCGCGAACTGCACTTCTCATTCTTCGGACAACAGCACATTCATCAATATTCGAACTGGACAGCTGGTTAGAGGAGATGTCTGCCAACCGAATCCTGGATGTACTGAACTCGACCCGGGAGCAGGAGTCATCCAAACTTCTTCGACTTGCCCGACTTCTACGATCTACCGCAGTGGATGTCGAAAAGAATTCGCCTGTGCGGTGGAAAATTCAAATCCCGCTCCAGGCGAGAAGACGACTAATACTGCAGTTTGTAAAGTCGAAAACGACATTGGAACATGGATTGACCCGGACACAAATCAACCTTACAAGCCACTCAATTGCCCAGCTCCGAAAGGCTGTACTCCAATTCACATCGACCCGTCGACAACAATTACCAACATCACCTGTACTCCTTCCAATCCTCCGCAATCTATCCATCCGGAGAATTGTATGGTCGATGTCGTCTGCCTGGCTAATTCCTATCCGACCTTGGAAAGATTCCAAAATCTGCATGAACACAAGGCAGAATGTATCAAAAACGGTACAGGAGGATACAACTGGTACGACAGGACGATCAACGAATGGTGGAATGCCTACACTTGCACCAAGGGATGTCTCAACAAGACGCTGGAAGTTCAGAAGAATACTACCACGATTGACAACAAACATTGTGAATTTACCAACCAGCCATTTGGAACCGGAAGATACATGTGCAATCAGAGTGACATCATCTCGGCAAATTGCACCGACACCTGCCAGAAGTTGATTGTCAACGAGCCGCTGAGGATCGTCACCTATCCGACATTCATCTTGACTCAAGTCGTCGCAGTCGACGGAAAATACGTCGTTTATTGTCCCGATGGATGGCTCTGGAATGGAACGACGAGTTCTTCCAGGACTTTCACTTGTACAAAGAATGGCTCATACATCAGCGATAAGCCAGGAGACAAGGCAACTCTGGTAGCGGTCGATGAATGCGTGAAACCGACTGAATATCCCACAAATTGCACTTTGGAATTGACACCAGACCAGGAGATCGTCTCCTCGACCTGTGATACAGAATCTGATGACACTTATGCCGAGGGTTGTATTGTTGAAATTCGATGCAAAAATGGAACATTCCCGAAAAACAACAAAGGAACTCAGAAACAGGAATGTAAAAATGAAGACTGGGTTGAACCTGGTACCGGCAAGCCTGTATCCGAATATCTGTGTGGTCCTGATTGCAAAAACACGACGGAGATTAGAAATGGCACTACGACGACAGAGATCGTTGGAAATACTACAGTCACCTGCAGTAAGGACTTTTCTTTAGGCAGAAGATTGTCTAATTTTCAGCCGTTTACCGTATTCCGCGGGATATGCTCGACTACATTTGTAACAAATCCGTGGAGATCAACCCAACGGATCCAATTGTCGAAAGGGTTTGTACCAATACTTGCAAGAGGATTGGATTGGATGTCAATATGACCAACACCAGAACAATTCCTGTAAGTTTTCAGCAATCCAGCGGCTATAAAATTTTTACAGGATCTGATCCATGACAAAGTTCCTCTTTATGGTGACACGGAAGTTCAGTGTCCACCGGATACCGTCTTCCAAGAGACTGGCAGCAGAACAAATTGGTACAAGTGCATGGCTGATGGAACTTACAATGGACCTAATGGAACCACTGGATTGACATTCGTCAACAATACTTGTGTCGATCCTGGCACCCTGAAACCTTGTCCCACCTTGAATAATACCAATGCCAATGTCACGAGCACTTGCTACATTGCGTCTTCTACAGGAATTGTAGGCTGCAAAGCCGATGTCGTCTGTATTCCGAGTACGTTGTGACCAATTTTCAGGAGTTTATCCTAATTTTAGACACCTATCCTGTGTACATCAATGGAAAGGAGGAGCTCACTACCAGTGTTGTCTGTAATAAGACGGCGGACGGCAAAAATACCTGGGTGGATATCTCGACAGGAGATGAATTCCCTGGAAAAGAATGCCAGCCGCCATGCGACAATCTGACCGATGTTCCTAACGCAAAAATTACTTATTCCTGCACCAAACTGACCGACAATGGAAAGCATCCAGTTGGATGCAATGTTACCCTGGAATGTGTTGATGGTTATGTTCCCATTACAACTGAACTGGCGGAGAATGGACGCATCACTGGAAAGTGTACTGCCCAGAATGCACAAACTAGTATCTGGATCAATATCAAAACTGGACAGCCTGTCAAGAAAGAAGATCTTTGTCAACCGATCGGAACGACCAGTACAGAGGCGGTTAGTTTCTCGCCCCTTTTAACACTTTTCTCGGTGATTTTCAGCCTGTTGAAAAATGTAAATGGCGGCCGAATGAACCAAGAGTCAATATGACTTACTCTGGTGATAGCAATGATAAGTGTGCTCTTTTGGAAACTTTTCCGCCAACGTTACCTGCAGAGCCAACGGGTTATACCGAAGTTTTTGAAAACTGCGTAATAAAACTCTATTGCTTTTTCAGTAAGTATCGTATGGTCGAAAAGTTTATAGTTGACTTCAGGTTACCAAGTTCCCTCTGGTTATGGCTCTATGAATAAGTCAATACTCGCCGTCTGTAATAAAACAGATGAAAATGGAGGAATTTGGTACGAAGTTGAGACCGGCCTGCCCATAAAAAAGTTGAACTGTGTTAACTGGACAGAGCCAACGTCACCACCTCCTGTAAGTATCCAGGGAAATACATGAAATCCCGTTTTTTTAGACAGTGGTCTGTCCGGAACTCAACCTAGAACCTGGAGTCATTGAAACCAGCCAGACCTGTGCAAAAGATTCGGATTATGCTATCGGTTGTAAGAAAAATCTCGCCTGTGCAGAGCCTAGTCCCAATCCAACTGGGCCCACGACCAATACCGCGGAATGTAAGGCAGACGGCAACATAGGAAGATGGGTCGATCCATCGACGAATCAACCATACGTCCAGTTGGATTGCCCAACTCCCACAGGCTGTACTCCGATTACAATCGACCCTTCGACGAAGTTGACCAACAAGACTTGTACTCCCTCAAATGCGCCGAATTCTATCCACCCGGAGAATTGTATCGTCGACGTCGAGTGTCTCGACAACTATTATCCGACGGAGATATCCTGGCGAACTTTTGATGAACACAAAGCAGAATGTATCAAGAATCCCAGCGGGAAATTCGAATGGTTCGACAGAACGATCAATGTCTGGTGGAAGCCTTACACTTGTACTGAAGGATGTCTAAATGAGACGCTGCCGACACAAAGCAACACGACGACAATTGGCGAACCACCGAAAGTCTGTACTTTCACTACTCAACCATTCCGAACCGGGAAATATATGTGCGACAGGAAGGAGATCAGAAATGCTTCTTGCCAGGATACTTGTCCTCCATTGACCGTCGAATCTCCTTTGATTATTGCTGGTCAACCGGTAGGCAAAGCCGTTTAAGGGAAATTTAGCAATTTAGGAACGTCGTGAGCTAATCTTGGGTCATCTTATCCCCGTAAATGGAAGATACGTTGTCTACTGTCCCGATGGATGGCTTTGGACTGGAATTAACACAACCTACAAGTTCTTCTATTGCACGGCAAATGGCACTTACATTAGCAATGATCAGACGGATGAAGCGACAATTGTTGTCAAAGACGAATGCTTCAAGGCAAGTCTTTAGGTAACCAGAGAAATCGCCATTTTTTAGCCAGAGGATAAAAGAGAGAACTGTACGCTTACCGTGTCCCCACCATTGGAAATCGTCTCCTCGAGTTGCGATACAGACGACGAGACCTATGCCGATCAATGCCTGGTGGAATTGAAATGTAAGAATGGAACTCATCCAAGGACAGGGAAATCCAAACAATTGTTACATTGTGAACATGGAAAATGGATAGATTTGGCCACAAATCAAACTGGCGTACCGTACCCATGCGATGAAAATTGCGTCGAGACGGAGAAAGTCATCACCTATCCCAAAAATGAGACAAAAATCATTGGAAATACGACAGTTACATGCAGTAGGTGGTCAGGAATACCGTAGACGGTTTTTACAGCGAGATTCACAATTGACCCGGGAATGTATGAATATGTCTGTAATAAGACGAACATCGACCCAGCAGATCCTGTCGTCAAGACGGAGTGCGCCAATACTTGTGAAAGAATTGGGTTGGATGTCAATATGACAAATACCAGGACAATTCCTGTAAGTTACCATCATTTTTGATCTAAAACTGTTGCAGAATCTTATCCACGACAAAGTTCCTCTCTACGGTGACACAGAAGTCCAATGTCCACCGGGTACCGTCTTCCAAGAGACCGGCAGTCGGACAAATTGGTACAAGTGCATGGCTGATGGAACATACAACGGTCCCAATGGCACAACTGGATTGAAATTTGTCAAGAATACTTGTGTCAGCACGGATCTTCTGAAACCTTGCAAACCGTTGAACAATACCAACGCCGTCGTCACCAGCACCTGCTACACAGTAACAGAGGGCGGAGTACTGGGCTGTAAGGCCAATGTCACCTGCACTCCGAGTATATTCTTTCCAATTCTGAATTTAATCTTATTTTTAGACACGTATCCTGTGTACATCAACGGCAAGATGGAGATCTCAACCGATGTTGTCTGTAACAAGACGACAACAGGCAACAACTCCTGGATAGAAATCTCGATTGGAGATGAATACCCCGGAAAAGTGTGCCTTCCGCCGTGCACCAACATGACGATTCCTCACTCCAAAATTACGTACGCCTGCATTGGATCCTTGGTCAACGGAAGACATCAAGTCGGATGCACTGCTGTCCTTCAATGTGACGAAGGATATTTCCCAATTACATCGGAAGCCGGGTCGAATGGAATAGTCACCGCGAACTGCACTTCCCACTCTTCGGACAACAGCACATTCATCAATATTCGAACTGGACAGCTGGTTAGAGGAGATGTCTGCCAGCCGAATCCTGGATGTACTGAACTCGACCCGGGAGCAGGAGTCATCCAAACTTCGTCGACTTGCCCGACTTCTACGATTTACCGAAGTGGATGTCGAAAAGAATTCGCCTGTGCAGTGGAAAATTCAAATCCCGCTCCAGGCGAGAAGACGACTAATACTGCTGTTTGTAAAGTCGAAAACGGCGTTGGATCATGGGTCGATCCGGACACGAATCAACCTTACAAGCCGCTCAATTGTCCGGCTCCCAAGGGCTGTACTCCAATTCACATCGATCCGTCGACGACAATTACCAACATCACCTGTACTCCTTCCAATCCCCCGCAATCTATCCATCCGGAGAATTGTATGGTCGACGTTGTCTGCCTGGCTAATTCCTATCCGACCTTGGAAAAATTCCAAAATCTGCATGAACACAAGGCAGAATGTATCAAGAATGGCACGGGAAGTTATAACTGGTACGACAGGACGATTAACGAGTGGTGGAATGCCTACACTTGCACCAAGGGATGTCTCAACAAGACGCTGGAGGTTCAGAAGAATACTACCACGATTGACAACAAACATTGTGAATTTACCAACCAGCCATTTGGAACCGGAAGATACATGTGCAATCAGAGTGACATCATCTCGGCAAATTGCACCGACACCTGCCAGAAGTTGATTGTCAACGAGCCGCTGAAGATCGTCACCTATCCGACATTCATCTTGACTCAAGTTGTCCCAGTCGACGGAAAATATGTCGTCTACTGTCCCGATGGTTGGCTCTGGAATGGAACGACGAGTTCTTCCAGGACTTTCACTTGTACAAAGAATGGCTCATACATCAGCGATAAGCCAGGAGACAAGGCAACTCTGGTAGCGGTCGATGAATGCGTGAAACCGACTGAATATCCCACAAATTGCACTTTGGAATTGACACCAGACCAGGAGATCGTCTCTTCGACCTGTGATACAGAATCTGACGACACCTACGCTGAGGGTTGTATTGTTGAAATTCGATGCAAAAACGGAACATTCCCGAAAAACAACAAGGGAACTCAGAAACAGGAATGTAAAAATGAGGACTGGGTAGAACCTGGTACCGACAAGCCTGTATCCGAATATCTGTGTGGTCCTGATTGCAAAAACATGACGGAGATTAGAAATGGCACTACGACGACAGTGATCGTTGGAAATACTACAGTCACCTGCAGTAAGGACTTTTCTTTAGGCAGAAGATTGTCTAATTTTCAGCCGTTTACCGTATTCCGCGGGATATGCTCGACTACATTTGTAACAAATCCGTGGAGATCAACCCAACGGATCCAATTGTCGAAAGGGTTTGTACCAATACTTGCAAGAGGATTGGATTGGATGTCAATATGACCAACACCAGAACAATTCCTGTAAGTTATCCACTTTACGAATTATGAAAATGATCAGGGCCTGATTTATGACAAGGTTCCTCTCCATGGCGACACAGAAGTCCAATGCCCACCGGATACCGTTTTCATTGAGACTGGCAGCAGAACCAACTGGTACAAATGTATGGCAGATGGAACCTATAACGGTCCCAATGGATCAACTGGACTAACATTCGTCGTGAACACTTGTGTCGACCCGAAGACGCTCGTCAAATGCCGCGAAATCGGGCCAGGTCCTGGAGTTATTCAAATGCGACAGAGTTGCGCCGAAGCGTCGACTTATGCCATCGGATGTACCAAGGAGTACACTTGTGCTGACGGCATTCCTCTCCCCGGATCCAGTGGTTCGGGCAGCAATACCACCGAATGCCGTGAAGTCAATGGTAAAGGAACTTGGGTCGATCCCAAGACGGGTCTTCCCTATGTGCAGTTGAATTGCCCTACTCCAACTGGCTGTACTCCGATTCCTATCGATGCCAGCTCTTCCCAAATCACCAACATTACTTGTACTCCTTCCAATGGGGCGATTCGTATCCATCCGGAGAATTGTACCGTCGACGTCGAGTGCAAACCAGGATATTATCCTACCAGTCGGACATTGTGGAGCTACTATGAACATAGAGCCGAATGTATTATGGATCCATCCGGTAAATACAACTGGTACGATAGGACGGTCAATGCCTGGTGGCAGATTTACACCTGCACGAAGGGATGTCTAAATGAGACGCTGCCGACGCAGAGTAACACGACAACAATTGGCACAAATCCGCAACAAGTGTGCAACTACAAGACATTGCCATTTGGTACTGGCCGGTACATGTGTAACCTGTCCGACATCACCGAAGCTGACTGTACCAATACTTGTCGCCAATTGAATGTCAATTATCCGTTGACCATTGTCACCTATCCGGTATGATCTCGACTGTAATAAATGACGGAAGATTTAGGAATTGATCCTAACCAAGGTAGTCCCCGCTGGTGGGCAATACGTCGTCTACTGTCCCAATGGCTGGATCTGGAAGGGTACGACGAGTGCGTCGAAGACTTTCACCTGCCTGCAAAATGGCACATACATCAGCGATAACAAAATTGTGACGGAAGTTGTCAATGATTGTGAGAAGGTAAACTTCTACTTGATCACAGGATAAATCGTCGCTTTCAGCCAGTCACTCCGGAACCAGTCTGCAAGTTAGAATTACTCGAAGGCCAGGAGATTGTCTATTCGACTTGTGACACCAGCGACAGTACCTACGAAGACAAATGCGTGGTTGGATTGAGATGCAAGAATGGAACCCATCCTACCAATGGCAAAAATGGCTCGGAGGAAATTGAATGCAGTAAAGGAATCTGGGTCAAACCGGGAACCACAACTCCTGCCCAGCCGTATCCTTGTAATTCGACTTGTCTAGTCGTCAGTGTTATCCCCAGTACCAAGACGAATACCACAACTGTTGTGGGAAATACTACTGTAACCTGCGGTAAGGAAGAATTGTCCCTGGAAATTGTAAAATTTCAGTGATTTCGAGAATAGAACGTGAGATGATCCGCCATGTTTGCAATGAAACCTTCATCGACCCGACGAATCCCGTGGTCGAGGAGAACTGTACCAATATTTGTGATCGAATTGGATTGGATGTAAATATGACCAATACCAGAACTCGACCGGTAGGTTTTCTCTCCACCAAACAAGGCAATTTTTAGTACCTGGTCCATGATAAAGTTCCCCTATTTGGCTGGACAGAAGTCCAATGTCCACCGGGCACTGTATTCCAAGAAACGGGTAACCGATCCAATTGGTATCTGTGCTTAGAAGATCGAACATATTTGGCTCCTGATGGTAGTAGAATAATCTTTGTCAACAATACTTGCGTCGACCCGAATACTGTGACACCAACCCCGACGCCATCCACGCCACCACCAGGACCTCCTCAACCAGGCTGCGAGGATATCAAATACGACCCGTCGACGACAATTACCAACAAGACTTGTGTACCTTTCCCCGGTGGAATCCATCCAGAATGGTGTATCGTTGATGTCAAATGCAAGAATGGTACTTATCCAGAAGACACGGCAGATAGAAACCGACCGGAGCATAAAGTCCAATGCCAGCTGCATTCTAATGGAACATTTGGATGGGTTGATTTAACTGTCGGTGGAGAATGGTGCCCATATAAATGTAACAATGGCTGCATGCCAGTTCCACCAGGAATTACTATCAAGAATACGACTATCAAGCAAATAGGAGGAATCACATATGTCTGTGAAGTCGAAACTGTAGTCCATCAAACGGGTCGATATTACTGTAATGTGACGGATGATGTTATCTCCTCTAGCTGTAATAATACTTGCGATCCATTGATCGTTAAACCACCTACAGAAATTATTAAAGAACCGGTGAGGAAGTTCCCAAAACTAAACTGAATTTTTTAGACTTATATCTTTGGTAAACTTGTGCCAATTGGCGGTACTTACGAAGTCAGCTGCCCTGATAGCTGGTTCTACAATGGCACGGGTCTCTCTGTCAAGAATTATACCTGCACGGAGAATGGCACATACACCGATGGGGACGGTAATGGCGGAATTACAGAAGCTGACGATCAATGCGAGGTAAAATCACCTTCTTTCAAATTTAGAAGGATTTTTCAGTGTGTAAATGGAAATTGTACCCTCGTCGTACCGGAGAATATGGTCGTTGAACAGGTCAACTGCCCAATTGACGACAACATCTATGCAATTGGATGTCAAGTCAAATTGCGCTGCAAGAATGGCTATCGTTTTGCCGACATGTCAAGAAAAGAATGGATTTCCCACGTGTATTACAGATGGCAGTGTACACTCCGAGATGACCAGTACATTTGGTTTGATACGGATAACGATGAGACAGCTGGCAATGACACTTGCGTCGAGGATAAGGATTGTGTCGACACCAGCGAGCTCAAGCAAACTTGTTACAGTGTCAAGGAGACTCATAATGGAAAGGAAACCGAATGTCGTAAGGGATTTTACCTGCCATTTTCACATATTTTTAGAATATTGTAAATACGATACGGCTTTGGATCCCTATCTTTGTCCAAATGTCACCAGACCGGAAAATGGTACAGTCAATGTCTGCTGCGATGCCTGTGAAGAACTGGGAATTGCACCAGGATTGAATAAGAGAAGATACGCGGTAATTACTAGCCATTCAAAAACACAAAAATAACTTTAGATCCTAATCTTTACCAACAAAGTAGCGGTGGGAGACTATTACACTGTGGAATGTCCAACTGGACAAGTTTTCAAGGAGACATTAACCCGAGGAAAGAACTTCACCTGTAACAAAGGATACAAATACACGGGACCTGGAGGAGAAAACATCACCTACGTAGAGAATACTTGCATTGATGAGGTGAAAGGCTGTGGAGAATTGATCATCGACGAGTCGACCACAATCTTTAATCAGACTTGTACACCTTTCTTGGGAAATCCTAAGTATTATCCAAGGAATTGTACCCGAGATGTCAAGTGCAAGTACGAAGGATTCCATCCAGAGGAGGGGAAAAATCTCGGATTTGCTTGGAAATCGGTTGAATGTTGGTACAATCCGGCTAATAAGAGCTATTACTGGCATGATTTGTTCCTGAACCAACCTTGGCAGCCGTATAAATGTGTCAATGAATGTATCAATGCGACGGAACCACTGATCAGTGAGAATAAGTCAGTTGTGGTAACAAAGGAGAATGTCACCATGGTTTGCAGTATGTCTTCGCTTCAGGATCTTATTAATTTCAATATTTAGACCTCACAGTTGTTCCCTACATGACCGGTGACTATTATTGTGATAATGAGGGCGACGTGGTCGACGCCAGTTGCAATGGCACTTGCCCTCCGCTGATTGTTGAAGATCCACTGGCAATAGGAAAAGGACCGGTAAGGTAGAAATCGGCGAGATATCCCAATTTCCAGGAACCCATGGTCTACAAAGGATTGGTCATAATCGGAGGCTCTTACCATGTAATCTGTCCGGAAGGAAAATGGTACAATGAGACATGCAACAGTACTCGGATTTACATCTGCGATGACAACGAAACCTACACGTCGGAGAATGAAACAGGACTGCTGGAAGCCATCGACACTTGCGTCGATGTCGACAATTGCACCTGTACTCTGACTGTCGGAGAAGGAGTTGAGATCAATCACAAATATGAAAACTGCCCGGCAAGGGATGACCCCGTCTATGGAATCAGTTGTGCTGTCCAATTGAGATGCAAAAAGGGATATTATCCCGTGGCCACGGGCAAATGGACCCAGGATCAATATTGTAGCAACAAAGAAGAAGGAGATGAAGGAGTCTGGTGGCTATTCGACCCGGATCAAAAGGCACCGACTTTCGGACCTTGCAAGGAGGGATGCATCAGCGAGTTTGAAATGAAGGAGTACACGACTAAAGTCAAGGAGACGACTACCAGAAATGGTATCACTTCAGTTTGCGGTGAGTTGACTTTCCTTTATCATAAAAATCATTTTTAGAAGTGGAATACCTCCATAAAGATCTGATCGACAAAGTCTGCGACAATTCTTCAATCAAACCGACTGGAGAAGTGTCTAGGACTTGTACCAATACTTGTGACCAGTTGATAATGGGACCGGGATTGACATACGTTTATGTTTCTCCCAGTTTCTGGAATGGATTAGTCTTCCTTTGGGATTATTACACAGTCCAATGTCCTCATGGAAAAGTCTGGCCGGAGACCAAGACAGAATGGAAGAAATTTACCTGTAACCAAGATCGAAAATACAACACCTCTTGGGAGACAGGATTAACTATTGCTGAGAATCGATGCGTCGATAAGGAAGAGGAGGTGAGAGGGAGATTCTCCTGAAAAATTAAATTATTCAGAAACAAGGCTGCGGAGAGATTGACATCGACAGTTCTACTGTCATCTTCAACCAGACTTGCACTCCCTTCACAGGCAGTCCCAGTATCTATCCGACCAACTGTACACTTGACATCAAGTGCAAGCACAAGGACTATCGCCCCGTCGAGGAGAAGAACCTGTACTTTAGCTGGCATTCGGTTGAATGTTGGTACAATCCGGTACAGAAGAACTATTACTGGCATGACTTGACCCTGGACACACCCTGGAAGCCGTACAAATGTGTCAATGACTGTATCAATGCAACGGAACCGATGACCAGAGGGAATAACTCGGTTATTGTAACCAAGGAAAATGTCACCATTGTTTGCAGTAAGTTTCTTATTGGTATACACGCAAAAAATTCCAGATATTACCACGGTCAACTACAAGACAGGCCAATATTATTGCAACACTCCGGGCGATGGCGACGTAGTCGACGCCAGCTGCAATGGCACATGTCCTCCGCTGGCTGTCGAAGATCCACTGATTATTGGAAAAGGACCGGTAGGTCTTTATTTGAAACAATGGGATAACAAAACAAAGTCATAACAAAAATGGCAATGTACAGCATTTTCTCAGCGAGGAAGGCGAGGAGTCGGCGATGGTGGCTATCAAACAGGCAGATTAGATGGCCGGCTCGTACCTGAAAATAAAATAATTAGATGATTTGGGTCAAAATGTCCCCCAAATTTTATAGAAACCCGCCCGTTTGCAGGAACCATTGGTCTACAAAAATCTGGTCATCATCGGCGGCTCCTATCATGTCATGTGCCCCGAAGGAAAATGGTACAATGAGACGAATAAAAGCACAAGAGAATACATCTGCGGCGATAATGAAACCTACACGTCGGAGAATGAAACAGGATTACTGGAAGCCATCGACACCTGCGTCGACGTCGGCAATTGCACCTGTACTTTGACTGTGGGAGAAGGCGTCGAGATCAATCACAAATACGAAAATTGCCCGGCAAGAGATAATAACATCTATGGAATCAGTTGTGCTGTTCAATTGAGATGCAAAAAAGGATACCGCCCCGTTGGAAAAATTACCCAAGATCAGTACTGTAGCGATAAGGAAGAAGGAGACGACGGAGACTGGTGGCTATTCAACCCGGATGAAAAAGCCCCGACTTTTGCATGTAAAAAGAACAAAGAAGAATGCATCGGTCAATCGGAAATGATGGAATACGCCAGAAAAGTCACGGAAACGAGAACCCAAATGGGTATCACTGCCGTCTGTGGTAAGTTGATCGCAATAAAATGAATCGACGATCTTTTCAGAGGTGGATTACATCGACATTCTTCTGATCGACGCAATCTGTAACAAGTCTTCCGTCTTTGCGAGTGGTGAAGTTGTCGGATCCAGGAAATGTAACGGCACTTGTAACCCCTTGGAAATGGGCCCTGGAATGACCTACATCCCAATTTCTCCCGAATTCTGGAAGGGATTAGTCTTCTGGCATGACAGTTACAATGTCCAATGTCCAAATGGCAAAGTCTGGCCAGAAACAATGTCCACGGCAAAGGAATTCTTCTGCACACCTAAGGGAACTTACAGTACGAATAATGAGACCGGACTGATGATTGCTCTGGACAAGTGTATCCCGGATAATTGCACGGATACCACGACTGCTCCACCTCCTACGACCCCGTCCATTCCCTGTTGTTCCGATAGATCTCTCCCTCCACCAGAGGGTACCGTATATTACGGATACAATTGCACGCCAGGAAATAATGTCGAAGGATGTCAAATCAGCTACAAATGTGATCATCCAGACTGGTATCCGATCAACGCCCGAGATCAGAAGCTACTGAACCGGACGGCTGTTTGCAATGGAAATATTTGGATCGACCCGACGACTGGTGGAGAATTTGAGGACTTTTTGTGTAAAAAAGGATGCATAAATGACACTTCACAACTCCCGAGGATTACCAGAATCGAGCAACAAGTCCAAATTGGAGATACGACCGTCTGTTGCAGTGAGTTGGCATTCCAGTAATCGACTGACAATCCCATTTTAGATAACACCTACATCGATGGAATAACCAGATTGTATTACTGTAATTACACCAAGTATTTGTCAATCGCCTGCACGGAGACATGTCCAGCGCTGAAGGTAACCCAGCCTCCGATGTCGATCGTCTTCTACCCTGAGAGACGTGTCCCAGAATTGGATCTTATTTTCCGTGGTACAAAGTATACAGTCGCCTGTCCCGCTGGAAAAGTCTTCTCGGGAACCAAGGACAATTACAGGAATTATACCTGCGATCATGATGGAACGTACTATACCCTGACCAAGGGAGGATTGACTGCAGCCGAGACGGATTGCGTCGATGTTGTGAGTTTATTTCTCTTTTTGGTAATTATCAGCAAATTTCAGCCAACAACGACCCCGACATGTTCTCTCACAGCACCTCCAGCTCCTGTCCAAATGTCGAGCGACAATTGCGCCAATGTAAAAGATGGAAACTATGCTGTCAGCTGCGTTGTCTACTTGTCCTGCTCAAAGGGAAATCACCCAACAGCGGTCGAGGATCAAGCCTATCCTAATCGGGCAATTGTCTGTAAGCAACAGACGGACGGAACTGTTGCCTGGGAAAATATTCGAACTGGAAAGGTTGTCACTGACACGTACAGTTGCAAGGTCGGATGCTTGACAACTGCTCCAGCTGATGAAACCATTGCTATCAGTGGAATGAATTGCAGTGAGTTTTTTTATGGAATAAAGAGGTGTCGAGTCGCGGACCTCGACTTCCGCTCGGCACTCGACTCTGGCTTTCAACTGGATCTCAATTGTCTTTTTTAGACGTAACATCAATCCCCATCGGATCGATCGAATACCAATGCGACAGTCCACAAATCCAGCCCAGTGGAATAAAGAAGACGACCTGCAGTCAAGGATGCAAGAATCTTCCTTACATTCAGGATTATATGGAAACCAGTGGACCGGTACTGCCATTTTCTCTAAATTCCAGTCATCCGCCATTTTTAGACAATCCTCTACGACCACGTGACCAAGAATACCAACTATTCCCTCTACTGCCCGCCAGGAATGTACTTCGACACGACGCTTACCATCTATCAAACCTTCGTCTGTCTAGAAGATGGCACCTATATGACCTCTGGAGGGGCAAAATATGTCCCGGGTGGATCTATTGGTAATTGTATCAACCCGCCACCAAGTTCACCAATACCACAAGCTAGTAAGCCGGACTTCAAACTGGGCAAACCTTGTAAGTTATAGGCAATAATCTGGGTGGGGATACGCAGCAGCAGACACCGAATACTTGTGAGTAGACAATAATGGACAAGTGGACAGAGAGAGGGAGAGTCACAGTTAGACAGCCCCGAAATAATTGGGGTTAAAAGAAGGTTGGGTCGCGCCTTTTCCCCGATTTTTGGCGCGCTTGTTAGAGAAAAGATTAGTTGACTAACTCTGGCTGCCTTTCTGTCTAGTTGTGGTTAAAAAGCCGTAATAATATTATATTTTTAGTGGAAAATGTCAGTGTCACGGGTGGTCCTGACCCGAACTACAAGGCTGAGCAAATCGCCCCGCCTACGATAGGCGGCGAGACGGGCACAGAAGTTGATGAAGGTAAGGGATTACAGTAAAGTTTCTCCCCCAAATATTCGTCGTCTGTCCTTTATGTTATCTGTTTTTTTGTTTTCTGTTTACACGCAGATACATGTTATTCATTATTCATGGATACAAAGGCAAAAGAGAAAAACACTGGGAATTATTTGGACAAGTGATGGAATTAGGTGAGGAACGGAATCAGCGGTGATAAGCAACGGAGTCGAACCTCAGCATTTTAGTAGAGGCGTTTTTCGAAGCTGAAAACGGCAAATTCTTTTAAGATTAGGGAGATGGCGAGATCCCCCTTTTGAATCGAAGATTGTGAGAGGATCATGCGATGTGCGGCACAAGTCAACTACACTCAGGCTCACCCCTTTTCGACACATTTTGCGTGGTATTCAATTCAACCCCTTCGATTCTGAACGACAAGGAAATATTTTAGGGACAGAGACTGGACAGGATAGATGGAGGAGAAGTTAGTTGGAGAAAGCTAGCAAGAAAGACGAGAACTTACGAATGAAGAGAATGGACGCCGCCTTCGACTTGGGCATTGGTGGAACGCAACTCGAAACGAACTTCACCGTTGGCGACTTTGTTACTGAAAATTGGCAATAAAATCTTTTTTTTATTCTCTCGACTTACTGAAGCTCATAAAGAGAACGAATGCCAATGTCCTGGAATCCATGCTGGACGCCTCGAACCAAATAGGGCAGGAACTTGTGGCAACTACCGCGATCCTTCATTGTGGCCGAAACTCCTTGAGCCACCTTGATCTGATCCGACTCACTAAAATCTCATATTTCCTGTAAATTTTCGCCTCTTACGCAGTGAAATATCGATCCTGACTAGATGCGTGAGCTTCCATGGCGTCGAGGCTTCCCATTCCACGATATTTCTTGACTCGGACACCTCCCGGACCCCAGAAATATTCTCCAGGAGCTTCGGTGGTGGCAGCGAGGAGTCCTCCCATCATAACGGCGCTGGCTCCCAGGGCAATGGCCTTGGTAATGTAGCCGACATCACGGATTCCACCATCGGCAACGACGGGAATGCCGAATTGACGGGCATAGCTGGCGACGCTGTGGACAGCGGAACCTTGGGCACGGCCGACGGCCATCACTGGAAAATGTCAATTTTTATAGAAAAAAAAGAACTTTTACCGTCTTGGGTAATGCAAATGCTGCCGGATCCCATGCCGATACGGAGACCGTCGGCGCCGGCGTCGATCAGGCACTTGGCCTGTTGGCGGGTGACCACTGAAATTAGAATTCTTTGCCGTCTAACGGTGGCTGTTAGTTGTCTAATTGCGGCCTTTTGCCCGTCTGGCTTACCATTTCCAGCAATGACATCAATTCCCTTGAAATTTGTCTTGATATATTTCAACATTTCAATTTGATAGGTCGAACTGCCATTGGAAGAATCCTGGGTCAATTTTGATGAGGATTTCTTGTCGACTTACGATGACAATAATGTCGACCCCGGCTTCAGCCAAGAGTTTGATATTTTCTTTGCTCTCTTCGCGGGTATTCACAGCCGCGCCACAGAGAAGCCTTCCATTTGCGTCGTAGGAAGCCGAGGGATAATCACGAGCCTGGCAAAATATTTCAATTTTAAGAGGAAATTACCTTGAGGAGATCAGAACGACAGAAAAGGGCGACCAAATCTCCATTTTTATTGACAATTGGCAATTTACCCAGACGATGCTTCATCAGCAGCTTGTAATTGGTTTCCTTCTCGTCCTCAATGAAACCAACGACGAGTTCATTGACGGCGACCATAATCTGAATATTTTTTTTTGTTTTTTTTTCTAGTATTCAGTCCAAAAAAATTTAAAAATTGTAACCCTTTTCAGCTACCGTCAATAAATTGACAGCGTCGAACGTCAAAGGGTGTATTCCTTTTTCTGAAGTTCTAGGGATCCATGGCAAGATGGCCAATGGTCCTGACAACTTCAGATATTTGGGAGAATGGCAAATGCGTGGTTATATAGCGACAAGGCGACTGTCTGCCGAGAATTTACGGGGGCGAGTGCCATTAGATGTCCTTCCCTTCTTTTCTAGCAATTTACTTCTATTTTTAATAGTTCTAGAGCAAAAAATGCCTAGAAGAGATAGTAATTCCATCAAAAAATGAAAACGAAACATCTCTCTAAAATTCGCAGAGAATTTACGAGTAGACGCGCAACTCGCCATCCCAAAAAGTCATTTTTTTTTGTAGTCGCTTGCTCTCTTTATCTTTTGCATTGCTAATCATTTTTTCATGATATTTTCTTATTCCTTTGTCTAAAAATGTCTAGAAAACTCACATCAGTAATAGGAATTAGCTTCTGCTTCTCGGAATTGGTTTCGATAAAATCAAAATCACGAGAAGTAATCATCCCAATCAATTTTGATCCAACTTTGCCAGTTTCAGTAATTGGTGCACCGGTATAACCAAATTTCTTCTTGATTTGCATCATATCATAAACAGTATCAGTCGGTTTCAAGCAATGCGGTTGCATGACATATCCTTGCTTGAATCTCTTGACTTTTGATACCTCAGCAGCTTGTTCTTCTGGTTTTGCAAAATTTCCATGAATCATTCCAACTCCTCCATAAAGCTAAACGTTTTTTATTACTTTTTGTTGAGGATTTTTTGTTCTTACCGCCATGACAATGGCCATTCCACTTTCAGTAACCGTATCCATGGGAGAAGAGACCAACGGGGCTTTGATTTTAATATTTTTTGTGATATTTGTTTCGAGATCAACAGCATGTACGGGGAAATCGATAAATCCGGGAAGAATATTGAAATCACTAAATTATTTTACATTTTTTGTTGTAGTTTTTATAGAAAATTACTTGTAAGTGATGCCATTTTGATGAGCCATCAGCTGATCAACAGATTCGCCATCAACTAGGCTCGGATCAAAGTGAGAAGACATTTTTTGAGATCTGGAAGAGAGGAAATATGGAGGAGAGAATATAAACGAGCGTGGTCTTCACGTGGTCAAGCCAAGATAAAAACAGTTGCCTCGCGTAAATGTGACAGCAAAATGTTGCAAAAGTAGGCAGCTATTTTTATCTTTCCCTTTAGGAAATAAAAGAGAATGAATGAACGAAGTCTAGACATATTTTAGAAGTCGAAAATAATTTGATAATTCATAGGATTGCATGTAACACGCAAGGGAGAACGCGGATAGAGGAACAAGAGATGACCTAGGCGATAGCCCTGTATTTTTCCACGAAAATACTTTGCAAAACGACGAGGCTGCAAATGATATTTATTTGCGAGAGGAAAGACCATGTGAGCCATCTTCCTCATACCCGTAAACATGGCTATCTGCAAAAGAAATGGGTTGATTCGATAAATTGATTATAAAAGGGCGAGAAATTGCGATTTACTATTTCATTTTGCTAATTATTTATATAAAACAATAATTCTTTTATTTGTTTCTAATCAAAAATGTCTAGTTTTCAAGTAGGAATTTGTTTTAAAAAATGAAACAAACGACTGAACCAAGGGCTTTTATCCTCTGCCGCCTTTGATGACCAATATTGCGTGGTACTGTTCTCCAAAAATACAAGCAAAAGTGTAATGTCCTCCCCGTTCAAATGTGCCATGTCTAGACAAATATTTTTGACCTCAAGAAGAAGGAAATAAAAGCGGAAGGAAATAGGTGAAAAGTGCACGGGACAAAAAAAAAGATATCTCTGTATACAGAGGGCGGAGGAAAAGTTGAGATCGATCGATGTCGGATCATAAAGGGCAATATGAGGGTAGACAGTCTGGGGGCATAGCGATGACAGCTGGGAACACGACGAGGAAAGAGATAGATAGACACTCGCCGTGGAGGGTAGCCGAGGCAACCAATGCGGATTGCAGATTAGCAAATAACGGAACCAGCCAAAATATCTAATATTGAGGAAATATTAACAAGCAAAAGATTTATTATTACAAAACAAAATAAATATAATAGTACCCATAAAAATAAATAAACAATGAGAAAGATAATATTTAAACAATTATCGGTAAATATAAATTTCCCGAAAAGCGAGACCGCTGGTAAGTGGACTACAATGAACTGAGAAGAAATACCTTAGACAAACTAATGAGCATGAAGAGAATCGGCAATACGTTCGGCGCGTTTACGAGCTTCGACAATCTTCTCACCAAATTTAGCGTCTTCTGGACAGCTCTTGGACTTGGATTTAAGTTGAGCAGCTATATGTTGATCTACAGAGTCGAAAAGTGCCTTGTCGTATTTTAAAAGCTCGCCAGCCTAAAAAGAAAAGATGAAAATAGCGAAGTAATTGACCACAAACCTTGTCAGCAGCATCAGCAAATTCCTCCTTCATTGAAGCAATCAAATCGGAAACAGCTTGATGTACTGCAGTTCTTCCGTTCTCCAAAGCTTTCTTGGCAGCATTCAGAGCTGTTTCATCACGGTTCTCTTTGAATGCAGTTACTTCATCGACAAAGTTGCAGTAAAGCTTCGATTTACGAGATGCAAGTGAATCCAGCTGTCGGGCAATGTTAGACAGCTTCTCAGCGGCTTTAGCTGCTGGATCCTAAACATCACGAAAATAAAAAAAATACAGACAATGACTTACGGATGCAAGAGAAAAGTCGAACCGTACGTAGATAATAACAAAGAAGAAGATCAGGAAGTAGAAAATACAGGCCAGCAGAGGCTCTCTCAACAGATTCACTGAGTCAAAATCGTAAGTAACCTAAAAATGAACATATTTACAATGAGCATGAGCAACTTACGGAGAATGTTTGAATGTGCTCGGAAACCAAATTGTCCTTTTGAAGAACAACAACAAAGCGGCCAATAGTATCAAGATAAGATGGCTGAATTTCATCCGGACGACGATCCATAGTGTAAGGAGTATTGACTTTGACATTCCTGAAAGCAAATTTGAAAATAGAAAATTATAGAAAAAAATACTTGACATATTCAGGTAGGATGACTTTAGTAGTAAGCTTCTCGACGACAATGTTGTCAAAAATATGATCCAGCACTCTCATCTTCAAGGCGTAGTTATTTCCGTGGTTGTAAAGATATTCATACGATGGAACATTGTATCCAATAACATACGAAGTACGCCATCCACCAAAAAGAGGGAATCTAAACAAAACTGATTATAAACTAGACGTATCCAAATGTACCTTGGAGTAATAGTAACGTCAACAGAATTCTGACGTACACGGACTGCTGAAGTAGAAATATTTCCGATTTCATCGCGGTAGTAAATATCTTTAGCAGAAGCTGGAAGAACAGTCTAAATATTGCAACATTATGCATATCGATGGAAATGCTCACAGTAAAATGTTGAAGATGATGACGCTGTGCTTGACCTCTTCTGTCGGAAGAATGATCCAGACGCGAGAAAGTTCCTTTCAATTTAGCTCCAACATTTTCCAATTCAATATAATCTTCTACAGCAATATTTCCACCCCAGTGAGAGATTTCAATCCTGCGTTCAACTACTTTCGCAATTACAAAGGGAAAATTGCATTCGTAGTGAAGCTGAGCATATTCCTAAGTCAAACAATTAATCCAATCAATATTTCCATTACAGATGCAAAAGCAGGCTGATTGTTGAATGGTCCGTAGCTTGTTTTTCCTTCAATAAGTTTGTCCTGTACTTTGATGGTGGTCTTCTCTTTAGTAACTGGATAGGGCGATCCGAAATGGATATTTAGCTTAGCCTTGATAAATCTAGAAATAATAAAAAAAGACATGGCAATCATGAAGTGACATACTGAGGCTTAGTCTGAGCTACAGCTTCTGGATGAGCTGTCAAAAATCCAGTAATGCGATATTCAATCTTCAATTTAATTTGTGCACCTTTAGCAATTGCCTTGGAAAGATCAACTTGGTAAAGCTGAAAACAGATGTAAAACAATAATGAAAAATCAAACCTGGAATCCTTTTTCGCTATTCTGCTTCGTATATTTTAGCTTTCCCTTTTGAGAATCTTCGCGAATCACAAGATAAGATAGATGTTCATTTTCATCAGCCGGTATAGCCAAAATGACTTTGTTCTGTTCTTTAGCATCAACATTCTCAAATGCAACTACGGCGGAAGTTTTGATAATCTGAACTCATAGTACAATAAGTTACATTTTCTATTCTTACCTGAGTGGTAAGGTCAATCGTCCGTTCGGCGTCAAGAACTTTCCACTCTCCAGCGCCAAAACAATAAGAAAATGAAGATATTAGGAAGGCAAGGAATATTACCCGCATTCTGAAAAATAAACAAATATTAATTGTGTTGAAAAATGATAAAAGAAAGAAACAGAGCATATTGCATTTCGACAAATTAATCTTCTCAAGTTTCTTTGATAAGTGCACATGGTGATTGTTATTTTTGTTATGAAAAACAAGTACAAAAACAACAGCAAATGTGAGAACTACTGCAGTAATTGAAAGTAAGAGAGAAGTTCAAATCCACGTCGCAAATGCGGGCTTGAATGGGCGCGTTGTAGGACCCTCGATGATGACCAGTCCTTTAACTTTCAAAAATGCTGATTTTTGCCAGTGTTTTCTTTATTTCTCTTTTCACTGCTCCTAAATTTATCTGATCTTTTTTCTGTTTGTCATTGTTTGCAAAGTAGTTGCAGAAGCCTTTTGCATGAAATTGTAATAGCGCACGTATGTAATGTTAGCTGCAAGGGATTTAATTTACAATGATGATTTCAAAATTTTGTCATTCTTTATTCTTTCGTTTTTTCTCATTGCTCATTTATATTTTTTGTTTAGATGGTAGAAGCACTGAAGGAACAAACTGAACCACCAAAGCCGGTGGATGAAAAGAAGAAAGGAAAAGATGACAAAGATAAAGAGAAGAAGAATGAGATGAGTGAAGAAGACAAGAAGCTAGAAGCCGATCTCAATATGCTGGTTGAACGGCTTTCGGTAGGTTTCTATCTACTTACATTCATTGCAATGTTCAGGAAAGTGATGCGTCTTTATACCTTCCCTCTCTGGAAACTATGCGCACGTTGATTCGCGCTTCCACAACTTCAATGACGTCTGTACCTAAACCGTTGAAATTCATGCGACCTCATTACGCCAAGATGAAGGAAATTTATAACAAGATGGCAGAAGGAGACATAAAGGTTGCGGTTCATTTAGCATTTGAGCATCTTCTGTTTAGAGATTGTGTGCTGATATAATTTCAGTACTAGCCATGTGCTCTGATGAGAAAACGGATTGCATTAACTATAGACTTCAAGGAAAGCGAGAACCCATAGGAGATTGGGGACATGAATACGTCCGTCATTTGGCTACAGAAATGTCAGAAGAATGGAAGGCATCTGCTGAACCCACCGATAAAAATAAACAACGCCGGGTAGAGCTTCTTGCCATGGCGAAAGAGATTATTGCTGACAATATGAAGCATAATGCTGAGGTTTGTTGATATCACATTAGTTTTTAATTGGTCTATTTTTAGGTTGAAGCTTGCGACCTCCTTATCGAAATTGAACGGCTCGATTTACTTCTCGATAATGTTCACGAAGCTGATCATCAGCGTGTTTGTCTCTATCTACTAAGTTGTGCTCCTTTGACGCCGGATCCGGACAATGCGAACTTAATCAGAACGGCGAAAAATATTTACCTCAAGTTTAAGAAGTATTTGGATGCAGTACGATGTGCAATCATATTAAATGAAACGGAAGAGATCAAGAAGATTTTCAGAGAGACTCCAGATGCGTAAGTAATTTCATAACTCTTTAATTATTTATTTTCAGTCTGCTTCAAAAACAAATGGCCATTCTTCTCGGACGACATCAAATCTTCCTCGAGTTTGAGAATCATCCAAATGGAAAACTTCTTGGAGAGCTGAATTCTAATGCTCATTTGTATGAATACTTCCACTCATTAGCCAGAGAATTGGATATTATGGAGCCGAAAACTCCTGATCAAATTTACAAAAGTCATCTGGAGCAAAATCGTAATAGTTCTGAAATAGGTTTATTTACAATTTATAGGACCTTTTGGTAATTCCAATGCTCCAGACTCGGCCCGAATGAATTTGGCAGCAGCCTTCGTCAATGGCTTTGTCAATTGTGGCTTCAGTGTAGATAAAATGATGGCAGAAACTGAAGACGCTAACAGATGGTTCTATAAAAACAAGGAATATGGTAACATTGCAATATCTTGGTACTTGAATTCTATATTTAGGAATGTTATCCGCTGCTGCGTCCCAAGGACTAATTTGGAGATGGGATATCGATAGCGGTTTAGCTCAGTGTGACCGTTTCCTTTACGTTCCCGATGATTACATCAAAGCTGGCTCGCTCCTAGCAATTGGAATCATTTCTTCTGGAATTCAAGATCAGTGTGATCCTGCATCAGCTCTTCTACTTGACCATGTCCATTCTGAGCGGTATGTCTGTTTGCTTTTGGATTTATTCTATTCTTTTTAGAGCGGTAATGCGTGTTGGCTCTGTACTTGGTCTTGGACTTGCCTATGCTAATTCGAAGCGTGATACTGTTGTGAAAAACGAGGATGGCGGTGTGATCCATGAACTGAAGAAAGTATTAGTTGATAACAAGCCCTCTGCAACGGCTGAAGTCAAAGGATTGACCGGCCTTGCTCTTGGTCTTATTATGGTCGGAACAGGAGACCATACAGTCGCCATGGAGATGCTCCAAACTTTGATGGAACGTAATGAGACTGAATTAGCCGATCCTAACATGCGGTTCTTGGCTCTCGGCATAGCTCTCATTTTCTTAGGTTGGTTTCCCTCTCCTAAATTTAAAGAACTTGCACTTTTAAACTAGGGCCGTGACTTAACTATTAAGGAGTGACGCCCTTTGATATTTCTTGAAGAGTTGTGTAAAATAATATAACATGATAAAAACCTAATAAGGTCTATGATTGCCCTCGATGTTTTATGTGAATAGTAATGATTCACTGTTGATGATTACCATGATCTAATTGTGTAGCCATCGCGAAATTACCGCAGTTTAAAACAACTTGTACAATATATTGTATGATTATGTTATGCTCAAAGAGCTCTGTCAAATGGTACCACTCACTCCGTAAAGTCACGATCCTAATTCTAAAGCGGCATTAATTTTTTTATTTGCAGGAACACAAGAGAAGAGTGAAGTATTTGTCGAAACTATACGCTCCCTGCCAGATCCTTTCGGAGCCATGATGTCCACTCTTGTCGATGTATGTGCTTATGCTGGAACTGGCCATGTTCTTAAAATACAAAAGCTTCTTCATTTGTGCTCTGAACATTATGAAACGGAAGAGAAGAAGAAGAGCAAGAAGGATAAGAAGACCAAGGAAAAAGAAAAGAAAGAGGAACCTCCCAAAGAGCCAGGAAAGCCTGATCTTTCTAGTCAGCAAGCTGTTGCTGTTCTTGGTATTGCTCTTATCGCTATGGGAGAAGAAGTCGGATCACAGGTGTCTATTATTTTGTTCCATTTTTTAATTCTAATCCTAGATGGCTTTACGTATGTTTGGACATTTGATCCGTTATGGAGAACCTGTTATCCGCCGTGCTGTTCCTTTGGCATTGGCTCTCATCTCCGTTTCTAATCCTCAACTAAATATTATGGAAACGTTGAGTAAATTCTCTCATGATGCAGATGCAGATACTGCTCATAATGCTATCTTTGCCATGGGATTGGTATGTTTAATAGTGTATTCCTTTACAATTTTCTGTAGGTTGGTGCTGGCACAAACAATGCCCGTCTTGTAGCTATGCTAAGACAGTTGGCTAGCTATCATCATAAGGATCAAGTGTCCCTGATGTTGGTGCGTATTGCTCAAGGATTGACACATTTGGGAAAAGGAACAATGACGATGAACCCTTGGCATTCCGATCGACAGCTACTTTGTCCTAGCGCTGTCGCGTCTTTGTTAACTATTTGCTTTGCCTTCCTTGATGCTAACAATTCTGTAAGTTATTTTATCTACTTTATCAACACGATGCTTTCAGGTTCTAAATAATCGTCAACATTATCTTCTTTATACATTAGTCTTAGCTATGCAACCCAGAATGTTAACTACACTTTGTGAAGATGAATTGAATCCTGGACAATTGAAACAGGTAAGATTTTGATGATTTGATAATTCATTTTTCAAATAGGTTGCTGTTACTGTACGAGTTGGTCAAGCAGTAGATGTTGTTGCACAAGCAGGAAAGCCCAAGACAATTACTGGATTCCAAACACATACTACTCCTGTTCTTTTGGCTTATGGAGAACGTGCCGAATTAGCTAATGAAGAATGTAAGTTCACTTTATAAATGTTTCACTGCCTCTCTTTTAGATATCGCAATGACTCCCTATTTGGAAGGACTAGTAATTTTGAAGAAAAATCCCGAATATGAAGCTACAGTTACGACTACGAAGAAATAGAAGATAAACCCTGGTGCGTCCTTTAAAACGGTGTAACATGTAATTATTTATTTATCTTTTAAGTCTTCATGCTTCTTTTGTGTGATACTCATGTCGTATTTCAAGTAAATTTTTTTATAGATTATTTTTTGTTTATTCTATAGAATATTCTGAATTATTACCGTTAGTTTACTCCGATGAACGATATCAAGATGATAGCTGATAATCAACAGTAGTAGATGAATAGAAAGTAATAAATACTAGCAATAGAAGGAGATAAAAGAAATGAGGATATGAACTTGAAGGATAGTGTATGGAAAAGCGTGTCAAAAGGAGAATTTACACGTGACATATTTATTCGAAATCGTTGATTTATTTGCGATCAGCGCAAAGTCTTCCCTCTGCAGCGAAGCGGGCAAAGAAATTGAGTCCCTTGGGTACGATGGCTTCGGTAAAGCCAAAGCACATGTTGTGAAGAACACGGGGAAGGGAGGAGCAGACGGTATCATGGACAGCGGCGATGGCATTGACACGAAGGCGGGCATCGGTTCCAACACGTTGAGCAATGAAAGACTGGATACTGGCACAATTCTGCATGGCTAGAGTCTTCTGCTCATAGGTGGAGATTGAATTCAAAGCAGCGACTGAAAATGGGGAATATTTTTGTGGGAAAAAATGTCATACTGGAAGAAGAATCGCAGTGGTGGTGCTTAGTGCAATATCCTTCTCCGCTGAATTGACGGAATGTCATGTAGAGGACGGTCGGCAAGTACATCGAGAGGAAATCCTCGCAAGATGGGGTGAAGTTCTTGGGGAGGATACCCTGGCAGGCGAGTTTCTGAATATCAGCGGCGATGGAATTCTAAAAAATTGGAGGTAATAAGACAAAAGAAGGGGAGTACTCTGTCCTCCTCGCAAAGAGCCAAGAATCCGTCGACTTCGACCTTGCAATCGAGACAACTGGCCAGAACCTCGGCTCCCTTACTGGTTTTGACAGTCTTAGCCTCTCTCCAGAATTCAAGGATAGGATGGTCGCCTGTCTTGCTGGGGAGCATTTCCTAAAAAGGGGAGAAATATCAAAGAGTCGGGAGGATAAAGGACAAAAGCTGGGAGAAGTGTCTTTATTTCAAATAATTATGCACAGAGGGATAATAGACAGAAAAACATTTAAAGGACACGTCTGAAGCAAGGGAATAGAGACATTTACAAGCGGGATAGCCAGCCGACGAATCCTACCATCTTGGTACGGCCGGTACGAGAAGCACAGAAGCCGAGATCAGCGCAAGCCTGAAATTATTCGATTTATTGGGGAAAATGAGAAAGCGGACTGACCCTCTTGGTGTCCTGGAGGATGACATCGAGCTCTTGGAAGAATTCAGGAAGGAATTGCTCGACGAGCATGTCACACATTCCACGGTAGCTGCCAGCATGGACGCAGACTTCTTGGCTGAGGAAGTCACGGATCTCCTTCTGCTTTTCCTTGTCGTCGACGAGCTTCTTGACTTCGCGGGCGGCCATTTGGCATTCATCACAGACCAGATCCTTCTGAAAATCGAGGTTTTCTATTGGAGTGTATGGTAAATCCCCCGATTTTATTAAAAATTCGGAATCAGCATCAAAAACTGGTTAGGATGAGTGCATTTTCTAGCAGCTAGCCCCTGGTCGACGAGAGGAAATCGACTAGACGTCGACTCTTCCGACCTGTCGACGCCCGTCATCCTCCTCCCATTTCCCGTCAACTCACCAATCCTTCGACCTTATCGATGTTCTTCTTCAAGTAAAGCATTCCAATGCGACGGAAAGCATCAAGTTTGTTGTTGCTGCACATATGGAAGCTCTTGCAGACACGCTTAGCATCCTTCAGGTAAGGTTCCAACTTCTTGATGAGGGTGTCCAAATTGGCGACGAAGACGCGGCACTCGTCGACATAGCTGGTCTCATGGCAGAGGACATTGAGCAACATCTTCAGCTCACGCATCTTGGCCTCATCATGGGCAGCATCGACAAAGCGCTTGACCAGGGACTGGCACTCGTCGCAGGTGGAGCCGACGGCGGTGACATCAGCGGCAACGACGCGATTCTCCTGGATCATGACATCTTTGTCGGCCAAAACGGCACCAGCCAGTAAACCGACGACCAGCAGCAACTTCATCTAGAAAAATTTGATTTGAATTGTAGGAAAAATCAATTAAGAGAGAGAGAGAGAGAGAGGAAAGCGGGATAGAAAACACGAGACAGACAACTGCTGGGGCTGACCCGTGGTAGCCGGCACGGGACCACCGAGAGATATGTCCGACGTGAGGAGGGAGAATTGGAGGAGGAGTCTAGCAAAGCGAAAACTGTAAATCATTTATCAGAGGGTGATTTCATCACTGGGGAGGAAAGCGAAGGGTCGAGGATGGGTGGCCAGATGGATCCTTGAGAAATTTAGCCATATTTCTAAGGAAAAAGCGCCCTCCAATTGATTTTTTGGACGGATTGTCATTTCAAACAAAATACTAAAAATTCATCGGTTCTAGAGAGGTACCCTGACAGTAAAGGCCAGGAACACATACAGCAGGTAGAGTTCCTCCTGAGGGAGTCAACTAATACCGGCGGTGATAATGGAACAATGGGAAGGAATGACAATTTGGAAAGAGCAAAACTAGACTGCAGAAATGGAAGGCATCTAGGGTTTGTGAGTACCCCTTTTCGACTGCCGATCACAGAAGAATTCCAGCTAGTGTCCCGTCTCTTCTTGGAGAAGAACTACGACTCGACTTCGCGAAAACCCACAAGAAGTTGGGGTAAGTTTGAAAAATTAGAGAACCGGAGAGAAAGGCTGACATCTCGAAGAAAGAAGAAAAGAACCATGATATCTACTGGAGCTGATAAGAGACAGGGGAGCTCAGAATTGATGGTAATCGCTTCTGGAAAGAAAGAAAAAGAGAGGAGAGGAGGACAGCTGCCGGAGGAGGACAAAAACGGTAGACAGCTGTGGTCGACGGCTGGTCGAAAACCAAGCCATCGACATTGTCGACTCGATAACCAGACAGAAGGATAACCTCTGATGGTTATTTCAAGATCTGAACTGGAACGGGATGCTTGTCACATATTTTGTAATATGGGGTGATGGAGACGATGACCAGGAACGCGAAGAGACAGCTGTTGGTTGATAGATTCTTTGCTCTCGTGATACTCTTGGTTGTTTACTGATTTCTGATATAAACAGGCGATGATGAAAAAGGTGAAATATCCTCTTGTTTTCGAAGAAGATTCGAATATGCGGGAAGATGGCCAGCTGCAGCTGCTGATAAATGACTGAACTATGGACAAGTGATGGCGATATCTCCGGGTTGAAAACAAAATTAAGGGAAAAAGACGAGCTGCCATTTAGAGACAATCGAACAGTGAGAAAAGCAAGGTCGATGAGCCAACTAGATTACAACGGAAGGAGACAGGAAGTAAGGGGCATCTCAACCTGTCAACAGAGCTAAAATACCTCGTCGAGAGCAAAAGAATAGCCCTGTAGTCACATGAACAAAGTTCAACTTTGAATTATCATGAATTCCGGGGTGATATTCGGTTATCAGGCGGAGAAAAAGAGAAGAAGACACAAGCTAGAGCCGGTAGCGGGCAAACAAGACCGAAAAGATCCGGAAATTACTGTAATTTTTAGACAACTGGATGTCGACGTCGAGGACCGGGATACCATGAAGTAGACCGAGGACCAAGAAGTAGACCCCCTACTTTGGAAATGACCTCTGTTTTCCTGTGATGATTTCCAAAACCTTGTGCCCCCCTTCTGCTCTTCCCTTGTCCCGGGCCTTCTCCTCTCTTATCAACACGTGGAGCTGACGAGCGAGCTTTTGTCTGATTTATGCCCCGTCCACTTATTGACTGCTGCCTAGAAGACCAAAGTGTTGCTTTGATGGATCAAAAAAGCGGAACTTTGATCACCTTTCTTGGATTGCAAGATGAGAGAAGAGAGGTGGAGACTGTCGACATTTTGATCTCCCGTCGGACTTCTAATCTTGGACAAGCTACCGGCGGGCTTTTAGACTTTCTGAAGGCTAGAGAACAAGAAAACGATGACTCTTTCGACCTTCCGACCATGAGAATGGTTTTTCGGGCAAGTTGAGATCCTATCTGGGTGACTAGCAGAGCGGGGGGAGCAACAGGGTCAACGACTCCTTCGACTGGGAAGAAGACACTGGAAAGAAACTATTTTTATTAGAGATCTTTACACACTAGCTCCTTTAAATTTCTCCTTCCATTTTCATAAAAGGTTCTAAATAATTGGCGATGCAATAGGGATGATCGACATTGAGAAGGAAAACGGTCCTCTTGCCACTTGTTGTCACTTGAATTGCGGCGTATCTCTCGTCCCGTACTAGTCGACTCCAAATATTGTAGAATTTTTCTTCGACTATTTCACGATGATTCAAACCCAACACAGGGAACTAAAGAAGTTCAGCAAAAATTTTGGAAAAAGCTTACGATGACGGATATCTGACAAATGGTCATGTTCATGCTATCGAAGAATCCTCCCTTAGCTGTCAAAGGCATAATCTCGTAAGGAATCTCGTGAACCATTAAATAATCGACCAATGTTCTAGAATACAGCAATTTTCCTCTAAAAGGGAGATGCCTACAAGTTTAGTTTCTCAAAGACGGCTTCCACATCACCGGAGATTACTTCAGTACGGGATTTTATTGTTAAAATCGATGGAATCCATTCTTTTTGACAGTCATCAGCATAGATTATCGTGCAATTTCCAAGATCCGTTATGGTAGAACCAATAAGAACTTGGGAACCCTGGAACAATTCCAATTTTCTGAAGAAGTCGAGGCGATGTCGACTTTGTCATGCGGCCTTTAAAAAAATTCGCAGTTTCTCTACATTAAAACCGAAAATAGCTTATTTTGTAGCGCAGAATCTCGGTTATTTTTTGATACCAAACATGTGTTACTTCACAGTAAAAATCGTTAAAAAATTAGCAGGTTGTCGACAGGTGCAGCGAGAAAGAAGGAAATCTTACCTCTCCTGAGGATAGTCGTTTAATTGTCTTCTTATCGATGCCATTTTCAATTAAAAGTACTGTTCGACCATTTCTCTAAAAAGCAGACATTCAGACAGTTCGAATGACTCACAGCTGTTCCATTTTTATAAATATGATACTGAAGATCGCCATCCGGTCGAGGGAGAGGATAAGTTTCGACCCGGTGCATAAGACTCATCCACCTACATTCGCTTGTCATCGGTTCGAGCCATTGATACAACTGAAAACACTTAATTTTCTGAAGGAAATCGACCTCTTACCCAAGCTCCCGAGTACCAGGCTCGTCTCCTATAACACCGACGCCATTCTCCGATTGTCCTCCTTGAATACTCGGAGATTTCATCCTGCCACCTTTCATGTTCAAATTTGACCGTATTTAATCGAAAATAAAGGAAAATCAAGACGACAATAGTCAGAAGAATTGTGAATTTAGCAATATTCTAAAAATGGACATCAGTTGAAAATAAGAAGAAAACCTACAGCGGAGATGGCCATCGCCTGCAATGGCTAAGCTAATCAAGCACTCCGTTATTTGATCTTGGAATAAGCAGAGCGAGAACAGATCAAAAGGACAACAGGCACTCTTCTGAACTACGGAAATCATGGCGATATTTCTCTCATTCTTATATGATTAGGAAACGAAGATCGAGTAGCCAAGGAAAAAGCAGACGGCTACGGCGGGGATATGCGGTACTGGCAACATCAAACAAGTAATTGCTGAAAAGCTTTTTATACCATTGGAATCAGCTCGTTGGGAGGAGCAAGTAGGTATGCTTGGTTTCTCAATAGCTCCACAGGTTTGGATTATATGGTAACCTTGACTTCCCAAACAAAAACTTTGGAAAAAAATCATCAGGATAGGAAAAAGAGCTATTTTGGCCCATAGAATCCTGAAAATACGCCATTCATAACTTATTTTCTGCCGGTCACACAGATTCTGAGGCTGATAACAGGGATAAGTTTGTCTTCTCAAAATTTGGCGATCAACGTGTTGAGGGAAAAAGCGATGTCTACCGCAGTCGACATCCGAAAGCAATGCTTTCACTCACAAGCGTTCGACTACGCTTTGATATTTCTGCGTTGAGAATTGTCCTCTCACATTCTTCATTCTAGAAACATTTCTTTGCCCAGAATGGTTCTCCTTCCTCTCCTCCTTTTACCCGCCTTTGCCGTCTCCGTCCGTTTAAATGCTGTAAGTTTGCCTGGCATATATTTTAATGATTTTCTGTCTAGTGTGGTTCCGATGTGACTGATTATGACAACTATCTGGATGTGTCTGCTGATATCCCGATTGAGCTGGTAGCTGACATGGCTCTTGGCGGTTCCAATTCAAATGATATCTATTCTGACCCTTCTCAGGGTTATTTTAATGTTCATCATAATTGTAAGTTTCTTGCCAATTTCCTGAACTTTTCCTCTAGACGGTTATATTGGAAATTGGACGAAAACATCGGATGACGTCCGGTCCCGGGAAATTTACAGTCATGCGAAGAGTGAGGTTACCATTATTATTCATCAAGAACAGGTGGGAATTGGCGATTTTAACAAAAAAAATATTTAGACTGTCAACGATGCCAAGAAATTGGTAGAGGTCGTGGCTACCATGAACATGGTAAATCCCGGAATTATTGGGCAGCCCGCAATTCTTGACGATCTTGAGATCATCGTAAGCCATTGGGAATTCCATAAATTGAGATTTTTAGACTCGGACTTGTGTATCTCCTGGTACTCGGTATGAAACCGATATACATCTCACCTTGTCCGGAGATGGCCGAGGTAAGAATTACGACAATTTGGTACGACAACTTTTTAGAAAATGTTAAAAGTAAAATGACCGTAATTTATAATCGTCTGGGAGAAACCTTGAAAAAGATGGAGATTTATCGACAAAGCTATCAACGGAACTTCGAATTTATAGAGACCAGGTATCACAAAAATATGCGCAATTTATCGTAAGATAACAAATTTCAGTACAATAGCCAAGTGAAATTTCCGAAGCTACCCCATGTTACTTCGATTTCAACAATGACTCCGCTCCGTTGCATGCGATTCCCCATGCTTTGGACATCTTAATCGCCGTCTACTTTTATGTAAAAATGTAGTAGTGAATAAATCTGTCCATTCCCCACAACCTTCGTTCATAAAAATCTTGGAAAAAATCAAAAAATGTTTATTACCAGAAATATGGCATGGCAAAAATGGTAAGGCACACACGCGTAAAATTAGACAGGCAAATATTGACAAAATAAAACAAAGTATTAAGCAGACTTGTGAGATTTTAAGAAGACGAAGAAGATACCGCAGGAAGGCTCATCACCACATTCTTTATAATGTTCTTGATCTCACCACGCTTCTTTCCAAGATCCATATTCGGGAAAACAAGGGCGACTTCTTCGATCACTTGCTTAGTTGTAAGCTACAAGAAAATAATTAAGAATTAGAAGAATACCAAACCTTATTAAGATCAGCATCCTTGATTATATCACTGCAAGCTTTCTTCAATTCTTCCATAGTTGGATCATTGTTTTCGCCATCGGAATTATCTTCAACATTTTGTTGAGAACCTTGAGAAGTGTCCATATCATTCGAGTCGCCACCAGCAAAGCTACGACCACGTCCAGCGTTCTGAAATAAATGAACATTATAAAATCAAGAAAACGACGGATGTTAATTTAAGTTAAAAGAGCAACGAACCTTCTCCGACTTCTTAGATCGTTTTGCTTCAGGCTCAATCGAGCCAGAAGACTGACGCTTTCGCGAGGTTACTGGAGTTTTAGACGAGCCTCTCTTGGGAGTCTTGGAATCTTGAATGTCAACCAATTTTGGAGGACAAAGAAGAATATCCAACAAGTGAGTGGCCTAAACTTATATTGAAAAAAATTATTGATGAAAGATACTTACATAATCCTGCCTGTCCTTCTTATCTTTCGGTGTGTAGAAATGTTTAAATGCGTTCAGAATTAACGCATATTGGTTTTTCTTCAAGTTTAGAATTAATCTATGTCGCTTTTTATATTCGGCGCTATCCTTGGAAAAAGGGAATCTAAACATGGTAAATTGAATCTATATCAACAACAAGTACCCGTTAAACTTTCTAACATCCTTCTTGATAGAGGCGACCTTGCCAGCATTTCCGAAGAGTAGTCGATGAAGAGGCTTCAGTTCCTCAGCTGTGTGATGACAAACTACAGATGTAACTGCAAAATAAATAATTATCAAGTTAGTACGGCAGAAATACAATGTGACGCTTCAGATAATGGAGTGCCAGATCCCATGGGTAATGCTGACTTAGTGGCTGAAGGTGTTCCAATCTCAATTTGAAAACGGGTCACGGTGCTGCGACGACGTTTGCCTTCAATAATGACAGGTCGTTCGAGAAGACCTAAAAACAAAAAGCATTTTAACTTAATCAAAAACAAACAAACCTGGTTGCATTACTTCGTCATCTTCCAAATATTTCCAGCCTTTAACCTTCTCGCGGGGTTGTTCTTCATCTTCGCTCAACACCAAAACATCCGCAGGATTGTCCCTTGCATCTTTCTTCTCACCAACTACGTCGGGATCATCAGCGATAACATTATCCTTGTCAGCATTTTCTTCGTTAACGTTAACATCTTGCTCATTTCCAGACACTGACTTTACTGTGAGGTCTTTCATTTCATTGCTGACAGCTGCATCATCGGTTTCATTCTTCTCTTCTACAGCGTTATCGTTAGTATCCTTTGTAAGAATGGCCATTTCAGCAGCGACTAGTTGAATCGAAGAATTTTGCTCTGAAGGCATTGAGGTCAATTGATCCGAAGGCAACTAAAATTAATCATTGCAAAAAAAACGAAAAAATAAGACTAACGTTCTCTATAGCCAGTAGAGGCAACGGTATCGGTTCTTCTTCAATTGTAGACATGATCACGTGAACTGCAATAAATCTGTTAATAATGGATAAAATAAAAGAGAGAATACACAGAGTAAATAGTGAACAGTGCATGAAAATAGTAATAACAGAACACAAAAGCTGAAAAGGGCAGCCGCACACGGCGCAAACAAACGACAGAGACGAAAAATGAGGAAAAATTTTCTCAGGTGACGCGCTCCTGAAAGTCCCTGAAATCGTTAGGCGCTTTTTTGAATACCTTTTTTTGCTAAATATTTTCCAGTCCAAATTAGAAGCCGATTTCTTCGATTTCGATGAAGAAAATGTCGGCAAATTGCCCGTTCAGGAGTCCTTGCGAGGGCCGGTCTAGGGTTACCAACCGGTTCCGGGCCAGTAAGGCGCATTTTAGGGGGAGGCGCGGTTTGCTTGCGCTTTTTCGGTGCAATGGTTCCAATATACTAATTTGAGTATGGCGAACATTATAGACATGTTGCACTGAAAAAGCGCACAGGAACCGCGGTTCCCCAGAAAATGCGCCTTACTGACCCGGAACCGGTTGGTCAACTTCTGTTACAGGCATCTGAGAAACATTTTTGCTTTTTTTTCGGATCCTCCGAATTTTGCTCGCTTTCTGTCCGCTTCTTCCCCCAAAATTTTCGTCTTTGTTTACATTCGCCATGGGTCAAATTCCTTCGCCTATAAATCGACAGCATTCCATATGCCCCGTCTCCCATTTGATATGCCGTAAATCTCTCCAGTTTCCAATTATTGCTTTCTTCTTTTTCTTTTGATGCAGATATCAGCTGGCTGCTATTCTTACAAAGTAAATATTGCCATTCCTCCCACGCCGTTGACTAATGGCCAGTAGGGGCTGTGGTATAAAGGCGAGGAGGTGGCAAAGGTCGGGTCAGAACAGCCGCCGTCCAGTGGGCAGAGTCCAGTCATCCTGTCTACTGCTGATTGGCATTTTTCTCCACTTTTTTTGGGCGTTCCTTTGCATTTCAGAGGAGAAATTGGAATGACAGGCCTTTTTTCTCATTGTCATTTTCATAGTGAAGAATGCTCAAAATCACCATTTTGAAGTCTTTATCCATCTCCAAAAAATTGGTAGGGCACGTTCGTATGATTTCTTCATTTCCCTGGGTAAAATTACCTTCTCGATCCACTCGACACTCAGACTGGTCGAGCCAGTCGAGCGTCGCGTTGACGTCGAGATGGATTGTCCCCAAAACTTTGAGATGGTCGACCGGGTCGACTCGACCCACCCTCTGGACATAGGAAATTGAACTAGCTGTGAAGTCGACGATCCCAGACTTACTGCAATTTCTCCTTGAGTACTCTCGACTCACTCGCCATGGTCGACTGACATCGACGTCGACTTGACACTAAATTTCCTCCGTCGAGTCATCTCGAAGGGCAATCTTACCCTTTTCTCCACAATTTTCAATGCTAAAAACTTCTCAAAAAAGGCTCAAGGGTCTCCCGAAGAAGTACACTCCTCGCCTCTCCCCTGTACAATATGTGTAATGCCGTACCGGTTAACTGACCCGGCCTCTCCTCTCCCTCCTCCGCCTCTTCCATAAACACATCTCCCCCAGTCTGTTTTTCTGTTCCCCCCACAGCCAATGACTCATCCGCTCTCAATGGCGCCCGTCTTTGAAATTGCCAACCGCGGTTCCCGCCATATTTCGAAATTCCAGCGTCGACTTCTAGAGGATGAGTGATAGGAGTCCTTGGACTTCGAAATACACGCCTTACGGGACAGTTTTGCGGCCATTTACCAGCTGGATATTCTCCCTATTCAACTCTCTCGCCCTGATCCTCTTCGATTGAAGGCCGCTTGACCAATTTTCAAACCGCTTCCAATTCAAATACTCCGAGGTGTGTAGATCTCTTATCGCCATCCGTTTACAAGGCCATTTAGAGGGGAAGGGGGAGTTCAAATGGCATTTTTATGTCCTAGAGGAGCCAAAATTGTCATTGTTATTCATTTAAATGGAAATGGGTCTTGGAGCGAATTGTTTAGACGCGATTCAGGACCTCCCAGGTCATGTAACAGCTGGTTGGTCATGGAGACATTGCGGCGCTCACAGTTAGACGAGGGATTTCGATGACTTGGGTCTTTCCTCACGATTTTTAATTTCCCGGCCTCTAGACGTCTTTATTTCCCCGACTTTTACTGCTTTTCCCAGTCGTTTTTGACCTATTTCATAAGCCGTCGCTTTCTTTTCTTCTTCCATTCCTCGACGCGTTCCATTACCACGAGTCATCCCATAACTTCCGTCTCTAATCTGTTCTCTGTTTTCTGTCAGTTTATTCAACAGGCTTGTTCACCAAACACGTGGCCTCGCCCAATATGCATGGCCTTTGATCGGGCCTCCTTGCTATCTGTCCTCTTCTTGACACATTCCAGTCTCATTATCTTTTGTCTTTTTGCCATTCACCCAGTTGATTCAAGTCATTCCAGTCATGCCGAATTGTCCATCCTGCAATAAGCCGGTCTACTTTGCCGAGAGAGTTCAATCTATGGGAAAGGATTGGCATCGTCCTTGTCTTCGTTGTAATAATGATGCCTGTAAGAAGACGCTCATCTCCGGAGGCCATGCTGAGGTCAGTTGGCTATTTCTTTGGTAAAAATTGGGAATTTTTAACGGTTTTAGACCAATTTTTCTCTAAAAAGTCTCCAGAATTCTCCAAAAAATCCCTCAATTTTGTTCTGTGTCTGAATCTTGACTGTCTGATTAGTATCTGTATCAAATTTTCCTTTTTCAGCACGAAGGCAAGCCATTCTGCAACCGCTGCTACGGCGCCCTCTACGGCCCCAAGGGCTATGGCCACGGCGGAACCGAGAGCCACACCTTCCTCGGCGGCAGTACCTAATATCCTCGACTTTCCAATTTAATTTCCGTCTGTACATTCCCCCGGTTGTTTAAATTCCCGTCAAAATCCCCACGATAAAGATCCCACCTTTGCAAGGAATCCTCTCGCCATTTTCTGGTTAATTGAACTAGCGGATTAGATGACAGTCTTCTTCCATTAATCCGACATTTCCAGTGAACGAGATTTTTTCTAGCCGGGACACAGAGATCAGACAATCCCTGAAAATCAGGGAATTTCTCAAACACAAGTTGACTGAAGTTGATTGGATTATGAAGCCATGACTCAACAAAAGAACCAATGGACGGAAATTAGTCGACGATGCTCTTTGGTCTGACTGTTCTCCCGTTCTTTTACGACTAATGTCTCATGTAAAAATAGTCTTTTCTTGGAAACGGATGATATCAGAGGATTTAGCAGCTAAAATAGTACCAGCCACGTACGCTACCCGTGTTTTGCAGTCACAAATTGGATTAGGAAGATCATCTTCTGGAATCAGAAAAAGGCGGTAAAACTGGGTCAAGCACAGAATTTATGAACACCTAATTAGCAGCTAAAGCTGGAAGGAAGGGTAAGACTGGTTCTAGGAATTTGATAAGAAGATGGAGCAGAGCCTAGTAGACATAACCGTCTATCGACACGGCTCGACTCGACCTTTTGGTGTCGACATCAAGTTGATTGTATTTACCATGGGTGAGTACAGTGTATACAGGTCAAATGATATATGACCATTCGATTTTTACTCATTACTCGACAAGCAGGCGTTCTATCGGTCTACTCTCGACGTCATTGGATTCCCGAGGGTCGAAAATCCCTTGCTCCTCAAAATCAGGCTGCTATCCTCACTCTGTCCTCACTAGCCTCATTTTTACGATTTTGGGCAAAAAACAGGCGGTCAATTGATATATGACCAGTGCCGAAAACCAAGGTTCCTTTCGTGTCCTTTCGTGAGGAACATTTTCGTGTAAGAAATGGCTCGGTAGAGGCACACCGTGAGGAGCAGCAATCACAAGTTTTTCATTATCCCTAAAAGACAGTAAATTCCTAACAAAAACTTGCAAATTCAAGGTTTTTTTGGAATTGCTCGTTTAGCGCCCTGTAACGCTTGATAAACTCACTGCCCCCATACGTTCCTCCCATGGAAATGCTCCTCGCGATGTGCTTTCCATGGGCATGTCTACAGTTTTCCTGGTGGATCTGTATTCCGTGCGTGCTACCGTCAAATACCTCCCAAACATCATTCCCTGTGTAAATTGAGAGTGTCGAAAAACGCAGTTCTTGAGGTATTCCTCCCAATTTTTTGGCTCGCCGTGCTCGGTAGGGGCTAGTGACATGTAGCATACAAAAAATCGTGTGATTTTCGTGCGGAACCTCGGTTTTCGGCACTGGTCATATATCAATTGACCGCCTGTTTTTTGCCCAAAATCGTAAAAATGAGGCTAGTGAGGACAGAGTGAGGGATAGCAGCCTGATTTTGAGGAGCAAGGGATTTTCGACCCTCGTGAATCCAATGACGTCGAGAGTAGACCGATAGACCGCCTGGTTGTCGAGTAATGAGTAAAAATCGAGTGGTCATATATCATTTGACCGGACTGTAGAAGTCCGTCGAAGGTGTAGCAAAAAAACCTGGAGCTGTCGATTCGACTCCGACCCATTCTCAAGTTTCCGAGTTGATGTCAACTCGATGCCCTCCTCGCCCTGAAGTATTGTCGTCTAAGCGGCGATTTTACTCGACAGGATTCGTCGACCACTAGCCTACAATTCAGTCATTTTTTGGCAGCTGGCGTCGACCAACGCCCTTGCCTTATCAAAGGAACGGCTCTTTTTTTCCGTCCGGAACAAGGATTATCAACGTGGCAAGCTGTCAGGAACAGCCTCGAGCGTGTGCCTGCCTGTAGTCCACTCGACCAAAAGAACAGATTACTGGGAAATTGTATCTTTCAAGTCATCTGGATCTTGACATCTTAATTCTGAAGGATTCAGCAGCGATCCTGAACAGTTTAAGCCACAAAAAATAATAGCAATCATATGACGGAATGGGGGAAATCCTCTTCCAAAAAGCTTTCTTCGTCTGATCCAGAAGATCTCTATCACCTAGCAAAAAACAAGGAAGGATACCTGTCTCCAAGCGGCCTTTCCCTTTTAATTTCCCCTTCTGAGCCTATCCACATTGCCATTTTTGGCTTCTTCGACGTCAAGAAGCATTTGTACGTCCTATGAGGTCAGAAAGTCCATGTGCTCACTACAATATCCACCAATTCTAATCCTAGTGACTAATCCAGCTTGCATCGGTTGTTGTCAATTTGACGGAGATCTACTTTAGTTTACGATCGCATGGTATTTGCCTATAAAAAGTTGTATATGCGGAGGGGAATAACAAAGGATGAACATTGGACCGTCTAGTTTGGGATTATAGCTACAAAACTTGGGGCAGATAGCAGAATAACAGATCATTGGGACCAGAGAATCATTGACAATTTTGTGGTACAAAAGAACATTCAAAAGTCGGAGTAGAAAAACTTGGAATTGCCTCGATTTCACACAGAAATGATGGCGAGTCGACGACGAGATCAATCGCGAGAGTCGAATCGACATGTCGAACGGGGAAAGTCGATGTCGAAGTCGAGTGGCAACTGCAATTTTTCATTCTCCTGGTCGATGTCGAGTCGACGCAGATCCCTCGGTCGAGCACAGGAGAATATTTGATAATCCGTTCCACCTTCCTTGTCTTTGAACCTTCGTCTTTCTTCCCCTCCTCTTTTCCCAGAATTTGATGTCAATTTTTGTTGTTAATTTTCGATCTCCCTTCTCGTCCGTCTTCTTTGTCTCATTGTCCTTTCTTCAACCAACAAATTCATCTGCCCGAGATCTTCTTCCGCTTCAATAGCAGCCACAATTTTTTGATCTTATTTCCCATTCAATAGACGGCTATTTCTAGTTTTTGAATAATTTACCGCCACGTGAGAGATCTCCTCAGATTCCCTGATTTCTGTCTTCCTTTAAAAAACCCGGAATTGGCACTGACAAGGGCGCTGGACTAAGGAAAATTAATCAAATTTTGTTGACACCCTGCCGGACATATTTAATCAAACTATTCTAACGACTTGAAAATAAGCCTTGACATCATTTAAATCTCCTAGAGTAGGTCAATTTCCTGGGAAAATGAATCAGTTCCAGTCGTTCAGTGGGGCTAATCCCAGGTCTCCTGGAGACGGGCAAGATCCAGGGGATTATCCTTCCACATTGGTGATGTTCTGCAGAAACTGGGGAGATTGGAACAAATGACGAGGGGGGTCACTTTATGGGTGGAATTTTATTAGAAAAAGCAAAAAAAGGGAGGTCAGAAATTTGGGGGAAAGTCCTAAAAACGTTCTTTCACCCTGGCGTCGACAGCTGTTTTCAACCCAGGACATCATTCCCATTGCTCGGTAACCTCGCTCTAATCCAAATTTTCTGTCAACTACAGTAATCAGTCTAGCCAGCCCCGAGCGTAGGAGGAAGTCCCCTAACTGCCCTAATGTGTGTCACTTCCTTCATATCTTTCTCCCATATAAGTATCATAGGCTTCTGACACGATTGCCACCTCGACCAAATATAGAGTTTGTACGAGGAGGTGGGAAAATTTTGCTTCCTCTGCAAATTTGTGGAGCCGGAAGTCAGAAAGCAAATCAGGAAGTAGAAATGATATTTGCCGGATGATAGTGGGAAATATACAAAATATGGGGAAGCAGGCATGGACAATTGGACCCGGATATTGTGGAAATCTGGTTGGGTGAATTTTTGCAGTGCAAGGAAGAGAAGAAAGGACAGCCCATTGTACTGGCCAAGTACCTTTTGACTACTTTTGGTTAGAAAAATGCCAAATATCCGACCAGATTTGACTCTTGAAATCGACTGTCGCCAAACTTGCAAAGCAAAGTCGATTCGACTGGAAATTTGTGTAGGAAATTGAAATTGTATCCAATTGACGCTTCGAAGTTTATGCATTTTCATTGTAATTTCATTCGACAGGCGGTTGTCAACAAGATGAGCATCTCACGATCATCGGACAAGAGTCGACGTCGGCGCACAAGTTCGGCTGTCGAGTCGAGCCGTGTCGACTGGAACCTTCAATTGCGCCCGTATTCTCTTGATATTTTTAGAGCAGGATAAAATAAGCGCGGGTTTTTTTTGCAGATATCAATCTCCACGAGGTGTGAAACCAATCCGATCCGGAAAAGGCCAGGATCTGATCCATTTCCTAACCGTCTCGGATTCTCGCCTCTTCTTTTGTTATATTTTGCTTTCCGTCTTCTTTTTGACCCTCTTTCAAAATTTAGCCACATGCCTCCTTTTCTTTTGTTTACAAACATTGGGACTTGTAGTGTTGCCGAAGGTCACAAGGATCATCCCCTCCTCCATAAATCGACCAAAAAAAGATGAAGAAGACGGGTGTTCTCTCACTTTCCCATACTTCTCTATCGAATAATAAGTGAGTATTTTGTGTGGGGGATCATGTGAAGACGATGAAAAAGCCAGCTGGTAAACAACTCGAGATGAAAGGTCAATTGGGGAGATACAATATTTAAGGGCTTCTTTTTATCGAAAGAACATTGTGGACTGGCTCAAGAGGTTTTTTACCCCAATTTCCGGATCCGTCTTTTCTACCCCTGGTGGGTGAATAGTTGGCGGATGTCCCACGCTCGGGAACGACGTGACTTATGATAGTTCTGGGTAGCAAATGAGCTGTATGGGAGTGCAAGACTGGAGTATAAACAGGACATGATTTTGCAGAAATTTCTTGGAATCTAGGCAGTCGCGAGGAGATCTGGAACAAGCGGGGTTGTTTTTTGCAAGTCATTCGGGAGGAACGGGCGAGGGAGAGTGGAGAGTACCGGACTGTATGCCATTTATAAAAGATTTTGTTCAGAAGAAATCTTTGGATATTTGCTGGAAGACAATCCAGCGACTTTTGATAAACAAATCGGATGGTAGAAGTTCTCGTCGAAGTGACACGAGACGGATATCTACTCGACGTTCTCGACTCGACGTACTTTTCTTCCTCTGAATACTCGACTACCAGTCCTCGACGTCGACTCACCATGACCTTGCCATGAGTTCAATAACCCACCAAATCCGCCACCTGCAATCCAGTCAAAGGTCGTGTACACTCTGGTGCTCTGTTTATGACGATAATCACATTTGTAGTCCACTTAACGCTTTACGTCAATAAGGTAATTTTAAATCTGATCAGGGAGGCCAAATATGCCAGACAACGAGGATTAGAGCATGGGATTGTTGCAGACATCTGATGATGTCAAGTCGACTGAAAGACTTGGGGCTTCAAGACTTTTACACTTCCGGGATCGTTGATGAAATCTAGGTATTCTCAAGGATGTTGATGGAATTATGACGAAATTGAGAGGGTGAAGGTTGAGTGGGGCATAACAAAGAGGAGAAATGGGAGAAGAGAACGAGTCCCGGAGGTTTTAGAAATTTTGAGAAGAGTACTGTCGACACTGTTTCCATCCAGGGTCTCTCCCTTCGACTGAGGATACCTCGACAGCGGAAGTTCGTGTACTTTTCTCAACTTCTGTACTTTATTCTCTGAATCACAATAATATTTATGGTAACACCCTCACCTTATTAACCCTCGTGGTCATGATTATTTTCGCCTTTTTGAAAGCGTGCACCTGTCGGGCAGCTGGATCGCCGGCAGATCTATAGACTTTTTACCCCGAAAACATCACTTTTTCTATGAAAATCTGAAATGGGGATAAGGTCAGGTCGAATTTTAATATTTGAATGGGAATGATATCAGTTGGCAGTTCAATCGGAGGTGGTTGGTCGGGGAAATTGGGAATCTTGTCGACTTTTTGAGGAATGTCCGGTAATTCGGGGGGTACTCGTCGATTTAAAATGTTAAATAGACTTCCAAGATCTCGAAAAAAAAAGCCATTGGGTTAGGGTGATTTGCCCGAAAATGGCGACGTCGAGCAGAGCTTGACAGTCGACCTCGACATCAACGCGACACTCGACTCTACCAACTTTACCCGTTGACTTTCGCTTTTTCTTTTAAATTTCGATGTCGATGTCAAAATGAGTCGAATTGGCTTACATTTCTCCTCCTTAATTATTTCTTCCAGTCATTCGCTCTCTCCCAGAGTCTCCTGACCTCGTGACCGTCTGCCACCCTTCCAGCCATTCCCAATCTTCCCACCTTCTTTCAATATTCTCTCCCCATAATCGTCGTCCCTAATTCTCATCATCCCTTCTTCGAGGCTTTCTTCGGTGCCCGCCCCTTCTCCTTTTCTTGTGTCTCCGCCCTCTTTCTCCTCATTCACAGCCTCAGCTTGACAGGATGCGTGCCCCTCTCCTTCTTCCCCTTCTAGCTATTCTCTTCTGTCTCTCCGTCGTCTCTTCCCAGATGACCTTCTCCGATCATTGGAGTAAAAAGAGCTTCCCAGCTCGACCAAGGTAAGAGCAATTTTTGGTGACCTTTTTGTCAAAGGAAACGGGTTGAAATTGAACCCGACAGGATACCTGAAATCCGAGAGATTACCTTTTCGATCTCTGTTGACTTTCCAGTTTACTTGAACTCGAGGGCAAGAAATATGTAGCTTTGACCTCATGGGCTGAGGAATAATAAGTCTAGGGAAGATCAAAATCCTCATATTTGGATTAATATTGGCTATTTTTGAGCACATTCCAAGGATGAGAAGGGCTTCCGGAATTAGGAGAAACTAATCCGACCAAGGTCCTGATTTAGAAGACCTGGAAAGACGGGAAGATGGGCTTCTGGATCAGGGACTAGTCGGCGGGTTACTGTATGAATAGTTTTAATACAAAAAAAAAGTATTTGGAAAGCCAAGGGGCATGGCATTTTTTGTACTCTTCGGAGATGCCGTCGACTTCTGAATTGTCGACGGCGTCGACAAGGCGTTTACTCGACGGTCTACGATGTCTCGACTCCAGAAGCCCGTTTATTTTAACCTCCACCGTGTTTTAGTCCCATTTTATCCTACTGTAATCCCTTTTACTCGAGGGAATTATACTCAATTTAAAGGGGGAAGTAATCCGCCCTTGAGAAAGGCCAATTGTCCCATGATTTTTAGTACTATCGCCTTGTGAACTTCTGGATTAAAATAGGAATTGAGTCGAATTTCCGGAAAAGGTCTGAAGATGTTTCCCAACATGAATTATTCCAACCTTTTCCGATGAACTTTCGCCCAAGGACGTACGTGATAAATTATAAAATTACTAGGTTGAATATTTCAACAAGGATGACACGTTTTCCGCCTTTTTTTGGCTTAAAGGATTATTTACAGTATGCCAGAGTCCAAGGAACAAGTCAGCGGATATTGTAAAGACGAAGCCTATTACGAGATGAAAATGGACTGGCTTCGATTTGAAATGGCCAAGGTACAGCGAGAACTGAAGAATTGTCGAGCTCCCAAGCAATAGACGACAAGAAATGACAATAAGAAGATTCTACGTGTATCCCCCTTTATATAATTTAAAAATATCTCTATCTATCTAATATTTTGTGGTGTGAGGAGGAGGATAAACTTGTTGATTGTTAGATTTAATTTCTGTCATTGAAAAAAAAAGATAGAAAAAAAGCAATAAATTATCCAGTAGAGAAAATTGTTAGAAAGGTCGGACAGGGTTTCTCTCGTCGTCGAGAAGTTGTCGACACCATCAACTTGCTTGACTCTTGACGGCGTCCAAATACCACCCAGAAATCCTTCAAATTGCCAGAGCTTCTCTTGACGTCGACGACTTGTCGATGCCGTCGACGTGACTTCGAGATTACACGACGGTCGACAGAGCATCCGACCATAACCAATCCAGAAATGCGTCAAATTTTGATGTCTGTAGATCAAACGGACGAAGTTGTTGTCTTTTCCAAACAAGGGGCAATTATTATGCATGGACTGTTGATGGAAAGATGTCAGAATATGGGAGACAAGGAGATGAGAGCCACAATAACTTGGAGGTCAAGCAATGACGCGCCAGGGAGAGGGTCAAAAAATGACGGGGGACATTTCAACTAGCGACTGATTTTTAATTTTCAATCGCCTGACAGCTACTACGCCATGTGGTCACAATGTTACACAGTGCGTCAAGTATCTTTTTTGGATTGAAATAGGCATTTTTGAGCCAGAATTCACTTAAAAATTGGAAAAAGGAAATCTCAGTAAGTGTCTTTCATCAGGATTTTATTTGACTCAGTAGTCCGGACACAACTCTCGATCATCGATGTTGAACTCGCCACAGTTGCGCTGTAATCCAGCACGCTAACCATTTTACCATTGGCGCATTGGTCGGTGCTTAGACTGGCACTATCTACACCATTATTTCCCCTGATTTTATACTCTTAAACTGTGATTTTAACTCAAAATTACAATGTCGAGTCTCTCTTCGATCCTTCCACGTCATTGTCTCGCCTATGAATAGCCTGTCATCCTTTTTATGCATTGAAAGAAACATTCTTGTCATTTTTTTCGTCCTTCTGCAGGAGTATAGCCAGAAAATGATCAACAATCGCTGGGTTTCTTGTAGTTTCCGGCCATTTAAACGGGTAAATAGAGCAGGGAGCAGAGGTTACGGGCAATTTCTAGTGAATATTATACAATCGAACAATTGGATCCTTTGATCTTATGCCATTTGCCAAGTGTCCAGGGTAATAATTTCATCGTTTCTAGACGTTTGGCTAGTTACACAGTAATTTGGAGATAATTATCGGGGAAACATATCCGCATGACACATGAGTTGGATTTCCTGATCACGGGGATTTTTACTTTCAAAAGGGAACCACTAATTTCTATAAAAATAAAATAAAGTCAAAAAATTGAATATGGACAAAGTTTTGGTCATCAATTACTTGACTAACCTGCATTGTTTTTCAAAAATTATTTCTCTAGTATTTTTTATATAATTAATTTCGTTTTGATCTCTATTAAATTATAATATAAAAATAATTTAGAAAACTCTCCGTTATCAACGTTTTGCAATTCAATTTATGTGGCAAAAGATTCTCTGTCGGTGCTTCCGAAAATTACAAAAGTTTCATGATTCAACACATTTTATTGAAATACTTCACCTTTTCTAGTTACTTTTAGACCTTCTTGAACTTTTCAAGTAAAAATAATTGACAAAAAATGATGAATAGAGACCATTTTATCGTCTACCGACTAATCACCCAGCAATTTGCCATAATTATTAGGTACATGAAGGACTTCCTCACGTGACACATGAGTTGGACTTCCTGGGCATGTGAACAGAAAATTGAAGGATAAATTGTAGGGAAAAGTACAGCTTCCTTGACAAGAATAGCCAGGAAGATTGATAAGAAGCAACATAATTGAAATGCCTTTGGTACAAATAAAACTACCCCTTTCATCGGCTTTCATTGGTGGTAAAAAAAGCCTTGAATCGTTCCGTCCAATAAAATGTCTCGGCATATGATCAAGCTAATAATTCCATTCTTCACAAGAATTCAATAGTCTTCCATAATTTTCTAAACACCAAAAGCATGCCTGAATAAATTTTATTAACATCTGCAAGTCATTTTGTTATTAGAAAAATAATGCAAAATAATTTACGACAAATTTGTTAACAGTAGTAGTTATTGTTGTTATTTTTATCGGGTGATTTGAAGAGGAGAAATGCTACGCGTCCAATGTAGAAATAGATGAAGTGATATTTTTCGTGAGTGACATAACTGAAACAAAAATCTATGATTATATTGAAATATAGACAACTCACGATCCAAAACTGCGACCACAAATGCAATTCCATGTTGGCCCGCAGTTCTTATCGAATTTGTTTTTGATGTAAGTGGCGATTTCTTTTTCAGTAGTGAATCTAGGACAATAAATTAATGTAAAGAAGAAAGTTACTTTTCTAAAGCTTTATGCGCATAGTCTATTGCATCTTCTTGCATTTTTTCATCCATATCAGTATTCTTCACTATTGTATTCTTACGCATTTTATCTGAAACACAGCAAATTGTAATTGATAGCAAAAAGAATGAGAATTTACAAAACGCTATGAAGAAAAAAAAAAGAAAAGATCACAAGAAGCACAAGAATACGCTAAAAATGAAGTTTTCGATTGCAAACATTAGACATTGCGCGCATTATATATACCAGTAAATTTGTATTTGAATCAAATCAAATCATTTGATTTTTGCCTTACTAATTCGATTTATAATTTTTGCCATGTAAAGCTCTCAACGGATCGAATCCGGCCAAAAGGGATCGAAGCGCAACAGGATGTGATCCGATCCGTTGAGAGCTCTAATGAATGTACATTTTCGCAGTTTCTCGTTTTATTTTCACAACTTTACAAGACTAATTTAGAATCTTCTAATGGCGATTTCTTCATTTTGTCCTGTTTTTTGAGTACTTTTAATTTTTCCTTTGTTACGAATAAAATTTATAGAATTTTCACTTGTTAAAATTGTATTACAATCTGGTCATGTATACACTCGTTGCGATATCTTGAAAAATAATCATTTCAGAACTAAAAGAATGTTAGATGAAGCGGCAGAAAAGAAGAAAAAGATGAAGGAAAAGAAGAAACAAGAAAAGCAAAAAGAAAAAACAAGAAAATAAAAAAGAAACATATTTTTTTGCTCCAGGGATTGAACCTGGATAGTAAGTTTCTTCTTGAAGGAACATCGCATTACACCATTGGCGAAGTTTTCGTGCGCTCCCAAAGAAATAGAAAAACCTTCCCATACCAAATCACCAATTTCCCTTGAAATGCCTGGTCATTATCCCTCAATGTCCTTCCTTCACTCACTGTCACATTCTATTTCCTCCTAGACTCATCAAACACCTTTTGTTTTGTTGTTCAACCAAGTGGCTGTAACATCAGGTGTCGTCTCTCACTGACTTTTCCTTTCCTTGAACAATAACAGCTCTTTCTTTTCCCTATCCGCTAGAAATCAGTTCATTTTCTAAATTGTTTCTATTATAAATTATTTGTAAAGTGCTGAGTATTCTAAAAACAAAATTTAGAATGCGATTTTGGTTATTAGCTGTCTTTTTCGGAACAGCTGCCGGTTTGCGTTGTTACGATGGGACGGTCGATTTGGATAGCAACTTTCGGACTTCTACAAAGGTTTTCCCTAATTATTTTAGCCCTTTTCCAATTAACAAAATTAAAGGATTGCTCAACTTCGAATTATTGTGTACAGAAAATAAATAAAAACACGCAGAAAATTACCAGGGAATGTTCTTCTTGGTCGGATGAGCACAGTATGGAAGAAAAATGCCCGGTGGGTTTAGAAATTCTGAAAATTTCTGAACTTTTGAAAAAAAAACCAGTGAAAATTATTGGAACAAATTCCAGATGAGCGGCTGTCATTGGCAATCAAAACAGGAGACCTATTGCTGTTGCCAATTCGACTTGTGCAACGAATACAAAGCAGAGTAGGCTTTCCATTTTCCTCCTGAATATAAGAAAATATTCCAGTGGCACCCAATTCCATGAAAATGAGATGCGCAAACCAGGAGATCCAGCTCCAACCCAGCCGTAGGTTCCATTCTCAAAAGCAAAAAACGCTGAATATTTTCAGAGCCCGCCAAGTTTCACTACCCCGAATCCCAGAAAAAGTTGCAACTACGGAAAAATATAAAATTAGCCTGAGAAAAACTACTCCGATTCCTGATAACGGGGAAATTCAGCTGTAGAATGGGAAATAGAATAAAGGATAAATATTTGATAGCAGTTTTATTGACCACAATCGACAATTCAGCATCTCCCCATTTATGGAAAACAGCCGACGTCTTGAATGGCGCCGACGGTTCCATTGATAGGATTCCACGACGAGATGGCCGAATAAAATCGTGATTATTCCGAAAAGATGGCCGGAAGTGTGCTCATTAGGTTACCACTTTTCGAAAATGAAAGATTGAGATCAAATCATCGGAAATTATCCTCGCCTGGTCGTTTTTCTCGCGGTTCAGAGGTGTCGATCCCTTCAGTTGCTTTCCCGTTGATAATCATGTTCCTATTATGTCCATCATCTATTTACTCCCTCCGCTCTCTGAAATCTAATCATCCGTTATCGTCATCGCCGTTGCACCTGTCCCTTTTCTTCTTCTATTTCGAACTCTTCTCTCAATGGAGCCACTGAATAAAACTTGTATTTTTAAATTTGCTAAAATGCTTCAAAAAGAGGTGAAATCTTCTTCTACTTTTTTAAAATTCCGAAATTAGATGCCCAATGTGACACATGAATATTTCTGTCCGATTGAGATGATTTGCTGTCAGCCGAGGAATTGCTGTACTTCGGGGACATCATTCGCGTAGGTTTTATCATTTCTTTTTAATTGCCTTCCTTCTTCCAGACTTCAAACGTTCATTTATTTTCTGCTTGCCTGTACACTCATCATGACATTTCTCGGTCTCAAAAAATGGCGTCATTCTTCTGGTGGCAGAAGTTGTCACAAATGTCTCTCGGCGGTATTCCCCATTTTTTTATAGCGACTGTCTCTTTAGATCTGCTGCTCACAATGATCTCCGCTTCGTCTCCTAGTGATAACCAGATAATAATAAAAATGAGTCCCGCAGCTGTTTCTATTATGCAAAGCAAATTTGTCGCCTAGGCGACAATTCAGCTGATTTCTCCGTTCCCTGAAAGGCGAAGCGTCTTGATGGCATCGTGTGCTCCTCTCGAAGATTATGAATATATCATCTTCGGTAGCGGTAAGTGTGACTAAATCACCAATTTTTGCACCACTCTGTTTTTGAACTGTACATGTTTAGTATCGAAATGTAGCCCAGATTCTGTTCTACAAAATGATGTGTAACATGCAAATTGTGCTTTTAATTTAAAGAAACAGCGAATTTTTTTAGTGTACTCTCTAATGACTCTGCAATTCGTAAAGTTTGTGAAATCAAGAAATTCCTCCAAATTTTCAGGCTTTGTCGTTCATTTTTCAGTGATTATTGGAGTTTTTCAGATCTAGTAAAACATCCCCGAATCTATTTTCAGATCGTTGTTTCATCGTGGCCATCGAAGTCATCTTCTACACCGGATGGCTTGTCCTCCTCTACCGGATCGACCCGTCCATTCTGAAGTTATGGATGCTCACAATCACCGCTCCAATATTTCTTCTGACTCCTACCCGACTGGCAAAAACAATTCACACCACTGTCGACCCTGAAAATGTCGAGGATAGTTGGATTTATTGTTGGTATCTCCGCCTGGAGTACAGTTTCCATTATTGGCTGTCGAATACTTTCCTCTCCGCCACGATTGCCCTCCTATTTTTCATCCTAAAACGACATTCTAATGTTTTTCCAGTCGGGAAGATTCACAAGTAATTTTTTCTGGTTTTTAGTCTAATCTTGGGCAGGCAAATCTTTTTCGCCATCTTGGTTGAAAGTCTCCTTCGGGCAATTGTCGTCGAATTCTTGGACAGTCCACTGGGATATTGGCCATCTCTCTACCATGTCTGGTTACAGAATCTACTGACTTTTATCTTTCTGCTTCTTCTAATTTTGGTAAGCCCAATTAGTCGACGAGAAGGAATCCCCGTCGAGTCGGCGTCGACAGTCGAGGGGAGGGCGACGTCGACTTTTTCCTCGACTCGACGCTATCCCCGAACTTTTCCCTGAATTTGAATTTTTACCCTGAATTTTTACTTTGAGTAAGACAAATTTCAGCTTCCCTGTTGGACAAAAAGACGACGGAAAGAGGGACGAGGCGGCTGGTCCCTGGCATGGCTTCACGGCTACTTGGCCATCCCTTTTCTGCTAAATTTGGTGCAATGCTGTAAGTTATTGAGGAAATCTGCGAAACTCATTTCTAATTTTCAAGAAAAGAGCCCTGATCTGAAAGAAATCCCCCCATTTTCAGTGCTCCAAGCCATCCTCCTCTTCCCCCGCCACAATGTTCGCGGTTATGAGGCCACGCCAGAAGAACAAGATGGTTTCTGGTATTCGATCGAGTCTTACATCTCGCATAAATTCTCCTTTACCGTTATTTTCACCCTCTTTCCGATGATATTACTCCCACCCGTCAGGTCAACTTGTTGGCGACGGGAACATGGCGGCCGAGCATATTCCAGTGGTTCCGCTAAATAAATCTTTCTTGCCAAATTTTCTTTGCCATTTTTGGATTTTTCCAATAATTTTTCTGCCTATTTTCTCTTCGCAATTTCATTGTAAAACAGAATTCTTTGAATTATGGTAATATTTTCTATTATTACCTGAATTTAGAATAATAGCTAATAAAAATAGAAGAGAACATAAAATGAGGAAGAAAAGTTAAAATTGGCCATAAAGAGTACTTTGCATATCAAAAAATTACAACATATTACTGCAAGCAATGGCAATGAACTATTCAGTAATGGCAATGATTACAAGATGAAATTATAGTCAAAAACTAATTTTTCACTATTTTTTTCTAGTTCTTTGGTTGAAAATTCTATTTTTTTATTGAGGAATTTGAAACGTGGAATTTATCCGCAAATTTTGAATGATCTCAGGTTTTGCGCCAATATCAGGCGTTGGCGTCCCCTTGGTGGAATACGTCAGCAAAGATGTCTTTGTAAATTTTCCGTCGTTGATTTCTCTTTCGTATGCTGTTGCTCCGTCATCTTGTTGTTCGGAATTTATTGGAATCGACGCAGTATTTGCAAATATCGCTGTTTTTTTTGTGAAAGAGATGAAAGTTTGTGAGGAATGTTGACGTAGCTAAAAATGCAGCCCGTCTAATTTCCATTGCTTCGCAGATATTTCACTTGATTCTAATGTTGTTACTCTTTTTCATAGAAGTTCGCTTCTGTTTCTTTACTGTTCCTCTCCTGTTCCCTCTATCTCATCTATTTCTTTATTTCAGATGAAGTTGTCTGCATTTCTTCTGCTGATTGTGGCAAGTGTAACGACGGCTCAACAATGCGAAGGTACATTTGATTTGTACACAGCGTCTAATGGCTTCTTTTCCAGTATGCACCAAGGTTTTACAAGACATTATGACTAAAGTTCCCGATGCTGACAAAAGCAAAGCCCCCGCAATCGACAAGGTAGCTAGGGATCATTGTGCCAAGACGAAAAATAAGGATAACAAGTTTGTAAGTCACTTTCTATTCTGTTGTAACCTTCTGTATTTCAGTGCTTTTATATCGGAGCTCTTCCTGAGTCTGCAACTTCTATAATGAACGACGTGACAAAGCCTCTTTCTTGGAGCATGCCGCCAGCCAAAGTCTGTGAAAAGCTGAAAACAAAAGACGCTCAAATTTGCGAATTGAAATATGGTAAGAATTTTTTCTACTCACTGTTATACATGTTCATGTTTGCAGACAAGCCTTTGGATTGGAAGACAATCGATCTCAAGAAGATGAGAGTGAAGGAGCTCAAGAACATCTTGCTGGAATGGGGAGAAACCTGCAAAGGCTGCACAGAAAAGACGGAATTCATCAAGAAGATCGAAGAAGTCAAGCCAAAATACGTCAAAGAAGAATTGTGATACTTGAATATTGTTTTAGTTGTTATTACGTGTCTTATTTTATTTTCGGGGTGTTTTCACTGTTATTATTTATTTTTAGCTATAATAAATTTCGGTTTTATATTCGCTTTGCGTGTAACATACTAAGTTTGCTCTAGTCGCAATTACCTTTTGGCATATTGTAATCTTACATTTTAGACCAACGGTTCGATATCGATTAGATATTTATTGCTATTTCAGATGGCTTCAGCCTTACCCAGAAGAATTATCAAAGAGACACAAAGACTGATGGCAGATCCAGTTCCTGGAATTTCTGCTTGTCCGGATGAAGCCAATGCTAGGTAATTTATAAACTCGATTTCTTTACTTGTTTTGTGTAAATTACATTGTTGTGTAGGTTCTTACTTCAAATGTAAGCCAATTTTTGTGAGAGAAGGACTTGATACACGTTAAAATGAGTGATGCTACTCTATAATAGTGTAGTGATGCATGACAAAGAAATAGTGCCGACTTGTAGTTCGAGGAGCAGCATGATGACGGATAAATTACCCCTTCTATAGAGCACATATAAGGAAATCAGTGTGCAGATAGTACAGTTATGAAATGAAGGATTGATTTCTTTATAATGCATGTTGATATGTCAAAGGGCAGAAAAAACGTTTCTTTCATTTATCAGAACACCCTGTATCACAAATATTACATAAAACAAATAACAAACTATTAACGAACAGATGATATTTTTACAATTATTGAAGCTCAACGAAAGATTGCTTCAGTAGAAGCTAGACCGCTGCTAAATGAGGTTGAAATTAGCATAGAAGGCAATACACATAAGTGACATATGCATCTAAGCCTATTTATTTGTCATGCATTACTATTATCTCATGTTTCATTTTTTTTTCAGGTATTTTCATGTAATGATTGCTGGACCTGAAGACTCTCCTTTTGCTGGTGGAGTTTTTAAACTAGAACTATTTCTCCCTGAAGAATATCCTATGGCAGCTCCTAAGGTTTCTATTTTCACTTTATAGCATTGGTGATTATTTGTTTAGGTTCGATTTGTTACAAAAATCTATCATCCTAACATCGATAAGCTGGGCCGTATCTGCTTAGATATTCTCAAAGACAAGTGGTCTCCTGCTCTGCAAATCCGTACTGTGCTTCTTTCAATTCAAGCATTGCTGTCTGCTCCTAATCCAGAGGATCCTCTTGCTACTGATGTTGCTGAACAATGGAAAACAAATGAAGCGCAGGCTATAAAGACTGCAAAAGAATGGACCTTGAAATACGCCCAAAATTGAGATCAGGTCTGTTTTTGCCGTCTTTGTTATTGTCGCAAATGTTGTTTATGCGTCATGTTTGCGCTCTCCTTTCGAGCGACGGCTCGATTATTTTTCTGCCACGTCAATATTTCTTTTCTCCTTTCTGGAGTCTAAACGCTTATTGATTTCTTATGCCCCGTCACTTATTCCTACGTTGACGGTCAAAGCTATTTCATGTACGAAAAGAGATCTTTCGAAACAGCCGTCCGCGTACTGCGCAAAGAATTGATTTTCGTCACTTGTTGACGTGTTGTTCGCGGCCTAGATAAGCACCGCTGCCATGAACCCGACTCATTTCTCTCTGTTTTCAGATTGACACTTAACTCAACTGTATCCAGTCTTCTCCAAGTCTTGTACTCGTGTTTTATTCCTGATATTTTACAAATTGCACCTTATATACTTGCGTTCTTTGTTACTCCAAGCATTTTGTTAGGAGTCATCATTTATTTTGTATCTCGGTGTTTAAAAATGAAAATTCTTTCCTTTACTTTGTTATCCTAAATTTATTTCTAGTTTCTCTAATTGATACTTCCCTCTTTTTTGAACCGTCTATTTCAGAACATCCTTTATTTATTTCAAAGAGTCCTTATTTTTCAAATGTAATAAGTCAATTTGTAGAATGACTCTTCAATGGACTATAATCGCTGGAATTCTTTATGCTGAAATAGCTTTAACGCTATTGCTACTCATTCCATGGATCAGACCTTCCACGTGAGTTCGAATGTTATTCCGTTATAAACAGCTGACACGACAAACAGCAATACAACTTTGTGAACCACGCCTTGAACTTTTGATAGATTTTTTTAAACTGAGAATTTGTTGTGGTGCAAAGTACACTTTCTTATTACGTAAAATCTGTTCAATTATCCTTTTTTCAGATGGAATCGCATATTCAAGAGTAGGCTTCTCTCGTATTTAGAACGGCATGCTACTGTATATGCCTATTGTGCCATCTTCGTTTTGTTCGTCCTCTTTGCTGGTATGTTGTTCTTTTTGTCTTTGTTTTCAGGTAGCCATTGTGTTATGTGTTTATTGATTAGTTGCGTATTGATGGATAATAAGATGATATAATTTTGGTGAAGCCAAAACTTGATGCTAACGCGTATGGAACATATACATATTGGATTCATAAGCATGATAAGATTATTTCAGACGCCATTAGAGAAGTCTCCAAGTATAATCATGCTGACACCCATATGGATGCCACTATGCGTCACGCTGCTGAAGCTGATGCTGTTGTTCACATGAGACTTTTCCGTGCGCAACGTAATTTCTACATCTCTGGATTTTCACTCTTGCTCTCACTGTAAGTTGTTTTTTTGTCTTACTATTCACTTGTTGCTTGGCTTTGACATAATTTATTTTAGTGTTATCAAACGCATCGTTGGCCTGCTCATCCGTGGAGCACAACTCGAAGCCGCCGGTGAGGCTGCCATGCGTCAGGCCGAAGGCGCCTCCAAGGCTGCCAAATCCCTTATGAACGCTGTAAGTTTTTGAACATATTTTCTTCTTTATTGTTTATGTTTGTCACGTAACAAATTATTTCAGGGTGGTGAAGGAGAAGTTGCCGACTTGACCCGCAAGATCAAGGAGCTTGGAGAAGAATTGAAGAAGACTCAAACAGATCGCGACACGATGAAGAAGCAAGCCGAAGGCCTTCGCGAAGAATTCGATCGCGTCTCTGACGAACTCAACAAGTATGAATCTGGAGATCATAATACGAACAAGAAAGATGACTAATTCCTTTTGCTGTATATTTCTGTATTACTGGTAGTTCATTTTTCTTCTTCTTTTCTATTTGTTTATATCTGTACTTTATTATCCTTTTTTTCAGATAAAGAATATAAATCTTCAAAACTTTAATATTCATTTTTGTTTTAAAGTGAAAAGCCTGAGTGTAGAAGGTAAAATCTAATGCACATTCTAAAAGTGATGAGGAAAAAAAGCTATCCGTTGTATTCATACAATGTGTTCATAGATTGGCAGTGTGGATATTTGATTTTAAAGCTCCATTCCAGCAGCTTCATCTTCAGAGAAATCTGACATGCTGCTCAAACTTGTTGTATCACCGTCGTCCATTTTTTCTTGTCCTTCGCCGGGCTCGTTTCCAAAAAATCTTCTCAAAGCATCTTCTGTTGCATATTTTTCTACATATTCTGGAAATTTAAATCCTTTTCTGTCCGCGTTTTCCTTACCTTTGCATTTCTTTTTAAAATCTTCAGGTTTATGTAGATAAAGGGCAGCTGCATCACCATTCAAAGGATCCGTAGGATTAGGATAAGTCAATAATTGAGGTAGAAATGATTCGAAAATATTTGAGAGATCATACAACGCTGTCCATGACTAAAAATACCCAAATTTCTTTCATTTTAAAATGAAAAACCTGATTAATAACATCGAGGCAAACCGTCCCGCTGGCTTCATCAATATTTGGATGATAAATTCTATTCATAAAACCTATTGACGGTGATTTAAATGGATATTTTTCCGGTAGTTCGACTCTCACTTTCCATACTCCTCCTTCATAAGCAGCTGGAATTATTAATAAAATATGTCGAGAAGGGGAGCTTACTTCCAGATGGTCCATGGAATTTAACATTCAACTCATTCAATCCGCCAACAATCAATACTTCATGATTACTTTGCATCAACTTGACAACATCTGTGTCCATTCGACGTTTTCCTGAGCTAGGAGACGACATCGTCAGGATGGCGGCAATCGACGGGGGAGGGCCTTCTTCTTTGGTCTTGTAACTTCTAAAAGATCTTTTATTCTGTGTCACAGAGAAGCTATGAGTATTCTTAAGACTCTCTGAATTAAAAAGGCAGACTCGTGTGTGTGTGCGGCTGGCGTCTGCCACGAGTAAACAACCCCCCGTGATGTGTAGAGTGAAAATGAAAAGAGGAACGACCAATCTGGTGTCTCTTTTTAGAGATAGCGCACAGCTGATTTCGAAAGCAGCAAACAATGCTTCATATTATTCAGATTTTTAAAGGAGATAAATGGCTAATTAGCTAATTGAGATCGAAGACCGAAAGATTATGGAAAGGGGCGCCTGTCGACGTCGAGGGTCGACAGAATGTGTCGAGTCGAGAATCTCGTCTCGAGACGGGTCGAGCGCGTCAATGAAAAAAAATACAGTAATTATGAACTAGACTCGGTTGAAGTTTAATTTCCTACGTCGACCTCGAGAGGAATTGATCAGGACATCGACATTTTGGGAGCAGTCGACCTCGACGTCACTTGACTCATGTCGACGCCGAGGTCGACTGCCTTTAAATATTGATATCACACGACAAAATTGGCCAGCAAAAGGACGAGTCATATCCATGGTCATAAAAACCCATCACCTAGAACATTCGCCTCTATTCCGTGGCAGCTGCCGAGATCTTACGGATGCAGGAATTATATCAGGGATATCTGTGACGGGCGAGCGATCGCCTACAGACAGTTGACCACAGTTCTCCTCCCCTGCCTTCCCTCCGCCGTTTACAAAGTACAAAAGAAGTTTTTAGCCCGAAATCGCAGCCGCTTCGAACTGCGGGCATTGGAAATCGATCCTGTCTGACTGACTAATGACAAGGAAAAGAACAAGGAGAAAAGGCTATCATGGCCAAAGAACATAGAAGAAAAATCCCCAAGATGGGCAGCTGTTTTCTGGCTCAAAAGATAAGGGAAGATAAGCCTGTGGCCATCAACAGATCTACAGGAACTGGGGATAGGCTGGATAGAATTAAGGAAAGTTAAGATGACCTGACCAAAAGACGAAAGCAATGGCCATGTTGTGTTCCGGGCCGCATCACGTGTTGGTTGCGCGCGGGCAGACTCTACCTCGCCCCTTTCTCGACCATCTAAAGCCCATTAAATGGCAATAAATTGGAGGGAATGGATTGGAGAAGGGATCCCAAGACTCTGAGGGATATTTTAAGATAAAAAAGCGGCAAAAATAGGCCTGGAATTAGGTCTTTAATCGGAATTCAATAGCCACGAGAAGGCAGTCAGTCAGCTGGCTTGACCGGCTGGCTGTCAACAATTGCGCTCTAATCGCAAGCCATTTCCTTTAAGATACGCTTTCTCTAATAAATTTGCTTATTTTCTAGTAGAAATGGCGGTAGTTTTGAATAGTTTAGAGGTCTTTGAAGCTAATAAATGCCAGGTAAATCTGATTTTATCTTCTGTTTATGGAGGGATTCTTCCAGATTTGTGGAAAAGGTTATGCCGAGACCAAGCGACTGTACAGACATATGTTTGATGCTCATGGAATGAGTAAAACGGAGATAAATCGATTAAAATTGAGAAAAAGAAAGGATAAAGTCGAAAATGTGAGTTATCCTTGGGTTTTTCTGGCTCCTAGAGACGACATGGCGTCCGACATCGATTGTTTTACTCATAACTTTGGATCCCCTCAGTCGTTTTCGATAATTCAAAATGCATTAGAAAGAGGGGAAAATGGCGCATATTTTGATATTAATTTCATTACGGCTATTGATTTTTTACAATGGAAATAATCCGTTTCGCTAACCGTCATAATGCCTACTCTTCTTTTAAGATTTTTCCGTTCCAGGTCTCCTCCTCTAAAGACCGACCAGTATTCTCTTGTGAAATCTGTCGACGTCCCTATCTTACTAAATTAGGGCTAATGAGCCACAAGGTGAGCGTTTTTACTACTTATTTACTTCAAGAAATCCAGGAGAAATTACACAATGAGACGAAAAAGGAGCCCGGCTTGGATCAAGTCGTCTGTCCAATAAATATCTGCGCAAAGCGTATGCCTACGTATTTTGACCTGGCGACGCATTGTGATGAGGAGCATCGAGATCTGGTGGGAACATTACGTTCCTGACATATTTCCAGGTCATGAATGAGGAGCTCTTCCGAATCCATCGTCGAAAATTCCCCGACTTTGATAAATTCCAGGTTCTCTTCTTATTTTTTTCTTTTCAACGCGTTACAGGACTGGAAATTGGAGCAAGAAGAACTCACTGTGACAAAATTCTACACCCGAAGTACTGACACCAAAAGTACCTTGGGTAGAAAAATTTGGACGTTGAAATGTCTCCATACCCAGAAGACGAATAAATCCGTCGACTATTATCATCGCCATTGTCCTGCTTTCATTCGAGTTGGTCTCTTTCCTCTTTTTTTAATCGTTTTCAGGTCCTACAGCGGCATTCCGGCGTCTGTGAAGCTGTCGCCTGTTTCGGTCACTTGGGACATCCCCATTTTACCCAAAAAAGGGGGGTCATCCAGTATTTGAAAAGGTCGGAAACGGATCCTGACACTCCTCCTAGGCAGGTTTACATCAACGGCGATGGAAAATCCTACCTTTCTGAAGAAAATGAACAAACTGACCTCTCCCAGGACTATTCCCCGAATGAAAAAGATCTCGAGTAAGTGGAAAACACACCCAATTACCCGTCTCAGATACTCTGATCCTCCCTCAGAAACTGATGAATTCCGAGAAGATTACCTGGAAGAAGAAGAATAAAAGGGTTGACGACGGGTACGTGGCCATTCACTTTGTTTGTGGAGATTTTTATTGAATTATTTTGTCTTTTTCTTTTCTTTAAATTGTAGAAATAGAGGGAAGGCGGAGGCACTGATAATGACTAGCGATGTGGCCAGCATCGTGGCTTGGGAGAGGCTCAGCGGATTGACGATGTAATGGGCAAAGGAGACAGAGCACAGGGCGAGGGAGACCTGAAAATGGGGGAAATTTAGTGTATTGAAACAGTTTGTCGGGTAATTTTTCCGGAAAGAAGCGTCGAGTCGACGTCGAGGGTGACGGACAAGCCGACTCGACTCAACAATTTCCCTTTTTCTCAATAAAATAAAATAAAATCTACTAACCAACAGGCAGGTGATGCGATTCTTCTCATTTGCAGCAACTTTTGCCGGTAATAATTTCTTCTTTTGGGTCATGATAATCACCCCGTTGGAGCGAGAGACAGCGCCTAGTTCATTCGAGTCGATAACTGTCTATCCCCGACAACCCGAAAAAACTGAATTGGATATTCGACAACGGGCGTTGACCATCCATTTAAAGAGGCCAATTTTTTACAGAGGAAATTGTGTTAATTTCATGCAAGGCCTCCCTGGTCGAATAGTCAACAACAAGAGCACAACTATCGATTTTCGGCCTGGTAACTGACCGCGGCAGCTTCAAACGGCTGGATGTTTCACGTTTCGCGCTCTTTGCAAGGCCACGCTGCATAGTGGAAAACTTTCGAAATGATTTGCCAATCCACAACAACACGTCAGCTCAAGTGGCCGCTATAAAAGAAGAAGAAGTGTCATCTCAGTGTCTGTCCGTCTGCACTTTGTTTTCATGATCAAATGTCCTTCAGAACTTTGTTCATTGGCTGTAAACAAGCGGCGAGGGGGGTGGTTTTTCTTATTATCTGTCTCGATTTTACCTGTTTTTTTGGGGGAAATTTGAGCAGAATCCCGGAATTTCGGGAAACCAGATGATCAAATCTCGAGAAAAGGCCAAATCTCCTTCATTTCCCTCAATTGTTTCATATTTAAAGTGTTTTCTACTCGTTTGTTACTGATTTTTAATAATTTAAACATGGCGAATCGAGTGGTCAAAGCCTTTTTTCTACAGGAGCTCCTGTTCCGGAGATATGGCCCCCTTTTCCTAGAAACGACCATCAGATTGACGAAAATAACCGCCTTGTTTATTGTTTTCCCTGTTTTCCAATTCTCAATATCTCTGATTACCGCCACTTGAAGTTCATTGAAGCTTCCCGGCCCCAAAGTTCTCTTTCTATTGATCAAAATTCGTCATTTCTGCTCTCGCTTTTCTCACTTAATTTCCACCTGCCTCAGGTGACTGCCCTCGTCTTTCTCTTCGCTTGTCGTCTCTTGATTTAAATTTTGTTACTTTTCAGAAATGTGTTTGGGCCCGCCATCCAAAGAGACCCGTCCTTCCGAGGCAAATGAGAATAAATGGCGGATGTTCAAAAATGTCCTCCAATTACAGCTCCATTTCTTCTATGCGATCTTATTCTACGCCCAGGATTATCTCCGTCAGGTATTTCTCCATTAAAAAGAAACTTTAAATTTCCAGTTAATTCGAAAATTCCTCCTAAAAGAGACCTGGGAAAGGGGACAAGTGAGAATTAGTCGAATTGTCTTCAAATACAAAATGGATCCGGAGGAGATCTCCCGTCGACAGGACTTCATCCCCAGTTGTGGCCACTTTGTCGAACTGGATGTTTTGGACAATCCTTATTGGCATCTATACTGCGTCGAGAAAGATCGAGCCTTTTTTGTTCTTCTTCCTCGACATATTAGCTACTACAGTGCGGCTAGGTATCCTTTCGTCTATGTGCCCATTTACGAAGAGGCGCTGGCTTTGGCAGAAGTTCGGAAAGAAGAATTTATCCAATTGGGGAAGAAGTTTGAAGAGGAGGGGAGGATTCCTAAGACGGTAAGTGGTTAGGGCTTCGCGTTGAGTCGATGTCCTACGTCGACGGATCTGGCGCAGCTTGTCGAGTCAACCTCGACGACGGCTCGACGTTGGACTCGTCGAGTCGACGTACATTGATTGACCATTACCATATGCAAAATTTACCGCATTTTCAGGTTCTCTTCACCAACACCGCTCGTTGTGGCAGTACTCTAATGGCCAAGATGTTAGATCGTCCAGGAAATTCTGTCTGTTACGGAGAGCCACATGCTCTTTGCAGTCTGTCAATCGCCCTGGCCGAAGAGCAAATGACCAAATCGGTATGATATTTTCCTTCCTTTTTTTTAGTCGACCATTCCAGGAATGTAAAGAGCTCCTGTCCCCTACAATCTCCTGTCTAAGAGTGCATACTCCCGCAGACCAAGTCTGTGTTTTAAAAACGACATCCGGAGAGGCTAAACTAGTTCCCCTGTGCGAGGACATTCCCAATATGAAACATATGTTCATGTTCCGAAAGAAGGGACTCCCATCGGTGGAGAAAGTCTGTCGACGGGAAGAAATGCTGGTCAAGTTGTTGCTGGCTGTTTATGCCCGATCACCACAATTCGGACGGGTTCTCAGCTCGATTACTCCTACTTTTGAAGGTCATTGGGCAAGGAAATTAAAACCAGAAAATGTTCGAGTAAGTCACTCGTCAATTTTTCTAGCCATCTCCAATTTTTAGCTCTGGTCAGCCATCGTCTACGCTGCTCCCTATTCTGAGTACTTGAAATACAAGGACTCGTACTGTCATCCAGTCGTCTGGTACCATGATCTCATTGAGGATAGCGCCGGCGTATTGACCGGGCTCTTTAAATCGGTAAATAACATCTAACTTTGGCAAATATTCCTGGTTCAGATCGATATCCCAATGGAGTGCGTCGAAGGAGCTGTCTCCTGTAAACGAGACGATTCCCAAAAGGAATCCTTCCTTTCTTGGTCCGCCCTCTCCCATGTGAAATTGCCACCAATGACTGAAGAAGATAGAAAAGCCCTGGAGGAATATGCTGACGCTATGGAAATTCCCCGAGATACTTTTGATTGTTGATGTTTTTATTTATTGTGTAATAAAGGCTCGTTGGAATTTATCGTGAAATAATCGAAGAAGTAATCACAAGGGAATTCTTCTTCTTGAACAATTTTTGAATCTCTCGACGGATTCTCTGATTAGTTATGAGCAACATCCAAGCCGGCGAGAGACAATTCCAATCGTACATCCATCCTCTGATATAAAATAGAATTTCGATGACTTTGTCATTAGTGGCAAATACCCACATTACGATCTAAATACGCCTGATTATTACCCAAATCCCTCACCATGTAGATCATAATAACTGAAGTTGTGGCAGAAAAGGCGACACTGGTCCAAAACATATTAATTTCCGCCTGTTTCATGCGAGTTTTCTTCTGTTGAAGGGAAATTAAAGCCACGGTTGTGCAGAAGACAACGATACAGAAACAGAGGCTAGACAGGGCGGATGTTGTAGGAGTTGGAGCCAACTGAACTTAGGACTTCATTTGGTTACCGTAATCCCTACGTATGGCCAGGAATCCGTATTAAAAATGGTCGAAATCCGTCCTCCTTTAAAATTTACGCTAACAATTATTGGAAATGTGTGACTTTCATAGACGCAGACAAAAAGAAACGAGAAAATCAACACATTTTTCCAATGTTTCATCCAAAACTGAAATTATTCCCATTTTCGTGGTAAGATCCATTTACCTTTTCAGATTGCAATGGCCAAAGGATTACGGTCATTCGATTGAGGGTAATAATAATGACAGCCAAGAATTGGGCGGCGAGGAAGGTAAAATTGAGGAACATTATAGGCCACAGGAAGACGGAACCCTTGATGAACCGCGGGTAGAAGAAGGAGCAGAAGAGCTGAAAAAATTCTGTCTAGAACACAAAATACCCTAGCAATTTTGGACCTTGATCCTTTGTGCCAGTGGATCATAGAATACTAGACTCTTTTCTTGTCCAGATGAGCTATCAGTCCCCATTCAGGAAGAGGAGTTTTCTGGGAAAAGGGAAAGGTAATTGATCGAAAAACAAGTTGAAAAGTTCTACACGGGAATTAATGGGGTGTGTTTTGGTTGGGAATGAATCCCACGCATCATCAGGCCAATTATTTACTATGATTTGAGAATTTCCAAGAATTTTCACGAAAAAAAGCTATTTTCGTGGAGAAATCCCAAAATAGGCGTCAATTACACCGGAAAAACCATGCAAGATAGTGATTTCTCTCTCGGTTGTTCCAAATTGGTCCATCAAATGAATTGCCATTGATAGAACTCGAACCAGGGAGTATTCACACCGTATTTCCAGCCATTATCCACTGATTATTTGTGACATAACCGAAAATAGGGGTATATTCTCCAATTTATGGAAATTTTTGTGTATTTTCTGGCAAATTACAATGGTTTTTATCATAGAATACTGGAAAAATTCAGGGACAAGGTCAGGAATCGAACTGTCGACATTTGGGATATAAATCCGGTATTTTGGAATACAAATCATCCGTATTTCAAGATTTCCAAGGGGCACGTTGGATCGGAGACGAGAGAAAATTCAGGAATCAAAAAATCCGCGTAATTCGGTACTTTGCCCTGTGTCCAACCAAATTTTATTCTCACAAATTCCATTATCCGCCAGTTGCTTTAGGAAAGTTACACGGAATCCAAGGATTTTTGTCAATTTTTTTACCGACATCGGATGTTTATCCTTACCGAAGAAGGAATAATCCGCTGCTTCAACTGAATAGCCAGCCACAGAGCCGAATTCTAAATTTCTTTTTTTTGAATAAAACTTTCCATTTACCACTGCTGATAAATAAATAAATTGATAATAAAATGCATAATTGAACCGGGTAGTGGAGAGAATAACTTTTGCTTCCAAAAAATAAAGCACCAAAGAAAGGAGGCCATAAAAATTAGACGTCGCAAATTCTACCTGGTCATCCAAATCAAAATAAACAGTACAATCGGGGACAAGAGAAGTGTTGTACATCTTTTGACCGCTGACGGAAGGAAGAAGGGACAAGAATCAGAAATTGACGATCTTTGACTGGCAAATGTTTACCCGAGAAGAATTAGATCATCAAGTAGGCAGCCTTTTCGTGTAGGCTGAGACGTTTTTGGATGTATTTACATGATGTAATTAATGAATAATTCCTAGGATGATTATGAATCATTGAAAAATATTAGTAGTAGTCTAAAATTACTCAGAATTACGGTGAAATTCATCATTTTGTCTCGGATAATAACAGAATCCTCATAGGGAAATCTAAATCCTTATTTTCCTAAAATAAATAACCAAACTAGAATTAAAACTGGTTTTCTATAAAAGAAATAAATGTTTATCAAAAGTTTATTTGGAAAAGAAAGAAATGCAAATTACAAAATATGAAAATTACTGAATAAAGATCGAATTATCTATTGAAATTTAATAGTCTTCATAATCATTCGGAGCTGTTCTATAGGTAGTGAAATTGGTTGCCCTTTGGCATATTCAGACCATTCCAGAAAGATCGAAGGTTGAAACCAATTCTAAAATATCATTGATTTATAAAAGAAAATCTTAGAAAAAGCCTACCGCTACTGTGCCATCGTGTACTTCGTGTAGTATTCCTAGAGCTTCAAAATTGAAGCAGACATGGCAGCTTGAATTGTTGCAATTATATCCTTTATCTAGCATTATTTTGAAATAATACTTCACCAGGGAAGTGAGGTTGAAACGATCGGCAATATTTACAATTTCTGTAGTATTTTTCCAAAAATCTAAAAGCAATTTATATATAAAAATAAAATAAAACTTACTGTGGAAGTATTTTCCATATGATTCAATAAAATGGACTTCTTCTGTATTTTTATCCGCGTCTCTTCCCTTGATTTTTATATCAACATGATTGGACTAAACTGCTGATTATAAATATTACTATTAACTCACTCTATCTTTAAAAGGAAAGACTAGAAATTCAGCATCCGTGATCTGTGAAGTATAAACAATTTCCAGGAATCTTCTAAAATTATCAACAGACACATCTTTGATTTCAATTCGATCTTGTTTACTCTAAAATTAAAATAGATAGAACAATTTCGAAAAAATCAACTTACCTCTTTGAAATCTCCATAGAACATTGCTTTGAATACATCCGAACGACTAGCAAGAACCTATTATTTGAGAATATTGTATTAATTAAAAAATTACACCATTTTATGTATTTTAAAATCCTGGTTACCAACAACGAGAGTTACATCTGAGATGGATTCATCTCCAAAAATTATTGCAGCCGGCTTTTCATCTGTTGAAATCATTTTACCTGTAAAATAATAAATGAAAAGGGCACAATATTATAAAAAACAAGTGATATGCAAAAAAATATGTAAAACAATAACAATGTACAAGAAAATAAAGCAACGAAGACAAACGAAATAATGAAGAGAAAATTTTTCCGAAATTGCAAATTTCATTACGTCGTTATTCAACTTGCAAAATAATGGACGAAAGAGGCGAGGGGGCTAACATTTTCTTATTTTGAATATTCCTCTAATTTTTATTGCAACTTTCGATTATTAGTCTTTTTCATAATATAAAAGTTGTCTCAAAATAAATAATCAAGCTAGAATTCAAACTAATTTTTAACAAAAAAATAAGAGTTTATCAAAAGTTTATTTGGAAAACAATGAAATGCAAATCACAAAATATGAAAATTACTGATATCTATTAATAGTCTCCATAATCTTTGGGAGCTTTTCTGTAGGAATAGAAGTTGGAAATGGTTCCTTCTGGGCATATTCCAGCCATTCCAGGAAGACCGAATAATCATACCGATGCTAGAATATCCCAAATTTGTAAAAAAAAAAGATCTGAGCTTACTTTTACTGTGCCATTGTGCATTTCGTATAGTATTCCTAGAATTTCAACATTGAAGCATATATTACATTCTGAATTAGTACAATGAAATCCTCTATCAAACATTGTTTTCAAATAATACTTTATCGGAGCAAAGAGATTGAATCGATCCGCAATATTTAAAATTTCCGTGGTATTTTTCCAAAAATCTAAAAATTATTTGTATACCAAAATAAAATAAAACTAACTGTGAAAGTATTTTTCGTGAGATTCAACATAGCGGACTTCCTTTGTATTTTTGTCCGAATCCAAATATTTGCATTTAATGGCAACATGATCGTGCTAAACTGCTGATTATAAATACTACCATAAACTCACTCCTCTTTTGCCTATGAAAGGGAAAATGAGAAACCCATGATCTCGGATCTTCCCATTGTAAATAATTTCCAGGAATCTTCTAAAATTATCAGCAGACACATCTTTGATTTCAATTCGATCTTGTTTACTCTAAAATTAAAATAGATAGAACAATTTCGAAAAAATCAACTTACCTCTTTGAAATCTCCATAGAACATTGCTTTAAATACATCCGAACGACTAGCAAGTACCTATTATTTGAGAATATTGTATTAATTAAAAAATTTAACTATTTTATGTATTCTAAAATCCTGGTCACCAACAACGAGAGTCACATCCGAGATGGATTCATCTCCAAAAATTATTGGGGCCGGCTTTTCATCTGCTGAAGTCATTTTACCTGAAAAATAAGAGATAAAAAGGGCAGTGTTATATTATAAGGGAGAACATATGAAGAAAAGATAACAAAGAAACAGAACAAGAGACATTTTTAGAAATCGAAGGCTGCTTTCAATTTCGAACTTTCCGTTGCTTTATGCTTACAAGGCGTCAATTTATTTACACCGTTGATTTATATTTCATTCCTCGTGATAACTTTCTTTTTTTTTTTAATTTTTTCAGCTTTCATAGGCATTTTTCACCTTGCAATAAAATACAAAGAAATAATTTCTATTTTTACAAATATTTTTAGCACAATTTTTATCAGCAGATACAATTATAAGAATTTAATTTATTTTCCTCATAATTTCCTAGCTTAATTCTGCTTCTAAAATAGATGGGCATCTAAATCCAATGAATTAATCATAGCTTAGGATCTCTTTATCTCAACTTTTAATCTATTACGCCAAGGTTTTTTTCTTCTAATTGTTGTTTTGATGGTAGTTGGACGAAGGCAAATGTGTCGGTTCTCTTTTATCAAACTTCTTTTTCCTCTAATAATTATTTTCTTCTTTTTCTTTGTTGGCCTCCTTCTTGGGTAAGTTTTCATCATTTTTTAGTCGAAATTCCAGTCCTAAGCCATATTCCCAGCCGATAGCGACTTCTCCACCTCCTGTTATTTTTGAAGATGATCCAGAAGACATTTTTATAACTTCTGCATATTTTTATCCAAATTCAGAAAGGTAGAAAAATTCTCCAATATTTTATAGTCCAATAGCTTGGGAAAAAACGCCGTTGCTGTTGTTTTTAGTGGAAATTTTGAGCTTCTAAGTAAAAATCCAAGTCTACAAGTATTGGGTGCAAATAAAACGGATAACCGGGTACAAAATGCTGTCCTTCAAAGGTTTTTCCCATTTCTACCACAGGAATTTCTCTTCCAGAATTACTCCTCATAATGTCTGCCCGTGGATTTCAATATTCTTCACAGTTCAACTTTTACCTGATCTGAATAGCTTGAGTATTATGCTGGGAAATAAATTCTACAGGGTAAGAAGCGAAATTTCTATTTTTATGGGGGAAATGACTAAATTTTGAGTTGACTTCCAATAAATTCTGAAAAAGTACATTTTCTGACATTCTTTCTACAAAATTATTCATAATTTTTGAAAAGAAAGTTCTGCTCTTTTTTTAGCATCCGAAATTTCCTAACAAATGCTTTGAAATAATTGAAAAAGACGAAAATGATCATAATTTCTTGAAAACGGCTGGAAAGTAACTAAAATTCCCGTTTTATTCGAATTTCTGTCGTCGTTACCAGTTTTTCTTATTTATTAAAATCCTAAAAAATGCAATTAAAATAATCTAAACTTCAGATTCCATTTCAAAAGGTCTCTTATACAAAAATAGACGTGGTTACCTGCATTTCTCCTCTTTTTGCCAATGAACAATGGCAATATCTCGTCTTAGCTGCTCATTTGTACAAAAGGTAATAATTTCCTCCATTTTATACCAATTTTCCTTGCAGATTTGGTAGTTTTATGCATATTTACGTCAGAAGTATGGTCGAGCCGGTCTACCGCTTGATGCTGGAGTACCAGAAGGTTGGGTACTTGGTCCTGGAGCCCTGGCTAAGATTAAATCTCTCTTCTGTTCCTCTCTACGAATTTAATCCAAATATTAACGTAGAATTTCGAAATCAGGCGGCTGCCCAGACGGACTGCCTTCTAAAGTACAAAGAATCCGCTGAATTTATTTCATTCTTGGACCTGGACGATATTCTTATCCCCCGTTTGGCTTCGACCTTTAAACAAGAATTTGATCTCCTTTTTAATATTGAAGAATTTAAAGAAGTCAACAAAAGGCGAAAACGATCAGAAAGAATTCCAATAGAAATAGAAGACGGCAATGGATTGCCAGAAAGTCTGAAAAGTAGGCAACTGCCGGTCTTCTAGCACCAATTTTTCAGAAAATCCATGGTGGAAACAGGAAAGACAACAGAAAAAGATAGCATTTCTACATTTTCGAAAAGAAAATGTTCATGTGGAATCGCGTAAGTCAATTTTGGGAATAGTTAGAAGCAGAATTTCTACGGAAACCCGCTCCTGATTCCTTTAGCGATGACAAATCATCGTATTTGTGGAATTTTAACGTAATCTGCAATCATATAGAATAGCAACAAATAGCCCAGGTTTTGCTCTACAAAATGATATATAATTCATAATTTTTTGTCATAAATTGGAGGAGCAGGGAATTTTTTTAAAACAACAATTTTAGAGAGATGTTTCCAAAAATAGCAATAATCGTTTTTTCTCTCATTCTTAAATTTTTACCATTTTTTGCACATGTTTTTAAAGTTTTCTACTAATTTGGATACGGTGCATCCAGCGGTTAAAACCGTTTTCGGACCTCCTATTTCCGAGACAATATCCCGCAAAAAATACTGTGGAAACGGGCTAAAATCTACCATTTTCCTCCTTTTTAGACTATGATCCTCGCTTGTTTTCTCTCTCCCAGATGTTTTCCTCTATGTACTTCAAAAGGAAGGTTATTTCCCTCTCGAGATTCTTAATTATTTTAGAATGAAACTGGGAAAATGGTCACAAGACCGAGGTACTTCAATCACACTTGGATACATTGGTCGATTCAGTTGCCAGACGGATTTATACGGTAAAAATTCGGGAAATCACTCCGAAAAGTAGTTCAGATTCGATGTCCCGGCTGAGAAAAACGTAATTACTCATTTAAAAATCTTGGATGAAGATCTGGGACCAATAAATATGAGCATTACGGAGCCCGAATATTTGGAACAACAGTTGAGAAGAAATAGCCAACTGCCCCTAATTGAAGAGAAAATTATCCAGGAATTACAGGAAGACTTTGAGAGGTAGACGGGGGAAATATTTTATTCTTTGTTGAAAAATAGGGAAAGATGGTGAAGTGTTGCTTTTCATAGTCCCAATTGGGTCGATTATTAAACTGGGGAAAATGGTCACTGTGGGACCTGAAAAGATGCTGAATTTACTGTTTTTCAATAAAAATTCGAGAAGTTTCCCTGATTTCTCACATCGCCCATTTTCCCCAAAATTAGGAGCCGACTTCAACCGAGTATTTCAGGATGAAAAGGTCGCCTGCCTTCTCCAAAATCTGGTCAACTCTTCCACGAAAACCTTTTTATTTAAATTTGGTAGCCGACTGCTTCAATCACACTTTTTATCGATATCATTATGGCAACCGCTTTGATCGGATAAAATGCCCTGGACCGGATAGATGCCGTGTAAGTTTTATTCTTCCTCATGGTAAAATTCCTTTCAGTTACCAGAACGACCAGGAATTTCTTGTTCCAATGCCAATGCAGAATACTTGTCTTCACGTGGCGGATCAGCCATTAATGTTCACTTCGCTCAATTTTCTCATTTTGTAATTACTGATGGATGTATTCCATAGATTTATTAAATATTTTTATCAACATGGCAGGTTTTAGGCCCAGATTGAAACAAAAGAAGAAATGGCAAGAATTTTTTAAAGACGAGATGAGCAGGGTCTTCCAAAAAATCAAAAAGGCCGCCAAATATTTTTTTACTAATACCACTGTTACGATTCTTTAAATTTCCGCTACTTTAGCTCAAGAATTAGCAATAAATGGCGGGAGTTGTTTGGGCCGGCTCCTCTACATGGCTCCATTGTCCCAGAGACAAAGAAATCAAACACGCGCACGGCTACTACGAGAGAGGAGGGGGAAAGGGGCAAACAAGTACATCTCCCATCTATTGTCCCCTCATAATCTCTTCATTGTCGCTGCGTCGTCTTTTTTAAAGAGGGACAATAATATTCTTGGAGTAAGCGGGAGATTGTCGCCCAAACAAAGAACGGAGGCGTTGTGAATGGCAGCTTGGCCACTTCCTGACCTCCCGCTGGCTGCTTTCACCTTCCAGTTAAACCCCCTCGATTCCTATAAATCTCAACAATTTTTTTTGGGTAAAAAGGCGAAAGAGATCCGCTAATCTGGGATGTTCTCAAGTGGTCGCTGTCCCTTTTTGTCACCCGGCCACATGTTGTCTAATTGTCGCCTATTCTTGACTCCTTTTCTCCTTCTTTTATCCCAAAAATAGAGAAGAAATTGATAAATGGCGTGCCCAGGGATTCAAAACTCGGCTGGCTGCCATTCAATCCGGCAGCTGGCTGTCGTCACCATTTTTGTCCTTATTCTGGGCTTAAAATCCCGTAATTTTTTAATTTTTTACAGTACCCGGCGTAAAGAAAGAGAATCCTCTGCCGATTATTTCTGTTAGCAGGCGCTCGAATTTTAACTCTAAAATCTTCTCATTTTCCCCTAAAACGAGTAAAATTCTGTTCTATCGAGCCCTATAATCATCGCCCAGTTTCTTGATTCCCACATCATTCATTAACCGACGGTAATTTTCTCCGGGTAAATTGAATATATTCAAAAATGACTAATACTAACGGGGAGACGAAAATTAATGTCTGAACAAATTTTATGGTCAGCAGAAAAAAGGTTATGCTTTCCCCGGTCGTTGGCAACGGCTCTCATGAGGTTACAACTTGTACTTCGACATTTAGTCGGCTGTAAGGGCAATTACCCAGTGCTTTATCTTGAAGATTTTTAATTTTTGGTCTAATTTGAGTGGGGATTACTGTATTTTCCCAATTTTCGGTACCATAGCCCTATGGCGATCATCAAAAATGTTGTAAATTGTAGCTACCACAATCCGCCAGCCTGTTTCACAGCTATAGTTCCCAGACAACCTGTTGTCTGCCTCTTGTCTGACAAACTTTTCATGAATATATTAGGTTTTTGTGAGGACTCTCTCCCACCCGCCACACTTGAATAACCACGTCCGTCACGATTTCAGCCGGAATTCCCAACTCCCCCGGGCGCCTTTCGTTGACTTCCACTGGCTCCTTCACACTCATTGTCTTTTTATGGGGCCTCCCAAATATTTTTCAAAACAACCTTTTGATTCAAGTTTCCCCGCCATTTTTTATAATCTTCGTCGTAAGCATCTTATTAGTGTGTGTCCTCTGAGAAGGAGGCGTGGCCAAGGAAATAATTCGAGAGTAAACGGCCGGCCGCAATGAGCTCAATTCTCTTAGATATCGGGGTCGACTCGACGCCGGATGGCATTTTCTGCAAGTGACAAGTGCTTTAAGATCTTTGCCTACTTTGTACTATGTCGTCGACTTTTTAATAACCTGAGGGGCGGGGAGATCGCCGAAGATAAATCCGGAGCAATTACCTCTCCCCGCCTCAAAACAAAATCGGATGTTGGCTAATAGATTTCCTCTGATCTTTTAGCCATTTCTCCTCTGCTGGTCACGTTAGTTGTTGTGTTCATTTAGCTCTTTGATAGCCTCTAATTATATTCACTGGCATTCATCTGTTCCTCCACCCCCGTTTCCCTTGATTTTTGCCACGTAATTAGGCTAATTTGTACCGGAAATACGTGAAAAACCCGGAAATCTGGCATTTTGAAACTTCAGGAGAGTGGAATTTGAACTTTTAGGCCTACACTGTGTAGGCTACACATCAAGAAAAAATCCTGTCTCAACTTTTCAGGTTAACTTTAGTGTTTTTCTTGATTAGAATCACATTTACTTCAGTGCAAATTTTTCATCGTCAACAGGAACTCGCGACCATTCGTACCAGAATCTGGCACGCCTATTTCTTCACAAGTATCACATTTGGCACACTAATTTTCCCCTTTTTTAATCGTTCTTGGACTCAAAAAGCCTTTTCTCAGTTCAGAGACCTCATTCTGATCAATTTTATTTGTCCAAAGTTTTTGGTCATCAATGTGAAAAATATGTCCCAGGTTCTAGAAATCTGGGTTTTTTTTGACAGCACCTCGATTTCCTGGGTGTTCTTATAGGAAATTTGAGTACCACAGCTTGTCCAGAATAGATTCTGGAGTATAATACTCAAATACAAACGTATCTGATAAGAATTTTGGCTCATTATTGTTGAATTTTCCAATTCCCCGGCAGTATTTCTCCGCTCTTGGACACTTTCCCTCATTATTGTCTCCAGGATCATTGTTTCCACGTATTTGTAATTTTTTATATTTAGTATTTCAATATTCGGATGATTCTATGTACCTCCTGACGTTATTCCTCCTCCTGAGCCAATGGCCCCTGCTCGAAGCTGTTGCTCGCTTCGAGCCGACTTCTGTCACCGACACCTCTTTGGTCATAAAAATGATCAAAGGCAATAATGTCAGCTCCTTCGATATGACTGTCCAGGTCGGTCATTTCCTCTATTTTCCCCCAATTTTTCATCAGATTTTTGACCTCGACCGACTGATAGAATACCGGAAGACGGAGCTCCGAGGATCGACAAGGGATCAGGTGAGAGGATTAATTGTGGTGGAGGGGAGCCTGTAATTATATGTCAGTACATAGCGGCAGCATCACCCACGCCTGTGCACTTCTCGCTCCTTTATTAATACGAATCGTGAGAGAAGAGGGTAATTTGTGGGAACGCGAAGACGGGGCGAAGAGAACGGAAACAACTAATAGTTTTTAGTGTTCGCTTTCATTTCAGAGGGGACAGCCAATAAATATAAATTTTGCTCAGGGATTCGCAGGGGTTTTATCATGGGTCCTGAAATGAGCGAACATTTTCCAGTTTTCTTACAGAACTCTGGGTTATTTTTTGGCAATTACAGAATCCTGTGGATAATTGTTGCTTCGAAACCTACGGGTACAGTTCGCGGCTCCTGTTCCTTTAAAGTGTCATATTTGGCAAAAATTTTCCCTTAAGAAAATTCCCAAAGTCTTCGCTTCAGGACCAAATATTCGATCTTGGACTTGGTTGCGTATTTTTGCATTTTTCCCATAAATCCGGGAGACGACATCGAAAATTGCAAATATCTCCAGAATCAGAAGAAAATGCCTGATTTTTTAAGCGCAAATCTGTTCCTTGGTTATTCTTTTAAAGTACCGTACCTCCAAAAAGTAACCGAAACAATCTGCCGCCTATTGCGTAATGTCTCGACCTAATGACATGCCATCATCGGCTGGGTGGCTGGCATCATCTACTGGCTGCTGTTTGTAATTGTGCTGATGACTGGCCGCCACTTTGCTAAAATGATTCAGTTCGCATTGAGTTACAGCTTGTTTGCATCGACCACCAGCGTCCGTCATTACGATGATTGACATGCCGGGCGCACTTGTGACAGTCTCCCCAAATCTTGGCCGTGACCAGTGTCCGCATAAGGAAATTCCCAATTTTCGAGTTATTTTTAATGGGAAGGGCTGTTTTTTTCTGCCAAATTGCTTTGCCCCAAATGGTGGTTGAGATCATAAAATCCAAAAGATTACTTCTTTCTCTCCCGGCGACTAACAAAGAAAGCCAATTTTCTAGATGATTTTTGTCCTCGGGAACGGCACACAAAGAAATAAAAAATAGGAACGCGGAGGGGAAGAAAAACGAGGCGTTTCTAAGGACACAAATTTGCAGCTCTTCTCATTTGATGGATTGACAAAGTCCACGTGGTTCGCATTTCGGATTCACTACAAATTATATTACGAAAAGGGAAGCAGCGAGAATAGACATGATGGACATTTAAAGACAAAACAGGTGAGTAGCGGAAGAGCTTCAAAACTTTCGGAAAAAGACGAATCTACGGTAACTTGGCCCCATAATAGCAGGACAGATGTCAGATCATAGGGCATGCGGCTATTTTGGAGGGTAGGGGTAGAAAAAAAGTGGACTGCCAGAAAAGTTATATACACCACCGTGATCAGCTCAAGATGTTATATTCAGTTTCTCGATAGTTCCATGCTATGGTTAACCGGACCGAGTTCCCATACAAAAAAATGAAATAAAATCACTGAATCAACCACTTTCATTTCCCGCAAAAAATTCCCCCCCTTTCAGGAGCTAATAGTCCGAACAAAGGATTCCAAAGGAGCTGATCCTGCCAAAATCAACGATACCGTCGCCTTCATCGATGATCTTTTCATCACCAAGGACAATGTCTATATTGGAGTGGCCTCCGTTTTCAAGGATACAAAAAAGGTCAGCTCATTCTATTTTTAGCCAGGGAGTACTACCATTTTTATGGGTAATATTCAAACTTTTTACAACTCCCGGTGCTCCTATGACTAATAAACTATTCATAATGGGAGCTGCCGCACCCCATCAGGGCAAGTTGACGATACCCGAGGGCCATATTACTCTTCTTATTATGAGGCTCCATTCCCCGGAAGATGCTTGAGGGGAGGAAGTGGTCCCAGATGGAAAGATATAATAGTTTTTTTCTTGGGGAAACTGTCGCTGCGGGACCTGTAATAATTGTATTTTTCGGTTCTGGGCCAAAATACACGGAAGATCAGGGAAAAAGGGATTACCTGAATTCGAGTATTTTTGGGCCCCACAACCTGCTTCCCTCTTTCCCAAAATTCCGGATTCCGTGGCTATTTCCTCCCAGATTACTGTAGCCCATTTTAATTCACATTTCCAGGTGAGCACAATAATTGTCCCCGAAATGAGATGCGCCAAAGGAGTGCTAAAACCCGTCACCCAACAGGTACTCATCCATTTTATGGCTGAAATATTCTATATTTAGGTTATCCACCACGCCTCGTTCCACTTTGATCTAACAATTTTGGGAGATTCTAACAAATCTTGCAGTAAAATCTGTGTTTACCCCTACGTCCGAGTGACAATCCAAAATAAGACGAGTGAAACCTTTCGAGCTAAGGAATGGTGTGGTGATGTCGAAGAAGCCAAGCGCCTTGTCCAGCTGTCCCCAACTGTACTCGCCTCCCTTCCTTTAATTATTGTCTATTTATTCTACTACTCCATGTAATTACGGGTATTGAAATGTGCACAAATTGATGATTTTTTTGTTCAGGAATGTAATAAATTCTTTGAGATTTTGTGCGCCGTTCAATGGTAAAAAATTTGAACAATTACGGGATTTTGGGGCTCAGGAAAAGTACAAAAATAGTGACGACAGCCAGCTGATGGATTGAATGGCAGTCAGCAGTTTTGAATTCCTGGGCACGCCATTTATCAATTTCTTCTCTATTTTTGGGATAAAAGGAGAAGAGAGGGAGTCAAGAATGGGCGACAATTAGACAACATATGGCCGGGTGACAAAAAGAACAGCGACCACTTGAGAACATGCCAGATTAGTAGATCTCTTTTGCCTTTCTTCCCAAAAAAAATTGCGAAGATTTATAAGAATCGGGGTTTTTTTACAGGATTTCACGCCCGTAAACTCTTGGCAGATGGTTCTCACGACCGCCTCTTGACGCCATTGTAAAGGAAACAGGCGAAATTAAAGGATTTTGCCATTTTTCCAGGTAAAATGATGAAAAGATGGTCCTGGACGAATTTTCAAGCAGAAAAAGTTCATTTAAAAACAATTTAACGATCTTTATTTTCCTTCATAACGATTACGAAGATCTGCATGATGTTTGTCCATGTCATTCAGCTCATAGTCGACATCATCCAAGTCCTTCATTCTCTCGTCTTTTGAATATTCTGTGTCACTTGGTCTTAGACTAAGTTTTCCTCCAGAGAAACAATAACAGATAAGGAGCAGGATTAGTCCAAGAACTTCGACGACGGAGATTACAGACAATCCCAGCCACAATCCAGCATGTCCACCCAAATCGTTGATCAAATCACTAATTCCGTAGCTACAGTCCTCGGTATACAATTCGTACTTGAGATCAGAGAAATAAACCTGGAAAGATTACTGTAATATGATTTAAATGGGAGTTACAATTAGCTGAACAGCATTGGCAGCGTACCATTGACGACAGGACCAAACCCACTGGTAGAAGGGATACGATTTTCCATCGCAGTCGTAGTTCTAAAAAATTATATGAATCGTGGAAAAACGGTCGCTGTAGGAATCAGGCAAATATTTTAAATTTTCAAGAAAACGCTACAAATTTCCCCCAAATTTGGAAGCCGATCCCTGCTATAAACCAAAAATTACCGTAGGACTTCCTGTGGCAACATTGTACATGGTCGACGGATACGTGGCCAAGCTGATGGTTGTACCATAATTGTTCTCGGAACATGGCGGGGTGCAGCCACAAGTAGCAGAGAGATCCGCGTTAGGATTGGCGGAATTCGCTTGATCACCAACTAAAGTCAGCATACAATCCACTGAAAAATTTAAATATTCTTTTGCAGATGTGCTTGGTATCAAAAAATAGCTCAGATTCTGGTCTACAAATTGAAATAAAAAGCAGAATTTATGAAAGGAAATTAGAGAAGCAGCGAATTTTTCAAAGAAAATCGAAAAAATGGCTAAAACTTCATGTTTTCGCCATTTTCTACAACTTTCTTCTGATTTTCAGCGGTTTTAGAGTCTCGCTGTTTTGATTGTGAGCTTATCTTTTTTTCCTTCCAAGAAATCTTACCATCTGCCTTAGTTTTACAGTACTGATCTCCATCGGCTTTCAAATATCTCGGATTACTGCATCCGCATTTCGACTGGGTTATTTGTTGCCTACAGCTATCGAAGCAGGTTTCCATTGTGTAGGTATAATTCGTGTAATAGTTGACTTTCCCTCCATGGTTGTCGCATTGTCCACAGGGCGGTGGAGCCCGCTCAGTTTGGGACTAAAAAAACTATTTTCTTGGCTAAAAAATCCACTCACAGGAGAAAGAGCCACCACAGCTTGATATCCAACAGCTACGTTCATTCCAGCACCAAATAAATTGGGATAATCTCCTCGGGATCCAATGTATAGGCGAATTCCAGAAAGCATAGTGGTCGGAACATAATCTTGAGTACTTCCACTGGGAAGAGTTTGCTGAAGAAATTTTTCGCCATATTTCGATCGTTCCGTGACCCGCGAACCCATCTTACCTTTACAGTAACCAAAATCTTCAGTCCATATTTCATTCCAGCTCTCGTTGTCGTATAATTCAAACTTGGATCATTATTGAAAGAATAGCAGGCGCCATAGATTGGTGAATAAAATGTGGTAAAAGAGCTCTGGTTACAGTTGATTCCATTAAAAGTACACTCAGCAATCAGGTCATCATAACTGTACATGGACGTCTGGAGCACCGCTTGATCCATTTGAGCAGCCAACATGGAAAGCCAAGTTGTTCCCCGCCATTGGAGGAGATAATCGTCGTCTTGGACCTCCTGGAAAATGTTGGATTTTTAAAAGTTTTTGAACGTATATCTCAGCAGTGTTTAGTATCAAAAAATAGCTCAGAGTCTGCTCAACAAAATGAGCTGTAAATCAAAATTTTCGGTGGTAATTTAGAGGAGCAGCGAATTTTTTAAAGACATGTCCGGTTTGGAGTTCATTTGAAATTCGGAATAAGCGGCCAAATCCTCATTTTTCGGAGTTTTCGAAGGATTTCTTCAGCTTTCCGGTATACCGAGAGTCTCATGGTTCATATTCCCGCCATAGGGGTCCAACAAATCCATCCAAGACCCAATTACAGTAACCCCATCTCCCCCAAATTCCTTACATAAAATCCATAAGTATCGGAGGATGCCAGCTGTTGTCTTGCGGCGTTTTGATAAGTTTCCAGCATAGTTTTCATCGTGGCGAAATTGCTGTTGAACATGGCAATCTGCCTCTTGTACGGATTTTGATTACAAATGGTCACAGTCGGGAATCTTTGCTCTTCATATCGAATTTCTGTAGCGACAGCCGACGGATAGGAAAGCAGTGTACTGATCATAATATACAATTCATAGCAGAAAACACCAAAGAGGATGAGAAACACAATCCACCAAAAAATTCGCCATCTCTGAAGGATTTCTGACTAAAATTGGAAGATTTACCTTATTTTCTGCATTGGCGATGTGACCGATACCGACGACGGTACCCCAATTGGCAAAATCCGAAAATAATGTGGTAATTCCCATTTTTAATTGGGAAGGATGGAGCCCGTTGTTAGGGGCAGGAAAGTGAGGAGAGCTGGCTTTTCTGGGGAATAATTGATGGAAGCCGTAGCTACCATGGGGAAAAGGAAGAGAGGAAGATGAAAAGGAAAAAAGTCTCAGGGATCTCGTGACGCAATTTGGGTTGTCATCAAGAAATTTATGTGCCAGTACTAATCATTAACTGGAATTGAACTGTATCGTAATCTGATGCTCTTACCAGTTCACTATGGTTGCATTAGGTCATTGGGAGGTCATGGTGCTTATCCGGTGAGTATTGAAATATTTTCTGTCTCATATTTATAAATTTTAGATTGAAACAGATGGAAAAATACATGTTTCTCCGTCTATTTTTACCCTAGAAGATAGAAAGTTAGCCTGCCGAGAGATTAAAATACAATTTTCACGATGTTTCCTTGACATTTTCTGTATAATTTATGGATTTTTACCATTTTTCTAGGCATATTTGTTATCAAAAGACAGCAGATTTTTTTGGGTAAAGTAAGCTATAATTTTTTGTTGTAATCAAGAAGCAAAATGGGCTACAGTTAGTAATTTTATCTGCTCATAGCCGTCTCTCGACTTTTTTTCAATTTTCTCAAGCATTTGCTGTTTCCTCTTGTCCACACTTAGTATCAGAGGTGAATATTAGGGTAAAAATAGATTAAAGTGCAAAATTTCCTTTATGAAATATGCTACATGTTGCTATATTATGTTTGTATTAGGATACATTTATAGAGATGATGGACGAGGATGGCTCTCAGCCATTATACTCATTTTCCCTATTTTAGTATTCACCGTTTTTTTCTTATCCTTCTTGCTATGCTTCTGATTACTATTTGTCCTTATATTCAGTAGATTAGATACCCACAAAGGAAGAAGACGACGCCTCGAAAACAACAAAATATATTCAAAAATGTTTTATGATTTACAGAACAAACTTTTAAAGACAATATATTCCATATAAAACGTACATTTTGATTTCAGTAAGAAGTTTGGAAGTTGTCATCTCGCTTTCGGAAAGAACGCTTCGGCCGGTCACCATATTTTGCAACAATGTCAGCATGCTTTTCTGCCAGACGGTTAAGTTCAATCGGGATTTCCTAAAAAACATAGTTAGACTTCAATAAAATGATCACTTACTTGTTGGCTCTTCTCGAGGATTTCAATCAATTCCTTTGCATGGTAGCGGTCTTGCCAAGTCATAAATGTAAGTGCTTCTCCAGAACGTCTGAAAGAAAACCATAAAGAAAGTAGCAGAAAAAGCATACCCGGCCCGACCAGTTCTTCCCACACGGTGGACGTACTCTTCAATATCTCCCGGAAAGTCATAATTACAAACATGCCTAAAACACTTTTAAAAATTTCAACAGAAAAAAAAACTAACGTGATATCAGGAATATCGATTCCTCTGCTTGCTAAATCCGTAGCAATCAAAATCTGAACAGCACCAGTACGGAGAGCTTGCAGTGAATTTTCACGATCAGTTTGAGAACGTCCGCCATGTAATCCTTGTGAAGTAATGCCTTTGAGGCAAAAATCAGAAGATAGATGATCGGCCCTGAAACATAATTTTGAGCAATCAAAAGACTTACAATACTTTAGATTTGACGAAAATAATCATTTTATAATTAGCTCCATACTTTGACTTCAGAAAATTTACTACCTCGCAAATACGTTCCAATTTTTCTCTATCTTCCATAAATTCGAAATATTGCTTCACGCTAACGCAAGCCTATGAAAGTAATATTAGTAGAATTTAAATTTACCGTCAAATCCAGGCTGCCAACCACCACCATCACTGCATCTTTTGTATACTTCATAGCAAGATTTCGAACAGATTCAGGCCAAGTTGCACTATAAAAATGTTTTAGTTATCCAAGATAACTTACCTGGTAAGTGCTACCAATCTATCAGGACGAATTTCAAACATTATGCGTTTGATAGATGGCTCAAAACCCATGTCAAGCATCCTATCAGCTTCGTCAAGCACCACATAAGTTACCGAGGCAAGATTAATAACGCCAGCAGCGGAAAGATCCGCTAAACGTCCAGGAGTTGCAATGACTAAAACAATAGGAATACACGAGATTGAATATAAATAGTAAACCAATTTCAACGCCAGCTTCACATCTTGCTATCTGTTCCCTACGATCTCCTCCTCCATAGACGCAAACACTCTTGTAATTATTGTACGAATACTTCTCCACTTCCCGTTCGATTTGCTGCGCAAGTTCGCGCGTAGGCGTCAAACAGAGTACTGACGGTACTGGTTTCTTCTCGTTTGGGCCATACAACCTAAAAAAATAATAATAAGACAGCATACAATATATGATTACTTATACTGTGCATCAATATGAAGGAATGCTGGAAGAAGAAATGCCAAAGTTTTACCCGATCCAGTTTGAGACACACCGACACAATCCTAAATAAAAGTAGACGTTTTAGATGAACAGTCGTACAGTTCCATCGAGCAAAGTAGGCCACATTTGTGATTGTACAACTGATGGCTTTTCAAAGCCATTCTTTTTAATCTCCGCCAAGATTTCCGCTAAAGAATTCCATTTAATGTAATACAACATCGCTTACGATGATCTGCAAAGGCATCTTGGAAAGACAGAAAAGGTGGACGAATAATTGCCTTGCTGTTTTCTTTATGGGGATAGACCTAAGCAACAGAACCATGAAGCAACTCAAACTTCATACTTTAAGGTTTCCCATGCTTTTGTAAAGCTCTCGTAACTCTTCCGGACTGTAGTCTTTCTGCCCCTGGGGCGTCTTGTAAAGATCTCTTATAATAGGCTTCAAGTCTAAAACACAGAATATACACCAAACAGTGACATACTGCTGAAGCGATCATCTTCAAGTCTTGCTTTCAAAGCAGATTCAACGGTCTGATGACAGAAGAGTGAGTCAGAAGGTACATCTGTAACATGAAATATAATTGCATCCTATACAAAAGAAACAACCTCCACTCAACAAGTGATTACCAGCTCCTTGTGCAAAAGTTGATGCGATTCTAGTTGGCTGTTGTGTAGGTTGAAGATTCATGTTAAATGCAGGAAGATAGAAATCTTCTAAAAAAATAACAGTAACTATAACGAGATCGTAGAGAAGAGAACAAAACACTACAAACTATAGCGAAAACAATGGAGAAGAGAACCAAAACGGTAGAGAGACATCAAGCACAAGCTGAAAAATAAAAAAAGTGTCTTCGCCATTTTTAGGCTGTGAGTGACGACTTGAGCCCGGAATCAGGTAAAGCGGTTTTTTGAAAATGTTTTTATTCAATTGTGAGATGTGCAGTGTTGTGGAAAATTCATTTCCTCAGCATTGTTTCGTCTCGTCTGTGTCGATTTCATTATTTACACATTGCTGTTATTATAGTTTGCCGAATAGATAGTATTTTTTATACATTTGCAGCAGAATTTAGAGTGTTGCCAATTTCAGTACCACCAATTCTTCTATATGCTCGTGGTGCTATGTTTTTCACTATTCACAATTATCGGCGCATGCATTAGATCTCTCAGAAATAATAGAATAACGTCCAATTTGCTCTTTGATGTTCTTCTTCTCTCTTTGTTCTTCTCTCACAATGCTTCTAGTAATCTATTCTATTTTCAGATTTAAATGTATAGCAGAACTTCTTCATCATATATAATGGATATTGATCCAGATATCTATGATGTAAGTCTTTTCTCACTACTTTATATATATTTTGTTTTAGGAGAATTTTAATCCGTGCCCTACTCGTTTACGAGTAAAAGAAGAAACAAGTAGAAAACTTCAAGAAATGTTGAGAGAAGCTGCTTCTTCTGATTTTCCGGAACGAAGTCATGCACCATTGGAAAGGCATGAAAGAAAACGAAAACGAGAAGAAACATCATCATCACAAGATATTCCAACTACACCTACTAAAATTGATAGAAGATTTGAAGTGATACCTGAAACACCAGAAGACAAGCTCATTATAAGGGAGGAGCATTATAATGAGGTAATTATTGTCATTGCTAATTGTAAATTTGTTTCAGGTTGTACCACAAACACCTATGTCCAAGTTGATTCAAGCTAATCGACGTCGCTCTACTAAACTTTATCAGCTTCTTATAAAGAGGTAATCCTACTGCTGCTTCTATTTTAATAATAACTACTGGTTTTAGTGAAGAACGTAATCGTAGAAGAACTATCATTGCTTCAGAACCAGTAAAGAAGAAATCGGTTAGCATCTTCTATTTTCTAAAATTCGTTTTAGAAGCCAATGATTGCATCAAGTGTTTCAAAGGAATCGTTATTAGCTCATTACTGCCAGCCAAAGAAGAAGAAAGCTCATCGAAGTCTTCAATTTTCTGATCAATTTTTAATTTAGAAATTACTCATCTCTTTGTATTATCTGTTTTTGTTATTATTTCGTAAAATTAAATATGTACCATTTGTTTTCGTTATCTGAAATTTGATTTCTTATATTGGCTAATCTTATTTTCAGGCAACAATATTTCTAAAGACTGTGATAGCATAATACTGGCTATTTTTTTATGGAATATATTTATCAGATTTTATACTGGTAATTAAAGCAGGTTTGCATAATTTAAACGTATTTCAGGTACAAAATATTAACCTTGGATTGAATTGTAAAAAAGCAAAATTTATCAAAGGAATGCACAAGTTGTTGCTAAAGATAATAAAGAAGAAAAATGTCCCATTTCGACAAAAAAAGAAACAATTATCCTTTCCTCCATCAAAATATTTTCCGTTCACGAAACACATTAGACAGATTATAAGGAGAGCCATAAAATAAAAGTACTGCGACGAGCGGATAATCCAAAGGAAAATGAGAACAAAATAGAAGAGATTACGGAGAAATTATAGAACACTGCTTCTATTTTGAATTTTTTCGGATTTCTTGATGAATATTTCCGGTTTTTATTAAAGAAAGGGCAACTGTATTAAAAATTCATTAAATTGATATCTCTTTGGATAAAAAATGAGCGTAAAATAGCACCAAATACAAAAATAAACAATTTGAGAGAAATTTGAGCATATAAAGGGGCTAATATTGGCATAATTCGAAGAGAAAAGAGGGAGAATTGTGAGAGGGAGAGATAGATATAAGATCACTGGTTTTTCTACCCGATTTGTTTTTGGGAAAAAAGACATAATCACAGTAATTTTGAAATATTAAAAATTTAAAAATGCAAAGGGTCCAAACCCGGATGATGACTAGCTAAAAATGACCCTGCTTCTTCGCTGTTTTTTCAATATAATTTCTACATTCTTTCCCTGGGCATCAGACGACTATTGGAATTATAGCCGAGGCCAAGTGTAGAACTCTCATATTCTGTCCTGGCTGGGTCTTGTTCCATCAAAGCCAAGAGATCTTGCAGTCGACCAGGGAGTCGACTCGCTTGAGCATGTTCATTCGCTTCGAGAGCCTCCATTACATCGTCCTGAATTTTTTATATTTTTAAAAATGTTATAAATTGCGGGAACCCGATTATTTTGCGGATGTGTATTGCAACTCGACGTCACAGACTTCTAGTGACAATTTACCGTTCGTATTTTTTCATAGCAAATTTTCGATACTTTCTAATAATTTTCAATGTCCGAAAAATGTGCAGAATAAGATAATGTAACTTTTCTCAAGAAACGAGGACAAAAATACAAGTTTTCAGTGAAAATGGCCATTTTGGATCTGATTGTGGCAATAAGAATGAAGATTATATGCCAAATACCAACTATTCTCGACATTTTTGCTTTTATAAAATGATAAACACAGGGTTCCCAGATAACTTTATCTTTACAAAATTTTCCCAGAATTTTCTGAGTCTCACACACTATGAATTATCAAAAATAACCGAAAAGTAGTCGAGTTATGGCCCAAAAGGTCGAAGAGGCGCCCGTTTTCGGTTTCCAGGTCAAAGACCTGCCCACTTCCGTCATCCCAGGTTCTTTTCCCCTTTTAAATAATTCCTACCTTATATTGATCCAGGTATTTATAGAGTTCATTCAAAGCCGAGAAGACATGGAATTGCCCTCGATGATTGGCAGATTCCTGGATCAGGATTTTACCCATTTCTTGGTCAGAAACTGGCTCCTGGCGGGCAATGTCCGTGTAATAACTGAATTTATTAAAATATTGTCATATTTTTGGGGGAATTTTACCTATCAACCCAATCCCTGTACTGGTACATGTCCTTGGCGAAAAGGAGTTTACTCGATGGAGAATCTTTTGTCAGCTGATGGTCTTGGGTGGAACAGGCATCCATCAAAGTCTGAGCCACGACAGAGAGACAACCTTCGACCTAAACATCCATTCAAAGGAAAATTTAAAGGGGATACAGTACCTTGGTGGGTTTCTGGATGTCGAAGACAAAATGAGGATTTTTAATCAAATTCACCCAGAATCTCAGGGGAAGGGCATTGGATTTCCACGCGTGGACCACTTCAGGATCCGTAATTCCATGCTCCAGTGCCTGGCTGTCCATAAAATCGAACATATATTTTATCGGCTTGGGGAAATTTCCATAAGATGTAGAGAAAATTCCTTCAAGGAGGTCATTTATGAACTTTTGGAGGGTTCCCTTCATCATCAACAGCCTAAATTTCCGATTTTACCAGAACAGTAGTTTCAAATTACCGTGTCAGATAAATTTCCGTCACCATTTTCTCCTGAGTCTCCGATGGCCCATGTTCTGTGGGTTTTACCAGATGGTAGGCTTTGTATCCTTGCTCAGCATCCTTAGAATTACTGCTGCTGGTTGTTCCCCAAGGACGAGCCATCGTTGGACTGTTTTTCAAACTGACAGCGGATTTTTCACTCCTTTCGGACATTAGCGACTAAAAATTGAGGATTATTGACTGGTAGAAGGGAAAATGGGGCAAATTTCTTGCAACAAGCAGACAACAGCAAGAAATTGTGGTACAATAAGCGGGACTGTGTGGATAAACGGATACAGGCCTAAAAATAGATTGAGGGATGGGTTTTCAACGAATTTCTGGGATTTTACCCGGGGTTTTTGATTTTTTTTAAAAAAAAGAGTATAGAATTTCTGATAAAAATTATCAGGCCCTTCCCCAGAATGGTGCCCGGTACTGGCCTTAATTTTGCTATCCACACAGTCCACCACAACAACAAAAACATGCCACTACGTTGCATGAAATCACCGTAATATTATGTGATGAGCAAATCACCAGATTGTAGAGAGAAGAATTTTGCTTGGTGGTGAGCATGAGGACGGCATTATTGGGAACATTATAATGGGCCAGAGTGTTGACACGTCTCCAACTTCCTGGTTCAGTTCTCGACGTCGAGTCAATATCCTAAATTTTTCTTTAACGGAAAACGACATCAAATCCTACCTGCAGGACCATTTTTCCATTGACGCCTGTCCTCCATTCAAGGTCTAATTCCGCAGCCGAGGGTCTTTCAGAATACGGAACAGTTCGATATTTCGCATCGAGGCATTTCTCCTTGACCTGAGGGGATTACTGTACAAAATTCTTGGGAACATTTACCTGACTAATTGTGTCACAATCCAGTACCCGAACTGGGACATCAGCATGGGAATAAAGACTCTCGCTGGCGATGAATACGGTCAGCTCCTTATAATCGAACGTGGCTCGGAGAAGCTTCTCCTCAGACAGAGAATACCTAGAATTTTAGCGGTTTAAAGCAAAATTTAAAGCAAATACCGTGCTTCGAGGGTAACTGCATCTTGAGGTCCTTTTTCCATTTGTTGCTTTATTCCCCAGTACAAGTCGTAGAGGCGTTTACCAGCGTAATTCTGAACAGTTTTATTTGAAATTTTTATGTTTTTAGGGTCCTGAATTGATAGTGAGTCTGCCCTAATAAAAAAGACGAGGACTTGGATAGTATCCTCCGCAATTTTAGACAGAAATTTCGGAAAAACTCGAGGGAAATATCTGGGGGCATCTTTATCAATTTTTTAATGTATGGTTTTAGGCTCGCCTATCTGCGACCATAAGACTAACATTACAAAAATTGCCATTATTTCCTCTATCCTTCAGTTTTTAAATCTCCAAAAACGGCCCAAAAATACTCGATATACGGCCAAAAACATGGCGGAATCTAGCAAGCTTGGGTTCACTCCGTCCCTGGCGTCGCAATGCGTGCCAAAAATGCTCAAAATACGTCCCCTATCGTCACTGGGCCCGTAATTCTATCATCTCCTGGCTTACCTTGAGATAATCATGCATCAGGAAAGTAAACCAAGCTGCAAGCATCCTCTCCGCCACGCTTTCACTTCTTCGGAAAAGGATCTTTGGTTGGAATTTCTTCTCCACAGTTCTGTCTATTAATTCCCGAAGTAATTGCTTCAACATCTCGGTACAATAGCCCATTTTCTCCTGGAAATATTTGGCTATTTTCGTGGTAGAAGTCGTTTACCTGGAGGACGACCATAAGCAACGATCCGACATAGACTCGATCTTTCCCCAGGAAATATTTATTGGCTTCCATTGTTCTCACCATCGTCAGGAAGAAGGTCTAAAAACTTTTTGGTTACAGTATCCCGGGTAAAAATACCTTATTCATGAGCATTTTATGGAATTCCCGTAATCCTGCTTCAATGGAACTGGCACGATTGCTATCGACCTCCAGATCCCGAAGCACCGGATGATTTTGACTGTTATTGGGGAATAGAACTCGGGCACAGTAATCCTTATAATCCAAGAAGGGGACTATTGGAGTCCCGAGGGGGAGATCAGCTGTATATTGATTGAGAGATGTCTGCAGCTCGGCGAAAGCTTCCTTGCACTCCGTGGCAACTTTCATTTCAATCGTGTCCATTTGATTCTTCAACACTTTCATCTGCTTCTTGTGGGAGCGACTGTTCTTCCTGGAATGGCCGTATTGCTTTGATTTTAAGTTTAAAAAATCCGCAATTTTCTGCTGATCACGGGGATATTTTTATTTTCCCAATAGGATGGCAAAATCGAGAAGAAAATGCGAAAATTCGACGGGCTGCCCGCAAGATGCTCCCTGTCCCTGACTGGCGCCAAAAATACCCAATTTACAAGTTTTCTAGCCTACAGTACCCCGTCTAAATCTTCCTATAAAATGCTGTAAAATCCTACCTGTAAACAGAGAACAATAGCAGAAGAGCAGCGAGGAAGAGCAAAATGATGATAATAATCGCCCACATGAGTCCAGATCCCATAATAGAGGTGTCATACGACAATTCTCCAGCAGTATAGCTAAATGTTTTATATTACACTGGGTGCAAAAAAATTCTACCTGACTCCGCCGATTTTTACCACAATTTCTGGGTCCAATCCACCGGCGAGATCAGGCTTCTTTTCCGGAGGACTACAGGTGATCACCTTGTTGGCCATCGCCGTCAATGGACAATCTTCTCCTCCGACCTGGAAATTACTTTAAAGGAAAGATTAATATCCTTACAGTAATCTTGATGTCCCTCTCCGATGCGCCGACGTTGAGATTATTGCCATTGATGGTCAGAGCTTCTCCAGGTCGATAGAACCTCGCTTCCGTGAAGGGCTCGACCGTCGGATTTGGGTAAACCCGCATCTGGTGGACTCTAAAATTATCTAAATTTTAGCCAGAAAAATGTCCACGTACTGTGTAGGCGAGCCATCGAAATCAAACACATAATTCTGAACGAAGGGGATGATTGTCTGTGGTGGTACTCGCTCGCCGTCTGGCATTGGAGGAGTCGCACAAACCATAAACGAATCAGATGATTTTTGGCATTCTGGACCAGCTTCTCGGACTCCTCTATAAAAAAAGATACTTGGTAAATGGAAAAAAAGGCCTTACCGATCAGTAATTAGGACCATTTTAGGACGTTGAAGGAGATCGAAACCATGACCTTGAACGTCGACAAGAGTACCTCCAGAAGCAATTGTTGTATTTGGGGTAATTCTAACCACTCCGGGATTGGATCTGAAAAAAGGTGATGTTAGAAATGTTGGAGCTGTATTTTGGGAGAGCAGAAATCTATGGTAAATGTGCTTGAGGCCCAGATATGCGGAAGATATCCGCCACAGACTGATGCACCGTCAGAAGTCGACATATAGATACAGTAATAACTCACTTGTACGTAAATTGCGGAGTATAAGGCTGTGGTGGAAGCTTCAAGTAGCTGCCATCAAAGGAGATGTTCAATTTAAAGGAGCCATCAGAATCTTCAGCTGATCCAGTTCTACACACCAAATTTGACGCGTTTCTGGATTGCACCTGAAAATTACCCCCATTTTTTTTGAATAAAAGTCTGCTCATTACCGTGCAAGGAATATTACCAAAAGCCACCGTGACATCACTTCCAGCATCGAGATCAGTACCAGTCAATGTGACATCCGTTCCACCGGACTGTGGTCCAGATTTTGGGACAACTGAGTGGACGGCTGGCTCGACGTAGAGGAAGTCCTGCTTGGATACGGCCACATAATTTGTGTCGTCGGATCGAAGGCGGACGACAATGGGGCCTTTGCTGTTTTTGATAGGAGCTTTTCCCGTTTCGCAGACAATTTCCGAAGCGGGTTCATATTCCGCTGGCAGGACTGTACACTGCACATTGGCCACTACTACAGCTCCCATAACATCCGTGTATTTCCGTCCGAGGTTTGATCCCAGAAGTCTCAGCTGGAATACGATTCTAATACAAAAAAAAGATCACCAAAAATACCTTCGTCTTCCCGCCAACTGGTCCCTTTTTTGGACTAAAATCATCAATACTGGGATTAGCACAAAGTTGGGTGCTATTCAGCCAGTCTCCCGGTGATTTTGCCCTGAAAAATGTGCTTACCATGAAAAAAACCAGCAACCAACCTGCATGACATTGGCCGAACACATCGATCATCAACAGTACACCATCCGCAGTCAAATTTTGTTGGATCCAAGGTCAGGCAACGACCACAATTTGAGGCTAATGATTCGCACTTGTAGATCTAAAAAAAGTGGTTAAACCCTGTGTAAAAAGGGGGAATTTACCTCGACGGATAGCGCGTCGACATTGTCCAGAACATGGCGGAGAGGAGATTCGTTAGAGGACCAGATGACATTGAAACCGACAGCAGCTATACCTCCGGACAAGCTGATGCCGTAGTGATCGAATTGCATCTCGTCGCAACTGAAAATCGAGAGATTTTTATGGATCCTAGAGTGGAAATACAGCGGTCATCAGGAAGATTTGAACCCAGTAAGCTACAAGACTGGGATATCCAACAGGTAAAAGCGTCGACTTTCAGAAAAAAAATTGGGTTCACTACAAAGTCGCCCAAAAATGATTGCATATGGCGTATATAACTTACACAATATTATCATCACTTGTCCTAGTGGCCAGCTTTTCGTGTACAGTTGTCCCAATCCGAAATTCACACCGGAATTCGGACATGTACCCGGGATCAAGGTTTTGAACTTTGACGGCGATGCTTTTCTTCTCTCCAGCGGCTACAAACATTTTCGCCTGAGGGCCGACAATATGAGGACATTTGGATGGCCCTTTTCGACGAGAGTGACCCTCTCTCTGGAAATATTCCTTCAAAAAAGACGATAAGATTGCTTACATTTAATCCATTGACAATATGCTGTTTTCGACATTTATCCTCGGTTAACTTTCCTGCGACACATTCATTTGATTCCAGGCACCAATCACAGGGGAATTCGCTCTTGGCACATTGGGAACAAGTCGTATGGCGACCACAATCGTAGAAAGAGAAATTACTCGAAGCGATGGGGGTACTGTGACCACTGGCAACGATGCTCAACACAGATTGAAGGGCAGTGGCGTTCTGGGCCATTGGTGGTAGCCTGTTCATAGAAGGCGTTGGGCAGCGAAGGGTTCTGAAATGTCAAAAATTAGAAATATAGAGAAAAACAGCGGTTAAATAACAGTAGTTGGTCTGGAGCAAAGAATCTGGACAAAGAGCGCCGAAATTGTGAAAAAAAAGTGTCGCAGGTTCGAAATTCATAGGATTTTTACAAGTACAGTTGGTTCAAAAAATTATCCCTGTTATTTTCTGTGGTAATTATGCACCAGGAAGATCCCAGGATCCATGTATCCACCCAGTGCTAATTCCTGTGGTGCCTAACTTACCCTTCAATAGGAAGAGCCGGTTCACTGTCGACAATCCTTCCATCCGGAAATCGAAACGAGCATTTCAGTGCTCCCTTGGTGTCTCCCATGTTCTCCAGTGATACATTCAAATAATCTGCCGTGGTAATTTGTATCTTATCCGGTGTAACAGATCGAATACTGGAAAAAAATCGACTAAAAATAGGGAAATGTCTTACTTTGGGCACAGATTATTCTGGAAATCGAGCCATCCGCTGGTGGTCTTCGGTATAACCCGTTCACATGTCTCTTCTTCGATACAGATACTATTCCTGACACACCATCCACAATAAGGATCCTTTTTAGCCAGGCAAGCTCCACAAGTCGATGCCCGATCCTCACAAGCGGCTGTTCTCAACTTTATCAACTGAAATGGTAATTCATTAGTCCCTCAACTGAACCACAGAGCCACTAAATTAGTGTAGCGCATCCTAATAGAGTCTGAGTTGGGTCAATTAGGGCTGAGCCTTCCCGGGGTCTTGAGAAAGTGCACTCAAGAGGATATCCGGTGTCTCTTTGAATTGCTAATTAAGACTTTTAACTGGGGAGCCGTCTGGTGCTAATCTACTAACCTTGGTCGGAGTCAGAATAAAGGCATATTTTCCATCTTCACTGAATTCGAGATCTTGAAGGATTGGCTCATTTTTGGTGACATATTCCGAGTCGTAGACGGCAGCCGAGGTAGAATCCGTTATCAGGACCTGGAAATATTGGAATATTTTATTGAAATCAGTTCTGATCAATGGAAACCCCCAACATTTCCCTGTGTCCCTCCTTTAAATGTTCCCAAAAATAGTGCTGTTTTGACCACGACCTCCCCAAATTTGATGGTCACAATTTTCGAAATCAAATTATCCCGCGAAAAATGTTGTCATCGGCGCGTCCCTCTGATTTAACTAACCTTCATTAGTCGTCCATCATCCGTTCCCACAAAAGCTACCGTATTTCCCCTTGTGGTATTTATAGCAATTGATGTGAATCGAGCATCATCAACAGTTAGTACCGGCTCCCCAGAAATTGGCTTTCCTCCTCCAATGATCACATTGACATCTTTTCCACATTGAACATCCGCCCATTGCATCCGTGTCGGTTCGCATTTTCCAGCGGACTTGAACCAAGGCAACTGTTTACTAACATCGCCACGGTAACAATCCATAATATTCGTTTTGAACTTCTCTTCGACATCTTGTTTTATCTGGGGAAAATTAAATAAAACAGTAAATTTGAGGACCTACCGCATAGACACAGATAGCCGATTTCAGCGTGGAAAATGATTTTCTAGGTGAATTAGGATCACCAGCGGTAAACACAGCGTAAAGAACGGGATCTTCTTCACCAATTGACAGAGATCTAGCCAGGGTATAGCCAGCTGTACCGACATAGGCATCTTGCAGTAAATTATAGTCGATGTCGTTTTTGGAACATTCAAGAGGAACCTGAAATCGAGGGTAATATCATCTGCTGGTGGATAGCCTGGATATTTTCAAGACTATGCGGTATTTCATGATTGGAACTTCATGGTTATTGCAGAATTACAACAAAATATGGACCAAATGAAGTTGTCAATGCTTATAGACTTTTGGATGACCCGAAAATTCCAGAATATCCATCTAGTCGACCGAAAACTGACATCGATGCCCCCGTAATCTCTTGGTAGCTGTTTTTTTTCTATTACCAGGTCAAATGTAAAGTGTCGATGGCCAAAAGATAATTCATTAAAAAACTAGCCCCTACCTCTGTGTAACTGTAAAATTGAGCATCTCCTGTACACACTCGGACAAGTCTCGATTGCATTTCCGATTCATCATTCAACGTCTTCCCTTGTCTCGTAGCAAAATAAGCAAAACCACCAGATTCAAATCCATTAACATAGTCGATCCTTTAAAAAATTCTGGTAAATACAAGGAAAGGGGCTTACTTATAAGTGTATCGATGTTTTCTTTCAAGAAAAATAGCCGTCGACGTTGCCAGATCCTTGGCCGCGTATTCAAATTCCGTGCCCTTTTTCAGGGTCCTCGAACTTATAGCTGGTAACTCGTCTCGGAACTGAAGAAAAAAACCAAAATGCGACTAAAAAGAGGGTGGACTTACAGTTCCTTTAACGAAAGTTGAAGCCACGTAGAGGACAGGATCCTCTCCTGGACCATTTCCAACAAAAACTACTGCAGAGGAGTCTTTATCATTCGCCAGCATTGGATCTCCTGATTCCACTTGGGTTTGGGTGATATTGTGGAGATTTCGGAGCCGACATCTTCCCTGAAAATATTGAAATAGGGGAAAATTTAAAGGATGGCGGGATTGCGGATCTACTCGTTGAGAAAGTAGTGCGTCCGTTCGACTCTGTCGACAGGACTCGACTCTCGATGCCGACGCTCAATTTTCCGGATTGAGCTGACGTCCAGGATAAAACCCTTTAAAAACTAATAAAAAACACAGTACCTGGAAGAGACTTGAACATTCTATCAACTGGGAGGTCTTGTCATAAACAGCCAATGATTTTAGATAGGAATTCGTCCGATGTTTTCCACTGGAGCATTGCTCTCCTCTTCCTGAAATAATAACCATTTAATACAGTTTTCTCTGCCCTCATTTTCAGCCCCCGGGCCCACCATTTTCTCATTTATTACAGTCTCCATGTCCCCTCAGTTGTATTGTGCATGGCTCGATAGCAATTGAGTGGACGTCGGTCACTTTTGTCATCTCATTGACCCGCCACTCTGCGCACTCTCAACCGGCTACCGTCTCTCTCTGTCAAATTGTCACGGTAGCCGGCAACAGACAAGAGTAATCTCAAACAAATCCACTAATCCTTGTCCCCTCAAGCAAGGTCGATGCTAATTAGGCGAAAAGAAGAGGGCCCTTTTTGGCCAACCGCTTTAAGTACCCTTGAAAAGGAGAACAAAGCCCTGGGAAAGTGGCTATTCCCCGCCGAAACTATTTTTCTCTGTTTCTCAGCCAATTAACAGACACCTCTCTCAATGCCAGTCGATTCATTCCCAAAAATGAGGTCAATGTACGTAAAAAACGAAGGTCGCGAGAGGGGGAAGAGATCGAACTGATAGTAGACGACGAGGAGGAGGTCGACCATTTGTTAAAAGATTTTTTCCCGAGACGATTATTGGTTCCAGGCGGCATCCATTAAAAGATCTCATCTCAATTAGGGAGAGCAGTTTTGACTATAATTAGTGGCTAGTTCAGGGACGATCAGCGGGAGTGCCGACCACACACACGACCCGATGCAACAACAACATGACCCAAAATAAACAATGGCAACCTGTGGGTGGCTACGGTCAAGTCCTGTGCCAAATCTCTAGAAATCGATAGATATAATCGGATTTCTTTCTTTTACACGCGGAGGGGCGCTGCGCACAGCTGGAGGCCTCTCCCTGTCCTTTTACAGCCACATATTCAAGCAGTTGAGAAATGGACCGGCTGTTTTTGGACGATGCACCCGGAAAATGTAAAAATAAATGGAATTCTGGTACTGACTACAAAATAAACGTCGAGGGTTCGACTCTCCGCGAATACCAAAATATTTTTTGCAAATAAATCCTGGTAAAAAATGTCCCAAAAATTTTTATACCGCCTGCTCGTCAAATTTTACTAAAATCTGCTGCGTGACAAGAACTCCCTCTCTGACTGAAAGAACTCTTTCTCTGCTTGCAAAACATGTAATAATGGCCCCCGCTATTCACACACGGTCACTCGGACACAATAAACACAGATAACAGCTGGATTGAACGGGGAAGAAAATGGTGGAGGAAAAGTACTGACCTCGACATTCGGGGGAATCATCTTCAGGCCCTGTGATGACGTGAAATCTCTCCCGGAGACGATGATCTGCCTCGTCGAAACCAACATCGTAGAGATGATTCACTCCACCGACGAATATTCTCTTGGTGGATGGGTCCACAACCTGGATATTTATTTAAATGAGGCGGTTTTAAAAAGGAAAATGCCGGCATTCTTTGGAATTTTGAAATCTCGTGCGTCGTTAAAAATGGCGGCAGTTTAAACTTCATTTTCTCAAGGATTTAGCGCTCAATTTAAAAATTAAAAAAAATATAAATATGCCGGATTTTTTAAACTTAAAACCGAAGGATATCAAATTTTAATAGAAAAACTCACCATTTTCTCGAAAGAAGAGTCGTGAGCATACCGATTTGGAAAGACATCAATATCCACCCCATAAGAATAACTCGGTGCAATAATTAATAGTAGAAAATAGATAAAACTATAAACAGAAGTCGATGTCCAATAATAAAATCTTCGATGTTTCGCCCGTCCAGGTGGCACAGTACATAACTCTGCTCGATAATACATCCCTCTTCATCTCATAGAGACCATAGAATAAAATATCAGGGACAGAATGGAAAGAACCTGGAAAATTTGAATCAATTGAAGATTTAAAGAGACAAAAAAAGAGAGGAGACGAAGAGAAGTGACTAAACGTCCCTGAACCAGTGAAGCAACGATATTGATTGGTTGTGTAGCCGCTGATAGTAGCTGGTTTGGGTAAGGGGGCCGTGGATGTGCACAGCACATTACGCAATGTAATAGAGAGGAGAGGTGAGGGCAGGGGAGAAGAAAAGAGAGCAGAGCCCAGGGTCGGGAGACTTCCGGTCAGCTGGAAGGGGAGTCGACTCGGGAAACCATTTAAAGATGGGATAAAATATTGGGAAATTGGGGAAAATCGATAACAAAAGCGGGAATTTAAACTGGGTCGAGGGCAAAATCCCATAAATTTATGACTGGGATAAGCGAAAGATCTGCAGATGGCTAGCCGGAAAAAGGAAAACCAGGTGGTCGAAACCCGCAATCTGCATGAAAAATGCCCTAGGGAGAAAAATAACACAGAAAAATATTTAAAGAATTTTATGAAAGACTTTCAAGGAAAAATAAAAAGAAAATTCAGCCGAAGCGAGCCCAGGTCACTGACATTTTGGAGGAAGGCGAATGGCCGAATAGCGTGGGAGTCGGCGAGAGGCCAGAGTATGGTCGCCGGCGCCAGACCTTGTTGCACAGATTTATGATACCGATACCCATTGACTCAATAGAAGAAGAAGAATCGCGGTAGAAAAGGGTACGGGTGGGCCGTCGAGACGGGCAGCTGGTTATATTTGCCTAGACTGGGGGTTGCAGCCCTCCTTTCTCAAGTAATCGAGGATTATCTCTCTGAGACAAAAAGACGAGATGGACATCATATTACATCCCCCGTTGAACAGGGGTCCCGAACGCCCGCAGGAAGACCAGGACGACTAGAGCGTGATTAATTGTGAGCACGCAACGAGTGTTGTAATTTCATTTCAGGTGAAATGTTAGGGTTAGTGGGAGGCTGACAGCTAAGAATATGACAATGGACGCAGGATATTGATCACCGAAATAGCAAAAAAATGGAAGGATCTGAAACCAAAATGATACAGGAGAATTGGGTGCGTCGGTGACAATTTGTAGAAATATAAGCGTCAGGTACGAAATCCATGTAAGTTATATGGTGTAACAGCTCACAATAAGTGGTAAAATCCTGGCAAACACGTTGATAAATACGAAAATAAAGCAAAAATTCCTGGGAGCGCCCGAATTTGGACTGTAAGAAGTAAAAACGGGATCGTTTATCACTAAAACTTTGAAAATTGCGGGCCGAATACAGAATTCGGGTAACTGCACGTGCATCCGTGTAATATGCGGTGTACATCTCGGTAAAATATTGACAAACATGAAAATAACGGGCTAGAAATATTTCTGAGCGCGCATATCAGGAATTTTGGAATTACAGAAAAAAAAACAGCTCTTGGATAGAGAATCCATGTAACTACAAAGAATTTGATAAAACTCGTAGAATTAGTCCAAGAATACAAAAATAACGGTGTGGGTGTAAGTAAAATGGGACGGATGGCGGTATGAGAAGAGCGCTGCGCATGACAATGACCTGTTAGTCATACCCTGCGGCGACTACCGGCCCGAACCATCCGCCTCTATGATCAACAGGAAAATATTATGTGTAGGCAAAATAAAAACATTCGAAGATGCCATTTAGTCAAGTAAACAAGGAAAAAACCACCCCCCAAAAGGGCTCATCTCGGCTGGCGTGTCTGAATTGGCAAGTTAGCACCACCAAAAATCGAACAAGCGGCCAGATAATGGCCGGATGACAGAGTTGCTGTCGCGTGCATGATTGAGGAAAGTCACCAAATTAGGCTCAATTGAACCCAAAATGCTCGGAGGCTGGACACTCTGGGGAGGAGGAAAGTTTTGGCAACTTTTTTAAAAGGAAATCTCTCTTGAAGGCGACGACCATACCAGTCAATAAAACCAGTTGTCCCCGAGACAGTGGAGAGTCAAAACGTTGAGCTGCTGTGGGCCGTGTGTCGCAAAGTGGCGCTCGTAAGCGCGGACAAATGATTCCGTGGGGACATCGGGGCATTCGTCTTTTCCATGCATAATTTTCTGTTTTTTTCTTGGGCGCATACCGCAACTGATTGATGATAATTCATTCTCTTCCTGAATAATCGAGATTGAAAGGATCTGGGGGCCTGGTTATGGAGAGTAGCTGGCCGGCAGACGAAAATATGACAACCACGCACGAATCCCCAGGGAAGATGAGGCGATGTAGTGATCTAGTGATGCGTACGGGGGACAAATTATGGACAACCGGGAAATGGGTAAAAATGGAAGCGTATGATTGTACGCAGGGCAATGCGCCCAAGATTTTTCTGGGTACTTTTTTGGACACAGGACGGGCATGCAATCCGAGAAATCTAGGGTTTGGTAAAAAATCATAAAAAATGGGCGGACCGAGGTGCAAACAAGGCAATGGGCCCAGAATTTTGTAGGGTATCGTCCAGAACGCGTCCGTCACGCGAAAAATCAAGGATTTCGTGGAAAATGGACAAAAATGAAAGCGCAGAAGAGTCCGTCCACTCCATGGGTCCAGGATTTTACCTGATAGTGAACACCGCCCCTTCAGTAATCGAGAGTATGATTTTTCTTGGATAAGTGAATAATTTCCGTTTTTTCCGTGTATTTTTGGTATTTTTACAGCAAGAAGAATTGAACCTAGGAAAAATAGAACCATTTGAACTGTTTGATGATTAGTCGCTAAACCTTTTCCCTCGGCCGTCGAGATAAGAAATTACACGGCGATTACACACAATTTTAGAGGAGGATTTTAAGAGAGGAGGAGAGTTCCACAAGGACAAAAAAATGAACCCGTCACGGCTTTTCCCCCGTCCTCATCTTGGATCAAGTCGATGAGCCCATTGAGAAACATCGAAAAGAAGCCAATAAAACACGTCTATCACTTGAAGGGCAGAGCCTCTTGTACGCGTATTTACAGACGACAGTGACAAAGAAGGCAGGGAGGAACAGGATCTGTAGCCTCTGCTTCGTCCGTTAAAGCCACCTTCCGTTACTTCGATCGCGGGAAATTGATTCTAGGCGGATCAAGTTGATCAAAACTGGTAAGATACTGCTGGGAATCGGGGTCAAGAGAAGGCGGCAAGTACCAAAGCGGCTTTGAGCTTAAAAAATCAGCAATTTTCTGCTGATCACGGGAGTGTTTTCGATATCCGCAATGGATTTGATAATCCCGAAAAAAACGCAACTTTCCAGAGCGCAGATTCCCAAAATAGAGACAAAGGATAATAAAATTATTACTCATGGACAAAGGAGAACTGTGTCTCAAAACTCGTCAGGGGGATAAAGTCCAGGAAATCGGTGGGGGCGCGCCCGTTACTGACCCAGATATATTGTAAATCAGACATATAATTAGAAGCCGAAATTGACGATCGACGGCAGATGGTTGATGCTTGTTGCGGTTTTACAGCCTTTGAGGTTCGCGGTTGGTCATTTTCATAGAAATTCTCGAGTCATTTATCGTGGGAAGGTGAAAGCGGGACGGAAGGCGGATGTGATAGATCTGTTTGGTAAATCAATAGAGACACTCAAATCGGGGGAGGCGGTGGGCGCACTCCTTTGAGACGTCAAGTGGCCGCTTCTTTTAAAGGGAAAGCTACTGATTTCTGTACTGTAATAGAAACTTGGAGACATCGGGTAAGCTACGCATTAACCAAAAGACTACACGATTAGGGCGCGTCGGCGGTTACCGCTGGACACAAATAGACGAGCAGTGAGAAAACACGAAACAGTCTCGACAGACGGCGGTCTGTACACCTCCAAAATTGGCGGTAACTTCAAAAGATGCGGGGATCTTACACCTTTTTTTGCAGATTTTCGATGAGAAAGATGGCGATTCCGGTCCCTTTACGAGATATGGAAATAGAGTCACTTTTAGATTAGAAAAAAGTGATTGCTTTTGAATTTGACCGCCCTTCCCAAACTGAGAGAGAGGCTGCTCGTCAAAAACAAGCAAGATCGTGTTGCAACTCAAAGCAGGGCCGAGACTCAATTCCGGTCCTGTTTTCTGCGCGCCATTCTATCCATGTAAGACCCGGGGAAAATTGAGAAGAAAATGGAAAATGACTAGAGAAAATGTGCGTGTTGACCCACCAGCACTCACTGGTTGCTTCCACCCCTCCCACATCTGGCGACCGCACATCAATTATGCTCAGGGAAATAAACTGTCACTCAATCTGTGCAAACCGCACAGCTACTGCTAATTAGTAGAGAGACGGAGAAAGGCGAGCCGTGGGAATATTTGTCTAGGAGTAATAACTGACCGCTGAAGAATAATCAGCTGATTCTTAGACAATTATAGGTATGGGACAATTTGAATCAAGGCTTAAACACCGGCAGTTTTCTGCTGATCATAGAAATATTTTCATCTTCCCCAGCAAATTTTATGATCCTTGAAAAAGGACGAAAAATGCGCCGCCATGGAAAATTGGGAAAATTTGGATCCAGCGACGGTTATGCTCAGAGGCAAATTATCCAGAAAAAACTTCTACAGTATCCGAATATACAGAAAATTCCATGAAAAAAAATGCAAAATTTCAAAATGCTGGTTGTTTAGCCCTAAAACAAAATCATTCGACTGTCTAACATAATTTCTCTTTAAAGAATCCATACGGAACCCCGTAATATGGCAAACACATATTTTTGGCTGTTCCTTTAAAAATCCAGGATATCACGCCAAGAAAAGGAAATCTTGCCCTCATAAACTCTCGACACCAGGCGCGTCGTGGACAAAACCGCTATATTCGCAAAATTCCCGGGCTCGGCTATTTCCTGCCTATAAAATACGGGTGAAGTTCAGTAGTGGGCGCATCCACGGATATGTACAGATCCATAGGCTTAAAGTGGCCGCGCTGTTAGCAGTTTCAAACCCATTGAGAGTCCTTTTTTGTCAAAAGCCGCTCGGGCGCGCTTCTTTTCCATAATAGCCCATGACGAATACAAAATACTCGGAAGCAGCATATCGTCGACCAGCAGCAGGAACCGGAAAGCCGTGAAAAAACGAACGAAGACTGTCAAAATATCTGCCGGAGAAAGGTGTCAAGCAATCAAAATATTTGCAGTCCCCCGCTGACACACGGGTACAGCGGACGCCCACCCTGAGGGATCTTAATCCTATAAGCAAACGCTACCGCTAGAAATTTATATTAAATAAAAGGAGAGTAGAAGAGAGAAGAGATACGACCCTGGCCAGGCCCTAATAGTCCTCAAATCAAATCAACGCCGTGTGTGTGTGGATCGTTAGAGATAGCCCTTCTCGGAGGCAAGCATGCGGAATGATTTTGCACATATTTTCTCGTACAAAACTATATCGCCGATAGATTACAGTCCAAAATTATAGGCAACGGATAAATTAACTAATCATTGAATTTTTAGCAGAGGGAGGACAGGCTAGGCTGAAAGCGATAGCGGACGCGCCCGGCCCACCCTTTCGGCCAAGGTCGGTCGCCTGTCGAAAACAAAGATGGATATCGGAACGGGCAACCATTTTTAATGTCCTCATATAGCCTGTTCTTCACCAGGAATATACCCAAAAAAAAGAGCGGCGGGTTGTGTACTAACCAGATGGTACCCTTCTAGTACGCCGGATATTTTATTCCCGGGATCTTCCTCGAATTCGGGCTATTTTTAGCTTTACAAGGGAAAAGCGACTGATAATTTGGAGGAAAATCAAATACCAAGAAAAATGGCAATAAATCTAACTGCTAGTTTGAATGGCAAACGTTTCGTAATGGTATTGATGCCATCTAACTGGCTTTAGCTGCGCACTGGCAAAGAGGGAAACTTTACATTTTACACTAGAAATTCAGAACTATTACCAGAAGAGTTTTTGTCCTTTTTATCAGCAAAATTTGCCTGATTTTCAAACGGTCCTGCAACGCTAGTTTTCCCCAAGATTGGAAACCGACTTATTTTGTGCCACTAAACTCTGCCCGCACGGTGCCATGCAGCTGACATCACCTTCTCCACCAAACTTCCCTCCAATCTTTGATTCAACCGATTTGACTCATTCATTGTGTGTCTGTGACCTTCTCTACCGGTTCCTCAATCCAGTGGCAATGTCAATATGTACTCGTTCAAAATCTCCTGCACATTTTACACCGGCGTCACAGTGCTCCTTCCCGGTTCATGCTCCTTCTTCTTTTCGTAGGCCTTGTCCATGGTCAATTCACTCCCCAATATGATGAAGCAGAAGCCCGAATGTTGTTGCTTCTCAGTGCTGGAGCCTATGCAGACACCAATAATACTGCCATGAACGCCTGTGTCGCAGCAGCTCTTCCCTCCGACGCTGCTACGGTAGGAAGATATTGAAACTCCTGAAAGTTTGTACAGATATTGGATGTGGCCATGGAAAATTGCGATCGGTTGAATAATCCCTGTGAAAGTTTTATCGGCAAGTTCTTTTTTAAAAAATAGACAGAGTAATTACAATTTTCAGCTGTTTCCCCCACACTTCATCGACTTTTCGCGGTTTTTCGAGGGACTAAAACTGACGTAAGGCAGGCCTGAAATTCCAATAAATGGTGGCATTTTAGAGTCAGCTGCTTTTAGAAGGATGGTCGACACTGGATCCTGGGCAGGATTTTTATGGGATGGGACAGGTAATCCACTGAAAATTGGATGTGTACTCGGAAATTCTTGGCAGTTGATAAATCCAAGAAGTCAGAGGATACTGTAACTTGGAAGATCTTCTGCGGGTGCAGCGGAAATTGGGCGTTGACGTCTAGTCGTGTGTGTCTGGAGCGTGGAGTCGCTTCGACCTCGACTCAACATTTGACCCCAGTACAATGACATCTTTAGGTAAACAAATATTTCAAAAACGGGCACGAACTAGGGCAGAAAGTAATAATATTATAGGGATATGGAGTAACATTTACTGGTCATTCCCTCGGTGGAGCTTTGGCAGCATTGACAGCTGCTAGGGTAGCTAATGAACGTGAAAAAAAACCTGAAAAAGGCACAAGGAAGTAGTTTAGGAATTGTACCGGCCAGTGCCATAAGGATGGTAACATTTGGAGAGCCGAGAGTTGGCTCGGCGGAATTTGCACAAAGTTTTGATCGAATGATCTCATACAGGTTGAATTCCTTAAGTTTTTGACAATTGTCTCCAGTTTCCGGGTAGTTTTTCGCCACGACATTGTCCCACATTCTCCTGGGTGTAAGAAAAATAAAGCAGCTGGTACCCTGGCCAATGGAAGTCAGCAATGTGACCCTACAGCTTTGGACAAACCTTACCATCATGGGACAGAAGTCTGGTAGGTTACTGTAGCATTTCTAGCAGAAAGAGACACCGCGGAACCCGGAAGTACTGCAAAATTTTGGAATTTTCTGGAAAATGTCAAAGTGCGCGCTCGTTTGCCCCAAAATTAGAACCAAATTTATCCGAATTTTTGGCTAACCAGTCTGTAACCAAGATATGGCCACAAATTGCCAAAAAATCGCATCAATTTGCCCAGAATAATCATTTTGAGACCTTCAGGTATCCAACTTCCATGCTCCCTGGCTCCCAGTACCTTGTCTGCACTGGCCAACCTAAAAATGAGGATATCAACTGCTCCGACCAGTTGACATTTTCTTTAACAAAACAAAGTGAATACATTTGGGATCATCGACATTATTTTGGAGTTCGAGTAAGTACAAAGCTTACGAGAATCCGACGCTTTTAGGTTCCACCGTTCGGTCAAAGTGGTTGCGACCCGGCCGTCCCCGAAGGTTACGGCAACAATCCTGATCAAAAATATGGATATTAAAGAACTTTTTTAAAATTAAAATCTCGTCCGCCCAGACAGATGTTTTCATTTCAAAAAATACAATGAACTCAGTGACGCTTGAAAACCGAGGCAGCTGGAGAATAACTCAGCCCCCAACTCTCCGCGATCATGTGATTACCGAAAGGCACCTGCTTCTTCTGATTTCTTCGCCTTTCATTTTCTATCTTCTTACCTATCTCTTGGGATTACTGTAATTTCAGAAGCTCTTCTTGGGTCAACATGAGGAACAAAGTCTTCCTCTTTCTTCTGTTATGTTTTTGTTGTGTTACAGTGTTAGATGGGCAGAAAACTAAAACTACTACAAGTAAGTGACAGTTTCTATGGATTTCCTGGGCATTTTTCTGGTAAAAAGTAATTTTTGAACAGAAAACAAGAGTTACTGCAAAATGTTACGTGTACCATTGTCTGTAGGCTTGCTGGAGTTTAATTTTACTCAGCGCCAGAAAGATTTGGAAGCAATTGTGATCCGTAGGATTGAGAATGCTCTGGTAGTCCGCGGGTTTAGATTACCAAATTATTCTCCAGGTATACTGTGTCAGACTTTGATTTACCAATTTCTTTGTACTACTCTGCCTTGTACCCATACCTTTCTGGTTCCCCAATTTTCTGATACCTCCAATAATTCGAATAATCTTCGGGTGGGAGATGGTCGGAATCATCGCTTCCTTCCCGGGAAATACGAATCAAGACCCCCCTAATATTTTCTCCGTGAATAACATGATAAAATCAGCTGTTTTTGTGCTTCAAAAAACATCCGATACGCTTGACTTATTAGTTCTAAAAGAAGCGCGAAACACGACGAAATATGATGACATCTTCAAAAAAGGTTACCTTGATCAAAAATTGGTCTCCAACTTACCGTAACCTCGTTATGCACCTGCGTATTTTTATATTAACGAGTAATAGAATAATAACCAGGAAAATAAAAATATTATTGACCTCTGCTGATAATTTTAAATGGATTTTCAGTATCACCAACAGTTTTGGATAGAAATGGCACGGGAGCCATCATTATCGTCACAGTTCCTCTGCTGGTTCTCACCCTTTTTATGTCAATTTTCGGGCATCGAATGCGCTGGGGAGGAGTACGATTTTTTGCGCTGAATCTCTGCTTCTGGGGGCTGGTGCACATGGCCTACATGGCGGGATTCTACGACGCGGAAAGATCTCCTTGGCCGGAATGGTTTAAAAGTGAATTTTGGACTGAACAGAAGCAATTTATTGAAACCATTACCAGGTCCATTTTTCCTATAGGTAACGGACATTTATAGGACAAAGAATACTGTTCTAGGTTGCTGTGTATTGATCTTGGAACGAATAGTCTTGACAATTGTCCCATTTCTCGAGGACAATATCATTTTCAACGCGATTTTTGGTACTCTCCAACTGCTGGTTCCTAATGTCATCTTCTTGGTCTTTTCATTGCTACAGGTAAGCCATTTTAGGTGGTCAAAAGCTGAAATTGGGGCATGAAGATCCGGTAGTTTTTGCTGATCACAGGGGAATTCGTAAAACAGCCGGGCTTTGTCAATACGAATCGCTTTTTTCTTCATGATTCAGGCGTCCAATTGGAACAATAAAAATGCCTTTCTGATCACCAGAAAAGGGCGGATTTTTTAAGCTCAAAAATCCTGCCAGGACCCAGAATTTGGCCCTGGAAAGCCCGCCATTTTCTTTTGATCATAGGAAATTTTTGAAAAGGATACCAAATGTCTGCTTTCCTCTACTCATATCGCATATTCCCCGTGAATTTGTGATTTATTGAGAAAATTGAAAATATCCCTGTAATCACCAGAACAAGGCGGATTTTTTAAGTCTTATCGTATCTCCAATTTCTTTCCAGCTGGACGAAAAAATAGTCTACTGTGACGAGTGGGCCTACCCGGAACCTATTGTCAACAATTGTTGGATCTATTATCCCGTCGAACTCATGGGTTTCGGTGTCTTCGGTGTCTATACGATCGTTACCTCTGCCTACCACGTTTTTTGTATGTTTGGTTGCTGCTGTTGTTGTTATTCTATGGCCAATTACGCTCGATCACAAAAAACCGCTCGAACCTTCGTCGATATGTGGCTACTGGATTTCTACGCTCAGATTTCCGCTATCTTTTACTATCCGTCCATTGGAATGGCTCTTTTTACCTTTGCAACGTCGAAATTAATGACAAAGTTGATGGAATGGGGTTTGATGGATCTGATCATGGGTATGGATTGTATTTTCTTAAAGAAAGAAAGATTCTAGGAGGTGGCGGAGGCGGTGGAGTACCTCTCCCGCCTGGATTTGATTTGGCCACGTTGATGAGCATGGCATCCATGTTCATTGAGGCCATGCCCTGGTTTGTGACGCTCTTTCCCCTGGTTCAATGCGTCCTGACAATTGTCTGCTTCTCAATGTACCGGGAACAGGTAAACTTGAAAATTACCGTAATCTCCTTCCAGTTCTTTTATTTGATCTCATTCGGTCGGATGTACAACAGCAACCCGGAAAAAGTCAAGCGACGGAATACTTTCTTTACCAGTGGTCAAGGTCAGAAATCAACTATTCATTCTTTAAATAATTCTAGTGATGATTTATCCGACACAAACTACACCGCTCTTTGTTATGCAGCCATCACCTGTGGAAAATGTCGAGAAATCGCCAGCTCCCCCAACTCCTCCAAATCCCCCCAAAGATTCCACCTAGCCACCCTGTGTAAATAAAGTTGTAGTTAGATGATTTGATGAGATTATTTTATGGGAATGTCATGAGGATTTCCAGGATAAGCAGATTAGCCACATTCCCGGACCTAAATTTGGCATATGAACATGTGTATCGAACAGGAACGTGTGAGAAACAGGATACTTCGTCACAAAATCGAATTATAAAAAAATTAGAACATCTCGACGTGCGAGGACATCAACACTCCATAGGTCAAGAGTCCTCACTGCTGCTGATGGCCCTAGGAAATTCAGCTTCCAATAGATAGTTTCTATTGTTGCAAGCCTTCCAGAAGCAATAGATATGTTTGGATATGACCACAGGTCGAGAATTTCCTCCCACGCTGTGATCAGAAATTCATAGCACAATTACCCACACGTCCTAAATCTTTTTGCTAATTCAAAGGACAGAAAAATGATGCTAAAATGGGCAAAAAAAGCGCTAAAACCCTCGCTTAGGACTCAAATTTGATAAAGTTCGAACCACGTGATGGACATCTGGGTTACCGCCGTCACTGCTCGTATGGGCTGACGTCTCCTTGTACATTTTTAGTTGAAAACTCTTTTTTCAAGATCCAGGAGCTATTGCCAGACGCTAATAATTACCCATGTCAGGGAAAAATCTCACATTGTTCTGAATTACTAATTGCGCCCGAGACTTGAGGCATGCTGTGCACCTGTGGGTTGATTTAATTTTTAGTCGGTTTCCAGTCTAGGTAAAAATTGGCTGGGTTGAACCCAGAAAATTAGGCAAATTTTCAGTGGGAAAGGTGTTTCCAGGTTTCAATGGGGCCGTTTCTCACGAAAACCCGGATAAAAACTTTTCTCTGTAGGACCCAAATTGCCGTAACCTTTGAATATCCAAAGAAAAACAAAGGAATACTTTATTTAACCGAATACACCTGACGTTAGACGTCCGTCTCTCCTCCTCTTCTTCATTCCGCGACTTCATATTGTTTTGCCTTGCCACGATTTAAGAATCCCATTCCGAAATGGCGCTTTAAAGGATTACTGAAATTGTGGGGACAATTACCAAAAAATGTTGAGTAGTCTAGGATCAAAAGTCGAGAAAACTTACTCGACAGGCTGGATTGGATATCCATAATATTCTTGGAGATCCATGAGATTCCAAGCGTCGACCGTAGCAGCCACCAGGAAAAAAACCACGAAGAAGAGGGAAAATGTCTTCATGATTTCTCTACAAGACCGAAATTATGAGGAGACAGCCGAGGGAAATATGAGAGAGAAAATGGTGTCGAGATAATTTTTGCCGATCAAATTTCATTTTGCTTTGGCGGGGTGGACAGGTGTCAACTATGAAAATCTGACGAATGATTTAATGAAAAGGGTGGCCAATGAGTCAATGGAGAGATCACAGAGGAAATGAAGATGAGCCACCAAATTTCTTTGCAGATGCCGAAGCCATCATGCTACTTCGAATGGGACCAAGAAGCTGGAAAAGAGGAAAATTAGTATGTGGCTGGCGGGCCTGAACCACCCACCCATTGACGGCCAACAGGGCGGTTATTTTCACGAAGCCACGAGCGTTTTGCTAGAACGTATCTGAAACAAAAGCGTGTAATGTTTTGTGGTTAAAAAATTCTATTCAGGAGGATTTTTAGCGGACAACCTCTCTACGCAGGATTTCTGGAATCCGGGAAAGAATTTCTGGTCGACTGGCATCCTGTTATAATCGCTTTCCAACCTTGGGAAAGTGGGCGCTACGAGAGTTCCGTCTCTAGGTCACGAAGCGATTGAAGCAATATTATTAGCCTTCCACCCCATTAGATCCGAGACAAAAATTCCTTCCATATTTTTAATTTGCATGATTTCTCTTCAGGACCCGTCAACGATATTATTTGGTCCGCGACAGCCATTTACTAATTTCTCTACCAATTCCGTATTATTTTCAGCACGTCAGTAATGGTATTTACGGCTGGATATTAACCAGCTACTCGTAACGTACAAAGCGCCAGACATGACTTACTCGAATGAGGAGCGTTCTTCCGAGGAAGTTTGCATGTCAGCAAAAGTTGTCAGAATGACAGAGAAGAGCACAAACAGGACAGCGAGAAACTTCATAACTGACTGAAATTATTTGTAAAATGAAAAGATGATTGCGTAGGTCGTCGCTGGGTTCATTTGGAGGCTATTCTTGAGGAAAATGGTCAGTGATAACAAATATGTGATGGCTGTATAGAGGAAACAAAGGCAGCTGATTGGGAGAAGGAGATGTCTCGTGGTGAAAATAAGCAAATTTTTAGAAAAAAATATATGAAATTTCAGAGATCTGAGATCAGATGATACAGGAAAAGGAACGAATTTTGTTGTTGGAATCCGGCGGATCGCTAAATCTTAAAATAATTCAAAGAAATTGTTCTTCGAGATTTGTAGCACTAATATTGTGGGCGAGATTGCGTCATCTCATTTCCGCATTAATTCAACTCGATCTAAATCATTTAAAAAAATTATAAGCTTGAAAAAAAGTGGAAATCTTTTTACTGAGCCAAAATATTGCCTGCAGAGCCGCTGTCTACAATCAAAAATAGGAGATGCCTCTGGTTTCGAGAACTTTCCCTTATTACAGCTATATTTTCATGTATTTCTAATTTAAAATTTAGCTTGTCATGAAGGCCAGGACTTTCTCGTTCTAATAGTCTTTAAATTTCATGAAATGACCAGGAAGTATCCGAGTTATGACCAAGAAGAGACGAAAGCTCCGATACAGGAAATCCGGTAAAAAGGGGTAGAACTGGAAAAATTTCCCAAGACAGGGAAGCTCTAACAAAAGATCAGAATCAAAATGGAGAAATCAACCCGCTCTGATGTGCACTTGTCAAAGTACTCGTCAATTATATACTTGCAAGTACAATTGTCTATGTTCACGATGCGTAATTTGCATTGTGCACATTACCACTGTATCCTGGTTTGTACCATTTATATTAAAAAGTGACTCCAGGCCAGATCTAGAAAATAGAAATACAGCTTGGAGGCAGCGATCGCCGTGGGACTCACAAGAAAATAAATAAAATTTTAGGAATTTTCTGTGGAAACTGCCCAATCCACGCATTTTCAGGTCCTGGTGCTCCCGTTTTTCCAAGATTAGGAACCGGCTATTTGAACAACGAAAACCCGATACGGATATGGCCGTAATTTACCAGGAATTCGTATCGATGCGCTCAGGGTACACGAGACTATTTCAAGTTCACGTCCCACGTGTATTACAGCAGTCGTTGCCCTTTATCATTGCGCGGCCATCGCCTCCGCCTGTAATGACGGTCGACGAGAACTTTTAATCGAATTATTTTCTCTCTCCAACTATTAGTTTTTCCCAAAAACCGTTCTTTTTAGGGTAAAAATTGCCTGAACCCAATGATGTTCTGTCGTCAATACTCATCTGCAGCTAGAAGCCAATTTACCACATTTTTAAAAGGAGAACTCGATTCTATTGCGGTAATTAGCAGGCGAAAGAAAATGAGGAGAAGAGGAAGTTTTCCAGGCAGCTGGAACTTTTAAAAAAGAGCGGATTATTGAAGGAAAACAAGGAGTCCTAGTGCGGGTAGCCGGGAGTCAAAAACCTGTGTTAAATTTCTGTGCTAACAATTATTTAGGACTCTCTAGTCATCCTGAGGCAAGTTTTGAAAAAAAAGCAAACTGAAGGAGGAAATTTAGGTGATTGCTGCCGGAAAGGCAGCACTCGACACTTATGGGGCAGGACTCTCTTCCGTCAGATTTATATGCGGTACACAGGACATCCATAAACAGCTGGAAAACAAAATTGCCCAGGTGAGTACGAGACCAAAAATATTTAATGTGAGTACATTTTGTAGTTTCATGGAATGGAAGACGCTATCCTTTATGCTGCGTGCTTTGACGCAAATGCGGGAGTCTTTGAAGTTATGACAGGTGAGGAATTTGACGTCACTAGACGGTACATTTCATCAATTTTGTGTGTGTACCCAGTTTTACCTGGAAATTATACTGGGCGGGCACTGCAGGATTCGGAAAATCAAAAAATCCACTGGATACCGCGCGTACCCGTCAATCTACCAGTGACAAAACCTAAACATTAGGCGCGCCATAAAAATCTCAATTTTTCCACCATTTTTTCGTCTCAACTTTGGACGTAAATAGTATAAAAATATAGCCCGGAGTTTGCTCTACAAAATGATAGTATTTTTGCACATTTTTCTTGTGGCTGAAGGAGATGCAGAATTTTTTAAAGCGCAACACCGCAGGAAAAAAAATAAAAATTAATTTGCCAGTTTTCCTGCCAGTTTTAGTCATTTTGACTCCCGATCTTGGCAATTTTGGTTCAAAAAAATGTAGCTCAGATTCCCCGCTGGATGAATTTATTGTAATTGTAACTTTTATGCCCAGTAAAATATGAGATATTACTGCTGTGAGTTACAATGGCCACAAGTAGCTGGACAAGTGTGTTTAGCTGCCGTCTGGTAGAATTCCATAGTACAAAAACCTCTTTCCTTCCATTCTCCGCATCTAAAAATACGCCTGTTTAGTGGAAAAACCGTACCTTTGCGATTTATCCCAGCAGCATCCGTGACACGTCTGAGGACATACTTTGGCCATTATCGGGGCATATTGCTTGTCTTTACAGAATGTATTCACATAATCAGAACAGTTTTTACTGATGTCTACACAATCCTAAAAGCAAATATTTTCACAGTGCTAAAAACAAAGGGGCTGAAGGGGAAAATAACTGTTTTTCTTGGAAATTCGGGTAAAAATGGCCGGAAAATCAAAAAAGGGCCACAAATCTTAATTTTTCTGTAAGTTTTGACCGTTCTCTTTCGAATTCCTGGCAATTTCTGGATTCTAATGGGTGAAATTGATTTCCAAGACTTTGGAAACATCAACAATTGTCAAAATTCAAGTTAAAACCCCGCCTTATCGCCAGTAGAAGCAGTTACAGTAGGTCCAGTGCTTGCTTCCAAAATATGCAATGGGATTCCGGGAATCTCACTGGGCGCAGGGCTTGTTTCTCCTCTATGAAACCAATCCAATAGCCCTCCATTGGCTCCACTTACCATCAAAAATATCAAAAAATAGCCCCGCAACATCTGAAATAGTCAATTTCCAGGAGAACAAGACGCAATAATATCGGATGAACTAAACCACGCTTCAATAATCGACGGGATTCGTCTGTCAAAAGCCAAAAGACTCCGTTACAAGCACATGAACATGGAAGATTTAGAGACAAAATTAAAGGAGGCCAAAGGTATTTAGACATTTTAGTGCTTACCCAGCTGCCTCTCCCTCAGAATAACAACCAAGTACAGTAATCAAAAACCGTTTGCAGATAGTTGTCATCGTGTTATTGTCACTGATGGAGTCTTTTCCATGGATGGAAATGTAGCCCCGTTGAAGGATATCACAGCATTGGCAGAGAAATACAATGCTCTTCTTTTTGTAGACGAATGTCATGCTACTGGATTCTTTGGGAAGACAGGACGCGGCACGGAGGAACGCCTAGGACTTCAAGGAAAAATTGATGTATTGAATTCGACGCTGGGAAAAGCAATGGGAGGCGCTATGGGAGGATATACCACGGGTAAATTTATTAATTTTTTAAAGAAAATTAAAGAGAATCAAATTCTTTCCAAAATAGGAAGAAAACAGAGAGCGTTTCAGGCAAAATTTCCTTAAAATCATGGTTCTTCAAACAAAATAAGCGTTCCTAAATTTTCATTTAAAGAAAAAAATGCTTCAATTCCAGGACCCAAGCCTCTGATAGATCTTCTCCGCCAGAGATCTCGCCCTTATCTCTTCTCCAACAGTCTAGCACCCAGTATCGTCGGTCAAAGTATCAAAGTATTGGATATGCTGATGAATGACTCGTCCTTTGTTGGCTCATTGAAGTCCAACGTCTCCCGCTTCAGGTACAAACTCTTGCTTTAATTTAGGCTCCAATTTTAGGACAAAAATGTCTGACCTCGGCTTCAAAATCCTTGGCAACGACTCGACCCATCCCATCTGCCCGGTACTTTTGGGAGATGCCCGTCTCGCCTCGACAATGGCCGATGAAATGTTGAAAAAGGGAATTTATGTCATCGGTTTCAGTTATCCGGTTGTACCCAAAGGAAAGGCTAGAATCCGTGTGCAGGTTGCCTCGTTATCTGGGAAGAAACTGAAAAATATTACAGATCTCGGCAGCTCATACTGAGGAACACATCGATACAGCTGTCAGAGCCTTTGAAGAAACTGGAAAGAAACTAGGAGTTATTTAAATTTTTTTTTGATAAAAAATATGAATAAACTATGAAATTTTATTGTAGGACAGTGTGATCATAGGCAGAGAAGATATTTTGGAGGATAGGACCAGAATGACCGAGACTTCCAAAAAGTTATTTATTCCATTGTGCTCAGCTTGTTGAGAGGTGCAAGATGGTATGTTTGGTTTCCTAAAAGTCTTGTAGTTTACTACTTTACAAAGTGTATCGGTTACGATATTTTGACAATATTTTCATGTTTGACCTTTTATTTGACCTCGATCCGTGATCTATTTCCCCCACACTTGTTGTTCTCATATTTGGTGAGGTAAATCCCCGATTACTCGTTGAACTAATTGTTTTTCCCTTGTATAAAAGTGTATCCACCTGTGAACAGTATTCATGTTGACCCCAATTGTCCTCCTAGCAGTCGTGGGCTTCTCCACAGCGGCTGATGATTGTGCAGCTGCCTATAAATGTAAAAATCCTTGGGTAGATCTCCGTACAATTACGCGGTGTCGTCTAACAACATTGTTGGATGTCAATGGCTTGGAAACGGTACGATTTTACCCATTCGTTATGTTTCCTTCAGGTTACCCAGCTTCTAGCCCAGCAGACTTGCAACGGATCGACTATTGACGACATTGGATCCAGTAACTTTTCCTCGAAATTTTGGATAATTCGATATTTCAGATTTTATGAGTACAATGCAAAAAGGAGCAAGTAGCCAGGCTTATTCTAAAATGTCCAGTGTTCTTGTTCCTTTTTCTCAGTGTCTCAGCCAGAAGGGAAGCAACATGAATAAGGCAATGTCTGCGGTTGGAGCTGGAATGAAAAAAGCCATCGGGGCTACTTATTTGGAGGTGAGCGGGCCTGAGGAAATTGGGAAGAAAGTCGTGGACTGATGACGCAGATCCGATTTTTGTGTGACTCCTAGCGGTTTTCGCGAATTTTTCTGCGGCAAGTAACTGTCCAGAGAATTTTTGTCCATATCTTTGTGTCGATTTAGGAACTGTTAACTGCATTTCCAGGTACAAAAGGCCATAAAATCCTTTAAAGGAAAGTGTACGACAACTGAAATGTACAACGCCATAGGGAAGAAGTTCTGTCCCCTGTACACAAAAGTTCTGGTCCAAAAAGTAAGTTGTCCAAAGAAATGGGCGCAGTACCAAAAAAAAATTCCAGGTAATCAACGCAACCAGAAAAGAAATGGGAAATTCATGGACCTGCGCACCGGACAAGCTGAGCCCAACAATTTTGAACTTCACCACTTACATTACAAAATAAATTCATTTTCTGGATACAATTTTCTTCAAGAGACCTAAAGTTGTTCGCCTACTAAAAAAAGAAAGGATATTTTCTGTCCAGTTGGTCTCAAATTTCGGGGCGGGGCAAAAAAGCAAGAAAGAGGGGTCCTGCTGGATGTAATCACCCTGAGCTCCGCGTACACAACAGAGGCGAGCAAAATGGACGCTGCCGTTCTCAGGTACTTTTTCTCTTCCTCTTTAAATAAACTTTGTGTGTCATTTTATTGTAGGTATTTAAAAATTACGAACAACGATAACGACGAAGATGCTACATTTGAAAATCGCATCTGGATACCAGATTCTGTTTTAGGTTATAGGTAAGCGGCATCCAGAACCTCATTTTTTAAATAAATTTCCATACATAAAACCAAATTTGCACTGAAAAAATCCGCAGCTTTTTCCTGGTCACTGTATTTTTTCTTCTTCCCAAATAATCGTCCCAAGCCCTTGGAAAATGCTCAAAAATGCGCTAAAGTTTTGAAAAAGTCGATCCTTTTGGTCAAAGAGAAATTACCTGCCATTTATCCTAGCAATTTTCTTAAAAGTTATTACGCCAGTTTAGTGACTACGGGAAATTACGGACGATGACAGTATTTTATTTTATTTTTTCTACGTCGTCCACGTGTCGCTGCGCCATAATTCAACGCAACACAATTTCTCAGTGCCATGATTGCGGATTTAGGTTTCAAAATGTCGCTGGTTGGGCCCTCTAGAATACTAAAAAAAATAACAGCGTGGCCCAGGGGTTGCAGAGGGTTTTTTGTATAATTTTTTCCATGAAAAAATGGCGCTCTACCAAGTTTTTTGATTCCCCGAATTGAAAATTTCCCAATTTACCTTTAAATTTTCCAGATTATGTACAGTAATAGACGACGGATTTTCTGATGTCTTGGTAGGATTCAGAGATGAGCAAGGATATTTCGAAAAGGTCAGTTTTCTGAGTCAAAGCCCGCCACATCTGCCTACCCCCTGGCTGCACCTTCTTTCGGCTCCTTTTTTGATTAACGAGACGTTCTTTCCCCGCCGTTCGAACAGTTGCCCTCTTTTCCCGCTCATTCCCTTCTTCCCTCCCTCACCGCGTAATGCAAATCAACGGTGTAACGTATTTTTCGTAGCTCCATCAGCAATTGATGAACATTCCGTTACACACGCCGAGCACACGCAGAGAGAGGCAGAAACAAGCAGCAGGGGGAGAGGAAGACAGAATCATGAACTGCACCCTCATTTTGAACTAAACAACTGTGGCTGCTATTTTAAACTGAAAACAAGGGGTCTCGAAAAAATTTGTCGGCAGGACTCTTGAGATTTTTTGAGCCTCAATATAATTCCGGGGACAATTGTTTTCCCTGGTACTAATTGTCACATAAATCAACATGTAACATGTCGTATTGAAAGAGGTGTTAAAGACCGCTGGCTCTCGAACTAGTAACAGTTGTCTGCCGAGGGTCAGCGGAGGGAAAATAGGCCTGGAATTTCCGAAATTTTCAGAAACGCGTAGAGAAGAAGGATTGCCAATCGACGAGTAGAAATTGCCTCGCTGATGATTTATGCTGTCTGACGGAACCCAACTCTGCCACGGTCTTGGATGCATTGTCCAGGAGATACCAGAATGGAATTATACACGTAGGAAAAATTCATTATTTCACCCAGGATACTGTAGAAGATTAGCCATCTCTTTAACTTAAAAAAATCGCTTCGGTAATTCAAAATCTGATTTTCCCGTGATTTTCCAACTTTTTTTCTTTACAAAATTATTTTTTTTCGAATATTTCTGCACAACTTTTCACTGTTTTTAAATGAAAACAATCAGCTCAAACTGTCTAATTTTATGCAGTAAAAACTGGCAATAAAAACTAGCTCAATTTTGAAGGAAAGCATTTTTTTAATGCGGGCAACACTGAAAAGGGAAAAGTCCTTCACCAACTTCGACCTCCCAAAATTACATTTAAATCTATTATTAAATCTGCTGACCTTTTTGGCTCCCACAGCGAATAAAAGAACGCTATAATTTCAGACATACAGCGGCCTCTTCTGTATAGTAGTAAATCCATGGAAGAATCTCCCCATTTATTCAGAAGAAGTCATGGAAGAATATCGCTGTTCCGTCGGATCAGTTTATCCCCATGTTTATACCGTAGCCAAAGAAGCCTACGACGGTATTCTTCGCGGTAGGACCTATTCCAATCTATTTAAAAATTCAAAATTTTCAGGAGGAAGGAATCAGTCGATCCTTATCACGTTTGTTGTTGGATTACACCCATTAATTTCAGCTGGGTTTTAGGGGCGAGTCAGGTGCTGGCAAAACAGAAAATACTAAAAAGATCATTGACTTCATCTTACATTGCTGTGGATCAGATAATGATGGCAGTTTGGGATCAGCGGTAGTTACGGCGGGCGTGTTACTGGAAGCTTTTGGAAATGCACGGACTACTCATAATAATAATAGCAGTCGCTTCGTATGTGGCAGATTTGAAGAAACAATGATTTTTAGGGAAAATTTATGAAGGTGGAATTTGATGTCAATGGGAAATTGGTCTCTTCACAAATTGAATGTTGTAAGTTTTTGTGCCACACTTCGATGCGCCCATTTTTTTACGATACTCGCACCCTCCTCTGCACCCTGGCAGCTCGTGTTATTCTTCCTTTCATAAAATGAGATTCTGTCCAGAATCTGCTGATACACCGGGCGCGCCACCAATCGTCCATAATGTCCAACTTTTCTTCCAGATCTCCTGGAAAAATCCCGCGTGGTCAGTCAAAATGAAGGAGATCGTAATTTCCACATCTTCTACCAAATTTTATCCGAGGTAAGCGTTCAATTACCCCAAAAAATAATATTCAGGGACTGCCAACAAAGCTAAAAAATCGAGTAAAATTACCAGGCTCTGCTGAATCCCTAAAATTTCTGAATCAAGGAGGAGTTATAAAAACGCCCGATATGGATGATAGTAAACTAGCCAAGGGCACCTTGGTAACCACTTTCTACTCAAAAAATAGGGTAAAAATCTCAGGCAGCCATGACGACCATGGGAATATCAGAAACAGAACAACAACAAATTGTTGAACTAGTCGCTGCTTGTATTATGATTGGAGAAATTCGATTCGGAGAGAGGTCCGGGATGGATTTGAGTTTTGTCGAGAGACAGACTGGTAATTTTATATTTTGGGCAATAAATTCTTGAAACATCCAGAAGTCGACCACGTTGCCGATCTCTTACAGCTGAAATCTGGAAGGATTGTCGACGCCCTGACTTCTCCAACCATCAAAGTTGGAGACAAATTGATCAGGAAGAATCAAAACCTCAAAAAGGTCGGTAAAAATCCAAACACGGGGATTGCGCTCTGATTTCCAAGCCAAAAATGAGTACGGGATGGTAGCGATGTTAATGGGAGCGCGTTTCGTTAGCAAATTTGAACCATTTTAATTTCTACAGTAAGAAAACAAGGATTTTTTTTAAATTTACACATCCATTCTCGATGATGAGCCCAATTCCTTGTTAGACCCCGTAAAAAATTGATAGCTCGCCCTTGCAGCCAGGCAGCTGACTCAAATTTTGAAATTCGAAATCGTGATTTTGGGAAAAAGTTTTAAAAAACTCCAAATATATGTCTTGTAAAATTCTCTGGTAATCTGCTTCTGCAAGCTCACAGGTGCATCGGCTCCGAAATTACCCGAATTTATGGAAAATTATCCAGTTTTTTGATCCCCGCTCCAGATGTCCCTTTATCCATGATCCCTTTGTTCCCGCGTGTTCATGCTTCCCGGATACTGATCCGTCTTGTTGTGGTGTCCCCGAACATGTGCCCGTTCCAGTTGACAAATCATTTGACTGCTATTTTTAAAACTTGCATCCGTGTTGATAAATATCTGCAAAATCCGTTCAAAAAAATCCAGGAAGTGTTGAAATAATGACAAATGTTGCAGACTCTATTCTCCGCCTCAGCCATGGCAAAAGTTATTTATGAGCGTCTGTTCAATTGGCTCTTGGAAAGATGCAACGACGTCATTGGGGAGAAAAATATCGACAGTATGTTTCATCTTCTTCGGGGGGAGATTTCCGCTTCTCATTACGAGAGAGCGCGTATTACAAATCATGGCTGGGGGACATGTCACATCCATCATAATTGGCGCTCTCGTTTACAACTCAAAGAATGTTTTACAGTGACCGACAGCCAGCTGAGACGTTTTATTGGGGTCTTGGATATTGCTGGCTTTGAAATTATGAAGAGGAATTCATTTGAACAATTCTGTATCAATTTCACCAATGAAAAACTGCAACAATTCTTCAATCATTTTATGTTTATCAAGGAACAAGTAGGAGACTGGGGAAATTGGAGTAAAATTGACAAATTCAGGCAGAATATGAAGAAGAGGGAATTCAATGGAATCATATTAGCTATGCAGCTGATCTACAGCCAACTATTGCTTTGTTTGAAAAGGTAGGCTGAAAAATAAGCCAAAAAAAGAAAAATAAGCCAAACGAATGCAAAACCAAGTTTCTAGAAGAAATTTGGAATTGTCCGCCGCTACTCTCATGGCACAGCCCCCGTTGTTAGGGGGGTCTGACCGAACCGTCAGCAAGTAACTTTGGGCAGACTTCCCAGAAACGATCTCGTATATATAATTCCCTATTGAATCCCTGCCGAGAATTTACGGGTGCACGTGCCGATCTAGCCACTTTTGTATCTTTTTCTTGTTTCTTTCTTTTCTAATTCGGACCAGTTGATTAATTTTGGGTAAACCGAGATTAAAAACCAAAAATTTGAGCAATTACACATAATACCAAGCCTTGATCATAAAAATTACCCTCAGTATTCCTCCATTTTTTAGCCCATGGGAATGTTCTCCCTCCTGGAAGAAGAATGCGTAATTCCCAATGGCTCTGACGTTTCTCTCTTGGAAAAATTCTGTGCTAATTTGACCGATACCCATGTCTTCTCGAAAGCCAAACAATCGAAGAAGTTAGTTTATCAGATTTCCTTTTAAAAATTTGCCTATAGGAATAAGAATATTGTTCATTTCACCGTCCAACATTATGCTGGACATGTGGATTACAATGTGGATTCTTGGATAGAAAAGAATCGTGACGTCGTCGAGACTTCGGTCCTCTCTCTCCTCTCCGAATCCACTCAACCGCTTCTCAGAGAGCTTTTCCCTTCCGGTAATCTTAGTCTTCAATCTGTTACACCCAGCACATTTTCAGTCGCGACAGATCTTAAAAACCAGAGAAGAGGAACCATATGCAACGCATCTGTCACCTATAATTATCGGGTCGGTTTTGCACGAAACCTCGTGGAGTGGACAGCATATTTTTTAGAACCAGCTGCAGTCTTTATTGGATTGTTTAAATCTGTCATCGGCACATTTTATCCGATGCGTAATACCGAACTATGACAGGGTGCCTGGGAAAATTGATGGGCCGCTGGTATTGCATCAGTTGAGGTAGGAAGAGCGAAGGAAAAAATTTGTAACAGTTGTAAATATTTTGGCTTTTTTAATCCAAAGGCTGTATTGGAATCGAACCTTCTACTTTTTGGAAATGGGTGCGAAAAACCACTCTTGTTTATCACGGACGTACTTAGCATTTTTCCTTGCAATATTCACGTTCATGTATGACCAAAATCCATTGAAAACAAATTTTATGACATGCTGTACTAGTATTTTCAGATGTAATGGAGTCCTAGAAGGTATCAGAATCTGTAGAAAGGGCTATCCATCCCGTCTGAGTTACTCCGATCTCCTCCAGCGATATTCCATTCTGGGAGGAGCTGCATTCTCTGGAATTGGTAGGGAAGGTAACAATTATCCTCGGTATCGCTGTTTATCCTTTGTATTACAGGCTGCCGACAACTCCTAGCCCTAATTAACCTAGACAAGGAGCGCTATGCCGTTGGAAATTCTCGGGTATTTTTCAAAGTTGGCGTCATCTCTGAACTGGAAGAAATGAGACGGAATTACCTTTCGAATATGTTAATCAAACTCCAATCGAATATCCGATGGTATTTAGCCGTAAAAGATGCGGAAATTCGACGGAAGAAACAGTAATTGACTTTTAAATCCCATTTAAAAATCGTTAATTTTCAGCGCTGCTACATTTGTAATACAAAATAATGTCAGGATATTTTCAAACGTTGCCAATTGGGAGTGGTACCGGGTTTTGTCCCTAGTGCGTCCGCTGATTCCCAAAGACAGGGAACGTCTCAAGATTGAAGAGCTGGAAAAGAAAATCCATGAATTGGAAGATGCACATCAGAAAGCACAGCAGGAAAATGATCGATTAAACCGGGTATGAGGATTTTTTAAAGGATTTCAGGAGGACTGAAATTAGGGAAAAATTTCCGCTCGTTTTGGGAATTTTCCAAATTTTTTTGAAAAGGCGTTCAAAATTGCATGGAAACGCAGGAAATGAGGCAAATTTTAGAGGAAATCTGACCATGAAAAAAATTTGAGAGCGCGACAAGAAAATTCTACAGTGGCCTCTCTAAATAATTCTCTGACAGTTTTCTTTCAGAAAATGTCAAAATTAGAAGAAGAACATCTCCGAGAGCTGGCTCAATTACAAAAAGAAAAGCTGGAAATGGAAGGAAAACTTCGAAAACATGCCGAGACGACTGCCCGAGAATACCATGACAAGCTACTCCTAGTCGAAAAAGAATTAGCCCAGCAAAAGAAACAAAGTGAACAGGCCATAGCAGATGCCTCTCTAGGTTTCCAGCGACAATTAGAAGAAGCTGCAGCTGAAGCTGCCTTGAAAAATAAAGATCTCAAAAGGAAAATGGAAGCAGAAATGGAAAATTTACAAGCACAACTGGAGGCAATGGAAAGAGCCAACAAAGAACTGAAAAAGAATCAAGAAGAATATTCAGCGTCTTGGAAAACGAGATGTGAAGCAGCTGAAAAAGAAGCAGCCAATTTACGACAAACAATGGAAAATATGAAAGCCGAAAAAGACAAGGAAATGGCAAAAATAAAGACAGAAATGGAACAAAATGAAGATATTTTTACGCTTTTGGAGAAGAAATACAATGAACAACATCAGAAAGTTTTGGTAAGCCTGGTAGCTGGGGCCAGTGCGGCTACCCTAAAGTTGCCACGTATCGGTGTATTCCAAAAATCTATAATTTCAGAAAATGAATGACAGTCTCCGTGGCTACGAACGAGAGCTTGAAGAAGCCAAAATGAGCAATGAAGATCTCAAAAAGGAGCTGAAAAGAGTAAAAACCGCCAGAATTCTATTAAAATTTGACGCTTTCAGAGTCAAGACGCCTTGGAAAGAGAGCTAGAACAGAGAGAAGAACTCCTGAAAGAACACGACGGTTGTACTGGAATAATTGCCCAGTTGGAAGCGACAATCCAAAAACTCCACGAAGAAATCTCTCAATTAAAATTACAACTAGCCAAGACGGAAAATGAAACGGAAGATGAGAAGAATAGGAATAGGAGGCATAATGACGTGATTTCTGAACTACAGAAGCTGATCAGCGAATTGAATGTACCAATTTCGGGTAAAATTAAATCTGAGTTTCTAGGAAAAAGTCGCTCGACATGATCAAATTGTCCTGGAAGAGAAGAACAGAAGAAGAAAGCTCGAAAAGGATAAGGAAATCCTGGATGAGGAGCTCCAACACTTGAAGGAGAATTTTGACAAGTTGAAGAAGAAATATGAAGAATTGGTAGGTTACTGTAGATCTTGAAAGTTCCTAATTGTTTTAGAAAGGAGAGCTCCGTCAAAGGGACAATACCATCCGACAGTTGGAGAATCGTCTCGACGATAAGGAAGCGTTCATGAAGGAGTGCATGAATGAACTGAAAACTTCCCACAAGGCCCGTGTCAGCGAGCTCGAAGAAAAAATGGACGACTTCAAGAGGAAAAATTCCAAGTAATTCCCAAGTTTGTCACCAAATTCCCCTCATTCCAGACTAGAAACTGAAAATAACCTTGCCAAGATGAAATTGGAATCAATTGACCGGGAAGGTTCTGTAGATTCTGATTGTGGTGAGTTTTTTACACTTGGGGGTTTCTTGTTTATGTGAGATAGCCAGTTGAACCCGGAACTAGCTGCCAGCTGACACTGTGTACAATTCAAGAAATAAATAACACACACATGAGGAATTCTCGTGCTCAGATCACATTTCAGGCTACGGGACTTCCAGCTACAGGTCCGCCCTGGGTCGTCAATATTCGTTGACATCGCTGAGCTCCTTCTCCTCTTTTAGAACTTTGAATAAGAGACGAGAAACTGAACCAGATATGTCCAGCTCTATGTATTTACCCAGGTAAATTTGACAGTAATTTTACTATAGTTTCGCGCGTTTTCTTGATAAAATATCCTCTAAATTGGACAGCCATTTACAACGCACTGTAGACGATTTGCACGCACAAATGGCGCTCCCAGGATTTCCACAGCGGTTTCCCTGAAATAAAATTTGGGAAATTTGAAAGGTCAGGAATTTTGTATGAAGATGTCAGTACCACGGCAGGTGCACCAGAGATTCTGCCCTCGGGATCTGTGACATATCCGCCCATATATGATGGCAGTTTACGGGATTTTGTCTGATGATCCGTGGTGCATCCTGGGCAATTACAAAATATCCTTGTTTAGCATATTTTCATACTGTAAAAATTTCAGGCGAGGTTCCATTGACTATGCAACTCCCTGTTCTACCCTTCCCAGATCCACATCCACCAGTAATATCGAAAAAGATAAGAGAATCCACGAGCTGGAACGACAAGTATACAGCATCTCAAATACAATTCTTTTCTATTTTTAGGTACAAACCCTCAACACTGATTTAAATATAATGAGAAGAGAGCTCGAAGTTTACAAACAGACGATGACAGCAGTCGAATCTGTAAGTTCTTGACCATTTCCAGCTGACTAGACTCCTAGGAACGTGACCGATTGATGAATACAAATCGCACCCAGCTGCTTGAGCTGGAAAACGCCAAGAGACAAATGACCCGATCCGAGAAGAATGCAGACACACTCGCAATGAGATTGAAAAGAGCACAAGAGGATGCGGAAGTATGGAAAAAGAAACACGAGGATCTTATAAATGAGACAAAGAACGAGATCTTGGCGGAGAGGTAGGGTCCATTTCAAGGCATTGGCGGCAATTTTGACAATTTGGGGTACTATAAAATTGAGTTAACATCATTTTGCAACAAAACGACTGAAAAAATTTTTTAAAATTTGAATTTGGCTGAATTGGCGCTGCATCCTAGAAATGCGGATATCTCGCAACTACGCGGTTTTCACGGGAAACGGATGTTTAATTCGTCATTTTCAGACAATTTTGAGCTAGGAACATGTCTCAGAAAATTCGTAGCACTTGTTTCAATAATCTCGATTTTTTTGCCCCGATTTCCAACCTCGAGAGCCTGGCCAAAATAACCGAAAAAAATTTGCAGCTAGACGGACGAAATATATGTCATTTTACTCAAAAACGTCTGCTGAATACGACAGTCAACACTAAAAAATTTTAAATAACCAACTTTCGTAGATATCGACTATTCCATTTCCCCAATCAAAATTTAAATTTTGCCGAAATTGCGCTCTAACCTAGAAACGCGTATATCTCAGAAATACGCGGTTTTTATGGGAAACGGACGCTTAATTCGTCATTTCCAGCCAATTCCAGACTAGACTGATGTCTCGGAAAATTAGCAGCACGTGTTTCAGAAATCTCGAAATTTTTCGGGCCGATTTTCTTCTCGAAGGGCCAGCTCAAAATCATCAAATAAAAAATTTGCACCCAGGTTTATAAAATATATATCATTCTGCTCGAAATGAACTGCTGAGCATCATATCAACTTTAAAAATTTCCAATTCTCGGAATTCCGGAGATATAGCTCATCCCATTTGGCTAATCAAAATTTGAATCTTTTTAATTAGGCGGGTAGTCTTAATTTGAAGTTTTTCTGTGATTCCGATAGTTTTTTGGAAAATTGAAAGTATCCACGTGTTTAGGCGTATTTCATAGATTACCACAATTGTATTTCAGGAAAAGATCCGCCGAGAGGATGGAAGCCCTCAGAGAAGATCAAAAGCATCAATATGGTAAATTTGAGCAGATGGAAGCTCTTCGTGAGGAACTCAGCACAGAATTATATCGCTGCCAGGCGGAATTAGATCGAGCTCAAATAACAATCAGCGACTTGGAACAGATCCGCCAGTCACAGGTTTTCCAAAAATAAGCAAAAGCTATGGCAATTTCCAGGAAATGCTCGGCGGTAATTATGAGACAAATTACAAGGCGACTCTGATAGAATTAGACGCTTTAAAGGAAGAAAACAGCCTGTTAAAAGCTAGGCTACGACGTCAGGCCAAGCAAATTGATCTTCTTACCCAACAGGACAATACCAATGATATTGTCCACCACATGGAGACGAAAATCTCTGCATAATTTCCCTGTTTTTTTTTGTTTATTTTTTTGTTCACTTGCTCACTACTCGGTGATAATCCCCCAGTCTTCTACGCGTTGTTATTCCGGTTACATAAATATTTTGTGTATTAATTTATTTTATTCAATATCGTTGATGAGTTGACATCGTCTTCATGTAATCGATGTCAAAAGAAGTCGGACCCGAGGTGTCACTCTCGTACGGGGATTCCAAATTGAGACGAGGGATCTAAAATACACTGGGTCATTCTGGGTAATTTTGTTGGAATTATAGATTTTGGTACATGTGACTAAAAATGTGCGCTATCTGTGACAAATTCTGTGTCTCACCTTCTCTTCATGCCTATCAATCGACGATGTTTCATAGAGAGCCGGCAATGTGTCTATCGTGCGTCCAGTTTCCCCTCTAACTGTGTCTAAAACTTAATATTTTTGGGATCAATTCTATGTCTACAGTGTATTTTGGTAAACCGTGAAGATCCAGGAATACTTACCAAGTAATCGACTAGTTCTATCATCCATAAATCCAATTGAATTTGCATCCATGCTGCTCCGAATATTTGTATAGCTCACGGCTCTCATTTCTGGGGTCATTTCTTCTTTCTAAAATTGTCGTTTTCCACCTGATTTAAAAGCTTTTACCCTCAGCGTTTTTAATTTTCCCGCCTGTACTTGCATAGCATTTTCAGCAAAATTATCAAAATTAAAATTAGCCAGCTCTTCCGGAGGAATGTTGAACTTATCGCCGAGATTTTTCACCAGCGCCTTCATTGTCATTCTAGAAATTGGACGTTCTGTAATAGAAAGGGAAGCTGACTTTTTGCCTCCAAACCAGATTACAGCGTTGGCAACATTTTCCATTTTCCTTCCAGCATAGTGAACTTTCTTTAAGAGATCACCAGCAATTTCTATGACCATTGTTGTAAGCGCTAGTCCAATTCCAATGTAAACCAAGGTTATGAAGAGATAATCGAAACTGAAACTCATTTTTTCTTTTTTGATTGCTGCTAAGGTAAGCGCATTTTTAGGTTCATGGCAGAAAGAAGATCGACTTCCAGTCTCGGAAAATTAGGCTCATCCGTATCTGTTGCCAGATACGGATCATGCACTAATTACTAACAAAATTGGGGTGTAATCGATTTAAAAAAAAAGGTGTTGCGGGATATGGAACCGGCGACTTCGAATTTGACGGATTCCCAGGAAATGGCGAAATTTTCGCCTGATTTTCAGGCGGGTGGCCCATAGCGCCAGGGTCTGCAAAAGAAATGGCCAATTTTAGCTTCTGCGACACCTTGCGCCAACTTTTTGGCTCACCTTTTTGGTACAAAATCTCCCAATCCAATTGTCGTCAACTGAAAGTCAGGTTTTTCTTTATTTCAATGTTTCCTAACCTACCGTAACAAAATTAAAGTACAGAGCTTTGAAAAAATCCATTTCCGGTTCATATGCCGATAATACCTTGAATTACCGTATTTTTTAAATTAGGAAGACTACCTGAGCCCCAAAGAAAAGGTAGATAGTGAAGATTATACACAGGGCTATGGATTCTGATGTCCCTCTGCCTGCTGGTCCTTCAGGTGCTGGTTCTTCTTCCTCTTCTTCGTTTTTCAGCTCATCTCCTTCTACCTTCAGTGATCCTTCCCTGGCAGTTTCCAAAATACTTTTTCTATCAGAAATAGTGCTGACATCTTCTTTTTTCTCCGATTTGTTCTGAATTTTGAATTTCATTTAAAGGAGAAGTCGAGAGACTATTGTATCCAAAAGATGTTCTTGAATGAACCCTGACAGCCCCTAAAATCCCTGTTTACCTTCTTTTTCCTTCCAAAACAACATCTCTTCATCCAATAGCCTGCCCTTTCCACCAGAGCAATCACCTTCTTTATACACATCGAGATAAACATTCCCAAATCGGCTATTGTTAGAAGGGCAAGTGGAACGCCAATTAACCCGTAGACGATGACAAAAACTCGCCCAGCATACGTTTCTGGTGCTACATGGCCATACCCTGAATTTTTTTATAAATTAGAAATTGGTGGAATATTACCGATTGTTGTAATTACCGTAAAAGCAAAGATTAGAGAATTTCCAAAGGACCATTTATCTTGTTCTGGTTCTGAAAATAGAAAATTGGATGATATTAGGCTGGTGACAGTTAGGCCTAAACTTTGCTCAACCTCTTATCACGAAACGGGGGAAAGAGGGTAGAAAACAAACAAATAAAGCAGAGAGTAGGAAAAGCACAAGGTAGAAGGAAAGCATCCTAATGGTAATCGGATTTTGAGCATAATTTATGGAAAATCTGGACTTCAAAAAAAATTATTTATACCACTGAAAGAGAGAGAGAGGAGCAAGAAGGTGTGCTCGGTTTATCAAAAGGTCAATGTCACACGTGGTAGTTTATCATAAGCGCTGGATACTGCAAAATCCCATGATTGGGTCAGCTCATTCCATTACTGCCACTATTTGTTACAAAAAGTGCTCTAGAAGATCCAAAATGCCTAGTAAATTGTCCATCCACGGGCCTACTACAACCAGCAGAAACCTGAGACTCCAAACTCGAGGCCCATAGGCGCGGTCAGGTCTTTTGTTGATAAAGCCTGACTATAAAACAGGCCCAAACATTCGACCAGTATCACCACCTGTGATATTTCTCTCTCTCCATGCCTAACTGCAAGTGTGGAGGTACGATATTCCCCTTTTTTAAAATTTGGTACATTTTCAGTCTGCAAGAATGATTGCTGTAAATGTGGAGACAACTGCCAATGTCAACCAGGAAAATGCTCCAGCCAATGTACCGGCAAGAGCTGCTGCAAGAATTGCTGCTGTTGCTGCAAATGCTGCAGTGAGTTTTTTTTTCTTGACATTTTGGTGAAACATTCATGAATTGCAGACAAGAAGGAGTAAGCTGGACCCGGAGGAAAAAACAGCGACTCTGTTCTCGGATATAAACGAATAAATTGTTGTGATATTTCTCATATTTTTACTGAAAAATGGGCTTATGTGGCTGATAACTGGCCATGGAAGGTGTCAAATGGCTGGTAAACCAGAGAAATCGAAGGCAAGCCCATTGAACAAAGCCGCACATTGAAATCCCCGCGTATTTGGGTCTGATGATGTTCACAGGATAATTACCAATGTTCCCGGAATATAAATTGAAATTTTGGGTAAGCCAGGGTTTTTTGAGACAATGCGCACCAATATTTTCAAGCCTATTCTGGCAATATTAGGCCAAATTTAGGCACCGAGCGTAAAAGCGTCAAAAATTTCAGAAATCTTCAAATTTGGAAATACCCAGAAGCTCAGGTCTCGTAACGATTGTGCCCATGGCCCTGGATATTTTGGAGATATTCTTCTATTTCCCAGCAAAAATTCCTACCTTCGCTCTCCACAGCAGGAGTGGGCGTGGTTGTCGTGCTTGTTGTTGTCCTGGGAGCCCTGGTGACGGCTACTAATTTAGGCGATGGCATGCCAATGTTCTTAAAATTAGCAAATTGATAACAGCTGTCAATTGACTGAATATTCAGGTGTTCTAGTTCATATGGTGCGCATTTTGTCTTATTCATGACATTTTTCAGCACATATCGGAGACAGGAATGCACCTGGAAATTCTCTTTCAGATCAGAAAAGGCTGAAACCCACGCCCGGATCAATTTCAGCTATTTCACTGCCAAGATAGACTTTTACCGATTTTGGGAAAGGTCCAGGCACTTCGCTGACATCGCGTTTCCCTCGGATGGAGGCCCTACTGAACCGGAAATAATAAACTACGCCATTGGAGCAGCATACACTCGATCAGGTGATTCCAGCCATTGCATCGAAAGAGCTCCGAATAATGTATAGATGATTACTCCGCCAATTAAACCGGCATGTAGGGCTACTGTAGAAGCCTGAAATAGTCAAAAATAGGTTTGTGAATTGCGATAGACAAGTTTTTTGGCCTTCTCCTTAACTTGGCTATATCTTGGCCAATTTCCAAAATTTCAAGCTCACAATAAATCTGAGATCCTCATAATTCCATTAAATGTGGTCACGAACCCAAGTAAAGTTTGAAAAAGTCTAAAATTGGGGTATGGCGGATTTATCCGGAGAATCGACTATTTTAATTGTAGAAAAATGGAAATAAAAGCTACTGAATTTAAAAAAATTTATTAAAATGGCGAGGATCTCATCTTTATAGAAGTTTTTACAGTTTCTAGATGTGCCCAGGTACTGACCAAAAATAGCCAGGATACCGCGGAATTACTGATGGAGGACAGTTAGTTGTGATTTACCTTGAAAAGTGTAGTTTTAAGATTTTGTACTAAAAGCATCTAGTAATATTGGAGAGAAGGGCGATGAAGGAGAAGAATGCCCGTTTGACTCGGTGCAGCGCACTTCCGCTGCTTTTTCAAACGCCCAAAATTGTTCTGGCACCTTGTTCCCCAGGACAATTATCTCCGAACTCACCGTTTTTCTGTTGATCCCGATCATTTTCCAAAATTTCTGAAAAGAAGACATCATCAGCCGTAGTCCGCCGTAGCTCGTAAAAGAACGGCTTCATGGGCTTGAGCCATTTGTCAGGGCAGGAAAATAGAAGCGCAAAAATTGGCTTTGACTGCCCCATTTTATGAGCCGATATCGTGTGTTTGAGGGGGAGTTTTATTAGGTAAGGAAAGGCCCAAAGCAGGAAAATAACCAAGTCAAGGAAGGACATTACGTATGCATGTTCAGCAATGGAAGGAGGAAATATCCACAAAATAAGAATTGGGAGAATAATACGTAAAATAAAGGAAGATGTGGACTTCTATCGGCTATTTCTAGGCAACAAGGAAATATGGGATCAGAGGCCATATTTCTTCCAAAAATGTGGCAATAAAACAGATGAACCACACACATTTTTAGAGCATTTTTCAATAATTCAGATGTTCTCCATTCCGCTATCAACTTTTCTGCCTCTACCAGTGCAATCAGAGCGTTACCAGAGCTGGACGGATAATTTTGGGATACAGATAATTGTTCTCTTTCCTCATTCCTATTCACCTCACTCTTTTTTTCTCAAACTATACTCATTTCAACCCTCAAATAAAGCGGCATAATTCAATTTTAGTTTTATATTTATGAAGATGATGGGCTCCTTGTACTTGTACTCCTTTGGTGGTTGCTACTCTTCCTTCGGGATCTCTTCCGACGAGGAGTTGTGAAGAGGATGGGGCTCCTGGGAAGTTTCCTTGGCAGCTGCCGGCAGCAACAGTGGATGCTTTCGGGTACAGTGGCAGGTTCCAGACGAGGTATCGTGAGAGTATTATAGGCCGATGAACCCGTTGCTGGTTGAATGTAGCTGGACACGACTGGCACGGGCGGCTTTTGGAGCGGTAAAATTCTTCGAAAAATGGCACAAAAATAGTACGGCAAGAATCCAAAACACCAGGAGAGGAAGCAAGCCCAACAAGGGTAGAATGTTCAAAACCTAAACAAGAAGAGTTGGAGGTCTATGGACAGGAACGCCGGCACCAAATTTCCAAAAAAAAATAAAATTGGGCCGAAAACAAGCCGTTTGGTGCCGGTGTTCCTTGAGGTTAACTGTACCGTCTGTTGTCGAGTCCGACTCTCGGCAGGCATAAATCAGTCCGAAAACATCTTCCATGATGATATAATTTAAAAAAGATTCCATCTAGAATAAATGTTACAAAAATCAGCCTAAAAGTCTACGTTTATTGGAAGAAATGCTGGAAAAACTACCTAAACAAAATCACAGTGACGGCAGCGGCAGCTTCGGCAAGGAGGACCAATCATCGACAACTGAAAATAGAAAAAAATTGTTAGAAAAATGGTAAATTTTCCAAATTACGGTCATTTTCAGTCAAAATCTGCGTAATTTTCGCTTTTTTTGACTGAAAATCACCGCTCAAATTTTTCGCAATTATTTTTGGCAAAAAGCGGCTGCTTCCAGAATCGAAAGTTGAGAGAATGAAGCGCTGGGAGGAAGCGCTAATCGAAACAAAGCAGAAAATGAATGAAGCGCTCAGAAGAAAACCTAGAAAACGTACCCTTTCCATTCCCAGTCAGCTTGTCGTCGTCCGCCAGCATCCGAAGCCTCTTTTCACGAGACAATTGGCCTTTTCCAGCCACATCGCGGCAGCACGGCTTCTTCTGTCTCGGAGCTAGCGGCACCGCGGAGCAGAAACATAGAACCAGCTGAAAAAGGTGAAATTAGTAAATTTTAATTGCCAAAAGTGCAAAATTCAGATTTGACTAGGTCAAAAGACTATATTTTGGCTCAAAAAAGCGCAGCGCAAAAAAAAAACCTAGGCATGCATAATTTATCAATTTTTAATTTGTGAAAAATGGCCAATGGCCTTTTTTCATCTCATCGCTCCTCGTCTCCATCTGCCTCTCCTCCTTCTCCTGGCCTCCTCCGTCTCCTCACACAGGCTCACAGGCCATTAGCCACACACGCAAAAATATCTCTCAAAACCCGGTACGGGCTACTGTGGCTCCGGGTCCGCGCCCGCTCACGGCCCCCGTGCCACAGCTTCCGGCGGGTTTCTGGCTGACCCCATGACAGTATGGCTTAAAAGCCGAGGTCAGCCAATCGCTAAGAAGCGATAAATAAGCCCGCAGGCTAAAAAAACAACGAGAATGAATGAGCAGAAGCGATAACCAGAGCTGTTGAAAATTGACAGGACGAAAGCTAAAAAAGCGCGGGCAAGCGGCAGACACTATAGGACAGGCTAGAGGAACAAAAGCGATTTGGACAACCAGTAGACGCAGTATTGGCCATGGTTAGAAGATAAAGAAATGCAAATTTTTTGGTTTTTGGATCTCTACGGGGTATAGTCTGTCAAAAAAAAAGACGACAAATAAAGGTCTCTTTTGTTGCAATGGGGCAAGAATACGGCGCATTTTCAATTGAAAATTTGGAAAAAATGGCCGGTTTATCTGTCCCATTGCAACAAATATAACCACAGGCACAGTAATTTCGGAAAATTCTAAGCAGTTCTCAACATAGCTGACAGAGCTCTACGAACTCTTATCCTTATAAATTTTACTCGTATAAATACGATTCCAAAAAGACAACTCCTTAAAAAATTTGCAGAACAGTTGGGCCTGTGGATAAATTTTGGTTTGATCGCTAAAAGCCAGGGAATAATAAGATTGCACCCTTTCTGGGTTAACCGCAAACGGGCCGGTTTTTCCATAGTAACAAATCCACGCAGAGACACTTGTCCCAATTGCGGTACCGGGGTAGTTCTCTAGATCGAAATGAGCCAACGGTATCGATGTGCTGGAAGACGTGGAAAGGGGAATCGTTCGGTTCCAGGGGGAAGCTTTGTCTAGAATAATTTAGTTTGGTCACAGATCGAATATTCGACTATTTGGTGGTATTCTCTTTGTCTCTGGTTCAGAAAAATAGAGGTGGAAATCCACAGGGAAGCTGGCCCCGAGATGGAGCTGATATGGTGAGGAGGACGAGAAAAAATCCATTCATTTGGCAGGAGACGCAACATTTCCCACAAATTTCCTTGCAATTTTCTTTGCTCAAATCAGAAACAAGAAAAGCAACGTTTTACAAGAAGAAAACTTTCAAGAACTCGGTTTCAGGTCCAAAAACCAAAGTAGAAATTGCTAATAACGAAGAAATGGAGAATACGATCAGTAGGACAACTTCAAAGTGAGCAAATAGCAAACAGTACATGATTATATTACTCTTTTTTATACAATTACACAGCTCGAGGCTTATAGGTGTACAATTAACAATAACAAAACCAAATAAAATCAAGAATAAAAAGGTGACAACAGCAGAAAAAGGGAAATGGGACGCTAATTACAATAAATGTAAAAATAGAATTTACCATCTACTCTACAGAATTCCATCAGAAATAACTAATTCGACAGACAAATAATCATAAATATTAGCCGAAAAAATCCAGCAAACTGTCTGAAAATAGGCGCGTTTTCCGAGAAACACTGGTAATATTACCACAACAGCAATTTTTACATTTTTTTCAAAAAGATCCAGCACACAAAATGACAATCAACAGAAATTCCATCGGAATTCCATAAAAATGATACTAATCAGAAATTAAGTAAGCAGCCTGAAATTATGTGCATATCCGTCGAATCATTGGCAAAATTACAAAGACGGTATTTTTTCCATTAGAATGGCATCATTTCCAGCAGTTAAAAAGGGAAACCAATAGATTTCAAACAAAAAATCATTTATAAAAATCAGCCTGAAAGTGGATCTCGATTCTTAGGGATGCAAAAATTACCCAAAAAATGCTGTCCTACAGTGCGGTCAAAAAAGATAGGTCCACCCTATTTTTATCACAAACTCGGGAGAAAAGATGAGTTAGAGAAATACCGAGTGCAGCATTCGATTGGCCATGTTCGAAAACCCCTTGAGCCAGGAAATCTCCCATTTTCCTCATCGCCCTCACATTTTAGCGCCATTTTTATGAAAACAGGTGGTCAAAAAAGATAGGTCCACCCTCGGATACGCGCCGTGTCGAGGCATTTTCACCAATTTCGCGCGGTTGCCCATCCTATCTCGGGTTGACGCGGTGATGTGGCCAGAAAAGGTAAAGAAAATACAGTGTGACGCGCCTGTACAGGACCTCAATTTTGATGGAAAATCCTGCCATTTTGTGTTCCAAAGAGGCTCTGAGGAAAATTTGACGACATGGGGAAAAACAGAGACGGTGACATGATAGAGCACAGGCACGCGCACATTTTGACATACGGCACACACTTTTGCACTTCCGTTGTAGGAGTGACAGATGTCTTTGTCAATTACCCATGCAAAAAGAAGGATTTGTAATGGAAAAATAGGAAAAAATGATAGGTTTTTGTTATTTTCCATTGAAGTGACTTTTTCAACCTCAATGAAGACTGTACTCGACCGCCCACGCATGTCAAAATGTTCATTTTCATGTCGTCTACCCGACCCCACTCTTACTTTAGTTGTATCTTTCCAAACCCTCCTGGGAGCCTCTCGGGCATCAACTCAACTGAGGTTTCCAATCAAAATTGAGGTCCTGTACAGGCGCGTCACACTGTATTTTCTTTACCTTTTCTGGCCACATCACCGCGTCAACCCGAGATAGGATGGGCAACCGCGCGAAATTGGTGAAAATGCCTCGACACGGCGCGTATCCGAGGGTGGACCTATCTTTTTTGACCACCTGTTTTCATAAAAATGGCGCTAAAATGTGAGGGCGATGAGGAAAATGGGAGATTTCATGGCTCAAGGGGTTTTCGAACATGGCCAATCGAATGCTGCACTCGGTATTTCTCTAACTCATCTTTTCTCCCGAGTTTGTGATAAAAATAGGGTGGACCTATCTTTTTTGACCGCACTGTATATCCTCTAAATCATTTCAGAACACGGATATAAGCAAGCAAAAAAAGAGACAACAGACAGCTTCAGAAAATCTTGCAGACCGAAAACCAAGCCTCATCTGAGGTAGAACTTTTGGATCTAAAGAAACTGAGTGAGATTCAAATGACAGAGACACCGGCGCCAATTTTCAAAAAAAAACTAGGACACAAAATATTTTGGGGCCGGTGTCCCTAGGCTAACATGGTTGCCGGTTGACGAGCCGGCGCTCGGACGAGCAGGAGACGAGGGTCGACGGTGGCGGCTGCGGCTGACAACCAGCCAGAGAAACTGACATGAGAAGACTGGCAACAATGATAAAATGTTCAATTTCCAGTAATTTTCTGGTCAAAAGCGCTAAATTTTCAGCTTTTGACATTGTCAAAATAGGATCTTTCGCTTTTTTGACCAAAAATAGCCACTCAAAATTATCGCCATGATTTTTGTCTAAAATCGGCTGCTTTTGGAATCAAAAATAGAAAAAATGAAGCGCTAGAATGAAGCGCTAATCAAAAGAAAGGATGAATCGCAAAAAAGAAAACGTACTCAAATCATTTTGCAGTCGTCTTTCCAAGCCTCATTCCACGAGGTAGAATATCAGCCTAAAGTTGATTTTTTGTGGAAGATACTAACCTTTCTGAAGATGACGACGCAGGCGATTCATCTGGACCCTCCAAGCCAATTCGCGGCAGCACGGTTTCCTTCCACTGTCCCTGAGCTCGGAGCACCATTCGATCACCTGAAAACAAGAGAATGAGTAAATTTTCTTTATCAAAAGCACAAAATTCAGCTTTGACCAAGTCAAAACGCTGAATATTGGCCTTTGACCCAAAAATAGCGCGGCGCAGCAGCAAAATTTGCATTTTTTTTTAATTTTAGAAAAATGGCCAATGGCCTTTTTCCATCTCTCTCCTCCTCTCCTGGCTCCGCATCTCCTCCTGCTCCTTTCTCTCTGGCCTCCTCCGCCTCCACCACCACCAGCACACACGAGGCCGTCGGCCATACACACAAAAATATCCCCCGAAACCCGGTACGGGCTACTGTGGCTCCAGGTCCGCGCCCGCTCACGGCCCCCGTGCCACAGCTTCCGGCGGGTTTCTGGCTTACCCCATGACAGTATGGCTTAAAAGCCGAGGTCAGCCTAATCGCTAAATAGCGATAAAAAATATCCCCCGAAACCCGGTACGGGCTACTGTGGCTCCGGGTCCGCGCCCGCTCACGGCCCCCGTGCCACAGCTTCCGGCGGGTTTCTGGCTGACCCCATGACAGCATGGCTTAAAAGCCGAGGTCAGCCAATTGCTAAGAAGCGATAAATAAGCCCGCAGGCTAAAAAAACAACGAGAATGAATGAGCAGAAGCGATAACCAGAGCTGTTGAAAATTGACAGGACGAAAGCTAAAAAAGCGCGGGCAAGCGGCAGACACTATAGGACAGGCTAGAGGAACAAAAGCGATTTGGACAACCAGTAGACGCAGTATTGGCCATGGTTAGAAGATAAAGAAATGCAAATTTTTTGGTTTTTGGATCTCTACGGGGTATAGTCTGTCAAAAAAAAAGACGACAAATAAAGGTCTCTTTTGTTGCAATGGGGCAAGAATACGGCGCATTTTCAATTGAAAATTTGGAAAAAATGGCCGGTTTATCTGTCCCATTGCAACAAATATAACCACAGGCACAGTAATTTCGGAAAATTCTAAGCAGTTCTCAACATAGCTGACAGAGCTCTACGAACTCTTATCCTTATAAATTTTACTCGTATAAATACGATTCCAAAAAGACAACTCCTTAAAAAATTTGCAGAACAGTTGGGCCTGTGGATAAATTTTGGTTTGATCGCTAAAAGCCAGGGAATAATAAGATTGCACCCTTTCTGGGTTAACCGCAAACGGGCCGGTTTTTCCATAGTAACAAATCCACGCAGAGACACTTGTCCCAATTGCGGTACCGGGGTAGTTCTCTAGATCGAAATGAGCCAACGGTATCGATGTGCTGGAAGACGTGGAAAGGGGAATCGTTCGGTTCCAGGGGGAAGCTTTGTCTAGAATAATTTAGTTTGGTCACAGATCGAATATTCGACTATTTGGTGGTATTCTCTTTGTCTCTGGTTCAGAAAAATAGAGGTGGAAATCCACAGGGAAGCTGGCCCCGAGATGGAGCTGATATGGTGAGGAGGACGAGAAAAAATCCATTCATTTGGCAGGAGACGCAACATTTCCCACAAATTTCCTTGCAATTTTCTTTGCTCAAATCAGAAACAAGAAAAGCAACGTTTTACAAGAAGAAAACTTTCAAGAACTCGGTTTCAGGTCCAAAAACCAAAGTAGAAATTGCTAATAACGAAGAAATGGAGAATACGATCAGTAGGACAACTTCAAAGTGAGCAAATAGCAAACAGTACATGATTATATTACTCTTTTTTATACAATTACACAGCTCGAGGCTTATAGGTGTACAATTAACAATAACAAAACCAAATAAAATCAAGAATAAAAAGGTGACAACAGCAGAAAAAGGGAAATGGGACGCTAATTACAATAAATGTAAAAATAGAATTTACCATCTACTCTACAGAATTCCATCAGAAATAACTAATTCGACAGACAAATAATCATAAATATTAGCCGAAAAAATCCAGCAAACTGTCTGAAAATAGGCGCGTTTTCCGAGAAACACTGGTAATATTACCACAACAGCAATTTTTACATTTTTTTCAAAAAGATCCAGCACACAAAATGACAATCAACAGAAATTCCATCGGAATTCCATAAAAATGATACTAATCAGAAATTAAGTAAGCAGCCTGAAATTATGTGCATATCCGTCGAATCATTGGCAAAATTACAAAGACGGTATTTTTTCCATTAGAATGGCATCATTTCCAGCAGTTAAAAAGGGAAACCAATAGATTTCAAACAAAAAATCATTTATAAAAATCAGCCTGAAAGTGGATCTCGATTCGGAAAGATGCAAAAATTACCCAAAAAATGCTGTCCAATATCCTCTAAATCTTTTCAGAACACTGATATAAGCAACCAAAAAAGGAGACAACAGACAGCTTCAGAAAATCTTGCAGACCGCCAACCAAGTCTCATCTGAGGTAGAATTTTTGGATCTAAAGAAAGTGAGTGAGATTCAAATGACAGAGACACCGGCGTCAATTCTCAAAAAAAAACTAGGACACAAAATATTTTGGCGCCGGTGTCCCTAGGCTAACTTGGCTACCGGTTGACGAGCCGGCACTCGGACGAGCAGCAGACGAGGGCGACGATGGCGGCTGCTTCCTCCAGGACAACCAGCCAGAGAAACTGAAATGAGAAGACTGGCAACAATGATAAAATGTTCAATTTCCAGTAATTTTCTGGTCAAAAGCGCTAAATTTTCAGCTTTTGACATTGTCAAAATAGGATCTTTCGCTTTTTTGACCAAAAATAGCTACTCAAAATTATCGCCATGATTTTTGTTTAAAATCGGCTGCTTTTGGAATCAAAAATAGAAAAAATGAAGCGCTAGAATGAAGCGCTAATCAAAAGAAAGGAAGAATCGCACAAAAGGAAAACGTACCGAATTCATTATCCTGTCGTTTTTCCATCGTCCGCCATGGCACCAGGCCTCATTCCACGAGGTAAAATAGGCGATTCATCTGGACCCTGTTCCAAGCCACATCGCGGCAGCACGGTTTCCTTCCACTGTCCCTGAGCTAGGAGCACCACGGAGAACCATTCGATCACCTGAAAACAAGAGAATGAGTAAATTTGCTTTATCAAAAGCACAAAATTCATCTTTGACCAAGTCAAAACGCTGAATATTGGCCTTTGACCCAAAAATAGCGCGGCACAGCAGCAAAATTTGCATTTTTTTTTATTTTAGAAAAATGGCCAACGGCCTTTTTCCATCTCTCTCCTTCTCTCCTGGCTCCGCATCTCCGCCTGCTCCTTTCTCTCTAGCCTCCTCCGCCTCCACCACCACCACCACCACACACGAGGCCGTCGGCCACACACAGAAAAATCTCCCGAAACCCGGTACGGGCTACTGTGGCTCCGGGTCCGCGCCCGCTCACGGCCCCCGTGCCACAGCTTCCGGCGGGTTTCTGGCTGACCCCATGACAGTATGGCTTAAAAGCCGAGGTCAGCCTAATCGCTATATAACGATAAAAAATATCCCCCGAAACCCGGTACGGGCTACTGTGGCTCCAGGTCCGCGCCCGCTCACGGCCCCCGTACCACAGCTTCCGGCGGGTTTCTGGCTGACCCCATGACAGCATGGCTTAAAAGCCGAGGTCAGCCAATCGCTAACAAGGGAATCGTTTAACTTTACCACGGCTTCCGGTAACGAGACATATACCATTCGAAAGGGCCCCTGGAGAAACCCCTGAAACCGTGTTAAAATTTCTCCAAATAACCTATGGTACGACATGGCGCGGCATTTCAGTTAACATGTAAAAATGTCCAAACTGGTTTCCGCCGTTTTATAATGTGCTTTCAAAAGCCAAAAATGTGCAGCCATGGCCGAGTGGGTAACGCACTCGTTTACAAAACTTTTACTTTTTTTTTCTCGAGTTCGAACCCCAGGAGGGACAAGATTTTTTTTTTCTATTTTTTTCAACGTGAAAACCAAATTCAAACAGGAACTAGTTAACGGCAAATGTGGTTGTTAACAACGAAGCGTTCGAAACAGAGCCGACGGTCACAGCACGCGCAGCATCCAAAGGAGTGCTCTCCACATCCAGGCTCGGCACACAAGGACACAAGAACGTTTATATAGCGTAATAACGTCAAAAAACGACAATTTTGTGACCACAAAATAGAAAAAAAAGGGCTTGTCCCTCCCGGGGTTCGAACTCGAGGAAAAAAAGTAAAAGTTTTGTAAACGAGTGCGTTACCCACTCGGCCATGGCTGCACATTTTTGGCTTTTGAAAGCACATTATAAAACGGCGGAAACCAGTTTGGACATTTTTACATGTTAACTGAAATGCCGCGCCATGTCGTACCATAGGTTATTTGGAGAAATTTTAACACGGTTTCAGGGGTTTCTCCAGGGGCCCTTTCGAATGGTATATGTCTCGTTACCGGAAGCCGTGGTAAAGTTAAACGATTCCCTTGTAAGAAGCGATAAATAAGCCCGCAGGCTAAAAAAAGACGAGAATGAATGAGCAGAAGCGTTAACCAGAGCTGTTGAAAATTGACAGGACGAAAGCTAAAAAAATCGTGGGCAAGCGGCAGACGCTATAGGACAGGCTAGAGGAACAAAAGCGAGTCGGACAGAGAGTATCGGTCGTAGTTGGAATATAAAAATGGCCAGGTTCTTTGGGATTGAAATGAGCATTCTTGTGGCCATATCCAGGGTAATTCCAGGCGAGAATTGTCCCGGTGAGCCTCTGAAATTCAGTGACGGTAGAAAAAGACATTGGGAAATCGCTAACGAGGCAAAGAATGAGATCCTTCGATGACTTTTTCAGTTTTGAATGCAATTCTTGCCCAGGATTTCAGTATTGTTGACTACAAATATATTAAATATTTATTTTTTCTATTTATGATTCATAAAATTCAGCTACAAGACCCGTGAAGACGCTTTGCTGTCCAGTTATCCTGATCAGCAAATGGACATCTTTTTGTAATTTTGTTAAATGTTCCACAGTTTGTACAAGAGAAATATTTGCCGCGTATCGTGCAGGACCATCTTTTCCTCTGGAATTGAAGATTTTTTGGGAAAATGTAGCCAAGTTACCGTTCTGAAAGAGACAAGTGGAGGAGAGCCTTATTCAGAGAATCCCGCTCCTGTTCGAGAATTTCTTTACCATCGGGGGAAAGCTCAGAAACACCTAGAAAGCTGAATATTTTTTTGAAAAAAATTCTGTACCTGAATTGCAGAGCATCAGGGCTTTCAACAAGACGTATTCTTTCTTGTTCAATTGATCTCGTATCAAGGGAACTAGCAGCTTCTTTTTGAGATTGTAGATCACTTGGTACCGGCTGAAAATAACGGATAAATAAGGTTATCCCAGAAAAAAATGTGCCGCTCAGTTAATAAAACTCAGAACTGGTAACTTGCACGCTGAAATGGAGAGAATTTGGGCCAATTTTTAATGTAAATTTCAGGTTTCAGGAAGATTCTGCCGATTTTCAAGAAAAGATCGCACAGCATTAGGATTTTTATTGGAAAACGGGTATTTTGGAGAACAGTTGCCAAAAAAATGGATTTTCAAAAAAAGATATAATAACATCGTGCTCAGTTCATCGAAAGGAAGAAGGAAATGTGCTCGGAATTCGATTAGTCTCACGGGGAGTAGTTGGTCATAAACTTAAAGAAAAGAAGGGCAGCTGCAACTTGCTACAAAAACTAGGGCTGTCTCTATCCACAAAATTACTGAAAAAATTCTCAAGATCCAACGGAATTACGAGCTGTATGAGCGGTGTAGCTCTCTTTTCTCCAAAATCCTACTTTTATCAGCAAATATCCCAAAGAACTTACGGAGTATTAGTAGTCGGAGAAACCAGCGTTGTCCCATCTGGATGCATAATCGTATCCGACTTATTTTCAAATGTAAAAAATGCTTGGGTAAGATTGTGACAGATGAGGCCTACGCCCTTTAATAGGGTCAGACGATCCGATTCTGATAGTCGATGGAAAAAGGGAAATGTCTTCGCGTATTCCACCGTCGTCAAGAGATCAAATACCAGCCAATTTTTTCTGATAATATTAATGGAAAACGGACAACACTTCTATTACCTGTTGCCTTCATTTGGCCTGAACATTATTCCTTGTTGACGCCAGATAGCCCTCTGTTCTTCGGAAACGGGCTCCAATTGGGGAAGAGGCCAATTTGGCATCGGCTAAAAATTATTATTGAAGGAAGTTGTGTAGAGAAATGCCAGAATGTTATTTTTCTAGGTTATGGAAGCGTTAAAGTGGCCAAAAATTTGATTGTTTCAGGCAAAGACTGCCCCAGGGAAGATTCACATGCGACTACAGTAAAACTGCCAATATCTTCTTATAATTAACTTTTTAGGAATCGCGACTAGTTTAGCTAGAATCAGCGTAAAATCCTGTAGAAGGTGATGTACATTTCATACAGTAAACGTGTTTTAAAATTTGTAAATAGCCGATTTTGCGCCCAAATCTAGAAATATGTATATCTCAGAAAATTGGTAGCACTTGTTTCAGCTATTACCATTTTTTTCTGCCCCGATTTCCAACCTCGAAGGCTTGGCCAGAATAACCGAAAAAAAATTTGCAGCTAGATGGACGAAATATATGTCAATTTACTCCAAATTATCTGGTTTTTACGATTATCCACATTAGAAATCACAAAAATGTCAAATTTAAAAGATATTGGCGATTCCATTTCCTCGATAAAAATTTGAATTTAGCCTATGTGGCGCGTCAATTCAAAATATCGTTTTTCTCCAGATTTCCCCGTCGTCTCGGAAAATTGAAAGTATTTTTGTAATCAGAAGCAATAGGCGAATTCTTCTAGACTATATTCAATCGCTGTGGAACCCTTAGAATGGTTGAAAACGGACTTACTCCGAGTTTATCTCCGAGGTCCATTTTACAATTCGATCGGATCAATTCTTCCAGTGAGGGGAGTTCTCTTGGATCCGGGTTATATTTACATTTTCTAAAATTTTCTTTTTTCAGCTCCAAGTACAGTAATCCATCGATCAATTTAGCCATTTCTGTCGCCTTTGTGGGTATTGGAGCAGGGATCTGTAATCATTAAAAACTATCGGGCAGTCGGATAATCCCACGGTAATATCTGCCGCTGATTCCGTCGCGTGTGAGCAAGATTCCGCGCTTCGTTTCCGGATGATCTCTTTGACTACTTCGCTGTCCACGGGCGTATCTTGGGAACTAATAGCTGGAGATAAAAATGGATACCATGGGCATACTGGCGACTTACCTAGAGGATTCATTCCAGCCAGGACACATCTTTGGAACCGACAGGCTCGACACCAATGCTGTTTTTCTTTAAAGAAGTTACAGTAATCTCAAAAAACTCACTTTTAGTCAGGTCACTTTCACATTTTCCTTCACGTTTACAAGTAAAAACTTTCTTGGAGAGGACAGTCCTTCGGAAAAATGTTTTACAGCCATTACAGGAGGGAACCTGAAACAGGAAATTTTCAGCTTTCTGTCTTTGGTAAACGAGCGGTACGAAATTTCGATTTGTGACGGGATGATTACCCTTAAAAATTAGGGAATAATTGGTTTCCTTTCGCTGTGGGAGCCTTTGAAAATCTGGCGGAATTTTCCAATATTATCAGGAAATCGTTAAATGCGCGCTCAGATTCCAATACGACAGCTTCGAGATGAGAACAAGCTGGTTAAATTTAGTAAAGTGGCCAAGTTTTCCCTGTGTAAGAAGATTAGGCGCCATATTCTTGACCTCGGGTCTATTCAAACATCTCCCCGTTCGGTGAATACTTTTAGAACTTTATGATTTGTGCCGCGATGGATATTGATTTGTGACAATGCGGGGAGAACATAACGAGGTCGTGTATTTACCCACATTAAACAATAGGAACCACATTTTGAGAAACAACAGAGCAATTATTAACCGTTTATGCAAAGATACAGTCAGCTGGTTGGGGATTGTAGAAGAAACTAGAGATGTCGGGTTGGCTAATGAAATGCTGCGATATAGGAGAGGAAATTTGTGGAAAAAATATCAAAAGTTCAAATCCCGCATAAAACTGATGGAATTTTCCCGAAGAACTTTGGGTAATAGAAGACGAAGACTTTTGTCAAGATTTGATAAGTTACAGGAAATTGTGCTCGGTTTGAGATTTTTAAAGAAAATTCAAGTGTTTTGGGCATATTTTCCTATTTTTGGAACGAATCCAGGTGGATGAATAGATATTTCTTGGGTACAAAAGGTGACAGTTAGCCAAGAATGAGCCCAAGATTGACAGATAGATTGGCCAGATTACAGGCATGGGAACTGTCCAATAAATTTTCGATGGCAAAATTTGGGCAACTACTGGTAAATTCCGTCGTCCATTTTTCTCACCTCATAATGATATCCAGTAGCCTGTCCACCACAAACTTTACATTCAGCTGGGCACATATTTCTTGGAAATTTATCCGAATAATTAGTTGGTGGTGATTCTCGATCCTCAATAACTGAAGCCGGTGGTGATTCTAATAACGGGATAAATTCATATTGATATCTAAAAAATACGATTGCCTACGCAAATAAAATGTCCCACTCTTTGTATTTTGGTTGATAATTGCTGTAACTTGGCGATGGATACTGGGAGAGCATCTATAAAGATTATTTGTCAATAGGGAGAGAACTTTTGGGGGAAAGAGAAAGCCCTACAGCGAGAGAGAATGATCCCCATATTTGATTAGTTGTCTCATTGTGCAGCTCTTTCAAAGGTTGGTCTCATATTGACAAGGTTGGGAGATAAATCGATGAGGGGATAGAATAGGATGGGAAGATCCGATGACACCGATTGCGCGCCTATGGTATCTATGGGCTACATCTTGCCACGGGGCTCCCCTCTACGGATCTTCCCGAAAAAGTTAATCGATTTCTTTAAAGGAGAGAGACAGAGAAAGTACAGCCCATGTGATTGGCGACGGACAGCGGATTCTATCCCTGCGCGCCCAAAGAGAACAGGTTTCACACGTGTATCGCCAAACCGCAGGAAAATTTGTTCGACAATAAACTAGAGACTAATTTCCATGAAAATTACAGTAACATTTTCTGCCTTCCAAATTAATTTGGGCGTATTGATTGGGATCAAATTTGTCACAAGGGGGAAATCTTTTGTGTAAACGAATGTAATAGTCGCCGGGCGCACTGTGTTCATTGAAATGACTGCGACAAACAGACAAAAAAAGTGAAGAGAAGAGAGAGAAAGAGAGTCTATCGAACAATAAATGCGCCTAGAACATTCTCGCTCGGTAGCCGAGGATTGCGCCCGGCAGATGAGCTCTCTCTGAGCGCCGGATTTGCGCACTATGGATTCACTACAATTGTTTACTTCGTCTAATATGAAAAAAACAGATCAAATTTGGTTGAAAATATTATTGAAGAAAAGTGCCAGAGCCGCTGGACAGGCAGCCTTAAGAGAAGTACCCTTCCAGCCGCTTGTAACCATTGCAAAACCCCGAATCTCTTCTTATAATCTAGATTACAGTACTTCTAACCTGTCCGGCTGTATTCAGCTCAAAATTCCGAGCAAGACGATGTACATTTCATGATGTAAATGTGTTTCAAAATTTGAATCTAGCAGCTTTTGCTCGCAAATCTAAATTTGCGAATATCTCGGAAATACGTGGTTTTCACGGAAAACGGATGCCTAATTCGTCATTTTCAGAGAATTTTGAGCAAGAAACATATCTCAGAAAATTTGTAGCATGTGTTTCAACAATCTCGATTTTTTTGCCCCGATTTTTGGGGGTGGATACACATCGAAATTTCAAAGATACAAGCGCTTAAAGGGACGATAAGGCAGGATTTGAATTCTGCGGAACTTCCGCGAAATTTTAGAGTACGCGTAAACATCATGCACATATTTTGCAAATTCCAAATGAAAAATTACGTTTTTCTTTGAAACTGTTATTTTCCATGATCTGATTTTATTTGCAATCGACTCAGCTGATTTTTAGAAAGATTTTGATATATGAACGACTTCGTAAATCGCCAAAATATTATTATATACTCAAAAGGCTCAATTTGCACGAATTTTTTCTATCTTTTCTATCCTGCTACTTTTCGCTTATTTCTTTTTTGTTTTATAGTAATTCGATGCTGGCAAAACACTAGAAAACAATAAAAAACGAAAAAAATACATGCTGTCGATTTTTACAAATAGCTACAGTAAGCCAAGCGCGCAATTCCAGCTAATTCAAATCCTGCCTTATCGTCCCTTTAAGGGTAGTACGTTCAGTTGATGTCGTCCCTCCTGGATCTAATCTCCCTATTTTCATCTTTCTGTTTCTTATCAGGGCGTAAACATTCAACTAAACTAGATTCAAATCTGTTTATTATGCATAAATTCGATGTCATTTTGCTGTTGTTTATCACAGGTTGAGGAAAGTCTTCTGTTTAATAACCGTTGTTCCATGAAGAATTCTGATAACAATTCGGGTAATATACATAGGATTGGGCATATTGGGAATGAGCACTGGATTGGGGATCTTGGGAACCACTTTGACCATTCGTTTGCTGGAATTGGAGCAATAAAATTAGAGAAAATGGCTGGATACCTGGGCAGGAAGCCTGTCAACTTGATTCGGGAGGGAATGTGTCCGGGAGACGGGATTATTGGCAGCCTGTGTAGGGAGCGCCGACGTCGACGGGTAGGAGCTCAATCTTTCCGGAGAATATGTCTGAAAATATCATAAAATAATCGATTACCCACAGGTACAACGATAATCGACAGTCTGCTTCAATCTTGGACAAAACAGGCGCTGTGGTACCCGAAACCCGCAAAAAATTGACCGTTTTCCCGTAAAAACTCAAGAAATTTGCGTGATTTTCAAGCAGGTCCCACAGCGTCCAGTTTCTCTTATATAGGAACTGAATTATAGCACAAAGAATTAACTAACCTGCTGCTCTCTATAAATATCATCAAACATTTCAGTCAAAGTGAAAGAAGCCGGAGCCCTGAGCAGATGAAAACTGGCTGGAGATGCTGGCTCCTCCATTCGACGCTTCTGAATTTTGTTTTTACCCTCCAATTAATAAAAAGATCCTACCCGAGCTCGTCGACCTAGCGGATCATCCGTTTGGATTGCTTTCTCCTTGGTTTTTCGACTATTTCGACTAGGAGACAGGGCAAGCTCGTCCATTTGAAAGATGTCATCGAAGGGTTCGACCGGGAAACAACTGGAAGAAAACTAGAAATAATAGGAGAATTCTTACCCGAAAAGATCCGTCAACAGAGGAACTTCACCATGGGAGGAAAAGGTTTGAGCAAATTGAAGATTTTCACACATCGAATTGGCAAGGCACTGAAAATGGCGGATTTTAGAGAGGTTTCAGGATTTTCTAGTATTCTTCTGCCTCCCCAAGCGATTGGTTATTGAAGATTCGATACAATTTTCTCCATTAGGAAAACCGGGACTGTAGAGGAACAATCGGCGGATACAGCCGAGACCCAAAGTTCTAATGGGAAATCCCTCATCTATCAACCGGATCGGAGGATAAAACAAAACACAAAACATGACGCAATTGACCATCCATTTTAAAATCGGAGGGAGGGGAATTTTACCGCTGTAATGAACTAATCAAAGCGCAAAATAAATATTTGAAATATTGTAGGTTTTCAATTGCAGGCAGGCGCTGTAGAACCCGCATGAAAGTCATGCAAATTCTTCGGTATTTTTTATGGAAAATCTCAAATTAGACGAGTTTTTAGGTCCCATAGCACCCGTTTACATCGGGATTTGACCCAAACGAAAACTTACAGCAACAATTGGCAATGACAGCAATAAATGTCCATAGCATATAGAAGGATGTGGGCTGAGGCGAGCTTCTTTTACAATATGAAACAGCGTATCCTGAATTTTATTCCGGATGTCCATCACTTTTCCAAAAGCGTCTTCTGACAGATCTCTGGCTACTAAAATAAATTTTAAAAAATTTTTAAGAATTTCGTACGTGGATTTAGGACTATCATGGCAGTGACACAGACGATTTCCTCTTCTCGGAGACCATAAGCCCGTAGGGGGCTGACCAACTCGTCGAGGGCTCTGCCAACCAGTCCATTACCCAGATGACTAAAATAATTTGTGGTAAAAATAAGACAGCTTACTATGAATCATTGAAAGCTGATGAAATATTCCTAGGAACAAAGCAGAAATTACAAAGACAAAGGATATTTTCATCCTTAGAGACTTCGGCGGTTCTTGTGGCAAATTTAAAGACCATCAATTGAGCGAAACTATTTTTTACCAGAGAAATCTAGAAGAAATTGATAAGCAGCTTGAAATTTCCGAGAATATTTGTTCTTTATGATCTCAAGAAACGCGCGGATTGGAGAAAATTCGCACATTTGGCTTCATTTTCCACAGCGTTTGTTTCATTTCTTCCAAGGTTGGAAATTTTAATTTAAAACCAAAATAAAGAAAATCCTACCTTGTCTTCTATTTTTAGACCGCCAATCATCTCCGAAAGACTTTCAACCCAATCAATAGCCGCGATAACTCGACGATAGGCAACTGAGCAAAGTTCATCGTTCTTGGCCATCCGATACGGCTCATATCGCATCTGGAAGCAAGCAGAACTATTTGCAGAAATTGGCTGTAAAATCACAGACCTCAGATCGTTTTCCTTTTAATTTTGACGGATCTTCTAGCAGCTCACGAAGTGTACTAACTTTTAGAGGATAGAGCTTCGAAGCCGGAACGTTGGTATCGCCCAGAAAATAAGAAATAATAATATTTGTAAATGAGCCTACTTTCATTATTTTGGCTTCCATATTGAGAAGATTCATTAGAATTGTTCTCATCTCCACGGGCATCTTTTTTAGCCAGTCATCTTTTTGCCTGGAAGTTGTGGGAGTGCAATCTACCTGGAAATTATAGAAATTCTGCTGTTTTTTTGTTGAAAATGTAAAATTCATGTATTTTGATTATTTCCCAGTGTCAATCTAAAGAAATCAGGACCACAGCAGCGCAGATTTTGTGTACAGGATTCCAGAGAAACGCGAGATTCCCAAAATTTTGAGAGTCAAGCCAAATTTGCCAGCACTGGCACATTTTCTACCATTTTCCGGATAAATATCAACAAAACTGGAAGGACTGCAATTTTCTTGCATTAGCGGACCCGAAAATGATCTGACTTGTACCCAAAATGATCGAAAAATATCCGCAATTAGGCGAAGAGCAAGCTCCGCCAGTTTCTAACCTGGTACGTGGCTTTTCTAGTAAACCTGGGAAAAATTCGGGTATCCATGAAGCTTGTGTCTCTGGATATTTATGAAAAAATTTTATGTTTTTTGAACAGCTCCTTCTTCCCGGGCCAATATTTCTGGTTAAAAACCTCAAAAAGAGTAAACTAAGGGCAATTTCTTGGTCATAAGGCATTTTCCTTTAATTTCTAACCGACTCTGGTCTTCCCTAATAAAATTCTCTGTGATTTCAATAATAAAACCGAAAAAAATAAAATAAAACCAACCGATTCTTCTGGCATAGCTAGTGCTTTCTTTTTCTGTCGACTGCTAACTTCTCTATTCGGTCTCACGGCTGGAAACAAAAGCCTCCCTGGGAAAAATTGGACAATTCCTACCTGCTGGTTTCATTCCTGCTTTTAAACATTTTTGAAATCGGCAACTTCTACAATTTGTTCTCATATCTAAACTTTGCCCATTTTTCCTGCCAACGTGTCTAGCAAACCTTTGTTAACAATGCAAGTGCCATTTGACAAACATTCCAGCTGATCGGCTTTCATCAATGCACGTCGAAAAAAGCCCTAAAAATGGGAATTTTATCAGAAATTATGATCGCATACCTTACAGCCGACACAGGCGATTGCCCCATAATGCATGGCTGCCGGTGTTTCGCCACAAACATTGCACACATCTCCAGATGACTGGGAAGTTTCTGGCTCTTCATTGTCTTCTACTAAAAATGTCCCGTTTTCCAATCGATACGCCGAAGAATCTTACCGGTTATGACATCAATTTGAGAAGGATTGGGACCGGCCGGGTGCATGCTGGCATTTGACACACAAGGAAAAAGGAGAGAAGAAGAGGAAAGACTATCTTATCAAAGGCGAGAGGCAGGAAAAGCTATCTATCTACGAATGGAAAGGCGACGGTGGCGGTGGTGGTGGTGGCAGCTGAAAACTGGGTAAGTTATTCAAAGAACAACACGGGGAAGAAGAAAATATTGTGTGTTTATTGTCAAACTGGTCAAGTGGCGGTTTGATTTTCAAAGATCAACTTCACAGTAGTCATTAAAAAAAGGCCACGGGTAAAAGACTAGTCGATCTTCGATTTAGGAGATGAAAACTTGAAATTGATGGAATATTACAACACAAGCTATTGATTAAAAGTTTCAGATTAAGACATATAAAATCCGGGTTGTACGCATAGCCACTTTGAGTCATAAGTTGGCTCTACCCCTATCATTTTTATAAATTTAAAGTTTGGATAGAAAAGAAATTCCTAATCTCTCTGAAAAACCTAAATTTATTCCAAGAGGTACCCGAAAAACATCATTAATGACCAAAATGTTGTGCGGATCCTGTTGCGCACCGGCACGTAGGCACTTTTGTCCATAAAATGTGCACATCTGAATCATTTTTCAAAATTCAAAATGTATTCTAAGGAGGAGATTCTATCCCACATCGAAAGCTCAATAACTGCAGTGGTAGCTCCGATAATGATTGAAATATGTCAAAAATAGGCAAAATATTGTTGTTTTTGGTTTCTAAACGCAAAGAACAACGGTTTCTGACCTCAAAATGATTGCAAAAAATTGGCGAGGATCTTCTCTTTTCTATTTCGTTTGAATTTTTTAAAATGAGCTAGTCTGAGCCTAGTTCTGGCCGAAAACAAGATAAGACGCCAGGAGCCTCGGCCTTTCGTGGTACCAGCGAATTCTGGTAGAATTCCCGAAACCAAATGGACAAAAGTAGGAAGTCATTAGGGCTATAGCCGCGTGAAAAATGATGGCGGTATGACCCTATTAATGAGAGAATTTTTTGGTGGTGACAAAAGTCACACGGGAAACCCGCTGACACAGAGATTGATCACATGAATTTGATTGAATATCAAAAATTCTCTACTTACTTCCTCCCTCCCTTTTTCGCCATCTGACAGTAGCGATCCGATTACCCCGCAATAGTCCGGTTCGTTGCGGCAAACAACGACGAACTGACTGGCGCAAAAAAAAAAGAACGAAAAAAGGTAACGGTTAAAGAGTCGAAGACACACTTTTGCAACAAAGGTCGCAATCACCTAGGTCAACAAGAGTCCTTGTGGTTCCGGGGGGAGAAATGTTTGCTTTCGTCTCTCTGTTACCAGAAGAAAATATGAGATAAAATGAGTATTAACCTTTTTTTTACCCAGCGCACGAGTACTTTCAAAGGTCGGAAAAGGGAGAAGAGAACTTGAAAAGGACGAAAGGCATGGAAACATCGTTGATGGATTGGACGGGGCAGCCGTCAGGGGTCCGATCAAGGTTGTTCCGACCATTACAAACACGTCCTCCCGGCTCCTGTCCTGTCTCATATTATCTTGTGTACACGGGAGGAGAGCACAAAGATTCTCATGGCCTATAAGACTAGAAAATGGAAGAGGAGGACAGCAATCGGGGACAATGGAGTCAGTTCGATCAATTCGAGACTCGTGATCAATTTTGACTTTTGGTTTTGATCTCACTTTTTCCCGTGTAAATTTGAGGTCAACAATTTGTCAATTGGTCGAGAATCAAGGACACTGGTAAATTGGGTTATTTTAAATATAAACAGTTCAGACAGCTTCGGCTAAACTGGCGTATCGGGATAAATTTTTATAATTTGTGACCGTATTCTTATCGAGAACCGATTAACCAGAAAATTTCAAGTATTGTCGATTTCCAAATTTAGGGAAACCAGTGCTGTGGGACCTCAAGAATTGGCTATTTAAATTTGACATTTCCCAAGGAGGCTACCATAATTTTCCCTGATTTTCAAGCGGGCCCTACAGCGCCTATTTCTCCTGGGAAACCGACTATAAAAATTGCTAAGAAAATTTCAAAATTCACCCAGTACATCAGGAAGAATAACAAAAACTAGGTAGGCATCCTTTCTCTCCACCTGATAGGAGAGATGCCAAGGCCATTTGACCCAGCGCAATTCCGGTCTCTCTTACTACTCTGAAAACTCGTCCCTTTCTCGCTCACGATTGCACAGCTTAATGTTAAAATGACTACCTCGAACAAAGAAACATACGAGAAGGGAAATAGTTCAAAATGAAGGGCGAGAAAGTAATTTTTTCTAAGAATTAATTTACAAGTAAACCCTGTTCCGATTACCTATAAGCTACGAGTGATAGATGAGATTCGTGTTCGGTAAGGAAGACACATTTGACCAAATGGGAAACAACTATGCCAACTATGGTATGGATGGACAGCGAAGCAGATGGATCCGCATCTTGCGAAGAGCGAGACGCCAGCGGTTATCGAACTGTGGAAGATGGAGACGGCCGTAAGCGGCAACAGAAGCCATCAGTTTCTACACTTTCATTAAACTTATTAAATAAATATTTTAAAAAAAACCCAGATAATAACATCGACAAAATTTTAGAGGACTTATCTTCTAGCCAGCATCATGTCCCGGAGGCAGCGAAGGGAAAACCCAGAAGAAATCAACTGGAGACAGTGAGAACAACCGATCAAGGAAAATGGAAAAGAAACAGTACACAAACTGCTGAAAAATATTTATTAAAATTGAGATAAATGAAGAAAAAATTGATAAACAAACTAAAATAGAATCCCGCGTCATATCTTCGGCTCGTAGCAGTCGTCGTTTCTTCTGTCGTCGCTTCTTCTGTAGTTGACTCTTTTTCTAGACAGCAGACGGCGGGGTAGAGTGCGAACCTGAAAAATACTAATAAATCAGGCATCCCGTTTTTGACCGGATTATCATTCAGCTTCATCAGACGAGATTCGGTTCGGTTGTCATAGGACGGCATCGGGTAGTCCGGAGGGAAGAAGGGCCAGTCGTCCATGGTGCAGATGGTCGCTTTGAAATTGTTCATGAGCTGTCTAGCTGCCGGTAAATCCAACGGCGTCATATGGACAACTCCGCCAGTCAAAAAGTCGTGCATTATTTTGGGAAGAGTCGTCACCGAGTGGGCGAGCTGGTCGACTGGCTCGCCTCGACGACAGGTGACGGTTGATTGGCCAATATGACTCGCCAGCCGAGACCTTGGATCGTCCTGATCGCCGCGGAGTAGTAGCCATCTTCGATATCTGAAAATACGGGAAATTACTCCAAGAATCAAACGTTGAGTTGGAAATTCCACAGCGTCGACTGGGAGCAGCTATCGTCGACGCTGGCAGGTGCCAAACTATCCCGATAGGATTTCTGCCATCTACAATTGATTCCATCTGGATTTTTTGCTGCTGATAAAATTAGCCGAGCATTTTGAACATTTTGGCAAGAAATGGCGTTTTGATCGACGCGGCTGATTCTGGTCTAAACGCCGTCAGAAGCGAGACTGCTGACCAAATTTGTTGGCGAAAAATCCAAAAATAATCACGCAAAGACGGCAAAAAGTTGCAGAGTCGATAGAAATTCAAAATGTACCGGGATTCGTGCACAGCAGCCGGTGAGAGGGGCCCTATCCTGCTTGTCATCAGTGCAGACGATGTATTTGCTGATACAAAATGGCTGTATCAGATTGTTCAGCTGAAAATGTCTCGGGTTACTGTAGAAGACAAAATGACTGACGTAGTCGTAGAGGTCGGCCAGGGTGACATCGCGAAGTGGCGCGGTCGAGTGGCAGTGGAAGACCAAAATTGGTCCTGTTCCTTTGATATTCGGGCGACCATCCATGGTCACTGTCGAATAGGCGAATGAACAATTAGCTGTTTACCTTTCTTGACTAAAACTTGACCATAACTTGATCATACGAATCATTTAGATAACATTTTGGCTGAAATACTTTTTGTTGTCTCATTGTTGACCAGGAGGTTTGTCAAAGGTGTCAAGGAGCACTCTCAGTCGAGGGATCAGGACCTATTTTCCAATCAGTTTACAAAAAGCTGGTTATAAAAGATTGTAAAAAATAGGTATTTTTGTTGAGATGACCGATTTCTAACCACTTCCCCTCGGTAGTAGCTGAGAAGCCTGTCAACGCTCCTCCTCTCCCGCCGGTCTGAATCAAAGAAATTACTGAATCCCTTCGTAATTCAAAAAATAGTTGAAACCCACCATGTCGAAAATAAAAGATTTAACATTTCCAGTTATAAAGCAAGCGCTTCTACCAGAGATCGTTCTTTCTATCGTCCATCGGCAGCTGGTCGTAAAAGACTTATTTAGAGTTAGTTTTACCCTACATTGCTGCTATTTTTACCGCTGCAACTGTTTTGAGAATATTTTTGTCGCGAATGGTTTTGATTTTTCAATTCCTGCAGTATTAGTATTTTTTATACACTTTAGTATCTTCTAACTCAGAATTTGACGAGGAACACGATGATCTACGTTACATCTCATAAAACGAGTTGCTAGCAAAATTATAATAATTTTATGCACAAATTTTTATTTTCCTATATATATTCAAGCTCTTGATTATCATACTCGATATTCATTCGTTATATATTCCTTAAAATTTTATCAGTCGCTTTTTGATATATTTTATGCATATTTCTATTTGAAAAAATAACGAGAAACTCGATAATTTATATTAGAATCCGTAATATACATTATGAAAAAAGCTATTCGTTTTTTTCATGAATAGGCTTAGGCTTATGAATAAATGCTAAACTTCACCCTTCTATTCAACATCAATCGTGAATCATTTTACTTCCATAATTTTTATAGCATACAATGATGAATGTTATATTTCATAAAACGGAATGCTAATGAAGTTGTATGCATTTTTATGTTCAGAATAGTGGTTACGTTTGAAATTTTTGTTTTTGCGATATATTTTCAAGCTTCTCCCTATTATATCTCGCACTCATTTATTTTCTGTAACTCTTTATATATTTCTGGTATTGTTTATAATATTCGTGTTCCTAGGTCAAAATTTTGTGCTAAACACGATAAATTAAGTTACAAAGCATGATGTGATTGATATATAAGTAAAAACAGCACTTTTTTGTTTCAGTTCTTCTCTAATGCATTCCCTTAGCGAAAATTTTCTGTTTTACTTACTATAATCTTTTTCTACGGAAATGGAAATGCACAATGCTACAGAGAAAATAAATGAGCATAAGGGTGAAAACCTTGAAAATATATAGGGGGGCAAAAATTTTCAATCGTAACTAGGCATGTAATGCATAAAATTATTATAACTTTGTTAGCAGCTCGTTTTATAAGATATAAGTTATATTATTGCATTCGTCGTAAATTTCTGAGTTAGAAAATACTAAAATGTGTAAAAAATAATATACTATAAAAATTATGGAGGCCAAAGAATTCACAGGCTTTGAAAATGGTTGTGGAATAGAAGGGTTAATTTTTTTAGAAAGATGAAGTTCATCATTTATTTTCGAAAAAAATTGAATAACTTTGTTCAAGCCATATTTCATGAATTCTGAGATAGATAATCGTATTCCCCATAACTTTTTGACCTAGAAAAATATATAAAATATTACAGTAAAAGTATGGTAAAATTATAATAAACGAATACTGATTATCAGTAGCCATCCTATATATTCACAAACAATAATTATAATGTGAAACTATACATTTTGAACATAAAAATGTATATAACTTTCTTTCATGAAAGAAAAATGCTCTGAAACAACCGAAAAAGCTTTGCCTGATTTATTTTGCCCTGAAAATATTAAAATACCTGCAAATATTCGATATAAGCGGAAATATTGAGAGAAATTCAGTATATTTACACCTTAAGCCGTTATTGACACTACTTAAAATGGATATTTTAGAATAGTTCTACGAGTATGGCTATGGAATCCACGCGAGAAGCTCCTTCATCTTCCTCCTCTCATGATTGGGTAAGTTACAACAAAAAAAATATCACTTTTTGCTGCCTCCAAAATTGATCCTCTCTTCCTGAATTTATTTATTTTTGTTGTGCAATGCGCCAATTTTTGAATTGAAAGCGCCAGCAAAAAAATAGCAAAAATAGTGACAAAAACTGGCCAGCGATGACTCACTTTTGCGCTATCAAGAGATAAATTTGTCTTGAAATTGGCTCAAACAACTGGAGACCTTTTGTCATGAGTTACAACGAGAAATAACCAAAAAAAGCCATTTTTGATCTCCGAATTTATACATCTGTATAAATGTTAAAATTTCAGGCTAAAAACGGTCGCCCGGGCAGTTGTCCTTCTGCTTTCCGGCTTTCGGCTGTCTTCTTCCATTTGCCGAAATTCCCCGGCATTCCTGTCCATATGTCGTCGAGTCGTCGCAAGACTGCAAGTGTAGTCGAGATAAAGAATGAGCCAACCCATGAGGTACGTTGTTTTAATGTCATACGAGCATTTATCAGTGCCTTTTTACTTTTTTGTCTATTTTGACCTAACCAATAATACAATAATAAACGGAGGGTTATCATCTGGGCAGTGAGAGTAGGCCGCGTTTTATCTTTTGACTCGAAATAGACCACAACGCCCGGCAGATCCCTTCCACAGGATGAAAACTTAGCGGAATTGCCCTAAAATCGGCCATTTTGAACTGACAACCAGCGAATCTTTTTGGGCGGTAAATCCTGGCCTAAATTAAACTAGAAATATCTTTAAAAAATACTGCAATATCTACCCCAATTTTAATTCTTAAAATTAATATATAATTTAGGTTAATACTGTATTCCTTGGAACACTTGCCATTCCAGCTGATGCCGAAGCCAATGCCGTCAATATTAAGGTACGTAAAAATTTAAAAATATCAAAGTTTTGGAAAAGGAAATGATCGCAAGTCATCCAACTTCAAAACCGCGGGATCTTTTCGGTTTATTTTAGTGCAAAAGCATTCTTTTCTGGCCGGAAAAAAATCATATGAAAAATTCATTGAATACAATGATTCCAAAAAAATCCGGCGGATTGTGGACTGGACTGGGCTCCAAATTACAAAAACTGGCATTTTTGGTCCGGAACCATTACAGCCCCCGTTTTTTTGTCATTAAAAGGATTTTTATCCAATTTTGTCAGCGAGGAACAAGGATGCCCTTGATTCGGAGATTTGAGGAAGGAATCAACTAGAAATGACTAGCAAACCAGTTTATTTTTTTTAAATGAAGTAATCCATTTCGAATAGAAGGAGATCGGAACCAATGAAATCCTTTGCTCAAAAATTGATTTGAACGATTGGGTAAACAAAGAAAAATTTGGTATCAATTTATTTTGCCTTCAAATTATCGAAATACCCCCCTTATTGTTGGCGAACAAACTCAAAAGAAATTCAGCAAAATTTTAATTCTAACATATTTGTAACACCGGTTTATATTATTATTGCAGGTCTCCCGCGCCAATCTCAAATTGTTGGCAAATTACTATTTCACGGACGGAGCTCGTGGCATCAGGGACTACAAAGTAAGTTATATTTTAAATTTTCTCGTATTTCCTATAAGAATTCAAACTTTTCTGTTTTTGCAAAATTCCGAAAGTGAAGGAAAAAGCGCAGCCAAACAATGCCAGAAACACGAAAGCAAGAAACTCGAGCCTCTGACGGCTCTTTTTTGCCACGTGATTGCAAAAAATTGAAACTTTTCGCCACAATTGAAAAGATACCGCGGATCGGAAAAATTCAAATTTTGAGCCGTTCTTGCGATTCATTTACTCGATTTTCTCACAATTTTTTGGACGATTTTCAAAAGGCGCAACGAAAATTTTACCCTGTCGTCGGCTATTATTTCGTTGAGCGGGAACCGTTTCGGTTGAAAATTGGCTCATTCGATGGAAATTCAAGCTCCCTGATGGGAGTTACGGCTATCTTTACTTTAGTCTGGAAATTACAGAAAATCAAGTGATATCCCCTGAGAGAAATCGTTTGACTTCGTTTATTTTTTTTTCTGGAAAACTACGAGTTTCCGTGAACGACTAGCAGTTTAAAAACGCGTCGAAAATTCTGAAAATTTCCTGGAATTGCGAGAATTATGTTCTTCTATAGAAGCCTTTGTATTTTTGAATCCCGCTCCTATCTAGCACCGTCTCTATCCGCCTTATTCCAAATTAAACTGATTTATAAAAGAATCTTGCTTTTGCCCATTGTAATCCATAATTTTCAGATTGTTGGAGCTGATCCGCAACCAATGATAAACGATGTCACTTGGTGTCTGGATATTTTTTTTACTGTGAAGTTTGGTATCCAGTTTACCGCATTCATGGATTTGATTCAAAAAATCGTGCAATTGGAGCCGATTGAAAAAAATAAGGTGGGTTACTAGGAACATTGGTTTATTTATTACCTAGAAGATTTGTTTCCACAACTCAAATCACATAGAAAAGTTTAAAAATCAAAAAAGTTTCCCTTTTGCAACAGAAAGAAATCTAGGTTAGTCTGTGCGAAAAAAAGGCGAAAATTGCTAGGCGACTTTGACCATTTGGGAATCTGAGTTTTCGTAATAATGGTCAAATGAAGGTCTTTTTTTGAAAGGTTGCAACGTTTTCCTTAGAATTTCTTACGTTATAATTATTTACTGCTATTATATTTACTTTTTGTGGCAAAAAATAAATGATTAAATATTTTGCGAAAATAAATGCCAAAATTCGCGAAGTTAATAAGACTCTTCAAAATTTGTAGTTTTTTTCCTATTTAAAATAATTACTTCAGGATGCCGAAAATATTATGTTCCTGTTCGAACAAAAGACCCGTGAGGCCGAGGTCGTTTTTGACCGATATTTGGCTATGAAAGGCAATCAAAATTCGGATGAGTATGCTCTACAGGAAATAAACATATCGATAAAGGAAGGAGTGAACGGCATCTTATCGGTCAACCATGGTACTCTACGTGCACATCTCGCATCAGGACGCATCGTTGAAAGCAAAGAAGTGAACATCGACGAGAATTGCACCAAGCTGGCATACTTGTTGAAATCGCAACATTGCGCAGCTATCAAGGTTTGTTAAAATTCTAATCAGATACAGTGAATTTTAAGGATACAATTCTTTTTCAATTGCACGGTGCAAGTAATATCAAGAAGTTTCACATGGGAATTTTTGAAGCCAAGGATTTGATAAAGATTTCTTGCCAAAGCAACGGAGCATACGGCCACTTTAGCTTGGCAATGAAAAGCATCATCAGCGATGATAACTGGAGAGTTGCAATGCAGCACCAAGAGCCGTCATCTTATCACCGGACAACTGCCGAGCTTCGCTGCCTTTTGTAAATTACATTACAATGTAATAAAGTTTTAGTATTAAATAAATATTTTCGCGGCTCATTATTATAGAGAGAGAGAGGGGAAAAGACTTGAAGAACTTTTTTTTATTTTGTTTGTAAAAGATCGCGACCTTCTTAGTCGAAAATTGTCGAAATTTCAGAAATCTACGGATAACTTGCCCAAAAACTGGAATCTTTTCAGTCAAAAAACGTAAACAGCTGGTTGATTCATTTGCCTATTCTATAACGACCACGGATGGTCGTCAGGATGCCAAAGGAACGGGATCCATTTTGGTCTTCCACTGCCACTCGACCGCGCCACTTCGCGATGTCCCCCTGGCCGACCACTACGACTACGTCAGTCATTTTGTCGTCTACAGTAACCCAAGTCATGTTCAGCTGAACAATCTGATACAGCCATTTTGTATCAGCAAATACATCGTCTGCACCGATAACAAGCAGGACAGGGCCCCTCTCACCGACTGCTGAACACCGATCCCGGTATATTTTGAATTTCTATCGACTCTGCAATTTATTGGCAATTTTATTGACGCTTTCATGGCATTTTTGAAATTTTCGCCAACAAATTTGGTCAACAGTCTCACTTTTGGCAACGTTTGGGCTGGAAAGTCAGCCGCGTCGACCAAAGTGGCCATTTTCGACTAGAAATTGTTTCCAAAAAAACCAAAAATTTCGGGGAATCATCTAGGATTTTTGTGGCTCATATACCGTAAATATTACCAAAAAAAGTTCCAGTATTTTCGTATATTATTTTCTTTTAAACTCTTTAAAAAATTTTCAATATTTTGCGTTACAACGAAAATACTTAAAAACAACACAGCTCGCCGGTTTGATTGAAACATCGGCGCCGCGCAAAATTCAGTTCAAATTTTCAATTAAAATTCCAACAAACTTGTCGAGATTGGGGAGTAAAAACGACAAATTTTTAGCTTTTTCTGTAAATTGCATTCGATTCAGCACCTCCATGGCACCCGGAAGCAATTTTTTGGGTTCATATAACTCACCCATTAAAAAGATATGGAGTTTTTCGCATTTTTTTCCATGAAAAACTGGACGGCGCATCATGAAAAAATTACTCTCGGGTCTTCATTGAATTCTGCATCTTTTAAGCCCAAGAACGTCAAAAATGATGCAGTGGTTAGCAAGTGCCGATCTCGACAAAGTGGCCGACCATATTTTCCCAAGTAAAAACTCGGTTTGCTCGATGTTTACGCGTATTTCTTCCAACGAGAAAATTTTGCGAAATTTATGATAATTTCTAAAAATTTAATTCTCGAAAATGTGATTTCCTGAGCTTATGATTTTTAGTGCATTGTCTTAGTCTCGTTGAGAGAATCATTTTAAGTATAAGCATGAACACTTTTCATGACAAAAAGTTATTTTTGAGTCTTTACTGTTGAAATGGCCCTATAGCATTTTTCTCGTCTATTTGCTGTGTTTTGCTACTTTTTCCTTTTGGTACTATAGTAATTCGGGCCTAGTAAAACACGAGAAAACAATAAAAAATCACAAAAATGCTTAAAAACGCTATTAGCATTGGAGCATGGCATGCATTTTTAGACCTTTAAGGTGCCTGCACCGGCGAGCTGTGACAAACTAGCGCATACCAACTACCTCTTCTTTTGCTAATTTCCAATAGTATATACTTTGTATTCATACATAAAATTTATTATATAGATTTTATAATAAGTTTGTTAATAGTTTAGTTTCATAGGGATTTGTAAAACTATCTAATTAAACTTCCTCTCACAAGACGGTGTCGTGTTTCTACTCTGATGAATCTATCAGAAACATTTAGTAGTTCATTTAAATTTAACTGGCTCGCCACGATACTAGCAAAATGCTTTAAGACGCGGTCTCCGTAAGACTGAAGGAACCGAGTGCGGTGGTGGATCTCAGATTTGCTCGAGAGCTATACCATTAGAATCAGTTTTTTGAGCTGATCACGAATATCGAGGTTAGAATTTTTGAAAACTTGATTTTGGCGCGCTACGCCGCCATTTAAATGGGTTGCCTCTCTCACAGGTGTGACAGATAGCGCGCAAAATTTGAAATTCTGCGCAAATACAACCATTGGGTTGTATTTTCATTTTTGCTACTATTTCGCTATTTTCCAACGTTTTTATCTATTTTATTGAGCGGCTAAATTAGCTTTAGGTACTACTTCAATTCGGAGAACAAAAAAAATGGATTAAACAAGGAAGAAATAAAGAAAAATGCAGAAAAAAGAGGAAAGTAGTTTCTTCGATGTGAATTTGCTTCCTATGTTCGTTTTGAGCCAATTTAGCTTCTGTAAAGTGTTTACTATTATAAAGCAGCACCTAAAGCTAATTTAGCCGCTCAATAAAATAAATAAAAACGTTGAAAAATAGCGAAATAGTAGCAAAAATGAAAATACAACCATTTTGCTTGCGCAGAATTTCAAATTTTGCGCGCAATCTGTCACACGATGTCACACCTGTGAGACTGTTCCTTTAAACATCTTATTACCTAGAGAGTTTTTGATTATTTTCTTATTTCTTTTCTCTTCTTTTCTTATTTTGGTGACCATCATTGGAATGTTCTGCTCAGTTGTATCTATTCCTATTAATGGTTTAATTTAGGCTTCAGTGCAGAATGATCATGTGACGAAACAGCTGATTTGACCTTTCATAGGCGTTCATCTTCTCCAAAGAAAAATAATGGATTTGGTTGAATCAGTACAGTTTTGGCAAGAACGGATGGCACCAATCATTTTCGATAACAACGAAGTTAGTTTTATGGCTTATCTAAAAAGTTTGCTCCTTTTGCCAGCAGATTGTATTTAAAATTGCGAGAATTTATATCTAGAAAAAATGCGGCAGTCACACTGGAAAAAATTTGACCGTTATCCACTGTTTTCGAAACGACAAAAGATTACAATGCAAAGCGAGAGAAAACTATGCCGAATGTCTGAGAGAGAGAGAGATTAGAGCTTGTTTTCAATCGAGAAATGTTTTTAAATCCAAATTCAAAATTATCCAAATTTTCATCAATTGGATAAAGTTTTCGAGGTAGTCGGCTACCATAATTATTAAAATTCTAAAAATTTGACAGTTTAAAAATCGACCACAGAAAACTGACCGATTTGGGTATTTTTTCTAAATCGATATTTTTAGGAACCGATGCTGGATATTCTAAAAGCTGGAATTTTTATTGAAGAGAATTTGTGGAAAACGTCTACTGATGTAATTCTGACCAATAGCAGATACACGAGCCACGGGCTTGAAATTGATTTGGAATATATGGGAAATAAGCACGGGTCGCTGTCTTTTACACAAGGCATTGTCAACTATAAGTCGTACATCGACGCCGTTGTGCCTAAAAGAAACTATATTTACCGTCTCTCCCCTCAAATGAAGAATCAACTTCAAGTAGGTTCAATTAAATTTCTTAATTGCTGCCCGATTCAGAGCGGATACTATTTGCAATTTGACTGGCTTACTATTGGAGAGACTTCGGTCCCTCTCAGACTTCCATGCTTTGATCTAAAGGATTTAATCCAGTGCTATTTCAAATTGCTGGGTGGAACTATGGCTAAGAAGTATATGGCTCGTGCGGACAAAGAAATTATTGGCGATGACTGGCACCACGGAGAGTACTCAAAAATGGCTTTGCCACATGGACGATTCACGGCAATTGTAGCTCCGACCAGCGACACAATCACTGTTGAATGTATCCTTCAAAATTGCGGAAAAAACTACCACAGGCTGCTGACGTTTGTGGATAAAGGCAGACCAATGTACCCAGCTGCTCCCTGAATCCTTCAATGTTCCGGCTTCTCCATATCCAAGATCCATTAATGAGATAAATCGTTTCTTGTATAGCCTTGTATAAATAAATGTGTGTAAAAATTTGTTTTCTTTTTATTATTGATTCCTGGAAACGACCACTTCTACAATTGAACACATTCTTGAATTTTTTTCTTGTTAGCTGTGCAATCACCACAGTCAAATACAATTCAAAAAATATGTGAAACGGTAAACTAATAAATCAATTAAAGGCTGAAAACAAATTGAAGACAAAAGGTGTTACAGTTCTTTTATTGCCAAGATTTTTTGTGTCATCAGTACACTTCCATAGAATAGAGGAAACAGACGTAATCCATGACACGGCACTTCTTCGTAGGTTTTCTCTTTCTTTTCAGTTGCTCAACGGGATTCTGAGGATTCCCACGAAGTTGGCGGGTATCCGAAAAAAAGAAGAAAAGAAGAGAAAAGATGACGGAGCAGGCATACTTTTCCTCCATGTAAAGATAAACTAGGAAATCTGTCAGAAAAGGTAAGATAAACAAAAACGGACAAGAAAGCGATCCGCTACCGTATTTTGGCTTGTAAAGTCCGATGTCTGACAGGTTTCTCCAGAAACGAATACAAGAAGAAATCAGCTCACACGGAAAGGTCAACTACTCTGCATCAATATTGCCACTTTTTTCGACACCATCTTGTAGAGAATTTTTTGCTCGTCAAGACGTATATTTTAATTTGTGCAGAAATCGAGTTTTTGATGAGGAAAACGCACTTCGAAGTTTGCATGTAAATTTAGTCGAATATAGTTTTTGTCTTGTAAGCAGCCGGCTTCATTCCGAAAAATGTGTTCCGATAGCCTAGTGGTTAAAAGGCTTGTCTATAACACTTTTGTCCTTTTTCTGGCTGTGTTCGATTCCTCCGACCGTTGGAACCATTTCTGCAATTTTTTTGGAATCTATTCTCTTTTTCCGTCATTCTCCACCCACATCAATAAGGAATATTGAAAGAATCGACTTTTTCATCAGTATTTTTCCAGTTTACTCCGATTTTATGCACTGTTCCACAGGAGTAAAAGGGAAAGTAGAAAATGTGCTCATATGTTCCAAAAAAATTTCAAAATTGACTCTGACGGATGTCACTGTTCCAAATTTTTTAAAAGAAAATTTCCTTTTCCACAATGGTATAGCATTTTGATGATCTTTTCATAAATTCTTCTAAAATTTCAAGGAACCATAGCAATAATGGCTCTCCTCCAAAAATGTCAAAGGAACAGGGTTTTATGCCAATTGACTGTTTTTCTGTCAAAAAAGATAGACAGAAATTGGTTCATTCACCTATTCTACAACGACCATGGATGGTCGTCCGGATATCAAAGGAACGGGATCCATTTTGGTCTTCCACTATCACTCGACTGCGCCACTTCGCGATGTCACCCTGGCCGACCTCTACGACTACGTCAATCATTTTAAACTGATTGGAAAATAGGTCCTGATCCCTCGACTGAGAGTGCTCCTTGACACCTTTGACAAACCTCCTGGTCAACAATGAGACAACAAAAAGTATTTCAGCCAAAATGTTATCTAAATGATTCGTATGATCAAGTTATGGTCAAGTTTTAGTCAAGAAAGGTAAACAGCTAATTGTTCATTCGCCTATTCGACAGTGACCATGGATGGTCGTCCGGATATCAAAGGAACGGGATCCATTTTGGTCTTCCACTATCACTCGACTGCGCCACTTCGCGATGTCACCCTGGCCGACCTCTACGACTACGTCAATCATTTTGTCGTCTACAGTAACCCGATTCATTCTTAGCTGAACAATCTGATACCGCCATTTTGTATCAGCAAATACATCGTCTGCACTGATGACAAGCAGGATAGGGCCCCTCTCACCGGCTGCTGTGCACGAATCCCGGTACATTTTGAATTTCTATCGACTCTGCAACTTTTTGCCGTCTTTGCGTGATTATTTTTGGATTTTTCGCCAACAAATTTGGTCAGCAGTCTCGCTTCTGACGACGTTTAGACTAGAATCAGCCGCGTCGACCAAAACGCCATTTCTTGCCAAAATGTTAAAAATGCTCGGCTAATTTTATCAGCAGCAAAAAATCCAGATGGAATCAATTGTAGCTGGCAGAAACCCAATCGGGATAGTTTGGCACCTGCCAGCGTCGACGATAGCTGCTCCCAGTCGACGCTGTGGAATTTCCAACTCAACGTTTGATTCTTGGAGTAATTTCCCGTATTTTCAGATATCGAAGATGGCTACTACTCTGCGGCGATCAAGACGATCCAAGGTCTCGGCTGGCGAGTCATCTTGGCCAATCAGCCATCGCCTGTCGTCGAGGCGAGCCAGTCGACCAGCACAGCCCACGATACGTCGGAGACGACTCTTCCCAAAATAATGCACGACTTTTTGACTGGCGGAGTTGTCCATATGACGCCGTTGGATTTACCGGCAACTAGACAGCTCATGGACAATTTCAAAGCGACCATCTGCACGTTGGACGACTGGCCCTTCTTCCCTCCGGACTACCCGATGCCGTCGTATGAAAACCGCACCGAATCTCATCTGATGAAGCCAATGGATAATCCGGTAAAGGACAGTAGACATCTACGGATGGGGCAAGAGGAAGAGGATGCCTGATTTATGAGGATTTTTCAGGTACGAGCTCTACTCCACCGGCCGCTGTCAAAAAGAGTCAACGGCAGAAGAGCCGACTACAGAAGAAGCGACGACAGGAGAAATGACGATGGCCCCGAGCCGATGAAACGACACGGGATTCTATTTTTAGTCTATTTTTTTTTTAATTTTATTCATTTATTTCATTTCTAATAAATGTTTTTTCCAACATTTTGTGTAATTTTTCTTTTTCATTTTATTTTGTTGGTTGTTTCTGTTGTTTCCAATTGTTCGCGCTGTCTTCGGGTGACTCCTTCTTGTTTTTCTCTTCGTTGCTTTATTCCGAGACGGTCATTTTAATCCAGATGCTGTGAGATTGTTATAGAAAATGCTCTGTAATAAAATGGCCGAACACATAATCTTTACAATCGTCCAGTACAGGAAACGGTCGCAACTTACATTTAAATTACCCGCTTGTCATTGACATAACTAGTTAGATAAATCGGTTAAATCATTTGCCGGTTTACTGCTAATCCTTTTTCATGAATTGAAAGCATTATTATTTCTGTTCCGCAGCTACTGGTGGATGTGTCCTCACCGGTCAGTTTTAACATTTTTTGCAATTACTGCGACTTTTGGCGGTTAAACCCTATTCTTTTCTGTAACTTTTCTATGCGTTGAATCAAAAAAATGTTTCCAAAACAAAACGGGATAGCAGTAAATTTCCCCTAACCTGAACACTGACTATCTGAAGGATGTATTTTTTTTTAGAAATGAGTCAACTTCGATCTCCGAAAAGAATCCGGGTGAATATGGATCGGATCAACCGTCCAGCACTCGAGGAATGGACATGCCCCTCCTGTGGAACCGTCTACGGTTATGGAAACTAATGTACGTTTCTTCTATTATAAGGGAAAGATGTTGCCATTTTGAATCGCGTACAGTCTGTCACACTGAAGAAGTCGTTAATATGCTCTTGTAGAATTTAATTTGCCAAATAGAGAAAGCGCATCGAAAACGAAGGTATTAAAATGTCTTAAAATGATCTAAAACGCACTATTTTGGTTCTTAATCAATAAGAATTAAGCGCATAATTTATCGGCCACAAGAAGCTGGGCAAAAACCCGATTTTGATCTCGAAACGCACTCATTTGCCCGATTTTTACAGCCAAAAATTCAAAATGTCATCGCTTATAATTTTTCTAGAAATTAAACATTGGAAATGAGTTCTATTTTGGTTTAAACCAGTTGATTTTATTAGAAAACCGAGCTCCTCCTTTTTGGCAAAATAAAGGCGCAGCGAACAAATCCAAAAGAAATTCAGCAAAATTTTAATTCTAACTTATTTTTAACACCTGTTTATATTAATATTTCAGGTGTCTGAGAAAAATCGGAAACAGATGGCAAATTATTATTTCCTGGACGGAGCTCGCGGCTTGAGGGACTACAAAGTAAGTTATATAGGCTTTCTAAATTTTCTCGTATTTCCTATAAGAATTCAAACTTTTCTGTTTTTTTGCAAAATTTCGAAAGTAAAGAAAAAAGCTCAGCCAAACAATGCCAGAAACACGAAAGCAAAAAACTCATGCCTCTGACGGCTCTTCTTGCCACGTGATTGCATAAAATTGAAACTTTTCGCCATAATTGAAAAGATACCACGGATCGGAAAAATTAAAATTTTTAGCCGTTCTTGCGATTCATTTACTCGATTTTCTCACAATTTTTTGGACGATTTTCAAAAGGCGCAACGAAAATTTTACCCTGTCATCGGCTATTATTTTGCTGAGCGGGAACCGATTCGATTGAAAATTGGCCCATTCGATGGAAATTCAAGCTTCCGGAGAGGGGTTACGGCTATCTCTACTTTAGTCTGGAAATTACAGAAAATCAAGTGATATCCCCTGAGAGAAATCGTTTGACTTCATTTATTTTTTTTCTGGAAACCTACGAGTTCCCGTGACTAGCAGTTTAAAAACGCGTCGAAAATTCTGAAAATTTCCTGGAATTGCGAAAATTATTTTCTACTATAGAAGCCTTTGTATTTTTGAATCCCGCTCCTATCTAGCACCGTCTCTATCCGCCTTATTCCAAATTAAACTGATTTATAAAAGAATCTTGCTTTTGCCCATTGTAATCCATAATTTTCAGATTGTTGGATGTAATCCGCAGCCGATCGCAAGTGAAGTTTTATGGTACGTCAACACGTATTTCACTGTGGTTCTTGGCATGGATTTTACCACATTTATGGGCGCCCACAAGAAATTGAATCCGATTGCAGGAGATATGGTACGTTACTAGGAACATTGGTTTATTTATTGCCTAGAAGATTTGTTTCCACAACTCAAATCACATAGAAAAGTTTAAAAATCAGAAAAAGTTTCCCTTTTGCAACAGAAAAAAATTCTCATGCCGCTTGCCTTCAAGAAAAATGGCCACATATTGGAAATATTTGGCTATTCCTTGCTTCCTTTGGGCTTGGACATATCCATAAGAAAAATCAAGCGGCCCAAATTTATGAGACTACCAATATGGGCTAGTTTTTGCTCATTTGCCCATTTCAATGGCTTCTCTTTTATTTCCGTCTTTCATTGCGTCACAAGGTACACAAAAATTTAGTGAAAAAGCAGAGAAAAAGCCCAAAAATGCCCCTGTTTCAATCTAATTTCATTGGGTATACGGTGGAATATTGGCCCTTCTTTGGAAACTAGCGACCCGGTTACGGTATCCAATACACCTCTGCTCTTCAAATGGCAGTAACTATGATTTGTTATACCACTATTGTGCAGCCAAAAATGCATTCCCGCTAGGGTTTTATGGTTAATCCATTGACAAATTCACTTTTGCAGAAAAATAGGAAACTTTCCTGAATTTTTAATAATTTCGACTTCACCATTTTTTTGACTGTGCAGCAGACATGATCCGCTGAGCAGCTTGAAAACTAGAATTCTAAAAGCAATCTCATCCCGTCGAATTTTAATAAAACGAAGATAAAAGAAGAAGATCAGCGACAATGCTTTTCGTTGCGCTTCCATTTTGGTCTAGTTTTGTATCTGTTTCGCTAAATAATTATACAATGAGCTTTTTCTCTACTATTTCCTACATATAATCGAGATCTTTCAGACTGAAAAAGACGCTCAAAATATGAAACTAAAATGCAAGCGTGCGTGGGAAAAAGCCGGGATGGATTGCGAAGCGGAATATTTGTTTTATGATAATTCCAATTCAACGTATAAAGCCAATCTGCAAGCTTTCAATCTGACTTGCCTTCACTCTGATGGCTCCTGTCTGTCTGTTGATTTTGGGCGGTTGGATGGAAAAACGTCGATTGAAAATATGACTCTGAATCAGAAGATGGCTTTTACGCTGACCGGGGTCACTGCTGCCATCTTTCAAGTATGTTAAATTAAAACAAAAGTAGCAATTGTTTTATAGGACCGAAAATTCCTCCACTTCAATCTCCAAAGGGCTGGTGAAATGCACGAGTTGCCATTGCCGTTTTTTTCTATTTTATCATTGGTAAAGAGCAGTGTGGAAGAAGCAGACACAAATGGCAAATATCTGGCGACATTTACCTCAGTTCTAGTAAATCTGGAATGTGTCATCAAAACGGATGGAGGAACTGTCGAATTAAATGCAAATTGTCCCGAGTCAAACGTATTTTATAAACATATGAAATCGCAGAAGCGCAATGGTACACGGGACCAATTCAGTGAGCCGCTGGCACACTTGAAGGTAATTTCCTTTTATATTTTTTGCGGAGAGGAAGAAAGCGTCTACATAACCTACAGATTTAAGATGGCCGGCGGCGCTAACTTCATCAAGGACTTCCTCGCCATCTACGAAGGCAAGATTCAGGGCGACTTCATCAAGTGAACTGATGGCAAGCTGATAAGAATTATAAAAGTCCGAACTATTATCAGCAAAATAAAGTGTCATATTGTAATATTTTTTCATTAGGCTTTTTTTCATTTTTACATCATTATTTTTTCATCCATCACTGCAATTTCTTCAAGTACTGCGATTAAATACGGAAAAAAACTGTTACATTTATGAAAACTCCAGAAAAACTCGAATTGCAAACATCAGGAATTACACGATGAATAGATTTATAAATAATTTATTTATAAAAAATGAATAAGAATAAGAAAAAAGAGGCTTACCTGCATTTATCGCAAGAGTTCTGCTTGGCTTCTTCTTCCTTCTTCTTGATCTCTAATCTGAAAATACAAGCATAAAATTGAATTTTAGTTGAGAAAACGAACCTTCAGCTGCTTCTAATCATCTTGTTCTTCTTTTTCCTTCAAGAAGTTGAGCATCTACCTGTAAATAAAAAAAATTAGTAGGAGAAATAAAAGAAAGTGAATGTTTAATCAAAAAAATTACGAGTTTTTGATTTTTTGAAAAATTTGCGCAGGGGTTCCCCTTATATTTAGGGGTCCTCTACACAAAAAATGCATTTACACAATAAAAAGCAGTAAATGTAGAACCCCTAATAGTTTAGAGAGCCGGGTCAGCTCTTATCTCATCTTTCAGCAGCCCTTAATAGTTTAGACAGCCGGGCCAGCTGTTTCTCTACCGCTAATTAGTCGATTCCAGCCTGAAAAATAAGAAAAAAATGATTTACCTGCATTTCCTTTATGTCTTCTTCCTTTCCATGTTTATTTTATACCTGAAAATATTAAATTTACATAGAGAAATAGAAAGAAGTTAGAGAATAAAGACGAAGCAAGCAAATAAAGCTAAAAGAAAGGCAGGAAAGAAAGTGCCAGCTCAAATTTCATGCAAAAAGCAAATTTCACAAATCTTTCTTCAAATTTTTTGCTTCTGCTACTTGCAACAACTCTAAAATACTGAAAACTAGTCTAAAAATAATAAAATAACGAAAGAAATCATAGAAACTAAGTGAAAGCAACAAATACAAGCAGAAGGAAATAAAGAGCAGCCGCCCAATGCGCAGAAAGCTAACAACTGACTGATGCTTCACCAAATGATCGCAAAAACTATTTCGGAATGGATTTCTCTGCAATTTTTTACTATAATTGGCTAGAGGAGATCAATATCTCGCTATTGTTGCAAGAAAATCTTCGTGAACTGCAAAGATTGGAGTAAAAATGAAAGATTCGATGAGACGCATGAATTTTCGAGTCAAAGTGAACATGCCTCACGAAAGATGCCAGAAAAGGTTTACAAAATGAAATTCTCACCAGTTTTTTTGCTATTATCAGCTAGAGAAGATAATTATCTAACTATTGCTCAAAAAAAATTGAAGAGAAATGAAGCGAGCACAGAGAATTGAAAGGGTTCACCAAGCAGAGGCATGCTTCATGGATTGAATTATAAAATCTTTTCATTATCAAATTTTTAGCATTTTCTTGCTGAAAACAGTTTGAGGAGACCAGAGCCTTGCGGAATGGCTTTTTTTCGTTTATGGAATATGGAATTGGAATATGTTAGGAAACCTGTCCTTTGAATCCAGTGCATGTCGTTACTTCATTTCGCTCTGTCGTTTTTTTATTTTTCTCCATCCTGTTGTTGATTTCTGGTGCTATTTTTGCTTGTATATTATTGTAGTACCTCAATAGCGAAAATTATGTTTTGATCCGAAATTGCGAAATTTGCTTATGCTTTGATTTTCCCTCGCTTGTAAATCATTCTTCTGTTTGATATTCATTAGTAGCACTAGCTGCAGCTGTTTTCGCATCAAAATTTAGTAGTAAAAGGATGAATGCTGAGTAGGCGGCACCCCAAAAGCAGGATTCCTTTTACTTTGCGCCCTCGAAAGTCATTCCTTCTTCTTTGCTTGCTTGTTTCATATTTTCGAGCTCACTTTACAGGCAATTCTTTTGATTCTTTGATTCTAGCACGTCAAAGGAAGTGAATGATGTCAGTTTGGCAATGTTGAGTAGCGGCACACTACGATCACCGTCTCTCTTTTCATTCTTCTTCTTTCCTTCGTTTGCTATGCGTGCAAAAGATTCTACAGCTTCCAAAGTATATAATGCTTCTGTTCCTTGCCTGGGTTGTCTTTTGCTAGAAGTAAGAGGATGAATGCCGAGTAGGCGGCACCCCAAAGGCAGGATTCTTCTTACTTTCGCGCTTCTGAAATTCATTCCTTCTTTGCACTGCAGTCAAAGATTTTGGAGAAGTCTAATAGACAAATGACTAAAGGCATCTTGTATTCACTGGTCTTCTCTATTAATTGTTTTATAGTGTGAATATTGTCAAGAGTGCTATAATTCTTTCTAAACCCTGTTTGATTAACAGCCATTCCTTATTCTAGAGTTCTTTCAATTCTTTGGTGAAATGAGATTTTATTATTTTATTTTACTATTTTTCATCATTATTAAAAATAATAAGAATATTACAGAACGAACGTGATCCCGATGCTACACCAAAGGGTAACGCTCCTGCCTCATCTGTGAGCTCATCCTCCCCTCATCATGATTGGGTAAGTTACAGCAAAAAAAATATATCGCCTTTCGCTGCCTCCAAAATTGATCCACTCTTCCTGAATTTATTTTTTTTTGTTGTGCAATGCGCCAATTTTTGAATTGATAGAAAAGCGCCAGAAAAAAAAATAGCAAAAATAGTGACAAAATCTGACCAGCGACGACTCAGTAAATAAACTTGTTCCATATCCACAATCACAGGAATCATTCAGATAACATTTTGGCTGAAATCCTTTTCGTTTTCTCATTTTTGACAAGGAGGTTTGTCAAAGGTGTCCAATCAGTTTACAAAAAACTGGTAAAAAATAGCTATTTTTGTTGAGATGACCGATGTCTAACCACTTCCCCTCGGTAGTGCTGAGAAGCCTGTCGACGCTCCTCCTCTCCCGCCGGACTGAACCAAAGAAATTACTGAATCCCTTCGTAATTTAAAAAATAGTTGAAACCCGCCATGTCGAAAATTAAAGATTTAACAGGTCCTGTTATAAAACAATCGCTTCTAACTGATTAGAAATCATAATCGCTGCTGCTTCATAGGTTACGGCTGTGTATTTCATTGTTAGTTTTACCCTACATTGCTGCTATTTTTACCGCTGTAACTGTTTTGAGAATATTTTTGAAGAAAAAAGAAAACTGAAAAATCGTTTTGGTAATATTTTGCTGCAATCTAGGATAGGCCGCCTGCCAATTGTAATTAGTATTGGGGAATTTACAAGGGTATTTTCACTCAAAAATTATTTTTTCAGATGAATTCAAACGACAAAAATCGCCGCCAGAACGGTCGCCCTTTGGCCCCACCACTCAATCCGTGCTCATCGTCCTCCTACCGCCACCACCAGCCGTCCTCCTGCCGCCACCGTCAATCGTCCTCCGGCTGCCACCATCAGCCGTCCTCCTTCCGCCAGTGCTCCCCTGACTCAACCGGTACGTTACTACGTTTGTAAGAGAAAAATGTTGCCGTTTCGAAGCGCTTAAAAATTTGCCGCACATCCTGAAGAAATCGTTTTGAGCTTTTATTTGCCACCTAGAGAAAGCGCATCCAAAACGAAGGCGCTTTATTTTAGTTAAAACCAGTTGATTTTATTAGAAAAGCGAGCTCTTACTTTTTTTTGGCAAAATAAAGGCGCAACCGGTGGCATTATTAGATGTGAATCTGCCCAGAAATGGCGGGATTCACGAAAGAAAAATGCTCTGAAACAACCGAAAAAGCTTTGCCTGATTTATTTTGCCCTGAAAATATTAAAATACCTGCAAATAATCGATATAAGCGGACACATTGAGAGAAATTCAGTACATTTACAGACTAACCTGTTATTGACACTACTTAAAATGGATATTTTAGAATAGTTCTACGAGTATGGCTGAATCTACGCGAGAAACTTCCCCATGCTGCATTCCTTCCACGTCAAGACCTTCTTCAATGGTGGCAGACATAAAGGTACGTTGCAAAGGAACACATTTGGCATTTGAAGTCCGTTTAAAAATTGCCCATCTCGCACTATTGAGATGATAATTCTTTTTGATTTTACCATGCCCCAGTTTGTATTTATCGCGTAGAGAAAGCGCAGCCAAAAAATGGCAAAAATACGGCTGAAAACGCGGACCAGCAAAAGCTTTTTTTACCACGTAATATCAAGAGATAAATTTGTCTCGAAATTGGCTCAAACAACTGGAGACCTCTTGTCATGATTTGCATCGAGAAATAACCGAAAAAAAAGCCATTTTTGATCTCTAATAGCGCAACTTTTATCCAACTTTTGCCAGTCAGGAGCAGAGAAGCCATTGGTTCCGATTGATGCGGAAATAATCCGCCAAAAATTGACTCTATTTTGACGATACCCCCGTGGTTTTGATGACAATGCACGCGGCCTCATTTTGGATAACAAACAAATGGAATCGGTGGCATCTCTGGTCGAAAACTTGACTCCAAAATCTGAAGAAAATCAGGAAATACCCATTGTACGAATGGGAATAATTGGATTTCATTTGTTTTACCTGAAAAAAAACAAACCAGAATTCCGCCATTTCGAAAAAAAGTTGAGAAAAATTCAATAAAAAAACAGAGTCAAACTTATTTCCAACTCCTTTTTAAAATGAATATTTCAGGATGTGTTTCCAACTCTGTCGCATTCGGAAAACTGGTTATACAACGATTCTGTGAAGCCTCACGCCTCGTACAGACGCCCAGATTACTTGGATTTAAATGAAACCAGAGCTACTGTAGAAACGATGTCGGCTTATGATATGGGTGTCGGTGTTATTATGAATATTCATAATAGGCAGGTACGTCATTACCATTTGTAATACTTTCTGTTTCGAAAATGCGTCAAAAAAATCCGGAAAAATGTGCATAGAAAAATCTTGTGGACGCTCCTAGGATTCCACATGTCTTTTTCATTTTGCAATCTGGCCATTTGCACTACTCGGGGAGGGAATGCGATTCCAAATATTCTTTTGAAAATAGAGGGAAATTGGGTGCTCATTAGCATTCTGTAACAACCCGTTTGCAATGTCCATCAGCGAAAAAATTCCAATTTTGATCGCTTCAAGAACAGGAATACCATTTGTTCCAATATTTGACGAAGTAACCCACTGAAAATGGTCTCTTTTGACCAAAACCAATGGAATATCTTGGGAGACCTTGGAGATCCTTTTCTGCTACAAAAAATCAGATCTAATGGCATATTTGGGCCAAAAATTACTTCAAAAGCTTGCCAATAAACAGAGGGGTATCATCTGGGCAGGGAGAATAGGCTGCGTTTGATTTCTTGGCTTGGAATAGACCACAGCACTCAGCCAATTCTTGCCACAGGAAGAAAACTCATTGGAATTGCCCTAAAATGCATCATGTGAACTGACAACCAGCGAATTCTTTGATAAACCATATTCTGACCCAAATTAAACTAGAAATATGTTTAAAAGATACTGTAATACTCACCTATTTATTTGTAATTTTTTTAAAATTAATATATATTATAGATACACGTCGTTGAATATGCTGATTACAATTATGGTCCTTCTCTGGTTATGAACTGGTTTAAAATGCTTGGGCTGGCAATGATGGGATATGTTGTGCTGATGATCAACGACAATACAGCCCAAGTCTGTTTTTTATATATTCTACTTTAATAGAAATACGAAGATGCCCGGTAACTAGCTTCACGAGCAGCGATATCCGTTATTTTAGACCAAATCAATCAAATTAAAAAGCAAAAATAATTGCCTCGCTTCCTTTTTGCACCAGAAAATAACTCCCAAACAATTTGACATCAAAAAAGCGCCTCGTCCTGGTCATTTCTTTTACTATTCCCTTTTAATCTCGAACAAAAATTTTTTCGCTGTTGTGTAAATTAGCCGAAACCAATGCAATTTATTGGTAGACCTTGCAGCGCCTTTTCAAATACAAAAATTGGATCGAATGGCATCAAATGTTACGACCACCTGCTGATGTTCGAACGGAAAGAATGATCTCTGGTAGAAGCGCTTGCTTTATAACTGGAAATGTTAAATCTTTTATTTTCGACAGGCGGGTTTCAAATATTCTTTGAATTATGAAGAGTTTCAGTAATTTCTTTGTTTTGCCGGAAGAGAAGGACTGCCGACAGATTTTTCAGCACTACCGAGGGGAAGTGGTTCGAAATCGGTCATCTCAACAAAAATAGCTATTTTTTACCAGTTTTTTGTAAACTGATTGAAAAATAGGTCCTGATTCCTCGACTGAGAGTGCTCCTCGACACCTTTGACAAACCTCCTTGTCAAAAATGAGAAAACGAAAAGGATTTCAGCCAAAATAGTATCTGAATGATTCGTATGATTGTGGATATGGAACGAGATTATTTATTCCATTTTCATGGCATATGGGACTTGGATTAATAGGTTACCGAGCTGTAGACGGAGGAAAAAACAGGCTAGAATATACGTTGACAGCCCGAGTCAGAAGGCAGGAACTCTCTCCCGACACCCCATGCAATTTCCCTGCAAGGATGCTCATAGGTATGGAAATTGCCAAATCGTCCGTGAAATTCCCAGATTCTATGTAGATTCTATGGAACTTCCCGAAGTTACAACAAGAGTACTACAGATGTAATCTGTTTCAGGATTGGTAGCAGAAGGTTCATGGGTTACACGCGGTATACCGCCCGATAGAGAGCCGAAAATTATGTAGAATCCCAGTACCAGTCAGAACGTAGAAATTTTTACTTTTTTTTGTAAAAGAAAGCCTTCTTGCGCTATTATTCATTATAGCTCTACAAATTATCAACCTTATGTCTTCTATGGTATATCAAAATAATCCGCAGACGATACTGCGTCGTTTGCTGATAAGAAACTAACATATTGACCAATTTAAAAATCGTTTGCTTAGGCTTGCAACTTCGCGTTTTTTCCAAACTTTAAAGGCCGATTTCTTATTAATTACTAGCTAGATCAGTATCTGTTCAAGGTAGTGCAGCCGTAGTAGAAAAGATTTCCGCTTTTGCCCCAACAAAAACAAGGCGGAAATGTTTTCCGCGGAAAAGATTTCCGGCCGCCTGCAAAATATATCAGATATGTATTTTGAAAAAAATACGTTAAAATAAAATGGTTGTCGATTAATTCTTGTTTTTATAAAAGTTTCAAACTAAAAATCAAAGTTTCTAAGAAGATCTGACTAGGCAGATGGCTAAAAGCCTTTGGTCATATCCAGCCAATGTCTCCTTCTTGTCTTTTTCTTCCCCCGTCTTTATTCGCCACCAGCCTCGACTGACCTTGCAATTTTAGACCTCCATAAGATGAAAAAGATTCTTCCCCCAGTTCTAACTAGTCTTCATTTTCCATTGCAGTTTCACGCCCATCCCATCCCCTGTTTCCATAATTGAAAGAGAAATAACAAGAATTTAAATAAAACTTTATTTAGTAAAAATTCATGCATTTACATCAAAATTGAGATTTCTTGGCATGACAGACGAGATCGGCTAGTGGGGGCGACATTGGCATCGGCATCAGCTGGGCCATCTTCAATTTTTACGCACATGAATGTTGACGGCACCTGCCTCGGCATCAAGTGGAACTGGGCCAAGGGAGACAGTGTTGACCTAAATTATATATTAATTTAAAAAGAATTACAATTGGGATAGATATTGCGGTATTTTTTAAAGATATTTCTAGTTTAATTCAGGATTTACCGCCCAAAAAGATTCGCTGGTTGTCAGTTCAAAATGGCCGATTTTAGGGCAATTCCGCTAAGTTTTCTTCCTGTGGAAAGGATCGGCCGGGCGTTGTGGTCTATTTCGCGTCAAAAGATAAAACGCGGCCTACTCTCCCTGCCCAGATGAGAACCCTCCGTTTATTGGAAAGTTTTTGGAGTAATTTTTGGGCCAGAGATGCCATTCTCACGACGGTCTAAACCCAGCTCACGTTCCCTATTAGTGGGTGAACAATCCAACGCTTGGCGAATTCTGCTTCGCAATGATAGGAAGAGCACACATCCTGAAGAAATCGTTTTGAGCTTTTATTTGCCACCTAGAGAAAGCGCATCCAAAACGAAGGCACTGTTATGTCAAAAAGTGACATGAAAGTCATCGGCTATTATTTTGCTGAGCGGGAACCGATTCGGTTTAAAATTGGCCCATTCGATGGAAATTCAAGCTCCCTGATAGGGGTTACGGCTATCTCTACTTCAGTCTGGAAATTGCAGAAAATCAAGTGATATCCCCTGTATAAAAATCTCATTATATTAAATGAATCATAAAAAATATAAAATAGTGCCATATTCTCTTTGGAGTCCTGGCATATAACTCTTTTTTTAACAACTGTTTTTCCAGGAAGCGGAGCCGACTGTCGCTTTGAAGAATTTCGCCGTCAGTATGGCACTAGCTGGATTTGCCACCCGTGGCGATTGCAATTTTTTTTTATCTGGCAACCGTCTCACCACGCCACGCATCACTGGACAAAGTCTCTGCTTCAAATATTGTGACACGACTGCCATCAGTGTCAAAATTGCTGAAAATAGCCTCGGTTGGATAAATGATCGTAGGAGTATCGATCTTCTCAAGAAAAATGACAAGTTATCAGTCAAGTTGTCCAGAGACGCTATGGAAAAGCTAACTGTAAGTTCAATTAACAATTATTAACAGATCCCGCTATAAGTAAAGTGAATGATGCTGGATCTCCCTTATTTGTCAATCAATTGTGCTCTTTTCAACTGCTCTAGATGGTATTGCTTTGGTAGAAAATTCGACTCCAAAAAAGGAAATCCACTATTCTTTTACTTATGGCGGGATCCATTAATTACACTTATTTTGCAGGACTGTTTGAAACTGGAATATAAGAAAGTAGGAGAAGAAAAATGGAAGAGTCTGCCGGTCCCTGTATTTTCATGTGATAAATTGGTCCAGTACGGAGCGCATAAAAGCAAATGCGGACAATATTATGAAGTTACCGTGTCCTCGCTCCTGCCGGGATTTGCGCCTCGTTTCAAGCTGACGGGAGGAGTCCATTACAGAAAAAGGAAATTGAAGAAGGATATGGAAAATCTCCTAGGCAGGAAATTCATGGAAAGCACCATGGAATATTCCGATGAAGTCGCCGATTATGAAAATTCGAAGATGTCGGAAACCTGTAAGCCAGATATCAACTTTTAGTAATGTCTAGTGATAATAAAGATATTATCCAGCCACTGTTTTAAATGCTTTCAGTTTCCTTTAAATTAAATTAAATTAAGTTTATTATCGTTTACGTGCTATAATTGTGTTGTCACACGGCGATCACATAGGCGGGCTACCGTGTTCGAGTCTTCTCTTAGCGTTCTCCACCAATTGTTATCTAGGTCCCGCAGTTCGTCGTTCCATCGTAACGGGGGTCTCCCTCTTTTTCTCTTCTTGTTTCTTGGATACCATTCAGCAATTTTTCTTGGCCTTCGGTCTGGGTCTATTGTTGCTATTGATTTGGCAACTTTCCATTTCCTATCGCCGTTTCAGCAATTGGAGTGATTTGCGATCAGTTTCCTTAATCCCATTTTAAAAGCTAAAGAATAACAAAAAAATATAAGCAAGTGTATGAGTATCAAAGGGGGTTGGTGAAAACAGCTAAACGGAGGGTCAAAAACCGTCAAAAGCGAATTTCAGGACAGTTATCTGCCGGTCAAGCCGATTACTTGCTTACCAAGAGATACACCGTCCTTTGAAACACCCTGACTTATTTGATATTTCTGGAGCCTGTGTCTACCCTGAAAACGCTCTAAGGTATCGTAGAGACCATTTTAGGCTTGCAGCTGGGAAAACCAAAAAAAACACTTGGATAACTTTGGTCACCTCCGTTTTGCTGTAATATGGCTACGCCATCATCTGGTTCTGAGATCACTCTGGTTGGCAAGATCCCCTGAAAGTGTACAAGTACCAGATAAATTTCCACGTGACAGAGATCAATGTTTTTGATTTTTTTCCTTTGATTTCCTATCCGGAAGTTCCGCTACTTAGGAACAGCTCGGGTTATGGTTGTAGCACTAATCAAATTTTTTTGAATACATAATCTTTACAATCGTCCAGTACAGGAAACGGTCTCAACTTACATTTAAATTACCCGCTTGTCATTGACATAACTAATTAGATAAATCGGTTAAATCATTTGCCGGTTTACTGCTAATCCTTTTTCATGAATTGAAAGCATTATTATTTCTGATCCGCAGCTTCTGGCAGTTGTGTTCTCGCCGGTCAGTTTTAATATTTTTTGCAATTACTGCGACTTTTGGCGGTTAAACCCTATTCTTTTGTAACTTTTCTATGCGCTGAATCAAAAAAATGTTTCCAAAACTATCCAAAGATCCAAAGATAGTAGTAATTTTCCCCTAACCTGAACACTGACTATCTGTAGCATGTATTTTTTTAGAAACGAGTATGTCTTAAAATGATCTAAAACCCACTATTTTGGTTCCGAATCAAAGAGAATTAAGCGCATAATTTATGGAATTCATAAGAAGCTGGGCCAAAACCCGATTTTGATCTCGAAACATACTCATTTGCCCGATTTTATCGGCCAAAAATTCAAAATGCCATCGTTTCTAATTTTTCTAGAAATTAAACATTGGAAATGAGTTCTATTTTGGTTTAAATCAGTTGATTTTATTGGAAAAGCGAGCTCCCACTTTTTTGGCAAAAGAAAGGCGCAACCGGTGTCATTATTAGATGCGAATCTGCCCAGAAATGGCGGGATTCACGAAAGAAAAATGCTCTGAAACAAGCGAAAAAGCTTGATTTATTTTGCCCTGAAAATATTAAAATGCCTGCAAATAATCGATATAAGCGGCAACATTGAGAGAAATTCAGTACATTTACACCCTAACCCGTTATTGACACTACTTAAAATGGATATTTTAGAATATCTCTACGAGTATGGCTGAATCTACACGAGAAGCTTCCCCATGCTGCACTCCTTCCTCGTCAAGACTTTCTTCAATGGTGGCAGACATAAAGGTACGTTGCAAAGGAACACATTTGGCCTTTGAAGTCCGTTTAAAAACTATTGAGACGATAATTCTTTTTGATTTTACTATGCCCCAGTTTGTATTTATCGCGTAGGGAAAGCGCAGCCAAAAAATGGCAAAAATACGGCTCAAACGAGGAGCAGCAAAAGCTTTTTTTTAACCCCATAATACCAACATTTGAACTTGAACTTTTTGAATAAAAGTGATATCTTCTGTCATAATCCAGACAACGAAATACCCCAGCAAAAATGGCGTTTGTGACTCCTTCTTTCGGCCCTTGCCCTATTTTTTGGCACACATTGGGCCTTTGAAGTCCGTTTTTCCCTTTTGCAAAAATAGTGACGAAAACTGGCCAGCGACGACTCACTTTTGCGCTATCAAGAGATAAATTTGGCTTTAAATTGGCTCAAACAACTGGAGACCTCTTGTCATGATTTACAAAGAGAAATAACCGAAAAAAAGCCATTTTTGATCTCTAATAACGCAACTTTTATCCAACTTTTGCCAGTCAGGAGCAGAGAAGCCATTGGTTCCGATTGATGCGGAAATAATCCGCCAAAACTTGACTCTATTTTGACGAAACCCCCGTGATTTTGAGGAAAATCCACGCGGCCTCATTTTGGGTAACAAACAAATGGAATCGGTGGCATCTCTGGTCGAAAACTTGACTCCAAAATCTGAAGAAAACGAGGAGATATCATTGTACAAATGAGAATAATTGGATTTCGTTTATTTTACCTGAAAAAAATAAACCAGAACTCCGCCAATTGTCTTCAGAGTTCGAAAAAAGTTGAGAAAAATTCAATAAAAAACAGAGTCAAACTTATTTCCAACTCCTTTTTAAAATGAATATTTCAGGATGTGTTTCCAACTCTGTCGCATTCGGAAAACTGGTTATACAACGATTCTGTGAAGCCTCACGCCTCGTACAGACGCCCAGGTTACTTGGATTTAAATGAAACGAGAGCTACTGTAGAAACGATGTCGGCTTATGATATGGGTGTCGGTGTTATTATGAATATTCATAATAGGCAGGTACGTCATTATCATTTGTAATACTTTCTGTTTCGAAAATGTGTCAAAAAATCCGGAAAAATGTGCATAGAAAAATCAATTTGTGGACGCTCCTAGGATTCCACATGTCTTTTTCATTTTGCAATCTGGCCATTTGCACTACTCGGGGAGGGAATGCGATTCCAAATATTCTTTTGAAAATAGAGGGAAATTGGGTGCTCATTAGCATTCTCTAACAACCCGTTTGCAATGTCCATCAGCGAAAAAATTCCAATTTTGATTGCTTCAAGAACAGGAATACCATTTGTTCCAATATTTGACGAAGTAACCCACTGAAAATGGTCTCTTTTGACCAAAACCAATGGAATATCTTGGGAGACCTTGGAGATCCTTTTCTGCTACAAAAAATCAGATCTAATGGCATATTTGGGCCAAAAATTACTTCAAAAGCTTGCCAATAAACAGAGGGGTATCATCTGGGCAGGGAGAATAGGCTGCGTTTGATTTCTTGGCTTGGAATAGACCACAGCACTCAGCCAATTCTTGCCACAGGAAGAAAACGCATTGGAATTGCCCTAAAATGCATCATGTGAACTGACAACCAGCGAATTCTTTGATAAACCATATTCTGACCCAAATTAAACTAGAAATATCTTAGAAGATACTGTAATACCCACATATTTATTTGTAATTTTTTTAAAATTAATATATATATTATAGATGCGCGTTATTGAATATGCTGATTACAATTATGGTCCTTCTCTGGTTATGAACTGGTTTAAAATGCTTGGGCTGGCAATGATGGGATATGTTGTGCTGATGATCAACGACAATACAGCCCAAGTCTGTTTTTTATATATTCTACTTTAATAGAAATACGAAGATGCCCGGTAACTAGCTTCACGAGCAGCGATATCCGTTATTTTAGACCAAATCAATCAAATTAAAAAGCAAAAATAATTGCCTCGCTTCCTTTTTGCACCAGAAAATAACTCCCAAACAATTTGACATCAAAAAAGCGCCTCGTCCTGGTCATTTCTTTTACTATTCCCTTTTAATCTCGAACAAAAATTTTTTCGCTGTTGTGTAAATTAGCCGAAACCAATGCAATTTATTGGTAGACCTTGCAGCGCCTTTTCAAATACAAAAATTGGATCGAATGGCATCTCTGGCCCAAAAATTACTCCAAAAACTTTCCAATAAACGGAGGGTTCTCATCTGGGCAGGGAGAGTAGGCCGCGTTTTATCTTTTGACGCGAAATAGACCACAACGCCCGGCCGATCCTTTCCACAGGAAGAAAACTTAGCGGAATTGCCCTAAAATCGGCCATTTTGAACTGACAACCAGCGAATCTTTTTGGGCGGTAAATCCTGAATTAAACTAGAAATATCTTTAAAAAATACCGCAATATCTATCCCAATTGTAATTCTTTTTAAATTAATATATAATTTAGGTCAACACTGTCTCCCTTGGCCCAGTTCCACTTGATGCCGAGGCAGGTGCCGTCAACATTCATGTGCGTAAAAATTGAAGATGGCCCAGCTGATGCCGATGCCAATGTCGCCCCCACTAGCCGATCTCGTCTGTCATGCCAAGAAATCTCAATTTTGATGTAAATGCATGAATTTTTACTAAATAAAGTTTTATTTAAATTCTTGTTATTTCTCTTTCAATTATGGAAACAGGGGATGGGATGGGCGTGAAACTGCAATGGAAAATGAAGACTAGTTAGAACTGGGGGAAGAATCTTTTTCATCTTATGGAGGTCTAAAATTGCAAGGTCAGTCGAGGCTGGTGGCGAATAAAGACGGGGGAAGAAAAAGACAAGAAGGAGACATTGGCTGGATATGACCAAAGGCTTTTAGCCATCTGCCTAGTCAGATCTTCTTAGAAACTTTGATTTTTAGTTTGAAACTTTTATAAAAACAAGAATTAATCGACAACCATTTTATTTTAACGTATTTTTTTCAAAATACATATCTGATATATTTTGCAGGCGGCCGGAAATCTTTTCCGCGGAAAACATTTCCGCCTTGTTTTTGTTGGGGCAAAAGCGGAAATCTTTTCTACTACGGCTGCACTACCTTGAACAGATACTGATCTAGCTAGTAATTAATAAGAAATCGGCCTTTAAAGTTTGGAAAAAACGCGAAGTTGCAAGCCTAAGCAAACGATTTTTAAATTGGTCAATATGTTAGTTTCTTATCAGCAAACGACGCAGTATCGTCTGCGGATTATTTTGATATACCATAGAAGACATAAGGTTGATAATTTGTAGAGCTATAATGAATAATAGCGCAAGAAGGCTTTCTTTTACAAAAAAAAGTAAAAATTTCTACGTTCTGACTGGTACTGGGATTCTACATAATTTTCGGCTCTCTATCGGGCGGTATACCGCGTGTAACCCATGAACCTTCTGCTACCAATCCTGAAACAGATTACATCTGTAGTACTCTTGTTGTAACTTCGGGAAGTTCCATAGAATCTACATAGAATCTGGGAATTTCACGGACGATTTGGCAATTTCCATACCTATGAGCATCCTTGCAGGGAAATTGCATGGGGTGTCGGGAGAGAGTTCCTGCCTTCTGACTCGGGCTGTCAACGTATATTCTAGCCTGTTTTTTCCTCCGTCTACAGCTCGGTAACCTATTAATCCAAGTCCCATATGCCATGAAAATGGAATAAATAATCTCGTTCCATATCCACAATCATACGAATCATTCAGATACTATTTTGGCTGAAATCCTTTTCGTTTTCTCATTTTTGACAAGGAGGTTTGTCAAAGGTGTCGAGGAGCACTCTCAGTCGAGGAATCAGGACCTATTTTTCAATCAGTTTACAAAAAACTGGTAAAAAATAGCTATTTTTGTTGAGATGACCGATTTCGAACCACTTCCCCTCGGTAGTGCTGAAAAATCTGTCGGCAGTCCTTCTCTTCCGGCAAAACAAAGAAATTACTGAAACTCTTCATAATTCAAAGAATATTTGAAACCCGCCTGTCGAAAATAAAAGATTTAACATTTCCAGTTATAAAGCAAGCGCTTCTACCAGAGATCATTCTTTCCGTTCGAACATCAGCAGGTGGTCGTAACATTTACGGTTAGTTTTACCCTACTTTGCTGCGATTTTTACCGCTGCAACTGTTTTGAGAATATTTTTGAAAAAAAAAGAAAACTGAAAAATTATTTTGGCAATATTTTGCTGCAATCTAGGATAGGCCGCCTGTCAATTGTAATTAGTATTGGGGAATTTACAAGGGTATTTTTACTCAAGAATTATTTTTTCAGATGAATTCAAACGACAAAAATCACCTCCAGAACGGTCGCTCTTTGGCCCCACCACTCAATCCGCGAATAGCGCCATGCATTGGCCGCCTTTATCCAGCCAATCCATCGTCCTCCTGCCGCCACCGTCAATCGTCCTCCTGCTGCCACCATCAGTCGTCCTCCTTCCGCCAGTGCTCCCCTGACTCAACCGGTACGTTACTACGTTTGTAAGAGAAAAATGTTGTCGTTTCGAAGCGCTTAAAAATTTGCCGCGCATCATGAGGAAATCGCTTTGAGCTTTTATTTGCCACCTAGAGAAAGCGCATCCAAAACGAAGGCACTGATATGTCAAAAAGTGACATGAAAGTCATCGGCTATTATTTGGCTGAGCGGGAACCGATCCGGTTTAAAATTGGCCCATTCGATGGAAATTCAAGCTCCCTGATAGGGGTTACGGCTATCTCTACTTCAGTCTGGAAATTGCAGAAATTCAAGTGATATCCCCTGTATAAAAATCTCATTATATTAAAGGGACTCTGACAGCAAGTAAGTTTGCTCCAACTCGTCTCCAAAGCGGAGCGCATTTGCTGTTCTTCCAGTTTCTTCCTCTCGGATTTGCTCAAAATATATAGTTTTCTATCATTTTTTTATGTCAAAATAATTACTAAAATATTTGCAACAAGTTTAGCAGAAAAAATCATTAAAAGAGCATCAAAATTAAATTTGGAAAAAGGAGTATTCTTGCGCAATACAGTAGCTAAGCGCCCGCGAATTCAAACATCTGTCAGAGTCCCTTTAAATTAATCATAAAAAATATAAAATAGTGCCATATTCTCTTTGGAGTCCTGGCATATAACTCTTTTTTTAACAACTGTTTTTCCAGGAAACGGTGGCTTTGAAGAATTTCGCCGTCAGTATGGCACTAGCTGGATTTGCCACCCGTGGCGATTGCAATTTTTTTATCTGGCAACCGTCTCACCACGCCACGCATCACTGGACAAAGACTCTACTTGAAATATTGTGACACGACTGCCATCAGTGTCAAAATTGCTGAAAATAGCCTCGGTTGGATAAATGATCGTAGGAGTATCGATCTTCTCAAGAAAAATGACAAGTTATCAGTCAATCAATTGTGCTCTTTTCAACTGCTCTAGATGGTATTGCTTTGGTAGAAAATTCAACTCCAAAAAAGGGAAATCCACTATTCTTTTACTTATGGCGGGATCCATTAATTACACTTATTTTGGAGGACTGTTTGAAACTGGAATATAAGAAAGTAGGAGAAGAAAAATGGAAGAGTCTGCCGGTCCCTGTATTTTCATGTGATAAATTGGTCCAGTACGGAGCGCATAAAAGCAAATGCGGACAATATTATGAAGTTACCGTGTCCTCGCTCCTGCCGGGATTTGCGCCTCGTTTCAAGCTGACGGGAGGAGTCCATTACAGAAAAAGGAAATTGAAGAAGGATATGGAAAATCTCCTAGGCAGGAAATTCATGGAAAGCACCATGGAATATTCCGATGAAGTCGCCGATTATGAAAATTCGAAGATGTCGGAAACCTGTAAGCCAGATATCAACTTTAAATAAAGTTTAGTGATAATAAAGATATTATCCAGCCACTGTTTTAAATGCTTTCAGTTTCCTTTAAATTAAATTAAATTAAGTTTATTATCGTTTACGTGCTATAATTGTGTTGTCACACGGCGATCACATAGACATGCGGGCTACCGTGTTCGAGTCTTCTCTTAGCGTTCTCCACCAATTGTTACCTAGGTCCGTTTAGTTCGTCGTTCCATCGTAGCGGGGGTCTGCCTCTTTTTCTCTTCTTGTTTCTTGGATACCATTCAGCAATTTTTCTTGGCCTTCGGTCTGGGTCTATTGTTGCTATTGATTTGGCAACTTTCCATTTCCTATCGCCGTTTCAGCAATTGGAGTGATTTGCGATCAGTTTCCTTAATCCCATTTTAAACGCTAAAGAATAACAAAAAAATAAGCAAAATTACTCTTTACTCTTGTTTTATTCATTTCATGGTATAGATTACGCATTCTTCTTGATGCATATCCCAGCCGTGAGATTCGAAACAAAACGGCTTCTCTACGGACTTCATCATATTTCTCTTCGGCTGGTGACCACGGCGATTTTCTGAAAAAAAAAAACACACACAAGGCGAAATATGAGAAAAAAAATAGAATGATTTTTTTGTGAAATTTGGGGTAATATTTTTTTCTGACACGTAGCCGTAGCTGTTAGCCTGAGTTCTGATAATTCTCCAACAAAAATTGAAACCAATCGCTAGTATAAAAAGGAAACTAAATCGAATACAAACAACCTGACAATTTAATTAGCCATGGAGAGCTTTCTTCCAATCAAATAGACGATGAGTATCAAAGGTGGTTGATGAAAACAGCTAAACGGAGGGTCAAAAACCGTCAAAAGTTGAAAAAGACCGGACTAGTTCCACAAATATTCGGTGGTTGGTCAAGGAATCCATAGACAAAGGTCGTCCCATTATTTGTGTAATCCAAAAATGTCACGATAATATTCGACAATTGTTGAAATTTTCGATGTCCCCAAGGCCAACGGAGCACGATAATTCCCAAAATGAATTGAACCCCAAAGCCCCAAGTAACCGGCCGCCAATCTATCTGAAATCTTTTTATGGGAGATTTCTTCGTGGTAGGACCTTTCGTCGATCTTTTGAGATTATGTACATAATCAGGAGGAAGAGAAAAATGCCACTGAGGCCGATGAGCCTCCTTCTTTTGAGGCTCCAGGGCTTTTTTTAATGGTCAGTCGAACTGGTTACATACTATCGCACTCGATTGTCTTGCCAGCACCTTCTTGAAAAGTCAACGCTGGGCAGAGGAACATCCGATAAATTGTCGACCCGAGATACGGTAGCAGGAGCTGAAAATAGCCACTCAAAACATCTCATTAATAGCTGCTGGGAGGATGACATCGTCATCAGGACAATTAGACTCTTCCTTACCGCTGATTAGGTACGGTTGCTATGGGGGCCGGGCTCACCTCCAGCTGAGTGTCGATGACTTTTCGGGGGACTTACCTTCGAACAAATAATATACAACCAAATTAAACAAGTTAAAATAATTAGAGTCTCTGCTTTGGTAAAATCATGAATGGCAGCGAAGACTGAAAACAGGAGATTTTTATTTGGGTTAAATGGGCTATTTTGGCTACAGAAATCGAATAATTTTAAGGTTTTCCACAAAATCTTGGATTGGGGCTACTGTAGCCCATAAGGGCCCTGAAAATCCATTAAAAATATGCTAACCTACCTAAAAATACATGATAAAGAAGAATAATAAAGCGGCATAAAATGCCCAATTAAAATAACGTCGATATTCTTTACAAAATAAGGAAATCCCCTCAAATGTTGACTCCACAAGGTCATTTATTCCTGTAATCAACAAAATTAGTAGGAGAGTACGGTAATACTTCGAAGATAACCCTTTACCCGTTTCCTAGGAGGAGTGGAGACTGAAATTGAGGGGGAAGAAGTGCCTGAAGTCGCATGAAAACCCAGAATCTTCAAAAAGGATGCCGAACCTCTTTAGTTCCTATAAAATCACTCAATTGCATTAAAATTTCGAAGGAACCAGCGGATAGATGAGGGACTGATGAATGTTAGTTGACTAGAAATTGAAATGATTTGAGTAAGCGGCGAAGTTTACGTCAATTGAGTAAAAACAATGAGTGAGACGGTCGACTGTTCAAATGGCAACCCACCAATTGTTTGCGTCGGAGATAATATTTTACCTATCAAACAGTATCCAGTGAGAAGAAAAAAAGAGGACAAGGACATTTGACTATTTTGGAAGATTCTCAGGGAGGGACGTCGATTGTTGACTGGCAGTTGATCGAGAGAAGACGACGTCGACGGCACCCGTAACATCTCGGCAAAAGAGAACAGAACATGGTTTCCCATGTGGCCGAATCCGCCTCAAAAAATGCTGTTTCCCAGAGAAAAGCGAAATCTCGACCATTTTTTGTCAAGTTGACAGGAATTGGACGCGCCAACTTGCCAACTTTTGGTCAGGTCGACATCGCTTCTCGTCAGTCAGTCGTCTTTCGTCAGTCACCAGCGGCGGTCTTCATCTTTACTGCCAGGTCACGTTTCTTTTACTTTTTTTTACCCAAAAATATTATTTTTACCCGTTTGACGGGTATTTCTTTTGATCTAAAATAACCCCGCAAGGGAAAAGTCAGACGGCCAATGGGACTCACCGAGCGGCAGGCTCGCGCTTCTCGGTGGCCCTCGTTTTCGAGGTGTCCTGGCCCGGTTCTCCGGCTGTCGGCTGGTATCCTCTGTGTCCCAGTCTCACGTACATTTCGATGTACAGTGAGTACGCAGCGGCCTTTTGAATAGCACAGATGGACCCCGATGCCAATAGGAGAACTGGAAGCTCTGCTTTCCCTTTGGGATCAAAACTCAAATCTATTTTGACTCATTTTTTGATCTAAAACATGAAAAATAATTAAATTTTCTTCGTTTTTATTGCAATTCTGTTGCTGTTTTGTTTAGTTTCAGGAGCTGGCTGGTCGACGGCGCTGATTGGACTGGTGGAAATTGGACGACGACTGGAGGGAGAGGCAGCGTGCTGAGAAAAGGAGGAATACAGTTTGTTCTTCGGCGGCCGCTCTAATTTTTTATTTTGTTTAGAAATGGATTCAACATAGATCGACATGAATCAAAGTCGAAAAAAACAAGAAAGCAAGCGAAGAAATCAAAAGTCGAAGCATACTGCCAGTCAACTGTAACCACCCGGTCAAAAGAGAGGGAAAAGGAGATGAAAGGAAGAACCGACAATAAGCAGACAGTGACTTTACCAATTTTTCTAATGTTCTTTTGATTTCAGTGATAATTTGAAGCTGCTGAATATCATTGAATTAAGATAAAGTCCATATGATCACTACAAAGTCGACGAATACACTCGATGAGAAAAAAAGTCAGCCGCCCTCCCTCGCTTGCCCCGCCGTCACCAAAGAAGCCGCCTTTCCCTATTATGTCAAAGGATATCTAAACGGTAGATTTTTAGATTATTTAGACATTTGAGGCTCTATAATTTGGCGCAGTTGTCAGTTTAGTCAATTCTAATCCAGCCAGGAGATCTTTTGATCAATGAAACAGATCGCCGTCGAGACGGCCACGGCTTCTGCCAGCAATAATTCTGCCCGATCATTTTGCACAAAAATACATTGGAAAATCAGAATCTTTTTGCTTTGTAAGGAATTCGACTTAAACTTCCTGGCAGAAGGGTGATGGAAGCTTCTCGTCGTCGATTTTCCTGCTCGACGGCGACGGCGGCCGATTCGGTCGAAACGACAGCTGAATTAAAATTGACTGAACTATTCAACTGATCGGAATAAGCCCAAATTATTTGAGGTTCTCAACAGGGTAAATTTGAATGTACATCACGGCCAGTAATCGAATCTTTTTGCCAATAACCAGACCATCGGGATTTGACAGAAGATGCCCTTTCGAAAATGCATGCTAATTTCTAATGTCTGGCCTGTTGAGAACCTCAATTTTATTTGCCATTCCCGATATTCTTTTTATGCTCGTCGACTTCAGTTTATTTATGTCTTTTCAGGCCCTCTCTGCCGTCTCTCTATCATCCGCCAAATGTCTATGCCGTCCATTTGTGAAGCAATTGGAATATTTTTGGATCTTGATGGATTGTTTTTGAATATTTTGATATTGGATACACAAATATCAAGGTTCGTAACTATTTTTTAAATCCGTCAGCGTAGAAAACAGCTGGTGGCTCAATTTTCATGGCTATTTCGACGTTTTTCATACAATTTGCGCCATCGTCAATTGTACTTTTGGTTTAAATTAGCCGGCCAGTCTTGTAAGAATGCTTACTGTTTTACATTGAAAATTTGCTGCTAAAATTGTTTGAATACTGCCAGACTGCCATGTTTTCCACTCCTATGCGCTATTACTCCTGGTCATCGTTTTATTTCGATTTTCCAGATTGATCTGTCCATTTTCTACCCTCTAAAATATTGTGTATGCCGCCAATTTCCGAGAATATTGGAGTATTTTTAAATGGAAACGATATTTTATGTTTTATTGGCAATGGAGCTACGCATATCAAAGTTTGTGTCTGATTGTTTGCTGATAGGCGTAAAAACACAACCGCTGGCTCAATTTTTATGGTTGATCTAGCAGGTTTTGCGTGTCTCACTTAGCTCTGTTAGCTCTTTCTCATTGCAAGCCTGTCTTTTTTTCGCGATGTTTGATGTTGAAATTTTGCGGCCAAAATTGTTCGAATATTGCCCAAAAGCCACGTTTTGTATAGCACCGCTGTTCTTTTTATCCATTAGTTTATGCTCACCTTTCAGGTTACTCCGCTGCCCCTCTCTCTCATTTAATGTCCGTTTTATGCCGTCCCTTACCGAGGCTATTGAAATTGGAATATTTGGTGGAATATTGAACACGGAAAGTGATTTATTGTGATTTCTTATTGGAAAAGAATACGGTATTTGATTCAGGCTCGTAAGCTTTTTTTTCTAGCTCGCTGCCGGCCATAAGAAATCAACTTTGTCTGGCTGCGTTGACGGCTGTCAGTTGATTTCTTATGGTGGCCGCTTGCTCTAAACGGCCTTTTGTCTGTCTGATTTCTTTTCTCAGCTTATTTTCTGGCTAGAGAGGCGAAATTGGTCACATGAAGAGCAGTTTTGAGCAAGCTGCGAGGGATGCGGGCGAACCGCCTCGAGAACCTCGCCCAGAGGTTGCCGACGCTCGGATCGTCCGCATTCCGCCGGCAGCGGGCACGCTCTCAGACCTCTGGGAAGACCAGAAACTTGGTCAAAAATTCAGTGAAATATGTCCCATTTCAGGCAGTTTCAGGTAGTTTTCTCTGACAACGTCTCGTCGACGGCAGTCGCTCTCCTCCGTTTCTCTTCATTCGTCGACGTCGTCTATCCGTGGTCTCCTTTTATTTTTTCATTTGTCTCTCAGCACCACAGGCGTAAAAGCCCTGCTCGGTGCACTTGTTATGTTCATCGTGTTCTGAAATGCCTCATTTTGCCAATCCAGCGCAATTATCATGCCACATGCCATCAGAATTTTTGGCAAATCACAAAATGGCGTATAATTTCTATTCTTATTCAGAAATTCGTGTTATTGAAGTGCGGGGGCATTGAGATTCGTGTTAAATCGACAAAACGAGGCTGTAATTTAGAAAAAAAAGCGCTACAAACCTCGATTCAAATATTTGTGCATCGATTTCAATTCAGTTAGTCACTTAAAGGGACAGTTAGGGCTGAGTTCAACTACCGTACTCGCCCAATATTTTTTTCTGTTTATCTCATACAATTGATGTAAAACATTTTAAACATGTTTAGTTCATACAGTGCGGGTCAAAATTTTAGGTCCACACTGATTTTTAAAGGTTCCTACGTGTAACGGCGGTCTCGCGCTATTCCGTCTACACCACGAGAATCAGCATGTTTTAAAACCCCAGTATACCAATTTTGGTAGAGGGAGACGGCGATGGCCCCGCTCCAGCCCTTTCTTTTGAGTAAAAGCCCTCCGCAGGCGGGTCAAAATTTTAGGTCCATCCCTCGTTAATGACGGAAACGCTACATTTTAGAGGTTTTTTGTTGGTTGCATACCATTTTGAAGGTCCCTCAGTCGGTATATCCAAAAAAAATCGGAAAAATCTGACGCGACATGCCTGTTTCCGAACCTCAATTTAAACCTAAAACAAGGGTTCAGCGCGTTTTTTTGAGGTCCAATGATGATATGGTCGAATGGAGGGATGGAACGTTGGTGAGCGTGTAGGCGACACGACGGCGAGCATAATGACATACGGCGCTACATGAGAAGTGCAGCTGGTGAGGTACATCAGCGAACACAATCGGATGATGGCAAAAATTGTCGATTTTTCCCCCATTTTCTAATTACAAAATGGTCTTTTCTAGGGTGTGCTAGACGATGGATCAGCCGGTCCCCGTAACAGTGTTGGCACAATAAACCACGTATGTCAAAATGTGCACAATCTTTTGCTCTGCAACGCCACATCACTCATTTTCCTCAAAAAATCGAAAAGCTCCTCAGAGCCTCGCTAGAACGCGCTGAACCCTTGTTTTAGGTTTAAATTGAGGTTCGGAAACAGGCATGTCGCGTCAGATTTTTCCGATTTTTTTTGGATATACCGACTGAGGGACCTTCAAAATGGTATGCAACCAACAAAAAACCTCTAAAATGTAGCGTTTCCGTCATTAACGAGGGATGGACCTAAAATTTTGACCCGCCTGCGGAGGGCTTTTACTCAAAAGAAAGGGCTGGAGCGGGGCCATCGCCGTCTCCCTCTACCAAAATTGGTATACTGGGGTTTTAAAACATGCTGATTCTCGTGGTGTAGACGGAATAGCGCGAGACCGCCGTTACACGTAGGAACCTTTAAAAATCAGGGTGGACCTAAAATTTTGACCCGCACTGTACATAATGCTGATTAAAAGTGAAAACTACGAAATTTCATAACGTTTTTATTTTTAAATGCGCTTTTTTGTTAATCGTCATTTTTAAGAAGAAATACTGCACCTTATGTGTCATGTTTGGACGCAAAAAATTCGTCATTAAATGCTGATAATTTAGCAAACAAATAATACATAAAAATATAAGTAAAAAAGGTAAAAACTACTGAAATTAGAGAAATTGCTTCTGGGCGAAATTTGAAATTATTCATTTCGCGCCGACGCTTGTGAGGGCGAACGTCATCTGGCCGCCCGCGTTGGATCACTAAAAATGCTTTTTTCTCCGCAAATAGACATTTTCATGAAAAACGAATTAGTGCATCGTGATCAGCGAATTTTTCTCTAAATAATAAGGCCAACTTGCACTTTAGCCCTAACTGTCCCTTTAACGACCAATTACAATAGTTCTCGCCCTATTTATATTTGTAAATCCAACGGTTCTTTATAAGTTCAATAATTTATAACATCCGAGCTTATAATTTAAAATGACTGTAGCCTAAAAGCCTAAAAATATAATTTAGACAAGGAAAAAAGAACTGCTCTATTGTCTGCTACCGCGATTCACTATCTTTTCAATTCCGTAAATTTAGTTCCGACATACTTTTCCAATTGCTCACATTGTTTTTCTTTCCATATCCATGACATCATTTTTGAAAAGTGGGTTTCGTTTTGGCTCCGAGGAAGAAAGGGAGAGGACGGCTGACTTTTCTCTTGTCCAGTGGCGTGTCATCATAGATTTTTAGCTTGGTCATAGATGGTTACAGTTGACTGGCTGTATGCTTCGACTTCTGATTTCTTCGCTTGTTTTCTTATTTTTTCGACTTTGATTCTTGTCGATCCATGTCGAATTCATTTCTAAACAAAATAAAAATTAGAGCGGCCGCCGAAGAACAAACTGTATTCCTGCTTTTCTCGGCACGCCGCCTCTCCCTCCAGTCGTCGTCCAATTTCCACCAGTCCAATCAGCGCCGTAGACCAGCCAGCTCCTGAAAATAGCAAAAGGCAGCAAATGAATTACAATAAAACGAGGAAAATCTAATTATTTTTCATGCTTTAGATCAAAAAATGAATCAAAATAGTCGACTAAAGGTCGAATTTGAGAGCCCACAAGGAAAGAAGAGCTTCCAGTTCTCCTATTGGCATCGGGGTCCATCTGTGCTATTCAAAAGGCCGCTGCGTACTCACTGTACATCGAAATGTACGTGAGACTGGGACACAGAGGATACCAGCCGACAGCCGGAGAACCGGGCCAGGACACCCCGAAAACGAGGGCCACCGAGAAGCGCGAGCCTGCCGCTCGGTGAGTCCCATTGGCCGTCTGACTTTTCCCTTGCGGGGTTATTTTAGATCAAAAGAAATAATATTTTTGGGTAAAAAAAAGTAAAAGAAACGTGACCTAGCAGTAAAGAAGAAGACCGCCGCTGGTGACTGACGAAAGACGACTGACTGACGAGCAGCGATGTCGACCTGACCAAAAGTTGACAAGTTAGCGCGTCCAATTCCTGTCAACTTGACAAAAAGAGGCCAAAATGGTCGAGATTTCGCTTTTCTCTGGGAAACAGCATTTTTTGAGGCGGATTCGATTGAAATCACATAAAAACTGTGCCGTGCTCTCATTGTGCTACGGCTACACTACCTTGAACAGATACTGATCTAGCTAGCAATTAATGAGAAATCGGCCTTTAAAGTTTGGAAAAAACGCGAAGTTGCAAGCCTAAGCAAACGATTTTTAAATTGTCCAATATGTTAATTTCTTATCAGCAAACGACTCAGTATCGTCAGCGGATTGTTTTGATATACCATAGAAAACATAAGGTTGATAATTTGCAGAGCTATAATGAATAAACGTATCGTGTGCCGTGCTGGTCGACTTCACGACAGGCGATGGCTGATTGGCTGAGATGTCTGGTCAGCGGAGACCTTGGATCGTTTTGATCGCCGCGTACTAGTAGCCATCTTCGATATCTGAAAATACGTGAGGAGTCGGCAGAGAGTTCCTGCCTTCTGACTCTGCCTGTCAACGTATATTCTAGCCTGTTTCTTCTCCGTCTTTGTAAAAGATTGTAAAAAATAGCTATTTTTGTTGAGATGACCGATTTCTAACCACTTCCCCCCGGTAGTGCTGAGAAGCCTGTCGACGCTCCTCCTCTCCCGCTGGACTGAACCAAAGAAATTACTGAATCCCTTCGTAATTCAAAAAATAGTTGAAACCCGCCATGTCGAAAATAAAAGATTTAACATTTCCAGTTATAAAGCAATCGCTTCTACCAGAGATCACTCTTTCCGTTCGCCGATCAGTACGTGGTCGTAACATTTACGGTTAGTTTTACCCTACATTGCTGCTATTTTTACCGCTGCAACTGTTTTGAGAATATTTTTGAAAAAAAAGAAAACTGAAAAATCGTTTTGGCAATATTTTGCTGCAATCTAGGATAGGCCGCCTGTCAATTGTAATTAGTATTGGGGAATTTACAAGGGTATTTTTACTCAAGAATTATTTTTCAGATGGATCGTAAAACTAAAGCTGCCACCCCTCCTCCACTCTCAGCGCGGATGCAGGAGGTGGTCAATCGCCTCCATCTCGGACGCCGTGCGCCAATCCTGTGCTGTTGTCAACGGAGCCACAAAACGTCCACCTTCCGCCTTCTGTGTAACCCGACCTAAAGTAGCCCATCGCCGTCTGTTTTCTCCAACCGGCCATCTTCCCCTGGAAAGAACCCAGTCTTCGGTACGTTACTGCAATTATAAGAGAAAAATGTCGCCATTTCATTTCCTTGCCACACAGCCTAAAAAACGGTGTTTTTGTGCTCGCGTAGACTTCCGTTTGCCGCCTAGAGAAAGCGCATCCATAAGGAAGACACTGATATGTCAAAATGTGGCCTAAAAGCCCACTATTTTGGTTCTGAATCATCAAGCATTAATATGGGCAGAAGATGCTGGGTAAAAGCCCGATTTTGACCTATGAAACATACTCATTTGTCCGATTTTATAAGCCATAAATTCAAGATACCACCGATTCAAACTTTTCTAGAAGTCAAACTTTGGAAATGGGCTTTATTTTGTTTTAAACCAGTTAATTTTATTGGAAAAGCGAGCTCTTACATTTTTTTGGCAAAATAAAGGCGCAACCGGTGGCATTATTAGATGCGAATCTGCCCAGAAATGGCGGGATTAATGAAAGAAAAATGCTCTGAAACAATCGAAAAAGCCTTGCTTGATTTAATTTGCCCTGAAAATATCCGGTAAACTCAACCATACCAGAGAAATAATTCCAATTTTGAGCCAATTTCGCCAGCCAGAAACAGATGCCATTAGTTCCGATTTCTCTGAAAAATCCTGCAAAATTTGACTCAATTTTGACCTAACCCCAGTGATTTTGATGGAAACCTAAGTAGCCTCATTTTGGATAACAAACAAGGGGAACCGATGGCAGCTCTGGTAAAAATTTGACCCCAAACCCTGAAGAAAATGTGAAATACCCATTGTACAAATGAGAACAACTGGATTTCTTTTAATTTGCCTAAAAAATATTTAAAAGTCCACTAATTGTCTATAGGCTTCAAAAAAGATTCAGTAAAAATTAGTTTCAAACTTAAAGGGACTCTGACAGATGTTTGAATTCGCGGGCAATTGGGTACTGTATTTAGCCATCGCGCAATAATACTCCTTTTTCCAAATTTAATTTTGATGTTCTTTTAATAATTTTTAATGCTAAACTTGTTGCAAATATTTTAGTAATTATTTTGACATAAAAGAAATAATAGAAAACTACATATTTTGAGCAAATCCGAGAGGAAGAAACTGGAAGAACAGTAAACGCGCTCTAACTCGTCTCCAAAGCGGAGACGAGTTGGAGCAAACCTACTTGCTGTCAGAGTCCCTTTAATTGCAATTTCTTTTAAACATGAATATTTTAGATTTAAAACTTCTCTCTCCGTGCTGCGCCATGTCTCCGTCTTCCGCCTTACGGCGGAATTCCTGTCAATTTGCTATCCTGCAATACCAAGAAAGCGATGTCTATCCCTCAGTCCACCAGCATCGTCCACGAGGCAGGTTGTTTTAAGATCATACGGGCATTTATCAGCGCTTTTTCTTCTTGCTTTCAAAAATGCCGCCTTGCCTTTGACAAAAACCGGGTACACATAACCATACCTCTTGAATATTGCACGAAATTTGTTGCTTTAAATTTGCATCTAAAAATGAGTCATTAAATCAGCATCATATCCAAAATTCCAACTTGAAAATCTTTTGGAAATGTCAAAATCAAATTGAGACCAGATTCAAACTTATTTGCAATTCCTTTTAAAAATTAATATTTTAGGTTGATTCTGAGTATTGGTACGCTGCATACAGTCATCGTCATCAAGCAGAGTTGTACAAGATTGATGGTACATTTCATGCTGTGGAAATTATTGGCTCCAAAAAATATACAGCAATTAAATCTCTTGGAAATTCTGCCGCAATGCAAAATGTATGTTGTTTTAAAATCATACGGGCAAATAATAACTCGAAAGTATTCTGGAAATATCAAAATCCAATTGAAACCTGCTCCAATTTTGAGTTTTTATTCTGCAACTATTAAAAAAGGGCGGCTGCTTTTTGGAAACGGAATAGCTGCTCGTTTGCAATGTCACCAGTGGGAAAACTTCAATTTTGACCGATTCCACTTATCACTTTTCCCAATTTTGGCTGCTAGGAACAGGGACGCCATTTGTTCCGATATTTGACGAAGTAACCCACCGGAAATCATCTCTTTTGACCAAAACCAATGGAATTTATTGGGAGACCTTGCTGCGCCTTTTCAAATACAAAAATTGGATCGAATGGCATCTCTCGCCCAAAAATTACTCCAAAAACTTGCCAATAAACGGAGGGTTATCATCTGGGCAGGGAGAGTAGGCCGCGTTTTATCTTTTGACGCGAAATAGACCACAACGCCCGGCCGATCCTTTCCACAGGAAGAAAACTTAGCGGAATTGCACTAAAATCGGCCATTTTGAACTGACAACCAGCGAATCTTTTTGGGCGGTAAATCCTGGCCTAAATTAAACTAGGAATATCTTTAAAAAATACCGCAATATCTATCCCAATTGTAATTCTTTTTAAATTAATATATAATTTAGGTCAACACTGTCTCCCTTAGCCCACTTGCCATTCCAGCTGATGCCGAGGCCAATGCCGCCCCCACTAGCCGATTTCGTCTGTCATGCCAAGTAATCTCAATTTTGATGTAAATGCATGAGTTTTTACTAAATAAAGTTTTATTTAAATTTTTGTTATTTCTCTTTCAATTGTGGAAACAGGGGATGGGATGGGCGTGAAACTGCAATGGAAAATGAAGACTAGTTAGAACTGGGGGAAGAATCTTTTTCATCTTATGGAGGTCTAAAATTGCAAGGTCAGTCGAGGCTGGTGGCGAATAAAGACGGGGGAAGAAAAAGACAAGAAGGAGACATTGGCTGGATATGATCGAAGGCTTTTAGCCGTCTGCCTAGTCAGATCTTCTTAGAAACTTTGATTTTTAGTTTGAAACTTTTATAAAAACAAGAATTAATCGACAACCATAGTGTATATTTATTTTAACGTATTTTTTTCAAAATACATATCTGATATATTTTGCAACCTCTTTTTCTTTTAAACAGGAAAATATATAAATACAACTGAAGTCTTAGGGGGCAAGGGAAGATGGGATAATAATAGACACGAACAATCAATCAAAGACCTCAACACAGGATATATACTCCCTTTCTTTTCAGAGAAGGGAAGGAACGTCAGCCGTAGTGGGGAGATCACAGAAAGAGATCGATCGTTTAAATATATTAAATATTATAATAATTAGGTGCTTTCTTTTGTCGATGGCGGCATCCGCACCATGCCGTCTCCCAACATGCTATGAATTTGCTGCTCAATGACACGGCAATGATTTAAAAAATTGACATAATTCGGCTCATCTGGACCTTTTAAAAATCCTGGGGGAATTATAGCCGGATTTTGGGTATTCATATTGGCAGGAGGGGTGAGTTTTGCCGTGGGAATTAGGGTAGGCGCCGTTGGCGGGCGGACAGGAAGGATGGCCGGAGCGGCGAAAGGACTTTTGGCCACTGGCGTAGCTGAAGAGGATGACGGCAGCATATGGAGAGGAGAACTTGTCGGAATTAGTTTGGGAGAAGGGTGGTGCATTCGTGGTATCACTCCCATCATCTGAAATAGACTGAATTTCTCGAAAATGGGCAAGGCAACAGTGACGCAGGTGGCGGGCGCAACTACTCATCTCCAAAGATTTCCGAACTTCTTTTTTAGATCACCCGATTCAAAAAAATGAACATTTTACTCTTGACATTGGAAATTGTGCAACGGTAAAAAACAACACCTTACCTGTGGCGTAACAGTCGCTGGCCCTATCGTCTGTCTCCTTCCCGGCATCTGCGGTACCAGAATATTTTGCTGTGGTCCAGCCGGTGCGCTATGCGCTTGCAGCAATTGTGCTTGCTGTTGTTGTACTTGTTGTGCTTGTTGTGGGTTCATCATCAATTGCGGATTCAATTTCAACAATTGGGCATATTGCTCGGCCTGTTGCAGATTCAACATATGTGGTGGACCAGCTCTCACAACCTGAAAATGGAATATTTTCTGGGAATTGGAAGTTTTCCTACCTGCCCCTGAAGCATCTGCGCTGGTACTTGTTGTATCTGTCCCGGTAATCCAGGTAATCCCCCATTTTGCATAGCTTTTTGGTGCATTAATTGATGCAATTGTTGCTGTTGGTGCATCTGCTGTTGCATTTGTTGCTGTTGTTGTTGTTGTAATTGTTGTTGTTGGAGTTGCTGCTGCTGCTGCATTTGCTGCTGTTGCATTTGTTGCTGTTCTTTTTGCAATTTCTCCAAATGGGCTAATAGTTGAGGATTCTGTAGTTGAATCTGTGGCACGCCATTCATTGCTGCTTGGCTGATGGGAATGGCAGCGAAGTTAGCCGGTAATTGACCTCGGGCCAGTGCTGTAAAAATTGTTTGTAGACTGGACAATCGGACCATAGGATGGGAGAAAAGAACCGTTATTTGGTACTAAAACGTTAAAGGGAAAAATAAGAGATACATCCAGGAACTGGTAATACGTAATAAGGTGGAGGCAGCCGGAGATGTCATTTTACCCTAGTTACGCGGCCACAAAATACGATTGCTACTGAGGTTAACCCGTCTTTTTGTCAGCCGGCCAAAATTCTAAATGGATATTCTGCAAACTACAAAAATGCTATAAATTGGGGCTTGATCCCTGTCCGGTAAACGAAATTCAGAGTAGGATTCCCCCTCAAAAACCATTTTTTTAATATTCAGAAGTTCTCCTTCCCCTTTCCAGCTCGACAACCGGATGCTAGCGTAGCAGAGAACCCGGCGATGACGCACTAGATCATCCTTATCACTCAAAGAATCTTTCACCAGTCAATTTTAGTTTTTTTAGTATGAGTAAGGGCAATTTCCGTCCTGAAACATGGCTAAAACTTCGACTTTCGATCTCTAGATTCCATTGACTGTCCGGCTGTTTCATCATCTGAATCACAGCCCAATGACTGTCCCCTACCCCCAGGGGCTGCGGCTCTTCCCCGTCCTTATCATCCTTGGCACCATGCCTACAGGGAGTCTTCTATCATCCGCCCCGATATCGCAACATTTGGTTAATCCTTTGATTTTATAACTCACCCTGTTGTAGAGCGGCTTGTTGCTGTTGGAGGAATTGTTGCTGCTGGGCGGCGAGGTTATTCTGCATTTGGGGAGGAATCTGCGGGGCGAATTGGGTCGGTGGTGGAGCTCTTTTCACTGGCGGCTCCTGAAACAAGTCATTTAATGAAGAGAAAAGATCTACCATCTCCGGGTAATAATACATCCAACAGGCTACGCGCTATCGGGTTAAGATTGATATTTGTTCTGATAGCGGTCCTCAAATTCTCGTGATATGGGACTATCAGTAGATTGTTTGAGTGTTCGACACCGCCATCCACCGATAAGCCCCCGTAAAAATGCAGCAGACCATGATAAGTTGCGAGCTAACGACACCGCAGAGTCATAGAAGGAATATTACGAAATTACCCGAAAGAAGATCATCCTTTAAAGGAGGCCATTACTCACCAATTGGGCAACAAAAGCTTGTGGTAATGCCCGCTTGAGGCTGCCTTCTTTCTCCGCCAGCTCCTGAGGAAATGGAGCAGCGCTCTGCCACATCTTCCAAATATCCTCAGCTAGAGAAAGATTCCTGAAAAATAGATGAATTCTTAAAGAAATATCAACCATCAAAACTGCAAATTATTTACACAGGCATGTGTTGGCGATGATGTTGGAAAAATTTAGATGAAAAAATATACAAAGGTTTAAATTTGCTCAGCTGCGGATGGCAGTCAATTTTATACGTGTAGTCCCTGGTGAGATTCTGAGATCCAGCTCTCACGGATCCAAAAAAGAATGTCGACGTGAGGTTATATCTATTTTTAATCGCAATTTAGCTATTCTCAGCAAGACCCATGTAATTTATGGAGTAGGAGTTCTGGGAATGTGAAAATTCCACGCAAAAAAGGCATATTGGCCGCAATTTGTACTATGTCCTTTTTTTAGGTTGTAGTGAATTGTGGTAATGGGAAAATTGCCACGATTTGCAGACAAAACTTCAGAGGATGGAATTTTCTTTTTTTTCTAAGTTTTACATTGGTTTGGCCATTTGAAGTTGTTTTTTTGTGGTTTAAACAGCATAAATACGCACTATAACGCCAAAATCGAGTCTACAAGGATCTGTAGTAGTTTTCCTGCCACACGAAGGGTTGCAGACTGAAAACCCCAAAAAAATCGAAGCTACCGCCTGAGATCAGGAGACGTTTGTCAATATTTCTGTTTAACAAATTACAGGCGTTTTCCGGAAAAATTTCTCCCTGACGGTAAAGGGAAGGTCCGTTGTTCTCTGTGTTTGTTTTGACATAGTTCAACAAATTTTCCTTTCTATTTACACCGGGTAAACAAAATACACACCCCTTCTTCTTTCTTTGCCTTTTTATAGTCAAAACCTCTAAAGGACGAAGGAAAAAAAGGAGGGAGATGACGAGTTTGAATAGTTTCCCAGGGGTTATACCAGCCTTGCTTCCTCAAACAATCAAGGTTTTCGAAAAAAGAGGGAACATAAAAAGCGAGTTGATAAGAAAACTTGATAGGAAGACCTCTATGAATAATAGAAATTCTTTAAATAAGAGAGGCCTCCTGTGCTTATTCAGGCCGAGGGCCCCTGTTAGGATTGTTTAGCTGTGACATGACAGCAGGCCGTGTTGTGTATGTTTCAGGTGGACAGGAGGGGTCGCAGTGTGGTCATTAAAGAACCTTATAAGCTGGGTGAGAGAGACGGGAGTACCCCGTCCTGTCTGATAAGGAAACAGCCGGCTCCATTCAAAACATATCAGCAATAAAAGGCAGAAAGAGGGCAACAAATCAGAACAAACAATCCACATAGGATGGCAGGGCTTCCAAAGTGTCTGGGTAGCTGCGGGAATCATGGCGCGAAGGGCAGGCGGTCATTTCTAGACCGACTCTCTTATTTTTGAACAAGTTTAGAAGCTTAGAAAAGAGGACAACTGCCCTTTTTCTACTAGGTGCTTTAAATTTGGGAAACTGTAGAAAAAAGACCTAAAAAGAACAAAAGATCCTGTGAGAAAATAAAAACTGAGATGGATATGGCTTCTTTCTTCTCTAATTGTTTAGGGGAAACTGTTGGCTTTAGCTTTAAGATGAGGAACAAGCGTCAGTGGATCTTAGAATCAGTGAAAGGCAAGAAAAGTGGACAATGAAATAGGGAAGAATTGAATTTCCCGGATCGGACTGCCTATCGGTAGCTGTCTCCATCCGCTGGAGTTTGTTACAAACGATTCATGGGCAGAAATGAACTGCTGAACTTGATACCACATCCGTAAAATCCCGGGAGAAAAGCGTTGCGAAATAGTGGAACAAGGCAGCCGTGCAGCTCTCTGCCAGAACTTATAACTGACAAAAACTGAATGATCAAGAACCATTTCTCTTATTAAAAAAAAAGAGCAGCACCAGCAGCAATGGATTGCCAATGTGGAGCTATTGTATGGAGGAGAATGTATACGGGGTGAATTGGCGTTTGATGACTACACCACCCCCTGAAAAGGTTCAGGAACTGTTATAATCAAAAGCGAACAATTGCCCATTGTTATTTTTTCTTTCTGTCCTCACGTTTTTGGAATAAATCTCGGATTTGATGCAATTTGGTTTCTTACCAGGAATATGCATGAGGATAGAGGGAAAATTTGTAAAAATAAGGAAAAGATCGTGTTGGAACTCATTCAAGAAAGGAAATCTTGCTGCAAGGCGCACAAGAACAGACTTTACAGAACTACAAATTTCCTCAGGCATGGAAATTCTCCTACAAACTTTGCAATAAAATGCAACAGTTTTTTATGTGTTGAAATCATGCAAATCGGAATATTATTAGAATAAGCGGCTCATATTTACAGCTGACCAACAGACAATTTTCACCGGTTGGAGATCACAGTTTGGGAGATTTGTGAAAGACTATCAGGACTTTATAGAATAATTGGAGGGAAATCCCAGTACCGCACAGCCATTCTGGGATTATGTACAATAAGGAAAATCGGATACCGGACTAGTCGGGAAATATCTCTCTCGACTCTTTGTATCATTCCTAATCGAATCGAAAATTCCCGCGGGCCAAAAGAGACTTTAATTTGATAGCGGAGAGAAAAGGTGGATAAATGGGTTAATTCATGTGGAATTGACAGTTCAAGATGATTGGAGAAATCGAATGAAAAAAAGACGAAAAACTGTATCTGTTGGGTTTTCCTTTTTATCAAATTTTAACAGATCCTGCAACGATTTCCGAGCATCAAAAAATAAGAGAAAAAAAGCTGGTTTCTGAAGGTCAAAACTAAGGCCAATTGTCGTAGGTATGAATCATCATTTGTTTACAGGCTGCTTATTAAAATGATCTGGCGAAATCTTCCCCTCACCACTGCAAAAGATAAATATCACCATTTAAATGAAAAAGAAGCTTATTCTTTTGGATAAAAAGCGAAATTATCCCCGCAAAGATCATCTGACGAAAAGGAAATGATATTCTTTCCATCTCACAAATAATAATTTTTTCCATTTCCCTGCAGGAAATTATGGGACTCGTCCGAATAATAATGGCAACTTTCTCAAAGATATTTCCGGTCTTGTGATTATTTTCTGATATGAGATATGAAAGTTGATGGGAAAGAAACAGGAGAAAATACCCTTGGGCTCGGGAAAGGTTGGGAAGTATACAGAGATCTTGAGAACTGCTTGCTTGAAAATACAAAAATTGCTAGAAATTAATAGAAAATGCGATTTTTGCCATCTGATTTTGGTATACCAGCCTGGATCTCTACTAATGCGATAGTAAACGCTTCTAGGGCTTCATTCAAAAAATTCAAGGATCGTCGATTTTTGCCCTAGTTGGACTCGAGGTTTCTATAAAAAGAACAAAATGTGATCTTGTGCTATGTATATACGAGTAGAGGTAGCGGATATCCTCCTCTCTCCCTAGCTGATCACAGTTCTGCAACTGAGAGAAGGTCGAGGGAGGATATAATTTCCTTTGCAGGAAATCACACCAATTAGTTCCAATTAGAAGGGAAGTCTCTCTATCATTTTGTTACCCCCTCGAGATAATAATGGAAAGAGTACAAAAATATTAGCGAAGGATCAGAGATTACGGTACAATAACAAGTGGAGAGAGAGGGCGCAGTACACTTCTGACGCAACTGTCTTACTTTAAATAAATAACCCGAGAGAGTAAAATGTGATTATGGGCCACCTGTTAATTTTCTGTTCTTATGAGTCTTGCCTCGAACAAATATAATAGAAATTAAATGCTCTCAATGTTATCAATAGTAAATCGGACTGGAAAGGGTAATCTATGACATCAGTCGGGCTATCCATCTGTCACATACTGACTAATGTACCACAAACAGCTGTCTATTGCTCTTTTCTTACAAAATCGGGTCAGAAATGGAAACAGATGTTATTTATCGTATTCTATTAGTTCCGCGAAATAATTATATTTGTCAGCTTTGCGTTTTATCACAGGTTTTCTGAGTAATTGGAGGTCACAAAAGTTTTAAGGAGTCCTAATTTCTGGACAACCATAATGTGTAACCTTCAGAAAATGTAAAAATACTCTCGATAAAAATGCTCTGGTACCAAAAAATGTATTAGCGCTGCGCACACCATAAAAATATCCGAATTACCAATATTTTCGAGTCTATTCGGGTTATTCTCTGATAAAAATTTATGTTGCCGAAGTGGCGCGTCCTGGTCTTTTCAACTATTTTTTTGTCTTATTACCTCGCCATAATCTAGCTCAATCGGGAAAATGCAGCAAAACTTTGTAAAAAAAATAATTTGAAAAGAAAACGGTCCAGAATAGGGGCGCGGTAACCTTTGATCATGACTCATCTGCTATACGATCATATTTATAATTTATAATTAAATAAACTATGGTTAATAATGCGTTGCAACTATTACTACACTAAAAATTACGTTACCGCGTATTATCCACCTATTAAAAGGTTGCCAATTGAATATTACGCAACTTCTACCAGGTGATTTCTGCCCTTTCTGGTAGTTTATTATGGGCACATAATATTTGATGAAATGCCAAGTATAAGTACAAATATCAGGTGAAAAAGCCCCTGACTGAAAACACCTGCTGATTAACGAATGCATGAGATTTTTCAAACAAGGAAATTGGAAAAAAGAGCGCATATAATCGAGAGCAAGGAAAAAAAGTTTCGATTATATTTGATTAAAGCAATGAGTGAGTTCTCTAATAATTTGCCATATTGTACAGTAACCCACTGGGATCCCTTTAAAGAAAGTACCTGCGTTTTTCTTGTAAAAACTGCTGATGAAGGGAAGACATCGCTCTCTATCAGACTGCGGCTTCTTTCTGTGGACTAACGATGTGCGAGCCGAATTTAAACAAACGTCTGCTTGGCCTTTTTATAAAGATGAGAATTCCCATAAACGAGGACAATATTCCCAGAGGAAATCGCTTCGGGCCGTGGTAAGGAGGATAAATGTCTACGCTATTGTCTACGCCATGATCTACGACTGTTTGCGCTGATGTTTGGGACTCATTCAATTTGTTTGGGATATTTTCAAAATTACGGGTTTTGAAAAGAATCCAGAGGGCAATTGTGGAAATCCTGGGGGGTCTAAAAGGAGCCAGGATTTGAAGGACCGTCGACTACCAGGAGTCACGCAGCAACAAAAGCAATATTATCAGGGGTTATTATCCCTAAAAACCTGATTTTTACAGGAATTGAGACAAATAAGAAGATCATTTAAAGGAGCGGATGACGCCCTCACTGGATTTAAGATAAGGTCAAAGAAAATCCAAACGGAGTAAATATAGCCGGCCGGCTGCGATGACATTACGGTACAGGTGCCCTGTTTCGTCATCTTTTCATTTAAATTCCACCCCCTTTTTTCTCAACATTTTGCAAAACTTGTATGAAAAACAATAGGTCACGAATATTAATTCTTGGATTGTTTTGATCGCGACAGGGAACAGACCATTATCACACGGGAGAATAAACACAGACAGTGGCGCGGGATTTACATTTAAATGAAGATGAACTTTCAACTGTCCGTACAGTTGATTTTTAAAGCTTTTGGGACAAAGAAGAATGCAGAATGTAGACACAGACACTGGCATAGGGAACACTTTTCCATAGACAATTGGCCAAATATGATGAACAGTTTTCAACAATCCGTTCTCGCACGTTTTTCTTGTTCTACGATTATCGGCTAGTAAAACTGTTAAGCTCCTTTAAGATGAAAAAAATTTCATACAGGTCCAATGCGGGGAATAGTCGCTGCGGGACCTTTTTTAAAATCAGTCAAATTTAACTAAAATTTCCATTGGGAAATGCCGAATTCTAACCTTTTTTTTGGGTTTATACAAAAATTGGAAATCTCCTATAAACCAACTGGGGTCCCGTCACAATCAGGTAATTTTCCATAGCATTCCCTATATATTTTTCCTGGCTCAAATCCAGCTACGATTCCCAAAATTCCTCGCCCCAAATATGGCTGCCTAATTGTGTTTCCCCACATTGTATTAGGTCCTCTATTATTCGCTCAAAACACTTTAAATTTGTTCTCTAAACCACGAACAATATGTCGAAATATAGCGGGACAACAAATTTATCATCTAAACCCCGAAAAATCCCAAAATTTACATGGAATGACCTCTCTCTGATCCCACTTTTATCCAATGAACTCTCTCTGTTATTGTATCAACAACCAGATTGTCTGTCGAAATTTTAGGCTAATTTAAAAGGACAAACTCACTGAGCCATCGGCTGTGGAGCTATGATGTTGGAAGCCATCTTGGTCACCACGTCTTCTATTTGTCAACAGCAAGCGAGAACGACGTATCCTTCTGCAATTAACGACATTTGAATCGGTTTTACTTCCGTAAAAAGGGGAAAAATGAAGAGACGATAAATAGAATTCATTATGTTTGTTGATGATTAGGCCATGACGTCAAAAAAAGAGTAGCCGACTATTAGCCTCTGATAGAGAGAGTAGACGCGCATAAATTTAGGATAATCTCATTGGCGGTAAGCGGAATTATTGTGTCGAAAATGGTAATGAGGGGGGTCGATCGCCGCACACCATAAAGCAAAAGGGAGAACAGTAAAGAAGAGGATAAGCTGATTATGGAAATTGTAAGACTCCGGGGGTTCCGATACGTGAGGAGGGAAATAAACATGTTTTTGGCTGCTGGGACCAAAGAAAGGGTGACGACGTGCGTTGGCAGAAAATGCACGACGGTCGTATATACAGGAGTACAATTTCAGAAAAGGGGAATGCACACAGGTGGAAAAAAGAGAGAACGAGAATAGTTGACCCAATTGAACTTGAGAAATTTCAGCCGTCAACCCCTGTGTGTTTTATTCTGTGATCGGGCCAGAGACCAGCGGAGCAGATTGACTGCAATTAATATAGAAAAAAAAGCCGCAAAAAATTGTCCCTGAGATTTTTACCACTATTTGTAAATCAGTTAGGTGCCTAGAAACTGTATCCAAGATGTTTCAGAGATAATTCCTGTTTGGGTAAAATGCACAACTACGGCAGGGACAGAAATGCCGTGCAGGCTATCCCACGATATTATGAGCTCCCTGTATAGTAAAATGTTGCCAGGAAAAGTTACCAGTCTGCAGACTGTACATTGAAAATAGAATTCACAGAAACACAGGAAGTTCGTGTGACATTTCCCATAGAATTTATTGCTAGTAATGTATCAGAATTTGGGTGCAAGTTTAAAAAATCATTGCAAGTTGCACAGAGGCAAATTCTAAAAATTTAAAATATTTTTTAAAGGAAGAATTGGGGAAGAGGCAACCAGGCTAAGTTACCCTTTTAAAGAGCTCTGGTTGTTTATAAAATTTGGGTAAAAACAGAAACTGGTCCAGGAATTTTGACTTTCAAAAAATGACCTGTTTCCCACTTACAGAGAACTGGCAATGTCGTCATATGGTACTCCCACGCTTGTACGTACACAGGAACAGAATAATACAAAGAAATACTGAGAAATGACAAGACAACGAACAGATACACAGCTATCTCTATTTCTACAGTAATATTATTTTTCATTTTATAGAGTACTTGGGGGAAGTGACCGGATTTAAAGGGACCGGAAAGACATGGTTCAAATATTGTAAAGTGCTCCTCAAGGGCTGTTTTCCTTGTCTCTGACTATATACACCCGACATATATTATCTATTGGAGCAGCGGTCTTACAAAAGACTATCTGATCCGTGGATTAGCCACGCAAAAGATTCGAATAGTCGCGGGATAAGCCTGATTTGGAGCCTGTCTTAAGAAGATTGAGCTGATATTCGTCAGACGACTGCAAACGGTCTCTGATATTACACTTTGTAGCGATTTATGATCTAGAAAGACTACCGTAATCTGGAGAGAGAGAGGATCAGAATTTCTGAGTCAGTTCTCTAAGAAAAGAGGAGAATTTCTACATGTTCACGAGTGAAAATGAATGGACATTTTTGGAAAAGATTTTATGGGTTGATGATTCTTTTAAAAGAAATTCTTCTTTAAAGTGAATAAATAAATTAATAGAGCTTCATTAGAGATGAATTGAAGATCATAATCATGCGATATGAAGTACGAAGCAGTCGGTGAAAAAAAGGATAGACGAGTTCAGAAAATGATACTGAAACAAATGATGGCAACATGTCAACAAGCTCGAAAAAATCAGGCAAATTTTTGAAATTTTTCGTGGAAAAAGCTGGATGTATTGGCAAAAAAATTAAGATTGCAGCAAAGTTTCTGCTGATTATTTTGAGCTACGGCATTTAATTGCACGTTATCTCCAGACGTAAATTCATCTCCAGTACAAAATCTCTAATAATCTCAACGACGGAGAACTACAGGCTTCCTGCTTAGTTCCGTCGACCTCATTCGTAAGACTTCAGTTCAATTCAGGAAAACATAATTTTAGACGGCTAAAAGACCTGAAGGTCTTCCTCAGAAATCCTCTCAATGACGACGGTCTTTGGCTCGACGGAAAGAGGATTTCGAATGACGGAGATTTGGAGGAGGAATCAGCCTAGGAAACGAACAATTTTCGGATTTATGTGGCTTTTTTTGGATATTTGAAGGGGATCCGGTGACGAGGAATTTCGTATTCTATAATCGAATTTCACTTTTCTTCGATCTACCTCGCGTAAAAATTCATATAATTTTGTGTTATAATAATATTCCGCCTATTATATTTCGGCGTAAAAATTAACTGCATTTTGAATAAAAATTAGGCACCAGCGAAACATTTTACAAATTAATTCTGGAGATACTGATTTGCCCCTCTAAATAAGCTATAATTTCTACCGATGAGCAGGAGGAAAGATCAATGGTTGAAAATTTAGCAAGATGAATTGAGACTAAATTGCGGGTGAATAGTATTCAGTTCAGATACGAAGAATTATGAAAGAGGAACAGAAGTGGAATGCCGCATCTTCATCAAGCGCTTTTGTGGCTTCTTCCAGCCGTCGGCTCAATTTTATACTGAGAAGATTCATAAGAGGAAGGTCAATGGGAAGCCTTACAGTAATTTGGAGGATCAGAAATTGTATTTTCGTTTATTCAAAATGACTTGATTGTTTCTAAATGAAAAAAAGAGACGCTACCAGGAAAGAATGTGATTATTTCTTCATTTCTTACTCAGAAAACCCAGCAGCTCCACAAAAGATTACTGCAATCTTTAAATCAGTGAAACCGGTGGAAAGTTGCTCTATAATGGTCACGGGGATACTAGAAAAGGGGAAAAAAAGAAAGGGAATTTGATAAACGGGTATCTCAAAAATCGGGAAATTTACTGTGAACACTCTTTTCGTAGTTCCTTCTAAAATAATCCGCCAAAATGTTGGAATTCGAAATTTTTTTCAACTTTGAACCATTCTCTCCCCCACCATCCGATTACATAGATCCCCTGCTGACGATCCCATCTCAACAATCCTAATATAAAGTAGGAAAGAGCGATTATGACACATACTACAGATAACAGTCACTATACTGGAGATTTGAAGGAATAAGGCGGTCACGGTGATGGAAGACGCCGAGAAAACAAGCTAGTCACCAAAAAAATTGATATACACATGGAAAATGAGGGAAGAAATAATATTGAAACTATTATCAGTGGAAAAAGTTGGAGAGATTCCATTTTTTTATATCATAACAGTTCGGGAAGTTTTTCAGGGCCTAGCGGAAGGAAAATTGTACCAAGAGTGTAGCTATTAGTTCACTGGATGTCACTGGTTTGATTTCCGCGCTTGTTCAAAGGATTTTTTCCAGTATTTTCCCGATTTTCGTTAAAAAATAGCGCAAAGCCAATGGAAACAAAAAATTACGAAGTCTTCCCGTTGCTTTTGGTATAAAAGAAGAGGAGAGAAAAGGAATTTGTTTTGGAAAGTGGCTATGAATCAGATGTAAACGGGCACATTTGTACGACTGTGCGTATGCCGAATACGAAAATGACTAGTCACATTTGGAATGACAATAGGTGTGAAATGTCGAATACAATGATTTTGTAAACGAGGGGCTGGCTGAATTGCTGACTGAATATGGCAACAGGTGCTATATAGAATAGATTGAGAAATGTTATTAAGAAGGAAGTGTGATCTTTAGGATTAGACAGAGAACACGCAACGGGAGATGAGAGAGAGACTCTATCCGGTCAATTACTTACCCTCGGATCAGAAGAGCTTGAGTCCCGGAAATGGGTCGTTTATCGCCTTCTTAATGACTAGACTAGAGCTTCTTTAAACTACGTCAAATCTTAAATTGGATTTATTTATACGAGAAAATATGACGATGATATGGGTAAAATATTCAGAAAACTGGTAGAAATACAAAAAAGACGTTGGCTGCCTTCGCACAGGCGTCAAACTGCGGTAAGAGGCGGCGCTTACCTTTCTCCTGTGCCTTTCTATTGCTGTACTTTTGAAAGACTAATGGATTTCTTTAAATAAAATATTGAAAGGTTTATAGTATCAACTTTTGGCGGTAAAAACAGGTCCGTTTCCAAAAAATTCGATGTCCCGCAATGGAAATTTCAAAGAATTTCGGGGTTACCCAAGAAATTCGTAAATTACCCGAATTCAGGGAAGATATACCCGAAAACGTACACTCAGAGACCTGCGATCTGCTTCATTTAAAAAAAATCTACAGTAATTTTAGCCATGACCTTTCCAACTTGTGCAAAGCGGATTTTTTTCCATTTTCTAATCAAAATCTCGTACAAATATGATTACTTCTATTAAACACCTGTGCTCGACAATCATTTTGCGTAGTAGATCTAATAAATGCGCTTATTTGAACCAATTATTATATTTACTCTCAAGCCAGGTGGAGGAAACTTGCTAAGTGATCTTTTACCCTATTTTAAAGCGAATTTCCTTCTTAAAAGAACAGAGAAAGGCTGTTTTGAATAAAAGGGAGAAAAAAAATTACTGCTACTGGTGGGAACCAACAACTAACAGCAGCTGAAGAAAAGAAGGGGGACTACACCGGAAGGCAATTATCTCACGATTCAAAGGACCGGAGGGAGAGGAGGGTACACAGGAATAGAACATAAATGAGCATACGTGGAAGAAAAGAGAAAAGGAAACGGGAAGTTGAGGGGGGAGGGGAAGAATGACTGCTACGTCAAAAATTGGAGAGGAAGGGAGAGGAAGAAGTGATTGGGATCAGAGGAGGATTTGGGAATAGAGATCAGGTGGAAACCTTATTCAGGGACAAGATTAGATTCTCTTTAAAGAAGACTTTAATGTCGGAATGGAGCAAAAAGAGTAATTTACACGATGGCATCAATTTCTAGTGGAAAAGTGAGTTTTTTAAACGAAAAAACATTTTTACCAGTTGATCAGAAGCTGATTTTTGAGGATAATTGGGCCATTTTTTAGCAGAAAAGCTCAACTTTGGTTCAGAAGTCTCCTAGATACAATAAAATCACAGAAGAAGCAACAAACCAGGAAAATTGGAAGAAAAATGCGCGTCAAAGGAAGGAAGATGGCCTTTTTTACGGGATCAGCCAGTGGTACTGTTAGCTGCTGGTTGCGGCCTCCCATAAAATGCCAATTAGATTAGTTCAAAAATACGTGATTCCAATATATCCATCACAGATTAAAATTTTCTTTAATCCAAAGAACAGATAGCCTGCTTGTGGCAATGTTCCCTATCGAATCTCTGTTTTCTGTCCTCCCTCTCCTACATCATAATCCCGTTATCCGATGTCCCTTTGCCCTTTTGCTCAACTAATCCGTCTCTATTCATGTACGAACTTTTCGTTGAACATCTCTAAAAAAATTGAACTCTAATTGACGCACTTCTGTCTAGAATATTAAAATATTTTGAGCGAATGGTGAATAGGCTCGTTTACTATTGAAATAGATGACGAGCAGGTGATTTGAATTCACCTGCTTGTGAGCAGCTGATTAAAATGGTATCGCGTGATTTGTGGGAAGACTATTTTAGGTATTGGAGGTTAATAAATGAGTAACTATGCGATTTATGGCCAAGGGAAAAAGGTAAACAGATCGGGATTGTAGATATTTTGAAATCTTACAAAAATTTCCTGATTACTGTAGGTTTCAAGGAACAAAAGGCCGAGGAGAAAGGTTAAAACACGGGGTATTTGTCTGGAGGATTAAAAAAGAGGAAGCAAACCTCACGTCTCTCTCGATGTGTCATTGGTTTTTAAAGCCCATTAAAATGGAAATAGATCACATTCAATCCCCGACTGTAATCGCCTTTTCCGTTACCCGGAGGAGGATTTGCACTGCTAAAACGAGAGGGATTGCCTGTTTTTAGCGGCATTTAAACACATCACATTTTCGAGAATTGAAAACCTCTTCTTCCTCTATTTCATATACCGTATTTTTGAGTGTTCTTTTCTCTACCCGCGCACATTAGAACATAGTTCAAAGACGCATTCGTTTTCTTTAAAAATACAGACGGAAACTTTTGCATGGGAGGTCAAGCGCTGCGGCCATTGTCCATACAGTTTTCTCTTTAAAGAAACTCTCAGACACACTACTTAGACGCGGTTTAATGGAACACTTGATTTGTTGCACCGTTCCCGATTGCACTTTTGGTCCAGATGTTCCGTACCCAGCGGATGTTACGTAGTTGGTAAAAGAAATTTCACCCGTTCGAGTTGGGGTCTGACCAAAGAAACACTCAATCTTTTCCTACAGTAATCTTTGCAGAAGTCTCCTTTATAGATGTCTGTTTATATCCGTTACAGTAATCCCTTTACAGAGATAGAATAACTTCCAGAAATCACAAAGCTATGTGGAAAATATGTGGAAAAGGCACGGAATTAGGCGAAGATATGGACGGTTTTCAATCTCGCGAGAAACTGGTGCTCTGGAACTCTCTTGACACGGTAAAAATGCAAAAATAAAAAAAAGAAAGGCAAGAAAAGCGGGAATAGAACTCCCCAACCGGCAGTTCCAAGTTTCCTTCCGGAAGAGTCTGTTCAGCATGAGATGTGAAGTGTGAAAATTGGACTCCCTCTCTTGTGATTCCAGTTGTCGGCGAATTATTTAACCATAAACATTTTGAGCTTTGAAAAGAGGGGGGCTCCACTAGACCACCCTAATCAGTTATTCTCAATTCTGTGTAGGGCTTGGGAATACTAATCAGCCGGAACGGATGGTGGACTTTTCCACGCATATTACACTTCCGCTATAAATGAGCTAATTAATTATTAAACAGGAGGATAATTTTAACCTGAACTTTTGTGATCAGGGAAAATGACGCCGACTTTCTGTTGGCCATTTTCGATTCATTCAGGTCCGAACAATATAATAAGAATCATTGGTATGCCATTGTCATACAGCGCTCATCAGACACAGCCAAATTCAATTGCTTTTTTTGGCAATTAGAACGGGAAATTGAATAGGAAATTAGAAAAAAAAACGAGGGAATGCAACACGTGGTTTGGCTGGTTATTCATCCACAGGAGAGAAACAATACGATTGAATAGATAGAATGATTCACAAAAGAGAACAAAGAAGACAAGAACCTTTGATATCGAATGAGCAATCAGAGTCAGTTCTAAAAGAAGAAAAGTCACGGATGAATGGAAATCAAAAGACATTTTTCGATGTCTGCACCTTTTTAGAATTAATTGAATTATGGCTGAATTGGTGGAATGAAGGGAAAATTAGAAATCAACGATGAGAAAGCACAGAAGAGATGGGGGAAGGTGGATGATCAGGGAGAATACAAGGAGGAGGACAAAAAAGAAGGGGATTGGTCAATTAGGGCAAGGAAGGCGCTTTCCGCAAAATTTTATGCATCAAACTTGTAAGCCTAGTACAGCAGGCGGACTGTATCTGTTTAGAAATCGGAGAATTTGATAAAAAAAACTTCTCGTTTTGTGTAGAATTCGTACCTGCGACATTTGTGTGGCATTACCGAGAGGTAACTAGACGACGGACATGCGCATTTCGTGGATGGTCCTGGTATGACCAGGCAGATGTCTGTCAACAGGTCGAAAACTTCTATATGCGAGGGCGGGCATCACTATCGTGAGTCAAGGACCCCTTTAAAAAATGTCCTGTACGGTCGGAATAATTAAAAACAACTAAAAACTACTTCCCAGCTGTGCCGGTGATAAAAACACCCGTGGTACATTGTCTTAACCGATAAATAATATGTCATGCAGTTCTTAATGAATCGAGAATGACGAAGGAAATAAAGGAGATACCCAGGGGAGGGCAAAACATTCCTTCTTCCCTCTCTCCCTTTTTGGGTCCAAAATATAGCTCCTAATGAGCCCCATCGGCTCTTAATTTGTGTTTACATGCAATCTAAGCAGGAAGCGGAATTGGGCTGCCTTTTTTAATCAGGAAATATTTATAAGGACAGCTAGGAAAGTGGCAGGTCTTGAGCTATAAATCCTGGGACGTTCCTTTTAAAAAAATCGCCTGATTAATTTTTAATGGATGGCAGTAAAATTCTGACGGCAATTTGAATGAGCGCCTGGTCAGCTGGTGGAAATGTCCCTTTCTCATGAATTCTTTACTGTTTCATTAGAATCGGGCTGTTAATTTTTCATTGTCTCATTTAAATCAACCGCGACAGATGTTAATCTTTTTCTGAAGCAAAACGTAAAATAAGATCTTTTGAAGTATGATTAATATCTGCTGGAAAATGCGGGAAAATGTTGTGCTCCGTGCAAAAGAATGGGAAAGGCCGCCCCTGGAAAGAGACATGTATCACATGGGGTCATTGGGGAAATTCCCAGAAGATTCGGAATTTACCCAGTCGAAATTATGGTAATTATGAGGAATCAAAGAAAATCTCAAGGTTTGTCGTGGCATTACAAGAATTTCAGTCAGAAGGCAGGATCAAACGGCGAACAGGGAACTTCACCATCACCAAGTTCACCATCGCCCTGAAACCTCCTCCAAAATCGTTTTTTTCTATTTTTTTTTCTACCGTAGGCATGATTAGGCTTAGTTGTGTCTATTTCAACCGTTTAAATCAAATTGGCAAGTCAACCCGGCGAGCTACAGGGCGACGAAATTCAGGCTCATTTGGTGAAGTTTCCCACACTTGCGCCCCAAAAACCTTTCTAAAAAATTTTTCTCTCATTTCTTTTCTGTCAAAAAGTGGGCTTAGGCTTAGTAGAGTTTATTTTACTATTCCCGAAAGTTTTACGGCTTGAAAGCTGACGTACACGCCGCAGCACGCAAAAATAGTGTTTGGTGAAGTTCCCTATTGGCCGATCAAACTGCAAACTCATGACATTTCTCATGCTGATTTTGGCCAAAAATCCTGGTTCAATAAGTTCCTGGAAACGTTAAAGGAGAATATTCCAGAAATGAAGAAGACCGCGATCAAAAAGAATTTCGACTTTTTCTCCGCATTTCTTCACTAAATCAGGGTGCGATTAATTTTTCCCCTTATAATTCTTTCCCGCATTCTTGCTACAAATTTTTACCCACCAGGTGCAGATAATTTTATCCAATTTCTTCGTAATCTGTGAACGATTAGTACAAAAAATAGGAGAACCCGGAAATTAAAAGGGAATTTTCCCAGAAAATTAAAATCCCATCGAAAAAATTAGTCTTGATCAGTGAAAACAAGCCACTACCATTTGCGTTGAATGATGTCTGTTGTTTTAATAAAACATCTGCTCAATCTCATTTGCAATTCCTCGATAGGAATTACTAGGTGGTTACGTGTTTTAGCGCCGGGCTACTTCCCTATTCAGCAAGGGGAAAAGATATTTTATTCAAGAAACATATCTATTATTTGTTGTGGCTGTTATATAGATGAAATGAGAAATAGACGAGACGGCTGAAGCGGTATTCTGGTAAGGGAACTGTACAGCAGACGCACATGCGCGTACAGGACTGAGAAAATCAGCGAATTTTTGCCCTTATTTCTGTTACCAGCCTCGAAAAGTTACAGTAATATATTTCGGGGAATTAAGATGCAAGGAAGAGAAAATAAAACTAAGAAGGAGACCTGAAGTACTAATGTCCCCTTCGGTTTTTGATCCTTTACCCCCATACATTTCCTCTTCCCTTGCTCATGCCAAGAATGTCAAATTAGGCCCTGTCTCCGTGCTCTGAACACATTTTATTTCCGTTTTCTACTCTCCATTGAAGTTGACCGGAAATTCAAGCGGCGCTATTTAATCCGGTTCGAAGTTGTCTGTCCTTAGGTTCAAAGAATATTCACACACACATAACTAGTAGCCATGACATGGGTATATGATGTGCGTGACGGATACCAATGAAACAAGAAGAGTACATGAGGGCGGGATTCATATTAAAAACAGAAAGAAAGTGGCGAGTTTTTGAGCAATGAAGAATTTCAAAATCAATACCTGCGACCTATCCAAAATCCAGTTTACAATCCCCGTAAACTGGTAAAATGTGTCTGGAAGAATAAGTTAATATAGGTACTGTAACCGCAAATAAAAATGCAGTTTCCAGCCGTTTTCCGCTTTAAGATGCTCTCATTCGAAGAGCGACTCTAATTTCAGCTATCTTGCATTACTATAGGCATTTGGTACTGATTCCGAAACGTACTCTAACCATTTTAGCCCCAATCTTAAAAATAACCCATCTCCAGCACTCGTCAGTATCACAAACCATTAAAAGTACCCTTACCCTAAAGGGAAATAGAAAAGTCTCCGGAGGAAATGAGTCAAAGGAAATAGACAGAAGATTTCAGGAAATGACGGCCATTGTTGTTATTCAAAATTTATTTGATTTCTTGCCTTTTTGACCCGGGTATATTGAATTCTTGTTTACGCTTTCATTCTGGCAGGTTAATTTAATTTTTACGAAGAAATTATGACACCTGCGGTAAAGGCACAATTAGATCAGAATATTTAAAGGAGAGAAATGTGGAGGAGAATAGGATTATTGCGTGAAATCCAGCTAGATATCAAAATATAATTTGACCAGGTTTCTTCAAAGGGAAAAGTGGCTGATCGGTGGGAGATTTTTATGAAAATACTTTACAAAATTTATTTGATTTCTTGCCTTTTTGACCCGGGTATATTGAATTCTTGTTTACGCTTTCATTCTGGCAGGTTAATTTAATTTTTACGAAGAAATTATGACACCTGCGGTAAAGGCACAATTAGATCAGAATATTTAAGGGAGAAAAATGTGGAGGAGAATAGGATTATTGCGGGAAATCCAGCTAGATGTCAAAATATAATTTGACCAGGTTTCTTCAAAGGGAAAAGTGGCTGATCGGTGGGAGATTTTTATGAAAATATATAAAATAATCATTAAAATTAGGTACCCTCTGTCCCGTAGATGAATAGTGGAAACAAACACACGTCGGGCCCTCTGACCCAAGAGGCAGCTAAAGAAATTCACCCCACCATTAATAGTTTATGACCCCCGTATGAATAATTTGTAGTTGTGTTGCATTACTGGCCGACTGGTGACTACATCCGACTCTTTCTGGAGAGAAAGAAAAACACTTTTGGTTGGTGGATGGACAAGGGGAAATAATAGAAGCCGGTGAGTAGAATGACACCTAATTTTTGATAAGGAAGAGAAGATGAATCTATTTAGGGCAGCAGGGCGTGTCAGTTGGCCCTCAAATTATTTCGGGGAATAGGAATAGAACAAAATGTGATACCCAGCTTCGGATGTCAAAAAGTCAGGATATCGGGAAGTTTTATGGAGATTCACAACTGATTTTGTCATCAAAATTTGGTAATTTGAAATACCCTGGGTAAAACCACTCAAAACTAACCGGTAATCCTTTCCCCATTTTTTAGACACACAATCTTTGAAAATTCTATCCTTTCTTTGAAAGAAAAATCCGTATTCATGTATTCACAGTAGCCAAGGAACCATTGTGATTGCTAATAGCGCCTAGAAATATGCAGAACTCTGGTAGGGTTCGACAACATGGTCTCCGCCTAATGCAAAACTTTTTATAAGTCCCGAAGAAAGTGACAGTATTTATAAACCTGTGTAATACGAAAATTATTCTTCCCACCGTTCAAATGATTCCTTTCCATTGGGCCCTCCCCGTATCCTGTCACATATAATTGAAAAAGAAATAATAAAAAAAATTCTATAAAACTTTATTTGGTAAAAACTGATATATTTACTCAAAAATTGAGACTACTTGGGGTGCAGAAGAAATCGGCTGGGACTGTCTCAGGCCACCGTCTCATTCTCTTCTTCTTCATCCGGTTCCACCGCCGTCTCCATCCGATACAGTTCGGGGTTGGACTTGTATTCTTTGATGTCAGACCACCAATAATTGGCAAAAAAACTTGGGAGCAAAATGTTCCTTCGAAATAGAGAAAAGAGCAACAAGACGTCCGCGGTAATTTTGTGTTTCCAACCTAATTTTGCTGTCCTTTCCAGATTTATTCGACGAGACCATGCCAAATCTTACAGTCAAGTTATCCATGCCGGATTTCTCACCTTGATCTCAACAGAGATTCTCTCAAAGAAAAATGCTTTACATAGGCAAGACGGGATACGGGCGATGACGGCTCGAAGACCTTCCATCTTGACAAGAACTGGCATCAGCTGACGGTCATTCTCCTTCAGGTTAAACGTGTAGACGGCCTTGTTGGGAGATGTTTCATATCGACGAGTTGTTGCCATTCCCTGCTCTGATTTCTCGTCGACAACTCGACATGAATATTACTGTAAATGGATATTGGATATTTTTCTGTAGAAGCTTCCTGCTTCGCTTTCAGCCATTCTGCCAAATTTCACCTGACTAGCTGGTCGTCATTATGGGCAGAACCAAGGGAGCAATCAAAGATGAGGTCGGCTATCTTTTTTACCATTTCTACACCTGCTACCCAATTTTACAATAATTTTTTCTATTTATTTGTAATTTTTAGACATCGGAAGACAGCGATTCAGAAGGCAAGGGCACCAGCACTGGCACAAAAACGGGAACAACCGTCTCGACTGCTGTCTCTGGCACGGGAAGCAAGGGTAGTCCGGAATCCAAAATGTATGATCCTAAGAGGAAAAAGACGACAGAAGAGCCGAAGAAACGAAAGAAAACGGCAACGGACAAAAACAAAGAAACCACAAAAGAAACTACAAAAGAAGTCAAGGAGACCGCCAAAGAGGAAAAAGAAGAGAAAGTCGAAGAGGAAGAAAAGCCAACATTGGATAAATTGGCTACAATCACAAGACTCTGGGATAAGCAAAAGTATGGTTTGCTGCCGTTTTTGATGGCTCCGGTTGGTAGACTGAGTCAAGACGAGGGGAAAGTTGACGTCGACGCGGGATTCACAGTTAGAATTCTCGTGTTATTAGGTCATGTCGACGAAATTTGTACGCAAAACTTATTGATGACTTGACTTTTCGACCCGATGCCGCTTTCCATGTCGAGTCGAGTATATGCGCAATTCCTTGCGATGAAAGTCGGTTAAAACCGCGAAAGACTCCTTAGATATCAAAGAAATATTGACCAACCGGCGGACTATCAGAAATTTCCAATATTTTTCTAAATAAACCAACTTATTTCAGGAAGGACAAAATACAAGCTGCCAAAGAGGAGGAGAAAAAATATCTGAAGCTTCGAGCCGCGCAAGTTCTCGACCAATACAAGCCAAAATCCAAGGCAGCTCAACTTCGCGGTTCCGATGATGTCAGTCGCCGTTATTTTTATCTAAACAAATTGACATTTTAGAAATTCCCGGTGAATTATGCCAAGCAAATGGAAAAGCTGAAATTAATGGACAATTTTGGAGCCGTCAAGGCCATGTATCTGGCCATGCGACCGAATGGCAAGTACGCCGTGTGGGAAGGCAAGGAACATGACGATATGCGCAAGAATCAGAAGATTGTCCCATTGAAGGAGCAACTGCGCCGATCCCGTGAAAGAGGAATGCCCGTCGGCGAAAAGGCAGAAAAACCGAAAGAAGTAGAAAAGAAGGCAAAGAAAACGGCGGCAGCTCCAGCGGCAACCAAACCAGGCAGCCAATACATGACAGCCTTTGAACTGGCCAATTTGCCTGTATTACCCTGCATCGGGGTAAATGACCCGCTACCAGACAGGGCGGAATCTCCACCTAAAGAAGATTGTGCTCTGGATGCAAATGGATATCCGTGGTGGATGGCTGAGGCGGACAACGTGTCGACGGATACGCTATCCGAAATTGAGAAGGACGTTGTCAATTTGAGCAATATGAATCAGCATGGAAAATATGCAATTATGTTGGAGAATGAAAAATCAATGATATTTCGAAATGAGCCGACTACATTCTACCATTATACGGGAACCAAGGAAAAAATGGCCGAAATGGATGGCTACTTTAAAATGAATCGTTTCCATGAGAAAATTGAAGACGAAGAGAAGCGTGGACCCGTCTTCTACAATACAATTGTTGCTGTGGCGGCTGGCTACGACGGGTACGTGGTATTTTTTTCGTACTACTTATTTTTTTCCAGAGAAAAGATCGTTCCACAATATGGAGATGAGGCAAAGAAAAGACCAATGGCCAAATTTGACAACGAGATGACCGTCTTCAAGTACAAGCCAGGAGTCGCCAATATCCGTGGACACGAGGAGGAGATGAAGAAGAGCGCCATCAAAAAACCATTCGTCGAGATTCAAAAACCAGCAGAAGAGAAGTAAAACGACACAAAAATATCAATTTAATAAATGTGTATGCATTCTATTCTTTTTTTTTCTTTTTCTTTTATTGCATCTCTTCTGTTATGATATCCAGTTTGTTCGTCTCTGTTTTCTGGTTATTTTTGGTATACATTTACCCAAGAAAACCTACTTTTTCACATCCAAAAGCCATCGACCATTGACTTCTTGATCGCTATGTCCTCTAGTTGCTGATCATTTCACCGAAAATTCTCGGGTAAATATTCCTACGTAATTCTACGGCCTATTCATTCCTCTTCCTTATTTTGATATTCACCACGTCCATCGGCATCTTCCTGAGAAAATGTGATCAAAAGAAGCTAATGAATAAGTTCACTTCCGCGAGTTGTAGTCCCCACGCAATTTGGAATACTTTTGAATTTCTACAAAGATCTTTGGGAAAGATTCTCCCTTGAGTGCCAGTGTTTACGTCAATTTAGAGGTGATGGTTGTAGAAGGGCGTTGCAGTCTCCTGGGAAGATATATCTGTGGTCTCATCATTGGTCTTATCTAGGACAAAGGGAAGACAACAGGTGCTCCCAGGGTACAATGGAGTGGATTTTTCTTGATTCCCAAATGTGTAGGAGGGGAAACTGCACCCAAATGAGCTCTCCCCATACACTGAAAAAGGCCAACACTGAACTTCACCCATTTCGTTCACCCTTTTCCTTCACCCTTCACCCTTAATTGGGTGAAGTTCATCATTAGCTTTTGGGTGAAGTTAGGGTCAAAATTTTGGGTGAAGTTTCTAATACTAAACTTCACCCTTCTTATTTTTATGTATTTTCCTAGGGTAACAGACTCTGCTGAGTATGACTATGAATATTAGAATTCATAAGATCCACTACTAAGAAAGATATTCAATTTTTTCAACAATAAATACTGAACTTCACCCTTCTAAAAAGTTCACCCTTCTAGAAAATAGCTTTTTTTCACGAGTCGCGAATGGTTTTGATTTTATAATTTCTGCAGTATTAGTATTTTTTACAAATTTTAGTATCTTCTAACTCAGAATTTGATGAGGAGTAAGATGATATAAGTTACATTTCACAAAACGGGTTGCTAGCAAAATTATAATAATTCTATGCACAATTACAGTTGAAAATTTTTATTTTCCTATGTATATTCAAGCTCTTGAATATCATACTCGATATTCATTCGTTATATATTCATTATAATTTTATCAGTCGCTCTTTGATATATTTTATACATATTTCTAGGTGAAAAAATAACGAGAAACTCGATAATTTATATTAGAATCCGTAATATACACTATGAAAAAAAGATATTCGTTTTTTTCATAAATAAATGCTAAACTTCACCCTTCTAATATAGTTCACCCTTCTATTCAACATCAATTTTGAAGACTCGTGAATCATTTTGCTTCCATAATTTTTATAGTATTATCATGTTTTATTAATTTTATTATTTTCTGACTTGGAATTTGACAAGGAATACAATGATGTATGTTATATTTCATAAAACGAAATGCTAACGAAGTTGTATGCAATTTTATGCTCAGAATAGTGGTTACATTTGAAATTTTTGTTTTTGAGATATATTTTCAAGCTTCTCCCTATTATATCTCGCACTCATTTATTTTTTGTAACTCATTATACATTTCTGGTATCGTTTATAATATTCGTGGTCCTAGGTCAAAATTTTGTGCTAAACACGATAAATTAGGTTACAGAGCATGATGTGATTGATATATAGGTGAAAACAGCACTTTTTTGATTCAGTTCTTATCTCATGCATTCCCTTAGCAAAAATTTTCTGTTTTACTTACTATAATCTTTTTCTACGGAATTGGAAATGCACAATGCTACAGAGAAAATAAATGTGTGTAAGGGTGAAAAGCTTGAAGATATATAGGGGAGGCAAAAATTTTCAATCGTAACTAGGCATGTAATGCATAAAATTATTATAACTTTGCTAGTAGCTCGTTTTATAAGATATAAGTTATATTATTGCATTCGTCGTAAATTTCTGAGTTAGACAATACTAAAATGTGTAAAAAATAATAATACTGTAAAAATTATGGAGGCCAAACAATTTATAAGCTTTGAAAATGGTTATTGAATAGAAGGGTGAACTTTTTTAGAAGGGTGAAGTTCATCATTTATTTTCGAAAAAAATTGAATAACTTTGTTCAAACTATATTTCATGAATTCTGAGATAGATAATCGTATTCCCCATAACTTTTTGACCTAGAAACATATATAAAATATTACAGTAAAACTATGGTAAAATTATAATAAACGAATACTGATTATCAGTAGCCATCCTATATATCCACAAACAAGAATTTTTGTGTGAAACTATGCATTTTGAACATAAAAATTTATATAACTTTCTTAGTATTCCATTTTACGAACTCTAATGTATATATTCGTGATCATCGTGATTTTTTGAGTCAGAAAATGGTAAAATTTATGAAAAATAATAATACTATAAAAATTATAAAAGAAAAATGATTCACAAGCCTAAAAATGGCTATTTTCTAGAAGGGTGAACTTTTTTAGAAGGGTGAAGTAATAAAGGGTGAAGTTTAGTATGGGAAACTTCACCCAAAATTTTGGCCCAAAGTTCACCCAAAAGCTAATGATGAACTTCACCCAATTAAGGGTGAAGGGTGAAGGAAAAGGGTGAACGAAATGGGTGAAGTTCAGTGTTCGCCCTGAAAAATACTCGAAAACTAATGTTACAATAATTTTTCTCGCCTAGTTTTAGCCCATCAAGCCCATTTTTGACCAAGTAGCGTGTAAAACAGGCGAGAAAGTTCGAAAAATCAAATGCTTCCAAGCTTTCGTCTATTACTGTAGGCCCTTTTCCTTCTTCTTTTCCCCAGAAATGAGCGCCCAGGATATTTTACGCAGCGTATCCAGAGGATTTTTCTATGTCTAGTGTGTATTTCCGTCGTAAATCGAAGAAGAACTCCTGCAAACAATTAGAAAAGTCAAGCTTGCTTTCAAGAGCCCTTCTGCCGGAAAATATCAAAGTAAACATCGAAATCCGAAGCTAACAAGCATGTAGGACTAATATTTTTATGTTTTAAACCCCATTTTTGACCTCTAAAAGGGGGGGCACCCCCGGAACAGAACTTTGTACGGTTTAGAACCTGTACGCTTTGGAACCTTTGACGGTTTAGCACTGGACGGATTAGAACTAGGACGGGTTAGAACATACCGAGATCAGAACTTGATCTGGTTAGAACTTGACGGTTTAGAACCAGGACGGTTTAGAACTTTTCGTGGGATAAAAAATGTCTCACTACGTACTTCGACGAAATTCGTCCAAATCATTTGTTTCTTTTCGTTTTTCTTTGTTTTCTTCTATTTTCAACGTTTTTTATGTATTTTTCTTTGCTAGAAAATAATCTACAAGGTTAAAAACATTTATTGGTAGTACAAAGAAAAGTGAAGAAACACAAATATCATTTTCATTGTGAAATGTTGCTTTGATTATAATGCTGGTTGAATTAGCCTTGTTTTTTTCTATTTTGCATACTTGTTGCTGCTCTTTTTACTCGCATTATTATTTTAGGAACGTTAGATAGCTATAACGACAAAAAATTAGCTGTGATAACGTAAATATTAGAATTACCAGCCGTTCTAGCTTTGTCAGGTATCATAATATGCCTGTTTTCACTTTTTGCTTTTGCTTATTGTATTTCTTAACGCTATGCTTATTTTTTTATGTTTGTAATTTAATTTAGTACATCAGCAATGATTATTTCAATGTGAGTTGCACTAATTCGAAAGAAAAAAATGTTCAGATATAATAACAACAGTTAGGAATTCATCATATTACTACTCTGATGATTTTTTAATCTTCTTCTGCTCTATTCCTACTTCTTCTGACTTCAAATGACATGAAATAAGCATTTCTTATTTTTATAAAAAAAATTAGGAGTAATGCTCGCTGGGGGGGAATGCACCAGAAAAAAGTTCTAAACCGTCCTGGTTCTAAACCGTCCAGGTTCTAATGCGTCCAAAGTTCTGATCTCGGTATGTTCTAACCCGTCCTAGTTCTAATCCGTCCAGTGCTAAACCGTCAAAGGTTCGAAAGCGTACAGGTTCTAAACCGTACAAAGTTCTGTTCCGGGGGTGCCCCTAAAAGGGCCAACGTGCAATGTCACACAACACTATTTTTGGGTGCTGCGGCGCGTAGGTCGGCTCTGAAGCTCTAAAACTTTCGAAAATAATAAAATAGGCTCTACTAAGCCTAAGCCCACATTTTGACAGAAAAAGAATGAGAGAAAATTTTTTTAGAGAGCATTTTAGTGAGAAAGTAGGGGAAATGTCACACAAAAACGTCAACTTTCATCGCGGTGTAGCTCACCAGGTGAACTTTTAAAATCAGTTTAAACGCTTGCAATGGGCACTACTAAGCCTAAGCATTCCTATGATAGAAAAAAATCAGAAAAAAATTGGTGTTGAAGGGGTGTATCAGCCATGTGTGACATTTGTGAGTGTGACATTGCACGTTCGCCCTCTAAAAGTCCACTAGTCCAAAGAGGAAAAATTTAATTTTAAATTTTATGCCCCTACGTGCGTGTAAATGTTTTTGGAAATCTGGTGCGGAGGTTTTAAACCTACCTACGTAATTCTCTTCCTTCTTCTTTTCCAAATTCCATCCTTTTTTGGAGATTCTGTGCAGTCCGCGGGTATTGTAAAATTCCACGAAAAATAGTCATCATCTCCCATCAGTAATAATTCCATTGTCCTTTCACATTATCCCTCCGCACCATGTGAGAAGTTATGATAAACGCCTGTGATAAGGGTAATCCTAAAAATCCTTGTTTTTTATCCCTGGGCATCTTTTGTGACGCGCGATACTTATTGTCATCTGATTCAGGAGAGGATCAACTTGATGAATAGTACCCGTAGTTATTGACAATAGAGTGTAGACAAAACTGAACCCAATTTCTAGTTATAAGTTTCCAGCAGACAGGGTGGGTGGACGAATGCACGCGTGCATTCGTCCACCCTCCTGCGGCTTTATGCTAATGCGCGTGCATTCGTCCACCCTCCTGCGGCTTTATGCTAATTTTCGCGTGCATTCGTCCACCCTCCTGCGGATTTATGCCAATTTGCTTCTAAACTGGATAATAAGCCTTTTTTATTGTTTTATTTGGAAATGAATCACTGTTATGTTGTCCGTTGCTCGGATGGGATGATTCAGACACATTTTTTGGTCGTGTATTCAGCCAATGGTAAATTATTTTTATACTAGTCTGTACAGTTTATTATACAGGTAGCCACAACAGCCAGATCGTCGCACTTTATTTGGGTTTTCCTACCACGAGCTTTGCCATGGCTCCCCAGAAGTAGTGCCACAACAGGAAACTGGCTATGTTGAAAGGATTTCAACCATGCTAGCTGAGCTTCCCCCAGAAAAACCGTCCAATGACTGGCGAGATCACATTAGTGTAGAAGAGCTGCTCTCATCGGAAATAGTGTCCGCATCAGCTTCAACAGTGACAGAGGACTATGCTGAGGATGTGGGGTTTGACAGTAGCCCTCCAACAACACAAATTCCAACTCCTGCTCCACGGACATCTGTTGCTACTGCGTCACGGACATCCCCAGCTCCTGTTCCGCGGGCAGTTCCTACCCCTGCTCCACTGACAGCTTCAGCTCATGTTTCCCGGGCAGTTCCTACTCCTGCGTTGCGGACAGATCCATCTCTCGCTCCACAAACGCTTCCTCCACCCGAGGAAAAGAAATACAAAGCGGTTGAGGTAACGTCGCGCAAAGGCGTCCGCGAATCGGCTTTATATCAACTGGAGGATGACCCGGACCACTGCTTACGCTTCTTGTATAAAGGAACTAGTAAAAAGACTGGCATTGCAACATATCACTGCCTTTCGTGTAAGCAGACAAAGACTGATGTAAGGCCAAAAGTCTATGCAATTCATGTAAGCTTTTGTTTAATGGTGAAATTCTAGTTCAGCTACTAAATGGGGAATTTGATCAAGATCCAATGGAAATACCACACGTCTGCGGTAAAGCTCTCCGTTCCTATCACAAAGAAAGAACCAATAGTATGTTTACGAGGAAACTCAAGAGTTGAGAACTTCCGACCAACCTAAACTGCCTTTTGAGGCATACACTGTCATGTTTGCCAAAATTGCGGCAAACACTGAATTTTGTAAGATACTGCTTATAGCATTATTCATATCTTTTTAGCACATGATGACCGTCTAAAAATTGGCGATATTTTGGCACAAAAGGGATACAATAGACATAAAAGTGGACTCTGCAAAGCAAGATTGGATAATCCCGCATGGGCGACAACAATGATCAAAATCGAAGTATGCCCTGACAAACAATTTTTTCAAAATTTTTTTGAAGGAACAATACAAGACAAGTCTAATAGATATAGACGTAGGACCTCCCCATGGGCCACCTGTCTATGTAAAAGACAATTTTGTTCAATATCATGACGAGGATTTGCTAATATGTTACTCTAGTATCATGTTCGCTGAAAAAAATGCAAACAAATCTCGTAAGTTTTAAATATACCAATGCAAAAATTTTTTAGCTTGGAAAGTTATAGTAGCAGACGGTTGCCATGCCATACGCCCGGCGGAGCTCGGTAGAAATGGGCAGTTGTATACTATCCATGGAGTTACCGAAAATGGCACCTCTGCTCCTTTATTACATGCCTTCACCAACAGCAAAACAGCTGCTGCATATGAAGCATTATTTCAAATTGTTAAAGACCAACTGGAACAATTTGGAGTGGACACAGACACGTTGACAATCGTGACGGATTATGAAAAGTCTGAGCTAGTGGCCATTGATAAGGTGATCTGCATAAATTAACAATCGCAAATGCTCCTAGAACAAAGAAAATTGCCAAGGCTGCAGTTTTCATTTCTGCATGGTGTTTAACAGAAGAGCTCGTACATTGGATATATACATAGAGCGGATACCTGTAATTGCTAGATGGATCGATAGACTTCGGGCATTAATGTTTTTCCCCGACGATAAGGCATATCTATTCAGAACTATGTCATCGTGTAAATATTTCAGGATCTTGTACAGAAGTCTGGAGTGCTAAAGATTCCTGTTCCTGAGCGCCATGAAGCCTATGATGATTGTAAGAGTTTTCTACAGTACTTCCAGTCAACATGGATGACCGGAATAAACGCCGGCCGATGGCAAAAATTCCTCCAGCAGACTAACAGGACATTGCTGAAAGCATGCATCGGTTGGAAAAAAATTATCTTTAAATAATAATAATAATCATTTAAAGCACCTTTCGAAGAAAGTTTAAAAGTCCGTACCCACCGCTAGGCGAGACCCTCGACTTTATTCGTTCCTACCAAGCTCGACAGTTCCACGCACTCCGAGTTGTCAGTTCACGGCCTTTTTGCATGATTTTTTTTTAAATTCAGGATGATCCAGAGATCTCGCAACAATTTCTTGACAACAGAGAAATTATTCAACAGCTAATGGAAGAATTCAACGACAGATGGCAAAAAGGCGAAGCCGAACAAAGCGTAATCCTGCAATACCTCGATAATATGGCTGAATACACGACCAAAAAATGTGTCTGAATCATCCCATCCGAGCAACGGACAACATAACAGTGATTCATTTCCAAATAAAACAATAAAAAAGGCTTATTATCCAGTTTAGAAGCAAATTGGCATAAATCCGCAGGAGGGTGGACGAATGCACGCGAAAATTAGCATAAAGCCGCAGGAGGGTGGACGAATGCACGCGCATTAGCATAAAGCCGCAGGAGGGTGGACGAATGCACGCGTGCATTCGTCCACCCACCCTGTCTGCTGGAAACTTATAACTAGAAATTGGGTTCAGTTTTGTCTACACTCTATTGTCAATAACTACGGGTACTATTCATCAAGTTGATCCTCTCCTGAATCAGATGACAATAAGTATCGCGCGTCACAAAAGATGCCCAGGGATAAAAAACAAGGATTTTTAGGATTACCCTTATCACAGGCGTTTATCATAACTTCTCACATGGTGCGGAGGGATAATGTGAAAGGACAATGGAATTATTACTGATGGGAGATGATGACTATTTTTCGTGGAATTTTACAATACCCGCGGACTGCACAGAATCTCCAAAAAAGGATGGAATTTGGAAAAGAAGAAGGAAGAGAATTACGTAGGTAGGTTTAAAACCTCCGCACCAGATTTCCAAAAACATTTACACGCACGTAGGGGCATAAAATTTAAAATTAAATTTTTCCTCTTTGGACTAGTGGACTTTTAGAGGGCGAACGTGCAATGTCACACTCACAAATGTCACACATGGCTGATACACCCCTTCAACACCAATTTTTTTCTGATTTTTTTCTATCATAGGAATGCTTAGGCTTAGTAGTGCCCATTGCAAGCGTTTAAACCGATTTTAAAAGTTCTTATTCAAATTTTAAAAGTTCTTATTCAAATTATTCAACAGCTAATGGAAGAATTCAACGACAGATGGCAAAAAGGCGAAGCCGAACAAAGCGTAATCCTGCAATACCTCGATAATATGGCTGAATACACGACCAAAAAATGTGTCTGAATCATCCCATCCGAGCAACGGACAACATAACAGTGATTCATTTCCAAATAAAACAATAAAAAAGGCTTATTATCCAGTTTAGAAGCAAATTGGCATAAATCCGCAGGAGGGTGGACGAATGCACGCGAAAATTAGCATAAAGCCGCAGGAGGGTGGACGAATGCACGCGCATTAGCATAAAGCCGCAGGAGGGTGGACGAATGCACGCGTGCATTCGTCCTACCACCCCAGCAGACATGATAACCATTCCAGAATAATTGAAATTACCTCATAAAATACCCGTTAAACGGACTGAAAACTGGGAAATATCTAATTGAGATCGAGAAACCTGGTAATACACTCGTCATCGTCACGTCATAAGGAAAAATCCGTAGGATAAGGGTAGGAGTTGAACTGGGGACATTTGGATTGAAAGGTTTTGCTCAAACTGCTTACTGGGTTCCAGGTGCATCGGTATAAATTTTGATAATTTGTGACCATATCCCGATTTATGTTACCTGAAAATTGGATAAAAGGCAAATTCCAGCCGTGGGAGAAGTGATCGAAACTCTTAAATTTGTCCGTTTCAATAAAATTCATAAAATGTGCCAGAAAATTCATAAATTGGGATAAAAATTCAGAAAATGCTCCCCAAAATTCATAAAATGTGCATGCGGGTCCCACATCATTTATTTCCCATGGAAACCGAAAATATATACAGGAAGTCCCTGGGATCTGTTAGAAATTGACAAAAATCGGCCTTTTATAACTCCTTTCTGACTTTTCAGAAAACGATTCCAAGCGTGTAAACTTGCAGGAAAATTGCACGAGTACAAGTTCCAAAGAACCTGAATGAAATCTTGCAACGAAGCTTGCAATCTCATCTTTTGAATAGCTGCATCAATTTTCCTCTCCTGCTGGTCACACCCCCGACTAGTGGGAATACTTTTCTTCCATCCTCCTCCTATTCTCGTATTTATCCCGGAAGTTTTTTTTATTTTTAGCCAGTTCCAAATTACGTTGGAGTCTCGTCTGCTTTCTATCTGATTTTATGAAATTGACAAGCTCACCATTGTTGTCTGTTTATTTACTGACGCAGGAGAAAAAGAAGACGAGAGAGAGACGCCTTTAAAATTTCACACATCACTTTATGAATTCTTGAACTCTTAAAAAGCTGCCAGTTGCTATTCAAAGGTATTTGGGCAAAATTAGATTCTGCTGCTGGGCATTTTTGGACAATGGAGACGAATTTTGATCAAAAATTACATCTTTACGCCAAGGGAAAGGGAGAGAATAACATGGAATAGACATTTAAAAGGATGTTTAGAAGAATTTCAGTATACTAGTAAACATTCAAAGGTCCCGAAACGTTTGAACTTGAAGCTGCCAGAAAATTTAAGTAAAAAAGTCGACGAATTTAAAAAATGCTCGTCCGCCCAAGGAAATGACAGAAACTTTTCCAATCGTTTCAGGATCTCTAACCGTTTGGGAATTTTCGAAGAAGTTTTCAAATTCCTTTACTTTGGCCCATTTATATATAGAAACATCGTCAAAATCGTCAAAAATCCCGCCTGATCCCACTTGACATCCATGCCTGGTACTCCATCTTCCGGAGCCATCATCCCCATCGTCCGCCTGTCCATCTGTCCCCCATCTCCTGTCCCTTTTCTGTCCTCTCTCGTCATCCCTCCCCTCCGATTTGTAGTTTTTAGAAGAGCGACGAGAGAAATCGCATCTTGTCCTCTCCTGCCAAACTCCGCCCATCTCTTGCCTCACATTGCTCTGCTGTCGGGACACGATGAAGACCAGCCAGATCTGCCTTCTCTTCTGTTTGGCTGTTGTCAGCTTTGCTCAGGTTTGTCTTTCATAATTTTTGGGGTGGAAGGAGTCCAAGTAATCTGCTGCCCGTGTTGAAAGGTCCATTTGACACATCACCATCTCCCCAGGGAAGAAAGCTAAGTTCATAGACCCTACACCTATCATTTAAATTGGAGCTATCCCCAATCAGCTAAAAAGCCTGCCCATATCCCTGAATAACAAAGAAATCCTCAAATCAACTTTTATTTACCGCTTCTCCATTGTTTCTTTCTTTCCTGGCGATTGTTTTAGTTGTCGGCTAAGGGAAAAGGGAGGGGGAAAAATTTTGTTAGGAGGTGTGGAATAAAGAAAGAATGTAAAGAGAGGGGAAAATATGGAATTTTGGAGAGAGAAGAAGAATTTCTTACTGTAGGAGAATGGAGTAAAGGTTCCTTAAAATATTCGCTGGATAATTTTTTACTTACCACAGGCTCGTCGGTGCCAGACTTTGGTAGATTGTTCTGTCGACATTTCACGGTTCCTGCGAAACTTTTCGTGTCCAATGGAGATTTCCCTGGTACAGCCCAGTTGCCTCCGACCATCCGCGCCGATTTTTCGAGTATTTTTTTGGTCTCTAGGATCTCCTAGAATCACACCAGAATTTTTAAAAGCCACGCCATATTTATCTGTCCCTTGGTCATTCTGTGATGTTTCAATTTCCAAAGGTCCACTTCCCTTCGACAATGGCAATTCTTCTCAATGTCAAATATTGTTCGCCCTCGATCTAGTTAAAAATTCCTATGTTCAAACAGCCAGCTGACGCGTCTGTCAAAATTCTATATCTATCTAGGGGCCTTTGAGGAGGATCTGATTGACCTGGGGTGGATGTGACGTGTTCATCCAGGCAGCCTATCCTTCTTTAACGAGGGGGCTTAGTTCCTCTTCCTTCTCAAATTATAATCCGGTGTTAAAATAAAAAAGAGAGAAGCGTAGGTGTATGCATGCGTGTACGGTGGAATTTTTAATTATTATTTGCTGAGGTCTGGGAGGAGAGGAACTTGGCGGTTACTTTGGGTCGGGGGAGATTCGTGGTCATAATTTAAAGAAAATGCGGTAATGATCAACAGACAAGCTAGACGACCTTCGGGAGTTTTTCTTCCACAACTTGAGTCTTTCAGTAGATAAATGATCGGGTAAGGAATGAAATTAAACGAAATATTTGATCTGAAGCCATGGAAATTTTTGAGCGCATAAAAAATTTGGAAATTGCCCACTGGAACCTGCGTCATCCTTTCGATCCCTTGAATTGCCGATCGGCCGAGATGTCCTTGGGCCTTTTGAAGGGTTTACCGGAAACTATAACTTCTCACGGGTCCCGAAGCGATCAATGGAAATTTCATCTCTGGTATTTTAAAAAATTCTGTGTAATATCCTGAAGCACATGGTCCAGTCTTCTTGCTCTTAATTTTCACGTAAATCGTAATTTTACGCAATTTTCTGACCAGCCAGGATTCCTGGCTACTGATTCTTCATCTCCATTCTCTGTTCCCAAATTTCATTTCCCCCTTTTCTGCAGTAAGCTAAGAATCTGAAGCCAAGCCGCAAAGACTAAAGATATCTCTAATTCCCACGTGTTTTGACCCAAATCCGAGTTTCCTTGCTATTTCAGCTCCCCACGCAATTAATAAGATTCTAATCTCTACTTCCCCCCAGCCTTCTTGTGAACCGGCAGTACGATTTCTTGGACCAGACTCATTCAGGAGTACATGTCATGCACGGAAGCCGAGAACATAACTTTTATGAGGTCTTATTAGCAGTAATTCTAATGGAACCAATTTAGGAACTAGCGGGTACAAGTGCGGGACGCGTAGACTTGACGCGTAAATTTTAAATGACGGAAGGGGCCAGACCATTTGAGGTTCGGGGGAAGTCGGTACTTTTACCCAGAAACCTGGTGTACTTCTTTGGGTAGCCTTCATTTCCGGCAGCTTGACATCCAATTGCTCAGTCATCATAATGACCAAAAACAGCAGGTCACGTAGGCTGCTGACAACGGGAAGAAAAGGAGAATTGGTCACGTTAATTCCCACGTCCTGCAGAAAAGCTGGGCTAATTTGTGTTCCATTTGTTAAAGTACCTTTAGGCCGGATTTAATTAAGAAACTGTGAGAGGAACGCGGGGAGTTTGAACTCCCGGGATTCAAAAACCAGCTGGATTTCTAGACAGAAATCTCCCATTGAGTTCTAGATCTTCCTGGCCTCCCATTTTCGGGTGTATTTCCCCTCGGGACCACTCACTACGTATGACGATGGTCTCCATCTGATGTCTTGTTCTATTAGATCATCTGATAGCCATAGTGGCCCAGAGCAGTCATAATAAACAAAGGAAATATGTCTGCGCTGGCCATTTCTAGAAATACACAGCATTATTGTGATGACTTCGATATACTGGAGATCAAGGGATTTCTGATCTTTTTGGAAATTTTGGGAAAGATTGTTGGGATAATTTTTTGTACCAGGGATTTTCACCCAATATCCGCTAAAATAATGGGACGATCCGCATTTCTATCACGATTAGGCTGATTCCCGCACAGAAAATTTTGGCGCACCCAGGACTTTCCTTATTTCGATATCCTCCTTTCTGATCAGGAATTGCTGTGAAATTCCTTTTTTTGGAATCTCTGACCAGAAATTAGGATGTAGAATACGGTAATGGAATCCAATGTCCCTTGGTCTTTAAGTGATTGCGACACAAATTGGTCTAGGAACCAAAAAACGGTAATTTTAAATGATTTCCTTGTCCTGTGAATGATCAAATACCGTGAGTAGATCAATCATTGACATCATCTTTCCGCTCCAAAAGTCACCAGCCGTCCTAATATCCCACGTGTTTCTATCCTAACTTTATTGGCTGTTACGCGAGGCGAAGAAGTACCCTAACTGAATTTCATCCTTTTACTATTTTTCCGGTTAAAGGACAGGGTAGCGGGCCCCTTGATTGGGTATCTTTTTCCCGAATGTCTAGACTCTCTGCGAGGTGGCAGGGTGTTAATTGACGCCCTCACACAAATTATTAGGCTCTTTGTAAAGGGAAGAAGGTCCTCATTAGTGACGGGAGTTCTCGGCGGATTTTTGTAGGGTAATTAACCTCCTTTAAATGAATAATTGTAGGAGGAGAAGTGGCGGTTAGAAACGATTTGAAAAAGGAAAAAACCGCCAAGGAGGTGCGTCGAAATACCTACTGGGGCCCTCTTTAAAAGGATTGGGTTCAGTACAATTCAGGATCGCTGTACCGTGTCCCCTTTTCCGATTACGGTAGTTCCTTCAAAGGTCCTCTCCTAAACCACGAGGGGGCGTCCTCCCTGCTCTCTCTCCTCCTGTCGTTAGCCCCGTTCAAATTCAATTGACACTGATGCGTAAATCTTGTTCTTCTTATTCTCTTTTGAAAGCAAAGTCCCTTTTTAGCCAGCAGGGACAGGTATGAAATTTATTCAAAGAAAAGGATTCAAAGAACGACGGGGGAGGACCAATTTATTGGCTGAAATCCCGGATATGGCCAGCGGATAGGGGTTATTAGGCCTGGAATTCATTGTATTACCCAGATTCTTGATCCAGTAAAGGGTACAGTGCTTTCTGCGCTGAATACTCTACCCAAATGTCTTGTTTTCACTTGAAGAAATTACTCTAATCCAACTTTGAAAACATGTGTCTCGATCAGCACATCGCGTGCCAGTTGAAGGGTACAAAGATTTTAAGAATCCAAAATCTTGGGACGGCGAGAGAGAAAGGGAGGGAGAAGAGACCATTCATTAATCTTTGGAAGGGAACATGAACAAACTTGGGTATGTATTGAGGAGAAGAGGTGGCAGAAAAATGGTGGGAAAGTGATGTGTACCCGAATTACGGCTATTTGCAATGGAAAATTACCCCAGTATAGCCATACTTCGGTATGAAAATGCTCAGAAATTGTAAATTGGTCTTTTGACAGATGAAGGTATCGAACCTGGGACCGTCAAATTATCAATAGTACGACTACGGTTTTGTGCGCGTTGATATTTCTATCCACCAAACTTTCATAACGAAAATGTTACAAAAGTCGAGAAAAAACTTGGATCCCCGTACAGAAAATTATGATCGCTTCCATTTTCAGAACTACAACTCCCAATTAATCGAATCAATGTGCGCCCAGCCCCAAAATGAACAACTCTGTGGAGAAATCGTATCCGCCATGTTGAAAGAGTACAGAAGGCTAGCCGACGAGCCTCAGGTTGGCCTATTTTATCAAGTAATATTGTCTAATTTTCAGTCCCCCGAGGCACAACCAGCTGATCTTCAGATGGAGAAGCGTAAGCCATCATTTGTTCGATTTGGCAAGCGTAGCGACGGCCAGATGGAGAAGAGGAAACCGAGTTTTGTTCGTTTCGGAAGGAAGTGATCCCCGGCCGTGTCTTCTCCTTTAATTCTCTCTAGCTCCAACGACATCCCCTCTCTCTCATTGTTTTTCCCCATAAAGAAGTCTCTGTAGTTTCTTTTGGAGAATAAAAAGTGTTACGTGTTAAAATAAAGAGTATTTTCTTGACGTTTGGTTATGAACGACGAGGATTTAAAAATCTGCCCTTGGGGGGCTTCAGGATGGATTTGTTTTAATTTGTTGTCAGGAAAGAGGAAGACTTCAACGGGTTCAAACATGTTCTCACATCATGTTCGAGAGATTTTGGGGAATTTATAGAAGGAAGGAGGACCATGAGCGGGTGCAAGTGGAATCGAGGTGCGCCTGCACCCGCTTACGGTCTTCACCCGTAGAATCTGGGTGCGCCATTGTTCCATCAGGTTACCGTCATGATACAATTGGTAGATTAATTAAACACGAGGAACTATTGATAAAAATTCCTGGAATAATTTTTTCACACTAGATATACTGGTACAAATCCTGTGCACGGATCGAACCTGCGACGTTTATCTTCTACGCTCTACGTTCAAATTACCACAGGTGTATTTTCTGTTCATTAGCGTTTGAAATCCAGTTACTGGCCATTAATTCGGAATATACAATATTGTGGATGTAAATAGGCTGGGTCCTGCACAGAATATTTTGGCGCACCCAGGATTATTATTTTTGTACACAGATCTTCTGCTATTTCTGGGTATTCAATCAATCCAACATTCCGTGTTTTATGTCTTGCCACCTAGACCTGAGATATGTACACAAAAAATATTCAATTCGTCCTTTTGATGAAGATGAATAAGAGATGAAGAGCACGAAATCCACAAGTCTAGGAAATCTTAAAATTGCGTAGATTGTGGAAAAGTGAATGACTACCAAACATACCGTATTACCCAAATTTATTGATATTTTTTTCTGCAGTTTTCCTACTGTTCAAGCGTCCATGATCCGTATCAAAAATGCAATCATAAATATGTTTCTTCACACTTTTTTTTCGCTCTACACTCTATTTAAATATTCACCTCATGCGTGAATCTGGAGTTCTTGTTGATACTTAAAAATTCACCGGATAATATTTGCCTGATCCTTTCGAGGAACACGAATTTTTCTCAGGGACATACATCTAAAAATCTTACTGTAGCTCCTCGTCATCCGCTTCCTTCTGCTACATTTGCACGAACCCATTCAAAAGGCCTCGAAACGTTTGTTGTTTTTCATGTCCAGACGTCAGTATAATGTCAACTCATCTAACCATCAAACTCCGTTTCCTTCATCTTTTGGAGTGGCCTCCGAAAATCCTAAAATGACATCGGCGGGTCATTGAACCCCATTCAACATCATTGTGGCCATAGTCACCAGCTGATTTATGGAGACCATTTGACATAGAATATTTCAGAGAATTGGGGATCAAAAAATGGGTGCGGCTAGAATTCCTGTTCAGGAGACATCACCTTGTCGAAAATTTTGGGAAAAAGAGCCCGACAATTGAATTTTGGCTTTTCCTGAAAAATTTCTCCAGTTCTTCGAATAGTTTACCTATTTCCCAGTATTCCAATTGAGTAGTATATTTTTCCTTAATAATATTTATGACACGGAACCTGTCAGAAAGAAAGACACGATATTAGAGATAAATGGGGGAATGGGTCCACTTCAGCACCTCGGAATTCGGCTGAGTTGAGACGGGAATGAAAAGAGACAGCAAGCGACCTTGAAATTCTTCCGAGATCCAAACTAAAAGCATAAAAATTAAAGTAATATTAATTCCTACCGCTGGAATCTTTTAACTCTGGAAAGGCGACGGCAAGTTCAGGGGTGAGATGATCTCGGAGATCTAGCCGGGTACACTGGAATTAATTAGATTTTTAGATATTTATGACCAGTTTCGGTGGATGCGCCCGTAACATCTCGGCAACCAATGTTATTTTACCAAAATTTGCTGCAATCTGCTTCTAAAAACGGGGAAACGAGCGCCAGAGGACCTGAAATTCGCGCGTTTCATGGATTCTAATGAAAATTCAAAAATTTTGCCTGATGCGGATTTTCACTTGCCGAAATATTACGGTGGCATTTGCCACCCCGTCTGCGCTCAACTTACATCATCCGGAATCTGTATGATCAGATTAATAACAGCGTTATGATCTCCTGCTGGGAAGAAAATAGATGGCATTTCGGATCCCATGCCGTCATCCGGATACGTTGTACCTTGCGTGGTATGAGATTCTAAAGAAGCCATAATATCTGTCTATACACCGTGTACTAATTCAAAGGCAAGCAGTCTATTTTGGAAGGGCTTCCCACGGAAAAACAGATTAAAAAAAGATAACGGAAGGATTATGATTTGTAGCTGGAAATGAGGTTGAATAAACGTAAGCATCGGGGAGAAGCCAATGTAGATTGACCTTATCGAAATAAAGCGAAGTACTTCCCCATTAAGGGAAATCTTATTTTTGAAACATAGATCAGGAAAAATCGTAGGAAATTAGAAATTTTGATCGTTTCCTGGATCCGTATATGCGTAACGCAACCACGTAATTGGAAAAAACGCACCTGGAATCGGCTCATCCTCTTCAAATTCATAACTAGGCAAGGCTGATTGATAATTGATTGGCTCATCATCACTCTTTCTTTGCTCCGGAGCTTCTGGTTGGTCCAGGGTAGAATAATCGGGGTAACTACTTGCCGTAGGGACCGCTACTTCAGCTGGGAGCTCGTTATCCATTTCTACGGCGTTTTCTTCCACGGGTTCGTCTTCTTCAGGAAGATTTTCTTCATCAGGAGTCGATAACAAATCATAAACGTCTGGTGGATCAGGAGAAGGAGCTTCTTCTTTTATTAGAGGAGGAGATTTTGGGACAGGAGGGGTTTTCAGCCCTCGGGATCTGAAAGAAGGTCAAAATAGGAAAAAAGTCGAAAGAAAGATGGATCCTGAAGCGATAAATATCAAAATTGTCGTAAAAATACCCAGTCCTAAAGCGAGAATATTTTGGCTAATCGCTTCAGGACCTCTGGACAACAATTTCCTTTGGCAGTTTCTTTTAATGAAAAAGTATTAAAAAAACCAACTTTTTGACCAAGGAAACAGTCTTTTTCAGTCGCCTCCAATGATTCATTTGGACGTGCCGATCCTCTGGATTTTCCTGACCACAATATCCACATCTATAAATAACCAAAAATTTTACCCCGTATTTACCAGCCGCTTACATTTTCTTCTGATGTTCCTCTTCCACATGAGCTGCTAATTTTAATGGCCCGGGTGCTTTAAATTGGCAAAATGGGCATAATTTCTCCAAGAAATGAGCCTTATTCCAATGTCTATCCAACTGAATTCGCTGGCAGAACAGTTGTTTGCACTCATCTTGAAGACATTGGAATTCACCACGACGACGACACGCATTCTCATGATTTCTGAAAGTGTAATTGAATATTTAAAGGGTATCAGTCTGGTACTTTAAAGTGCGAATTGTGGAGAAACTGGCACCACAGGGGCAGGTATAACGAGCAGTTCGAGTCAAGAGCTCGTGCTTCTTTAAAGCGGCGTTACCATAGAAAATACGGTTACAATGATGGCAGACCAAGGGATGATGCAGATTCTGAAGAAAAATATTGAAAAACACCATAGTTAGATAGAAATCCGCTAATTTTCTAAAAGTTTACCCGAATATGTTTGATTAAATCATGTTTTTCTGTAAAAAAATGGCCACATTTTATGCAGAGATGTCTGTGCACCAGATCCTGGCAGAATTGGCTGGTCGAGGGTTGATTTGTCTTTAAAATTGGTTTTCTTATCGTTGGCAAGTCGACACTTTTTTCCAGCTGGGATTTCTTCTCATTTGGATGTTTTCTGCCGACATGGCGGAGTAAATGCGTCTAAAATGGTTAAAAAACAGGAGAAAATCTACTTTTTGCTGGAATTTCTCTTCACAAAATGGGCATTCGAAGGAGCGGATGTTCATACAAGAAAGTTGATGGCGAGCTACATGGGAAAAACGGGGAAATGTCTGAAAATTCGCTTATTTTCCAACGAAATCCCGACAGTTTTAAATTTTCCTCTTTCAGACGGATGTCCGAACTAATTTTGAATATAAATGTGTCCGAGCGGGTGCTTACGAACTCAAAAAAGTGTGAAAACTGTAATTTTGTAAGAAAAGTCGCCTACCTTTTTACAAATAGGACATTGAATAGAATTATCTTTCTTCTTCTTCATTTGACCATCAGGATGCACTCTATTCACATGTTTTGTCAAATATCTAAAGAAACTCCCCAAAAAACTGAAAGAATTCAATAAAATTACCGCTTTTCTGCAAAGATCTTCTGACAAATTGGGCATTGATTTGTGTCATCCTTCGCCTCACAAGAAGAATCATCATCCATTAACCAGATTCTTGGCTTTTTTAAAGCATTGCTGTATTTTAGTACTGCTGGATAGCCTTGTAAATTCCATAAAATCAGGTTAAAAAATAAGTGAAGTATATTTATTGATTTATTGATATTGATGACCAGTGAGAACATGATGGCAGACCAGAAAATGGACCCATATTGGGGAAGAGGCGAGGCAGGAAATGTACAAAAATCGACTAAAAGCCAGAGAGAACTGAATCCTCGTCACTAAAATCAATATTTACAATATCTACAGATTGCTGGAGTTCATCAAGACCGGAAACTTTTTCCAGATAAGCGGGAGAATTCAAAACCTGAAAGAATTGATAGGAAAATCCTGCAAATTTCTAGTAAAAATGGGGAAAACTTACTTCTTTAACAAATTTCCAACCATCCTTTTCATATTCTTCAGCTACAGCTTTCCCACAGGCTACACACTTTTCAAATCTTCTAACGGCAGGTGTCATCTGGAATTTATGGGATGTTTTACAGGAAATACCAAGCTTTTCGCTTCAAGACCCATCGCAAGACAAGAAAATACTAGAAAAATTTTATAGGCGAGCATGGAAGTCGAAATGGCCACTAGCGCGCTATAATTTTTGGATGCAAGCTCTTGGTATCTGTCCTACCTGCTGGAATCTGAAGATAAATCCACGAATTTGATGTGGTGTCGTTCCAAAAAGAGAAGCATTTTCATCTTGTTCTCCAAGGCAAGCCGGAGCCAGAAGAGGATCACTACATTGTAAAATAGAAGCCAGCAACTCAACAGCCACTCCCGAAGCAATCGGAGAGAGTCCCGGACGGCTCACCTACAATTTTACATGCTACTGTAAAAAATTAATGAGTACCGTGCATTGCTGATCAAGTGTCCTATCACTTGTAGAATTCCCCGGTGCTGTGACATCACAACAGAAATAACAAGCCAATTGGGAATATGGAATCACATAACTATCCGGAGCAGGTGTGTCATCCGCCTCGGATTTCACACCGTGTCTTATTACGACGAAATTATCGAATCCCAAGGCTACGCTGAACACCATCTGGAAAAAAAACCATAAAATAAAGGTGGAAAATGATTACTTTTCCATGTTTGGAGCCAATTACAGTTGGTAACCAGCGGGCTTCCCGGCTATCTAGGGCGAGAAAAACTACATCATGGTTGAAAACTAGATCTTCGATTTGGGCGACGGTTTCTTTTAGTTGGTTTTCGTCTGATTCTGAAAAAGATGTTCTGATATAATTTTTAAAGAGGCGGTCCGGAACAGAGGAATTTGCTATTTTGAATTTGAAAGCGGGCGCGCTCTTCATTCAAGGATATTTTAACCAAAAATCAAGGTCGATTTTTGTTATTTTTTTTTCAGATTTTTGTATAAATTATTCGCCGACGGATTTTCTCGAAACTTACCACTATTTCCCACTGTATGTCCGGGCATTGGTACAGTCAAATGATGGGCCCGGACGTCTACCGAAGGGTAGATCTCCTTCAATGCCTCGGCAGCCGTCTCCGCCTTGCTTCTATTATTCCTAGCGTCTTCAAATTTAGCCAAGGATTGCCTAAAAAATAGAAATAATAGAAATGTGTGCCTTACCGAACAGGATTACTATAACTGACATAAGAATTATCCACAAATGAGATGACTTTTACATTATAGGCAAGAAGATTCCTGGCCAGGTTACAGCCAAGGGTGCCTGCTCCGAAGATTAGGACCTGGAGAAAATATTCTAAAGAAATAAAAGTGGGCAGACCTTTAAGTTTTCAAAGCGTTCGAGTTTTAGCTCTGGGACAAGTCGCCATTTGATCAGGGATAGGTTCAATGAGACAGATTGTTCCATTAGACGCTTAGGGTCGAATTGATTCTTGAGATCGACAAATCGAGGAAGCAGCTTTCCTTGGGTATTTGGCTCCCAACCAGTGAAAAGGGGCTCTTGGACTGTCTGGAAAAGATAAAATTGATGTGGAATTATTCCAATGCCGACAAGACGCAGTTTCTATGTTCAGTGTCGATGTCGACCACAAATTTTACTAAACGTTTGATTTCGTCGACTCGACGCTCGACTTCATCTGCTCGAATCGACCCCACATGACCTCGACAAATTTTCTGTTTATCCAGAACTCCCTGTAATTCCAAATAAATGCCTCACCTGATTATTCCACGTAAAATGAAAGCAAATTCCAGTCTTTCCTCGGAAAGAAATGACGTCGACACCATTCCATCCTGGTTTCAGACGAGCCACTGCTGTCAAAAGATTCCTAACAGGCCATCCGGGAACATCAGCCACAGGACATGGGTCGGAAATGACTACCTGGTTAAAGAAATTTGTTAAACCAAATATTAATATAGTTACCTGAATATTATCGCTATTTTCCTCCTTTTCCAGTTGTGAAATAGGAAAAATTTCGCCATTTTTCAGTAGAATTACACTTTGATGGCTCTCTGACAGCCCAAAGAGGATTTTCTCCCACAGCTGCCGATCAATTTCAGCTGTTTTCTGAGCTCTAATCTCTGTCGGATAATTAACCACAGCTGGTGTGCATAGCCAATAATAATATTGGAATTTTTTCAAATCAGCAAAGGCAGTAAAGGCGAAATGATATAAACTGGCGGTATTTGTCAGCCAGGATTTGTCCTCTATCATCTGCCAAATCTATAATTCTCCTTTAAATGAGAAAATATTATTCCTACTTACTTTCTGGCCACATTCCTGTAGAAAATCAGCTTTGTTTAATTTTTTAAAGGCTTCAATTGTATTGAAAAGAACTAAATCGCCCGGTACACCAGCGGTTACTTCAAAGCTCTCATGTCCAAAGGAAAGACGACATTCTGTCCCAATTTCATCTGCTAAAAAATTGCTTTAAATAAAAAATTACTGTAAAATATTCCTACCAATCCCCACAGTGGCTCTAATCGTTTTGGGAGCCTCATCCAATTTCCATTCATTCAATTTTCGCTTATTGATCTCGGCCCAAAACGCGGTATCACAGAAAGAGGCCCATGAGACGAATTTGGCTGGTTCACCCATTTGATCTGAAGATTTAAATAAAATATTTAATTAAATTAAAGGAAACTTGTAGGAAAAGCGGAATTCTAAAGCCAAATGGCAGAGGAAGACGCGACTTTTGGGCGACGCCACCAACAGCCCATTGTTTAAATTCCCGGGAGGCACTTTTCAACCACATGTTTTCCCCTTGTTTTACGCCATCTTAGGTGCTTTTAAAGTGCAAGAGGCCAGAGCAATCATATAGCTGACAACTCATAGCACGAAAGAGCAAAGTATGAGTCATCCTGATGTCAAAATTGCGGACTGAGTTATTGTTAGTGGTTATTGGCTCGACAATGATGATATTTCCAACCTACTCAATATTTTCTCTTCGCGACCCAAAGAGAATTAAAGGCTTATTTTAGCGCTCATGTGAAAAAAATCGTATTATAATTGGTTTTCACTGAGAAACGGGCGGTGCTGGACCATGAATTTGACGAATTTCCAATGAAAATTCGAAATATTTGCCTGATTTTCAAGCAGATTCCACAGCGATCGAATCCGCCAAGGCTGTGAAGCTACTACTTTCTGTCTGAACGATGCCCGGACCCATATTTGATTTCTTTCCCCAGACAAGGAAAACAGAAGTTGTTTTGAATTGTGAGCGGAAGACGCATCACAAGTACGATTAACGTTCCAATTTATGGCAAAAAAATAAACAAGCAATTTCCTGCGTCTGCGTTCAAAAAACAAAGACAATAGGGAAGTCGGGAGAAAAAGATCGGAAGAGTGCCCCTCATTGTCCTGAGTGTGTACTCGGATTGCCCCTGAGATCGGCCAGAGTCCGGCGAATGGCCAGAGTACAGACACAAAAGAGGAAGAAGAATAATTGGGGCCTCTTCTCTGTCTCGTACTCCATACGCCAGCTACCTCGTGATAGTCACGCGCACGCCTAAACTGGCAAAGGGAAAGCCGCTGGCATGGTGGGAGTTTAATGTAGACCGTCTGTTTAAATGGCCACGTATTTTCTGTAAGATTGCTTGCTTTCTAAAAAATTGGAGCTAAAAAAAGAGGGAAAGCGTCTCAATGTTTTTAGGTTCGCTTCATTTTCCGCGTCCCCTGTGTTCATCCGTTCGAAATGGACCAATTCGACTATTTTTCGTAGTAATTAGCTCTATATCTCACGGGTAAAAAGCTATTCAAATTCTGCTTTAAATGGAAGAAGTTGGTGAAAACTAACCTCAAATATTTAAAACAATTGGACATAGAATTAATTTATACATCAAAAAAATAGAAGAAGAAGAGAACAAAGGTTGGATAGAAAAGAAGGGAAATTGTTGGGAATTTTTATATCAGAAAAAAAATGAACATGAAGAAAGAAGGACGTCTGTGTCACGTGGGGGAGAAAACATGAACCATAATAATGCAGAAATTAATCAATCACATAGCGTACTTCTGGGTCCATTCACGAGCCAATTGATTGTACCTGAAAAGTAGTCAATTTTTAAAAGAATCGGTCATTTTTTAAAGGATCCGAAGCCAGCTGTCGCTGTTCCCCAAAAGTGTAAATTTTTATTGATTTTTCGGGAAAAGAAATGACTGGAAGATGACGCAATCACGGGCAAGAGGGATCATTGATTGTCTAAGACGAGCTGTGATAGACAGAAATTGGGTCAAGTTGATAAAAATAGTACTTCTGCCACTGTCTAACTGTGACAATTGTGGCTACTGTAGTGGGTCCTAAAAGGAAGAAGTAACCGCAGTTAGACAGCCAAGGAATTGAAAGATCCTTTCTTTTAGAAATGGAGCCTTTGACTGTCTAACTGTGGCTCCTTCTCTATTTTTGTCTTTTAGCTGCAGGACTCAAGATATTTTAAAGAAATTTAATAAACAAAACTTAATCCGTACCTATCTCGATCAGTCTTGTAGATTCGTGCAATTTCCGGTACCAGCGGATCATCAGGATTAGGATCACAGAGCAATGAACAGATTGAAAGAAGCACTATAAATAATTAAAACATTGGTTGTTTTAAAAAAAAAATATACCTTTGGAAATTGTAAGAGCCGGAGACCATTGCGAACGTAATATATCCAGACAAATAGAGCCATTTGAATTTATATTTGGATGATATATGCGCGTTGTGAATGCTACCTGAAACAGGAAAGTTTAGCCAGACTGATCCATAGAAAATTTATCCAAGCTTGTTGTTATTTTAGGGGCAAATTCCACAAAAAAAGGGAGGAATCATGCTTTGGAGACCTTCAAATGGCGCGAAACCCTGTTCTACTATATTTCAAAGGTCTAATTTAAGAACAATTGGTTTATAACACATTCTAGAACGCATATGGACTCAGTTCAATCCACCTCTAATCATAAGACGTGAATAGAATTGAATCTGTGAGCGCAATAGAAATTATAACGAGTTGATGACAAAATACCCGATTTTTTATCTAAAAAATTGATATTTTCCTATTTTTAAAAGCCTGTGCTGGTTAGATGGTGGTCCACAATAAACTAGAGGCGTCTATTTTATTTGAAGAACCCTTTTCCTGGCTAAGAAATTCATTTGAAAGAAAACTTTACCTATGCTTAGCGCGCTATTAGGAAAATTCATATTTTGCAATATTTTTAAAAGTCTGCCGCTATTTTCTAGCTTTGAAATGTTTCTCTGTCTTACCTTAGGTGGTTTAAATGGATAATCCGTAGGGAAATGAATTGTAAGAAAGAAGACGCCTCCTTGATAGGGGGACTCGGGCGGGCCCATAATGGTTGCCTGCCAATGGAAGAGATCATCTCCAACTGGTCCAGCAGAGCACTGTGCGGGTGGATCACGTCCAAGATCTTGTAATTCCTGAAAATGCGTGTGTATTGTACTGGTTCCTTTAAAGAAAAATAAGCGGATATGCGGCAGCTGTTGCTATGGCTACCAGCAGCTTAAAAGTCTGCTTCTTTGTAAGGCGAGAGAAACTTTTTTAATTGGTTTCTGATCCCGGAAGGAAAATGTAAAGAAAATATAAAAATGCCTAAAATCTGCAGTAACCCGGAAGTTCCTTTAAAAAATTCAAAAAAATTAAGGAAAGTAGCCAACCTTCTGAATACGCTTCAAAGCCATCTGTGTGTTGAGGTGCCGGGACGGACGACTACCTGAAATATTTCCTTTTTTAAAGGGTATTTTTTTCTTTAAAGGAAGGATTTTTTAAAGCAAATAGAAGCGGAACAAAAACAAGAGAGGGCCACATAAGAATGAAATAGAATTTCCCAATCATTGGAGAGAAATTGAAGACTGTAACTGAGGATGACAAATCGCGAGACGGGGGCGGCGGATCAATACAACCCGGACGGAGAATCCAGTCGGGGCCTGCCTCTCCCCAGCCTCTCTTTATATACACAAGTTTTTATATTTTGTATGTTGAAATTACTGCGCGTTTATTTCACTCAGCGGGGCATAAGATTTTGCTAGTAAAAATCGAAGAAAATGGATAAGAGCCAGCCCCGCACACACAGCCTCCCTCTATCAGCAGGCGCCTGAGCAGGCGATTCTAGAACGCGGCAAGAATCAGTCCGGGTCCCGCGAGGAAATGGGCTACGATAGGCGGGAGGTTTGAACATGTTCCACAGAATTATCAAATAAATATGGCAAAATGTTGGCTGAAAGAAGTTTTCAAATAAATTTTAAGCAGCAAATAAACAAAAGTTAGAGGAAACCCTGTTTTTAAGCAAAAAAAAACCTGGAAAAGTTGCAAAATTTCTGAAAAATGACATAACTCTTGTTGTATTTTCAGGCTCGGTGTTAATATTCGATCATTTCCTAAAAACTATGCGGCCCACTATGTAAGTTCCTCATGTTCAATAGAAAACTCATCAATTTTTTAAAAAAAAAGCTCAGGGAAGAAAAAGAAAAGTCAAATTAAAAAACGTTCCAAAAAAGTCAAGCAACATTCACCTCGTTCACGATGTTACTTTTAAAAATAAGTGAAGTCGGGAAATTTTCAGACGTGTTTTTAATGACAGGAAATGGATGCCTTCCAATAAAAAACAAGGATAAATGCCGGTTCAGTACCTGCCTGGCTCTGGTTCCTCATCGTAATATTCGGCATTTTAATGTCTGTTTCAGGCAACAATGTGGAAATGTATGAAAGATGTAAATGCAGAAACCATTAAAAAATACAAAATAGAGAATTGGGTCTTCCCACTAAATGTAGACGCGTCACAAAATTCCCGAAAAAATTGTTTAGATCACAAAATCCAGAGGAGTTACGAACAATTATCGACTAGAATGCATCTACGGAGAATAAAGGTGGGATTTTATAAAATGTTCTTTCCCTGAGAAGATTCCATTGTTAGACATCAGACATGTGGCGGATGACTAGAAAAAATTCAACTTTAAAACCAAATGCAAGGAAATTTGTAAGTTCTCATCCATTAGATCACTTATCCGCTTTTCTAGCTGTTTTCCCTTCGCAACCACAATTTCCTCGATGCCATTTCCAACATCAAAATTGAAGCTATCCGCGAAATCCCCACATCTGACCCTTTGTATAAAATGAAGAGAAAAAGTATTATATGAAATGTGTATAAAAATTTTCCATTTCCCCTTCCTCCTGTGATAATTCCTGATGTTCACTTGAAAATTCCATTATACATAAGAAAAATCAGCCAACAGGTGATTCCCCTGCTCATTTGTCCTCATGATGCAAGGTGATTACGACGATTTCTTCACAATTCTCCTATCTCAACAATGGATTATTCCATATTATCGAATTCTACTAGCACTACAATCCACAGCTTCGATTCTACTGTTCTTCTTCACGGCTAAATTCCTCCTCTATAAAGCAAAAGTTTATTGTATTGCCTACCGGCGAGCACTTGTCTATACTATCTTGTTCCCAACAGTGATGAACATCTTCATTGGATTTATCTACTCTCCCTATTTTATTCTGCCATATGACGTTGTGTGGAGCTGTGGATTTTTTATTTTTCGGTGAGACTCCCAAAAAACAGTAACATCTACCACCGTGTGGTAACGAAATGGTAACCGTATAAATTCAGAAATGCTGCTGGCTACTTCCTGCTAATTTCCTGTGTATGCTTTCTACCGTATCTTTTGTCCCTTTTCTATGTTGGTCTCATTTATTTTCGGGCTTTTACTGACAGTGGCCGACTCAAGGTTCCACCCAAAATGGAGAGAATATTTTTCTGTATTATTGGTCTTGTCACCTTATCCGGTAGCTGTCTTTTCTACTGGGGATTTTCCTCTGGTCAGGAGGAGAAACAACTCGAAATACTTCTGGCTGATCCACAACTTGCTGGTCTTTTTCTTAGATCCGGTGGTTTTGTCCTCAGTATCGCTGATTATAATTTCGGATTTGTTACGCTTCTCGTTATTGCGGGAATTGTTTCATGTATAAGTTTTCTAGCAATATGGGCAGCTATTATTTTGTAAGTTTTTATCTCTTTTGTGAAATCAGTATGTTTAGAATGATATTGGCTGCTTTAAAGCGGAAAAAACTTCTATCTAAGGCAACTTATCACATGCAAAATACATTTTTGGCCGTCGGTTTTGTACACATTTGGATATATGTTGCATATATTTGTACTCCTGCTGCCATTGTGGTGTTTTCCCTTTATTTGCGGCCGGCAGCATTAAAAAGGTAGCAATATTTTTCAAAAAAATGGCGGTAAACCATAATTTTCAGATATTCCTTGGCTCCTCTGCTGGTTCTCTTTTTCCAGTGCCTTTCCCCATGCTATTGTCTCCTTTATTTGTCTGTATTTTCCCGGGCTCGCCAGCGTCTTTGGCGGTTTATGTTCAATAAAAAGTAGCCCGCAATTTGTCCGTTTGCTAGCCACCATCCACCACTTTACTACTCCCTTCGCTTCCCAATGATAGTAGGGAAAAAAATAGAGAATGTTCTTTTTTTTCAATGATCTGTTGATAGGAAAAAAAAGAAAGCGAGATGGAGCCATTGTTTCAAGGTTAGCTGAACCGGTAGAGAAGCGACGGAAAAGGGAACGAATTTAATCTGAACGGTTACTTTTCTCTGCAAGATCGATTAGCTCAAGAGGAAATACATTAAATTCGCCCTCGGTAGATTAGGAAGAGACAGCAGATTCGAGAGGACGAGCTTATTAGGCCAGGTGTAATAGTGAAAGGAGGAAATGTGACTAATTTGTGTTGATCAAAAAGTCAAGACAGGACTTGAGTGCATTTTGCAGGAACTGGATCCTAAATCTCTTGGGAAAAGACAGATAAAAATTGGCCTGAGGGTATTTTTAACCAAAATCTTCATTTTTGCGCCCAACTTGCGTCAGGGAACTAAAAAATCTACCAAATCATGACAGTTCTGGCAGCTGGAAGGGAGGTACAGAACCAAGTTCCCACTGTGAAAAATTGCGCATAACTTTGCACCAGGAAGCTTCTCACTGATAACCTTTATATCATTTTGTAGAGCATGGAAAGAGTTTTCAGACAATGTCAAAATCGCTAAAATTTGTGTCCAGCGCATGTTAACAGTATTCAAAATTTGTGGAAAATGCGCCCATAAGGAGAATTTTCTGGTGACGGTTGAAAATTGTCAATTTTCCAGATAATTTTCTCTTCGGCCCAAACTTCCGCCACCCAGAATAATCCGTGATGACCACTGTAATCCATGCCATCCGTTTCCAGTCCTCTCTTCCAGTTCCCCCTGCGGCAATCTCTGGCCATTTCCTTTGCTGTCCACCTGCTGTCCAAAAAAATCATCCCAGCAGTATGTTGTTGACGTCGAAAAACTACTGCTGCCACAAATAAGAACGCGCTTTCACTTTTTTCTCTCTCGCTCTCTGGCTTTTTGTAACTGATTATCGCTAAAGGGAGTGAGCGGGGCGAGAGAGAGCGCCAAGGTCCTTTGGGATGGCAGGCGGTATAAAACCACCGCGTTGGCAGGAGTTAACGCATCTCCAACGCCATGGAGTTCGAACACCGTATCAAGGTACTTTGTTTTCTATAATTCCTAATTTTCTCTCTCCAGGCCTACAGGTTTGTAACCTACACGGCAGTCACCTTCTCTGTCGTTGCTGTCCTCGCCACATGCATCACCCTTCCAATGCTTTACAACTATGTCCACCACATCCGCCGGACAATGCACAATGATGTCAACTTCTGCAAGACATCTTCCAAGGATATCTGGTCCGAAGTCAACAGCCTGAAGGCTATTCCCACTGGCAATCGTACTGCTCGTCAAGCTGGCTACGACAGCGGAGTCACTGGAGGAAGCAGCAGCCAAGGAGGATCCTGCAACGAATGCTGCGTCAAGGGAGCTGCTGGTCCAGCTGGAGAGCCTGGACGACCTGGAAAGCCTGGAAAGCAAGGAGCCCCCGGACAGCCCGGAGCCCCTGGAAAAGCACCAAGCCAACCATGTGAAGCCGTCACTCCTCCTCCCTGCAAAGTAAGAATTTGCTTACTCCTTCAACAGATATATTTAAGCCTTGCCCTGCTGGACCTCCCGGACCTCCTGGACCTCCTGGACCTGCTGGAGATGCTGGAAGCAACGGACAACCTGGAGGACCTGGAAACGATGGAGCTCCTGGTAATTTACCCAATTTCTCCTGCCTTTCAACAAAAAATTTAAGGCGGCCCTGGACCCAAGGGACCTCCCGGACCTGCTGGAAACCCTGGAACTGCTGGCCAACCCGGAGCCCCTGGAAATGATGCCCAAGGAAGCATGGAGCCTGGAGCACCTGGCCCTGCTGGACCCGCTGGACCCCCAGGACCTGCTGGACAGCCCGGAGCCCCTGGACAAGATGGAAAGCCCGGTTTGTTCCAATCGATTTTGTGGTTAATTTATTGAACTTCAGGAGCCCCTGGACCCAAGGGACCCAACGGAAACGATGGACAGCCAGGAAGCGATGGAAAGCCTGGACAACCTGGAGAGGCTGGCAAATCTGGCGGATCTGGAGAGAAGGGTATCTGCCCCAAGTACTGCGCCATCGATGGTGGAGTCTTCTTCGAGGATGGAACTCGCCGTTAAACGGAGACACTTTTGTCGCTTTAGAACAAATGAATCATTTCCTCATCGATGTTTTGTTGGAGTACCGGTTTTTTTTTTGCAGGAGAGAGAAAAACTTGAGCGATTTTTTCGATGTTTATTTCCCTTTATCGTCGTCGGGTGCCGTCTTCGAAAAAGATACCGCCGTCTATTGCGCAGTACTTTGGACAGACTCCTCGTTCTCCTTTTCCTCCTGGTTGGCCAGCTGTGCCTGGTGCACCCGGGTTGCCACTTCTTCCTGGTTGGCCAGGCGCACCGGCCGGTCCTTTTGGTCCAGGAGATCCTGCAAAAATCATTTAAAAAGGAGGAAAATTAGGATTTTTACCCGGAGATCCACCACGTCCAGGTGATCCAGGCTGTCCTGCAGGACCAGGTGCACCACGAGGTCCAGCAGGTCCCGGAGCGCCCGGGGTAATTACAGCAAATGCAGGGGCACCAGCCCGTCCTGGTTGCCCAGCAGCTCCTGGTTTTCCAGCATTTCCAGGTGGGCCTTTAGGCCCAGGTCTTCCAGGAGCTCCAGCAGGGCCAGAATTACCTAGAACTTCACGATTTTTCGAAATTACAAGCTGGTTACCGGGTCGACCAGGTGTTCCAGCATTTCCTGTAGGTCCAGGAGGGCCTGCAGGGCCTGGAGGACCAGAAGGGCACGGATGGCAAGGTGGCGGAGTGGCTGGTTCACATGGCTAAAGAAAAAAGTTGACTGAAAAGAGAATACGCTACCTGTTGAGGTGGTCTGCCAGGATTTCCGGGCTGTCCTGGAGCTCCTGGTCGTCCTGGATTTCCTGGTCGGCCAGGAGTTCCGGCCGGTCCCGCCGCTCCTTGTCGACAGCATTCGCTGCAAGATCCTCCGCCTCCTCCTTCAACTTGGACTACTCCTTGATCATATCCAGCTTGGCGGGCAGTTCGGTTGGCTGGGATTTTCTTCAGCTCATTGACTTCATCCCAAATATCTTTTGCTGATTCCTACAACGAAATTGAGCGGAAAGAAGAGGGGCTTACATGGCAGTAGCGGACTTCCCGGTTCATTGTATCTTTTAAATGGTGGACATGGTTAAAAACCATTGGGAGAGTAATGCAGACACTGAGGACGGATAACAGAGAAAAGGTAAGCGCCGAATAGGCGACGAACCGATAAGCCTAAAAGTTCCTTTAAAGGAAAATGGAAAAGAAACTTTGATTCGGAGCTGAAGATCCATTTCTGACCCTGCTACTGTTAATTTCAATCCAGTTTTATAGTTATAGGTAGTCGGGGCGGGACTCTGCAACAGTGTACTACTCGTTACTATTCAGACACTTACACTCTAAGCATGTTACTGCCTACCAATTGTAATGGAATGGTTAACAGCGGGAGATAGAAGAAGGCGAAAATAACAATGCGACAATCAATGAAATCCAATTTTAGGGAAAAAAATAAATGGGGTCAGGTGAATTTCTGGTTTTGTTTATGTGATTGGGTCGTCTGTGCGGGCCTTTTTCCCATTTGGTAAAAGGAAACGGATACATTCCAGATCAATAGAAGTTCTTTGTGACCTTGAAATTACTGGCCGGGTTTGTTTGTCACAAATTTTTGAAATAAGTCCTTGTTTAGATAGCAATCAAGGGCATTTGAAAAATCCTGTTTACCGGTAGATAAAAGGAACGCAATGTCAGCTGTACTTTATTCTAAAAAAATAGAACAAAACACCTTTTCGCCAAAAGGACACACAGAATGCAAATGTTCAATTTTTCAAAAAAATGGTCGGAAGTATGCTCAACGTCTCACGGGTTTCCGTTTTTCTAAGATTGAGGTCAAATCATCTCCTGAAAGGGTGCTCTGATCACCGAAATGCGTTTATTAGCATATGTCTGGACACTTTTGCCTCCTGGACAGGGTATCCACATAAACAGTTCACTGCCGACTGTTGGTGTCATATTGCCATGCTCGCTCTCGTCCCCCTACTGCTGCTTTCTTTGATAGCAGCGGAAGATCAGCTGTATCTAGCCGAGTAGGTACTCGTTTCCTTTTTTAATAATCTCCGACTTCTTAGATGTAGGCCCCTGACCCATATCCGCTGCCAGGACGGACTCACCTGTATCCACAAACGATGGATGTGTGACGGTCGGCTGGACTGCCCCGATCATTCGGATGAGTTACCCCATATTTGCGGTAAACGAGGGCAAATAGGCGAAAAGGTTTGTCAATTTTTTATTGCGGAAGAGACGAGGAGGATAAGAGTGACTGCGAGGAACATTGACCCATAGAGGCCCATACATATCCGATCCAAAACTTTGGCCATGAAGCGGAAATCTTCCTCAGTTCGGCGATCTTCTTGGTCGGATTTGAGCTTTTCCTAGGGGAAGTTAGTTTTGAAAAATGTTGGAAAACCTCAAATTCCTTTAAAATTTCGATAATCTCATTGACATCTTTCTCCATCCTATTGTAGATCAAATAATCGTCAAAAGTTAGACTCAATCGGGGGGAGAGAGCAGTGGCTGCAATTTTTCTCTTCAAAAATCGGTCAACTTACCCATTTCTTTGATCCTTGCCACTTTGTATAGCTCAATTTCTTCTTTTTCTACTTTTTCTGTACCGTCTGAAGGCTCGAATTCTGGCTGGGGAGGAAGGAACACGAATTTGGGCAAAATTTCCAAGAATATTTTGCGACTCTGGAAAATACTGGTCTGGTATGTCGCAAGTCTAACGATCGCAGTCACATTCGCCTGTGAGTCTCGGATATTTTCAGCACGCCGCTACCGTAACTAGCAGGCGTGATCAGTTACTTACCCATGGTGACATTTTCCTCAAACTAGCACTTCTAAAATGGACATTCATTATGAGCACAGTAGCCACTGTCGATGCGCCCATAAGACATAGCGATGCCGAGAAGAATTGACCTCAAAAGTATTCTCTTGTCCAAAATTAGCCAGCTTACTCAGAACCGGGATAGAATCCGATGTTGGTGGTGTAGATTTAGCTGTTTGGGTCAGGAAAACTAGCGTAGCCAGCACATTCGTTGTCTCTAAATTTGAATTCCGCAAAAAAAATGGAAAACTTACGTAGTGTAATCTTCTCCCCGCCGCCTGTGGGCATCATAAATTGAATAATATTAGACATAGAAATAAGGACAGCTGGAATGACCCAATTCATCACATAGTAGAAGCTTTTTCGTCGAAGATGGAGGTGAAAATACAACTCGATGTAGGTCTCCCCTTCGAATTCTTTGACAGTTTTGTTAGCTGGAGCTGCTGAAATATTTCTGTGCGGGTAAGCACAGGATAATGGCCTACCGACGACAGCGAATTCTTCACTTGGAACGTAGTACTTCATGTCCATAAGAAATTGAGGGTTTAGGTCAGCTTCGTCTATGGAGAGGTTTAATTGACTTCCAGCGTAGGTCCAGGAACCATACTGTAATTTATAAAGGGCAGTTTGGTGCTTGTGGATCCCGAAGCGGAAATGTTTGGGTCGATTTTTAGTGGAATTTTTAAATTTTTGTCCAGTTTGTGGTCTCCAGAAGTCGATCACTTCGGGATTCCCGGACCAAATTATAATTTTAAACATCAAATATTTTCACGCCAAGATCCTGGCAGTTTTTTAAAAACCAACTTTCAAGTAACAAATCTGCTCGTCGAATGGAAACCAGGTCATTTCCAGTTGACAGGAGACTTTGACAATTCCTGGCGGGGCAATGAACACGTCTCCCGTGTAGGAGACAATGGAATTCACAGGGTAACTGGCGTCAAATTTGTCTATAGCACTAGAATTTTCCTTTAAAGAGATTATACGGTAGAGAACCTATTGAAGAGGAGAATATCCGGTCGCCATAGATTATTATGAGGCAACTCGATTGTCGTCACATTTCCGTATTCTCTCGGCTCCCATTGGAGTTTGTAATCAGTCCAGGAAATTTCGGTCCAAATGACCAAGGTCAAGGCTTGGTTTCGTTCGTCCTGAAACAGGGAAAAATTGTTGTGGGACCACCTGGGAATATTAATGAAAGAAAAAATTGGCAATGACCAGTACCAGAAAATTGGGCTCATTGTACAGATAAAAGCTGAATATTGGCCATATTTGGTATCAAAATGTAGCCCAGATTCAGCTCTACAAAATGAGCTATAATCCGCAATTTTAGCCTTTTATTTAAAGTCACAGCAAATTTTTTTAAACCGCGATCTCATTACCACATCAACAATTTGCTGTAGAAGGACTCTCAACTTCACGGGCAAGGCTTCCGAATGATTCTGAACGGGCCGTTCAATCACATCATAATCTTCCTTTAAATCCTGGATAAGTCGGTATTCTTGGGCACTTTGATTGCTGACATCAATTAGGAATAAAAGTATCGATAGGCGGGAGAACATGAGCTGTCAGCGAGACGGTTCCTCGGTCAACAGATTTGTTGTCAATCCGCACACAACCGGACACTAATCATACAGAAGGTCGAGAGAGTAGCAACAGGCCATTTGAGATGATTTTAGAGAGTTGACAGCCGATTCTATTCGAGTCAACAAAAATGCCCACAAAATTGGTTCTTCTGTCGGGATGCCAGTCGATGCCTTCAGCCACAATTGGTCTGCGATGACGTCAAAGATTGCCGGTATGTTTTTGATCATAAAAATTAGGATTCTTGGCTCGCTTGTCAATTTCTAGTATTAGCAAATAGCCCAGACTCTGCTCTACAAAACACATTTTTTGGTTGCAATTTAAAGAAATGCGGAATTTTTTAAAGGAATGTTTCAGAGATGGCTCGGACGAAGCGGAGTTCTGCTACGAATTGAAGATCAAAATGAAACGCGTTGAAGCGCACACAATTGTTTATTAAAAATAAAGTTGATTACTGACTAAATTAGAGGGAAAAATATTATAAACATAAAGTACAGTAATCTTATCTGAAGCCACGTTCCCTTTCGAGTGCCTTGACAGGATCTGTCGTCTTGGCTTTGACGTAGCGAGGATCCCGGACGACGACTTTATTAGATCCGACGAGATATTTGCTACCTGAAAGTCATTTAAAATTATCCATTAACTTGCGTAGAAAATTAAAAAATTCAAGAAAAATGAAGGCCTACCTCCGGGGCTGCTTTCATAGACCGCCTGTTCTCCCATCCACGTTCTAACCGGCGGCATTCGAGTTCTTTTCGATCGACGGAGGCCATCAGTCGGAGTCTCGGGATGGACTAAACGTTAGATAATTGTCCTGCCAGGAGCCTAACTCACTTAATTTCCTGGGCTTTAGGATCATCTCCCGGGTATGGTCGATGTAATCCTCGACCACGGAATCATCCACCTGTCGATGTTTTTTACCCTTCTTGTGGTGAACGATAGCGGGACTGGGGACATTGGCAGAAAAGATTGAGTAATCTTTAAAAAGAATCAGTTTAATAAGGGATTACAGTACCTGGTTGTCCTTTTTGTCGGATGACAATCCCCTCTTCGGCTGTTGTATCGACACCGTCATTTTCATAAGGATCACCCCCCTCGTCGATGTCGCCCAGTTGGGAGAATCTTCTAGTAAATTCAGATCTCCTTGTCATGTGGGACTGCTCCTGTCTTGAAGGGTCTCCAATCGTGGTAAGACCCAAGTCTCCAAGGGGAGCTCCCTCGAGCACCAAGGCAGTGGCCGTCGGCTGGCTGACATCCGCCATTTCACCGATGGATGCCTCTGGCCGGATAACAGGCTTCCTATCCACAGATTGTCTATAAATTTTGAGTTGATAATTACAAATTACAAAGAAAAATTAGTTGTGGATAAGAAAAACTCACGGTGCCATGCTCCTATTGGGAGTTGTCATCGTCGCAGTGGCTTTGGTGTTATTCAGACGACGCTCCATGAAGTCTTTTCGTCTTTCTTCCATTCTGGTCTGAAAAAGGGCAACTGTACATGGAATTTCTAATATTGAGGGCAACTAGGAGCTCCATTTTCTAACTCAGGCTGGTGTCGACGTCGACATATTGGCCATAATTTTTAGATTGAAATAGGCGTCGACATTTCCGCCATGTCTCTTGACGTCGACAGTTTGGCGTCCCTCACCCATCTCCCTAGATCTCTCCTCTCCCATTTCCTACCTTATTAGCCTGGTTATCATCAAAATCGGCGTTAAATTCCTTCATTTTCTGTTGCAACTGCAATTTGGAGATGTGTCTTCGGGGCTGGTATCCACTTTTCAGCAGTTCATCTGATGTCTTCATGGTCGGTTCTAAAATCCCCATCTTCTCCAGAAATGCCAATAACTTACCAATTTCCACAATCGACGAAGAATCATCTCCACTGTAATCATCTCCTCCAGCATAATTGGACATATAATGGCGGCAGAAGTTTCCATTCGAAATTCTTGGTGACTTGGCGAGGAAGGAAATAGTCGGCTGGGAATATCGAGGTCCTGGGGACTTGGCCATTGTAATCGGTGGTTTCTCCTCTTTTCTCATTATTTGGGGCTTTTCCTCCGTGTAGCGCATGGACACCGGTGGTTTTTCATCTTCGACGACAAAAGATCTCCGGGAAAGTCGACTGCCACCACCTCTTTTGGGAGTTTCCTGATGGCAGGACATGTTTCTGGGGTCCGATTCAGCGTCAATCATCGACGGGTCAGAGAATTCTATCGTCTTTTCACTGATTTTTATACTACGCATGGTTTCTTCAATATTTTCAGCAGAATCTGAAAGTTAGAGCTTATTTAAATGGTAAATTTCGCTGTGGGATCCAGGCAAATTCCAGAAATTTAGGAAAATTCGCTGTAACCACAACTAAAAGCTCTAATACCCCTGCCAGAAACTCGTGCAAAATGCATTTTTAGTCTAGTGGCTAAGTTTCCCGATTCAAATTCAACAGGTCCGATTTCACTCTCGGTTGACTTCTTTTTTTCTATAACTTTTCAATATTTTCCAAACTCACCATCATTTTTACGGTAAAATTTCGGAGTATCAATAAGGATCCTCGAATGTTTGGCGAATTTTGATGCCGAAAATCCGAAGGATCTGCTAGCTGGGGAGACAACATCCGTTGCAAATTGGACGGATTGTCGCTTCTAAATGGGGGAATTACCAATAAAATGTTTTTTTTACATTGATGCTCTTTCTCCCATCCTTGAGGAGGGTCGGCTTTATTTGCGGTGATGGGTGATAAATAACAGGCGGCTTCTTTTCCGGCGTTTCTTTCCTAATCGTGTATGTTCCGCCAGTTCCCCCGGTTCTAAATTTATTTTTTCCTTATCGATCTTTTACAAACTCACGTTTCCATTTCTTTTTCCTCGACGATAAATGTTCCTCCTTGTTTTTCTTGCTCTGGCTGTCCATTTGAAGCAGAGGGAACAATCTCCGGTTGTTTGAATTCAATAATTTCCAAGGACTGTTCTCGGCTCTCGACGTCGATCATCTCTACCGTATTGTTTCCAACAATTGGTAGAATCTTCTCGGGATCTGTCGAATTAAATCCAACTGCAGAAATTTCAATATCCCGAAGAGCTGCGAGTGTATTGTTGCCATGATGAGGCGTCGAGCAGCCTTCTCCTTTTCGTCCCTGTAATAAAAAAGAAAATATAAAAAAATATTCGATAAATTTCAATTAAAAATCAAACGTTTCAAAATGTTGACATATTTCTATTTTACACATGAAGCACTGAATCTAATATGTAGAAAAGGAAATGATAAACAAGAGAACAACATTGCAATATGGCTCTTGTCGAAAAAATAGAAAGCGAACCATTTTTCTGCTGTTGGCAAAGTTTTGACATGTAATTTTACCGCCGCGCATGTAAAAGTTGCAAATCAGCCTACTGTTTTTGCAACTAACAATAATCAATGAGTAAAATGCATAGAATAACTAATCAAGAAGTGAAAACATGAAGAAAAACTGAACCTGCGAGCCTCCAACATTTTCCTGAGGCGTTTCTTCATCTGCTGAATCTTCTGAACAACTGGCGTTGATTTCAATGCGCGGGTCAAATGGCGGGACTTTCATAGTGAATTGATTCAAATATCCTCCCATTGATTTTCCAATTCTTCTTGTCAATGATCTTCTTTGTCTAATGAGTTCCAGTCTTTTTTTAGAACTATTATCTAGCCATGAATCCTGAATATTATTGTTTTTAATGGTCTGATAATTACCTCCAATGTGTTATCATTTTGAGAAGCTGTAGTTGTATCTAAACTTCGATTTGTAACATCTAATCCGCAAAGAATTCTCCTTTGTCTTTCTGTTACAATTTTCTGCAACATTTTCATTATTTTCTTTAATTTAGCCACATACTCTTCCAACTTTGCAAAGATTTTGCTGATGACTTTGACGATCTCGCAAATTTTGTAAAACATGAGCAATCCTTGGATCCAAAACTTCCGACATCTGAAGCATGATGCTTTATATGTTTCCTAGCTCTTGTTTGTAGTGAATTTATGTGCAAAAATAGAAGAAAATCAATGAAAATGCAATTTGTAAAGGATAAAATCAAAGCGAAAATACGGCGTCATTTGAAATTCGCCCCTTCGCGGCGTCACTGCCCCATCGCACCAAGACCGATGTCCCATAGCTTGTCTCTATTTGATTTGGAAATTCTGTTTGCTCTCTGCATTGTTATCGGCTTTTGCTATTTCTCATTCTTCTTGTTGTATTAATATTGAAATGTTTAGGTAATAGGATGAGTCTACCACCGGCGTTATTAGCCCGACTACAGAAGCGAGGAATAGTAAAATCAGGTAGATTTTACTTTCATACTATTTTAGGCTGAAGATTATAAATTGTGTTGATATAGAACTTGAATCATATTATAATGGCTATTATATAGCCTAAAGAATGAATGTGGAAGTTATGCGCGAATTATGAGAGCTGAAATAGAATGCTCTAATATTTTTCTGCTGACCTAAGGAGGAATGTTAATTGATAAAGCCATGATAGATGGCTATATAAATCGGAATCCAATTTGTATTTTATGCACATAAGTACACGTAAAAGGACAAAATTTATTAGCAAAAATAAGCAGAGAGTTTAGAAGCCAACTTGACAAAGTGTTGATCATATGCAAATTTTAGTCTTTGAAAATTTTTAAATTTAGATAAACTAGAGTGAATGTAAAAGCAAAGATTAGTAACGGCTTGAAAATGAGTATGACTGTGTGATAAGAGGAAATATTGAAGCAATTTTGATTTCCTAAATCGAATGAGTAAGCGATTGAAAGGAACAGATTTTTGTTATATTACGATATTACGAGCATGTGCAAAATTAGGCTGTATTAGTTGCCACTATTTATTATTTTTAGGCTGTATTAGTTGCCACTATTTATTAGTTTTAAAAGATCAATTTAAAGCCATTTTTTATCTATTACTACTTCATTTAATTCTTTTATTTTTCAGCTGATGAAGAAGTATTTGCCGAGAATTATGAAGCAGCAGAAGAGAAGAAACGTGAAGAAAGCCTTTCTGGAGCACCGGGATGTCCAAACAAGAACAATGTCCACCATGTTTGTTCAGAATATTGCTATGATCATTGGAGAGAAGGTTTACCCGAATCAAGGTAAGTCAAATTTTGTTCTGATTTATTTTGTTTTCAGACTAAGTGAATCGTATCTAAGAAAACGACGCCGAATGTTAGCCAAGTACCCATTGCCAGAGCCGTGGACTGAAGTCTATGATGCTGGATTGGCTCGACATTACTATTGGAATCAAGATACTGATGATGTAAGGAATTTTCAATGGTTTTCCAGTTTGTTTGAATTTTTTCTAAATCCTAAAATTTTAGTTTTTTTTTTGTTGCACTTTTCAGAATTTGTGATATAAGCCAGATTTCTAATGGAAATCATTGGAAGAGCATTCTAAAGCTTGGATTAATTTGTTGCCTTCAAAGAAACGTTTGCAATAATGCTGCTGATTTTTTGTGATATCAATTACCGCTGTTTTATTTGCAGTTTTTACAATAGGCTGATGTTTTGAAACGGATTGATTAGAATCAAAGAAGCTTTCAAATTCACATGGACGTCCATAAAAAAAATGACATCAGCTATGCAAATAGTTGTGAATTGGATATAATCTATCAGTAACATTAAAAAATATCCAGCAGCTAGCAAATATTAAGCGCTACAAATAAAAACAACATCTTTTTAATTTTATACCTCATTGTTTATTTTTTTTTCAGGTTTGCTGGGTTTCTCCACGCCATCCTGCTGCTATTATCTCGGAGCCAGCACCACGGATAGCCAGAGATTTAGCTGCTAAACTTCAACGCGAAGGAAAAGATACCAGTTATAATTCAAGAAGTTATCGAGAAGACAAAATAGTAAGCTTTTTTTCAATTGTTTTTATATTTCTTTCTTTAGGAGCCAAGAGATCGTTATGAAGGAAGAGATCGTCGTCGTGATAGAGATGATTTTAGAGGAAGAAAAAGAAGGAGGAGTGATGATGAATCGGGTCCATCAGATCAGGAAGAATCTGAAGAAGAACAAAGGATAGAAGACATGCCAGAAAGGGACCGTCTAAGTCAGTTCATTTTGTTTCCTTTTTTTCAATTTTTTATTTCAGAACGTGCTAAAAGGAAGGGAATAGATCCCATGGATCCTGCCGCGTATGGAGATGCTCCAGTGTTAGTTTATTTTCATTCTGCTTCTGATTTTTGTTTTATTTTAGAGGTAACTGGGCTGCTGGATTGAGGGCACACGACAAGACAGGTGCCGATGTCACAGCAAGTGGGCCGTTGTTCCAGCAGCGACCATATCCAGCCCCTGGTGCTATTCTACGATCTCAAGGGCGACCAAGAGATGAAGAAGATGATGATATGTGATTGCATTGTATTTCTATTTATCCAATAAAAATTTATTAATTTTATAATTGTTATTTAATATTTTTAATAAATATAAATTTAATTTTTTGTCGTGTTTTCATGCAACTTTGTTCGAATCAAAGAATTATCTTTATTATTTTTATTATTATCTAAAGAGCCCACAAGGAGTAAAGGTAAGTGTTCCCATTAAATAAAAAATAGCCCACAAATATTGTACGTAATTTTATTTATTATTGAGAGAGCCTATAAATAGCAAATAATTTTATGACCAAGTCAGTAATTTATTTTAATTATTTAATGGATAAGTATTTATTTTCTACTGTTCTCCGTAAGCAATTTAAATTTTTATTTTCAGCAATGGATTACGATATTATTGCCAATCAGCCTGTAGTAATAGACAATGGCTCTGGTATTATTAAAGCTGGATTTGCTGGGGAACAAGCGCCCAAAGTGAAATTTGCAAACTTTGTCGGCAGGCCAAAATATCATCGAGTAATGGCCGGCGCTCTTGAAGGAGATATGTTCATTGGTAAGTTCCCCTCTTCTATTTTATAAATTTAATTTTTTTAGGACCAAAAGCAGAGCAATATAGAGGATTATTGGCTTTAAAATATCCAATGGAACATGGAATAGTTACTGATTGGAATGATATGGAACGGGTATGGCAATATGTCTACAGTCAAGAACAGCTAAATGTAAGCATTTTTCTTATTTTTTTAAATAAATTTTTGTAGATTTTCCCTGGAGATCATCCTGTTTTATTGACTGAAGCACCATTAAATCCAATGCAGCATAAAGAAAAAGCCGCGGAAATTTTCTTTGAAACACTAAATGCCCCAGCTCTTCATATTCAAATGCAAGCAGTGTTGTCACTTTATTCTACAGGTTTGCCCTTATTTTTTTTTGTTTAATAATTTTTATTATTTTTCAGGTCGAACAACAGGAGTTGTTCTTGATTCTGGCGATGGTGTTACTCATGTTGTGCCTATTTTTGAAGGATTTGCCATGCAACACGGGTATGTTTTTTTTAATTTTTTCTTGGATAATCGGATATTTTTAGAATTAAACGAATGGATGTAGCTGGACGAGATGTCACCAAATGGCTCCGTCTCCTGCTAAGAAAGGAAGGCGCAGATCTCCACCGGACCAGTGAATTTGAAATCGTCCGAGAAATAAAGGAAAAAGCTTGCTATTTGACTGCCAACGCAGCTAAAGAAGAAAGCAACGATAACGAAAAGGTTGGTTATTTTATTGTTCGAATATTTATTGTATTTTCAATTTATTTCCAATATTCTTCGATTGTAATAATTTATTTTTTTTGCAGTTTATTTATTCTCTCCCTGATGGATCTCGTTTGGAGCTGGGAGCCTGTAGATTCCGCGCTGCTGAAGTTCTTTTCCGCCCGGAAATTGTTGGAGAAGAATGCCCCGGACTCTCGCATCTTGTAAATGATGCAATTAGAGTAGGTTTTATTTATTTTTTATATTATTTTTTTAATTTAGCAATGCGACATGGATTTGCGGAAAACTCTCTACGAAAGTATTGTTCTTAGTGGAGGAACGACGATGTTTAAAGGATTTGGAGAGCGGCTTCTCTACGAGCTGAAGAAGATTGCTCCCCAGGACACGAAGATTAGAATTTCTGCCCCTCAGGTTGTTTTAGTTTTGGATTTTTTAAATTTCTTTTTGGTTTAGGAAAGAATTTATTCGACGTGGATTGGAGGCTCAATCCTTGCCTCTCTTGATACCTTCAGGAACATGTGGGTAAGCAAGAGAGAATATGAAGAAGAAGGAAAGCGAGTTATTCACCGCAAATTCTTCTGAGGTAATCTTTTCCAATTTATTTTTGTATTTTATTTTATTTAATAAATATTTAAGATAACTTCTGTTTATTTTGGACAAAGAGAAAGGTTTCTTTCTTTTGTTTATTTTGCCAGATTGTTTTCCCTGCCGAATTGAAAATATCAAGTGAAGAAAAAGGAATTAGGAAAGAAAACGGCGAGAATGAAGATTGTTTTCAAGAAGCTCAACAGGATAATTGGAGGAAGTCAACTGAATATTAATTTAAAAAAAATAAACACGAAATATTTATTACAACAATTAAAAAAATGTATTCTATATGGAAAGTAAGTGAGTAAGAGAAAAGCGATGAAAACTTAGTCAATCTTCTGTTTCGATATTGCAGTTTCCAACCTAAAACTGATTTGATTACATATTATTTAGTGTCTAAAGAAAGCTAAAATAATGTATGAGTACTCACGATTGACAATTATCTTGTAATTTTTTGTAATTACTATAGATCCAGGGCTGAGATTAGATTCGACTGGGCGTCAACCAATCTCCAAGTCGCGAATTGTTTTAATCATTAGATTAGCGATGAATTCTCTGCGTTGCATTGTAGCTTTATTGTCCACTAACTCCTGCTCCAGTCTCGCTTTGTCCTCCAGGAGTCGGCAAATATCTTCTTGTTGCTGGGCGTTCACTCTTCGTGCCTCTTTAATCTCTTTTTGAACTCCTGCCAGCGATTTTTTCCATTTTTCCGTTGTCTTGTCCTGGATTAAAAAAATGTTCCTGCCATCTGCGCAGAGAAGGGACCAAACTGCTGCCACGGAGCCCGGTGACTTCCATCTGAAATCAATTAATTATAAAAAAAATCAAGCTGTAAAAATTAGAAAAACTGAAATTGACTTACTCTAATGACGCGATAACAATCCGACATGATTTTTGAAAAGGAAGTTCGGATAGCTTGATCCGTGATCCCCATTATATCCAAGAAGTTGCTATTCGTTTGACCAGCAATATATCCATTTTCGATAGCGTAAATAATCCCTTTATCCACTAGATAATACAGCAAAAGGTGCTCCGGTACCAGATCCAATTCAGTGGTGCCAACATAAGGGGATTGGTCCACAAATTCAGGTTGTCCGCTCGATCGATTTGACACTTCTGCAAAATCAAATCCAATTGTGGCAATGCGATCGGTATCATCTGTCGTCAAATTCAACACGATATCCGCATATCCATTAGGATCAATGAATCCGCCAGACGGTGCTGCATTCCAAGCAATGTTATTGTGAGCCTAAAAAAATTTAATGAAGAAATTAGAAAAAAAATTACCGAGAAGGCAACCAGTTTGGGAAGAGTAAAAACGAGTCGCACTCCGAAGACACAGTCACCGGCGAAGACTTTGTAACTCGGCTGACAACGCAACGTTCTGAAATTGTTACACATAATTTGTCGAATAGAAGGACGAAGAAAAAGAGTTGCGCAATAGAACAACACAAAACTGTCGCCTTTTTCTCCAAAATATTTCGACAAATCTCAGGTCAGAAACATGTTCAGAAGCTCAACATCTCCGCTTTTGATAGGTTACCAATCAGTACGCGGGGTGGTAAAACTTTGTGCCATCAACGGTTTGAAAATGTAAGATTTTGTTGCATAAACGAAATGAAAACGTATGACTTTTTTAAAAATCAAAGTGCACATCCACGCTTTGCAAATCATCACTTTGTGCGAAATTTTTCTGCAATTCGCATTTTTTGGTTGACGCCTGAATTCAAATATTTCTTTTGACGTTCTAGGCATAGTTTTCTCTTCGGTTTTTGATTTTCGCACTATTTTCGTGCTGCTTGTGTGTAAATATAATACGATAAGGAAAATAAAACAATGAAGTAAATGGAATTAAATGAAACCTATGTCAATTAGCTGTACAAAAATCCAATTGATGTATTTGTGCATACTGCAATATTTTTTCGTCTACCCCAAGTGAAAACAATGAAAAAAATAAACAAAACAAAATAAAACCAATGAAAATGAAAAAAATGAAACAAAAAAGTGCAAAATTCCATCAAAAAATGGCGTCAATCAAAAAATGCGAATTACAGAAAAACTTTTCACAAAGTGATGATTTGCAAAGCGTGGACGTGTACTTTGAAATTTCAAAAACTGTTTTTGCGCAAATTTTACATTTGCAAATCCTTTTTCGGCGAACTGGTGATGGCACAAAGTCTTCGTACCTTCAACAAAATTCCTAGACTTCATCCCAGATGAATGAGACAGCAAGTCACGGATCTGCAAATCCTAACATTATTCAAGTCGGACCCGCGCGCCCCGAAACAACCCAACACTAATCGGTCACATACAGCAATAAGGGTGTCATCCGACTCCTTGTAGGAAGGAGAATCCGAATTATGCAAAATTTGTTATAGTTGGTTTCCAACTCTGGGGGATACGGGCGCTGCGGGACCTCAAAATGCGCGTGTTTGAATCCAATGAAAATTCGAAAAATTGGCCAATGAAAATTCGAAAAATTTTCAAGCGGTCCTGCAACGCCCGTGTCCCCCAGAGTTGGAAACCGACAATAGCTCCCGATCTAGCCGGTCCGAAATTCGATCCACTCCCGTTTCTAGAAATGGCTTCAAAAATGGACGGCCACCGTTTCTAGAAATGGCTGGCAAATTCAGATTGTTTTCCCTGCCGAATTGAAAATATCAAGCGAAGAAGAAGGAATTAGGAAAGAAAACGGCGAGAAAGAAGATTGTTTTCAAGAAGATCAACAGGATAATTGAGAGAATTTCTTTTTTTTTTCGATTGAACTAAATTTATAACAAAGGAAAAGATACAAGGTAAAGATTTATTTTAACGCGGAAAATGATTGCAAATAAATTCGAGTAAAAAAACATCGAAAGGTAAAGTAATTTTTAGAATTTGCTCTCCCGTGCCATTATTCTCCTTATTCTACTCGTCTTCTTTTTTGTTTTTCTCTTCTTCTTCAGATTTGATAGCAGCGGCCAATGCAGCTGAGAAGTAAACAAAAACCGGTGTATTAAGTTTCATTGTCGCTTGATAACAATTCCGACATCACCTTCCAAGGGTAATTCTGCACAATCAGGAGTCAAAATTACCACTGGATCCATTACATTCATCGAGTCTCCTGAAAAAGATAGACTTTGCGAAGAAGTAACAAGCAAATGTTTTCAGTTCGCAACGCGTTCCCGTAATGGGACCTATACCATTGACAGAGCATAAAAAATTAGCCCGGAATGTGGCGTCAGTAACTGTCGAGCGCGCCGCATGACAGGTTGGGGGAAATCTAGATTCCCAGAAGCAGCTTGTTCATTTTGGAAAAGAATAGAAAAAAAATTGCAAGTCTGGGCTCATATGTTTTACCATGTACTCGGAGGCGCTCGGCAGTTACTGACAGCACCTTCCGGGCTTATTTTTGATGCTCAATGGTATGGGTATCGTACCGGGAACACGTTGTAAACTGAGGAAATTTGATTGTAAGGCAGAGAAAGAAGAGTAATTCAAGGACAAAAAAAAAAGAAGAAAGATGGAACTCCTATTCTCCACGTTTTTCGTCCGCTTTCTCGTCAGAACCCTGTCAAATGCGTAATCCGATAGCCTTGGACACGACTCACCTACCTTACAACGGTAAACTTGCCAAGTTTTGCCATCTCTACCGAAATCGAAGTTCTTTCGCAATATTCAAATTTCCAGCATTCTCCACGCATACCAAGGAGCAGAAAACACTGGAAAGGCGACACAACGCCCCATTGATGGCCTGTCCAGCAGCTTTCGGAGTCTAATGTGGATCGACGCCAATGCTAAGCTGTACCGGCTAACTAGACAAGCCTGTCAAAAATTTGATCTCGATCTCAAGCCACAACCTTTCCAGGAACTGAAAGGGAAACGCAGGTAATCCGATGTCGTTCAAATGAACAAGAAACTCATTGAAGCAGAAATAAATGTTTCCCACATCTTCATGTCCATGTCTCAACAGATTATCTATTATCCCAGAATTATTGCTCACCATGTCCCAGACATGGATTTCCAGAAACCGCATCCCTCCAAATTTCCCGCCATTACTAGAAACAGTATCCGTGCAATAATTCTGGGATAAACGGGACTCCATGTCCGGAAGTCCGTAGGTATGATTGTTCGTCTTGTGTGCTTCGTTGGTACGGAGTGGCTGCTTGCTTGCACGGGAATCGCATAAAACTCAGTAGAATAGTTGGCTAAACGAGGGAAATACGTCTATTTATGATCAGTACGCGTGTTGCGGGAGTCAATCTAATCCCATTAGCCAGAGGGATGTAGCCCTCCCCGCGTTTTCACCAGGACCTTTAATATTGCATTATTCCGGAGGCAGCCCTGGAGGAACAATTGTCTTTGCTCCTTTGATTATTTCCATTCCTCCTCTCGTTTACTTCCTCTTCCAAAGGTCTCGTTACGTCAATATGACGAGCCGAGGTGGTGATAGATAGAATTAGACGGGCAGCTAGGTGTGGGGTATTCCTTCCTCTTCCTCCTATCCAAAAATGGAATGATCCCACGTGCCTCGACTTTTATTCCCGAATCTCCGAATCTCGCCTAAATTAAGATCATTTCCTCAGACTGCAAAGCCTTCTTCTCAAGAATCACGTTCTCCGGTCTACGAGTTGAAAAATTCAAAAGCAGTCAGCCCCCTCGAAACAAAACTTGTCAGCTGAGAAGCTGTATGGCTTTCATTTTTTGGTCTGTTTTTGGTCACGAGGATTAACAGCAGCCCCTTCCTCATGTAAACCCTCATTTGCCTTCTCATATATTTTCAGTCCTTGCCCTCTTCCACCCTCTTCTAAAAGAAATGTGTTTTCACGATGATATTTACCCCTTTCATGAATTTAAATGGCATTCAATCTCTTCCATGGAAACAGAAACACACAATCTGACAACAAATTTAACTTCTCTCCCTCTGCACCGATTGATATTTTTGGTTATTCTACCTTTTTCTTTTTTTTGATGAGTAGTCTAGCGGAAAGAATTGAACTAAATGTTCATGCTTTCCATTCATTCGGTCATCTTTAGTTCTCGTAGTTTGTCGTCTTTTTATTGAGATTCTTGTTGGAATTGAGTCTATTTTAGTCTATTTTACTTTTATTTTAATTTTGATGTTCATTTTTTTCTCTAACAGAGGTGGGGATTCAGAAAAAATCATCTTTTTCCATCCAAATCTCTCACTTTTCCAGTTTTCCTATCTCCTCCATTTTTTTGCTGCAGGGGGAAGCCCCCAGTAGACCAATTTATCTCGACGTCGACAACCAGGCCAAGAAGGTGGGCCTCCGCTGCATCTGTGAGGGCTCCTCTTCGACGTCATTCCTTCCCTATATTGCCCTTGTTTTCATCATTATTCACGGTCCATTGGTTTCCCCTTTGCACGTTGCAGCCAGCTTTTTATCTAAGTTATTCCGAGACTTTAAAAATCTCAAACATCTTAGAAATCTCTTCTTCCTCCGCTATTTTCTTATAAAAATCGTACGTCAGGCGGTCATGTCGCGGCATAAAGTAGTAGTTTTAGTGAATAATTCGCCTCAAATAGCGGAGGAGTCCCAAGTACGGGCTTTAACACCCTCAGAGAACCTTTTTTAAAGTTTTGGTTTATTTTTCTCCATGCTCAAGGGCTTGGTTGTGGTTTTGAAGCCAATAAATGTGAGATTTTGACAAAATATGAGGATATTTTCAACCAAAACGCGCGGCTATTTACCACTTCCCCTCAGGGAAATGTCTTATTCACCTCTCCTCCTACGTAACATTGCCCTCTCGTAGTAGGTCTTCTTCCTCAAAAATAGGAATAATCAACGGAAAAGGACTGGCATTATGAGGGGGATGAGTCTCGTCGATCTGAGCATTCCTTTCTTTAATTTATTTTTTTCATTTGTTCACGTACTGATCTCTGTAAATGGACAGCTTTCTTTAAATGAAATCGTCCTTCTCTTCATTTTTCTACAATGCAGGCTTCCCGATTATGGGTAATTCTTATAAAATGTCAATTAATTCTGTGCCAGAGGCACCAGTGCGACTATTCTCTAAGGAATTCTGATCTCTACACCAATTTGTTGCCATTTTTTGGTAAAAGAACCTCTGTATCTTCTCCGAATTGTCATGAGATTAGGCCAATTTCCCAGTTTCCTTTCCATTTTTAATCTCTAGAAATTTCTAAAAATCTCCACGTGTTGTCTCGTCCTCTTTTACGTCAATCAGTAGCCCATTCCATGCTGCCTTATTCGAAAAGCCTAGGCTACGGGCATTGCCTAACATTCCATTCGTTCTTCTACACAACCCTACCGTCAAAAATAACTTCCAGAGAAAAATGGGAAATGCGCATGCTCATGCGCCTAGAAGTCGAGTGAAAGCGGAAAGACGCCTCTCCGCGCCAGATGACGGCATCCAACCGGTAAGTTGCCCTTCCTCCTTTTCGTTCAAAGAGAGCCCAATTTCCATATTTATTGCAAGCTTTCTGGATAATTGAACACAAATTCATGTGACGGGGCGCGAGGCGGGAGCACCATCGTGGCTATGGGAAAACATATTTTCCTAATTATTAGAACTATTCGAATACTCTGATAGTCGATTTGGACTCGATTTTAAAATTTGTATCCTTTATAAAAGGGTCGGGCATCTCTTACGTTAACCTTTTTTTTAAACTAAGCTCTCGCGAAATCCTATGATTCTGAAAATTGGAAGCCGATCTCCGGAACCTGCAATTTTAGCCCTTCCTGATAAGATCGCGCCTAGACGCTAGGCCAAGGGACTACAATTATTTAGCTCGTCAATTATTTTGTTAAAAAATAGCGGTCTTTTGCAAAAAAATCCTGAATCACGGGGTAATTCTAATCGCAATGGAATCCGAAAATCAAGCAAATTTTTCGAATTTTCAAACGTCGAATTCAGCGGCTTCTCAGCGTCCGTTTACCAATTTTGAAATCCGATTATCTTTAAATTTTCTTGGGTAGCCAGGATCTGATCCGGTTATGGCCATAATTTACCAAAATTCGAACCAATACAACCAGGATGCATGATACTACGAGCATCTTCATCTCTCATGATTTTTTGTGATAAAAAGTTCACAGCCTCTTTGTATTTTCCGGTGAAATCAAAAAAATTTTTTAAAATGACCACGGAGATCCCGAGCTGACCATAGATCGTGTCTTATATTGCACATCCATTGTCCCCCGAGGGGTTTCAAATTATTTAACTCAAACAAATATCCCGCGGATTTCAGACACATTCTCATTTGATGTTGGTCTCTTCGTCAATGGGCACCACACCACAATCCACAACCCCGCCACGAATTCAAATCAACGGAGCTGATTCTTTAGAAGAATTTGATCAACCACCGGTGAGAATTGTGTTTACAAAAATGGGAAAGGTTTATCCAAGATTTAAAGAGGGGAAATTAAATGGACACATACTTGTCTGATTGAGGCTTTTGTTTTTCAAGAATGATTCAGGGCACTTTCCTTGATTTGAGCAGGTCGAAACGGAGGCAGAAATCTCTCTCGGACTTTACTATTGGCCAGTCCCTTGCCCCTTTTTTAGCTGGCTGTTCGGATTGCTTTTGAAAAGCAGACAACCATAAAAAGTACGGAGATTATTTGCGCCTTTTTCCCCCAGCTGAACACTATACTAATCCAGGAGCAGAAAACAGCAATCTTGTTCAACTTTTAGTTATTCTTGAATAGAAAAATACAGACAATTAGGCGGGTATTTAGGGTGAAAAAAAATAAACACATCGGAAAAAGGGTAAATAAAATGGGGATCTTTGTACCCGCAATTTATATTTCAAATTCTCACTTTTTCTCGGAATTACTACCCAAAAATGGCCGGTTTCGTGTCGAATATTGTGTAATTGCTATCAAAAACCAGGATTTTTATACATCCTGGCAGATTCGCACTCATTTTCCTTCAAGAAATAACTTTGGAAACAACTTGCCTGATAGTGACAGATGAGCAAAGCACACTCGTTCTATGCAGAAGCTATAGAAAATTCCAAATGATGTCGGAGATCAGTCACAAAAAATCTGGCTGTCACTCAACGCGTTGCTATAGCTTTTTCTGACTTTGCAAAGCAGTTTCTGGAATTTTCCATGTGTTAGCCGCTGGCATTTTGTGGTAATCCTGTATTTTCCTCAGCTGTTTCCTTCCATTAAATCAGCCGTTACACGATTCTCTTCATCCATGTTTTTAGCCGTGGCTGATCCCCTATCCAGCCGGGTAGATCCCCAGCGGCTCTTCAAGATCTCCATTCTATCCCAATAAAATAATAACAACCACCACTTTATACCTGGTCCCCGATCTTCTGTCTCTAATCGGCGGAAATGTATCCCCAAGAGTTTACTAGTAGTCCACAGACTGGTGGTCTTTCCTTGAGCTAATTCGTGATCAGATCACTTTGATTCGAATTATCTTCGTAGCCAGAAGTCAACAGCCAAGGAGGAAAGGGGATAATCCCATCAAAGAGGGGCTCCTTCTTTTTGTCCACCCTGCCCTATAGTCAGTTGTCAACCTTGGGTTTTTCGAATTTTTATTGGAAAGCGCCCATTTTTCCCGAGATTTGTTACCGAATGCTCCAGTTTTCCAGCCTTTACATCTTTTCTCCTTTAAAACTCTTCCTCTCCAACAGTTAATTTTGTCAGGTTCCTATAAAGTGGAATTATGCCCCGACTGCTAACCATCCTTCACAGTATCTCTGAGGTAATTTTTTGACATATTCTGCTGGTCATTTCCCGGCCCCTCCGCTGAAATCCCCTTAAAACCTTCCTGTTATTTGGAATGACCTTTAAAAATTAGATTTGTTGATCGAAGAAGAAGGGAAAAGCGTGTAGCTAAATGTATCCGGGGGAAGGTGGCGACTAAATATAGCCGTGAGGCGCCATCTGTCAATGGCCGCCAGCCAGGTAAACTAATAGTACAGCAGACTGGATAAGGCTCAGATTTCTTTACATATTTTGTCTGAATGGGAGAATGCAGAGAAGATTTTCTACTAATCATGCATTCAAAAATCCTTAACTTTTCGATTCTTGAAATAAAAGGGCGGGGTGCCTCGACTCAACTATAAGTTTGTGGGAATTTTGTACTAATTTTCTTTGAAATAGAGCGGACAACGGACATTATGAGAATGTAAGGCTGTTTTGACATTTTCTGAGAGGAAGAGGTTACCATAATTCTTCCTCCCAATTCAAAATCCCGGCCACAGATCGACCGGGTTCTGAACCAAATTCCCACCGGGCGGATCCTCAATATGTACATGTTTAATATTCTGATAAGTGCAATGTCCTGGAAAAGGGCTGATTAATACCCCCAGCCAGCTCTTTCCTCGTCCTGTCCTGTTCCTGTTCCAATTAATTAACCGAGACAAATAACCCGGTCACGTGCTCGGAAATGTTTCCTAATTCCATAGAAAGGGAGGGTTGACTCTCCCGATGAATAGCCAGCGATATTTCCTCCCCCTCAAATTAATCAAGCTCTCTAGAAACTTCCTTGCTGCTGCCGCCTCGTAGAATATCTGTTGTTGACACCTCCAGACGACTGGGGCTTTTGTTTTCTTTTGTTCATTTTCATATGTTCTCATTTTCTGAAGCTTACCATGTATAAAATGTCCTTTTTAGCAAAATATCCTGTATTTTTAGTCCTAGGACCTCCTATCGTTGCTGTCCAAAATTCTAGGAAAAAACGGGGAAAACTGGCATTAGTCATCCAGCTTTCATCACAAATCCTCTCCCAAAATTGAATTCAACTCGTAAGATTTCCCAACAATCCCTAGCAACCCAGTAAGCTGTGGTTAGAGACTAGTCCCGCCCAGGAAGGAACTAGTATTCCCCGGCTGCTGCCACCCCCACTAGATGATATTCAATAAATTCAAGTCCTCCTTACAGGAGAGGCCAGCTTCTGCCCAGCCTATTCCAACTGCTTCTCTTCGTAGGATGCAATTCTTGACAAGCAGTACTTCCGCTTCCAACACAGCCAGGTACAACGATTTTCTTTTTTAAAAAACCTAACTATTTTAGATCCTTGGACGACTCGAGACTCTCGGAGGTTCTACAAATGAAGCCCCTTTCCAGGGCCAAGTCCCATTCGCCTTTGAAACAGCTCCGGACCTATAGCTATCGTTCCCTGAGCTCGGAAGAAAATGCCCTCGATAAAGTGGTAAGTAGTCAGACACAATTGGGACACAGTACTTGTTTTTCTCCAAGAGATGTTTACTTCACAACTTCAGCTGTTCTAGGTCATTCTCTGCTAATTGTTTGTCTGCTTTTGCCTACTTTTATGCACGTTTTCGGGAGAAAATATAGTAGCCGGGTCGGTTTCCAATAGGAAAAATTAGCGCTGTAGGATCCGTTTGAAAATCAGGCAAATTTTTTGACTTCTCATTGGAAAATCTCAAATTCCACAGCGCAAAATAACTAGAGAATTGAAATCTTGATTGAAAATTTTCAGAGCTGTGACTTGATTCATTCCTCCTGGGCTGCGTGTCAAAAACGTGCCACAGAGGCTGGTCATGACTTTGGCTACTTCGTATTCCAGCGTATTTTTCAAAAAATGCCGGAACTACGACGACTCTTTGGCCTGAATGAGGTGAGTAGTCAATATCTCGTGGGAATTATATCTCCTTCTCTCCCTCACACTGGGAATTATTTATCAGCACGTGGTTTAGGGAGATGATCTATCCGATTTGCCTGACGATCATCCGGCCCTGCGTCATACTCGAATCTTCACTAATATTCTGCATTTGGCTTCGAAAAATGTCGACGAGTTAGAGCCGCAAGTTGCCCCGGCAATATTTAAATATGGCGAGAGACATTATACTCCAAAAGTTGTACGTTTTTGACCCTCAAACTGGGGAAAATCATCAATTTTAGACGGAGTACATGACAGAGGAAAATGTTCGAATGGTGTGCGCTCAAGTTGTCTGCACTGTGTGTGATCTTTTGGGAGAAGAAGCCCAGCCCCAATGTGTTGAAGCGTGGATCGAGATGATGAGATATCTCGGGAGAAAATTGCTGGATGGCCATGAATATGCAAAGTTGATGTCCAAGCATCGTATCAGTATCAATCGCAATGATCATCATCTTTTCCTCATGCTTTAAATTTTCCCTTTTGATCTCAGAAAAATTTCGAATATTTCGTGATCTGCATGCAACGTGTAAACTTTTTACATAAAGAATAAATAATTAATTTTATTATCCAGAAATCGTCGCTGTATACTCACAAAGAGCGAAATTTTGATCCGTACAGTCTACCGAATACCAGACGCCGCTAGCCGCATCAAACTACAAAAATACAAGAAAACTATGAAAAATGTCACCTGGGTACAAAGATAAGCTGACGGTACTGGATCCGGTTGACCGGTTGTTGTGTCCCAATTTGCCCAAGTTGACGAAAACTGCAAAAATTACCAATTTCTAGGAAATGGCAAAAATTACCGGGACATTATCCGGCCACACGTGATCAGAAGTAGCCGTTGGTCGCTCTCCTCCCATATGAAATTCATGGGAAGCACTCAACATGTAAGTATCTTGAATAAAAACTACACGAATTATTGGAAAACCTTTACCGACAAGGAATTGATTCTCTTCTGAGCTCGTAATTATAGCCAATGTTCCTCCGCTCAAAGCGTTGCATTGTGTCTTGGACATAGGAAAATCTATAAGTGATTCAATCACCCGATAACACGAATTCCCAAAAAGGGCATCAGTCGCGGATAAGCACACTGAAATACAAAAAAAATAAAAGAAAATAGAGGGAATTAACTGCAAGTAGCGGCACTGCAAGTGGTAGTCGTGGGAATAGTCGTCGTCGTCACAGCAATTGTTGTCGGTCGTCCCTCGGCTAGGAGATTTTCAGCTAATTTTGGTGTTTACTTACGAGTAGAAGTTGGTACACAGGCAATTGAATAAGAAAAAAGACAAAATACGGTGAAAATGAGCGGCAGCATTCAACGAAGCAGATTAGCCTGGTCGGGAATGATAGCCGCCTGATGGACAGTTGAACTCTTCTTGTTTCTCACCTGTCCAGCCCGCTTTCTGGCTGGTTTCGGGATCAAAACCCCTCGATCCCATGGGCTTGTGACTGTTGGGCAATTTCAAGAAAAAACGAAACTGATGGACAGAGATCTTCACAGAGCGGCTGCACCCAAGAAAAATGGGAAAAATAAAGGGTATTGTTCCTGCTCTCCTGCACATTGTTCTATTGAATTGCTTTTCATTTTTTCAATAGTTTTTGGCCGGCATCGACCATCCAGAACACTCCGTTTGATCCATTGGATTTGAAACAGGCATATCTTGACATCCCGCCAGCGCGATTATCACCACCTCCATGAAATTACAGCCCCTGTTCCATACAGCTTTTTGTACCAAATTCCCAGTGGAAGAAAATAGATAAATAGAAGGCTTACGCGCCCAACTTAATCGACACAAAATGTTGCTTTTTACTTGAAGAAAATGGAGGAAATTGTAGATAAGACTTGAAGACGATCTTGTGATCTATTCACAACCTTCCAGACATTCTTTTTACAACGAGAGCATGCTAGGAATAGCCGTGATCGTCTATTGTTGGCTAGTTTTATTGCTTTTTCTGCTTGCGACAATTCTAACCATGATCTTTGGCATAGGTCTTCTAGTTCAATAGAAGCAATGATCGTATGAATTTTTCCCTAATAATGGGATGATTCCTGATTTACTCCTACCACGAACCACACAAATTTTTGATCTAGATCGGTGGTAGATTATTTGCGAGATTAGAGTCAGGTACAAGTAAAGCTGGAGGGTAAATAGAAACTGCGGAAAAGTTAATGGGTGGTAGGAAAAATAGTGAACCTTGATCCGGAAAAATGAAGCGATTTTAACTTCCGCTTAGCATTTTCAAGCAGGCGGACGGTCCAAGAATGGTGCAGTGATCACTACATTTTTGTCCAAACTTTTAAATACAACCAGCGTTTTGTTCCGAATCCTGTAAAAAATCGTATACTTTTCTCTTTGAATATTTTTTACAAATATTCCCTCTTTTGTTTTTGGCAAACCTCCCAAAATAGAGTTCCTCTGTCGTACCTTCTCCCCGAGTGCCAGGACGCCATATGAACTCCACCAGCTTGTAAAAGACGCGCAAACAAATGCTTCCATGTGGGCGACTACCGGCGATGGAGTGCACTGAGGGCAAACAGGAGGGCAATGTCATAACGACGGTCACCTGCGGTCATTTTCAGTACTTTTTCCATAATCCAAAAAATTTTGGACTTCCTGATGAAAAAAATGGAAAGTTACCACAAAATGGAGAAATATCACCAAGAGCCGGGATTTGTTGAACGATATTTATGTGAGTTTTTATTGTCATTATTGTGGAGTCGCTCGCCGCCGTCATAGCACAAAGATCAGTGCTTGCCCTAAATCATCCTCCCAGCTGGAGCATAGCCTAGAACAGAGAGCCGATTGACTTCCATTCATAACAGGGACAAAGAACCATAACGCCATCTGCCAATTAGTTGCTGCCAAGGGTCACCTCTCTCTCCTCTTTTGATTCACTGGGCCTTTTGGCTACATTTTTTATTGCCTTTAGACCTTTCCCTATTGAACTATCATCTATCAGAGACGAAGGTCCGAGCCGAACAAACGTGGATTGATAGACGAATACCCGAGGAAATGTGTTTGTTTAGAGGGACACAGTCCGGAGACCAAGGGAGGGCGGGGAGGGACTGATGATACCGTAATGGATCCAGGAGGAGCCAAGCGTATATAACCGGGGAATCATTGCTTGGTATTTGAACCTTTTAAACCCTTTGGACCAAAGGTTTTGGTCTTTCATGATGTCATTTTCGGCCCTTTGATGGTTACTGTAAGACTTTTCCTCAATCGTCTTCTCTTTCCTACTACGTATATTGAATTTTTTAAAGGGGAAAAGGACTAGGGTAGCTTATTTGTAAAATTAAATTTCAGTTCCCCGCCCGGAGATGATATCCGACGATAATTTGTTGGATTATGATGAACGGGGCTGCATGTGCCGAGCTTTCGGCACTAGGACTCGTTTCGTCCTAATGCCTATTGTCCTCCTCTGCTTGAGTTTCATCTGGTAAGGTTCCAACGCGAAGATATTACGCAGTTTTAGGGCTAATATCCTGAGCTTTAATCTGGGTGTAATTTGCCTGAACACAGCCGCTGGTGATAATCAGACAGACGCCAATCATGGAGATCATACACATTACATTACTTCAAGTTGGTTCCAAGTTTATTTTACTTTTTACCTGTGTTTTCTGCCATTTTTGGAAGTCTAAAGATTGATGCCAAGATCAAAAGCCCCAAACCACACCTCTTTTTTCCAAATTTTATGGCGATAGGCTGGAAAATGACGATTTTATCTATTCCTTGGTGTCAAAAGGGATCAAAGGCAAGGAGAAACATTAAAGATACCACGATCAGAGGCTAAAGATTGTCAGATGCTAAAAATAAAAAGCCTGGAACCCTCCACCTTATGTTCATAATTTTTTCCACTTTCAGATCAACAAACCTATGCAATTTCGGCCATGGCTGCCGGTGCTTTGATTGGTAATTTTCCTGTGGTCTTCCTGGTCAACCGCTTTGGAATGAGAACAGTGTTCGGGTTTCTTGGTCTTTTGAGTTCCGTCGCAACCTTGTTGATGCCCCTGGCCATTCATGTAAGGAAGAATCCAATAAAAATATCGTATCCTTTTCAGGGAGGATATGTTTGGTTGATTGTCCTCCGTGTCTGTCAAGGTCTCGCCTTCGCTGCTAATTTCCCTACAATTGGTGCCTTCTCCGCCAGGTGGATCTACCATAAACAGGCAAATTTACACTAATCCCCAATTTGAATCATGTTTTTCCAGTCAGGACTCATTGTCTCTATTCTAGTCTCCTATGTACAGATTGCTCCAATTTTCTCCAATCCTGTTGGCGGTGCTTTATGTGATTCTATGGGGTAAGTTGATGTAAAATGACCCAAATTTCTGGTCATTTTCCAGATGGGCTTCTATTTTCTACGTGCACGGCATCATTTCTACAATTCTTTTCGTTATTTATCTCTTTGTCTTCCGAAATAATCCCAAGAAACATCCATTTGTTGGACCATTGGAAGCTGAAAAAGTGGCCAGGGGAAAGCCTCCCGGGTAACAAGCCAGCTTTCGCAGAATTTTTGTTTTCTAGAAAGAGCAACGCACAAATTCCTTACAAGGCCATTTTGACGACTCCCGGAGTTTGGGCAATTTGGATTGCAGCTGTAGGAAATTTTGTTATTATCAATGTTTTCTTCGTGTTTACTCCGACTTATCTCTCTAAAGGTTGGAAATTTCATTATTCTTTAAAGCATTTTTAGTACTTGGTTTCTCCGTGTCAAAATCCGGTTTCTCTGGGATGTATCCTCCTCTGGCACAGCTGGTTACCAAAGTTGGAACAGGACTCATTTCCGATAAGATAAAATTCATCTCGGAGACATGGAAATATCGAATTTTCAATACTCTTTCTTATTTTGGATCAGCTGCAGTTGTTGTGGCCTTGGCTATTATGGGGGATAAAAATCCGGTAGGTTTTCCTGGTAACTAACTGTCCTTTTCAGAATGCCGTTTCTCCAGTGATGGCTGTAGCACTGGCCATTTTAGGCCTAAATTGTGGCGGATTTTATAAAGCTGGTCCAACTTTATCTAAACAATACGGAGCTTTTGTTACCGGCTACGTGTCCCAGTGTAATTGCCTCGTGCTGCTTGTCATTCCTTTCATCGTCCAAGCCATTACCCCGGATAATACTGTAGGCCAATGGAGGATTGTTTTCTTTGTCGTAGCGGGATCCTTGGTAATTATTCTCATTGAATTTAATTAATATTCGTTTCCAGGTAGTAACCAATATTGTCTTCGCCTTTTTCATCCAAGGAGAGCCATTTGAGTGGACAAAGTCTGATTTCGGCGGTGCGGGACCCTCAGCTCCCAGTCGTCCTCCTTCCAGCATCTCTTCCATCCGAATTCATGATTCCGGCTCATTTGACAAACCAAATCTTCAAGAACAGGTGTAATCCTGGTTACTGTATTTTTATACTATCGCTCTTTCCCCTTCCAATTTTAATTATCACTATGTTTTCTAGTTTTTTGTAGTTTTAATTTTTTAATTTTATGCGGGCTAATTAAATTTTAACGAGGTAACAAGGATTCAAATGATAAAAATATTCCCGTGCAACTTTGTCAAGTAATGGACATCAAAGACCGCCACATTTCGACCGGATCCTTGCTCTCAACCAATTTTGAACTGTTGAACACTGCGGAATTTAAGCTCATCCTGCCATAATAAGGCTGACTCGAACCGGACTGGATGCTTTTTAAGGCCAACTGCCCTCGGGGCAGCGCACCCAGACTGTGAAGAACGTTCTCCTCCCTTCCAACCGCTTCGTCCATTATCACCATTTTCTCTGAATAGAATCAGCTATTTGCTCACATATAAAAGAAGCCGGTTGGTCTCTAAACTTCCTTGAACGCTGAAGGATAGAAGCCACAAAACGTAGACAGAAAACGAGAAGGCTATTCAGATGCCACGAGGTAAAGAGTGACGTCAATCTATGACTAAATTAACCTCAGGAGGGCCCACTACAGTTGACCGGTCATGAAAATCAGTCAAATATTTGACGCGCCGCTTGTTTGCCAATCTACTACAACTTTTGAAACTTCAAACTTTTGGCGCCTAATTCGTCTCCTGTACCATTTATACTCCGTACTCTATATATCATGAGGATATTATTGTCCTACTGTCCACTTCCCAAATTCCTGGTTCCATCTTTAGGTTAACTTTAAATAAAACTTCTACTACTACCGTATACCCAGACCTAAAATTAAGCGGATTCCTCCTTTTATATAGACTAAAAAATATGGGAATAGCAGTCTTCTAGCCTTGTACAGTTCGAGTCATTTAAAGGAAACTTTTGGCATCTATGTTTCAATAAAATGAGCCTGTCCGCCACTTCCTGCCCTCTCTATTTGGCCAAGTTCGAGAAGTTCGGGAACAGTTCCTCCTCCAAATTTCTTTTGGCAATTTCAGCTCTCATTTACCAGGATCATAATATTTTTCTATATTCCCCAAGCTTTCGAAGAATGGCAATCTTCAATATGTTATCTCCTCCCGGGTGTTTTCTTTCTGCTTCCTGCATCTATACAATGCCGTCTATCCCTCCAGACAGTCCAGAAAACATCTGTTGTCTGCCTGCGTTCCCCTTCCTCTTCCCTATTCCCCCAAAATGCTTCCTGTGATCGGTCAGATAGGGCTCAAAAAGACGACTCATACTGTTCAGAAAGAGCCGTGATATCATCGCTGGGAGCCGTCTACTCGTTCTTTCATCGGATCCTCATTTCCTGGACCGACGTGATGAATAAGTGTCAAGGTTCTGAAGCCAGCTTAGCGTCTATGGTTTCAATGGATAGAAGTGTCAGAATAAACATGGAGCCTGATAGAATGTAAGCTTGCAATTAATTTTTAAAGTTAAACATTTTCAGGAGTGAATATTCTTCATCCACATACAAAAAACGCGGCTCAATTGCCCCCATAATTGTCCAAGAACATTTACAGCGGATCAAATCCATCCACGGAGTCGAATCCATTGCCAGGGAGACAAAACATTTTTGCGGTAACCGGTTCCTCCTCGCCATTTACCTCATTTATTCTAGAGACCACCACCATGCACGGGCCGAAACGTATCTACGGTGGAAAAAGGTGGGCCCGTGCCCTGTGGCTGCTCGTCTACCTGGGTTCATTTGCTTTTTTAATTGCTCAAATTGGCATCCTCATCACGGATTATCTTGAAAACCCGACGAACTCTCAGGTAAATTCGCTTATTTTCTAGGTTACAATTAAATTATAGGTGTCTTTTTATGTTGATGAAGAAGGAATTTATTTCCCAGCTATAACTATTTGCAATTTTAATCCTATTAAAGCTAGCAATATTGAAATCATGAACAGGACTGGAGATTTTCACTATGAGCTGTTGGATTACATGATGGAGAGTAATATGGATGCGTCAGCACTGTTCAGTTCGGCAGATATGGACGAGCTGACAATTGGTGAGTAAGAGTAGGACCATTTACACGAGGTACTGGGAGAATATCAAAGGAATTTGTGAAGTTTTTCGCATGAAAAGTCGAGACTTGGGTAATTTTTGTACTTTGTGATTACGGTAGTCCATAAAAGCGATAAATCTGCGAAAAACAAAATTATGACCAAATTTGATCGTAACGCACTGCTCTACAGTTTTTTTTCTACCCTTAAAATTAGGAATTTCCTCCCTTTAAAAGATTCTTTATTCCAGGAGACAATTTCCTCAAAGCTTACCAACAGAATCATCCAAGCTTTGATGCCCAGGAATTCTTTATGGACGCTGGGTAAGGCTTTCCAGTATCGCACAATATTCTTTGGTCCAGATTTAACTGCAGTGACATCATGATGACCTGCACCTTTGGAGGACGACAATTCGACTGCTGCCAATATTCCACAGCCGTTCTTACCAACATGGGGAAATGCTACAAAATGAACCTCCAAAATGGTCCGGAATGGATGAAGAAACAAATCTCCGCTGGGGTTGACAATGGGTAGGACTTGTTCATAGAAAAACTGACGAGGTTTTCAGCCTGCAACTAATCCTGGATGCCAGAGGAGATGAAATCTTATCTAAAGAAGCAGACAGTGGAAATTCATTCTTTTCGACCTCTTTTGAAACGGGATTCCGGTTCTTTGTGCATCATTATGATCGCGATCCAAACCCAGCAATTGAGGGTATCTCCGTCTCTCCAAATTCCCGGGTCTACACCGCGCTGTCCATAAACGAGGTATGTTAAATCATTTGCACTCTTGTACCGTAGCCCTCAGTTCAAAGAATTAGTTACAACTTTTGTTAGATTACGGTAGTCAGGTCATGCGCTCCTAAAATTAAATAACGTCAACTTTTTTTCAGTATCACCTGCTCTCCGAGGAACATTACGGTAACTGTACAAACAAGTGGCCGATCGAATTCCAAAGTTCGCTTCCTTATACGACAATGAACTGCGAAACCTTCTGTAGAGCGCAGTATTTCAATCAGACATGTGGCTGTAGCCCAGCTGTGTACAACATTGACGACTGTAAGCGGCTCTTTGTAACTTGAGTGGCTAACAGTTTCATTTCAGCGTTTAAGGAATGTACTCCGTTGGAAACCGTGACTTGTATGCATGAACGCATGAAGCGACCGGAAAATGGTGAGGATACCAGTTGACAGGGGATAATACCCATTTCAGGCTCAGAAAACCTTGGGTTTCCCCTGTGCACTGAATGTAAGGTTGAATGCAGCAGTGTACTGTACAATGCCTTCAATTCCTATGGACACGAATTCAATCCAGGAAGTTTAAAATGGCTCAGTCGTCACTCTAACTACCATCGATCGGTCGAACACATCAAGTGAGTTTACTTCTTTTATTATTCACCCTAATCTACAGTACCTTTCTCCTTTAAATGACCTCCAATTTTTAGGGAAAACTTCCTAACGGTCAACGTTTTCTTCCGAGATTTAACTCATGTGGAGTACACGCAAACGAAAGCGTCTTCTGTCACACAATTGCTCAGTAAAAACCCCTTTAAAACTTTTAAAAAACCAAATTTTAGGTAACATTGGTGGAAATATGGGATTATTCCTTGGAATGAGTCTCATCACCATTGCTGAAGCCCTCATGTACCTGACTAAAATTGCCTGGATAGCCATTTCAAGAAGACGACGAGAATACCTTTACAGGAAAAAGCAGACGGAAAAGGTACTAGGCCCATAATAATATGCATAACAGTGCAGTACCCTTTCAGGAAGACGGCAAGGTTATTAAAGAAACTGTTAGAAGTATAAAATTATCCAGAAAGAATAAAATCGCCCCCGCAGAGGAGATGACAGTCTCTATGGAAGATTTAAAAGCGAAGATACGCGGAATTAGCACAGTAGAATCTATAGTTGATTCAATACAAAAAGAAGAAGAAAAGACATGGAAACCATCAGAAAATTCTGGGGCTTATCCTATTTAAAAATAGTTAGTTAGTTACAAATTGTTGTATGTAGTAGTTCCTGTGTGTATTTTATTGATCTCAAAAATGGGTGTATTTTTTACGGGAAACATTTTTGTGTGACGAGTAGAATAAAGCATTTTCTTTCCATTTTTGTGTTTTAATTTCTGTCCACCAAATATGGGATCTTCTCATCGACCTTGGAGGATCAGGTCACGTGGGAAAAAATTATGAAAGGAAGGTGGCCTGCATAGTTTTCGACAAAGAATTTCTTCCGGCTATTTCTCCTTATATTTTTTTAATTTCCCAGGTTGGTATCCTCGTCACGGATTATCTTTCAAAGTCGACAACTTCACAAGTAAGCGACCTTTCATTTAATGTAAATGCGGACAGGTTTCATTTTACGTGAATGAAGAGGGAATCCATTTTCCTGCTATAACTATCTGCAATTTTAACCCGATCAAAGCTAGCAACATTGAAGTTATCAACAGGACTGGCGACTTCCGCTATGATTTGTTGGACTATTTGATGGAGAGCAACATAGACGCTGTGGCACTGTTCAGCTCGTCGAATATGGATGAGCTACAAGCCGGTAAGTTTGAGAGTTTTTTTTTCTGGGTCGCTCGGGATGACGGAAATTCCTCACTTTCCCCACAAATCATTCTTCCTTTTAGGAGACAACTTACTAAAAGCTTACCAACAAGCCCATCCAAATTTTAACGCTCAGGAATTCTTCATGAACGCTGGGTAATGGATGATTATCCATCTACAACTGACGCCCCTTTCCAGATTTAATTGTACCGATATCATGATGACCTGCACGTTTGGTGGACGTCAATTCGACTGCTGCCAATATTCATCACCAGTGATAACAAACATGGGAAAGTGTTACAAAATAAACCTCCAGAATGGCCCAGAATGGATGAAGAAGCAGACTTCTGCGGGAGTTCACAATGGGTAGATCCTGTTCCAGAAAACTAGGCAACCTTTACCAGCCTGCAACTGATTCTCGACGCCAGGGGAGATGAAATCTTATCAAAGGAGGAAGACGCAAATAATTCATTCTTTTCAACCTCTTTTGAAACGGGATTCCGATTCCATGTGCATCATTATGATCGCGATCCGAATCCAGCAATTGAGGGCATCTCTGTTTCCCCAAGCTCACGTGTCTATACTGCCCTTTCCGTTAACGAGGTGCGGTCATTTTCTTTCATAGTATGTATTTTAAAGAAATTGGAACAATTTATCAGTAATCATTTTTAGTATCACCTGCTTTCCGAGGAACATTCTGGCAATTGCACAAATAAGTGGCCAATCGAATTTCAAAGTTCGCTTCTTTATACGACAATGAATTGTGAAACCTTCTGTAGAGCACAATATTTCAATCAGACATGTGGCTGTAGCCCAGCTCCTTATAATATCGATAATAGTGAGTAGCTTCTAACGCATTGAAAGTAAAATATACATTTTTTTCAGCCTTCAAAGAATGTACTCCATTGGAGACAGTAACTTGTATGCATGAGTGGATGAAACAGGAAGAGAATGGTCAGTAGCATCATTTATTTCCCATATGTTTTAGGTACAATTTCCCTAAAATTTCCGTTGTGTACCGAATGCAAAGTAGAATGCAGTAGTATACTGTATAATGCCTTCAATTCCTACGGTCATGAATTCAATCCAGGAAGTTTAAAATGGCTGAGTCGCCACTCAAATTATAACCGATCTGTGAAACACATCAAGTAGGTTCATAAATCTCCATTATCTTCTGTTTCCGTCGATTGATTTGGCCTATAAACCGTTTGCAGAGAGAATTTTCTGACGGTGAATCTTTTCTTCCGTGATTTGACTCACGTTGAGCACACTCAAACAAAAAGCACTTCAATTACGGAACTGTTAAGTAATATTGGTGGAAATATGGGATTATTCCTTGGAATGAGTCTCATCACAATTGCTGAGGGGTTGATGTATTTGACAAAAATTGCCTGGATAGCAATTTCAAGAAAGAGACGAGAATATCTCTACACCAAGAAAGTTACGGAAAAAGTAAGTCACGTCCCATTAAATGACCCCTCTTTTCCAGGAAGACGGCAAAGTAATCCAAGAAACCGTTAGAAGTATACAACAGTTCAGAAAGAATAGAATAACTCCTATGCAGGATATCTCTCCAATAGAAGGAGAAAAAAGATGGCAGTCATCAGATCAAGATCAATCTGGAATTTATCCCATCTAACCTTATTATGTAAGTTGTATTTATGGAATTGCGTGTAGTTGTTCCATTGTCTCTATTGATCTCAAAAATGCGTTTATTCTTTGTCACGTGTAGAATAAAGCATTTTCGTTTCCAAGTTTGATTACTGTTCTTGAGCCCGTTTTCAATAGACGGCCAACTGGAGATGAGTTGTAAATAAACTTTTTATGAAAACAGAGTACACTTATCGAAGTATTTCCAAGAAAAATTAAGGAACGAGGCTAGACGTGAGTGCTTTTACCATGTTGTACTAGGGTTCCGTTTGTCAGATGAACTGTTTCTGTTTTATGATCGTCGTGGCGTGGTTGTGGTTGGGTAACCACGCTGAAAACAGTATTTTTGACCAGTACACACTTCTCAATACGTACTTATTTTGAATAACAGGGTCATTGGTAGAAGTATGATGTTCTCGACTCGATTGTTTCTTCTGAAAACAGGAATGATATGTTAGAAGGATCTAACTGCGCTCAGAGAATTTTTAAATTGGACTGTTGATGAACTCACCACAACTGATAAATAATATTCTTCGGATTTGTTCCATTTATGGCAAACTTCTCCAACTAATAGTTGTAATTTTGCCAGGTCAGCCCGTATTCTTTGCCAATTGGAATTATTTCTAGTTCTTGATGGAGTCCTAGCATAGCTTCTACCATTGCAGTATACCTAGATACATCAAGTTTTTACAAAACGTTTACGAATGGTTTACTTCAATGATACGGTGATCCAATTGTTTTGCATGTGTAAGATCTGTGTAGAGCTAAAAAATCTGCAATATACGACCATTCTTCCCTCACTTTGTAGTATCGGTCATAGTTGAACACATATTTTTTTAATTGTTTTAAAGCTATCACCGCTGTGTCAGGATTTCTCCTTAGTGTTTCGTAATTTTGGAAGCAACATTGGGCAAATAGAGTTAACAAGTCAAACTGAAAATTGCCATCGATAAACTAATATTTTTCTCATGGTATCTGACTACCAGTAGACATTTGATCATACACTTACAGATTCATTTGATTCACAAGATTGCTGAAGCTTTTTGTACAAAAGTTTTAGCCATTCCACCGCCTGATATTGTTCATTCTCTGTCAATTTAGTAATTATTTCACGGAAACCATAAGATATGGTACCAATTACTCTGAAAGCGTTGTATGTAATCGGATAGTCAATGAATGCATGCCTTCGCTTCTTGATGAAATAATTGTCTGATTGAACCAATTCAGGCGTTTCCAGATCAATCAAGTAAGCTCTAAATGCAATATAATAGCCAATTGAATCCACAAGCTCTTTGATCATCTGCAAAAAATTATAAGACTTTTTGTCCTCATAAATCGTGTAGTACGCACGCACCCGGTTTTTCTTCCAATAAGGTGCAAATTTTAAATTAACTCACCTTTTCCAGTTCATGGAAACGTTTCTTATGCATCAGACAATCGTTAAAACAATTGGTTACCCATGAGGATAATTTCGGATCTCCTTCAACATACACCTGCAATTTATTATTTTATTTTACCGTAAACATACTCCATTTTTGGAGTACACCAGCGTTCTTCCATTTACATCGAAAGAATTTATTATTTGTTCAATATTGCCCAATGCAGCACGGGCATCTGCCAAATCTCTTCGTAATGAAGAGCAAAACTGCTCCACGCATACTTTTAGAGAACTGAAAAAAGATACTATTCCAAAATAACAGCGCCCACCTGGCGCTCTCTTCAAAATAGTTAAATTTCACGCTCACGCAGGTAAGATCCGCGTCATCCTGGTAGCTGTCAAGACGGTAACATACCGTTTCAATAAGGAAAAAGATCTGTTAGTTTTTAAGTTTTTTTAACATCCGTCTTACCTTATCATCAAGGGACAGATTATTGTAATCTGTGTCGGAATAATTCAATGCAGGATCTTCTTCCTCTTCAACAAATGATTTTTTTATATCTTCTACTGGCTTTGTAGCTCCCATACCGTTGTCTATGTTTGCTACAAACAAAGGCTTTTGTTTCAGGTTCCCAGTGGAATTTAAAGCCGAAAAGGGTAGCAAAACCAACCGCGTTTTTCCATGTCTTTACGCTGGGGATTGCCATTATTTCTAACAAAATCTTGCTGATATCCATACCCTTGGGTAGTCCGTTTTCCAGTCGGAGGCACCTGAAGTCATCAAATTGCTTGAATATTTGAAAGAAACGTACTGGTATACAGGTACTGGGGAAAAGTCCCATGCTGAAATATTAACAATTAAAAACAAAATTAATCTCAAGGATTCGCTTGGTAAACCATAGAAAATTAGCTTATTTTATGAGGATATCGCGTTTATTTGGATACATTATACAATTGAATGGAATGGTTGATGCCTTTCGATCCTGTTTCCGATTCTATACGGTTCGGTGAACTCTTGGAGTCCTTCTAGTGCATTTTCCAAGACTTGGGGATTTTGTTTTTTAATGTATTCTTCTGCGTCTTTTTTACTCTTCCTCATTAGATGTTGTAGTTTGATCTACAATCAATTATAACAATGGGTTTTAGGACAATGCTATAAATAAGGAGCACAGATAACTGACCTGATTAACCCAATCGTTCTTTGTCATGGAATCCTCATAATAGAACATGATCGGTCTAGCGAATCTTAACTTTTATGTTTTTTTTTCTTTAAAATCTTTACCTTTCAGAGACTTCGTCATAAATATCAGCAGCTGTTATTAAGGTAGTACAATATCCGACAATTTCAAGTACTCTCGGAGCAGCAGCCGTACATTCCAAATGAATGTTGTTATACTCGATAAAGCTATGCAGATTCTGCCTCATGGATTCAACAAAGTGCTAAAATGTTTCTATTTTAAGTTTACGAAATAGTTGAGAATTGAGTTACTATAAGGAATATTTACCAGAAAATTCGTGAAATACTCCTTGTACCGGCCCCAACATCCTTCCATTGATCTTAGCGTGGCTCTGAGGCCTCTTATCGTTTTCATCAGCTGATTGATATCCGCAACTTCGCAAGATAAACGCTGAATATAGACGTCAACATCACTCATAAATTGTTGAAGTCGATCGTACTATAATGACCTATTAAAATCGTTTTCTATTGTTTTACTTGGCCCTCGATTCTGTTAATCTCAAGGAACTTTTGGTTTTCTTTCGTTACAACACTCCGATATTTTGTCTGAAAGCGCATTTATCAACTTGTGCAAATATTTTTAAATTCACCCGGTCCTTTTCTCCCCGTGGCACGTATGTTTCCGAATTAGAAAAGCTGCCAATAACCGAATCATAAACCCTGTTTCTCATCAAATGAAGTGGGTGATTCATCTTATAGCGCATAGTCTGTAATTGTCCTTAGTATTCCCAGATTCAAAAGTACCTCTCGTTTTTTTCGAAGTTTACTATACTCAGCCATTTCCTGATCCCATTGTAGCCTTATATCAGCAGATCTCTCCATGACCTCCATTTGTTCTTGCTTCTTTTTGTATTTGTGGCCGATCATGATGCCTTTCTCTTCTTCACTACAGCCATTGACGATATGCAACGACTGCAAGAGCTCAGATATCTTTTTATCGACGCTTCCCAATTGTGTTTTCATTTTTTGACTATCTTCCTTGCAATCTTCAGCTATTTTCAGCAGCTGAGAACAATCCAAACGAAGTTTTTTGATCTAAATTTCATTTATCCCTCTTCTTTGTCTTTGCTCACATTAGCAAATTGATTCCATTCTTTGAAATAACGGATTGTAAGTGCTGCATGTTCTCTTAGCTTGGTGTTGCCTTCTCCTTCTAAGTTGAAGCACGTTTTAATATCATGGGCAATTTCTTCTAAAGCAGCTTTAAACTTTCTAAATCCTCTGAATCTTTAAAAGATGTCCCTCACCTACTGTTCAAATGTTTCAGATGGGATCCGGGCAATGGTCTGTCTTCAATCTTCTCGTCGTCTGCCGTTACTTGCAGCTGTGTAACACAAGAAGCTACCTGAAATGATGTAATAAGATAAGGAGTTATGTTTTTATACTGTTATCATATCTGTCAGAGAGTTTACTCGAAGTCTTTCAAAGTTTTTTACAACAAGCGTTTCGGCATCCTAAAAAGGATTCTTAATATTATTTGGTCATACTGTCACCTTGATATTTTTCGCAGAGTACAGCATAACTTTCTTTGATGATTCAAGAATGCCGGAATTTTCTGAAAATGAGGGATTATGGAAAAGGGCCATGAAAGCAGCTGACCTCGTGCTCCATCGACGAAATATTTTGTTCCGAGTTCCAGTTTGTAAACGTCTCCTTCTTCGTCAGGAATGATTGGGAGCCGGCTCCCGCCATTTTTTACAAACAACATAACGTTGTCTACTATTGCGAAAACTTCTTTTATGTGATCTCTTGAAATCCAAGTCGGATAATAACGCAACTCCTTCAAAGTTTCGCAATCTGTGATGATAATTGGATCATCATTAAGCACAGCCATTGATGGCCTCTGTAAATAGCAGATTTTTCAATCATCTATGGGTGGAACGAGTTTGGAAGAATTAAAAACAAAATTATATGACCAGAAGATTAGCTTCTTATCACAATTTTTTATATGGTTAGTAATTCAAGTTCCGAATGATGCAAATTGCCTGGAAAACATAAAAAGTATTAGGAGATTTATTTCATCTATTCAATGGGAAAGTAAATTTATCAACTATGAAATTATTTGTCTTTTTTTTCAGAACATAAATGTCCAGTTTACATAAAAGACAAGTGGGCCAAAACTTCTGATAGCAAGATAGATGTTTTTTACAAAATATTCAAATGACTAGGGAAAGTAATGAGAGGAGAAGAGAGGATCATCTAGTACCATAGTACTGTTTTAATAAGCGTTAAAACTAGCAGCTAAAGGGGACGCAACCATTATATTTTTAAGATATGGAGCATTCGTCTTTCCCTATCTCTCTAATTCGCTTGACTGTGCGCGTAAATGTAAACAATGGAGAGAAATTGAACTGGTTGATTGATTTAAACGACGGAAGTTTACATGTTTTTGGTGAAAATTTTAATGGACATATGAGCAGCTGAGAGAAGATCGTTTTTTTTTCCTGTGAACATGGACCACCATGATGACGCAATGAAAATTTGCCAGAAAATGTATTTATTTCGCTCCGTTCGATAGTTCTCCACAGGATCCTTTCAGATCTTCGACCGAACCTGAATTTTTTATACACCCTCAGCTGACATCGGAATTACCCAGTTTGTAAGAAACGCGGTCCGTTCAAACCGCCTAATAATATTATTTACAACTATATCGAGGACAACTTTATGGATAATTGGGTAATAAACCAATCCAGAGTAGAAATGATTCAGTTCCGGACTTATTTGAACCTGCTACTAACGTATTCAAATGTTTTTTTACTTTCGGAGAAGTGAGCGTTGTGGGACCCTCTTACAATTAAAAATCAGGCAGATTTTTTGTATATTCGGTGAAAAATCCCTAATACAAATGCGCGGGTCTTCCGTTCTCGCAACGTTTGTTTTTCCCCAGAAAGACAACCGCCTAGAATCGAGGAATCAAGTTCTCGTCTTCAAAATTATTATTATTCATCTCAACTCAGCCATCACGCCTTCTATTTTTCTAGTAAAAAACTACCCGTCAATTTCCTTGATTCTCAATAATTAGGCGGACTTTATGGACCACCAAGACGTCTGACTCTGATTCATTCAAGCTTCAACAACTTCCCCTCGTAATGTCGTCTCTGAATATTTCAGACTTGGACAACGTTACAGTACCCTTTTTTCTACCTGTAAATGTCATTAAAATGGAAAATTTTGTTGATGTTCAATTCTGCCTGGAATGTCTCGGTATTTTTCTTTATCTCTACATGGTTTATGTGCTTGTGACTTCAAAAAATCAAATATTTCGTCACGCTTTCTACGAACTATTCAGTATTGGTGGTAATTTTGTCTATAGACGTTCATTTGCCGTTCATTTCCAGCTATCTTTGACATTTCTTTGATGATTGCTATCATTTACATGCGATTGAGGAAACGGATAAATCTCTGCGAAGACTCAGAATTCTGGACCAGGATAGCTAATGCTCTAACGGCTACAAATTTTATTGTGCACGTTTATATCAACATGTTGATAGCATTGAACCGATTCACAGCCCTGGCTCTGCCCATAAAACACGAAAGAGTAACTTTAATCCAATTTGTAGTAAAATGAGCATCATTTCAGATTTGGAGTCGACGGAATTATCGTATTTTGTGTCTTCTCCTAATTATTTTCAGTTTTGCCTCCCAGGGAAATTTATTTTTCGAGACAGTTAATTTCATAATTACTCAAGGCAGCTGTGCTTTTGGAAAAAAAGGTTCAGAGGTACGTCATACGCGTCCAATAGCTGGTGGAGTCGAATTCCAAGCTTGGGAGAAACAGCCGTAGTGAGACACTCTTGAAAATCAGACAAAATTCTATAATTTGTATTGGAAAGCTTCAAATTGAAGTGCGTTCTCAGCCCTCTTGCGCCAGTTTTCCCTGAGTTTGGAAATTTAAAATACAAGGAGCAATCGCTGCAAACAGGCAATCGTACGTTTTTTTTAGTTCGCCCGGATTCTCTCCGTAGTCTCCGTTGGAATATTTGAGATGGACTGTCTGCTGCTCAGCCCGATTACGATCTATTACATGTATCAGATGAGAAAGAAATATGGGCAAATGAGTAAAAGAAAGCGACAAGAAACGGTAAATTATGCTCAAACTAGGGAAAATGTAGAAATTTTTAGAATCTAGCCTTCTTTACCCTTATCAAATGTATCTGCTTCTCTTGTGAACTAATCTATGAACTGGTAAATCTTTTTAAAATCCCAGTGATGGATAATTTTTTCATCGAATTTATCAACAATGAGGTAAAAGAGGCTCTGAAGAGGGTATGACATCAATATTTTCAGTTCTGGGCTTATTTCTACATTTTAATCTTCTTGAATTGCCCAACTCTTCTTTTATTGAGTGGCTTACTACGGAAGGAAATTATCAACCGGTGGAAGAAGGCCCAATCTGCTGTTAATTCTATAAATACTCCAACAATCTTTGTAAAACCAAATAAATAAAGGATCTTCCCAATAACTTTCTGGTTATTTTGTAGTATGATTACTGTACTTGGATCGGGAATAAGGATATAATGGTGGATAGCTAAAATGTGCCAGTAGGCGAAGAAATGCCGAGAAAATCAGCTGACGCTCCCCTTTACTCAAGAGTACAGAGTACCCTTTCTAAAATTCCCTCAGATTACTGTAATAATGTTCCCCTCTGTCCCCCCGGTTAATGTCAAGTCTATTTTGAACACAAAATGACGTGTCTGTGTCTCCCCGCCATCTACAGTCTTTTCCTCGCCTGCGTGCGATTCCCTACAGAGAAGAAATGATCCCGTAGCCTTATCAAACGTTCATTGCTTCCCCAGTCCTACATAGTTTTAGAAATTTTTGGATATAGCTGATATCTTCACCTCTGTTTTTCAATTTTTAGCTCTAAAAAAGGCAGTATTTTGATATTTTACTGTCTAATTAATTGTGTAGCGGTGGTTTTCTCGCTGCAAAGAATATCCAGTTCTTATCAATTTGTCCTTTGCGACATGTGAACACACAATGTCGCTTCTTAAACTTGACAACATATTTTTGCTTATGGACGTTGAACGTGAGCAGCTGGGCTTCTATATAAGGGCGTTTCCGGAGGGGAAGCCCACAGTCGATCACGTCTCTCGATTTTCTGATGGCTCTTGGGGCTTCAGTTCGCTCCTATTTCCATTTTTCCTTTTTTAAATTCCAAATTTTAAAAATCCTGGTCCTCAAGCGCTTTGGAAATTTTTTAAATGCCAAAGATTTCTGGCGGTGTGCGCTCTTTAGACGGACGGACATTGCCAACTTCCTCCTTCTTTCCATCGTCTCAATTTTCTTTAAAATTATCACGTGGCCATCGGATACGTCAGCAATGACACACAGTCTCCCAGTTGTAGGCGCCAATTGACCCAGAGAGTCAATTGTGACGGCAGCAAAGTCCGCGTGTTCCTAGATAGTTCCATCTGTCGCTATTATTTTTCCGCCTCTTTATTATGCCACAATTTTAATTAAAATCTTTCAGAAAAAAAATATGTTGGGAGCTGGAACATTAAATTGGAAGGAGGATGGAATTGTCCTGACCCGGGAGCAGAAACAATTCTACGAGAAAAATGGCTACCTTGTGGTGAAGAATGTCGTGCCAAAATATGAGCTGGATCGGTTTTACGATCGCTTCAAGGTATAGAAATTTATTTGAGGAGATGAAAAATTTTCAGGACATTTGCGAGAAGAAGGTCGACAGTGCTGAGATGACGATCATGAAGGACATCACCATTGCCAAGTCCGAATTCCAGAACGGAGTCAAAGCCATTACAAAGCTCCAAGACTTCAATGGAGATCCGGTACTGTTCGACTATTGCCGTTACCCCGCTGTGGTGGATATTGTCCGCGATCTCATTGCCCAGCCCAGTCATACGCTGCTCTCAATGCACACGATGCTCATCAACAAGCCGCCAGACAATGGAAAACTCACCTCTCGCCATCCCATGCACCAGGATCTTCAATATTTCCCCTTCCGACCGGCTGATTTTATTTGCTGTGCTTGGACTGCCATGGAAAGAGTAAGCTTTACCTCCATTTTCCTTCTCTTGGTCAGAAATCCTTTAAAATGCTTGTATTTTCAGATTAATCGCGCCAATGGTTGCTTAGTCGTGGTCCCCGGTACTCATAAAGGAGAGCTTCTGCCCCACGGATATCCTGACTGGGAAGGAGGAGTCAACAAAGCTTACCACGGAATCCAAAATTACGACAGCTCCATGCCCCGCCTCCATATGGAAATGGAAGCTGGAGATACTGTCTTCTTTCATCCTCTGCTGATTCACGGATCCGGTGCCAATCGCACTGACGGATTCCGTAAAGCCATCAGCTGCCATTATGCCAATGACACAATGTGCCGATACGTGGATGTAGCCAACACGACCCAGGAAGAACTCTCCAAGGAGATTTTGGACATTGCCAAGAGACGCTTCGCCCGCCAGGGATTGAAGCCAGAAGATGTTGAGATCAGTTTCGCTGACTTGTGGCGCGTTCGCAGCCGAGAAGTCAACGGCACTCGAAGCAACCTTTAAATTGCCCATATTACTGTACTGTGTACCGTAATTCTTGTACGTAAATAAATATATTCATTCGTAGAGAGTCGAAAGCACGGGGGAACAGGCAGTACATGGTACTTACTAATAAAAAAAACAATGGCGCCGACTAGTTGACGGCTTAATTTTTGAAGTCAAGCGGGTTCAATTGGGCGTCGATATTAAATACGGGACAGTTGAAGCAGCCTTTTTGCCATTGGAGAGTGTGGGAACGGATTGAAACCTAAAAAAGCATTCTTGGATTCAATTTCCTCCTTTGAAACCTACCGTATTTTCCCGTAGCGGCTCCAAATTGTCATTGTTAACCCATGGAATGAGACGCTTCCTCTCGACCAGCAATAAAATCGCCACATCAAAAATAATTCGTACCATCCAAAGCAGCACTGCTCCTCCTGCCAACAGCTCCAATCTATTTACCGTATCGATATACTGGAAGTTTGGTTTTTGGATCCTAAAAGAATTGCACAAACCTCCACAACATCGCAATCTTTCTGCATTAGGTGTCGGATTTTGTGATAGGTATTCGCTTGTCCCAAGAGCACACCAGCTGCTGCAATTATCAGGGAAACAATAAACATATACAGGAATATGTGACCGCCATAGCCGAGGAATTTAAAAAATTTCTTCTTCGTTACTTCTGGCTCATTGTGCATTCTAAAGGAGCTTTATTATTTTTAAGAATTTTTAGTACTTTTCACTGTGGGCAATTTGCCTCAATTTGTAGAGGACCAGTAAATAGAGGAAGAATACGGTAGGGATTAGAATTCCCATAATACAGATACAAACGACGAAGAGAGGCAGCTGGCACTGGGAATAAGAACAGACTGAAAAGATTTTGGGGACATTTTATGGTAATTTACCATCATAATCCCTATCCGGATTGAGAATAACACTTGTCAATGGAATATAAGCAGCGGCATAGAGAATTGACGTCAACCAGGCGACAATCAAAGCAATCGTTATCCGTTTTACACTACAAATTGATTGAAATCCATAAGGTCGAGTTACACTTATCTGAAATTTTTTATTTGGTTGCAGTATTTTACACTTACATATCGTAAACCAATAACATAAATATGTGAGAGACCGAGGTGAAATACTCCAAAAGATGCAACAAATAAAAATAGAGCTAGAAGAGCATGAGAAGCAGATTGTGTATTGGCGAAAAGTGATGCAGCTGAGACTAAAACACAGCAGAAAACATCTGCAGAAGTACGACTTAATATCACTCTGAATTTTTACGATTACAGGCTGTAATTGTGGTAATTTACGTATATTTCCTAGAAGGAATCCGCCGTCGAATTAGAGCTGTAGCTATGAATCCAATAAGCACAAGGGCTGCAATAAAACCAGCTATGGAAAGAGCCGGGGTAACTGCTAGAAGAGCTTTAGCTGACTGAAATATTCCACCATAATTTTAGATTTTTAGGGAAAATTACATTATTCAAGTGTCGACTTCGATGAACAGCCAGGTCCGCTTCTCCTAGACTCAATTGCAGAGCACAATTTTGTGCTATTTTATCGAAATCATCCATTAGAAACTGCCCATGGTAACCAGCCAATAAATAACCTAAAAATGAGAGAAAGAAAAGTAATGGGTTGAATGAAAAGTACGAGATTAGGCGGAATGGACATCGCAGCGTAAAAGACAAACAATGGGCACCTGGTCGTGCTGCTGCGGGAACTCGGGATACCTTTCCCACTGGTCGAGGGATAGAATTGGAAATTAGCTGAGATTTTGCATAAAAATCATTATTTCAACGAATCGATTACCAATTTTGTACAAAAAAATGGTAGAAAAGGAAGAATTTGACAGTTTGGGCGGGGTAGAAGAGTAGTTTTCTGCTCTGCCAACAAGGAAATACCAGAAATGCCAAGCAAAATCGGAGCCATTTGACAATAAATAAGAGACAGACAGCCTAGTGTCAAATATGTCTGTGTCCGTGTGGCTACTCAACTGACGCGAGGGGGGAAACAGCTCGGGTAAGGAGCTCACTCGCGCTTGCAAACAATGGTCAACTGCCCGAGTTACGCGAAAGACCCACAAAGCCGAGAGAAGAGTCCTCACTCGAGGGCTATTTCCTGGTTTAAAAAGGGGAGGACGAGTAGATTGTCACTGCCAAAAATGCCTACAGTTTTGATAAATTTAGGGGTTGCAATAATCGTCGAGGTTTGCGACTGATAGACGAGTTTTTCTGTAAAATTGAGTAAATAACCAAGTAAATCATGCATAAGGAATATTTCCGAATCAAAAATCAGTAAAAATTGTGGAAGCAGCGATAATGTTGATCCAATCTTATGAAATCGTGGTGCATTGCGTTTTTTTGGGGTGGATTTGGTACTCGAGCTTTACAATTATTCTGCGTTAATAATGTGGCATCCCCAACCAGCACAAAAGAAAATAATTTTCAGGAGCAGAAGGTCAAAATAAAGCCAGAAAAACCCTGCGGTGGCCTATTTTCCTTGAACTTTGATTGAGTTTGATAGATGTGTTCTTGTGATGTGACATGTGCCACTTCTTGGCTCTAAACTTCGGCAGTCAGGACTCCTGACCCAGGAGTCATTCCCTGTGTTGTGCAATTTAATCATGATATTTTTTCTTCTATATTTTCTACCCTTTACTTTTGCTGTGAAAAATGATAGTAATCCATATCCCTACATGAAAAAGGAAGGAGATATCCGTTAGTTTCCTCCTTTAAACAAGGCAAATCAGCTGTTTAGTTGTCTACAACACCTCTGGAATCGTGATGGCAGCCACTGCTCTTCGAAATACCAGTTTTAAATGGCCAAATGGAGAAGTTGCAGTATTTTTTCATGCTTCTTATTCTACACAGGAGTATGCAATGCTTTTTTTTATTAATATTTTGTTATTTTAGAATAGAGACAATATTTCAAGCCATGATGGAGATTCAAAATAAAACTTGCATTAATTTCAAGAGAGTCGCAGAAGATCATCATAATTATGTCCACATTATAAAACCATCAGCTTATGGGGAAAAGCCACAGTGCTCTTCGGTTGTGGGAATGATTCCCAAAAATTCTATCAGTAAGTCGTGATATAGTGGATTGGAGAACGGTGAGGCCCGAGAAGGCGCTAAATTTGATGTTTCCTAATGATAATTCATAAAATTGGCCTGAATTTCAAGCGGAGCCCACAGCGCCATTTGCTCTATGAGAACTGACTAAAAGCTCGTTTTCAGATCGATCTCAACCTCTTTTCCTATCCGATTACTGCCTAAGGAGTAGAAAAACAATCCTTCATGAACTCATGCATGTTTTAGGCTTTGTCCACGAACACAGTATCGCCGTTTTCGGTTTAAGATAAATGATTTCAGACCGCCACGATAGAGATGAATATGTCGAAGTGAAATTTAACAATATCGCCGATGAAAATGAACCAAATTTCAAGAAAAGAAAAGAAGACGACTTGACCCTTTTGGAAACTGGCTATGCTTATGATTCAATTATGCATTATACTGAAACAGAAGGCAGTATGGCAGGTTGCCTTTATCCATTTGGAAAGTATTTTAGGATAATGAATCCCCCACGTTGATTGCTTTAAAAGACGGCGTGACAAGAATGGGTGGAGGTGAAATGTTGAGCCCAATTGATAGGAAAAGAATTAATATGCACTATAATTGTGAACCAAAAGCCCCTGATGATTATTACTATGATCCTGAAGAGGAATTCAGTGAGTCATTTCTGGAAGAAATTGCTTGGAATTATCCGGATTGCCCTGATGCTTTTGCACCAGCAGCGGAAGGGGTAAGAATTTTAATAATTTGTTTGCTGCCGAGTTTTCAGGGAAACTGGCTTTTTGGGACCCGCTTGAAAATCAGGCAAACTTTTCGAATTTTCATTCGAAAACGAAAAATCCTGTTCGTTTTCGGGTCTCGCAGCGCCTGGGCATTTGAGAATATACTCCCAGATTACCAAAATTCACTTGATTCAGGGAAATTGCCGCTGGTTTTTAATGAAGACAAGAATGGATCCAAGCTCAGCTGTCCATTATTTCCATTGCAAAAAGTCTCCAACCCAACGGGACGAAGGTTGTGGCAAGTGGAAAAGAGAGCAATGCCCCGTTGGAATGAGCTTTCTCTCCTCACATGGGGTAATATTTTTCTTTAAAGAAATATGGATTTCAGTCTTGTCGCCCGGCGAAATCGTATCAAAACTGAAGAATAAAGAAGCCCCCGTTTTTTGGTAAAACAAAGTTCAAAACGTCTTCATTGTGATAAATTGTACGAGATTCTTCTTTCCGCCTTTGAGTTCAACTACCGCGTGCGACAATTTTCGGCCTCTGGGCTCAAATTAAAGTAATTTTCCCGACCATTACACTCTTTGTGGTCCATGTGATTCCCAATCCGTTGTCCTCTCCTGATTTTTTGAGCTTTGAAGTTTGAAATTGGAATAAATTAGTCGACAAAGACGGCAGATCCTCTTATTATGCGCCGTTGTCCCACAAAAATGGCTTATATATCCAATTTTCAAAGTCGTCTTGGACTCTTGAATCTTTAGCGAACTCCTAAAGTCTGGCTTAAAAAGTCCAACGCTCCGCCGAACGAGATGTCATTTTGACTCTCCTCTATGGCTCCATGAATTTATAACCTTCCACTTTGCCCTTGTTTCCAACTCATTCTTCCTTCTTTGGTTCACTCAATTCTTCTAAAAATTAAGTTGAATCTAGAAAATGAAACTCCTTATGACCATTCTTTTTGCATTTGTCGTCTTCCTCGCAGTTTCTGGCTATGACACCGAAGAGGACAAATTCCGAGCCGTTTATCCGAATGCCTGGAGGTAATCTTATTTTATTCAATGAAAAAAAAGAAAAATCTAGACAATTCTCTGGCTCGAGATATGGTTTCGGGGCTGGTAGACCAGGAAGAATGAGGCTCAGTGGCGCTGGCCTGGCTAGAATGATCTCCGAAGAATAGCCAGTCTATTTGTGGCATAAAAATGAGAATAAAAATGTTGTCGTAATTTGAAAGCCCACCATTTTCAACTTTTCCCAGGTAAAAAACTTGTTTACAAAACGCTTGTCTGCCCAATTTCTGTCGAATTTTTGGTAAAAGCGTCCAAATCGCAATAAAAATGACCAATTTGTCAAATTTCTCGTCATTCTCTTCATCTCAATGCCGTCATTCTGGTCGCAAAAATATTTCATCGGAGCCAAGAGCAAGAAGGAAGCGGCTTCTCTCTGTCCTGTCCGCGATATCTGCCTCTACTACCAAATGGAATCCGTCGACGCCGTCAATTTACCGCTGATGATTGTCTACCGCGACTGTCAGGGTCGTGTCTTTCATTTGGCTGTTGAAAATCGCGAAGAGAAATGGCAACTTGCTTGGGATAAGTCCGTCAAATGTCCGAATCTACGCCAGCTGCTGAATTATTATGAGGAAAAGAAGATGCAGCACAAGGGACACGATACCTGTTCGGAGTCATTTCCCGTCTGGGAGAGGGAATTTCGACAACGATTTGGCACCTAGTTACCCAAGGAAATCAGCAACACGAATACAGGATAATAAATTTTGACAGGGATTTTTTGTGTTCGTTTTCACAATTATTGCATTGAAATGTTTATTAAAATTATTAAGACATGGTGACAAGTTAAAAAAATGTGTCACTTCCGCTGTCGTTTACTTTTTGAGGAGGCCAAGGACACCAAGTCCGAGGAGTCCCTTGCCACCACCAAGACCGAGGCCAAGGCCATTTCCACCAGAGCCTCCGTTGCCATTTCCGCCTCCAAGCCCACCAAGTCCTCCTAGTCCTCCGAGCCCACCAAGTCCACCAGAAGGAGTAGAGCCTTGTCCGCCTCCAAGTCCGCCGAGACCTCCAAGTCCACCAAGTCCTCCGAGACCTCCAGAAGGAGTAGCACCGGATCCTCCACTGGAAGGAGTGCTCATTCCTCCGTTTCCATCACCGATAGAAGGAGTGACTCCACCATTTCCTCCTCCAATAGCAGGGAAGCTAAATCCAGGAAGGCCAGGAGCAGTAGGCATAGTGACGGGTCCAGTGGAACAGCCCTTATTGTTCAAGGCATCCTGAATCAAAATTTAAAAGAAAATGGAGAAATGACTGACAGCAAGACGCTGAAGAATGGTGTTGACCATTGTGACTTCATCTTGGGTCAGTTTTCCGACAATGTTGAGGAGGGCAGCCAGTTGGGAATCGGCATCGAGGGCAGCGAACGTGGGACTGACCAAAAGGCCAATGATCTGGATGACAGCCTTCTGAACAGCGGGAACAGCAGCCTGGAGGTCGTTGACGATGCACTTGACAGCTTCGACGAGGTTGACGACCAAACTTTTGACAGAAGGGGGAAGGATGTCCAAGATCGACTGGATGGTCTCGTCATCGAGGAGATTTGTCAGAAGACCGTTGACGATGACGTTAACAGCTCCCAGAACATCTTCAGCAATTTCCAAGACGGCGTTTAGGATGATTCCAACATTCACGAGGATATTATTGAGCAGCTGGCCTAGGACACCACCGATGGTATTCAGAAGATTTCCAACGATTGGTAGCTTGTTCAGTAGGTCAATTGATCCACCGCTTCCACCAAGGATGGGGCCCACGAGGGGGACATCGTCGACCAATTGGGAGACAATTGGAACGGAGACAGCGGAAGCTGAAGCGATCAGGGCGAAGATGAAGAGGGCTCGCATCTAAAATTTCTGGTTTTCAGGCAAAAGGAAGAAATACCTTGAAGAGTAGCCCGAGGAGGACTGAATGATGAGCCAATCCAGTGCGCAGCTTTTATAGCGGCATTTTAGACAGAAAACAATATTGGATTATGTAAAAGGGACCGTTTAAACCGGGTAGAAAACAGTAGTGATCCCTGTTATTGGATTATTGACGAAGTTTAGTGGCCAAACAGCTGCTTATGGGGAAAAACAAGGCCAGAAAAACATCAGTTGGACTATTCTGATGTTCGGAATATTTGCACTGGAAGAAATTCTACAAAAATTATTGTGTACTCAATTTAAAATTCAAATTAAATGAAATTTTTATTAGTTCAAATAATCGTTAAATTCTGTGAAAGATCCGTAATCTAGTCGTCGTCCTGGGCGTCGATCCTCTCCAAGAATTTCTTATCTACAAAATTCAGGTTACTTTCAAAATTGCCGCCAAAACTGACTCTCAAAGAAGGCAATGAACATGGGGAAAGTCTTGTTCAATTCGGTCTTGGCGGCAGTTGGCAGTTCCTGGAATTCATGGACAGCTTTCTTGGCCTCTTCCTTCAATTCCTTGGATGGGATCTCTTCTCCGGCAATGTATCGAGCCTGTGTCTTCTTAGCTCCAGCAATAATCTAAATTGCCCTTTAAATCAGCTGTCGGACTACTGTACCTTCTGGGCAAATTGTTTAGCAGCATCGTTCTTCAATCCGTCAACTTTGGCTGTGAATGTTTTGTACATTTTCTCGACCTTCTGTCCAAGTTCTGGGGCTTTCTCCTTCAATTGTTCAATGGCCTAGAAATTCCCAATTTTTCTTTAAAGAGGTGCAGTACCTTCTCCTCATCGGGTTCCTTAGCCGCTTCCCGAAGGGCTTCCTTATCCTTGTCGCTCAATCCTTCAATCATTTTTCTGATCTCCGGAGGGACAAGTTCTAAATTTTCTTTGATTTTTTAACGAAAATCCCGCTTACCCATAATCTCATCAGGAACATCAGGCAATTTCTGTTTAGGATCCAAAGCAAAGGCAGCGACGACAAAGAGAGAAAGAAGAAGTAGTTTCATGGTTGAAGATGAGATGAGATGAAACCCAACTGCTGGCTATTTGGCCTTACAGCTGGGTTTATATACTAGCCGAGGTCATCTTGGAAAATAACAGAGAGATAGTGTAAATTGAAGAGGTCACAGTAATTTCTGGTGACTGCTTTTGTTTATGATATCACGGAATGACCTTGGTAGGAGAGAGGGCGAAGCCAAGATGGACAGTTCAACAGGAAAAACAAATAACCTGTAAATAAGAACCGGGGAGAAGAAAACACATATAAGGTTGTGTGTAGCTCTCTGTGCTTTGTAGGGGATGATAGCAGGCCGTCTTCAAGCTTATGCAACTGTTTTTTTCAAAAATTACCGAAATATCAAAGTCAGAAACGGACTGGAAGGGACTTAGCGCGCTTATTTGTCCCCATGAAATCTTGAAAATTGGATAATCTGGAAATCCCATAAGTTAACCGAACAGAAAAACGTCGAGTACTCGACTTTCTCCTTCATTCTACAGATTTTTACCATAATTTAAGAGCCAGGAATGCGTATCGCCCATTTTTTTTTCCAATTTATGGAAATAAATGATATGCAATCAAAAGATCCCTCCATACTATGCATTTTCCTTGAACTTTACCCAGTAAATTGAGCGAAAACTGTCAAAATATGTTCTATACATCAGAAGGATCATGCAGAAATGTTCTACAGTCGGACAATGTTACGTTTTCCCGGAAAATTCAGAAAAAGCTGTGCGATATCCGAGATATCCAGCAATGAAGCTAAAAATGTCCGTTTTCATAAAATCCGCTGTTCACAAACATCTCAGGGCTCTTTTTTTACATTTGCCACGGCATTTTTCCACACTTTTCCACCCAATTGTTACGTTGAACTTGACCTCCCAAAGATGACTGTCGATTTGAAAAATATTTACAAGCAATAACAATTTTTCCATCGACAATGAACTATGGAACTCTATTGTAATCAGGAAGGTCCCGCAGATCTTCATTAAATTGCAACGAAAGGGGCAAAACAACGCCCTTTCCAGGAAAAATTGAGTATGTTTCTCTTTACAAGCACTCTTTAGGAAGTTTCTTTGCACTTTTTTAAGTCTGAGTCAAAAAATTGAATACAGGTAAGTTTCAAATCTTTATTAATTTATTGCTGTTCCTTGGATTCTTCAGAAGATTTTGATTTTTCTTCTGACGATGCCGATTTCATCACATTGATTCTCTTCATGAATTTCTCATTTTCAAAGAATGCAATGAATTTGGGGAACGTCTTGTTCAATTCAGCTTTGGCGGCTACCGGCAGGCGTTGGAATTTGATAACAGCGTCACGGGCGGCCTTCTTCATTTCATCTTCATTTATTTCTCCAGTCTTTATGTACTTGGTTTGGGCTGCTTTAGCTTCAGCAATAATCTTAATTGGAATTATAATCCTGTAGAAAAACGGCTCACATATTGGGCGAATTCTTTAGCTGCTTTGTTCTTCAAGTTGTCGACTTTCTTGGTAAAATCTTTGTAAATTCTGTCGACTTTTTCTCCTAAGATTGGGGACTTCTTTCGGAGAAAAGCGATGGCCTGGAAAGTTCTTGCTTTCCTTTAAAAATTGCCCTACCTCTTCCTCGTCGACAATCTTGGCAGCCTCCTTGATCGCGTCCTTATCAGCGTCCGTCAATCCTTCCATCATTGTTCTGATCTCTGGCGGGATTAGATCTAAATTTGATAGAATTCTTCTTAAAAAATCCAAGAACTCACTAATAACCTCCTGCGGGACATCGGGGAAGGACTCATTGAAAGGAACTTTCTCGCAATAAGCGGCAGCAACAAAAAGAGAAAGAAGAAGGAATTTCATCTCTGCAAGACTGGGGAATTCCTTCAATTGGAGATTCTTTTATACTAGAGGAGGCCTAGAACATGGAAAAAGATTACAGTTTTTGAAGAGAACACTACCATTGGGTCGTGATATCATGACCTTGGAATAAGAAACAAACACAAATTATAGAAAAACAGTGGCAGAAGAAGAAGATTGGAGAAAAAATAGCTGGCAGGATGCTGAAGAAGTACGGAAAATTGCAGCAGAACACTGAAATCTGGGAAATTGTCTATAGAAATTTGTGCAAAAAAATCGTCGCGCATTCAATTTCCAGTGTCCACAGGAGTTTGTTCAAATTGTGGCATCCATGGGTTCCAGAGTTCCATAACACCGGGCGCACAGCTGATGGCCATTTTTCCACTTCTAGAATGAAAACCTGTGGTATTTTCTTGGTTTTCAGGTCATTTTCAATACCGCCCGAAAATTCTAAGAGATCTTATTAGAAATAATCTCCAATTTTCTTATCCTCAATCTTTTTTTCCCAATTTTTCCCATATTTTCCAGGAGTAAACAATCCACAAGTGCGTAACAATTCTAATCAAAACAATAGTAGTAAAGCGAAAATAGGGCAACTTGTTCTTTCTCTTCGGTCGGAACAACAGTAAACAACACCGTTTTGTTTTGTTCTTCAGATCTCTGCCCTGATGTGATTTCTGTTGTTTATTCCTGTAGAAAGTGAACTGGCTGATTGAGAACAGCAAGAGGGGGATTGCTGTAGACATGGAGTGACATTGTTCTTTAGGTCTCTGTGGATTGTGATCTTTGAAAAAATACATGAGAAAAAAGGAAAACATGCAGAAAAAAGGGGGTAAATAGAGAAGACATTGCCAGGTATTTTAACAAATTTACAAGCAGAAACTGCACATTTTTTAAACTAACAATCCCGAGTTTTGTAGGAAAATACTGAAAAAATGGATGAAATCGTAGTTCCCGCTGTTTTCAAGCCCAAATTCTCTTCGAAAGGGTAATTTTTCGTGGGAACCATTGCAAATTTCGCGGTTTTCTACAATTTCCCGTGTAAAACAAGCTAAAAATCCCAGTTTTTCAACTATGTTTCAGCTTTTCTTCGTCGACGCGCGCCGTTTACACGCGTCATCTAAACTTGGCCCGTTGGTCATCGTTTGAAAATGATGATTGTGTGCCACCTTTTTCATTTCATTTCCCCATTTTTTTTATTAAATTTTACCGTATATTTTATGATTACAGGTATCAAAAATGGCTGATCCTGCTGTACAAGAAATTGTTGGCCAATTGGAAGCCGAACGCGGCGGTGCCTTCGATTTTTCTAATTGCATTAGGAATATGGCCCTTGCCCGGTAAATTTCTCCTTTTTAAATTTGAACTACATTTTGTGTTAAGAATTGGTGGTCCAGCTCCTAAATTAAGATCAACTGGCACAACAATTGTTGCCTGCAAGTACAAGGTACATTTTCCAGTTTTTTTAAATATCAAAATTTAGGATGGGCTGGTTATGGGAGCAGATTCTCGTGCTACAGCTGGAAATATTATTGCTGACAAGCATTGCGAAAAAGTTCACTACTTAACGGAAAGTATCTATGCTTGTGGAGCAGGAACTGCTGCTGATTTGGACCAGGTAAGATTCCTATTTCCTTTAAATTAGAAAATATTGGATACAGTAAGTTTCCAATCTTGGGAGAAATGAAAGGATCCGGTTGAAAATCAGGCAAATTTTTGGAATTTCCATTGGAAATCGTCAAATTTAAATGGGCACGCCTTGAGGACCCAAAGAGCTTTTATTTTTCCCTTTAAACTTCATCTAAAAATTAATAATTTTAGGTCTGCACCATGCTCTCCGGCAATCTTCGTCTGATAGAAATCCAAACTGGTCGAAAAGCCCGAGTCATCACAGCTCTCCGAATGGCTAAACAACATCTTTTCAATTATATGGGCTACGTCGGAGCCTACCTCCTAATCGGTAATTTTTTTCTGTTTTTTAAACTCCTATTTTCTCTAATTTAAGGTGGAGTAGATCCTACAGGCCCACATCTTTATGAATGCTCCGCTAATGGTACTACAATGGCCAAACCTTACGCTGCCATGGGTTCCGGAAGTTATGGCGCTATTTCCATGCTGGAAAGGGATTTCAAACCGGACATGACTGTAGGTTTTTTATAGAAATTTTTGAGTACTATCCTCGGGTCCCAAAATGATTGAAACTTTAAAAATTTCAGCAAGAGGAGGCATCGGATCTTGTCCAGCGCGCTCTCCACGTTGGAATGCACGGGGACAACGCGTCGGGAAACAGCCTGAATCTTGTCATTATGACTCCAGGGCAAACTGTCTTCCAGGTAAGACCATTTTCCTTTAAAAATTTCTTAAAACTGCTATTTAGGGCCCAATAGTTCCGGAATTTTGTAAGAAGCCTGAGCCAATTGATCTGGAATACAAATTCAAGCCTGGATCCACCTCCGTTTTGAAGAAGAGAACCATCAAGTATGATATCATCGAATCCATGGATACTGATTAATGTTCCCGGTAATTTAAATAATTTTAAATGGTTTGGTATTTATATTTTTTGGTCTAGGTTTCTGTACTGGACACTTTTATATTCTTTTCCCGTTGATTATGTAATGAAGTTTTGAGAATCAAAATCAGTTAAAAAAATTTATTTAAAAGTTACAATAATTAGACAGAAACCCATGGTTCCGGGGCATGAACCACAGGGCGTCGGCACTGCTTCTGACAATCGGCCAGGGATTCAAATCGGTTGTCATTTCCTCCACAACCGCCGTAATTGAACTGAATGCATTTATCCTGATCCTTGTCGTAAGCCCAGCGATGGATCAGGGCTCTGCAATGCCCCTCTTCTATTGGGAGAAGGCAAAGGTTTACAGCTCCAAGGACGAGGCCTAAAAGACATAGTGTAGTACCGACTGAACTTACCAATGAGACAGACTAAAACCAGAGCCAGTAGCAGGATTTTGGACATTTTATGAAGGAAACAAGGGAAAACAGAAGTTTATATTATCGAAAAATGGTGAGCGGGAACTGATTCACATCATATTGCTCATAGGATAGACACAACATCCAATAATGCGCCAGTTTTCTTTGTAATTTTACAGAGCGAACCTGGCCTGTACACAGAAAAATGCAAAAGTCAACCAAAAGTCTTTATTATTAGTCACTCATCCGTCGGATATTGTTGTCTCAAGCGAGCCTCAATTTCCATATAGCACCTTTCACATTCCATAAAACCGCTGCATTTGGAACACGGGCACTTCTTCTCACAATCCTCCTTGGATTTAAAGTTATTATCATTTCCACCACAACCGCCGTAGATGAATTTGACGCATCGTCTACTATCTGTGTTGAAAGTCCAACGACGACCATTAGCTTCACAGCGTCCAGAATCAGCTGGCTGAAGACAGATTTCGTCTATATATTGCGCGAGGCCTGGAATGGGCAATAAAGAAAACTGGAGGAACGTACCAAGGGCGCAAAGGAAGAGAAAAAGAGCAATCGACTTGGACATTCTGCGTAGAATGGGGGAAAGCCGCAGAAATATGGTATTTTATAGAGCTTGCGCGATAAAATACGGTGCAGCACTTGTTTCATTGCAGTTTTCTGCAATGTCGCTGCAAAAATTCAGAAAACTGCATTGTAGCTGCAAATTTCGTTCATTTTATTCATGGCAAATCTCCAGTCTTTTGCAGAAAAAGGGAGATGTTTTTTGGGAAAAGGCGAGAAAGCCCCTTTCCGTATGGCAGAAAATAAGAAAAAGGGCAAAAATGGCTCACCCGAACATTTTGTATTGGATGACAAAATTCCACAAAAAGGAGTATTCACGGGAAAGATGTTTTGGTAAAGAAGAAGGAATTATTGGGAAATTCATAGCCATTTTATGGTGGGAACGATTCCAAATTGGAATTTCCAACGCTCTGAATTGTCAAAATATTTTTTTCATAAAAGGTTTCTAAAAAAACGCCATTTCCTGCGGATATCCGCAGCTTTTTCCGGCATTCCCGGGCTTTTAAATGATTTTTCTAGACGAAATTCTTATTTTTCTGTACGAATCTTTGTGACCTAGCATTGTCCAGCTTGTACTACTGGAAAACCGCTGTACTTCCAACTGATCCACCTGGACACGTATCTTTCCATGTATGTCCGCCTTGCCGGTCTTTGTTTGCCTACTCAAATTTCAATGACCACTAATGTGCAACTGCAATGAGAGAAAGAGCCACAAAAAACTGGGAAAACATTTGGATCAAAATGTTCTGACTACCACTTCTTTTTCCATTTTTATTCCGAAAATGAATTAAAGCCACAGGCAAGGAACACGGGGCGCTGATATCACACGCCCGCGCCCATCCGGTCTCGACCCATAGTCGCATGTGTGGTTGTTTCTGGTTATTATCCTAATCACTGCAAAGACTAGGCATCCAACATCTCTTATCATTTTCTGTTCTTTAAAATCCCTAGAATCCTTTGGGAAATTTGAGCTGTATTTCAACTTCCCTGTGGCATAAGTTTTTCCAGCTGTGACATGGATCCTCCCTCGGTTGATGTCGTTTTTTATTTGGCTTACATCCGAAATTCAACAATGTGGTTTGGGTACCGCGTGAGCAGCTAACCATACATGATCGGCTGGAAAGTTCGTTGCAAAAATGGCTGCTTTAAATAGGTTCTGTAAATGGAATCACGGGACAAATTGACATATAAAAAGCCCGCCACATTTACTTTGAATTTCTCTACAGTTTTTAATTTTTCTTAAAATTCGCTCCTGAACCTGAGCGCGCGCCCGAGGTCAACGACGGATCGAAAAATGATCACATCGAGTCCACCAGACACTGGGAAACAATTTTGTGGTGATCCTGTCTCTCAAATTTTATGCGCGCACTAAAAATGTCTTCCAAAATCCCGTGTTGACACAAATTCCTGGAAATTTATGCCACACACAAAATTTTACTTCCCTGTTCCAAAAGTTAGGCGGGAACTCTTTTTACCTTTAAATTTACCAATTTTTTTGTCTCGGATTTCGTCTGATTCTTCCAAATATCCGCAACAATGCCCGCAATTTCAATTAATCTTAGATCCAGACGATAGAAAAAACTAAAGGGGGCTGTCTCCCATCATTTGTTTGCTCAAACTCTCACAGAGTCAGTTCTCTCCCGCGTCTGTGCCGTGTTCCAGAGAACTGTGACTGCCATTGTTGGGTTTCCAGGAACAAAGGCCATTTTCTCGAAGAATTTGTCATTTATTTTTGTTTATTTCCACCCTCGTCTGTCTCTAAGGAAGTTCAAAGTCTCCTGGACTCATCCTGGCAACAATTGTCCCCAGAGGTTTAAGGATTGAAATTTGCAAAGTCCTGGAAAAAGTTCCTGGATACTGTAGGCTTTCTTTCCCCCCTAGTCAGGATCTTTTTATGGGTCTACACGCGGTTAATGACCCGAGATCCCCTCCAAATATTGTTGAAGGGATTAGCCTGCCGCTCCCTGAACCTGTCCCAATTCCCTTTTTTAATCACCGCCAAAGATTAGAATATTGTTTAATTTAACTTAGCGCCTAGTCTCAAAGCTATCCAAGAGATGTGCAAACATTCTTGAGCCTTCTTCATTGTGGATATCCTTTCCCGACTGAAGAAGGGGATCATTTCGCCTTTTGAACACCCGAACGTCTCATGTACACCCCCAGCTCCTTCTTTCTGCAAACTTTTCGACTTTATGTCAATCTTGAGGTCATTTCCCTTTAATTAAAGTATGATTTCAGGGTAGTTTTGCATTTTGAATGACTGGAATACGAGCTTGAAGGCAAGAAGCTAAAGTTTACTGACAGGAATAAAAAGTGAGTTTTGGGGAAATTTTATGGTTTCCCTGTAAATTTGAATATTTCCCATCGCCGGTTTTCAACTAAGAAGAAATAAGAGAGAAATTCTCCTAAATCTTTATTGGTGCGAGTCCCCGACATATCGTCAGTCGGGGTTTATATATTGTCTGTGATCTGTGGGAACGCTAATAATGTACACGTCAGCCTACGCCTAGAGGGAAAAATATTAAAGAAAGTCACGTCAGTCGTGACAGGGGCCCGGGCGCTGTGGGAACCGTATGAAAATCATATCAAAATGAAAAACATCTTTTGAAATTCCATGGGAAAAGGGCAAATTCCGCTCGTTTTCAAGCCCTGCAGCGGCTTTTTCAGTTGGAAAAACGGTTATACTGAAGTTTCCTTAAAATTATAACCCCTTTAAAGGAAATATGATGCTATAAACTCCCAAAGGTAGAGGTTTTCCGCACAAAAAAAGAACCAGACAAGTCCTGGGAAACTGTTTCGATGCATTTTTTGACAATAATCATTGATTGGCGTGGATCATTTTAGTTTTGCCAAAACTCCCAAAACAACATTACCAGCAGTCATATTTCCAAATTTTCTATATTTTCTCTTCAGTTTTTCGATCCTCCCGGTGTTCGCCCTCCTCCCGCGCTTCATTAAGAATTAAAGGACCATTCTACTGACCATAAAATAGCCCTAGTTACCCCCATAAACTTCTCTTCACTTGGGTTTCCATTTTTAACCCTTGATACTAGAATAAACCAGACTTCTAAAATGTTTAGAAATAAGAGTTTCTCCCCGACGCATTCCCTTGCCCACACCGATGATATAACATAAACATCTGGTTCGAGCCTAGCACTTCGTCGGCTATAGTTGTTTCCCTGTTTAAAAAATTATTATATTTCAGTGACAAGAAAATTGGAGAAATTAATTACCAAGACATGCGAACAGGATTGCGAAAAGGCTTTTGTTCATATTATAGGTGGGTTGGAGAATTTTCCACCACATATTCTGGCCCGGCTCCTTTTTTATTCCATCTCCAACCTTAGAAAAACCGGCGCTATGGGACCCACTTGAAAATCAGGCAAATTTTCAATTGACAATGGCGAATTTAAACGCGGGCGTTTCTAGATACCGTAGTGCTCAATTTATCCGAGAAAAACTTGTAGCCTTTGTTCTTTTAAAGGAAATATATCGCCCTATGAGAATAAACCTGAGAAAAGGTGTAAAAACCAAATAAAATGAGCCTTCTCCACATGCAGGTCTAGGCGCATCCGTCTAGGACTTTTATTTTGCGAAACGGCCGCCCTTACTGATATCTTTCCATTAATTAATTAGTCCCTGAATTCCCACAGAGGCAGACGGGATCCATTGTAATATCATGAAGCTATTCTATTGTAATCTGATAGACCATTCAGTTCCAGACGCTCCTAAATGGGGTTTTCCTTTGCAGGTGACATTTGCGTCAAATATTTTAACCCGAAAAATGGGAATTTTGGAAGTCGCCATGGTTCCCGATGGGATCTTGATGATGATTGAAAGTCTAGGGCGCGAAGTTCTAATCCTGGCTATTTTTTAAAATTTTAATTGTTTACTAGGATTACTGTGCTCTATTTACCAGAATTGTACCAAAATATGCAGGCGCGTGTTGTCGATCTTCTGCCCTTTTTGGTCCCATTCCCCTCTCCAAAATTTTGGCGTCAAATTTCATAGAATTAAGAATGATCCTGGGGCCAGAAAGATGGACCACACCCCGGGCGCATCAAGTTCTTCTCCACTAAATTCTAACACCTGTCTCTGCGATATCCCGCACTTGATTTATTCCCCGTTTCCTGTCAACATCCTTGAATTTTCAGATGATATGAAGCGAACTTTCCCGCCATTGAGTTATGGCCGTCGACGTGCTTTAAAATATTTTCTATCAATTATTTTAGTTACAACAGTTTTTTCCCTATTTAATCTTGCCTCCAGGTAAGGGATTGCCGTTAAAAGGAGAAAAAAGCTTCAGACCGGGTCATTCGAGCTTCGCGGGTATTTTTGAAAAGAAATCAACGACTCCTTTAATTGTAATTGTAACACCAACATATCGACGCACTACGAGGTTCAGTTTCATTCCCGGCCCATTCAATCACGAAGTTTCAGATTGGCAGACATGACAAGGTGATTGACAGACAGCACGGGTTGAGGTGATTTATTTTCCAGGATGGCTAACACTTTGATGCATGTCAACGATATTCATTGGATTGTGATAGAAGATGGGCCAAGTACCTATCCGCATATGACGAGATTGTTGGATAGAACCGGGATTCCGTACACTTACATGGCCCACAGTACTATTTCGGGATATCCAAGTAAGCACTGGGCCCTCCTTTTTATTTTCCAATGATTTTTATTAAATAAGACATGACGCATTGGGTACAGTAGCTGGATTTTAGAATAACAGCATAAATAGCAACTAAAACACCTTTGTTACAAAAATGGCTGGTGAGGTGACCGGAAAATTCGAAAAACTGACCAAACCTTCTTTTTTTCGGAGTTTTCGACAGCTTTTCTCGTTTTCCAGCGACTTTTTGCGTTCCTGTGATCATTTTCTGAACACATTTCAAGAAGTTAGCCGGGAAATGATGAGAACGGACATCCAAAAGATATATTTCACAGAAAATGACCCATTTCAAATCTTTTTTTTTCAGAAAAAGGTTGGCACCAGCGAAATATGGCCATGCAATATATCCGTGAGCATCCTGACGAGATTCTGAAAGATCATCCAAGCGGTGTGATGTATTTCGGCGACGATGACAATGCCTACGATCTCCGTCTTTTCGACAATTACATTCGTAAAGTAAAAGTCATCGGAATGTGGGCAGTCGGTTAGTTTTTGTGGTTTTGTTTATTCGGTTTTAAACAAACTTCAGGCTTGGTCGGAGGAATCCCAGTAGAATCGCTGAAAGTCGAAAATGGCAAAGTTGTTGGTTTCAACGTGAAGTGGAATAAAAAGCGGAAATTTGCTGTTGATATGGGAGGTTTTGCTATCAATTTGGAGCGGGTTTTCAAGTAAATTCGCCTTTATATTTTTCTTTAAATGATTACAGTACCACCGCCAAGTTCCCCCCAGGTTGTAAGCGAGGAATGGGCGCGCCGGAGACTTGTCTCCTGGAAGATATGGGCTTTCAGAAGGAGGACATCGAGCCTTTTGGAATGGAAGGAGGGGTAAAACTGCCTTTTTTCTATAATTTTAAAATTCAGACCTATAAAGAGGTCCTAATCTGGCACACCAAAACAAAAACTCCCTCATTTGACCCAAGGAAAACGGACAGCAATGGTTATTTGGTTGAATATGGACGAAATGACACTGTAGGAGTACCGGTAAAGACGAAACATTCCAGTGGAAAGAAGGATTAGATTCCATTTTTCTTTAAAAACTTCACTATGACGGTTATTATTTGATATTTCCATGTGATGCTCAGGAAATGAAGTATTAAATATTTTAAAGGAATATTTACCCGGAAAAACGGGAGTCGAAGAAGTCCTCCTCGCCATTTACCCAACATCCCATTAAAATTGCTAGTTTATTGATTCTTAAAACAAAAAAATGAGAAAGGATAATCACATATACACGTATGGAGTGGTCCCGATTGGATATAGGATCACAATTATTACAATTTCAATTTAAAGGGAAAAATATACACAAAGTTATGCAGGAGGCGCTGTGGAAGTCAGCAGCGTCTGGAGGAGACCACCCTCCTCGTGATGGTGACCATGTCCACCGTGATCATGTCCCTCATGGCCGAAAGTATACTGCAACACGGCTATGCAACCAAAGCCAACAGCAATAGCGATCAGCTGGAGGAGAGAATCATGCTCATTTTCTTTTTCTTGGGCGAGGACTTCAATAAATGTGACGTAGATGAATGTACCAGCTGCCAATGACTCCAAAACAAGTACTGCACTGTCCTTGGTAATCATATCAATGTGTGATTCCTGAAAACCGGTTATAATTTTCCTCTTGGGACTCAAAAAAACCTGGAGGAAGGCTCCCAAAACGGCTCCAAGTGGTGTCATAAGGGAATAAATGAAAATTGTCGAAATGACGGCTTTTAACTAAAAAAATCAGATATATTCCAGAGAAAAAGTCCAAAAACCTTGTCAGTATTTCCTTTCGAGACTTGTAGTCCTACAGAGAATGCCTCAATGCATTTATGCAGTAGTAGAGAGAGGAACAGGGCCATGATCCCGGTGTAAGTATCCTGGACTCCTAGAGCGAAGCCTTCCAGAAGAGAATGGAAAGAAATGGCCACAGCAAAGGTTAAACTCTTGAGATAAGTTCCCTGCTCATTTGACATGGCGTAACTGGTACTTCCTTCCATTACTTTACTAAAAAATATTGAAAGTAAAAGAAAAAAGGGGGGACGTACTCGAGAGTGGTCCGAGAAGAAGCAACTCCGTCTAAAGGACTGTCTGGCGGGGTACTGTGGAGCGGATGGATTGAAGGATTGGAGAAGACCTGAAAAATTGAGAAAATTATAATATTTATCCTTGCGTTTGTAAGGAAATCCCCCATTTAAATGAGTTTTTAAAAGTCTCCTTGATGGAAGACGCGTATTTTAGTAGGGCAATTTTCGGGACTAAACGTTTTCCAAAGTAACATTCAATTCGACCCCGAGTAGGAATTACAGTACCCTAGGAGTCCCTTAAAATGTTTCCTGACCGGTCAGACCACAGATCTGAATCACATTATCCTTCCGGCAAGTCATCAAATTGACCTCCGATCAAGGTTACAATCATGTCATCCTGCCCTCCGTCTATTCTTCTTCCTCCCCCAAAATAACTCCTCCGATCCCATTCCATTTAAACCAAATGGGATACGGTTACACCCAGGAAAATGACGTGAACTTACTCGTAGACAAATTTCTTCTACCAAGTATACAAGGAAGAAACCAATGCAAGTGAAGAACTGGGGCCAAGGGAAGTCCACATCTCGCTTGGTTTCTTTGACGAATTTTTCATATAAACCGCTGGAAGAGGTTACGGCTGGTTTAATTTAAAGAAAAGGACTTACTTGATATGAGGAATGACATCTAAAAAGCAGGTGGCAAGGAAGACTCCGCCAGAGAAGCAGGACAGGAGGGAGAGCCATTTGGCTCCGCGGCCTTCTTTTCTTCCCAGGACTCGAATTAACTGAAAAATAGACCTTTAACTTTTTTCTTCTTGGATCCTCCCAAAAATTGACCCCCTGCCCGTCATTTTTGATCGTCTCCCGGTGCAATACTCCACATCTTTTGACGGAATATAACCGGATTATTTTCCTCCGCCAACCCTTCGGAGATTCAAAATACATATTTCTTGACGTCAGCAGCAAAAGTAAGGGGACACATGGCTGGAATACTCCAATAAAAATAGGACCGATCGTTAGATCGCTGACGTAGGTTCTTTTAGATCTTTTGGACATGTGTCAGTTCCATAAAATTCGTCATTCTCTATTCTACGAGAACAAAGCACAAAAGCCAGTTTTATAGGCAAAAGTGGGGACAGAATAGATAGATAGAGCGGGTAATCTTTGAGCTGCTAAATTTATTAATTTGCCTTGAAATTTCAAACTTTTGTCAGTCACTTTTGGGCGTCTCCCACTAATTTGGATATGACACATCCGGCGCAGAAAAGCGTTTTTAAATCCAGCCACAGGTGGCAGATCTGGCGAAGAACGAATTTCATAGAGAAATGTGCTAAAAACTAACGAAAAATCTAAAAAAATCCGATTTTTCTAATTGGTCTCCAACGTATTTTGGACCCGAACTGTTTGAAATGAAAGAAATTTGAGATTTCTGCCTCCTAAACTTGTCTATGACTGTCCAATTACCTTTTACCAACCATTTTCCGAAATTTCCGCCGTTTTTTCTCCCTGTCCGTCTGCCTCCGTGTCGTGTTTCTAGTTTCTACACTGGGCGCACATTAAATTTGCCCATTTGACACGGCCGGAACATAATCGTGATTCTTTTGTGAAAATGGTTGAAAGTTCTATGAAAAAGGGCGAAAAATGACGACTAGGCGGCCTTGATCTTGCCTAATTTCCCCCTTTGCCCCGGAAATTTCTTCTTCAAGTGGAAAATTCCCTATTTCTCCAATTTTTTGATGATTCAATTATATAAAGGCTCCCAAAAAACTGTAGAAATCAAATTAATTTCTGCTCACCTTGACGGGAAAGAATCCACTGATTGCCGTTGTTAAAAACATGGCCAAGGACAGCATTATTTGTAGGAAGAAAATATCCATTTTTAGTAGTTTTTAACTAGATAATTTAAGAATAATAGTAGTAATTGATTTGTTTAATGGTTCCAGAAACTGGCGACCTTATTAATCGATGACAGTGGTTGACAGTGGAAAACGGAAAAGAAGAACAGACACCACCAGTTTACAGCTGGCTGGCTGGCCTCTGGAAAAGTGTGTGTGACGACGAGACAGGCGGGAAACGCGTGGGAAAGTCGAAGAAAACGACTCCTGAAACAAAGATTTTAGTCAAATTTTGGCTAGACAGAAAAAAAAAGAAAATGGAGAAGATTTCAAGAAATGTCTGGGATCACGCGGGAAAAACGCAATGTTTCTGTTTCCCCGCAGTGTCACTTTGAACCAGAAAAGAAGACGAAAACATTAATAATTGATAGTTTTAAAGGAACAATAGGATCGAAAGAGGCCAGAAACTAGAGAAAATTATTAATAAAAACTGAGGAAGTTACGAAAACTCCGGAAAATTGATACAGTACCTCTTTTCAAGCTTGAGAGAAATTGGTACTACAGGACCCGCTTGAAAAACAAGGAAATTTGTCGAATTTGTTAGGAAATATCGAATTCAAATGCGCGCCATTTCAGATCCCGGAGCGCCGTTTTCCTGAATGTTGGAAGCCTACCGTATCTTGCAAAATTACTCAGAAATTAGCAAATAAAAACCCTGAATTGCCCGGGAGATTTGAACGCGGGATCTTCTGATCAGTAGCCGAAATGACTAGATTATCAGAATAAGCCGGCATAGAGAGTAAATTGTCCAAGATACGGTAGAAAGAAGGAAAAAGAGGAACTGTCTTGAGTGACCGGTCGACTAGGGTCTAAACGCTCCCGTCACCCTTTTAACTCCCTCAAAGGTCTGGAATTTTAAAACCAAAAGAACTAGAAGACCTTGAATTACTTTGTCCAAAGATGAAAAGAAACGAAAAGTCAGTTCTTTTAGTAATGTGGCAGGAGGAGGAAGGAAAGTTGCGGTGTTCACCGAGTGATGCCCGATCATTGGGAGAAAGAGAACAGGCGGAGCCACCTGATGTCACCACCGGGCAGCCACCTCGACTACTTCCTCCCCGACCTCGGACAATCTCCTCCTCCTTCTCCTCTTCCAGTTTAAATATTCCTATTTCTAATGGGATGCCCTCCCCTATTCTCCCCTGTTCCCCTGTGTCAGCAAAGAACAAGTTCAGAGGGGAAAGGGCCAGCTTTACGTGTGATAAACACCTGTGTATGTCAAAAGGGCGATGGATAGATACATTTCCGAGGGGAAAGGGGCAAGTGTAAGAGAAAGAACGTGACGGAATAGAAAAACTGTGCTAGAAGATCAACGACTGATGGAGGAAGATTATGGCAGGCAATTTAGGGAAGTCTAAGGTCGACTGTACTGTAGACTATTGCCATAATCAGACGGGTGTCATTATTTCGAAATTGAGAAGGAAGAGGAGAAATGGCGGTGGGCCTCAGAGTACAACCAAAACTATTGGGGAAAATTGGAATTTTTTAATAAAAAAAGGTCCACAGGAAATTCGAATCTCTCGATCTTATTCGACTCGACATCGACCCGCTTTCCAAAAAAAGGCAGCGAGCGATGGTGGTAGATTTAAAAATTCCTGGAAAGTCGCTTCAGGAACCAAAATTAAAATTCGGGGTCCTGACAGTCGCAAAGAACAACAATTGGGGTTTTTACCCTGTTTTCCCAGGGAGAGTTCCTCTTTTTATCATGAGAATATGCTGCCGTCCTTTTAACAATGGAAGACTTAAAAAATTGAGGTCCCGACTGGAAATGAGGATTACTCAAGATCAGAAAAAGATCACAAATTTGTTACTGGTGAGAGAAGGGTCAAAATATCGTTTTCTCTCTCACCACCACAACCATGTGTTCTCGTCTTTTAAAAGAGAGAGACCCAATCGCTTTTTGACCCCAAAAATACACGTTGTTTGCAAGAAGAAGAAGAAATGGAATGATGTTGGAAAAGTTACACGTTGACGTAGGTTTTATGGCTTTTCTCTCTCCGGTTTGGACTGTCCAAAAATGGAAAAACAAGGGCATACACAAGAAAAGAAAGAAAGAAGGAGAAACGATGATGAGAGGCAGCTGATTGTGTCTACAAAATCCCACTGTCAATTAGTGTGTACAGCGAGGGGAAAAGGACACAACAAAGCGGCTGGGGATTTTTTAAAGGGCTGCGAGCGACTGAAATCGGGACCCGAAGCAAACTATCCTGATGCTTTAAGCTACTACAGAGAGTTGGCCACAAAAACTGGGAAAATATTCGAAAATTTGCGTCAAAAAGACAGACAGCTGGTCACAAAATGCAAAAAAGGACGCATGATCTACCAAAAATATTGTTTTACTGTGTCTGCTCTCCTCCTCACATTTAAATTTTATGCAAAACTGCGCTTGAACACGCAATGTTTTGGGGAACACCGTCGCCTTCGTCTATTTTCGAGTATTTATTCTTCCTTCCCGGTACAAAATAGAGACATTTTGAAGGAGATAATAGGATTATTTTCGGGTTCTTACGACCCAAATACGCCACCAGTTGACGCAAAAAACGATGAGTATGGGAAAGTTTTGAAGATGATTCGTGGAACGGCTAAAAATAGGCGCCGACTGTGACAGATCAGGTCACAACGAGCCGATGATCTTCAGGGATTCTCCCGCTGCTTTTCAAAAAATGCATTCATGGAACTGTGAATAGGTTACGGTAGCGAAAGAGGATTAAAAAGCGGGTCCGGGTCTGGGTTTGAGTCGACTTGGACGAATTTGGAACCGACCTGTGGTCAACAATATGAGCTGGTTGAAGGATACTTTATTCTGCAACCGGCAGTAATAAAAATGTAATTTCACGTAATTTTGTAAAGATCTGCAGGTCAATAATTTTGTGTGGGAGTCCATAAATGAATGTTATCTCCTTTTAAATAAAAATAGTCAGGTTCCTAGGATGAAAGGAGCGCTTGGGACCCTGAACCCCCGCGAATTTGAATTTGACCTTTTCAATTAAAAGTTGAAACAAAAATTGCCTAATTTTCAAGTGCGCCGTAGAGCTCCCGTTTTCCGGAGGCTAGAAACCACGATTTTTTAAGAAAAATAAGGTGATAGAGAAAGACGCCTTTCAGCAATCCGGCTGAGGCGAGTAGCACGGGACTAAGGGTTCGCAACGTGCCAAAGGCAAAATTCCGCTGGGGACCAGAGATTCTGGCTGTTATGCGTTTAACAACGGAAGGAGGAGGCTGGAAGGGCCTAGTAATTCTTTTTGGCACCTTGTGGTAACAAAATGGCTACATTTGAGAAGAACAAGGAAAGAAAAGAGAGCCGTTCCCACGAGGCTCCCCTTTTCCCCATTTAAAGAAACTGTTAGAAATTTATGAAAGGGTTACTGTAGATAATACAGGGATTAAATTTTCAAAAATTGTTGTGATATGTTTTGAGGAAGAGAGAGGTCCATGTGGATGCACTTTTAAAGATCACAATGCCTGAGATTTCTTTAAAAAATTTCCGGGATATCAGGACTTTTTTATCCGTAACCGAACAGTCTACAGTTCATCTTCAATTTTTCTTGAATTTCCACACAGGACCTGTCGATACAATTGCTGATGTTTTTCGGGGTAAGAGTTCCAAAAAGAAGCCAGGGAAAAACCGGTAAGCGACTATATTTTTGCTGTCAGAATGTTGTGAGATCAAAAATTTTTGTTATTTTCCAGCCAATTTCAATGTTTGGACATTTGATGATTCGGTCTGTCCTCCACGTGGTAATAAAATTTGTCAGTTAGTTGACTGCCACTTTTTCATGGAGAGAGGAGGATTTCAACGCTAAACAGAGGCACTTTCTGAATCATTAAAAATCACGCCACTAGAATAAACTATTCGGAGAGAAAAGAGGAAGAAAACGGCCCAAAAAGGCAAGCAAAGGGGACTTTTTAAGAAAACGCAATGAAGGAGAAAACGTCTTAATCATGTTAGGAGACAAGAGGAGATCGTAGTTCATTAAATTTCATTAAATTTTGGACTGGAAAATAAAAGAATCCTGTAAATGGGTCCAAAAATTAACCTCATTTTGGCACAGAATTCACGTGAAACCCCAAAGTTCAAAAGGAAGTTGAAAGGAGAAGCTAAACAACCCGTAACACGTTGACGGCGTGTGATCTCTTTTCACCCGAGGGAAGGAAAGGCCAAGGCCTCTATGCTAAATTCGGCTGTCGACAAAAAAACCATTGGGAACAAAATGAACCGAGGCTCATCTCTGATGCGGAAATGACGTGGATCAATGGGATTCGGAGGTATGGCGGTGGAGGGTAGGAAAGAGTTATGAGGGGACAATTGTCCAGGGACAAAGAATAAGAATTATTCATCCCCATGTAAACTGGCGCGTAGACGATTAGTGTCCTGCAAGTGGTGGGCCAAAACCTTCCCACTTTCATGTTTTTAGTACTCCGCCCTTCTAGAAAATTGAATTTCTTTGTCAGAAACTTCCTGGTACTGAAGAACTCTGTGTAGATCTTTATATTTTGCAAAAATTCCCAAGCTCAATAGTAAAATTGGGGAATAATATCTCGGCAAGATGAAGGGCTGGCAAAATGTGGCGGAGAAAACTAAAGGAGACGTGCCTAGAGCACTATGGAACGAAGGCAATCTTTGTCCTCTATTTAGCGGCTCGTGGGAGGCCTTTGAATGTGCAGAGGTTCCTAAAACAGAGGCCTATTGTGAGATTGATTGGGCTAATAATTTTCAGGGAGGCTATCGGTTTCCAACGTTAGGAGAAATTGGTCTGGTGATGCGCTTTAAAATCAGGCAAACTTTTTGAATTTTGATTAGAAAATGTGAAATTGAAATGGGCGGGTTCTCGAATCCCGAAGTGCCGTTTTCCCAAAAGATTGCAAAACCATCGCAGAAAAATTCAGATTTTTGGCTTGACTAGTACGAAAATGGATTTCTGCAGCCCACAGCCTGTAAATTGTCCGTATTCAGGCTACATCTGACTAACAATATCGAATAGTTTGCCGGGTCCACATGTGCAAGCCGCTGTATTGTATACTGTATACTGGAAAATGGACGACATTTTGACTCCAGGATTCGGTGATTGTTGTTGTTTCCGTATTTCTATCTTGTCATTAAAAATATCGGCCCAAAACACTATGAAAAGTGCGTTTATTACTTGAAAAATATCACAAATAATCAACAAATAGGTGAGACAAATTTACAAATACTGACCGTCTACAAATTAGACGGTATTCTTGAGCAAATATTCCAGAGCCCCGTTTGTTGTTATAATATTGTGCTGTTCAAGCTGGTTGTTTATTCTTCTTACCTAGAAAATCGCATAAAAATGAGAAAATAAGCGGTTTACCTCTCGTTTCTTGGCCATTTTTTCACAACAAAAATAAGTTAGGCACATGGGAATCAGAGCAAAGGCTCCTAACGGCCCAAGAGTGTAGATCTGAAAGAGAAATCCCTTAATAAATCCTTTAGATTATCTACCCTCTTGTTTTCAAAGAATTTCGTATTTTAAAGGTCTGTCCCAGTAGGAAATGCCAGCGCGCCCATTCATACGGTAACTAATTTCTCACCAATTTTTAGGGGGCTTTCCAGGACAGGAGATCTTATTGTTTTACTCATAAAAATTATCCTTCTCTGGTTGGTTTTGTTAATATTTTTAGAATTGTATTTGATCCCGATTTGCTATGGGATTGATGTCAAAAATCTTGCCTGGTCGATGCGTTGCGGTCGCCAGCCGCCTATGGTAACTATTCCGAATCGGGCGCAACTACCACAGAAAAAAACCCCCTCTGGACCTTAAAATTATGATTTTCCACTAGTTTTTGTGGAGTTTTTCAGTAGAATTTTAATGAAAATGCTGAAAGATAGAAGAAATATCTGAGATTTTTTATTTTTGAACCCGTCTGACCCTTATTTTTACCAAAATTCATAAATTTCCATTCCCTCACCAAAATTTTGTTGCTAAAATTAAATTATTTAGAGATTTTACCTTATTATTATAATAAGAATAGACATTGGTTGTGGTCACGTCGTTGCAAAATGTTCCAGCGAACGGCGGCTCACAATTACAGGCGGTTCCCCGACTGTTGACGACTCCATGGACGCATTCAATATTTTCACAATATTCTCCACTATATCCAGCAGAACAATCTGTGCATCTAAAATCCAGGATTTCATTAAATGAATAAACCCACGATCCATTATTATACCGCCTAAAATTAGCGCAATGCATCTTCTTTTCACAATAATCGCCAGCATATTCCGGATCGCAGTGGCAGGCTCCGTTGATCACTTCTCCATGGATACAACTGAATTTTTTAAATTATTTGACTCTTCTTTCCCTTGAAAATATTGACCGCTATCCACTAATTTATCAACTGGTTACTGCTGCTTGGCCTTCATTTCGCTTTCTTTAATCCTGTCAACGCGAAGGAAGTGCCTCACCCCAAATAAGATACTGGTTTGAATTCTGGCGCACAAAAACACAACAACAGTGAGGAAGATCTTTGAATACATTGGGCATTTATGGAAAGATTTGGACAAGAGTAGGCTTGACATAGGTATTTATAAAAACCCATAAATGGAAAAACGAACGCTATGGGACCTGAAAAGACTCTGAATTTGACGTTTTCCAATGAAAATTCATGCCTAATTTTCAAGGAGCTTCACAACGCGTGTTCCCACGCTGAAATTGACTAAAATCCTGGTCATAAACTCCATTAAACCTCCGTCCTGTCCCCAGATTTGCAGAATAATTGAATGGTTTCCCATTTTGTCAACAAGTTTCTGCAATTTTCCGCAATAAGTGTTTCCTCTTCCTCAAACGGGAGTGACGTATGACTCATGAATGACGCTTTGATGACGAAAATACTGTTCATTTTGATCATTGAAATAGTACGTCCTATTTTCTCCGACCTCCATGAATACCCGCTTAATTATTGGAACACAAATAACCAGGCTAGATTCTTGTGTGTCTCATCGAAGAGAGGTGCACATCACTTCCAAACCCCCTTGACTTTCCGATTTTAGCTGGAAAATGGCACTGATTAGCAGTCATTTTCTTCTCTGATCTTTTAAAACTTGGCTGGTGGATTAGCGCCTATTATCCAGTTAAAAAAGTCACGTTTTGTACGTGATTTCTTCTCCCTCTGAACCTCTCACAACACAGGTCACAACAAAAACCGTGTGTGTACGTTCTTGAAAACCAAATCTACATGTTTGCATAAAAAGAGAGTCAAAGATCAGAACTGTCAGGTGGTATCGATGCAGACGTCAATCAAGTTGACAATAATGTGTATCCAATAGCTACAATGGTCAAAAATTAGAGAAAAATACACGGACCGGAAAAAAAAGAATCTGTAGTTGGACAAAAAAGGTGGAGCTGACGGACTGGAAAACTCGCTCGTTTGAATTCCCCGTTTTATAGTGAAAAATCGCATAATTTGCCGGATTTTTTAGCGGATCCCACAAGGAATTTTGCTTTTATTTGGATAAATGCGCCTGCTATTTTGGAGCATGCCCAGAGATCCTTAAAAGTTGAAAAATAAACCAGCCTCCCTGAGTAAAATCTCTCGTTCCAGTGAGCAATACACAAATCATTTGAAAGTTTGAGCGACATATTCCCCCAAGTCTTCTCTTTATCTCCCTTTCAATGTTTTCATGCTTCTCCCCCTTCTTATTTTGTCGATTGCTCTGGTAGATAATCTACTAATGAATAAAAATAAGTAGAGAGGTCTCTTAAATGTGTACTGCTGACGTATTAGGTCTAATTTCAATGCTTTGATGCTAAAAATAGGGAAAAGTAGACTTACACGATAATAAAACGCCTAGGATTATCTTCTTCCTTGTCGACTTCTTGTAGCTGTGGAATTCTGGCGCATATAACGGTCGATAAGAAAAATAAAGTACAGAAGAATATCCTATAGTCCAACATTTTCTCTGGAAATGCGGGATTCTTAAAGTGACAGTTAGGGCTGATTTTCGGGGTTACTGTAGCCAGATTAAAAACTTGTCAAAATCCGGTAAAAGCAGCCAGTCGAAAAATTTACAAGCGAAAATTATTCATTTTTTCTATGTAATTTTGTAAAAAACATTTTCCCGCCGACGCTCGTGCGGGCGAACGTCATCTGGCCGCCCGCGTTGGACCACTTGCAACGCGTTTTTCTCCTCAACCAGGCGTTTTTATGAAAAACGGATTGGTGCGTTGTGATCAGCTGGCTTTCCTTTAAATAATAAGACCAAAGAGGGAGAAAAAATTTTTCAGCCCTAACTGTCCCTTTAAGGAAAATAAAAAGGAAAGGAAACCCTGGAGGGGGCACAACAAGTTATGGGCAAATATTTTACAGCAAAGACTAAGGAATGGGGAGGGGAAACTTGGGGTCGCCATCACCAAAGTTCGAAGCCCGATAATTGAAATTTACCTCGACCACAACGACGAAAAAGGTGATGATTCACAGGCTAGGAAAATGGCTACGGGAATGGGGGAAGACCGAGAGACGGACTAAAGTCAAGGACACCACGGGGGAAAAGAGGGGCGATTGCCCCCTTGTAAAGCCCATTCTTGAAGAAAATGGAGGGAGGCAAATAGCTTCTGTACAAATATACAGGGAAAAAAAGTGGTAGAGATCTTTACAAGGACAAAATGATCAAATTAAAAGGGGAGAGAATTCAGCGAATCGCGACAACACATACCTACGACACTAAAGGTCATAGACGAGCGATGGAGAAAGAAAGAAGATCGCATTACATTTTTGATGATGACCATAGAAGAATTTGTTGGAAAAATATAGAAAAATATAAAAGTAGAGGACCAATGGACAGACAGTTGCCTTGATCCCAAGGAGAGTGTGGGCGCGAGGGGGAAGACCGCAGATTTATTGCTTCCATCAGTAGTTTTTAGCGACATTTACCGCACTTTAAAGAGAACACAGTTCGGTAAACGGGCGGTGATTAGGATTTTCATGGGTCCTCGGAAGATTAAAAGGAAAATCCGCTGTGGGACCTGGATAATCATGCAAATTTTATGAATTTCCATTGAAAAACATCAAAATGCGCGCGTTTTCAGGTCCCGCAGCACCTATAAATAGGATATGGACTGTAGGAGCCCATTTAAACGCCAGGATTTTGGAACGAGAATCCCGTATATTTATAAAAATTTCGAGGAGGCAAAAGGAACGGGGACGCGCTATTGCTGGCGGACGAAAATTTCAATTCCCTATGGCAATTTCTTTACAAAAACTATGCGCCGGTTGAAATTACCAGCTTCATTCAATGAGAAACAAAACAAAAGCCGTCTAAGACCGCTGGCAGTAGATGAAATATGACATCAATTCCAATTAAACCATCAAGTTCAAGGCTACCAAAACCGGGAAACCCATGATACCTGCAGAGAGAAAAAGCAGCAGACATGGAACTTTGAACACATTGAGACTGCGGGAAACTCGGGAGAAAAATGAAAACCATGTCTTTCGATCTTTTCGAGTGATGTTTTTAAGTAGACGAGAGGGAGTTCTCCCCAAAATAACCTTGTAGGGGAAACAGTACCACATGTTGTTTCCTAGATGTTTTTATCAGGAAAACAATGATTTCCAATGGAAATTAGGAAGGAAATTGGTAAGAAGGAAATGAAAGTTGAGATAGTTTGTGGTATTTAACTAGTCATCAATCAAAAAGGTTAGAACTTGTCACGGTCTTTGATAAAAACCGGGGGCTGAAAGGGGCGAAGGGCAGTAAAGTGGGGCGACAGGCCTTGGGGTTTCCTTTTACCTAATATATTGAAAATGCTCCGATTTTTTTGTGCGAACTATTAATTTCCTGTATAAAATGAGCTTCCTTATAGACAGGCAGTGCGGAAGATCGTCAGCGTCCACCAGAAATTAAAAGAAAGGCTGCGCACTTCCAGAAACCCGGATTGCAAGATTTTTGGACATATTTTGTGTATCCATCAAGGATCTCAATAATATTTCCGTTCGAGAAGTTATCACTCCTCCGCAACTCCAAATTTCTTGATGGTTTCAGGACTTCCAGACAACCGACGTCAGTTCTGATCAACCGCTTTATCAACACAAATTTAAATTAAAAAATTAACACCATAATCCTGGAATGTATAAAATTCTTTCCGGCCACCCACGATGCCCCTCGTTGATCTTTGTTCCACCAAACTTTGCAAAAGTCAAAGCACTTTAGTAAAATTGCTTCCTTATGGCCCACTGGTCTTATTAAATTTTACTCCATTGGTTTTGGTAACCTTTCTGCCTATCCAATAAAATTTCATGATATTACACAGCACAGCCGAAGTTCACCTCTCTTCCCGGAACTTTCCCTCTTGAAGAAAACGTGATTACCAAACAAAGACATTATGCCGTAAGCAGGCGGCGCATCTTTGTGTTAAAAAAAGGACGACAGCTTCAATTAGATAGTCATTCTGTCTGAAAACTTCCTGGACAACGACGAAGAGCCTGGGGAGACGGGGGAGCCAGAAGGGGGTGGAGCTTGGATCCCCCTGGAGAGCAGGATAAAACGCCCCAGGTTGCCCGGTCATTCATCCAATCCCACGACTCTCTGACAACGATGCTTCGCTTCTGCCTTCTTGTTCTTTTCGTCTTGGCTGCTGTGGCCATGGCCATGCCATCTTCCAATCTGAGAGGATACGGTAAGGAATAAAAATTCTTTAAAGAAAGTATGGAACCGGGAAGATTATGGTGGGCTGTTGAATCTGACACCGCTTTTAAAACCTACTGGATTACAGTATTTTTTCGGAAATCATTCGATCTAGTCGATTTCCAATTTTAGAAAGAAAAAGACGCAATGAGACCTGCTTGAAAATAAGGCAAAAGTTTCGAGTTTTCATTGGAAACGGCTGATTGAAATTAGCACGCTACCCAAATTCAAAGTTACGCGGAATTTTCTAAGACAAAGGCCATTTTTCCCTTAAAATAACAAACTAGGCTCCAATTTTCTTCTTGTTTTGACATTGGGTAAATTATCTTCGTTAACGTCAAACGCCCCGGCCAAAATATGACCTTCAACAAGGCAAATTCCCTTATTAGGGTGGTTGTTGTCCTCGTTCTTTCTTCTTCCCCTGCGAATACCCTTGGGATTAGCTTCATCCACAGACCCTGCCAAGGTCTTTCTGAAGCTCAAAATACCTGCAAATATTTCTCCTGCAAAAGAATTCCAAGAGAAAATGTGTTAGGAATAGTTTCCAGCTGTTAGCACATAAAAATTTTATGTCACGCACTTTTTCGAGAAATCGGGGACAGATCAAATGTCAAGATCGAAGGGTTTAAGGAGTTCACCGGGGATTTCAGTCATATTTCCAGAAACTTGGGTCATTTTATTCTAATTTTCGGGTTACTGTAGACATCTCCTTGCATAAAAAGGAGGTGATCTTCTGATTTTGGTAGGCGTATTGTCCATAACAATAATTTCCAGCAGGGGATAGTTTTATTAAAATTTAATAAATTTCGTCAATTTTGTTAAGGACAATACGAGGGCTCACACTAATTTTGGGATGTTGACCATGGGTGTTCCAAAAATAGAAGTCCTGGCTATAGAATACGGTAATTTTGGAACCAGAGGGTAAAAAGCAGCTTAGGGACCTGAAAAACCGCTCCAATTTGACGTTTTACAATGAAAATTCCTAAAACTGAGTTTGAAGCGGATCCCGCAGCTACTCCTTTTCAAAGATTAAACCGACTATCTAACGGGTTTCATTCGAAGATCACCCAAAAAGATGCCTCCTAGTTCCCCTAACCGACGTCAGTTCTCATTACTCCGTCAGTAGACAGGGATTCGCCCCATCAATTTTGTATGGGCCACCAGAGGGGAAGTCAGTCTATCACCCGCTCGCTCTCCCACTCTTCACATCAATCATAAATTATTCCATGCCGATTTTTTTCTCGGAAAAATCCCTCGTGTCCCACCCAATTTGTTCCGGTGTCTAGGGCCATTAGGAATTGAAAACTGATCGCAATATTTTCGAATTACAGGAGCCAATGGACCAGCTTGGCTTCATCGTCTCTCTCGTCCAGATGAATTGGTTGCTCTTCAAGATGGCCTCTATGGAGTCATGGATGAATAAGACACCCAACTTCTTCGAGCAATTTTTATAAATCACACGTGTAGATGTGGATAAATAAACTTGCTTTGTTGTCCGGGTCAAATTATTTCGGGAAGTCTGATTTTTGGATTTGAGACTCGGGCTGTTTTTGAAAAGGGTCGTTATGGCAATTTTAGGCGGTTTATGAAGCGGAGAGAGATCCGGAGAGGCGAAGTGCATGACGACAGGTGTTTCCTTTGGAGAACTCGAACGCCGGGGAGAAATATGGCGGCACAGTTCAAATTAGTAGAGAATCCGCGACGTTGTAGGCTACAACCCAGATAACTCGAGCAGAAGATTAATTGGGGCTCTTCTTGTATCTTCAGGCTAATAAGTTCCGTCTTCTTTATCAAATCAGACGTACACGGCTGTGCAAGACCAAAAGACCACCGTGGAAATCCAACAGGCACAGGCCCACGTATACTCTTCCTGGAAGGAAATTACGTCTCCCATCATGGAAGTTATCTGTCGTCAAACCAAACACGTGGAGGGTTATTTTTGGTGGAAATATACTATGGTGCAGAAATATGACACCTGTCACTGTAAAGTTTGCAGCTAAAAAGGAAGACGGATTTTTTTAATTTTTCATAGGCGGTAGGCATCTAGCTCTGTACTATTCTAGCTAAAAGATACGGATAAAGTAAACCATTTTTTATTAAGAACAGACGATCTGAGTGATTTGCGACTACTATAACAAAAACGACTAACTTCGGTGCTGCGAAAATCGAAAAAGTAGCCAAATTTTTATTTTTCAGAATTTCCGGCAACTCTTTTTTGTTTTCCTGTGGCCAATGGAGTTTCACTGTTCATAATCGGACCTTATCTCATGCAATTTTGTCCGACCTGGAAGTTCCCACTGGAAGTACAAGCAAAATTTTTTGAGTTAGGTCTTTTAAAGCGGCTATGTTGCCAAAAATTGGCAAATTTTTTAAACCATATTCGAATCAGAAGCTAGATTTAGGATCTTTGAGTGCTTCAGAACGGCTTTTATAAGAAAATGGGCTGGAAACTGGGGAAAATGTCAAAAATTTATCCTTCTTTTGCAAATTTCAACCCATTTTGGTCTCTAGCTTATCTTCAGGTCTTCCTGAAAAAGTGTTTTTTTTACTCAACCCCATTGTTTCATAATATACTCGACCCTCTTTAATCCAGTTGGCGCTTAAAAGCATCAGGAGAGGCTCAGCTTGACCAATCAACCAGGGTGACATGCTCAGTTTTTCCCATCGGCTGGGAAACGACAGCTCATTTCCTTTTGGGCCACTAATTGTGCGGGGATGTCGGAACAAAGATTCGATTTCTTCTCAATTGGAATCAAAAGATTGGCCAAAGTTCTCTTTAGAATTGTTTTTCAATAAATCCGAGAGCTGACAAGTGCCCGTCCAATCGCTAGCCCATTTTTCCTGCAGCAAAGAAAAAACAAAGAAGATTCTCCCCGTCAGGCGGATGAAGCGTTAAGAACACTCATTAGTGACCAGTGTGTGTGCATCTGAGAGAGCTGGCCCCCTGTTCGGGAAGAAGGGAGGGTCAGAGCCAGAGACAAGCCACGAGGGTAAAGACGCAGAGCAACTATTCCCCTCACCCTATAGAGCCGAAAAATGGTCGCATCCATTTGCATTTGGTCATCTTTACGGCAACCAAATCAATTTTTTTTCGGGGGAATCTCATTGTTTCCTTGCGTTCTTTCATTATTTTATCGGAAACTCTTAGAATTTCTAGGGTTTATGGGAAAAAGGGGGCATTTCTCCACTTCTCCTTATTAGTAACGCTATTTCTGCTGTTTTTCCGTTATAAATTATTGGAAAATACGTGGGGAACTTGAGTTATTTTTAAGAAAACGGGAAAAGGGCATTTTTTACATTTCCCAGCAGTCAATTCTTGTTTAAATGTGGGAAAACATCAAATTATTGACTATTTTCTTGCGGAACTGTGAGATTTTATACTTTTTTTTTAAAGGAAATAGTAAAATATCACAAAAAGAAGCGAAATTTTATGTAAAACAGGACTTTCATCGAACACTCAATTTTCTTTTAAAAAAATATGAAAATTGATAGGTTTTCGCATTTTCTAATGGTAAACTTGCGATAAACAAAAACAACAAGAAGAGTTCGGTTTTCTTTAAAGGACTTTCTCTTCTGTCTCAAAAACCGGTTCAACTGGTGCCAAAACAACCGCAATATCCCCATTTTTGGCAACGAGGATGCATTGCGCTCTCTCCCTCGGCCACTGATCGAAAATGTGCCCTGCCTGAGTCCTTTAATTAACCCGTCCCTTCTCCATTTTCCAATTTTTTATTCATCCCATTGAAATTTTTTGATTTTCAGATCTCTCCGCCTTCTAAATCTATTTATTCTCGTAATTTATAAACCATTTTTAAATTAAATTATGTAAAAAGAAGACGATTTTACACCCGATTTGTATACCCACAGGTGAGAATTAGTTTAATTCTTTTCGAGAATTCCCCCAGAATGAGTGACGGCCGCAGCGAACGAACACTCTCCTTATTACACCTGAGGAAGACATTTTCTGAATATGCAAAAGTACCACTGGGTGGGCAGAAAGAAGTCGATCCCGCGAGGATATTGCCACTTTTTACAAAGGTGAATCATAATTTATACGCTATATTTTTTTGGGACGAGGATAAATTTTAGAATTCCTTAGTTTGACGGCTACAAAATCCAACAATACGCATAATTCTCCCAATTTTCCAGGTGATGTCAATGTTCACTCCCGGCGAATTATGCACCGAATTCAAGGAAATCATTCCCTTCACCTCATTCTTATGCAGTTTTCTGGTTCGGGAAATACGACAACGGTAAGAATTCCTTATTTTGCTCAATTATTTTCTTTAGTGCGGCAAGCCAAGGAACACAAGAAGCGGCTTCCCTCATAGTCGAATTCCTCCAGCCCAATTCTCCCAGTAAAGGATGGCTCCTCTTAAATTCTATTCATTTTCTTATCTCATCGTGAGTATTTGGCTTTTTAAATTTTATTATTTTTTCCAGAGATGAATTATCAATTATTGAAACCGCGTGTAAAATGTCCTTGCCAAGTACTATGGTTAAAACAATATATTTATTTTTTGATCTCCCTCCCGGTGAGGAAACTACTCGACGTACTTTAAATGATCTTATTACGGATATGATGGAAAGATTAGCGGGTTATACGTCAGTTTTTCTTTTTTATTTTTTAAAGAGAAGAGTTTTTAGATGTGTTACGGAAGAATTAACACGCAAAGATGATCTCATGTTGATATTTGTTGGTGCTTCTTCAATTGTACCCGGTAATAATGTGCTGTGGAGAAGAACTATGGCTAGGACTATGGAATCTCTCTCCAGCAAGGTGAAATTTGCATTATTTTTTTGTCTATGGGAATGCAAGTTTTGCGCAGACAATTCCTGGACAACTTTTCCCAGTATTTACCCTCATTTTTTCCCAGGCTCTGACATCCAACGCCATAAAATTTATCCACAATAAAGATTGCATTGGAACTTATGTAAAAACTTTGTCATCCAAGAATCTCAACGGACAGGAAGGGGCCGAAATGATCATCTCTCTTCTCTGCGTCTTGAAGGTACTTTCATGTTTTAAATTATTCTTTTCGTTCCAGGACTCTGGGAAAACGACAAATCAATTATTGGATGATTTCTTCAAGGTGGATGGTTACCAAGCCATAAAGGAATTCTTAATTTTCCATCAAAGTGACATAGAACTGGTTCGCAATACTCTGCTCATGCTGGTTTCTGTGATTACCACAGGGGCTTTTGAGCTTCGACCACAGGTAGAAAATTTTGGTGGCAAGACTCAGAATTTTTAGTACAATTCTGGATTGATTCAATTAAACAATTTCCACCTACCTCAACCAACTGGAGCAGGTCTCAGCGTCAGAAATATCAATGCTTTCAGTCTACTTTATCAAATTTATCTCGAGGTAAGAATTTTGCCTTATTTTACTTATTTTGTGGTCCCAGAGCGAAAGTAACGAAGTCTCTGCTACGGTAATTGACGTAATTCACAGTATTTACACATGTGATCCTGCGAATTATTTCATATTGGATCGAGAATATCCGCTGTCTATTTTTATTGAACAAATGCATCAGAAAAAGGAGCCAGTCCATGTAAGTCGCCACCTTTTTCCATTTAGGATCCAATTTTCAGGGTAAAATCTTGGATTTATTGGAATATTGTGTATTTCAATTAAATCACATCCCGTGTAAGGAGCTGATCAGCATCTGTGTTCTGATAAAAACTGAGCTCTCCCAAGGAAAACCAGAAATTTGTGTGGCCGCTATGCAATCGGCTTTTAGACTTCTGACAGTGGACAACATCATGAAGGTAATTAGTAATTTTAATGGATTTTTTATTTCTAGGATGCTTTTCGAGAAGTAGGACTCCTGGACACTTTGTGTTACACTATTGAGCGTCTCTATAATAAATATCAGGATGGGGAATTGACCCCGGTCGAGAAGAAACTGACCCTCCTGGCCACCGATCTCTTGACGGTTATTATCAAAGGAAATATTGAAAATGCTAGTAAACGATGGTTCAAGTTAATTTAATTTTTAATTTTAAAGAAATGTTCACGGATTGTTTTACTTCTAAACAATTGCTGACAGTAATAACTGGAGTCGATGGCGAGTGGCGGAGTAGCGCTCTTCAACTCCTAAAACAACTGCTCTTGATTGCCATAACTGACCAATATATGGCAGGAGTTGTTCAAGTTATTAATTTGGGAAATCCTCAGCAACAATTGGAATTGAATAACGATCTTCTGAAGGTAGGAAAGGATATTAATCTTGAGGGAAATTTGACATTTTACAATAGAAGTTCTCAAATTTTACCTGATTTTCAAGCAGGTCCCACAACTCTTGTTTCCCTCAACCGATTATATGGCAATTTTGATTTAAAAATCTGTTTTTAGATGGTCCTAGGAGTTTTACGAGAATCCCACAAGGTCAGAGTTCATTTTCGGAAAACTGGTGGCTATCTCTCCTTCATTTCCATGTTGCTAGCCATAGAAGGAGCCTTTTCTAACTTGGAAAATATTCAAGGTAAATGGTTTCGCCGTTTTTATTAAAATATTGGGGATTGTTTTAATGTAGACTGTTCAGGAGCAGTTCCCCAAGAAGAAACAGCCCTTCTTGACTTCATCCATTTGATCTTCAAAGTTCTGTCGATCAGTATGCGGTATGAACCGTCTAATGCAAAATATTTCTTCAATGAGGTAACTAATTTCCCCTTTAAATTTTCCATTTAAATTTTTAGGTTGGATGGGATAGTATCACCACAGTTCTCCGATTAACCGGCGCTTTCACGGAAACCGCTGTAATTGATGTTGACCTCCCAGAGTGGAAAATGGCTGGCTCCGATCTAAAACATGAGTTGGCTACGTGCCATTATGTCTTTAAAATGGATGAAAATGTAAAACTCGGCTCGATTCCTGACAAAATGCCGCCATCGATCTTCTTTTCCTGCTATGCGATCCGCCTTCTGTTTAATTTAGCTCTAGATAACTATGAAAAGTAAGTCGCTTTTTTCTATTTTAATTTTTTTTCTTAGAATTTCAACAGATGTCACTTGGAGTGAGGACGATTCCCTGGAAGATAGCATAGTCTCTTGGACATCTAGCGTGTTAGTTCATCCTGGCGCTGTTCTGTCCATTTTAAATCTTCTCCCGTCCATTCACGCCAATGAGAATCGTTGGACAGTAGCTGCTCAATTCTACTGTAGCCTTCTATTAAAGGCTCTTCTTAAACCGGAAAGAAATCAGCAAATGATGTGTCAAGTAGAAATCCCTCGGCATTTAATGCAAATTGCTTCGAAACTCTTCCTCTGTGAGAGTCATCTCCTTCTCCAGACATTTTATTACCTCCTGGAGCGATTATCTTACCAGGCAATGCAGCCGAATCAACTGCGACATTTCCTTCGCTTGGATTTGCCCCTTTGCTGTAGAAATTTGGATGAAACAGAAAAAGAAGAACCCATCAGAGCGAATGAAGGCGGCCCTGTTCCTCTACAACGAGTTAGAGCCTTGGTCAGCATGATGACTCCTCGAGATCAACGTCTGTCACAAGCTCCAAGTTTTATTGAACTTGACATGGCCATGGAAGGATTTGGAGCCCTGTTTGTTCCCTCCTTAAGCCCTTTATTCTCTTCAAATCGAACGGAGAGGATATTCCCTCCTTTAAATGGAATTACATTCTCCACTTGGCTTTATGTCGACGCCTTTTCGGATAAGAAAGCTGATGCTCATCCGATTCGCCTTTTGACAATCAGTCGGATGGTTTCTTGGCAAGATGAACGGAGGAAACAAATTCCCTCAAATCTTGCGTGTTTGACGATACAAATGAGCCCAATAGATCACAGTCTCCTGATTTCCACAGAGGAATTAGAAAATGGCGGAGTCGACCTGGAAAAGGAAGCGAAATTCCCGTCGGATAAAGTTGTCCGAGTCGCCATGGCGGACATCATCCGCCCCATGGAATGGAACCACTTTTGTGTAATTCTTACTCGATCAGTGCTGAAGCCAAGTACCGTAACTGTTTATTTAAATGGAAAAGTTGTTGCTCATCAAAAGATGCAATATATTGTCCAAACAGCGGGAGGAGCAGCCACTCAGCTGGCCCATACTCATGCGATAAACGCCGTGCTGGGGACGCTGCCAGGACATCGACGGCCTAGTCGATTACGGTAATTTCTTGATTTAAACCTAAGGAAAATTGGCATAGATATCGGATTGCGTCGACATTTTTGGTAGAAGAACCATTACCAGCAGAAATTATTAGATCCATTTATCATTTGCAACCCCATTACGTGGGAAATTTACAGGCAGCCGCTCCTGATGGAACTTCCCTTGTTCAGGAAGAAAAAGTGGGAATTTTTCCAGGATTTTTGATTATTGTTTGCAGATAGTATTATCATTAAATGGGCTCTCTACCACGGAGCTGACATTGACTAGAATTCGACAAATGTACAGTAAATTGGATGCGGAAATGTTGGCGCCACATGTAAGCAATTTTCTTTGATTTTTATACATTTTTTACCGAATTTCAGCTAGGTATTTCTCCCATGGACAACAGCACCCAACTGAAAATTCATTTAAACACGGCGGATGCCTCCGCAGGGGCTGGCCGCTCTTTTGGTGGAGTAGTCGTCGGCTATCTGGGAATGCGCTCATTCTGTCCCCGGCCAGTACCAAGGTTATTGGATTCCATGGGCGGATTTGCTTGTCTTTACGGATTAGTGGCAATGGCAACTGATTCCGAAGGCCTGTACGCTTCTCTAAAAGCTGTGGTGTCAGCTGTAAGATCCAATAATAATCTTCAAAATGCTCTGCTAGCCAATAGAGCTTACCAGGTAGGAAAATTTGGTCCGCTCTTATTTTTATTAAATTTCTAGACCCTGGCAGTTCTACTGGAAGATAAAGCGCATCTATTGAATTCCCATATTATGCACATGGTCTTCAGTATGACGGGAACATTGGATACTTCGAAGGAAACGTCGACGATTCCTTGCTCCCAGGCATTTGATGATCTTCTCTGTGATCCAGATGTCTGGGCAAAGGCTCCCCCAGATCTTCATAGAATGTTGTATGAACATTTTTATGAGCTCATCACGGAGTAAGCGACATTTTATTATTAAAAAATGTGTTTTTCTAGCCATCAACGGGAAAATCTTCAAATTGTCCGGAGATCTCCTTTGCTGTCGAGGATGTTGTTTACCATCTTTGATCATCCAGAACTTCTGCCAATTACTAATGAGGTAAGGCATTGAAATTTCTTTTTAGAACTCAAACAGGTAATTTTCTACCGTTTCCATTTCCAGATAATCTTCAATCTCCTCTCCGCCGTGGTCCAGCCTCCCTGTGACAATCGCTCGATGCTAAAACTTGGACAAGCCATTGCCGCAACGATATCTACGACGTACGTTAAATTTGATTCACAATTAGTCATAATTTTAAGAAATGAAGAACTGGACCAAGAAGGCCAGTTGCCATTCCACATAGCCGAGTTGCAAACCAAACTTCTAGCCAATTCCAAGATCGAAGAAGGAAAGCCCAGTGTCCTGTACATGGTTTACGTCAGAAATCGACTGCTGAACATGCTAGCCAATTGCCTTTCTCATTCAAATCCAGAAATTAACAAACAGTAAGCTGTTTCCTTTAAAGAAAGTTATATTTTTCTAGTATGAGTGAGCAAATGGTTCGAGTATTGGGCTTCGATTGGATTTTGGCCCTTTTGGCGCCTAGAGTCCATTCCGCTACTGTTTTCCTCGCTTTGAGGATATTACTGGCCCTCTTGGCTCATCCCCACCTGTTAAACAAATTCAGAGAAGGAAGTGGAAATGGTGGATGGCTATCCGATGCAGATTCCGTTGTTAGAAATCGAGCAGCGGTAAGTTTTCTGTTAATTTCCAGGGAAAATATTGGATTTCAGGTAGTGTTGGGCTTCTCTGTTTCTGCCCATGGTGGCTCTGTTGGATCAAAAATTGACATGAACCCTGAGCTCAAAAATTGCACGGGATTCGCTGCTCTGGAACACGTAATGGCATCCCATGCTGAAAAACCTCATGCCTACTTGGCCATGCTTTCGCTACTAGTAGGCCAACCGATAAAAGACCTCCGTTTCTGTGAAAATTTCAATGTCGATCAAGTTTGGACCCATGTTTTTGGTCTCTCCTTGAGCAGGTAACTTTTTACCATGGATAAACCCCATTTTGTATTTGTAGTTCTGTCTACGACGCCATAACCAATGCAGAATTCTGCTACGAAGCCCTCCTGCCACTATTTTCTATGCTCCGAGCGGCTATTTATTGTGGAAATGATGCGCTGCAAGGTTGGCATGTCAGCTATCCACAGGCGGTTATTCAAATGATCTCATTTCTCTATCAAAATAGCCATAACTTCTTTGTAGTCTCTCATTCGGAGGACTTCTTCCTTGCTCTTTTCTCCAGCCTGATTCAGGTAAAGGTCCGCAAATCCTGTTGACACAATATTTTAGGACACAAATGCCATGGGAATAAGATCAGAGGCGGCTTGTAAAGATACCGGCTCTCCTGACGTTGAAAGAACCCGAGAATGTAAGCAATTTTCGTACTTTTTTCATAGAAAATCTTCAGTTTTGCTCCAAAATCCAACAGTCAAAGGAGTATTGGACATATTAAAACGAATATTCTGCGATGATTTTCAAATTGCGTCGGGATCCCGGGCGGATAGTTTAATTGATGTGGTTATTGAAAGCATAGCCGAAGGAGGGTCCACAAGAAAATTGCAGACTATCACTTTGAGCGCTCTGGTTCATACGGTAAGATTTATAATTTTCTTTAATAAAGCAGCACCATCCTCCCTGAAATTCATTTTAATTTCCCTTTTTCAGTCCTTGGAACATCTTATCAGTACGGATCTTTTGATTTCCTCCGCTTTACCGCCAAATATCCCGCCACAATCTCTTTCCCAAGTCGGCGTAAATATCAGTTATTCCGTCGCCAGGATAGTCGACTCCCTGTGGAATGGTCTCCTGGTCGAGGATCCTCTTCGCCTCCTGAATTCCCTTTATCATATCTACGCCATAGCCAGTCGAAAAGAGAACAAAGCCATTAGCCTCGATTCCCTGGCTACTTCCATTATGAGAACCGTTCTCTATATCCTCAGCCGGCCAATTGACAGTGTTCCAGGTAAATTTCTAGCTGCTAAGCACTATTAAATTTTATTTTAGTTCAATTAACCGTCCTGGATGCTCTTTCCTCCTTGGTAATAAAACGGCACATTTTCTTGGCTTCTAATGAGGCTTGGTTCTTCACAGCGTTGACTCATCTAATCTTCATGCTGTCCGTGACACCAGATATTCTAGAAAAAGACCATAAACCATTAGAAAAAGCCAGTGCCCAGGTAGATTTCCCTATATTTTTTTTAATTTTCGTATAGGTAGCCCTTTGTGCCTCCAGAGTCTGGACAGATCTCATTGTCAATAAGAAAGCTCTCCTAGAAGAAGCTTTAAAGAAGCAAACCGTCAGTGAACTTAACGCTGCCCGGGCTCTTTTGGCCCATTCTTGTGGAATGTCCTGGAGTCAATTTGTAGACTCCCAGTTGCATCCAAGTAGTCAGACAACTACTAAAGATCTCCAGCAACAAATCAGCTCGGTAAGGAGAATTTTATGTGGAATTTTGAAATATTTTTAGAGAATAAATCGAGTAGCATCAGGATTAAGCAAACTGGCAGGGAAGAGTCGATCCCTGACGACGCATTCTTCTCTAACCGGGGCGTCTCCCTGGAAAAATGTTAGCATCGACAAGGAGGCAAGCTCTTTTTTTGGCTTTTACCTAAGTTTTTAGGTGGTGTACATGTGGCTAAAAGTCCATATAAGCCTACTAAAAGAGTTGGTAACTACGCAGGCTACTCGTTACCATGAATGGCATGCCCACGTTCGAAAATGGTCGCTACATGAATGGCACCAGCTGGAAGCTGAATTAACCCGGGAAAGAGGCATCTGGGGACCTGAACAGGTAGGAAATTTTATGTTTTTCTTTAAAAGTTTATTATAGGCCTCGAAATTGGATAAATATAAGCTGGACACCTCCGAGGGTCCATCAAGGATTCGGAGAATCCTTGTACCTAATCGATTTTTCTACCACATGTACCCCTACAGACCGCAATTGGACGAACCAGCTGCTGTAAGATTTTACTAATTTTCATTTAAAAAATTTTTTTACAGAAAGCTCTACGGGCCAAAGTAGCCATTTCCAAGGACAGTGCTCTTTACTATGAAGCGTGTAGAAAACGAAGGCCAAGAACAATGGACGCTAGGATTATTGACACAGCGACAACTGTAGCAACTCCTTCAGAAGAGAAACCTTCCTTTACTTTTGGAGATTTGGCTCGTAAAAACCTCGAAAATACAATTTAAAGTAATTTTACAGAGCTCTCGACTTCACTAATAAGAAGACTTTCCCTTCGACCAACATCAGAAGATTCTGAACCAGGAGCCGAGAATAATTCCGACTCATTTGAAAAGGAAAATGGCCTGGAAGAGGAGAAAAGTCAAGAAATTAAAGATGAAGAAGCAGAGGATGAAAGCTCTATTTCTTCAGAAAAAATCAAACCTACTGAAAAAGAGCCGACAAAGAAGGAAATTGAAGAGAAGAAAGAAATCGAGGAAAAGAAACGCGGACCAGATAATCAGACTCTTTTACGGTTATTGGAGCAAGGAGAACAGCTGCACAGCATGTTCCGATGTGCCCGGATCCAAGGGCTGGAAACAGCAGAAGGGCTGCTTTTATTTGGAAAGGATCACTACTACGTGGTGGATGGATTCACCCTGCTGAAGACCCGGGAAATTAGGGATTTGGATTTCCTGAGTCAAGAATTGCATGATCCTATTGTACCATACCAGGCGACAGGATGCACACATCCGCCTAGGACTTCGAGACTTTGCAGTAAATTTAGTTATGACGATATCAAGGAGGTTCATAAACGACGGTTAGTTTTAAAGACAAAATGCGAGTTTTGTGGGTCCTGAAGAGACTTCTGGGAAAATGGGAGAGACCCGATTAAAAATCAAACACATTTTTCGAATTTTTATTGGAAAACATCAAATCCAAGCGCGTTTTCATGTCTCACAGCGCTTGTTTTCCCGGAGTTATTGTAAATTCCTAAGCGGGAGAAATCCCATTGAAGTACCCTATAATAATTTTCCTTTTTCAGCTATCTCCTCCAACCAATTGCCCTCGAAGTCTTCAGTGGCGATGGTCGAAATTATCTCCTGGCTTTCCCGAAAAAAATCCGTGATCGAGTCTATGAAAAGTTCACTTCTATGGCAAAAACAACAAGATTTGACATGGGAACTGAGTCAATTTCTGGACAAAAAGCCAACATGGCCATAGAACAAAGCGGCAAAGTCAGCCTCTTGAACACTTTCCTTCTGGGACAACAATCCGTGACCCAGCGGTGGATAAGCGGGCAAATTACTAATTTCCAATATTTGATGCATTTGAATACGCTGGCTGGAAGGTAAAAATTTATTATTTTCTTTAATTTTCAGTAATTTTTAGATCCTACAACGATTTGTCCCAATATCCTATCTTCCCTTGGGTCGTGGCGGATTACACGTCAACGTTGTTGAATTTCAATAATCCTGCGACTTTCCGTGACTTTTCCAAGCCCATGGGAGCACAGAACTCGACAAGATTGGAACAATTCCTGAAAAGATATCGAGAATGGGATGATCCGTCTGGTGACACGCCGCCGTACATGTATGGAACTCACTATTCTTCGGCTATGATTGTTGTCTCTTACCTGGTGCGACTAGAACCTTTCACTCAACAATTTTTAAATCTCCAGGTACTGTAATTGCCTTTTTTCTATAGGAATTATATTCAGGGAGGTCATTTCGACTTGGCGGATAGAATGTTCCACTCGGTTGGAGATGCCTGGCTCTCTGCCAGTCGAAACAACATGGCGGATGTCAAAGAATTAATTCCGGAATTCTTTACACTTCCGGAAATGTTCCAGGTACTTTTTTACTTATTATTCTGATCCTGTTCCAGAATAAAAATCACTTCGACTTGGGTGTGAAACAAAATGGCGTGGCTTTGGATGATGTCGTTCTTCCGCCCTGGTGCCACGGGGATCCCCGAGAATTTGTCCGCCTACACCGCCAGGCCCTGGAATGTGACTACGTTTCTTCCCATCTCCACGAGTGGATAGATCTTGTTTTTGGCTACAAACAACAAGGAGATGAGGCGGTTAACGTAAGATTTTTAGCTTTTTTGGTCAATTTTTTATTCCAGGCGAATAATCTTTTCCATCATTTGTTTTACGAAGGCAGTGTGGATTTTGAATCCATTGACGACCCGTTGACAAGAAATGCCACAATTGGATTTGTTAATAACTTTGGTCAAATTCCTACCCAGCTGTTTAAAAAACCACATCCACAAAAGAAAGTCAGCCCAGTGGATGGATATCAAAATACGTCGGGAGTCACAACCCAGCGGCTATTCTACCACTCGTTGCATTCTCTAAAGCCACCAGCAGCTCCTATAAAAGGTCGGCAATCCATGGTATTGGTATAAATGTAAGATTTCAGTACTCCGATCAGCTGTAGGATCTCTTCATCTTTCGGAAAGAACTGGGCTCACTGCCCTGGAACAGAATAAAGTTCTCCTTGGAAATAATAAATATCTGGCTTGGGGATTTGCTGATCGATCGATCAGGATGGGATCTCTGGATACTGATAAGGTAGGAACTTAACATTTTTAATTACCTGTGGGTCCCGAAGCGAAGTTATCCGCTACCATAAGAACACACCAGTTTATCAAATCGGGGCCATCTCGTGGTAGCAGCATTGGAGACCTGTAACCGCATCTTTTACCGTAACTTTTTCTTTAATTTTTCCTTTTCCAGTCATCCTGCATCCACGAAATGTGCGATTCCGAGGAGCTTACCTGCGTTGCCAGTGGAGATGACAAGACCCTTTTCTGTGGTAGTAGCACCGGTTGTGTCAGGTAGATTCTCCATATTTTTTCTTATTCAAAAATCCTTTCAGTGTTTGGTCAATAAACAAAAAGCCTCTCGGTTTAAAACGAAGAAAAGTCCTTGACGGACATTCGGATACTGTAACTTGCCTCGTAGTCTGCAGTGCTCATGCTTTCGTCGTTTCTGCTAGCAGGGATCGTACCGTAATTCTCTGGCATCAATCGGAGCTCAATCTTATCCGCCAGTTGCCCAGACATCCTTCTCCAGTCTCTGCTGTAGCTGTAAATGACACTACCGTAAGAATCCCCTCATTTAAAGGATCCTGTAAATTTTCAGGGAGACATAGCAACGGCTTGCAACACTCTCCTTCATTTGTGGTCAATTAATGGAGATCTCCTAGCTTGTGTCAATACCTGTGACCACAGCGGAACGTTAGACAGCGCCCAAATGATTCTATCCATCTCCTTTTCAATAATCAATGAATGGGATACGGATAATGTAATAATGTGTGGAACTGCTGACGGTGTCGTGAAGATTTATTCCTGTATAATGGTAGAAAATGACGGTAGCGTGGAAAGGCCACACATTGAAAAGCAGAAGTAAGAAAATTTTAAATTTTAATAAATTTCAAACTTAGCGCTGAGCAGACATCCGCTTCCATTGTACAAGCCCGGTTGGAAAGACAAAGAAGACGGCTAAAAGTGGCTGCTAGCCAGGATACTGTGACCACTTCTTCAACTGTTTCTAATTCTCATTCTCCTGAACCACCACAAAGCCCAGCTATTTTTAACAATGGAGGTAAGTACGAGGGTTGCTGCAAGTTTTTACCAAAAAAACCAGGGAATTTTGCACAAAATTTTTGTAGTGCTTACAATTTATGCCAAACATTATTCCAGGATCCCGTGTAAATGACGAAAACCATCCACAATTTGTTCGAGTTCTCGTCCAACGAGCTGCCCTGACCATGCACACGGCTTTCAATCGTCCAGATAATTCCCATCCAGCTCCAGTGACAGCCATAGCTCCAAGCAAGTGAGTTCTTCCTTTAAAGTTTTACCTTAATCACTATAAAAATTTCAGAGATCACCGTGCATTGTACATAGGCGACGGAATTGGCCGAGTCTGGTGCTGGCAACCGGGAGAAGATGGCGGACGCGCTGACCATTGGGTCCAGGATGTTTCCCGCCAACGATGCACCCAATGCCAGCAGAAATTCTCCATAGCTGATAGAAAACATCATTGTCGAAATTGTGGGCACATTTTTTGTGCCAAGTGCAGTCGATTTGAGTCAGACATAACCCATATGAAAATATCTAGGCCTGTAAGAGTTTGTCAGAATTGTTTCCTCCGTTTGAGATCACAAAATTGAAATTAATTCCTCTTTTTTTAATCATTTTTTATATCTTTCCATGCATATTATGAGATTCTCCCTATCCGGTACTATTTTAATTATCTCAAACCGCTCTATACTTTATTTAAAAAATCTCTTGTGAATTTCCACTTTCGGGTTTATTTCTTCATTGTTGTGGCTATTTTTCGTGATTATATATGCTGTTTGTTTAAATTATTTTAGACAAATTCTAGTCAGATAAAAATCTATATTTTCATTTAATAAATCTCATCCCATTTGGTCTTTTTTAAGTGGGGCAGTTGCGCAGGAAAAACACGTGGTGAGCCTGACCTTTTGGGAACGCAAATTATGGTTGTCCTCAGTCGTAAATTGGATAAGAGCGTCGTAAACAATAGAAGACATCTGCTGTTAGCCTGGGACTATTTTTAAAGGATAAATGGCCATATTTTCTTCTTTAACGGTGTTCCTAACTTTATTTCTAGCAATCCAGGGAACCTGTAAGTTTTATTGAGGTTTTCTATTTCTATTGGTACACTTTAGATCTGGAAGATGTTAAGAAGTTCACTGAAACATTCGCCACGTTCAAAAATGACTCAACGGACCTAGAAAAGTTAGTTACAATTGCTGGAAATCATGAAGAATTGGCTAAACATGCGACTGCCGTTGGTTTTCTACTGGCTGCTGGGACACACAACTCCTCTTTCCCTGGATCAGATGGAGATCAAGCCCTCCAATTTTTAAATGACGAGCTAACTAACAAGTTCAACCTATTGAAAATAGAAAACCGTAATCGCCATGTCCCTCTTCATTATTCTTACTATGACAATGCTCAAAATGATATACTCCGGCCTCTCTGGTTCGATTATAAACGGGAAGTTTCGGATCAGTTGGCAGGATTCTATTATGACTACGATTATTCGACAAATTTCTTTCTTAATTTCGAAAAGAACCAGAAAAAATGCAGCTGGAATTTTTTGGGTATGCTGGTCGACATGGATCGTGCTCGATATTGCGGAATTTCTAAAAATATGAAAGAATATATTCGAAATTACGTTGGAGTTCAACAAGCCGTAAGAGAAGCAGAATCTCGGGTTAAGAGCCGAACATCCGAGAATTCTAATATCATAGAAGAACTGTTAGACGACGTAAAATCACGGATTCGGGCTTACACCCAATACACTGATCATATTTTTTTATATCTCAGCTACGAACGTCGTATTCGAATGTTAGAAGAAATTAATCCAAATACACTAGATGACCTGCTCAAGGAGCTGCTATATTTTTCGGTCAAGTTTCCCAGAGTGACATCAATTTGTGGCCTCCATGTTGAGCATTTATTCTATGGTTTCAAGAAAACTGATCTATTGTATGTTGTGCAGGATCTGACGAAATATCAATGGATAATGATAGCATGTACAGCAGCACAAGCGGATAATTTTAAAAGCAATATTGGAAGAGAAATAACTTACAAGGCGGAAAAAGTGGCACAAATTGCACAAAAATATGTCACTTATTATCAATCTATTCAGGTAGAATTTTCCCCAAATCAAATTAATGTAAAAATTTAAGAATTTAACTTGGCCTGAGATTCAGGTTGAAGCAGCAAAAAGAGTCGTTGGTTTTGAAATGATTCTACAGCAGAAATTCAATGAAACAGCCCAAAAGATACAAAAAGAGCTAGAGAAATATATTCCAGAAGGGTTTGTACACTTTTCACTTGAAACATTTTCAAATTTTCAGCTATTCCTACCAAATTTTGATCAGCGAAACGAGGCAACCTGATAATTATTGGAGCGCAATATCCAAAACTAATGATTACGCCAATTTTACTGATTTAAATGGAATTGACTGCCATATTTTCCGTTACAAAACCAGGGAGGGAGAAAAACGTCAGGCAAATGCAACAATAATTTTTGAACAACACCGTCAGGATCTTTTAAACGTTCTTGAGTAGGGTTATTCTGATTCGAATATAGTTTCCTTTCAGAAAAGTAGTCTACATTGAAAATACTACAGATGTACTTCAACAACTGCTCAAAACTGTTGATTTCTACCAAAACGACGTCTACAATTCAGCTATCCTTCTGCGGAATGAAGCCTTCTTCGTGAATAATTCGAAAATTCTTACTGGAGAAGCATTTCTGGAGGGAAACAACCCAAACACGGTGGAATTCTCCATAAATTCGTTTTATAAAAATGCTCGTTCATGGAAATTTTATTTGTTTATATAAATTTTTCATAATACTATTCCTCTGGCTTTCCTCGTCCTTGAAAAAGTCTCTCTGTGTCTCATTTGTCATAGTCATAATCCTGAATAAACCGGTCAAAATGGCCTCTCCCGCCCGGTGCTGGAATCAAGATAAGCTCCTCAAGTGGTCACATTAGCCATATGCGGCATTACGTAACCATTCTCGCAACTTTAGGAACTATTTCATCAGCTCCTCCGTCGTCTTCTTACATTTGGAGTGAGTTTTCCTTATTTTTAAGATTTATACGGTAAATTTAGGTCCCAGAACGCTTTCCTGTGAATATTACGGTGGAAACAACACGCGCTGTGTTCTAAAATATCCAGGAGAAGTTGTAGAAAGAAATCCTGGCTGCTTTGAAGAAATAAATGAGGTAAGAAAATCTACTTATCTCCACTTTTATTCAGTTCACAGGGTCCACAAAAGTCTACTGCGGCCTAGGTTGTGAAGAATCCGATGAGACTACAATTGCCAAGAAAAATCCTCAACATAAACGTGGCTGTAACGTTTTCTACACCTATAACTTAGAAAGACGGAGGGAAGATTGGTAAAGTTTCATAAAACCAAGACAGCAAATAATTTAGGTACCTGTGGAGAAGCGGAAAATGTATCAACTCTACCATAGAATTTGAAATTCTCTGCGGGACTCCGACAAATCCGAAAGAATTCTATTTTAAAAATGAGGAATTGTTTGAATATGAGGATGCTAAAAATTAAATAAATAGTGCTATGTGGGCAAATATCGTACACTGCTGTGTTTTATAGTCATCTGCGTGCCGTTCCCTATTTTTACGCCTCATTGCCGTCCAGTAAAATCTTCTGCTTTATTTCAATGAAGATCAAAAGGGCGGTACTCGCTAGACCATCCTCCGCCCCTCTGGACTTCCACATCCTTTAAAATACCCGTGCTGATTTCCGTGAACTTCAACGCGTACTTCTATTAGCGTCTATTCTGAGCTTGATTATTTTGCAGGAAGGCGCCTGCTCAATGATTTCCCTTTCCTTATGGGATCATTCTTGGTAACCGGGGGCAAACAAGTTGTTTCCACGTACAAAGTCTTTCTCATCAACTCCCACTTCTTGAGAAATTCCCTTGAGTACGTGGCCATTCCCAACGTTTCTCCCCTACAAATTCAGATCTCCGTGTAAAAATAATAGGGCAGAGTTTGCTTTTTGCCCCTTCTCACAGCCTTTTTTTCCTTATTTAAACCCAATTAATTCAGGTTCAATAATCAAAAATGGAAAATATCACCATCCAGCTACCTTCAATTTCAATTTACTGGGATATTATCAATGCAACCGTAATCCTACACTTTTTACAAGGTTTTACAGCCAAATTCCAGATTGATACCTGGTCTACTTGTACTCCTTGGGGTACAACTCCTTGGGAAGTTGAATTCCAGTTTTATTTGAGCATGGTTTTGACTTTATTTTATCTTTACGTGGTTGTGGTCATTTTGGTCAGAAGGATTACCCGTGGCCAGTTTCGGGGAAAATTTTATAACTGTGCTTTTTTCCTAGCTGTAGGAGACATTGGGACACTTTTGGCTTGTTCTAGAGGTAATTTCAAACATTTTTCAGTTTTAGAAAGGCGCAAAGATACGGTACAGCATCTTTAAATTTTAGCAACAATTTCTGCCTGCGCTCTTGGCACTGATCCAGCCAGGTATCTTGCCTGGGAAGCTATTACCGTTTTCTGTGTCGATCTCATCTACGGAGTGAACCTCGTCATGGCCACAGTTCGCTTCTTCGCTGTTAATAATTCCGCCCGTGGTAAAAAATCGGTTGCTTTATCCTTTTACTGTTATTCAAAAAAATCCAGGATAATTGGGTCCTAAACGGATTTCTCCTGCTGGAATTTTTCTGGTCACTAGGTATGGGAATCCTGTGTTTCAATGGGCTGATGAAGGTCATTTGGTTTACTGGTTGGACTTACCATAGTCAATTCTTGTTTCCTTTTGATTATTTCCGAACACAGTTCAACATGGCCCAATTGGCAGCCACTTTTCTGATTTATTGCCTCGCTTTTATTAGATTAAAACAGGTAATTTTCCCTGTAGAGATATTTACTCCTCCAGGTCTCGCTGGCGACAAAATCTCGCCTCCAACAATATCGTTTTATGCTTCTGGCGGTGCTGATATTTATTTGCGAGCTGTTATTCATCTATGCGTCCGATTGGGTAGGATACGAGTGGGGGATAGGCGACGATCTCTTTAACGCTCGAGTCAGTAACTTTGGAAGGCCTATAACTACCGGAATAACACCTGTAAGTCACAAGAATCAAAGGAATTGGACCCGTTTTCAGCTCTTTTATGTCATTTTCTCTTCCGAAGTCAGAGAAGCTTGTGGATTTTCCTGTGGAAACAGAAGAAATGGAACCAGGGAGCAGTCAAAAGTGACACAATCTGCGGCTGCCAGTCAATCAAATAGCATGAAAAATAGAATCGCACCGATTACTTTGACATAATATCCATATTTTTATGCAGATAATAATTTAATAAATATGCTAGGTAACCTCAAAGTCACGACTTTAAAACATTGACGGCCCCGTGGTAGTGACAGCCTCTTATGAGTCACGACTGACAGGTTCCTGTTTTTTGTCCTGGCGGAGACATCAGCTTCATCAAACAGCTGTTCATTCTCTTCGACGCTCTCAAACCTCAGCACAAAGGTCGCGCGACCCCCGAGAGAGAGGAAAAGTGGGTTATAACATCCGCCGAGAGAGCTATTTAGTTTTCTAAATGGTTTTTCGCTTCGCTTCCTCGTCGCGTGGTCGCTTTGGAGCCCCTTTCGGAGTTTCACGCTTGTATCTCATCTTTCGCATAAAATGCCAGCGCTATTTTAATTTGAAAATATACAGCCTAAATTTTCTCCAAGAAAGCCGCCAATTCCTAAACAACTGGCTGGCTCTTTTTGTCTATAATGTTGAAGAGTCCAAAGAATATAGAGAGACGCCTCGTAATTCAATAACTTGTCACACGCGTTGTGCTCCCTTAGTGACAACAAACACCACTCGGCTCTGCTAAGCCGAGGCTACTTCTCTTCTCTTTACTCAAACTTTCATTTGTTTTCATTTTGGCCAATAGGAAGTCCTCCGATTTTTCTAGATAACTTATTTTCAAAGGTCATAATCCCCCCTAATTTCAGTTATGCGTCCATTTCTTCGTATTTCTCGTCTCCTTTCGACTTTTCCTGTGTTTTGCTCCGAAGGACAGGCTCGCCACCTTCATCTCCTAACAGTTCATAGGAACACGAAAGCCCAGTTTTCTTACAGAACTGTAAGCAACCTTCACCATTTAAAGAATTCCCTTTCCAGAAGATTTGGCGCTCACCTTGGCCATCAATCGGCTCTATTGATAGCTGTGTTTATGGCCAGCTAACCCGGTCAATTGAAAAATATGCCAAGGAGGGAAAAACCGCGATGATTTGCGCCGAACATCCGGAGCATCGATACACTTACCAGGAATTACTGTCAACTATCCATGGAATTGAAGGATTTCTACATGAATTGGGATTCGAAAACGGGGATGTGGTCACATCCGTTTTGAGCAACTGCATTGAATTTCCCGCTATATTTGTTGCTACAATTGGCCGTGGTGGAGCTTTTTCTGGTGCTTCTGCTCAATTTAATGCAGGTAATCGTTATTTTGACCTCGGAAAATATTAATTTTCAGAAGAAATAGCCCGCCAATTTAAAGATAATAATACCAAGGTCGTTTTTACCCATCAAAAATATTTGGACAAAGTAGTGAAAGCGGCTAAAATGGTCCCAGAAGTCAAGGTTTTCCTAACTTCCCGCAATTTTTATTTTGAACTTTTAGAAAATTGTCTGCATCAGGGACATTGACTCTCAAGTGGAAATTCCTAAACTGGATAATGTTGTGGATTTTGACAAAGTAGCCAGGACAAAAATTGATCTCCCTTCCTCTTGTCATGGTCTCCACGACGTGGCTGTCCTCCCATATTCCAGTGGAACAACCGGGGTTCCCAAAGGGGTCCAACTGACCCATATCAACTTCCTGACCGCCGTTTTAGGTTATAAAAAGTATCGTAATCCTTCGATTTAAAAGAATTTTACCATTTTTCAGTCATACTTTGAACATAATCCGCCCACAAGTCAAAAAACTCATGGGAGATTTCCAAATCACGGAGAATAATCTCTTTTACCTGCCATTTTATCACGTCTACGGGAAAGTTACCCTAACCGCAGCACTTTTAAAGGGAGAAACCTCAGTGGCTTTTAATAAAATGGACTCGACACTTTTCTACAAATCTATAGAAGATTACAAAGTAAGTTAGAGATTTTACGGATTACTGTAACCTTATTAGCCCTGGTGCCTTTATCTCGTCCCGCCAATTGCTCTTATGATGGTAAAGGATCCTAACACGAAAAACTTTGACTTCTCCTCTGTTCGTTATGCCGTCAGTGGAGCGGCTCCACTTTCTAAGGAATTGGCAGCCGAGTTCCAAAAGAAATTCCCGAATATATTTCTAACTCAAGGTATTTCTTATGAATTCTTTAAACAGAATACATTCAGGCTACGGTATGTCCGAGACTGCCCTTTGCTCTTTCTTCCCGCCATGTGAAGAGTATGGGAAATATGAGCACGTGGGCCGTGTGGCACCAGAATTTGAAGCCAAAATTGTCGATGTGGGAAGCGGAAGAGAATTGGATGTTAATGAGGCTGGGGAACTTTGTCTGAGGGGTCAAGCTATAATGAAAGGATACCTCAATAGACCAGAAGATACGGATTGTGTCATTGATGAGGAAGGATGGTTCCATACAGGTTAGTACTAGAATTACAGTATCTCTCGTAAGAGCCTACAGGGCCTTTAGATTTTAATAATCGCCCGTTTTCCAGGAGATGTCGGATATTTCAATGAAAAAGGTGAAATGCACATTGTAGACCGAATCAAGGAGCTGATAAAGGTTAAAGGTCTCCAGGTACAGTAGCCCTTATTTTCCCATTTAAATGAAACTTTAAGGTAGCTCCAGCAGAACTTGAAAATGTCCTTGTGGGCCATGAAAAGATCCTGGACGTGGCAGTTGTTGGCATTCCCCATGAGGAGTTAGGAGAAGCTCCAAGAGCTTTTGTTGTAAGTTGTCTCCAAATTCCCCAGAAAACTGCCCGTTTTCAGGTAAAAAGAGATCATTCCCTAACAGAATTGGATGTCAAAAAACTGGTAGAAGATCGTCTAGCCAAGTACAAAAGACTCGAAGGTGGTGTCTTCTTCGTCGACCAAATTCCAAAATCACCAGCTGGAAAGATTCTACGAAAAGATTTGAAACAGATGGCGCTGTAAATAAATTGAGTGAAATACGAGAGAAAATTGTAAAATTTTGTATTTATGGGTAAAAGAAATAAATATTACGTGTAACATGCGCGTTTCCTATATGAACAGATACAATTTCCAGGAACGAGCGCTCTTATAAAAAGTATTAACAGAATACGTCACGCTATTTGTGCTGTTAGTCACTAGAAATATTCTTCCAGTATAAATTTTGGCGATTTTTTTTTCAAGAAAGCTTCATTCCTCAGCAGGATAGCCGAATCCATATAAGAAAAACAATAAGCTGTCTCAAATGGAAGCATGAATCACGAATAAGAATGTAATTGGGGAACCGGTTAGACCTTGTAGTAGTGAGCGCAGCAAATGACCATGAAAATTACTCCCGTCATACTACTTCGCTTGTCTACAATAGTGCTGCTTGCATTTCCCACATTTTTAAGGGCAAGAAATTCATTAAAATTATTTTCAGGGGGCTGTTTTTCCCCATTTTTCATTAATTTCCCAGTACAAAATGCCGAAGACTTTCTTCCTCGTCGTTTTAATATGTTTTCTAGGTAAAATTCTACCAACTTCCCTAATTACAAATATATTCAGGCACAGTACTCTGCCAGGAAGGAACATGTGACCTGCCAATGGATCATGGTCCATGTTTCCGTAGAACTTATCGTTGGGGATATGAGAAGGAGACAAATGTCTGCACCCTTTTCCGGTATGGCGGCTGTGCCGGCACTTTGAACAGATTCTACACCAGAAAAGATTGTGAAGCATCCTGTATGAAATCCTAATTGTTTTATCTGACCATGAATTGTTCTTTTTCACGCATTTTTATGATTTCAACCAGCTCGGAACGAGGTCCAAGTTCGAAAGGTCCTGCGGTCAGCAGCTTCTAGATTCTACTAATCTCCAGCGGATGGAAGAATACTTGTCGGAATTCTTTGTGGTACCTGTCAATGCCCCTAATTTCCTTGAAGTAGGCTACACACCCTATAAAAGATTAAAAATTTGCCCTATCACCCTTTGATGTTTTCTCTTTTATCATTTTGTGTTATCCGTATTAGGGTCAATTTTGTGTGGTGGACACAAATAGATAACTCGGCCTATAAAATAAATACATTCCCAGTTGATTAGCCTCCTCTTTCGACATCAAATAATGTTGGTTCCCTTGTTGCTGGCCCTCCTTGTCGGCTATTTTATTTATTCCATTTATTGGAAAAGGCTGAATTTACCCCCAGGTATGACTACTTTTTGTGCAAAATCGCTTCAGGACCCTTTCCTCTTCCAATCATTGGAAATCTGCCCCAATTCTACTGGTATTCAGTGAAATATGGGGATATTATCAGAGCCCAGGAAGCTTTTAAAAAGGTTTTCTTTTGTTTTTCACTAGAAAATGCTTTTTTTTTTCAGGAATACGGCCCAGTTTTCACCCTTTGGCTAGGAAGTCAACCTACAGTCCACATAGCCACTATGGATTTGGCTAAAGAGACAATGATAAACAGGGGAGGAGAATTTGTGGACCGTTTTATGCCGCTAATCTTTAATACGGACCAAACTCCGTATGGAATTACGTCAAATAGCGGCGAAATATGGCAGACACACCGACGGTTCTCGCTCCAAACTTTGAGGAATTTTGGTATTGGGAAAAGTGTCATGGAGGACAGAATCATGGCCGAATTTCATTCCAGGTATCAATACTTTAAATTTTCTGTAGTTAGTTTCCAATTTTGCGATAAACAGGCGCTGCAGGAAAATGCGCGCATTTGAATTTGTTTCCTGGAGGAAAATTCGAAAAAATTTTTTGGTTTTTCAAGCGGGTCTTACAGCGCTTTTTCCGAGGTTTAAATTCGACTATTTTTAATTTTTAGGGTAGAAGATCTCGACGCGACATTGATAAATGGTAGCGGACATGTCCATACTTATGATTTCGTCAACCTCATGGTTGGCAGTATAATTAACCGAATTCTATTCTCCGTACGATTTGATAAGGTAAATTCTTTATTAAAATAACGTCGTTTTTTTCAGAAGAACGAAGCGGACTTCTTTAAAAATAAGAGGTTAATCGACCGCTTTTCCGAGGTCTACACCCCGTCAGATTTCATGCTTACCTCCCTTTGGATGTTCTTTATTCCATTTTTTAAAGATCGTTTTGAATTCCTGGGGGATTCACCAAAGAAATTGAAAGATTTTTTCCGTCAGCAGATAAAAGAACGGTTGGAAAATTTCGAAACTCGAATTTAAAGAATTTTTAGACTGGATGCAATCTCTTCAGGAGAACATACAATTGACGAAGAGCCCGCCGATTATGTAGATGCCTTTGTGGCTAAAATGAATGAAGAAAAAGGAAAACCGAGCAGTACATTCAAGTAAAATTTACTTTTTTAATGAAAAAAAACTCCTTTTAGTCCCGAAAGCCTACTCCAAAATTTGGTGGACATTTGGATAGCTGGACAGGCTACTACCGCCTCTACGCTGACTTTTGGCATAGCCCATTTGCTAAATAATCTCCCAGTAAATTTAAAAAATTGCGATTTAATGGGAAAATTTAGACCCTCGACAAAGTACGGAAAGAATTACAAGAGGCTACTACTAGAGGTCAGAGGGATTTGTCGCTTCAGGACAAGGCGAAGACTCCGTATTTTGTTGCTACACTTCATGTGAGTACAGCGAGAGCATCGAGAAATAGTAAAAATCTTATGAAACCATCGGGAAGTAGAACCCCGGGAAATTATTTTACGCATCCGTAGCTTTGTTTAGTAGTCCACCGGCGCGCAGAATGCATGGAATTATTCCGCTACCAGCCAACCACATGCCTTCCACAACTTCCTGAAAAAAATCGCATAAAAACTACCATAATCCCCTTTTCCAGGAGATCCAGAGACATTCTTCCCTCCTGAACATAAATTTCTTCCGGACGCATGATGGCGATACTACCATCGGTGGCCACCCCGTCCTGGATGGAACTCCAATTACAGCGGAGCTGACCCTAATTATGAGAGATGAGAAATATTTCAAAGAACCTGAAAAGGTAGGGTTTTCCACTTTAACAGTTTATAAATGTTCTAGTTCAATCCCGATCGTTTCATAAATGATCCGAAACTCGAGCAGCATATGGTCCCCTTTGGCATGGGAAAACGCCAATGCATGGGAGAGGCTCTCGCCAGGGCTGAACTTTACCTGGTAAGCGCAGAAAACGATCAAATATGAGTAAGCTTTCAGTTGTTGGGAAATTTCATTTTGAAATATAAAATGGAGCCGATTGGACATCAGCGGCCGCCAACAAAGGGATGTAATGATTATGGGTGTTTCAGTTCTCCTTATGATTTTGATTTTAAAGTCACCAAGATTTAAATCAGTTTGTTTGTATAGTAAAAGATTTATTAAAGGATTTAGACAAAAAATGAAGGGGGACAGTCCAATTTTGAGGCAAACAAGCGCTGTGGAAGCTGAGAACGTGCGAATTTGGCGTTTTCTAGAGAAATTTTGACAAATTTGCATGATTTTCGGATCCCAAGCGCTAATTTCTCCCAAAATCGAAGATATACATAAGTACGCGGATGGACACGGTACATTTTAATGTCGCGCAAGGATATTGAAAAATCTACGGAATTGCGGAAAGTGCGGTAGACGTGTAGACTTGATTCTGGACAATATTCTTCCCACATTGAAGTCCTAAATTCTTTTTCCTTTAAATAATTACCGTATCCATACCTAGCAGTCGAGAAACCGCCAATTTATATTCCTTAATACAGACAATAGTAATAATTGGATCCAGAGCTTTGGGCAAAGTTACTGCCGTAGTCCACAAAGGTGTAAGCAGAGCAATCAGAATATTGTCAGGCAAAATTGGATAAAAGAGGATGTAAAATGAGGGTATGTTACATGTTACAATGGGAATTAGAGCCTAAAACGGTTATCCTGATTCAGGATACAAATACCTGAATGATTAACGACATAAAGATTTGATGTTCCAGCGCCACATTAATTTTCTCATCATTTGAAACGCGTAACTTTCCTTTAATAGCCTTGTATATTTTCCAGCTGCAGAATCCGATTATCAACATGGAGCCATAAACATAGAAGTAGTGAACTCCTAACGCGGCAATACTCCATGGGGAATAGGTGCCGTCTAGGTTCTGGAGACCGTTTTCTAGTTAAAGGAGGTCTTACTGTCATTCTGGTAGCGTAGTAGGAAACAACTGTTTTATTATCCAGTTCAAAATGGTCCAGGACCTCGCGGAGAAGTTCCTATACGAGAAAATTGAAAATTTTTAACGATTCTTACATTGGAAATGAGATTGGAGGTGCAGAGGAAATGGGAACAGAAAATGGAAGCCAGAAGATAGGCGAATAATGAAATGGCAATCAGGAACTTAAGCAGGGGATTGCGCTTTATGATATCCACCCATTCTGATCTGGAATTTCATATAGTCAGGGTAGATACTTGCTAGAAACTGGCGTTGTGGAACCCGTTTGAAAATCAGGCAAATTTTACCACTTTTTGGATTGTGATTTTTATTGTAAAAAGTCAAATTCGGCACGTTTTCAGGTTCCGTAGCGCTTTTCTCAAAAAACCGAATATAATTTAAAAGAGTGAGCTACAATTTTGGTAAGTTTTGTTCGAAAAGCTCTTTAAATGGCTTCGTTCTCACCTGCAGACGATAAAGTACCGATAGATGAAATTGAACATCACGAATCCCAACCAAACTTGGTAGAAAAGGCAGTAGAGAGTTGGCCCAAATTGATGTAGCGGAGTTCCTACCAGTGGACCCAAGAATGTCATCCCAATAAATGTTCCTTTTGTAATGTAATGGACCTGAAAATGGGGAAAATGACTATTTTCATCTAAAAATCCAAAAACCTACCGGCATTCCGATAACTGCCACCAATGCGTAAAATATCTCAAAAATACAATAAATTGTCAAAACGATCTTATAAAATCCAAGGTTATTTTTAGTAAAAGTTTGAACAATGTAAATCAGGAAACTGTTCAAAATTACTGCGAATCCCGCCGCCATAGTTTGAAGAAAAACGACGCCAGTGACATAGAAATGCATCCGCCTGACGGATTTCTGAAATTACTCATATATGTTCCCCCCTTTTTTGTTAAATTATAAAAAGAACTCATGATTTCAGCGGCCACAAATTAAGAAAATTACGTCTGAAGACGATGAGTACACCGGGAAATAGAGAAAAAGTTGTACCAGAAAATTGAACTCTTATTATGCGATGTCTAGTTCTTCCCAGGAATTCGCGGGTGTGGGGAAACTAATGAGAAACTTGGGGACAAATTCGCTTGGGAAATAAGATTATTCATGTGATAAACAGGGAACACGAGAAATGTGTACTCCTTTGAATTCAACAAAGAACACAAATTCTATACAATTAAAGATCTTTCTAAAGGAAACTCAGGGATAACTTAGAGTGCACAAACTATTTTTTCCACACAAACAGTGATCACACCTACGAGTCGTGTTTTGTGTCCAGGCCACAGCAATTTCAGTGGTACGCTCCATCAAAACAGCGAAAAATGGAGTAGGAGAGATTTATGAACCCGACATTTCAAAATTCACCTGCTTGTCGGAGATCACTGCCTGTTATGTTTTAAACAAGGAACATATATACACATGCGACAGCCGAATTTTTCATACCAGACCTCGATTTTTGAATGACAAGAATTTTCCCGATCATTTCATGTGATTCTGACAACCGGATGCTGTGACATCCATCGTAAGTTCCCCAAGGCTATGCGACTGGGAAAACGCGCAAAAATCTCTGCAAATTTTAAAGGACAACCTTTCTATGACTTGCAGGAATTATTCTTTACAAAAAACAGAGCTGCGTTCTCACGTTCACTCTCTAGGAAGTATTGATCGTAAGTCCAAGCAAACGTATCCACAACTTCCTGTCAGAAAAGAACAGCACATTACATGGAAAAATCGACGTTTCCTGGAAAAATCGACCGTTGTGCCGGAAATGGTATCTGATCGCCAAGTTCGGCCCCTCTATATAAGTAAGAAATTTTATGTTAATATTTTGAGTCATTCGTGTTTCACCTGTCAACTAGGGATAAGTTGCCACCTGGCTTCATTTCCCATCTATCGACTGGGACATTTCTGGCTAGGAACAGCTGTCAATCGTCGCACGAATCCGTTCTGAATGTCTACTATTTTTTAGAGAAGAAATGAAGATAATAATTGTAACCATTGTCCTCCTGGGAAGTTTGGCATCTTCCGAAAAAGGTTTGTACTGAAATTGATCCAAATTTCTGTATGATTTTTTTGATTTTTCTTTTAAAATACGACTCGATCTGATCCCAGAGGACATGTTGGACATGGATACAAAGCAAAATCTTGAAAAATTTCATATTTCCAGTCTGCGAGATTTACAAGCCTGTTGGCTATTGGCTACGTCAAAATCCTGGTAAAAAATGTGACGTCGTCAAGGGCCCTTTCCTCTTGGATGGATCTCTTGCATTTTCCATTGACCTGGTCCACACCGTCTTTTCTAATCTAACGCGGATTGAGGGTTGTATTTTCCTAAAGACCCGCACTCGCCTAAAAGACCTTTCTTTTATGAAAAATCTTAAAGAAATTATCTGCTCGGATGAGAAGGGTAGGATTTGTATTTTCGTTCATTTTAAAATTTTTTAGCATCTGATTGGGGATTTTCGGATACTATATACATCAAAGATGAAAAACTAAATGGATTTGGACTCATGTCTCTGGAGAAAATTGAAGGGGGTGGTAGAATTGTAGTCTCTTTTAGTGAATATGACGACGTATACGATGATATGTTGAGTCTACCAATTGGTACCAAGTGTTTCCATGAAAAGGTACGAGAACGACTGGGGTCATAATTTTTTAAGGAAATACGATTCTTTGCCCAACATCCTATGTACAGTGGAATTATGTGGAAAGATTGTAATCCTGGTAAGTAGAGGGATTGCGCGCCTGTGAACACCAAATTATCCTTTTTTTTAATAGCCGATTTCCAACTATTGAAAAAAAAAACGCGCTGTGCGATCTGAAAACATGCGGGAATTCGACATTTCCCAATAAAAATTTACCTGAATTTCAGTTTCACAACTCCTGTTTCCCCAAGGGCTACAGCAATTTTTCCTTTCAGGACCTTGTACAACTGCTCGATATTTCGATGAGAAAATCCCCATCGAACGCGTTCCTCCAAATTGTACTCTATTTTATGGAAATATCCTGCTAAATGGTAAAGATTTATTTAATTTTCAACATTTTTTCTAGGTTTCTCCGACTTCCCGATATTAGAAAACTTGGAGCTTCTCGTGGGCAACATAAAAATAGTCGGAACATTCCTAGAAGATTTAAAAACTTTCCCAAAATTGCAAGCAATTTATAATAGTTACGGTCGATATTATTCCTATGGTAGGCCATCAAATCGCTCTAAAAATGGGCTATAGAAAATCCGGATGTCGCCAAAACTGTACCGGATGCCCAGCTCGTTATCCTGGTCAATACAACCTTTCTGGTCAACTTTAGTATTCCTACATTACGTACGGATAGGAAGATTAAATTTGTCTACACGCCGCCTCTGATTCTGGCTTATGTTGATCCGGAAGTCAAATTATTGGATCCATGCAAGGATTTTGAAGGAGCAATTTGTGGTAAAATTTTTCAAAGGACTTGCGGTACCCAATCCCTCAGAAAACTGCCTGCTTGCAAATCAGGCAATTTCTTCCAGTTTTTTCAATGTTTTCGATTGAAAGCGTCCAATTTCGCGCAATCTCGGTCCCGCAGCAATTTCTTCCGAGGTTACAAACTGAATATTTTCTTCCAGAAGTCCAGTATGAGCGTATTGTCATGGAAGACAATACCGACCAGTTGAACCAAGAATTCGTGGCCTGTTTAGTTATTTCAATCATCAGTCTCCTAATCACTATTCGAGCCACCAGTCTCCTCCTTTGGATGCATCCCGGGAGCTTCTTGCCATCCGCTCGCTGGATGCTTGGCCTCATTTTTGTAATAATTATTCTGGTAGAAATTGAACGCATCGGCTTCTACCAGGTTTTTCTTTAATTTTCAAATTAAAACTTTATTTTTAGCGGGAGATGTCTGTTTTGGATGAAGAAGGCAATAATGTTCCGCGTTACTTGCCTCTGCTGCAGTCGTCCGCAGTAATTTCACCGCTTACCCAATTTTATCAGGAATTTATTGTGGCTGCTAAGCATGGTGTCCTGCCTGTTTTTCTACTATTGGCTTTGGATTACGCGCTCTTTTACCGGTAAAAACTGCTTTCGAAACCTCAAATTTTTAGAATTCCATCAAAAGTGGCGAAGCGCTTCTCCCACATCGTACTCCTGCTCTCATTTTTAATCTGCATAATTTTATTCTCCTTCCTCTTTCCGCATCTTTATTACACAATTCGGGTAATGGAAAAACCCGACGCAGAGAGGGTTTATGGCCACAGTCAACAATACTTTGTACCATTGGTACAAGATGACCAAACTTCGATGAAAAACAGAACTATTCCTGGGGATAACAAAGTTTATGCCATTGATTTGGAAGGAGCCGATATTTTGGGGGTAAGTTCATCAGCAATCGGAAATTAGGGGTGTGAAACGAATGAAAAATATGTCAGCTCCCAATCTTCTGAGAAATGAACGCTGTGGGACCTGAAAACCCGCTGAATTTGAGAGCCGATTATATTCTAGCTCCGGAACCCATGACCGTAGCCTATGCTAATTTTTAGGACGTCTTTGTCGGTTACTTATTCTATGTAGACGGTGCTATTGGATATTCCTTTGCCATATTAGCAATCCTCCGTCTTATTGGCATTCTGGACAGTTGGAGTACTCCCTTGGAATTCCTACTCCATCTTTATTTTCACTTGTCGATTAACCGGCTTCGCTGGTATGGAAAAAATTCATCTTTTCCTGTAAACTAGCTTTTTTTTAAAGGAAATTACTATTTTAGGAGTACTGTGGGGACTATTTCAGGAATGACTTCAGCGCTGTCTGCAAAAATGGCCATCCGTTTCAATTAATTTTGCTGAAAATTATTGAAAAGTTACCATACTTGAGCTTCCTTTTGATTTCTATCCAGTGCTATCGATTTGCCCGGTAATTCACAAAAAAATTTTTTAAAATCAAGTTTCTAGGCGGCAGCTCTTCTTGGCATATGTGTTTGACTACCGCACCAAGACTTCTACCGCCAAGTTACTGAAGAATGAATCCGTTTCAGCCCTCTCTAACAGCGATTTAAAGAAATAGAGAGCTTTGTTCAAATAAAAATTGGTTGAGAATCCATTTGTGCGATTTGCAGCCCACATTTTACCGTGTGATAATCCATTTGTTGATCAAAAGTGGTGAAACACTTTATTTCATCATTACAATCCTCTGGTTTCTTTTACAGTGACCTTCAATTGTGTATTAATTAATTTAATATCAATTCGTGCTCCATTTAAGAAGACATCATGTTTATGCGGTTCTGCAGCCGTTAGCCTAAAATCTTCCATTTTAATAAAACAAGCTATTTACACTTGTGGGCTGTCCCAAGGCTGAAAACGTCATTTTCATTAATTTCTTGGAATACCCGCTTACTGAGTAAGGTTCTTGGTAAATGTTGATGTTCTCCGACCAGTCACCTGTAGTATTTCCAGGATACACAGCGTCAAATGTATAGAAAAGACCTTTACTCTGCTCTAGAAAAACTTTTAAATTTGTGCAAAACACTATTCACTAGCAAAGTAGACATATTGCGTGCTGATTTCAGTTCCAGGGATCATTGACTTCTCTTCTATGTGAAGATTTATAGTAACTCCATCTGGCGGTAAAGGAAAGTTGACTGCAATTGAAGGATTTATCACCACTGATTAAAATTACATCTACAAGTATCTGCCAGAGTTAATTTGACCGTGCCGCTAGTGAGGATAAAAGTTCTCAATATCCCGCCAATAAACTGAGGAGCATCTATTGACCCTCTGGAATTTTATAATTTTATAAAGCCGGTGAACTTACGTGAATTCATATTCCAATTGGGATGAATTATCCATAGCTGATGGAAATCTTCCATAAATTAACAGTTTTGCTCCCTCCTGGAAAATACTATTGATTTTCCAAAACAGTAAAAAAACCTGGGCATTTGAATTTAGCAATTCTCAAAGAAAATTCGAAAAAATTATCTGATTTTCAAGGGCCCCCAGAGCCCGTTTCCCCCAAAACTTACCGGTATAACAACTGGCAATAACCAATTGGGGAAGAGATAATCCCCCATATTCCGGCTGTATGTAACCAGAGCTGCAGGTTTCTCCGTGGCATTTAAATGGTATTCCTGCTCTGATGTGTACTTTGTTGCGCTGACAGAGTACCCAAATTGAATCTGCTGGAAATCATCTCGTCCTGAATTTTTGGAGGTCACAAAAAAGTACCAAAGTTACTGGATTTGGTCATGGCCAGGATTCTGCAACTCAATGGGCTAATCGAAGCCGTCAACACAATCGGTGACTGGTAGAAATTAGAGCGGAAAAATGTTGTGTGCAATCTGAATAAAATTAATCAAAAATTGAACCAACATACGAATCGATTATCTCGGTATGGTTACCGTATTCCTGGAAGATCCAAATCTTCTCGGCATCGGAATTCATAACCCTTGGTCCTTCTGGCCAAGAACTTTCAAAAGACCACATACCAAGATCTTCACATGTGGTTGTCAGCCAAATTTGATCATTTGATACCAGACGGAGGGAACCATTCTGGGGTATGTAGTCAGTCACCAGGCCGATTAATGGTTCCTTTTGAAGGTCTATGGTTTCGAGGACTTTGCTCAGCACTGAAAATTCGGTGAAACTGTCATGTTTTGCACAAAAAATTGGCTATTTTTATGATCTAGACAGCCGTAGGAATTATTTTCCAAACTCACATGGTTTCAATGTCAATGAAATTTCGTGTATGTACATTTTCTTCTGCTCATTCGGCTGATAAAAAATGAAATAAGCAAAAGGTGGTGGTAAATGTATTTTTAAAAATTCATCAAAGTAAAAAATGTCTTCATCAGATCTCAAAAACTTTTTTTTATTTGAACTGAAAATTCTTACGTTGTCGCAAATCCCAAAGAATTTTCAAACGTAAACCAAGCATCCTTTTCTTCCCCATCGAACACAGAATGTATATCAATATCCACAATAGCGAAACTGTCCTCCGGGATCAATAATTTCTTCCAGCAAAGGGGAGGAAGGGTGTAATTTCCTGGTGTAAGTGACCAGGATTCTTTTATTTGGATCGTCTCATTTTTACAGCTGAGGGTATTGATCCCGATCGGGAAAATAAGCAGAAAATGCAAGAAAAATATCGACATCTGACAGCGAAATTGATAATTGCGGAGATATTAGAAAAGGTAAATTTTTCATAATTTGAATGTCCAACCTCAATGATTGGAAAAATCCACCTGTCCCGAATAATTTTACCAACAGGACAATGTACGAAGGTTGGAATAATTGTCCTTTCGTTTTTTTTCATTAAAGGGATTTTTAAAATTAAGAAGTTCAGATACAGTATTCAGTCGAATAGTTTTCTTTTAAAGAGACCATGATCAGTTTCCAACTAAGAGGAAAACACGGAGGACCTGAAAATCTGCACACATTTGAATTTGGTATTTTTCGTGAAAATTTGAAAAATCTGCCTGATTTTCAAGCGAATCCCACAACTCCAAATTGGAAGCCGATTATATGAACATCTAATTATTTTGCATTAGTTTTTTACAGTAATCCTAGGTCTCTTTAATGAAATCCCCGCTATTCATAAATTATTCTTCCTGTGCCTTGTTCCGTCATCATTTCAGGTTCTTTGAGATAATGATCCCAGGTGGAAAAATGGCTGTCAGTAAGTGAATCGTCCACTTTTCCCACTTGTCTTTTTCTTCTACCTGCAATAATGGACGAATGGAGCGAACGCCAACGTAAGTTTTTCTAATTACCGTAATCTATTTTTACAGTCGCCATAATGGCTTGTATCGAAGAAGGAGGATTTTTAAGCTACACGACAGCTAATATCCCTGAATCACGATACGGTAAAATGAGCTCAATTTGACTAAAAAATCTGATTTAAGATGAATGGTACGAGTATTTGCTAAATAATTGCAACGCGTCCTATTTCAAACCAGCAACTATGGTGTACTACACAAATTCAGGCGTATCCGTGGTGTTTTACTTGCTGTGTGTGGTATTATTGGTCTGGAATATGGTCAAAAATAAAGAGCGCCGTTATTATCCATTCATAATCCTGATGTTCTTATTGGAAACCTTGAATATTGTAACAAAGAACATTTACCAAAAGGTTAGTGAACGTTCTGGGAGCGCATTTTGAATAAATTATGCTTACAGTAATCAACAATTTCAGTTTGGGTTGCCAATTTTCTATGGATTTGAAATGGATCGTGGTCGATGGGTTCGCGGCTGGTACAAGGATTACGAGCCATCGGCCAAAGTTCTTATGGAAGAGGTCGGTTCTTCATTTCCTTTAAATGGGAGCCTTTATTCAGATAATGCTTGGAGCCAATCTGGCCCAGCAGATCCTCCTCCTGTCTGTGAACATTGTCTCGATCCTCATAATGTACCATAAGCCCTTTTGGTTCATGTATCCAATAGTCGCAATCATTTACGCGCCATTGCAATACGGATACCATTACATCCGTCAGTTTGAAGGCGAAGACATGGCTCAATTTCTTGGAATTCATCCATTTTTCCCGCCACTTTTCTCCATTATCACCTGGCTTGGCTGCTTTTCTTTAGGAAAATTCGCAAAATTTACCCTTTTTCCAATTTTAAGAAATGAATGGAGGAATCGAAGATTTCTTAAAATGATGAGTACCACATCGATTATTGTAAGTTCGAGACTTGTGACGCCCAGAAATGTGATTTCAGGCGGTTTTAACAGCCATTGAAGTCTACCCAGAAGCCCTGGCTACTGTGATTTATGCGACGACCTATAAAATTGTACAATATCACGTAACAACAATTACTGGCTGGTTCGGCAAGCCGATATGGTACTGGGAAAGCGCCAGTGCGATACTTTACAGTCTTCATGCATTGATTGTAAGAAGATTTTGGTGTGAATAATGACTAATTTCAGCTGGTTTTCGAAGTCTCCAAGTACTTTTCCGGGTTCAAAATTCTCTGCGTGATCAGATTCTTGGCGGATGAGGAAATTGTCAAAAGTGAATCTGTCAAGCCGCTAGTGGACCAAGGAAGCAACCAGCAGCAAAGCGAGGAAACCTCAAATCGCTCTGGTTCACAGTGAAATTATGATATTTTATAAATATTTGGACATTTTAAATTTTTTTTAAATAATGCAACAGGTGTGCCCCTGCGCCCCGTGCTTACACACCGCAAAAATTCAATTTATTCTCCCTCCTTCGCCTAATCCCCCGGAATGACCGCCAATTTTCACCTGTTTTCATGTGCATTATTCAAAGTTTGACGCATTTTCATAGAAAACTATTCCGACTACTCCAAATTCCAGCAGGAATGTCTTGATTCTTCCGTAAATACTTGAACCTAGCCTGACGGCGGCAAAGTTCTATAGATGAGTTCACGTACTCCTTGTACCAATTTCCATGAAGAGGATCCCTACACCTGGTATATTCTCTTCTTTGAGGGAATTTTTATCCTAGGGCTATTTTTCAACGCCTACATAATTTATTGTCTAATTTATCAATCCCCGAAAAATATGAGCGTCTACCGCTGGTATTTATTGTATCACCAAGTAGTCACTCTGAATTCGGACATCGCAGTAAGTGCAATAGTTTAAAAAAATTGAGCCTAGTACAATTTCGTGGCAAAACCAGTAGTATTCTTACCATTTGTTGGCGGATATCCTATGGGAATTTTCCGTGGATGGGTGCCTACACATTGGCTGACAACATACTGCACTGGGAGTACAGTATTCTCCATCGCTACTATTGCTCATCTTTTTTGGTTTCGATACTTGACTGTCAAAAGATTAGATAAAAAGCCGCTACATTATTGGATACGGATATCGTTTCTATACGGATACAGCTCATTTGTTGCTATCGCTGATTATTTCATGAAACCTGATACAGAAAATGTTGTGGTGAAGTATTCAAAGGTACAAAATTGGACTAATTTTCGGAGTTCTCAACTGGATACAATTGCCTGATTTTCAAAGGAGTGCTACACCGACCGTTTCCTCGAGAATCCGACTATAATATTTTTAGGAATACCTCTGCGTGGATAAATATCTTCTTGAAATCGAGGATTTCGTAATGTATGATTGGAAAGCACTGGCTCCTATGGTTGTTTCATACACCGGATTTTGGGTGAGTATGTTATCCTAATAATCTCCTTTTTTAAGATAATATTCTGCACATTTGAAATTGCGTATTTGATTGCCTTCTCTCTACTGGAAACCTATCTACCCAATATGTCACCTCAATTGGCTAAAATGAATCGAAAATTTCTTATTCAACTTATGATCCAGGGTGGCACTCCATTCGCCATAGTTATGATCCCGTTTTTATCCTATTTCTTTTCAGTTGTTGGTGAAGCATCGACTCTTGGACAGGGTGAGTACTGTAATCGCAAAAAAATATAATATTTTGTAGGATTCTGCCACATTCTCGTAGCAGCCACTGGAACTTTTAGCACAACTAGCGCCGTTGCATTGATTGTAATGAATAGAAGCTATCGACCAGAATTTCTACAAAAGAAATTGGATACAATATTTGTTGCACCGATTGCTTCTAATATCAGCAATCTATCTAGGGTAGCATAAATATATTTTCTGATTTGTGTCATTTTTACTCAGGAGAAAATAAATTATTCCGTTCGAATTTACACATATTGGCGCGTTCTGATGGCCCCGGTGGAAAGCTTGTGAGTCCATAAAGTTCCCCTACACAGAATGAACCCAAATATCGTCAGCCACCCACTTGTTCTTCGGAATAGTTTCCACCTGCTATCTCTTCTATGCTTGATATTCGAATTTTTTTCATAGAAATTCGCGTTTCCATGACTCCAGTTATTACGAATAAAGGGCAAAAACTTCCCCCCGGGCCTAAATGAATCGTGCTCCATGCGCTGTTTTCCTTGAAGAAGATCCGTTCTCCTGGTATATTCTCCTATTCGACGGGATCTTTATCCTAGGATTGATTATCAACGTCTACATAATTTATTGCCTAATTTATCGGTCTCCCAAAAGTATGAGTGTCTACAAATGGTATTTATTTTATCATCAAATAGTTACACTAATAACCGACGCTGCTGTGAGTCAAACCTTTGTTTATTTCAAATATCCGAGTTTAGTATAATTTCGTTGCAAAGCCAGTAGTATTCCTACCATTTGTTGGCGGGTATCCGATGAGTATTTTCCGTGGATGGGTGCCGACTCACTGGATGACAGTTTACTGTGCCGGATGGACATTATTTTCCATCGCTACGATTGTGCACCTTTTCTGGTTCCGGTATCTGGCGGTTCGAAGGCTGGATAAACCTCCATTTCATTATTGGATAAGGATAACATTTTTATACATATTCACGGCAGGAGTCGCTTGTGCTAATTATGCGTGTCAACCTGATACAGAGAATATTGTAGAGAAAAATTCTAAGGTATAGTCGAATTCCAAGGAAAATAGGCGCGGCAGGATCCCCTTCAAAATCCGGCAAATTTTGTGTATTTTCATTGGAAAATTTGAAATTCAGCGCGTTTTTAGATCCCGCGGCGTTCTTTCCTTTCGTTTATGGAAATCGACAACGGTCAGCATTATTTTAGGAATACACCTGTGTAGGTGATTATCTCTTCAAAATCGATGGCTTCATACTGTATGATTGGAAAGCCGTAGCTCCTTTCGTCATTCCTTACATATTTTCATATGTTTGTGCTTATTGGATACCAGGAATTCAGGTTTTCAGATAGGATTCTGTTCATTGGAAATGCTTTATTTAATTGTGTTCTCAATGCGACAAACCTACGTCGCTAATATGTCTCCCCAGCTGGCTAAATTAAATCGAAAATTTTTAATACAACTTATGGTGCAGGCTGGAACTCCGTTTGTCATCGTCACTGTTCCATATCTTGCTTATTTTATTTCGGTTGTTACAGAGGCGTTATCCCTTGGACAAGGTGAATGGCTTGATAGCCTGTAATTTCTAGTTCAGGATTCGGTCACATCCTTGTAGCTGCCAATGGCTCATTCAGTACCACAAGTGCTGTGATTTTAATGGTCATGAATAAGTCTTACCGGCCTACTTTGCTTCAAAAGAAAATGGAGACGACATTCGTTGCACCAGTTTCTACCTTATCGACTAATCTAACCAGGGTCGCATAACGCAATTTTTACTACTAATCAGGCTAATTTCACTTTGTAAATAAATCAGTTACATAACCATGTAAAAAATGTTTATTAATTAAATTCAAACAGTAAAATAGCGCCAAAAATGAGTGCTGCATGTTGCGATGAGGTGGTCTCGGTTACTGAAAACAAATTTTTCCCATTTTAATCATACTCTACCTGGTTCAATAATGAAATCAATAATCCCGCTGTTAATTGTCATATTTAAACCACGAGTTGTAAATTCTTTCAGGCCATCAGTTTCCATCAAAATTACCGTAGTATTATCAGAAGTAGATACGGTAACTGGATCGGGATTGACATTTAATTTGAGGGAATATTTTACCGGAACACCCAAATCTGAGGTTTTCTTAAAATTAGGAAAAAATAGCCGCTTACCACTGAACATAATCGGTGGCCGTTTATTCCCATCAGGATATCTTGTAATTGTTCCATTAAATGGTAGCTGTGTGAATTTATCTAAAAATAGTCAAATGACTCGCGAGAACCATACTAGGAAAAGTAATTGAAAAACCCATGGAAGCACCGCAAATTTGACTATATTTTTCCCAACTGGCTCTTCGGTAAACAACGGTTACCGCCGTTCCTTCCAGGTACAGAAAATCTACCATATCACTAAAAAACTATTTTCCGTACTTCTTTCTCTTACCTGTCTTTAATAATCATCCCTTCATTGATTGTTTCACCTGGAAATCCTTGGTAAATTGTCAAAGTTCCTTTGCATTCCTCAGGGCAATCGATGGTAACGTTAGTCAACCATAAATTTTCAAAGGAGCTTAGTATTTTGTCGCCATAAACTTTTGGATCGAATAGAGTCAATGATGGCGTAGTTACGTTGGCGAACGATGTTTTTCCCGAAATAGTTCTGGTGTAAAGAGCTAAAGTGAATTGCATATCCAAGTTGTAATTAAGTCCACTCCAATTGATTCCTGTTATTCCTGGAAAAGTCAAAATTCTAGGAAAATGAGGGTTTTACTTGAGCTGTCCATAGCTAACAGGATTCCATTAGAATTTTGGTAAGACATTGCCACATGAATTAAAGGATTCTTATATTGGATGTAGCGACGAATAGTTAGGGACATCTCATAAAATCTGAATTGTTTGTCCAAACATTGGGAGATACCCTACGTGACTACAGGCGCTTCCAATCTTTTTGAATTCTCATAGACGTGGATGCTAATCAGTCGAAAAGGATCCACCGTCGGGCAAGCTACTGCCAGGACGACTTCATTTGTAGCAGAGAAATTAAGCGCCCATCCATCTCGGAGATCTTTTATAGGAATTATTAATGGGTCCTGATCCCCGTCCAGGTGATAATTAACGTATTTTATGATCTCAACTGGACCTCGTTGGTATTAGAAATTGTAATGTTAACCTTTCTTTACCACAGCTTTAAAAGCATTTGCAGGAACCTCGGCTACTTTTTGTGTAATATCAAACCAGAAGAAGAGGACAGGAGTAGGCGCTGCGAAAGCATAATTAGTCATCTCCGACTTGTCAGAAAATGCGCTAGAAAATTTATAAAACTTGCAATTCCTCATACTCAAAATTTCCTTCATGTTTATTGATCGTATCATCAGTAACCAAAGTCGATGGTTCAAAATTAAATTCGTGGTCACGGTTTATGTTCATATTGACCATTAGCACCGATCCTTTTGGAAAATTTAACTGTAATAAACTAAGAATTTTTAAACGGAGGCATTACTGTATAGTAGCAATTTTTATAGTTTAATTTTGCAGTTTCATAAGTGCCACTCCTCAACTGCCAGCTTGCATTCACAAAAGTGTCAGTAGTTGCGCAACCGGGAAATATGAAATTGGAGAAATTTTAGAAGACTTGCTTACTAATGGTTTCCTCAGCTTTTATCAAAAAAACTCGTATGATAAAATGAAAGTATAGGGGAACCCACATAGGGTGCATCAAATACGGCGGGGAGTACGAGACGATGACAAAAGAAACACCTGCCTGTTATTTGGAAACGTTAAACAACGGCTGATAGGGGATCTCTCCCAGTTGGACCTACACACGAAAAATATAAAATTTATTAATACAACCCGTAAATTAATATAATTACACAGATAGGGGATGCCTGTCTACTGGATGAGGATGTATTGGCTACTGAAGACAAATTTCTACCATTTTCACCATCCTTACCTGGTTCAATTGAGAACTCTATTGACCCGCTGATAAAATCCAAATTTAAACCACGGGATGTGAATTCTTTTGGTTCATCAGTTTCCGTCAAAGTTACTGAATTATTATCCGAAGTGAATATAGTAACTGGCTCAGAAATGTTGTGTAATTTTAAAGAATATTGTATCTGGCTTCCTAGATCTGAAAAGTCCCAAAATATACAGAAAAATATTCGCATACCGTTGAACATAATTGGATTACGTTTTTTCCCTTCAGGATCTGAATATCTAGTAATTGTTCCATTAAACGGTAGCTCCGATAAAGCATCTAAAAATGAGCTCATGATTGTAAAATCTTACTCGGAAAAGTAGTCGAAAAATCCATAGAAACGAAACATGAGTCACTTGTGTGTTCCCAACTGGCTCTCCTGTAGATAATAGTTATGGCACCTCCTTCCAAATAAACTAAATCTATCGTATCTCTGATGTTTCACATTTATCAGTTCGCGATTCTAGCCCCTACCTGTCTTTTTTAATGATTCTCTTCTCATCGACAATTTCACTTGGAAATCCTTGATAAACTGTCCAATTTCCTTTGTAGTCCTCGTTGCAAAGAAAGCGGCCACTTGTTAACCATACGCTTTGATAGGAATTCAATATTTTTTCATTTGATGAATCGAAGGGATCAATTAACAGCGTCAGCGCTGGTCGAGTTATATTGTACGTTTTTTCCCATACTATTCGAGTTCGAAGGAGTAGATTGAACCGCATACTATCAGTATTATTATAATAGTAATAAAGCCCTCTCCAATCCATGCCATATATTCCTGTAAAGGTCAAAATTCGAGGAAAATGAGATATTTACTTGAACTATCCATAGCCAGCAGAACACCATTTGAATTCTGATAAGAGAGCGCCACATAAACAAGGGGATTCTTATATTGAAGATATCTGCGCGTATCTTGAAGCATTTCATTGAATCTGAAATTTCTTGTAAAATATCAGGAAATTTCCTACGTTGCTATGGGGCTCTCCAATTTTTTAGAATCCTTATACACATGGATGCTAGCTAATCGAAGAGCGTCCGCATTGGGACAAGCTACTGCCAGGATGACTTCATTTGTAGCCGAGAAATTAAGCGCCCATCCATCTCGGAGATCTTTTATAGGAATTACTATTGGCTCCTGGTTGATATCCACGTGATAATTTATGTATTTTATAATTTCAACTAAACAGGAGTGTGTAAAAATAGAAAAACTAACTTTTCTTTACAACGGCTTTAAAAGTACTGGGCGGAACTTCCGCTAACTTCTTCGTTATATCAAAGATGAAACATAAACTGGGTGCGGGAGCTGCGAAAACTAAATTGGTCGTTGTCAGCAAACTTTCAACGCTACAATAGCTTTGAATATGGTTTACATGCGGTCATCCTTACCTGAAGCCGCTTTCAGGAGAAACTACATCCCCTTCCAAATAGAACAATGTCGATGGCCGAAAGGAAAAAGTATAATTGTCGTTTACATTCATATTGACCATTAGTACGGTTCCCAGAGAAAAACTTAACTATAAAGAATTATATTTATTTAAAAGAAGCCTACTGTGTATCTACAGCCGCCGGATGTGTTTATTTGATATGTAGTATAGGTACCACTTCTCAGTTGCCAAGTTGAGTTTACAAAGGTGTCAACGCTACTGCAACCTGTAACAAGTATTGCTCATACGGATAATCTTACCAATTGTTTCCTGATCGGTAGCTAGGAGAGCACTGAGAAAGGAATAAGCACAAAGAAATTGTAGGATCCACATAGATCTTTATTAAAACGTAGGAGAATAACAACAGACGATGACAATGAAAGCACCTGGAGTGCCGTCTTATTCAAATAACCTATAAATATTTTAATGCATTTTTGTATAGATTAAATAATGATGGAGGTAGATCTCTGCCAGCAAGCGGAGAACACACAAAACATACAAAATTTATTAATAGAACCCATAAATAAACATAATCACATAAATATGAGCTGTCTGTTTCACGTTGGACGATGACGTATTTGCCACTGAAACTCATTTTCTTCGTCCTTGAAAACTTTACCTCGTTCTATGGTGAACTCTACTGATCCGCTGGTAAATCTCATATTTAATCCACGAGATGTAAATTCTTTTAGTCCATCAACTTCTGTCAAAATTGCTGAATTATTATCCGACGTGAATACTGTAACTTGATCGGGATTGTCATTTAATTTGAGGGAATATTTCAATTTGCTTCCCAAATCTGGAAATTCTCAGAATCCACGGGAACAGCCGCTTACCGCTGAACATAATTGGATTACGTTCATTCCCTTCAGGATCCGAATATCTTGTAATTGTTCCATTAAACGGTAGCTCCGATAAAGCATCTAAAAATGAGCCCTGAAAATTGTAAAATCTTACCTGGAAAAGTTCTTGAAAAGTACATAGAAATGAGACATGATGTATCTATGTTTTTCCAGCTGGCTCTTCTATAGACAACGGTTACTGCAGCGCCCTCTAGATACAGGAAATCTGCTACACCTCTGTATTTATTTTTTACAGCGTGATCCTAACTCCTACCTATCACTAATAATCCTCTTCTCATCGACTATTTCACTTGGAAATCCTTGATAAAATGCTAAAGTTCCTTTGGAATCTTCAGGAGAGTCGATGTTGGTGCTAGTGAGCCATACTGCTTTATAAGAATTTAGTATTGTGTCCGTGGATTCCATTTTTGGATCGATCAGAAGGGTCAATGCTGGAGTCGTTAAGTTAGTGGTTGTCGTTTCCATCAAAATGATTTGGGTGTAAAGTTGTAAAGTAAACTGGCTATCCGTGTTATAATAAATTCCTCTCCAATCTATTCCCGTTATTCCTAAAAAGATCCGAATCCACGATAGCTGAGAGTCTTACTTGAACTATCCATGGCGAGCAGGACACCGTTTGAGTTTTGATAAGACATTGTCACATGAATTAAAGGATTCTTATATTGGATGTAGCGACGAATAGTTAGGGACATCTCATAAAATCTGAATTGTTTGTCCAGAAAGTTGAAGATAACCTACGTGGCTACGGGCGTTTCCAGCTTGTTAGAGTTCTTGTAAATATGGATACTAGTCAGTCGGAAAGGATCCACCGTCGGGAAAGCTACTGCCAGGATGACTTCATTTGTAGCCGAGAAGTTTAGCGCCCATCCATCTCGGAGATCTTTTATAGGAATTATTAATGGGTCCTGATTCGCGCTCAGGTGATAATTAACGTATTTTATGATCTCAACTGGACCTCGTTGATATTAGAAATTGAAATGTTAACCTTTCTTTACCACAGCTTTAAAAGCGTTCACCGGAACCTCGGCTACTTTTTCTCTAATATCAAACCAGAAGGGAAGGACGGGAGCAGGAGCTGCAAAGGCATAACTGGTCATCTTCAACTTATCAGGACGAGCGCTAAAAAGCGCAAATTTAAAAAATTTTGATATTTCCCTTACTCGAAGTGCCCTTCACGGTTGCCAATCGCATCATCAGTAGACATAGTTGGTGGCTCGAAACTAAACTCATGATCGCGGTTTATATTCATATTGATCATTAACACTGATCCTTTTGGGAAATTTAACTGCAGCAAAATGATAATTTTTAAATGAAATTATTACCGTATAATAACAATTTGATGAGTATAAATTGATTGTAGCATACGTACCACTTCTCAATTTCCAGGTGTCGTTCACAAAAACGTCGGTAGTTGCGCAACCAGGAAATATAAGATTGGAAAAGTTTTAAAGGTAGCTTACTAATGGTATCGTCAGCGTTTATAAGAATCAATTGCATGACCAAATTGCACCATAACCACAAGGAAGTCCACATAGGCTCTGCTGACAACCTACTGATTTGTGGGGGAAGTAAACGATGATGATAAAGGAAACACCTGCGTGTTATCTGGAAACATTAATGGCTGATGGGGATCTCTGGCTTGATAACTACACATGAAAAAAGTATATAAAATTTATTAATAGAACCCGTAAATTAACATAAGGGCATAGAGATGAGTTCTGTGTTGTTCACTGGACGAAGAAGTATTCGTTGCTGGAAGCCATTTGCCCTATTTTCTTCATCTTTACCTTGTTCAATTGTGAAATCTATTGATCCGCTGTTAAAATCCAAATTTAAACCACGGGATATAAATTCTTTTGGACCCTCAGCTTCCGTTAAAATTACTGAATTATTATCTGAGAAAAACACGGTAACTGCTTGAGAACTGCCGTATAATTTTAGGGAATATTTCAACGGATTTCCCAAATCTGAAGTTTCCTTTATGTGGGGAGAACGCTCGCTTACCATTGAACATAATCAGCGGCCGTTCTTTTCCTTCATTATCTGGATATCTGGTAATTGTATCATTAAATGGTAACTGTGATAAGGAATCTAAAAAAGTAGGGCTCTAAATTATAAAATCACACTAGGAAAAGTAGTTGATAAATCCAAATTAACGGCACAGGATACGCTTGCTTCTTGCCAACTGGCTCTTCTATAAATAAATGTTATGGCAGCACCTTCCAGATACAGGAAATCTATCACATCCCTAAAGTAGCTTGTAGAAATCCTCCCGTTTACCTGTCCTTTTTAATAATCCTGGATTCGTCTACTATTTCACTAGGAAATCCTTGATAAATAGTCAAATTTCCTTTGTAATCCTCAGCATAACAGTAAAAGCTGCCATTTGTTAGCCATACTCCTTGATAAGAATTTAGGATCTTCTCGCTTGATGACTCAAAAGGATCAATTATTAGGGTCAATGCGGGCCTGGTTATGTTGTATGTTTTCTCCCAAACTATTCTTGTTGCCAAGCGTAGATCGAATGTCATATTTGCCACGTTGTTATAATTGTAGTACAGGCCTCTCCATTCCATGTCTATTATTCCTAGACATGCGGAAATTTGCGGAAGATGAGGATCTTACTTGAACTGTCCATGGCCAGCAGAATTCCATTTGAATTCTGATAAGATAGCGCCACATGAATTAGAGGATTTTTAGCTTGAATGTAGGGACGAATCCTTGGATTCTGGATTAGTTCAAAAAACCTGAACTTGTTGTTATAATTTAACTAGATTGTTTACGTTGCTATAGGTTCATCCAATTTTTTTGAATCTTGATAGACATGTATGCTAACCAATCGAAAGGCATCCGCGTTTGGGCAAGCAACTGCCAGGATGACTTCATTCGTAGCTGTGAAATTAAGCGCCCATCCATCTCGGAGATCTTTTATTACCAATAATAGCGGTTCCAGATTTGCGTCCAGGTAATAGTTAACATATTTTATGATTTCAACTAGAAAATTTTGATTTTTATTTGCCAAAAGCGAACCTTTCTTTACCGCAGCTTTAAAAGTATTCGGGGGAACTTCTGCTATTTTCTTCGTAATGTCAAACCAAAAAAATAGACTGGGAGCCGGTGCAGCGAAAGCATAATTTGTCATCCCGTGCTTATTACGATCAGTACTATAATTAAAAATTGGGAGGCCATAATATCCTTACCCGAAGCCGTATTCGAGATAATTTGTTGTACCATCATGAGCCCTTGTTGCTTGATTGAAATCAAATTTGTGATCGCCATTGACATTCATATTTATCATCAGCACCGTACCCTTTGGGAAAGACAACTGAAAATTATCTTATTTTGTTAGAAAAGAGGGAGATACTGTGTATCTACAGCTGTCATAGGTTGCCGTATCTGTCGTATATGTGCCACTTCTCAGTTGCCAGGTTGTATTTACTGTGGCACTCTCATCAGAGCAATCTGAAGTAAAGATTTACGGGTTTCTCTACAAATTACAGATGTATTCTTGGGATTCGGCGAAGATTGAACTTATAAATAGTAATGAAGATAGCGATTGTATGATCCACATAGGAATTGTGTCAAGAAAATGGAGTAACCGGCGCTGACAAATAAAACACCTGTCCCTTATTCAAACAAGTTATTAATTTTTCAAAAATGCAAAATGCCAATTAATGGATTATGCAGATGATAACAGAAGTGATGCGTAAAAGGCGCACCGTAGTCCCCGGTTTATCCGGCATGGGATCCTGAGATGATGATGGCTGTTCAATATCGAAGGAATTATCAAAATTATAGTCACAAAACACCTAGAGTACATAGGATTTATTAATAGAACCCGCAAATTAACATAGCCGCAATGAGTTGAGCTGCATGTTCGGCACTGGACGATGGAGTATTTGTTACTGGAACTCATTTACCCTGTCGTCTTCAATTTTACCTTGTTCAATAGTGAAATCTATCGAATTCCTGGTAAAATCCAAATTTAAACCACGGGATGTGAATTCTTTTGGGCCACCACCTTCTGTCAGAATTGTGCTACTATTATCCGAGGTGGATACGGTAACCGGATCGGGATTGTCATGGACTATTAACGAATATTTCAGTGGATTTCCCAGATCTGAAAAATTCTTATATCCAGGAAAATACACCGTTGAAATAGAAATATACCGCCTACCGTTGAAGCTAATTGGATCACGTTCTTTCCCATCATAATTGGGATATCTTGTAATTGTTCCATTAAATGGTAGCTGTGATAAATCATCTGTAACCTCCTGATAATATCCCGCTGGTTCTTACATGGAAATACGGTCGAGAACTGTAAATGAACAGTACAACTATCAAGCGCCGAGTTATTTCCTCCTTTATAATGGAAAGTCGTGGCAAGACCTTCCAAATAGAGGAAATCTACAGTATTCCTGAAAAAACTTGTCAAGCTTGTTCACAACCCCAACCTGTTTTTCCTAATAATTTTTCTTTCATCGACAATTTCGTTTGGAAATCCTTGATAAATCGTTAAATTTCCTCTCCTGGCTTTTTCAACTCCACATTTAATGTAGCTCTCCTGTAGCAACCATATATTTTTGTAAGAATTTAATTTCCAGCCAGTGGATAAACCATCAAAACCCATTAACAAGGTTAGTGCTGGCGATACAATCTCCTTGTCAAAAGCGATCTCCCGCTGGAGGACAATGTGGAATTTGGCCTTATCGTTATCTTTTTTGAAATAGTAGACACCTCTCCAATTCATTCCGTTTATTCCTGGAAGCTACTGTAAGTAAAAAATTGGTGATAAAATCCTACTGGAGCTGTCCATGGCCACAAGAATCCCTTTTGAGCTTGGATATGCCAAGCCAATATAAACCAGTGGATTATTTACTTTCACGTATTTTGGTTTGGTGGTGTATTGGTAAATTTCCACCAATTCCCACAGCCTGTACATTGGAAAATCAAATAAAATCGAGGCAACTTACGTTGTAACGATGTTACTCAAATTTCTTGAATTATTGTAGACGTGGAAACTAGTGAGTGCTATGGGATCGGCGTCAGGACAAGCCACAGCTAGGACAACCTAGGATTACGGTATATTGTCATAGATGGCGTGTACATCATTGGTAGCAGTAAAATTGAGTCCACTCCCTGCTCGGAAATCCTTTAAAGAAAGTATTAATGGCTCCTGATCAGCGTCTAGGTGATAATTGAAGGGATGCGAGATCTCTACTGAAAATGGATCTAATTTTGGAATTGGTACAGGGAAACTTTTCTGCACGACAGCTTTAAAGGCATTTGCTAGCACTGGCACTTTTTCTTTATTCACATCGAAATAGAAAATTAGACTGGGAGCTGGGACAGCGAAGGCATAATTTGTCGTTTCTGTGTTATCTCCTTGGATTCTGTAACGGCAAAAAAATTTTAAAAATGGGATACAGGTTACCCGAAATAATGTTCACTTGTCTCTTGTTCGTAATCCAGTAATGATGGATGAAAATCAAATTTGTACTCATTGTTTACATTGATATTGACCATAAGGACTGTTCCATGTGGGAAATTTAACTGAAATTCAATCGCTTTTTTTTACAATCAGCATCGTTACGGTGTAAGTACAGCCTATGACATCAACTCCTCTCGTTTTATAGGTACCACCCCTCAATTGCCAGCTAGTATTTACAGTCGCTATGATATTAGAGCAATCTGGAACCAGTACAAAAAGAAGCTGATACAAATTACAAATAAGTTCTTCGGCTGCAATGTGGAAAACTGTGGGGACCCCACGAAACAAAAATAAAGCTAGCCATAGTAGACTGAACATAGACTTTTACTGGTCCAAAAATTAAAAAAAAGGAGTAGCGGACAGCGAAGAACACACCTGCTTTAGCATCTCATTTAAACTGGTTGTAAATATTTTAACAGCGGTTTCTTTTAATCTATAAAAGTTCAGAAAACAATAATGGGATGGTTCTCCTATAACTAGACTACAAACATAATCAAAACTCATTAAAAATCCAGAAATTGGAATGTCCGCTTCTTCTCAAGGCTCAGGATTCGATTTCGTGCCATAGTCCTGAAGATATTTTAATTGGTGTCCGGTCTCTTGCATTTGTTTTCTATGAACAAAAGTACAGAAAACTTTATTTATTCATAGACTCTAATGATTAAAATAACCGCAAAGAATTGAGCTGTCTGGCTTGATGATGACGTGTTGGTTACTAGAACTCCTCATTTTATCCCATTTTCTTCATCTTTACCTCGTTCAATGGTAAAATCTATTGACCCGCTGTTAAAATTCAAATTTAAACCATAGGATGCAAATTCTTGTAATCCATCAGCTTTCGTCAAAATTATTGAATTATTATCCGATGTGGATACGGTAACCTTGACAGGGCTATCGTATAATATTAGGGAATATTTCAACGGACTTCCCAAACCTGAAGAGCTATCAATGTCAATAGGGAAAATATCCGGCTTACCGTTAAGCATAATCGGCGGCCGTTCTTTCCCTTCAGGATCTGGATATCTTGTGATTGTTCCGTTAAATGGTAGCTGTGATAAATCATCTGTAATCTCCTGATATTATTCAGCTCCTTCTTACAGGGAAATTGTGTAGAAAAGTGCAGATATACTGTGCATCTTGGATAAGAGGTGATTGTTCGCCTGTAGAGAAATGTCGTGGCAAGACCTTCTAGGTAAAGAAAATCCACAGTATCCCTAAATTCCACGGTATTCTCCTAAACTTTTAAGTCAAATCTACCTGTTTTTCGTAATAATTAGCCGTTCGTCAATAGTTTCTGTTGGAAATCCTCGATAAATCGTTAAATTTCCTTTATCATCATCCATATCCTCACAATCGATTTTACTTCCGTCGGGAAGCAACCAAACGTTTTTATAAGAGTTTAATATTTTTCTGCTCGATAAATCTTCAAAATCTACTAATAAAGTCAACGCTGATGCGAGTCTAGTCAGCATATAATTGTTCTCCGTTTGTAGTTTTAAAAAGAATTGAAATGAATCTATCTCTTTGTGATTATAAAATATTCCTAGCCAATCAACTCCTCTTATTCCTGGAAATTATTTCGTTTTCCTGGCAAAGAGACTACTTGAGCTGTCCATAATCACAAGAAGTCCTTTGGAATACGGATCCGCCATTGAAACATAAACCAGAGGATTTTTAGCTTGAATATATTTTGGTTGACCCGAGATTGCTGCTGAATTAGTTTGGATCAATTCCCATAATCTGTAACTTATAAAACATCGGTAATTCGTGCCACCTACACAGCAATTACTGTAGTTAAATTCTTTGGATTTTTAAAGATATGGAAATTAAATAAACGTAGAGGATCGGGATTCGGACAAGCTGCAGCTAGGATTACCTGAATTTCTGTCAAAATCATCAAAAGTAGAGCGTGCATCATTCGTAGCAGTAAAATTGAGTCCAGATCCTGCTCGAAAATCCTTTAAAGCAAGGATTAATGGCTCTTGGTCTGCGTCCAGGTGGTAATTGAAGTATTGTATAATCTCAACTGAAATAAACTTCTTTTTTTTCTTTTTTGGGGGGTATCGACCAACTTTTCTTTACCGCGGCTTTGAAAGCATTCGACGGAACATGAGCAACATCCTTCACAACGGTAAAATAAAATGTAAAACTGGGAGCAGGCGCTGTGAATGCGTAGTTGGTCATCTGGATGCTGTCTCCTTGAATTCTACAACAAATATATTATGACAAACTAGTAGCTTTTCATTACTGAAATTTATGTTCTTGTGCTGAATCGATAGAAAGAATTGATGGATAAAAATAAAATGAATACTCATTATTTGCGTTAATATTTATCAGTAATTCAGTCCCAAGTGAGAAATTTAACTGAATGGGTAATTTCCTTATTTTTACAGAACTCATTACAGTATGCTTGCAGTACAGAGCGCTAGGTCCATTCCAGGCATAGGTACCACTTCTCAATTGCCAACTAGTCTGCACAGTGGTCTGTGTGCTCGCACAAGCTGAAAAAAGTAGCACCAATAGCTGGCAAAAGTTACTAATTATTTCTTCTGCTCTACTAAGAAGGCCAGAAAAAAACAAAGAAGGAATTAACCAGCATAAATTCCAGATAATCTGGTACTGCATGGTGGGTAGAAAGCAGCAAAGCATGGTTAAAACATATCTGCTAAAACATCTGCAGTTCCTTAACAACTTTTAAATAATTTATTGTTAAAATCGTTATGGGTGATGTTCGTCTGGAGCACAGCGTCTCTGCAGGCTTTTTATAACCGGGTAATTTAAAAATGATACAATCAGACTGGGACCAAGGAAAGCTGCAGTTAATTTAAATCCCTAATCCGATTCTACACCTCGATTTATATAATCCAGTATTAATTGATGTAATACAATTAGTATTAATAGAATCACAAAAACGGCGACTTCTGGTGATGCATTCGTAGCTGAAATGGAAATTTTGGCGGCCTTTTCGGTACTAACCTTTTTCAATAGTGAAATTTAGTGATCCGCCGGATAGGGGAATTTTCAAACCTCGGGATATTACTTCTTTAGATTCCTCTGGCCTCAAATCTATTGTGCTATTATCAGTGGATACAGTAATAGAATCCATATAGTCGTACAATTTTAGAGAATATTTTAAATCCTCTCCATGATCTGGAAGAAAATATCGAATTTGAAAGAATTAAGCCTGCCATAGAAGAAGATTGGTGGGCGGCCATTTTCTCCAGGTCGTCGGTGTATTGAAATTGTTCCATTAAATGGCAATTGAGATAAATCATCTATAAGGTTTATTGTAAGTAACAGAGCTACGGGCGCTGTGGAACCTAAAACGCGCTTGAAATTGAAGCTTTCTAATGACAATCCGAAAATTTTGCCTGATTTTCAAGCGAGTCCCGAGCGCCCACAAGTTTTGCTACTAACTTACAAGGAAAAATAGTAGAAAATTGTAGCCAAACTAGACACTCTTTGAAATCGTTGGTATCTGCTTGTCTGAAGATAAAAGTTACTGCAGAGCCCTCCAAATAAAGGAAATCCACCATATCCCTGAAACTTTCAATCATATCTCCCAGTTCTTCACCTATTTTCCTTAATATTCCACTCCGCCTCGATTATTTCTCTAGGAAATCCTTGGTAAATTGTTAAATCGCCCATTTTACTATCGTCATCGCATCGGATCTCGCTTTTATCTTGGAGAAGCCATACTCCCGGATAAATATTCCTTTCAGTTGACTGATTCTGATCAAATAATAACGTCAAAGCTGGCGCGAGCTCAGTCGGCTCAGATTGATTTTCTGTTTCAAGGTGTAACACGAATTTCTTGTCCTCAAGTGCGGTATAATTGAAATAATAGACTCCTTTCCAATTCATTCCTTTGATTCCTGAATGGAATAAATTTGGTTCAGTTTGAGTACCGCAGCGATTTTGATTTCGAGGATCGATAAAAATAACTGTGGCTCGTGCACAACAAAAAAAAGCACCTACTTGAACTGTCCATTGCAATGAGAACACCATTTGAGTTGGGATACTGTAGAGCCACATAAATTAAAGGATTTTTGACCTGTAAAAATCTTCTATTATTATGTAGTGTCAATTCTCCTAATCTAAAATTTTACATATCAAAAAATTGACACAAAAATTTACGTAGCCACGGGATCCGACAAATTTAAATTGCTATAAACGTGAAAACTAATCATATGAAGGGTATTGTCATCTGGACAGGCAGCAGCGATGACGACCTAAAATATTGCGGTAAATTCCATTCAAAAAAAGCGGCTGACATCATTGACAGCTGTGAACTTGAGCCCTGATCCTGTTTGAAAATCTCGAAGCGGAATGATCAATGGCTCGTTATTTGGGTTCAGCCGGTAGTTGAAGTATTGAACAATCTCAACTGAAATTCAACATCGATGTCTTAAAATTATAGGTCCTACTTTTCTTTACAGCTGCCGTGAAAGTATTAGCCGTCACAGGGACTCCTTTCTCCTCAACATCAAACCAAAACCATATGCTGGGAGCAGGTGCAACAATGGCAATATTCGCAATCTCAGATTTATTCGTGGCAATCCTAAAAAATTAGACGACATTTCCATGAACCTACGTAAATCCATCGGCCGCCGGTTTATGAAAATCGACAGTTGGTGGCTGTAGCAAGCCCTCAAATCTTAGATTTTTATTCATATTAATATTGACCATAAGAACCGTTCCAATGGGGAAATTTAACTGGAAATCGCGTATTCCCCATTAGGAGAAACCTACAATATATTGGCAACCTGCATATTTCACACTCCGCGGGTCATATGTGCCATTTCGTAATCGCCAGGTTGCCTCAACTGTTGCATTTGTATCGACACAAGCTGAATAGGAGGTAAAAAAGTGGACATCGAAGTTACCAATAGTCTCCACTGCTTCAGCACAATTTCCCAAAAAATAAAAGACCAGGGTCCATTGGACAAACCCGGTACGAAACATTCAATAAAATATGGCAGAGCAAATTGTCAACCACAATTCTTGGGTGTAAAACACCTGGCATTATCATTAATATCTGAGCGACATTTAGACGAAAGCACTGGAGAGATCTTTATAAAACTAGAAAGTTACAAGATGTCAGGTGTAGTCGGAAACTTTGGGAAAACTAGCGTTGCAGGACCTGTAAATGAGCGCTGAATTTGACATCTCCCACTAAAAATTTGAAAAGTTCGCCTGATTTGCATACGTATCCCCATAGCGTCCGTTTCCTCTCAAGGTTGGAAACCGAGAGTAAAATTTTAAAAAAAGGATAGGAATCTTTATTCGAACCCAATTGCTAAAATAATCAAAAAAAGATGTGTAATTCCGTGTACCGCTGATAGTCCATTTGCTATAACTGGCTGATTATCAATCAATTTTATCTTATACGAACCTATTTCCATGGTAAAATCTATCGATCCGCTAGTTAATTCCATTTTCAGCCCATGTGACACAATTTCTTGATCTTCGTCTGCTATCAAATCGAGCGCTGTGGTATTATCCACGTATGCTTTTATTAGCGCATTATTATCATAATATTTTAACAAATATTTCACACTTTTTCCATGATCTGAAAAAATTATTTGGGGGTAGTACCCTGGGTACAGTAATCCTACCATGGAACGAAATAGGCGGACGTCGATCTCCTGGCCGCGGCTGTCTAGTAATCGTACCATTATATGGCAATCGTGATAAATCATCTGCATTTGTCATAAATTTACTTTTTTCTGGGTTCTTACATGGAAAAATATTAGAAAATCGTAAAACTACGAGGCATTGTTCATTAGGTTTTCTACTAGTTTGCCTGAATACAAAAGTAACAGCCTCACCTTCCAAATAACACAGGTCTACAATATCCCTAAAAGGCTTTTTACCATCATTTTTAACCTCACACCTGTCTTTTTTAATAATTCTATCAAATTGAACTTCTTCTATTGGATAATCGGTGTAAATTGATAGTTTTCCAAGTGGGGGTAGGTAATCTAACCCGTCGGTACACGTAATTTTGCTTTCGTCATGTAACAGCCATAGTCCCAGGTTGAATTCTCTACTCTTTGCCAAAACGATCTCCGGATCGATTAGTAGAGTCAAAGCTGGGGACATGACCGTCGGTTCAAGGACATTTTTAGTAGCGAGTGATAATTCAAACTGCATATTTTCTACATTAGTGTAATTGAAATAGTAAACTCCTTTCCAATTCATGTTGCTTATTCCTGGAAGAAAAGAGGTGCCACGGGCTCATCACATTATAGTCAGTTTCCAATATCGGGGTGGATCAGCAGGGACGTGAATTTTCAAAAATTACTAAATTCCTGCCATAGTGCGCGTTCCTATGAATCAAGACCGATCGACCCCGAGATTGAAAATCGACTATACCACGGTAACATCCCACGGTTATCATATGGTAACTGCACTTACTTGAACTGTCCATGGCCACCAGGATTCCACTTGATTCAGGGCTCGACAAACCAACATAAACCAATGGATTTTTTCCTTGAATGAACTTTTTCTCCTTATCCATTGACAATTCCCCCAACCTAAATTTATTACCAAGAAAATTAGGCTAAAAATACGTCGCTATTGGATCAGACAAATTAGAATTTCTATAAACATGGTAGCTCATCAATTGAAGGGCATCGGATTTTGAACAGACGACTGCAATAACAACCTCAAGGATTACTGTAATTTAATTAAACTGGCAAACTTCATCAGTGCTCGTGAAATTCAGCGCTGTTCCTGTTGGGAAATCTTTAAGACGGAGTACAACTGGTTCCGCATATAAAGTCACGTTATAGTCGACATATTTCACAATTTCAACTGGAATTTAATACGTGTCGTTTTGAATTTCAAGATATACTTTTTTTGACAGCAGCTGTGAAAGTATTTTGCGTTACTTGAACTTCTTCCTCCGTGACGTCAAAAAAGAAACTTAGTCTACGTGCAGGTGCTATAAAGGCGACATTTCTAATATCAGTTTCGTTGCTGATCAATCTGAACGAGTCATAAAAATTGGATGAGTCAGAACTTACTTTAGGCTATGCTCCCATGGCACAATTTTATAGCCTATTCGTGACCTAATATCTTGGAAATTGTACTGGTTGTTCATGTTAATATTGACCATTAGAACTGTACCAATAGGGAAGTTTAACTGGAATTATTTTTGTATTATCGGTTTCCAACTTTGGAAGGAAAGTGGCGCTGTGCTTGAAAATCAGGCAAATTTCTTGAATTTTTTGGAAATTGGAAAATTTTAAATTCAAAAGCTCACATTTTCAGGTTTCACAGTTCCTGTTTCCCTGATTGAAAAACGATCAATTACCGTATAATAACAGCCGAGTATGTTTGTTCCTATGGTCTTATAAGTACCAGTGCGCATATGCCAGGTAGAATTTACAGTGACATTAGTATCAACACAGGCTAAACGAGGGAAAATAGAGAAATTTTGAGGAAATTACTGATGGTTTCTACAGCAAGACAAGATCCTAAGAGGCTGAGGAAGAGTACGAGGTGAGATTTCATGACAGCGATAAAACTGAGAACAACGAGATCGCCCACTAAAACCACCTGTTTTATTATAGCCTTTTTATTAATTTATAGGATATCTAGAGAACATTTTATTAATGGGATCTGAAAATTAAAACAACTACAAAAAGTTTCATGACATTTTTATCAGCCGAAGTTCCAGAATTTCCATTGAAAGAAGTTCTCAGATCTGGAAATTTTTCTGATTTCAAACCAGGCGTTTCAATTGTAAAATCTATTTTTCCACTGGTAAATGCCATATTTAAACCACTGGATGTAAATCCTTTTAGTCCATCTGCTTCAATCAAAAAAACTGAATTATTATCCGATGTGGATACTGTAACTGTCTCAGAATTGTCATATAATTTCAGCGAATATTTTAAAGGGCTTCCTAGATCTGAAATAACTCCATTTTCAGGGAAATTCCCAGGTACCGTCGAGTATGACCGGATCTTTCCTATCAGTATCCGGATATCTTGCAATTGTTCCATTAATTGGTAGCTGTGATAAATCATCTGTAATCATTACAAATTTAAAGATATTATAGAGGTCCTACATGGAAATTGGGTTGAAAAATGGAACCAGAGAGAGCACACGTCACACGCAGCGGCAGCTGTCCGCTTGTAAAGAAATGTCGTGGCGAGACCTTCTAAATAAAGAAGGTCTACTGTATCCCTGAAATGAACTGCTACAGCTTTTCATAAGCGTAGGTTACCTATTTTTGTTTATAATTCTTTCTTCATCGATGGCTGTTCTTGGAAATCCTTGAAAAATTGTTAAATTTCCTTTGTCGACAGCTGAACCACAGCCAATTGAGCTTCCCTTATCATCTTCTCGTAATAGCCACATTTTTTTATGAGAATTTAGCTTCCTGCCACTTGACGTATCATTAATATCAATTAGTAAAGTAAGCGCAACAGCCGTCGTTTTTGTTGAGCAGACCGAAGTCCCTCTCTCAAGAATGTAACGAAACTTTGTAATCTCCCCGTCATTGTGATTATAATATACACCTTTCCAATCCAATCCTTTAATTCCTGGAAAATACCATAATCTTGACGGTAAAATCCTACTTGAACTGTCCATGGCCACTAGAACTCCTTTGGAATTTGGATAGGCCAATGCAACGTAAACATGAGGGTTCTTCAGTTGAAGATATTTTGGTTTGAATGAAATTTCAAGAGTTGGAACCAATTCCCAGAATCTGAAAGACTGGGAAAATCGCTGGAAAACCTACGTGGTTACAATATCCATGGAGTTTATCGAATTCTTATAAACATGAAAGCTGACCAGCCGTATCGGATCAGAATCAGGGCAGGCTACGGAGAGAACAACCTAGATTAATTATTGCAATTTTATTGCACAGCTGTCCTCGTTGGTAGCTGTAAAATTGAGCCCAGACTTTGCTCGGAAATCCTTTAAAGGAAGTATTAATGGCTCCTGATCTGCTTCCAGGTGGTAATTGAGATGTTGCACAATTTCTACTGAAATCAAACTCGTAGGTCGCAATTGATAATGCAAAACTTTTCTGGACTACGGCAGTAAAAGCATTTGATGGGACTTGGATATTATTTTGATTAACGTCGAAATAAAATGGCAGGGTGGGAGCAGGATAAGCGAAGACAAAATTGCCCATATTTGTGTCACCACCAAGGCTGCAACGCTGTAGTCGATTTTCATTTCTGGGGTAAACGAGCGATCTGTGATCAGGTACGTTTGAATTTAGTGCTTTCAAATAAAAATTCGCATGATTTTCTACTGCGCACATTTCTCCCATGTCTCAACAGATTGCAATTCCCTTACCGAAACATGTGATCCATAGGAGTAAGCGGGTAATTCAAAAATATTGGTTCGAAATCAAATCTATACTGGCTGTTTGCATTAATATTGACCATAATTATTGTTCCACTGGGAAAATTTAACTGAAATGAATAGTTTTCATGGTCAACGACAGAATAACATTGTAGGAACAGCCAATACGACTCGTGGTGGAATAAGTGCCACTTCTCAATTGCCAGCTGCCAGTTACTGTAGTATTAATAGTTGTACACCCTGTAAGAAAATATCCGAGAAACACGTGGTAAGATTTACCGATTATTTCTTCAGCTTCTGTGAAAAAAATCCTTGGAAAGAAGAAAAAACAGAGGCATAGAAAATTTTGCATTACTGCAAAGGTTGGACAACAACCAGCAATTAATCTGACATTTACAGCTGCTTTTCACATACCATTTTAGTAGAAATTATAAATATTCAAATTGTTTATTGACTAAAACATAAAAAAGAAGGAGAAACTAATACCGAATTTCCAGGGTTTTTTAAAGTTTTAGGGTATTTTGATGATTAATTTTGTCAGTAAGACGATCAGTAAAATAATTCATGTATAAATACAGTAACCGTAACAATAGTGGAAAATACATCAATTTTATACAATTCGCTCTCTTGTCGATTTATTCAAGGCAGTCCTGTCAATGCCGCCTGTTCCTTCGAAGACTTCCTGCATTCGATTGCTGACAACTTTCACATCAATCTCACTGGAACCACCTAGAATTTATTTTATTTTTTTATTGTAAACGGCGTACTAGTGGAAACGGTAGAGGCAGGACTTGGCTCTGAAGAAAATTCCAATACGGGTTCCAGTGGTGGGTGGATCTTTTGCATGCTTCGGATACTGTATTTTCTGGCTAAAAGAGGGGAATATTTCTGGAGAGAATGGAGGTTACATTTTCGGCTGTCATTGTCCCTTCCAAAGACGAGATCCTTAACGCTGGCCCTGTCCAGTGCCTCGTCCAAAACTGCCCACCCGTGACCATACGACTCTTTTGGATAGGAATCCTGAAGCGAACACTACTGCGACCCTGAAAATCCTCACCTCTCCATGTTTATAAATATCCAATCCTTTAATTTCAATCTCTGGTGGCACGCGAAATTTACCGATTTTCTTTAAGAATAGGAAAATTGGATACATCCACGCTGTTGACCAGGTGATAATGGCAATTGTGCAAATCATTTGCCAGCCAATTTGCTTTAAAGGAAAAATTAAACGAGATTGGTTTTCTTACAGCGAAAGCTTGTCCAATATTATGATCCCAGCCACGAATCGCGTACCAAATTTGATAGACAACGGCATCTCTGGCGATTATCACTGCAGAAAATAGGCCCCAGAAGCCGCCACCGAAATGGACAGCAAAAGCGTCCAGTGGATCATCGATTCGCCATCTAAAAATGCAAATTTCTGGTATTTTTCAAGTTCTACTTGATCATAAGTCTTCCTAGAAGAAGGTAGACAATTCCCGCTCCAATTCCAGTAAAAGTTGAACCCCAGGGGGAGGTGTTATTGCAGGCGGCGCAAGCTGATACCATTCCTAAAAATTACCTGGAAATTTCCATTTTAATGCAACTAACCGGTTAAACAGGCGTTCAAAGTCAGCAAAAGTGTCCATTTCCTTGTAAGAATAAAATAAATGATCAGGAAAGTTAGAGCTGCCCATGCACCGCAGAGGATTGTATTGACCATGGCCAGTCCAACTTGCTGCCCATCTCCTGGCTTAGAAATTGAACCAACAGAGCCTTCAAAGGATTTACTACTTTATTAAGAAATTGTACCTCCATTAAATGCCAAAAATCCAAACATTAGAATAAATCCGCCGAGAGCCGTAAACTGAAAATTCCAATTTTCTGCGATGTTCTCAACTTACCGGTACGCTGTGTCCTCTCAAGTCCTGGATCTTTCCCTCAGAATCGTATCTACCAATTCTTGGGCCAATTAAATATGCAGCTACAAAGGAAATTGTCCCTCCACAGAGATGAATTAATCCAGAACCAGCGAAGTCAACGTAGGTCGTATGTATAGTCGAGCCGTGGATTCCCTTGTACATCCAACCTTGTTCATGCCAACCCCAGTGGGTAAGAATTGGATAGACGAAAGCTGAAATACGGTGTCTTCTTCCTTATTTTAAGGACTGCTTCAATCATGGGTCCTACAGGGAATAACTTAGGCCCGTCTCCTGATGTTGGCCCTCTCCTTGCTCCGAACTTGTCCACGACCCTTTGAACCCTGCGAACCATGGTTTGTGTTCGATAGGATTATCAAAAAATGACCTTGGTCTATATCAAAAAGAGAAGGGAAATCCCCTATTCAACCTTCCCACGCTCTGATTTTAATCCCCTTTTTGGCATTTGGGGGGGGGGGGGGGAGATAGGGTTCAAAGGATCGACTGTAATTTTTTACTACGGTAGCTATAAATTTATACTTCTACCGTAATCAGATAAACTTACTGGAAATGACAATACAGTAGACCAGGAAGCAGACAAATTCACATCGTTCGGCTACAGCTCCTGAGACAATTGTGGACGCTGTGGCAGCAAAGACATACTGGAAAAAGAATCTGAAAAAGAATTTGGGTCCCGGAGCGAAAATCCTACTTTGCATAATCTGACAAAGATCCCAGGAAGAATTGACTCGTTCCTATGAATAGTCCAACGACATCATTTCCCGAATCACCATGAGCAAATGCCCAACCCAGAGCCCAATAGCCGATTATTGCCAGACCTGGAAGGATTTGTACTGTACAACATTTGGCTTACTAGCATCCAGTAAATTCTTTAATAAAATGTTTGTGGTATTTTTACTGCGAACTGCACCGGCTTCAAGAAAAGCGAAACCACATTGCATTACTGAAATCTGTGGGTCTTGAAGTGAAGAGAAGGATCTTACGAAATATGATGACAGCCATGGAACAGAGAAAAAATGAGTCATTGTTCATGGCCCAAGTCTGTTGTAAATCTTGGAGTTTTTGCTGAAGTTCGGCAAAGGCTGTGGCATTGTAGCCTGTGGACATGGAAGGGGCTGAAATTGCACATTTTTCCATATTTTATCCAAATTTAGGGGAAATCTGGGTAATTTCTTAGGAAAGAGTGCAGAAAAGGCTACTGTACCCCGGAAATGAACAGCCGGGTTCAACTTTCGAGGTCAAAAAGTTGCTATTTGCTTATGGTTCTCGCTCCCTCACTCGGATCACAAAGAGCGAAAAGTTCCTGAGTAAAATGGCTAAGTAAATAGTAAAACCCTTTCCGGTGGAAAAAATAGGGTACACAGGAATTGTGGACAGTTCATTTGAACCAAATAAGGCGCCGAACCAAGAAAACTAACTTTAAATGAAAGGCTACCGTAACCCTTTAACTCTTAATTTTGTATTTACCTGGCTGAGAAAATACTCCTTGGACAGGCGGTTGTTCCAGTGGCTGTGGTTGTGAGAAGCTTTGTGGTAACGGGAAATTATCAGCTGGTAAGCCCAATATACTCCTGTCGTCCATAGTTTTCTAAAAAAACAATTTTAAAAATGTGCTGGAACTGAGAAAGAAAGGAAATGGAACGGTATTCCCCCCAAACTACATATGTACTCCCCCTTGCCAAATCCTCTCACCACGCGGAAACTTTTGTTGAACTCGTTGAACCACAAACAAATATGGGATGGTAAACTCAAGGTATTGGATAGAAAAATGTGCCTTGGAGAGTACAAAAGCAGTTATTTTGCACCTATCTCTACCGGTTAATATGGACACAGTAACCAGGAATAGTATGGGAAATCACAAGGGACCGTGGCGGTGCTGAACTCTGATTTGAGCAGAATTCAGCACCAAAGGTGGATACGGTAGAGTTTGAGCAAAAATGAAGTACAAGAGGAAACTACAGAAGGAAATGGCCCTTTTATGTCACACGAAAGGCGATCTCCAACGGGAGTAATCTCCTCAAAGAATGGTCTTTCCTCTCTGGCGATCAAGAAGGCCAAAAAATTGTAGGGCTGTGGACATCAAAGATCGTTTAGGGCTTAGGCTTATGCCACTCCTTTATGGTCACTGGGAGCTGAGAAAATTTAGAAGTGACTGCTAGACCAGGAAGAAGGAGTGCTTCGTCCTTCAGTCACTGTGTCACCAAGACAAGGACAGACATCCCTTGCACCTAATTCTTTTGGAGGTGGTGATAATTCATTCAACCTAGTGCGCCTTTTGTCCATGTTTTTACTTATTCATTAGGTCCACAAAACAGAAAATGTCGCAATTTTATGCAAGAAATCTTTATTCCTAATAAATACAACCATCGAATTATGTGACACTTGTCATGTGGGCACTTGGGCTAACTCGATTGTGGCTTGATCCCCAAGCCGTGACCACCGTATCATCCTTCTTTCCCAAGAAATTATGCCAGAAATATTTCCTCAGCCGCTTGTTTATGAGGAGAATAAATATTGGCAATGGGAGATAGCAAATATCCGCTAGGGTTGCTAAAACAAGCAATTATTCTTAGTAAAAATGGGAAACTTACTTCGATAACTGTAAATCAGCTCCAGCACAGAATAATCGGACTCAAAAAGATTTGAAAAATAGATAAGAATCTGGATTTATTGGTTTTTTAGGGAAAAGAGGCAAACTGTACCTGGTAGAAGATAAAAATTGCAGTGGATAAGCAAATGTAGAGGTTAATTATAAAGAGACGAAGTTTGACAGAAGAGGAACTGTGCTGCCCCATTCGAGAATATCGTAAGATGGAAATCAAGCAGCAGCAGAAAATGATCACCAGGCTTATTGCACCCACGATGAAATTTACCAAAGAGAGCGTCAACTGGAAGAAAATTAATGAAAAAGGAAATTCTAGGGATCCTGTACAACGTTAACCGCCAATTTCGGCATATTATTCGAATTTTTCGGGTTTTAGTAGAATTTGGCTTCAGTTTTCTGCCGGGTAAATGAAGATTCCTTCATTTTTCATCTTTTTGCCCAGATGCGCTGACTTCAAACGTCCGCCAAAACTCGAAAAATGGTTCTACAGCGTAATTTAAACAGTCATTTGAAAGCTCAGACAGTCATCTATATGATTCAAAAAACCGATTAGCAATAGCCGGATCCATTTAAAAGATATGGAAGTTTCTATCACGGAGGCGATCGAACCTGTGAAAATCGTCACATTTGTCAAACCTGGGAAAAGTGTGGGCTAACTATAGAATGCGATTAAACTAATGTCAGATTTGTGATTTGCAGATAAAAATACCTTTATAAAAATGTTTTCCAGGGCAATATTCGCTAAAAATTTTTGAAGGAAATGTGGGAAGAAATGGGTTAAAATAAAGTTTTGCCCGTTTTTTTTTTTCTTCCCAGGAGACCCTATTAGAAGTGCGACTTCATTCCCGGCGTCTCTTTTGCTCTTTGGCGCGTGTAGTGGACCTGAACATAATGGCAACACCCCCCGCGTGCGCGTTCGAAGAGTCTGAAAAGAAATATGATGGACAGAGTTCAGTCAGATCAAAGAGATGGTTTTCCTCCCTTCCATTGTGTCTTGTGCCAGTTTTGAGCCATGATTTTTGGTTACTTCCCCATCGACGTAAGAAACTTGGGAAACCCCGTCAGCTTCGAGAAAATTCTGGGTCGAAATCCGAGTTTTGATCTTTTTCCCAGGGTTCGGGAGATTGGAATTTATGTGAATAGACGGGTAATTTGATTCCAAAAAAGGAAAATTTAAACTGTTCTTCGAAAGTTCTTCATTTGCAAAAGATCGCAAATTCTATTGAGGAGCTATAGACCGGGTTAAATTATTTTCTATTCGGGTATCCGCTGTTTATACGGGTTGTGCTATAAAGTACAAAACGTGTATTTGGTTTTTAACCTTTGAAAACGTAGAAAAAAACAAAAGAAAGTTTTTGGACTGAAAATTATTAAAGCGTAAAGCGATGACTCCCAGTAATGCGCTTTTTTTTAACAATGCGCGTTCACTTTATAGCTGATTCATAGCCTGGGAATGATTCATAATCCTCGAAGGAACAGGCGCTTCGGGACCCGCAAGAAATTCAGGCCATTTTTCGAAATTTTATTGGAAAGCGCCAAATTCGAAGGCGCTTTTTTAGATCTAGCATCGCGTGGTTATCAAAAATGGGCGAATAGTGCCATTTTTAGCTCCTTTAAAGGAAAACTTACAAAATTAAGACTCGAGGAAAAATGAAGGACCATCATATAGACACGGGAATGCGTCAATGGTACAATAATGATGACCGAGTACAGTACATGAAGGCATACAATTATTGGAATCAGAAATATTACCAAGTACATGATTGCAGCCCGATTTTTAAATGTCTGAAAAAAAAAGACTTATGTCTCGGGTAATTTCGGGTAGCTTACCTGTTCAGAATACGTAGGAAAAACAATTCCAGCCATTTGATAAATGGACACAGCCATGGTACACGTAAAATTGGCCAAGGGGCAGCAGGCATAGCAGAAATACAAGATTGACAGCCAATATTGTCGGGAAAATGTGATCCACAGGGGGCACAACGGATCGAAGCCAATGATTAACGAGAAGAAGAATTCCAACCACCAGCAGACGACATTCTAGGCTGATTTAAAGAAGATTTGGATTACTGAACTTGCCATAATGCAGCACAGAGTGAATAGCCGGGTATAGACCACGGAAAAATACCCCAATTGTCTTTTTGTGGCAACGATTACCATAAAATACAGTAAAGTCATAGGGATGGCATAAATTATGGAATAAAACTGGCTGGCAATTGCTCGAGGAAGGGATACGGTAGAATTTGAGCAGGTGTTCGCTGTCCACCACGTGTCATCGTCACTCATTCTTTAAAAATAGAAAGGAAGCTGTGATCCCTGAAAACAATTAGAAATCAGCTGGAAATTTTTGAATGGGCGTGATTGTTAAAAAAAAAGAAGTAGAGAATTTTGTGCGGTGAAAGGGCGGGAAAATTGGCTCAGAAAAAAGGAGAAGTAGCGACATTGGGGATTACGGTAGGATTTTTGAACAAGGTGGGAAAGTCTGCAAGTTGAGAATGTGAATAGTGGGAGGGCACAGTCTGTGGAACACCCAGAAGCCGTGATATGATGAAATTGTAGAATTCACTGGGAATCGTCCGTCCATGAGAAATTGGTCTCTCCTGACTGGGAAAGTTCCAAAGAGGAAGAACATTTAATCTACCAAGAAAGCGATGTTTTACTGGACAAAAATACTGGAAAATATTTGGGGAAACAGCCACTCCGAGACTCGCTTGAAAATCAGGCAAATTATTCAAATTTTCATTGGTATATCTGAAATTCAACGCGTTTACAGGTCTGCAAATGCCTGTTTTTTCGAGGTTGACCGCCGAAAATCAGGAAAAATAGAGAAATACATAAATAACTAGATGCACTCCAGACTGGAATCCAACGATTTGTGTGCCTATATTTCCTGGAAAGGCGAAAACAGTCAGTACAAAATGCCAGAAAGACAAAGAACGCTTCTACAACTTTGTAAAAATTGAGGAGGCCCGGATTTGGAGGACAATTCATAAAAATACCCCAGATTTTGGTTCCACATCAAGTGGCAATCCAGCTGGAAATGGACAGCGCGGAACTGGAAGCGAATTGTTTTAAAATTCATAGTTTTCATTGAATTGAAATTGGAAGTCTTCAAAATTCCGGGTAAACTTGAAAAGTTTTCAGATCTAAAATAAACTTTTGAAAGGAGAATTATAGGCGGGAAATATAGTGGGTACAATACTCCTTTAAATTTGGGAGTCATTTTAGGGCACAAGAGATCAGTTTGACAGAGAGCTTGGCAAATTTCTGTTGGGAAAATGATATTTTCCTGGGCTTTTTATAGGTTTTGCAAAAATTACACAATTCCCTAATGTTTAGGCCTAATTGTTCTTTGCTCATCTCCAGGGATGGGCGGATAGTGATTTTCACTATCCGAAACGGATACCGGATGATCCGGAGTTGAAAAAAATCATCCGTTTCGGATATCGGAGGATCCGCATCCGAAAAAAATCATCCGGTCGGATGCCGGATAGTGGTTCCGGATTTCGGATACCGGATTCGGATACCGGATAGTAGCGTTTTTTTATGGTTTTGTTCTTTTTTTCAACAGAAATATGAAGAAATATTAGTAAAACAACAATTTACTGTGAATAAAAATACTTGAAAAACGGAAACAACTAACGAAAATATAATTTGAAGGCGTTGCCCACGTTAATATAAAAAGAAAACATTACACAAATCCTAAAATATCAATGTTTGCTCGGAGAAAGAGAAGTCACTCCAATGTTTGATCCACCATGCGTTTTCTCAAATCAGACAGCGTAAGGCTCGCTGCGCTGAACAGCCTTTCCGACTCTATTGTTTCCACGAGGAGTAGATAACGGGAATAAAGATGACCATAGCATCTCTTTTTTCCTTTGATATCCAGGCATGGAGGTTCCATTACAAACCTTTTCTCTTCTACAAGACCCAGAGAAATGCCGTTTTGTCTATGCGGAGGAGATGTCGACGAGGGGACGGCGGCAAAGGTCGAGAAGGTTGGCAACTTGTGGCCGTCATTTCTGCGCGCGTTCAAAAAATAAAGATTCCCCGTGAAAAAGAGGGTTCCGCGGCATTTCAAATATGAATTCCTAAAAATCCGGAAAATGGCCGGATTTTGGTCACTATCCGTTTCGGATACCGGAGGATCCGCATCCGAAAAATATAATCCGGCCGGATTATTTTCCGGATTATTATCCGGGATTTCGGCAAAAATCCGGTATCCGACTATCCGATATCCGGTATCCGTCCATCCCTGCTCATCTCTGCCTCCTCGTTTTAAAGGCCAGGAATTCTAATGATGAAGACAGTGTAATTGACATTTTCCGGAAACCAGTCGTCTTTGGAACGGCGGGTGACGAAGAGTAGAAAGAATTGAGATACTAAGAAAAATGAGCCATACGCTTGTTTTTTGAATACAAAATAGTTTGGCCCATGAATGAGCGATGATTAACGAGTACGTCTAAAAAAGTGTGCTCATTCTTTATTGAGAATAAATATTATGATGGGTAAATTGAAGGCGCCCTGGACTAGGAACTTTTACCCTATGATCAAGGGCCTTTTTCCCACTTAAATAGGCCTGGGAAATGGGCTGAAACTTCAAACCTACAAATGACTAATAAGTTCTTTATTATGATCAGTACATATGCACCCATGAAGCTGGATATGAATGCCCCGTACACGCACCACTGGCTCCCACAGAGTTTGTTATTATTCCGCTTCATCTTCTGGGCCTGTTCTACAGAGTACAACTTCTTACGCCAAGTTTCATTTAAAGAAAGTCACGAAATGGTGGCAAAGATGACGCGCCCACCTACAGTCAGCTGAAATCAGATGGAAAAATCTGGGGGGAAAGAATCAGAACACGGTCCGCTGAGCATTGAAGTACACGCGTGTAGATTACAAATATTTTTGTGTAAATGAATTGCACAATTTATAGTCCACTGGACGCACAAAAAACGCAATTAGAAGCCCCAGAAGACCATAAAAACACGGTTTTTTTAACCAGTTTTAGCCTTCCAGTCTAATGAGTTCAGCCCCTGTTATTGTAAGCACAGTGTGGATATGGTAATAGCGTCATCACCCCATTTTTTATTTAAAAATTAACTACAAGATCATGAAAAACAAGATCAGTCTAGGGGAAGAATTCCTTTGATCTTCATGAACCGCTGGGATTGAAAAAACAACGCGTGGTGTCAAAATGAGGAGGCAGCGACGGCTCATTAGCTCTCCATGAACCTTTATACATCACTTTTTGGGGTAAAAATGGTGGGGAAAATAGCTGCAAGTTTTTATGACTTTTTATGGATGGAAATTGGGAATTGAACGTGTACACCAATTAGCAAAAGAGCAGTGACTGCCGAGAATTGCCAGGTCGACAAAACTAGCAAACTGAAGTGGTCTGAAAAATTGGAATATCGGCGGTCGTTATTTTCACCCAAACGTAGATTTCAGTACTTGACAATTTATTTGGATCCATTGGATAAGTGCCGCTAGTTTTTATCTAAAAATTATAGTAATTTCGGGATAGCAACTGCCCCTCTCGTCTAAAACTATCCAGAATTTGTAATTCTCCCCTATTACTGGTATAAATAATTAATTTTTAAAGTATGGGTTCTCCACCGAGTGTTCGAGTTTCTCCACGGTGTGTTCGAGTTTCCCCACGTAACGAAATGCTCTGCATTTATTCATAATAACTGGTAAATTATTGTAATAGTCCGTTTTCGGAGATCGTGCCGATTTCTTCAACTAATTACACAGCTTTTAGAACAGCTTCTTCCATTTTCTGTGGCTGGTATAATGCTGTTGATGTCGAGGTCCATAGCCGCTTCCAATTCTTCATATCCTTCGATACTGTTGACGTTTACATCTCGATCCTTGTCAATTATTTCCCAGACGGATTTCTTTAAACTTCTCAGAAGAAAATATGTGTCCATTTCACCCTAAAATTGCTAGAAATCCGGGATTTTCCTTACTTTTCCCTTGAGCAGCATTCGTCCCCTTGATTTAAATTCAAATCTCCCGGTTCTATTAGCACAATTGTAAGCCTAGAAAGTTTTTTAAAGGAGAAAATAAGTTCCAACCTTCTCAGAGATATGAATTTTCCCCGCTTGGCCATGAGATTCCATTTTGGACGCGGTACTGACAGTTTCTCCGAACAAACAGTACCGGGGCATGTTACCGCCAACAATTCCAGCAATTAATGGTCCCGAGTGGATTCCAATTCTAACTTCTATTGGCTTTTTGGCAATAGGATCATGGACAGATCTTGCTTCCCACAGCATTCCCAGTGCCACGTAGCACATCTTTTCCGCATGACTGGGAAGAAATTCGGGGATACCCCCTACGGTCATGTAACTGTCGCCGATTGTTTCTACCTTGTAGACCTAAGAATCCCGGGTACAGGCGATTTTTAGAGGTTAAACGGATGCTGTAGGACCTGGCGCACATGTAATTTATTTTCCAAAGAAAATTCGAAAAAAGTTGCCTGATTTTCAAGCCGGTCCCACAGCGTTTCCTACTGTCACATTACCTCGTGTAGGACCACCAGACGATCAAATCGATAGAACAAATCATTCAGTAACTGTACCAAATCCTTTGGTTGACAAATCGGTACAATTAATTGAAATGTTGGAATGTCAGCAAACATCACAGTTGCTTCCTCGTATTCACCTGGAATTAATAATTATTTCTAGTATACGAGGGGGAATTGCGTGCCTGCTTCAATATGTTCTCCATTCATTAGCTGACTAGCAATCGTGGGAGGTAACATGTCTTTTAGGATCGTGTCTGATTTTAGCTTTTCTTTGTCTAAATCACGGGCCAGCTGTTCTAATTGTTCATTGTTGGCTTCTAACTGGAGATTGACTTCGACGTCGGAAAGACGCTGCTGGTTTAGGAGGATTAGGTCACGCGTTGCGTCGTGGAGCGGCATGGCTGAAAGAACATAGTTGCTTTTGAATCTCGAGAGAAATGGGCGCTGTGGGACCCATTTGAAAATTAGGCACAATATTCGAATTTTCATTGGAAAATGCCAAAATGAGTAGATTTTCAGGTTCAAAAGCGCCCGTGGTTTTCTTTTTTTTTCTACCAGTCTACTGTACGTAATTTCCTTACCGGTTAATCTCATTCCATTGGCTAACAGCTCATTGATAGAAGTCACATAAGGTGAGCACAAATAAATCATATGCTTTTTGCTATCCAGGAGCATCATCTGCCCTTTTAGTTTCAAGTGCTGCCCACTGACAATTAGACTACTCCCGGATTCGTCGTCATTCCTAAAACCTCCTGTTTTAGAGCAAATTTTAACTCGTCCTGCGTCTTTTCATGTCGACGTAGATTCGTAGGAGAAAATTTGACTTGCAAGACGAAAACAGCATTGATAAAATTACAAACATTATCAAAATCCAGGGGGATTTGTGGCCGGGCTATTTCAAAAATTCGAAGGAGAGGTGTTCCAGCTACCAGGAGCTCTTTAGGCACGTGGTTACTGTAAAAAAATTTGATTTAAAATTATTATGGACCAACTAAAGTTCATGGCCACATTGAACTAGGCGACACTCTTCGTCGAAGATTACGTGATATGGGAGAGCTTCACAGAAATCGTAACTACCCATTTTTAGGCCTTCTTCTAAAATATTAAATTTTAGGAATTCTTTAAATGGATACCGAAGGCTCCTGTGATGGTACCTGGATTGTCTGTGATCGAATCTTGGCGCTCAACTCCGCCTACCTGAAAAAATTGACATTATAAAGGTCTCAGCTCTCTTAAAATATAAGGAAGTCGTGCCAGGACGCGACCCAAAAATTAGTGAAAACCTACAATTTTAACCAGGAAAATGACATGTTCCTCTATACGATCGCCTCCAGTTTGCAACTGGACGGATCTCTGCGTCCTGCCAGTAATTGTCAAATTTAAATCAATGTTGAAAACTCGATGAGCCACTTCTCTCAGAACCCCTGAAAGTGGTTTGACCCTCCTTTAATAAAAATACCTCTGACAATGGGATACAGCCCTGGTCGCCCTGTATAATAATGTAAAGTAATTGTTCCGTCTTCATTTTCCTCACAGCGGAATGAAGGCCCGCGGAGATTTGCCTTATAGACAACGTGGTCAATAAAATAATGCAGAGAATCTAAACTATCCAGAAATCCCTGGAAAATTATTTTTCTATATCTTTACAGGAATTCCGACCTTTAAAGTAGGACTCATGCTTCTTACCAGCTCATCCCAACCAATTTCCATTGTGTATTCTATGAGAAACGCGCCGTATAATTCCCAGACTTGTTCTTTGGTCATTTCTGAAAGGAAGTTATAGCCTTTTTTCAATTTTGAAGGAAATGAGCCCAGTGGCACTCAAACAAGCGGCTTTTTCGAATTTTCATTGGAAACGTCGAATCCAACGCGTTTTTGGGTCCCACAGCGCCCATTTCCCCCAAAGTTGAAACTACCGTACTTGTTAAAACAGAGACACTTTCCACTAGCTGATACGTATCAGAGTCAGGATAATAATGATTGACAATATTCTCCTTCCCCCATTCAAAACCAGCTCTGTCCCTGAAAAACCCGGCCTATCTTTAAAAAAAGCCCAAATCTTACACAACAGCAGCCCACATATCTTCTCCATATCGACGAATAATCAACACACGGATACTTTCATGAATAAAACCGAACTAAAATCCAAATTTCATGGAAAAAAATTAGGAAAATTAGGCTTACCATGGCTGCTGGAAGCAAAATAACCACAAACTACTTAGCAAGCGGATATAAATGATTGCTAGCACGCAATGCGTGATAAAAACTGAGGCATTCCCCATAATAGTTTGTCTTAGGGGATCTTCGTAATAAGATATAAAAATAGGAGGTCAGAGAACATTTGGAAATTATTCTATAATCGTAGCTGGTCGGCAACCCACTCATTGTTTTCACTGTCACGTACGCAGTCTCTCAATTTACCGCAATTGATTTGAATATGTACCATAATAGAATTGGACGGAGATTGTACCTCAACTGGACGCGAAAAGTGGCTTAAAAATAGGTGGGAATGTGGGCAATTGACTGGGAATTTGTAAGGAATCTTCAGGGGCAGTCAGGAATTAAATCCGAGGTCATATTGAGAGAAGCGAGCGCTTCGGAACACAAGAACGCTGAGAATTTGGCGTTTTCCAGTAATAATTCGAAAAATTTGCCTGATTTTCAAGTGGGTCCTAGAGCGCTCGCTTCTTCCAAGGTTGGAAATCAGTTTTCCGTCTAATTTCTCCGCATCTTTCTTTAATAAACTGAACAGATCTCTGTCTACTCAACATTGTCGCAAAATAATCTAATAATCAGGCATTGAGACATATAGCCTATTTTTTCTTATAATTTCCTGCACTTGTCCACTTTATGATACATTTAAATTTATCAGGGAATTTTGCATATAATGAAGATTTGTTCAATTATCTTCTGCTATTTTCACAAACCATTGGAACCGGCATCAATTTATTCACATTATTCATTATTTTCGTCTATAAAGGACCAGAAATGAGAAGTTATCGATGGCATTTATTTCTGTATCAGGTAAAATCCTTTGCTTCCTTGGAATATGGGTATTTTCCAGTTATTTTCAACAATTTTGGATTTTTCTATGGATACTTTGGCCCAACCGATATTTTTCTTTCCTCACATGGCTGGGACTGCGCAAGGGTTGTTGAGGACCGTCTTTGGTATGCCTACATTCACAGTATACGTGGGGCCCAACCAATTTACAGAAAATAATAATAATTTAAGACGACAATGATGACAGTTGGTGGCTTCTGCCTCCATTTTAACTGTTTCAGTCCATTATATTACAGATGGCAGATGGTGGTGCCAGAAAGCTCCATTTTAAAATTTTCCGTGAGTTTCCAATTTATTTTTTTTTTATTAAAAAATCAGTTTTAGACAAAACGAAAAAGACTAGCCTTTCAAATCGTCCACATTATTCATATTCCCGCTCTTTATTTCATTTTGGATATGTCTGGTGAGCCGGTAGATGAAGCACTGCGAGATTTTGCGGATGTTAGAAAATTTTAGCGTCTGACTTACATTTAATTTCAGCACAATCCCTCGGACTCCTTTCTGACTCAAGTTCCCGGTTTTTATGCCATAAATACATGGAAAAATAAACTCGTCCTATGGTCAAATATTTGGATTTTAATTATACTTGGCTGGCTTTTTTCTGTCATTGCATTAATGGCCGGTAGTTGTATTTACAGCCTAAACAGCGTTCGGGATCATATGAGTCTAAGCACAAGGAAAATGCATATCCGGTTTTTAAAGAATATATTGTTCCAGGTATGCGGGAAAATTTAAAAAAGTCTTGGGGATATTTTAGAGCTCCGTTCCTCTACTTTTACTTGAATTTCCTGTAGTTTATTGGTTTGCCTGTGTATTTCTTAATCTCCGTTTTACTGGACAGCAAAGTATTCCAGTTACCCGAAAAAATAATTGTAATATTTCAGATGTGACAAATTTATCCGTTTTCTGCACTTGTATCCATGGTGCATTCGGTTCAATTCTAGTTTTCTACCTCAATCCATCCTATCGACGTTATTTACTCGAAAAATTTAATGCTTTCACATGGTATAGAGGGATTTTTAGCAATTTAAAAGGGAAAATATTCAGGAAAATATTTGGAATGAGCATGGTAAATTCGGCTGATGCAGTAGTGGGACTAGGACCCAGTGCTGCTTCCACTTCAGGTCTCTAATTGCCTTCTGAACACACACGGAAGATCTTTTTTTCTACAAATAAATCGTAAACACGTAACCAATTTCTAAATTTTTTGGAGAAATTAGGTGACCTGAGAATGCGCCCATGTGAATTGACATTTCCGTGAAAAATCTAAGAATTTTCCTGATTTTCAAGCGGATAGCACAACGCCCATTGCCTGGGAAATTTAGTCCCCTGCAAAAATTCGACCATGTTCTTTACCCTTTCTCAGACAACAATGTCACAAAATTAAATAATAATCCCCCGTAAAAGTTGATAACCATCAATTAGTTCCGTTGACCACAGGTTTATATACGAGATCCAATTACTCATTCTCTGTTCTGTTCACTCAGCTGCTTCCTTGGTTCCTCTCAACTACAATGATCCGTCTAAATTTATCAGGAGATTTTGTCTACAATGAGGATTTATTCAATTATGGCTTGTTATTTTCACAAACCATTGGAACTACCATCAATTTATTGACATTATTCACTATTTACAGCTATCGAGGCCCAGAAATGAGAAGTTACCGAGTTCATTTATTCCTGTATCAGGTAGAACCCCTTGCTTTCCTGGAATATAGGTATTTTCCAGTTATTTTCAACAATTTTGGATTTTTCTATGGATACCATGGCCCAGCCAGTATTTTTCTTTCCCCACATGGCTGGGAGCGCTCAAGGATGGTTGAGGACCAAGTTTGGAATGTCCACATTTACCGTCTATGTGAGCAACTTTAAAAATTGAGGAAAAACGCCAAATTTTAGACAGCAATGATGACATTTGGCGGACTTTGTCTGCATTTTATCTGTTTCAGTCCGCTGTACTACAGATGGCAGATGGTTTTACCTGAACATTCTATTTTTAAATTTTCTGTAAGCTCGGGTTCCAAAGTGGAAAATAAAAAATTTAGACAGAGCGGAAGAGACTTCTCTTTCAATTAACGCAGTTCCTATTGAGCCCTTTGCTCTATTTCGGCTTGGATCTCCCATATGAGCCTACTCAACAGGCGAAGAAAGATTTTGCTGATGTGAGTACACCAACCAATTTCTAACCTTGGAAGAAACAAGCGCTGCGGGACCTGAAAATGGGAAAACTTTCCAAAGAAAATGCGAAAAAGTTGCCTGATTTTCAAGCGGGTCCCACATCGCCCCTTTCCTCCAAATTTGGAGGCCAACACTTTTTTGTGCTAGTGTTTATAAAATTCAAAATTTCAGCTCAATCCCGACGACGCTTTTCTTATACAAGTGCCCGGATTTTACGCGCTCAATTCGAGGAAAAATCAGCTAGTTTTCTGGTCAAATATGTGGACTCTTTCACTTCTTATTTGGCTTTTTGGAATGGTCATTTTTATGTCCTTTAGTTGTGCCCACAGTTTAAATGCTGCTCGTGTTCACATGAGCATGAGAACTAGAGAAATGCACATTCGATTCTTAAAGAATATCTTCTTCCAGGTGGGTTACTGTAAAAAATTTTAAAAAATGGATATTTTAGAGCGGGGTCCCCATGCTTCTATTGGAATTTCCTGTATTTTACTGGCTATTTTCTATCATGTTTGATATCCGGTTTCCTGGACATCAAAGTTAGTTATTTTTATAGTTTTCCTTCTAAAAAAGTATTCAGATGTGACAAATTTATCCGTTTTCTGTACTTGTATCCATGGCGCATTTGGGTCAATCATCGTGTTCTACCTCAACCCGTCCTATAGAACCTATGCGACCCAGAAATTTAATGAATTCACATGGTTCGGAGCTTATTTTCCTCAAAAAAGAAATGTAAACTTTCAGGAAATTATTTGGAATCAGTGTCGTGAACCCGGAACAGCCACACCTTGCCTTGGTTTCTTTGTCAAGTTCAACTTCCAGCACCGGTCTCTGATTGTTTGCCTCCATATTGTCCTCTATAAAGCGTCATAAACTTTATTCTATTTGAAAAATAGTGCGCATTCCGCCCTTTGTTGGCTCGCAGTCCACTTTTGCCTTTTTTAGCATAATATTCTCCGTAGAATTGGTTAGAATTAATATAATTTTCGCTCACAACGGGTGCAACTGTCAACGACTGACGGACAAAAACTATAAAACCCGGGGCAAACGAGCGCTGCGGGACCCCTTGAAAACCAGGCAAAATATCCGAATTTTTATTGGAAAACATCAAATTTTGCATTTTTCAACTATAAGTCCCTGTTTTCCACTAAAAACGAGTAATTATTGAAAATTTTAGAAAGTTGCGGTGCAATGAAAGGTAATAGGACTCTCAGAGCATTCCCTGAATCAAGGCTGACAAATGTGTTTTCCTTGCAGATCTAGGTGTAATTTGTCACAAGTTCGAACAGACCCCAGTCCGTTGGGTGGTTCCGGCACCTTCCGGGCGATCTGACTCATCATGTTCTTCACTATTTTTGCCCTTTCTTTTCAACTTATTCCTATATTTGCCGCTCTTTATGATGACGTCGCTTTTTTGGAAGAATATTTTATCAAAAAAGAAGGGGATATACGTAAGTTTTCCATTAAAAAAATCCAAAAAATGCCGAATTTTTTTTAGTAACCTACAATGTTACCCGGATTCCTGGTATGATGTCGACGGCTCTTCGAGATGAGGACGCCAGATGGGAACATGGCGAAGTCCCGGTTTATTTGAGCCCATCTTTTACCAGCTGGGAGTAGGCTGCGTCCCATTTTCTGTATTATGCCCAGTTTCTAGGAAGGAAAAGATTGTAGACGCCATGTTACACATTCATGATACTACTTGCGTCCGTTTCCGGCGGGTAAAAGAAGATGACGATGATTTTCTTATGCTTGTCAAGCCCAAGAGAAAAAGCGAATGCGCTTCGATGGTGGGAAAACAAGGTAGATCCGATCTAGGCAAAAAAATCGGCCTTTTTTCTGGATTTCCCAACATATTCTCTCATTTTCCAATTTTCTCGGAATATTTCCAGGCGGCGCACAGGCCCTCTTCCTTTCGACCAACTGTTTTACCCAGAATATTATTCTACACGAACTAATGCACGCTTTGGGATTCATCCACGAGCATAGTAATATATTTCCTTCTTTAAAAAATTCTTTAAATTCAGATAGATCCGATCGAGATAAATTTGTAACTGTTCGCTGGTCAAATATCAAAGACGGAGAGGAGCACAATTTCGACAAGCGGCGGGCCGGTACATTGAGCCTTATGGAAACTCCCTACGCTTATGATTCCATTATGCATTATGAAGGAACAGAATTCAGCTATGTAAGGACCATAAAAAATGTGAAAATTTAGATTTTAGAATAAAAGATCCCCAACTCTACTTCCCAATGGACGGCTTATAAAAATGGGAGGTGGCGAAAGCTTGAGTCCTATTGATATCGAGAGAATTAATAAGTACTATGGATGCACAATAAAAGGAGAGGAAGTTAAATTGGAGGAAGAAGAAAAGGAAGTGAAGGAAGAAGATGAGATCGAGATTACGACCACTACAACAGAGACTCCCACAACAATGGAAACTGTGAAAACAACGATGTTTGTGAGTTCTCTACCCCTGTACTTTATCATTTCGTTCACTGGCACCGTGACGGTTGTAATTCCTTGAAAATTCTAATAATTAAACTTTCATTTAAAGGGTTACAGTAACTTCTAGCCAACCGAGTCGTTGCAGAACCAATAAGATCCCCCGTTTCAGGCTCCTATCCAGTGGCGCCGAAATAATTGCCCAAATCCTTATGAAATTCCTGAAGCTGGGGTAAGCCACTTCTTTATTTTTAATAATTAAAATTTTCTAGGGACACTGCCGTTGGTTAATAATGAAAGTAGCCAAGGATCCAGATTCTCCCAAGCATTATCTTCATTGCTTGCCCTCCTTGAAGACTTCAGACATCCGTTGTGGTGAATGGAAAAGGAAACAATGTGCTGTGGGGACATTTTTTGATCCGATTTACAGAGTAAGAATTTCTGACCAGGGAAGTGTCACAACTGGGGTTGCTGGTTTGAGGTAATTCCTTTTGTATGATATAGAGCCATGCTAGTAATGTACAAAACAAAAGAAATTAGCAGCTACATTCACGATTTGGAGGAGCTAGACCGCCTCATAAGTAAAATGGGGGTATTTTTTGACCATTTTCGCACGCTCATAACTTTAGATCCTTATTTTGTAGACACGTTCAGTTTGTTTCCATACATAGAAGACATCAAGGCAAATAAGCACAAAACAAAACGAACCATTATGAGCCCCAATAAAATAGTGAAACTGCGTTGTGTAAAAGGTGCTTCTTTGACAGCAATTTTCACTATTATTTTAAACAATAACAGGATCCCTTTAACTATGTGCTGACTACGTTTGATCTGCTTGACAAGAAGCAACAAAGTTTGGACTTCTGTGATGTGACGGTGAAAAGTTATATGAGCCTGAAGATGAGTTAAAATTGCGTCTTACGTCCTGTCTAGAGGTCTAGCGTCTCCAAATCAAGTCGTGAACCAATAATTTCTGCTGTATAATGCATGTCTAACATAAGCCTACATTATAGAAAAAGATCGAGTCAAATTGTTATCAAAAGTTTCCGACCGTCACTTGACCGGGAAAGGTAGGATTTTGGGTGCCAAAATGACCAATATGGCTCCCCAGTAGAATTTCTTCAGATTGCTCTATTCTACTGGGTTTTTTTTGTTCTGAGCGTGTTCAGCGCATTATTTTACATGGAAAAAAGCAAACCCGACCCTTCTACAAAGCTGAATTCAAAAGATATAAGGGCATGAAGTTGATAAGAAATGAACTTCGAGAAGGTCTAGCTCCTCCAAATCGTGAATGTAGCTGCTAATTTCTTTTGTTTTGTACATTACTAGCATGACTCTATATCATACAAAAGGAATTAGCTCAAACCAGCAACCCCAGTTGTGACACTTCCCTGGTGAGATCAAATTAAATTCAAAATTTCAGTCCTGCCGCCTTGGTTTCGTCCTGCAAGATGACGACGATACTGAACAGGAAGTGTAAATTCATAATTGCTGAAAACGGCTGATTTTTAGTCTTATCCCAATTACTCCCGACATTTTCCTAATAAATACATCGCCACCAATTTGATTCTGTCGCCGTGGGGAAATTTTGTTAACGTTCACGCCACCTCAGTTTCCTCAAGTTGACCGCCGTATGGTTCAGTTGAACGCAACTTCTTTCGCTTACAATAAAGATCTCTTCCGCTATGGTCTCTTATTTTCACAAACAGTTGGATCCACCATCAATTTATTCACATTATTCATTATTTTCATCTACCAAGGTGAAGAAATGAAGAGCTATCGGTGGCATTTATTCCTATATCAGGTTAGAATTCTTTGAACCTGGAGAAGGTTAGGATTTCAGTTATTTTCTAGTATTTTGGACTTTGGAATGGATACATTGACCCAGCCCGTTTTCTTCTTTCCACACGCTGCTGGAGCTATTCATGGATGGTTTAGGACCATTTTCGGATTGTCTACTTTTACAGTTTACGTAAATTTATAGTAATTTCCAAAATTAAAATCATTTTTTGAGGTTTTCATGATGGTTGGCGGCTCTGTGTGTCTTCATTTCATCACATTTAGTCCTCTTTATTATCGATGGCAAATAATTTTAGCGCCAGAGTCAAAAATGAAATTTAAGGTAAGACATTTTCTTCAATTAAAGAAATTTGTTGGGAAAGTGGCTGACACGAAGGTTTTAAATGTGGCGGCCGGAAATCTTTTCCGCGGAAAAGATTTCCGCCCTGTTTTTGATTGAGAGCAAGGCGGAAATCTTTTCCGGAAAAGATTTCCGCTTTTTCCGGAAAACATTTCCGCTTTTCCGGAAAAGATTTCCGCCTTGGTTTCTTCTGTTCAAAAGCGGAAATCTTTTCCGGAAAACATTTCCGCCCTAACCGGAAAAGATTTCCACCCTATTCGAAAAAGATTTCCGCGTTTTCGGAAGGCGGCCTTTAGGCCTCAGCGTGTAACTTCTCAGTAGTGATTTCCTTTTCTTTATTGCCCAGCTTCCAAATAATCTTTCTGCTTTTGTGGATAACGTATTTACTGTTCTTACTAAGATTCGAGGAGAACAAAACAGATTCGCTACGGTTAGTTTAAGACATTTTATGCCAGGGATCGGCAAATCTCGTTGCTGTACCAGATGATCCCAGGTTGAAAGCGCCTAAGATTTGGACAGCGGTTGCAATAGTGATCGTAAGACGATGCTTTTTGAACCACAATGCTGCTACAACTTGGTACTTCCCCGACTTGGCTCCATACTTCTCATCGAACTGTTTCTTCCTGGAAGCATATTGTTCTTCTGCGCTTGCCGATGGATTTGGCTTTAGTAATGACAGCACAGCCTCAGTTTTCTTCTCAGAAAAGCGTTAGCCTAGGTTGGTCCTTCCAGGCTTTGGTTCGTGGTCGAACGGTAGCCCATAAGCAAGATTTGTTGCCTTTCTTCTGAGACCTCCTCCCTATTAACTTTCGTAGTCCATTCTTGGGCATGTCTACTAAACATTCTGATCGTCTATTAGACTGTGGATCGTACTTCGCGGCACTGATGTGCTTAATTCCACCTTGAGCGCACATTTCTTGAAATAGAGTCATACTGAACTGCGTTCCATTGACTTCCCGATATTCGAACAATGACTTCCCGATATTCGACTTCAATATCGATACGGGGCAGAAGTTGTCCTGGTTATCAAGAATTCCTTCCATTTCGATAATGAATCATCCTAATGATTCCAGGGTGTCTTCAGCCCTTTCTTACTTCCATAGAAAGGTAGTAGCTGCTCGTGGTTGGTTTCCAGAAGAAATCTTCTTTAAAAAGCTATTCTAGAGCTTCCTTCTGCATTTCTGAATAGTTCTTCTCAGCAGCATTCAAAGCCTTGACAAAGTGACCAATCAGTTTATATGTTCCATCAGGGAACCGATGATTGATTACTGCACCAATTCCATATTCGCGAAAATCAGCAGTAATGATAATGGGCCATTTCAAGGAACAAAATCTCCTATTAGTATCAGTATTGGACGTTTTCTGTTTCCAAGAAAAGGCGGAAATCTTTTCCGGGTAGGGCGGAAATGTTTTCCGGAAAAGATTTCCGCTTTTGAGCAGAAGAAAACAAGGCGGAAATCTTTTCCGGAAAAAAGCGGAAATGTTTTCCGGAAAAAATTGATTGAGAAAAAGGGGCGGAAATCTTTTCCGGAAAAGCGGAAATCTTTTCCGCGGAAAAGATTTCCGGCCGCCTTTAAATGTGGCCTGGGACGGGCTACTAAATTTCAAACGTGAAGCTAATTTTTTTCTTTTGAAATGATGCAAAAAATATGCCGGACCTGAAATTTGGACGTGTCCTGTACTGTGAATTTCAGTCCGACTGGTCTAAACGAGCATTCCAATGGGTACAATTCCTCATCATTCACTGTATCCTCTATAATACCTTGAATATGGCCTACGAATCCACAGAACAAGCAAGAATTGACTTTGTCTATGTAAAAACCCTGTCGTCCTCCTGCTTATCCATTACAGCACAATCCCCTGGACGCTTTCCTGGTAGAAGTCCCAGGCTTCTATCCTCTCGATGTTTGGAACAATAAGCTGGTTTTCTGGTCCAATATTTCTACATTAATACTCCTCATCTATATTATAATTTTGGTTGGATTTATGGCAATTAGTTGTGTAAAATGTTTAAATGAAACAAAAGCTCACATGAGTCTAATGACAAAGCAAATGCATAGGAGATTCTTGAAGAATATTGCCTTCCAGGTATCCAAATTTCAGTAAATCGGACATTTTCGGTCTTTTTTAGTGTTCCGTTCCCATGCTTCTACTAGAATTGCCCGTTTTTTATTGGCTAATTTGCATTATTTTTGATATTCGATTTCCTGGTCATCAAAGTATGTCGGTATCTTTCCTGGATACGGTAAAAATTCCAGATGTGACGAATTTTTCTGTATTTTTGACGTGTACTCATGGTGTGTTTGGTTCTTTTATAGTTTTCTATCTTAATTCATCGTACAGAATTTATGTGGTCAGTAAAATAAAGGAGATTACGTGGTAAGAAGCATTTTCTTTCTTTTTTAGTAGAAAATTTATAGGAGAATATTGGGAAAAGCACCTGTTCATAGTCAGCCACAATCGTTCCTGGGGCAATTGTCCACCTCTGTTTCTACTTCAGGAATTTGATCCATCCGCTTATTTTCCAAGAGGTTTTATAGGATTTCAAACGGTTTCTGTTCTGCAAATTTGTGTCAATTGTTCCTTATAATTTTACAATTCATAGCCTGTCGTCCGATAATTTCATTTTCAGCCCACAAAGATATTAGAAAATTGCCATATTAGCCCAATGTCCGGTTATTACACCTTGACAAAATTTCCTCCGGTCAAAATTTGTGCTACACTTTTTCTATTTTCTAATAAAAATCAGTACAATAACCACACATCACTTTCTCCTGATTATCATCAATTCGACCGAAAAAAAACAACAATCCTGTTCGATTGACAGGGCGGAGGGGGGAATTTGAATAGTCAAATAGAACAGCATTGCCACTGTGTATTTTTTGACTAGTTAGAGTTCACTTTTCTATAGTTCTATTTCTAATGGAACGGTTAAAGCAGGCTTATCGTCATATTGGCGTAGAAATTCCGCTATTTCTCTATATGGTCACAGCTTTTATTCGAAATCCAGTGGTTCATAATCTTATTTATGAAAAGTTGTGCCTGGAACAATACTATGTAAGTTGGGAGGGAATGAAAGGAACATAAGCCACTTTCGCTTCAGGACCCCATTTTTATTTCCTAAACTAATTTTTGCAGAATCAAACATTTTGTGAAACTGTAGCTGAATACCACAATGATAAGGAAATTCACCGCTCGCATTCCATTTTCTCGGCCTATTCCCTGTATACATTGATTTTTCCTTCCATGGTTACCACGTTACTCCTTGGAATCGGTAAGAATCCTTGTACTTACCGTATCAAGTCCGTTTTCTTGAAAAAACCGGCGTTGTGGGATTCACTTGAAAATTAGGCAAATTTTTCAATTTTTCGTTGGATATCCCCATATGCAATGCGTTTTGAGGTCCCACAGCGCCCGTTCCTCAAATTTGTAAACTGATTAAACCATAAATTTAGTGAGCGATTATTACAACATAAAAATCCCCTTCATGGTCCCCTATTTCGGTGCATTGGCTGCTAGTGTGAATCTCGTAGTCCAGTCGATTTATCTCTACGCATCTCCTTATTACATGCTCATTGGTGATCTTGCCTTTGGCCTCTGCGGTGGATATTTAGCCATTCTTTGTAAGATTGCGGTAATTTTAAACGACTGTGATGATTTTTAGCGACTACAATGAGTTACGGGGTAAAAACTACCGATAGACATCATAGAAGCTATAGAATTGCCAGTATGGAAACGGCCATAGGCTTTGGAGGAACGATTGGCTACATTTTTTCAGGGTCTTTGAGAGCGTAAGTTAGGGTAAAATTACAGTAACCCAGATTATTCAGAGCTCTTGGATACACTGGCTGCTTTATCCTGGTTGTTTTTCTTCAAAGTTTAGCCTTTTTCTACATTCTCGTCTTCGCTAAGAACCCTAAAATACAGAATTTGAGTACCAATTTCACTGGTTTTTTTTTCCCGTTTCATTTAGATGACAATTTCAGATAGCAATAATCTACTGAAAAAATTAAAAATAGTTTTTAAAGATTTCTACGGAATGTTAGCCAGAAATAGGCCAACTAGAAAGCATATCAACCTCATTTTCTTGGGATTAGCTGCGGATTTGATAATTTTTGCTGGTTTCTGAGATTTTTATCCAGATTACGGTATTTTTAGGCCTCCTGGATATCCAATATTCCTATCTGCGATTTAAATTAGCTTGGGGAGATAAGGAATATGGATGGTTTAGTGGTGTCAGTTGGGGAACAGCGGCGTTGACGGTGAGAACTTTTTTATTTTTTACCCCTTATAAATAGCAGGCCATTTTTATATTTTTAAAGAACTAGGAAGAATAAACCGCAAAAATAGCTACAGAACCTTTTAGGTTATGACGCTGTATCCATATTTCCGTTATAAAGGAGCTTCCGACGCCCAGTTGGCCACCTTGGGTTTGGTTCTCAAAATGATTCATCTCTTTCTCCTGGCTTTTGTAACCAGCTCAACTTTTGCCTACATTGCCGTCCGTCAGTTCATTTTTCCAGTTGTAATTAATCAGAAAAATTACAGTATTCAACATCTTCAGTCGATTTGTTAACACAGGAGTTCGATCACTGCTATCCAGTCTAATTGAAACTAATGAACAAGGAAAAATGTTCTCAATGGTTAGCTTATTGGAAGGAGTAACCTCACTACTGGCAGCTTTGATTTATTTCCAAGCTTATCCATGGACGCTGCATTTCTTCCCCGGGTTTCTCTTCGTCTTCAGCTCTGTACTACTCATTCCGACAATTATTATCCTGTGGTGGGTTTTATATTTCTTGTTCCTTGGTCTCACGACGATTTTCCATGGTAAATAGAAGATTACACTGGCAACCGCTGATATTTACGGGTAAAGAGCATTTTTATTGAATTTTGAGCGATTTTGCGTAATATTTCCAGGTACTGCGACCGAGATCTCAAAAAATTACAAGGACGAAGTAATAGCACCAGCAGTACCAGTAGACATTGATAAATATTTGTCTTCTGTCGATTTTTTTGTTATAAACAACCAAATACCCGCATGGGAGAGATGAACCAGTTCCTGATTACCATATTACAGAGACTGAAAACAGGGCTCTTTAAATTTTTGGGACTGTTTTACCAGTAAGCAATCCATTTAAATCGATTTAAATACAAGGCTAAGAGGTAGAGGGCAGCGAGGACAGGATTTTTTGATCCAAGAAGAAAATTATAAGCCAAACTTGAGAGAAAAAAGCAGCCACTTAGTAGGAGGAAACTTATTCCTAGGCGAACTTCTGGTGATAGAATAATCTACAAATTTTGGAGTTGGTTTAATGATATAAGTCCATTTACCTTCCATTCCTTCGCTTTGATGGCGTGCTCTTCCTGTGCTTCTTCTCCCAAAGTGGCGCTAACCACAGCAACTGGTGATTGTCTTCCGATGACATTTTTCTTTCTCAATGAATAAAGTTTACAGATCACCAGTAAATTGGCCAGAAACATCACAGCTAGACAAAAAGTCTGAAAATTATATTCCAGTTATTTGATTCAGAGCAAAAAGCACCTGCAGCCACCAGTCCACCATTTTCTGAAGATCGACGTATGGCTTGGATATATCCGCCATCCAGAAACCCAGCTTGTCATAGTAAATAAATCCCATGTAGGGGGTCTGTTGTGGGATAGTTATTAAAGCTGTGATAAAATAAAGGAGAATAACTAGAATTAGGACAGCTTTTTGGGAAATTCTTCTGAAGATCAGAGGATAAAATAAGGCCAGGAAGTGAATGATAGAGAAAAATGGAAGAATTAGGACGGAGAAGAACCATTGGGTAGATTTTGCTATCGATGCAAGGGATGTCAGAATGGGTTCTGAAAATATTTCAAGGTAACTTTGAGAATTTAAAAAACCAGAGGTGGCTCAAAAAGCATTCTTGTTTCGGGTCTTTTCCCATTTTTGAAAAAACTTACCATTTTTAAAAACGCTTTCCTCTTGAAAATAGCTTGGAATATCATGAAAAATCTCTACACATCCTCCCATAATATCGTTGATTAGTAGGAAATAGATGACGAAATAGACATGAACCTTTTTACTCTGAAAAAAATTAATGTTTACCGGCTTCCAGTTTTCAGTTTTGTGGGAAAGAAGCGCGGCGAACAGGAAACTTCACCATCACCAGGTTCACCATCGTCCTGAAATCTCCTCCAAAATCTTTTTTTTTCTAATTTTTTTCTACCGTAGGCATGATTAGACTTTGTTGTGTCTATTTCAATCGTTTAAATCAAATTGGGAAGTCAACCCGGCGAGCTACAGGGCGACGAAATTCAGGCTCATTTGGTGAAGTTTCCCACACTTGCGCCCCAAAAACCTTTCTAAAAAATTTTTCTCTCATTTCTTTTCTGTCAAAAAGTGGGCGTAGGCTTAGTAGAGTTTATTTTACTATTCCCGAAAGTTTTACGGCTTGAAAGCTGACCTACACGCCGCGGCACGCAGAAATAGTGTTTGGTGAAGTTCCCTATTGGCCAGAAGCGCTGTGGGGGGCCACAAAAGGCGCTCATTTGAGTTTGAAATGAAAATTCGAAAATTTGTCTGATTTGCGGGTCCCACGGCGCCGATTTCACCAGAATGGGGATCTCACCTCCTTGGATTGAAAAATGACAACAAACATGTAAAAATTCAAGCAGAAATGAATAACTCGAAGTATCCATTCAGCCACAGTAAGAATCATATATAAATATCTGTCTGGGCGCTCCAATAAAAGATGAGAAAGGACGCGTCAAGCGCTTTTTTCCGGCTTTTTTCCCAGTAATCGGTTCTGAATAGACTGGTAATTAGGAGAAAGGAGGAGGAAAAAGACGAGTTGCTCCATCTCTGAACAATATGAATAGAAATTTTGCAAATCAGGAAAAATTCAGGAAACTATTCGTGACTGATGGTTCAAAAGGTTACTAAAATCTAGGGCAGAAAGTAGACGCCCTCGTGGTATTCGTCAAATATTCAGGTCAAATTCTATACGGAAAATTTCACATGTTGAAATTCTAGCCAGCAGGTGAAATTGAGAAGAGAATTCAGTCTGTCGTTATTTTAATTTAATTTTCAGTCTTGGAGAAAATGGGCGCGGCTGGACCCGCTTAGAAATCATGCAAATGAATCGAACTTTATTAGAGGTCGGCGCGTTTTCAGGTCCAGCAGCATCCGTTTTCCTGAGGTTGAAAACTGGAATTTTTAAAGAAGATAATAATTATTATGACGACAATCATTTATTGTCATGTGGACAAACATGTACAGCTAATAACTGCAAAAAACATTGGATTGAAGAGCAACTGGGCAGAAAATTTGGAGTTTGGCGTCTTCTTTCAAAAATCTCACAGAAAATTGCTCCCGGATCGTAAAAAGGCGGTAGTTTCACTATAATTCTCAATTTTTGAGGGTTTTCAACTTGAATTATATTAATTTTTAAAGAAAATTACCTCATCTCCAAGCAAAGTTTTATTACAGTAATACCCGAAAAATGGTTGAGATCATACAACTGGAGCGGTAAAATTAGATAAATCAGAGAATTTTGGAAAATATTTCTCAATACACCGAGGATTCTCAAAATTAACAAAAAATAATCGAAGATGATTCGCCTGAACCGGCAAGAAGAACCCGTAGCGCTCGTCATCCAGCGTCTGGAATAAAAAGTCATGTGTCAACTTTTTCTTCTTATCATCCGGCATGTGGATCTAAATTCGGGCTCATTAATTTTCTTTAAAAAACTGACCTCAAGATTCATTTGGCATACTGTGATGTCATTTTGATCAAAGTCCCCGTCTTTATTAATAAATGAGAAGAGTTCGTACTCGGCACCTTCAGCATCCATCCAAATAGTGTCGAAAAATGTTAATCCAACTAATTTTGTCAGAAAATAGACGGCATCCACGTGGACCACGACTTTATCTTTGTAAGAATTTCCTGAAAAAAAAACATTGGATAATAAGGAAAAGCTAGAAAATCGAAAAAGTCCTCAAATTTTCATTTTGCACAATTTCTAAGTTCATGATCAACTTTTATACGAAAATGGTCTAAAACCTTAAGAAAAGTCCTTGAATTCCAATTTTTCATGAATCTTCAACCTGCAATGGGAAGGAATATTTTCCCTTTTTTTGTAATCTTTTGTTCATAAAACTCGGGTCGATAGCCCAATTTACTGTGGAGACCCGGCTGTACTTCAAAATGTTCACAAATTGAACTTTTAGGCAGCCAATAATCCCCTTCCGTGTCCAAAAAAGCTCAATGATATCATAATTTCAGCTGTGCGTCGAAATAATTTAAAATTCTCTTTATACTATGAATAATTTAAGAAATAAAGTTCTACCTTGCAGCACATTTGCCACCGAGAATCCTGGTTTTCCGCTGACAGCAAAAGGGAAATATTTTCCAAATTTTGTGTACAAATCCTCATTTATTTCGTGCATTGGGTCCGCACCAAAAAATTGAACACTTTTATTGCCCATTTCCTAAAAAGTGTTTCTTTATTGGGTCTGCCGCAAAAAATATTCTTACCGCCAGGAGTTTTTCTTCTGCCCGGGTGTCGTGGCCAATTCCCAAGGTTATAACCACCGTAGGATCCGATTCATTCTTCTGAAATCCCAGAAAATTACGGGAAAATTGGAAAAAGTCACTGTTATTGGTAAAATGTGCCTCTTGGTCTCATCACTATTAGAATAATCCTTGACATTTAATAATTTCACGTACGGTTGTTCACATTCCCTGACGATTGCTCCAATTTTACTCCAAGTCTAGAAAAATCATAAATTTTAATATAAAATAAAGAGCTCCAACCTGTTTATGATCCCCTTTAAATGACGCTGTTTTATCAACCATACACTTTTTCCAGGCTTGATATATTTTTCTAACAGGATCGCTAGGAGCAATATTACTGATTCCCATAGATTCTGCATTATTTTTCATGTACACGTAGACCTAAAAGGCGGGAAATTATAGAAATTCAACGGAAAACTTGCTTGTTCATGGGGTTTTAATGAAATAATTAATAAACATGCTGTTACTGTAATTATTAATATAGCTACCAGTTGATTTGATCTCATTTTTCTGGAACATTGAGGCTTTCTCATGGTTTATCGGAGAATTCGGCAGAATTCAATAGGAACCAAGACAATGGAAGAAAGGTAAAAGTGTATAACTGGAGCTATTGGTAACGTCTCTTGTAAAATAGATTATGGAGAATATAATGCGATCTTGGAATGTGGAAAAGAAGTGCTTAATGTACAGTGCTCCAAAAATGGAAAAAGTAGTACTAATATAGTGCTATCTTCGGATACGGCAGAACTAAAGTAGACGTGCTATTTGAAGTGCCCTAACATTACGCAGGAGATGATTATTACGGGTCAATTGGAACCAGCAATTGGAACCAGCAAGAGAAGAAGAAATCTATAAAATAAAGAAAATGGAACGGAATCAGAATCTAAACAAAATGGAGGAGTGAATTTTAGAATTGGATGGATATTTCCAAAATATTGGAGATTTATTTCAATGGAAATATATGATGGTATTTATTATTATGGTGGTCTTGTTAGCTGTTCTGTTGGGAGTATCTCGAGTACCAAGATACTCGAGATGATTGGGGAGGAAACTCCCACGACGTTCCCACAAGTCTAGACGAATTAAGACAATAAAATGGAGACTTGTAAAAGATATATGTTCCTAATACAATAAATATGTATAAATCTCTAACTCTCTTTTCCATCCTCGTTAATTATAAATAGACTGTAGACACTGACAATTCCAATAATACGTGTTTTTGGAGGAGCAGGGCGCTACGGGGCCAGAAAACGCGCTTGAATTTTCCTTTTTCAAGAAAAACCAGATGGCTGCGTCCCTTTTCGCGGGGCGTCCCTCCAAGTCTCTCGAAAACAAAAAAAAAATAAGTTCCCCACATCTAATGGAGTCGAATGATATCTATATTCCCATTGAATTGCGAAATTCCCCGACTACGCAGCCAAATCCGCGCCTTTGATACTCATTGAGTCTCATTTATATGGAAAACCGTCACCGTAATAGGCTTCCTCACACATATCAACGGACAGACACACAAATTCACGGACACCATAGCGTTTTAGTAGTAAGGGGTTCGGAAAATTTACATGAGGTCCCGCAGCGCCCGTTTTCCTACGTTTCCTAGAAACGTACTCCTAAAATCCTAATTTCTATCAATCACAAGCTGACATTTTTATGTTACATTTGCAAATTGCCAGAAACCTCACGGCTGCAAATCTTCCTAGTCATTAAGTTCCAGCGTGATATAAAAATTTGACGGTAGAAAGTTGCAAAAGGCAAAAAAAAGTGAGCAAATATGGAGGAAAGGGTGGAGAAATGGTCCTGCTGATACAAGTGATGTGGACACTGGGAAAGGAAACACACCGCTATTATCAGTTTGCTCCGTAAGCTGCACAACGTGGACAATTTTTCCCCTGGGTCGGCAAAAAACTTTCAGATCAAAGATTGTAGAGGGGATTGATCTCTCAACGACCAGTAATCCATCATGACGAGGTGGATATCGTAATGTCACTACCAAAACAAGGCCGTGGCTTATGGTTACATGGAAAAATAGACAAAATATAGTCAATTTGAGCATTTTCAACAGCTGGATTTTTGAAGGCCGAAAAAAAGGAGAAGGGCTGGAACTCGGGAATAATATATGCGTTAAATTAAAGGGAAAGCGCACACAGACTGTTTGATCGCTGCACAGGAATCCACCAAACGGGAGAGATAAGCTCGACCAACAGAAGGGGAACGGGGAATTGAACACAGCAGTCACGAAACCCATTAAAGAGTTCAGAACCATAGAAAATCCTAAACAGAAAGCTGCCAGAAAGGAAGAAGAATAATTCTGACCCGGTTACAGTTGACAATCCACATTTTACCGTCCAGGGTACAATTTTAACCATGTAGGACTGTGTGCTGGGCGAGCCGCAGGCTAAAATTACCGGAAAATCGCTAGAAAATCCTATAAATCGCGGTCACAGAGCCCGCCGTACTGCTCTAATTCAGGGAATAGGGAATCAATTTATTTTTATGGCTAAAATTTACCTTGCACATGTATCCTTCGAATAAAAGAGTAGGAAACCATCATACAAACGAAGAAACTGATAAGAAAAACAGCCGTCATGCCTCTTTGTAGTGGAAATGTAGTCAGAATAGAAGTTTTCTGCCAGGAATACTGTATTTTCCACCAATTTTCATCATTTTCCCGCCTTTCTCTGGACAACAGAACACTGATGGGTGGTAAGGGATTAACACAGTCAGATAAAATGGCTTATAAATTATGGCGAGATGGACAGTCTGGCAGCCTTTTTCTTAGGCTTCTAGCTTATTTATTCATTTAATATGGTCTGCAATTCTCAGCTGTACCGTCTTTCGGTCTCGGATATTTGTCCAGTGGGCGTACACTCCAGAGAAAAGGTAAGAATTCCACAGTATCCTTCAAAAATGACTCACAATGAGCCGCCAAGTTTAAAGTTTGAACTTATTGAATTTAAACTTGTGCAGAACATTTTTTCAATGGCCTTTTTTCATAAGTTGCTCCGAATGTTTACTTTTTTAGGTCAATGGGCAACATGACTCAACAGGAAATGCGCCCGTATATATAGAATTCCCCCGGAAGCCAAGTCAAACAACTATCCGACAGTCAGATCCTGAGTCAAAGTAAGTGTGACGTTATTCCTCCATATTAAAGGGAGGAATACAGTAAACATAGCCAAGCTTCCACCCCGCAAATTCCAATTTAAAAAAACTCCGTTTATCACTTTTGTTACCGCCGTTTTTGTGTAGGTTTGAACCCAACTTTGTTCTGGTTCATTTGTTCTTTTGTCACCGTGGATTATCGGAGGGAAAAAGCGGGGTATTCAAGCAGCTTTTCACTCCCGACTGTCGACCTTAAGACAATGGGTAAACTTGTATGAGGGATAAAGAAGTCTACATAAGTTCAAACTTGAAACTTGGAGCAATAGTTCAAGTCCATTTTTTCCGTCTGGGAACTGAGACTTTTTCTTGCCACGATTTACCAGCCATTTTTCTGGTTCGAATTTTCCTTGCATCCTGAAAACTTCTAACTTATTCCTATAATTTCGGATAAATGCCGCGTGTAAAAACGGGTGGAAGCGGGGATCAAGAGATTTCGAAAAAAGGATTTTGTAAAACATCCAGTCGAATTTTCCCAAGAGGTGAGAAAAAAGAAGGATTTGGTAGTACTATTACGTGCAGCTGAATTTCTCACAGAAGATTATCGTATATCGTATATAATCCCAGCATTACTCACGCCTATGCTTGTTCCTGACCATCAGGAATTGTTCCTATACATTTAAAAAGCAAAAATTTGGGCGAGCCTAGTCGAATTTTGCCTTCATCCTAAAAAATTCTATCTTTCCCCTGTACGACCATCCAACGTTTCAGAATGTCCACATATTCTGGTAGAAAAGCTAAGGATTCGAATAACTATCTCCGTTGGAATTTGTTGTTTACTGTGGTAATTCTCTTCTTTCTAACCTTGCCCATATGGATGGCAATTATCCCTGGTCTCCAGGTAATTTCCCTCCATTTTTTTGTAGTTACAGTAATCTATAGAATTACGCGCTGGATATTCTAACCCTAATAATAATAATCCTCAATATTTTCTGGCTTATTGGAGCAGTAAATGCCATTAGGTATACGGTAAAACTGAGAAGATACCTGGGACATGAAATAAAAATTTCGGAGGTTTGGGATTTTTAAAAAGAAAGTAGCTCCAATTCAGCCGGGTCCCGACGCGAAAAGAATAAAACATCTGGTAGGCGTTTGTATTTACAAGGAGCCATTGGATCTGATGATGGAAACCATTGACAGCGTTGCGCGTCAACCTGGAGCCAAGGAAAAAATCTCCGTGGTGATTGGCCTAGAAGAGGGGACCCCGAACAAAGAAGAAGTATGGAAAAATCCTTATTTCTTCTAGTAATCCATCCATTTAAAGAAAGCTCGGACCCTCAAGCAACGTTATGAGCCCCTTTTCGAACGATTCTTCACAACTTTTCACCCAAAAAACTTACCAGGAGAAATTCCCGGTAAATTTGCCCTTTAAAAATTTTAAACAGGAAAATTCCAGGAAAATGCTCAAATTTGAATTACGCAATGAGGGAAGCCGTTTATTACCTGAAACAGGATAAAACCTACGGAATGCTGGATGAAAAAGTGGAAATGCTTGTCACCACAGGGGATTGTGATTCAATTTTTGGTCAGAGATACTTCGACGCGCTTGAGGAAGATTATTACAAAATTTCTGAAGAGGTTAGACCTTTGAAAAATGTAGTAAACGACTAAAATTATAGAAAAGGCTATCCACCGTTTGGCAATCTCCTCTTTTCTACACGATGCGCCCAGGGACTTCTCCTTTCTTCGTAAGAGTTACGGGGCTGATACGGTAACTTTTCCTTTAACTTACAGGAATTTTTCATTTAAGATCTTTCTTCATGATCGGATTTCTAATTCCCCTGAATATTAATACCATGAGCATCTTTAGTCTGACGCTAGGTCTCCTGGAAAAGGGAGAGTTTACTCATCCTGGCTATCAAATGGAGGATATCATAGCCGTAATTCGCTGGTCTTTGGCTATTAGAAAAAGATGTACGATTCGGTGTATCCCTGTGGCTACACTGAGCGGTCCTACGAGTGGAAATTCTTATTGCCAGGAGCTGTATGAATGGGCAAGGCAGATCAGGAGATGGACCATTGGGGCGGCTGAGGTGAGAATTTTTTAAAGGGAAAATTAGTCATTATTATTAATGGTTCTCGAAGCAATAGATCATAGGTCCTGAAATGAATAGAAAACTGAATTCATCGCTTTTCCGGTTTTTGGCGGGAAATTTTCGTATTTTTCCTCTTGTACGCGCCTGTTTCCCGTTTTGTTTCAGGACCCTGAAACAAAAGAAATCACAGAAAATTCCTTCAAATGAATCCAAAAGTACAATATTTTTTCAGGTTTTCCATTATTTCGTCATCAAATCTATGCGCCTTCCCTGTACTGCAGCTATTTCCTTCTCCTTCATCTTCATTTTCTATTACGGGTTCATGCTCTGTGTCTCTTCTCTTTTTGGCCTAATAGCTCCAATTATTGTAAGTTTTTATTAAATTACAGTATCCCAGTCCCTTACCCTTTAAATTGCCATATTTTCCAGGTTCCAATCCTTTTAAAAGCTGACAATCAGCCAGTCTCCGCTTTGGTCATCCCTAATGAAAAAACGTTCATAATTATCAGCTTGGGCTTCCTGGGACTACAGTATTTCTGGTTCCTCCTGGTTTTTCTAGTACACAAATTCTGCGAAAAGGTAAGCAAAGGCTACCCCCAGAATGACGTTGTCGAAATGTTCCTCCCGAAATGAGTGGGACTGGAATGTGTCGCTAGTTCAAAAAGTTAAACAAACACCGGGCGAACGATCTCTGTGCAAATTACCACTTTCCAGGCATTTCCTGATGGTAGAAGAGATGAAATCGGCTTTCTGCAGAATATTTTTCATTTTATTATGAGCTTCCCAACCATTTTAATGTACTCTGCTGTGGAGCTCTTCGCCTTTTTGGAGGTGACAATTCGTGGTAAAGCCGTCTGCTCACATGGTGCTTCAAAGAAAGATAATCTAATAGTTACGGGAAAAGATAACGGGTTATTTGTTGTTTAATAAATTTTTTACCATTTTTTCCAAGAAATTGGCCTCAAAAGAACTTTGACCAAGAAATAAACAAAAGGACATGACGGTAATATTTAATCGGAGTGCTAACAAGTACATGGGATCGGCTATTACATATTCCGTGTACTTTATGCCATGGTAGACTGTCGTGATAAGGAGCTACGCGTTCGAAAAACACTTGAACCATCTGAAGTTTGTAGTGAGGAGGAGACGTTCAGATTTGCACTCACTTGTCAATGGGATAATTCTTTCCTTTCTCTTCGGCAGACAAATAAAACATGCTTCACGAATTTCAGACGAGAAAATGATGTAGAAAAGCTGAAAATGGGGAAATATTGCGGGTAAAGGTTAGATAAGAGAAAAATCATAGGGTGCGGGGGGAGGTGATGACTTATGCCCACGCCCGACCGTGGGCATAAGTCTACATGCGTGGGCATAAGTCACCTATACCTATTTTGAATCTTTTTCGTGCTGCAGGCTGAATCAGGGAATCAAAAATTCTTCAGTTCAACTATGCCCAGTGATCTGGCTCCCATGATCTCACTTCTCGCGCGAATTTGTTGGTACAATATTATTTACATTATCATTTTCTTGGTATAGTTATTATCCTTGTTTGGTATAGGTGACTTATGCCCACGCATGTAGACTTATGCCCAAGCCCGGCCGTGGGCATAAGTCATCGCAGCCGGGTGCGGGGTGTTTCGGTCAGTAGGACCCTAAAAATGGCCATTTTTATAATTTACCGGTGTAATTCCCGTAGTAATCGGTCTGACAGTGTAATTCAAATTAGCATTGAATTCTCCGCTTCCCCATCCGAAGTAATTATTCCCGATCCAATTTGCACTGTACACATAGAGAACTTCACTACAAAAGATGAGCAGAGCCAGGGCCAAGAATCTGATTTCCTTTCTCATATCCTTGATATTTATGGATTTCTTGATCTGAACCAACTGTAATATTACTCCTGTTCCATCAAATAAGATATTACCCGCTGTAATTGTACTGTAGCCACGACATAGATCAAAAATGTGGCGCCAAGTTCAGCAAATTGCATCGGTGTTCGTAAATAATTAAACGGGAAGAAGAGCATGTCCTTGTATTCATATTCCACCGGGTACCAGACTTGTTTCACATATCCCAGGTGGTGAAGGACTCCCATTGCCAAAGCCCAGACAACCGCCAAGGCCAGTAAGCAGTCCAAAATTAAAAAACTCTTCTAAAAGCTCGTGTTGTCCACAAAAGAGCGCGTAAACAAACCTGCTGATTATTTCCGCTGTGAAGGCTGGTTACCGCGGTACAGCGAATGATGGCTATCACCAAATTGACCCCAATAATCAGGTCGATGGAGAAAGCACCAATGGATTCCCAAGCCAAGTGGCGGTCAGCAATGCTGGCGAGTGCACAAGATTGGGTAGCTCCTTCTAAAAATTGGAACTTTGTGTGGTCTTTTAACCTGAAAAAATATTGAGAATTTTGACTACACTTGGTGCTTTTATGACCTAGCGTAATCCTCTACTGATTTTCATAGTATTTTACCTTTAGAAGTCGTGATTACGGTAATAATATCCCCAACAGCCAGTACAATAATGCTCCGAGTAAAAGGACTTCTGAATTTCTTCCTTTTATACGAGATTCCAATAATAACAATCAACACGTAGAGATAGATAACTGCCATAAATAAACAGAACCAAAAGATGACATCCTTAGCCCAAAGAGGCTGAGCCCAAGGGACGCAAGTATCCCATGTGTCGACCTAAACCGGCCACATTTTCAATATCTGGGAGAACTCACAATTCCATGGAATATTTCCAAGTAAGTGTAGAGAGTCGGAGTACTATTGGCTACCATTGGAGATTAGAAATCCGGTGCTGGAAAGAAAATGTTATTTGAGGAATTTTTCGATCAAGAATGAGAATAAATGAGACCAAGTACGCCAGCGGCTATTAACGGTTATTATTTGTTGAGAAAGGAAATAGAATTATTAATGGCACGAGTGTGATTTGTGGACAGAACTGATTCCATTGACCGGGGCAAGGGGGATCAACAAGAACCAATTTTCCTTTACTTGGTTGTAGAAAACAGATTTTTGGCTATAAAACTGGCTTGGGGACCTGAAACCCGCTGGATTTGAAATTTTCCAATGAAAATTTGAAAAATTTGCCTTATTTTCAAGCGAGTTCCCAAGCGCCTGTTACTCCCAAGGATGGAAACCGATTATAGGAAAAGAATAGGGTAAGAAAATACCCGATACAGGACAAATAATAAAAATCCGCTCTGATGGCATAATTTCCCCCCAGATTTCCTATTTATAAAGGAAATTGCTTCTGATTCTTGCTACTTGGTGAATTCTGCCTTCTCTCTAGTCTTATGACTTTATTATCCATTCAAGTTTGAAAGTGAAATAGCGGAAGAAACACCTGTATTAATGGAACAAGCAGAAGTCAGTGCAGCCTCTAAATAGACTTTTACCGTTAAAAAGACGTCAAAAGTGGTTTCTACTAAAAATCACATTTCTAAAATGAAATCAAACGAGAATTGAACTTGAATTACCGGGGGAAAGCGCCTGAAGATCAAGGAATTGTCATCGAGCAGAAAGCCCGCAATGTCTGGTAAGTATCGCTCTTCAAATAGACTTTAATTTCTTTTCTGCAAAACAGAGTTCACGACCGGACATCGACATCCAACCGGATCCAAAATCTTCATTGAAAAAGTCGCAATAGTGAGTGGGTTGAATGGAGCCTAATCAGCAAGGGAAGGAGGGAAACGTGTCCAGGAAATTGTGATATATGGACTTCGCAACACACTGACCCTCAGGACCTCAGGATATTAAAAATCACGGGGAAATGGCGTTGTTATGTACTCCGACAAAAATTAATTCAATGTACACTGACGTCCAGAGTATTTTACGAGGAAACCGGGTAACAGGGCAGGTAATTGAGTACAGAAATACGAGGAAAATTGAGGGTATTCTCATGGAGTCCAGGACACAGCTGAAAACATAACAAAAATATTATCTGTTTCTGGAATGTGAATAGTTGGGGAAGTATCCTTTTTTCCGGTAAATATGGAACAGGAAATAATTTTAATTGGCTAAAATTCTATTTCCAGCGGTCAGTCACTTAATTTTGGGACCTTTTGACAATTTACTACACAAATTCTTGAATTTTTGGCTGTTTCAAATGAATCTGCTTCTCGAAAATTGTCAAAAGATCAATTTAATGTGAAGCTGCCGCTAGTGTTAAATATCTGTGACCAATCTCTAATTACAGTATTTGTTACCCGTCTGTAAGTAAAAACTTTAAATTATAGCGGTGTTCATGTATTCTTTTCCCAGGAATTGTAATCAAATATTTCTGTGGATGTCTTGGAACTTCAAGAAATCTGAGTCATATACATCCAGAAAGTACAGTCACCGGAAATCTAGCTGATCTACCACGAAAACGGCCCAAAAATTCGTATGGTTTAGAATTGTCGGTGGAAATTAAAAAAAAAACATCTCGTACAGCCATATGTGTCTATTTTTTTCCACTTGAATAAGTTTTGATCTTGAGATCGGACTATATGAACTTCGTGCGCATTTAACTGTGTCAAATTGCCAATCAAAATGTAGCTACAGTAACCCTTTCCTTTGAAAATGTACCCACTTTCTGATTTTCTGCAGTAGTGCTTTTTGGTTTTTGATTCCCCCAGGCCGTCAAAAAATTCCGTGAAAAAGCAGCTCTTCCGCCTTCCAAAGAGTCCATCCGCGCCAAAATTTTTTATTTGCCTACTGCAAATTTCGATCTTTCCTTGGCTCCTCTCCTTTCCGGTTTATTTTTTCAATAACGGGCGATCTTCAGATCTTCTTTTGATTTTTTACGTACTCGAAAAAGGTCTTGTTCACACTCCATATAGTTTATTTGCCATTTGGCGGGCGTCACAATCTTGACTGTTTACCTCTGGCAGCCGGTTAGCTTTCTCTCGCCGCCAATGAGCAACACGCGAGGAAGAGAACCGTTGTGTTAATAACTAGTTGAACCCTGGACAGGAAAAAACTGTCAGTAAATAGAACACAAGAAGATTGGAAGTACAAAATATTCCCGCTGATAAAAGGGCAAAAATAAACACGGAAGGTTAGAGCAAAAATCCGAGAGAATTTTCCCAGAAACACGTGCTGCGTGGCATTTGAAAAAGGTGCAAACTAGAGCTGATTCATATTATGTAAATTCAGTGATACGTAAATTTTAACTACCCACTGATGGGAAGGTCTCAGACCCTCGTACAAATAAGGGGAGGAAATATTCTTTTGATCAAGGGATATTTCACCACGGGCTGATTACACGGGTTCAAATTTTTGCAAAAATGTGGGGAACTTCAAAAATTGAAGAGGGGACACAGAAAAGAGCCAATCGAAGATTTCTTGGATTCCGTGCTGCAAAATTGTCCACACAAGAATTTCCAATCGAGGAGAGGCCGCGTGGAATTCATGGAATCCGCTTTCTGGAAAACGGGTGGTCAATCGAGTGCACGAGAGGGAAATTCGGTTCTGGAAATTTAAGAGAAAATCCGATTTCCAGGATTTTCCAACTTTTCCAGGTTTATTTGATCTAAATCTGGCGCTGTCTATTTTTAGCGGAGATTCTAGCGGAACCCGGTTAGCTGGCAGACCCGCTGGAGTCTTCAATAATTTTCTGGAGAGGAAGTAGTCAATTTGACCGAAATACCAAAATCTTTGTTTTATTTTCTTCTTATTTTTTTCATTTTTTCCTCTACAAATTTTTTTCAGCAGAAAAGAAATGCTCCTAACACGTTTTTACTGCTTTTTCTCTTTCCCGCTCGACCACCCCGTGAGCAAGCCCTTGACTAATCTTCTCGTCGCCTTTCTTTACCTTCACTTCTCAGCTTTTTAGCTTCCGGAATTCAACCGATACACCTCACGCAATTGTTTGCACATTCCGGGTTGCAACCGCGATGGCTTTGCCTCCGGCACAAAGTTTGCGTACCTAGGCGGAACCCCCATTGGTGGGGGTATAAATGCTGCCAGCTGGGAGATAGTAACCAGCAAGCAGCAGCATCTCAGCTTTTATCATGAAATCCTTGTAAGTTTTACCCTTCCTCTGTAGGAAATCCAAAATTTAGCGCTCTCCTCTCGGCTCTTTTCTGCGTCTCTTCGGCCCAACTCTTTGCCTGGCCAGCCACCAGCTACAGCCCCTATTACCAGGCCCTTTTGGGTCCTGCTCGTGCTCTAGCTGCTCCAGTAGCTGTTGAAGCTGCAGTTCCTGTAGCAGCTGCTCCTGCCTTTGCTCCTCCTCCACCTCCAGTTGCTGCTGCTCCCGCGTATGCTCCAGCTTATGCAGCTCCTGCTCCTCCCCCACCAGCTCCTGCCTATGCTCCAGCTATGGCTCCAGCCCCAGCTCCGGCTTACGCTCCTGCTCCAGTTGCTGCTGCTCCAGGTGGAGATATTATTTTTTTTAAAATTTGATTTATTCCAGCTTTCGCTCCAGTAGCCGCCGCCCCAGTTGCTGTCGCTGCTGCCCCAGCTATCGCTCGTTATGCTCCTCCACCAACTCTCGCTCAAGTTGGAGTCGCCCCAGTTGCTGCAGCTCCCGTCGTTGCTGCTGCTCCCGCCTACGCCCCCGCTGTCGCTGCTGCCCCAGCTTATGCTCCAGCTGTTGCTGTAGCTGCTGCTCCCCGAATGATCCCCGCTTATTCTCCATTCGCCACTTCTGCCGTCTTCATTGGTGGCAACAAGGCCAAGTAAGTCGGCTCTTTAAAATATTAATACTTTGCACTTTTGCAGGAACTAAAGCAGCCACAGCGAATAGATCTCTCCAGAGTTCAATTCAACCAATCCATCAATCGCCGGTTTCTGTATATATAGCGAATTTGAAATTTGCATCAGAAAATAAACAATTGCATCCACTCCCAGTCGACTTATTGTTTATGTATTCCGCTGGCTGAAGGAGGCGTTGAGTCGTAAAAGGGCGGAAACGGGGCAGCTAATTAGTCGACGAAGTTTCACATTTCGAGGACACATCTTCACAGAATATTAGCGCGTACTTCTCCTCATATCCTCCCCTCCCTTATAGAAAAGTTTATTTGTCACTGCCAGGAGAAAAGTAATTATGGTGTGTCGACTCGCAGTCTCTGGATACATCTCCGTGGTGACATGCCCCTCCACCCACAGACGTCTCCTCCTTCCTTTTAACCTGATTAAATCTCATTTTTTAGTTAGGAAATTATAAATCCCCGCCAAAACAATCCCCAAAGCGGCAAAAAAATAGTAAATTATTAAATTATTGGACCTCCTAGTGGGGAAACGCAATTTTTCGTTGTGGACTGCCGTGAAAATCATAATTTTGTATTCCTATCCCCTGTACATTATGAAGAAACGAAATCTTACCGTTTACTGTATTTGCTTTAAAGGAAAACAATTTTCCTTTCCTTGTTTTCTGGGACAAGAACTTGAAGTTATAATTATTTTCCTCACTTCTCCTTTATTTTACAGCCTGCCAAGGGATTTCAAGGGTTTTCCCTGGAAATCCTGGAATTTTTTTCCAGTTTTGAACTAGGTTCCCTTAAAGAAGACTGGTAAAATTAACCGAAACGTATTCAGGTGACAATGTGTATAGGCGCGTCGACGTTCAGTAGCGCGGTTACCTGATTAACAAGCCCCAAGTTCAATTCCTCACTTTGTTCCAGTTTTATCTCAAAATCAGTGTAGTTCATATTTTATTGGAGAAGTAAAATCGGCTTCTTCCGCATTTATCCAGCTATACTCGCCAGAATTTTTAGGTATTTTCCCATCTCTGCTTTATGACCGGCCTTTATGAAGTTCAGACCATAGAGCAGGAACAAAAAACAAAAAGTGTCCTCTCCTACCTCTCCTTTTTAATTTAGCAGCCCTACTTGATGCATAGCCGCAATATCTGCCCAGTTCCTTCCAGCTGCGCGCCGTTCTTAATAGTTCATTCTGCTCTTTTTTGGCGTCTTCCACGGCTCTATAATCGACTAATTGCCGGGAGCCAGTCTTTTTCCCATCTCACTTCTAAAAGTCATTAACAGCTGTGTTTATGGGGGTGGCTATTCTGCCATTTGCAAGGAGCTTCTTCCTGATTCCTACTCCGTGGGAACGGAATACACATTATCCGCTTTAAAGCTGGGCGACACTTTGCTTCCTATTATAGCCATCTTTCCCAAATAAGCTCCCCCTTTTCAGGAAAATTATTAAGTAAATGAATGTGGAAGCCGTTATTGCTAATTTTTAATTGCGTTCCACTGCTCCAGGCAGCTTTTGTTCGCTGTGGAAATAATACTTACCCGATTCGGGGAGATTTACCCAGTCATGATGCTACTTCTGGTCAGTTTCTTTGACATTTTTTGGGTTTTAGACGCCATAAAATGCCCAAAAACCTCATTTCTAGTCAAATTACACCCATAGAAGCCGTTTTAGATGATTCCTTATCTAAAAATGGATTTTGCAGTCCTCCAGAAGTCCAGGAAATGATATCAAAAGCCCAAAATATCACGAAACCCTCAAAAAATATTAATAATGTGGTTTCTTTCCAGGAATTCTAGTAACATGGGATCTTTTGAGCTATAATGATGTGTGCAGTGATCCACCCCGGGTACCAATCTTCTTCAATCGCCATCTCTACGAGGTGGCAGTAATTGCCAGTTGTGATCAATGTCCAAAGTGGGTTTCTACCATTTTTACCGAATTTTAGGAGTTTATTTAAAGGTGCACAGTAAGATTGCCCCAAAAATTTGAACTCCCGCTGGGAATTTCCATCACAACGCTTTATATTTTAACGAAACAGGTAATTCCGGGATTTTTCGGCCTAAAACTATACTTCAGGTCCCTAATTATAAATTTTATACTGATCTCGATGTTCGTTATGTGTTAGTGGATAAAATCCCTTCATCTCTTCGCAATTGTGAAATTGTTTTCCGTGAAACGACCAGACGAGAAGAAATATCCTGGTACAAATTATTCATGTTTATCTGTGTTTTCATATCTGTACTTTTGTGTGTCTGTGGTGCTCGATGCTGCTTTGCTAAGCTTATATAAATCTACTTTCCAAAAAAATAAAAATAAAGAACAGCTCTGTTGAAACTATGTTAGCTTTTCAAAAGGGACAGAATTTTGCAATCATTTCCAAGGGCGATTTGTATTTCTCCGAGGTGATTTGAACAAATTGCAGGAGAAAACAATTTATTTATTATGGATATTTAGCTAACAAAGAATCAGATACTTTGGTTTTTAGATCATCTAAAATGGTCTCATTTCCATCATTTTCAAATAGAAAACAGGCAAATTCAAGGTCACCCCAGATTTTATCAGTAGGAGGATTATTACATTGAAATTGCCCCATTACGGAAATGTCATAGATCATTCCTCCAATGTACTTGTCGCCTCCATAACTGCCTCGTGTGACTGCCAGCAACTGTACACGATATCCAAGCTCAGCATTGCATGTGATAAAAGATGAAGTAATCCTGTAATCAGTGGAAATTGTTAAATGTATAAAACTTCTTACGATCCACTTCCTTTCTTAGCTCCAGGGAATGAGTCAGGAGGAAGTTCAAAATTTACAATCGGAAGTCTACCGGCTGGACATTTGTTAATTATTGTTCTTTTTTCTGTAAAAAATTCACAGATTTATTTCTTAAATTTTTTACTAGGACACAAATCCGGCGGACAGGGTTGATAGCTCGAAAATTCACCACTAAAGTTTACGAAAATACGCAGACAATCATAACACTTACGGGCAATAGCTGCCAGAAGGATTGCAAACTCTTCTGCTCAAAATTACACTAACTTTATTGCATGTCGAGTTGCATGCATAGTTAGGAGCTGGCGCCCATTCTGTCCAAGTACCGGTGGGAATATCGCCCTAAAATGGGATTTTTCCAATTAGTCGTGTAACTGACTTCAAAGGGAGAACAGTATTTCCCATTGCCATCTAATGAAGTGACCAGATTTCCTTTACAAACTTGTCCACGACAAGGTTTTTCCGGACACGGCATCGTTTGACATTCTCCTACTTTAGAAGGGCAACAAGAACATCCATATCCAGTCGATTGACATTTCCTGGTCCTTTTCTTGATTCCAAACATACCGCAACTGGCCGAGCAAGTCTCCCATTCGCCCCAAGAACTCCAAATCCCCGTTCCACCTTTGAATTTTGAGCAAACGCGAGATTTTGCTTACTTGGTGGACAATAATTTTGACCACGAACTGGTACGTCGGGAGGAAATTCAGTCTTGTTGCCACAAATTTTACCATTTACAGTAGAATCAAAGCAGCACTTGCCCCTAGGAGATGGACAAGGCGCACTGGCCATCAAAAGTCTGACCGTTGCATTACCGCTGGAATCTTCTTTAAAATTTCGGTTTTCCTTACGAGCACGGGCAATTTGGCTCGGAAAGGCATTCGCGAATCCAATTGGCTCTCCAACAGGAGCCACAGTAATCGTATCCGGTTTGACTCGAGCGCAACGTCCAGGTAGACCACGTACCGCCAAGATCACATTCAGAGGTTGTCAAAACGGGAAGAAGTAGAATAGTCAAAGCCACGTAAGTGCTCATGCGAAAGCTTGAACGCGTCGGCTAGACAATTTTAATGTGTTGAAAACCACGGAAACCACCAGAGAGCCATATAAATCACAGCTTTTCAAAAGTTTCAGTGCTTTCCACATGTCTGCAGAAACCATGGTACAAATAATTCATGTTTATTTGTGTAAACCCGACAAAGCCTAAAACAAAATAAAACCTTTACACTGGTGGATACTGTGATTCCAAATAATTTGATGAGTAATACGTTGGTATATAGGTGCTCATCATATAATCATGCACAGAATTTTTTGTATTAACTACGGTGTCGGTATCTTTGGGATAGGGCACAGTGAAGCAGAAAAAATCAAAAGCGCCCCAATTTTTATCCGTGCAGCTATCGCATTTAAATTTTCGGATAGTTGTCTTGTCATAAAATCCGACCATAGAATAAAAAGGAGTTCCGTAATCGTCTTGGTATACAAATGTCATAATAGCGGCACTTCCATTTTCCACTTTACATGTCACAAATGTCTCGTTGATGCTGAACTATGCGATATTTTAGAAATTGGTGGTCCTTACGAGGCGTCTCCTGTTGAACCTGCAATACCAGGAACAGGACTCGTACTCAGCCGGGGAGTTCTATCAACGGGACATTTATGGTAGGTGGAATAATTTACTAAAAATCTGTCTATTTTTATGGTAGCTGGACTTACTAGGGGGACATAGATTAGGGGGACACGGTTGCTGCCTTGAATGCGGACCGCTAAATATAAAGAAATTACAAATTGAAAGCCAAATTTACGCGCAACTGCTACCAGAAGGTAGGCAATATCGTATCATTTGGATTACACTAATCTGGTCGCACGTATCATTACATTTTGCATTAGGAGCTGGTGCCCATTCCGTCCAATTACCATTGGCAATTTTATCCTAGAAAAACAGAGATTCTATTAATTGTATGACTAAAAAACTGACCTCAAAAGGAGAGCAATACTGTTCCTTGCCATCGAAGGAACTCACAAGATTAAATTCGCCACTGCAATTTCGTCCTACAGTACAAGATTTTTCCGGGCAAGGCATTGTTTGACATTCTCCTGTTTCAGAGGTACAACAAGGGCATCCATGTGCTTCGGAGAGGCATGGTCTGGTCCTTTTCTTGATCCCGAAAAGGCCACAAGTGGCCGAGCAAGTCCCCCATTCGCTCCAAGAACCCCAGACTCCCGAACCACCTCTAATATTCCAGACAGCTGCGAGATTTCACTTACTTGGTGGACAATAATTGCTATTTCGAGGCGGTGTATCGGGTGGAAACAGAGTGCTATTGCTACAAATATTGTCAATGGCCATAGTACCGGGACAGCACAGATTCCTAGGAGGTGAACAAGCCCGGCTGGACATGGTCACTTGATAAGTTGCCGTTCCACTAAAAAACGCCAATTTAAAAAATCTTCAACAGAGCTCACTTGCACGGACATTCTGGCTCGGATAGGCATTCCCTGATCCAGGAAGACTGCCAACAGGAGCCACAGTAATCGTATCCTGGCTGTTTCCAGTCCATCATCCAGGTTGACCACGTGCCACCAAGATCACATTCGGATGTTATAAGAGGTAGAATAAAAAGAAAGATGACCAGCGAGGAGATATTCATTCAGATAGAATGTCAAAAGAGACATTTTAATAGCAGGGAAACCAATGGTAACCCCCTGGAAGAGCCCATAAATATGAAGATGACGACTTGCAGAAGATAGGAGACAAAAATCGAGAAGAGGTCTGGGGAATTGAAGAGACAAAGACGGGGGATTTCGCGGAATGGGAAAAACATGCAAAAAAGCAAAATGTTTATTAAAAGTATCAAAATATCACGAAAATGTGGCCAAAACAGCTATAAAAAATCCAAAACACGTCTAAAAAGTCTAAAAATTACCGATAGGCTCTTATTAATGAGAATCTGCCTGTGTATCTGTCTCTCTATCTGTCAATCTGCCTGTCTGTCCGTATAACCTGTTGTTTGTGTAGATTGCCCGGACAATAGCCGGGATTTCGCATTCACTTTGAAATTTCATCTGGCTGCGCAATCTTTTTGATTTTTTTTTTGCGGTAACAAGCGTTTATGTCATAGAGAATGGTCGTCTTTCGTAATCGTCAGGCGCGGAAGTGAAGCGCAGACGCGTAAAAAATTGCAACGCGGGGACGCTGCCCCCTTGAATTTTATAGAAAAAAATAAAAATGATACCGCCAATCCTATACCTCTGAACATGGAAACGACAACAGAAACTACGTCTACATCGACGTCGTCAACAACCACGACTACTTATAATACCGTTCGTTTCCGTTCGTTTTCCTCCTATTTGGACAACGTTTTACCACTATAACAGTGGGAGGCATTGTTATGACGCTATCAACAAGGAATAGTCGCATACCTACGACTCCATTTTTTCCAGTCGCTGCCGTTTTTTTTTAAATAATCAAAGTTAAAACTTATGAAGTATTTTTCGGTCCAGCAGGACAGGCAACAGCCATTGAGAGAAGAAGCCCCAAGTAAACACATCGGCGAGCGGACATGTCTATAGGCTAGAAAGGAGTTGTTAGATTTAACTGGATCGAGGAAAGTGAAGAAATCGGAAATGAATGAGAGGCTGACGGCATCTTACATACGACTTCTGAACAATATAATACAATAGAATTGAAGAGAACTAAAGGGCTATAACGTCATCAAAATCCTAATCCACAATGAAACATGACCGGAGGCAGGGCCCGGCCCGCAATTCGTGGTCTCAGGGCCCTGGCTCGAAATTTCACCTGTGGAGCGCCCGACTCGACTCCTAGGTTGAATATGTCGGTGACATATTGACCATTTTCAATTATTCAAAGAGCACTAGGGAAAAAACGCTGGCAAATTTTATAAAACGTGTTAGAGCTCTTCATCCTCTACGAGAAAGCCACAGTCGCCGATAATAGGCTAATTCACTATTAATTTTGAATATTCCCTATGATTTTGGGGTTCCTTGATGAGCTCCTGCAATCTAAGCTGTGAAATTTGCCAGCTTTTTTTGGAGGCACTTTGAATTATCGAAAATTATGGTCCATATATGGACGAGATATTCATCTTAGGAGGTGTGTCGGGCGCTGCGCAGGTGAAGTTTCCGGTCCGCGCCCTGGGACCACGAATTGCGGCGGGCCGGGCTGGGCCCGTGGGCTCAAATGTGCCACAATCCAAAATCGGAAAAAAAAATCTTGTGATGAAGCGGATTAGCAGCTGAAGACAAGATGAATTCCCGCATCTATATCCTCCGAGAATCCAACAAATAAGTACACATGTAAAAAAAGCAAAATGTTTATTAAAAGTATCAAAAAGGTCGAAAATGCATTCAAAACTGCTTCGTAGAATCTTAAAAATATGTCCAAAAGTTGTCAAAAATTATCAAAAGGTGTTGCAGAACGAGAACGATAATAAAACTGGAACCTCCAATCCTTACCTTACTTTAGAAACAACGGATGGAACAACAACGAGCACATGGATAACAACCAGTACAGTACTACAAGCACCTATCAACTACAACGCCATTCTGTTCCATTTTCTCCCGTTTTATAAATAAACAAAAGGTGAAACTCACTCGTATTATTTTTGGGGCCTGCTGGGCAGGCAACAGCCATCGAGAGAAGAAGACCGAGATAGACACATCGACGGGCAGACATCTCTTTCGACTGGAAAGTTACCGTTAGCAGTTAGAAGTAAACTTAGGCGGTAAGACAAGAGGAAGAAGCCGATAGAAGATGAAGAGATGTGGTTAGAGGACGCCTTTTATAGGAAATTAGAACAATGGAAGACTATGAAAGACAATAGAAGGCAATTGGAATAGAATAGAATAGAAATGAATAGAACAATAGAAATCTTCGAGATGGATCTGTCGACGAATTCCTATCGATCTCCTAAAATGCCTAGCAATTTTTTTGGCGATGGAATTTCTAGAAGCAATTACCTAAAATTTAATTGAAAATTGCGCGGTTACCTGCGCTTGAATTTGGCATTTTCCCCTAAAAAAATTCCCCAAATTTGCCTGATTTTCAAGAGAGTCTCACAGTGCTTCCCCCCGAGGTTTTCAAACGAATACTGCCGTAATAACAGTAATATTTCCTATGAGATTTGAATATTCCGCCACCATTCCGCATCTCTCTGTTGTCACACGGACAGTGTCCGTAGACAATGTCCGCCGGCGTGGTCAAAACTTATGCAAATATTAGCGACACGCGCTGTGATCACAATGATCTCGCCATTTCCTTATGCCAAAGTGAAAAAAACTAGAACAGCAATTAGTCAGCTCATAGGGAGTAGCAGACCTGCTCTAGCTGGTCGTGTGGCGATTAGTCATCAGCTTGTTGCACTATTTGTAGTTTTTGGGTGGTCTACCCGGAATGCTTACAGGGCGCATGCTAAAAGGGGGACTGACAGTTTCGATCACAGAGAATTTATTAATATTTTTATTAAAATAGCCAAAAACTGTCATCGGCGACTGTTGTTGGTGTTCCGTTAATTGTCGATGCCGCGGTCGTTGCCACAGGCGGAGCACCATGACCGTGGCCGTCCATACCCCTAAAAATCATCGTTTCCCTCACATTTAAATGAAAAAACTTACTCAAAAGCTACCTGTAATACTGTAATTAACAAAAACCCTAAAATAATAGAAAATAGCTGTAATAAATTGCTGTGTTCATTTTCTTTTTCAGGTGCTAGGACCTAAAACTACTGATTTTTTGGCGAAAAACGTCGGCACCTCCAAAAATGTCACGTAGATAAAAGTTCCAGCTGCCATGGCTTCTAAAATTAGAATAGTTCCATCTTTCCAAACTGGATTAATATCAGAATTTTGGATCGCATAACCAGCAATTGATCCAACTGGAGTCATAATCGAATAAATTACGATCATTATGACTACTTTTAACTGTAATTTTACAGAAATTTAAAGTGACAATGTGGGAAAACCTTTTCTTTTGTTCCTTTACAAACATTCAACCCAAAGGAGAATGCTTCAATAGCTTTGTGGATTAATAAAGAGAGGAAAAGGGTCAAAATTCCTGTCGGGGTATCCTGGAATACAATAATTTTTTAAATTACCGCCCCAATGGAAAATTTTGGGGAAAAAGACGCTGTGGGCCCTGCAAATCAGGCAAATTTTTCGAATTTACTTATCAAACTTCAAATTTCCGCATGTTTTGAGGCCTCACAGCGTCTGTTTCTCTTTGAATCCTTTAAACAAATCTTAAAACGAACCTGTACTCCAAGGGCAAAACCTTCCAGTAAAGAATGAAAGGAAATAGCAATAGCGAAAGTTATAGACTTCAGCCAAGTTTGTTCCGTCTGTTCCGATAAAGCATATTCAATGGATCCTTCAATAACTTGCCTAAATATTACGATTGCCCGCAATTTTTTCCCCAATAACTCACTCAATTTTATTCTTCGAATCATATTCATCATTATTTGGACTGTGGGAATGCGAATGACCGGATTTACTGAAGATATGATGACAGGCTTCTTCTATCAAATAAACAACAAAAAATCCGAGGCAAATGAAGAGTTGAGGCAAGGGAAATTGCATTGAGACACCCGAAGTTTTCTTGAAATCATCGTAAATATGACTGGAAAGAGTGGATTACTGTAAGTTTTTATTTAAATTTTACGACTGAGGGTCAAATTCTACCCCGGAAAACAGTAAATTTTAGTGCATTGGACCATAAAAATACCGTGAGATTATGAAACTCCCATAAATTTGATTTTATTTGGAAACTCGACGCTTCTAGAGCAAATTTCTCGATTTCTAGGCATAGATTTCGTACAAAATTACACGAAATCCCCCTTTAAAATGATTAAAAACTCACTTGATATGAGGAAAAATGTCCAAGAAACATGTTGCCATAAAAACACCACCGGAGAAACAGGACAATAATGAGATGATTAGCTGTCCTCTTCCTTTATTTTGTTTTTTATTTAAATAACTAACAACCTGGAAGAAATAATTTTTGAGAATTCAGAAAGGCGATCTTACTTTTAAAGGAATTAGACCCGTAATTGTAGTAGTCAGGAGCATAGAACCGGCTAGGAGACCTTGGAAGAGAACGCCATCCATCCTGAAACAGAAAATTTGAGATTGAAAAGAGCTACAAAAACAGATAAAAAAATGAAAAATAAAAAAAAATACTCCGGACCACGCAGTTGGCGGTTTCCAAAGAAATTTCAAAAATTTGCCTGGTTTCCAAGCAGCTCCCATATTTTTCCCCTGTGAAAATCCCAAAAACTAAAATTCACTGGCCACTGAAATGTAGGATTTGATATATTGATCCCTAACGTGCGTGGCATCCCCGGGTTCAGAGATTTTCTCATCGCGCGACGGTTAAATACGAAATGATTTGAATAACTCGTCTGACTCACAGCAGCAGCATTAAAAATATTGAAAAAAGGCATAGAAAGCATGTTTCATCATCTGATGAATGAATAAATCGACAAAGCGGGTCAAAATAATGAAGGAGGGGGCATTGAACAGTAAAAAGGACGGAATTGGTCGACCTGGACCGGACAACCAAACTTCTACATTATCGGGCAGGGAATCCCTGTACTAACTGTGGTGGCCGTGTTGCCAAGAGGGGATCATTTCCTCCAGCTATCAGCTGTGATAAGGAGCGAGAGGTCTCGCGGGGAGGAGAAGAAAAACAATTCGGGAGGAATCATAGCCCTGGGAAAGAAACAAACCGGAAGGACGAGAATTTCCGTGGGAATTAAAAAAGAGCCGAGATGATTTCGAGTTTTTCCTGCTTTCGACAATTTATAGAAGCCCATGATTCACAGCCGAAAAAAAATAGAAAAAGAAGACCGCTTCATATATTTTGGGGAAAGTAAATTTAAAAAAAAGGAAATTTGCCGTTCCGGGAAGTTTTGATTGCGGGGAAAATGTCGAAAAAATAAGAAAATACCAAATTTAAATGACAAGCGACCCTTTAAATGACTTGTTAGACGCGGAATTCTTTTCTGCCAAGCAAAATTTAGGCTTTTATGAGATTTCACAAGCTGTTTATAATGGGAAAAGCTCCCTGTCTGAGCTAAATATCAGCTGACCAGGAAAATTGATAGAAAATCTGGTGTTTCAGGGAGATTTTGGGTCCAGAATCCCGATTTTCCCAACAGAGTCCATTTTGCCCGCGAAAATCGCTTTTTAAATCACCTCAATCAATTTTTATTGTTTGATGGAGTCTCCAAGAGTAGCAAAAGAATTTTCCCAGGCCTCTATTTTCAATTGAAAATCAAGGAAAATCCCAGAAGACCATGAAAATAATAAGGCAGAAGACGTCAATCGTCGGCACAGGTCAGGTGTTGGACAAGAAGCTCAATAGATAAGAGCCCTCCCCACGGCCGTTCTCTTATCATCGATGGCAAGATTATTTTTCTTCAAAAAACATTACAGACGGAATAAGGATATAGGAACATCGAAATACAGTTGCACTCATCTCTGAAAGTGGACACATGCGTGAAAGGTCAATAAAAGCAGCAGCAGTCGGCCCCCTGGCGGTCAGTTCAGTTATGTTATGCCCCCCTCCGCTCGCGGTAAACAAACTTATCTCATAGAGGTCACTGTTGCTTTTGAGGAGAGGTTAGATGAACTTTGATATCGGGGAGGCAGTAGTCATTTGTTGTCTTTTCTACTAATCGTGAGGAAATCGAAAAAAAAAGAGTAAAAAGACGGAAGTAGTGAACGCTAATGGACTCCACCGGTTAAATAGAGTAAAATGGCCATATCAGCTGGAGGCTACGGCAGACGATAGTTATCATAATCCGGTGTCAAGAGGCGGCATAGAACACACCTACACGAGGCCCATGGACAGTACTAATTGTGGTTTGGAGTTTCTGACCGGAAATTAGGAGGAAATGGCTAAAGGGACAAGAAACTATAATTTTGTACAAATTTGAAATGCAGAAATTGGCTTTGAATACACGAAAAAATGCCGCCAAAATAAGAAAAATTTAAATTATCGTCGGTTTCCAATTTTGGGAGGAAGAGCGCTGTGGGGCCCGCTTGAAAATCAGGCAAAACTTTTGAAATTTCATTGCAACAAAACCCAAATTCAGCGTGTTTTCAGATCATACAGCGCCCATTTCCCCTGATATTCATTTTTAACATTTTCGGTGGTTCTCTTTTGAATTTTTAGAATGTCAAACATTTGCCGGCGTTTCATTCGTACCACAACCCATAAAAGAATCTTTTGATCCTTGGCAGTCTCTGGAAAAAATGGTCAATTATTCAAATCTGTACTATTTCCCAAATCTTTGACCTTTTTAGAGAACAAACAATGGACATTCATCGTGTTCCTGGTTCCCTGGAACCCGCTTTCTTCTCCTAGCAACCCGAGCCGAGTTGGAATTGTTCAGAGCTTCATTTTGACCTTTTTTTCCCAGAGATCAGCCTGCCAGACCCGGTAAGCCAACAGAAAATAAAACGAACTGTTTATTTTCCATCAGCGGCCTTTTCCGAGTAGTTTCTCGGTTCAAGGTCAATAAAGGACAGCCATTTTTGTCTCGCAAGCGGCAGGAGAACTCTGTTCCTGCCACATTTCACCAATGGCTGAAGTAGAAACACAAAATCCCCTGATGAATAGCCGGGATGCTGAGCGTGGGCGACAGTCGAACATTTACAACAATCGGGACAATAAACGACAAGGGAAAAGTGAGTCATTTAGTTTATTTTCACCAAATTTCTTCTTTTCTAGACGCTCTTTATTCCATCCTTGGTATTTTCTGCTGTCTAGGGATTCTTTTTATTATTTTAATCCTCATTTTGCGGCTTTCTATTCACAGAGTTGATGAGGGATTTGTTGCCGTCTATTTCCGGGTAAATTCATGGGTTTTAAAGCTGAAAAGTGAAAGTTTTAGGGTGGTGCGCTCTTGAAGGAGATTGGAGAGCCGGGATATCATCTAATGATCCCTTTTATTACTACGTACAAGCAAATCCAGGTAATTTTTAACTTGCAATGGGCGAAGTTTGTGTTGTCTGTTCTGATCGCTGATTTATTTTTCCTTTTTAATGGAGGGTGAAAAACGGTTCTTGAGATTTACTGCCGTTGGCGGGAATTGGGCGAGTCAAGGGAAAATACCGCTGGTTTTTGCTCATTTTGGTATTTTTTTATTTGAAAGTTTTTTTAAACCATTTAAATGGCAGGAGGAGTATGATCCAAAATTAGAGCGAAACCCGAAAAAATAACAAGGGAAACTAATCTGAAACGGAAACTCTCTTTTTTCAAGGCCAATTTTACCGCGTGTGGCCGGAAATACAGATCAAAAACCGTCTTGTTTACTCCACGATCCATTTAAGAAATGAATTTTATTTCCAGGTAACAATCCAAACAGATGAAATCCGCAATATTCCCTGCGGTACTTCTGGCGGTGTCATCATTTATTTCGAACGGGTAGAAGTTGTCAATCTTCTAAGAAAAGATGCCGGTATTTTCCTATTTCAATTCTTTTTAAAACAATTTTTAGTTCACAGTATTGTCAAAAACTACACAACCGACTATGACAAGACGTTAATTTACAACAAAGTTCATCATGAAATCAATCAGTTTTGCAGTAAGCACAGCATTCAGGAAGTTTACATTGATTTGTTTGGTATGTTGTTGACCTTGTCAATTTTTACCGCCAATGTCAGATACGATTGATGAGAATTTGAAAATGGCATTGCAAAAAGATTTGGAGGTTCATGCTCCGGGATTGAGCGTCCAAGCTGTGAGGGTAACAAAACCCGCAATTCCTGATTCAGTCTCTCAAAATTATGAGAAAATGGAGGCTCAGAAGGTATTGTCTTGTTCGGAATTTATGACGATAATTTCAGACAGAATTCTTAGTCGCCGAACAGCATCAAAAAGTAGTCGAAAAAATGGCAGAAACAGAAAGGAAAAAGGCCCTGATTGGTAGGAAAAGTTGACCTTTTTATATCTGCAAACCCCTTTTCAGAAGCCGAAAAAGCCCGGGAAGTAGCCGAAATCAAATATAAACAGACCATAGCTGAAAAGGAAATGGAAAAGAAAGTCAACAGTCTTCAGGATGAAATCCACATCGCTCGTCAAAAAGCCCTAGCCGATGCAGAATTCTATAAAACCGCTAAAGAAGCTGAAGCCAATGAGAAACTCCTCACAGAGTAATTTTTTCTCGGATAATAAACCCAATAATTTTTAGCAAATACCTCGAAGCCAAAAGAATTGATGCTGTGCACAATAATAACAAGATCTTCTATGGAAATAGCATACCTAATGCATTCTTCCATGCAGATCCAAGTGTTCAGAAGAAATCAACCAAATAAGAAGAGAATTAGAAATAATATGACATTTGTTAATAAATATTATGGTCATATTTAAAAGATTTTCATCTAAATTCCAAAGAGAAAATAAACGCTGTGGCACCCCCTCAAAATCAGGCAAAATTTTCGAATTTTCGTTGGGAAATCGCAAATTGAGGTGCTTTTCAGGTCCTGCAGCGTCCACTTTCCCCTAAATAGCCCCGAAATAGGTCCCGAAGCGATAATATGAGAATTTCCGGGTCCTGCCAAGAAACTTCCCCATCCTCATGAGAATAAATCCCTGTAGAAATGACAAATTACTTGTCGCTTGTAATTGAGAGACCCCATTTATTATGGCTGCGACTTGTTCCCGACGATTTCGCTCTCTGTCTCTCTGACTACGTATGAAGTTATCTCACCCTCGAGCCAGTCGCAAAACCGGGAATAAATCGTCATACCGGTTCGCATATCATTCTTTCGTCCTAGTAAGCCGCACATATAAGGTTCTCCGAATAAGAGAGATAACAGCGGTGTCAGTCAGCCACATCCGCCATCCAGCATGGAAGCCGACGGCCGTCTAAAGGCCTATAAATTTGTAGCCTATGCTGCTGTATCATTCTCTATTGTAGCCGTATTCTCTGTCGTTATGGCTCTACCAATGGTTTATAATTATGTAAGCCATGTACGTCGACAAATGGAGCATGAAATCTCTTTTTGCAAGGTTCGTTTTTTCCTTAAAATTTCTCATTTAAATTTTAGGGCTCGGCTAAGGATATCTTCGCTGAGGTGAATTTCATGAAGGAGCATGCCAATGCCCCTCCAAGGAATAGGACTGCCCGTCAGGCTTATGGAACAGGAGCCAGCCAAGGGGCTTATGCCACTGGCGGTGGACCACAAGGTGGAGGGCCACAGGGTGGATACAACCAAGGAGGAGGACCCGTAGGAGGTGGTGGTGGTGGTGGTGGTAGTCCCGACTTTGGAAGTAATCTCCAATGCGAAGGATGGTAATCATTTCATTTAATTTAATTCTACCGTAATTTAGCTGCCTTCCTGGACCTCCTGGACCCGCTGGAGCCCCTGGTCGATCTGGAAAGCCTGGCCGCCCCGGAGCCCCAGGAGCCCCCGGTGTTCCTGGTAAACCACCACAGGCGGTAAGAAATCTTTAACATCGTTGTTAAAATATTTTAGCCCTGTGAGCCAACTACCCCTCCTCCCTGTAAGCCATGCCCTCAAGGACCACCCGGGCCACCTGGACCCCCTGGAAGCCCTGGAGATCCTGGAGAGGCTGGTAAGTGCCCCCAATTTTTAAACAGATAAAATTGTACTGTAGGAACTCCTGGACGACCTGGAAACGATGGAACCAACGGCCTTCCTGGACCTCGTGGACCTCCCGGGCCCCCTGGAGAAGCCGGCCAGCCCGGACCTCAAGGAGACCCCGGAGCACCTGGTAATTTCCCTATTTTTCATCTAAATGAAATTTTTAGCCCAAAGCGAGCCCCTTGTTCCCGGAGAGCCTGGAGAGCCAGGAGATCCCGGACCGGCTGGACCACCTGGAGCTCCCGGAGCACCCGGTAATTTTCTCGTATTTTCTTTAAATTAACACGTTTTTTTCAGGAAACGATGGCCCTCCCGGACCCGCGGGACCCAAAGGAGCTCCCGGTCCCGATGGACCTCCAGGAGCCGATGGAGCTCAAGGTAAAAATTTAGTTTATTCCATATTTAAATGAATTCCTAGGACCTCCCGGAGCCCCTGGACCTCAAGGAACCTCTGGCGAGAAGGGTATTTGCCCGAAATATTGCGCTATCGATGGCGGAGTCTTCTTCGAAGATGGAACCCGGCGATAAACTGCCCGATTACTTTCGGGAATATTTATTTATCTCGGTTACAGTGTGCTCAATATTGTGCAATTATGGCACCCAATAAAACTGGTTTACTAGTAAATTTTTTGCAGTTTACCCGTATCCTGCCACAAAAATGGGAAAAAGATTATTTTCCAAAATAGGGTGATCCATAACTACCACCGTAGCTGGAATATCCTGGGTGGCCACTGTATCCGCCACCATATCCACCATTGTAGCCTCCATATCCACCGCCATAACTTCCCATCTGTGGTCCCATTCCGGAGCTAGCTAAAAATTTCATTTAAATCGAAAAAATGGTGGGAACCGTACTCCAATAGCTTCCAGATTGGCCAAAAGGACCGCCAAAGGGGCTACCAAAGCCGGTATTAAAGGATCCATAGCTCCCAAATCTATTGTGATAACGTTGATGGTGATTGAAATGACTGGCGTGGCTGGCAGATGAGCTGTAGCTTCTCTTCTTTCTGTCTTTGCCTCTTGGGGCGGCGAGGATGGAAGAAACTAGAAATTACCATCTTTATCTATTTTCTCTTTAAAATCACTTTAAAATTCAAATTTTCGGATAAATTTATTTGAAAAAAACCCTTGTCATTCTGCAAAAAAGCAGTTTTTCTGCAGAAAGTAGCTCATGGAAAGTGAATGAAAGCGAGAGAAAGTCACCCGCAGCATTAACGCCCAAAATTTCAATCAACTTACCGGTTAAAATGAATACAACAAAAATAAGAAGCCTCATTTTGGTAGTGAAAAATAACGCCAATAGACCAACTGACCCTTTTATAGAGTTTACACCGACGGTCATTAGCAAGCTTCATTGTTATTGTGTTGGCTAGTCGTCACAAAAGAATAGTTGTAATGGCATTTGTGGGTGACGTAGAGGCGACTTATTTGGCGAGGGAAGGAGGAATTATTCAGCAAATTGTTTCTTTTTGTTGTCTAGGTTCCTGGAGGGGAAATGAGAAGCAGAATCATGTGAACAGTGGAAAAAAGGCTAAATCTTCATTTTTAGAAATTTTCAGACGATTTTCTTTGAATTCTTGGAGGTATAGGACATCTCAGATAATATTCAGCGTTTTTCTCGAAAATTTTTGTCCGATACGGCAACTCAAGCTGATTTTCTATGATTATTATCACTTTAAATTGTCTACCAGGCCAAGATTACAAGCTTTCTGGTCCGATTTCCTGTATTTTGCGAAATATTCCGATTGAAAACGATTGCTAGCAATGAAGAAAACCAACGAATAAAAAGAATTTTATTGCCTTTGTTTACTTTATTTAGCATAGGGAATATCGGCATGGCAGGCTTTCTGACACTCCAGTTCAGTCTTGTAGTTGTTGGCATTTCCGAAGCATCCACCATAGGTGAATTTGATGCATTTGTGCTCTACAGTGTGGTATCCCCAACGATCTGAGGGGAAAACTCCCATGCATTGCGCTCCTTTGTCGACTGTCAGATGACAGACACCGATGGCGGAGGCGTATCCTGATTTCAACAGTCAGCCGGGACAAGTGGAAACTAACCAAGGAAGCAGAAGAAAAGGATGATGAAGGAAGCCTTGAACATTTCTAGTCGAATGAAGAAAAGAGGCGAAAAGCTGTGTTTTATAAGGGTTGAGGATAAAGCCTGGGAGAATGTTTCACTGTGTTCTGCCTGTCTAGACAGCTAAAATCCATGAACATCTAGAGAAAGTTTGAAAATCAAAGAACAACAGAAATATCCAAATTTATTTCCAGCGGTTAACCAATCAGGAAACAGGTACTTTCACACTCTTCCTTGGTGTTCAAACGAGGTCTGTTGTCGCCGCTACCGTAGACATACTCCACACATTTATCGATGTTGTCAGTGAGAGCCCAAGCAAATCCAGCGATATTCCTGGCGATTCCATAACGAGGATAACATATATCGGGGATGACATCCGCTGCGACGGCTAGAAAAGATTTTACCTAGAGATTACAACAAAAAAACTCACCAAGGAAACAGAAGAAGAGAAGGAGATAGACAGCTTTCGACATGTTTGTGAACTAGAAGCGGCTAGAAGGCGGCTTTATAGCTGTTAGCTTTGTTCGTGGCTTCAAATTCGAATCAATGCTCATTTGTATTCAGAACAATTTTCCCTATTCTTTGTCAGTAGGGCACTTGGAAAAAGCGGGTGTCTATGGTTTTTCTATTGCCTGGAAATGGTAGGCGCCAGATTATGGGCAAAGAATGATGCCTGGGAAGATTTTAATACGTTTCCTCGACAATAACAAGGTGTTAATCATGGCCGTTCTTGGAAAACGGAATAGGACGATGACTTGGAAACAGATTGAACGTTTCGACGCTTTCCAGGTAAAAAAAAATACAGTCGAAGCAGTTTTATTACCAAAAGGATTAAAATATCGGAGTACGACAAATTCTTTCGCAGTCTTCCTTTGTTTTCAGACGGGGAACATCGTTACCACCGCCATAGTAATACTTGAGACATTCAGAATGAAATGTATCGAAGGCCCAAGCGTGTCCAACCACGTCGAAATGGATTCCTTCATGGCGGAGACAGATATCAGGGATGGCATCAGCCGCTACGCCTGAAAAATTCACTACCTTAGGTAAAACGCAGTTAGAAACTTACTAAGGAAACAGAAAATGAGAAGGAGATAGATAGCTTTAGACATTTTGTGGGCTGAAAGGGGCTAGAAGGCTGTTTTATTGTTGCTAGTCGTGTTCGTGGCATTTGGAATAATGCTCGTTTGTATTCATGAAAATATCGCCATTTTTATGTTAGTTGGGCTAGCAACAATAAAAGTTATTTTTAATCGAATTACTAAATGTTTCTCATAGATTCATCAGAGTAGCGAAAAGTTGGTGATCGCAAAAATGAAAAGTTGGCGATCGCCCAAATTCAAAGTTGGCGATCTCCTTGAGCTTTTCCTGGTAGGAATCCTGTAAAATTGGACAATTCACGAAAGGATAGAGAAATTAACCAAGAAAACAGACAAAGAGAACAAGAAGGATTGTTTTCAACATTGACAATGGACTGGACACGTGGATTTCTTCTTTTTGGACGCTCACGAATTTCTTGATCAAGGCCCCAGACTGGATTGATTCCTTTACATGGTCCTGGATCTATTGGCATGTTGCACACTCAAGGACTGTCCACGGCAATTCCTGTAAATTGACATGCGCAAAAGAAGGCAGGAAACTGACCGAGGATACAGAGAAGAAGAACAAAAAGAATTGCCATCAGCATCTTGAGAGGAAATGGGAGACTAACAAAAAATTTTTCCTGTTTTATAGCTTAGAGCGAGGCTGGGAAACATTTTTATAGCTTTTTTTTTAAAATTCAACACAATATGGTAAAAGAAAACCAGCAATATTTTCTGGATTCTATTTAAAACACCTCAATATAGAAAACCGACTGATTCCGATCCTCTCTCCAGTGATTCATGATAATTTTCCTTAAAAAGGGTCCAAAAATGTACAAAATGACGCGACTAGCCTGATATTATCTTGTCTTTTATTGCTAAATAGTTCAATCTGTCTCTAATCGGTTAGTCACCAACACTGCTTTGTGGCCTTTCCTGCAATGTTTACTCCAGCCCGGGGTACACCAGTGCGTTGTTTCGAAAACCTCTGCGGACATCACCTGATAGGCCTCTCTCTATATAACGTGGACTTGTTTTTCTCCCTGGCATGACTCGAATCGCTCCTCCAAAAGGCTATATTAAAGATATCAGTCGTCAAATTATTCTATCAGCTATTCCCGAAAGACGACAGTTGAGAAAAGAGCGAAAAGAGCAGAAAAGAATGCAGAAAATGGCTCAGAACGCTGATGAACAGGAATGTTGCTTGAAAAGGGACAAGGAATGTCGGAAGGTTAGTCCATTTTTCAGTTTTTTTTTAAATTTTTAACAATAATTTATTCTGTACAGGATTCCGCAGCTGTTTGCAGCCATAAAACCCCCAAATATCCTTTATTTGACAAAGAAACGGGTGGGAAAACATGGCTTTTGGAAAATTAAAGCAGATCTTTGCTGTACATTGGATATATTGCTTATTTTTCCTATTCTTTCGATTGAATTCATAATTTTGGTACAGCAACATCGCTTCAAGACCTAATTATAACTTTTTTTTTCCATTTAACCCTTTTTTCAGCGTTCCTCCTCATCCAGTTTGGATTGCAGTGAAGCTGAAGAACTGATGAAGAAGCTCCGAAAAGTGTTAAAACGTCGCCGAACAGTTTCCTCTTCCACTTCTTCCTCCTCTTCGACTTCCAGTTCAGAAGACGACAAGAAGAAGAAAAAATCAGCCAGGAAGATGAAATCCTGGTTTAAAAGAATGCACAAAAAGGGCTCGTCTTCCCGTCGTCGTCGCCTTTCCTCTTCTTCCTCGTCTTCCTCCTCATCTTCTGATAGCGAAAAAGAGCAGAAAAACAAGGATTTCGTCACTGTTGACACCGAGTGCAAGGTGTGTTTACCCAACGCAATTTTGGAAAACAGCTGTTTTTAGAGATCTGTCAAAGAAAACATGGCAATATGCCGTCATGGAAGGCGTGTTAAACGGGCTGCTAAGGTCGTTTCCAAGCTGCAGAAGAAGCGGGACAAATTGGCTAAGAAACAAGAGCGATGGGAGAAGAAATTGACCAAGAGAGAAGCTAAACTCAACGCCAAGTTAGAAGCCAGGGCTCAGGCTGTCAAAGCAGCGGAGCTGGAAAAAGAAATGGGTGCGGTTGCCCTACAGTAATCCTATTTTTGTAATCATGATTTGTAAACAAATAAATAAATGTAAATTTTAATCGAATACCCTGTTCACGCGTTTTTATCTGGATTTTAATCATATTCTGACCGTAAACTGGTGGGAAACTGCTGGGGAATATGGCGGGAGGATGCCTTGTCCGAACGGAAAAGGGAAAGACATGTCTGGGGACTGGTAAAAATCTTATGGACGTGCACATTGAAGTAAACTGGAGCAATTTTAGGTTGTCAGATGTCTACAATGACTCGAGGACATGTCCATTACTAAGAAAATCCCCAAATTTTGTTCAAAAATCATTCAAAATTCTCCAATTTTCATTGGAAAACGTCACATTGAAATGGTCGCATTTTCAGGTCAGCGCTCATTTCTCCAAGGTTGGAAACTGTCCGTCCTACCTTCTATTGTCCCCTTCCCACCCTTTTCGGGATCTCCTAATTGAAGTAGATCTTGTTTTGGTTATATTCTTATGCCCCGGATCTAGTTGTGTTCGATAACTAGCACCTCTCCCGCCCGGCGGTCAGACTAATAGATGAGAGCGCAAGTGTAACTGACGAGACTGGGTCAGTGGACAGCCGATTTTGCATTGCGCACGCACTTTCCTCTATTTCATCTAGTTAGCCAAAAGAGGGAGGATTAACGGGCCAGGCGAGAGGTTGAGAAAAAGTTGAGGTGGTTATTACTCTGGACAGCTGACCGCCTGTTGGACTTCTTTTGGGTTCTTCTATCCCTCCATCCCTCTCCCCTTTAAAGCAAAAAGTTTCTTTTTAAAAAATTGTTGGAAATCGTCAATAATTGAAACAATGAGGAAGCCCCGCCGACGATTCATAGTTTCTAGAAATTTCGCTGCGATCGGTTCCACAATAGCAGGAATGCAGGAAAACTCCTGATGGTTCCGTCCTTCAATTTTCCCATTTTCTTGTAATTTCAATGGATTTTGGCCTCCCAAACAGGAGCCCAGATTGCCCCCGGGATTAGTTATCCCAAGCATAAACTATTACTGGCGGCTGCTCTCTGCTCCCATCACCACATGCCAGTCAGTCTCTCATTCAATCCTGCCACCACTTGGTCTTCTTAATGTCTCAATTAATCTTTTTAAAGTGTGTTGAAAGATGTGTCAAGGTTCTTTATTGATAATAAGAAGTCACTTCACAATTTTCTAGCCACTTTACCACCCTTTTCACTGGTTTAAATCGTCCTTTAAAGAGTTTTCTGACCGATTACCGTAGTATTTTTCCAGCGGGATATTCCTTTAAAGATTTCCAAGATTTTTAAGATCCAGAGCCCACCAGGAACCTGACCTTGACTTGGCTTTCGCTGACGTGTCCCGTCCGTCATTGTCTCTCATTTTTCTCCCGCTTTCCCAATATTTTTAAGAGATCAAAGCTGTAAAGGTTTCTGGTGGTTCCGAAGTTTCTAGAAGCTCTACGTGCCGCTTCTTCTTTAAACCAAAACAGACATAGCTAGGGTCGTTTTTCCGACCGACAGCAGTTGAGAGACTATACCGGGCAAGGAGACAGCCAGGCAACAACCAGCTGAGAACAAGTTCTCCTCTCTCTCTTAGGAACAGCGCGGGTTACGAAACCTTCGGCTTCTTCTGTTTTCCTCGTACGCAGCCACTATAAGACACAGGCCGATGGCCTTTACGCAGTCACGTACGCCTCGATCCGGCACGCATACCACCCTCTCTGCATTTATGCCGCAATGCGGAGGGGGAGGAAAGGGGCGCAAGGAGGACTGGATCACAGCTGCGGATCTTTTTCCTTCCTCTCTTTCGCTTACTTCTGTCACGTATTTCCTGAGGATCAGGGGATATTCCTGGCTTGATTTTCTTTAAAGGGAATTTCTTCCTACAGGCAAAAGAAATTGGGGATTTTAGCACTTTTTCACAATTTTGGGCCATTCTTTGCCCACCCAGCTCCATTTTTAGGTTATTTTCTTGTGTTTTATCCATTGTAGCCACTCTAGTATCCCTAATCCTCTATAAAACGGTAAATTATAGTTTACCGTGGCCAATTTTCTAAATTACAACACCTAAAACGCGCGTAATTGCTGTTCAATTTGATTGCAGACCTGCTGAATCCAATTCCGGGTTAAAATGACACCTGCTCAATTTCTTTTCCCATTTTTCTGATCAAATTATCCAGCTCATTGAATATTTTCCAGGAATCATGATTTGGCGATTTTTCGCCCTGATCGCGGTGGCAAATGCAGATCTCTTCACTTCAATAGCCGATATGCAGTCAATGATTGATTCTGACACTTATCTGCCACATGTTATGGATCAATTTGTCAGGGAACAAGAAAATCGCCTGGACAGGCTCAAAGGGTATCCTTTTCTTTACCTAAAATTCACAAAAACTAGTTTAGATTAGCCCTAGAATACAAAGAAACGGGTAAAATAGCTAAAACTTCCAAAGACACCGACGTCACCAATCCTATCAACGCATTTTTAATAATTAAAGAAAAGCTCCGACAATGGAAGCATATCCAGGCAAACATGAGGGAAAATAATGCACAGGAATTGATTCATCGCATCAATAATGGCAATTATGGTGTCATGTACCCGTCTGAGGTTCCAGAATTTGTATTTTTTAATTGAAGGGGTTTTAGGAGGACATGAAGGGAGCAGCTACTGCCCTTCTTCGACTGCAGGACACTTACCGGCTGGATCCTCATGAATTGGCCGAAGGACGGATTTACCATGATCAAATTAATAGGACATTGGATTGTGAGTATTTTAATTTAAAGGAGAGACCAAAAAGGGAAATGGACGCTGTGAGACCCGAAAACGAGCTTGAATTTGACAATTTTCAGTGAAAATGCTACAATTTTGCCTGATTTTGAAGCGGGTCATACAGCGAAGTTGCAACCCGAATAAACAGAAATCCCTGTGCCTAAATTACTGTAAAAATCGTCCATTTTCAGCTGGTGATTGCTTCGAAATAGGAAAAGCAGCCTACGTCGATGAAGATTATTACCATACCGTCCAATGGATGCAAGAAGCCATGGTTCAAATGGAAAAAGAAGGCGAAGATGCCATTGCCAATATGGAAGACGTTTTGGAATATTTGTCATTTTCACTTTTCAAGCAAGGAAACCTGAAACATGCCTTGAAATATACGGAAGATCTCTACAAACTGAGTAAGTTTTCTTTATTGCCTGGTTAAAAATTGTCTCTAGATCCAAACCACCCTCGTGCCAAGGGAAATGTCAAATGGTACGAGGATTTGTTAGAAGAAGAGGGAGTAAAGAAGAAGGACATGAGAAAAAATCTGGGAAAAATTGAAAATCGACGCCCTGCTTCCGTTCTAGGAAATAAAGAACGAACCATCTATGAAGCTCTTTGCAGAAATGAAGTTCCCGTGGTAGGAAAATCATTCAATTTTTTTATTTTATACCATTTTAGAGCACCAAGGATACTTCTAAGCTCTATTGTTATTACAAAAGAGATCGTCCTTTTCTGATCTACGCTCCTTTGAAAGTAGAAATCCAGCGGTTTAACCCACTGGCTGTGCTTTTCAAAGACGTCATTTCGGACGAAGAAGTTGTGATAATTCAAGAGCTGGCTAAACCACGACTGGCTAGAGCAACTGTTCATGATTCTGCCACAGGAAAACTTGTACACGCCTCGTACAGAATCAGTAAAAGGTAAAATACAGGGAAAGTTAAGTTTACGACCAAGAAAAGGCGCTGTAATTTTATGTAGTTTGGGAATATCACCTTGACCCGCAGCCGTAAAAAAATAGCTGTTTACTGCCGAATTCTTATCTCGAGAGAAACATTCGCTGTGGGATCCGCTTGAAAATCAGGCAAAGTTTTCGAATTTTCAACGGAAAATTTTAAATTCAAATGAGCGCGTTGCCAGTTCCTCCGGCGCCCTTTTCCTGTTGGAACATTAAAAAGAAGTTTTGAATAAGCCCTAAAATCAAAAAATTTATAAATATACCCGGATTTCCTACCCTTATTCCCTCATTTTCAGCGCCTGGCTCAAAAGCTGGGAACACGAAGTTGTCGACCGTGTGAACAAAAGGATTGAACTTATGACAAATTTGGATATGGATACTGCTGAAGAGCTCCAGATTGCCAACTACGGTCTTGGAGGACATTATGATCCCCATTTTGATCATTCTCGAAAGGAAGAAAGCAAATCTTTCGAATCTCTGGGTACTGGAAATCGAATTGCTACTGTCCTCTTCTATGTATTTTTGTCTCGTTTTTTTGGACATTGCAAGATTTTTAGATGACCGAGCCCAAATTTGGAGGAGGAACCGTCTTCACAGATGCAAAATCGACCATAATGCCCACTAAAAATGACGCTCTTTTCTGGTACAATTTATTCAAGCAGGGAGATGGCAATCCACAGACCAGGCATGCTGCTTGTCCAGTACTTGTAGGAGTCAAATGGGTACGTTTTTTGCTTTTGGTATTTCATTAAAGAATTCTTTCAGGTTTCCAATAAATGGATCCATACAAAGAATCAAGAATTCCGTCGTCCTTGCGGTTTGAAGACATCAGACGAGGAGAGATATGTCGGTGACTTGGGAGTCTATCCAGAGCCAAGAAATGCCCCTAATTTGAGCCCAGTTCTTTCTAAAGATATCTGGAAAACCATTTAATCATTTCATGCGTCTCTAATCTAATTCTAGTCCCTAGTATCTGTGAAAATTGACAAATATCCGCCACTTCTTACCATTTTCTTCAAGAATCATCAGCCTTACGGTACAATTATTATGGGTTTTACTTTTCTTTCTCATGAACGAATAAATATAATCACGATAAAATATATACGGTAACACTGAGATCTTGTTAGGAAAAGGGATCACCCTGCTGTCGTCTTTGATGCATCTTTCCACTTCACAGCTTCGCCTTTATCTTCGTATTATTCTTCCTCATCCGTTTTCATAATTCATATTTCAATAAGTCTGCAAACATCACTCGGCTGCCTTCTCCAAATGGGAATATCTTCCGATGATTTGACAGTCAACATCTATTTTAAAGGTTTATTTACCGTGACCTCTGTCCTGGGTGCTTTTCCAAATATTCTAATAATTATTCTATTTTTTAAACGGAATCCAAAGGAAATTTATTCCTATAGTGTTTTTCTATTGAGTTTTGCTGTTACTGAGCTAATATGCGCTGCAACAACATTTTTAACCATGGATCGGTAGGAATTATCCAATATACAGAAATGTAACCGTTTCCAGGTCAGTTATTGTCTCTTTTAAAGAGATTTGGACTGTTCCGATCGGCCCGTGCAACTGGATTTCTACAATATTTTGTGAATATTGTACCGTAATCCAGAGGGGGTGCACATTGTACGTAACAACATTGATCCCTGTATCATTTATCTACCGGTATTATGTTCTGTCTCATGGTGCTCCTACACCTAGAAATGTTGTCTGTATCGTGGTAATAGCCAGTATTCTGCCAATTGTATCCATTGTAAGTGGGAACACCAAAAAGTTGAGAAATTTAGTCATATTTAGCCCCTAAATTATAGTACAGTCGTGGTTGACAGCACGTGGACATCCCATTATCATTTCTTCCGATTTATTACGGAATCTATTGTGGTAAGTTACAGTAATCATCAGAGAGTCATTTAATGTAAACTTCGGTACACTTATGGGCCCAGGAGTTTTTTAACTAACAAACACACTTTGAGCCTCTGATTTTTAGGCAAAAGTCGTAAACCTCTATTCTCTCCTCCTATCGGTCGCCTTCCTCACAAATTTTATCTTCGGCTGGTTAATTTTAAGAAAATTGCGGAAGTATACAAGCTTCATGGCTCCTCAAACCATCAAGGTTCACAGAATGCTCACCAGGGTATAAAATTCCATTTAAATCATTGATGTAGCAATTTTTTAGGCTCTGATTTATCATACATTCATCCAGTGGTTATTATTCTCAAATATCGCAATTTTCTATCTCGAAGCGGCTCAAATTCTTATATTTCCCTATTGTGACGTCTTGCCAACATTTATTACCAGTATAATTCCTCTATTAAATGGAATGATCTGCCTATTTTGTGTACCATATTATCGAAAGATTTTGCGACGTGGTCTTCGACAAAACTCTCAAACTTCAAATAGGAATATTTTCTTGCCACTTCAGAGTGTTACTCGATTTTAAATAAAAACAAAGCTTCCCATATTTAATGTTCTTCTCATGGTCTTTGAGGATTGACCTGTAAAAAGTGTGAGAAAGTTATGCTCATGGGAATGAGCAGAGTAAAAATATCAACAATGATCTGGATTACTGTAGGTCAAGCATGAAAATGCACAAAAAGTTGAAGTTTATCTTATTCTCCACCCCTAAATTAGGGTTTTTTGGCCCCAGAACATTCTTATTGGATTCTGTAAGCGTTTTTTTTTTGCATATTTATTGGAATTGTAAATGATTTTAGTCAAAAAAAGTTGTTCGCTCAGCAGCTGGAAAAAGCTGTTCAACGTATAGTTTTTTTTTTGGACAGAAAGCAGAAAAAAAATTTTCCCTAGAGAATCCACCTGTTCCGAGTTTAATTATGCGGGTATCCTGTTCCTCTTATCATCACTTCTTGGTCCACAGGATTAATGGGACTTCCTATTATCATATCCTCTTTTTCTCTGTGGTGTGTACCCAAGTCTTGAATTTTCTTGCCTTCTGTGTGGCAGGTCCGCGTCAAAAATTATCCGCCACGAAAAAGTCTACCTCAGTTTTTGACAGCAGGAATAAATTTCACAGTAGGTTGCTCCTAATCTCCGATTTCATGGGAAAGCCCGTTCTGTGAGACAAATTTTTAAAAAATCAGAGAACTCACATTTCCCCGTGAGACATGTCGACGTGTCCTTGTTTTATTTTTCCTGAACTTATGATTCCCATTCCAACACATCGTTCCGATTTTTCTTATTATCGTAAACATGGCGGGGAACTTGCCATTCTTCAAAGCTCACTGAACCCGTTGTCCTTCTTTTGACTCAGAGCCGAACTTGCCGCATCATGCTGCCAATTCCTTTCAGGAGAGATTTCCTACGCAATATGGGAAATATTTCAACCGATGATTTGACTGTGAATATTTACTTCAAGTTGCTGTTCACAGCAATGTCTTTGCTTGGAATTATCCCGAATGCCATTATCATTGGTTTATTTATTAAAAATAATCCCAAAGAGCTCTATTCCTACAGCGTATTTCTTGTGAATTTTGCTGTCACTGAGCTTATTTGCAGCTTGACTATATTCTTTACTATGGGACGGTAAGTGTGCTGTATCCGTGCCTGTAAGAATAGTGGCATTTTATGAGGATATCAAAAAAATATTCTGCGCGTTTGGTATCGAAATGATGCCCAGAAAATGAGTTGCATCGATTACAGCACATCCCGGTCATATGGCGGAAGTTTTGATGCTTTTTCACGAGTTCCGAAGTAAAATAATTGGCGCATTTGGTATCAAAATGCTACCCAAAAAATTTTCTACAAAATGAAAGATTACCCATAAAATTTGTATGATATTCAAATTCAAAATCATGAGCAAAGATCTGTATCAAGCTCGAATAAACCATAAAACTTCTGTGTTTCTGATCTCGGAAAACAGACGGATGTTCATAGTAATACACTGAACTCTAAGTAAAATGACCGTTAGACGTAAAAAACGGCGGACAAAATTCCTCCGGATTACTGTAATAATTTCAGATCCTACATAACATCGCTGAGTGAAGTCTGGGTGGTCCCCATTGGTCCCTGTAATTATATTTCTGGTGCTTTTTGTGAATACAGTTCCGTCCTTCAAACTGGCTGTATCCTGAATATCACCACCTTGATTCCGTTGTCATTTATGTACCGGTACTATGTGGTAACTCATGGTGCACCCCGTGTCAGAAGTATTATCATGATAATAGCCATTGCCAGCATTCCGCCAATAATTTCTGTGGTAAATTTCTCTTATCCCAAGAATAAAGTACAATTTCAGCCCATGTATGCCAGTTCAATAATCCGCGATGTTAATGAAAGTGACCAATATAATTATCACTATTTTCAGATTAATTATAACTCTCCGAATGTACGTTCTTTAAAAAAATATAATCGCCATTTTAGGCAGCATCTATTCAGCTGTATTCTCGTGTTCTTTCCGTCACATTTATTACCAATTTTCTTTTTGCCTGGCTTATCATGCGAAAATTAAGAAAACACGTGGCAACATTCACGGCAAAAACTGTTCTGATGCATAAAATGCTGACAAAGGTGGGTAATAAATAAATTTCTGGGTCGGTGGCCTCAAATTTTGGATCCTAAAGGGGCAAGGTCAAATTCTAATTTCTGACTGGCATAACGGGTAAATCCAAAAAAAATTGGAAATCCCTCCTGAATCAGAACCCAGTTGTTTCAGGATCTGGGCGCATAATTCCAAGTTACGGTGAAAATTTAAAATAAGGGCATAGTATCTCAGAGTTTTGTATACAAAATTCCTATAAAAATCCTCGTTTTCCAGGCTTTGGTGCTCCACTCCCTGATTCAATGTCTTCTTGTCTTGACGGCTCTCCTCTTTATGTTGATAGCTGACAACATGATCACATTTCCTTACTGTGACGTCGCTCCAACAATTATCTACAGTACTATTCCATTTCTGAATGGAATGGTGTGCCTCTGCTATGTTCCATATTACCGAAAAGTCTTGAAACGAACATTGAATGGGAAAACAAGTGGCACAAAGCCAATGGCCTTTGTCAGTAGTAATACTAGGAGTAAATAAAGATTCTTTATGATTTTTTGGATTTGATGAACTTGAGAATTCCTTGAAATTATTAAACGGATATCCTTGTACTGATTGTTCCATTCAAACAGCGAAATTGGCGACAGAGATCAGGATGAACAGGATCTGAAAATTATCAACTAAACTGTGGCCAAGAACCTTTGCGTTGATGCTGTCCGCCGACATCGAAAATCTTTCAAAAGTTTCAACTGGCTATTTTTGACCTTCATCAGTCCCTTTTCCTCATCTTCTACTATTATCCTCGACCATGACTCTTACGTCAAAAAGTCTCCAATTCCTTTTCTACCGATCTTGTGATTGCAAAATTACACTGGAGTAATCTTTTCTGAAAGGGCAGCTAATTGAAAACCGGGTCAACAGGACAAGAAGGTTGTCTCCTCGAATCATTTATGGATAATTCCACGGATCTCGCTGTCGACATCGTTTTAAAGGGCGTTTTTACTCTGACCTCTATCTTGGGAGTTATTCCCAATGCCCTTATTATTTTTCTATTTTATAAAACGCAAAAAGAAATGCAATCCTATGGTATTTTTCAAATTTCTTTTGCCATTACGGAGCTGGTTTGCAGTGTTGCTCAATGGTTGACTATGAACAGGTAAGCTCCGCTCTTTTTCTTTTCAAAAAATGACAATATTAGAATGTACATAATTACCACAAAAAGTTACTGGTACGTGCCCATCGGTCCGTGTAATTACCTCGGTGATACCGTGTGTAACTACGCTGTAACCATCCAAAGTGGCTGCATTCTGAATATCACAATGCTTATCCCTATGTCATTTATGTATCGATACTATGTTGTAGCCAATGGAGCTCCACAAAAGAAGAAGATTACAATAATTCTCCTAATCTTCATTGTACCGCCATTAATCGCTGTGGTAGGATCTTTTCTCGACCTTTAAAATCACTTTCTAGCCTCTCCTGGTTAGCGCGTTGAATACCACAGGACATGAGAAGATTCCCCTCTGCAAACATTATTACTGCTTCCAATATAATAACCAAGCGGCTACGGTAAGTGCATGCGTACTCATTATTCCATGAGCTCTTAATTTTTCCTATTAAATGGCGGCTACATGCACGTTCTGATTTACAGCTGCAAACTTTTATGACCTGGAGCCCTAAGCTAATGAGTTTCGAGAAAAAAATGGCAATTTGCACAGAAGATCGCAGTAAATTGTCCAAGGGGTAAAGTTCTTTAAGGGAACCTAGAGATTCGCTTTCAGATTTTGGATGGAGCTTTTTGGAATATCAGCTACTGTACCCAGTCGGGTAAAAATTCAAAAAAAAAGATTACCGCCAAAAGCAGCGGGGGTTTTCTTTTTTTTTTGAATTTCCTAGAAATTAGCGGGCCACACCCTAATCACCAGCTTTTAATAGACCTATTAAAAATTCCTGAAGTTCCTGTAAACAGCGTACGATAGGTCAGAGCCACAAGCTCCAAAACTTTCTTTAAAAAACTATAATTTTCACCTTAAAAATAACTTTCCAGGCAATTTACGTCAAATTCTACTCCTCAATCGTGTTTCTCCTCTTCTTTTCCAATTTTATTTTCGCATTTTTAATCCTCCGTCGCTTGAAGAAGCATATGATTTCACTCACAACTAAAACTGCCAAAATGCATAAAATGCTAACAATGGTGCCGTAATCTTCTTTTTCGTTTAACAATTTCGCTTCAGGCTCTAATTTTCCATTCCTTGGTTCATTTGATCCTGGTAGTTAGCAGCGTAACCTTCATCTTTGTTGCAAATGATGTTATTAACTTCCCCTACGCGGATGTCTTGCCTACATTGATCTACAGTACTATTCCTTTTTTAAACGGAATGGTTTGCCTCTGCTTTGTGCCTTATTATCGGGTTTTGCTCAAGAGATATCTTTACCCGCCATCGACTGCAATACATTTCCTGCAAACACAGGAACGGCGATATTGAATAAAGAATAACTTTTATGGAGGTGTTACACGTCAACTAATTTCTGGGATTTCACAGCAGAAAAGAAAAAGAAGGATGAAGTTTGTACGAGTGGGCAGAGTGCGGAGTGTAAATGGGCGGTAATTGAAGGGAAGAGTCTTTCTGTGGGCCCATTCTTGATGTACCCTGGATTCAAGAGATTTGGAACTCAAAAATCCCACTTATTATGAACCGGAAACTGGCTTTTGTGCATCCTGGCATCATTTAAACACGAAGAGATAAAAATGGCCGATGAATCCTGAATTTTACCACCCAAAATTAAGCAAAAAGTGCCTTGCCTCATACAAAACATTCGCTCTTGCTGTAAAACAGAATAAAATATAATAAAACAGTCCGTCTGGACGTCATTCTCGAGCTATAAAACCACAGCTTCTCGCCTTTTGTTTATTCGAGATGATATGCTGAAGGCTGCCTTCCTTCTCTTTCTCCTCTTCTTTCTTGGTTTGTTTTAATCAGAAAATCTTTACAGCAGGTTTTCTTTTAGGTGAGGCACATGAAACCGACGGTATTCCCTCTCACGATAATGGCATCAACCCATATGGTCCTCATGATATGGACGCCATCAATAAAAACTACAGTTCGCCGTCTTTCTTTTCATTCGAAGCGATATGTTGAAGACAGTTTTTCTTCTCTTTCTTCTCTGCTTCATTGGTTAGTTAGAAAAATATTTCACTGTGAATTTTAAGGCGAAGCATACATTCCAGCCAGTTGCGATCAACCAATTGATCCAGGCAGTCACGGCTGCCTTGTGAATAGGTTCAGATGGGGCTACGACACAGAGAAGAAAAGATGTGTCCAATTTGGATATAACGGCTGTGGTGGAAACTCAAACAGATATCATACCCAGAGACATTGTTATGTTAAGCGTATGAGAAAACGTAATTGGCAATAAAGAATTAAAAGCAAAATACTCTTAAGCTTCCATGTTAGGATGCCCACGTTTGTGAGCATAATCGCTGCTAAAGTTGCCTTGCTTAATGCAATTTAGTCTGTATGTTTAAGAAACGCATCAATTGGAGCAAAATCCAATAAAACAGTCTGTCTAGACAGGCCTTTCTAGATTTTTTTATAAAACGACAGCACTCCGCCTTTCTTTTTATGCGAGATATGTCGAAGACAGTCTTCTTCCTTCTCCTTCTTCTCTTCATTGGTTAGTTTAATAACTAAGACTTAAATTTCCCAATGATCATTAAGGAGCCACAGCCCATTACGATCCTTGCCTGCTACCGATTGAGGTTGGACCATGTAGAGCTCCTACGGTGCCCCGTTGGGGTTATGACATCCAGAAGAGAAAATGTGTCAAGTTTGAGGATCCCCGTTGCGGCGGAAATGACAACAACTTCGCAACTTATGAGGATTGCTTTGCCATGTGTGAGATCTTAAAGGGACTCTGAAAGTTTTTTTGCAAGTCCGTCTTATTAAATAAAGCCAATTTTTCTGATTATTGTGCACTAATTTTAATTGCTGGGAGATGCTTCTATGAAAAGATACAGATTTTTAAAGTTGCAATCTTTCGGACAGGTCCGATTTGAGGATTGACTATCATAGAGCTTATCTTCCTTGAACCAGTGATAGTTGTAAAGTTGTAGATAGTCGCCAGGCTGTTCCCATACCCATTAAAATAGCCTTCCACGTCTATATCCTTCTCCCCATTTCTTCAATAAAACCGCAGCTATCCGCCTTTCTTTACATTGATGAAGATAATCTTTGTTCTTCTTCTAGGGACCGCAAAGTGAAAGTTAGATTTCAACGTAGCGCATTGATTTTGGTACCATTCGACAGATCTCATCGAAATAAGCAACTTTTGTTTCTAGAGTAAGGAAATTGCCCCACACAATCACGAGATATCCCCGTTTTTAGGAGCCGCATCGGAGCTTTTTTTCCAATGAAATTTTGGTTGCGCTCTCTAGACCCAAGCCGCTTGGTCGCTTGGGCGACTAGGGTTCGAGCGACTAGGGTTCGATCCCCGTCGGTGTCAAAAATTTTTGCTTTTTTGACTTTATATACCAAAATGCTCCCCATGAAGAGACTAGGCGAATGCTGTAAAAATTATAAAGATTGAGTTACGCATTTTCGAGAAAATCGCATAAAATGAATTGTAATTGGCGACGGCGCGCGCTTACTTCAACAATTTGTTGCTTTTTCACTGGTTGTGACTTTATAATATACATTTACAACGTTAAACGACGAAGAATTTGTGTAATTTTTTAAATAAAAACTCGGAACATAATAAACAACAATATGCACAAAATAACTATAGTGTACAGAGGTTTTATAGACCGAAAAAAAGCAAGAAGTGCTCTTTGATAAATTGGTCATTTTCCAAAATTCATTTACACTCCCAATGTGCACTGTCGTTCTATATTTTTTGTTGTTCCTTATACAATAAGACCTGAATAAAATTATGGAATCAATAATAAAATGTAATATCTGAAAAAAAATATTTTTTAAAGCCATTGGAAATTTACTTACTTGAAGCACCATATAATTATTAGACGACGACCGATTGTTTTGTTTTTTTTACAGTATATGCTACTGCAAATATGCTATTTATACAGCTATTAAATAGATATGTACAAGCTTTCGTTTAGGAGATATAGACGTCCATATTTTCAACAGTATAATTTATAGCATAAAACGCTATATTCGTAAAAATTGAACATCAAAATTCGATTCACCGTCAATTTTTAACTCTATGGTAATGTTTTCAAGCTATATTGACCCTTAATAAAGGCGTAGTCAAGCCTTTTTTATTCATCGCTGCCTCTGACCAAAATTTCTTATCAAAAATGGTTGCCACCTTTTGGCGCGCGTTTGCGGTCCCTATCTTCTTCTCCTATGTTTCCTTGGTTAGTTTTGACCTCAAAATATTACAGTATCCTTTTATTTTTAAGGCAGCGCAACGATGCTCGATATTCGTCGTTGCAATCAACCAATTCAATCTGGTCCATGCACTCCTCCTCCTGTTCCTCGTTAGGGCTACGACACTAAGAAGAGAAAATGTGTCGAATTTGGATACAGCGGCTGTGGAGGAAACACAAACCAATTTCCTACTGAGAAAGAATGTTTCTGGACTTGTGTCCAAGTTTCCTGATTCCTGATAATACACAATACACAACGAAATGTGTTAATAAAATTTCTAGTAGCGGTGTCATTTCTCCCGCGCATTTTCGGGCAGGGTATCATTTCTCCCACCGGTCCAAATTTCTACGTGTGATTTTACAACTGAAAACTGTCAGTCGCTCGGTATCCACCCGACGATAAAAAGCAGCCAGAGAGAATTCAATAAAACTGTTTCTCAAGTCTCCGTTTTCCCCCTTCCACATTTACAATGTTCAAGGCATTCGTTCTTATGTTTTCTATCTGCTTTCTTGGTGACCTTTAACCTGGAAATCGTTAAACTCCCCTCTCATTTACAGGAAACGCAATCCTTGATACGTCTCCATGCCGAGATTTACCAATCGACCATGGTGTACAATGCACTGCGCTCCCAATACCTTGCTGGGCTTATGATAATCGACTGCATAAATGCGTAAAATTCATCTATGGAGGATGTAGTGGCAATTTGAATAACTTCGGTAGCCCGGAAGAATGCAATCTTCGCTGCATGACACGATAAAGAATTTTTTTTGCAACGAAAATTTTCCAAAAAATTTTTAGGTTTTAATTTTTTAAAGGTTCCATTGTCCATGATATGCCCTCTCTCGTTTTTTGTTTTTGTCTGGCAATCAAGAATAGCTTTTTTTCAAAAGGATGGTGATAATTGGGTTAAATTTATTCAAAGTAAACAGTCAGCCGAACAAAAGCCGCTGATTGTAAGTATTCTTGGGGCGTAGGCATCTCGTTTATTGTAATTTCGAATGGATATCGCCTCGTACCACATCCTCTTTAGGATTTCGTTTACAGTAACCACAATCCTGGGTATTATTCCTAATGTCACAATTTTATTAATCTTCACGAAAAATGCTCCAAAAGAGTTGCATTCATATGGCATTTTCTTGGTAAATTTCGCTGTAACAGAGTTGATTTGCTCTGCCGCGGTGTGGCTAACCATGAACAGGTACATGGAAAAATTTTTACAACAAAATATTGTTCAGATTTTATTTCGTATCGGTCCAGGATTTTTGGTTCGTACCAATCGGCCCGTGTAATTATATTTCATCAAATGTTTGTCAATGGAGTGCTGCTACCATCAACGCTTGTCTTATGAATATCATTATACTCATCCCGATGTCCTGTATTTATCGATATTTTGTCATAAACCATGGCACACCATCAATGAGGGCTATTATTTCTATCGTAATTGCTTCACTAGTGCCTGCTGTAATTGCTGTGGTGAGTGCATTTTTAGGAGAAAAGGTTATGCGCCCATTCTCAAAAATGTAAAAGCCAGAAATTTCCATCTTTATTGAGAATTATTGAACAGAACTGGGACAAGTACGAACGCAATCCTCATAACGCCAGAAGTTATTCGCGTTTCCATCGCATCCTCCGTAAAAGAACTTCACGCATTTTTGTGCCGTAGTGTTATAGGCGCAATTGCGATGAAGAGCAAGGCAGAGACCGCTGTCTATTGGTAGATTTGCAAATATGCAAATCAAATGTTGCGACGCCTTAAAAATCCAATAAATTTTGGACGGCTGACTTAAGGCCGTCTTCGACATATCGTCTCGAATGAAATGAAATGCGGAAAGCTGTTGTTTTATAGCAGAAAGAGAAAAATGGTTATACGTGACAGACAGTTTTATTGGATTTTGTAACAGTCTGAAGCTGTAAACTACATTTCATCAAAAACTCCATTACTTGTGCAAACTGGCAGGCAGAAATAAAGGTTGTTTTGACCATTGCCGGGGTAAAATGCTGACTACTGAGGTTCACAAGATACTGGTTTACCCGCAGAAACCACGAGCTCAAATTTACCCGAAAAAAAGGGAAAAATTGCCTATAGTACCATTTTCAGCCCCTACAATACTCTTCCGTAACTTTGACTGACTTGGTCTATCTGGGTACTACTTACCATCATTTTCAATTTGATAAGTCTTCCTTTAAAGTGAGCCTATTTTCTATTTTAAAGCTCCTAGTTACAGAATAAGATAGTCCAATGGTATATCCAACTGGGTGGATTCACGTTCATCATAAATTTTATCTTTGCTGGGTTGATAATTCGAAAATTGAATAAATTTGAATCGATTTTAGCCAAGAAAACTATGAGTATGCATCGGATGTTGACTAAAGTGGGTTACCGTAAATTTAATTCTGCTTGGGATCCAAAACTTGCAGTTTCGTGGTTCCTTTAAATTATTTCGCACATTCTTTCAGGCGCTCGTCTTCCACACGTTGGTTCATTTAATTCTGGTAATCAGTACTGTCCTTTTCTACCTAGAAGCTGCAAAAATTGTCCGATTTTCTTATTGTGACGTTCTTCCCAACCTGATTTATAGTACGGTTCCCTTCTGCAATGGGATGGTTTGCCTTTTATACGTTCCCCATTTCCGTAAGGTTTTACAATCCTGGGATCCCAGGAAATCTACCACATTGAGAAATTTAATGAATCAAAATTCACAAGAATCTGGAGATCGTTAATAAGACGAATAAATATTGACCTCTTTGTTATTATATCGGGTCCAAAATAAGATAGTAGAACTTTGCTGCCTAGGAGGGCAACTTTGTTTTTCTATTTTATCATTTATTGTACCCAAGACACAATTGTTTCATTTTCCCTTCCTTTAAACGAAGATTTTCTTATCTAAGAGTACCAAGACCAAAAACTACGTTATCTCGACGTATTTACAGCGTCGTTACTGCTACTTCCCTGTCAATAACTGGATCTTGTACTAGGAAACTCGGCTGATGTATCTGTTTTCTCTATTTTTATTGACAATATTTGCCAGCCAAGCAGATTCTCTGGATTATATTGTCTACATAAACGCAGCAGGACAAAGTCACTTTGATTTTGGTCAAAATATTGTGGATACATTGGTTGAGAGAGGACACAATGTGGTGGGTTTTATGATTTTCATGAAATTCTTTGTTCGTATGCATTTGCGTTTCCTTGTGATCCCGCAATTTTTGGACGAAAAAACAGGAACTTGCTATCGCTTTCTTCGGAGGAAAACGAGCTCTTCGGGACATGAAACCGCGTTTATTCAATGAAAATTCCAAAAATTTGGCTGTTTTTAAGCTAGCCCCACAGCGCATAGTTCGCTAAAGATTGAAAAAAGAGCACTTTTTGTTTGCCCCCAACGCCCTTTACTTTGATCGCAAAGTGCAAAAAATCCCGCTATTCTTCTCTCTTCGCCTCTTTGAGTTTTTGTTCTTCTGTAAATTTCAAAACATCAATTTTCTCTCTATTCATAAGGAACCAGGAAGACCTGCAGCAGCCAAAAGCATAACAAATCTTTCAGGATATTCTAATCGCGTTGATTAATACCAACGTCAAATGGCAAGGAAGAACAAAGGCAAGAAAAGTGGAGACTTTCGGCTTCGATGGAGCTAGTCCCTGGATGTCCGCGGGCCATTTAAATGACCCATTCGAACATTCAAAGCCGCTAGCTCGGGCTAAATTTCAAGACGATTGCTTGTCGCTCTGTTCCCGTAGGATTTCCTCCGTATTTTCAAAAATATCAGCTTATTTAGGCGCGTTGGATTCCGGAAAAGCTTTAACTTTTCTTAAATCAGGAAAATATGATGCTGGATTTGCTTCTGACTTTGATTTTTGTAGTTTTGTTCTTTTTAATGCTGCTGGAATCGAGAAAGTGCTGTCCTACACATCGTTGAGTATGATCATGCAGCAGTCGACCTTTTTAGGTGTTCCTAGTCCTGTTAATGTTGTTGCCCGTAAGTATTCTCTTTAAATTTTGGGACAGTTGGATCTCCAAGCCGTTTTTAACCCTGAAAATTCTGATTTTCAGCAAATTTTGACCTCTATAACGGTGATTTTTCCTTATTTTCTCGCATTGGACGGCTCTATTATTGGTTTAAATATCTTTACATCGATTTTCCTCGTCAAATAGGCGATATGGTAGGTTTTCCCCAGAATTTTAATCAAGAAAATATTCAGAACACCTTGTCTCGCAAGCATTTCGGCCCAACTTTCCCAGCTGTCGATGAATTAGCCCGAAACTCTTCTGTAATGTTCATAAATTCCAATGAGCTCACAGAAACGCCAAGAACTGTTACCCATAAAGTTCAATACATTGGCGGGATGAATCTGAGATCTCCGAAAGCATTATCTACAGTAATTTTCTATTCAAAAACACTAAAAACTAGCTTTCAGGAATATGAGGAATATTTATCCAAAAAGAGTAAAGGAACAATAATCATCTCTTTTGGAACTCAAGTGCCACCGGAAAGGTTCAATTGGAGAGTCAAAACGGCGCTTTTTAATACTTTCCGACAGTTTCCTGACTACCAATTTATCTGGAAATATACACCACAAAAAGAAGACACAGAATTCGTGAAAAACGCTAAAAATGTCAAATTTGTTGAATGGCTACCGCAAACGGATCTTCTTTGTAAATTTTACCCAATTTTTTCTAGGAATGCCTAATTTTAGACGATAAAAGAGTCGTTGGTTTCATTACCCACGCTGGATTGAATTCTTTTCTAGAATTTACTCATTCTGGTACTCCTGTCGTCATAATTCCGCTTTTCGCTGATCAGGAAACTAACGCAAGAAATGGTAAGAAATTTCCCGCCTATTTTATTAAGATCCCCTTTTTAGCGGTTCGTCTTGGCGTTGGAATCCAATTGAATAAGATAACATTCACAGCAGAGGATCTCACAGCAGCTTTGAGAAAAATTCTTGAGGATAAGAGGTTTCTTGTCGATTTTAACCCAATTCTATTAATTTTTTCCAGTATAAGGAATAAATCCAATGAATTGGCTGCTACTCTCAAAAACCAGCCGTTTGACGCAAAGGAGAGGCTAATTAAATGGACAGAATTTGCTGCAAGTACTCCGAACCTTCATACGGTACGGGCGATACCAAGACCACCAAGCTTTTTTTAGTTGCTGAACCTTCCTGAAGCAGGAATGGGCCCACTATTTTATTATGGAATAGATTTGGTCTTCATTATACTTGGAGCTTTTCTCCTGTGCCTGATCCTTGCTTTTATTTTGCTACGGATTACTGTAACTGCAATAAGAAAACTAGTAAGGTAGGGAATTTAATGGAGACGTGTTTTATTAATATTTTCAGTAAAAATCGAGGTTATTTTCGTCTTGGAAAGAAAAGCCGCGCTCAGCAGACAGGAAAATCCAAGAAATAAACAAAAATAGGCATAAATATTTACAGAAATCTCCAATTTTCTGGATCTTCTAATCCAATTTGACTTTAGAAACAGGGCTAAAAATTCTCCAAACAATAAATACCAAGAAAAACAAGGTAACAAAGACGATGGAGACCATATCCAGGCAGTAATAAGTGAAGAAACTGATATCTGCTTCAGCCAAATTGTATTGCTAAAATGGATACAGTAACTTTGTTGAAAAGCAGCTAACCTTATGAAGATTTTCATAAGTTGCTGCATATTCTACCCATTTAACGAAAAGTTTTTTTGGGTTATCCGGGTGATTGTTCAGTAAGGCGGCGAGATGTCGGGACTGATTTTTGTACCTGAAACAGGGCAGCGAAAATCCTCAGTAATTTGAAATAGCGGCTTACTTTTCATTATAGAGAAGTTCTCCAAGAGCTTTGATTAAGATTTCTTCTTTTAACGTCAATTTATCCACAAAGATACCCACACCTAGACGGGCTACTGAAAAAAATTCAATTTTTGGGCAAAAAATGGGCCTTCAGCAATTGCTATGACAAAATTTAAAGGTAAAAGGCCCACCACTTCGAGAATTATGAGCCTGATCAGCAAATAAGGGTATAGTCACCACTGGAACTCCTGCATGAGTGTATTCCTGCATAGAGTTTAACCCTGAATGAGTAATAAAGCCCACAACCCTTCTGTCATCTGAAAATTTCCTCCTTGGGTCATTAGAATTACGGTAACTTACATAAAAGATCTGTCTGCGGTAACCAATCTACAATTTTGACATTTGTTACATTTTCGAAAAGTTCCTCATCTCCAGGTTGTTTTGTGTATTTCCAAATAAAAATATGGTCAGGGAAATGCCTAGCCGAGTTGAGAAGAGCTCTTTTGACTCGAAGATTGAAATTCTGTGGCGGGACTTGGGTTCCGAAAGAAATTATGACTCCTCCTTTGGGTTTAGAATTCAATAATTCATCAAATTCCTGGAAATTACCATAAGAAAACGCCAGAAACTTACTTTCTTTAATGGTTTCGGTTCCTTTAACCCAATTCCGCCGATGTATTTAATTTTGTGAGTAATTGTCCTGGGAATATCCGTCAAGTCATGAGCATTGGTAAAGATTATATCAGCATTTTTTCCTAATTCATCAACTGATGGGAAATCTGGGCCATAATGTTGTCTAACAAGGCGGTCAGTTATCCTTAAAAATAATTTAGAAATAGTCCAGGAATGATTCCAACTCTATCTGGTGGGGTAGCTCTCTCATTAGAAGATCTCCCATGGGCCAGAGTTTCTTAAACTTATTCCAGAGAGAAAAATCGGGCTCACCATCGTCCATTGCATCGTGACCTATGGAAATCTAAAGAAATTTTTAACATTTTTCGTGGTAAAAATATTGTAAGATCTAGAAGCGCGGAAAATCTTTCGAAATTTAAAAAAGTTCCCGCTCTTTGAAGTCTCACAACGTTCATTGTCCGTACCGGATTAGGTAATCCTATACGATGCGCTTGTCCGAAAAGAATTGTCGTAGGAACATAGCCCATAACTTTCTTGATTCCAGCAGCTTTAGCAAAAATGTAGCCAAAATAATCATAATCCGAAACCAGTGCAGCGTCATATTTTCCAGTTTTCATAAATTCTAGTGGAATTCCGGTTTCTATTCCAACTGAAAATTCGTTTAAAGAGGATTCCCACACTCTATTAAAAAATAGAGAAAGAAAGAGTAGAAAACTGCCTACTTTTTCCTAACTCGAAGGTACACTTGTGGAAATATTTCATATCCACATTGCTGACCATATCGAATGGATCATTCAGGTGCTGCGCCCTAGTCCACGGATTATTTTCTCCAAATCCGAAGCTTGTCACATTACGGGCATTTTTTACCTTCCCTTTGATGTCTACAGCTCCTAAAAGAGCTACAACCACATCCTAAAACGGTTGTAAAAATGCAAAAAAAAACTACTTACGACATTATGTCCCTTTTCAGCGAGCGCAGTGATAAGAGAATTGGCAAAGTCTAGATGACTTTTCCCTATGAGAGACAAATATACGACGAGATTTAGCGAATAAATGCTAGGAATTATAAAGAAGACTAGGAGGCCAATTTTCATGGTCTAGACTGAAAAAATACACAATGGTGATAAGGAACAGAGGCAAATAAGAGGCTAGGTAGCTGTCGCATGACTGCCTTTTGATGATATTTAGTGATTTAATGATCAGACAGACTCGCCTTATCAGTTTCACTGAATAAAATAAGGGCAATGACCACTTGAAAACATAGTGCACAATAAAATAACACAGACTTCAAGAAGAAACTTCCTTGATGGCATCAAATTTGCCCTCTTTTATCGGGGAAATCTATTTCCTCGACCTTAGCAATCTTTGGGGGAACAGGCGCTGGATCCACTTGAAAATCAAGAAAAGATTCATCGAAAGACGAATTCAGGGCTTCTTCGGGTCCAGCAGCGCTTGTTTTCTCAAAAAAAACATGGTCAAAATACAATTTATTACCTAGTAGCAAGATTAGAATTTCTCGAAGACGACGTGCTTACAAAAGTCGTAGCCTGGTTGATTTTGAACCATTGATTAATTACTCTACGATATGGAGCAATGAAATAAAGTGACACTATGGCGTCGGTAATTACAGTGGTGACCATAATAGGATAAGTTAAGGTTTGAAACACTGGATGAGTTAAATTTACAGCCACCGCGGAAAAGAAAACAATCACGGAAATTGTTATCAGCAATGGGCAGCAGGATTGAATTGTGAGCACCTGGAAGCACTTTATTTCCTTTGTAGGAACTCTTACCCAAATAATTTCCTTCTGTAGCTTGTAAGATCTGTTGGAAATGGCTCTTGCCATATTTTTGATGCTTCTAATGATAAAATAACGAAAAATTAGGGCGATCATACAGCAAATAAAAGGATAAAGCATAGTTGCATCGAGAAGTTGGACCTAAAATTGCGGATTTCTGGAAGAAAAGAACCGAACCGTCCAGTTATCTTGAAATAACTGACCGAAAATGGTATAATTTCCATATAATTCCACTTGTTCTTGGGAAAAATAGGGGAGAATAATATCTGGGGATGCGTAGCAGGTTAGAGTGTGGATCTGAAAAATTAAACAGAATTATAGTCGATTTCCAATTTTAGAATACACGGTCGCTGTGGAAAATCAGGCAAAGTTTTCAGATTTTCATTAGAAAATGGTGAATTCAAACGTGTTTTCAGGCTTTTTCAAATTTTAACGACTTACCGCCATGGAAATGAATAAAACAGCGATAAGAACCAAAATCGGAGCAATTTTCTTAAAACTCGGCGTCTTATTATGTAGAAGATACAGCCGATAGCCCATATTGAATGTAGTCAAAGTCAGGTTAAACATAAGTGGAACGAAATTCATCATCTCCACAAAAAAGCAAAAGTATGATCCAAAAAATCCACAGAATCCGTAGGAAACAAAAACGGAAAGATTTTCAGTAAATTCACCAGCAACTCTTTGATTAAAAGTCATCCATCCACCAAAGCCTCCAGCGGCATCAACAGCAGAATAAATTAACAACAAGAGGGAGAAATGCTTGAACTCTGGGGGAGTTTTATAGAGCGTCATGTAGATGACTAATCCGGGGAGGATTAAACACAAAATCATTTCGATTGTTGCCACGGTCAAGACGGAAATAAGCCAAGTTTCCATATTTAAATGAGAGCCAGCCCGTGAGGGAGGCAGCCGCCGGATGTTATTACATTTTCCAAGAAAAATTCCCCGTTTCAGCTGTTTAAATAAATAACTTATTACCAGGCGGTAAAGCTGATTTTAACAGAAAAAGGAAAAGAGAAAAGGAATTCTATGTTTTGATCCTGATCTTGCTGGTACACTTCCAATTTTGGAAGAAAATGGATACTGGGCCCTCAAAATCAGGCAAATTTAATGGATTTTCTGTGAATCACAGGAAAAATGAGGCTTTTTTGCCATCTTTTTTGACTAGAATGGCTATAACTTCCGTCACAATCTACTAGTGCTCCTTTTTGAACCCCAAATAGATCACAGTTCACCGTGTTCCCTCCTAACAGGAACCTCTTCACTGTCCGACTGATAAAAGTACACAAATCGTGTGTCATTTTGTGAGGTCTCTGAAGTGTAATTTTTGTTGCTAACTCTTACGGTATATAACCAGAAAACTCAACACGACATCAGTTAAATTAGTTAGGTCACCTTTTCTTAACGAGCAGTTGATAAGGAGAAGAAGAGTGTAGGCTACTAGGCCAGTTGTTGTCTATAATACCGGCTTTTTCTGTTTTTGCTAATTTTCCGCTTGTTTTTTTTCGGAAAATTTCAGGCTTTTTGTGTTACTTTTCCCAGTTTTTACCCTTTTTCCATCAAAAACTTCTTTAACTCAAATTGTTAGAACACATTTTCCTCCTTCATTCTACCGACCTGTGTCCTGGTACCTTATCTGCTCATCTTGTTGGTCACTTGTCAGCTGCTGTTATCATAATTTTTGGCCACTTTGCCATGCTACTTTTAGACGACAACAAATAGCTCCACTTTCTTCTATTGGTCATGAAATTGCTCTTCATTTCCTTAATATTTCTACCAGTCTCTACAGCTCTCAACTTCGTCGTGTATTTGACGCTCCTTGGAGGAAGTCACTTGGATTTTTTGAATTCTATGGTGGATGAGCTCATTGACCGGGGGCATACTGTGGTAAGCAGCCAAATTATAATATTCCTTCATTTTCAGGACATAATTTTAGGTGTTGTGCATTCTGGCGTCAAATGGGAAGGAAAGACACGAGCCAGAAAGACGGCTGCTTTTGGTTTTGAGGGTAAAAACCCTTGGATAACCACGACTCATCTCCTAAATCCTTTCGAGGTTACAATTCCAGCAGATTTTAATCATTTTTACCAAACTTGCCTTCAATTAGCTAAAAGTAAGTCCTTTCGTTGGGAATAATTTCCAGTTTTAGTCGGAATTAACTCCGAAATCCCTGTAAATTTCATAAAGAATGGAAGTTATGACGCGATTATTGTATCCGATTATGATTACGCTGGGTACATTTATGCCAAAGGAGCAGGAATTAAGAAAATTATGGGTTTTACTTCTACGGCAATAATGTACCACCAAATCCACACATTGGGACTACCAAATATGCCAAGTCTACACGGTGGTAAGCCCCATTTCTAACCATTTTCCCAATTTTCCAGGAAATTTGGACCTCTACGGCGGCGATCTCAGCATTTGGTCTAAAATTAAACGCCTGTATTTTTATTTCTATCAGTTGAATTATTATTACCCTATGCTTATTTCTCAATTCGTAGGAATTTTTAATTTCTACAGAATTTTTATAGAACGCCATAACCCGAGAAAAATATGGTCATGATTTCCCTTCTGTCGACGTCCTGGCCCGAGAAACCGACATAATGTTTGTCAATTCAAATGAACTGGTGGAAATGCCTATGCTTCTCTCACATAAAGTGAAATATATTGGAGGCATTGGGACAAAAGAACCCAAGCCATTATCAGCTGTAAGTTGGAAAAGAAAGAGTGAAAAAGAGGACGTGTGGCTCATTTCAGTTTGGCGTTTTCCAATGAAAGCTCGAAAACTTTCCCTGATTTTCAAACCAGTCCTACAGCGCATGTTTCTCCTGAGAAATGCACTAAAAAAATTGAATTATTTCAGGAATTCGAGAAGATCCTAGCCTCCAGTAAAAAAGGAGCAGTGATCGTATCTTTTGGCACTTTGGTACCTTCGGATCGCTTCCTCCCTCGGGTCAAGAAAGCTCTTCTCGGTGCTTTTAAAAACTTCCCTGATTATACTTTCATTTGGAAATATAGCAAACAGCCAGGCGATGAGGAATACTTCGATGGCGTCGACAATGTTATCTGTAGAGAATGGATACCTCAAAATGATCTTTTATGTAAAATTTTTGACGCGTTTTTAAATTAAAAAAGGACTTTTAGATCACGAAAAAGTTGTTGGATTTATTTCACATTGTGGATTGAATTCATTGACAGAGATTACTCACGCAGGAGTGCCAGTAGTGGCCATACCGTTGGTATCAGATCAGATGTATAATGGGAGGAATGGTGAGTTATTGGACAATCTGCGGTGATTTAAAGGAGAATATAGTCGATATTCAAGCTTCAGGACTCCTAATTTGAAGAGTTTTCAGTGCTTCTATGGAGATCCGATCCCTAAACAAACCAAATTTTTTCAGTTGTACGCCATGGAATAGGCCTCAGTTTGAGCAAATTCACTCTCTCCAATCATTCCGTGACCCACGCTTTGGATGAAATTCTCCACAATGAAAAGTCGGTGCCTCTTTCACAATTTATTGTATTTTTCATTTCCAGATACAAGATCCAAGCTAAAAACCTGGCTAAAATGCTCGCTGACCAGCCAGACAAAGCCAAGGATTACTTCATTAAATGGGCAGAATTCGTAGCCACTCACGAGAACATCCATAAGCAGTATAACCTTCCTGAGGCGGAAATGGACTTTTTTACATATTATTGCTTCGATATTTTGGCAGTTTTTCTAGCTATTGGATTTATTCTGTACCAAAGTTGGGGTTTCATCAAGAGCCTGGCTCATTCCCGGCACCTGGTTAACGAAGCCTCTCATAAAGAAAAAGTTCAATAAAATAAATTTATCAATTAAAAAATAATATTATTCCTACAAAATTATCACAGTCATTAAAAAATCACAGAGTTTCTCTATAAAAACAAAAGAGAGATTACAGTAACTCGTACAAAAATGGGCTATCAATAACCGAGGCTCCTACCGCGACACCTCCTTCATTTGTTTCTTCTCCTTTGGTTCGAAGGAGATGACCACTGCTTTTGGTCTCAGCTTGGCCTTTTTCTCCAATTGCATAACCATAAATTCCTAGCTCACTGACACATTTAGCCAAAATAACGGGCTCCATTGCACGGATCATGTAATTCTGGAAATTACAAATCAACAGAATGTCCACAGGAATTGTAATTAGGTTCAAAAAATGCGCCATTTTCTTCTGATCATGGACATATTTTTAATTTTCAAAAAGGATGCCAACATTGCCAGAAAAATGCAAAAAAGTCGATATATTGCGCTAAAATTAAAAAAGAAGCCTAGAAAAGAATTTCCCCGCCTAAAAGATTCCCCAGCTGGTCTCAAAAGATTAAAATATCAAACTGACCTCAACAACCACGGGTTGAAGCCGCTCCATGAGAATATGAGCAGCTAATTCGGGCTGTGTCATGGTTTTCAACTTTTCGGCCACTTCATCTCCATAATAATTACCGCCACCTCCTTCCAATTGTGGTTTTAGGACAAAATTCTTTGGTTTGGCAATAGCTGACTAAAATGTTAGACTAAAACAAGAAAATGAAGGAAAAATTACTTGGATAAGTTTCTGTGTAACAGGATCTTCACCTTCTGCTGCCCAGAGACCGGCAAAAGTGGCTCTGACCGCTGCGGCATCTCGCGGTTTTCCAATAAAACGCTCAACTACTCCATCTTCGGATAATGCCTGTAATTAATTAATTTATCATCAAACGATCAGCTAATTAGGGCGCATCATACGCTGGTTTGGGAGAGATCCCGTTTTATGGGGTAAAAAAACTGAACGCTGAAGGGAACTGGAAAAATTGTTTACGCTGGTTGCGATTTCCATGGGCGCACGGCAGGGTTATTCGAAAAAAAAGCAAGAAAATTCCAATATTTCTAGTACCTGTTGTGTTTTCTTCGTATTAGCCAACTGTAGTCCAATCCAAGGAGTTTTTATAGCTCGAGAAAGTTCCATTGTCTGGCGGGCGGACCATTCTACAATTTTCTGGTTTACCACCAATATCCAATTTAGCCCAACCTTTTTCAGTAGGATAATGTTGCGGTACATATCCTGCCCTGAAGTATACAACAGAAACTTTTGAACCTAACAAAATGAGATTTCTATCATTATCCAAGGACAAACTGCAAATTTTAAATTCAACAAATCGTGACGGGACTTACCATTCGTGACATTCAGTTAAATTTTTCCTGACAATTTGATCCACAGGAATTCCCATCTCAAATAGGCGATATTCAATATGACGTTGATCTATTTGATTTTGGTTTATATCTTCGACCACCACGAGGATTACACCTTCCGGATTTTTCATAATTTCCCTGAAAAAATGCTCAAAAATCCCGGGAAATAAATAAAACGCACCATGCTTTAAACAGCGACTCGGCTATGAGATCAATTGGCTCATTATCAGGACAAGCCTGTTTCACAAAAGATTTACTATAGCCGAGATTGAGCAACATTCTCTGGTGAAGTTTAGTTGTCCGCTCTCCATGGCCGCCCATACTTGAGGCAATATTATTCACTTCTACCTGGAAAAATGCCGAAAATGAGCTAAAAACCGAAGAAACGTACCTGTTTTAGCGCAAACTCATTTGAAAATGGATCCTTATGGCACATATAGTCCGATCGTTGAATTAGGAGAGTTATGGGTTGGATCAGACCTGAAATATATGGGCAATTTTCATAAAATAAATCATCAAATTTATGTCTCGCAACAGTCGGTGCATAAAAATGTGGAAATGTTTATGATTCTGGGAAAATTTGCTGAATTTGGGTAAAATACTCCCATTTTCCTAAGAAATGTCCTGAACTAACCTTGTTCCTGAACCTTCAATAAAATATCAATCATTCCTTGTACAAATGGATCGGATTTAGCCACTTCAGCATGTGTTTTAAGCAGAAAATCATAATCATATGCAATATCATGATATAATGTGGCAATAAGCTAAAAGAAAATCATAAAAATAAATGGAAATTCCTACATTTTGGACATCTTTAGCCTGTTGGAAGAGTTTTCTAGGAAATGGCGACGGGAGAAGGGCCACTGGCGCTGTTTGACACAAATCACTGCGATCACGATAGTCACGCGTACGGATGACTAATCCGTGGGCCTAAAAATATTTAAAATTTAAAATATTTATAAAAAATGACTTACATGAGCCCAATCATGAACATCTTCTCCAAGTTCTGTCAGTCGTCCATCAGGAAAAGGAAGTTTTGGAAAATCGGCCAATAATATTTTCTTCTCCTTATCTTCCATAGATTTTCTGACTGAAAATGAGAGTAAAATGACTAGAATTTGATGACAAAACGAATATTTCAAAGAGCGAAAGGGGAATAGTAAGCAAAAATGACGGAAGCGAGCCAGTTGATGATGAAAACGCGCTCCAATTGCACTCACCCCGAGCGAGAGTAGAGATCAACAAATGGAATTGTACTCTACTTTTCAATAATTGAAGGGAAACGAGACTATTTTTCATTTTTAGTCGAGAAAAAAGATAAAAGCGAAAATTTTGGTCAAATTTGACTGGAAAATGTTGAAATTTCGGTTAAAATAACCGGGTTTGACCCAAAAGCGTTGGTGAAAACTTGTCTACTGACGCTAACTTGTTTATCAGCGGGTAAAAGAAATGGAAAGGAGAAGGAATGCCGTCTCGATCACAATTTATCGGGAAAAGTTCAATTTTGGACGAAATAACCGGGATTGCCTAGGAAAAGGGATAGCAGCAGAAGAAACGACAAAAAGCGACATTTTTCCGCTTCGAAACGGCAAATGACCAGCGTTTGGTTATTTTGACGATAAAACATCAGAAAATGCCAACAAATGGTCTATTTCCCTGGAAATCCAGAAACGAAACTAATTTCGATATAAAAGAAGCGAAACTCCCCTACTTTCCTATAAATGTGTATCTAACAAGCAAAGTTTTTCAGTTCGCAACGCGTTGTCTGAACGTGGCTTCATAGACTAAAGTTCTGTCTGCCATCTTTTTTGCATTTAATTTTCCGAGGAAGAAAGAAGCGGTCGCTTTCCTTTTGCAAATAAATGATCCAAAAAGTTTTCCAAGTCTGGGCCCATCAGTATTGCCAAATACAAGAGGCTCGGGAGCACTTCCTGACACCATCCCCAGGGGTAATTTTTGATGCTCTTTCGAATGGTATAGGTCTCGTTACGGGAACGCGTTGCGAACTGAAAAACTTTGCTTGTAAGTTTTTTACTGCTGATGGTAATCGTGAGAACGCCTTGAGATCACGATTCTTAGACATTTCAGTGTCTCTGGAGATGTGAAATTATGGGAAATTCTATTTTCAGCGTCCGCCAGAGGCCGGGAAAGCCTTCAAAGAGCGAACAACATCTTTTTCCTTTTTCTCTTTCGCCCATTCTTCGTCGCGTATTTTTCTACATTATATTTTTTTGTATTCTCACAACTTTTATGCCCGCGTTTCAAAAAAGGAAACACCGGACTTGATCTTCATGGATATTCCTTCAAAAATCCAGGAATTCTTTTGAAAAATGTCAAAATTGCTAGTGTCTACTGATGAAATCCGAACTCCCCGGGAAATTTGAAACCGAAATCTTTGATCTTTCACAGTATCCTGTCTTCCTGATAACTTACGTGGAATCCTCTAAAAAATTTCCCTGGAGGGCCCTCAACTTGTACAAGAAACGAGTACTATTGTTTGTCCAGCCTTGTCCTTTTCCCGACGTCTACTTTTTCTCATCCCCAGACGGTTAATTTTCTCTAAAAGTTTAATTTTCCCTCCTAGAATTTCAGTTTCCCCAATCAGACCAGGAATTGAAAGAAAAAGATTGTTGACTAGCCCCTTCCTGTTTTTGTGGTTCTATTCATCAGCCAAAACTTTTTCACATCCAATTCCAGCTAATCCGTTCAACTGATACACTTCTTCAGCTGGTAATCCACGCCTCTTATTATATTTCCATTAAAGACGATGTTAACTGCTGTGGATATCATCACCCGGACCTATAAATTGGTTCCATTTGTTGCCATTCCTTTAAATATTCTCTGTATTGTCATATCGAGGAAATATGTCTCGAAGCGATATGCCTACATGACGCCTATAAATTGCCTCGTTTTTGCTATAAATATATTGCTAGCTTTCTTATTATGGATCTTGGTACCGGTAAATTTTTAATTACAAATAAAATATGCGTATTTTTTAGACTCAGGTAATTTTTAAAGGTGTGAATGTTACTGTATGTCTTCACTTCAACCATGCACTTCAACATTATCTGTTTTATCTCTTTCTAATTGTCGAAAACTATGGAGTATTCTCGACATTATTGACTTATATTGTTCTGACTATAATTTATGTTAAGTAAGTAAAGTCGCAATGGTAGATGCCCGGGAGTTTTGAGTTTTGGAGCAGATTTAGCCCAAAAATACCCAGGTAATAAGGTAATTTCTACTGTTTTGTGAGAAATCTCCAAATGAACAAGGAATTCGCTCAAAGATCTCATAAATGACTCATAATTCTGAAATCACCTTGTGCTCTACATTGTTTTGTTTTGTTTCCGCTAAATCCTGACAAGAACTCGATCATATTACCACATCAGAGTTTCAAAAACTGAATCAGGGATCAAATCATTTACGAAAGCATCCGAAGTTTTATTTTAACAGAATGGGACCTGGGATTAACATTTTATTTCAATTGTGAGTCCAAAAAGAATCGTTCTGGAGTGTGATCTATCCAAAACAAAAGAATAGCGGCTCCTTGTTTTTCGTCACAATTTTTTTGGGAGAAATTTTGGGGATCTATGAGATACCTAGCTGGATTTATAGTCGGTTTCCAATCTTGGAAGAACGAGCGCCGCGGGACCTGGAAACCCGCGCTTATTTGCAATTGAAATCTAAAAATTTTCCTTGATTTTCAAGCGTGTTCTACGGCGCAACGTTTTTCCAATATAGCAAAGTTATTGAATGGTATCCAGGGATCCCGAGTCTATCAGGAAGGCCCACAATTGAAATGTTTTTCAGGCCATCACCCACTTCGAAGATCCTTCTCTACTCTTCCCTAACTTTCATACCAGTGGCTCTGGTTACTGTATTTAAATTCACATCTAATTATCGCGAATGGCATGAGAGTACCCTTTTCTACCGGTCAACTGTTCTCACCAGGGCTTCGGAACAGCTAGGAATTCCCCTGGAGGGATCCTATATCTTTGGGAAAATTGCGGTAACCCATGTGCTTTCCATGAAGAGCAGGATTTTCAGAAATCCAATAAAGTTTTCTACATATTGGAAATCATTTTCTCTGGATTTTGTCTAGCTGCCTATATTTTCAGCTTTATTGGCTTCCTACTTTTGGAAAAATACATGCCATTTGAGAAAGTTCTTACAGCGAAATTAATGTTTTCTAAGGAACTTCGGCTGGCAACAAAAGTTTCAGTAAGTCCCCAGGATCTTTCAACATTTTCCCTTCTCCCAACGTCATAAATTGACTTTGTGACCGAAACGAATACTTGTTTATGTCCTACTTGCCCCTCTCTTTGAGCACAATGAACCCCCGTGAGATCTTTGCTGCTAGTTCACCCCGGAACTGACTAATAAAAGTCAGCAGCTGCGTGGAAAGTCTAATTCGTGTTAATTTAATTTTGCTCTTTATTTGGTGACATGACGGGGGCAAAGTATAAAACAGAGCGGAGGAGAATTGAATCAAGGGAATGAAAATTAGAAGGTAAAAAGACCGAAACATAGGTAATTTTCTGGTAAATTGCATAGTTTATAAAGGATTATGGTTGACGTACTTGGAATCCAGATTGTCTAGAGGATTTCTGTCAACGTATCTATGTATTTTGCAGTAGATTCAGATATTCACGCAGCGAAGCTTGGAAAATTTGAATATTTCGCTTTTTTTTAATCACGGATCGGAAATAATTTTTAAATTAAATTCGGATTTTTGGGATGAACCGGCGTTGTGGGACCCCCTGACAATCAGGCAAATTGTTCGAATCTTTATTGGAAAACGTCAAATCAAAATGGGCGTCCCTTTTCTGGTCCGGTAGTTTCCTCCGAGCTTAGAAGCTATATTTTTAATACCTTTAATTTTTTTAGATAATTGTCATCCTTCTCGGAATGGCTGCTCCCCGTACCGTCCTCAACGTGGCCCTTCTAGTGGACCCAAATCTTTCTACCATTGTAACCATTCCCATTTTCCTTGGCGATTGTTTAGTCACTCTAGTTATACCAATAATTTTTCTTACTGGTTTTTATGCCAAGTACCTGAAGCGCATTTTCTATCTGATTCCAATTCTAAAAATTTCAATATCTCCCCAAACTGGGGAAGATAACCTTGTTGGTCCCTCAACTACGTAATAAACTATTTTCTTGCTTGCGAAAAAAGTCACGCGGTATTGTCGTATTTTCAAAGAAAATCGTTGTCTTTTACGTCTTATGTGATAAGAGCAGGGAAGGCTGGAGAGCAAACATCACCTTTAACCCCCAAAAAAGTGGGCTAAAAATCCCGGAGGGCGAAATGTGTTCTATTGTTTACATAGCTCTGCTTCTTCGTCTCGTCTGGGTGCAAAGAGGTGGCCGACGAGCCGTGGATTCTGCTGATCATCGAGCATCGGCACACATTGTGGACCCCGACACTTTGAACCATCAAGCATAGCTCGGAATTCGCCGGGCGCGCCATGGGCGCGCCATTTTTGGGCGCGCCATTTTTAGGCGCGCCATTTTGACGGCGCGCCATTTTTTTAGGCGCGCCATTTTCCGCCATTTTCCGCCATTTCCGCCATTTTCCGCCATTTTTCGCCATTTCCGCCATTTTTCGCCATTTTCGTTTTTTATTCTGTTTTTTTGTTTCTTTTTTTGTTTTTTTTTTGTTTTTATGCACTTTCGATTCATTTTTAGTGTATTTTCCTTCTGTTTTATTTTTTTTGTGATGTTTTCAGTTAGTAGTTGAAGCTTATACTTGACAATAGTTTTATTTAGAAAATAATATGTAAATATTTACAAATTAAATAGGAGAATATAAACAATTAAATTCGCATTTTATATGATGAATATTACAGAATTTAATATATACAGGAAAAAATAGAAGAAAACATGGGAATATGTACAGGCTAGAAGTACGGCGGGGATGTTTTATACCAGGTCTCGTCAAGGCCTTCCCAATAAATCGTCCCTCCTTCGGTAATGCCTCTTCCAAGAATCTCTCTTGCAGCAGCAGGCTCTCGAACGTAAAGGAAGCACCATTGATGGATAGGGGGGCTCGTTGTATCTAGGAGTCTTCTTTTAGATGGAATGTTTATATACGATGCAATTGAACTAGCCGGCGGATACCTCGCAAGGAAGGTTCTTCTAAGAAGAATTTATACGAAGTACCGTAACCAGAATAATCGTCTAAATCCTGGAATCCGACCGACCATTACAGTTCACAACCCGGAAATTCATCCTTCCCTTGTCCAAAATCAGAACGCCTGCCCCTCAATTCGAGAAGTCCCACAGCCTCCTGAATTTATGGAAAAATCTACAATGTAAAATTCGCTCAAATCGCTTGTATAATATATGTACATACATTCTTTGTAATAACTGGTAAATAAAATTTGTCACCTGTAAGCATACAGACGAAACAAAAAAAAATACATCGTAATACAAACAAAAATAATAAAAAGAGAAAAGAAACAAAAAAAACAGAGTAAAAAATGAAAATGGCGAAAATTGGCGAAAAATGGCGGAAAATGGCGGAAAATGGCGGAAATGGCGGAAAATGGCGGAAATGGCGGAAAATGGCGCGCCATAAAAATGGCGCGCCAAAAAAATGGCGCGCCTAAAAATGGCGCGCCCAAAAATGGCGCGCCCATGGAAATGGCGCGCCAATGGAAATGGCGCGCCTAAAAATTGGCAATTTTCCGAGCCATGCCATCAAAGACGAGATCCTGGGATAAATAAAAGTTGTCGAATGACTCGCGGTTGAGTTTACAGACGGGCTGTGATCTCCTGTTTTTGAAAGAAAAAAAACAGCAGATGGGGCGATCTTCAGGTGGTCGAGCTTGTCCTTGTGGTTCAATGGAGTCTCTGCAGCTTTTTTGCAGAAAAACACTGTATAGCCGAAAAGAAGAATAGATGGCAGGGCTGAGCGAGTACTCGGATTCGACTCGAAAAACTGACCGAATCCGACTCGAGTACTCGGATTCGGATTCGAATCGGTCCGAAATTCAAGGATTCGGATTCGAATCGGATTCGCAGATCTCGGTTTTCAGAGGATTCGGAATCGATTCGGATTCGAGACTTTTGTTTTGAAAATCCCGAATCCGAATCCATTTTGGCGGCCTTTTTGCTTGTTGTTTATCGGCGGCGTCTTTTTTCACTTTGCGTTACGTAACGCCTCACATAACATTTGTTATTCTTTTTTTGCTGTGTCTTCAATTATTGTATTGAATGAAAGTGTTACCCGCGAAAGAAAAATTTCAAATTTTATATAGCGATTTTCACCACATACTTTGCGCAATCAATTTGGGAAGATTGGCTGAGCCGTTTTTTCTGAAAATTTGCCAGCTGATAGACCACACGAGTCTGCGTGAAGCTGAGTTTTTTCAGAACTCATAAGCGTAAAATGACGAAATGGGAGCTACCTAAAATTTAATTTCTATGATATTAGTACTTATTCTTCTCCGATCTAACTGCCAAAACTCAGCTTCACTAAGCTTGATGTGCTCTATTAGTTGGCAAAATTTCAGAAAAATCGGTTCAGCCAATCTTCTCCAATTGATTGCGCAAACTATGACATTTTATATCAGAAAAATTTTGCGTCAGTTTCGAAATACCTACGTGAAGTCCAGATTTTGCTCAGGGCGGCGGGTTGTGGGATTCGGATTCGATTCGAAAAAATGACCGAATCCGATTCCGAGTACTCGGAATCGATTCGGTTTCCGAATCCTACTTTCGGATTCGAATCGGATTCGACTCGAATGTTTTTTGGCGGCCTGGATTCGATTCGGATTCGAATCGGTCTTGAAAAACCAGGATTCGCTCAGCCCTGATAGATGGGAGCGGGAAAGTTGAAAGGGCATTTATTTCTGTCGAGGCTATGTACGACTGTGACTCTGATTAACGAGACAGACCTAGTTTTCTGATCTCATTTATCACTTCCTCTTTTGGGGAGATTTGAACCCCATTTAAAGAGACTTCAAGGACTAATTTTATTCATTTTGGCTTCAGCACGCCAGTGCCATTTTTTAAATGAAAAAAAATGCTCACTAGAATCGTAGTGACCAGTACAGTTTTCTTACTCATATCCCTGTCTACAAAATTAATTTAAAGGACACCAATAGCTTCCAATTCCGCCCATGTGTCCTAAGGCGAATGCGACTTTCATTTACTAGCTCAAAGGGGACATTTTCACCCAATTTTTGAGTTCTTTAAAGTTTTTCTGCCATCATAATTCGAATACTTTGGCTACGTTGGTCCCCCATACAGTCAGCTCAAAATGATGCCAAGTACCGGCTTTCATTGTCTCGATATCAAGCTTAGATTTTGTATTTTGAGTCGCCTTTTACTAGCTTCTCAAAATGGGCCAAGAATTTCCGTCTAATGCCATTATTATCAGCAGAAGATCACTCCCAATTTTACAATCTTAACCGGAAATCAGAAGAAGGAATTTTGATACTAAGACTAGAAAATGATAAGGCAATTTTGGGCGTATCTGCCGGTTTTTCTTTTCAGAAAGTACAGATCACAAGAACAAAACTCAAATCAAGGTCGAAATCCTCTTCGAATTACAGTAATCCTTTCAAGATCCCCGTGATTCTTTGCTCCTTGCCCATCGACCTAGAAAAACTGTACTTCCCCTTTAGCGAGTTCAAGAGGGCCTCCTAACAGATTATGAACAAATAGCCCGTCTTGGTGTACACGCGGACAGAAATAGTAGCGTGATCTTAAAGTTCAAGTGGTTGAAGACTAAAACATGGTAAAAGGCCAATACACACAATAAATAGGCGATGTCATCTCCAGTGGCTGATCATTTATCATCATTTCTTTCAAAATTCATTCTTCTCGATGGATCCAAATTTTTTAACCAGCATATTTTGACGCACGGTAGCCTTTTCAAATTCTCTGATCCTGGAAGGACAAATCACTGCTATCCATACTAATACCATCGCTTTAAATCGGCTGACAATCCATGATTTCATACATTCTCCTCCAGTTTTTGTGTACTCCGCTAATTTTAATACGTTGCTACCCATTTCATCATTTTTTTGCAGATCCCTCATCCATTTTTTCGCCTCTCTCTCCGTAGAAAAAAAGTTCCGCATTCTCCTGTTGACCTACAAGCAGTCCTCCGTTTTTGTGAGTGGTTTTTCGCACGAATGATCGCGGTTCACAATTGAGGGTATGGTAGCGGTCTATTGTTTCTTTTCCCGATTTTTTTCGCCCGTTTGTATTCACTTTGATCTTCCTGCCTGGCTAGTAAAATGGAATTTGCAATCTTCAAAAAGCTGTGGGCTGATAAACGGGCTCCTAAAGGTTTTAAGACGAGCCTTGTTTGTGGACTGCCGCCTATCAGTTGAGGTCGCAGAGAAAAGAGACCAGAAAGAGCAAAGAACGTCGACCTTTGCTGGTTTGTCGAAGGGTAGTGAAAAGATTGAAGGTTATGCAGGTCGAGAATATTTGACCTGAAGTGTGAAGTCTGGTCAAAGTTTGAGGCCGGTAAATATTGTACGTAATTTGAGACAAGCTGGCGGTTAAATACAGACAGGTGCTATATTTTCTCACCAGACTGTAGACACCCAAGTCCTGCAAGGAATCCAGGCATCTGGAGAGCCAAAAATCCTTGGTCAAAAGTCCGGAGACCATTGTAGATCAAAAATCCTGACTATCTGGATGTGAACATGTCTCCTTGGACTGGAGCGACCAGCGACACGGATCTAATCCTCTTTCTAATTTATAAAGGTGGAGAGATTGGGAGATGGACTGGACCATTAGACATCGCAATTTTTAGAAAATCCACGTAGAAGAGGAGTTTACGGAATCTCAGGATTTTCCCACATTTCATTAGAGGCCTCCACCCATTGAAATCCTGGATTTCCCTTGGAATTTGAAGAATTTTGACCATATTCTGGGCACATAGAAGAAAATTACCCGGAGATTACATCGATTAGTTGATTTTTGACCATTTTGTAGGCACAGAAGGTCCGTCTTTATCCGGAGATTGCTCACATTGCTTGTCAGCTTCTACCCAACACAGCGATGTGTCCAAGATTCGGCACACTTCACACTCCTCGGCTAAAGAAAGTAAACTGTTCAGGGGCAACTTTTTCCCTTCTCAAACCGTGGCGCGCCCAGAAACTGCCTTCAAACCGACGCCATGGACACATCAGTGACGATTTTAGACACCAAAGAGAACTGGAAGTGCATTTAGCACGGATCTTGCAAGGTCTTTGCTGACTTAACATATTCCTTTTTTGTGAAAAGAATCCTCAATGTTTGAAAAGAATACGGTAGTCTGCTCATTATGCCTCTTGGCTTTTGTCCTTCTGAACTGCGCCTCGTCGCCTAACCCCCCGCTAATAATCCTTGTCCTATTCCAGGTAAACATTTCTAATCCAAAGAACTAATTCCCATTAATCTCCTCCAGCCTCTTTCGTACTTCCGCTGGCTGCTGTATTTCCTCACGTGCGAGCTCTGATGTTCAGAATTTACCCGCGATACCACGACGTTCAAAGTGTGTTATCTGTTCCTACGAGAGACAAAATTAACAGCAGTTGCGTTCCCACAAAACACTAATAAGTACAAGCAAGAGTACATTTTAATCTAAATTTTTGCGTGGCTGCAATAATAATGACGTCAAGAATTTTTGAGCTAGGAATACTGGGAACAGGACAAAGAGCACGAGACTGCAAGGAATTACGAATTCATGAATGCTTGGGACCCGGAACCGGGTGTCCGGCTGGGCCCGGACTGCAACTGCATCTGACATTTTGTGTCATCAATATTTTGCACCCGAGAGTCATAGCCAGTCAGGAATAAGGTCATACTAATTTTTATCACGTAATAGCCTGAAAGTTCTGTCTGATATGGGTGACCATGATCGTTGATCTTCTGGATAATTCCATTTACGAGCTAGAAATACTCCTATGAAAGTTACGGTAGTCATTTTTTCCGAAAGAACACGGCACTTCGAAGGAAAACGTGCCACAGTTTTGAAAGCGTCGGTAAATGCGGGGAAAAATGGTTTGCGATTTGCGGTTTGGACCAGTAAAGAACACTTTCGGTTTCTACAGGCTAGCGAATTTTCAAGGCAACACTGAATTTTATACTCAATAATTCATTTTTTGGACCGAACAATCCAAAAGCGGCGCGCTTACACCGGTGGTGCATCAGATTGCCGCTGATATGGGTTTGATCCTTTTCCCGGGTATTCGAAATCAAATATATCGCCGTGTACAGAAAAATATGACGGATTTCTTATGTAGAAAGACTTGGATATTTTTAAATGAAAAATTAGTGTCAGGCCTTTTTCCCAGGGCCAGGATTTAGAGCTGTACTTATGAGCAGTGCGTGCCAGCAATGGTATCGTCGGCAATCTCCGTTACTCTGAAAACCTAGACAGTCCCCGTGGCTTTAAATCCCCCGCTCCGTTTCCAGACACGTTTTAAGGGATCGCTAAAGGATCGTCAGTCAGAAATCAAGAACAAAAGACATCGGGAGACATCGGAGACCGAAGATGGATAAACCCTCTCCATCAGATATCTGACGACATTTTTGTCAATCCTCCGTAGATTCGCCCAATCATCCAGAATCGAATTGCCTTGACCAATGAAACACGGCGAAAAACTTGTCTGTCCTTGGGGCGATCCTTGCCCTTCTAAACATGGGTCTCCGCTCCGGTTGTCCACTACCTCGTGTCTCCTCCTCGCGCTCTCTCTCCTATACTCTTAAGTCGTACGTGCAATCTGCAATAAACCCAGTTCACGATAACCTTCTGGCCAGAAGATCAAATAGGCCCCATTTCGGCCTCTCCGCTCTCCATCGCCTTCTTCGGTCCATCGATTTATGCCCTACGATAAGTGTCCCTAAAGTGTGAGATAAAAGCGAAAACTGGAGGGAAGGGGACTCTTTAAAGACAATTATAGTCGGCTGGAATCTTGCCTATAAACGAAATTCTTACGATAAGCTGGAATGTTGCCAGCAAAGGGCAAAAATTTTGACTTTTCAAGGGTGGTAACAACCAGTTCTTGACTAAAATTCAACGTTTACGGTGGGCAATAAAAGTAAAGAAGGTATGCAAAGACTGATTTACATGGCATCCATAAGTAGTCCTTTAAATTTCTCACCGGTATGAAGAAATCGGGCTATTTTTTTGAATCGCAAGAAATTGATCGGTAGTAAAATTACAAAATATTGTAACTTTTCAGCCTGGTTTATCGGTGTATTTGGTACCAAAATGTAGCCTAGAAAATTCTGCATCTGGTAAGCGCAAAATCATTTTCAAAATTTTGTATGGGATTTCAGCTCTGACAAAGTCAGAATGCCTCTATAAGCTGAATCTCTGCAATATCCTGGAAAAAAACTTGAAATTAACCCAAATCCCTATGAATTTACACCAGAAATCGAAAGACAATCAGCTAAAATTTGCCCTAATCTTTCCAAGATCTCGTAAAATATTGCACGTTCGAAGTTCAAACTTGATCCGTGCTCAAATTAATTTAATCTCCATGAATTTTGGCTGAAATCCCAAGAGCCGCTGCGGCCCCCTAGCTGACGTGCTTTTTCCCCTCGTGATCTGGACTACGGTAGCGAGGTGTATGTGTGTCTGGGTCTAGTTTTTTGATCTTCTAATCAAGAACAAGAAGCTCCTCACACTCTTAAAATTCGCCATTGTGGTCTTTTAAGATCCCTCCAGCGGCCACACACTTCCTATTCCAGTCTCCTCATTTTCTAATTATCGTCTCTTCCCCAGACGCTGTGTTGTTTTCCTAGTAGTGGTGTCTCGGAAAAGAGGAGACTTGGTCCTCTTGGCCTGAGACGAGAGAACACACAGCATACACATTCCTTGCACACCCGAAAGCCAAAGAGCCGGCTGCAACATTTTGGGCGATGCAATTTCGGCCTCAGGCCATTGCTTCCCGCCGCTGCTGCTTTTTGCAGGAACCTAGCGGACCAACAGAGCGAGAAATAGAGCAGAGGAAAGCCCGCGGCTGTTCATTGAACATCCACTTTGCGGACCCTCGATTTTTAAAACCAGGAAGTGCTAACAACTGCGCGCCCGGAGGCTGACTGGCAGTTGTTTCGCGGAGAATCATTCTGCACTATTTTTGAAAATTGTTGACAATGACCGGCATGATTTTTGAACAACTCGTTACGGAACATCAGTAGATCAAGTGTACAGTCGATCATATGTCTTGTCAAAGAATTACTGTCGTAAACAAGAGGCTAAAAGCGCTATAACCTAATACCGTAATTATTGGATGTTTCATCTTCTCATGGATAATGACACCGAAATGATGTGTGAACCAGGTCAAGAACTATAATAACTGTCTGGCTAAGGGTTTTGTAGCCTCGGTAATGTTGATTTTATGCTCTCTACGAGAGAAGCAAAGTGTCAGATTTGGGCGGGAAGACAAGATTTGAATCAGACATGGATCCCGACCCGAATCTCGTTTTTTTTTCGAGTTTTTAGAATTTGTAAACAGTAAAATTGATTTCGAGGATTAGAAAAATCTAATTTGTCCAGGGAACCTGGCACGACAATGGCGTATTTTTATTAATTTTACCGTTTCTGGATATGTGACGCATAGACATGGTTCCTGAAACTCCAATAAAGCAATTTTACAACGGAAATCATATGATTTTCCAGTATTACGGTAGTTCCAGTAGATTTTCCGTCATGTAACCGCCGTCTAAATCGCTGGCACGTGACGGAGTAGACCATCTGGAACCAATTTTATCACTTTAAACTAGTCTTCTTTAAAGAAAAGATCATAACTCTGGTTAACGAAGCCTTTCTGCAGAATTTTGATTATCTAACTGTGCCCCCAAATCGTCTTCTTTTCCTGGAAGTCTTGTTTCTGCAAGTGAATGTCCCCACTTTGCACCCGCAGCTCTTTTTGCCCCCTTAGGACCACCCAGTGAAAGAGACTTTTTGCAGTTGTCTCTCGCTCCCCGTGGGGAGAATCGTTGCTGCTGCAGGCGGAGGTATTGTTTGATTGTTGCTCGTTCACCCGCCGCCACGACACGCGTCCTTTTTCTATTCAATAGGGAGGCAAAAAAGACTTTGGTCCTTTTTTGCAACTATTTGTGTCGCGAGTGTGTGAATGAAGTCGAGCAGCATTTGTTCCCGGTTCGCTTGCAACTAACTATGCGGACAACTAGAGGCCAGTTGCAGAGAAAGAGGGAAAAAGAGACAGCAGAACACACGGCGTGGTCCCTGAGGGGCTGTTGTTGTCACGCGGAACCACAAAAAGACGGAGGTTTGAGAGATGTTTCGTCAGCAAATATGGTCTGAAGATTTTGGTCGACAATCTTCTTGTCTCTTTTAAACAAATTGTACGCAGAAAAAAAGTCAATTTGCTTCAGGAAGATGAATCAGCGCCTAAACAATCACAAGAAATTCTTGCCACGTTGCAGGATACAGTCACCCAAGGGAAGACAAAGAAATTTTGATGAGCTGGCAGCTACAGGCAATCTTATGAATCACAAACCTCAACTGATCAGAATTTGGGCGCTTATGCCAGTCTACAAGATCATTTTGATATGATAAAGAGCTCAACAAACAAAAAAAGTGGACCCTAACGACCTTTGAAGTCTGTTTAATAGCTTCGTCTGATACCCTGAAAGTCCCCAGCGCGGTTACACTTTTTCTCCTTCTTCCAATTTCCGGTATTTTCTTTTATTTGCATTTCTTTGTGCAGACGTATAAAGTCAAATAGGATGCCTTTTTATGAAGACAAAAGGATATTAAAAACGTGGGAAATGGTATTCAATAGAATAGACGCCGGATTGGATTTTGCAGACTAGCACGTATGTGGAGTGAGATGGATGTTTGCTGCAAATTGACGGCGCGTAAACGACTTGCAACGTGAAATTGTGAGATTTACGGGCGTGTTTTAGTAATTATTGGGATAAAGAGACATTTCTGGACTACTGTAGGATGTCAATTTACCCGGAATATTGAAATTGAAACGAAGTCATCGTCTATCGTCCCTGGACGCCCCCATTGTAGCTCAAAATATTGAAAAAAACCCTCTGATGACTGGTAGGAATCGTACCTGCAAAGTTTATCCCAAAAAGAGCGCTGACCCCAAAACTTCCCCACACCCGTTTTCCCCGAAAATTTTACGAGACCGGGAGCGCTCTTTACCCTACGCAAATTCTTGGATACGTGTGGTGTAGCTAAAATAAATCTCGTGTTTTGAGCCTCGATCCCTTCACCCCCGCTAAGTAATTCTCCTCTTGCATCCATTGAGACATTGAGACATGCATAGGGTAGTCTGATGTCCAGCGAGGGTAATTATTGTCTTTAGTTTTGCAGAATCCTTGCAAGCTTTTAAAGAAGCCGCTGTCTAACTGTGGGTATTGTTTCTCTAGAAAATTGATAGTTCTTTGTCTTTTCTTTGTCAGTTCTCTGTTCTTGATCAGTCAATCTCTACACATAAACAGTCGTCGCTCTAAAAATAACTTATTTTCATCATTTGTCAAAGAAGGGAAAGTCAGATCAATCGGTCCAATTTCGCAGTAAATGATCTTTAAAATTGATAGCAATCCCTCCAACGAAAAGGCCATTGTCTCTGGGAAAATTGCGACACGAGACAAATAAATTGGAAGATTATTTGAAAAGGAAAGCAAAGTACAGACACGAAAATGAGCAAGCAATTTTTCATGTTTTGGAGCTCTTCAAGGAGCTGCAACAACTGCTCACTCTCTTCCGGTCTCGCAACGGGAGAAAAATGGCCCGTAGAAGAAAAAGTTTTAAAGATCTTCGTTTTAGCCTACAGCTAGGCGGTTCACAAACTTGATCTGCAGCTTCTTTTAAAGAAATTGCTCAGTAGTCTAAAGGTCCTGCGGCAATTGTCCCTGCATTGCTTGCGAAAGTTGCTGATTTTCTATGACCAATTTCTGTCCTCAAATTCCTTTAAATTTTGCGACTTTAAAAAAGTAAATCAGTTTCCCGGCATGCAATCGTCTCAGGATCTACGCCAGAATCCCCGAGAGTTTCTCTAAATGTTGAAGCTGTTGAATTCTTCTTCGATTGTGGCAAATCTAAATTTAGAGTTAAAACGTACTCTGATCCAATACTCCTACTCTCCTTTCATCGCTATAATCCTGTCTAACCCTATTTTCCGACCTATTGCTTACGTAGTTGACAGTCTCATCTCTCGGCTGGTGACTTTTTCTCCGATCCTCTCCGCGACTAAACAGGCAAGAAAGGTCACTCTGATCGTCGACTGGCGATCTGTCTCTTCCTGACCTAGCCATTTACGGTTCTCTTTTTCTTATTGCTTTCCCGGTTTTTCACCGGATTTTGATCAGACTGCCCTGCCCAAAAATCGGCTAATGATCGGTAACGAATCGAAAAGAAGAAGCTGGTTCATCGTGTTTCGTACGCGATCAGCGATCTATTTCTTCTGCTATCCGGAGATCCTGTCCATGAGCACAAAAACCACGACGCTCTTTGGCGGTTTGCTTTAAAACATAGAGTCCGTCACGTGCCCCTCTGGTAGTTCAGAAGTACACGGCGCACACAATACTGTCAGAGATCGTAGGCCCTTTCCCCCCTACTAACAGATAGAAAAGAGAGCGAGTTGATCGCAATGAACCCTCGCCCGCCGCACGCCATTACACGCGGGAGGCGAAAAGCCCACAAGATCAAAGCGCTCTCTCACCCGGCTGCGGCGGGGGCTCGTCGCTCTCTTCCTCTCTCCTGCAACATAGCAATAGAGTTTCCTCCTTTTCCTCATTTTCTCTGTGTGTCCTATGGTCTCTATAAATGACATAGGTTCCATGCTTGCTTATTCCCCTCGCTTTCTAGTCTCTCTCATTCTTTTGCAAGCTCCTCTCCACTTTCTGCCCGCCCTCGTGGCTTCCTCAATACTTTGAACTTGCGTACTTCTATGCTTCGGGGAGAATGAGCAAATCTCCGGTTGGTTCTTGAAAGCCTGGGTGGAGGGAACAAAAAGATGAAATTCCGCCCCAGTTGTGATAAGGCTGATACACAAAACGAGACTATTTTGAATCCGAATAAAATATCAGAAATCAATTCGGTGAGGCAATTTCTAGAAGTCGAATCAAGATCTTCCAGCTAAAACCGGCCCGGGGGAGAAACCCCCACCTCTGATTGATAACTTTTGTCCAGCTAACAAATGATGATCCAGTTATATTACCCGATGATGTACCAGCGGGATCAATCACATGCGAAAAGCAGCATCAGTCAATAACAATCACAAAAGGTCGATGGCCATCGCCTCCCGATTGTTTTCCCGACACAGTTAGACAGCCGTTGCTGTGAGGTCATCAGGTGACAATATGAGCTACAGTTCATTAGGTTCAAAGTCCTCTGTTTTGATCAGCTAGAATTTTTATCCCATCACATGCTCTTCCTTATCCTCGGGGTTTTTTAATGGGGATTAGATTTGGAATATTAGCGGGGATACCGTATCCCCCATCCCTTTTAATTCAAAGAAAGCTGTCTAATTGTGGCTGCTTTGCTCATTGATCTGCAAAGGCTCAAAATGTTCTCGCCCTCCTCTCGAGAGCGAGAAGGGGAGGGAGTATATTTGTCTTGAAAGCCCGCAAGATCAAAGGGCTGGGCTGGGGGGTGGCTGCTGGCGGTTGTGTGTGTGTGTGTGTATGCGCACCTCGTCTGCATCATGTCCTCCTCCGTGAGGAAGGAGAGAGGGGAAGTTTGCACTTGAAATCTTTAACATAAGAAACAGTTGAAATGTCAACTTGACACCCCGATTTTTAAAAAACTTTTTGGGGGTAAAAATCAACCTTTTTTCGTGATCGTTTCGCGTAGATCCGCTGGCTTAAACTGAAAGTTTTTCTCGGGCGTCTTTTTTTAACACTGTCCAATAGTTTCAATCTTATTAAACGGGCAGAAAAATGCACTGTCTAGACAGTTTCCCATTGAAAATCTTGTAAGATTTTGGCTAGACTCCTTCATTTCCTCCTATACAGTCTTCCAAATCTTTCTGTAGGTTCTTATCGCCCTTAAACTGTCATATTTTGACAGCTTTCAACCCTGTTTTTTTGTATACAGATCGTTTCTGCTCTCAATTTCGTTTCAGTAAACTTTTTACATTCCTTTTCTTCAAAGTCTTTATCGCCACATCTTTCGAATTTAAAATTTGTGTTCTGTTTCCATTCAATTCCTAGCTTTCTTCCCCAATTCTGCAGCCTTCCATCTCCAGTTAATCCTTTACTCTTCCTGGCCCTGTCCTCTTTTGAGTTATCTCCTTTTGCGCGCCGATCGGGGACCTCTTTTAAATGACACATCCGGACCAAATTCTGCCAAATGATCTGATCTTTACCATCGGCGACTCCCCTTTACCCTCACAATTCCATTCTCTGGTAGAGGAAGTGTGAACTGTGATGATGTTTATCTTGTGAATGGAGATCCCGTTTTTTAAAAGTTCCCGCCTAGTGATAATCGAGATTCGGCGTAAAATGTCGATGATCTCCGTCTATGCCCTTACCCGATATTGTGCGCCCGTCGTCTTCTTCTCCTTTTCTTTAAAGCATCTCATTCGTCAAACCCATAAAGTTGAACTTTTATCGGTTTCATGCTACGTGCAGGAATTGAGAAAGCAAACCAGAAAAAAGCAAAAGAAAACTGATACAGCCATTCTTCTTGTTCCCCGGCTGTTGTTTTTAGTTGTTGGGTGTGGCAGGGCAGCCGAAAAGAAATCAGCTTGTTTCCTAAGATTCGTGACTCATACAGTAATTTCGTAATTTTGGGAGAAATCAGCATCAACGCGGATAGGTTACTCACCTTTTTCCAGCTTTCTACACTTTGCTAGGGCCGGAAACGGCTGGTTTTCAACGAAACTTACCAGATTTTAAACCAAAATGGCTTTTTTCACTAAATTTTCCCGACTTTTCTTTTTTACACTGTCCAGTGGCAGAAAATAGTTGGGTTTTCATCAAAATTTGACATATTACAGCTATTTTCATCGTATTTTCCACCAAAATGTCTGATTTTGATTGAAAAAGTCCAATTTTTGCCTTTACACCATGTTTGATATCAAATTTTGAGTGTTTTCGCCCGAAAATCGCTTTTCCTGCAGTCCAACTCCATCTTTTCCCATTTTCCATAGTTTTCCTCCCTCATCCACCTCCAGAAGATGCAATTTACTCTAGAAATCCTTCTCAAAACCATTTTCCCGGTGAGAAAAGTCCGTCCCCCTTTTCGTCTCTCCCGCTTTATTTTAAGCCTGTTCCATTATCTTTGCCGGTTTTTCGGTCACTGTCTCCCCGTCAAATAAGGACATGTGTCTTCTTGTGACCTATTCCGACCATTGGAACAAGGCACAACCATTTTGTCCTCTCGTCGGGAAGAAAATTGCCCCCTCTTAACGGGTCGGGTGCAACAGGAGGACATGTAGATCTCGTTCATTCTCCTATACTGCCCGCATGCTTCCTCAACTATTGTCATTCCAGCTGGCAGTCCGAGGACCAAATTCAGCCTTGTTTGCTGGCGCTAGTCTTTTGCAGAGCGAGAGAGAGAGACTCTTCCAGGGCGGTCCTCCTCCCATTCACACCTCCCGCTACGAGTGTGAGGACAAAGAATGTCATTGGTCTTTGGTACAACATTTGGATGTGTTTCTAGATTGCTCGACTGAGCCACTAGACGCCGTAGGGTCTATTGTATGACTTCCTTTCGAGCGGAGCGGTTGTACAAGATTATGGGCGCGCCAAGTGGTGGGGGATCGACAGCAGAGCCCACCACAGTTAGTCCACGTGTAGACCAAAATTGACGATTATGACGGATAGCAAACGGAGAGAGAACAATAAAGATCTGGTTCATAAAATAGCGCGGGATATTTTGGATCTGCCAGCGCGCAGAATCCGTCTTATTTTTTTGATCACCCCAGCCCCTTTATCCCTTAAATTTCCCTGAAATGGTGCAAATTCCTCCCACAGATCAGTGTTTTGTTTGCCAACTTTTAGGGAAGAGTCCAAAGATATCACCACGTGATGGGGCAGCGACTATTTGCGGTGGTTTCATGCAATCGAATTGTTTTCCGGAAATCGGGAGAAAATTTTACTCCCTCTGATCAGGCGCGCAGAAATTCGAAGACCAAACGTTTAAGAGTTTGATTGAACTGTTGCCTATTGACAGGTTCTCTTTCTGAGCTGAACGGTCGCGGCAATTTTTTTAAAGGACGGAAGAGGTAAACAGGACAATCGGGATAGCAGCAGCAGAACTTTTGAAGGTCATAAGATAGTCCGCCCGGACGTCACGGACAGATGGCTATCAATCGATGCTGGGCGGCTATGGCCTTTATTAGTCGCTGAGCGCTGTTTACAAATTTTACCTCTTTCATTAAAGGAAGATGACTGTAAGTCCCGCCGCGTAATAAATGCCCGACACAAAAGATTCTACAGTACGGGAGATCAATTGCTTCGGGGCGAGGTCTTGTTGAAGGATTAAAGTTCTCTTAAACTGCCAGCCTGTCCTTTAAAGGAGTCGCATTCCCAGATTTGCGGAGGTTTATACTGTAGTCCACTGGAGGGTGGATTAATCTTTTCAAATCTAAACTCACGCGCCACCCATTCAGCTCTAAATGCGGAAATATGTGATCTTTTCGAGGAATGTATTAGTAGATCTCATTAGTCTGGGCCCCCATGCTGGACTGAGGACTGGCTGATGCGAGATATGATTAGATGAGGAGAGAGAGCCAGGCGGGAGGGCGGAGGACAAAACATAAATCACATGTACTTAGCGGGATATCGTACCCGCACTTCTGGGCTTTTCTTCGGGGCACGTAATCCATAGAAATAGATGATCAGGGCTTGTTTAAACCACGGATACTTGGGTCCTGAATGTAATATTTACTATAAAAAATGGTAGACTGTACGGCCCAAATTGTGAAACAGCCGCCAGCTACGGATCAATCTGTTTTTCGCTGATGACCTATATATCAAAGATCGCCATTTTGCCTGTTTCGAAGAAGCGCCCGACGCTATTTTTTAGCCATTAGAATCCCCAGTTTTACTGCATAAAAAATCGTCAAAAACAATACCTAGTTTGGTCGACAGCACGTGGGCGCTTATCTCCCTCCTCTTTTGGGTCTTTATTCGGGGAAATCAACAAGTTTTCAGCAAGGTTTTACTCTCTTTGGTCCCATAAATTGACATTGTACATCTGAACTTCTTGTATTTCACATAAAAAGCGACACACAAACAAATACACCGCGGTTTCAATAGTTCCAAACAGTTGGGCGAAAATTCTCGTTCTTTCCTCATTGTGTAAATTGTGTCGGCAACGACGGCAACGCGTGCCAAAGATGAAAGAAAAAAGAACGACATAGTCTGCCACAAACATATCTCTACAGACTACAGAAGTCCGCGGCAGAATTAGTTTCCAGTTTTCGAGGGAGACGAGCGCTGTGGGACCAAAAAATCAGGCAAATTTCTCGAATTTTTATGGAGAAGCGCCAAATTTGGGCGCTTTCTGGTCCTGGAGCGCTCTTTTTCCCAGAAAAATCGACTCTATGAGCTGGTACATCAAATTCTGGATGCGCCTATAGCCTACTGGTAGAACTGATGTGTAGCCCAAAAGCCCCCAGCTCAAAATCCCCACTCGTCCAGACGATTTTTGACGATTACTCCTGTGACGTGTACTCTCCTTGTTAGTTTGTTTAGTTGCCGCCGATTTCTAGTTATTATTCTGATCTTCTGTCTACCAATCCATCCTAAAAAGTGCAAGTTTGAAAAATAGAAAAATATACAGTTCATTGGGATCAGAGTCGCCAGTCAGTCGGGCGACGGCGGTAGCCGTCGACCGGATAGATAACGTCTCGTTCCGATGGACTCCCGATCCTAGCCACATTCTTTCTCTTTCTTTTATTTCATTATATGATCCTGATTATTCTTTCTTTATTTTCAGTCAATTTCTCCTCTTCAAATTCCAATTTTCAGTCAAATTCCCCTGGTAAAACTACAGACCCCTCTCTATTGTGAGAAAGAAGTTAATGCGTTGCACCTCCACGTCGTGCAAAGGTAAGCAATTCGGGGCCCGCTGGTCCCTCCCCTTCCTTTTTATTCTGCAAAGGCAGACAAACAGTCATCTAGTTTCATACAGTATCTGTCAGTCCCTATGCTTTTTCTGTCAGCTAGACGTTTTTCCCCGATTTGGAATGGGAATTCTGCAGACTTGCAGAGCTATGAGATGCATGAATTTGTAGAAATTTCCGTGGTAACCAACCTAAGGCAGACCTGCGAGTACCAGAACTCCTAACAGCTTTTACTATGGACGCGCAGTCATTTTTACCAAAATTCAGAGCTGTATCACGAGCATACAGCTATTTCTTGCAAAATTCAAAACTTTGCCACAAAGTTACAGCCATTTCTACCGAATTCATAGCCCAAAAGCGCCAAATAACTAGCCTAAATCCCTGTTTCCCATCCTCCCTCAAATGAATAATGATGTTTCGCTGACTTGCAGCAAATCCAACAAATACTTTTTGCTCTTTAACTTCCCCTAAGGCGCCCTAGACACTTTGCACTGAATGTTGTCGTAAATAGTGAACAGCTAGCGGGCCATACTTCTTTGTACTTCAAAACTTCCCGGGTTTTTTTGCTTCTCTAAAAATATCCACTGTCCAACTGTAATTGGTAAAATCCGACCACAGACTTCCGTACTTCCGAACAGCCACTGTGTTTCGTACTGGCTGATTACGAATATTGTTCTTTGACGCTCACGGGTTATTATTATGAAAAGGGGCGGAGTCGGCGATAAATGTAGAGAAAAATGTACTTCGGGGCTATGATTAATTGACGCGTTCACTTCCTTGGGTATTTGAACTCTTGCCATCACTTTTCGTGGTATGTGGGGAATTCCCCCGTCTGTTTTTTGAACTTGTGACTGTATGGTTCTGATTTAAAGAAAGATTTAAGCTGTATCAGGCGGATGATTACGGTAATCATTTTTTTGAGACTTATAGCTGGAATTCTCTCTGGAATTTTTTTAGGAGAGCCGCATTTTTGAATCTTTTTTACCTCAGAAAGGCTGCAAAAGGCCGTTTCCAGCCGAAATTCTCGATTTTTATCTCTTACAGTGTTTTTTGTTCTGATTCAACATCTCTGCAGTAATTAACAGTAATAGCAGTAGTATCTAACTAATAGGTCCTATAGCGAAAGGAAAAAGAGTAGGGAGGTTACTAAAAATCGAAAAATACCGACATTTTTCCCGTGTTTCCGATAAATTCCCCAAATTTCCAGGATTTCCACTATTTGTTGCTTCTTATCCTCATTTTTTGCACTATTAGGGACCATAATTTTATTTTCTTGACCATTCTGAGAAACAATGTTGAGGTTTTGTTTTCGGGATGCGCTTCTTTTCGTCACTGCATGCCTCTTCTTCCTTATGATGACATGACGCCTATTGTCTGTGAAAAATGACAGACTACACAAGGAAAAGTGTCAAAAATGACGTGATACAAATTGAAAATGATCGGAAAATACCCCCACTTTTGATTTGATAGGAGAAAACGTCGTTTAAACCTTGATTTCCGACCGTTTTGCGCCTATTTTTCACAGAAAACGGTTCAAATTAACGGGAATCGGGGCTTAAAATAGACTACGATCTCTTCACTCCGCATTTTCACCGAAAATGGTAATCAGGGGGTCTTGGCTGTCTGTGCGCTCCGCTTTCGTCTCACTCTCACCCCTCCCCAGCAGGCCACGTGTCGACTAGGCAGGCAAGCGACGGCGGGGAGGGGGGCTGCATTTGTTGGTCGCCATGGTCGTTGGCGAAAAGGAGGGGAGTTCCGAAGATCGCAAAATCAAACACGCAAACTGCCGCCGCGCGCGAAAAGAAAGGGGGCCTACCCCACAACCAACCACCATCACCAGCAGACCCCCATGCGCTCTTCTTCACTATTTGATCGCCGTAAGGGAGCGCATATTTCGAACTCTCAAGAGCCTCATGAGCACAGATTTTTGACCCTTTCTTATCTCCTGTTGCCTTTATTTTATCACAGTCTAATGGTATTGCCGCCGATTATCAATGGGAGACATCTTGGTTCGACTCCTGCCAGGGTCAAAAAGTTTTTGCCGCGCATCGCCAAAATCCTCATCATAGATCTCGTCCATTTCTATAGAGAGTTTTTGGACTTTGCGCCCATTTCTCCCGTTCCCAAAAAGTCCAAGCGGGTCCTATTCGGGTAACACGTTGGCTTTCTGTTGTGTGGTTGCCCGGTTCACAGTCCGACCCGTGTTACGTCATAGTCGAGCGCACTCTTCTCTCTGAAAATTTTAAGACTTTGAGAGACGACCGGTCAACTGTTTCCCCAGGTTGTTTTTTAGTGGGCCAAGTTGTTGTCTTGTTGTTGTCCTCCTGTTGCAAATTCTTTAAAGATTACTCCGTCTAAAAATAACCGAAATCTGTGTCTTGATCCCAATGACCTACCACTCTTGATAGACGGTAGATCACCGGCGTGTTGACTTTTCTTTGTCTCATTCAAGAAAAGTACACAAGATCAAAGTTATTTTTCTCCTTTATTCTTTAAAGGAACGATAGACTCTCTACCATCAAAAGGGATTACGGTATATGACGTACTCGTGGAGGATTTAACAGATAGTATTTGGTTAAAATGGTTTGTCATCGAGCGATCTGTTACATGCGCGTACCTCCTGCGGGTTGGGGACCTGTTTTCTGGTTTGGGGAACTACCCGAGATGACTCAGACCAGCTTTTGCCACATCACTTCATCATCCAACTGATCAGCATCAGTTTTAGAACTTCTTATATCAGATAATTTCTTCCCGAGACCATTTCTTGGTTTCAATGGGTCTTGCGCCGAACCAAAGCTTCTTTGCCTTCATTCCATGTGATTTTCTAGCCATTTCTGTCATTTTTATTTGAAAATCGTCAGAAAATCTTGGAAATTCTCATAAAAAGTACTGCAATCCTGTCTTTAAACACTTTCTAGGATTCTATACTCATTTAAATAGGAGATTACGGTAGTTCTAGGAATCCCCTGCTTTTCCTTTCATCCTGACTCATAGCTGCTTCTTGATTTCTCACCCATCCTCACCTGACGCCCTCCAGACCATTGAAATTGGGGTTGTTTTCTTAAATTTCCCTGCTCTCTGGTCCCCGGATCCCTCGTGGTTAGCTAGAGAATACGGTAATTTTTAATTCAAAAGATAATCTGACCTATTTTTACCTGACCTGGTAGGATTGATCGCCATGTGACTCGGCCATACAAGGACGCGCCCTTTTTGCGCGCCCATAGAACCGTATAAAATTTCATAGTAAAACACAGTATACACACAACCTCAGTTCAAAATTGTCTAACTGACATCATTTTTTGGTTGTGACTAAGCGCACAAGTTGATCTACCGGCGGTTTTCTCCTGTCATTTTTGCTACTCTGTTGCTGGTCGACTTCTGTTTGCCTATCCTCCCACCCTATCTGTGTCACTCATTTTTTAAACCCACCTATTTTTTTTTCTCTCGTCATCCTGCAGAATCAGCAGCCTGCTAAAAATCGGTCTTTTGTTGCCTTTTTCCATTCATTGAAATATCATCAGAATCAAACAAATTTATCCCGCCCAAATCCCATCGTATTTATTCAAGCTGCTCATCAGACTGTTCTCTTTTCCCCCGCGATTTTTGACTATCTGTTGATTTTTTTTCTGTTGCTGTTGCTCTTTTTTTCTCGTTACAGATTCTTTTTTGTTCCTTTCTCTTATTAGGAGCTTTCATCTGATTACTGTATTCGATTCTTTAAAGGTGATAATCACGTTTACTGGCACTGGGCGGGGCAATTCCTATTGTTTCGGTCTTTTAAATAGGAAAAACCATCTAAAAAGCATAAAGGTGCCCAGTCGACCAAAATATTGGCGCATTTCCAAGAAATTTTTAAAAAATTAGAAAGAAAATTAATGTTTTACGAGGCTACCCCGCACAGAAATAGGCAAAAAAATTGGGAAAATGACGATGTTTAACCTCGAAGAACATCATGTTTTTGTTAAATTAATATTTACCCGTGTGTTTTGTGCTTACAAAAGAGAGCCCGTCCGAACCAGGAAACATGGCGCTACATCATTTTTGTTTTGCTTTCCTTTTTGTTTCTGACAATAGAGCCAGGAGGCGCGCGGATTCGAATCTGTGAGCTTTTTGAATAAAATTGTCGGCTAAAAATAGTGTGATGTTTTTTTGTTTTCTAATAGGACAATTTCCTTAAAAATTATTAAAATCCAGAGAATTCGTCAGCTTACGGCATTTCTTACGGCATCAGGGGGCTAATAACATAAGCTCATGGTATTTTTCTCCACGTTTTTGCCCTAAGGAATTCGTGTGTTTCGGTCTTAGGATGGCTGCTATGTTTTTCTTTCTGATTCATTTCTCATATTCTGTACAGGAAGAAAACAAGGCGACCGGATGACTCGGCTTGGCATTGAAAATTCCTGCAAAAATCATCTGTTTCTCCTGTTTTCCTTTAAATTTCTCTTTAAAATGATCTTTTCCGGCAATTCTTTGTTTGAACCACCACAGTTCGACAGTTTACCGTTCTAAAATCTCCTTTAAATCCTACAGTATTCCAAATTTCGCCATATCTTATGAAGAAATCGAAATCCCGAGACGGCAAATATTCCCAGGACATACCGTATCCCTCTTCATTATATTTTGCCTTTAAATGAAGACGCTGATTTATGACCGATAAACTCTACAACAGACACTGCAATTGTGTGTCATGTACTTTCCTTGGAAATGTGGATATCCGCTATATAAAACTGCGCAAAGACTAATCCTATGAGTCTCAGAGCGATTTTGGGTCCCAAGACGATTTCCCACATATTCTTACAGTAACCAACAGTCTTCCCGTGCCCTTTATGGCCTCAATTTGATCGCTCAAAAAGGCACTTTTCGGGTTTCAGCTTTTATGTCTTTGAACTTCTCAACTTTCTATCTTCTCGTTCTATTCTTCAATTTTTTCGGGAACTCTACACCCTTGTTCTTCTTCCTTCCATACTTTTGACCTCGGACGTTCTCCGTTCTCCGGAGAGAAATTAAATCAACAAATCCTGACATTTTTGAAGATTACTGTTCTCTGTTTTCTTTGGCTGGTAGAACTCGTGGTAGATGCGCCTAGAAACTTGGTTTGATCTCTCCTGGCTGCAAAATTTTCACATTCGCAACGGGTTATCCATTTCCTTTTTTCTGCATTTGCCTAGATACCCGAACCCTTGATCCCAGCCCCGTCTATCTTGCATTCCATTCTATTCCGTCCTCGCACGTAGTCATTTAAATTCTCTCTTAAAGGAATTTCATCCTATATTTTCAGAATGAGCCCACACGATTTGGTTACGATAGAAGACGACGACGCTATGCCGACATCCAGCTCGCCACTGTCCAGAACTGGTGGCTCCCCGAGAAATGGCCGAGTTCTCTACTGCAGAAAATGCGAAGGACATGGAGAAAAAGTTGTACTGAAGAATCATGCACCAAGCTGTCCGTATATCCTTTGTACGTGTCGCTCGGTAAGTTATTTCTACCGTAATCAGGAGGAAAAATGGGGAAGAAGGGCGCGTCCGGCCCGGGGACAGCAAACAATTTCAGAGCAGAGAGATCAAGAAAGATGGACAGTTTTTGGACTGGATAGCATTTCGATTCAGTTTCCGTTAATTTGATCAGTAGACAAGCCTTTAAAGAAAATTTTAGGAGTCTTAAGTACACAACCAAGCCTTTTTCACGGCTACTTTCCTGGGATTTTGAGCTCGAAATTGTTGGTTGCATGCATTTTTGGTCAAAACAGGCACTTTTCTTTATATTTTAAAAATTTCCGCCCAAATCAAGTAATTTTCTGTAAAGAATTGGTTAAAAATGCTGATTTGTCTCCTGAAATTAGCCAGCCGTACCTTTAACTTTTTTACCAGACAATTCCATTCGATTTTTGAACATTGCATCAACTGGTCTTTGTTACAATTGACCCGTGGTTGGCAAAACATTATCCTCCTACAGTAGTTACCCTGTCTAACCCGTGATTTACAGCCTTTTTTAAAAAGGAGAGTGAGGTATTTGATCCCCACGCACTTTATTTACCAGTTCAAATACCATTGAACTTGCGAACTGATCCGCGTTTTTCGATCGACCGCCCCTTGTGATGGAATCTCTGTGTCATATGATTTGTATTATGGGAAAAATGAGGGGCGCATAGGATGCAAACGAGCGTCGTGGAAACTTCCTGCAAAAAAAACACCACGTCATTTTCCCCCTAAAATCCAATATTTAATCTTGGCTACTGTAGACAGAAAACCAGAATTGCCTGAGGCAAACCAAGGTCAATATGGCAATAGTTTCCTTTGTAAAAAGCTGGCTTTTCTTCTCTTTTGAGAGGGGGGCAAGTTCCGCTTTTGGCCATAAATGCTGAGGGAAAAGCCAAGATCATTGGCCATTGGCTTTACTAGTTTGTCCCCTAAAATATACGAGCTACTCATCTGGAAGAAGGGGACGCCTGGTTCCTTTAAAGGAAAGCTATACAACCCCCAGACAACAACCCTCCAAAATGTTTTGGCATGACGCGTCGTCCCCCCAGTAGACACATGCAGGGGATTCGTACTACTGATCGCATTGGTCTTTCAAGTGGTGGGCCAAAAACAAAATAGTCTGAAAATGGGTGCGCGCCAATTATCTGATGGAATCATCTGTTGGATCCAGTTTATAACAAAATTAATAAATAAAAACATGGGGAATTCAGCGAAGACCTAAAAATTCACTTCAAGTTACTGTAATTTAATTTAAACTCCAATGATTACTGTACAATTTAATAAATTTATTAATTTTCAGTGCGAACGTCTGAATCAAAAACGGCTGAAATCATTTAATAAAAGAAATAAGGAAAAGTTGGAACTGGCGGCTATTTTAACCGAGCAAAGGAGAAAAGAACGTGAATTGGATTCTGATTATCAAGGTAAGCGCTTTTTTTAAATTTCCCGGTAATTTATTAATCCGCCCTATTGTTCTTTATATTTTCTCGAACATAAACAGGGCGGGCTCTGTGACTAGAATGCTAGCTGGCCACAAGACCCAGGGTTCAAAAATTAATCTCGCCCTCCCCCTTTTTCCCCATTGCAAAGTCCAAAATGATCATGCTTCTCAGTAGTTTTCTGGGTAGCTAAGCCAATTTTACCCCCAGAACTTTGGTCGAGCAATTGCCCGGAAGTCGGCTCTTTGACCTCTCCCTCGGGGGAACAGCCTCTTCCTCCTTTTTTTGCAAAGACGGCTAGACCTTGGATCTGTCACTTGATTGAGTAGAACACAAGGGAGACATCAATCTGGTCCTTTAAAGAACCGAAAAACTTAGAACTGCCCCGATTTTTGACAGCCTACCATGATCCCTGCCACTTGTAACACATCAATCCTCCTCCCTCGCCATAATCCTGGCCTAAAAATGGAGCTGCTTTGATCCCGACTTAGCCCGTGCTCGAGCTTTGATATTATACACCTTTTTGGACGGGATGAACTGAAAATATTGTTGTTGTACTTTTGAGCCCAATACTCCCCATCCCACCCAGTTGAGCCCGATGAACGGTCCACAAATTTTGTCATAATCTTTGAAACAAAGAAGATGTAAACAGCGGAGAGAGGCGCATAGCTACTGCGGGCTCTAGCGGTACGGCTGTTCTCTGTGTGAACGCTAGATCTGCTTTAAAAAATATTATATTTTTTTTTCTGATACTGATCATTTTGAGATTGGTGGTTGAGGGGAGCCATTGGTGCGCTGCTTTTTATCTTATTTTCGAAATATTTTGGGATTCTGAAGCTCGTATTCAGTTTTCTACCCTTCCAAATCCAAAAATGCCCCAGTATTTACCAGAAAAGTAGTAATTAGACCGTTAAATAGGTTAGAAATCGCTATTCCAGCTTCTAAAGCGAGGGCTAAACGGTGTATACCCCAAAATCACAAAAATCAACCAATTTTCTCTATTTAAGCCAATTTTCTCCTCTTGTTTTCTTCTCAAGACCCAGGGATATTCTTTCTGGTAATAAAATTACCGTACTAAATCTTTCATATGGTCAAAATGGCGCTTTTCCGGTACAGACAAACCGTACTGAACTTGCTACCGCTCCTCCCCCTCGTTAATCTTTAATTTCCGAACTTTTCGACCTCTTTCGAATTTTTTGAGACGCCATAATGTTGTGGGAATGTTCACTTCTGCCAGTTCACCAAGTTTCACAAGTTCACTTCGGTCATTTTTCGTCTCAAAAGGCCCGTTTTTCCGATACTGTAAAAGGATTTATTGCAGCTTTTGTGCAATTTTGGGTAACTCGCGCGCCGAGGTGACCCCCTCGAGACCGCAGAAACGCTACGTAAGAGAAATCAAAAACCATTTCTCTTTTCTTCCTTTCACCACACGTCCACACTTTCTTCCTTTTGACGTTGACGTTCATTTTTGTTGTCTTCCTCCCCCATTCCTGTAATCCCCCGTTTTATGCGTAATAATTGAGCCCCTAGTCATGAGGAAGCGCATGTCTTGTGGTTGACCCCAGGGCGATTAACCTTTGATTCTCGCCTGCATCATAATTCTGAGAGCCGGCGCTATGAGTCAAAGGGAGAGAGGCGGAGCAAAAGACTCTTTCCATTAAAGGAGAGAGTCATTTCATCTCCAGCAGCAGTAATGCATTATTTGCTACCTCCTCAAGAATATGCCTGCCAACAACTTTTTGGTGAGTTTTTGAGAGTTGCGAAAATTGTTTCGTAACCGGCAGGGAAAGAGGTTTGTACTCTTAGAGAAACCGGCAGAAATAGGGGGCCTTGGGACGTAAGAGAGCCGCCAGCCTAAACAAGAGGTCATTTTGGATAAAAAATATTCTGGGCAGTGGAACTGGCAGAGATCTGGGTCCTGGGGCGATTGAAAGCGAAAATAACGGGTTGTTACGTTGCGGAACCCAGAAATCCTTAAAATCTTTCTGGGTTAAAGAAAAGGAGATCTTAAAGCAAAACAACATAAAAAAATTCTCGATTTTGACCTACAAACGGGGATTTTTAAAGAAGAGAAGAAAGGTTGTCCCCAGATTAAAAATATAGTCTCTAAAACTTTCTAAACCTTTAAAATATACTAAAACAGACCCATTTCTCAAGAAAAAAAATAATTTCCTGGGAAATCTCTTCGATCTCTTGGTTCTCGTTTAAATTTTTGATTTTTTGTAGTCTACAAAGTTTTCTTATCAAAGTCTCCCCGGTGCTCCCACCCCTGGCCCCGGAAATGCGCTTGCAGTTTACAAAAAGTGTCGAAGTGACGTCTCCCTGACTCAGTGACCCCTTCCTCTGCTGAAATTCTATCCAGCCGTTCTTAAAAATATCCAGTATTGTAGCCCATTACGAATGCGATGCGTCACTCTGCCATTATTTGCCTTCTACCCTTATTTTTCAGGAAGTACAGGGTATATTTTGATCACGGAACACTTTGTCCACAGCCCGCGCGTTCTGCTCTCTTCAAATTGTTTTTAGTACAGAACAAGGACCAACTGGGGGAGGGGCCCACAGTCAAGTTCCTCGTCTCACAGTTCATTCGGGGTCGCTGATGGCTGGCTGGTAGTTTACCGGCCGACCTCGGCGAACAAACCACTAAGAAACCAAGTAAATTTTGCACCCCTTGCTCCCGCAGCAGCAGTTGTCTCTCTGGAGAGCGTGCTTTTTTTCGCCCCTCCCACACACACTTTCAAACTTCCGGGACCCCTCTGCCCTCTCCAAATGTAAAACGATAGATCACTTGGGATCTCCTGTTTCTGTTCAAACTGCGAAAAGATCAAAGATTTAATATTTTCCCTAGGAATTTTTAAAGGACGAGGAAGTAATGCCCTTATTTTTGGTCCCTTCCCGATGTTTATAGTGCATTGGGCGGACAGACGAGGAGGGAACCCCTGTAAAAGGACCAGGAATTGGACTGGGTGGGTGGGGCAGGACAGTCAGTCACACCACTTTCTGGCTCTTGGAGTGGTTGCCAAGAAGTTTCTGGGGTAATTTTGCGGCCCACCGTGTATTTTCCCATCGAAGGGGCGTAGGATCCTGAAGTGCTCAATTTTTCTACGGTAGATGCCAATTTTTGCGGTTTCACGAAGGACTGACTGCAGTATAATTTAATAAACTGCCTGGGGACTCATAAAAAGCGGACTACTGTAGGTTACCGACCGCTTTGGGTCCTGCAACGATTTCCCGCAATTTCTTACAATGATTTAAAAATTATCTGGGCCCAACAGGCACCATACTTCGCGCAGAAACTGAAAAGAGACATTCTGACCCCCGCGAAGTTTAAAAAATTCGTTCCGAAATCTTCTTTTATTTACGAGACTCCCTCTCTCTTCCCCTTTCTTTCATCTCCGGGGTTATTTTTCAACTCAGCCATAACCATTTTCCAATCCCAGGACCGAAAAACATCCTGGAAGTTTTTTGGTTTCCCTCTCTTTCTCTCATTCTCTCTTTTCAATGTTTTCCGGAAGAGGCTGAACTTCATTAGTCTGGAGAAGGGGGGTCCCTGCCAGCTCTCACAGTGTGTCCTTGATGTTTTTCAGTCTGGCCCCGGAGGGGGCTGAGGCCATCCTAGTCTCTCGCTCTGTTTTGCAGTCAGTGTTCCCCTCCTCGCCCCTTCCTGCTTACCCTAGTTCCCCTTCATATTTTTTACGTTTTCAGCTCCTTCGCGGAAACTAAGCTCCTGCTCTACCTCATCATCGACAATGGATTCTGAACAAGGAGGATCGTCTAGGACTGGATTGGAAGGTCGTAGCATGTCGTTGGGAGCCATGACTGTCATGTCCTATGACATCTGGAAGGCCAAGTGTGCTGCTGAGAAGAAACGCCTCGAACAGGAAGGCAAAGCTCCGCCAAGTCCTATTGAAGAAGTTAAAATGAGGAAGAGGGCGCACACTTTTATGGCACCCGTAAGTTTTTAAAATTTTTAAGGGATTTTATGGGCTTTTTTTGGGAAAAATTGAGAAAAAAGGCTTGAAATCTATCAAAATGCCCATTTAAATTACACCGAGTTCCTGACCAAATTGAGGTTTACAGTATCTCCGTCGAATGTTTTAATTTAAAAATCCCTTTAAAGAATTCTCACTGTTGTTTTCGGCCATTTAAAATGTGAATTATTATGTGTGTGCAAAAATAGAGGAATTTTTTGCCTCCCATCGGGTCGCCCTCCCACCAAATTGACGTCTGATTTTCGAACCTTTATTTCTCTCCCTGGACTCGCTCTCCAACTATCACACCAGCTACCAGCAGCGGCGTCGTTCAGATCGACCGCTTGTGTTGTTTATCACCAGCGGCTGGTGGCTGCGTCAATGTTTCCGCGTTGCGATCGGTCGTAGACATATAATGAACGAACCAGAGTTCACTGCGATCAGCGGGAATATTAAAGGGGACCGAGTTTTTAAAAAAAAAATTACAAAAATAGATAGATCCCGGATTGTTTTGTGGTGCGTGTCTCCTTCTTGTTTTGGCTGTCGGGTCGAGGAGGAAGAGAATAGTTTCTTGGTCCTTGTACTTGGTTGTTTTTCACTTTCTCCAATTTCCTCCTCGATCGGGGAAGAGAGGGCAGACTGGGGGGTCTCTCCGGCTGCGGTCTCTGGACTGTTTTTCGCTTTTGGCTTTGTGTGTGCGGCTCGAACTCGTTTTGTCCTATGATTCTTGCGGGGCTCGCTTTGCACGTACGAGGCGAGTGCACGACAAAACTTTTACGGTGAACACAGAAAAACATCGAAAAACACAGTTTCTTTGCACCGGGCGAACCCAGAAAAAATGAAGAGAAAGGATGAGAAAATCAGGTCACTTTACGAGGGAGAAAAAAGTTTAAACCAAAAGATGAGAGCTTACCGTAACCCAGCCGCATTTTTTGAATTTTTCAAACAATTCTTTAAAGAAATTAACGGACCTCCTTTAAAGATAATTCCTCCCAAATTAGGGTAGGTCCAACACAAGGAAGTCAAGCCCCTTCTCTCCTCGTCTTGGGCTGTTTTCCCCTCTCCCTCAGCAGATCTTCTTGTACTTTTCCGTTCGGGATCCAAAACATGTTATTTTGGACTGTTCTGGTCCAGAAAAGTACAGGCAGTGGTGCTCGGGATAAACAAATTTTTATTCCCCGCCCATATTCACGTGAAAATATATGAAATTGCCTAATAAAATCGGTTTCAGGAAGAATCCAAAGAACTGCCAAAGGTCCAACCACCTCATTTAAATGAAAAGAAGAAGGGACGCTACATCGTGTTGCCGACAATCCCTGCCATGAAAATTTTTGTGGACGAGGATATGGAAAAGAAAATGGAAGAGAATATGGACGACACACCGGCACAAAATGTCCAGCCGCAGATGGAAACCCGGGTCCAGGAGTTAAAAATCACATCGCCCAGGGCTATCAAGCCAATACAGGCCATGCCACAACCACAAAGTCTTCCAACTACCGTACCACTTCAGCAGAGCTTTATAAAGGTGAGCATTGCCCGCTAAAAATATCAAATACGTGGTCGTTTAAAGGTCTATTTACTAGTTTTTCGGGGATAAAGGGCGCGACGGGGAATTACCGTAGTTTGTGGTCTATGCACTCCTATTTTTAACTGATTTTGAATATTTTTCAATAAAAGCATAATTTTTATTTAAAGAATTATATAAACAGAGGTGATTAAAGGAACCGTCAGGGACTGAAAACAACTTGGGCTCAAAAGATGCGCCTATTTTTACTGATCATTAATATATATGCATTTTTCTATGACGGGGTCTGGATCAAGAGAAAAACGCATTTGTAGTGCTGAAAATTGCATTTCTATCACCTTCTAACGTGTCAAAAGGTGATATCATGTCAAAAGGTGATATCAGGTTAATAAGTGTCAAAAGGTGATGGCGCGAAACTTTAGTTACTTATTTTCTCTCCAAAAACAATGAATGGTCGACTTTTCGACATGCCAAAAGATGCAATTCGTGTCAAAAATGTCGGTTTTAAACTGTCGATCCATTATAAAAAACCGCTACAGCTTAGATTAGAATAATCCTTTAACCTTTTTTGACCTTTTGGCCAGTCCCTGACGGTTCCTTTAAATGTCTAAAGGATAAAATTCGAGAAAATTAGGGGACTACCGTAATCCAGAAGGATTTGTGAGCGATTTTGAAGACTTTTCATTAGGAATTTTGGATTTTCTATCTGGGATTTAAAATTTTAATAAAACACCCGTAACCTAACGTAAAACAAGAAAAAATCTCACATAACTCTCTAAATTTCTTTTTTTCAGCCCTCTGTCCCAATGTCTGTGCCATCTCTCCCGGTGTCCAGCTTGGCTCCTGCCCTGTCGATGGCCGGCAACTTGAACCGATTCCCAGCTCCTGCCACGACATCTGCCCCACCAGCCAACGGTTTCTCTGCTGAGCAAATTGTCCTGCTCCAAAATAATATCCTCCAGCAGCAGAATCAAGCCCTCCAGCAGTTGTTAAGTTCAATTTTGCCCATCAGTAATCCCAGTCCACCGACTACCACACCCAGTCCTGACTTGGTTACCCTCCTAAAATACCAGCAAATTGCCCCTAAGCCTGTTCTGGAAACCACACCGCAAGATCTCTTGCAAACATTATTACGACCACAACCACAGGCTATTTTTTCTCATGGGATGTAGATAGATTGATGTTTTCGCTCCAAAAATCGTCTGACCTCATAATATAATTGTATTCTTCTAGTCTTCTATCCCGTCTCTTTTTTTCCTGGGTTCTGTGCAGGTTTTCTCCCCGTTTCTCCGTTACACACAACAATCAACCTCGAATATAATTCTTGTATGTGCCCTGGCCTCTGTGGGGCCCCTCGTCCGCCCCTTCACCTACCTATATTGATCTCGGATGCATTCTAACTATTCGCTAGAGTGTTAAAATTACACACACAAATTATAATACACACAGATGCAGATTATATTCGGTAATTGTAGAGATACCCGCTTGTATATAACTTTTTTTCCTCCTTTTTTTCACTCTTGTACTTTATATTTCTACTGTAAAGTCCTTTACTTTTACTGGTTTTACAAATAATAAAAATTAAAAAAATTATATGATTTCTGCTTTTTTGGGGTATGGATTTGTACCAGTGGCGGATAAAATGATGGACTGGTGCCAGGATTCTTCGGCAAACGCAAGTTCGATTCCCGGACACATCCAAAAGATTTTTATGGAGAAATTTGGGTGGAAAATTTCTCCACAGGTCTATCAAAATTTTTGGACAACTATACCCCAGATTTCTATTCAAAAAGTGGGATTCTAATCGGTGTGTCATCTCCCACCCTAGAATATAGCTCCTTATGCGGACAAGTGACCTCATTTCATCTAATATTTCCTCTGTTTCTCACGTCTTCTTCTCTTCCAATTGACTACGGTAGCTTTCGTCATCGGGATTAGCCTCTTTTATTATTCTCCTCCGACTTTAAACGCAGAAGTACGAGTACGGTAATCCTTATACTATTCGACCTTACGTCAAACTGAGTTTTATTATTTTGTCTGGAGGCCTTCTTTTCCATTTCCGTGTGCCCGTAAATATAGGAAAATACTGAACGATGTCCTTTAAAAGTCCGGCGGGGATTTATAGACGCGATAATCTTTTCCACTTTTGCAGGAATGGACGATCGATAGACGGAAAATTTACGGGCTAGACCCTCTTTTGATCTGATTTTGCAAGAGAAAAAGAGAAAACAAAGCGGGTACAGGAGCTGATAAACAGGAGGACACAAAGAGAACAGGACACCCGTCCAGAAGTTTCTTCGCACCCGTAAATTGTTGGCAACTGATTGTTTTCATATTTTCGGGTTAGAGACTGGCGATTCTTCGATTCTACTGTCATTTAAAGGAGGTTCGAAGTAAGATACAGCAGATTCAGATCCTGAACAGAAATCCTCGCAAGATCCATCAGCTTCCTTCTTTAAATTCCCGGCTTTTTTGACAGGAACCACCTTCATCAACCCAACTCCCGTATCTCCGTCTATCCTTCACCGAATTGGGTTCATCATTTATCTGCCCCGAAGCAGGATCAATGACCGGCTTCTATTGTTTCTCGCACTTTCTCTCCCCACCTAGAGATGTGACAAAGGCGAGAAATAGTCCAATTCTGCTGCGCAGTTCTTTCATCGAGGGATCTGCAGAGGTCATTGAGGTCACCTCATTCACATTATGCTTTAAGTGAAGCCTACGAACACGGAAGTCGTGGGATGGCGGCTAAATGAATTCGATGAAAAAACGTGTGAACATGAAAAGAGTTCAGGAAAAAGGGGGATCATATGGAAACCAAGCTATTACCGGAGAAATTACTGTAATTCTTGAAAATTAGGAATCAGTAGGCGGAAAATCATGTGGTATGGAAGGGCCAAAAATCTAAAAATTAAAACTAGAAAATTCATATGTCACAGGTCAAAAAATTACTTTTGCACATAGTACAGCTAATCGTCGGGTAATTCTATCGAGGGCACGCTAATTTTTCGGTCATTTTTCGTGCTCTGACACGTGGTGGAAACATTTCTGGGAAATTCGTCGAAAATTGGAAAATATTGGGGGTCTGGAAACGAAAATACGATACAATATTGTTTAAAATTTTAAATTTCGTGTTGTATCCAGTACTGTTCTCATTTTTACGGTAACTTCCATGATTCCAACAAAATCCAGCGCATCAAAAACCTTGTAAACTATTTTCTCCGCCATTTAATCAAGAGATTGTTTGACCTTATTGACCTCCGCCGTGGCATCATTTCCTTTCCCTCGCGGCGGCGGTGAATAACTCGATCTCTTTTGCAGACGCATGTTATTAATCTTTTGATGAGGTCAATGACGGAGATCACATAGTCCCTCGGTTATAGCCACAAACAGCTGGCCTGTAACCCCCGTAGGGAAATTTAATATTCTTTCATTTATGATCTTCGGGAAAAATAGAAATTAGACGGGAATAGAAGATGGCGGGATGTCTGGGGACCAGCCAAAATTATTATAAGATTATAGTTTTACCAGGATTTCTAGGCAATTCCCCGATTTTGTCCAAAAATTAAAATAGTAAAACAAAGATTCAATGAAAAAAACATCTGGGCGCTGTGGATTCTGAAAATCAGGTAAACTTCCAGACTTTTAATGGAAAAAGTCAAATTTAAATTCGCGCCTTCACAGGACCCAGAGAACTAATTTTTCTTTGGAACCGGATACTTTATCATTTTGGGTAAATTAGGTGAGCAAACCACAAAGTTGACGAATTCTTTAACGTCTCGTTTAATGTTTACCAAAAACCCGCCACTTTAACTTTGTTTTCCGTTCTGTGCAACTTCCATGAGCCGGTTACCCTCTGATAGTCCATGAGATTTTTCCAGCAACAGTGTAATAGTTTTGTTTTTAGTATACCTGGTCTTGTTTTTAGTGCATCGACTCGATTCCGAAATGTTTCATTGGACGAAGAATGAATAACACTGAACAGAATCAAAGAATGTACTTCTCCTAAAAGTACAAAATTCCCCCGCTGTCTGGTACCGGATTCAAAAATTCCTAATCAGTGCTCGAACTTTTTTTTATTTGTGCATTCTCCGTAGAAATCAAGTAGTTTGAAATTGACCAGACTTATTATTATTACTGCACCTGTTGAACCCGAAAGAAACGGAGGAAGTCATCAAGCTGAATTAGTAATTTATTGGACCGAGGAGCTCAAAAATTAGAACACAAATAATTCTTGTGTCATTTTCGGTCATTTTCTGTGCTTTCACTGGGATTAAAAATATTTCTACGAATTTTTTATGCTTCGTTTAAACGGATGAACACGTGATAATTAGCGGAAAGAAGAAGTTTTATATCTTTGAACTTCACGTGGGAAGCTGGAAACTTAAAATTGGGGAAAGAAATCGAAAATTCTGGGATTTGCGGTTGAGTTTCCATAAACTTTTCCAGGAAAAAATTTAACGATTGCAGGTTTTTTAGATGTCCATGGTCCTACAGATTGTCACTCTCTGCTTGTAAAAAATTTGTAGAATATAGCCCGCGCAAAAAGTTTTCAGACACCTCGATCTCGAAGGTAATAAGACCTGCTGAGCTGAAACTAACACAGTAAGCATATTTTGAGATAACGGTAAAAACCGTATTTAAATTGTGGAGAACTATGATGTATACAAAGATTTATTCGAAAAAATTAATTTTAGCCGTGCATAAAGTTTTCAGACACCTATAAGATCACTTAATTTCTCCTCCATTCTTTTCGACTACGGCGAGAAGACGCTTGTTCATGCTTTTATAGAGATTGACGATTGAAGTAGAGTCAATAATTCTTGCGCATCTTTTGATTTCTTTCCACAAATCGTCCTTGTTTGAGAATTGCCCAGAAGCGTAAACTTTTTCTTGAAGAATAGCCCAAACGTTTTCTATCAAGTTAAGATCTGGGCTCCTAGCCGGCCACGAAACTGTCTTGACATTTTCTTCCGACAAACACTGTAAGGCCTTCTTGGAAATATGAATTTTGCAATTGTCTTGCTGCCAGACCCATGGCTTTTTGCCCATTTCCTCTCGACACCAAGGAAAGAAGTCTGAACGAAGGTCTTCGACATAATCGGCAGATTTGTATTTATCGCACACTTTCTAAAACAAGGAAAATTATAAATAAAAACGAGTAAAAAACTAACCTTGAGATGGAAATGGCCTTTGCTGTTAATTGCACCCAAAACCATAATTGATCCACCCTTCATTTGTCTCTTCTTTCTTGTCAATTTTACACTTGGAGTGTTATACGAGCCGAGATTGTCAGGACCATCCAAATTAAAGCGCTTTTCGTCCGTGAATATCCATTGTGAGAAATCGGTACCATTTATAATGTGCAGCCGCGCGAATTTGAGACGTCTATCCTTCTCTACAGGTCCGAGGGGAAGTTTCTTCTTGTGGAATTCAAAAAGTATTTGATTCTGCTTTAATTCGACTTGCAGAGTGCGTCGTGAACACTTTAAATTGAGGCTATCGATAATAGATCGCGATGTTACTCGTCTGCCGTTTCGTGTTTCCGTGTTAACATGTCTTCTAATGCTTCACAAATCTCTCGGCGACAATTTCTTTGGCCTTCCTATTCTCTTTGACATCCTGTTTTTAATTATAGACCAGACAGTATTCTTATCGATATGAAGTTTCTTCGCAACAAGGCGGTAAGATTTCAACAACTTGTATTCATTTCTAACCTCTGTCTTTTGCTCTCGCGTAAGCATATTTCACCTGAAAAGCAGAAATGATTAATGACGAAAACGAAAGAAAGAGAAGACAATGGTGAAAAAATGAAAAACACAAAAAATACACCGCGACGTCGCGACTGTCTGAAAACTTTCTGCGCGGTTAAAATTAATTTTTTCGAATAAATCTTTGTATACATCATAGTTCTCCACAATTTAAATACGGTTTTTACCGTTATCTCAAAATATGCTTACTGTGTTAGTTTCAGCTCAGCAGGTCTTATTACCTTCGAGATCGAGGTGTCTGAAAACTTTTTGCGCGGGCTATACACACAGCATGGTTCATCTTAGGTAGATTTCGCTGTTAAATTCCGTGGTGTAGTCACTTTTTAAATTCAGAAGAAAGAAACGAGCGTTTCCACTTGAAACATCAGGAAAATTGGTCGAATTTTCATTGGAAAACGACAAATTCTAATGCGCGTTCAAATCCCACAGAGTCGTCCAAAGCTCGAATCCGACAATATTTTACTTTTTTTTGGATCCGCTACAGTAACTTTCAGTTTTCCTCCAAAATTTAAAACATTCCAACTGTAAGTGTAATCACCTTTCAGCCTGCCAACAAAACAAGATTTCCCTATTGTTTTCCCTTTGCTTACGAGTCATTTTCACTGTCCATATGTCCAAATGTTCATAGTTTCTAGATTGAATCATCAAAATTAAAGAGATCATAAGTTTTCCTGTTATATAGAGAGAGAATTATGCATTTGCAATGATGGCTGCATGTACATACTTGCTGATGATGTGCTCTCTGATTCAGCTGTACTTTAGCACTGGTCTCGAACCACGATTAAAATATAACAATTTCAGGGAAAATTCGAAAGAATTGGGGAGATTAGGGAAAAAAATAGATAAAAATAAGGAAGATTGGGAGAAAATGAGGGAAAATCTACCACTGGCGATAAGAAAAAGTTTATTTCTACTTGCTAATGCTTTTTTAAAGATGGCGGCTACTTGCCGTGTCCTCCTCTTCCAGGGTAACCGTGTCCTAGAAAATTGGTTACAATTTTGATGTGACATACCTCCATGGCTATCACGACCGTGTCCTCCTCGTCCACGACTATCACTTGAGCTGCTGCGTCTTCCTCCACGACCACCATGATCTCCACGTCCTCTATTGTCGCTGCGACCATGGCTGTGACCAGCCTCTGGAATTATTCTTCAGGATATTGGATCCCCAACTTACCGATGGTAACGGCCAAGACGAGAAGAAGAGCGAGGAAGAAAGCGATGGTTCTCATTGCGAAGATCGTAGGAGAATGAACCCAAGAAACGAATGTAAACTTGTTTTACTTTTATCAATTAAGAATCGGTTGTAAACATCTTGCCTTTTTTTTCGAGTTGTTACACTTTTCAATCGTTTAGGGTACAAATATTGTTGACAATTGGTGGGAAAAGATGAAGAAATCGGAGAGAATTGGCGGTTGTTTTGTACAAACTCTGCAAAATTTCAAGATTATACTACGTTTTGTCGAGTAACGGATACTGTCCACCATAAACCAAGTGATTTCAGCTGAATTCGAAGATTTTTCACCCTAAAACTGGTGACTTCAAGTGAATTTGGGTGTTTTCTACCATAAAGCAAGTAACTTCAGTGGATTCTTTGCTTTTCAGATAAAAATCATCCGCATGGATTTGGAAATCCCGCGGAAATCTCTCGAAAACCCCTTCCATCCCCCGTTCGCCGTTCTCCCCTTCTCTCTTTCGGGTAATGGATGGTGCAACAGATCTCTTTGCGCACCTTTACGCAATCGGCTTGGAAAAAAACAATATCCTGTCTTGGCTTGGTTGTCGCTGTTCTTCTTCTTAGGACGGGTGGAGATAAGAATTTGTTGTGTTCTTTTCTTTGTTCTTCTTTCCCTGGCTGCGACTATGATTTCACAGGCGATAGCAAGCAAAGCGTGGAACACATTATAATTTGCATTGGAAAGTGTAAAATGTGTGTTCGATGTGTTCGAGGGCAAGAGGACACAGCAGGGAGGAGGAAACAAAAGGAACAATTGCGACAGGTTTTAGGGAAGAAAACCAATTTTAAAGATTTTCAGGAAAATCCAGAAAATTAAATAACTTATGACCATTAATCATTTCGTTATGATGTCCCTGGTTTCTTCTCCATCACTTTCCCCCTCACCACCATGCACACTTTTTGCATAATCGGAATGAACATAAAGTGGGAGAAGCGCAAGTTTTCTGTGGCTTTCGTTTGGTTAGAAACATCATCAGCTGGCAGGGGGAAATCTAGCCACATGGGAAGTTACACATTTGCGTACAAATTGTTGGAAAATGCGCTGGACAGCCGGGAAAAAGCGCTCTGAACCCGATTTTTCAAAATTTCGAAACCCAGCGCCTTTTTCCCGCCCATCCGTCCAAAATTTACCATGAACTTTCCAACCATTTCAGTTTTTCTGCAACTTTGCTGTACGACGCTGGATGTCTGGAGTCAGTGAGCTGTGGTGGCGCCAGTCTCTATTTGCATCAGTAACTAGCTAATTTTGATCGAAAATAGTAGGAACAATAGGAAAAGTTCACATAATGCTCATTTTTAGGTTCCCAAAAACTGAATCATCTTTTTTTGTAGTTTTTAATTGAAAAACAGTCCGAAGATCGAAGGTCATCGCATAAATATGCTCATAATTTGAGAAAATATAGTTTTTTAGAGGATTAGAATACCCAAAAAACGCAGTTTCAAAGATTTTCCTGTATTTTACCCAGTATATGCACTAAATTATGGCAATTTGAAGTAGTTTTCCTCCAATTGAAGGTAGTCATCTAAATTTCATGCGTTCCAAGGAGATGAGGAACACAGAAATATAATTGGATGATTGGTCTTCCTTCTGCCACTTATGAGATCAAGAGACCCTCTTTTACAGAAAGAAGAATGCCTGTCGGAAGCTAAAATGACAGATTTTTATAGGCGATGCCAATGTTATCGCCATCCTATCCCCTTCTTCTCCTAGAAGCGAATCGCCATCGGCGAATGCTGCGCACGCACCCCCTGGAAATGCAAAAAGCCGTATCGCAATGGCCCGACTTGAACAATCAGTTGAATCGGGCACTTTTTCTTTGCCTCGCTAGCCGGCGATTTTCAAGTTCGCCTCCGCGAATCTATAAAAGCTCGAAAGGGTGCCGGGCGTAACCGCCTAGGGTTGACTGGGTTGGCACTTGGTTTCGCCATTCCTAGCCTAAATATATTCCTATCATGAAAATTACGGTAGCTGACGACTTCCTTCGTTAAATTAGCCTCTTTTTTAGATATTATTATCATTAATAGCCAGTAGTCAAGCCTGTATAGGTGGTGGTGGTGGCGGATGTTGTGCTCCTCCGGCGCCAGCTTGTGGTAATCCTTGTGGCGGGGCTGTCGCTCCAGCTGTTGGTTGTGGCGGTGCTGTTGGTGCTCCGATTGGGGGCGGCTGTGGAGGCGGTGGTCTTTTAGGAGCTGCTCCTGCGTGAGTTTTATCTATTTTTCCTTTAATTGAGACATTTTTTAGCCCAGGAGGGTTTGGAATTCCTTCTGCTCCAATTGGAGCTGGCGCTGGTTTCGCTCGGCCCATTGGAGGATACGCTGCTCCTCCAATTGGTAAGTCGTGCATTTTTTGATGTACACAGCTAACTTTTGACTTATTTTGACCCAATATCGAATGTTCTACCGTAAAATTGAGTGGAAATTGGATAGAATTAGTCCAAATCGACAAGAATCCCGCTTTCCTGCCTTCTTGCTCTTTGTTTTCCGCCAAAAATTTTATACGGACCCTATTTATCGAGTGTTAAACAGAAAATTCCATTTAAATCCTGCTTATCCCCCAGTCTCTTCCCAGGAAATAGCGATTTCTGATGTTTCCCGTTCCTTTTTCCCGTGATTGGGACAAAGTCGCTAAACAACTTCCCGCTTCTCGAGATCGAGAATATCGTCTGTTTTTATAAGGTTTTCGCCAGTTGCCAGACTGTCTAATCCATCAATTTCCCAATTATAGCGGCCCCTCCACCACCACCGCCACCACCTCCAGCTTCTTCCTTTGGTGGAGCACCTCAGCCTATTCCCCTATTTGGACAATCAGTTGGCGGGCAAGGAGCCAGTTATGCTGTGTCAAATCCATTCGGCGGTAGTCCTGCTGTCAGTGCCTTTAGTCCTGCTGGAGAGCAAGGAGGATTCGGAGGGCAGGGAGGTGGATTCGGAGCTCAACCTGTTGGAGGCTTTACCGGTCAAGTGGCTCCTGCTCCACAGCCTGGAGGTTACGCTCAATCTGGAGGAGGGGGAGGATTCCCTTCGCAAAGTGGCGGTGGTTTCGCTCCCCAACCAAGCGGTGGTTTTGGACCACAGCCAGCCCCGTCAGGATATGCTCAACCATCTCAGGGCGGAGGATTTGAATCTTCACAAAATGGTGGAGGATATGGCGGGCAATCATCAGTCAGTTCTGGAGGATATACCCAAGGAGGGCAAAGTGGAGCCAGTGCTGGAGGATTTGGTGGAGAAGCCGGTGGAACTTCCGGAGGTTATGCCCAGGGAGGACAAGCCCCAATTGGAGGTGGCAGCGTGGATGTTCCCACTAGCGCTGGTGGCTCTTATCAGCAAGGACCAGCTCCAGTAGCTCCTCAAATTCCACAAACAAATTACAATACAAATACTGGAAGCCAGACAACTCAAACTGAAGCCCAAGTCCCTGCAACTGGCAGCGAAAATACTTCCACTGAGGTCGAATACCAGGATGAGAATACAAGCGCAGAAGCTGCTCCTCAACCGGCTGCTCCTGCTCCTGTAGCTACTTCTGTTGATCAACCATCGGAATCTGTCCCTGCTCCTCAATCTACCCAAGTATCGCAAGAAGAAACACAAGAATCTGAAGAAAGTCATGAAGCTACCCATGAAATTCAACCAGTAGCTCCACAGCCAGCTCCCCAACCTGCCCCAGCTCCAGCTCCCGCACCTGCTCCTACCTCTCAAACTGAAACAGAAGCTGAAACTGAGACAGAACAAACTCAAGAAGGTGATGACTACGGAGATGAGGAGCCCCCAGCATCGCAAGAACAATCAGCCCCTGAGCCTGCTCCTGCTCCCGCACGGCCACAAATCTCTGTAACCAGCGTACAGCAACCGATTCAACCCTTCCAGCCCCAGGTAACAGCTAAATTTACCTAGATAATTGATAAATTTCCAGCCACAACCCGCTCCAGCTCCCAGCCAGCCAACAAGCAGTAAAGTAGCCCCAGCCGCGGTAGGACTTCCCTTATTTTATGGAAAATAACCTGACTAATTTGTGTGATCAATCTAACGCATATTTTTAGGAACTAACTCGATCTCCCCTAACACCTATTAGAATTGTCATGAAAACAATGAAGGTGAAAGCATTTTTGCATTTTTGCGCTGAATTTACCTCCACTTTCCACAAGAAACCCCTAAAAATTCGGGAATAAACAGCCGAATTCAGATCCCTGCCCCTGCTTCTAGCCAGCAAACCTCTCAATCGCAAGAAGAAGTCGTTGAGCAGGAAGAAGAACATTCCGCTGAGAAACAAAAAACCAGCGGTGGTTTAGATTTCAACAAAGTTCACGAAGATCTCTCCAAGACCCGGTCAACCATCCCTGGAGCTACAAGATTCACTACCGCTGCTGTAAGCTATTCTTCTTTTAAATACTGGGCAATTTTCAGCCAACTGTCGCTCCTAGCCAGATCGACACTGCTGGAGGAGAAGAAGACTATGGAGATGAGGAAATCGCACCGGAAAGTGGAGCAGGATCCTCTGGACCAGGAACTTCACAAGAAGGAGATGATTTACACGCCCCTGCCCCGGCTCAAACTGGAGCTACTGGTGGATCTTTCGGTGGAGGATCATCTGGAGCTAGCTCTGGATCTTCCTTTGGATCATCGTCTTCCTCTGGACCAGGATCTTCAGGATCTACCTTTGGATCGCATGGATCTTCTGGGCCTTCTTTCGGGTCTTCTAGCGGTTCTTCTGGATCATCCGGACAAGCTCCTTCTTCTTTCTCTGGTCCTTCTAGCTCTTCTGGATCGTCTTCCGGACCTTCTTCCAGCTTCTCTGGATCAGGATCTTCTTCTTCTGGATCCTCTTTCTCAGGATCTTCAAGCTCCGGTTCTAGTTCTTTCGGCTCTGCTCCTACTCCCTCTTCTGCTGCCCGTCCTCTTCCCAGTCAACAAGTTCAGCCAGCTCCTGCTCCAGCTCGAGTTGAAGTAGCTCCTTCCGGTGGTCCTGCTCCTGCTCCAGCCCCTGCTCCGGTTCCCGCTCCTGCTCCTGCCCCAGCTCCTGTCCACCCTGACATTGATCAAGTCGACGGTGCCAGTGATTATGATTCTCCTCCACCAATTCATGAGGTTTGTTTTTTTCATTTATTTTGTTTTAAAAATGGTTTTAGGATCGACCCGAAGTCCCATCGACCCATTCTGGAAGCGGAGGTCACTCACCTGATCAGGAAATTGTCGAGCCAAATGGTTTTGATTACGGAGCCGGATCCGACTATCATGAACCGGCTGAAGAACATAAAATTGTGAACAGTGAAAATGAGGCAAAAGCGACCAGTGGAGATAATAGTTATCCGGAAAATAGGGTCAGTCTTACGGATTTTCCGAGCTTGAGCTCGTAAAATCTCGAAAAAAAAGGAATTTTTATGCAAAATTAGGGGATTTCACGGGTTCTGGCTACTGCCAACTGGTTTTTTTTGTCAATAATCTTGTGATTTTCAGTTAGCCGGTCTAAAAACCCAAAAGACAGCTGCTTCAATTCCGCTAAAAGCGGATCTCTCATCGCTCTACAATGTTGAACATTCTTACTACCGACTCCGAAGAGCCTAAACCGCCCAATTTTCCATTCTGACCTCTATTTCCCCGCAAAATTCAAATGCCAGCGACACATATCAGGTTGTATCTGTATATATAGAATCCAATTCTGTTTCAATTTATTTATAATAATCTCTGTTCATTTATGATTCGATCCCCATCGTAAACTATTCTTCAATTTTTCTCTCTTTCCTTGCTTTTTATCTGATTGCGCCATATCTCGTTTTTCGCCAGGTATCTGGTGAAACAAAGCCGTGCTAGGGAGATCTACACGCGTAATTGGCTTCTTTTAAGCTTTATCTTTCTCATTTAAAGATGGAGCGAAAAAAACCGGCAGAGGGGGGAGGTTCGACGCCGGCAGGTGGAAGCTGCCAAAGGATCTCTATGGTTTTTGATAGTTGAAATGGATCTCCTCTCCTTTTGGAAGATTTCCTAACCAGCAGGATTTTGGCTATCACCCCCCGGCAATTGGAACACCGCTAAACAGAAGACAAAAGCGGGTATTTCTTCTTCTGCCATCAACAATATCGAAAAGAGAGAAATCTACCCAACGCAGGGGAATGTGATCAAGTTTTTCTGCCGATCTCTTTTTGATGAATAACAGACATGAATGGCAGAAATTGCTTGATGATAAAGATAAGAGATTAGAGATACGTTCCAGAACTGTATAAACAAATTTATTTTGGAATGTTTGAATAACAGGAAAATGCGAAGTGACGAGGCTAAGTTCAGAAAAATAAAGAGGGAAAGGCTGCTGATTCTTTGAAAATAGCAGAAAAATTAGGGGAATTTGCCTTAAATTGTGGTTGATATTAGATATTTTCGTCGTTTCGAAGCCTGTGGACGAATTTTGATATCAACAGATAAAGAATTCTAATCCTTGTTTCCTCTGACCATTTGGTGCTTGTCCAATCTTGGCCATTATTAAATTATCCAAGATAAGGGTAAGTTCCCCCAGGATAAGTTGTCAAAACATCCAGCTGTTTTCTCTCCCCTTTTTCTATGGTAGATTGACCGCGGTGGAACCCCTAATCTGGCTGGAACTGCTGTTTCCGACAGGACATCTCATTTTCGCCCTTCTCCTATTTGATAGCCTTGTTAGCGTGTTTACGATCCCCAGCCCTACACACTAAGCTATCTCCCGGTGGCAATAAAGACCTTTAATTTTTAACCGTGAACCTGATCCCCACCACCACCTGCCCGTGGCAGATAGAAAGAGACAGATATATCTTACACGGGCAGAAAAGCAAGCAAGCGTATCTGTCGGGATTGCGCAAGATCTTGTCTCACTCATTACGTAGCTTAGCAAGTGCCGACTGCGTGAAACATATTATCCACAACAGGAAAAAAATAGCGATAAGCTAAAAACTGCATTAGTGAGGCATTCTCTTCGTGGAACAGATAGGAACAATTCCAATTAGTCACCCGTTCCAGTATACATCTTGGCAGGGGGGAAACCTCGAGATTCTTATCGATCTTTATAGAAAAAAAATTTTTTTGTCAATTTCCAAGGAGAACGGGACCCGCTTGAAAATCATGCAAAGTTTTCATTGGAAAATTTCAAATTATAATATGCGCCTTTTCAGGTCCTGTGCTGATTTTTTTTGGAAATTGACTGCATCGCAATTTTTGGGCACAGATTATCTCAGGTACCTCAACGCTTTTTAATATTTTTCACATGCAAATGAGCTGCAAAATGCTAAAATCCCTTGGGAATCTCACGTTATTTCCCACAAGAGTGCGTAAAATAGCTCCATGAGAATGGTTTCCACTGAGAAATCCAAAAATGACGGCTGACAATTTGCTAAACTTTCGGAGAAGCATTCAGGACAAATGGTGGGAGCCAAAACTTTTTCAAACACAAATCTTTTTAGTACAAATTCCCCCTTTTTACCTCTTTTTAGAACATTTGAACTTCAGCCCTCCTGGGTTGTCCTTGCTTTTCCCTGTCGCTCGCCAGTCACATAATGGCTGCCATTGGTCTTACCGTGCCTCAAAAAACCTGGTGTTTTCCGGCGTAAAAAGCTGCGTGTCTCCGAATAAAATGAATGATTTGCCAGATCTCGCTCACCTGTTCTCACACTTTTCCCTTTCAGAGAGAGATAAGAAGACTTTCCCTTTTTCAGTCAGACAAGGTCATCCTCCAGCTGATGGCAGGGCGATCCAAGTATCAGGATCCTCATAGAAACTGTAGAAGAAAATGACAGATGTCTACTAGCTTCGAGCGGCGGGCGACTTTAAGCCCGTTTTTTAAACGGATAGCCTCTTGAATGCGCAACTCCTCATTGTAATTGTGTCCGAAGTCTGTGGAATTGGCCCGGTCAGTTGTACGCGTGGGACAGGCGAGGGGAAGCGGGAGAGGAGGTCATTTGAACTCTGCTTAAAGCCGGGGATCTCTTGAGGCTAAAAAAAACTTTTTATTTCTCGCCGTAAGGCAGAAAAATATTGGTCTCGATCGAAAATTGCGACTAGTTTCATGGGAAGAAAAAGAACGAGATGCTTCTTGGGCTTCTCACTATTACAAAGAACTGAAGACTTGGTTGAGGAACTGCGGCTTTTTCTTCTAAACACTTCCTGATAAGCTAAGAAAACTGGATGGATTGCCAGAATAAATATTAAACCCTAGAAACTACCTGAAATGATGATGAAAGCCCTAGAAACTACCTGACACCTGTGTGAAATACAAAAATTTGTCGTTTTTTCCAAGAAAAAATTGGGTAGCTTTTGACTACAGCAAAGCTTTTTGGATTATTTTTCTTTAAAAAATTATTATTTACAGTATTTCGTGGAATATACGATTTTCAAGAGTTAAAATCCTCTCTGCTACTTTACTGGCCTTGAAGATCCTGCAATTTTGGAGATATCTGTCGCCAGCTGAAGGATGTTTCGTCTGACGTCGTTTCAGTTTTTTACACCTTTTAAAAGTTTCCTCTTTTTCCAAGGTCAAATTTATCTTGTGTGGAACCGAGAAGCGCTGCCAGGGATACAGGTGTTCCCGTCTGCTCTCTCTCCCCGCTGTCATCGCACTTATCAGATGCCGATCGGAGGAAAAGTCAGTGGTTTTGGGTGGGATCTTGTCTCTCTGCCATGTCTCTCCACCCTCTTTCTCTCTTCTGCAACACATACACCGTTAGTCGCCGCCCATCCGCAGGTACTTAAGCTGAACCAGAAACTCTTTTCGGTCACTTGCGGCCCGGCACAATGGCAACGGTAAGTCGACACCTTTTTTGGGGGCTGGCGGCCAGCTAGACAGAGACATCCACACGCGAGAAACATTTTCACACGGTTTTATATTTATTTTTGTTTTTAATTTTAAGCCTCGATTCTTTCAGTTTTTCATCTTAACAGTGCTAGCAGCTCCGGCTTTTGGATGTCTCAGTAGCTTTGGAGGGGGCGGCGGTTGCTGCTCTCGGCCAGTTGCCAGTTGTGGAGGAGTTCCACCTTGTGGTGGTGGAGGAGGGTGAGTAATTTTTTAATTTCTTGCTAAAATTTTCTTATAAAAAATTTCTTATCGTGAGTAATTTAACAAAATCCTGCGAGATGGAAAGTTTTTTGAAGCTTTTTTGAAGTTTTCTGAGCTACTTTTTCTACAGTAAACAATTTTTTAAAGAAAACTGGGAGGTTCCAGGGGTCTTTGTTCCTAAATTCTTCTTTGAATATTTCGTTAAATGGAAAATGCCCGAAAATAGACTTTTATTATAATATGCAAGCGCCATAGCGCCGTCCTCTCTCGGGCAGCGCCATATTTTACCTTTTTTTTCTCAAGTTAAAAATTGTTCCAAAATGTTCTCTCACCCCTCTTTTCCCAGGAGATCTTTCCAATATCTCAGAGACCAAATCCCACAAGCGGCTAGGATGCTTCTTTCTATTCAATATCGTCCCTTTTTAATTCGCCATAAGTGGCAACATCGCTCTATAAACGTGTTCATCTTTAGCCACTTTCACCCATCTCCCTGACTTTCCTGGTTTCGCTATAGTTTTCCCGGCAAAAAAAGTTGATATCCGTGTCTTTGCGACGTTATTTATTCGATCTTATTGCAGTTACGCCGCTGCTGGTGCTGCGTATCCTCGTCCGGCCTTTGGAGGATCTTACGCTGCCCCGCCAGCCCTTCCCGCTCCTGGATACGCTCAAGCTCCTAGCTTCGCTGCTCCTCCTCCTCCTCCTCCTGCCAGCTTCGGAGGAAATAGCTATGCCCAGCCACAGATTGGAGGAGGCTTTGCTCAGCCACAAATCGGCGGTGGATTCGGAGGTGCACCTCAAGTTGGAGGAGGATATGCCCAGCCCCAAGTTGGCGGTGGCTTCGCCCAGCCTGCTCCCGCTTTCCCCGCTGTAGGAGGACAAGCTGGAGGATATGCTCAACCCCAGCAGGCCGGTGGATTTGCCCAGCCTGCCCCTGTCCCAGCTCCTCTCCCTCTTCCCTTCAACCAGCCACAAGGAGGAAACACCTACGCCCAGGCTGGAGCTCAAGGAGCTGGCGGAAACTTCGCCGATGTCGCTCAACAAGTTCAAGGAGGACAATACCAGACTGCTAACAACTGGCAAGGACAACAGCAACAGGGAGGACAGCAAGTAGCCCAGCAAGGAGGACAGGAAGGAGGCTACGCTCAGGGTGGACAACAAGCTGCCACTTGGGAAGGACAACAGGGAGGACAACAAGGAGGACAAGAAGCCCAAGCTGGTGGATACCAGGCTGGAGCCGCTGCTGGAAACTTTGAGCAAGCTCAGGGAGAGCAGGGAGGACAGGAAACTTCTGCTGGAGGAAACTACCAAACTGGAGAGCAGGCACAGACTGAAGTCCAAACTGGAGGACAAGCCCAGAGCCAGACTTACAACAGTCAGTAGCACATAAAAAGTAGAATATATGAATTTTAGCCGGTGCCCAGCAACAGGAACATCATGAAGAAGCCCAGCAAGAAACTGCCCAGGAAGAGCAAGGAACTGAAGAGGAGGGAGAAGACTACGGTGGAGAAGAAGAGGTATGAACACAAAATACGGCACAGTTTACCACGAGTGGCACATTTTCAGCACCAGGCCACACACGAAGTAGCACCTGCACCTGCTCCTGCTCCTACTACAAGCTATCAGCCGGCTCCTGCCCCAGCTCCAGCTCCGGCCCCTGCTCCTGCACCTTACCAGCCAGCTCCTGCTCCTGCCCCGGCTCCTGCCCCTGCTCCAGCTCCTTACCAACCAGCACCAGCTCCTCAAGTCTCTTCCGAATCTTCTGAAGAACAACAGCAACAGGAAACACACGAAGAAAGCCACGCAGAACACAATGAGGAAGAAACAGAACAGGTAGAGGAAATTGCACCTCATCCAGCACCAGCTCCCGCTCCTGCTTATACTCCAGCACCTGCTGTGCCAGCTGCTCCACGCACAACTGCCAATTATGAGGTAGATTTTGCTTATTTCACTGCTTGCTTTTCACCAGGTTTTTTTGCACTAGAAAATGAGGAATTTTAGGAACAGGCCCCTGCTCAGACTGAGGCTCCTTACCAGCCTGCCCCTGCCCCGGCTCCAGCTCCAGCCCCAGCCCCAGCTCCTGCTCCCGCTCCTTATGAGCCAGCTCCAGCTCCAGCCCCAGCACCTGCCCCTGCTCCTACTCAAGGATACCAAGAAGAGACTCCTGCCCCTGCCCCAGCTCCCGCTCCAGCTCCGGCTCCCAGCTACCAAGAAGAGACCCCTGCTCCCGCCCCCAAGAAGCAAGAAGTCCCAGCGGCTCCAGCTGAAAATTATTCTAAGGAACAATCTTATGATGACAACGTCGATGACCATCATGACGAGCAGACAAGCCAGGTTAAAGAAACCGGCTACGTTAGGCGCTAATTTGTTATCTCTTTCCAATGATTCCTCAATTCCCAGCATTTCCCTCAATTGTCTGTACATATACGCCAGAGTTGTTAACGTAATATTTATATCCGTATCTCATTTTGTCAATTTTTTTAGTTTTGATCATCAGTTACGTTGTCCGCTAGGTGGCGATTTAATAGAAAAAAAAATAAAACAAGTCAATTTCTGTTTTTGTTCTTTTGAACAAAAATTTCGTTGTGCTAATCCGCTTTCATAGCCGGAAGTTTCAATGTTTGCCATACAGAAAGAAGAGGGCTGTTATGGTAATACGTATCTTACCTGGTTAGGCTACAAAATATTAGGTGGATCATCCACCGTGGATGTATTCATCAAAGACTTGTTGAAAGCCAGCCCAGAATTAGTGCGCCCTCTTCGAAAGATTTTTTACATCCATGAGTATACATATGTAGATGAAATTTACAGTATTTATTTCCTTAGAAACGCTGGAAATTTATAGATTCAAGAAGTAATTGGGAATTTCTAGGCATTGCGAACTAATGGACAAGATCGCTCTTTTAAACTTTGGAAACAATGTGTTCCATCATTCTTTCCCGCTGAGCACGGAAACTTTTCCCTTCTTTCAGATCTAAATGGGATTTAAAGTGTAGGCAATAAATTGTATTTTAACATTTTTTTAGAGAAAAGGAATCAAAACGGAAATCAGCACAGCCGGCCCATGCTTGGGGGGCGACTATCAGATAAGCTCAATCTTTTGTGGACTTACGGCTGGCCCAAAAAGTCTCCATCTCTACAGCTTCGGATCATCTTTTGCTTTTTTCTGATGGTCCCTGGACGACTGGTAAATTTAGCTGTTTCTTTGTATAATAAATGGATCGGTAGGTTATATTTTTGGGTTTGCAATTTCTCAATTCCAGTGGATGATCTCTGCAGATCCGAAATAATTTAATAAATCCGAAATAACTATAATTTTATTAAAAAAATTATGCCATGGAAAGACTTCCATTATTGTTGCGCATAGATTGAGTACTGTAATTGGAGCGAATTGTATCGTGGTAATGGAAAGGGGGCAAATAGTTGAGCAGGGAACGTAAGGAGTTCTTTTTTAAGAAGTAATTGGGAATTTCTAGGCAATGGAGAAGAAAGGCGTCTATTTTAACATGTGGCCGGCCCAGCATCGACACAAAGTGGACGATTGAAGAATTTTAACTACGGGTTTTAATAATTCTTTAAATTTTTCTATTAATTAGGAATAAATCTTCTATAATCGGTTTCCAACCTTGAGAGACAGGTCGCTACGGGACCTGAAAAGGCGCTTGAATTTCAAGTTTTCAAATAGAAATTCGAAAAATTTGCCTGATCTTCAAGCGAGTCCTACAGCGTCCGCTTCTTCCAAGGTTCGCAAACGACTTTTTCCAACAATTTCAGCCCAAATTCCTGCGGCTAATACGTAACAACCCGTTGTCCTTTACTTCCATGTCAAAAAGCATCGGTCAATGGCATCTAAAATAGCCTTGAAAAGGCAAAGGTTACCATGGGAGGAGGAGTGAAAGTGGCGACGCGCCCAGTTGACCGCAGTCTCTCTCTCTCCCTGTATAGTTCATAAATGCAGGACGCACTGGCAGCGAGAACCATAGTTTCCTTTTCTGTACTTTGCTTTCATTTCGCCAGTCGGAGTAAATAGTATACTTTCTGTTTTCCTAGCAAGCAATAATGCAGGGCTGTTTTCTCCCCGTGGTGTGTCTGGAGAAGAAGAACGCGGCTCGATAACAGCCGTTGTTCCTTGATTGTTGAGGTCTCCATGGTTGTTTTCCTTACCTCTTTTCCTTGATTTTAGTAGTTTTTACTGATATTTTCAGGATGGACAATCTTCGCCCAAAGTTGCGAATAAAAAATGAGCTAGGGCGTGCCCTACTGGCTGAATTTGTGGGAACTGCTCTCCTTCTGGTAAGTAACAATTTTTTTTTCCATAGAAGTTTGATAATTTCTCCCGCAGCCTTCCCGAAGAGTAGAAAACTGCGGCATCATCAATCTGTGTGCTTTTCCTGCTGCCAAAAACTGTGGTCGCGGTATGATAAACTGCCATGAAAGGCCCTTTTGCCGCCATCAACCGGTTTGATACTCTCGCAAATTTCAATGTTACGTTTCGGGACAACACAAACTTTGCAATATGATAGTATTAGTACGAAAAGCGTATTAAACAGAACTGGTGATGGTCTAGGATCCTGGATACGGGTCTCAAGGCGATTGCCAATGCACAAGAGAGAAGATCAGAAAAATGGAGAAAAAGGGCAAAATGTCGCATCTTTGCACTTCCCTTCTCTTCCCAATAGCTTCGGTATCCTTCAACAAAATTATAAACCCTTTAAATGAAAAAAACCTCATCATTTCCAGCTCTTTGTAAACGGCCTAGTTGCCCAGCACATTCTCCCATCTCCTAAGCTCAATGAATTCATTGGAGTCGTCGTTGGCGTCGGATTGGCTGTCACCTTTGGTGTCGCTGTTTCTGCCCGAATTTCTGGTAAAATATCGTCTCCAAAAATAGGAAAATATTCCAGGAGGCCACATAAACCCCGCGGTTTCTCTCATGTTCCTCACCATGAAACAAATGCCCCCAGTCCGTTTTGTCGCCTATTGCGTTGCCCAAACTCTTGGAGCTTTTACTGGAGCTGCCTTGGCCTACCTTGTTTACTATGGTCTGTTTCTCAATGACAGTTAAAAAAACGTGTTTTTAGACGCCATCAATGCTTTTGATGGTGGCGAACGAGTGGCTACTGGAATCAGGGGAACTGCAGGCATTTTTGTTTCCTATCCCTCTGGACATCTTTCCAACCTTGGTGGAATTGTTGATCAGGTGGGAAATTGGATTTTGGAGGTTGAAATATTGCAAAAATCTTCAATTTCCCTACGTTACAACTTTGTTTAGGCCGTTGCCACCGGTGTTTTCTGTTTCCTCGTAGCTCACATCACTGACAAGCGTAACAGCTACCCGACCTGGATTGTTCCAATTCTTGTTGGCTGTGCAATCAGCGCTGTCGGTACTGCATTCGGATACAACTGTGGATTCCCTTGCAATCCTGCTCGTGACATTGGACCTCGTCTCTTCTCTTTCATCATTTATGGCGGAGCTGTCTGGGAGTGAGTTTTATTTCCAAATTTGGGAGAAATTGGCGCTGCCGGGTCTTAAAATCAGGCAAAGTTCTCAAATTTTCTTAGGAAAACGTAAAATTCAAGCGCTCAGGTCCTACAGTGTCACCTTTTCTTGCGAAATTACCTGAATCTTAAAATAAGGTACAAAATTCTTATTTTATAATTCCAGCTCCTGGTTCTGGGTTCCCCTTGTCGGTCCCATGATTGGCGGTCTTCTTGGCGGATGGTTGTACATGCTCTTGATCGGATTCCATACTCCTCAGGATGTTGAGGAGAGATACGTCGTCTTGACCGGAAATCAGGAACTGAGACCTGTCAGCAACAAGGAGTAGGCTCGCTTTTTTGTCGTTTAAATGGGATTTTTCAGAGGAATTGACTATGGCCATTATTCGGACACTGCTCCACTCAACCCTGCTCCTGTCAGCCCATAGACAATACATACAAATCATATATCCAGCTGTTTTTATTGTATAGCTATCCATAGTTGTACTGTGACTGGATGTCAATTTGTTGGCTAGGAACTTTTTTAGCCACAAATTGACCTACTCTTTGTCACATTTCCTGGTTTTTTTTGTAACATTTTCCCAAAAATACAAGCTTTCTTAATATTTTTGCGTCGTTTTCGGTTATTTTTAAATTCCTGCACCCATGCGGAGACCCCATGTCGCTATGGAAAACCTACCACGGATCCCTGGATTCCAGAAATATGACTCGTGGACCATGATCCTTGAAATAATCTCCTCCTCTCTTGATATCTTACGTGTAAAAAGTGGCCGCCATCTAATGTGAGGCAAGATTTCCGGCTTAGTCTTATAATTCTGGTCTCCTGTCCATCTTTCCCTGGTCGTCGCTATTCCTCGGGCAATCTACCCACCCTCGATCTCAATAATCTGCCATTTTTGCTGCCAAAGTCATCTTCTCCACAAATCCCAGATAAATCGTGCCTTTTTCCTATTTGAGGAGGTTCCAATCACCCGGTTTGACGTCTTTTCTACAGTATCCCTTCCAGCTTTTGGCGGAAGATTAGTTTTGGATCAAATTTGAGCTGTTAGTGATCTGGATTCTGGCCATTTTTGAGCTGCTCGGGGATTAGAACGGGGCATTTTCTTACATCAACATATTCCTGCACTCCCCATCAATTTCTGATCCAGATTACTGTGTTTGCTCATTTTTAGATCCACAATTTGCCAAAATGGCCATTTGTTTGAAAAAAGCCGTCAGCTTGCAGAGAAGATAGAGCTGCAAATTTCTCAAGGGTCAAAGAGTTTGCAGCTGTGGAAATAAGTTAGCCACTGGCGGATTAGTCGCTGGGGGGGGGGGGGGGGGGGGGGGGGGATCATTTGCCAGCGAGAAAATGACGAAAAATGCCAGGATACCCAGACCATAACTCTTTTGCCGTCACATTTAACTCCCCATCCACATGTCTCTCACAAGTCTGTCAGGCTCTATGGCCCCGTCCAGAGGTTTCGAATAGCTGCGCAAAGGGGTCCAGTCGCCTTTTTACTACCCGCTGTCTGCCCTTTCACACGGCCTTTTGCTCAGACAGACGGGTGTCTCAAAAAAAAAAACGGCGGGAATTGCCTGGTACAAACGCACTCATAATGCCGTGTATGTTTCTCGTACAACGCTGCTGATTCATTTAGCCTGCGAATAATCGTACTCGTTTCTTTTTCTTCCTTCTATTTCCCTCTATTTTTGTGTATCTATAGGGCCAAATATTCTGCCTGCAGTCGTCGCTTCATAACCCATAAAAGATAAATGATCCACGTAACAGGAGGAGTAATTTCCTCTGTGCTTTTTCATCACTTGACTCTCTATGAATGGTCGATGATAGTTGTGACGTGGATTGATGTCAAAAATAGACGACATTGGAATTTTTAGCCATTTTCGATAAATTTCCATTTAAAAAATATTTAAAATCAAATATTTATTGATAAATTTAAAGTTTGCGATGCTTTCTGCGCTGTCTCCATCCAGCGTGTCCCTCCTCTCTGGGAGGACATTTGCAGTACTCGGCATCCTTTCCAACATTTCCAGCAGGTCCCATGGGTCCTTCCTCTCCATCAGGGCCAGCAGCTCCTTGGTATCCTTGCTGACCAGGCTCTCCAACGGGTCCACTAGGTCCGGGATAAGCGTCACGTCCAGGGGTTCCGGAAGGTCCCTCAGGTCCTGGCTCTCCAGGAGGTCCACGAGGTCCAGGTCGTCCAACAGGCTTTTCAGCGTCATCTCCCTTGGGTCCAGGCTCTCCGACCTTTCCATCAGCTCCAGGAGGTCCAGGAGGCCCCATTTCTCCAGGCATTCCAGGATTTCCATCGCGTCCAGGGTGTCCGGGTTGTCCACGAGCTCCACGCATTCCACGCATTCCTGGTGATCCAGCAGGTCCTTGAGGTCCGGGAGCTCCCTGAGGGCAGGTGAAGCATCCATGAGTTCCCTCGTTTTGGACGTCATCGGCGTCTTGTCCATCGTGTCCATCAATTCCATCCAGGCCATCGGGTCCATCGGGTCCCTGTTCTCCTTCGTCTCCAGGAGGTCCGGGAGGACAGCTGTGTTCCGTTGTGCATTGGCAACGGTCTCGAGGGTTTCCTCCAGGAGTTCCGCCATTGAAACCACCAGGGAAGGGCTGGGTGTTAGTGTTAGGCTAAAAAACGGGTTCTTTTATTTCGGAAGAGGTGACTCACCCCACGAGGTCCTTTTCCCGGTTGTTCTGGGATATCATTGGGGGCATTTGGTCCGTTAGGAGGAGGTGGTTGAACTCCAGCAGCTCCATATCCTCCATATTGACGGCGAATTCTGTTGGAAGGAGATCCAGCTCCCAGCTTGACCATATCTCCCCATAAATCATTTGTTAGGACCTGAAATTACCGTAATTCTTTATTTAAAGAGGATTTTTACTTTGAAATTATCCATTTCGGTGTCCAATTCTTCCCAAATACTGTTAACCTGGCTGTAGATTGAAGCATAGGCGAACAGGGAGACCAGCAGGGTAGCTCCTGAGAAGATCAGGGCACCGGAGGTGGCCCCTTGGAGAGACATCTTCTAAAAATTTTAAGATTTCTAGTAGGCAAAGAGGGGAAATGACAAGCAAAGGAGAAATGAAGTCGGGCTGAAGTCAGATAGCTGACTTTTATGGAGATGCGACGAAAAATCGGATCGGAATTGGTGAACAATGCGCCCGGGGCGGATTGAAATAAGGAGAAAACGAGACCGGAGAGGACGCATCAGACATGGCGCTTCGCCTCCGGGGAGATCCATGGTTTTTTGTGACAGTTTCAAATAGTTCGCTGGAGCGATAAGGGCAGAAAGGGAGAGTCACATTGGGTCAGCGGCTGTACCGGAGAAAGGTCAACCAAGGGAAAGTTGCGTCACTTTGGTGGTAGAAGACTTTTTTTGAGATTAACCTACACCTTCTTTAAATAATTTACTGACTCAGGAGGAAGGTGAATTCCTAATGAGGGAAACAGGAAATTCCGCGGGTTTTTTGTCGAGTTTGAACTAGTTTTCCAAAGATTTTTGTTTCATTTAAACAAAATGCCAGAGATCGCCAACTTTTCCTCTGGTTCTAATAGAAATGGTCCCAGTTATTAGCAGTTCAAATGGGCTATTATCCCCTCCTTTAAATCTTCTTGTAATCTGGGAATAGAGATATCACTCTGTGCTCCTAGTTGCAGAAATCAGCAGCGCCTGTCTTGTTTTCGGAATTTCCCCATCATTTTCCGCCTAATTTCCTGTAATCTGTGTTTATGAGATTAATTCCTCTTATGAGCTGTGTGATGAACTTTACGTAGAGACGACTAATCTCTTTACCAGGCTCGTGGAGCTCAATTTCTGGGATATGAACCCAGATTTTTAGGGAAAATCTGGAAATTTGGGGGTTTCAGATCAATAATGGAAACATTTCCAAGATTTCTTCAAATTCTAAAAAATTTTGAGCTGCTTGAATGAATTGTAGCCGTTTTTGTAACAAAATCCCGCTCAAATTTTGCTTCTAGATCCCCCTGAACCATAGCGCAATGGCCGTAGTTCTCACATTACTCACTCGATCAAAAATGACTTCCTTCCCCGATTGTGCCCGTCCACAATGTTCCTTCAGTCCACCCCCATTTTTTCCCCTCAAAATTATGTATTCTGAAGGCTTGCTTACCCTTGTTCCTTCTAATTTTCCCTATTTTTTCCAAGTTTTCCAAGAACTCTTTCCATCTTTGTTCTGATTCGGATAACAATTATTTCCCTGACATTTCCCCCGCGCTATAATCCGCCATTATGAAACGACACAAATCTCTGTTGAATCAGCTGACATTCTCCAATTTTCACCATTTCCAGCAAAAAAAATCAGCTTTTCATAATGTTCCCAGGATTCTATTCAGCTGAGGAAACCCAGACTATTCTGACGTAGACGCCGGAAATATTTGAGTGTTGTTCTGTTTTTATCCCGGGACGTATTTACCCGTACTTTACGCCTAATTAAATTTGTGGGAGGAGGAAGGTCATGCAAACTATAAGCGCTGTATCTCCTTATTTTTGAAGCTTTTGACATATTTTTAGCAGTTCAACCAAGAAAAGTGGGCATTGCGGGACCTAAACGGACGCTTGAATTTCCCGTTTCCAAAGAAAATTCGAAAAATTTGACTGATTTTCGGGTCCCGCAACGTTCAAAAATTAGAAATTGATTATTTTCATACACTGACATCCTTTTCCCTAGTTTGATATTCAAATCACGTCCTTATTTTTTCCTTTTTGCTGCCTTCTCCTGTCTAGGACGTGCCGTGTTCTAAAATTCTTCCCGTGTTCAAAAAACTTCCCGGAACTTCCTCATTTCCTCATCCTAATCATTCTCAGTTATGGTTTAATGATGATGGCGATGAAGCCTCATAGGAGCAAAGAATTGAACACGGGCACACGCGTATCATCTGCTCTCGATGATGAATATTTCGGAGAATCGCCCCCAGTTTTTTTAACCAGCTGTGTTCATGTTCATTAGCCTTTATTTTTCTTGATTTCTCATTCTTTTGTGTACTTGTTTATCCAATTTGAGTTCAAAAAATGGCGGGAGACTACATTCAGACAGCTGAAACCTCCCAGAAAGGCTAATTGAATCCATCCGCTTATTATTATTATTATTATTCCCGGGTAAATTGCAGCTCCTCGTACACTTTTTGTCTACATGCTGACCTTTTCCATGCGCCTAAAAACCTTAACGACATAGTCTCCTACTTTTTTTTATTGTTTTCCACGAGATATCCAACATCCGTCCACATCCGCTCCCCGGAAACAGTTCTTTCCCTATCTGGCGGTTTTTTGTCTGTCCAGCAAGGGAATTTGATGGAGATCGCTGTACCACAGGATTTTTTGTAAGCAACTCATCAGCATTATTGCAAAGGAAAAAGAAGACAGCCACGTGGATTGAATGGATGTTTGTTGGTTGCCACCACAAGAGGCAGAATGGCCATGTCATCAAATGTTTTCAGTATGAGTTTTCTTTGTGATCTATCAAGTTTTTGAGCAATTTCGAGGACGAAGCGGTCCAAAAATTCGAAAAAATTCCAAAATTTTCGTTATTCGAAAATTTGGACAGTTCTCTTTCGCTTCCCTGAGCCAATTTTGTTCGATCTGGCAATTCAAGAAACTTTTTTTTAAATAATTTGAAAGCCAGTTCTCCCGCCAAAATTTACTTTTGAAATGCCGCCGGTATCTGTCGTTTTCTGCTAATTTGGATGCTGCGCATTCGGTACAGTAAATCCCTTTAAATTGAGACGCAGATCCTTGATGTTTCTAATATCTAACTGTCCAACTACAAATTTGACACTGAAATGGCCTCAAAATTGGAGAAAAATCAAAAAATCGAGCATTTTCCAGTTCTTTTTCTTAAATTTTTATTCTACAAGGTTTCTTTCTGTCTTATTTCCCCTTTGGTGGTTAAAAAAATCAAAAGATCCTACATTTTTCCTTGAATTCCTGCTCAAATTGCAATTGTTTCAACGAATCACCTGTAGTTTTCCCATAAAATAAGATAAGAACGTCTACTTGACCTATTTGGTGTTCAATATCCTAGTGTTTATTCTCTGTGACGCTTCTGTTTTCATGGAAGGGGAGACACAACTTCTTCTCCTAATTGGTCCCTCGAGCCTGCTTATTATTACTTGCTATCCGTCCCTTCTCGGCTGTTTAATTCCCTTTTCCAATAGTTTTTTCCTCTTGTTGTCTCTCTTCTCGTCTGCTCTCCTTAACAAGCTTCTCCTCCATTCAAGAGCACAATCTTCCTCCTCTCCCAGGAACCTTCTATCGTATTAGGATCTCAATCTTCTTTAAAAAAAACTAAAGGACGGGCGGTTTATTTGCACCCAAGATCCGGGAAGTGGCATCTTCTCACGATGCAAGTTATACAGCCCGGAAGAATTATTTATCTTCTACCTTTTTCCCATTGCGTGATCCTATGCTCCCGAGGAAAATTGCAAGGTTAAATGCTTTAAACGAATTTAATCAGCCGACCAGCAGCAACAAAGCCATTCGCTTCAGCTTTTGCATTCAACTTGATCTTTGCCGAGATCTTACGGGGAATTTATTATGGTCCCAATGTTTTTTGAGGCTTCATTCTGCCGCCTTCCTTCCCCTCTGGAGAGACAAAACAACACGAAGCTTCAATTGCAGATCCCTGTCCTTTGGCCTCTTCTCTGCCTCCCAAAGGCTGGCTTTAATCCTCCACCCCCCATCCTCCTTCTCTTTTCTATGCTTAAATTTCCGGTTTGAGCCCACTATTTTGTGAAAGAGCCCTTCTATTTTGTTTTCCCAATTAAAATCCGTCCTGCATAAAAAGAACGAGATGGACGTGTACTTTTCCTTGGTAAATATGTCATCTACAGATCCCGAGGGCAGCTCCAAATCCTTGTTTCTCATTTTCCCCAATATATTCGGTTTAAATGCGGACATTTTTCGAAACTTTGACTATAATTACATTCTCATTACGTCCTCTCCTTCCTCCTCAAAATAGCAAGCAGAAATGACGAGATAAACACAATTATTAACGTTGACGGATGCTGATTGCAAGGTTTCTCTGTTTTGAACGACGATATTCCATCGCGGGCTTGATTTTTATAAGAAAAATGGCTGGACATCAAAAAAATGTAGGGATGAGCACGAAAATCATTAGCTTCTGAGTGACCATAAGTTCCGAGACTTTTCTATCACAAAATGAAGATTACATTACCGATATCCAGCGGGCCATTGAAAATTCTTACCAGAATCTACCTCTTTCAAGTTCCGGTTCTAGCTTTTGATCCACAGTGGCGCGCCGATACGCCGACGTATTCAGCAACTGGTTCCCCGTTTTATTTTCTGGTAAATTTCCCCCGTTTCCAATAAATCTCCCGAGCAAAGGCCAAAAGTCTCCTGAAATAAAAAAACCGTAGGTGGGCTAAAGATCTGCCGCCCTGACCTTGATCCATTTGATCCAGTCAATGAATAACTAGAGAATCATCTCGATATCCATTACCCGTGAGCAACAATTTCTTGGTTATCACACCCAGAGGAGGGGACATCTGTTTTTCGTACTTTTTTCGAGGCTTGGTGGCAGAGTTTTACATTTTCTCGTTCTTTTTTTCTCTTTTGTACAGATCAGAACAATGATCTGAATAAAAACGTCATAGACTCGTATTGTTATAGCTTTTATTGAATTCATAATGATCTCCACTATTTATATCGACCTCCTTTTCAAAGCCATTATCACTCTTTTCTGATTTTTTTAAAAGGCATCTCGCTGTTCCAGGATCTCCTCAAACTTGCCGCTTCCGGTATCCCAGTTCTCTTTAAATGGGATAGACCTCTTCCGGCCATCAAAACTGGCTGAAAAATGACTGTATCAAGCAAGGATGACGCTGCTCATAAGATCAACTTGGTTAATGGAATTGAAATCCCCCCGCTGGATTTATACCCACAGACACAGTGAGTATCCTTTAAAGGGGAAGATCGCAGCGTCGCTGGCCTCGAATAACTGGGACAAACAAAACTTCAAAATCGATTAGCTGAACACAAATAGTCCGAGGAGCGAAAATTGGCGGGGCTGATTTGGTCTAGAGAACCATGTGGCGCCCGCCACTAGCTATTTCTGTCAATAATCTTTAAAAATAGGATTATTTTCTCTGTAAATTCCCTAAATTTTAGTAAGTTTTAAGGAAAAATTCTTGTATAAACAAACGATTTTCACAATTTTCCAGTCTGTCTCTTCCCGCTCCATCCGAGACCCAAACCCTGACCCACAGCCCATCGGAACCGTGGATTCTGGCCCCCATTATGGTTCAATTTCAAAAAACAACAAGCAAAAAGGCCCCGGCAAAGTCAACCGAAAGCCGGAAGGCGTTTCTTCTTCAGGTATTTACAGTAATTTCTTTTAATGGATTTTCTAGACATTTGTCCCCTTCATTTTCGCCGGGTTAGGACTCATTGTGGCAGGACACATACTGGAAGGAGCAGAGAAGGAAAGCTTCTTTATGCAGTTGCCAGATATCGTCACCTTGGTGCCAACATTGCTGGGATTGAAAGGAAACTTGGAAATGACACTGGGATCAAGACTTTCTACTTTGGTAAGTATTTTTGCGGGAAACCAGACTGAAAACAAGGCAAAACAAAACAAAACGGCGGGTTGTTGGCTTTCTGATAAGGAATTGGGACCATAATGTAGCCAAAATGTCTGGCAGAACCTAAACTAACAGCTGAAAATTAAATGGGCAGACTTCAAACTTCAAAATCTCGAAAATCAGCCCGCCCAAAAGCAAATTTGGTTGAAAAAATGGCAAAAAAAGCTCAAAATCCTCTTATTTCTCTTTATTTCTATTATTTCAGGCCCATCTAGGAGAAATGGACACAGTGAGCAAAGTTCGAGCAGTAGCCATCAGTAATTTGGCTTTGGTACAGACGCAGGCCATCGTTGTTTCTTCCATTGCCGTCGTCCCTGCTGTCTTGCTTGGAGAGGGGAAGGTACTGCCATTTCATGATCCAGTTATTGGATTTTTATAGAAAACTTTCAACGACCTAATCGTGTTGATCTTTTCCTCCGTCTTGACAGCCAGTTTGACTTCTTTTCTCCTTGGAAATTTGATGGTTTTGGTGGTTATTGTCTCCAGGAAGACAAAATTGAACCCGGATAATATAGTCACCCCTGTAGCTGCTTCTTTAGGCGACGTAGCCACTCTTCTAATCTTGGTAGAACCAAAAGAATGCTGTAATAGTTTTATAGATCAATGCTGGCCGTCTAATCCTAGAAAATGTCCGGAATTATGGGGCAATTCTTCCATTAATTGGATTAATCATCCTTTACTCGATTGCCATCGTTTGCGGTTTTGTTTCCAGGAAAAATAGATACACTTTTGAGGTTAATCCCTCAATTTCTAACAGAAAATCGTCTTCCAGGTCCTAAAACATGGATGGTATCCGATCCTGGCTGCTATGGCAATTACACTTGTCAGTGGTTTTCTTCTAAAAATGGGGATGCATCGTTTCCCGCCAATTGCTGCTTTTCAACCGCTGGTTAACGGAGTTGGAGGAAATTTGGTGGCTGTTCAAGCCAGTCGAATTGGGACGAGATTACATCAGGCCAGGAAGAATAAGGAGGAAGATCATAACAGTCTATGGGTTTATGCCAGCCCTTGGAGGGCTTTTTTTAATACAAGTGAGTAAAAATAGGAATTCCAATAGAACTTCGAAAATTTTGCCTAATTTCCAAAATAATCCAACAGCGCCTGTTTCCCCTTTTGAAAATCTTTTAACGCACCTGTAATATCTCGACAGCTAGCAAATTTCTCCTCCATATAAATAATTTTCCAGATGAGGACAGCATCATTGGCCGGCTGCTGCTTTTCATGGCCTTGCCTGGCAACATTTTCTTCCTCCTGTTGGTCTTCCTTCTTGGTTGTGGTTTTGACAATTCCCCACTTTTCACCATCACCTTCGTAATTGTCTCCTTCATCCAGGTACTGTATCCTTTTTTTGGAAAAAAATTAACAATTTTAGGTGGTAACCCTTCTCTATATTTGCCAATTCTTGGTTCGAATTCTCTGGCGACGACGAATTGACCCGGACAATGCGGCGATTCCACTTCTTACCGCGCTGGGAGATCTCTTTGGAACATCGCTTCTCCTTCTGAATTTCTTCATCCTTGCCAATGTTTTTGGACGTGTAGAAGTCATGACCTCAACGGGTACAAATTAGAAAATACGCGAGAAACTAGAATAATGTGTAATTGATTACGGTTTGGGCGCCAATGGCCATATCTGACACACAATAACCCATTAAAATTGTAGGACAAATTTCACTTGTAAACAAAATACGAGGATTGTTTTAATAAAGCTTTAATTTAATTTATTAATAAAAATATGAGTTAAAATTCAAATTCCCCTGGTTATCCACTACTCGATCCACGAATGCTGACATCAGTCAAGAATTTCGCATAGAAATTCAGCTGCAATTGTTGCATGAAGCTATTCTTTACCAAATTCCAATTGTACATTGTTGTACCAAGAGGCTGGACAGTCACTGACGCCATTTGACCATATGGTTGCCATACAAAGGCGGCTGTAAATCCTGGTAGGCACACAATAGGAGAAGGACCTACTGATTCCTGCTCCTCCTACAGCCACTTGAGTCAAGGCATTGGCTTCTACTTTTCCGTACAGGCTGCCGACTCCAGTTGCTAGAGTTCCGGGGTTTAGTACCTGAAATTAGGAAATATTTTAAGGGCTTGGATTCCCTGCTGCAACCCTCAAAAAAGCGCTTGTGTGTTGATTTTCAGGCTGGGATTGGAAGCTGTGGGACCCGCTTGAAAATCATGCAATACCGGGTTTCCCAGGATCTTTTAAATAAGAAATTGCTCTATTTTGCCGTACAAATTACTGCTTTTAAGAATATTTCAAACCTACCATAACTGGGACCCAAACAGTCGAGATATTGACGCCATTAAGCGGAAGATTATTATCCGCCAAAGCTGTGGTCATCTGAAAATTGGCCATTTTAACCATTTTTTCATAGGAAAAGCCAAAAACTCACCGCAGCTATCATTTGACTCTGCGCTTTTTCAGCAGCCATCACAGAATTATTTGACTGTCCAACAAAGTACCAAACTTGAGCAGTTTCTGGGCTCACAGTCGGGAAAAATGTCCAAGAAACTGGCGGACTGACATTGAAAGTAAACGTAGGATTCTGGACCCATTGATATTCATTTGCTGATCCTGGAAAGGACCTCTAAAAGCTGGGAAAGTATTTACCAGCTCCACAGGATAAGCAGCCATGGTAGAAAAAGGGTAAGACAGCTAGAAAGAAGAATAAAGGAGACATCGGTGAGGAATAAAGAGCAACCGTCAGTGAGAAGCGGCTCTTATAGGAGTCATGCTTGCTCAGGCAGTATACGTACAGGGGTTTACAATCAGTCAAAGGGAATTGTAACTATGGGTTAAAGGCATAGTAAAGGGATATGATCTTTATAGAAGAACAGAAATCAGCTAGGGAAATGGCGACTGTACAAAAAATTATAGGTAGTTTTCTGGAAAATAGACGCGGACCTGAGAATCCGGGCCTATCAATTTGACGCCTTCCAATGAAAATTCGAAAAATTTGCCTGATTTTCATACGGGTCCTACAGCGGCATATCATGAGGGAAATTTATGATATTTTGGGCATAGGGGCAGTTGACGACGGGCAATCCAATGGTGTCTCATTTCGGGAATTCACCGTTTTGGCCGAGTTTCCACAAAAAGTTGAGTGGCTTTATACTTGTTGAACGGACTGTTACCCTTCTGCTAGAAGGACCGAACACCCAGCTGAGCAAAGGCAATATTTGGACATTCCACGTCTCCTCTGGCCCAGGGGGAAATGGACATTTTTTGGAATTCGTGTTAGAATTTGAATAAAGATTTTGTTACAAAAGCATTTCCTGGTCATCTCGCAACCCGCTGATCCGAGACGATAAATTGCGAGCGGTTAGTTTCAATTGCCTGGTGATTAACCTCGACCCTTTTTTATTTGCATGGCAACAAAATTCACATTTTGGTTGCGATCAGCTGACCCAGCGACCTAAAAAATCCGATCTTTGAATAATTTCGCTGAGAGGAGGGAAATGGGCTGGTCAGGTCCACTTGGCCGTCTACTTGTGACGTTTCCCATTTAATTTACGGGTCCTACAGCATAACTTTCCAGTTTATAAGGGCTGTAAATTTGAGTATTTCAAGTGCCCCGGGTCAAGACTTTCCTGTTTCAAATCGCGGGGATAAACCTGCCGGGAAAATCTAAAATAGCGGCGCCGATAGCCGAAGATCATCGCTCACTTTCTATTCAAATTGTCGCTTTTACCATAAGTTATCCCGCTTGTATTTCTTGTATTGGACTGTTTATCTTCTTCTTTCCACGCCGTTTCGATTAAAAACCTGACATCTGCGGGGGGAAATTGTTAATACCCGGCATTTTGTGGAATATATTTTTTGTCATAATAATTAACCGTTATCCTTTATTTTTATTTCAGAATGGTCACTAAACTACCTCATTTACAAGGAACCCGAGGACTAGCCATCGTTGCTGTCGTTCTGTTCCATTTTATTCCCTATCTCCCGAATGGATTTCTTGGTGTTGACATGTAAGTTCTGTTCTCTTTCATTCCATAAAAAAGGAGAAAATTCCAGGTTTTTCGTTCTTTCTGGCTACCTCATGCCATTTATTTTATCCCGTGAAGAAAAGTTTGAATGGCCAGAAGTTGGCAACTTCTGGTACAGAAGGATCAAAAGAATTTGTCCTCTATATTACGCGATTGTTTTACTGATTACGGGTAGGATTTTGATTAAAAATAGACAGAGATAAATTCAGGCTCTCTCTACCTCATTCAAGTTCCAAATCTACCTGCCCTTCTCGACGCTATGATTAATTCTCTCCAGTTTACAACTAATTTTATGCCTTCTACTGGTTATGATTATTTTTTCAAGGTTAGTTCTGACGGGTAAATTTTAAAACCGGTCGAGAGCGATTGTGATAGAAAAACTAGAAGAAAAAGCAGATTTTTGGGTGATTCCCCTTATTTTTCTAATATTTCCTGTTATTTTTAAATTTCTACAGTAACCTAGTCTCAAAATCTTTCGTTTCGAGACCATTTAGAGAATATTTATAATTTTTATAATTTAAGCTAGCCGCCTTCATTGATCCCTTTACTCATACTTGGTCTCTCTGTGTAGAAATGCAATTCTACCTCCTGTTTCCCATACTGTACTTCATCCACTGTCAAGTTCCACCAAAATATCAGCGTTATAATATTCCTTGGGCAATAAGCGGTACGTTTTCCATTAAACCGAAGTAAAAAATGGGGCTCCTAGGATCGGCTTCGTTAATTTTTTACGCTTTTGCATCTGTAAATACCTCTTTCAACTGTGTTTTGGCTCGTCTTTGGCAATTTACTGCAGGTTTACCCCTTCAAAATCAGCAAAAATTGCGGCTTTTCAGGGATTCTTACCTTCAACTTGACATGGAACAAGGATTCTAAAGGTTTTTAAATATTTTGACTCCTTTAAATGAATTTCCCTGATTCAGGTAGCCAAGGAATATTGTCCCCCTCTTGGGCTGCGCTGGTAATCACCGTTTTGACACTTTTCGCTCCGGTTTCCATTGCTAAAAATTATTCCAGGTAGGAAATTACCAAATATTTCTCTCTAACGAAGATTCCAGACTACTGATTACCTGCATTGCTCCGATATTAATCTCCCATGGGGCTGGAAACTATCTTCTGGAGAATCACGCAGCCGTTTTCTTGGGAGAAATCTCATATTCCTGGTATCTAATCCACTTTCCAATTATTTCTGCTCAACGACTACTTGAACTACATGAAATTTACTGTAGGTCTTCCTTTAAAATTAAAAAAAATTCAGATTACCCGCTGCTTATTGCTCTATCCGTTATGCTGGCTACAGTAATCCATTACACTTTCGAGAAGCAATATCTCAGATGGAATTATCTCCCGATCTTCTTGACTATTTTCTCCACGATTATTGTCACAATGCTAATATCTGTTCCTCTGTCCAGTAGACTTGGTTCTTTTTAAAGAAAGTGGTATTTTTTAGCGATAACGGATCATCAAATCGTAGAAGCTCGTCACTTGGCCAAAAATTATTCTCATTTAAACAAAGGTCAGAGGTTTTAAAGGTTTTTTGGGCCAATAAGCATTTTTCGGATCCTAAAGCCGCAATAAAATTGCGAATACTGTACCCTTTGGGGAAACGCACAGGAATTTTTTTTAAAAAAGCTAGAAAAATTCAACACTTGAAATCCCCAAATAAGGCCAGTAATCCCTCCAATCGCCCCGGGACCCATATTTTGAAATTCCGGCCAGTTCCATGAATTAAATAAAATTTTCCAGAAGAAGTAATAAAATTCAACTTGGCCCTGCACAATCTAGAAGGCCCCCTCTGTATTCCCCAAGGCTGTCACTACCCGCAGAAACCCCTCTTTAAATGGGGCGGTTATTGTGAATACGAGGAGCCATATCCCAAAAGAGGAAACAATTCTTTGATGATTGTTGGTAACAGTTGGACAGCTAACAGTCTTCACTTTGTTCACGAAGAATGCGAACATTTTGTGAAAAATATTAGCGCGTACACTGTAGGAGGTAGGATTTTCTTTAAATTTTGTAATATAAAGGTTCAGGTTGTGATGTGCTCCCAGATGTCATTGATTCTTGTACTATTGTGCCAAAATATGAAGAATATATAGAGAAGGTCAAGCCGGATGTTTTATTTATTATTTCTAGGTAGGATTTTCATTTAAATGGATTTTTTAACCAGATCGAAGAGCACTTCTTTCGCTCTAGGATCATTTTCTAGGATTTTTACCATTTCCCAGTCAATTTACCCCATTTTTCCCTTTAAAAACTTCCAGTTACCGTAATTTAGACCTATGGATTTAAAGCACATCGACGATGGAATGTTGCCTCTGGAAGACAGCGTTTTTGCCTCTTCTCTCCGCAGATTACAGCGCCTAGAAACCTGGGTCCAGAAGAAGATCTTCATTCTCAACGCTTTCCCCAATATACATCCCAGAATTACTTCAAATGTTAATAATTTCCTAAAATATGGAGCTCCTGATCCAGCGGCAAGGAATTTTCCTCCTATTTTATCCATAAATTTAGGATTCTACCCTAGACCTCCCGAATGGCGTGAAGGTAGCCAGAATGAGGACGGAGGAGCTGGTGAGAAGATGCGAAAAATGCGAGCTATTCGACTATATTCCTTATTTATCCGTGAAGAGAAAATTGACTCTTTATGATCCCGAAACATTTGTAACTTATGCCAATTCTATGTTACACTTGACCTTGGCGGGATTGGAGAAAGTTCGCCCAGTTTTTAGGGAAATTTGCCAAAGAATTCCCTCATTATGACACGGATTTTCTATTTCATTGAATAAAAACATCCTATTTTAAGATTGTGTGAGAAAATCCTCAAAAGATCAGAAGAAGTCAAAAAACGATCTCTTTAAATATTTATAAGGTATACAGTAGTCAATCGTCTAATTTGACAGTTGTTTGCCTCGAATAATGCCGATACAATGGTTCCGTATGAATTGTTTCTGCATCATAGTCATCTACACTTCTCGTCTCTCCTTTTCTTTCCTGACCAGAATCCACCGAACGTTGTGGGGTCAACTGAGCTCCAAAAAGAGTTCTTGGACTCTGCTGGGAAGATACCAGGCTACCGCTGTCATTTGACTTTCCTTGTACCCAAAATGTTTCCATTACTCCTTTTCCCTAAATTTCGGTTTTTTTTGTCAGTAAAGTGGATACTTTGATAATAACATCTCCTCTGGATTGAGTCAAATATTGACCAGGAAAACGATCAACTAGAATTGAATGGGCGATTGAGGACATGTGAATGTGATCAGCTAAAACGGAGAATATTTAAAAAAGGGGAAAGCGTACCTTTTCCATTACTTTCCATCCTGGAAGCGGTGTTTACTGTATCACCAAAAAGACAATATCTGGGCATGGAAAGGCCAACTACTCCAGCTACACAGGGTCCTGAAGAGAGTTTCATAGCAATTTTAAAATGAGCGGACCCGCGTGAAAATTAGAGAAATTTTTCAAACTTTTCGGGAAAATTCTAATTCAAATGCGCGCCCGTTTCTGCTTCTTTTTATTTTCTTACCTGAATTGATCCCAAATCTCAGTTGAACTTTTTCCCGTGGTAAGTGGAGAATTTTATAGGCCCGGACGTATTCCCTGATAACTAGGCACATATTGACAATTTCCTTGATGTGATTGTATCCATTTCTCACAGGCAATCCCGAAACGCAAAGATATCCATCACCAATTGATTCAACCTAGAAAATATGCATTTATTCCAGAAATTCTTACCTTGTAAGCATCATGCTGATCAATAATATTATCAAAATTAGTGTAGAGCTCATTTAAAAGGTTGACAACTTGGAACGGAGAGCATTTTGCAGCCAATTGTGTGAATTTGACAATGTCCATGAACATCACCGTCACGCTGTCAAAGCCTTCTGGTTCGACGGTTTGTCCCAGCTTTAATTTATCAGCTACTTGTCTAAAAACACTGAAATCTACGGAAAATCAACCTACTTTGGTAGCATTTTTCCCAATAAAACGTCTGCCTTTTTCTTCTCTGCTACGAGTTCTTTTGTCCGGTCTTCTACTTCAATTTCCAGAGTATTTGTGTATTCTTCCAGTTTATTAAAGACGTGATCAATTAAATTTAACTGGAAATGTAATTTCGTAAGTAGAAAAACGGTAAAATCCCTACTTTTTGATTAGGAACTATGCTTTTTAATAATTTCCTTATATTTTCTGATGTAGGACGATCGGAAGGATCCTCGGACCAGCAATCCTTTATCAGAGCGTACTGTAATTTTTATATTTTCTTTAAAGGGAAAATTTTACAATAGCTGGACTGAGTTCCAAGTCTTCTGCATCAAATTCTGGTCTAATTGGACGGGCGCCTCCTTTTTTAATAAGATACAGAAGCTCTAAAATTTTTGGATTACGGTAGAAAATAAAATTAACCATCCAGGCTTTCCTTCCGGTCCTTTAAATTCCATGCTCCTTTTCGATTAATAACTTCCGAAGCAATTATTGCGAAACTGTAAACATCTCCAGCTTGAGAAACTTCGCCGGGATTTCGAATATGTTCTGGGGCCTTCCACAACAACGCTAGAAAAGGATTTCTACAGCAATTTCTAGTCGGGACCCACTTTTATCCTTGACTTTTTTCCCGTTTGGCAGGCTATTTAGGCCAAAATCACTGAGCTTAACTTGCCAGCCGTCGTTAACCAGACAACAGCCAGAATGAAGCCTTCCATGTGCGCCGACGAATGAAGAGTGAAGAAAGCCTAATCCCTAAAATAAGTGGGCGTTAATCGGGGAAAGATTACGGTAACTACCTCTGCAATATCACGGATTACACAAAATACGAAGAATGAATCAGCGGTATTCATATTTCCATTGGAGATGATATCCTGAAGGGAAAATTAAAGCCGTCAGTAATCCCAGAACCCACCAGCAAACTGGACCGACTACAATATTTCCAAATAGCCTTGTAGTCAATTCCATCCAATGAAAGGCCAATGAAATTATTCAGGTTCAAATGGTCCATTTTTCTCAATTTAATGAAGTGCTCTCCTTCTTTCATGGACAAAGGAACGGGATCATGTTCTGTGACAAAAACTGGGTCCTTTTCCAGGATGTAGAGATCGTAGAATTTGGCGGCGATCGTTTCTATCAAACTCTTGCTGTCTCCAGTCAAAGTGGTCATTGTCGAAGGATCCGAGCGGAGGGATGGCTTACTGGCATTTGTGCGACTCTTCTGAAGTTAAAATTATTACCGTAACGTTATTTAAACGCGGATTCATTTTTTTAAAAAAGATTTCCTACCTTTGTCGTTGGTTTCTGCAATTTTAAGCTGGGAATTTGCCACTCGGCATTCAATCGCTGTCTTTCCAGTCGTTTAGCGCTAAAAATCGGGAATTCCTGATTTACTTTTGGCAAAAATTTTACCGTATCATGTAAACAATCAAAAATACTATAATGAGAATGATGATAAAGCCCAGAACGCATCCAATAACCACAAAAATAAGATTCTGCTCCCAGAATTCTTTTGGGCACTGGTCACCAGTGTAGCCACAAATTGGCGTAGTTAGAGGCCTATAAATAATCAAATATTCGCATTAAACGAGAAATATTATACCGTTTCCCGCCTCTGGTGGCCCATAAATCCGATTCATCGGTCCATGCGGGAGTAAAGGCCTGAAAATGTGGGTTTTTTCTGGGTTTCTACGAGCTACGAAATGAATTACAGGCTATACACGGGGCACGAGATGGAACTTACAGCGGCTCCATTTAAATATGTCATATTGGCAAAGCTCCTCTCTTGATAATTTTCATCCAGTGCATAAAGCATAAAGAAAGGATTCCTTGTGATGTTTTGATTGATAGAAACTTCTCCAGTTAACCCTATACTCCAATGTTTTTTTTATTTGAAGCGAAATTACCCATGAATCGATTCTGAATCCCATCTACCAGCAAATTCGGATCTTTGTATCCATCCACAGGGTTTTTACCCATTGCATAAGTTAGACTCAATCCGTACATGAAGAAAGCGTCGTGAAGATGACGGGAAAATCCTCCTGGCTAGAAAAAGGTTACGGTAGCTAATATATTACGTTTTTATCATTATTCGTCAGACATTCTGGCGTATCACAGTAGAATGGATCCTCGCGAACTCGAGCCACCACTGTGTTACGGAAAGTATTCATCCAATTCAAATCCGAAGCTGCTGTACTCAAATCAATCGAAAAATTGGATCCTCGTATAAATTTGGAGAAATAAGCCTACCACTACAGTTCGTCGTGCTGCCAATCTTGCAGAATCATCCTTTTTATCCGCATTGTAATTAGTAGCATCTAGCCAAACGGGTGTTAATCCAGTTGATTTCACTGAATCATCAGCTACATTGCCAACTAGAAAAGCGGATAAAAGGAAGGGGGAGCCTGTGTTGAGCAGAGGAAAAGAAGAACGAAAGATTACGAAATTAATACAACAAAATCTAGCAAGATTCTAGAGAGTTTGGTACAGAACAAGCACTCAACACAGTCCAAGAGTCCACGGGACAAAAGTTCGGGTACCAAAGACGCACCAGGAAAATTAGAAAAATAGCCAACCACACAAGGAAGACAACACAAAGTCCGTGAACTTACACGTAACATTAGTAGTTCCCGCCTGTCCAAATCCTGTACTTTTCATGGTCATGAGAATGAAGAGATATTCCTCCGTAGCCATTCCATTATCATTTGCCATATAGAGAAATTCCCTGATTTCTAGAGCGGAATCAAAACAGATCAGCATTACTGAAAATAGCAATAATTGGGCAGTGATTACGGTAGCTTACTTCTTGACCGTTGTTTAGCAGTATTTAATAAATTAATGTACTGCTGTTGATTATCGGCGGGCAATTCAGTTTTCAATACAATTTGTGGGGAATATGTATTGTCATCCAGTGCAGCTGTCTAAAATGGGACCAGGTCAAGGGGAAAGAGCTCACCTACATCAAGGGCATCTGTTATACTTCCACAAAATCCTACTTCATTGTCTCTGTACAGGACTGACACCTTGGTCCATTGGAAATATTCCAGCACTTTGTTTGTAATATAGCCAAGGCTTAAAAACGGATTTATAGCTGGTTAAAAAGGCGCTGAAGGGCCTAAAAAAGCGCGCAATAGACCGTTTTCAAAAAAATTCGAAAAGCTGTCTGATTTTCAAGCTGGTCCTCCTGGAAATCGCTGTACCTGAGGGAATTTGCCATAATCGACGACATATATGGATATTTCTGCTGGTTACTGAAGTCCACATCAAAAGCATAACCCCAAGCTACCATAAAAGTATTATAATATGTTGACAGAAGTCCCATCATTTTGATACCTAGAAGCTTTTTTTATTTAGTGGTGATCTTACTGTCAGGACAAGGGGGCCCAATAATGACATCGACGTCTTTATTCTTTAAGAAATCCAGTCCCACGCTTACGGTAATTGCCGGATCACATTTTGTGAAATTCACAAAGAACCTGAATATTTTTACGGTTACGGTTGTTTTATTACTGGAAATCAATATCCTGAAGATAATTCTGTTTTCTGAGGTAGTCAATAGCCAAAGGAATTGCTCCTCCACAAACTGACCAGCCAATATTATTTACCCGAATGGATTCCGATGCAGCTACGCCTACTTTTATCTGAATTTTAGGGAGTTTTCAATGAATATTGGTAATTTTACCGTTCTTCGAACTCCCGTCCCTGTTCCAGGACTCGTAAAAGTTGTCGGAGTCGATGATGGCACTATTAGTGGAGGAATATTAGTTGTTTGTGCGATAACAATAGGTGTACTTTGTCCATAAATAGTGGAAACAAGAAGCGGAAGAAATAACCACATAGGCAGCTCGATGAGAAGATGAATGATAGCTGACTTTGATTGAAAAAAGAAGCCCTGTCACGAAATTCATGAAAATTCTATTGGACTACACAACTGGCAGCCGGGGATTATGGGATTTTTATAGGTTTCACTTTAATTTTGAAAAACGGGAGAGTACTTTTGAAATACTCCGAACCATTTTATGGGGAAGTGTCTCTTCTCATGTGATTGAGTCTTTCGGTTCCAGACAAGTTTCCTCTAGATTTTTAAATTAATTTGTGGAGGAGAAATCCTCCTGAAACCTTTGAAATGAATTAATTAGGCTAAAAGAATCCAACAAGATCCTTTTGAAGTTTACCAGTTGATCTGATGATTTAATCCGGTTAGAAAATTTCAATTTCTTAAAAACAGATCAGGACCAAAATTTAAACGATTTAGATGGGCCCGAAACGAAATCGGGACGCGTCTGGGCAACATTAAATTATCTGTATGTGCCCAAAGGACACCCGCTTGTAGACCGGAAGAAGAGCTTCCAGATGTGACGCCAGAGACTTTTTCGTAGGCGGCTGATTACCTCTTGAATACAGAAAACAAAGGAATTCCGGCAGAAATGAACGGTACGTTCTGTGTGGACATTGTTTTTAAATTAGGTCAAATGATGGGAAGATTAGTAGAATCCTTTTATGGCAGAACATGAGCCATCGATTGTGACAGTTGCCATTATATGACCTGGAAGTACTTGTTGTCATCTAAAAGTGTATTTTCTGTTCTACAAAGCGGTACCAGCCGCGAACTGCCATCATAGCAAAAAACGGCTTATTTTAGTTTTACCAACCCGTCGCATTATCAATAATAAAATCGTCATAACTGCTTCCCCCTTTTTGTCTTTTTGGCTGTTCTATTCTTCTTCAATTCTTCTTTTCCTATCAAAACAGATCTGTTTCCTTGAGCTACGAGTACAGAGAAACAACCCACGAAGCTGATAAAAACGATTCCTGTGGGAATTTGTAACCATCCCTTTATATACGCCCATATTTCTATGTTTCCTCACTTTGCCACAATTATGAAGTCACTCGCCTGTCTTCTTATAATCGGCGGTAAGCTGTTCATTTTTTAAATAGAAGAATTTTCACTGCCCTTTACAATATTGAGTAAGGGCTTTACTGGTTCATACTGTAACCTTTTGTTTCAGCTGCTTGTTGGCTATTTCTTATCCCTGTGGATGGTTGGATATTTCCAAAGTTGATTACAAAGCACTGCAATTTCACCAATGTCGATGGACAGAATTTGAAATGCTGCTACAGAACGGATAGAGATCGGTGGACTTGTCAACATCCAACCTGTCCAGATCCAATAGACGGCAATCAGACATACTTTATATGGGGAGCTCCGAGAGACAAAGCATGCTTCATGTATCATGAGGGCTTAGCCCATTGTGTAGCCCAATTTGCTTATCAATGTTCTGGAGGTCCTGAACCCGGTACGCCACCTCCTTGTCAAAAAGCCTGTGATAAACCTGGATAATGTGAATAAATAAAGATGATACAGCAGAGATATATTAGGGAGAAGTTCGTCGCCTTGTTTTATCACATTAAAGGATTATCAGGAGGTTTGCAGTTTTGTCTACAGATCTTAAAGCCTCTAGGCTCGTAAATTATCCCAAAAACTACGAGAACCTGGCCAAAAATTCAGAAATTCACCGTTGCCCAAAAGCTTCAGCACGCAAACCCCATCGGTTTCATTGAGCTGCAAGCACAAAGAAACATGTCACAAAGGCGATAGCGACGATTCTCGTGGGAAATTTGTAACTATCCCTTTATATACGCCCCTATTTCTATGTTTCCTCACTTTGCCAGTGATGAAGTCGCTTGCCTATCTCCTTCTATTTGGCAGTAAGTTTTTAATTTTTCTTTAAAAAAATAATACCATATCATTTTCCAGCTGCCTGTTGGCTATTCCTTATCCCTGTGAATGGTTGGGTATTTCCAAAGATGATTACAAAACACTGCAATGATAGCTTCGTGGAAGGATATTTGGTGACGCATTGTTATCGATATGGTGATGCGGACCGTTGGTATGCCAATAGCCGCTCATGCCCAAAGCCAAGAAAAGGCAGCCTTTTTGAAGGCAAAAGAAGTTGGTGGTGGGGAGAACCTGACTCCATGTCTGCTTACCAATTGGACGCGGGACTCGGCTACTGCATTGCCCAGTTTAAGTATCAATGTCTTGATGGTCCGGATCCGGGACCTCCACCAGAATGTCAATTGTATTGTAGAAACAAACAACCTCGGCCCCTGGCCCTTTGAAACAACCTTTGATTTGAATAAATAAAGATGATACAGCAGAGATTTTTATTTTATTGAGCACCGGTAACGGGGGGAGAAAGCTTGTTCATCATCTTCTTGTATCAAATTAAAGGTCTGCCAGAGAGTTTACAGTCTTGGCTACAGGTCCCGAAGCGACTGTGCTCGTAATTTTTAAAAAAGAATTCGAAATATTAGAAAGACTGCGCCAATAAATCGAAAAATCGCTGAGACACATGGCTCAATCACTCCGGGACCCGAACTCCATTATCCCCTGAACAGTCCTTTAAAAAACTAAAAAAAAATCTTCGAATTATATACAAAAAAATGGGGCAGGATTAGGCTAATGTCAGTGTCGAGCTTCGTTTGGAAATCTCTTCGTCGACGAATTTTTCGTGAGGTATTGATGACGTGTACTTGTGGATTACTGTATCCACTAGAGGTATTTGGAAAGTGTTTTGTATTCTGGAAGGATTAGATCGTGATGGGAGCCCAGGTGCCTTTTTACCTGCCAGGAATGATATTTTCTTCTAGCCAGTCGACTAATCGTATCCACCAGATTCCGTGTAGCACAGAATCTTCGCGAACTATACAAATATCCGCCTCGACGTATGCGTGGTAGATTCTGAAATGGTACAGTGTTTAATCTTATTTAAAGGCCTTTTAAGCCAATTTCTAATCTCGTGGGAAATGAGCGCTGTGGGACCCGCTTGAAAATCAGGCAAATTAATTGAATTTTCATTGGAAAACGCTCTCAAGTATAATCTCTGAACTTTTCACGCATCTCTCAAGCCGTGAATCATCACCTCTGAACCCTAACTAATATTTACTCAAACAATTCTTTCTCATATTTGCTGAATCAGTCTAGTCACTAGGACAATAAACCCAGGGTGTGAAGTCGCCTCTTTAAAAATAGATCTCCCTACCTGAAGACGTAGGTCGATAACCAATAGGCTATTACAACATCCGTTGAGTAGTGAGTTCTACTGATGATTAGGCAAACAGCACCGAAGAAAGCACACGTGATTGGGAACCATTGCAGCCATTTGTATTTCTTCGGCAAGTAGTAGGAAATTGACATGCAGCAGCTGACCTGGAGAGGTTGGAATTTTGAAAATGAGCGATTTTCAATCATTTTAGTTAGTTTTTTTTTTACTATTTCCATCCTTTCCAGTAATATTTTTCTTATTAAAAAATTCGCTGTTCCCTTGTCCCTCCTGGTAAGGAGACCATTCATTGTCCCGTTGTTCTTATCTTTATTTCTTGGCTGTTGACTGGCGCCAAATCATATCATATAGCCATCGCTAACCATGCGCCCATCGCTTTTCTTTTTCAGCTGATAAGAGCCGGGAGAAATGAAGCCATAAAACTAACCATAAGAAGTGTATGCCCAGAGAACAACAAATCCCCGCAGAGCATTCCAATCTTCTCTTGGAAGCCTAACTTAATAATTTGTCGCTGTAGTCGAACGAGGAAGATACTCCGAGTTGTGTTGAGTTGTTGTTGACAACGGATTGAATTATTCTCATAACCTGGAAAATTCTCGAATTTTTAGGCGGGAAAAACCCGGGTCATTTGACTTTTTCCAGTTTCCTCTAAATATTTACCGCTCGGTCAGGGAACAACAAATATTTGGCGCGAATTTTCACGTCAAAGTTTGATGGGGAAAAAAGATTAGCAGAATGAATCAGGATAGCACCAAATCATAAAATTGACAATGAATCAGAGAGAGTAAACTACGAGATCAGAGATTTTGTCAATAGTGACGTGATGATATCAAGAGTACCGGGGGGATTTTTCGGGTAAACAGAGGAGGAGAATAAGCACCCGTCTCCACTTGTTTACAGTTGATTTTATTGAATTTCCTGGATTTTCAAGATCTCTCTGGATTTGTAAACAACGAACAACATTTTCCGATGGTTTGAAGCCGGAAATTATCGCCACTAGCTAAAAAATGACGAATTCTAAGAAAATGTGCAAAAAAATACGCAAGTTACCCCCAAAGATGAAAAAAGAAAAACCGCCATTCAAACAATTTCCTAAAAGAAAAAAAACAAAATCCAGCGGAAAATGGAGAATTATTTAAATCACTCCTTTCTCTATCGTAACTACAGCAAGAATCCCTTTAAAGAAGAATTTCCCTACCTGGAGGAAGCTGCGTAATCATCAAAGTCACTGATCTCATGGAATATAGTGTAGCAATGACAAAAATTGTCCTCCTGGCGATTATCAACCGTCCCTCGTGGAAAAATAACAGGCAAATTGCACAGGAAACACAAATTGACACCATGTAGTCCGCCATAAATGAAGCCCATTCCTGCTCCGGTACCAGCATGAAGACAACGTCCGGCAAAGCGCCACTGAAAAATTTTGAAGCTTCTTTATTTTTCCCTTGTACCGCCGGGTGCACCGGCCAAAACTCAAGTTGCTACTGAAGACGCTAATCCCTCTCCCTCTGTGAAAGACATCAGACGACAAACATTACTGTATTTATTCAAGGAATACTCTCTCTGTCCCCTTTTCGCTCGAAAATGACGGCATGGATCCAATTTCTTCCGTGTCAATTTGGAGAGCAGAGAATGAGTCATCGAGGGAAAAAAGGTTTTGCGACCTTGGATCAGGGGGTCAGGTTGTGAAATAGTTTTGACCACCTAAGTGACTAACGGGGTAGTACGAGCTGGGGTACAGTATTTATGAATTTTACAATATTTCAGTTGGTATGGCCAAAATCCCATGAACTGCGGGAATTCCTTGATTTGGATTCGAAGACTGGCGCGCCGTCAATATGGGGTACATCAAGGGTAATTTTCATTTAAAAACTTTTTAATAAGATGCTCCACTGGTCAAAAAAGGGTACGGTAATTAGAATTCTGACCGTTTATCAAAAATTGACGGTTTGTTTTAAAAATCCCGGCGTTTTAGAAACTCAGAACCATTCGAAAATCGTTTTATTAGCCATTTTACTCACCTGGGTACAAAATCATGAATATAGGATAAAACTGCCCAGTTAGAAATAGCTGCCAGGGCCAAGTAGACGACTAAAAATGCCCATTTTTGTGGTTCCACTGGGTACCGGGCAAGCATTGACGCCTGAAAAAACGAGGAATAAATTGAAATAAGATACTCTGCGGTCAATTAGTAAAGAGAGAGAAATGGGATAAGGTTTCAGGTGGAAAAGAAAAAGTTGTCTACTCGAAGACAAGAGGAACAGCAGAAAAATCAGGTGATTGGCCAGCACTCAAGGAAGATCGTCACTGCAAGAAGAAATTTGGTTTTTCATTTAAATGGAGCAAAATAGGCATAAAATGGTAAATATTTGGATCAAAAATGGAGGAAGACTGGGAATGACCTCCTCCGCTTTCATTTATCGACTCAGAAACCTTTCAAGCAATAGAAAACGAATTAAGAAATCCCTCTGGGAGGGCTAGCCTTCTTTAATTTAAAGGATTTGATCTCCCAGGGTATGCCAGGTCAAATTAGAGGAGGCCAGCTGACAGACGACAGGACAAAGACCAATGGCAACCCTCTCGAACTCCTCTTCTCCCCTCGCGCTGCCCTCCTTCCTGACGAGCAAACTTGTAAGTCAACAACAGCCGCTGGGCGAAGTGCAGTGGGCAAATATAAGGCTGATCATGGCACGCTTTATATACTGACGGGGTGAAGAGGCCGACGATGGAAAAGTAAAGATGAAATATTATGAGAGGAAAAAAGAGAAATTTCGAGAGAGTACGAGTCAGAAGATCAAAACCGGGAGGAGGAAGTATTGTCAGCTGTAAACGGGGCAAAACATCATAACAGTAGTACTTTTCAAGGACTGGAAAGGTTGCCAACTTGTCATTCATGTATGAACACGGGAAGGAAAATGTTCTGGAAGGTGAAAATTTTCAAAAACCGATTTTTTCTCTTTCTACAATAAATCTGGGCATCTTTAGCCCAGTATCACTGACAGGAAAGACTAAAATACAATAAAATTGCCTAGTTGGGCCCTGGAGCGAATACATCGAACTACAATACCAGAAACTATAAAGAACAAAAGAAGAACAGAGAAACTCGAGAACTTCGACCCTGAATCTCCTTATCGTTTCAGGACCACTCGAAGAAGCTCTTACAAATTCTTTAAAGGAGTACATAACAGTTGACAACAGACGGGATACTGTAAACCAACAAGAGGAACAAGCAATTTCCTTTTTAAAAAAAACGGCTTACTTTTAAATTTTGACCGACACGCGGCCTCCGTTCGATGTTGCGCGGCAAACTGACGGATTTTCTGCGAGTTCGAAACAGCCGGGACACTTTCTTAAAGCCTCGAAGGCGCATAATATTGAGTCCCTTCTTTAAAGGTGCTTCTACATTTAAAGAAAAGGCCCAGGTTTTAAAGAAATGAGGTGACTGTACCCCAGACTGAGAATCTTTGATTGTACAAGGCTATCTATAAGGCATCTAGCTATGATTCACGCTTCAAATTTTAAGATAAGACTGCTAAAATGGTCGAGAACATGAAACAAATAAGGTTTCCCTCGGCTCTTTGTTCCTTTTATATATCCTTTGTTATTATTTTCTTTAAAATCGGCGGTAACCCCTGGATACTGCGTGGATATCACAACAAGTAGCAGACATTTAGCCATAATTATAAACATGTTATTGATACCGGCGAGGGAAGTTAGTCTCTTCTGACTAGAAATTGACCATTTTAAGGGTAAAAATATTTATTAGTAAGATCAAAGGGGGTGAGAAATAGAGGCTAATTTCTTATGGAAACTTTTCGATGCCTCCAGAATTGATAATCCGGATTCATTAAGATTAGAACAAGGGCGCTGCTCATTCCGGTGACTGCCCAACAGGAGAAGCAAACTTCGCTGACATCTGAAAATTACAGGAATACTGTAGATTTCCGAAAAGAAAACGCGCTTTAGGCCCCGCTTGAAAATCAGGCAACTTCTTTGAGTTTTTATTGGTAACCGCGGAATTAAAGAGCGTTTTCAGGTCCTGCACCAGCCATCCTCTCCTTTGAAAATTCTCACATTTGAATCCAAAATAATCCGCCATAATTAGAAGAGAAATCAAAAGGGCGGGAGCAATAATAAGCAGGAAGGGAATAGCCGTCTGGCAAACCAATTGTATGAAAAATTTCCGTTGGATTCGTTTCAATTTTTCCGAGGTATTCTTGACATTTGTTGCTTTATACGAAGCAATAGCCAGATAGATCCAAATAGGACAAAAGAAGAAAGTATTCAGCAGCACTGGAATGATCGTCATAGTAATCGCCTCCCATTTATCATAGGCGAAAATATTAGGAATATTCATTAGGGAAGGAGTGACACAGCTGTATTCCTAAAATCAAATTTTTTAAAGGACTATTCGCTTCAGAAGCATGTACCTGCTTTAATTCTCTAAAAGTCTCGTCCAAATTAACTTCTGCCGTGGCTGTAAGCCCAGAAGTTACCAAAGTTGATCCGTAGCCAATTACCACAATCAAATGACAATACCAAGGAAATTTCCGCAAATTTTGCACGGCACAATATCGATAAATAAAAAGATGCAAAGCTGCTGCACAAGTAGCCAGCAATATCAGCTCTCCCAAGGCCAGAACTTGTAAAGCAGGGAAGAATTTCCGTATAGGACCTTTACAATAGCCGACGGGTAACGGGACAAAGATTATGGGTCTTGTGACGAGATTTGTCTGAAAAATCCACCTTGGAAGTACTAATATTTACCAGCAAATCTCCCAAGAATGATAAAAATTGATGCCAGAGAAGATACCACCGATAGCGTTTTACTTGAATTGGAGAGCAGTAGACGATACAATACATGACGTATGGGTGAATAATTAAGCTGGCTACAGTAAGAATATCCATGCACAGATCATAATTGGTAAAAGATTCTTTGGTATCGAATTCTGGACAGGAAATCATTTAAAGGATAGACTATGGCTGCAATAGAACGTGGTACAAGACATTGTTAGACATCACGTGACTAATTGGCTTTGTCCGTAATTAGTTTTATATAAATCAAAGAACAGGATAACTCAGTGGGACAAAGAACTGATGAATAATATAATAATTTCTACCAGTTTTTTTCCGCTGTGGGACCCGCTTGAAAATCAGGCGAATTTTCAGAATTTTCGTTGGAAAACTCCAAGCAATTTGTCATGTCCTGCAACTATTTTCCCCAAATTTTGAAACCAAATATACCTAATAATATGACCAGCTCAATTGTCTCTGGTTCGATCATCTAAAACCCAGACAATAATCCCCTTTTTGCCGCCTTCTTATCACCACATGTCCTCTTCGAATACCTACGAGCCACCTCGAATAAGAGGACGCCTACTAGCCGACGTCGCTATTATTTGTTGTTGGTCATTGATGGCTACTATCACAATGGTTTCTCTTTTCTTGAGAGGGCCACAGCCAGTTCAAGACCTAATTATTTTTCTTTCTTTGGTGATATGTTTCAGTTGTTGGACAACGAAAGGTGTTTTCCAGTTGGGATTTTACTTCTTTACTTTGGTAAGTCTTTCCCACTTTTATTAATTTGTATTCTAGAGCGCCAATTCAATATTTTTAACAATTCTTCAAATCCATCAATTTGTAAAAATGCTTCTGAGCTTGAAATTACCGGATTGCGCCCCGGGACAGGATCCAGAGGAGGAGCCCTGTAATAACTTGGACCCATCAGGTTCATGTAAGCTCGAATTTTATCCACAAAATTTCAATTGACTATTCCAGCTATGATTTATCTTATTTTCTTTTTTCTATTATTTTTATTGAATGTTATTTTTATCCCATTGGCTGTTTTTTACACTGGAAAGCTATTCATTCACAGATGGAAAATGCGGCAGTAGGTTGAATTGAAATATTAAAAAGAGAAGAGCCTAGCGTTTATTTAATAACTCCGATGATGGATATGATTGCTTCTACGACGGGTACGCAGACGGAATAAATTGATGCGAGTATTGAATTTATGGATATAAAGGGTTTCTACTGGCGCATTGAGTGTTTTTGGTTGAAAAGTTTCGGAAACAGAGTTCGAATTCTATTTTTGGCACCGGTGTCTAGCAGAATAAATGGCATTTGCCTACATTTTTAGCAGTTCACATTGCAGAAAGGATGAAAAGTCCATTGACGTAAGGTTCATCTGCAGATTACCCTAGGTTTCAATCACTTTAAGATCGCCCATATTTTCGCATCATTTTAAAGAATGGGCTCTTTTCTACCTCTTTATTTCCCTATTCTGTTTCTGCCACTAATTATCGCGGAATGCGATGTTGGTGCTAGGCGCAGCAGTACGCTTATAAATTTGCATGTACCGAAAATCCCTATAACAAAAAATGGGGAGCTTTGGACCTATTCTAATTTTCTGTTCCAATTATGCGAGATACGGTTACCCTCAACAGGACTTTTGAGCAAATCAGCAGATATTTCTTCGATACATTTATTTCTACCAAGTACCCTGGTGCAAAGTACAAATAAGGATTATAAATAAATATTGAATCAAATTGATCTCATAAAAAGCTTTGAGTATTTCGAACACGGAGCTATGGTAACCATGACGACCAGCCAGCTGACCAGCTGCAAATAGCGCCGGATTCTTTCTACGTGTATCCCCTAATTATTCCCTTTTTTCTCAATGGCATCCAGTTTCGGCAGTATTTTTCATTATGCTGGAAATATTCGAAATATGAAGATGAAGTCAGTGTTTTCTTCTTTTACACTAATTTTTTAAAGGATTTCCCTGAGTCGAGTAAGCCCCGGTCCGGGTGCTGTTGACCTAGATTCGACGAATATACTCGTAGACGAGGTGGCCTGCAGTTGGTGGGAAGTTAGGACCAGAAAAGTGATCCCGAAGTAAGAAATTCTATGTAAAACTGCCAATTTTCCAGTTATGAAAGGCCAGAACCACGTATTTTTACTGTTGCTGTGGAAAATAAAGACACCCAGGAGGAAAAGAAGTCAATAATGGACATTTTTGCCTACTTAGGAGATTTGGCTGACACGTGGGATTTCTTTTTTATTTTATTTGACATTTTTAGATCAGAAAATGAACTTCACAATTCTCTAATTTGTCGGATAACTGCTTACGGGGCGAAGACGCTCGTTTTTGAGCCTCCATTGACAGCAAATGGATTTCAATTAGAAGGAAAATTGGGGGATTACGTGGCTAGAATTCATATTTATGAGGATAGCTTCACTTCATTGGCTGATGACTTTGCTAAAATGGAAATTGTAAGTGAAAACCTCAAAAAATATTTGTGGTTTGCAGATGAATTTACCAGATGCAGGAGTTTTTGACCTCAGCGATGAGAGTTCTGTTACTTTGTGTTATAATATTACGATAGGTGGGATTTTTAATTAATTTTTTAAACTAAAAAATCGGGAAAAGCAATCGCTGTGGGATCTGCTTGAAAATCAAGCGAATTCATTGAATTTTCATTGGAAAGTTTCAAATCGCGGGTATTCAGGCCCTGAAGAAAATTTCTTTTTCAGAAACCGGTAAAGATTTCCCCTTCGAAGCCATCGCCTTACAGTGGAGGATAATTTCACAATTTCTCAAAACCTCGAAAACTTCTGGTTGTACTGGATTCGCCTATCCGAATAAGGTAACGTTTTGGATTATTGGTTTACATGTTTCAGGATGACAAGCATATCTGGAACTTTTCTTATTCTTTCTGCCTAACGTTAAATATTTCCATGGCTGATATTAGCATAGGAATCGCGAATCCTCAAATTTTATTGGAAACAGATTCTGAAGACGGTTGGGGAAGGCAATGGATTGCTGGCTACGCTTGTTTGAGTCTGCCTTTGGCTGCTGGAAGGTAGGATGTTTCTTTAAAGAAATGTTTTCGCTTCAGAACCAGGCAACGGATCTCCTTCTGGCGGCCATTTAACCCTCATCCTATCTCTAGAATGAAGGAATTCTTCCTAGGAAGTCCTGTAGAACTAAAATCAGAGGATTTTCTCAAGGTTGGCTGCATTTTACCATAAACTTTGGGCTCCAGGACGGTGGAAGGCGAATGTTTGGCATGCATACAGAAGCCAGCGGCTCTGTCGACGTTACAGTAACCACAATAATCCACAGCCGGCATTTTATGGCCAAGGATACCCTTCAACATGTAAAATATGGAACAAGATTGGGTCAAATTGGGTAAATTCCCTCTTTTCTTCCCATTTACCCTATTTCCAGGCTAAAAACCGATCTCTACTGGAGGATAATGAAAGTTCTCCTAGAATTCGAAGAAGCACGGCAAATGTTATTGAGATCCAGAAAAAATGCATAAATTTTCGGACTTTTATTGAGATCATTTTGCTTTCCCGCTGTTTTCCTTCAAGACAGTGCGCCAGCTTCCCGTTTGATCCTGTCCTCGTCTTCTACTGCATCTTCTGTTCCATTTATAACTGATTCAATTGTCCGGGTTTGGTAAATATCGAGGAGCTCAGAAATTAGGAGACAACACACAATTGCCAGTTCATTGAATGCTTGAAGGGATGGTACTGAAAATAGGGAAAATTAAAGGATCCAAAGTCTCATAAGGAATGAACGCGAATTTTTCGGATCGTTACCTCTTCCTTGCTGCATTATCGTAACATTTTTTAGCATTCTGATAATCCCTTTAAATCAAATCTCTTACCCACCTTTAGAATCACAATAATTATACTGCAAATACTCCAAGCAACTCTTGTAATTAGGAATAATAGTCTGAGATGCTACCAGGAAGAGTAGAAGTCGAATACCCGTTGTAAGGCGAAGACCCTGGAAGCAGACTATTTTGTGCCGATACTGTCGATTTTTCCGAGTATTTTTTGAACAAAACAAGGCCAGACACCAGAAAATGACCTTTTTGACCGGTTGCCCTCCTTTTCCCCGAGCCATTGTTGCGACATTGAACGGGATTGGTGTTGATGTCACACATTTTTTGGACAGCGACACACATTTTTTGGGATCATCCTCTTTATTGAAATAGGACTTACCGTATGCCAAAATGACATCCACATTTTAAATGAAAAAGTTATATAAGCCGCTATTATACTTGGAGCCATCATGTACAAATCTGAAAAAAACCTCCACCTCGGTTTTAGCAGAAACTGACACTTCTTATCGGGAGTGACTAAATAATTCAACACGTAGAATAGCGACACGTTATGCAATATCTCATTGGCTACGAAGATTCGAGCCAGACAACCGTTTAATTTGCATTCTGGGCCAAGTTGAACTCTCATAAAGGCAAGGACTATTGCCTGGAAGATGCGGAAGGTCATCCCGAGGAGAATTGCCGCTCTCAGCGGGACCTGGAAACGTCATTTTTGCCTTGAATTTTAAGGATTTCTCACCTGGACCCACGGTAAAAGTTGGCCGGAACGGAAAAGCGAAGGAAGCCACTCATCGTCGGGGGCTTTTCTTGGCTGAAAAGTGGGAAAATTATTTGAAATCTATCTTTTTTAAGAAACTAGACGCTGCGGCAGTAGTAAAAGTGCTTGAATTTGCCTGATTTTCAAGCGGGTCCCACAGTACCCGTTAAACTGAAATTTTCACTACTTACCCAACAATAATTATCAAACCCTAATCCATAAAAATATACATATTTCCCTTTTAGTCGCTCTTCAAACCATTGATCAGTCAATTCTCCGTTCAATTTCTTCCCTGTGTCAGGGTCACTGTAGTTAAAATATTTGATTCCAGTGGCTGTTGTCTAAAAATTCGATTATTTTACTGGAAGAAGAGGCTCTACCTTGTAATGTTTCATGGCCCAGAGTGTTCCTTTGTAAGTATTGACATCTGGATAGGTTACAGGATCATTTATGTGGGCCAGGGAGATAGAAACAAGAAGTACTGTGACTCCCAGTTGGATTGCGCCGACATGAGCCATTTTTAATCGCAGATACGGTTCATCTGAGCACATCTGAAGAGAAAAATTCATAAAAATTGGACTAATTAGTCGGAAAAAGACAGGAAAAGCCGTTTTTCGGTCGCTTTGAAGCTTTTTGGAAAGAAAAATTGTCAGGGAAACTTCTTTAAATGGAAAATAATGTAACCATGTAACTTTTCAGAGGAATTTAACGACTATTAAGCGCGTGGCGAAAAGAGAGTGAGACAAATTCGCCAATGAAACAGGCATTTAGCCAGGCAGTGGAAAAAGAGAAGAACATCGCCCCGGGGCAAAGTAGAGACAGCCATAAAACGGGATTTCAATAGAAAAATGGAAAGAAGGGCTGCGTTTTTTCGTAATGTCAGCCCCTCTAAAGAGTCGAATCTTTTTCAAAAGAAGCAGAATAGCCTTTCGTCGATCTTTGAAATAGATTATTTGCCTTTTTACCACTTCTCGACATGCGCCAATTCAGGATTTTCAAGCTTGCCGCGCTAGCCTCTCGCTGTTCGAGAAAGTGGCTTTGGTTAAGAAGAACACAAAAGATGGGTTAAAATTGAAGCTGGTGGGATGTTTAATCGATTTAAATGATTCTGAGGGACAAAAAAAGCTTCGCTTTTACCAAAGGGTAACAGAAACACGAAATAAGTGGTTTTTCCTCGGCTTTATGGGGATCGTAAGTCATTTCCGCCAGAGAAAGTGATATCCCTGACTGACAATTAAATCTTATCATCGATGACTGTCATCTGACGGCATTAATGTATTCTCTAGGTATCGATGAAAAAGAAGAGAGGAAACCAGCTGCGGCAGAAATGAAAAGATCTCCAGGAACAGTGGATTGGTTATTTTCACGAGAGAAAAAGGCATGGGCATGTTTTTCGCACGAAGGCCATTATTCAAGACGAAAGAAGGAGGAGGCCAACGGGAGCGGGAAAATCGGACAGGGAAGGGCACAGGCGACATATGCTAAGAATACTGATGAAATCTCTGACCGCCAATTGAAATGAGGGAGAAAAGAGTGGACAATGCCGAAGAATTGAAGAAAGCGCGTTGCAAATCAACCCATGTCCGAAAAATCCATCTGCGCCATCCATGGGGTTTGAAAGAGGATTACGGCGGGAAAGCCGGCATTGACAGTGGGGGAGAGAGAGGTGGACATAGGCGATCGGAAGCCGTTCTTTTTAGGGTGGAGGCTGGATTGTAAACTTGGGGACATTTACAGCCGAAAGGAGGAAGGAAGTCTGGAGACGAAATGTCGCATTTTTAGCTGGAAATGGCGGCTTTTTTTCGGACATCACGTGCATAAATTTTGGCGAACTCTACTAGTAACCGGTAACCAGTAACCGGGTGGGTAACCGCGGTTACTAACAGGTGAAGTAACCTAGTAACCGGTCGGGGTAACCACCTAAGTAACCTGGTAACCGGTCGGGGTAACCGAATCTAGAAAAGTAACCGAATCTAGAAAATGTCAATTATTATACTTCCAGACTTATTTTGCTTCAGTAATTTTTATAGTTTTATTATTTTTTATAGTTTCTACTATTATCTGACTCAGAAATTGATGAGGAACACGAATATGTAAATTATATTTCATAAAACGAAATACACAAAAAGTTACATGCATTATATGCATTATATAGATGTATGCTATTGAAAATTTTTGTTTTGCTATATATTTTCAAGCTTTTCACTATAGTACTTCGCACTAATTTTATTTCTATAACTCGTTGCGCATTTCTATTATTTTTTATGATGTACATGTTTCTATATCAAAATTTTGTGATAAACACGATGCACTAGGTTATAAAGCGCGAATGTGTGAAGTTTATGTGAAATTCATTGTTTTTCATGTTTATCGCACCTTCTATGTATTTTGTTTACACAATATATATATTTTACTTATTACTAATGTAATATTGGTTCTTTTGTCTTCCGTTTACAAAAACTATTTCTTTTGTTTATTTTCATTGTAATATTGTTTTTTACTTCTTTGTTTACAAAATTTTCATCGTCATGTTTATTTGTCAGTACTGTAATATTATTTTTTTTGCTTTTTGTTTACATAACTTACTTTTGTTTATTTCTATTGTAATTTTGTTTCTTTTGCTTTTCTTTTACATAATTGTTTTTTCTGTTTGTTTATATTGTAGTTTTGTTTTGTTTTTGACTATCTTCCGTTTCTGTTTCTTTATTATGAATATTTCGCTTTTATAAAGCTTTCTAAGTTCGCTTTTATAAATATTTATAGGAATAATGCTTTGTGCTGCTATTTCGTCGTTGTATGTCATTTAGAAAGGAAAAAGGATAATCATAGGTAAGTTATGCACATCTACAAGGAAAAAAAAACATTTAGGCAGTTCTTAGTTATAGTTTATAAGTTTGGGAAGGAACTAGAGGAATACTACACACTGTCAAAGTTATGGCGCACGTTACCTACCCGGCTAAAACTTATAAACTATAAGTACTAATTCTGTGGGTTCGTCTGTTGTTTGAGAGAATCCTTTGGTTGCTGTAATGGTTTTTGAAGTTCTTTACACATCTAGGATTACCTCCAAATATTTCAATAAGACATTGAATACTTTGAGGAAACACATATTGATAGCCACTGTTATGTGCAGCGAGATAGCTCCGAGATACATCCAAAACGGGCCAAGAATCCCGTAAAATTTGTTTTCATTCACAAAATGCCTGGGAATAGTGTAGATGAAATTTATTCGATTTCCTGAGATACGATACTGGAAAAGGATAGGGAAGATACCTATGGCCATAATAAAAATAATAGAATTATCAACACATTCGCGCTTTATAACCTAGTGCATCGTGTTTATCACAAAATTTTGATATAGAAACATGTACATCATAAAAAATAATAGAAATGCGCAACGAGTTATAGAAATAAAATTAGTGCGAAGTACTATAGTGAAAAGCTTGAAAATATATAGCAAAACAAAAATTTTCAATAGCATACATCTATATAATGCATATAATGCATGTAACTTTTTGTGTATTTCGTTTTATGAAATATAATTTACATATTCGTGTTCCTCATCAATTTCTGAGTCAGATAATAGTAGAAACTATAAAAAATAATAAAACTATAAAAATTACTGAAGCAAAATAAGTCTGGAAGTATAATAATTGACATTTTCTAGATTCGGTTACTTTTCTAGATTCGGTTACCCCGACCGGTTACCAGGTTACTATCGGGCTTAGTAACCGGTCGGGGTAACCAGGTTACCAAGTGCGGTTACCGGTTACCAGGTGCCCGGTTACTAGTAGCGTTGGCCTAAATTTTGGCTTCCGGTTCGAAGAAAAGGGCGAAGGACGTAACGAGACGACTTTGCGAGGAACTGTTGAGGAAAAACGCAAAAATTTCAGGAGAAAATCCCGAAAATTCCGTTGTTTTCTATGGAAAATGCCGAAGACAAAGAATTTGCCCGGAGAGGAAAACTTCGACGAAATCTCTGAAGAATTTTCCCTATTTAAAGAAACTTTTTGCACCGATCAAGGTGCTTTCAAATTTATGGATCAGTAGATTTCTTTAAATTCTATGGATCATCAATTTCTCACACGAATTTTGTAACATTTTGTCCAAGAAGTTCGTTGAAAAAGGCGCGTCAAACTTTTCGGAACATAGATTTTATCTTTTCGGGAGTTTTTGCAGCATTTTAATTCTCCCTGATCGTAGGCATCCAATTTAAAGAAAAAAAGTATTCTTTTCCCGGGTTTCTAGCCGGGAATTTGGAGGAACAGTTCATCAAAGGGCTAAACGCTTGTGTAAACATGGGCTAGAGTGAAAGCAGCCAGACAGTTCGTCAACGATCCTTTTAAAAAAAGTAGAAATCTCGCTTCACCTAGCTGTTAAAGGATCCGGGATAATAAAAGCATGTCACATGCATGGTCCCGGAACCTGCCCCAAGCTTTTGAGGCCTTCATTAGATCAAGGAAACAATGTGACAAATGGCGGCAGGGCTGTTTTGCATTTATAAATAGAAAATGTCGGTATTTTCAAGCAAAATCGGAGATCTAAAAGAAGTCGAGAACAAGCCCAGACAATCTACGAGAAGCCTCTTTAAAGAAGACCGAAATTCAATAGGTGGTTGACAGGCAGCGAGAACTGTCAAGTGGCACAGTATTATAAACTGGAAAAAAAGATCACTGAACTCACCTCAATTAAAGGAATTTCCCGCATAATGATAAGAATTCTTGCCGTTTGCTTTTATATCCAAGATCGGCAGGAGGAGCAGCCAGGTGATCAATCTAATGGCCACCTATAAGAAGAAGCCACTCCAAAGCACGCGGAGATTTGATCAGGTTGGGATCAAAAGTCGATGATCAATCACGAACGGCGCCATAATTTTTTGAAAGAACCGGGGATTACTATCAGCTTTCAGGGGTCAATTTGTTTAATTTTGGAGTTTTTCGCGCCCATTTGAGGCGTAGAACCCGCAGATTCCTTGGAAAAAGCGTCTGAATTCCTAATTGCACTTGTTTCATTGGATTCCAAATGATCAGCTGAACATTCCAGATGATCATTTGAAACAAAGAAGCCAGTTAGTTCGTGATGTCTTGTGCTGATGTCATAAGATCCAACCGGTGCCAGCGGATATCAAAGAAGCTTTTAGAAGTCCATCTTTGCAAACGAAGAAGGCCAAAAGCCGGCTCAGTTCCGGAAAATTGAGAGGATGCAGGAGTCCGAAAATTCAGATAATTCTTCATGGATTTGACCCTCCGCGATTTCTTCAAAAAAATTTAAAGGTTTCCGCTTAAAATGATCAAGAAAATTTTCAATGAAACTGCTGGGAGGAAATTCAAACTTCTCTATACCAAATAAATTCTTTATTCACGTTTTTTTTCCGTTTTTCACAACAAATAGGCATATTGGAGACAAATAACATATTGCTAGCGCAAATATATAGGCAGTTAATGGACAAAATAGAATGAGAAGGATGGAATAATACACAATTATGTACAGTAAACAATGTTTCTTCGTCTACCGCAGGATCTTCACTGATGTCTTGCTTCCCTTTCAGCTTTTTGAATCTCAGCTTCTTCTATCAGAATTGTGGTGATGTATTTGCGGAGATTTTCATTACAATCCAGGGAATCTGAAAAATGGGGGTTAAACATTGTATACTGTGAATTTTGAAGGGGAATTTTGGAGAAAGCATGGTAAATTTCGAGTATTGAAATGACCTTCTAGGACTAAATTTTAAAGAAATTCTCCCCTCTAGTGCCATTTAAATGAAACTTGAGTCTCATTTTCAAATGTTTAATTTAAAAATCAATCATCCGTGTTTGCTTAGTGGTCCCGGCACGACATAACTCCCCGGATCCTGCAAACCGTCGCTACAAAAAGAATCACTATTTGATTACCGTACCTCATTCAAATCGTCGCAAAAAGGCTATTTTTCCCCATTTCTGCACTTTTATCCAAGAAATACGCTAAATTACTGTGCTGCGAGTAAAAAAAACTAGCCTTTTTCCCCAAATTGCGAAGGATTCCCCCTAATTTCTACCGTACCTTTGCTGCTATTGTCATCCTCTTCAATTTCTTCCATATGATATTCAACTCCGTCCTTGTTATTACGAGAAAAGGCCTGCTTCTTGATAACTTCATGCCACAATTTGACACCGTCAATTTCATCAACCAATTTGCCGTCGATCAGGAGCTTTCCGCCTAGAAAATTTCCATTTATGAGGATATTGGGGAAACACATACCTTCGCTGTAAGTTACAGTAGGTTTCCTCTTAACTTCGGTAAAGGCAATAGTCTGCTCGAGACTTTCCTGCTTGCGGATGCGATTTTCTTCTCTGGATGCATAGAATTCTATATTGTCGCGGGTTGAACTGTTCATAATTCCTATCATCTTTGCCGGAGGTTCTGAAAGAGCAGTTTAAAGAAGGAAAATAGAAGAAAAGAGACCAGTATGCAGTTGCAAAATGGAATAAACACGGTAAAAGGAAGGGTAACGGTCAGGTGGAGCACTTGAAGATTTGAAAAAGATGGTGACAAATGAAGGTTTAAGAGTCAAACCGCCCTGAGAACCGGGTCTACTTTTATACGGGCAGAAGGAGGGAGGAGGGAAAAGGAACCACTTGACACTTCAGCGAGAGAGATTCTTCAAAATTGAAAAAGACTTCCACGTCAAGGTTACATTGTCCAAGCTGACGGTTCTGCGTCATAATTTCAGTTTAAGGCGAATTGAAGTGGAGGAAAAAGGCAAGGGTCTTGCCACTGATTCAAGCGCAACCTTGGTTTTATGAAAAATTTGATCGGAGTTTAGAAAATTGCTGCTTTTGTGGGAAAGTGACCGACTGGTTCTATTAAAGGATCGTCCCAGCACACCACCTTTAAATAGAGTGTAAGGCCCGTAAAAATAGTAGTAAAATTGAATTTCAACACAGGGAATACGCCAGTTTGACATGTTTGACATCGGCCGGACATCTGACAAGGTAATTTGATGTTTTCTGTCATAAAATGATAAACGTAGGCGATTGTAAAAAGGAAGACAGGAAGGCAGACAGGAGGATTGCCATGTGGTCAGCTGGGAAACCACAGATGAGAACAGGATAGCTAGTTTTTTGGTCGGTGGTTCTTATAAATTCTACAGCGGATAACGAATTTTGCACAATTTTCCGTTTTAGTTGGAAATTTTGAAGGAAACGAGCCCTGCGGGACCCGCTTGAGAATCAGGCAAATTTTTTGAATTATATTGGAAAATCTCAAAATCAAATACACGCCTTCAGTCCCAGGGATTCTTGCTAAAATCTTATGTATTTAATGGATTTTAAACTTATAAAATTCAATAAAAGATTATGGGTGAAACTAGAACAGGAAAGACGCCAGTCAGTCTCTCTTTACTATTTGCCCCTTTATAACAACGATCGCCTCTTCCACCTTTTTTTCGCCACTGTAATGAAACCTATCGAAGTTCAATTACATTCGACTGTCAGCTGCTGGAAAATTGTTTACGAAAATAGTTGTTTTTTTGACACTTTCCATGACTTTCCAAGACTTTTACCAAGGCTGTCCAAGGCAGTTCTTCTATTCTCTTCGACAAGGATTTGAGGAACTAAACCTTGGTCTGTTTTGAAATCATCCGGAAGATTTCGTCGCGCGGTAGAAAAATACATAAGAGTAGGTAATTTTACAGTAGGCTTCCGTTTAAACTGGCGGGAAGGTCACGGGCACAAAGAACTGTTTTTCTTTCGTACAATTTGGGAAATCGGGGCGAATTGAGGAAAAGAAGGAAGGGTGACGTAGGCGTTTCCCAAACAAATCGCAGGTTTCTAGTTTGACTAATAAGAAGTTGTTGCAAAAACTTCTTGGAAAAAAGTCTGCAATATTTTGGAGAAAAAAAGTGAAGGAACCCTAACTGTCATACGCCTAGGATCCATCTAAAAAGGACTGTTTACATCAAAATTACAACCTTGGACGCAGGAGAAGAGACGACAGTATTTCTGTACATAGACCGTTACGTAATAGTTTGGGGGCAAGGTGATACCACGGGGGTTTCCTAAAAGATCAGAGACCTACAATCGCTAGCCGGAAATGTGACGCACCCGTAAACCTGCGTACGAATTTTACCCTGAATTGGTGCAAAGCTTCTATGGATAAACGAGGAAAAAACAATTTCCGAGTGGTAATTTCCCAACGCTCAGGAGCTTCAAATTCGGTGCTCCATCTAGTGGATTTCGTCTGTGCCCGAGTCCTGTATTTTACTTCTTGCAGACGCCTGGACAATTCTTACTACTGCCATTATTAGAAAAAATCTTAAACTTTACTGTAGAAATTATGTCAATGGACTATTTCGGTACTTTGGGTTGATGCCTCCAGACAATTATGCATGTTAGCTTGGTTGTTGGCGTCCTATTCCCCATGAAAGGATGAATAGAATGGCTAGAATTGCGTAGATAACAGCCATAAAAATGGGGAAGAAGACGTTCTATTGGAAAAGGAACGGAGGAACAACCAAATACAGTGACAGGCGCAGTATTTTTTGGATCCGGGATGTCGCGTCGAGGCCACTTATAGAAAAAGTTGGAAGTGATAAGGATTTACCCCAATTTTGGCGGTTTTTTTCACTTCTAAAACAATAAAATTTGCCCCCTTAATGACCTTCAAAAAGGCATGATCAGCTGTTTATGTTTTGATCACTTACTTCTCACAGACTGATTGTAATGAGGAAACCTTGGACGACTGTGTGCTAGTTTAGAAACCGCAGGGACGATGTGAGGAGAGGCCGGTTTAGATGTCAAAGAAATGCTCATCATGTGATCCAAAAGGGAAAAAAGGAAAAAGGCAGAAAAATGGCTTTACAATAATTTGAACTGGAAAGGAACTTCCTTGTTTTTGTTGGAGCGTTCAATGGGGGAAGTAGGGCAATAAATTAGAGAAGGAGAACAGTTTCAGCGAATTGCTAGGATTTCTAAAACTCGGAACTGTTTTGGCCGTTCAGGATTTTATACAACGTCCCGTATCCAGCAAAGAAAGCAAACAGACGATGAAAAGAAAGGAAAGCACTATTGCCAGATAAATATGTTTACTCGCTTCTGTTCGCTTCCATTTGCTGCAAAACTTCTGATCGAAGACCTTATTTTTCCAATCTCCAACCTCGAAGACAGAAATTTGGAAGAATTCCAAAAGTTTTCTACAGAAAAAAGACCGCGATTTGTAAAAATACAGATCTTTCTCCAATCGAAGATTAAATAATCGTGAGAAAGGCCATCTATTTTTACTTCTTATTTTCGCGGTCATCCCCATAGTTTTATAAAGAGTGCCACTACCCGTAAATATATGTCTCGATAATCATTTATCACAGTCTGGAGGTCTAGATCAGAGATGAGAAAGTCATTATTTCAGAAGTTCGATTCCATTATTAGGAGAGAAAAAAGGGCAAGACAGGCTGTAAAAAAGAGTATCACAGCTATCCTTCTTCCTTGTCAACAAAACATGCAGCGTCATACAGTATTTGAGACATTAAATAGAATGATCGGGAGGAAAATAAAAGGGTGTACTGCGTCAGTAACCTGAACAATTTAAAAATATTACGATCTTGGCTTCCATCTGGGTGGCTATTTTGAGAAAGAAATGGGGAGAAGGGAGCTCACAGTTACATCAGAAAGTGAAATTGAACGAATATTCTGGATTTTTGGTGCACCAGAAAATCGTCCGGACTTTTTAAAGCCAGAAATAACCGAATTTCAGCATTTTTCACTTGTTAGGTAGTCAAAAATTTGGATTTCAAGCTGTGCACCGGTGCATCGAACATTTAAAACCCGAAACTGGCAGACAAAATCTACCACGGGCTGATATCCCAAGGTTGAGAATACCAGTTATCAGGCACAGATCGCAGATTTCGAGCCACTTGATCAACGGATTTGAACCAAAGCCTCTGAAGCGTACACGTAACTATCCGGTTCGATTTTATAAAAAGCGCCTTATCCCTGGTGTTTCACTGAACCATAATCGTAATCTTTAGCCGGTATTCCTATGATTCTGTCTGTCTATCTCCTAAACAAAAGAAAAAAAGATCCAGAAGATCAGAGAAGATCTCTAATCAGGTTCCTTTTTTCTGAATCAGGGGCCTACTGGGATTTATAGAAGTAGTAACCTCAATCAGGGACTCTCATCACAGTAATTTTGGTAGGTCTGTTTGTTATTATTGTACTGTCTTCTCCCTTTCAGATACCCGCGCCGGGATGTTTCTTTCTTTCTTTCGCTGACCACACGGGGTAACTTGCCCCGCGGCCACTTGTCCGCCCCCTGGGCTTGAAATGGCTGCCTTTGTGTTACGCCGTCCGATTTCGATCCTAATTCAACCATATGCGATTAATTTTTATATTATTTCTATTATTTTTGACCTCCGAAGGGCAGAAAGGTTCTCAGAAACGGGTTAAAATAGAAAGGAGACAGGCTACCTGCTCTGGGAGATCCGGTAAGTGGCTTTTCTTTAACAAAATCGAATTTTCCAGCAAATTCTACTAAATCTATTTCTATTTCTGGTGATATTTGTTGTAATAGTGAAATTGGTGGAATATTACAAGGAGCGAAATTTGGAGAAGATGAAACCCTTGGAGATACAGGCAGGGTAAGCGAAAGTTAACCAAGAAACATAAACTTTAACCTTGAAATGTCTACGTCAAATGTTGTTATCAACGGAGGTTGATGATCTTTTCGATTGCGTGTAAAACGATTCATTGAGAGTAAAATTGGCCGATTAGCTGGCGTATTTTGGTCGAAAATAGACGTTTTATGGCTCGTTGAGTCAAAATTTCCTCGAACCAGGGAACCTTTAATTCTTAAAAATTGCCCTATTTTTTCCAGGGTATTCAAAAACAAATCCAGCGCCAATTCCGCCACTCATTTGAAATAATTATCAGCCATGGTGACTTCGCTGCCAGCTCGTATTATGGCGGCCAAAGGATGTGTAAATCTTTCCAGAATGGCTACCATATCCTGGCCTATGAAACGCCCGTTTCCGTAAGTATTTTTCCCATTTCTTCATTGAAAAGTTCAGTATCATTTAAACACCAAAAGAGAAGCCTTTTTTGCCGCCATCGACGCTCAGGAGACACTAGGCTCAACAAAATTAGAAGCCAGTCGTGGACATTTCCAAGATTACCGATCCGATCACCTGGCAGGAGAACTTACAGCCGCAATTCAACCGAAGCCAACAATTTCTAGAGCTAAATTTTTTAGCTCAAAGCCAGGTTAGCCTAATGTTTCATAGAACGAAGCTAAAGGAATTCCCGATCTCGTTCCTGCGCTGTTTCTTGGCAATGAGAAACTTCATCGGAAGGGGGAGAGCGGGTTCTTGCACTCCTGTCGCTGTGTTATCGATAGTTGATGCGCAAGGGATGGGAGTTTTGGACGGTTGCCAGCATACCGACCGGGGATTTTTGCTGAATTCAAGCAAGAAGCGGCAGAAAAATGAAAAAAAAAACCCGTTATCAATCTTTGAAAGGCACAAAGTTAGCGGGAAATTGAGAGAAATTTGAAAACTTCCGTTCCGCCAAAAGTAAAAGACGCTAATGATCAAAATGGGAGGTTGTTTAAGCTTCTTTAAAGGCTACCGTACTCATTTTTTCCAGGAGAGAACACCTTCCTCCGTCAAGGTCCAGGTCTTACGGAAAATTCCCTCCTTCCCTCGAATTCCCATTGTGATCGTGGCAATCGTGGCGGGAATAAATGCTGCAGTGGTGCTATCCACGAAATAATGGAGGCTGTCCTTGGTGAAGCTGCCACTAGTCCAGAATTTGATGACGGGAAGAAAGCTCCCGGTGTTGTTGCCAATGTAAGCCAATATTGCTCTATTTTAAAGTTTTTCAGATGATAAAACAACGAGTGCAACAGAGATTCGGGCGCGTATTTGAAATTATCGTCTCTCGAGGGGATTTTGCCCATGCTTCTCATGAAATCGGTGATTATATTTGTAAGGTGGAGAGTCATGGAATGTTTGTAATGGCTTATGAGACTCCAGATCAATTCCGGGTAGGTTTCCCTTTTCTATGTGAGATCCTTTTCAGTATTTTCCATTTGATATCCCTGCTGAAAAGAAATTCTCTTCTTTGTCGGATAAAGAACCACTGGGAACATCGGCTCTAACTCTTCCTGGGCAAAGGCCATCTACAGAAGATCTGCAACTCGAAAAGTCTGGAGAAAGAGTAGGATTCCCTAAAGGATCCCACTGCGATGATGGAGAGCGGCTAGGTATACTGTACCCTTTTCAAATAATGCGCATTTTAGGCTCTCGATGCTGCAATCTGGAATTATTCCAATCTATGTACAGCACAGTCAAAGAAATGAAAGCAGATGATAGTTTTAATACTTACGACAGGAGGACGATTGCTACGGTAACTTTTACACAATTTTTTCCACGAAAAATCCTAGAAAATTCGTGATGCGGCAGAAAATGGCCTGGATTTTGCTCATAATGTAATTGTATCGGGGGATGATTTCGTTGTAGGAAGCCATGTGGATCAGGACAGTTTCTGTAAATTCCGGGTGGATCATTACTACATTGCTGCATGGGAAACGCCGGATAATTTTGGATTTGGAGAGGATCAATACGCTGATAATGGATTCACGTCATTTATTGGATGTACAGAAAATATTCAAAATATTGAAGGTAAGCTTGGAGATGACGACCCTGGGCGTAAAATACAAAATTTGTACGCCAGAATTCCAGACCTGCCATGAGATTTTTACCGATTACTCAGAATTTTTGTCAATTACCCCGAATTTCTCCCAATTACCCAAGATCCGTATAAAAATCTCTATTATTTCAGGTGTTGCCTGCTGCAATGGTTACCTACGCTACGTTATGACCAGAGCCATCGACGAAACTACCAAACGCAACTATCTGTGGACTAATACTGATACAGTAGCTCGGGTAAGTTCTTTAATTTAACTTCGATTCTGTGTAGTTCTCTCTCTAGTTTGATTTCTGCCGTATAAGTTCACAACGCTCTTGTTTGTTTCCCCAAAAGAACCAGTTCGAAACATCTTGAAAAAAAAAATGATCATTTGGCGGTTTTCATCAACATTTGAACTGACCAGGGACAAAATATCGATGATATCTACTAATTTCCAGGCAGTGGCCAACGCTACCCAAGAGACGTTCCACGTCCGTTTCAATACAATTGTCTCTCGTGGTGATTTCATTTGGTGTTCAGCTGGAAAATATATCGATAACTTGGTTTGTAAAATAGATCTCTTCGAATTCCATGCTCTCGTCTTTGCCATTGCAGGAGGGGTAGGCTGTTTTTCCCTTTAAAAGTATCTCTTTTCCAGCCACCGGGTAGAGGAGAATTCCAAAACACGTCTCTTGTTGAGATCTTTGATATTTTTGAAGAAGGAGAAATTGGATTTTTGGAACCAGGACAGGGACAGGGAAATCTGATCGTCCCTGGAGGTGCAAATTTCCCTGGCCAAAATGCCCCACCAGTTCAAATTCAAATCCCTGGACAGGCGCTTATTCAACAAGTTGTTCCGCCGATGCCATTTTCTCCACAAATCGTCCAGCCACCGCCGAATATTCCTAGCTTCGTTCCTAATATTCCTAATCAGTTGATAGTCAATCAACCGCCTATTGTGAACCAACCACCAGTTTTTAATCAACCGCCAATTGTGAACCAACCGCCTGTTTTCAATCAACCACCACAGTCCTTTTTCCTCCAGCCGCCGCCACAGCAGTTCATTATCCAACAACCGCCTCCTGGTCCACCTATCCAGCAGGTCTACTACAGTCCGCCAGCGTATTATAATTATTATGGATACACTTCCTACTTTGGTTATTGTTTCACAGAAGATACGATGGTTTTGACGCCGGCAGGAGAGAAAAGGATGGATGACTTGGAGTTGGGGGACTTTGTCATGACAGCTAATGGAACTGATGTGGGTTTACCAGTTTTTTTTACCCTTTTTTACCACCTTTCTACATGGTAGGCACAGGAATACTGGCAAAAAACCTTGGAGTAAAAAATTGATTCTGTGACTTTTCTCTTGCAATGATTGTGTACTAGCATCCAAAAAATATCCACCGATGTGCCTATTCACCAGTTTTTTACTTTGTCATGCATATTTTTCCTAAAAAAATTGCTGTAACCTTTTAAAACTGGGATGAAAAGTACATTTTCAGGCTTATTTCGCTCCTGTAACCTCTTGGATGCACCGAGAACCCGAAACTGTATCCCTTTTCTTAGAAATTAGAACAGAAACTGACAGAATTCTACGATTAACGGATAAACATCTTATTTACAAGAGTAAATGCAACGGTGTCCCTTTTTTTACCGAAAATAGGGAAATTTCCTTCAGGAACCCATCAAAATGTCGCAGGATTACCAGAAATTGGAGAAGAAATCTATGCCGAAGAATTATTACCAGGAGATTGTCTCTACGTCCTCCAAAAGGTACGAATTTATTTAAAGGAAATACTTTTTTAAAGGATATTTGGGTCCTGGAACGAATAGAAGATATTTCTGTAATAGTTCGAAAAGGAATTTACGCGCCATTGACGACAAACGGAAGAATACTCGCCAATAATATTTTGGCTTCCTGTTACAGTGAAGTAAAGGGAAAGCCAGTTATGCAGAACACTTATTTCATGGTAGGCCAATCCTTTGAAGAATACAAAAAAGCACAGATCTCCAAATTTATTCGAAATATCTTCGGCTGGGTGGAAAGGTTGAACATCACCCCACCGGCTGCCACACCATTATGGCGGGAAATTATGTTCCTCGCTGTTCCAGAAACTTTTCTCTAATTTATTATCTTTAAAAATTTGTGCAATACTCTACGTGCCATTGAAAATAGCAAATAAAAATTCTACGGAATGTTCATTTTTCTACCTGATTATGCATAACAAAAGGAAATTTGTACAACAAAGCAACAATTTTTTTACCAAGCATTACGGACCTTGGCTTTTATTACGTTGCGTTTAGCCGTATCCCCTGGTTTGGAGATATGACTGAAAGGGGAAGAAGAAGCTTCGGAATTGCTGTGAGCTTTAGAGACGAAGGCCCAATCTTCGTCTACGACATGGGCTGAAAAATATTCGGTTCAAAAAAATTTATGAAATGATTCTCAAGATTATTTTTTTCGGTTTTTACACGAAATAAGATTCATTTTTCTGGCGGAAAATGGTTTCGAAAGCCAAGAACCCCAAAGTCGACTTGATACAAAAATTTGACGTCGACGTTGAGTGGCGTCGTCAAGAAAGTTACGCCGGCTTTGGGAATGAAGTCGAGATTGCCAACGAATTTCCAGTGAATCAAATTGAAAAAATGCATCAATTTTGGGGCTTTCTATTCAAATCGACTCGAGGCGAGGTCAACTTTCTGTGTTGACATCGAGTAGACTCGACATTGATTTGAACTCGAGGCTCGACTTTCTGGGTTCGACGGTCGACTTTTTCGACTCGACGCTCGATTTTATCGGCCACACTCGATTTTTATCAAAAATTCAAGAATTTCGAATCACCTTTATAACAAAAATGAGAAGGAATAAGCCAGAAGTCCTGTAACTATTCCACAAATCCAAAGGAACAAATTGTTCTCTAATAAAATTATAAAAGGAAAAGTATTAGCCTACCTTCATGAGTGGTATCCTCCAGCCAGGCGTGGACTTTGCTCATTGTTGGACTTTCGAGCTGGCTCATTACTGGAGTCACGCTTTTATTCCATTCAATCCATTCGTCATCATCCCATTGAGCCAAAGCTTCTCGACACTTTCGAATCTCTTTCAGGTTCGAATCCCAGTTCTTCTTTTCTACTTTTTTGGGAAGACGCTCTTTGCCAACTCCTTTCCAATAATTTCTTCTAAAATTGAAAATTGATAGCGATTTGCGGGAAAAAAATAAAAAAAAACGCGCTGAATTTGGCGGTTTCCAATGAAAATTCGAAAAATTCGCCTGATTATTAGGCATCATCTGTTTCCCCAAGCTAGAAAGCTCTTTTTTAAATGAGCAAACTTACTTGAGACGATAATGATTAGGGAAATTTTTATCTTCCTCGATTACTGGAATATCCTCAATTAAATCACGAAAATGGGCATAGCCATGTTCTTTATAAGGAAGAGGACGAGTATATCTGTCTCTGAAATGTAAATTCACATTTAAAAATATTAAAGAAGAAGAACTTACATGTAGTTTTTAAGAATAGTAAAGGCGGAAACTGAAGCGTACTCCATTTCATGTTCAATAGCCAAAATGGTGAGAATTTGCTTGGTAAGCGTATTCATATCGACGGCTACCTTCTTCTTGTACTTCTGAAATTAAATAATGAGTAAATAATGCGGATGAGGGGCTAGAAATAAAATAAGCGCGCTTTTTATTCAAAAAATGTTTGATTTATCGATCTCCTTGCGGTAATAAGAGCGCAAAGCGCTTTTCCGAGTTCTTTTTTGCAAAATTCAATATAAAAAGCATTTCTTTGCTTTGGAAAAGAATCTAAATGATTGATTTTCCTTTAAAAATAAGCGTAACTCGAGTTTGTAGTGCAGCAGATTTGATCTAATTCACCGGTTGTACATTTTCCCCTCATTTCTGCTATTTTAAAGAAAAGCCAATTTATAAAAAGCCTTACCTCTGCTGTATCCCATTCCATATTGTCTATCGATAATTATTTGTAAGCAAAATAAGTCAGCAATAAGCAAAATACCACGAAATTGAAAGCAATACCAGTATTACCCGTCGACGTTTTATTGATTACCAGCCTTCAACCTTTTCCCGCTCCTGAAACGAATTCTTGAATAAAATTAAAGAAAAAAAGGTATGTTTATAGAAAAAAAGAAAATGCACATAAAAAGCCCCTCTGATGTCAACCGTCATGTGCGCAATATCTTGGAAGTACGTGGCAATATGTGCGGCCGATAGCCGGCAGAAAACATGAGAACTTTAAGCTGTCGGTCAGTTGACCCCGTAAAGATATCGATCAATATGAAGCCAGGAGACACCTGGTCGCGACTTGCGCCAAGGAGATATGCATAACTTATTGGCGCGAAATTCTTTGACAGCACAAAGGATTTCAAATTTCCCGGGAAAAAGCCATATGATAGGCGCCTGATTGCGAATGAAAACAGACGAACTTTTCGGGGGAGAATGTAGCAACCTGAGGGATTCAAAAAGGTTGACAATCGATAGGCTATTGTGCGATAGTTTGCGGTCATATTTACCGCATAATGCTTGGGAAAATCACCGATATTGAGCAGATTTATACCTGAAATAGTACTAGTCAAACCAAAATTCTCAATAATCGTGACCATGGTTCAACTAAGAGTTGTAGTAGTCGAATTTTAGAAAACTGAGGGCATCATGTTGTAGCTCGTATTTTGGGAAATCGTACTATATATTATTTGATTAGAAAATGAAACTTTTCAAGAAAATTTTGGCAAAAGGAGCTCCGACTGTTCATAGGAAAGCCATAATTCACGCTGGTCATGCGACCAACTTTTGGCGATTTTTTCATTAGTTCTTCTGACAGTTGGGATCCAAAAGTTTTGGAAAGCTGAAAATATCTTCTTCTAGCTCTCGAAGAGCTAATTCTAACCATCTATTACTTTTCCAGGAAAGAATATCTACCAAAAAAATATTGCCAAAAACTAGTCAAAGCTCCATGTATTGTGTTTTTTCAGGCTGTCGACGCTTCATAAACATTCCAAATCTCTTGATAGCATGGATGATTGATGGATATTCCCACGCTTTTCAATGTGAACAATTATGGCAGCTGAAAATAACACCATCTTGGTTTGTTTTTCGGTCATGGACTAAAAGTCGAGAAATCTCCCTGATGCACCCAACACAATAGTCTGTCCTTGCCTGTATTCATCCACATATTGACTATTTTCGCCTATTTTATAAGTCCCAGCCCTCTTTTCCCGCATTTTCATCTCCTCGTCACTTTGTTTATGGTCCAAGTTCTCGATTCCTCTTCTCATTTACCCAGTGGATTACATTGTTTCTTACTCAAGCAAATTAGATGAGGCCGCTTGTCAACAAGAACACCAGGACGCTGCGTCTGCTTTCTTTGTGTTTAAAATGATGCGACATTTGGGGGTTTCCCCGTGGGAGAAATATACACCTCGTAAATTTTTCAGTTTCTCATGGTAAACATCTCTCTGAACATGTCTTGTTTTCTTTCTAAAAACTTCCCAGCAGCAAAACAAAAGGGCGATTCTTATTCTTCAGTCTCTCTTCTTCCCCCTTTGCAATTCTTTTAAATTATCATTTATTTATCTCATTTATCACAAGAGGATCGCTTATAATTGTTGATTTCCAGCAGGAATAACCGGCAATGTCGCGGAAAGATCGACTGATAAGGAGTCAATCTATTTGCCAGTAAGTTTTTGCAATTAAATTTATCCAACATTGGGGAAATCGAGCGCTGTGGGATCCTCTTGACGATCAAGCATATTTTCCGAATTTTCGTTGGAAAACATCCGCATTTTCAGGTTTTACAGTTCTTTTTTTCCTCTAAAAACCGACTAACCCGCAAATTTTTCTTTATTTCTGAAGTTTTCTGGGCTCAGAAATTTTTCTAGACCTTTTATTTCCCATTTAAATTCAAAAATTCCTTTCAGAAATCATTTTGAAGAAAATGGTGCCACTCACATTGAACATTTGGCCGAATTGAGCATCCGAGTGAAACCTGACCGTTTAAGGAAAACTGGAATAATTTGTACTATCGGTAACATTGCTCCAATGCTAACCATTCAAATATTTAAAGGACCAGCATGTAATACAGTTGAAAAATTAAAAAAGATGATAGAAAATGGAATGAACATAGCCCGCTTGAATTTTAGTCATGGAGATCACGAGGTAATTTTCGTTTTTTTTGCTAAATAGCTGGGAAATTAGTGGAAAAATCGGATTTTTTTTTCAGGGACATGCAAAGTCAATAGCAGCAATTCGGGAGGCAGCAAAACAATCAGGTGATGCTGTTGTTGCTATCGCGCTAGACACCAAGGGCCCGGAGATCAGAACTGGAAGATTGAATAATGTAAGACCTGTTTCTTTCCTATCTTTTTCATCTTTTGCCGAAATCTAAAAGAATTTTTGCAGGATCAGGAAGTTGAACTTGTACAGGGAAATGTCATCTGCTTGTCAACAAATCCAACAAATGCGAAAACAGGAACAGCCACCTGCATCTACGTTGACTATGAGAAACTCCCGCAGACAGTTAAAAAGGTTACAAACTGGTTTACCATAAACACAAATAATTTTAGGGATCAACAATATTCATTGATGATGGATTGATACAACTCGTTGTACAAGGATGTTTACACAATGAAGTGATTTGTGTTGTTGAAAATGGTGGATGGTTGGGAAGTCATAAGGTAAGGGACCAAATTTTAGTCATAAATATTCCGTAACGGAGGATTTTTAGAGGAAAAATTGGGTACTTGAGGCTATTTTTGGTGATTTATTCGTTATGTTGCAAAAAAATCTGCTAATTTCGGACCACAAATGGGATAAAAATAATTGAGCCCTCGACGGGCCTTCCAGGCTATTTTTGGTCATTTCTTCATTAGTTAAAATCTATCCCTTGAGAGCAAACTTCCTAAAAATCTATCAGGTCCTTAATTACTCGCGGAAAACCTTTCGTATCCGGGCTGAAAAAAATTTTCACAAAATCAGAGGGGCACCCGCCCGCTTTTTTGTTCAAATAAAATTTCATGCAATAATATTCAGCCCATTTATTTCAAGCATGGAAATCACAATATTTCCTCCTTTTTCAGGGTGTCAATCTCCCTGGAACAGTCGTCGACCTCCCAGCAGTTACAGAAAAAGATCGAGAAGATCTCCTTTTTGGAGTGGAACAAGGAATTGACATTATTTTCGCCTCCTTTATCCGAGACGGTTCAGGAATCCGGGAACTTCGTAATGTTCTTGGAGAAAAGTGGACATTTTCTTCCCCATTTACCAGTTTTTTTCCAGAGGAAAATATATTAAAATCATTGCCAAGATTGAAAACCATGAAGGAGTTGGCTATTCCGATGATATTATTGAACATTGTGATGGAATAATGATCGCCAGAGGAGACTTGGGCATAGAAATTCCACCGGAAAAAGTAAATCTTTCTATTTTTGACATTTTTATTGGATTTTCAGGTTTTTCTTGCGCAAAAGATGCTAAGCGCCAAGTGTAACCTAGCTGGAAAGCCGGTTATCTGTGCTACGCAGATGTTAGAAAGCATGATAAGCAAGCCGAGACCGACTAGGGCGGAATGTACGCTGTTTTTATTAATTTTAGAGTGTTTTTAATTAAGAAAAATGTTGTAAAAACCTATTAAGTGAAATTATTTTAGGTAATGACATCGCAAATGCTGTTCTCGATGGCGTCGACTGTGTCATGCTCTCAGGAGAGACGGCAAAGGGCGCGTATCCTGTGGAATCGTTGCAAATGATGCACAAAGTAAATTTATCTGAATTTTCTACATTTTTCTATATTTCGAGTGGTTAAAAACTCAATAAACACCCAATTACCCCTGAAAATCAACTAATCCTCCCAATTTTAGCCAAAAATCTGCTAGTTCTCCTAAAATCCCCAAATTCCCCCAGTTTTAACTAAAAATCCCCCATATTCTCCTCTCTTTTAGCCCAGAAATCACCAGAATATGTCCCAAATTTAGAACCACAATCCCCAATTTTCTCTCAATTTCACTTCAAAAATCTCCAAATTCTCCCCATTTCAGACATGCAAAGAAGCGGAGGGCGCCTTCTATCATTCAAAATTCTTTGAAGAACTCATCCTAAACACGTCACATCCTACAGATCCTACCCATACAATTGGTAATAATTTGGATTTTTCCATGCGAGAGATTTTCAGCAATTTCGGCTGTCACAGCGCTGACGGCTTGTCATGCATCCGCCATTATTCTCTTAACTTCTACGGGAAAGTGAGTTATTTTTATAAAAGGCGGGGAAAAATTTCGCCTCTGAATCTTGAGAAGAATTGTTTTCTCTTCAGGACGGCGGAAATGGTTTCCCGTTACAAGCCGCCAGTTCCAATTATTTCTGTCTGTCGAACGGACGTCGTTGCCCGTCAGCTTCACCTGTGCCGCAGCATCTTTCCCGTGGTTTATGATGGTTTTTAATATATTTTTCTCATTAAACAGCAATTTTGAGGAACTGAAGTCGACGATTGGCGTGAAGATGTGAATAATCGAGTGAAATTTGGCATGGAACATGGAAAAAAGTTGAAATGCCTGCGAAATGGTGATGCAATTATCGTGGTAACAGGCTGGAAAAAAGGAAAAGGACAGACAAATACCATGAGAATTATGGAAGTCTTTTAGAAAGCCAAGAAAATGAGCAGAAAATAACAAAATTTAAATAAATGGTTTTACTCGTAGCGAGGAATTAATTTTTTCCATTTTCCTTCCAACTTGGAGACGATTTCTACAATATTTAGCGAATATCAAAAATGTCTAATTTTGTTTCCCGCTCACCACGCAATAATTTGTTCATTGATGATGAAGGCCTTTGTTTTTTCTGCAAAGAAAATGACAAATTTTCAAATAAAGCGGGGAATTTTATGACGTTTTTATTGTGAAAATTTGAAAAACTAACAGTAATTTCCTGTAAAATCCGGGCGAAAGCGCTGGGTCTGAATTAACGTGTCGTTTAAATCTGTTAGTTTACTTCATTCTTCTACCAACAACTTCAATCGACTGACTGACATGGCTGCTCCTGAACAAATTTCTGCTGAATCGAAAAAAGCCGCGGTCGACGCTCAAGCTGCTGCTCCAATGCCATCAATTGCAAGTGGAGAAGCGCCGCCGGCTAACACCATGTCCGGATTGCTCTACGGACTTCAGGTACGCATTTTACCGCAATATTATGGCCCAGGGATATTTCGACTTGCGTGCCAAAAGAAGCGCTAAATTTACCAGGAAACCAGGAAAAAAAATCCAAAAATCAGTGCTAGACTCGCGTAACGAATTTCTATAGTCAACCAGGCGGTCAATAGTTGCCTTGGTGGAAATTTTTTTGGTCAATTTGACCGCACAAGCGGGGTTTTTCTGGTAAAATCTAGAATTTCCGCCTACCTTTCTACCAATTTTCGTTGTTGACCACCCTAACGTGCAGTTTTCTGCAATTTTTGCGATTTCAACTGGTTTTTCTAGCAGTTTCCGCGTTCCAAGGCTGACTTTTCTCGATTTTGAACAAATTTTAACAATTTTAATTTCAGCTGACCCACTATGACTTTGCCATGTGGTTCTACAAGCCGCACGGGGCCGTCTACGACACCCAAATAGCTGCTTTGGTGGATGCCAATGGTATCAAGCGCGAGTTCATCGGCTATGGTTTCATTGGCCTGATCGTCTTGCTGCTCTGCACTTCAATGGCTCCCCTGGTGGCTAATCTCATCTGCATCGTGTATCCCTTCTGGGCCACGTTTGCTATCCTTCGCGGTGCTGAGAATACCGTCGAAACTATGCGCTTCCTGACCTATTGGTCTTTCTTTGCTGTTCTCAGCATTTGTGACTACAAGTTCGGATCGGTATCGACTCTCTATTGGATTGGCAAGCTCATCATTTGTGTCTATTTGTACCTGCCACAGACACAAGGAGCCGTCGTCGTCTATTCGGCCATCATCCGTCCTCTGCTGGAATTCTTCGATGCCAAAATTGCACCCATGTTTGCATAGACGAAATAAACTGATTGGGTAACTTGTGTACTGTTTTGTCCAGTTTTATGGGATTTTTCGCCGTATTACTCAAATTTTCTGATCTTTCCTTGGATTTGTTGTTGTTTTCTCGGTAAAAGGATGCCAAATTGTGCCAAAAATTGAACTAGAATGCTAAATTGCGAGTGTGTAAACAAAATTAATCGTTGACCTACAAATTGGTCACAATATTTGTAGCCTAATAAGTTTTTGAACCTCATTATCATGTTTGAAAATAGATGCAGGTGGAAAATGACACATTTTTTTACACAAAATTACCTTTTCTGAGGCGTAATTGCCCCACAGCGAAAGTTTTTTACAGTAATTTTTTGTATTTTTCTTCCTGGTAATCAAGCAACATTTCATAGAATTTCCCCCATAAACCCGGAAAAAGTGTTCTTTCTTTTGAAATTCACTGAGTTTTCCGATCTTCCGCCACTTTGAAAAAAAATGTTTGCAGTTTTATCCTCTGACGAAAAATCAGAACATACATCTTGGTTATCCAAGCGAATAAGAGAGAGCTCAGCGGAAAGTTCTCCTTTCTACGGCTGATTCATGGAGCCATCGACTTTAAATTTTACTCTATGTCCCACTGATTCCGGTCTACAAGATGGATTCCTCATTCTGGAACGGGTTCTATTCTTCGTGAGCTTCAATCTCTCCAAATATTAAACTTGAGCACTTTTCCAGGTAGGATTTCCCATCAATCTGATAGGCCTTTGGTGCGTAATTCGTGATAAAACAACCCGAATTAAATGGATTTTATTCAACTGCCAGCTGTGGTTTTTTCTCAGCGATATTCTTATTTCAATATTGGCTGTTCCCATGTTTTTGCTATCTTTCGCTGGATATTATTCCCTTGGATTTTTGACATTCTTAGGTGTGCCGATGATTGTCCAATTCGATCTGTATTTCACTTCCTTGGGAGGTAAGGCCAATTTTTCAAACAAATTGCGTTGTTGTACTTATTTTCATCCCTTCTAGACCCAAGAAGGAAGCTACAGTGCTCGGAAAATCCTTTTACAATTATATTTTCAAATTTACAGTAACCGCCGCATCAATTCTCCACCTCTTCTTCAACCGACATCAGACAATCATCCCCAAAAATCATAAATTATGTCTGCGACCAATATTCCGTCTATTTTTTATGGCCCTGGTCTATCTCAGCTTTGGTAGCGTGGCCTTCCTTATAAATATTTTCATAGTCAGCGATAATATGAAAGCGCTCCAGGAGAACATTTTGGTAAGATTGCAATACACCCTTTAAAATTTTTATAGAAATATTTCTGTTTCTACCCAGAACTATTCTACAAAGATACACTAATTCTTCAATTTGATATGTTCCTTCCCGTTGCATTGTATTTTCTTATTATGAGCAGTATCTGGATGATTCTTATCGTGTTTCTGGTAAGCTAGAAGGGCATTTAAATGAGAATTCAGGTCGATTTTTACCGATTTTCAATAACAGGAAACCCGCGCATTTGACTTTGAAATTTTCCAATGAAAATTCGAAAAATTTGCCTGATTTTCAAGCGGGTCTCACAGCGAATGCTTCCCTAAGATTGTAGAATTTAGTTCTTTAGATTTTCCTATTTCAGGTAACAGACTCGTTCCGCTCTTTGCACAAGGAAAACAGATCTTTGTCTCTTACAACCAGAGCCCAGGTTCGTCGTTCTCTTCGCAGCATCGTTCTCCAAATCTCATGTTCCATGATTTTTATGGTTTCTCCAGTTGGAATCATGTGTTATTTGCTCTCATTTAAAGTTTATAACCGGAGTAAGTCATCCTATTCTACTGCGTGGGAAGAATTTATTTCAGTAGCGTGTTATCTCGCTGTATCAATAGGCTCACTTCATGCCTCAATGGGAACTATTGCCGGTCTTTTAACCAATCAACAATATCGACACAGAATTAAGGGAATGTTCCAAAGAAAAAGTAGGCGGGTTTATTATTGGTTTAACCAAAAGTTAAGGCTCTATCTCGGCTACGCAATTGTGGGCAGGAAGCGCGTCTAAAACTCAGCTAGTTTCCCAGTAATTCGAACCAAATAAAATGCCATTGTATTCTTTATTGCCAGTAACTTATCATTAGCGGCTATCGCAAGTGGAGGCACAATCAGACCAAGTTTGGAAGTTATTGTCGTTTCCTTCACAGCCGCCATAAATGAACTCGACGCATTTATTCCGCTCCATATCCCAAGCGAAACTTGGTATGAGAGCTTTACATTTACCGCGCATTATTGGCAGCAAGCAACGGGGATTAATGGCAGCGGTCCCTGAAAAATGATTGAGGAATGTGAGGATTGCTAGTTAAACTAACCAAGGAAGCAGAGAAGAAAGAGGAGGAAGACTATCTTCGACATATCGTTTCGAATGAAAAAAAAAGCGGGAAGCTGTCGTTTTATAACAAAGGGGAGAGAAAGATCTAGATGTGGGAGACTGTTTTATTGCATTTTGTTTCTTCTGAGGCTTGCAGCATTTGCATACTCGTGATATCCAAAAAAATTGCAGATTTAGCCGAAATTTTTGGAAAACTGAAGATTCGACATTGCTGCAGAGACATGAAAACGTTGAGAAATTAGTCTGTTTTTGGCGAAAACCGGGTGAGCTCTGCAGGGTGGCGGAATTTAAATGTAGAACGTTTTCAAATTAAAATTCTTTGAAAGGCCGCATCTCTGATCAAGCCCGATCTCTCCGAGATCAGGAATTGAGAAATGTACAAGATATTTTAATAAATCTTAAATTTCCACCTGTTTCAATAAAGTTTCAAAGGATCACTTTGGACTCCTAGGTAGTTAATCGATTTATTAATTGGCAACACTCAGCCCTCCCAGATATCTGACCTTTACATCTTTTTGTCAACAAAAACAACACATTTTCCCCGTTCAAGTACTTATTTATCACCATTGCTCAGCTGTGTGGCTGTCTCTTTCCCGCCGCGTTCCTCTATTTTCCATGCGTAAACATGTTTATTCCCTGCTGATCAGATGGGCTCCCGCCCCAATTGGTCTTGTTTATTTTTCCGGTCTGCCGTTTGGTTTCTTTAAATCTCCAAGAAAAATGTCTTTTACCCTTCATGGTGTTACGGATACGCTTCCTAAAGGATATGAGAAGGTAACTTTCCTATTTTTGCATCAATTAAAGGGAATTTTCCAGTATTCCAAAGCTTTAGAACAAGTTGGACGGACTTTACAAGAAGTTGAAGCAATTTTTCAAGAGCCTGGCTATGATCAGCGGGAAGGATGGAAAAAGGTGGATTTTATTAAAAAATTGTCTTTAAATGAAATTCTAGGATGAATCCAATAAAGAAGGAGATACAGTATATGCCCGAGAAACTCCACAAGGGAAAATGGTTACAATATCAGTAGGTTTTTAAATTTTTTTAGTCATTTTTGGCTTATTTCCACAGCTGTTTTTGTTGTCTGCGCCTCGTCTGAGCGGCCAGCCAAACCACAATAACAATTCCCTCGCGGCGGGAGATCAAAAGATCAATTTCCATTAAAAATGCTAAAATTTCAGTCGGAATTACCGGGTAGCCCGCAATTTGTGATGAAAATGGCCTGGGATCACATACCAGAACTCCCAAATTGGAATGATAATATCAGCGATGCAACGGTAATCGACAAACCGACGGAACATTTTGATATTGTTCGGGTAAACTTTTGTATTTGCCAATTTTTTAAAGAGAAAATTACAGTACGCTACAAATAATATTTTAATAGTCTCGGGAAGAGATTTTGTCACGGCAAGGATTTATCGAAAAATTGGAGATACCTACATAATGGCGGCAAAGAGCGTCGATCTTTCGGAAGAAGATGCCCCAGAACAGGAGGGAAAAGAAAGGTGAGATATTTGGATTACGGCACGGGCTTTCAATGGACTCGGAAATGGGCCCATAGGTGCTGAAATGATCAAGAAAATTAGCGTTACAATACAAGCTAACAACGGCTTTGTCTGCAAAATTTTCGAAATTTCATCCTATTTATGATATTTTTCGTGTAATTTTATGATAACTGATATTCGAAATATAAAACTGAAATTTACAGACAGCCCTTTAAATGAACCTAAAAAGCTTCCGTTTTCCAGAGGCGACATAATTTTGGCCGGTGGTCGTTTCCGTCCTCATCCCGAAAAGAAAGGTAAAACAATTAGCGACGTGGTAACAATTCCCGATCTCAAAGGAATGCTTCCTAAATTTATGGTTGACCAGGTATCCGTTTAACTCCAAATTTTATTTAAAAATTCCAGGTAATAGGTAAAATTGTACTCAAGGAGCAAGTAACCAATCGAAATCATCTAGTCGACGTTGTGGAAGGTAGAGAATAATCTTTATTTTGAGCATATTTTAAAACAATAAATTATTTTTCAAATCCTATTGTCAGTCCCGCTACAAATTAGTAACCAATTCACCAAAGAGCTAAAAATACGAGTAGAAAAATCAGAGATCCAGGCTCTTACCGTAAGTTCGTAAGCTCCTTCTCTTACGATTAGACGGCAGATTTCATCATAGCTCTTATTTGCCGGTGCAGATTTCGTACTCCTGAAACAATTTGATCTCTTGTTGATATTTTTGTGGGAAAAGGAGAAGGAAAAGCGGAGTATTTTTAGGATGTGCAGAGAGATTACAAGCCCTTTGCCTACAGTAAGACGCTGTACAACACAATAAAATCCCGGCGCACAGGATCCTTGGCTTGAAATTTATTTAAATAGGTTTATTTAAAGAAATAAGGCAGTGTATTGTCCCATAATTGTAAAAATTTTGTGTATCGAGGGATTACAGCAACCAAAGCCTGTCCTGCTCAAATTTTCTACTGGGAAAATGGAAAAAATACCCCGAATCCTCGTCAAAAAATAACAGTAAATTTGGACTTTAAGAAAAATTTGGACTTGTACGGAATTACAGAACAGTATCCAAAATGCTCATCACAAGATCCGAATTTTCCATAACTCCTAATCTCAATGAACCCACAGTAAACTACTAAAACTACGGTAAAATACCAAAACTCAGTGAAAACGGAAAGAAAAAAAGATAGAGCAGATAGAATAAAAGTTTATTACTTGTATACCCTCACATTGATCGCTGTAGGGAGATAGTTTTTGTTGGCTGTGCTCCTGTTTCCACCGGGTCGTATTTATTGCATCCTAGAAATCAGTTTACCACCAATCTTGCAATAAAAACTTACGTATGAATTGCATGAATTTACGTCTATAGTCCCGAATACAAATTAAAGGAACAATTGGATCCACCACCTTGGTAATGGTCAAAAATAGCGGGAACATGCTGCTCATTGGACCAATTGTCACATTATCTTCCCATAGAGGGAAAGTTAGCACGAACATTGATGGCAAATGTGTCAGAAAGACGGGGACGACTGTCTAAAATCCTCGTAAATTATTCCATTGCATGAGGGATACCTGGAGAAGTAGAGCGATAAAAAGTTGCCGTTCCAACGCAACGTTTACATGTTGTTGAGCTGCTTGCATTTTTCGAATAGTTTTCCAAATTCGCCAGCTACAGAAAGCCACAACTATTGCCGATCCAAAAACACCGACGTAATGGACAAGAAGGGCTAGCATCCCTACTAGGGAAAAGGCACCTTCAAGGGTCTAAAGCGTGGTTTTTATAGTAAAAGGGAAGCAAGACTTACAGTAAGACGAATAACATAATAACCAATAGTTCTGTTGGCTTCAATATCGAACAATTCTTTGATTTCATTGAGAACTTTCTGGAAATAGAAAAATTTTGGGGGTAGGTTACGGTAATCAGGTGTTTTTAGACGGGGAATAAAGTAAAAATGCTTCTATTTAGGGTTTCGCATCGATTTCCACCATTTTTTTCTATTAAAACTTACCGTAGAAGGTTCATCATAAGGACACAAATACAGGGAGCAGATTAGACATAGAACTACATAAAAAATGATCAGCAAAACCAGTGATACACGAAGCCAGTAGTTCATTTTTATAGCCATAACCCATTGAGATCTAAAAAATTTACACTGTAAGTCTGGATTCCTCTCCTAACTTACTTGCAGAGTACCACGTATCGATACATAAAATGTAGAATAATAAATCCTAGCCAAATTTCATACATCATACAATATAAAATGGGGCCAAGTTTGGCAAATTTTGTATTGGCTAGCACACCATAGGAGGTGAATTCGATCCAAGTTCGATCAGAAATTGAATGCATCTGGAAAATTTTCCTTTAAACAATTATTTTAAAAAAATTTTTAAAATATTTCAGCCTCAATTATGCCATCTACGTCGATCTTAATTTAAATATGCAACTCACCGGCATACCAATGAGACAAACAACAGCAAAAAGAGCCTCAAAGATGGTGAATGCATTCATAATATATTTATAATTGCCCATTTTTGTCTTCTTAGAACTCCAAATAATCAGAAGAAGAATACTATTAAAAACAACAGCTGTCGCTGTCAGGCAGCATTGTGTTATAAGCAGGACTAGAATTGGAGTCTTCATCGCCCTGCAAAATGTGATTATTTTAGAAGAATTTTGCAAGATGGCGAGAAATTTCCGTTTTGCTCCAATAATGAGAGTTATAATTATGCATCTCTTTAAATATCATAGATCCTTGGCCTCTTCTTTAGCTGGATGACTAATGAAAGAGCGAGCAATAAAGGCGCAAAAGAAGAAGAAGAGGACGTCTAGACCTTGCGGGGTTAACAGATTCATACCCTGGTTATAAAATTATTAGGGTGGGAGAGGCGGGGGAGCAGAGAGCTTAAATTTTTGGTCTTTATTCGATCTTGGGACTCTTTTCTGCTTCTGCAGACAGTTTCCAATTGGGAAAATGGGTGATGTGGATCCTGACAAGGTGAGCGCATTTGAATTTTGCGCTTTGTAATGAAAATTCGAAAATGTTGCCTGATTTAAAAGCGGATCCCACGGCGTTCACTTCTCCTATAATTGGAAACAGCGTAAATGTGTTCAAGAACTTTGGAATTTTTGCGGAGGTTAAAAAGCTTCGTTTTCCACAAAAAAAAATCTCAGCCGTACAGTTAAACGATGGCAGAAACTGAAAGACGCGATGCCCAGGATTTCCCCATAGCGTGCAAAAAAAGCTGAGACCCCAATGAAATCAGCTCCAGTGAACGGCGAAGTCGGATTTTTTTTTCTGCTCACTATTTTATAGAACAAAAAATAATAGGGGTGGTAATCAACTTTGAAAGAGAAGGGATCCCGTTTTTTGATGCATTGTGCATGTTTTTTTTCTCCAAACAATTCAGAACATAGAATCTTCGTCATCTTTTGATCTTCCCCTCTTGTTAATCTGTACGCTTGGTGACATTTCCTTGTACAAAAAAAACAAAAACACAAAATATGATCAAAAAAGAACGGAGTTCTTGTAAGCAGGCAACGCCTAATGAGTTTCTACCAGGAATAGAAGGGGAAAAGAGGGGGAGGAAAGGGACAGGTGGAATGGTAATTGGAGGAAAAATAGACGTTGCTTTTTGGTGATTATTTTACAAAAATAGCAGGGGAGACCCATGGGGTTATTGCAGGTAGAAAGCCAACAGCCAGTCCCTCCCCTTCATTTCATAATGGGTACTACTGTACCTCGACTGATGATCCTCCTCTATCGCTTACAAAATCTTAGCCAAGCCCAGGACTAGGCGGAGTAATCCACCACACACACACTATCGTCATAAAAGACGCTTATATCTCGAGAGAGAGAGAGCTGCAGGTATAATTAGCTGATGGAAAGCGTAAAATGATCCTGAAACGGTAGAGATCGCCTTATGACACCTGCCACATGAGGATAAGTCCCAAGTCTCATGGTAGTGACTGGATGATACAGACAGGAATTTGGATTAGAGAGCATCGTGACCGTCTAGGGAAGCTGGAAAATCCGTGGGAAGATGGGAAAGAGATCAGAAAACTTGGTAGGATTGAAAATATGTGCTGTTTTTGGGGAAAAATTCCGTCAGCGAAGGATTTTGGGGATTTTTAGACAGTAGATTTCCTTGTTTGCAGACGACTGACTGTATCAAGAATTTAGCACATATATTTGGATATCCAAGAAAACAGCCGACTAGGTTCAAAAATCTGGATAACTTTCCCATCTCACGGATTGAAAATACGGGAAAATATGTTGACAATGTGAAAAGCTGGACCAGAACTTCCCGGTACATTTCATGCGCTCGGATCCTCCTTTTAAAGGATTTACCGTCCATTTTCTGGGTACACGGTCCGCCCACGGTTATACACAATTATGAACGTGTTATCCAAAGATCCGTAATTTCCTAGTTGTAAAAAAGGTGTTATTCAATGTCTAGTGTCAAATTGCGTGCCGATGTACTCCCGCTTCCGGAATATTGCACCCAGTAATGATAGTTACTCATATCTCAGGGGAATCAAGTGGAAAACAGAGAACACATATTGTATAGCGGAGCACATTCCCAGGAAAAGAAATGCAGCTTACAAGAAATCGCACCGAAAGAACATGTGTCCAGCCAGAAACCAAGAAAAATGTGTAACGTCCAAAAATATTCAATAAGTTGAACTGACCACTGGTTAAAAAGCTACACCCAGGAACCTTTTTGCGCCTTCAGCGGCTCTCCCACTCAATTCCCTGACCCGTACTTCCTGTTTCAAACTGCCAGCATGGACTGAAGCATCCGGAGTGACCAAAGTGCGTGGCGATCTTTCAAATAGAAGCGCCTAATCCTCCAAATATTCCCGTATAAGATGGGCTACAACCTGATTTCTGTCAAAAGTGTAGCCTCCACGTTCTCTCAAGTCTATGTAGGCTGTACTTATAGCCAAATAACAAAAAAGGCACAGAAAAAGACCAAAAATGTGTAGAAAAGTATCTCTCTCCAGACATCGAGGTTTAAAGACAAAAAGTGTTCTGTAGACAAAAATCATGGAGCGGGACTAGGGGATGGAAAGTGCCCGCTCAATGTCTTCCAGGAAATGTCGATTTTTCTTGACAACCGAATCGCTGTCTTTTTAAAGGAAATTATTTATGAAAAGTCACAGTATCTATGAATTGAATGTCACAGCATCGGATGCAGTTTCCTGGCCGGTGATGGTAAGTTGTTTGCTGCGTTCTTCACGGTTCCGAAGAGCTATTCTCAGATAGCTTTCATACCTTAAAAATCCCCTGATTTGGTACTAATTTTATCAGCTGTTACCTAGCAAATTTCCAGCAAATCCAAGAAACCAGCGGATAAATGATGTAAGGAATCTTCTCGATTACCTAAAAGAATGAGGACAACTGGGAATAATTTTACTTTTAGAACTATTTTCCACTCATATTCCTCCATTATTGGCCCACGCCTACCAAGTTGAGTTTCATAGGAATAGTAGCAGTTGAATGAGTAGACATTGGAATGTGTAATATTTTCATATTTCCGCATATCTTTTCGGAGACAATAATCCGTAGAAAGCATCTCGTAAATGTAATAGCGAAGACGATTTGAGGATAATTGAAGGTACTGAAAATTGGGCAATTTAAATGATCAGGTTCTAATTTTGGTGGAAACGAGCGCTGTAGGACCCGCTTGAAAATCATCAGAGGAAATTTTCGAATTTTTTTACAAATGCGCGCACTTTCTGAAACATTTGCCGCGTTTCTAATTTTCTAGTTATTTCAAGACCAATAAGCAGCAGTGCGCCCTTACCAAAAAGATTAATACGATAAAATTATTGTGTGGTTTAATAAATCCTATACAATGTAGACTATGGAACAATGCTGTCAATAATACCATGAAAACATCGCACCAATACACAAAATCCTGGAAAGTTTTCTGAAAAAACCAGTGGGGATCTAAAAAAAGCTTCCTAACCCCATGAATTTCCATAGATAAATTGCTATCCGTAAATGTTTTAGCATAGCCGATATCCAGCTCTCCATAAACGTTAAAAATATAACCGCGAGTTGGAAATACTCGATTCAAGTTGATAATATCGGCGGAGTTCTGAAAGACACAGAATTTTGTACAGATCAACTGCTCTTACAATGACAAAAGGCATGAAGATGACGTGCCGTGGTTCCCGAGAGTAGTTAGGCTTCTGTCCACGAATGGCAACGAAAAGTTGAGAATGGAGAAAAATTCCAAGGATGGCAGCCAAGATTGCGATTGAAATACACAAGATTAAGGATATTTTTAGTCGTTTTAACCTGGAAATCGCAGAATTACTGTGAAAATTACTGGCGGACATCCAACTTTCGAAAAACGGACGCTGCAGACCTGAAAACGCGCTTGAATTCGGCACTTTTCAAGAAGGCCCCACGTCGTCCGTTTTTCAAAAAAAACGGTATATTATTGTACCTGTAAAAAACCGCCAAATCCAAATAGCAGCAAATAATTACTACAAGGCACACATGTTTACACGCTGTAATCATTTGGATAATAAATTGGAACAGCGGAAGCGACAAGTGAGGGGAAACAAAGGTGGCAAAGAGCTGCGGTGGCCCCGACCATCCGAAGAATTTAAAGAATTCCTGGTACATTAGACATCTTTCAATAGCCGCTAGAATTGAAATCAGTAGACAGAAGACTATCAGCCAGAGTGAATACGGTAGATAGACGTTAGGAAATAGTATTATAATAGACCGGAGACTGAATACAATTCCTATAGCTGTTAAAATTATTGCCAAGATCCAGACGAAATAGGCAAAGTCGTCCGTTGCATTGTAATTTTCTTCATAATAACCAGTCCGATTATTGATAAATCTTCCACAATTTTGGGGAGAAAATTGCGGGAAATCTCCGCAGAGACGCGCCATATCAGGAAAATAATTTGGATAATTTATCCAATTTGATAGGCTTATCGCATAATTTGCGTGGCTGACATCCACAGGACGAATCGGTTTTAAAGAAGGAATTGACATGCTGGTAAGGAAGCGATTGACTTCTACACGGACAATTTGTAAAGCTTTGCCTATTACGGTGCCATTATTACGACCAGCAATAGGAGTTGAATAAGTGTTGCAACCGGATGGTGTTGGCAAATTTTGCTCCGGGAGATCATCTTTAAAAAATTATTACAGTTCAGAAAAGTTGAGAAAACGAGCGCTGTGGGATCTGCTTGAAAATCAGGCAAATTTTTTGAATTTTCATTGGAAAACGCCAAATTAAGCTTTCAGATCCCGCAGCGCCAGTTTCCCACAAAAATCCTATAAATTTTACTTACACGGATACATGTATTGAAGTTTCGGAAATATTGAACTTAAATTATCCAGGAAAGTTCCAACCACATGAATTTGACCAATTAACGTGGTTAAATTTTTAAACTTTTTAAAGATTGGATCGCTTTGGTCATAGGAACCAATAATACAAATCAATCCGACAAATGTCGTGCAATTTGACGGTATATCTGTCAAGGAATAATGCCAGTAAACTCTTTTTCGAACACCAGGGACAAGCCATAGATTAAATCTTTTAAAATATTCTAAACGGAAGCAGGGATCCTCTTAAATTTTCTGGTTTTTAAAGAATATAAAGATAACAAACCTATTTCACATGGCTGGTACATTTTTCCATTGAACTGGGGATGACGGGTGAGGAACAGCATTTCCTGGAAATATTACACGCCTGTTTTTTTATCCCACCTTTTTAGTGAAGCATTGTACTTCATCGGGAAGAATCGTATCATAGTAGGAATAGTACGATTTTTGTATTTCTTCATAGGAAAGGATTATCTCTCCAGGACCTGTAACCTTTTTCAGAGAATTGAAGCCCATAGTATCCAGGTACGGCTCCATGACGTAGATTACATTTGTGAGGTTCGAGGCAGTGGCTGTAAATGGATTAGTCTATGATCACGAGTGGGCAAGAGATGAGGAACAGCATTTCCTTCAAATTCCCCAAAAATGCAAATTACAGTACCTTGTGCCTTCTTACAGACAACATCTTCCAATCTAGAAAAGAAGGACAGATTTCGAGAGCCATTGAATCCTTTGACATAGAGACATCCTTCTATCCTTTTCAATTTTCGAAAAGTTGAGAATATTTCCCGGGTAAAGTTAGTGGCAGTCTCATCAAGAATAAAATTCCCGATAACTTTGTCACAACTAGTCTCCATATTATTTTTCAGCCATTGTCCAATGGGCACTTTAATATTGCAGATATTTTCAGCATTAGAGAATTCGATAAATATAGGAAAGATGACGAGAAGCATTCGCTCTGGCATGTTGGGTAGCCGTTTTATATTGCAACTACCAGTCACGGGGTGATTGCATTAATTTGCGCACAGGTCAACTATTGCTCCGTACTAGAAATTCTCTCTATTTTCCCAAGAAACAATTCGATTATCCCACTAGCAGCTTAAAAACCAAATCGAAGGCAGATTTTTATGACAAATGCAATCACATGCAGATGAATACCGGTAATTTCAATAAATTAAACAGAAAAATAAATTAAATAACAACTAAAAAAGGGGCTGAAGAGGAGTGAAAGTGAAGGATCAAAGCTCCTCTTTTGGTTCTGGATCCGTTGCCTCCTCCTGATTACCGTCTTCCGTCTCGTCGTCATCTCCTTCGTCCTCTACATCGTCTTCTTCCGCAGACTTTTCAGCCTCTTCTTCTTTTTTCTTCATAGCTGAAAAGGGAATGAATTTATTAGCAGTTTGTGGTAAAAAATGACTTGCCAAGCGCCTAAGATACTATTCTGGACACAATTATAGTCGGTTTCCACTCTCGGACAATGGAATGCGGCTATAGTTTGGAAATTATTGACGTATTGTGGAGCCATTGATCGTAATATGTTCCAAAAGCAAAAAAACTAATTGAATAGGTCAAATATTCGCGAATACAAGCGAAATTGGGAAATATTGACCTTTTTCCCGCATCCTTTTTGCCATATAATCAGTTTACAGTTTTGGAAGAACAGGCACTGTGGGACCCGCTTGAAAATCGGGCGAAATTCTCTGATTTTCTCTGGAAAACGTCAAATTCAAATGTGCGCCTTTTCAGTTCCCCCAGAGACTGTTTTCAATTTTGAAAATCCATTAATTTCACAGTAAAAAGTATAAAACCAATAAATATTTATTGCAAAGAGGAAGAGATGTACCCGTTATATAATTTTTTTGTTCTATGACTTGGTTTATCCATTTTTTCCATTCAAAAGGCAAGAAATTTTTGAGCTTCGTCAGGTATTGAACCCGGATTGACATTGATTTCAATTACACATATCAGAATGACAGCAATTGCTGTTAAAAACATCAAAAAATAGGATTTTCGCCAGATAACCAGGGTTACAATTGCTGCTAGAGCTGACATCGAAATGAAGCGCAGCATGAGATCAGGACGCAGCCAGGTATCACGGGGTGCGGCTGAAATATTCAATTTTAGAAGGAAAAATCAAAGTACGAAAAGCACAGCACACACACCGAAATACCTTTGAACAAGGAAATTTTTTAAGAAAAGAATAAAATCTACCTTCAAAATCGATGACACATTTGTTGTCCTCTCGCTTGTAACCTTCTACACATTCACAAGAATAGGAACCAATGCTATTGACACATTTCTCATGGTCAGCAGAGCATTTTGATGGATCTACTGTACATTCATCGATATCTGGAAAGGACATATGGGAAAAATCAGGTAAAATAGAGGAAAATTCGGGATTTTTGAAGGAAAGAACCAAATAATAACCAAAAATCCAAGAATTTAAATGAAAACTGGGTCATATTGATCTGTTTTTGAGCTAATTTCTGAGTTGATTTCTTATGTAATTTTACAGCACAATCAGTTTTCTGTCTTGGAAAAAAGCCCTTTGGGAGCCACTTGAAAATCATGCAAATTGCTCGAATTTTCATGGAAAATGCCAAATTCAAAAGCGCGCCAGTTTCAAGGTTCCAAAAGATCCGTTTTGCTTTCAAAATCACTACACTTTCCATTAAAAATGGCATAAAATGAAAATACAGTAAAAACTTACCCATACAGCCTTCTCCTTCCTTGAATTCCCATCCGGATCGACACTTATTACAGCCCAGAGGTCCTGCAGAAGTACAGCCGCCAGTACAACCTTCATAACATTCTGAAATACACAAATTTCTATTATAAATTGCTCTTACTTTGACATTCGACTGTAGTTTCCGTCCTAGAAACTTCAAAATAATCAGCGTCACAATGTCGACACTGATTTCCCACATATCCAGCGTCACATTTACATTTTCCTGTGCCTTTTCGGCTGCCATCTCCCTAAATTTTCCTATATTTTTCATAGAAAGGCAAAAATTACGTGGCACTGTCCATGACCAAAACATGGCTTGGCTTCGATGTCAACGGCAGGACATTTAGAACAATCTGGGCCATAATGACCATCGGGGCAACATACTGAAGCAGAAAATTTAAAGAATAAAGGAAAATGGGTTACATTTGAGCTGTTGAATACACAGCCAACCTTCGGCATTGGATTCTTGATGCTTGTAATAATATTCTTCGATGAGTTCTTCATTTTCTTCGAGAAGAGCAGCACACTGAAATTGGTAAATTAAAAGACTGCGGAGATTTTTTATTGAGCGATTTTCAAAGATTAGGAGAAATTGGCGCTGTGGGACCCGAGAATGCGCTGAATTTGAAGCTTTCCAATGAAAACTCGAAAGATTTGCCTGATTTTCAAGTGGATCACACAGCGCCAATTTCTTTCAAAATTGGAAATAATTTAAAAATTAAAAAAGCAGCCTACCTTGAATTCCAATTCACTGAGTCCATTAAATTTATCAGTATTGGCTAGAGATTTCTTTTTGCAGAGGCTTTCATGAATTTCTACCAGACGAGTTTCACTGGTAGCATATTTTCCAAGATTTTTCTCTTCCCATGCTGTATCACCGCCACCAAAATGATCTCTAGCTGTCCTTCTCAGACCCTGAAAATTAAAAAAAATCCTCAAAAAAAATTAGAAAAAACGTACCGCTTGAAATGTTTCCGTTAAAAATTGACAATGTTTACATTTTTCATTTTTTATAACCATTTCAGCTGTCGAGATTAGGGAAAGGAAGGAAAGGAGAAAAAGCAAAAACCGTAGCATTTTGAAGCAAAAATTCTAAAAATTATCAAAAAATTGCGTTGAAATCCAGTCAAAAACAGAAAAAGAGCGTAAATTGACTGGATAAAACCTACCTAAACTATTGATTTGACCAGCAGAGCCAGCACAGTTGACCGCGGCCGGGCACAGTCGGTCCGACGACCCAGTCTAAAACAAATATTAGAAATAACTGGATCGTGGTAGGAGCCAGAGTACAAAAATTTGTAACAGGATGGGAAAAAAATGGGGAAAATACCGAAAATTAGGGGAAAAGAAGGAAAATTATCCGGAATGTTGGAGAATTGGGAAAAATAACCGGGTTTTTATGGTTTTTGGTAGCTATTTAGGGCAGATAACGGTCTCATTTAATAAAATGGTTTATTCGGTACTATTAACCGGCTGCTGTGATTAAAAGGATGACTGAAATTAGGAAAAATACTGATAATTGGCGAAAATAACGAGAAATAAGCGCAAAAATTGAAATTTTGAGGCTCAAAAGGGGATTTCTATGGAATTATTGAAATTTTAGGACCGATGACAATCTCCTTTAATGGAACGGCTATTTAAGTTAAGTCTAAAATCAATAAGAACCTCCTCATCGCTTTATGCATCATAATATGGGGATTAGAGAAGCGGAAGCGCCCGTATCATCAGATAATTGGTGCTCCTTAGATTCCCGGACATTGGAGACCTAAAATTTGGCGATTTCGACTTCTTTTAAAGAAAAATTTAAAGAAAAAGATACGAAGTTTTTAAGCTGACGTCGCCCATCGTCGATTAAAGGCAGTCATCGGTAGTTAGAGCGCGTTTTCAACTGACTGGCTGTCCCAGCACCTAGTCGCCCCCCGTTCACCAGGTGTTCCCCCAGTCCATTGTCTGCGCATCTCTAATTTCTACACTATTTTTCAGTGTAGAAACTAACCGCGACGTTTATTCAGCTCCTGCCTGCTGTTGTTCACCCTGATACGAGCCAATTCTCCCTATTTACAAGAGAAATTTGCTCTCCAAGAAGATCCTAAATTCGCACCTAATCCCCCCTTTAATCTTTACAGCTTCCGCAGCTTCCGGGCGCATATGGGTTCCCGTATAAATTGTGCCGGGCGCTAATTAGCTCTCTCCGTCCATCCATATTTCCTCAATTTCTGCTACCTATCAATTATCTGACGGTGTTTGTCCACCGTGCACTGGATTTGAGATGAGAGAAAACAGCAAGCAGCGCCCCCTTGACCTCCAGGCAATTGCGGCTGATATCTTCTCTCAGTCTCCGTGTTGCCGCGGTGGCTACTGATATGCATTTATCTTTACGAACCTCTTCCTTTGACCTTTTATTGCTAATTTTCTTGGTTAAAGAAGGCGGAAAGTCTTTGTTTTACTTGAAACCACAGTTAGTCATCGAATTGATCTTGATTTCTGTAAAATTTCACTATTCTTATTGCGTTTAGAGTTAAAAAGTTATAGTGAAATTTCAACCGTTTTCGAGTGTTTTCCTGAAACATTATGTTCATTATCTGGCTATTTTTATCTCATGTCGAAATTTGTGTCTCCTTTTTCCCTTTTCTGTCCAAACAATAGCCTAAATTAGTCAAAAAATTTCAAAATTCTCATGTTTCCGAGCATATTGAAACAGCCAGCAGCAGCTACAACGAGGCGACCACCATTGAAAAGAACGCAACAATTGCCGCTCTCCCTCTTTCTGCCAGTCGGTGCCCCTCTTTTCACACTACCGGCAGGATGAGGAGGCAGGCTGTGTGAGGTGTGTCTGCAACCTAACACCGTTCACCCCAAGTCAACAAGTCCCCATAACTCATCCTATCCTCTGCCCATCTGTTCACTTTCACTCAATGTCTCTTTCATTTTTCCGGCTGAATACCAGTCAGTTCCCGGGCACGGAAACAATTGGCAGAGGGAGGGGGGAAGTGCCAAAAAAACCCAATACCTTGTTTGCGAAAACGAGGCAATTCTTTCAATGCATTGAAAATTATGACGGCAGGCCTTTTTTTGCCTAGGCAAGTCAATTGGCAACAATTTAGAGAAGAGCGCGCGGAGGAGGAGGGCAAGTTCACTTTTTTTTACTTATATAATGGGGGTAATTGCATCGCGTGGAGACCTTTTATCATTAATTTGGAGAATTGTTGGTTTTTTAGAGAAACGACCGGCTCCTTATCCTCTTATCTTCTTTTTAGTGTAATCAGTAGGCGTTCTCTTTCTATCTGGGCCCTTTAAAATCATCCAATTTGAACACTTCATGGCCTCAAAATTTGTAGCGCCACGATTTCCATTAAAATTTCGACCTATTTTTCTTTAAAACCCCCAGAATTTTTATCCAAGGGCCTTGGATAGTTCGATAACTGGGGAATTATTAATTTTATTGGGTTTTTTTTTATTGGGCCATTTTCTTTCTATGACCGTCTACGGTAACTGGAAATAAAGTTTATCGCTTCAGGACCCCGAGAAAGTCTCTGATATTTTGCATTTTCTGGTCAATCTTGGTAAAAATCTTCTGAACTGCCGGATCAGACATTTTCTGGTGTATCCAGCCGATCCTACTATTATTTTTAGGTTCCTGACACAATTTCAAAGTAACTTTACTACGTAGACAGCTGGCTAAATATTGTGCATCTTCGTTACAAATCCGCTTACTCAGTGTCTCTCTCAACCCGTCATCATCCTATTCAACGCCTTCCGTCTGGCCCAGTTCAATACCTCGTTATCGCGTTTTCTTTTACTGAACTAGTACTTTCTTTAAAGAGACTAGTAGCGGGAATTAAACAGGGCCTTATAAAAAACGTGGACCAGTTCTCTATCCAGGAGAGTCTAACGGACACGGGCTACGTTTTTCGTATCTTTTTCCCTCTCGCGCGACTATTCACATTCTGTCATTTTGTTTGCTCTCCTGTCTTTCCATATACAGGGGGAGGACAAGGACCGAGAGAGAAACATTCGCCTGGTCTCTTTATCTCTCCCCCTCTCTAACCTTGAAACGTATACTAGAAATCGGCGTTAACTGGCTATGATATTCCGTAAACAGCCGGAGACTTTGAATATTTATGTCCGGCTGGAACGCTTTGCCCCCCAAATCTCTCGCCCTCTGGTCAGATGGCGGCTGGATACTATTCTTTTTGTGTGAGTCACAGGGAGAGATTACACCTTGACCCAGTGGAATCTAAACCATTTCCCGGGGAGATCCCTATCTTCCTCTTTTTATGTCCTCTTTTTCCAGATGTTCGGCATTGATTCCAGAAGGAACTGGCGGGAAAAATAGGGGAGTCTCTAGTCTTTTGATTGATGATTGTCAACCTAAGGAACAGCAGCCTTTTCCGGGGTATTTAGGGGTATTTTTAGCCGATTTCCGATCATTTTTTGATGATAATTTGGGGTGAAAAGATCGCTGTAGGACCCACTTGAAAATCAGGCTAATTTTGCTAATTTTCATTGGAAAACGTCATATTCGAGGGCGTTGTCAGGTCCTGCAACACCTTTTTTTAATTTTCGTAAAAAATTTCATTACCACAGCTTTTTTTCCACCATTAGATAACTAAACTTTATTCCTGTTATGTCCTCCTGATCCAGGTGCACAACAAAGAATAAGGTAAAATAGTCTCTTTGTAATAATTATAATTTATTACACAAAATAATCACAGAGACACGAAAATAAAAACAACCGCACGAGCGGCGTACAACACGAAGACTGGCGTTGGACGCGCACGCGCGTCCAAACCAAAATAGGCGGGAAAATAATAAAATATGAAAGATATTGGCGTAGCCAACACCTCCCCTTTTTAATGTAAAAGTAGGGTAACAAAAATAAAGTAATGGGACTTATCAAAACATATCAGAAGAGTAGTCGATCCGGGGCGCGTCGAGGTCGAGAGCTTCGGCGAAGAGGTGGCGCAGCTTGCTGTCGATCATCGGGAGCTGTTGTCGTCGTCGGCTTGACAGGTGGCTCGGGTCGTCCTTGATCTTCTTGGTCTTGACTTGTGGGAGCAGATATCGTGTCCGGTATTTCCTTGATCCGAGGGAACACGTTGAATGTGTGCATCATTGTATTCAGCCAAGGGCTATCTCTCGTCGACTCCTGGTCGAGTTGTCTTTTCAACTGGTTGGCATGTGCATGGTAAGTTTTTCCTTCGACTTCAACCAGATAATTGGCTTTTCCCTTTTTAGCGATGATCTTTCCATTTATCCATGTCCAGCCATTGTAATGATGCTTTTTATACAAGATGGAATCTCCTACGTCGAATGACTTTTCTTTGACTCCATGTTTCTTATCAAATTGAGCTTTCATCTTCGACGAAAAATTATCCGAATGCTCCGATCTGCTTGGAAGCAATAATGATAGTGTTGTCCTCAATTTTCTTCCGGTAAAGATTTCAGCAGGTGTCTTTCCTTGAAGTGATGGACAAGGTGTCGTTCTATACGATAACAAGAATTTGTTGAGAATTCTGTCATCTATACGTCCCTCCTCCCCTTTTAATTTTTGACATCCTCTCTTGAAACTGTCCACGAAACGTTCAGCTTTTCCATTAGATTGTGGATGATAGGGAGAGGTAAAAATATGTGTGATTCCATTATTTCGACACAAAGTCGCAAATTCCTTGGATGCGAATTGAGTACCATTGTCGCTGACGATGGTTTCTGGTAGACCATTTCTGGCGAGAATAGATTCCATGATTTTAACAGTAGCTGTGGCTGTGATGGATTTTGTCATGATTATTTCGGGCCATCTGGAGAGGGAATCAACCACAATCAAGAAGTAAGCTCCATCTACGGGTCCCGCATAGTCGATGTGTATCCTTTGCCACACTTTGCTTGGCGTCGGCCAAGGGTTGAGAGGTACTTTTCGATCCGTTTTCGCTGCCTTTTGACAATTCGTACAAGTGCGTACGTAAAATTCGATGTCCTTTGTTAGACCTGGCCAATAAACGAAATTTTTCGCCAATAATTTCATCCTAAGCATTCCTGGATGTCCACGATGTAGTTCTTTTAGAACTCGAGGGCGAAGAACAATTGGGATAACAATCTTATCTCCAAAAATAAGGCAGTCTTCAATAATAGACAGTTGATGTCTAATTTCAAAAAATGGTTTTAATCCTGGATCCATTTTTGTATTATAATTTGGCCAGTTGTTATTCTTTACGAAGCGAAGAACTTGTGATATAATTTTATCTTCAGTGGATGATTTTGCAATATGTTCTGCTAGTAATGGGAGAGAGCGGATAGCTTCGTTAAAATTTCCATTGATGTCGAGCTCGACCTGGGCGATGACGACATCTTCATCCTCCATTTTTACGCTCGACATGAGACGTGACAATCCATCTGCTTGTCCAAATTTGTCCGTCTTCACATACTCTAACGAGAAATTGTATCCTAGGAGAATGGTCCCCCATCTTAATAGACGGTTTTGAGTATGCATGGGCAAGCCCTTTTTACTTCCAAATATTGCCAGTAACGGTTTGTGATCCGTCTGGAGTAAAAATTTCCGACCGTAGAGATATTTATGAAATTTCTTGACTGCCGTTACCAGAGCGAGTCCTTCTTTCTCTATCTGCGAATAATTCTTTTCAGCGGCGGTCAGAGCTTGACTAATATGATGAATTGGTCGAATATCTCCATTTGGTAACCGGTGAGAAATGACACCTCCAATTCCGTAGTCACATGCGTCAGCCGAGACTATAATTGGTAACTCCGGATTAAAATGGCATAAATTTAGGTCAGATGAAAGTAATTTGATAAGCTCATCGAATGCTTTGTCACATTTATTGTCCCAATTCCATTTTTGGTCCTTATGGGTCAACTGGTCGAGTGGTCCTCGAAGTCGTTTTACTCCGGCTAGAAAAATTCCATAATATGAGATCATTCCAAGAAAGGATTTGAGTTGGGGAAGATTATCTGGCTTTTTCATATTCACTAATGCCGAGATCTTTTCTGGGTCCGGCCGTCTACCTTCCTTGCTGACAATGTATCCCAAGAATCGAATTTCTTCTTTGTGAAATGAGCATTTTTCCAATTTTAGACGGAATCCATAAGCAGCTATTCTTTCAAATAGTGCCAAAAGGTTTTTGTCGTGCTCTTGCCGGGTCCTCCCCGATATTAGAATGTCGTCCAAATACGAGGCAACGCCTTCCAATCCACAGCACATCTTATTCATGATGTTCTGGAAAATTGCAGGTGCTGTTTTAATTCCAAAAGGTAGCCTGTTATAACGATAGAGTCCTTTGTGGGTATGAACAACGACAAGGTCCTTGGATGCTTCTGACAGTTCGACTTGCAGGTAGGCATCCGATAGATCAATTTGAGAGAAATACGCACCTCCGTTTAGTCGGGCAAAAATATCGTCTGGGAGAGGTAACGGAAAAGAATTATCTTCCAAGGCTTGGTTCAATCCAGTAGAAAAATCTAGACACACCCTCATTTCTCCACTATGCTTCTTCACGCACACAATAGGTGCGGCCCATTTGCTATAATTTATCGGTTCAATAACGCCCATGTTCAGAAGTCGATCAATCTCCTTTTCAACCGCATTTCTCGATGCGTAGGGCACGGGGCGAGGTGGGCAGAACTTTGGAATCGCCTCCTTTTTCAGAATTAAACATGCTTTCTCCTTCGTGCACGTTCCTAGGCCTTTTGTGAATACTTCAGGATATTTCTTCGTCAATATAGAATCTATTGAATCCTGGTTTGCAATGGCTTTGACGTCGACAGCGTAGCCAAGTAAATTTAGTGCTCTCTGGTGGTCTTTGGACTTGGTCATCCACTCCAATCCAAGTAAATTTGAACCATCTTCGATAATGTATGCATCTCCTTCGAATTCTTTATCTTTTAGGACAAAATTACACGATAATTTGCCAAGGCAAGGCAATTCAGATTTGTCAGCCATGAAAAATTGTTTCGAAATTGGCTGTAGCTCGGGCTGTCCCATTTTGATCCAACTATTTCTATCCAGAATTGTTACATCCGCTCCAGTATCGGATTGTAAAATCAACGGTGTTCCATTTACGATGACATCCGTGTAACGTCTGACTGCATTTACTGCAACAGACAAAGACTCCTCACTATCCTTTTGGGTGACCAATTTGATGCGAGAATCCTTTTTATTTGAGTTGGGGGAAGCTCTACCATAACGAGCAAGGTTGGGATGCTTCTTGTAGCACTGGTCCATATTGTGGCCTATTTTCTTACAGAATGCACAGCGGCTGGTTTTAGATCTATTGCCCTGCGACTTACTCCTTTGGTAATCATCCTGTCCATGATTACTGTCATATTTCCCATTCGAATTCCTTTTATAATGATGGGAAGCAGGTTTGGTAACTTGATTTATAGAGTTATTATTCGTCTTCGAAATCATTTGACTCTCCTTTTTATAAGTTCGTAAATTTTTCAGTTCAGAAATGATATCCTGTAGTTTCAAAGTAGCGTTTTCCTTTTTCGCTTTATTCGCGTACGATAAGAGGAATGGTAAGTGTTCCTGGTCTTCATGACATTTCAAACCAACAAGGAAACGGAGAATTTTATATCCTTCTACATCCAAATCACCCATATACTTGTGGAATTGCTCGTTGATTCGATCTCCATAAGCTTGGTCAGTCTCAAGCGGGTTCTTATCGAAATCCGATGTCCAGGAAGAGTATTGTTTACTAAAAATAGAAACAGTATCGTCAAACATATCCTTTAAAATCTTTACAGCCTCCTCAAACTTTAGATCTTTGATCTGTTTGGGTAAAATGTGGGATTCGAATCGCTTGTATGGTTCCTGCTCCAATTTCTCAGTCAATAATCGCAGTCGTGACTGGTCATCCAGGGCTTTTCCCTCGATAATGAATATGTATTCATATCGGTCATACCATTCAGCGAAAGATGTTTCAGAATCCGAGCCCAATGTGAACTTCGGTATTCTTTTGTCCAGATCTCCTATTAGACGAGTCATGCTCGTATTGGCTGTATTTCCTGTTCCATTTGCAGTTCCATTTTCGATGTTTTGGATTCGCTCATTCTGAGACTTTATCATTTCCTTCAGGTCATTCTGAGTATTCTGCATCGCTTCTAAGATTTTCAATAAAGTAGAGTCGGAGCGTTTTTCTTCGGGATCCTTTCCAGCCATGACACTTTTATTCCGTTGAAAAATTTGAAATCAACAATTGGTTTGGTAGTAGATGACAAGCTTGATGGTAAGCGGATATGGCAATCTCTTAAAGTATGGCAACTACTTACTAAAGATGACAAGTTTGATAGTAAGCGGATATGGCAATCTCTTAAAGTACGGCGACTACTTACTAACCAAACTAGCGAACGGACACGGTGATCCTTCAACACACGGCGGTGATTCGCTTTATTGAGTGTCTATTCCAGAAGTTTCCGAAACTTCTACTATTCTCAGACTATCCTCCAAGTCTGGTAATGAGAGACGAACGAAACGCGATGTGGTAATCGCTGTAGATTCGATAGGAGAGAAAGCAATTGAAATATGGCAATTTCAATGCTTATTCGTGGTCGCCAATTTGTTATGTCCTCCTGATCCAGGTGCACAACAAAGAATAAGGTAAAATAGTCTCTTTGTAATAATTATAATTTATTACACAAAATAATCACAGAGACACGAAAATAAAAACAACCGCACGAGCGGCGTACAACACGAAGACTGGCGTTGGACGCGCACGCGCGTCCAAACCAAAATAGGCGGGAAAATAATAAAATATGAAAGATATTGGCGTAGCCAACAATTCCCAATGGTATCAATCGTAGTATCATTTCACCCCGTCAAATTCTTTTCATTTTCTTCTTCTCCGAGTGGTGAAAATGCGGGCGCGGCCGTGATTCATTTGGTTTCCGATGGCAGAGTACAATTTCACCGCCCATCCTAATCGCATCAAAAATTTCTCTGTCACCGCAGCATTTCCCCCGGTAATCTTGTTTCCTTTGAATTATTTGAAAGGTGGTAAACATGGGAATTTGATGTGAATTTGCAAGAACAATGCGAATTATGACAAATCATGGGGTCTCTTTTCCACACCATTCGTCCTTTAAAGAATTTACTGGACCTGTACGGTTTTCCTCGTGGTTCCTGTTACGAAAAGCGGAATTGCAGGAAAATTTAAAATTCATTTCCCGCCTAAAATTTTGAACATTTTCGAGGAATTATGCCCCTTTAAATTGTACGTTGCAATATTTTTTCCACAAAATCCTCATCCAGACACTAAAAATCTGTCGTCAGCTCATAGATCAGCAGTTTTGACAAGATCTCAGAACACTGACAATGTGTAAAATGGCCACACCCCGGCTGTGTCCTCCATGTTATAGTACAATTGCCCTCCCTTCCGTCATATTTACCTACTTTTTCTATTTATAACTAGTTGCTCCATTAAATGACAACCGTTCCACGTTTTCCTCCTCACAAAAAGTTTGACAACTTCATCGTTTTGAAAACGGGTTTTTCGATTATGCCGTCGTCCCGCCACACACACATTTCTTTGTGTTTTTCTCCGTGAACGCTTTCCAAGAAGAAATGGGGTCGTTAGGGAGACTCTTGCGTCTTTTGGCGCCGGAATATTCGGATTTAAAAGGAAAATTGGGTAGATTGGCGGCTTCTTTAAAGATTGCTCCCAGTTTTCGCACCTCGTTTCCCGCACCGAGGTCATTTTCGGACAGTTTTCGACTTTTTCAAGGTCTCCCAAGGAGTCCAGTCACCACGCTGGTAGCTAAGAATGTCCCGCGTGTATTTACCTACCCACAAAATGACAAACGCATGACATTTCTCAACACGTTTTCCGACAAGTCGCGTGGGAAGAAAGAGGGCCGTTGGGAGCAGAAATCTCTCGTGGTGCTCTTTCCTTTCCGTAGTCATAGCTACCTGTGCTTTTTCTTGGCCCAATGGCGTAGATTCTTACGTCTTTCCTGTCCCTAAGCTCTGAAGAGGTCGTAAAAAGCCCCTTGACGCATTTCCGCAGCAAAGAAAAATTACGAAAGTAAGCAGTTTGACGTCGATCTTGAGATCTTTTGAAGCTGATGATGATGGGATTTTCCGGCTGCTTGGAATACTAATCTCATTTTTTGCAACTTTTAGACTATGATAAAGCTATTATAGCCTCAATAATTTCATTTTACGCTAGGATTCGACTAATTTGATAAGCAGGAAATTCCATAAACCGAAGAATTCGCAGAATCTTTATTTTTCAGAATTTTCAAGGTAACTTATGCAATATTTTTGACTTTCGGCGTTTTAAATTGGCCCTAATGGCGTGTTTTTTTAAACATTTCTTACCAAATTTTTCAAATGTGCCATACTATTTAAAAAGGCGCAAATCTTTTTTAAATCAGGCTGTAGTTTTTTGTATTTCGACTACCAACAACAAATTTGGCAGAAAAACCACTAGAAATACGAATTTTTGTCTCAAAATCGTGGATTCCTGAAGCTTTTTGCTCTTTTCTGCGTTGTAAAAATATAGTGAGAGGTGGTGGACAAGTATTCCTTCAAGTATTTGCCCCTCGTTCCTCCGGATCGTGGGAAAATATCGTGGGATTTTTTACTAATACTTGGCTTCCAGGAATTTCCCCCTTTTTACCCACCTCAATCATTCTCGCCTTTTTTTCTGCCTGTTTTGGAGCTTTCCTTGTCTTTTTTCGTCCCTTCTTTGTTTGTACTTCTTCTCCCCTCTTTTTCACCTTGTTTTCACCCCCTAATCCCCCCGGTCTTTACACCATAAGTAGCCCTTTCTGTTCTCTTTCCTCCCTTCTGTCCCCGTATACAGTCGCGCAGGCGGCCCACATAATCCTCTTACACGGAGAGAGAAGGTTGGGGGTCCCCAAACTGTGTTGCCCGGCTGTTTGCTATCGGGGCGACAGTCTCTATTTGGTGGACCCTTGACAATTATTATTCTTCCACTTCTTCCTTGTCTTTATACTTCCCGCTGTAAGATTTTCACATATTTAGGTAAGCCAAAAAAAAGAAAAAATGGACGAGGCTAAAAACATGGCACTGCTGTTCTTCATGGACCATCTGATGCAGAAGAACGGCAGAAGGACTATTCACGATTTGTCATGTCAATTTGGAGCTAGAGGGTGAGTTAGGGTGGTTTTTCAAAGAAATTTTTTACCCTTTAAAATTTTCCGACTCTTCAGTTTTGGCGGATTTCCAATTTTTTAAATTTCTTCAACAATTTTTGTAAATACTTTGACTTTTTTTTTGAAATGCGTGTTGCTTTAGTCATCCTAGAGCCCCACAACTGGAATGACAATTTTCAGCTTTACCGAGTCAATGAGAAATGCAGTCGGAACTACTCAAGAAGGACTGACAGATTTTCTTCAAAGTCATCCATCCCTCTTTACAATTGAGGGAGATCAGGTCAGTCCTTATTTTCTCTTTTTCTTTAAAGGAATTACAGCTGATATAAATTTTTATTTTTTTTCCAGGTGATCTTAAATGGTTTTGGAGACATGACAGCTAAAAATAACCCACTGCTCCAATCTCCATCCAGAAATCGTGATTATGAAAAGGAAGCTGTTGAATTTTTTGTCAATAAGCTGACTAAATTTGGACCGGAACTTCAGGTATTTCTTCTTTAAATGAATTCTACCGTAGTTTTAGATAAAATCCTTGCTTGGGCATCGTTCCCAAGCAGCTCCTGAGGTTCGCCTCGTTTCTGGGCGACATCTCAAGGAATTTTGTGAATTTCTCTCCAGTCAGGTGGATTATTTCGTCGTGGAAGGGGATCGAGTCCGATTAAAGGTTTCCTTAAAGAGAATATCGTAAAATCTTTAAAATTAAGAATATGCCAGAGCCGGACGAAAGTTCTGTAGAGATGGATGATGAAGGAAAACCGCTGGCTGGAGTAAAAGCCAAGCAGGCAGCTGTGGAATATCTTAAAAGTGTCCTGGAGCAGGTTAACCCTTTAAATTTTCTTTTAATTTAAAATTATAGAATGACGATCAACCAATCCCGCTGGATAACTTTTACCAGCGATTCTGCCAACGATTCAACCATACGATAAGACAAGACGTAGCCACGAATCCTAAGGAGCTCTTGCAATTTTTGAAACTAAATAGGAGCCTTTTCTTCATTAGAAGCAATAAAGTTTCCCTGGTCAAGAATAAACCAAGCGAAGATGGATCAGAAAACGGCTCTGATGAGGCGGAAAATGAAAGTAATAACAATATTTTCCCTTTGGATCAGAATGCCCTGAATCGGATTCACTTCGTCAAAGCTTTGAAACCAGCTCAGGTACGGAAAGTTCTTCATTTAAACGGTCTTTTCTTGCGGAAAACAAGCGATGAGACTCGCTTTAAAATCAGGCAAATTTTTCGGATTTTTGTTGGATGACATCAAATTCCTACGCTATTACAGGTCGCACGGCGTTTTTTAGCTTGGAAACTCTTTTTCATTAAAAATTTACAATTTCCAGGAGCTCATGGACCGCCTTTGGCAAGATTTGAACAACATGGAGCGTCCCATAGTCGGCCTGGACTTTAAAACCGTCTCTGTTGGAATAGATGGCGAGACTTTCCTCTCTCTAGGAATTGTTGCCACAACGTCTCAAATTGGGGTTTTCGACCTAGCGTCAAGTGATGTTATCCTCTTGGAAAGTGGCTTAAAAAGTCTGCTGGAAAGCGACAAAGTCACAAAAGTTATCCACGACGCGAGAAGAGTCGCCAGCCTCCTGGCTCATAAATACGCTGCCCATATGAGAAATGTCTTCGACACTCAAGTAGCCCACACGGTTCTGCAGCATGACAAATTTGGAAAACCGTTCAACGACATGAGGCCTATTACTTTCATCAATCTACAGCGTGTCTATTACCCGCAGTCAATTATGCTGAGCGATGTTACTCCAAGGAAATTGAGCCAAAGTCCCAAGTTAGTTGAAAATTGCAAACAGTTTTAAAATTTTTGATTTTTCCATAAAAGAATCACATGCAGACAGCCATAAAGCCGCAGTTGAACAATTAAAAGAGCCACTTTTAGACATCCAAAAAAGCCGCAGTTAAAGGAACCACACAGCCAAAATTCGCCATTTCCAGTAAAAAAATTCCGAAAGAGCCGTGTTTATGATTTCTTTAGCCCTTTTTTGTTCCGTTTTCTACTCTCTCTAGCCAAAAAAATGATTGTTTTTCAAGCAGGTCCTACAGCGGCAATTTTTCGTAACAAAACTGACTACATTTTTCATTTTCAGTTGGGGAATTCGCCCAATTACCGAGGAGTTTCTTCTCTCCGTTGTAGAAGAAGCCCATTGCCTAGTCGGCGCCATCCACCAAACCCTCTCCAATCTGATTCCCGTCCATCTTCGCGGCTTATTTGACGACAAATGTGTCGAGGTAACGTCTCCCTCAAAATTTAAATCAGAATTTCCAGGTCCTCCTTGCCAGTCCAACTCGTCCTCCCCCCTTTGCCCCCAACAGTCCCTATCGTGCTTCCACTCGTCGTGGAGACCGCCCAGTTTCGGCCTACAATCCTCCTGTCTACAATGCTGGAGGACAGGTCTACCAATCTCCCCCTTATCAAGTAAAAAAACTAGCAGATGCCTGTACCCAAACCTTTTCCACGGGAGATATTCAAGTGCTCAATGTTTATTACGAGTAGTTAAAAAATTGAAACTAAAAAAGAGCCCCCTTTCCCCTAGTTTTTATTCGGCTCAAAGAACTAAAAAATGCTAGGCAATACATATCGCAGTCTTCAAAGAGTGGCCTTTTTATTGTAGTTTTTCTTTAAATATTTCTTGTATTCCCACACCCACCTCCAAAATTATTACCCCACAGCACCAACATGAGAGAAACAGAGCTTATTACTGTGAATCACAGTCTGTGATGTTGAAAATAAAAAATTGTTATCATTATTGTTCCATTAATGTAATTGGATTCTACTAAATGAAATAAGACGGATCCGGAGCAAAAAAAACAGTTTTCAATCCGGATGGCAATTTACTGAAATCTAGCTCGGTCTTTACAAAAATGGCAAAAAAAATCGTCCAAACCTATAAACGCTCCGTTCGAAAAGAGAATGCCCCGAAATCTGTCAAAATCCCACCTTTTCCCCAAAATTTTCTACCATTTTCTATGCTAAAAATGACGTGAGTATAATAATCCCTTCCCCATAACATTTTCCAAGAACCGGATCTCATTTTTTGCCGGGATTGGCTCCGAATGAGAACCATTAGCCATCGGTGACTTGGCGGATTCCCGTTGCAATTCCTTCCTCCGTGTGCCGGCAGCGTGGGAGAGAGTCAGCTCGCTCTCTGACCAGTAGCCATTCTTTGTTGCTGGCACTTTTCTTTCTTTTGCCTCAGGCTTCCGGTCTAATTCAATTTTTAGAGAGGGAGACTACAAAACGTCATCAAAAATCAGAGCAGAATGTTTCAGGTTGTTCTTCTTGGCGCGTAGGTGTTCCAGACTGTTCGTGTACCGTGATCTCCGGCTAATCTTGATCCATAAGAAAGTCTCAAGACGTTAAAAAATATTTTGTATATGGTCATGTGAGCCCTTCTCGTAAGAAATCAGGGAGAGTAATAGCTTTTAGAAAATTGCGCGCCTACGCTGGTCAAGAGGTAAGAAAATATAAAAGCTGGGGATTGACACAACCAACCGCCAGTTTTACCTCCTTTTTCTACGAAATATGGCAATTTTTAACAGCTCTCCAATTCTCCTGAATGTCCAAAAATAACTGGAACTCCTATTACCCCTTGAGTGTCCTTCCGCGTTATTTCCAACCTGCACGTTCCAGCCGACAGATGGTTTTAGGATCTTTCTTGCTAAAAGTCCCCTCATATTTCATGTTCTCAATTTCTTCAAACATTCTTTATCTGGCCGCAAAAAAAGGATTTATAGGATGATCTATAGCTAGTCTGCTCTAGGACCAATTTTAATCTTCTCAGGATCCTTTTCTTCTGATTGCCAGCTCTTCCAGGGGATATTTGACTATGGTTTCTTTTAATTGAAATAGGTGCATTTCGTTCTGAGACTTGGATAATTTTAAAGAGGACCAAAAATTGTCCAATTTTGGCACCAATTTTGAGCAGACGGGTAAACGATGTGGGAAAAACGCACTTGAAAACGCGCTTGAATTTAACATTTTCCAATAAAAATTCGGAAATTTTGCCTGATTTTCAAGATGATCCCAGTGCTCGTTCACCAAAAATTGAAATTGAATACGGTAGAATTTGGGTAGTTCTATTATTCGTAAAGCACAGTTTTTCGATAGCTTTCCTCTCCCGTAGCCCATGAGAGTGCAAGTGTTCTTTACATATTCATTGTAAGTTGCAAAAATGAACGGAGGCGGGTAGGGCATTTCCTTATTTTTTAAAGTTCAAAAGACTTCAATAGCTCAGAGTATACATTTTCCATAAAACTTTTGAAAATGGATCTCCTTCTTCTTTCAAAAGGGTATAAGGGTACTTGCGTTCGCTTTCTTGAAGCATTCAGGAATCAGTTTCAGTGTCCTGCACTTGTAATCCTGGCGTACATTGCTCTAGTAGACTCCAAAATCCTTGCACGCGACCTCTCAGTCTAAAAAACCCTAGGTTATTTTGATCAGACTGATCCTGTAGATAAAATTTGAACGTGCCTCCGCCTCACAAGGTCTTGCTCCCTGTAAACAAGCCACTTCTCTCTTCAGTTCTTTGTCTATTCTGTTTTTTGATTTAAAGAATTTTCCATTAACTTTTAGCGGGGGAGGTATGTTTTTGATCCGTGTTTACTGCCAAAAAGAGCTCAAAAAGAGGGTGTGGTCCCTAAAGTTTTTATCCATTATTCATTGTTGCGCTGCGTCATCTCTGCCCCAGACGTATTTAATAAATGGAACCCTGGTTTCTTCTCCTATTTTTAGTCAAGAGTTCAATAACTTTTCTAGGATTCTCTACCAAAACAAGCTAAAAAATTAAAGACCACAAAAAGCAGCAGGAGAATCGGCCACGAGGAACCATCGCTCATTTTAATCGCTGACGCATAGAAATCCTGCTCCGCCCTCTCCGTCATTTTGGTCTGCTCAAAAGGCCTTAAAATAGAGGCTGGAGTACACGTGTCGGCTCAATTTTTTTAGTCGGCGTCTTCCTTTCTTATGATCTTGTTTGCACAACTTTCTTTCTCCCTTATCTTTAAAGATTTCAGACATGAACTTCACATTACTACTGATTGCTGTTCTTTGCTTATTAACAGTCGCCTATTGCTATAAAACAGATGAAGAGAAATTCTCAGAAATCTATCCTAATGTGATATTATGGAGGTCAGTGGTGGGATTTTACAGTAGAAATTGGCCGAAAAGTTGGGAAAATCCCATAACTTTAGTTTCTTTTGAAGGAAAGCAACCTCCCTCTTTTAAACCCTAAAATTTGCCGTATTTTCATTAAATGAGCCCCTTTTTAAACAGCTTTCTACCTCTCAGTCCAATTTAGAGGAGTGCACTATTTAAAAAATTCATATTCATGACCGAAGGATGCTCAAATTTGGCGCCACGTAGTTTCCCGTACTTGTGAATACGGCAGCTGAATGACTTGGGGTCTTGAATGAAAAAAACTATGGGATCCGACCATTAAACGGAATAAATCATGTGCTGTAGGATCAGCTTGAAAATAAAGCAACTTTCCGAATTTTTGATCGAAAACGTCATTCAAATGAACGCGCATTCTCAAGTCCTGCAGCGCCCTCTTCCTATAAAAATTAGTAGAATTTTCACTTTTATAGAAGTTCTAAACTTTACTAATATTCCAATTTCAGACAATATTCCGGACCACGACTTCCCGGCCCTGGTAGAGTGATGCTATCCGGTTACGGCTCCAGTCGTTATATGTACGAATGACCCCGGTCCATTCTCTCTTCGTCCAAGATCCCAAAATCCATCCATGAACTCTTTTCCCTTCTTTCAACCACCTGATAAAAGCTTTAAAGAGAAAATAAACACATTTGTACAGACAGTTTTGAAATTTACGTGGGGGAGTTATGGTATTTTTCTAGTCTCGATAAGGTCAGTCTGCTCTTTTACTGTCGTCATTCGGATGTTTGTTTTGAGCGGGTGTAATGGCTATTTTTATTTTAATAAATGTGACTGTGGTAGACTTCAATTTCCGGTACTTGTGAGCGTAATTTACACCCACAATCGGGGGTTCAACAAGTGGTACTTGAACCACGTGGGACCAGAGAAAAGCGATGGCTGTCTGTCTACTGGGGGTTTTGAGGCATTTACAACGATTTTAAAATATCCTTTAATAGTTCCTTTAAATATATTTTACAGATATTAGAAGATTACCAAGATTAGATGGAAAATGTAAGCAATTTGCACAGCTGTCAGGCTCGGCATTGCATAGGAGATCCACTCATGGTTTGAATTCTTTCGCTTTCTTGATAAGATCGGCATTCTCAAAGATGACTTTCCCATTGAGTGAAGGATCCAGGACGCCCACGATCATACCCTGAAAGAGGAAAATTTACGTGATTCCAATGTTGGGGAAAATTAACCGCACTAGGACCCGCCTGAAAATCAGGCAAAGTTTTCGAATTTGATAGGAAACTGCCCAATTCAAATGGGCTGGCTCGCTTTTCAATTTTTTCAAGGGGTTTTCGCCTCCTTCACGTTTACCACACCAATTCACCTGTTTAAATATGGAAAAATAAAGGAAAACATAGTCTCTACCTTGGCTACTTCTTCACATTTGATAGCCCAAGCATTACTGATCATTTTGATCGGCTTGAAAAGATAAGAAAAGATGGCAGCTCTTCCAGGATCTGCGTCTAAATTATTCTCTTAAAAAATTTGCTAGAATATAGTCTACCTTGCGGTCTGGCTTCCAGGAGTCCTGGTCGAGCTATAACGGTTTTATCAAATCCCACAGCCAGTACATCCCGTTCAATTTCTCCCTTGAGCTTATTATAAGCAAAAAATGAATTGGTATTGGCATCGCGGGCGGTAACAATGGCAATTTCTTTTACTCCCTGCTCCTTGGCTACTTTTGCCGTATTGACGACATAATCGTGGTCAATTTTGTAGTATTCATCCTGGAATTTCAACAGTAAATTTAATTAAAAGAACTTACCCCCTGTTTCCCGCCAGTTTGTGCTCTCGTTGTGCCCATTGCACTGAAACCAACTTCCAGTCCTTTAAAATCATCCTTGTACTCTTCGATCTTATCAAAATCCACAACTTTTTGCTCCTTTAAGGAGATTACTGTATTTAAAATAAGAAATATGGTACCAATTTATCAGAAGTCGGGAAATCTGTGACACTTCTTCTGCCGAAGACAACAATTCGACTGAAATCCTTGCTCTCAACGAGAGCATTGACCAGTCGGCGGCCAACTGCGCCTGTGGCTCCAATTACAAATGCATTTTTTGGCGTGGAAGACATCTTTAAAATATGGGCTGCTGACATAAATTGTATAGGAGGGAAGATATGGAGAATTTGGAGAAAAACGAAGAAGAAATAGCTGGGAAGTAAGCCGATATTGTCAGCAAACGGGGCGGGAGGATGACAAATAGTACAAAGATCGGACCCTGGGTCACCAGAGATCCAAAAGTTGGGTAGAAACTTTGTGATTCCTGGTTATTTGACTAGAATTTAGTTAGGAATTTACGAAAAAAAATCGATTTTTCACTGTGTTTTACGCTTTTGAACCCGGTTTTATGACGTAAACAAGCGTGTTTTTATTCGAAAATAGCTAAAATCTGCAGCTTTTTATGATTTTTAACACGGAAATGGTGTGAAATATTGATAATTAGTGAGAAAATTGACCGAAAATGATGTTTTAAATTAAAAATTACTAGAAAAATACCACAAGCAGTGGTGGGCACTCAAAATGTTGCATTAGCTATGGGACAGGGGCTGCCTTCCGTAAACATGACCAATAGCGATTATTAGGACCCCTACTGGGCGCATTCACCAAAAAACTGATTTACTCCTCTTTGGAAAGGCAAATTTCGGGTAAATTTGGGCATTTTATATCGAAGTTCGCGCCAGGAAATCCCTAAAATGATCTCACAAGGGCAGATGCACACATTTTCAATAAAAATATTTATGTACAGAGATTCGAATAACAAATAAACTGAGGGTAACAACGGTTGGATATGGAATTCTAGGAGTAACAAAAAAATTGTAAGAATATAATAAATTTTTCAAAAATTCAATATTCTCTAACGTGCATATCAAAGGGCAGTGTGCCTCCCATTTGACCAATGTTTAACAAAACCATTCGGGAGAGCATTTGACTGTCGTAGATGGCGGCTACCTGAAACATTGTATTATTAAATGGAAGCGCCAGAATACTCTTCATGGATTCCGAAACGAAAAATTCCAGGTATACGGCATTTTTGAAGTTTTTAGTAAATAAAATATGCAGAAAATTGGGAAAAGTTTTTTCTGACTTTGCTTCGGAACCCAGGATCGAATTTTAGTCGGTTTCACTATTGGGAAAAGGACGGTGAGGGAGCTGATAACCCGTGCGTTTGAATTTGAGGTTTTCCAATGAAAATTCGAGGAATTTCCCTACTTTTCAAGCACAGCGCTCATTTCTCCCAACTTTGGAAACCAACTGAATTACTTTTCTAAGGAAAAATCTCCTCACCTTAATCTCCTTCAACATTGTGAATAATTTCCGGACCCGGTTGATTCTCCAACTTTCCGGGTATTGAGCGTAGATTTCTGATATCAAGCCAATCAAATGCCGAGCATACCGATTTTTAGCGTTTCTAACAATTTCAGCCGCTTCATCGTTCAATTTCACCGCTAAAATTCGTCATTACCCTGAGTTTTGTGTATACGTACAAGAACTGAAGAGTGCTATCATTTTCAGGATTACATATTCCTGAATGGTCAGCTGCAGCTCATCCATCAAGGGAAGTACATGTTCTTGTAAAAAGGAGATCAACTTCCGTAGGAAAACATTCATTCTAAAAATATTTTTAAAGTTGTTTATCACCAGCAATTTTCCGGGGTATTCAACGCTACCGTAGTCCATTTAAAGAAACCTGCCCTTTAATTCAACGAGACCAAAAACGGATTAAGAAGTGAACTTGGGTGGGTATACGGTAGTGTACGAGAATAAAAAACGTACTCATCGCTGTCGTCCTTTCGTGGGATGAAGTGAAACCCAAAGGGGAAGACCAGTCCTTCCCTGAAATTTTGGAGCCACCCGTTGTACATCAGGGTCAATAGGCCAACATCACAGAAATTTGAGGACAGTAATCGGAGCTGGAGACACTTTAAAGGGATTTTTAATAGAAATACCTTCTGCCTGGAGTCAAGTTCATTTAATTCTGGAGCAGCTGATGTAAAATCAACAAATTGGGTCATAAACCGACAATAAGCGAGGTGAAGGAAATTTGTCATCGTGTCTGTGGCTACATGATGGTCCCAGTTTACCTGAAACAATGAAACTTTTACAATTATTCGTTCTAATAAACTGCCAAAAGGGTAAACTACAGCTTGAGGATCCCAAAAAAGACTAAAAAAACTGGCTAGATTCGAAATTTTGAACTATCGCAGCTTTTTGTAGCGCCTATTCAATCTTTAAAATAAGTTACAGTAACCTGATATAAAGGTTTAATATTTTAGTTCGTTTTCTTTAAAGGAGATGAGAGAAGCCCGGAATGTGGTGCTAAGCTTGCTATTGGCGGGATGGAAACTTTAAACTTTTCTTTAATTTTTTTAAAAATTTCTTTCGTTTTCTCCTATAACTCCGTCTATGATTACCGGGGCGCGCATAGACAAAATCGAGAATTGCCTTTAATTTTAAATTTGACTAGACTTTCTCGCTTTGAACAAAATTTTAAAGAAAGAATAAAAACAAAGCATGCAGAAAAAAGTAGACACTGACTTCGAGGCCAGAAGGAAAACCGCTTGGTCCATTAGCAATAATTACGTGCAGCCATCTTACCGGGATTCGTTCACAACATAATTCTGGATACTGTAGTACATCGACCAGCGATACGTCCAAATTACAGTCCAATTTTGTCGGACTTTGTCCAGCGTTATTTTCACAGAATCTGAAGTACCTCGACCTTCCATAATTTTTCAGCTAATTACCGTTCTAATCCCACGAGAGTATTGGCAAAAATCACAGCTTCACTGCACTTTTTTAAATCTTCGGCAAAATTAAATCCAACGGAAATTGTCTGCCTCAAGCTGCTCTCCAATTTCTTTCCCCTTTTTTCCATATCAAAGTAGGGAACAACACATGTCATGCACTCTTCCCGTTCGCGTTTTTGCTGGCCGACAGCTGAAAATTTAGCAGAATACCGGGAATTTTCGATAATTTACCGCTGGCTGACATATTTGCTTCGCAACATTTTGCATAACGACACGCTTTACAGCATTTTTTGATCCGATCTGGAAAAGATTAGAATTTTAGAGGGAATTCTTACCATGTCGAATATTGCAACTTTCATCAGCTTTGCAAGTGTAGGGCTTCTGTCGTTGGACGGCTCGAATAAAGAAGACACGACAACTACTGAAATACATTGGAAAATTAGGTTGTGATTTGTGAAAAATGATCAGTGATGTGATTTTTTGACAAACATCTTGAAATATATGAAAACTACCGGGGTGAATGACCATAATTTCAAAACAAGAATTACGGTATCCACCCGTGTCTAGACGGAACTTCTGTGACAAATTTTGTCAGCAAATCACGAGAACTACTGGCGGAACCTGTCTCATTTCTATGAACTATGAAATTCCAAAAAATTAAAGAGACTGTCTGGAATCTTGCGATTCATGTAGGAGGTTCTCGAAACGATTTCTTCACTGAACCTGCGATTTTTACGGTTAGTGCAATTTTTTATGCGTATGTTAAATTTTTAAAGGGACTTTTACTGTAGAATTTTGAGGCAAATTTCGCATTTGGAACTTTGCAAGGAAAACTGCCAATTGCTCCAAAAATTTCGGGTGCTGGTTGTCGCTTTAAATGAAGGCTTACAGGACTCCAAATTCTGCCTAGTTGCTTTCGTTTTGGATAGTTCCTCAGCATCCGATCTTCTAACAAGCGTTTTTCTTTAATTTAGATGACTTTTCTGGGCATCAAGGCAACTTTCCATGTATCGGAGTATTTTTCTGATAAAATTTGGCAAAAAATGAAACAATTGGTATAATTGGCTCTGATTTTGGTATTTTTTCTATTTTTCCCCAAATATTTCGCGTGTTCAATTTTTTGTGATTTTTTTAAATAAACAATAAACTTACGCGCAAGCATATCCACCATAATGACTGTGAGCCCGATCAGCTCCACAAACTTCGCATGTTCCTAATGCACTGGACATATATGATGAAGTTGACGCCACTGGAAGCGACACGTATGGGGAGAGTGCTTATTATGATCTCTGTGGCAAGCAGGAAGAAGAGAAGACGAAAAGAGCGATGTAATCTGTGTGTTTCTAAAGACTAATTCATGAATATCTTTTCATGTGAAATGGCATAGCCGGAAACAAAATAGAGTAATTAGGCTAGAATGTACGCCGAGGCTGAAGGGCAGACTACAGCGGAACATAAAATGGATCAAATTTTACCGTAATCTTTTAATCTTTTAGAGTGAAGTCAGTAGACCGGGTGAAAATTTGTACACCGTCAAATGATAATAGAAAACGTCACAGATGCTGCTGCACGCTGTGCTTAAGGCGCGTTTTTGAGTTACAGCAGTCTTTTCGATAGAATCAGCACACAGAGCCAATTTTTTTGACGAAACTAGGAATATTTTTGATTATGGACATGGCAGATTTGGGCCTTGGCCGGGCCGGGCCTTCGGCCATGTCTGGGATTTCCAATATTGGAAGAAATGGCCGCTTAGGGATCCGCATGAAAATTTGGTAAATTTTTTAAATTTCCATTGGAAGACGCCAATTTACGATAATTTTCAGCGGTTGTTTTCTCAAAACTAGCAAGCCGACTACAATTTTGATTGAATATTACTGTAATGCCAGGCGGTTCCATAACGGTGCGCTCAAAGTTTAGCCATGTACCTTAAATTCTTGCCTACAGTTCAAATAATCCTTTACAGTAAGTTTTTATTTTAAAAAAAACTGCATCAGACGCTGATTGGCATGGAAAATGGTTGCAGATCTCGTCGCAGCAAAAATAAGAGCTTTTATTCATTATAAGCTGCAATTTCCCGGCCATCGAGTTCAAAATACAAGACCCCATGGCAAAAATTTGTATTTTTACGTCATAAACTCGTGAACGAGGACCATATTTTTCAACTTCCATACAACCGTTTGCAGCTCTCATTAAACGCCAGGTTATACCAGAGACGGCGACGGAATTTGCTGATTTTTATGCCAAAAACCAGAATAATGTTCTCGAATAATGGCAAAAATGGTCGAAATCCTAAGCGGCTACCCTTTTCGGGGCTAAAAAGTTTAGGGATGGACTTCATTTTGTTCTTTCAAATCACTAAATGTGAGGATTTTCCCACCAAAGCCTAAAAATCTTTCTCCCCAAAAAGAAAATGTAACCCATATTTGTAGCAGAGCAGTGCCCAAGGAAGCAGAAGATCGTCGAAGTACCAGAGACAAGACTCCCGTCCACGTCAGAAGGGACCAAAGCGGAAGATAATAGCAACTGGTAGACGACAATCCGCCTTTTATACTGATTCATGAGGAAGTTTACATACTTTTTCTAGATGCATCAATACCACGAGTCGAAGTCTCGGGAACATCTCTCCCTCTCTCGTATTTATTGAAATTTTGCTCGTCCTCTGGAGGATGTGTGCGCGCATCAGACTAATTCCACGGAAATGTTTTGAAATAGTGGGGGAGGGGATAAGACTACTGCAGAGAAGCTCCAGTTTCCATTCCTTCCGTCTCTATTTTTATTTTTATTTTCCTTTTTTTGGAAGAAGTTTCCAGTAATAAAATTGGGCGCTCTGTGGAATGTTTATGTGCCTAGGGATTATCCTCCGACCTTTTAAAACCTGCAAGATATTGGTCTCTTCTTGCAATTGTACATGATTGTACTGTACACGCCTGGTAAATTAACGCAATAAACTGCAGCCGTAAATACTCGGGAAAATGGCCAGTCTCGAGAATTTTCTCCGCAATTGGAATCATACAACAATTGACTTCAATTAACCGCGATAATGTGATCAAAATGAGTTTTAGAAGCTGTTTGTTCCGGGTTTTTTTCTGCAGATTTTTGAAAAAGAACATGACCTTTGGATCTGTCTAGGCTCTCAAACCGATTAGTCTACAGGAAATTTAAAGAAAAACATTGAATAAAAACTTATCCAAGAATAAACAATTCAATTGGAGGTCTTATTTCTCATAGACATCAAGGATCGTTGTCATTGAAGGCCAATGCTCAGGTTTGTGATGGAAACATAAAAGAAACATTGCTTTGGGACCCGTTGATGGAATTTTAGGTTGAATGCGCGATATTTTGGTGTGCAGAGATGCAAAAAAAAGTGGTAGAAAGAAGGCCAGATGCGCTGTAACTCGATGGTGGAAACCGCTCCTAGTCGGAACTAATTTTGGGCTAAATTCTCTTGAAAAGTTGGCTTTATGGGTAAAGTAATAAACAGTTCGACTCAGCTCTTTGAGTGCTACAAGAACCTGTTTTCAGTTTCTTAAAACTAGCTGATCACAACTGCCAGGTGCGATAAGTTGGTCATAAGCTTATAATCACTAGAAAATTTAGCTTGACTGCGGATAGACGGCGCTAGTTTTGGGTAGAATTTCCCAAAAATCAGTTCTTAGTAACTTCATCTATGGTTAAGATCACCAGACCGAGTGCTACAAGATGGTGTTTTTGAATTTTTAAAACATCCGGACCACAAGTGTCAGCCAGATCCTGTTAGTCACAAGCGTAGGAGCACTGGGAATTTTGACTTGACTTGTGATAAATGGGGCTCATTTTGGGCATAACTTTTAAAGAAGACGAGTTTTTGTATTTTAACGATATATGGTTGAAATCAGCTCTTCGAGGGCGACAAGAAGGCGTTTTCCGCTTTCTAACTTTCAGTAATTGCTCATCAGGCGATGATTTTCCATGAAAAAAAAAGAAAGCAAAGAAATGAGTAAAAGACTGGCCAAAATTGTTGAATCTATCTCACTTGTCAAAGCAACAAATTTGCTGTATTACGTAGCAAATTTTTACCTCAAAATACCGCATTTTTAAAGGAAAGTTTAGTCAAAAAGGAAGCAGGACCTTCCTTAGAAACGGGAAATATTGATAACCATGTGTCTAATTAATAGAGCGTAAATGTTGGAAAACAACCAATTTTCTGTGGAGAAGTAGATGTCAAAAAGACGGCAAACTGATCACAGATGAGCTTAATTGGCACCTGGAGCGAACTATGGTAAACGAGCAGCCAACAGCCGCGTACTTTTACCTTTGATCAAAAGTTCTCCACCATAAGTTTGAGTCTAGTTATACAGCTGGTGCGGCGAACAATTACATTTTAAAAATCGAGCGGGAAGCAAGGAGGAAAATGCGGGGTTTCAAAAGCACAGAAAGCCTTCTCTCTTTCTTTTGCAGTCGCCGTGTTTCTAATGACCAGAAGATCAAATGACAAACACATATCTTGTCTTATAATCAGAGCAGTGTGTATGATGCTCATCAGCCGTCTATTCTTGTCTATCAGATGTAGAGTATTATATCCACTGGTTTCCACTTATTGGAGTCTGTTAATTAGTTCTAGGGAGGATTTTGATATTTTGGAGTCAGTTTAAATAGATCATTTAGTCTGGGAATTTTGTGTCGAGTTACAGGTTACAGTCGGTTACCCACCTTGGAGAAAATAGGCGGGACCCGCTTGGAAATCAGATAAAATTTTCTAATTTTCATTGGAAAACGTTAAATCCAAATGGGCGCCTTCATTGGTCCCCGAACGACAGGTTTTTTGAATACGATCCACTAAAAACTAAAGAGTAAGAAAACAAAACCCAAAATTTTGACTTCAAAGAGAGGATGGTTCATTTCGAGCTTGCTGATCAAAATTCTCTGTCACTTTCAGGCTTTTATATGGATTACTGTAGCCTACAAGAAACAAAAGAAACCTAAAATGATCTCCTCCTTTGCCCGAAAAAGTAGTTTCTCAGATTATGGTAAGAATGGCTACAGTATGACAATTTTTAAATAGTGTTTGAGCTTCAAGCGTTCTGTCGGCTCCTACAACATTTTGCAGCTTTTTAAGGTTTTGAGACTTTTGTATGCGCATCTTTTGACCTATACTTTTTGATTTTGACGTAAAAATAAACAAAAGAAGGACATCTGTTCGGAGATCATTATAAGGGTAAGGATCTCCCCAAGATATTCCAGCGCTGTTTCACGTCATCACCTGACAATAACGGCTTTTACGTAGATTCAAGATGATCACTACCCTAGGGAGAGAGCCGCGTTCTATTTTTATCACTTGTGAACATCATCCGCTCATCAGGGGGCTGACTCCAGCCGCATTTTGGTCTTTTTCACGTTTTTGGTCGAGCACAAAGTTACACATTATGATGAGGCAGAGAGTAAACAGAAGAGCAGAGAACTTTTAAAGAACTTCTAGGCAGGTGATTTTGGGGAATAGACGGCGGAAGAGAAAAAGTCACGGGGGAGAAGAAGGAAAAGGAAGGAATGTCACCACAGCCTGACGACTGTGATATCAGCTAAGCTTGAGACAGGTTTAGTAAAAAAGGCGGAAACAAAAGGAATACGGTAGATTAGGGACTCAATAGCGAAGTTCAATTATTTCTCGAAGATGTGGTTAGTTGTCTAATCGAATCGAGCACCAGAAAATAAAAGGTAAAGATCGCCACGTTTCGAAGTTCTAGAATACTGGGTTTATTGAATTTTAATGAGGAAATGGAGAACAGAGTGTTCACCAGCGCTGATCAAAATGAAGGTTTGAAAATATCGTATTCGCAATTATTTTTTGTCTCAGGATACAAGATAGGGATCCTCTTTGGGATTCTGGGAAGTGCCTAGCACCTTTTTCAATGGCCGTTCCTTGCGCTTCAAGACCGTAATTTGGTCCCGAAAAATTAAAGGAAGCTTAAAGATCCAGGCAGAGAACTCCTATTGGAGATGGACTGTATCCACAAACATTACGAGATCTTTACCACACTTACCAGCCATAATTTTATAATTATTTCTTTACATTAACGGGTTACAAAATGAAATTGCAAGAGGCGTCGCAATTCTTTTGCGGTGATTATTTTTGTCATATGCATAGTCTCAAAATGCCTATATTTTTGTCTGTAGCTAAATAAATGTTACAGTAAGCCATACCGGATACACCTGTCCTTTCAGGGAAGCAGGCTATGGAGGATTCGTGAAAAGATTCGCGTTTTAATGTGACGATCTCCAATAACAATTCGAAAAATTTCCTGATTTTCAAAAGAGCCCTACATCGGTATCTTTCTGCTAAATTATTCCGGGATGAAGAAGGAAACCGGTGTGTTGTTTTACCCACATTTTACAGTTTCGTCTCCCATTTGGAAACTATAAAACATGTGTTCAGCATAGTCTCCCCCGCGAAAGCAAAAATACCTCGGTGATCGAGATGTGTAAAATTAAATTAGCCCAGAAGCCAAAGTAGACCAGAGCTCAACTTAATAGGCCATATTTCATTTATAGCTGGAGGTTACCAATAAAAATGTGAACTTGAGCACTTTTTAGGGGATTTTCTCATTGAAAAGGCTAATCGAACTATTGTTCGAGATCAAAGAATGGCACAAAAATGATGAGGATTGACGGCTCTATTCAAAAGACAAATATAGTGTAGTAATAATATGATCATGGATAACACGATTAGTCACACTAATCATTAGCAAGGGAGCAATGAAGCATAGAAGAGACTGGAAGCCGAGCCACCACAGCGCCACTAATCAGCCCTTAAAAACACCTGGACCCGTGAACGACCCGGTTATTTTTCATGCGGTTCTTCCGGGTATTTTACATCATAATTCTTTAAATTTTTAAAGTTGTTTTTGGCCAAAAATGGCTTCTATTGTTGCCGGAAACAAGGAACAGTACAATCGGGGGTGGAAAATAAAGGAAATATCACACAGCATATCCTCCTCCTCATCGGCAGTAATTCCTTGCCTCTTGACGTCTCGCTCTGGTAATATCTTGACAATCCCATAAATTTAGAAACTCCGCACGTGTAGATCATAAGAAAGATTTCCTTTCATGTTGCCAATGTTCAACATCACCAGTTTTACACAATATTGATTGTCGTAGATGGCTCCTATCTGGGAAATTGAATAATTTTTCAAAAATTTTGGTTTTTCGGAGCCGGAGATACGAATAAATTTAGAATTTGCAGCAAAAATTTATTGCCCGATCTGGCAACTCAAATAATATCGAGATTGGTTTGAAAAATCGGCTTAAAATCGGCTCATAACGGCGAACAGGGAACTTCACCATCACCAAGTTCACCATCGCCCTGAAACCTCCTCCAAAATCGTTTTTTTCTAATTTTTTTTCTACCGTAGGCATGATTAGGCTTAGTTGTGTCTATTTCAATCGTTTAAATCAAATTGGCAAGTCAACCCGGCGAGCTACAGGGCGACGAAGTTCAGGCTCATTTGGTGAACTTCCCCACACTTGCGCCCCAAAAACCTTTCTAAAAAATTTTTCTCTCATTTCTTTTCTGTCAAAAAGTGGGCTTAGGCTTAGTAGAGTTTATTTTACTATTTCCGAAAGTTTTACGGCTTGGAAGCTGTCCTACACGCCGCGGCACTCAAAAATAGTGTTTGGTGAAGTTCCCTATTGGCCGCTCATAACACCAACTTTTACTTTTACCAATTTGGGTATGACGAATTCAGGAAGCAAATTCGTTTATGTATTGGGGCAATCACGGAAATATGGCTCCATTTATATCAAAATGCCGAAAAACTCGAAAAAATGGCAAAATAGCAATTTTTCCGAATTTTCGACAGTCAAAAATGCGGAAAATTGTCGAAAAGTTCAATTTTTGGTAGCTTTCCCGTGATTTTTACATTCCAGATCAAAAATGGACCAGAAACCCAGGAAAATGACAAAAAAATTGCTGCCTAGTTCATCTCCCCCAACTTACCCGCAATTTTTCAATAATTAAAAATAAATCAGCTATCCTCTGTGACCGTAGCGCTTCTGGCCAAGTTTGAAAAGCATCATTAACAAATTCCACCAAAATCCTGCTGTACTTTGTCTTGGCTTTAATCACAATATCAGCAGCTTTATCCGATAACAAAGCGGCTGAAATTGGGAGTATTATAATGTTTTAAAGAGCCTCCTCCACCTCCATTAAAGAGGATAATCATCTTGAGAAGAGTATATTCATGGGCGGTTAGGCCAATTCTTTGGAAAATTGTCACAACATTTTCATGCAAATATTTGACTAATTTTCCGAGAAATAAATTCATTCTGGAAAGGGAATAGATAAGAAAAAATAAAGTGTAAAACTCACTCTTCTTTTGAATCCTCCTTGAAAGAAAATTTATAACCGTGGGGGAAGAGAAGACCGCCAGTGTAACCTTTCATCCAAGTATTGAAGAGCATTGTAATCAGCCCGAGATCACAGAAATTGTGGTTTACTAGCCGTAGCTAAAATTTTAGATAAGTTACAGTGAGACAGTACTGTCACACACAAGCCTAATTCCCAAAAGGAAGATAGGGGATCGGATCTCGTGGAAAATGAGTATTCTAGAGGGTAGGGGTAGAAAAAAGTGAACTTCTCAAGGTGCTGATCGCAGTGGTATGTTCGATTTGTCAAAAAGTATGCTCACCAGGTTACCACGTTTCGAAAATGAAAGATTGAGGTCAAATCATCGGCCAGAGAGGCATTTTGGTAGGTCCAAAAAAAGTGGGCTTCCAGAAAAGTTTAGATCGTCGAGATCAGCTCTCCAGGAGCTACAAGAAGCTATTTTTAGTTTTTTTCAAAATCTTATTTTCAATACAGTCAACCATCGCCCGCTGGTCAATTTCAAAGGAAACCTATTATTTTATGAAAAATTGTCTTTTTGATCCATCTTCCAGTCATCTTCCTCCTTCCTTCCACTCTGTTTGATTCTAAGCTTTGATTCATCCTACAACCAGATTTAAATCTACCAACTTATAGGCTCAAAATAACGGAAAACATGTTCTAGTCTAATCCTACAGTAGGAGGCTTTAGAAAAAAAGTGTGAGGAAACTAGAGTCGCTACCGTAATCTGCCTTTATTTTATTTTAACAACTTTTAAAAAAGTACACTCGAAACTGGGGGTAATGCTATTTTTGGGGGCTGACGTGTGGGGTACAAGCTTATTTAAAGGATAGCAGGCGTCATTTGTTTTTCCCACTGACAAAGGGCGCATCCACTGTACCAAAATCTTCACTTACCTTATCCTTTTCACCAAGTTCATGAATTTCTGGTGCAGCTGAAATAAAATCAGCTATCAATGTCGCACATCTACAGTATACCAAGTGTAGAAAATCCGTCATATCTTCTGTAGGGACAACAATATCCCACCCAACCTAAAAAATACCATGTAAAATTTTCGCCATTTCTCACCGATGTCCTTTCACTGCAAGCTTGGGAATATTTCAGCACTTCAGACAGCGAGGCATTTAAATTAGAAAACATTGTAGACGGCTTTGGACCGTAGATATTATCACAAATTGATTCCAGTGCTATCAGAGTCTCGGCAAAATGCTTTGGGCTGTCTATATTGCCCACATGAGATGCGAATTTGTAGCCTATTGAGAGATTTTCAGCTAGAAAACTCTGAAATGGGGGAAGTTTGTATTGGAAACATTATGAAAAACCTACCTTTTTTAGATTAATCGCCACTGGAGCAAAGTAAGGGACAACGCTGTCGGGAGGAAGACCAGTAGACTTTTCTTTCCTCCGTCTGCCAACACCTAGAAAGAGAAAAATTCTTTAGAAGAACTATTTTCCGAATAGCTGAGAGTGTTGGATGTCGATTAGACTCAAACCAGATGGCTGCGCCCCTCTTCGCGGGGCGTCCTTCTAGGAAACCCAAAAATCAAAAAAGTTTGATTCCCCTCATCTAATGGGCTCGAATGACACCTATCTTCTCGGTGAATTGCGAAATTCCCTAGCTACGCAGCCAAATGTGGCATTTGATACTCAGCCTCATTTAAATGGAAAACCATCACCGTAATCGGCTTCCTCACACTGAGAGGAGTCGAACGGTACCTATTTTGTTGAAAAAGAGCGAAAATTGACAGATACGCAGCCAAGTTGCACATTCGATACTCAGCCTCATTTAATGAAAAATAAGTTGCAGATTCAGACTCGCCAGGCTGAGAGCAGTCGAATGATACTAATTTCGATGCGTAAGGATGAAAAATAAGAAATACGCAGCCAAATGGCGCATTTGATACTCAGTCACACTTATATTGCGAAATATTTATAGTGAAGTCATATACAAAAAAAGCAAAAAAGTTTTGAACACATTTGCCACTGGCGGGGATCGAACCCGCGTCGCTTGTATGATGCGCGCGCCTTAGACCACTCGGCGATAATTTTTCGACATGTCAACGGACAGACGCACAGACACCATAGCGTTTTAGTAGTAGGGGATTCATTTGACACAAATTGAGACATCGACGATCTAACTTAGAGGATGTTAGGTCGAAAAAGTCGAGAGCCGAATCAGCTCGACTTGACTCGACGTCGACAGAAGATTGAAATGTCGACACTATTCTCAAGTCGGATCGAGCCGACATCCAGGGGTGGTAAGACTTTGTGCCATCAACGGTTTGAAAATGTAAGATTTTGTTGCATGAACAAAATGAAAACGTATGACTTTTTTTAAAATCAAAGTGCACATCCACGCTTTGCAAATCATCACTTTGTGCAAAATTTTTCTGCAATCCGCATTTCTTGGTTGACGCCTGAATTCAAATATTTCATTTGAAGTTCTAGTCATAGGTTTTTCTTCTTTTTATGAATTTCGCCCTATTTTTGTGCTGTCTAACTCATGCTGACATAGAACAAACAGAAAAAGAATCAGAAGAGGCTTTATTATGCTTAATCTAATGATTTCGTAGTCAGGAACAATATATATGCGATTTCCTTACAAGAACTTGTCGTCTTTTTGCTTTTCATGCACTGAAAAAAAATTGATTGACTTACACGAAGATCTCAGAGAATGAGCATAAGGATAAGTTTCCTAACCAAAAAGAGATTTTTTAGATTTTTTGTTTTTTTTTCACTTGCAATTAACCTACGGCTGTTTTGCAAGATCCTCATTTGCACATAGGTAGTTATAAGTGTTTCCAATAATTTCTTAATTGTTATGGGAAGCTTCGGGAAGCTTTATCTGATGCTTGTGTGTAAATATAATACGATAAGGAAAATAAAACAATGAAGTAAATGAAATCTATGTCAGGTAGCTGTAAAAAATCCAATTGATGTATTTGTGCATACTGCAATATTTTTTCGTCTATCCCAAGTGAAAACAATGAAAAAAATAAACAAAACAATTATAAAACCAATGAAAATGAAAAAAATGCAACAAAAAAGTGCAAAATTCCATCAAAAAATAACGTCAACCAAAAAATGCGAATTGCAGAAAAATTTTGCACAAAGTGATGATTTGCAAAGTGTGGACGTGCACTTTGAAATTTCAAAAACTGTTTTTGCGCAAACTTTTACATTTGCAAATCCTTTTTCTGCAAACCGTTGATGGCACAAAGTCTTACCACCCCGACATCCAACGAGTCAACAGAGTCGAGCGTATAGTGAAGGTCAAGACCGACTTGAAGTCGACACAAAAAAATTGAAAGCCCAAAATCCAGTGTGTTTGGTATTCTCGATTCGACTGGACGTCGACAGTTCGAGTCGACACAGAAAACTAATTCGCTGTTACAGCCCGTACTCTTTGGATTATTGTAAGTTTCCCCATAAATTACAAAATTCTTTAAAATAACTATTTTCCAGAAAGTTACAGTAAGACTCACTTTCAGCTATCATATCAGCCCTTTTACATTTATTAAACCGACAGGCTTTGCAATTATTCTTATTCCCTGAAACAGGATGAATTTTTCCCAATTTGTAATTGTTCCTCACCTTCAGTAATAGGACATCTCCCTCCTTTTAAACAGTGGTATGGCCTTCCTCGATTAACCGCCCGAATGAAAAATACCCTACAACTTCTATAAACATTACTGTAATGGCTTAAATTGGAACTAACGGACAGACAAGTCCTCCATAGAACATTTGAGCCCCTTGACCACCACAGACGCGGCACTCACTATCCATATAGAAATCGGAAGGAGGGAAGTCGAAAGAATCCTCTCGTTTTACCAGCATCAAATTGGGGATAATGGTCGATGATGACGACGTGGAAGACATCGAGGAGGAGACCGATGTCAACATTTTGAGGTAGACAAAAGGCGGGAACTCTGCACTCTGTATTTTGATTTAAATGGATGAGTGAGCCTGAAAGAGAATTATGTTTGGAGAAACATTGATGAAAAGAATATGGAAAAGGGGATGAGGAAGGACCATTACAAATTTGACGCAAACCGTAAAGAAGCACTCGCTAGAAAAATATTGAGCCAGCTGATAATTACCAGGAACTTGAGCAGGAAGTAATAATCAAGAATTCGAGACAGGGAAATAAGACCGGGGCTGCGTATTTCCCCAGACAATTTCATTTTGAAACCTTCAATGGCGGCTTTTTGCCTCAGTTGATCTGTGGGGCTCGTGTGCATTTACGTATGCAACCCGCTTACTTTTACCAAGATTATCTCGTGGTAAGCAATTTTAGACGGATTTGGATCGCTCTATTTACGTTAGCAGGCAGGTAAACAATAAAAAGTCCATGGGAAAAGCTCGAGATTTTGGGAATTTGGCTTCTCTGAGGGAAAGTAAGAGTTTTAGGCTACGGTAACAGATTGAAATGGTCATAAAGGAGGCGGGCAAAGATTTATGTCCCATGTTCAAAGCAATGGGAAAGATACTACTAATCCTCGAACACAGATCAAGCGGATTAGACACACTCTGCCAGGTCAGACATCAAAAAGTAGCTTTGTTTCGGGAATCTTGGGAATTTTAAGAATTCGAAAAAAATAAGAAAAAATGCAGCTTTTTAAACTTAAAAAAGCGGGAAAATGCATACGTAAATCCGTGTAATCCATTGTGAGATCAAGCTGATTTCATCTCCGTCACAATATGAATAATTTCAACATTTGTCTAGAGGATGACGTCGTGGAAAAAGAAAACAAACTCACGGGTTTCTGGGGACAGTCAGGGACACACCACATTTTCTAAAAATTCAAAAAGTTTCAATTCTAGAATGTGCTACATGACCTTAGATCATATTTTGCTACTGGAAAGGGGAAATAGGTTCTTTCCGCTATTTTCCAGAGGGTGGATAAATGATGCTGGTGCACCACAGAGATAATAAACCGGAGATGAGGTAATGCAGGAAAGTAACATGGAGCAAAATAGCAGATTTCCAGCTATAGAAATTGGCGCTATGAACCCCTCTTAGAAAACAGGCAAATTTTTTGAATTTTGCTTGAAAAAAAGGACAAATTCAGGCGTATTTTCGGGTCTTACAACGGCCAGTTTCCAGGCCATTTTTAATTGAAAAGAGGCACAAGATGAGTTGAGAGAAGAGTGAAGTGATCCCTGACACCTGCCGTGATTAGCCACGTCTATTTTTCATCTTTGGACCCATTCAATAAGTATAAATATTAATCTCATGAATACTAGACTGAATCAGAAGTTTCTAGTATTTTCTAGATCTTATTAGGTCAATTTAATAAAACAGATGGAAAATGCAGCAGTTCTTTTGATCCACGTGCACTTTCAAGCTTAAAATAGATACAATTCTTTTAAAATCCTCGCAATTTAGGGTGCGGCCTTCCAATTTTAAATTTTCTGCAGAAAAGCCCAAAATTCTAGACAAAAATTATAAAGAAGACCAGGAACTGACGATCAAGGAAGCGGACGGACATTATAAGGAGATCTGAGATTCAAAGGAAGTACGTAAGAAGCTAATGTAAAAAGGTAACCCCCTCAATATAAGAGAAAGGAAGTGTTTCTACAGGGAAGTGCAGGCCATTTATAGCAAATCAGCTGCGAGAGGCCATTTCATTTATCCGTTTTTTTACCGTCTGGTTTACTTCAATGGGTAATTTAGAAATGCCGGTAAATGACAATGGGAATTTTAAAAAGTCTGGTTTTTGCTTGGGAAAAACAGACGCTGCAGGACCTCGAAACGCGCCGTTTGAATTTGAATAGTTTTTCAATGAAAATTCGAAAAATTTACCGGATTTTCAAGCGGGTCCTACAGCGCCCGTTTTCTCAAGGTGAAACCGACTGAATTCTCCCAAAATGCGTCCTGAACGAATTAATGACTCGCCCCAAAACCACTTTAGAAAATTGCCTGTATGAGGGAGGAAGCGTCTGATCTCCTTTCCTCTTCTCCCCAGGAAGGATAAGATGTTCTCTTTGAATTTTCAATCCGAAAGTCGTCTTCTACCCTTGAAAATATTAAAATTTACGTCAGTTCCCCGCTTCTTTTTGATCTCTTTGAATCCGTCGCATTAGTGCAGAGCGCAGTCTTCTTTCACTAATTTATGCTCGGACGTCAGATCATACTGCGACTTATCAAGAAAAAAATGATAAAAATTCTAATTAGTTAGGAAAAGCGGGGTTTTAACCGGGAAAACAAAGGTCAACATGGGTTGAGAGAGTCAGGAATAATCCCGGATGTACACAGCACAGGTTTAAGCTCAAAATGAGCTAATGAGAGGACAAACAGCGGAGATGTATGCTGGGGCTTATGCCTTCTTTATGTCTGATGAGTAAGGAATAAATGTCGTTGAGGACAAGTCTGGGACAATTTGTGCGGGGAATCCCCAAGTTCTTTGCTGGTTCTTTGGCGTTCAATCCTGATTCAGGATTCCTGAATAAGTACAACGGCTGATATCGTCACCATGTGCATTCCAATTTTCGTTGTGTATTTTTGTTGGCTCATAACTTTCCGAGAAATGCCATTATCTTCAAATTAATTGCCGCCTGAATAGAATAGCTCGTGCGTGCTCAGAAAAAGAACAATAACAATTGACTCATTATGGTATTGACGACATCGAAAACATTTTCCATTTAATTTATTTTTATGAGGTAATATACAAATATGAGAATATTTCAGGGAATATAGGGTAAATTTGGGTTTTTCATACCCCTGGATAGAAAAAATACTTCGCAGTGGATTATTTCTTACTTGCGGATTCATAGATCGCCCAAATTCGCGAGCTCCCAGGTCCTGAAACGACGAACTAGCTGTTATTTTAAAAATAATCTACTATTTTCTTCGTTGTAGACTCCCCAAAAAAAAACCTCCATTTTGTACATAATTCCTGAAATTATGCTACGGTGAATTTTCAATATCTGAAAAATAAGACAGCTGGGAACACGATCAGGCTTGTTTTTCTATTACGAACCTTAACTGGCATTCAGTGAAACAGCCCGCTTCTATCTCCCTCTTTATTTAACCGTTTAGCACATTTCCAAGTAAATTTCTGTAGATATAACGGAGCTAAATAAAACAAAAACAAAGAAATAACTCAGTTTTGGTGTTATTAACTCATTCTCTGGGAAACGGATCTGGGTACTTTCCAACGGTACTATCAAACATTTAAATTACAGTCAAAAAATTGTTTTTAGACGCTTTAAAAAACAAATAAAGGCAGAAAAAAAGAACGAAAGCAGGTCAGACCAAATTCAAAAGAGCGGGATACCATACAATGGATGGAGCCATTTAATGTGGCAGAGAAGGAGAGAATACCGCTACATTATATGTGATATGAATATGGATATTTATTTAATATTTTATTAATAAAAATTGAATAGACAAGTGGTTTTCTGGCGGGAAATGTTGCATTGTTCAAAATCTTCGAACAAAAAGATCATAAGTCAAATTTCCTGCAATTCCATCAGCATTCACAAAATATAATCCAGTGTAGACTTGGAGAACCAGCTCAGAAGCTGTCTGAAATCCCATTTATAGTCGATTTCCAACCAATGATTCCAGTAATTTCTACCTCAATTAATTGCCTAACTGGTAACAGGTTATAGACCCGTTTTGTGACGGCGGCATTCGTCGCTTTGGGGTCCAATTCCTGTATCAACCTAGCCAGAAAAATTGAATATTTAGTGCGGGTAGTTCGAATGTGGTGAAAACCTTCGTCAGAGATTCCGGTTGCTGAAAATGGCACTTTTTCAGAGTGAAATTTACCGCTTTCTCATCGCGATCAAGCAAAAAAAGCTACAGTTGTGGGCCTCATTTAAAAGCTCTCGATTTAACAGTTTTCTAAAGTTACAGTACTCTTTTTTACACTGCAGGCTTCTCTTTTAAGCTAAAGGAATTAATGAAAAACCTACGCATGGTAAATAAAATTAGAAGCTTCAATATGACCATTTCTTCTTCCCTGATATCATTTTCTTGAAAGAATCTCATCAATTCTTTTGTGGATTTCAATAACCTCAAAGCTAGATTATTTACTCTAAATAGGCACGATAACGCTTTCATTTAAAACAAAATCTTACACTGATTGTTGTCCAGGAGGAAGGCGATATCTATTGGGCCTATTGGTTATGCATTCTTCACTGACTTTCTTGGCCCAAATATCATAGAAGAAAGTAAATAACTGGGTGGCCAAATAATTATGCTGGACTAATTTTAACTAGAAATGTTCCTTTAAATAAAGAAGGGATTACTGTACCTTATCCAGGCAAGATAAATGATGAATCTCAGGAGCGCCTGTTAAAAAGTCTGCGTACATGGTAATCCCACGACAATGTGTCTCTGTCAGGCTGTACTGCTCTTCTTCTTTGACTTTCCACATTCCCATAACTTTCTGAAGGTTATGAACCATCTAAAATTTTTGGATTGGAGTACCATAGAACGAGAAGAACATGCTTGAGAATTCATTATGACGTCTGCTAGACTGACATTCACATCTGTATAGGGATCAGAATCATTGGAATTCGAGTCAGCGGTGTTAAACGCGAATCTAAACAACTAAATATGGGATTTAATGGGATTTTCAGCTGGCAGTTGACCACTATTTTTTTGCCAAATTTTTAAATGCCCAAAAATATTTAAAAAAAAAAGCGAATTCTGCCCAGAAAATTGTTTCAAATAGAGCCATAGGCCCCAGGAATCTGGTCAAGAACAAATTTTATAGAAAACTGCATAAAAGCTGAAAAAAACATCAAAATCTACCGTAATCCAAACCTTTCTAGTTTTAAAAGATGATGAGAAAATTCTATTGCAGAACTGGATTCTTCGAGTGCTTTTACCATTTGAAATCCTGCTGAGAATGACTGTCGAATGGCCAGCTGAATCAGAAAAATTAATTACTAGGTCGATTCCTTACCAGTGGAACGCTATCCAAGTCTCTGGGAAGCTTTTCAACTACAAATGTTCGATTGACCGTGTTCCTACCGACATCTGAAAGTTAAGCGAAAATTTTAAAGGGAAAATGCCGCGATTACCCAAAGGGCTCATTCCCATTTGAAGGCACTTCTGATAGCGGCAATATTGGCAATTGTCATGGGCTCCTGAAGGGAAAATACTGTGGAAAACACAGCAGGAACCTATAAAAAGTTGAAAAATATGGCCTACCCGGGATAATTGTACAGGAGCCCGCGAATTTACAGACGGGGAGCCGTCGACGGCGTGTCTGTCGCAGAAAAAATACCCGGCAACATCTGAATTTTCCATAATTCTTGATGAAAATACCGCAAGAATCAGAAAAAATAGTTTTTTCTAAGACTCACGAGCATGCCAATCCGCGATAATGAAATCCAGCACCAGGAGAACCACAAATTGAGCACAACTGATCCAAGAAAGATTTCCGACGACTAGACGGCCCGGCTTCCATTGGGCAACTAGGCGGAGATCAAGATTTTTGAAATGGTACATGGATACGGGAAAGAATGCAGACAATTCATTTAAATAAGCCTAGATTAGCAAGCGATGGTGACATATAAGTGATATCTAATTATCGCGACCGGCCCGTTTGTACTCTACGGCGCAAATTTTTCGGTCTTTTTCTGAACTCTTACGTTTGAAGGAAAATGTCTCGGATTTCTGAAAGAAAATATGAAATTCTGATAAAAGTAACCCCTTTAAAGAGGATCATTTAAGAAGATTACACGCGATAAGGCAGGGAAGATCCTAAAGGACAAAGGATATGAACGCCATGTGTTCGAATGATACCATTATTACGGGATTTTTAGATCAGCAATGATTCTATAAAAGTGGAACAATAAGACAAAAATAAAATAGAACCCCGAAGTGGTGCACTACTATAAATAATAGAGAGAATAACCGTCAAACTATGATGATATCCACGAGATGATCTGACAATCCGTTCCGGAAGCCACCAAGGAAAATAGCAGCAATGTAGGTCAGTTCCTTTTGATCCTCTTGGATGTTGAAAGAAGATTAACTGCCGGCAATATGTTGCTCGGCTGGAAAAATAAGGATTTTCATAACATTTTCGTAATTGAAATGGGATTGAAAGATCGTGTTGGTATCTAATTTTTCAAGCAAGAATTTAACAGTTGCATCTTTATTTCGTGGCTTATCAGCTCATGTTTACGGCTCGAAGATGTTGACAGGTGGAGGTGGTGTATGGGCCATCTGCAAATACGATATTATATTTGAAATACTAAAGCATACGTTAATAGCCTGATTGCCAAAAGCGGTCACTTTACAATCGTAAAATTTGTTGATCTTCCAAGTATCCCAATCTGTCAGGAATTTATCCTGAAAGAGTCATGGTATTTTCCATGGATGTTTTTTTTGTTGTTCCATTTTTAATATAAAACCTACACCGCCAACACTGCTCACTGCTGAGTTTTTCTCCCACGGCCCAATTTTGGTAATATCCTTCTCTTTAAATTCCGGCTTCGGATACCAGGTTTTCTCTGCCCACCACTCAGAAGAACCTTCTCTGTACGGACTAGAAATGTGTGCTCAAATTTTTGTTAAATTAAAAATCATCTTACCTATCGTGTGGATGAATGAAGCCAAGTGTGTGCATGAGCTCATGCTCAATAGGTTTCATATTATTGTTGGGAAGTTGCAGTACACCACCATCAGTTAGAGTCTTTCCATCAAGAGTTGTGCCCGCTACATGCAATCGACCAAAGGGAGCGGTCGCAAATGTGTCCCAAAGTCGGATTTCATTGATCATCATAAACACATGTGGATGTTTTTGAATACTTTCAAATGGCACAAATTTGATACAGGTTTTTGTTTCGAATTTCCGCAAGGTGATGGCAATCCTTCGCTGATCACACTCAGTCCAATTAGCAGAGATTAGGAACGGAATTTCCACGTAAGAGCCTGTCTTCGTATAATATTTGACATTTTTGAGAACATCTCTCTTCTTCCGTCCAAAGACTTCTTTGGTGAACTTGTACTGACGCTGCTCAGGACGATATATTTCCCATGGATTCTTCGCACGAGCCGCATTGTAGCAGACCTCGTATGCCGTAATATTATCAGCCAGTGACTTGTCCAATGTTGTCATGTTAACAGTGACAGGATCCTTATACACAGGGTAGAAAGAATTGAATTTCCATTGGTAGAAGCTTTGCTTCTTGACGCAGGTGATTCCATGGACCAAGAAGGCAGCACATAGGAATAGAAGGAGACGGCTGGTACCCATGTCGATTGATGCTTTCCATTCCATGACCCTTATTTATATGGAATCTAAAGAATAGCTAGTGTCACGAGACGGTGTCAGTATCCAATATTGGTTAATATTCAATAGAAGACAGTTAATATTGGCATATTTTCTATATCTGAAAATTCATTTTACGGGAACCAGGTAGTCCTTTCATGACTTCAGCTATTGTATTTCGAGATCGGTCTATTTAGATAAGGAAACGGCTTCGCCATTGATTCTAGTCTAAAAACCACAGTCGTCAAAGAGTAGGAGGAGAAAAATGCTGCTAAAGTTTTATTTGTACATTGACATATTATGACTCTGATCAGAATGATTACCCCGTCGGAAGCTTTCTTTTATTGCTCTGAAAAACCCAAAAATTTCTAGACAGAAATTCAGCAATTTACCTATTGACAAAAAGGTAGATTAGCGGATAAACGCCACTATTTAAAATCCACATAAAATTTAGCGCCGTATCAGTCCATAGAGACACGGGAAGGAGCTATAACTACGTATTCTTCGAATGAGCCGATAAATTAATCGCCAGCTGACTCAGAAATAATTCAATAAAAACTCACGTAGCTATTATGCCAGAAAAAATTCAACACAGTACAATAAATGGTAATAACTATGACCTGCTGGAGGATCTTGGTTTCTACCCGCCGATCTCTGGTATTCATCCAGGATAAGCTCTGAAAATGGCGCGTTTTATGAATCATTTCGGATATTTTTTCGATCTGGGTGATTCTCACTGGGCTGTCGTCTACTACTCACATTATCCAGAGTATAATCCTGCTTTAAATAGGAAAGATAACGATTAAATTTGGTAATGCGTTCGCCTATGAGGCTGTCAAACAAATTTTCATCCCCAGGCGAGTATTAGGAGACTTCTACGGGGAATTTTAAGTGCAAAAGACGCGTAAAATTCCAGAAAATATTGGAAAAACCCATTGAACGGCTTAGAAATTGAACTTATGGCCACTGCGCGTCCAAAGTGCCGACTACTGGATTGCTCTCCGCTTGCCCTAATACGATGTGCCCATTTTACTTGTATTACTCACATTTTTATGATAACAAATAGTCAGAAGATAAAATACAGCGGAGATGAAAATTGTCCCTAGTTCTATGACCATTTCCACATGTTGAACTATGATGGACCCGGGCAGGTCGTAATTATAGGACCAGCTGTATCTAAAAATTGCTTTTTTTATGCAAACTTCCCGGTAAATTTGTCATTTAAATGAATTAAAAAAAGATTAATTGAGAGGATTTTTAATGATAAACTGGCCACTTACTTGGCTGGAAGATATTCTATCGAAGCCCATGGAGATCCTAGAGCAACCATGAAAAATACCCAAATTATTATGGTAAACAGGTACCAGTACTGAAAAAATATGAATTTTTGCTCGCAGCTTGTAAATATCGGACAAAGAAAAAAGCTACCTTAACATTTTTCGGGCTGAAAAGATTCCTCGTAGCTCGAAAAGCAGCAAATTGAAAGAAACGATTAATAGCCAAGATTAGTGTCATTACAGTATAACCAACATAACAGGGAGTAGCAATAACACCAAGTAATTTGGGCAAATATGGAAACCAGCTGGTTTGGGAAATGGTAAATAGGCCAGTAATAAAATGTGGGATACACTGGGCTACGTCGAATAAGCCAAGAACAAACATGAATTTATACGAGGGCAGTTTCATTAGATCAGCGTCTTTGTGAATTGTCTGAAAATGTGGATGATTTAAAGGGAATTTTGAGGCATGTTCGGTTACCAACCTTGTTAGAAACGGGCGCTATGGGACCCGTTTGAAAATTCGACAAATTTTCCAAACTTTTTTTTGAAAACCTCAAATTTAAATGCCCGCCCGTTTTCGGGTCCTACAGCGACCGTTTATTCCCTGAGGTTGGAAACCTTTAGAAATCTTTTAAAAATTTTCATACTCTGAGAATAATACTGTAGGAGACACCACAAGCCAGTGACAAAATCATCATCAATGTTCCAATAATAATATCACTAGTTGGAGTCCTATCTGGAAATTTTACATTATAGTTTATTGTCTAAGTTAGTGGGAGAAAACGCTTGAAAAGAAGGCGAATTCTTTGATTTTCAGGCGTCCTTTCGGTTTAAAATTAAAGTTCAAAATTTTTAAAGCCTACCTTCCATCGAAGACTAGCCAAGACGATTAATTTTTTAAATAATAGGGTTATTCAGAAGGCCTGTGGTAGGCTTGGCGACTCAATTTCATCAAGTCTCATAGCTGGAAGTAATAAAAACCGGTCGTTATAAAAGTAATAAGTTCGCGGGTAAATTGAATAGTGAACAAGAAGTTGACTGGCGCCTTTTGACTGGAAGCCGTCCTACTTTTCGAGTCGTACACACCAACAGGTGAAAAAAGTCGACAACATTTCTGTAGGCTTTATTTAGTTTAATATGGCTTCCAAAATACTAAATAAAATTTAATTTTTTGAGTAAGGAACAGGATAGCGCTCAGGCGGCGGGTAACTGGCTGGATAGGCATCCTTTCTCATTTGACAATGTCCACAAGAATTTCCTTCTTCTCCTCCTTCGTCTCCTGGTTCAGCAGGGGGACCAGGAGGTCCTTTAGGTCCTGGAAAACCAGCCTCTCCTGGTAGGCCATCTCTCCCCGGATCTCCCGGTTTTCCTTTACAACCTGGGCTAGATCGTCCTCCTCCACCATCCCGTCCAGGCATCCCCGGTGGCCCAGGCTCGCCAGGTGGTCCACGAGGCCCAGGAATTCCAGGAATCATTATCATTTGTCCAGCAGATCCAGCAGTTCCTGGTAACCCATCCCGCCCATCATTTCCAGGTGGTCCAGGGGGTCCCGGCAGTCCTTGGGAGCCTTCGTCACCTCGCCGACCGGGTGGCCCCATTTTCCCGGGCAATCCAATTCCGCCCTTCTTTCCTTGTGGTCCCTGTGGCCCAGCAGGAGCTGGCGGACATGTAAAACAGAAATCATCGTCTTTTGGATCAATTGACGGGGCGCTATCGCCATTACCGCCGTTGTATCCTGGAGGGGCATCTGCTCCATCTTCTCCTGGTGGTCCGGGAAGGCCAGGAGGACCCGGGGGACCTGGAAGACATGTCATGCAGAAACTTTGATATTGTCGTTTCTTTCTTGAGCCTGGTTTCTTCTTTAAATGGGAATATCGTTTAAATCTTCTGCCTATAGAATCACCAAGAGCCTGGAAAGCCTTTTTTTGAAAGGAAAATTCAGTACCTACCAATTCATATTGCTCCAAAAGATCTTCTACTCTCATTTGGCATACATTCACCTCATTTTTAAGATTGGTTTCAATAAGTAAAGCATATTTATAGACAGCTGGGAAGAGAATTAGAGTTGTTGAAATGGTAAATAATGAAATAAGGCCACCTAAGAAAAGTTGAAAAGGAAACAAATAAAACCAACCAAATAGAGCTAATTTTTTGAGATATGACAACTCAACAACGTCAGAACGAGTACACATTAGTGTGAGGAGCTTTTAACATTAGTTATTTGCAGCTGATAGACGTCTTGTCAGCCTCCTACCCTCCATTAGTCCGGGCCGGCGAAGAGGATGAGAGATAAATAGAACGGGATCGGATCAAATACTGGTTGGTAATATGGCCTAGTAGAATATTTAGGTCTTTTTCGCCTGTACGATTTTTTAACCGTCATTTTGGGATAAAAACGGGAGCTTTTAATCCCTCCGAAGCTGTAAAAGTGGGTAAAATTCATCCGCAATGGAAGTTTCGATTGCCCGCATGAATTCTCCCCTAAAAACTAAATCTTCGTGGTCTTTGATCAACTTCCTGAAAGGGATACGTCACCCTTTGTTTCACGGTTCAAAAATAGCACAAAAATAGGAAAAAATGGAGTTTGATGCCCGGGATGTCAAATCGAAAACATGATGATCAACGTCTGGTAAACCTGTTTGAGTAATTTTGATAGCTCCTTCGTTTGAAACTAACTGTTCTTACCGGAAAAGGTTGCTTCCTTTATTTTATCAAGTTTATCTGAATTTTTACAGGAGAAATTTTGCCATTTGGACCGGTGTCATTTCTCCCGCGGGAGAAATGACACCCCTGCCCGAAAGCGAAAAATGGCCGCGGGAGAAATGACACCGCTGCCCGAAAGTGCGCGGGAGAAATGACACCCCTGCCCGAAACCTCGCGGGAGAAATGGCACCGCTACCCGAAACGCAAAAGACTTCGTTTCTGGATTATTTTTCGTGCCTTTTTTTGCGGATTTTTGCTTTTTTATGCTTATTTTAAACTATTTTTCCTATGTTTGAACACTGTGGATGCTGCTCAAATTATTTATTGGAATATAGGCTGATGAAATGGCGTTTTTGTGGGTTTTTCAAGTAGAGGAATTATTTTGAAATCAACATTAGATTGCATTCTTTGAGGTATGTTCCGACATATTGTCTAGATATTCCAAGCATTTAGCTTTGTCGATTTCTTTTTTTTCGATAATCGCAAAGAATTGTTTCATCTTCTTTGCAATTTCTTTGGTTCTCATCTCAAGCCGATCTGTCGGATCTGGCCGGCGGAAAAGTTATCCGCGGATAACTCAACGGCCAAAGCGGCTATTCGGCGTACTTTTTTTTGCCAACCCTATGCCTAATCTTCGGCAGGGAATCTTGTGAAAGAAAATCAAAAAATACTGTTAGAATGGCAGATCGCCATTTTTAAGACAGCCAAAAAAAACCCCAAAATCTACGTTATTCCCTGGAAAATAGTCTAAGAACTAGTGGAACCTATGTTCGGCTCGCTAGAAGCTTGGGAACCATCTTTTTGCTGAAAAATAACAGGAGATCTATAGAAGTTACTGGACTCATCGGGCTGAGATTAATTTCTGCAATCGTAATTGCGGAGCAATTTGTGGCAGAAGTACACTAGTGGCTTGTTCTTGTCGTAAGAACGGTTTCCTGACAGGCTAAGGCTGGGGTAGCGAGTACAAGGGCAATTGTTGTCAGGCGCAGCTATGTCCGTGTAATATTCCATCCACTTCTGGGGGCATCTCGGTTTACAATGGGAAGAAGTTTTTCATGATCTCCCCTTGGGGTGAATACGACACATTGGAGGCATTTCAGAGCGATATTGACGAGGAACTTCAAAAATAAAGCCCCCGGGGGCTTAATAGAGGTTTTACGGTATCCAATAAAGGAAGCAATAATTATGTGGCTACGGAGATAAAGACGAACAAGGACTCTCAAAAAGTATTGTCGGCCATTTTAAGGGAACAGAGCTAGAGGAGGTGTATTAGAATTCTTAAGGTCATCAAAAGCTTTTTCTAATAACTGGAAACCTCTGCCCGTCTGTATGATCGCCTGTTTGTGTAAATTAATCGGTTGAATAAATCAGCCAGGTCACAAAGTCCGTCTGGACCTTTTAGAACGGGCCGGTATACTTTTCACGCGTGAAAAAAGTACACTTTACCTTTTAGAACCTTGGACAATTGCGCTCCTGCGTTCTTATTACGGGGAAGGGAAAGGCCAAATCTCAGAAGAAATAGGCGGCTACTAACAGTAGACCGCAGGAAAGGTTAGTCTTTCCGTTGCAGTTCGTGTAAACGGCTCGGTGCCCTTTGTCACGCGTGACAATCGCCGCTTTCCCCGTGTAAACGTCAAGGGCGAGCCTTCACTGTTTATTAACTAAGCACTACTGTCGATGTTATGGATAGTAGGCATAGAAAGACAGAATAAGGGAATAAGGAAGGAAATGTCTTACGAAGAAACCTCGTCCGCTCCATTGATCACCTACAGATTTTTGATAAATTAGGGGGCTTGTCGACTGAAGAGATGATGGAATATGATCTGCTAGTATTTCTTCAATGGGATTTTTAAGAAAGTTCATATTCGTTACGTTAAAATACCCCTAACGAGCCTCACAACCTCGCTATATTCCAAGAACCTTATCACAGAGGGCGGAAAAGTTATCCGGAAAAGTTATCCGCGTTTTACATCAAGAAAATCAAGGCGGAAAAGTTATCCGGAAGCAAAACATTGGGAAAATCGCCGATTTCCCCGTGTAAACGTCACGGGCGAGCCTTCACTGTTTATTATTGAAAAGTTATCCGCGGATAAAAAACGAAAACGCCACTTCATCAGCCTATATTCCAATAAATAATTTGAGCAGCATCCACAGTGTTCAAATATAGGAAAACTAGTTTAAAATAAGTATAAAAAAAGTAAAAATTCGCAAAAAAGGCAAGAAAAATAATCCAGAAACGAAATCTTATGCGTTTCGGGTAGCGGTGCCATTTCTCCCGCGAGGTTTCGGGCAGGGGTGTCATTTCTCCCGCGCACTTTCGGGCAGCGGTGTCATTTCTCCCGCGGCCATTTTTCGCTTTCGGGCAGGGGTGTCATTTCTCCCGCGGGAGAAATGGCACTTTCCCTTGCCATTTCACTATGGAAAAGGAAAAGGATTCGTCTGTGATAATAACCACCCAGCCATCTGGTAATCCTCCCAGGTCATCAAAGAATTGTAATCATCCCGATGGTAACTTTTTCACTTTTTACCCCTATTCTGTAATTCTTTTCCAGGGAATTCTTGCGAAAATTGTAAAAAATCCGACGATTGTGATCTGTGTTCAACTTATGCCTGCCTCTGTATTTGGTAGCCATCCAAATTCTCCATAAGTCGTCCTTTGAATAAATAATAATCCAAATCGTTTCTGATCTCATATAAGTCTCTCAAGTTCTAGTGGTTCACATGTTCAAAGAGCACTTTGGCCTCTTATTCAAGTATCCGAATCCTTGTGATCTCTTTATTCAAGAGAAGAACTAGCAAAAAACACCCCTGCCCGGGAAACCTGCCCTCCTCAATAAGTGACGGCACTGGGGGCTGTTTTTAACCTCCGCCACTTATCCCGTAAAACATGTCTAATACACTATCCGCAAATCGTATAAAAGCCCCTGTGGCAGGTGAGAGAATCATCCTTCCAGTCATATTTCCTTCGGTTTCCAATTTTTGGGAAAGAGGCGCTGAATTTTCTGCTTTCCAGTAGAAAATTTGAATAATTTGCCTGATTTTTAAGCGGATCCCACAGCGCTCATTCCTCCAAGACTACAGAATATTTCAGAATGAGAATCCTTGCCGTCTTCATGTTGGTTGCTGTCGCTGCAACTGATGCCTTCCTCTTTGGAATGCTGGGTGGCGGTGGTGGCGGCGGATGTGGATGCGGGGCTCCTCCCCCACCTCCGTGTAAGTTTCTGTTCCCAGGAAATAGTCTAATTTTCCGTGTTTCAGGCGGAGGAGGTTGCGGAAAGTAAAATCGTTTCAAACTTCACTTCAATCTAATCTTCTGGCTCTAAGCTTTATGTACACCTGTCTATTATTTCAATAAACATTTTTCCGGACTTTTTAGAATTTTTCTGTGTATTTTTTAATTGAATTTTCCGGGCAAACCTGTTAAATCATGTTAGGTCAAATTATTATCCCCAAAAGCGAAAAAGTAGTCATTTTATTGTTTGTCTTCTTCAATGGAGCTACGTCTTCTTTTTATTCTACTACTTCCGGTATTTTTACCACCAATTATCCAAGGCCACAAGTTACAGCTGTCGGTGGTTGCTGAAAATGGTTTGTGGAATGATATGCGGGAAAATGGACACGAAATCTCGGACTCTTTCCATCAAGGGAATCCCGTCCCCAGTAATACAGCTGATCTTTCGAAGCAGGACAATTCACCTGTAATCTCGAACCGGCAATTGAGGCAAACTGGTTCAGTCAATTGTAAAGTTTTCCAGTAATCGGAAATTAAATTCTGGCTTCAGGTTATGAATTGTCAAGTGAAGACACTCTCGAAACTATAATGGAAAAATGTACCTCGTTGCAAACTAAAAATTCTTATACTTTGCAAGTGAATCAGGAAGTTGACGAGAAGAAATGGGAGGATTTCACCTCAAAATTGAATACCATAAAGGTGGATATTAAAATTGATAGATCGGAAGTTACAAAGCTGAATTTGCCGTCCTTAACAGAATTCAACTCTAAAAGTTAGTAGATTATTGACGTTATCATGCCTATTTCCAGAAGTTACCATTTTAAATAATGGGAAACTGGAGAATATAAATATAACAGTTACTAATGATGATATTAAAATTGAAAAGTTGAGTATCACCGACAATTCTGGGCTAACTTTGGTTACAATATCTGCAGACAGGTCTACTGGCAGTATTGCCGTCGAGAACAACGAAATGCTGGAAACATTGGAACTGAAAATGCCTTTAATTACAACAAAATCACAATCCGGAGCCACAGGACTAATTATTGCTAATAATCCAAATCTGGTCAATATAAAAATACTGGGCACTAGTTTTAACTTTGTCGAAGGCAAAATACAAATAATTAATAATACGAATTTGGTTAGTTTGGATTTTTCTGGCGCAGCTCAATTCATCATTCAAGAAGGTTTATTTTTTCCTTTATGAGAAGGACAGTAATTCAGGAGTCGTTATTTCGAATAATGGCAATTTGAAGAGTATCAAGCTTCCAAATAGTACTTCTACGGTTAATGTGCCTCAAATGGAGATTAAACAGAACTTCAAGCTAACTTCGATCGAGTCAGTGGATAAATTTTCGGCAACTGCTCTGACCGTCCGTGGAAATCCCGCTCTTCCCAAAGAAGTCTTGGACAACATGTCAAAAAGTGCAAAAAGTGAAATTCAGAAGATAGGAGGTAGATCGTTCTTTTTTTAAGATTTAAAATTGTTCTAGAATGCATTTTCGACGAACCGGTGAAGAATATGACCGTGCTGACTGCCTGCAAATACATCGCAAGCTCATTAATATTTGTCAAGGGAACGGTCGGATCTGTACCCTCCACCCACATTCTTGAACGGATCGAAGGCGAAGTCTACTTGGCTGACCTTTCGATAACTAAGCTCGACTTTCTCAAAAATACAGTACATGGAAAAATCGGAAAAATCAGTGGGCTCATTTATCTTCTTGCATTTCCATATGGTTTCCAGAAACTGAACTCTGCGACTTTGGCGATAATTTGGGTAGTCATAGAATTGAGAGTCCTGAATGTCCCACGACAACAACCAGTGCCACTTCCAGTATTGGACCTGCAGATGGTGGCGAAGTACCTGATCCAAACGGAGCTCCAGGTCCGAATGGAACCCCAAGCCCCAACAAAGATCCACCTGATTCCAATGGAGGTTCTGGTGGATCCATCAATGGCGGAGCCTCTGCGGCTCCGGACAATGCAACTACGCAGCAACCCGGCTCTACAAAAACTATTATTATAACAATTACTACTATAGTTATTGTAGTACTTCTGATTGTTGGAGTGGCTATTGGAATTGTAATCGGTTACCGGACAATGAAACAACTTAAACAGAAGAAAGTGGAAGAAGATAGGATAAGAAAAGAAGAAGATAGAAAAAGAAAAGAAGAAGATAGAAAAAGAAAAGAAAATGAAATAAAAGAGAAAGAACGGATGCCTGAATTTGGTACACAGTTGAGGGCAGATATTCAAATGGAACTGGAAAATCGAGGTTGAAACACAACATTCCCGACGATATAACCATCGATTGAATAAAAAATGTTCCGCAAATAAAAGTGTTTTTTACATAAAAAGAAATGTTTTCCAATCATGGTTGATCGTGAAATCTTAAGTCTTCATCTTATCGAAGAACTGTAGTTGTCTAATTGTATGTAGATTATTTTTTGCGTCCTGCTGAATTCGTTCCACCTCCTTTGTCTTGACAGATTTCTATCTGGGTAATTTTTTCTATATGGGTGGGAAAAAACGTCCCTTTCCATCTCGGATAAACAAAATGACGACATTTCAAAAGTCTTATTTCGGCTACGACAGAGCAGATTTACTTTCAATTCTGGCTAATTTCCAATGTTTCTAATCGAAAATGAATGGGTAATTTGCCAGACTACAGTAACTCGTAATTTTTCGAAAACAAAGCCATTAGAATGGAAGCCTTTCAAAGTTGGTCAGACAACCAGTAGACCAGGGCTGCGCGAGTACTCGGATTCGAGTCGAAAAATGGATCGAATCCGATTCGAGTACTCGACTCGGATTCGAGTCGGACTGATATTTGCGGATTCGGGTTCGAATCGGGTTCGCCATTTTTGGTTTTCAGAGGATTCGGAATCGAATCGGATTCGGTACTTTTAGGGTCCCCGAATCCGAATCCTCAAATCAAATTTCGCGCGGTCGTTGCTCGTTGTTTAGCGGCTGTGTTCTTGCCATGCTGGCGTTACGTAACGCATAATGTAATGTTTTTATTCTTTTTTTTTGCTCATTTTTTGGCCTAAGCCCTCAACGTCTTCGGAATCCGAGAGATTGTTTAGCGCCGCTCGATTGATACTGTCTGATTATCGCATGGGCATGAATCCACAAACATTGGAGAAGTTACTATATCTGAAGATTAACTCAAAAGTGAAAGATACTAATAATAATCCGTGATATTTGGCGCTGCTGTTATAGTTGTTATTTTCTTTTCGTTATAATCGTTATGTTTTTGCCAATAATAAAATTGTGTTTTTCTAAAAGCCGACAAATTTTCAAGAAAGACTAGGGATTCGGATTCGAGTCGAAAAATGGGCCGAATCCGATTCGAGTACTCGGGTTCGAATCGGTTTTCGAATCCTACCTTCCGATTCGAGTCGGGCTCGAGTCGGGGTCATTTTCGAGGGGTAGGATTCGACTCGGAATCGAGTCGGTCTTGAAAAACCAGGATTCGCGCAGCCCTGCAGTAGACGTCAACATGGATGTGTAAATAAATAATATATCACAAAAGTCTGAGTACAAAAACACGCAGAAAAACACAATATCGGGAAAAAACTTCTTTATCGAAGATTACAAGGTTACAAACGTCGGTTTGCTCTGCTTCTTGTTTTCTTCTATCGTAATCTTGATGTCGGTATTATTCGCCAGCACGAGCTTATCTGAATCTATGTAGAGTGTCTTTGTTGCTCCAATAATCTTTGTCAGCTTGGCATTTTCTTCCATTACATTTTCTTCTACCTTCAATCCTGGCCACAATTCCAATGAATCATATTCAAATTTCTTATCCGGTAATCCAAATGATTCCAATTTTTCAAAAAAAGCATATAGTGGATGTTCGGGAGACGTTTTTTCTCCGTGTAATTCGGCCCATCTAAAAAAATCGTCTTCTTTTCTGTTCATGATACTAGATTCGGTTATTATTAATTCATCTATGCCCGATGAAGAAGTACCGGCTATGCGTTCCAAGCTTGCATACACTTTATCATCTGTTTGTTTGAAAATCTTGGCTTTCTTAGTTCCTTCTCTTCCGCCAAATTTTTTTTCTAGAGACAAATACCATCGACACATTGTAGCTGCCCAAATGTACCAAGCGTTGGCAGCTCCACTGTTAAACTGGTCCGTATACAATCTGTGCACATATCGTCGATAAATTCCATGGCCAAAATGGTAAAAATGATCCATATCCGGTGGGCCATAGACACCAGAGAGCGCTTCCCATGTTGAAATAAAATAATAGATCAATAGATAATAATCAGCTTGTTCCGTGTGAATAATAATATTATTCTCCAAAGCATATTTCACAATTGCTGGCCACGGTATAAGAGAAGCACATTTCATACTATAGAATAAATTTTTTCTGGCTTTAGGCAAGTACAGTGCTTTTGAATTTTTTCGTAGTTTCTTCTTCATCCTGTTTTGGAACTTTTTCCGGAGATTTTTCTTATTCGCACTTAACGGGATTACTTCAAGTACGACGACTTCCATTCTATGTCTCTTTCCATTCTTTTTAGTAAATATCAAAGCTCCCGTTAATTCAATTAGACGATAGGCATCCTCGTCTACCAGATCGACTCGATTATGTTGAACAAACTGAAAAAAAAATTCTCAATTGATTTCGTTGAATAAATTCGGGATTAATTTGAGCATGGACCGAACGATTTTGAATGAGATCTCACAAAAGTAACTTCGGTTCTTCTTTACATCCAGCGGTCTATCACATTTCCAGCGGTCAATCAATATTCCAGCTAAAATAATCCCTTCGCTCCGGGGAACTAAAGGACAACATGCCGCAGGAAAAATCCAGACAAAATATGAAAGAAGTTGAAGAATTTGAAAATCAAAAAAATTTGATTGACCGCCTAAAATGCAATAGCCTGAATACAAGAAGCCATTGACCGCTAGAAATGTGACTGCTGGATTCAATACTCACTTTGATTTTTGGCTTTTCTTTCTTCACTTCCTCCTCTTTTTTAGGTCCTTCGCCGCTCTTTGTCTGATTATCAGTTGTCAGATTATCGACACTTGACCGTTGACTATTAACAGCAGCAGTATTATTAACAGTATCTGTTCCAGTCATACTTGTCGTGTCTTTCGACTTATTATTCCTTCCGCTCTTCTTTCTTCTCATTTGCTTCTCCTTCCTTTCTTTCATCATGTTCTCCTCAGTAATCTTTTTTACCAAAGAGGCCACACTTGAGCTTATCTTTTTCTTTTTAGGATTTCTTTTTCTAATACGTTTAATAAACTTTGCAAATCCAGTTCCAATATGAATAATATGCACTGGTTTGTAATTTTTTTGTACGCTTGGCTTCTTGTTTTCTCCAGCTGCTGCACCTTTTCCATTAATTTCTCCAGCGACAATGTCGTTAATATCTCCTTCACCAGACAGATTTTGATCATCTCCTCCTCCAGACATTCTACTATTATCCACAGGAATAACTTCAATTTTATCAGTTAGAGCTTGAAGTAAGGGAGGCCACTGATCCAAGTAATTGCCATTTATCAAATGAACATTCTTGTTTAAAAGCATCTTTTGATTGATCATAGCAAGAGCCATGGCTAAAAAAAAATTAACTAATTTATTGAAAATCTAACATATATTATTATGAAAAAACACCTACAGTCTTTTTGATATCCTTTAGCATCATGCCTATATGTTATTCCTACAAATTGGCATCTCCAAAACATTAAACCCTCTACTCCTAATGGCTGCACAATCTGATGAAGTGTTTTTACTGCCCTTACAGGCAAATTGAAGATCTCACAATGAGGTCTATCCAGTTGGTTGCGTTTGGACTTATTAACTCCCAATATTTTGTAATAAAAGCATTCCTCCCGCTTTCGACTTTTCCACAATTTTCCACCACGTCTTTTCTCATCCACCATATCACAATCATATTCGTCGTCGTCATCATCATCATCATCATCGTTGTTTGCCTGCATCTCCTTCTGCTTCTGAGCTTCTTTCTTCTTTTTCCAATGTTTGTAAAGGAAAAAGCCTCCTACTCCGGCACCAATGAGAAGAGCGAGCAAAGCACCCGCAACGACGACAGCGATTACTAGTGTTTTATTACTGTTGCCTAAATGAATGCTGTTGGATCTGAATGGCTGGCAAAACGTACCACCACCACCACCGCCGTCATCGACAACACTATCCACATATTCACAATTGGCAGTCTTCTTGATACATTCATCATACAAATTAGGTGGCAGGAATTGCTTCAACGTTTCTTTTTTCAACTTTTTGTTTCCCGTAATTTTGATAATTGGCTTTTTGCCATCACAAACTGTGATCTTCTTCAGCTTTCCCATAGTCAGATTTTTCAATGCCAAATTGTCCGTAATTTGAAGAGCAGGCGCTGTAGCAGCTTCAATCTGCTCCAAATTAGGCAAATCAATTCTCTCTGCCGGTGATTTATCAATGGTCAGCCGTCCTTGGATAAATTTTAATGTTTTCAACTTCTGAGCTGCGTGTTGTTGCGTCGACGTAAAGGCCAGTGGACCGTCGAACACTTCACAATTATCAGCGGCCGATGTATTACAAACTTTGCCTAAATTTCTCATAATTATTGGCCGAAAAAGAGAAGCCACTAACCGCAGTAAGTATTATAATCCCCGCTAAAAGTAATCGGAGCTTTTTTATTGCGATCCAAGTAGCCGACTTTACACAGTTTTGGATTCTTTCCAGTTACCGAATGCTTTTCCGTACAGCCGACGATGTCAACGTTCAAGAAAGCCAGCGATTTTAGCCGAGTGTCGACTATGGATATACAGCCGTTGACTTTTTTGAGATTGAAATTGGCAGGATCCACGTCTTTTGCCAGCCCATTCAGTATCAGCGGGCCTATGATCGTACTACAAAGACGTAAATCCTCGATATCTTTGACGACATCCGTGGAAGTCGTTCGGCATTCGACTGTCGATGTTGTCGGGCGAATATTTGCCAGAGCTTGTTTAATTTTTGAAAAAGAGAGCTGCGGATTCCTTTCTATGATAAGATGTTCAACATTTTTCAGCTCTGGTAAATCCAAATCTGTCAGCTGCTCGTTGTCTCGAATTGTGAGACCTAAAATAATGATTGAAGAGCAGAATAGGTAAGCTACCTTTGGCATAGGTCAATTTAGGGAAATTGATTTTGGTCATCGAACCATGAGAAATAGTCAGGCCTTCCGAAGAGACAAGATGGTCAACTTTTCCTTTCAAATTTTCAGCGGTAAACCAGTCGGTGATGGTGCCCGTCATTGTAGTTGTACTGCAATAATTATATGGGCTATTGAGCTCGATATGATTAGTACATTCAATGGCTGAAATTAGATACATGTTAATCAGTTGCTAACTTACTGCAAGTGCCAGGATCCATCTCAATTTGGACTGTTGAACCAGCCGGAAAGTATTCTGCCAACTTCTGGAGCTCACTCCCGCATAGATTCAAATTTCCCTTGACTTCTGACGTTGTTCCATCTTTACAAGTTACTTTTCCTTGGCCTTTCGATGCGGTTATTTTAACACCATCCATGTCCACTCCGGCCAACTTCAAACAAGCACCTTCAGACAGAGTGAGATTTTCTTTCAGTGTCCCGGTTTTTAGAATCAAATCGCCTTTTATAATTCTGCAGTTTTCCAGGATCTCGGGGCTCGGATCTATGTACTTTTTATTGTCGAGAGGATCTTCGAACCAGCACTCTAGAAATCATTGTTATAATTTAGATGATCCAGCAACTAACCACTAGGTTTACTCTGTATAAATTTTTTAATGTTATTTGATTTTGAAATTGCATTTGTTAGCTTTTCCAGAGAAACAGCGTCCAGTAGTGGGTTGTTGTATATGAATACGTATGTAGTTTTTTGACTAGCAGTTACTTGAAACTCCGTCACTTCACTTGTATCCCATTCAAATTTGGTCAGTTTAGGATTATTTCGAATACTGATAAAAGCGTCATCTGTAGTCAAGAATTACAGCGACAACAAACAGAAACATACTTAGCGGGACCCTTGCACCATTCCAAGTTCCAATCTTTCCAAAATTTACAGTTTCCAAATTACTTTGATCGATTATAATAGCTGCTTGAATTGTATCAAATTGTTTCAGGAATGCATTGAGCACTGTGTTGTCAGCTTTGGAAAAATCCAAAGTAACAAATTGTCCAGAGTTTCCCAAGACAGGACCGGATGATTTGTCGCATACGTTTGGATCATTTTCCAGGACGAGTGTTTTTGTGAGTTGACCACATTTCTCGGTTGCTCCATTTACAGTTACAAGAAGTAAACAGAGTAAAATCCAACTGTAGTCCATCAGCAGCAGCCGCACAATTGGTTTTCCCATAGAGATACCAGCCGTCCCGGAGAGAGAATTGACCACAACTGATTGCAACTGGGGATTTTCACTTAACCAAAAATTTCGCTTTTGCCAAATATTTCCGTTATTTCACGTATAAAATTGGCGGACTGTTTAAAAATCGCTTTTGGATAAAATTTCTACGGTTTTAGGACTATTTTTCGATGTGAAAAATGTTTTGCTGGTCAACTGCTTTCACTGCGTAACCGTCCAAGGTCACCGTCACTCTTTTTATCCGCTTCTTTGGAATTCCTTTCCTTTCCGGAGAGAACAATCACCCATCGATTGTCTGTAAGTGAAGTTAAACTGCCAAATGGGAGCTACCAGGTAAGTTTTTGAGTTGTTAGGTTCCACGACGAGAGGGAGAGTAGCTGGAACCGAGAAAAATGGACGCGCTATAAAAGACCAGCCACGGATGGTAGCAGCACTTCGGTCAATCATGGACATCGACACCAAAATCAAAGTCAGTTAACTGTTTTCCATTTCTTAAAATGGAAAATTTCCAGGCGTACCGTTTTGTCGGCTATTCAGCAGTCGTTTTCTCGACTGTGGCTGTTCTCTCCGTTTGTGTGACGCTGCCCATGGTCTACAACTATGCCCATCATGTCAGGGATCAAATGCACAGAGAACTGAAAGAATGCCAAATGAACGCCAAGAATACTTGGGCCGAGGTCTATGCCTTGCCATCTGTCAACAGCACCAGGGTTGCTCGTCAGGCTGACGAACAATGCCAGGGTTGGTTGCCTTTCCTGTAATTTTACAAAATAAATTGCAGGATGCTGCTTGGAAGGACCTGCTGGACCTCAAGGAGCTCCTGGACGCGCTGGAAGACCTGGGTAAGCTGGCCTCTTTATAATAATTCGGTAAATTAGAAAGCCTGGAGCTCCCGGACTTCCTGGAAATCCTGGTCGACCTCCTCAGCAACCTTGCGAGCCTATCACTCCTCCAGTAAGAATCTGCTGAATTCTTTATGAAAACCTTTCAGCCCTGCAAGCCTTGCCCTCATGGACCTCCAGGACCACCTGGACCTCCCGGACCCTCTGGAAATCCAGGTAATTTTAAGCTTTTTCGTTGACAGAAAGAATTTTAGGAGGACCCGGCCATCCTGGAAGCAAGGGACCCAATGGAGAGCCTGGAGATGATGGTGGAAAGGGACGACCCGGTCGTCCTGGACCCCCTGGAAAGCCTGGACCCCCTGGACCTCCTGGAGAGAGCGGAGCCAACGGTACTTTACTAAAGAAGAAAATACAGAGAATTTTAGGAGAACCTCAGCCTGGAGCACCTGGACAACCCGGAAGACCCGGACAAGCTGGACCCAAAGGACCCAATGGGGAGCCAGGAAAGGATGGATCTCCTGGAGAGCCTGGAGAGAAAGGAGAACCAGGAAGCAATGGCGAGCCTGGAAACGATGGAGAACCTGGTAGGAAGAGGCCAATTTTTGGTGATCAAAACGGTTTCAGGCAGCCCTGGACAACCTGGAAACGATGGAGACCAGGGAGAGAAGGGTATCTGCCCCAAGTATTGCGCTCTCGATGGTGGAGTCTTCTTCGAAGATGGAAGCCGTCGTTAATTCCAGCCGGCATACTAGTTCAAATAAAAGTAGCATTACAATTTGTTGTTTTTTTTGCGAAGAATGTGAAACGGTTACTTGAACCATGAAGGAACCGAAACTGAACGGTGGTGGGTTGAATTAGACGAACAGCGGAGAGAAGTCGAGAAAAAATTCTCCAATAACCGTCAAAGACCGCCAGTTTCCAATCTTGAGAGGAAACAGGCATTGCGAGATTCGTTTGAAACTCAAAATTGCAAATTAAAAATTGGCATTTTCGAATTTTCAACGGAAAACATCAAATTCAAGCGTTCTGATATTCATTTTCGGAAAAGTGGCTGCGCCAACATTTTGCGTCATTCTATAGGAATTCAAAACAGACGAGGTGTGATGAATCATTACAGAATTTTACGCACCATCGTAGGTTCCCAGAAGAACTTCCTTTATGTCTAATGTGCATGTATGCGTCAGAAGTAATAGAAGCGAAGATAATACAATAAACCCGCTGATCTTCTCGTTTCAAAATTCCAAAGAATATTTCACCGTATTATTCTAATCCTTTTCTGTTATGTTGGCCTTACCACGTTCCCCTTTTCTTCTTTCATAGAATAAAGATTGTAGTTTGCACATACTTATATCTACACGATACAATGATATAGGGCATGTGCCCCATAGTCTGGCCCACATGGAAATCTACATCTAATACGTCTAATCCTCTTGTAGCTTAAAGATTACTCTGTGTTTTTCATTTAAAAAATAAATTGTTAGCATTTTAGAATTTTAATTCCCAAGTAAAAAACTTTTTCTCTAGATGGATTTCACTGTCAAGACTGGCTTGGGCTTTTTCATTGGGATTTTGAATCTCATCGGACTTATTTCTACCCTAACTGCTCTTTATGCTGTCTCGATTATTTTAAAAATGTAAGGACTCTTCTTGAAACCAATCTACAGATAAAATCCAGGCCTAGACCCTCTTCAATTTATATTATGGCAGCTGCAAATTTGACAATCGACGCGGTGCAACTCCTCTTTGCTTTAATTTATCTGGCTCCTTCGATTGTACTCGATGTAAGTGAGAATCTCACCAAGTAAAATAACCAATTTTAGTCTTATCTTATTCCTGGTGGTCGAGAAGGTCATGCGGTTATTGCCCTCGGTACCGTTTTTATGTGCTGCTGGTATTACGGTAGCTTTGCCCAGATGGTGGTCTCCGTCAACAGGTGGGCAAATTTCTTTGATCCAAGGGATTCCAACTGGAAAATACAGTGTTTCCAATCTTGAAAGAAACAAGCGCTGTGAGACCTGAAAAAGCGCCTGAATTTGAAGTTTTCCAATGAAAATTCGAAAAAAATTGCCTGTTATTTAAGCGGGTCCCACAGCGCTGGATTTCCTACAAGGTTGGAAACCGACTGGACTCTCCTTTCAGACTAATCGTCGTCTGTTTTCCCCGCTACGATTTCTTTACCAGTCGACGTGTTGTTCTAATGATGCTTACTCTCTGCTTTATAGCTTTTGGCCTGGCTTTTATGGCCCAGTATGTTCTCCCCTGTTGCAAGTAAGAAAACCCCCCTTTCTCTCACAACAAAAAATCTTAGTCTATCCTATGATCACATTGTCCTATCGTATACTTATCTGGAAATTCCAAATGTTTTCAATTATTCAAATGCTTACATTGATCTTTGGTTGAATTCTATTTCCTCGATTATTTCATTCATTTGTTATACTACTGTGAGTTTTTAAACTTAAAAGTTTTCACGGCTTTTTATGGAAAATATATATTTTTAGATAATTGTCTACGTCCGGCGGATGAACAAAGTTACTTGTGAGGGTTTAGATGCCGACCAGAGGCAGAAAAGAAGAATGAAAGAATATCGGTAAGAAACCAGTCGATTTCAAATTTTGAGGGAAACAGGCCCTGTGGAACCAGAAGATTGAAAATCAGGCAAATTTAACGAATTTTTTTTGGAAAATTCAAGAGCGTTTTCATGCCTCACAGCACCCATTTTTTTCCCAGGAGAACAGCTAAATTTCCGATAAAATTAAGAAGTTTTCAGCTATGCCCTCCAGTTCAGTATTATCAGCATTTCCTACGTTTTTGCTTGGGTATTTTTCCGCGTTTATCCAATGTTTTTCACTCCTGGCGATTCCCTGAATTGGTTTTGTGTCGTTCCCATCTGCGTCACTATCAATTGTACCGCCAATGCTTTGGTTTATCTTTTCAGTAATATTGAGGTACTGCACTTGAATTTCCAGTAAAAATAATTATATTTTTAGGTTCGAAAGGTTATAAAAAGCCGCCTCTTTGGTGGAAGTTCTGCAAATATCAGCAGCGATCACCATTCTACTAGCAGAAATAATAGAAAAGGAATTGGCGCTGAAACTACCACTAATCAACGTTGAAAATATCTCTTTTTATTGCCTACTCATGTATATATTTTCATTAAATTTATCATAGCACGAATGGCTTCCAATCTTGGAGGAAACAAGCGCTGCGGGACCTGAAAACGAACTTAATGTTTTCCAATGAAAATTCGAAAGATTTTCCTGATTTTTAAGCCGGTCCCACAACGCCCTTTCCGAAAGTTCAAAACGGGCCATATTTTCGTTTTAAATGAACTGTAAGACTTGGCAGAGACTGAATGAACTCCTCAAAATAAAATTGATTTAGTTCTCCTCTTTGTTTTTCCCAATTTCTGCCTTTTCTCTCCCAATTTGTCTCATTCTTGTGAGTCGTAAACTTGCTTCGCCGTCTTCTTTTTCATCCGTTTCGGTCACCACGCGGTTTCGGCAAGCAGCGCTGGCCGCTACGTTCCACTCTACCCTCTTTTTTACCTGGGAAGGTAGGCTTTATAAAGCTGGCCATGTTCGCTGAAAACACTCGTCTCCGAAGAGTCAAACATCGTCAAAGGTAGGCGTTTTTGCCCTTTTTATTCCAAGAAATTGTAGATGTTCTTCGGTTCCGTTGTTTCTGGCGGGGTGATGATCATCAGTTTGGGAGCTTTGGCCACAATTGGCTGGATTTATTCGGACATTAATGAAATGTTCGAGCAGGGCCAGACTCAAGTCGAAGAATTCAAGATGATCTATGATCTCGCCTGGAAAAAAGTCATGAACAAGGACAGCGTTGGACCGGCTGCTGACTTTGCCACAATCATCGGCAGAAACAAGAGAAATGCCCAATGTCACTGTGGTCTGAAATCGAAGGGATGTCCCGATGGCCCTCCAGGACCACCAGGAGAACCAGGAAAGGACGGACCCGATGGAGAAGACGGAGAAAATGGAAAGCCAGGAATGGGAGGCATGCAAGCTACGTACGGAGATCACGAAAAGAAAGAATGCATTATCTGCCCAGCTGGCCCACCAGGACCCCCAGGAGATGACGGACCACAAGGACCTCCAGGAGACGATGGAACTCCTGGCAGCCCTGGAGAATCAGGAGAACCCGGCCCTGATGGAGAAACTGGACCACCTGGACTTGATGGCCGTCCCGGAATGAATGGCAAGCCCGGACCTATGGGACATCCCGGACATCCTGGAATTGTCTACGCTCCTGGTCGTCCTGGAAGACCTGGAATGCCGGGACCTCGTGGACCTCCTGGACCCGCTGGAGAAGATGGCAAAGACGGCAGCGATGGTCAGCCTGGAGAGCCCGGACCCCCTGGAACTCCTGGAAAAGATGGAGACAATGGAATCGATGGAAATCCAGGAACTCCGGGAGGAGATGGAGAACCCGGCCAGGATGCTGGCTACTGTCCTTGCCCTCCAAGAACTCAACAGCTCAAATACTTCGATTAGAGCAGGGAATACCAGACATATCAATAAAGAGCTTTTGTCATTTTGTTTTGGGAGATAATTGAAGGGGCTAGGGCACTGATCATGGGGATATGCTCAATTACTCGAAAAGATGGCCGGAAGTATGCTCACCAGGTTAGCACTTTTCGAAAATGAAAGATTGAGGTCTAATCATTGGCCAGAGGGGTATCTTGGAAGGCCGGTCCAGAAAAAGTAGACTTCCAAAAAAGTTCTTTATACCATTTTGATCAGCTCGTTGAGAGGAGCAAGAAGTTGTGCTTCGTTTTCAAAAATCTGTAGTCGAAAGTGACCGCCGTGACAAGTTTTTCATGAACATCTGGTTTAGCCAAGATTTCTAGAAACATCTTTATTCACATTAGTCACTCTTAATTTTAATCTGTCTACCGCCTACGGCCATCCGATAGAATAACAAAATTATCCGTCTAAATACCTCACAAAATACAAAGCATAATGGTATCAATATGTCCAAATTATCGTGTTTGATGAAAGAGAGCTGTCTTCCGTCGGACAATAGCTCCTTCAGGCCGCCGTTTGCGATTACAAATTCCGCTGTCTTGATCAATTTTTGAGATCCATTAAAGGGCTTGCTACTTATTAATTTTTGCAGTCGAAGAGCTTTTTCTTTATACCTAAAAAGAGTTAAAATTGCCCATAAATGGCTGACTTTTCATTAGTTAGTAGCTCCTTTACGGTTTTTACCACTTCCTGCGGATTATCTCTCAAAGTTCTCTTATGAACTTGCAATCCCCAGCCGGCTCTTTCTACTGACAAAGCGTTGTAGGGCTGGTCAAAGACGAAAGGGATTGTCAGGAGAGGGACACCACTCTTGGCAGCTTCCATGATGCCATTGTACCCAGCGTGAGTGATGAATAGCCGGATCCGAGGGTGGTTCAGGAGAGCTGGCTGAGGCATCCAGTCATAGGTTCGGAAATTTGTAAAATTATGGGAAAGAGCCTTAGAAAAACTGTCGGTTGCGTCGATTTTTACCAGGAAATGATAATCAGGAAAGGCCTGGAATAAAATTTTAATTAGATGATGGATCATCGGGGATTCTGCCTTTTAAATCCAGGAATTGTGTGTTGAAAAATTTGTCCGTTTTAAAAAAAAACATAATACCTTGGCTAATTCCGCAATATTTTCCATCACCGTTGGACCAACAACCGTGGTATTTACGTAAGTTCCAAACGAAACGTAGATGAATCCTTTTTCTCCTTTTTCAGCTTCAACCTCGAATTTCTAAAAGAGTATGATATCCTTTAAATGGACACGTACCCTCGTCATTTTAGTTTTCTCCAATTCGCCCAGCAAGCCAATTGTTATCATATTTGGCATTGTCGGCTTACGAATTTCGATGAACTCATCAGCCGTAACAAAAATTGTATCAGAATTGCCCGCTAATTCACCAACATTGGGGAAATCTGGGCTAAAAGGTTGTTTTCCACCGAAAATTAGCTAAAATTCTACCCGAATTTGTTTTTGAAAACTTGCGTCGTCCTCCACTGGTCGTAAATAGTCATAGCATAACCAACTGCCCCGTAGAGAAGGTTTCTAGCCCTTTCGAAATATGTTGGACGAAGGGAGAGACTATTTCCGAGTGCAGGAGTATAAGAAAACGGAATCGAGATCCCGGAATAGAGACCAATTGGCTCGAAAACTGGTGAGCTAAATGAAATACTAATTTTTTAAAGACAACTCCTTACCTGAAGACCCAAAATTTGATTTTGATCCCAATTGCGTGGGCTAATCCATGGCCACAGAGATTCAAATGACCGCCATAGTAGGCGTCGAACTTATGGTCACGGAGCTCTTGGAGTAAGGCGTCGTTTTCTATTATTTCTGAAAAGAAATTATTAAAATACAGACGAATTGGGGAACTCCTTGAACCACTGACTGGCGTCGTTTTTGGGGGAATAGAAACTATTTTTGAATCTAGATTCAAAATTCAAGAATTCTGGCGGTCAATGATAATGCACAAATGTCTACACTTTCTGTTCTCTGTTGCCATTAGCGATAACGAAAGCAGTAAGGTCAACTGGACCATAAAATTCCGCGTTCAAACTAATACAATTTCCCGGGAGTAATTTTAAAGTGATTTCTTCCTGTTTCTAATCGAAACTGGAGGTTGTCGGTTTCTAAAATCGCGTTCTATTGTGCTTCGCTTGAAAATCATGCATTTCATTGGAAAACGTCAAATTCAGCCCGTTTTCAGGGTCCCAAAGCCGATTTTTTTCAAAGGAATTAGCAAAAATCCTCGCAATTTTGCTAGGAATTAAACCCACGATGTGTACCAAAACGTACCTTTGCACATAGCGTTCCACCCAGCTTGATAAGCTCGCATATTTAAATTGAACAGATCTTGATCCTCAAAGATGTCATTGTTAAAATCTAAAAGCTAAAACTACTGGAAAATTGTCACGAACCCACTCGAAATTGCCGTTTTAAAATCGTCTGAAAACCCTCCAACAGTCCATCGTCTGGCATATTTTACTGGCTGGATAATGTCAGCAATTTTTAAGAAATCTGGCTCAAATAGGATCACATCATGTCCAGCTTTGGCCAGCTCATCTGCCAGCCGGCCATTGGCTATCATATGAGATCGTCCAATTGTAGGAGAAAATACCAATAATTTATAGCCATTGACTATGGAAACTAATAGAAATATTAAGGAAAATTGGAACATAGAGCTGTAAATAACTGATCCAGAGAAAAAATGGCGCGTCACAATATTTACTGGACTATTTGGGGAGGAAGATAAGGATTAGATAAGGTAAAATGGGGGAACAACAAGATTTTCGCTACGTTTATTATGCCCATTGATTTTCAAGATACTTTTCATATGCCGCAGTGTTAGCAGGAATTGTTGAGATCTTCTTTAAATAGGCGTCCCGGGTTCTTCGCTGTTTCCAAGCGATACAAGCCAAAAGATATGGAGAAATTAGGCAGTAGAGGGGAACTGTCTGGAAAAAAATGGAGGTAAAAAGGAGCTGTGGGACCCGCTTGACAATCAGGAAAATGCGTTCTCTCTGAAAAAAATTTCCAATTCAATTGCGCGCCTTTTCAGGACCCACAGCACCTATTTTCTTACCAGGATCTGTCTACTTACATAAATTAATGCATAAGTTGTCCGCATATTCATCATATTATCTTCCCAAGTACCGAAAATAGGCAACAAGACGTCGGATAAGTAGAGAAAAGTGAAGATGAACCAATGCACCAAGGACCAAGGGACGAGAAGCTTCAAAGCCGCCAAATTCTCACGGACTTGATATTTTAATTTATTGTCAAGATTCCTGGAAACTTTTTTTAGATATTGGTTTAAAAAAAAACAGGCGTTATGGGTCCGCTTGAAAATCAGTCAAACTTTTCGAATTTTTATTGGAAAACGGAAAATTTGGGCACACTTTTTCATGTCCCGCAACGCCCATGTTCTCCAAGATTTGAAACCATAAAAATCGCTTCAGGATCCAATTTTACCCACCTTTTATCCAGCCTCTGATTTGCAACTAAAACCAATAAAAGTCCCAAAATAGCAGCTCCTTCAACTGCTGTCTGAATATAACCAGCAAGCGCCACATCATCGCTGGTATCCCAAGTTACCCCGGAACAATACATGGATTTCTCAGGAAGTGAGAGATTTTTGTAACTGAAATAGAGAAATCCAGCAGCTGACAGCATCGTTCCAATGAAATAATAGCAAAATTTCGACTTGGAATGTTCATAATTGGCAATATTGACGGTAGCTATGATCCGTTCAATGACTTTAGCCACGAACAGAGGGCTGTAAGCCAGCTCAATGACAGTTGTCATACCACGAAAAGTGTAGCAAAACCAGGGAGGGACTCCGATTGAGCAGCCATCGGCGGCAGCTTTGTAGTTTATTAAATGAACTGTCTGGAAAAGTAAAATTGTAGGAGAATTTGGGACGCATTTAGGAATCAGGCGAATCTTGGATTTTTTAAAAGAAGATACGGTAGAATTTCCACTGAAAATTACCTGACAAATAGCCAAGGCGACGCTGTGCAGTATGTTGAATAAAATTGATAAGAAGATAATATTCTTCAAATTACTGTGGAAGAATATTTTTGAGAATTGTGTCCTCCAAAACCAAATATTGGTAATAAACGCACCCAAGCTCATGGATACGTGGCAAATTAAAAGTGTCAGCTGAAAATTTAGGGGGTGCTGGGTTAGAAATTGCCCGTTTTCATCCCGGAAGCAACGCGTTGTAGGATCCGCTTGAAAACAAGGCAAAATTTTTCAAATTCTTCATTGGAAAGCCCCAAATACAAGCGCGTTTTCAGGACCCGGAGCGCCAGTTTTTTGGGTAAATCCCCACCTGAAACGACGAATCATCAATGTACAGCTGCCCTTCAATCTTGCAATCCATAGCGGAAAAAAGGCCGGGCTGCAGGCGAGGAACAAAAATGTAGTGATTAGTAGGCGAATAATTGAATAATTCCACTGGTTAGCGGCGATTTTTGGACCCACGAATTGTCATGAAAGTTGAAATATTTCATAATGATGGTTATTTACAAGCTGGTTTCAGAATTTCAAAGTTTCCCGGAAGAGGAAAGGTTATGATGTCGTTCAATGGACCAAATTAACTTCCTCAGTACATTTTTGCATAAAATATTTGCATTGAACAGAGAGCAAAGGGCAGCGGTAAGAAATAATTACAGGGAACTGGGTATTAATTTTATGTCCAGGCCATAAAATGACACCTTTACGAGCCTGGCCTCTATTGAATTGATTACAATAATCCAAGTCTGCTGAAAATAAAAAAAGCTGCAGCCATAAATTTACGTTTCATTACCAGGGGCGCACCATAAATTTATCACATGATATTGGACGTGGCTACCAAAAGAGAAAACCTAGGTGCACATCGGCGAAAATGTGAAGAACCCAACAGGAAATAAGAGACAACGTGAAACAACAGCTACCGTATTTACTCTAATAGTACCCCACCCCAAATAAGACCCCATCCCCTAATAATACCCTACTTTTTGGACCCTACGAAAAATAGTGCCCCACCCCCTAATAGTACCCCACCCTTTTTGAATGCGCGGTTTTTTTATTTTAGCCCGAATTTTTGGTTTGGGTGTAACGTGAGGAAAAGTTGAAATCAATGTGAAGTTATAAGCCATATGATTTTCGCTTCACGCTGTCATTTTGACCCTGAATGTATAATTGATCGGATCAGAAAGCCTCCTGACACGCTTTGGAACAAAGTGTTCAAGTCAGCCTTCAAACAGAATAGAGGATCAGCCTGCTGAAGGAGAAAAGGAGAAAACGAAAGGAGGAAACACTAAAGATCATCTATCTTCAGTGGATCGTTGACGCTTGGGGTTAGTTGATCAGGGCAAGGCAAGCTGGGATTTTTGAGATGGAAGGCATGCGCGAGACAAGCCGAAATATCGTTCAAATCATGGTGGTTCGATCCCCGAAGCCGACCAAAAGTTTTTGCTTTTTCCCCAAACGTTCCTATATGCTCGAACGTCATCATACAAGCCATTTTCAAAACTCCGGCTCGCATGACCGGGCAAGACAGGCGCGAGAGCAGCTGGCTTGTCTAGCAGAATGCGGTTTTTTGAGATAGGACAAGCGCTTGCATAGCCCTGTATCAGGAAAAGCTTCCGTGTGCGCCGGATTGCCGACAATACGGATTGCTCCGAAACGAAGACCAGTCTGTTTATTATGATTTAAAATGCTTATTTGGATCAGATAGCATTTTGTGAGGATTAGATCAGCTTTTTACGTGTTCGTCAATAAATTCTCTGTAATATCCAATTGAAATTGGAAAAAAAAAGGTAAAAAAAGGCAGTGAAATAGAAGGAAATTTTTGAAATTTGGGAGAAAATCTGTGAAAAATCTCGCACTTTCTGGTCTCGATCATCGAGAAAATGAGGTTGAAAAATAAACCCCCAGCCTCTAATAAGACCCCACCCCCTAATAGTACCCCGCTCCACGAAGGCTACGAAAAATAATACCCCATGGGGTACTATTAGAGTAAATACGGTAATCTATGTAAAAATAAATACTGGCATAATAAACTCTATTAGCACTAGTATTTTTTGTTTTTTTTTCTGCCGTCAAGCTAACATCACTTCTTCTTGTTTTTTGATGGCTACTTACGCTTCTCTTGAACTGGATTCGGCTCCTTGCTGTCATCGTTATTTTCGTTTTGTTTCCCTGGCTTAGCAGCCATTAGCTGACCGAGCTCCCTGACCACATATCTGTTGTTTCGCGATTCTACGAGAGACTTGAGTCCCAGATCATTTGGGACTTCCGTTTCATCTTTTTTCTGCTCAGTTGTTTCTTTGCAGCATTTTTGACGGAAATTTTGCTCCTTTTCATAACTTTTGACCAATTTTAACCAGTATTCGGAGTTTTTGGCTGATAGAAAATAGAATGGGCCTCAATTTTGAAGAAATTATTTTTCCGGGTTTATCTGGGAGATAGCATCTTATTTTTTTGGTATAATAAACACAGTACCCGCAATTTTTCCCGTCATAAAATTCGTCGCTTTCCTTATGATACGTGGCTTTATTGCATTTTCATAGCGACGCGCCCAGCGAGTTTTCAATTCTTCTCCGCTTTTCTCTTTAAAATTCTAATTTTTCTTTAAATTTTTTCTACTTCAGATATGATCTATTTATTGTATTTATTTATTGGACTGGTATCTACACAATTAGTTACAAATGATCTCAGTAAAGACGAGTGTCATGCAGCGGGATTTGTTCCAGAAACTTTAAAGGTGTGTGGCATCCATTTATTCATAAAATTATGGGAATTTTTTAGTGTTCTTCATGTGAAAAATTGTCTCAATTTAATTTAGAAGAATTGATGACCGATTGCCAGTCATGTTGCATTAAAGACAAGGAACTGGAACATGAGGTAACCAAGCTAACTTTGGATTTACACGCGGTTTTTTCAGAAATATGCATTTGCCCAAATTCAATATTGTGAATGCAACATTGCCAGATTCCCGCAGGCTCAAGGTAAGATTTTCTTAATTTTTGAGCAGGTTTTTGGTCAATTTCAGCATTTATTCGGGAAGATATGGCTAGTCAATGGAGTGGAAAGGTTAAAGTCGTCCATGTTAGGGGCATCCGGCCTACTATTGTTCTCAAGGTTAGTGGGAGTCATTTTAATTTTGGTTTTTTTATTTAAAACAGAGAAAGAGGGCATTGTTTGTGAGTTTTGAAGCAATAAAATGAATCTGTTCTTCTGCGGGACGGCTATTTTTGAAATCTGGCGCGTTCTTTAAATTATTGCGTTTTTTTCTATCTCATTTGGTAACTGGTGAACCAATTTAATCCAGTATTTCGGAAATTTGGAACAAAATATTACTCAAATCCTCAATTTTTGTTGACGGTTTCCCAAAACTGGCACAAATTTTGCTCTAGCATTATGGGAAATCCGTGACCTGATAAGCATACTTTCGGCCACCTTTTTATGAAATTGAACATACCATCATCCTCAGTATACTTGGGCACGAGTCGAGTCAATTCGAGTCAACTCGACTCGAAATGACTCGAAATCCTGACTCGACTCGACTCGAACTCGAAAGTTCGATTTTCTGACTCGACTCGACTCGACTCGACTCGAAGTTTCCAAAATTCGACTCGACTCGACTCGACTCGAACTCGAAAGTTCGATTTTCTGACTCGACTCGACTCGACTCGACTCGAAGTTTCCAAAATTCGACTCGACTCGACTCGACTCGAACTCGAAAGTTCGATTTTCTGACTCGACTCGACTCGACTCGACTCGAAGTTTCCAAAATTCGACTCGACTCGACTCGACTCGAACTCGAAAGTCTATTTTTCTGACTCGACTCGACTCGACTCGAAGTTTCCAAAATTCGACTCGACTCGACTCGACTCGAACTCGAAAGTCTATTTTTCTGACTCGACTCGACTCGACTCGAACTCGACTTTAGATTTCGAGTCGATTTCGAGTTTTGCAAGCAATATGATGAGCTGTTGGCAAGGACAAAAAGTTTCAGGAATCCACGGTTTTGAGACAAAAATTTGTATTTTTAGTGGTTTTTCTGCCAAATTTATTGTTGGTAGTCGAAATACAAAAAACTATAGCCTGATTTAAAAAAGATTTCCTGTACTTGATGTTATACTTGGGCACGAGTCGAGTCAATTCGAGTCAACTCGACTCGGAATGACTCGAAATCCTGACTCGACTCGACTCGAACTCGAAAGTTCGATTTTCTGACTCGACTCGACTCGACTCGAACTCGATTTTCGAATTTTCGACTCGACTCGACTCGACTCGAACTCGAAAGTTCGATTTTCCGACTCGACTCGACTCGACTCGAACTCGATTTTCGAATTTTCGACTCGACTCGACTCGACTCGAACTCGAAAGTTCGATTTTCTGACTCGACTCGACTCGACTCGACTCGAAATTTTCAAAATTCGACTCGACTCGACTCGACTCGAACTCGATTTTTTCGACTCGTGCCCAAGTATAATCCTCAGCACCCCGAGATCTGTGTGACCACTTTTGAAAAGATATAAAAATGGCCATTTTTAGGGTCCTATGGACCAAAATATCTCCTATCGCCATGATTTCGATTATTTTTTCAAAATTTTTTACTTGGGAACTCCAGCCGGTTAACCATAGCAGTGGCGTGAAGCTAATGGAATACCAAGGATATCTTCTTGCTCATCTCGGGGAGCTGATCACGATGATATAAATAACTTTTTTTGGAAGCCCACTTTTTTCCTACGGTCAAAACATCTCTTTGCCTGATGATTTGAGTTCAATCTTACCTTTTGGTGATCAGACTCATAAAAAACACCATCATTTTTGGTTTTTATGAATTTCATTTCAGGACAACTATGGTACAACTCGGCAGTCATTGAACATTGAGAAATGGGATACCAATACAATTACGGACTTTTTAAACCAATGGATTGAATGATCTATCGACGGCTTTACTTCTTTACGGCTCCCTATCGCGACTGATTGCATTCCTAGTCCACAAAATTTGAATAATTTCTAGCCATACTGTATTTTTGGGTTTTTTATTCGTCGTGATTCAGGCAAATTCCATCATGGGTCATTTATTTTATTATCCAATTGTTACTTGTTTTCAATAAAAATTCTTTAGAAATTCATTTATTTTATCTATAAAATATACAACCCAAGATAAATAAAAGTCATCTTTTCATAAAAAGTTTCAATTGTAGGGGAAAATTGTCAATATAAAGCGGATTTCAGTGGAAAAAATGGATGGAGATCATGTTGAATATTGGGAGGAAATCACAAAAATGGAAAATTTCGGGGAATATGGGAGGAATATTTAGGCATTTTGACGGTAACTGCTAAGAATTTCTAATGGAATTCCACCAAGTTCATTCAGCTCGATGGGATTCAATTTCTGGATCAGCTCTGCTTCCAAACGGCCGATGTGCTGAAAAAATAAAATTATTTAAAAGAAAAGGAAGCAAATTCCAATTTTGGAGCAAGCGAACGCTTCGGAACGCGCGGGAACTTAACATTTTCCAATAAAAATTCGAAAGTTTTGCCTAATTTTCAAGCAGATACCACAGCGTTCATTTTCCCTTTGAAATACACAATAATTTAAAGAAAAACTCACATAAAGACTAGGAAGAAGAAGAGTAGCTTTAGTAGCTCTCATAATCCTATCAGCTGGGCTCAAATGAGGGAATGTTGTGTCAATTTGAAGTGACAACATTCTTGACAACTTTTCCCGGATATTGGCACAAGTTACAGTTGCTTGAGCAGACAAATGACAATCTGCAAATGATAAAATTAATAGATTTTCATAAAATAATCATGCGAAATGGGCTAATTTTAATTTTTAAGCGATTTATGAATAAATCTGTCTTCTACACCTTGCAGGGCTTGTTCTCTGCTCGTAGAAGGGGTCAAAGACCTAAGCAATGGTCGAAACCCTCAAAGGAGAGTAAGAGGTCCGACAAGAGCTATGGAAGGCCTCAGGTTACCACAGAAATCTATGGACTATGTAATTTTTGGAACACTACTTTCAATAATGGGCAGATAGCTTGAATTTCTAACTAATTTTGGAAATGATGGGAATTTTAAGAGGGTTTTTAAGGCGTTTTAATTCAAAAATGCGCGGCAACAGAAAGGTGAAGTCTTGCCTCCGCTTAAGGACCCAAAAACGAAGTTCCAGTCCTTGGGTGGTCGAGATAAAAAAGTTCCAAAACTTTGGATCATCCATTTTTTGCCCTAACAACTACAGTAATCCCTCAAAAAACAGGCAAAACCCTCAAAAAAGGAAGTCAGGCGGCCTCTTCTGGCTTTTTCTGGCCATTTTCGAACGCGACTTTTTCCTCGTTTGGGATCGAAGTATCAAGTTGTCTGGGTGGAATTTTGTATAGAATTTTGACTATTTTTATGTGATAATTGGCCAGAAATTACTTACCAGGTTGGAAAAGGGCAATAGCCTTGAGAATTGTGTACTCAGAAAATGTCATGTTGAGCTCTTTCATGGGCCTGACAATCATATCAATCAAGCTTCTTCCTACTGGACCGTAAGCTGCTGCCCACCTGCAATTCTCTTTTTAACAAACTCTTACAGAGAAAATTACCTGGGTTCCACAAGGTCCAGCTCCTGTTTTCTATAAGGAATATAAGTTCCATTCCCAAGGGGAATCCCAATTTCTGAGAATCCACTGGCAAAGCACCGATAGGCGTAGACAATCCACCCAAAAGCGGTGAAATTCTCTTTGAAGAGACGAGTCTGATCGAGAAGAGGAAGACAGCGGAATTCGGGAATTCCCATGGCATAGTCCGCCAAAAGGACAAAGGACCGGTACCAGGCCAGATACATGTCCACAGAGTTCATAGCTCGGCTGCAGGTCCAATCCAGCTGGAAAAAGAGGAAAAGTTTAAAGGATTTGTATGGAAAAAGCGGAAGTTTTTGATGACCTCCAGAGTTCAATTTTCCCTTTAAATTATCCAAAACCTACCGGTGTTCTCCTAATAACCAGATGACGATTCTGCAGTCCCAAAGTGATGGAAATATCCCGTCCATAAGTATCCAAATGTTCTGGACAAGGTACAGTATCATCTCGAATTTGTTCTGTTCTAACTTCCAAATCAACCAGGAATTGGATCAGGGTTCTCTCTTCCGCTAAAATTGCGTTAAATTTCTATCAAAATCGCTCAACTTACAGTAATCCTCAAATCTGACGCATTGAATCTCGGGATCGGATTTGGGTGTAGTATCCTGGATGACTTCGGGGATCAGCTGGGTCAAAGTTGGTGTTGTGGATTGTGGGGGGCCAGTACTGTGAGCTCTGTTGATTTTCCCGCGTTCTTCTCGAACAAATTTGCTGTCCATTCCGCCCTTTAAACAATTTCTGAATCGGCAGGCGCGGCATCTATTTCGGTAAGCTGAAATTTTAAATTTCTTCTATAAAGAAATCCCATACCGAAATTGATCTCGCAATTATTCTTAAAAGTGCATTCATATTTCCTATTTTCATAAATTGTTCGACGGAAAAAGGCTTTACAACCGTGGCATGAGGCTCCGCCATAATGAATCCTGATGTTATTGTTACAGCCGCAGCCAACACATCGAGCACCCTGAAAATTTACAAACTGTATATTTTGACTGACAGGATAGTCCAGGGAATTTCAAACTCTTAAAAGTTCACAGCTCATGTTTATTTTTTTCTCTCCCTGACCTATTTTATTTTCAAACACAAGAAGGGCCGACTCGGTAGTATGATGATGTTTACTGGGTGAGGGTGGTGGTTTTTGAGCTGTTGCTATATTTTACCAAGGGAAACCATCAGACCACCAAGAGAAAAATTGTGTTTTGGTGGCGGGACATGGTATATGATCAGGGAAAAGGCATGGCAATGGAGAAAATTGACAATGGCTGTCATTCAAGAAAAAACGGAAGAAACTTTTTTAGACATTTTGGAAAGATTTTCGATTATTTTATGAGTTAAAAATAGTATTTAAATATTTATGTTGGAAAAACCATAGTAACACTAAAAAATAATTTTCAGGTCACAAAACAAAGAAAGTTTCTAATTATTGGAAATCTTGGACAGATTTTCCTGATTTTGTGCTCATTTCGAGTCAAAAATCTGCTTTCCAATGATTTTTCCGGTATATTTCCCGGTTTAATTAAATTTTTGCGAAATATATAACTGCCTGATACGGTAAAATTCATTTTTTAAATTTCCAATCCCGTTTCTACTCAATTTTCTGGTGCCTCGTCTGCCCAAAGTGCGCCATCCCCGCAAATCTTTTGCCCTTTCCAACGATGTATAATGCCACGCGAAGGCAATTTCCTCCTGTAGATTGATAAAAGATCAAAATATCAGGCCGGTTTTCTGTATCAGTGCCGGCCGAACAGCACACAGGACACAGCTTATCAGTATGTGCTTATGTTATGCGCCCAGAGACTGAATTCTTCCCAAAATTAATGAGAGATCTTTAGATTTTTAGATCCCAGAATAACGTCAAGAATCTCCTTGGCTCTTCCGCCATTTCCGATAGCTTAATTCACATTTCCTTCTGCTCTTCTAATCTCCGATCCTCGGCTGTAATCACATTCCCCTGCGGTCGTATTATTAAACTAAAATCATCTCGTGTACTTGTGATATTTTGTAACGTTGTCCACGTACACAGCAGCCCTTTAATCAAATATAAAATGAGACAAAGAGCAGCCGATGAAAGAGGAGGACAAATCAGCGCTCCCACGTTTCAATATGGCGCCATTTAACAGATCTTTGATGCTTCTTTTTATTGAATTTTAATTAAAATTTAATGAAATTATGGCTGGGAGGTGCTGCAATTGGTTAAGAAACCCAGTTTTCTTTGAGTAAAAGGTGAGTAAGAGGGAAAATCCCCAAGATTTCCAAGGCAAATAGACGAGAAGGCGAAAAAGTCAACTAATGTGTCTAGACGACTCATGAAATAAATAAAAACAAGGGAGGTTGGCAGAAGTGGTGGAGATCTTTAAAGTGGGATCTAGAGCCTATTAAATGACCATTTAAAGGCATGCTTTAAGTTGGATTTTTCTGATAAACCCAGCCAAAATTATTAGAGATTCAGTCTTTATACGGCTTGTGAGGTCCTTTGAAAGGGCGATTAAAGAGAATTTTACGGTATTCTACGGCAAAATTAGGGAATATGTGTTTATTTCAGAAACTAACAGGGAGGTTTTTAATTTTTTTCAACGATTCCCGTAACGATTAAAAGATCTAATTTTTAATGTAAATACCCTAATTTTTGAAGTTTCTCCTCGAAAGTTGACCGTTTTTACGTTTTCTTGAATAAATTACGGATTCGTATTGCCGTCTCAAGACCTCCAAGCGGATTTATAAGCCTCTTTAAAATCTTTCAAATACCGTTCAGGATTCAATCAGCCGATATTGAGATTTATGTATGGGAAGTTCTCATTGTGAATAGCCGCCTGATCTTCCAAACTTCGCATTGTCTGTTCTTATCCCCCATATGTTTTTTTTCCTCTCGGGAGCCAGCTCAGCGTTCACAGCACAAAAGATTATATCCACATGAGTTTAATCATCCAAAGAGCAGCAGGTGTTCTCAAATCCTCGTGCTTGTGTGTCTACTAGCACACGTACACATAATTATACCCCCGTGTAATCCTCAGCTAGTTAAAAATATCCCCCTTCCCTGCACATTTCCCTCCAGGGAAAAGGGAAGGCCGTCCACGTGAGCTGTAAATTAAGTAGGGCCCTTTTGGTAAATTGATGAGCAGGCAACGGGCGGCGGAGGAAGAGGAAAAGATCAAAAGATCACAAGCTTAGAACCCCCGCCGCCGTCTTTGTCCCTGAGTCTATTCAATAAAAAAGAAAGTAAATATTCCAAGTAAAGGCGGAGAAGGTCTCACTCTCATCATCGAAAATCTATCGATTTCATTCACAAACAGTCCCTATAGAGAAAGAGAGAAGAGATCTGTGCCTAGATCAGCATTAATCTCGGTGTGTATTCAGTAATATGGGCAATGAACCCGGGAAAAAACGGGATAGGGGGATTTGTAAATGGATGATGAGGTTTTTGAGTAAAGTTCAATTCTCCTGGCAATTTCAGCCGTTTGGGGACATTTTAATCGAGAAATTTGCTTGAAACTGGCTGGAATTTGACTGAAAGCCATCCATTTTTTGGCAAAATTTCAACAGGAATTGTACGTTTTAGGGAAAATTTTAGATAAAATCGATGCTCCAGTACACCGTAACCCGTTTCAATGAATTGCTTACTTCAGGACCTTTATAGTTTTAATTTAAAGACTGTTTTAACCTCTTTAAAGATGAAGAAAGGCGCCAAACATCACTGATTGACAGTCACCTTTCCAATTTTCTTCCCTCTCTTTTTCCATGTCCTTACAGATTAAAATAGAGTAATATCGACTGAGAATTGCTGTGGACGGGTAAAAGGACACACACAAAATGATTGATTGCCATGTTAATGTCTCAATTTAACGAGAAAAGGAATGAGAAAGATCGATCTACTGTGATCTTTGGTCATTGTACTGCAAAGTTCTCATTTCAAGGTTTAAATGAGAGGAAATTTTCTTAAAATTCTATCTAAAACTCAAATTGTCCGCTATTTTACCAAAAAATTCTGTAATTCGAAACTATTTGCCTATGAGGGGAAGCCGAAAGAGCCGCGTAAGGAAAAAGCCACGAGGAAAAAGAAAAAAGGGAGCTGCAAAGGGAGTGATCTTTGGAAATTGTCACGTATCCTTCAATTACCCTGGGAGCCCGCGTACTTTTGGTTTTTTGAATAAATGGCCAGCAGCCATAAAAATATGTTGGGGAATTTTTAAAGGGACTCAGATAAGACAGGTCACATTAGACCTCAGGTTACAGGATGATCTTTGACGCTTGAAATCGGGAGGAAATTGAGGGATTTTAATGATTTTTATGGCGGGTTTTAAGGGGAAAATGGAGGGTTTTGAAGTGGAATGGATAGGGAATATAAAAAGGAAGAAACTTACAATTAACGGCGGTCCAAATGCCGAAGTAGAAGCATAATAACCAGCTAAGTCCGTGCGATCAGCCATTGGTCGCTCTCGCCGCTCTCTCTCTCACACAGGGTCCAAAGCGAGGGGGGCTGGTTCAGTTAGAGAGAAGAGAAATGGGTGGATGCAGGTGGCGGAGAGGGAGAGACGCAGACACCAGCTGACTGCCAATAGATATTCTCTTCGTTTTTGCCGAGGGGAGGGGTGGTTGCAAATGTTGCGAGACGCTTACTGTCTGGAAAAATTAAATATTAGCAGAAAATTTAAAGAAAATAGAAAAAAAAGGAAAAATAAAGAAATGGCCCCTAATGGGTTCAAAAAAGCAAAAGAACCAGGGTTTTTGTCCTGTACGGTATGGAAATTTTAAAAATTGTGGTAAAATTAAAGAAAAATGGAGAACATCAAAAATTTGGGAAAAAAATGAGGAAATTTAATGTAGGAATTGCCCTTTTATGACCTCAGAAGAGCAACAAGATCAAGATTTCGGTAACAATTGAACTAATGGGATTAATCGACGACGTCTGCCCTAATCGGTTGCCATTGCTAAGCAGGAAGAGTTCTCTTTTTTTTCATAAATGTCAGGATGTTCATCCCCCGGGTAGGTGTACGTCTATCCCGTTTCTATGGATTCCATTTTGATCGGGGTTTTAGCTGGGCGCATGGACGGGTTGTGGCCATTTTCACCAGAAAATTGTCGCCAAAGCTAGCTAGCAACGTATTTTTACGACCACGTCTCGGGAAAATGGTCAAAAGTCTTTGGATAGGAATAGGCATGGGAAATACGGTGGAATGCAGTCCCTGGGTGGATAAAACAAAAAAAAAGTGACGGGTGAAATTGCCGCAAAGTCGGATTTCTACCTCGGAAAATACGGACGCATCAGGAGTTTTGGTAATTTTTTAAAGGAGGATCTTTGAACCGGGTTTTTGCGGGTTTCAAGTTTAAAATAGACGTTGCGGGACTTGAAAACGCGCTTGAATTTGACGTTTTCCGAAGAAAATTCAAAAAATTTCCCTGATTTTCGAGCGGGTCTCAGAGCGACAATTTCTTCCAAGTTTGAAAAACTGGTAGGCTCTGTAATAATGCACGCGGCCACAATTCCAATTTTTTGCCGTCTGTTATACAAAGTAAACAGTAAAACACGGGTACCAGCAGGAGACAATAGAATGCACACAACTCGTCGGCTGAAAGGCAGAAAAGGTGGAATTTAGGTGAATTATATTATCTACCGGCCCGTGCTACAACTGTGCTCACAATTCTCTACTTTTGCAAAACTGACACCACAGATCAGCAGGATTTTGATTAGAGAAATCATCGACGGGCTCGATTTTAAACAAAGGAGAGGATTTCACGCGGAAAACGCGCGGGATGAGTTGCGGGATGATATCACAAGGAAGTCCGTTCTCACGATTTTCTAAGGGGAAAATGGAGGAGAAGAAGACCGGGCTATTTTCCAACTGAAACATTTTACAGTTTGATGTCGGCGGGTTGTTTTCATCTGCCGGTTTTTATGCGTCATTTCTGTCATTTCTGCCGTTGTATTTGTTCAAAAGATCGCAAGAATAAACGAAAAAAGACGAAGAACGAAGGCTCGGGAGAGGAAAAGCCCAAAGGGGAACTGGGTAGTCTTTACGGTACTGGGGATCACTGAAATTTAAGACGGTTCTTTTGAAAAAGTTGTGCAACTTCTAATGGAAATCAAAAAAAGGGGTTTTTCCGGGCTGGCCAAAGATTTCTAAGCAATTTTCAACTTTGGAAGAAACGATCGCTAGGGAACTTGTTTGAAAATCATTCAAATTTTACTATTTTCATTGAAAAAAACCAAAATCAAATTGCTCAAGTCCCACAGCACCAGTTTCCCATGTTTGGAACCGGCAATATTGGCTAATCTCGCGGTTACCAGGTTATATACCCCGTCTTTTATCCCCAAAGCTGAAAAAATAGAAAGAAACGAGTCAACCCGTGGGTGGTATAAGGTCACCGTCGACAGGCAGCTGAACAATTAATCCGCCTAGATGAGTTGGAAAATGAAGCCAAAAGAGCTTAAAGTCGACACCAAAACACAGAAGAGAGAGAAAAGGCGCTGGTTCTTTATTGAAAAAGGGACACAACTGCTTGAAAAAAATCAAGAAATCAATAAAATCGCCTCTCGTCACAAAAGTGCACAAATCGTCGGGGCAGAGAACAGAGAAAAACTGGTCCAATTTGACCATATTATCCGACCAAAGGAGGAACTTGATTAGCCCGGTTTGGTGTACTAATTTTTTGAATTTTTCCAGGGATTTACCGACTTTTTTTTCAGAATTTCTGGGGGTTTTCAAGGAAAAAATGAAAAGGAGATGGAAAGAATAAGGCTGGCCTCTGTTACTTCGTCACAAGACGCACAGCCAGCGAACAAAGACGATTATCAGGGGGTGAGGTAGAGTGTGCGATTTTGTGTTCCTCCCCGGAGAAGGTCAATGCCGACACACTGGGGGAAATGGCGGCGGAGGGGGGCTAGGGTAAATAGAGAGAAAGAGACACAGTGACAAGGTTAAAAGAGAGAAAGAAGAATCCCGGGCGACGTGAGAGAGGACGAGAGGGTAACGGGTGACGATCTTTTGGCTTCCCCCCAGCCTCTCGAACCCTCAATGGAACAAGGTGAAAAGAGGACTATGCAAACGCAAAGGGAGGGAACAGAGACTACGGGGAGAACTAGAATTCGGTGCGCTTGTGGTCTTATCATGAAATTTTCATGCTGCATGGATAAGCAGGGAAATAGCAATGATATCAGGAAGTTTTCTTTAAAGACGATAGTATGGCATCAGGGAAAAGGCTTCTTTTGTAAGAAAAATGTTCATAAATTGGTCCCAAATTGATTGGATGATCGAAATAGTCGGTTTCCAAACTTGGGGTGAACAATTGCTGGTGGAAAATCAGGCAAATTTTTAGAATTTTCATTCGTAAACATCAAATTCAAGCACGATTTCAGGTCCCGCAACGCTTACTTTTCCCAAGATTAGAAACTACAGTAATCTCTTAAAAATTCCACTAAAGCCCCTTCAAAGAAGGAAGTCAGGCGGCCTCTTTTGCGTCTCATTTTTTTTCTGGTCCTTTTTCGCACACAGCAAGCTTATCCCCCTCTTGGGGATCGAAGTATCAAGTTGTCTCCGTACGCGCTATGAATGGAATTCGGTCTAATGCCTTCGTACAAAGAGGTAAAATTAGCCGTTATTGTTGGATTTATTCAAGGTTTCTGAGCAAAAACAGTGAACAGATGATAATTTTTATTTTGATAACCAAAGATCTCACACTAAATCGTCCAAAATGAAATTCTTTGCCCTTTGTTCTTTCAAACAATCCATATATTGTCCGCTGGCAGTCTTTTTTGGGGGTTTTTGAATCGCGTTATGATAAATATTTGGTGTGGAGAGGAAATGTATCAAAATAAAACAAGGAACTATTTCAGTGGATAGCTTTGGGAACCGTTAATAAAATCCTAAGGATCCTAAAAATACTTTTAAATGGAAAAATCTCTCGGAGAAGAAAGCAAAGAAAGAAAACTAGGAGTAGACCTAGACGGATCGCTCCTTCTCTGGTCACTGGCCTAATTCCTGTACATCTGATCTTGATAATTTTGACAGGCTTGGACTTTCTTCGAATCCGCCCTCTTGTCTTTGCCCTTTCTCTCAACACCAGATAGTATCTGGTCGGCCTGCAACGGTCATCCCCTTGGCCGATAGAAAAGTACCGGTGTCGACGGACGGAGATAACTCCATGAGATTAGGCCGACTTTTATCCAGTCCAAGAGGTATTTGTCCGTCATTTTATGAAGAAAAACAAGGGGACGTTGCCGGGAAAATTAGGGAAATTGTCATGAATCCCTAGAATTGTGGAAATTGGGAGATTTCCAGCCTTTCCAGGCCACTTTTTCCCCAAATCTTGACCAAAAATAGGCAAAACCCGGTGTAACATTTTGTTCCCATTTCTCCAGTCTGCCATTAGTCTGCTAGGTGTTCAAATAATCATAGACAAAAGAACTATCAATATAGATCAGCCCCAGTTTCGCATAACAATGGAGACTAGCTAGCCGTGTATGCTCATCTCTTCCTGTCATTGTCATTTATGTGGAGGAGCTATATGACCCAATTTGGAAGGGAAAAAAAAGAAGAGAAAAAAGGGGATTTCGGGGAATATCGGCTAATCCTTTCTATTTTTCTTTCATGTAGAGGGCGTAAAATAATTTGTGAAACTGACGCTGCGGGACTTCATAAAAATGATTTTCAAGCGGGTCCCACAGCGCCTGTTCTCCCAAAGTTTCAAACGATCTTTACAAAATATTTGGCCTCTAAATCCTGACAGTCTCCTCACGACTGATCTTTGTCCGCTTGAGCCATCTATAAGCTTATTTACATAAGGAGTAACATTGCGCGCACAAGCGCTAAGTACTCATATCTATTCGGCAAACTTTTGTTCGTGGAAAATTATTTTCATTTTGTTTCTATTAACCCAAAGAAATCGCAAGAATAATTGAATACAGCGATACTGGAGCTAAACACGAGTAATTCTATGGAAATGACAGCAGGTGTTGCAATTGTAAGCAAAAAATGGGAGTAATTTAAAATTTTGAAGGAAGTAGAAAAGAGAAAATCAAGTTTTAGACCTCCTGCTGAGAGCGCCCGTAGATCTTATCGCCTACTAGAGAAGGACAAGACGGTTGAAAAGAATTCGGCGTAATTTTTCTATTTTAATCGAAGGATTCATTAGATGTACGCTGGATTTTACAATTATACTTTGTTCCGCCGGGATTACAAGCTGTGTACAAAGTACACTTTAAAAACGCCACTAATGAGCATACTGTAACTAATTATGGGTAAAGTATTATGGTTTCTGACCAGACACATAATGAGTCAATTAGAATAATTCGGTCTGACAAGGTGGTGAAATAAAAAGAATTGCTAATCCGCCTATGAATAAGTTATGGGAGTACAAAAGAGCAAAAGGACCGGGCGGTGTTCATAAGACGAATTGCAGTCTTATTTCGGTGGGGAAAACTTACAAAGGATTACAAAAGTTCCCACTGGTCCTGAAAAGAAAAAGAAGTCAAGGCAATTTGTTTCGGTTTCCAAGAACAGTCGCTGCAGGACCCGAAGATATGCTTGAATTTGAAGTTTTCTAGCAAAACTTCGTACAATTTGCCGGATTTTCAAGCGGGTCCCACAGTGACGGGTTACCCTGAAGTTTGAAACTAACTGTAACATCCAAAAACCTTTTTTAAAGAGAAGCACACCACAGGACGTGACCGGAAGATCAAACGAATTCCCTTTCCTCACCTCTTCTTCTTTTAAATTTCCCAGTCTTGGAGGAGGGGCTTCCCCCATGTGAAACCAATGATTCCACCAAACTTCAACTGTCATTATTTACAGTTTTTACCCGATTGCGTAACCATAAGTCCCAGGCACGAGGAGTATATCAAAAATTAGCTGTCGATACTGTAACTTCGACGCCGACCGGATCATAAACCAAAAAAAAGTTGACACGGAAGAAGTTTAGTCGATGGGTTTTTGAGCTTTTTGTAAAAAGGTCACTGAAGGTCGTAGTTTGTGACCTTTCATCGATACGACAGTCCTTTTTGTCTTAATTTGTCTCTTTTCATTGAAACAACGTGGATCAAACAACACTTGTTCATTCTGTTATTCTTTAAAATAAAAATAACCCTGAGATAAGGAGAAGGAGACGGGGAGGGGACTAGCCAGAGAAGAGGACAATGGCAAAATAGACAGGGTATCACGTGGTTGTGTGTATTGCGGGCGGTTCAACGGGATCACAGATGGTAGATTGTATTTTTCTGGGGGTGTTTTTTACTAGAATTCTTGTATATTTATAGGATATAATAATATATTGAGATCAGTTTTGAGGTTAGATTGAAATGAGGGAAATTGGGAAGTAAAATTTGTACTTAAAAAGGATTCGACCGGTAATTATTCAATATTACAAAGGGAACACCACTGGCACGATCCAGCTCACAAGCGGAGAGGCTTCGAATCATTTCAGCTTCTATACGACCAATATTCTGAAAATTTATGGAATTATTTGTGGTTTAAAATGATATCGAGGATCTGGACAGATTACGGTAAGAAAATTGGCTAAGAACCGGCTAGAATTAGGAGACTGCCCCATTTTATGGGCTTCCATAAATCGAAAACTGAATCCACTAGAATATAGCAAGATTTTTGGTAAGGATTTCGGAGATCATTGACTAACACAAAACCGCACAGAAAATTGGCTATTTAGGCTTCATTCAGGGAGATTTTTCGATCTTGAAAGTTCCAAACATAGAAAAAAAAGAAACGCTGACGAAATTGTAGTGGGTATTAGAACAGAATAGCCTTAGAAAACTACCGGGCCTAGGAAATTTCACGGGTCTTGTAACGATCGATCGTCTAACACTTTGTTTTCTACATATCTTTCAATATGTCGTGTGCCGACGCTGATTCGAAGTCTACATCGTTTTCTACTTCACGCCCTTTATCAAGGAGTTGAGCCCCTTTTTCTGTCTCTCATATGGATTGAAAACTTACATAAAAACTGGGTAACATCAAGCTCAACTTGGCTGCTCTGACAGACTTCTGCATAGCTGTCAGGTTTGGGAATTTGTGGTCTATTGTAGTCGACAGTGATTTCAGCAGCTTTTGCTTATAATTCTCCAAGATGTCGGCAGATTTTGGGTTGAATCGGTAATCTAAATCAATTTTCCAGGGGATTTTCTGGCTCTTACCTTGTTGAAAGAGGGCAATGGTCTTCATTATGCAGAATTCTTCAAAAGTAATGGCGAGATCTCTCATAGGGTGGACGATCAGCTCGATGACGCTCTTCGCCACGAGACCATACGTGTTTGCCCATCAAAAAATAAATTATTAAAAAAATTAAAACCGGGATGGGACAAGCAGGGGTTAATTAATTTAAAGAGGTTACTGTACTTTTCCAGAAAAAAAAACTAGCGCTGAGGGGCCTGAGAACGCGCTTGAACTTGGCGCTTTCCAACGAAAATTCTAAACATTTGCTTGATTTTCAAACGGATCCCTCAGCGATAGTTTCTCCTGACAATAAATTAAAGAAAATACTCACTGTGCGTCCATTTGGCTTTGTTCTTCCTGTTTATACGGCATGTAACTGCCATTTCCCATTGGTAAGCCAGTATCCGAATAGCCGCCTTCGTATGCCCTGTAGGCGTAAGTCATCCATCCAAAAGCAGAGAAATTCTCTTTAAAGAGAGTTGTCTAAAGGATACTGTAGGCTTTTAAATGACAGAAGCTACCTGGTCAGTCAGGGGAAGAGCACGGAATTCAGGAATACTCATGGCCCAATCAGCCAGGAGGACATAAGCCCGGTACCAGGCGTAGTACATATCCGGCGTAGTTAAAATCCTCTCACATGTCCATTTCATCTGAAATTTTTATCATAATTTTCGCGGTATTTTTCGGGTAAGAACTGGGGGAAAAGATCGGTCTCGATGATCTTTTTTTACACAAACAATTTGTGTCGCTCTCACCATCTATCATGGTGACCTTTTCTTCTCTTTTCTTTTCCCGTTATTGTCACTAATGAAATCGTTAACTGGAACCCCGATCAAAGTCGGAAATTTAGCGGCTATTTCGAAATGAACGACAGTTTTTCTAATAAAATGGGGAAGTAAGTGGCGGAAACGTAACGCATCAAGTGGAAAAGTCAGGGGAGGTTCAAGGATGAATGAGTACAAAAATCGAGTGCAGTCAATTTTGTTGCATAACTTATGGTGCAGATCACGATTTTCTTTAAATTGAATGTCAACTTGTAGAGCAGAAAAAACAGTGTCGAATAGTACTAATATTATTGCAAAAACTTGAGGAAAACGGCAGAAAACCGTAATTTTAAGATATTCTGGAGCTGCAATGCGCAATTTCCATTAAAATTTCATATCTAACCCCCTCTAGTGAGAGTCTCATTACAGATGTTTTTAAACCAAAGAGCTAGTAACTTGGATGGGGTAAACGGTCTTTTGATTTTTCTCTAAATTACGGAAAATGATGAATTACCGGAGATATGAAATTTGGGCCGGAGAAAGGATGACACCGATCTATGGAGATTTCCTCTTGGGGGATTTCGACCATCCGGGATCTGTTTTAGGCAAAAATTATAATATTTCTGTTCTACAGTAATTCTATAGGACGTATAGTACCCAGAAAACGTGCTAGGCACTTTTCATGACAGTTTTGAAAAAGATAAGGCTAAAAGGTGGTGCGTTTCCTAGTTTTTTTACTTACCGGTGTTCTTTGTATGATCAAATTGGATCCATTGCTAATTCCCATATTGCGGAACATATTCTGTGACCAGACTTGTACTTCATCAGCACCATGGGTCCCCGGCGCATCGGCGTCGAAGAGCATATCCATCCGCCTTTCCAAATTGGTCAAGAAATCTACCAGAGAAAATTCGTCGTCTGTATTTTGTTCAGTTACAAAAATTGAAAATAATACCGATTGGTTCAGGTTTCACGAGAAAAAATTCCGAATCGGATTTCGGTGAGACATCCTGGATTGTTGAATTAACGGAAGAGGAACGGGATCCCATTGCAGATTTGAAGCGTTCTTCTCGGACATGTTTCGGATTCATTCCGCCATTTGTACAATTATTGTAGCGGCAGGCTCGACAACGATTACGGTACACTAAAAAATGAACTATTTTTGTCATAAAATTTGATCTTTACGGTAAAATAGGCTACCCCAGGAATTTCTAATGGTTCAGGTGAGCAAAAATATCGGAGATCGGCTAATTTTTAGAAAAATCCCAGGGCCAGTTTGCTTTAATGGAACCCCAGAGCTGCCCGTTTGAACTTTTGGATTCGGCGGTCCGTCACGAGAGCTAACCCCGGTGTCCATTGAGAAAATTTTTCAAATTCTTCGTCTTTTTTTCGCTACTCATGTGGTTATTTACCCATGGACGACGATTTTCAATGTGTCTCAGAAAATCCTGAAGGCCCACCCTTTTTCTATTTGAATTAAAATTGCTACAGTAATCTTCGGAGGTCCCCGAGGTTTTTAACGGGAAAAATAGTACAAACAGGCGCTGCACCGGTCGCTTATCGTAGGTACATACGTGTTGCCCAGATTTCGTGGCCAAACACATTCAAAAATAGGGGAAAAATTCAACAATTTTGGCTAGTTTTTGGCTAATTTTAACGGAAACCGGGATTTCTCTGAAAATGAGCTGGAGCCTAATACCTTTTAAGACTTTCTTTACAGAAGCAACTGGATACTGTAGATCTTTAAAAAAAATTCTCTGTCTGTTGCAAAACTTGCCCTTTTTTCTCATTCCTTCACTATCCGCCGCGTGAGTTCATCCCGCGACCATTGGAACACCTCCTCGCCTCCTCAACAATCAAAGAAAGAAACTTGAACCTCGCTACATTTCTTTGCAAGTGGTCGTCGTATCGTACGTGACTTTTACTATATTTTTCCCAGCTCTTTCTAGGACATGTTTCGTTTCTTGATCTTTTTTTTTGTCAAATGAGGGACAAGTTTACTCAAGATCTTTTGGTAAATCGGGGGAAAGATCGTTTAGGGACCATGGATTAAAGAATATTTCCCTGATTAAGGGTTTTTACACGGCTGGAGGGTCAAATTTAGAATATCCCGCCTAATTAGCCCGTCTGTGCTCTCGGGGTCAGAAATTGTAAACTGACCTGGCGTGACATCACATTGATTCCTTGATGAGCATTCGTAATTTCTGCCCTCGAATACGCTTCGTCTAGAATTTAAAAACTTCTTTAAATGGGGTATTTCCTACCGAAAGAAGGCTTTACAGCCATGGCAAGAAGGGGCACCATAATGAATTCGAATAGTATTGTCACTTCCACAACCAACACACCGTGCGCCCTGAAATTTTATCATTTTTTTTTGGGATTTTTAAAATATTATGTCGGTTGTGATACCTGTGGACAGTGTATTACATGCATATTTGTCTATCTCTATGCACTGCAATTGTTTGGCCTTGACAGTGGGGGCTGGCGGCAAGTGTAGTGCGCGCACAAACGGCAAAAGGGAGGGTTTCGGGCCCGAGAAGGAGTATGTATACCTTCGAGAGAGAGAATAAGACAAACCGGGGCGGATTGGGATAAAGGAGGACAAAAGACCCTCGGTTGAGGTCAAAGATTCGGTAAAGAGAACTGGGTGGTCGAGATCGGAAGGACAGGCGAAGGGAAAAGAGCGAAAGAGCTTACGGAACAGCTGAGGGAAATTGGGGGCTGTGTTATTTTTAAATTAGAGAATATTTTAAATTGAGACAGAGAAATCCTTCGTAGCTAAATCCAGGAAATGTATTTTTGCTGCCAATTTTTCAAAAGAGTCGGGAAATCGCTAAAAAATAACGAAATCTTCTCTCTAAGAACGATGGAATACGGTAATCCATTAATTACAGGGTACTGCCGGACCCCGAAGCGGTAAGAGCTTTTAAAAAAACAGAACTGTCGTTAAACCAGATTACGGTAGCCTGTTCTACTAATTTTATGAGCTTCTTTGTGACACCCAGAAACTTCAATGGAACAATTTTTCATGCAGAAGTTTCGAAGAAATTAGGGAATTTCGTTCTTTGGTCCCGAAACGATTAACACACTCCTCCCTCTTTTTTTATAAGATGCAAACTTTTGTAGATCCGCCAAAGACCTCGAATTTTGCTCACTGGTCCCAAGGCGACCTGTCCTTGGCGGGATGCCAATTTTTGGCAGTTTTTTATAAAGTTTGTCTAGACATCTTTAAAACACCGGGAACTCTAGAGCTTTGATCGCTTCAAGACCTAGAATAAACCCGAAAATATTCGACGTCAAAGGGACAATTGCTTGCTGCAGAAGTTTATAATTGACAACGCCAAAAAATTGTCCCCGCTCTTTGCCAGTAGCTCTGTTCCCCTTCTGGTCTTGAAGGAAAGTGAACTGTGCTTAATAGCTAGAATATAACAAACAGGAGGACAGTGCATGCAAACATATCCTTGCAACTTTTTGATCATTTCTTTTAGTCTTTTGAAGCGGGTTCAAAACTGAAATTGTGACTCCCTGACGCTCGAATAGGAACGGGAACGAACGAGACAAAAAAGATTCCAATCAGATTAGGGCAAAGGGACGTCTCGGGGGTCAGAAATCAACACCCTGATGGGAAATTGAGAGGCAGACGCCTGTATTTTTCGCATTTTATGTCATTTTTACCACAAATTACACGGAAACTGCACCCGGAATATGAAGGGCAGCGGCCGGTTTACTAATTCTGGTTCATTTAATAGAAGGACGAGGATAAATTAAGGGCAGAGAGCGAAATTAGAAGACAGAAGAGGAAGTAGAAAGAAGCCGGTTTTTGCCCTTTTTCCGTGCGAATTCTCAAAACTTCAAAATCTTTTCCAGAATCCTGATAAATTGCTTCCCTGGTCTGGAGAAACCCCCGAATTATCGAATTTTACCCGGTGTAACAGGTCGAAAAAGCCGCCATGAGACACAAATTTCAAACCGGAACCTCACTGAACGAAAATCATTGACATCATCTGCGAATTCTGGGCACTACATAATCGTCCTGGGAGCCATATTTTACCAAGAATATCGGGTGACACGGGGAAGAGGAAAATTGCCGTTTTGGCACGTTCTTTAGCCGAGAATTTCTCAAGGCGGAAGTGGTAGTTTTATGGGGTTTTTACAGAATCTTGAAGCTGTGGTAAAATGTACAAGGTATTGTGTAAAAATAAACGGAATTTCCAGCAGTAGAGGATAAATCCATCCGGGACCCAAAATTTTAAGGTCTACGTGGGTTTTTCCTATTTTACGCCAATTTCCTGCATATTTAGAAAATTTTAAAAAAATTCCTCCAAGACATGCTCCTAAAAAATGGGATAGCATTTTTTTACCACGATATATCAAAACTTTTAAAGGGTAATTCGTCCAAAAACACTCTCAAGTACACGGATTTCCCCCCTCGCGAACTTCATCTATGAATATTAGATTAGTTCAGCAGCTGAAATGGGAGAACACATTAGCAGGTTTCTGCCGCGGAAATGTCAATTAATTGTGGCGGTGGTCAAAAATTGCCGGTCCCCAGGAAAAAGGCCAGTTAGAACCTCAGGTGGATTAAAATTGTCAAGGTTTAAACTACCCGTTATCCGCTTATCGGAGAGGAAAGGCTACGACCCGCAGAGCAGAAAAAGGAACAAAATGACTAACCTTTGGAGGAGATCCAATGCTGCCAGTTGGTGGACAAAAAGTAGCCAATTCTGCTGTGGCAGTGGCTGAAGCCATGGATGGAGTGAACTGGGTTGGTTCACACCACGAAGAGAACATGACGGGTCTCGCTGCGGACACGCCGCTGCTGCTAGTAGGAGAATAGGTGAAAGTGCACGGGTAGGGAAGAGACGCCGAGTCTTTGAACTGGGCGCTAGCGAATGGTGAAGACCAAGACGAGGCAGAAATGCAACACACACCTTCCAATATTACTGAAATTTGGGCTAATAATTACAATTTTCATTTAAAGAGGAAATTAAGAGAGAACAGAAATTGAAAAGGCTGGCTTTTATTTAATTTTTGGTTCGTTTAAACGGAGCCCTGGTATATTGAGAATAAATAAGCCTGAATAATGGAGCAGTGGCCCATTTTCTTCATTGAACAGGCTGTGCCCCACTGAGACATTATTTAGTTATAAAGAACTCGAAAATTAATTGAATATTATGACCTACGTAAGGTAGGCGGGAGGCTAGCGTGAGACTAGGTGAACTTATGGGCATAGGAAGATAACAAATCGCACCGAGAAGATCTTGTCAAGAGAACGAATCTATCAGATGAGGACAACGGAGACCATAAAGATGCCCGACAGAAGGACAAAACTCCAGAAAATTGGAACAAATTGGAACAGAGAGAAAACAGGGAAGAATGGGGCATTTTTCTGCCTTTCTGGAAGACCACTGGTAAAACCAGTTACATTTTCTTATAGAGCTTTTCTTATAGAGCTTGAAATTTAATGACGAAATACGATTCTACAGCGAAATTGCGTTTGGCAAGTCGACAAAAAGCTCCAAAAAAAAGGACTTTTTGTGCCATAAATCGACGTCATTTGCCTCTCCTACTATCACTTGAGTAGAAAGATGAGTCAGATGGCATAAAAGAGAGCAAAGAGCTTTGAGACAGGTGTGGCCGTGTGTCGAATGCACAGCAATGTAATGGGAAACAGTCAATAAATAATGGGAAAAGTTGCTATCAATCGGGGGAAAATTGCAAAATTGTATAGCCGGGCGATTTTTATAGGTCGCGTCGACTGTTCCTGTGAAAATTCCGAAATTTGCCTGATTTTTTCTACAGCGATCGATTCCTCAAAGACAGAAAGCCGACTATATCATCCAGACAGTGATAAATTACGTTCGTTCCATAAAAGTTTAGGGTTCAGTTTAAGAAATGCGGATATTACTCAGGATTCCTGAATCAGGGGCTATGAGAAATAGGCAGTGTAGAGTTTTAGTTTAAAAAGACGGAAATTCATCAAGATTATTCGTAATCCCTGAATCAGGAATCTTGCAGAAAGGCGTGTAATCGGCTCTTTAGTCAGAAAATAGCTGGAAATGACGTGCAGCTGATATTAATCAGGGTTATATAGAGGAAATTGATCCTGGAATAACAAAATGATTTAAATATTGAATGAGCTGAAAGGTTTCCCAGGGTTATCAGCTTGAAATTAGATCCAATCGGATCAAAATTAAGGTTTCCTCTCGTCGGCCAAGTGCAACAAGCGCGGGCCACACAGCTGTTGCTTGCTCATCCGCAAGTTCAGAAGGAGAAAAGAATAGCAGCGCGGGGATTCCCCTGATGTTTACAGACCTTCTTTAAAGCATTTTCTTTGCATATTGGGAGAGAGAGAACAACAAGGGGCGCAGCTGTGGTCCTTGGTTATTTCACCCGGGAAACGAGGGTGACGAGGATGTTCTCCTCAGTAATTTTAAAAACAAAGACTGCGCCAAAAGACAAACAGGAATAGCAATGAGACAATATTGTTTATTTTGATAAAAATCGACTGTTATTGAAAAATACTGGGGTTCAGGGTGTTTTGTCGCTCCCGCCGTTAAACCACATCAAAATGCTGGGTCGAAACTAGAAAATGACTGCCTGGCTGTCAACTTTTGCAGGTTTACTTGATAAAATGGCCATTATCCACCCCGTTACCCGGGATATGTCACATGGGTAAAAGGTTAAATAATGGCCTTTATTGCAGGAAACCAGGAAAAAGAGGCCCCAGGGCAGCAAAGAATGAAAATATACGTGCATTTTGACATTATTTGGCAATTTTAAAGCTGCAGGTAGAAGCTCTTCTGGGCCACCTAAAGGTACAAAAAAAGTAGACCATTTAAAATAAAAAAAAATATGTACAGTAATCTGATCTACTAAACCACAAAAAAGAAGCCAGGGGGAGTTCTGGCTGCAAATGTGCTGAGGAATCCCTAAATAATCAAGAATCTGAAGGAATCCCTAGATTTGATTCACTGAATCAGAACACATCTCATTTTCTATAGTCTACTGTAATTTGTCTACGTTTCTCTTATCATTACGGGCAGATCTTTGAATTTTCTCTGTGCACATTATATTTACCAGAAAGATGAGGAGGTGTTGATTCATAGAAGCCATATAGAGAAAATGAGGAAAGGCGGGAATATCCCAGGGATCATTAGGTTCAATCGTGACTAATTCCCGTCTACACGGTGAGAATTTTATTGATTTTGATGGTGAAAAAGAACAAAAATCAGGGGAAGAACACAAGACAATCGTTGGCTGAAATCAATGGGAAAAAAGGAAAAGAGGAGACACGCAGGAATCAAGAAAAAAACCACTGGGTAACATGATCCGAGATGATTTTGGAGAGGCCAGTGCCTTTTTTCCCGCACATGTTGGGACCGACTGCCGGTTGCCTCTGCTGTTGCTTGTGTCAATACAACAGAGAACAGAGCAAAGTTCAATGGGGGCAGTTGGCCAGGACGACACAGGCACGAGGAAGAAGACCGGAAAGGAGTCGCCTTGATAAGGAACAGGGAGGATACATTACTCGTTATCAAAACTAGTCGAAGAATTGATCTCTTTGATCAAAAGGGGAAAAAAGGAGAAAACTAGTGAGAAAATCGGGTAAAAATCGGGGAAAGCGCCTTTTCTCCCAGCGCCTGTCCTGACCTCACGAGACGTCACAAACCCCGTCGTCTCTCTCGAGCTTTTTTCAAGGTCTATCTCACACAAAAGAAAAAAAGGCAAAAGAACACGTGACACTTCCTCGTGTCTCCAAGGAACGAAACTGGGGAGAGAAAATCATAAAATTGTGCCCGGAAGCTAGGGATACTAATTTGGGTAAAGGATCAAGGATCAAAATACTGCATTTTTTGAGAAATTTAAAGTTTCAGATCAAATGTACGCATTAATTACAGTAATCCATGTATAAAATCACCTTTAAATCAACCAGAATGATCGAAGATATGGTAAAAAGTCAAAAGTTGCTCCCATTTGACAAATTTTCAGTTCCAATGCTTTATGATTTTTAAACAATTTTACCAGAAAAAAGGAACTGATTATTTCAATTATTTTGGGACTCAAGAGCGAGAATATGGCGATCCATGGCAACTGTTCTAATTCTCATCGTTTTCAATCTTTGTACTATTTTTGCCCCTGTCATTTTACTCGCCTAATATTTACTTCTAATCTATGTGTTTTGTGTCTTGTGCTCTCTACACGAATATATGGAAAAAGAGGATTGGAAGAGAAACATAGATGAGACGAGGACATCCGTCATCAAATAAAGGGGATTAGTCACTGCTGTGGACGAAGAACGCGGGAACACAGAGAGATTCAAGATCATCGCAAGGGTTTCCAAATATACGAGAAAACAGGAGCGTAGGGACCCGCTTGAAAATCATAAAAATCTTTCGAATTTCTACTGAAAAATGGTAAATCCAAGCGGGTTCTCGGGTCACGCAGCGCCGTTTTTCCAAAGTTGAAAATCGAATGGCAGTCCACAAATTTTAAAGAAAAGTTATAGGATTAATTGTGTACACGATCAGTTGTGTTGTGTTTCTTTGTAGGGAGAAAAAATCTGTTACCATTGGTCAATTGAATAAACAGAAAAAAAAATTAGATTTTCTCCCAGTGTCAGCTGATGTCTGTTCTCCGACAGACAGAATTTCACCCTAGCTGCCAGGTGAAGAAAAGGACGAAATGTCCCCTAGCTATTAATTAACACAGCCCTTTCTGAACACAGGGAAAAGAAAAAGAGAAGGAGTACCAATTAGACGCCTTCGCCTATGAAATATCAACCAAAATAGAACGAAGAACGCGAAGAATTTTGCTGGTGAGACACGCATTAAATTTAAACAGCTGCAACACTCGCGGGGAATACAGAGCACGCGGAGGAAAATCCCCTTGCACACTGCGAGGAAATTGTATACAGTTCCTTGGGAAATTTTGCAGAAATTGAGCGGCTGTGGGAAAATCTGGAGAATAATAGGGGATTTTGTACAGTCAACCAGGAAGTAGATTTAAATCTGTCACGGCGATATTTCAGGATTTTCTCCCCAAATTTTCAGTGTTTTCTACTATTTTGGATGAATTCAGCGCAGGAAACCGTTTTTAAAGCAGTGCGTCTGTTCCGGAGATATGACGCCAGTGAAAAACTGCCCGCTTCCAAGAAATTTCCCCCTTTTCGAGCGAAAGAAGACCAATATTGGTAGCTGGCGTGGCTTCCCCCGTCTCTTATCAGTATGCTCTAATATAGCCTTTGAAGAATCAGAGATAGCGATCTTTTATCTTCAAAAGCACCAGGATGAACAAGCCCCTTTCACCGGAAATTTCAACAAAACTTCCACCTCACAGTACAAAGGTTAGGCAAATAGACACAGAAGAGCACAAGCCGGAGGGAAAGAGCAAAGATTGGAAGGCTGGGTTAAATATGCGACCAGGTGAAATGTGGGATCGTGGTATTATCATAAAATGACGAATTCTGCGGGTAAAGAAGGCGAAAAGTCGGTAATTTTTGAACAGTTTTAACTGCTAACGCCTGTGAAATGGACTGGTGGGCCCAGGGAAATTTTGCTGGTCAACTGATTGATAGTTCAAAATGATCAGCAGAAAATTTGCTACATTGCTAACCATGTAAATTTTTAAATACCCATCAAAACCATACACCAAGGACTGAAAGAAATCCGCCACAGCTGATTTACCTTTGGAAAAACATCCCGCCTCCATTGCCCTTACTTTTCAAGAAAGTACAGACAATGTACAAAGAGCCAAAACAATCAGGAAGAATAATTAAACCAGGTGTAGCCAAGAGAATACTGTATGTTTTGTGTATTAGAGGACAAATGCCCTCCTCCTACGCTTCCTCAAAGGAACAATTGATGTTCTTGGCGACATATAATTAGAGCAGTGAAATGTACAAAGAATAGGGAAAAAAAAGAAGTACAAATTGTGTATTGCTAAGTGGCGTGAATGACATTTTTATCTAATCCGTCTGGGATCTCCCAGGGAGGGAACGAATGTGCACATAGTACAGTGTTTAAAGGAAATGGTAAAAGACTATAATTTTGGGGTCTTGTAGCGAAAAGTCAATGTGTGTGTGTGTGTGTGTCAGCTACCATAAAAGTACAAAAAAGTGGCAGGGAAACTGATAAAAATGGACAAAAATCCAAAAAAAAAAAATAAAGAGATCCCAACCCAAATAATGGAAATTTACCCAATCGCTCCTGGACCCGATGACTCCCTACTGTAAAGTTTTTTCCACTTCATTTAAAAAAAAATATCTGTCAGGTCCTTAAGCGACTTTATTACAGAGAACAGGCAAAGTGTCTATGCGCCCCGGTTCAGGGAATTCTACTGCATGCCGTCAACAGGGATCATAGGGTTCAATTCACGTACTTATGAAGTTTGTAGCCGGGGATTAGACGGATTTGGAAGCAATTTTTACGGATCGTCGATGAACGTAAATTGTGTATCCTAGAACATGTTCCGATGGTCAGACTATTTATTCTTGACAAGCTGCTTATCCCGGATCATGGTAGCTGGAACAAGCAACGATACAATCCGCTTGAGCCATTCTTGAAAAGGCAGAGGATCTCTGGGCTATGGAAAAAATAGTTAGTTTCAAACTTTGGTGGAAGCAATCGCTGTGGGACCCGTTTGAGAATTTGGAAAATGTTGAATTTTATTAGAAAAGTCAAATTCAAGTGCGTCTTCAGGTTCCGCTTCCCGCGAATTCTTATTTCAGTAATTTTTTCTTTAAATGAAGACTTAAATACGGCGAAAATCTACAGTAACAAAATCATTTAAATGAGGCGAAAAGGCGGTAAACAATCGGCGCAAATAAAATGACCGAAGAAATTATGCTCATTTTAACTTTGACAAAATTGCTTTCCATTCATGGCTGATTATCCCCAGCGTATAATTTTCTCATATTGCGGGAGATGTAGAGATATTTATTCTTTTCCAGGTATAGAAACCGCCCGATGAATGGGGGAAGGGATGCTTGAAAGGAGGGGAAGAGATGATTATAATTGGGGGTTCTTTGAAGTCAAGATAGTCGGTTTCCAATCTTGGGAGAAACCAGATGTAAAAGGGTACTGTAGGAGGAATTATAAGGAGGATTTTAAGGAATTAAAGAAACTCGCTGAAGAATCTGAGAACGCGCGCGTTTGAATTTGAGGTTTTCGAATAAAAATTCGAGAAATTCGCCTGATTTTCAAGCAGGTCCCACAGCGACTGTTTCCCCTGAAATTTACTATAAACGACGATGTTTTATAGAGAAGAAATCTCTGAGACAACAGTCATACGGAGATGTCTTCGTAATTATCGCGGATGAGGAGGTAAATCTCCTCTTTATCCCCCCGAGCGAAGTAGAGGAATGTGTACTCTAAAATTCAACACACAATATGCCATAATACGCCGTTCAGAGATCATTTTAGAACAAGAAAAGGGTTCAGAAAATCGGTTGATAGTTGGAATTTTATGAACAAATAGGTGAAAAGGAATCATCGGATCCTCCAAAAAAAAGAAGGAAAACCGGGTATTTCCCTCGCCGATCATAATATCACCTTTACTAAAAAGATGTATGACCGCTGTTTTCTTCTCCGCCGAAATCCTCCTCGTTGGAATTTATCTCCCGAACAATATGTCACCTTTTTACTGCCGGTATAGCCCTGATCCCATTTAAAAGCGGATACCTTCAGCATTCTTGCCAACAGTTATGTTTTCCTTGATGCCCAGAAGATTGGATCCATCTATTTTACTGAATTTTTGCATCGCTCTAAGCTGTGTCATTGGATTTCTTATGTTTATTGGATATTCAGCGTATTTTATATTTATTCTTAACTGGAAATCTTGGTATCCGCATCATATTTCTCGGCCAATTACCATGGACATTGAAATTACTACTCCAGGTATTGTCAGCATCCAAAATTTAGGGAAAAAGGCGGAATTTGAAAACACGCCTGAATTTGACGTTTTCCAGTAAAAATTCGAACAACTTTCCGGATTGCGGGTCCCACAGCGCTTTCTTTTAAAAAATCTACTAGAATTCTCCTATTTTTTTCCAGCAACTTGTACCATTTGTACTCCTGTGCAAATCAATTTTATCCCGGCTGATCCACGAAAGCTCTACACAGTTACCACCACATATGCGTTGGTTTTTCCTTTTTGACACAATATTTCTCTATTTTTAGCGATCCTGGACCAGATGACAATGGGTGTTCTCAATTGGAGGTAACATGTATTGGTGAACCAAGATTGTCCCCTATTATGGAATTCAATGGCAGTCAAGTGCACGGCAAAGATGGCAAGGCAACGGCTGTATTAATCTGTCAAGACGGAGGTTGGAGTCTTGGCTGGATAAGGAATATTACGTGGATCAGTTGCCATCAAGCCCGTCGGGTTCAGCCCAAATTAATTCATTAAGGGGAAGAGACGTGGAAGAACTGGTAAAATCCGGAACTGTAGCTTTTCGGCCATCAACCTGTAGAGAAATAGTTTATCTCGGAATTCAACCGGTCCAGAACTTCCACTTTTGAACTGGATTGTCTTGGAAAGAGTAATGACATAACTGAGACAGGTCAGAATCGAGCAAAGTGGAAGCGTTGATGGCCGAAAAGCTACAGTTCCGGATTTTACCAGTTCTTCCACGTCTCTTCCCCAAATTATTACAGTTACTAGTGAAAATATTGAAAACACCGCTTTCTTCGGGGTGAAGAAAGAGGCGCCATTTCTTTTGATCATAATTGACACTTCGCCAGGATGCAAATCCGCCCTTGCGCGCAGAAATTTTAAAAAAAAAAACAAATGCGGTGCTTAATGAAAATTGAAGGTTGGAAATTGCGTCAGTATCACGGCTGTTTTGAATTCTCCGATTGTAAACTGTAATGAGTCAACTACAGCTGTTTTTCCAGCGTTCATTTATAGAAAACAATCACAGAAATAAACTTGTTTATTTTAATTTTTTACAATTTTCTTCTTCCTTTTAACTCTCTCGTCCTCCATCTGTCGTATTCTCTCCGCTTGCATCTGACAATATACAATCATCTGTGAGTGATCCGATCGTATTCCCTCTCTCGCGTCCACGGTCCTCGGCTTCCTGACGATAACGATCGTCTTCCTCAGCCTGTTGGCGACGGCCGTCAGCCTGGTGAGAAATGTGTCTAGAGAGAATAAATTGTAAACACGGGATAAAATAACAGATTTATATTCGGATAATTGCGGAGCCAATCTTATTTTGGTAGATGGCATTATAGTTTGGAAAAGACGGAAATAAAGAAGTTTGGTTGGTGATCGGCAAGAGGAAATTGAAAGAGCCAAAGAAAGAGCGGTCCTTCGGCAGTCGAATAACTTGCCAAAAAGTTTGACCCCATGGCCCGCAGCTTCTCCTGTACCCAGATGTTCTATGAATTGCGTAAACAGCTTTCGAAACGTTCACCACCACCGACCTCTCCTACCAGAGTGCATTCTTATGAAATCTTGGAAATAAAGTGATAACCATGAAGAGAATGCTCTTACGCAGATGAGCAAGAGCTAAGAGAATGTGGCTCAAATAACCGACTGCAGCGAAAATTTCCCACCACCCAGTAGAATTTGGAATAAAACGTTTCAAAACGCGATTGCCTAGTTTTTCGAAAAGTAAAAAAGCAAGGGGGCTGTCGGGAGTGGAAGACAGAGGAGAACTAAAAATGCAAAAAAAAGAGATGGGCCATGCAAAAGGGAGAGCTAAGGACCGACAGTCACAGGTAGGAGGACAAATCGACGAACAAAAAAATTAAAAGAAAACGAAGACCTCATTTTCGGCTGTCATTTTCACCCAGCCATAATTGGTACTGCGCTGGATCATGGCCTACGATGAAAATGCAAATCCAGTCACTTGCGCACAAGTTCTTCTAACTTTCTCTTGATTGATTTCTTCCTTTTGGAGTAGGAGAAAGTTCTCTTTTTCTAGCTGACACTTATTTTCCAGAGTTTTCTTCAGACTCTTTCCCTTCTCGAGCTTTTTTCAGTTATGGAGTGCTGTATCTTCATAGTTCTCACATTTTCTTGGATAAATCGGTTGGCGGATTCCTGCGCAGCTACCAGTGAGGCAGGAACTACCACGACTACCTTGGCCCCTGGTAATTTTATTCTTTTCCCAGGATATTCTTTCAGTTGGTTGTAATACGTGTACCGCTGGTCAAATCACCTTTGTCCCTGCTAACCCCCTACGGCGTGATACAATCGACGCTATGTATACGTAGGTTTTTAGCTCAATTTTAATAATTCTCGATTTTAGGGATCCTGGTCCTGATGCTAATGGCTGTTCTCGATTGATTGCTATATGTGCCGGACAACTGGGATACATTGGTTATATGCAATTTAATACTGGAGAAGGAGGACCAGCTGAGAATGCCGAGGAACCACAAATTGTCATGGCGCCATTAGCCTGTCAAAATGGGGTCTGGGTTTATAATGGGATGAGAAATGTGACATCGGTTAATTGTAGTGAAGCTCCTAGAATAGGTTAATAAATTATTAACTGCAGTCATTGTATAAAATCACGAGAAATGGTCTTAAAAACGCCCGGCAAATGATTGAAAATGGCTGAAATTACCCGACCGTAAATGCGCTCCAATTCGCCACAGCGCTATCTTGTTATTCCCATAAAAATCTTCTGTTTTTGCCGATAACCATGGAATTTTTTGATTTAAATGGAATCCCATTTACTAATGTTGTTAAAATTGCTCAAAAGGTAGTTTTTCCCAGAAAATTCGTAATATTTCAATTAAGTTAGCATCTCCCATCGAATTAGTCCATTTTCTGCAGACAAACAAGCTTGTTTATGAAATTTGCCACTCTTTTGGAAATATACTGCCGTTTGTTATAAAAGAGGCAAACATAAAGGTGGTCGAGTCTCATTCTAAACAGAAAGATGTGTTTTTTACGCTTTGCAACAGAAGTACGAACCAGGTAGACTGTATTTTTACACCAAAATTTAATGTTTGCAGTTTATTGCTACTTTAAGTCTTAACGAAAACAAGAGCATTATGAAACTTTTCAAAGTTAAATGCCATAAAATGACCTGCACAGTAAGTGATGTGTGTTCGTGCACGGCAAGCCAAACAGTTAATAAATGTATTGGTATTCCGACCGTTTCTATCTGTTTTTTTTGTTGCCATAAATTTCAGAAAGTATTGTAGCTTTTGATAATTGCGATAGCTTTGATTTACCATGAAATATAGTCGATTTCCAACTTTGGAAGAAACGGGCGGTGCGGAATTCAAGACGCGCTCATTTGAATTTGACGTTTTCCAATAAAAAAATTCGGCTGCCCAAGAGCTGGAAATCGACTATATAACTAGCGTTTTTTGCTTAGATTAAGCTGAATTCGGAGCTGATTACCTTTTTCATGGAATTAATAAGCGAATATCAGATGATCATTGATGAGTTGGTCTTTGTATATGAGCATTCATGTACAGCAAATGAACTTCACAATTTAATTGAGGTGAGGAATATAGAGATGAACACAAATAAAAATATGGCTATTACAGAAAACACGTCTTTCCTCTTTAGAGCTGGACGTAAGCGGAAAACGAGAAACGTTTCCAGCCTCCACCTTCGCTTCTGTAAGTTAGGCATTCAAGGCAACTCAATCTTTTTTTTTCCTCAAGGTAACAAACAAACTAATTCTGGTAAATATCAATTATAATGACGAAGATCTTTTGCAATTCAAAGCGAAATATATTCGACTATATGATGCTCCCATTACTTACACAGGAATAAGCAGATTGCTACAGGTTTGTAATGATTGCGTCTATTTTACGCATTTCCCAGGTGAGCCTAATCGATTGCAAAGAAAGCATGCTGCTTAAACTAGGGGCAAGATCGAATATTTTGAACTAGAAATTTTGATCCATGACAATAATAAGCAAAAAATTCAAACTGAACCTTTTATTCGGTAGAGAATTTTGGGTATCTTCCCCTCTTTTGGGTAAGCATCAAATGTTTTAGGATTTCTTTAAATTATAATCCCCAGAAGATGACCCCATGAAGTTGCAACCAAAAATTACAAGGTAATAAGAGATTTTCAGCAATGGAAACGCAACGCAAAAGAATTGATTGGCTTCCAGTTTACGTTTCAAAACCCCAATATTATCGAAGAGGCCATCGCCGGAACTGACGCCAATATCCTTTATACTCCGGAATGGCATCAATATTCTTTTATTTATGATGACGGAGCGTTTGATAGCCACAGTGATTCTGGCTCCGAAGAACTTTCTGAAGCAGGGAAGTCTAGAGTGCAAATTTCCAGTCGAGATAACATCGTTCCCCCTTTGGAAGAGGTGGACGAAGTCGAACCGCATATGCAAAGAGTACTTTCCTGCCATTTCTATATATTTTGGAAGCCAGAAAATATTTATGAAATGTACTCTTTGCGTATCGATGAGAAGACAGCTATGTTTCAACGATGTAATGATCCCGTAAATGAACTGAACAGCTTTCGATATATTCTATAAAGAAATTTCTGATTAATATTTATTGTCGGCAAATAATAATTTGTGTGTAAGCTGTTTGCATAAAGAACTAGTCATAAGTGGCAAATTCTTTCTTGGCTTTAAATTCCTGTGGTCACGACTGCGAACCTGAACCTGAAGAACTTTCTGAAGCTCAACGATTGAGTGTACAACGTTTGTCTGAAATCTGTCCTGTCACAGCCGAAATTAGGATGGTTCCCCGGATTAGAACTTTTGACGGTTCAGAACCGGCACTTTTCGGAACCCGGACGTTCTAATCCGGGGAATCATCGAAATTAGACCTTTGAAATGTCGTCATTTTTTGTGACAGACTATACTATGTAAAATTGTAAATATTATCCAATAGAATTCATTGATAAATTTTAATTTTCCATCACAATAACTATAAAAATCACAATATCACCTCGTAGAATAGATAAATGGCTTCAAAAAATGCCTAAAAAGACTAGTAAAAATTAGTGTTTTGGAGGCGCAGCGTAACATGCATCCAAGTAGGCAGCCGTCATTTCATCCACCAGCGATTTATCCGGGATCATAGCTGCCATTCCGTAGAGAGCTGCCTGTAGATTCCAATCCCATTTAAGAAAAAAATTTGAGCTTACCGTACTGCTTTTGTTGCCTTTATCAGGGAGGGCGTTCACTTCTTCCACAACGCGACGGAGATCCGCCGCGAAACTGTCCACAACTTCCTGAGAAGCATGGTTAATCGTCAGGCAAATGTGAATTCTAAATTTTTAACTAGAATTTGCTTTAAATAAATAATAACGCGTCAGGATTTTGAAGTGTATTTAAATTCCAGCCGAGTTTATTTAATTTATCGCTGACTGCGTAGATATTCAATGTTTTGCTTTTGAAAGCGACAACGGAGACGTCTGGAGAACCGTGGAGCTGAAAACATCCACGATTTTATAATAAAAAAACGGTATTTACCTCAATTCCATCAATTTCATTAATTTTATCAGCGATCATACGAGAGTGGCGGACAATTTCGCGACATCTGCGGACGTATTCATTTTTACCAAAGGAAAGGAGAGTAGCCCAAGCGGCGGCGGAGTTAGAACCGGCTCTGCTTCCTAAATTGGTGGGAAATTTATCGGAGAGAAAATCCAGAAAATTCGAGAAGAATCCCAGGAATTTGAAAAACCCCGCCAAAATGGGGAATTTTACTATCATTGCGGGACTCAAAAATAAAATTACGGTACATTGAGAGTCCTTTAAAAATAGCACGCTTTCTTTAAAGTAAACGGCTTTTACTGACGGGCTGGTCCAATAGCAAATGAACGACTCGTCTCCTGTCTCAAGTTTCGTTTCAGAACCCGCAAGCCTAATACCGCAATATTTTTAAAGGACAGTACATAAAACTCTTTGAAAATTCAACTGACCACAGATAGTCGGAGTGGCATAAATTCCCCCAGTCCAATTAGGAATTGAAAAATATTGATGGTGAAGAAGTTCCTGATTTCTGTACATAATAATTGAGGATCCCTTTGGAGTGCAACCGTACTAAAATTTTCATTTAAAATATGGTATTTTCTATATCAAAAATAATACCTTGTGAGTATCACAACTGATGGACATGACTCCCTCATTTCGGAAATCAAATGGCTGAAGGAAATAGCCCGCGTCATTCATAAATGGAATCAAAAATCCTCCCAAACAGGCGTCAACATGCACAGGAATACGATATTTTTGTCCTAGCTGGAAAAATTGGACGAAAAAATTGATAAAGTTAAGGATTACATTACCTTGGAGATTTCAGGAATAGGATCAATGGAGCCGGAAGGATAATTAGGAGCAGAACCGACGATCTAAAAGAGAGATGGCATTTTTGGGGCACAGTAACCAATTTGTGGAATGAAACCGGGTAATTTAAACTATAAAGCTTTTGCGGGGTTTAGTCTTCAATTTCCCGATTTTAGTTTAAAAATTTGGCTGGAAATGAGCGCTGCGGTACCTGCTTGAAAATCAGGCAAATTTTTCAAACTTTCATTTGAATGCGCGCTTTTTCAGGTTTCAGCAAGTAAAATTCCCCCTTTTTTTAAAAAAAACTAACCATGCAGACGTCACCATCGATATATTTCTCCATCAGCCGTAAATTAACCCGATTATCGGCTCCAACCGGTACATGGCGTATTCTCATTCCACACAAATGGGCAGCCTATTTTTCTATTTAAAACATTTAAAGGTCTATCCATACCTTGTCAAAGGCGGCATGAGCTGTGATCGGACATAAAATGACAGGATTCTCAATTCCTAATTGATTCGCTCGGTTGCGGTAAGCAAAACAAGCCATGATTATGGATTCCGTGCCGCCGGTGGTCAACGCTCCTGCGCTATCCGCCGGCCCGTGGTAAAGATTCAGCACCATGCGAATAACTTCTGCTTCCATTTTACGCGCTCCGGGAAAAACGTCCGGATGCAGAGGGTTGGAATACGCGTAATTATGGTAGATTTTTGTCAGAAGTTCCAGGTGATCAGCGCTGCGATCGCTGTAAACTGCTCCAGAGACCTAAAATATAGGATTTTTTTGGTAGAAATGAAGACTTACACGTCCTTCGTCGACAGAAAAGTGTCCATAATTACTGTATTTTTCAGACAGGGCGACAACTTCTGTGGAGGGAAGGCCACCAGTGGGAAGCTCTGAAAGTAGAAATTTAGGGCAAATTTTGTGTGATACGGCAGTTGGGAATATTGGCAAGAATACTGGCAATAATGTGAGGTTTCCCTGAGTATCCCGCAACGAAAATTGCGCTTTGAAAACCAGTCATTTTTTCCAAATTTTCAGCGGAAAACATCAAATTTGGATGGGCACGTTCTCAGATCCCGCATCACCCGACAAAAATCCTTTATTCATTTGAAAAACCGCCTTTTTTCCGAGTCGAACTCACGGTTTCATAAAAGGCCAAGAATAATTCCCCTAATCATTTCTGACGGATGAGATTAATTTCTTCGTCTGTATCCAAGACAACGCGTCCTGATTAAATTCCGCCTTGATTCGAGCAGCACTTGACTTTCTCCCCCAGTCTTCTCGGTTCAATATGTGCAAAGTTATTCTCATCCTATTGGCTCTTATTTGCCCGGTAAGATTGCTATTTCCTTTAGAAAAGAGCTTATTTCAGCCATTGGCTGTTCTCTTCGACCAGGGATGCACCTGCACTGCGTGCATCAATCTACTACTGACCATGCTGTTCTTTATTCCGGGAGTTATCCATGCGATTTATGTCATTGTTACCTATGAAACTCATCGTGTTCAGCATTGAATAAATTTGTTTCTGGTCATTGAAATATAGATACAGAAAACGTTTTTAAATAGGTTGCTGAGATATTTCTAAGAACAAATTTGATATGAAAATGGACTAAAAACCGGGAAAATACCCTAATTTTCCACTTTTTATGGGATTTTAGGCTGAATTTTTGGTTTCGAGTGATCCCTGAGAGTTTCTACAAGCATTTTCTAAATTTTGATCCATTACAAGATTTCGAAATAATCATAAAAATAAAAATGGGGCTGCTTCTAGGTGCGTAATTAGAGCTAACTCACCAGAAATGAAGTGTCCATCTGTATCATCCTTATGAATTGATTCCATGATATCTTTCTTTGCTCCTGACAGTTGTTTTTCTATGTTGGCCTTGACATAAGGAATTTTTCTAATTTTCGAGAGAGCATAGCCAGAGATCCGTTTAAATAGCGGTTCTTCACTTCTTCGATATAATTTAGAGACTTTTAAATAGACCAAAGTGCCACCAATTGTTCCTAGTACCAGATAAAGGGGGTCTACCTGAAGGAATTTCCGTTTAAAAACATTTACAAGGAAATAACCCACCTTTCGAAGATTTTCATTCGCTAATTCATGGAGATGGATTACCCGAGTTTGGACCTGATTAAGGGCCTCCAGAAAAGACATTCCGGGAGAATAGGGCAAGCTGGAAAAAGAAGCTATCGTGGCCTTTTCGGTTATCAGAACAAATGTGGAAAGAGCGGAAAGATACGGGGAGCATGGGTAGAGTCGAGGCTGTTTCCAGCCTTGGGGGAAACAGGCGTTGTGAGACCCGATTGAAAATCAGGCAAATTTTTCGTATTTTTGTTGGAAAAGTCAAATTCAAGCGCGTTTTCACAAGATGAAAGCATCTTCGATCAAATTTGGGGATTTCCAATCCAAATTCGGAACATTTCCCTGATTTTCGAGCAGGTTCCCACAGCGGTAGCATCTCCCAAAGTTGGAAACAGAGCATAGAAGCAGGTAAAGAAAGAATTGGACTTCGACTTCCTGGATTTTTCCGCACCGCACACCTTCGAATGTGTACTTGACAGATTTACGACTGGGCTTCTCCTAAAATCGAAGCTAGCAAACTGTACTGCAGCCTATATGAATCAATTTTAATCACGTGTTTTTCTAAACGAATCATCGATTAATCCCAAAAAACGGGAGCAAACGGGTGAAATTATCCAATTATCGGAAAAACGGGGCTCTAGACCAAAAAATCCATATTTCTATGTTTATTCGCTGCTTTATCGTTCTTTGCTGTCTTATTTTTGAAAACAGGATGTCACCCCAGCCACAGATAAAAATTTTTTGCTGATTCACGCAGCTTCTCTCTGGGTTTTCTGGCTTTCTATTCCGCTTCTTGGCCAACTGCCGCTCTCTTCCAAATTATAGGCAAAGCCGTCTTTTACTAAAAATTTTAATAGTTTTTCTTATTTTGTGGCTATTTTGTGTTTCACTCGTTTCTGTACAAATTTTTCGCAAAAATCGGCTAAAAAAGCGAGAAACCCCTCTTATAGCTCAAAGTTTGACCAATTCCCCCAAATTTCCCGCTTTTCCTGAAACAAAAATATTCAAGGAAGAAATTAGTAAAGAAAGTGCTGAACTTGAGTAAATATTCGTTTTTCAAATAGCGTACTTTGTCCTCTGTCTCGCAACGAATCTTTCGACTTACTGGCGTCTCCTCTGCGCCCGTGCTCTCTCCTTCCTGGCCGGCGGGCTCCGGGTGGCCACATGCTTTGTAGATCCTTCATCATGATATTTGTTCACATATTTTTTGATTTATTCACAAAATCTGGATGTTTCAACCTTTACAGATCCCGGGAAATACAATGGATCCAGACGATACGCCCAGTTGTTCTTCGGAAACGGATCAGCTGCTTTTGGCTACGGCTAATGCTGAAAATATAGGGGTAATCATATTTTCTCTTAGAATTTTTGAAACGTAGCTTTCCATACAGTTAAAATAAATAGAAAACTTGAGAAAAATCTCGTTTAAATGAATGTTTTTATCCAAAATGGCAGGTTTTTGAGGCTTTCAACTTTCACATATCTCAAAAAATTGTCGTCCAGCTAAAAATATGCGATTCACCAGTAAAATATTTAGTTTTTCCTTTAAAAATATGTAAAACAATAGGTAAATTTTCAGGAAAATCATGGAGACAACGTGCTCGTGCTAAATAATGGAAATCTTGACTTGGTCCATAAGAACAGCGCTGAAATTCAACGTCCGCTGAGATCCGTCACGGTGAGTTATCCATTTTATAGCCATATGCTGCCAGTAGACGAGAAATAAGCCGTTATTTGAGCATAAAAATGAAAAAAACTGTTTTTGAGGAGAGAACTGGGATTCTTTGAATTCCAATCCTTCACTTCTCACGGGGCCATGCTAAAAAGTTGCACGTAGAGGAAATGTACCGTTTTTATCCCCTGTCAGCACTTCCCTTGCTTTCCCACCTGGCCAGACACAATAATCTGTTGTTTGTTTACATCTGCTCGCCCCGTCTGCTTATGTTATGTTATTTTTTCTAGGATGTACTGCGCGAGGCAGAATATCTCATGACCGACGGGCCAATGCAAGCTATTGAAACTCATGAAAATCAACAGGTTATTGTGGACGAGGTGGACGTTGAATATAGGTAATTTTGTCCCCTTTTTCCCTAAAAACGGATAATTTCAGCCCAATGAAACCTACAAAATCTCATTTGCCTTTTGAAATTGTTGTGAGACATAATAAAGTCATCGAACATCCAGGAGTCAGTGATTCTGATGAGGAAGAGGAGCAGAATTGGAAAGAACAGCCAACTGCAAGGTTAAATACAGTTCAGGAAGGTTGGTTTTAGCATTTAGCAAATATTCTATCTTCCAGAAAAAGAAACAGAACAGCCGAGTACTGCCGTCGTTCCCAGTTCTTCTAAAGAGCCAGCATGGAAGAAAGGACATCGTCGAGCTTGGAGCATGCCAAACGCCAAAGGAGAAAAGATGACTGTGGCTGTCATCCATGACAGTGGAACTAATGTAAGCTTCATTTGCTATTTTTCTTGACATTTTATCAGGCATGTTTAGTATCAAAATGTAGAGGAGAGTTTTCTCTACAAAATGATGTTTAAATCATAATTTTTGATTGAAATCTAGGGATATACGGAATTATTTGAATTATCTTTCGTAAGTACTCCTCAGCTAAAATTGAAACTTCAAATGCCCGCCAACAACTTGTGTTTTGTTGTGATTTTTTTCACAGCAGTCATTTTTTTACTTTTCACTGCTGCATTCGTTCATTTTTTATTTTCTCTGTTATTTTTTGTGGTAATATGATGTTCTTGTGCTATTTTACATTAGAAACAATAGAAAACCAATAGCAAATTGATGCACAGTCAAAAAATTAGTCTTACTATCGTTTTGAGCATTGTTTTAATAAATTTAAGCTTGTAGTGTTCGCTTCTTCCTTTATCTTCATAAACATCTTCTTATACTTGTTTTCTATTTATTCTCTGCAGCAATATAGTCTTTAGATGTTGTGATAGTAAAAGAAGAGTAAGCTGATAAAGGAAGAAGCACCCCCCGCCAACTAGTAACAGAAAATTGAAGTGAGTTGCTATTTCGAAGCTCATTTTTTCATGCAACTATTGTAATTTGCTCTGTTTATTATTTTTTTGCTATTGTATGTGTGAAACATCTTTAGAATAGCGTGAAACACGTAGCAAGTCGTTTTGTTACTAAAAATCTGTAGTTTTTTAGCGCAGCACAATTTATTTCAATTGCTTCATTGTGTATCGATTTTCTTCCTCTGTTGTTGCATTTCTTAGCATTATTACGCATTTTATTCGATGCAGAAAGTCTAATTTCATGTGAGTTGGTTAGAAGAAGCTTATTTAGATGACTGCAACAAAAGTAGATCATTTTTTCTGTTACTCGCAGTTTATCGACTTGAGTTCTCCAAGAAGATTCTTCTCCAGCTTCAAATTTAGCTAGTTATTGATAAATTGAGCTATTTACTATGAATAAACAGTGAAGCTGCCGTATAAATTGGATAGCTGGCATTACAATAATTGTAAATTAGCGTCTAAGTGTGCGTGTTTATAATTTTGATCTCTATCATGTGCATCAATTTCCTTTGTTTTCTTTTTTTCCTTTACAATTTTCTAATTTTGTTATTTTCAGGTTGAAGGAAATCGTCACAAGAGAAGAATCGTCAAGTATAAGCTACATTCACATCAACCACGACAAGACGGCAAAACACGAATGGCAGTTGGTACATCAGCCGCAGGAAGTCCGTCATCTTCAGCAGCAGTTCCAATTGTAACGCAACGGTCAGCTGACATTGTATCACATGGTTGACAACATTTGATTTTTAGATCCAGAGAATGTAAAATACGATTTGATCCAGATATAACAAGTGCTGATGATGATGATGAATTGCAAGTTGAAATTAATGAAGAAGAAATTCAATTACCGGCAGAAGATGGCATAGGAGCTAGGACTATTGTCAAACGGGTAAGATTCTTGGAAGTTTCTGTAATTACAAGTTTTAGTTCTGGGAAGCTCGATGGAAAGCAACTAATTTTGAAGCATTACCCGATTGGTTACAAGATAATGAATATATTAGAACAGGTAAGGAAAGAAGAAGAAAATGGATCCATAGTTATACAACGAAGAATAATTTGAAATACAACGAAAAAATTCGAATTTTTATTTGAGACTTGAATATTTGTAGCCACAATTATACAGCTGACTAACGAAAATGGCAGCTATCCTTCGATATTCTTTAATTTTGCTGAAAATCGTAGCTTTCAACAAAAATCGAGCCGCAGGTAGACAGCAGAAGATCAAAATTTCGTATTTTCCTTTGTTTTTAGTTCCAGGAAGCCACAGTTAGACAGCAGATGATCAAAATTATGTTTTCATTTAATTTCGGAAAGGTTTTGATGCTAATTTATTTTTTTTCAGGACATCGCCCGCCAATTCCATCATTCAGCAACTGTTTCAAGAGTATTTTTGCCCTACACTCGGAAACTGGAAATATTTGGACTCATATGTATGGATGTGTAGCTTTTCTTGGTGTTGGAATTTGGTTCCTAACGCGGCCAACTGAACAGGTATTTTTGAATTTTTTGAGCTATTTTTTATTCTCAATTTTTAGGTTCAATGGGTTGAGAAATTAATTTATTCAACGTTTTTCCTTGGTGCTGTTATTTGTCTCGGAATGTCGTTTGCATTTCATACAGTTGCTTGTCATTCAATTGAAGTTAGTAAACTATTCAGCAAGTAAGTGTGCCCTAATTTCTTGGAAAACCCGAATTATTTAGATTGGATTATACTGGAATTTCACTTTTAATTGTTGGATCATTTATTCCATGGATTTATGTAGCATTTTATTGTCGTCCCCAGCCAATGATCATTTATATAACTATGATTACAGTACTTGGAATACTGGCGATGGTTGTATCATTATGGGATAAATTTGCTGAGCCGAAATTTAGGCACGTTACGTTCTTCTTTTTATCATTTTTAAAATTTCCAGGCCATTACGAGCAACTGTTTTTGTAGCTATGGGACTATCAGCAATTGTTCCAGCTATTCATCTTCTAATTGTTGATGGAATATGTTTTATGCTTTATAAGGTGAGCGCTAGTAAAATTTAGAAGCTATACAAAATGCGAAAGAATCCCCCTTGAGAAAGATGAGAATTTGTTAGCAGGAGAGCCTTGCTAGACATGTATACATTTCATTAGAACCACGTGCCGTTCAGTGTTTGTTCACAAAAGGTCGCTGTGCGAAAGAGGCTTGAATATCTAAGCATTGGTCTCATTTAATCTAAACTTCCCGGAAACACAGCCATTTCCTGGATTACGCTCTTTTGTTCTTTTGATTTAGGATTTTAAAATTGAAATGAGCGCACTTTGGAGGAAAAATGCCACAGTTAGACAGTCAGCAATCTTTAGAATTAATTCGAAAAAAAATTGATATTTCCTGTTATTTTTATTTTTTCAGGCCGGTCTTGGTTGGATGCTTCTTATGGGTGGTATGTATATTGGTGGAGCTGCGATATATGCAACACGTATACCAGAAAGATGGTTCCCAGGAAAATGTGATTTATGGGTAAATTTCTAAATTTTGTGTTGCTTCAATTGAGATTTTTTCAGTTCCAATCACATCAATTATTTCATACATTCGTTGTAATAGCCGCATTTGTTCATTTTCATGCTATAACTGTTATGGGAATGGGTAAATTAATGGAAGGTAGCTGCTCAGAACAATTATACGAACGGTATGCTAATTTTTTTTTGTCTTTTCTATTTCAGGAAATGTTATTTATTATTTTTACTAAATATAGCAGTGGGAAACTAATTTAGTCGATTACTTGGCCGGAAAAGCGTCTTCCTTCTCTTTTCCGCCTTTTGGAAGCCGAAATTTCGTGCAAAAAAGGAAACTGAGTAAAACAAAAATCATTTGACTTCAAGAGGAATCCAAACTTTCGATGCTTTGAATATAATTTTGTGAGCTTTGTATTGAGCCATTCTTGAAATCTTTGCAATAGAAAAATTGGTATTTACATGACTTCTAGCCGTCTAAACGAATTTTCCTAACTTGAAAAGACTTGAGGGCGTGGGAAATTAATATTTTGAGTAAAATTTTGCAGCATTTCACTGAAAGCTTCCGGGTCCAAAGGTTTCAAATGTATTTTGATCATCTCATTTTTCAGTTAGATAATTTTTTTTGAAAGAAGAGAAGTGACCCTTGCGCCGTCTCTCATCCCCGTGATTTCCCGTCGAAATATAATTGAGTTAGAAAGAGAACGACGTCAGGTGTACGTCATAATTTATGACTGAGAGCGAAAGATAAATGGAATTTGAAGTTCCTCTAGTAAATTTAAAACGCTGCCCCCAGTCATCCATCAAACATTTTCCCAATGTTTCTGGTTCCCAGCTTCTAGCGCTTGGAATAATGAATGATCGTTTTGGTGCCCTTTTTCTCGACAAATAAAAGGGGAAAACGCGAGATTTTGACGGAAAGAAAACGGAGCCAAGAAAATAATTGAGATTTATTTCGGAGCTAAATGACGGATATTTTGATGAATTATTGTATTTTTTCTTTAATAATTTGTTTTTCAGATACGGTGTTGAATCTCATCCCTCATGGCTTGGAACTTTATTGGGATTGGATGAACCACCGGGAATAGTTAGCTGGAATCCAAATATGCGTCATCCATAAGAAGATCTGCGTCGCTGTCAATGTGTATCCCCCCACCTTCATCCTCTTATTTTTTTAACCCTACCTGTTTTAATTCGACCACGCACTTTTTTTACAATTTTTTCCCTTCCTTTATCCGCTTTACCCCCTTCGATCAATGTTTGTGAATAGTTGTCTAAAACTGCAATAATCCCTTCATATTTTTTTGTAAAAAGCAAAACACTCGTAAAACTCTCTTTCCCGACTCTTATAGGCTGTGAAATATTTACTGATACCGGTAGAAATCTATAAATGGGCTTATAATAAAGAATTTCTTTTTAATTTACTGTTTCTCCTGGAAAATTAGGTTTTTTAGAGGTTCTTTGACCTGGATTATTTAATTTTTCAGGTATTAACAAATTCTATTGGAGTAGCAAGACTTTCTTACTTGAAAATGGCGATGAAATGCCAAGAAAGAAAAATAATTAAAAAGCGACCAAGAAGAAAGAAAATATTGTTTGAACCGCAGAAGAACCGAACTTTGGTAGTGAGAGTTTTATTCCGTTCCCATCGCATTGCGCCGCGTTTGGGAAATTTTTCGCGCACTTTTTTTAGTTCTATTTGAGTTGTCATTCTTTCAGAGTATAAATTCTCGGAAAACCTCCATTCTTTTGGTAGTCCTTTCAATTCCCGTCTTACTTCCTTTATTTTATGCCCTGAAAAATTAATTTTATGTATAAAAACTAGAAAATGCATCCATTTGACTCCTAAACCTTTGATCTTTGCCCTGAATCCACCGGTCAATGAACGTAGACGATTTCTTCCAGTTGAACTTTGGCTGCGAGAAACCCAGCCGGGATTTGGGGATTCGTGGAAATTTTTAGAGAGGAGAGGGAAGCAAATTCCGCGGTTACAATGAGTGTCGTCGACAGAAAAAAGGAGGAGTTTTTCAGTATTTGTAGGACTCCGAAAAATTCTCGACGGAGAGTGTCGACGTCGAGTCGACCGATGACATCTCCCGCTTCCCATCATAAAATGTCCTCCATTTCCTTTTTTGTTGGCCCTTTGCCTTCCTCTCCTGCTTGATGTGTCCTTTTATGTAATCCACTAGGGGTTAAAGGCCAGTCAGCCGGCTTTTGGCTGGCCGGCTGGCTGCTGTCCCATCTCGTTCCCTCTTCCACCCTCCCCTCCCTCCCACCGCCGCCGCAGTCGGCCGTCCAGCCTCGTGTCTGCCCTAATACATTTCCTGCTGTTTGCTTCCTTGGAATCACTGCCGCTAATTTTTTGAATATCCCGCCAAAAACTCGGCTTACTTTATTGATTTTTGCTTTACAATTGTTTGATCACCCCCGCCATTGTTTGTTCGATTTATTGACAGGAGAAAAATTTGGACCAGCGCCAATCAGTGCGACCCCAGCGAATTGGAAAGATTGATCCTGTCTTCAATTCTTATCAAAGCGACTGACCTGGTTGTCTATTTTTCTTTCCAAACCTACAAATTTCGTTTTCCAGCTGATTGTGGAGGAGTTTTTTATCTTGTTAGGTTTAAATTTAACTAGAAAGAGAGACGGAAACCACTTGTAAACGCTTGAAAACATTCTAATCTGATTTTATGAAGAGTAGCTAACAATTTCGAAGCAGTTTCTCCTAGAAAAACGTAAATTTCCATAAAAATTTGAAAGTAAACGGATATTTTAATCTCGAAAAATGGAAAAAAAAAAGTTTATAAAATGCAGTAAATTGCAGATTCTTTTATAATTCTGTAAAAATGAAGACAAATCTTCAGTTTACAGCAAAAAAAATGAGGAAAACAGCTGAAATTTGTCTAGTCTGGCAATATTTTGCTCCAAATTCTCTATTTCATCATATCTCTTTGATTTATTGCACCTTTGAGAGCTAAAATCATCTTTGAACTGATGTTTTTTGATTTTTAGACTTTTTAAAAATAAGAAAAATAGCCACTTGTCTATAAAAATTGTTATAAGACGGCGTAAGGCGTAAAAATACAAGAAATTTACTCACTGACGTAGTTTATTTGACTTGGCCGTCTATTTTAAACATTTTCTGACAGTAAAAAGTCTAAAATTCGCCCAGCCTCCGCTTCCACTACTTGTTCTTTCATTTTCCATTTAAAAATGACAAAACGGGATTTTTATGACTAAAATTTTTTCCTCCAAAAAGCCCCAAAATATCAGAAAAACTGCAAATTCCCGCCGATTTTCCAGTAAATTTGACCTATTGTCCCTTCATCTTTTGGTTAATCTCTTTTGTTCCTCCCCGTTTTTTCCCTTGCATAGTATTCAATTGCAATTTTAATCCTCTTTCGACCCGAGTGACAACAAGCGACGGCCCTGTCATCATCAGCCATCCTGCGCATTTCGTGTTGAGACCTCATTTTGGTCAGTTTTGTTTTCTGTTTTCCAATTATTTGCTTCTATTTTCACTTGGGCCAATAGATGACTGTGTTCTTTAAAGAATTGGGAGGGTCTTCCTCACCGTCAGCAATAATCGGCAGCCCACCACCAAACAACAACAAAAACACGTGTTTTGTCATATGTTATGTTATTATTTCCCTGCTTGGTGTATTCTAGACGTTTTTTCGCCATTTGAAAACCTTTTAGGCGCCTAAATTGTGAGCAGAAAAAAAAACAAAAAGATTTTCGTAAGGATGGGAATTGAACTCAGGTCACTTGGATCATAAGTCTGTGCTCGTCGCACTGCGCTATATTGTAAGCCGGCGGCGCTGGTCCAGACTGGAAGATATGGTTTTTTTATCAAGTTTTCCCTCTTTTACGCCATTTCCTTGTGTCATCCCGTTATGATGATCTCCCTTCCCTCCCCGTCGACTCGTTATCTAAGAATTGGCCCATTTTCCCCGTCCTCCTCCTCTCTTCCTCCTCTTCTTCCCCCGGTTTCTGTTTGTGTGGGAATAGGGCTAGTTACGAGAGAAAACGGCACACATGGACACAGCTGTGTGAAAGTGCCAGTTTTTCATTTTAGGGCCTAGTTTATCGGAACAATTTAGGACCCAATTTGAGATAATTTTTCGACACATTTATTGGTCCACGGGCCAGTTTTTGTAGTTTCTGGGTACACTTTTTGGTATGCTGGCTATTTTCTTTACGGAGGCTGTAAAACCATAAATTCAGCTGTATTTTTCCTTCTAAAGTGCTAAAATTGACCCGAAATCTTTTAAAATCTAGGGATTTCCACTGTAGACCTTTAAAATTTACAATAACTGAGGAAAATTCATTGGAAACTGTTCTCCAGTTCCTAGAAAAGCACTTTCACCTCTGATCCATTTCCCCGGCCATCCTCTGCCCCCGTCTCTATCCTGTCTCCCCTTTAATTAATTCCAAGTCCCAATCCTCCCTCTCTCGTCGAGGTGATTTCATTTCTCGTTTAAAGCGAGTGGAACTAGTGCAAATTACTTTTTTTCTTACGATTTTTGCTCTTTGATTAGATTATTATTCCCCTGAGGGAGATCGGTGTTATTCTCCTGAGAAAAAATAACAGGATTTATGAGACCTCACATATTGTATGCCACGAAAAACAGAGGAGGAGGTTCGTACTCGGAGGGAGGGAATTTAAGAAGCCGGACAATGGGCGGCCCACTTGTTTTTCTCTTCATTTGTCTTTTTTGGGTCCGACTTCCTCAGTCATTCACAAATCTCCCGCTGCATAACTAACGAGAAGGAGCAAGTAAAAGGCATATTCCTACTCCCATTCCCGCCATGGGAGACACTCAGACTTTCGCAGTTTTCCTTTTGAAATGACGAGATACCCCCGACGAAACATGACCGAAGACCGAATTTGATGTCTTGTACCCGGAAAGTACCCATTTTATAGCCAGTCGGGGGTATTTATTCCTAATTTGACAACTTGTTTTCCCAATTTAAAGGGCACTTTTCTTAGAACTTGTCGATATTGAGGTCCTGCAACTATTGATACTTCGCTTCAGGACCATTCGCTTGTTTTATTATGAGAATCCAAATTTTCATCTCAGAACTATTTTATAGTCAACCGCCATTCTTGATAGACTGGTATTTGTCAAGAAATTATGGAAAAACCTCCTGGTCGACTCGGGGGACCAAACCCGCAACATTTTTCTAGCAATTCTGGCACGCCGTTCCGCAACATTCTCTCCTTTGACATTTACTCATGGTAATCTCGGATAATTTCTCTCATTTTTCATCTTCTTCCTTGACGCCCTCTTTCCTGCCGTCTCCTGCCCCCTTCGATGAATCTTATTACCCGTCGCTGTCGTTTTTCTTCCTAGCGTCTTTCCCGCTCTCCCATTCACCTCCGGTCGTCCAATATTATTATCTCTGGCACTTTTTGACCTGCACATTTTCCTTTGAAGCTGCCGCTGCTGACATTTCTGATATGTGGAACACAAGCTGTAAACAACTAAAATGGACACATTTCTATTCAAAATGGTCTTGTTATGATTTCTCGTTTTTTTGCTGGGGGAGATGGGGTCGTCGTCCTACTTTTAAGGGGCTGTCTTTTTGGTGTAATAATGGGTTGCACGGCGATGCAGGAACACTTTTTCGATCAAATTTGATCAAGAAATTACGGTCGCGGATCCATAGTTCAGTTCACGGGGAATTTTTCGTTCTGGGACCATTGTGAAATTTATTATACGCCAACTTTTACGTCCACCATGGTTCCAAATTCGCTATGAGAGCTTTTTGCCCAATTTTATAGGATTTACTTCCCTTTTTATGCCCAAAATACAAGTTTTTGATGTTCTACAAAATCCTGAACGCATATTAGTCTCAGAAATATTGGCAAAAATCCTTAGGACATCCCGGGAATCGAACTCTCGATCTTTTCATTTTGTCTGCCAGCCCATTGCCCTAGACCCATTAAATTATAGATTTTTCCCCTATCCAACATCTGGTACAAATCCATACCGATGCGCCCACAATATTGACCGTATGCTTTTCTCTGCCATCCCCCAGACCGGGCGACGCTCTCTGTGTTGATGTTTTTCGTTCTCCTCTCCCGGAAGAAAACAGATTTCCATCTCCTGTCACTTCCTCCTTCTTTGTCCAGCTGTTTCACTCTTTAAATTCTTTTTTTTTCCTGTTTTTAGCCATAAATTCGTTTATTTTTTCAGAAAATGGCTGAGACCGAATACACAGAAAGTGGAAAAATCCGTCTGGATTTCGATGACCCGGCCACTCTTCTCGCCAGGAAGCCCAAGAAAAGTATTTTAAAAATGAAACATGTTAGTTCTTTAAAAGTTGCTTTTTTTCACAGGTCCTGAAGAGAAATTACCGAAATTTTCTTTCAGGAAGGATCCCAAGAACGGGAAAAGCACGCCGGATTTGATGAGATGAATATCCTGGCCACATATCACCCGGCTGATAAGGATTACGGTAATATGAAAGTACGTCAATTTATGAGCCTCTTTAAACTGAAAAAAAATAGATTGAAGAGCCAAAAACCCCATATCATCATGAGATTGACAGCGAACCGGATGAATCGACGTCGACGGAAATGCGTGGACGACGAGTCAGCTTGGGATCGGCTGTGGACCCAGAAGCTCTGGCTTATGGGTTGGCACACCCGGCAGAGAAACCATTGAAAGACGAGTCAGAAGAGGAAGAAGATTTGACAGAGGAGCAGAAAGGTTGGCGGGATACTGTGGAGTCCTTTTAGGAAGGGGGAAATCCTTTAAAAATTAGGAAATATTGACCGGAAAGCCTTTTTTGTCCGATTCCCCAAGTCAAGCAAAATTGGCAGTCTCTAGTATCCGCAATTTGCATGGGCTTCCGCGCCAAGAATTCCCGCTTTCTTCTGAACTTTTAAATGTTCTTAATTATTCAAAATATCGCGCATTCAGCACACAAAACTCTTTTAACATCAAGCCACGGGTTCTCAAATTCTGACGAAAACCAAATTTGGCATAGAAAATTGGCTAAAATTTATGGAAACTGTCAAATTTACTTGGGAATTCATAGAATTCCATAAAATATTTTGAAATCCGACTAATACCATACCCAGGGCTTCATAATCTCCCTATTCTGGCTTCTTGAATCCCCGGAATACTATAATTTATTTCTTTTACCTTACGCTTCCAGGGTTTTCTATCGTACACTGGGGCTTCATTAATTTAACGGGATTATTCCTCCATTCTAGGCTCCCTGAAACAGGCAATCTCATATTTACATAAATTTTCAGCTAAGAAACGAGATTTTGAGAAGAAGAGACGAGCTCATTACAATGAGGGAGCTGCCCTCAAAGCACATATCTCAGTTGACGACGAGGAAGAAGATGAGGCGGGACAAAAAATGGAATCATAAAGAAAATAAAACCTCCACCGTAATCCATTTTTCTATTGAAATTAATTGAAAATAGCTCAAATTCCCCTAAAAATTTGCATATTTTCCCCAAATTTCCCATCGTTTTCGAGTATCCGTTGATCCAATCCGACACGTGTTATTGTTATTATTCAACTGCTTAGAAAAGGTTCCATTTCACTTTTTGTATTTGCGATACTATTAAAGATGAGGACAGTATGATGAAATTTTATACTTTATTTACTGGAGAAGAAGAGATAAGCCTATTTTATGCACTCTGTGATGACGAAGATAGGGGATTCCAGCTTGCATAAGAGTAAATATCAAAAAAAGGAGAAACCTAAACCGTAAGCAACAACAAAATTGCGCTCCTGCTGTCTACTGGGGGCGAGGAAAAATGCTGGATAAAAAAGATTTTTCAAAGTTTTAAAATTGGCTTACGATTTCGTGGAACGCTATTGGAAAATCAGGCAAATTTCCTTAGATTTTCGCTCTTTTCCAAGTTCAAACTTTGACCATCGTACTTCCCGTTCCAATAAATCCACTAGTCTTCCCTATGACGAATGGATTCGAGTCCAATTTGTACGGGATCATCCCATGGATGACCTTCAATCTCACGGTACTTCCTATAAAACTCCCAAATTTCTGGTGGAAATATGATTCGATGTCCTATTCCTGCTATTTTCTAGTAATTTTAATCTCTCTGACCAGTGGAAGACATCAACAATGGCAGACAGTTGACCATCGCGCATTACAGTACATTTTTGGTAATGTTACGGGTATGGATCCTGAAGGTAGGACGTTTTTGAACCTCCAGAGACGGGCGTTGTGGGAGCTGCTTGAAAATCAGGCAAGTTTTTCGAATTTTCTTTGGAAAACGCCAAATTCAAACGAGAGCGTTCTCGAATCCCGGAGCGCCCGTTTTGCTGCTGGAAACTGACCAAGATCCGCGGGTCCCGAAGCGATTTGAACCTAAAGAACCACTGTTTTTTGTAGATTTCTCCAACGCCACTAATTATAACGAAGTAAAAACCGTCTGTGAAAGGTATGCTGAAAAATATAAGAACATTGACGTCAGTTTCCCTGTATTTTGGTTATTTTCCAATTTTTTCAGCCATCCATCGATGGCGGTTTATGGATCCCAGGTGATATGAATTCCATGGAACAGAAAATTAATACGACATCGACGGCATGCAGGGACTTTTTCCTACACCGGATTTGGGTCCAAAAATGGGCTAATTTCCTCTTTAATGAACTTACAAAAGATTATGGTAAATCCAGTACATTTGAGAGAATGGTTCTCAAGCCGTGGACCAGCGCAGAGGTTAGAAATTTCCTGAATTTATCCACTTTTTCAGTTGAAATCCTTATTTTGGTACTACGACTCCCATTATCATTATATCTTCTCCTGTACTATGTTTAAATTTATGAAAATTGTGGCCAACTCGGTAGGGAATTGCACTACCATTAAAGCAGGAAAAATTCTAGCAGGATGACCCGGCTGACGGCATTTCCTTCATGCAAACGGTCAAAGCGATCCAAGATCAATTTTATGGCGGATTTGAATTAAATGATCCCAGAGACACGCTTTTATTCAAAGTGGATGAAGGACAATTACGAGGAGCAGATACAGGATATTTGTGGCATTTTACCAGGTAAAGGCCTCTCCACCAAAATAAACTGTATTTTAGCCAGGAATTCGTGGAGAATTGCGCCTTTTCCAGCGAAAATTTGACTGTTGCCTACGATTTCTCGCCTAATAGCTGGCAACACGCACTAGTTGAACTTGGTTTAATGAAGGATTTTCAATGAAATAATTGGCAAACTAATAAAATCTCTTCTTTCTGTTTTTGATATTTTGCTCACATTTTGGGATTATGCAAAATGTCTGGGTACAGAATGATCGTGATTCCAATGGTTCAAAACAACATTACCCCATTATGCCGAGAAAATATGGCTGTTTTTAACAGTTTTTGAGTGATTTCATTGAATTTTTACCGTCATAATCCGTCTCGGGCATCAATCTTAATCTTAATCTTAATCTTTATTTCATAATCTACGTTTACACGTGGTGAAAGTTGTGAGAGGGGGAATTTTAGACTGCTTTGTGTTTCTCATTTTTGACATTCTTTCATCCAGTTAGTACCGTATATTTGTACTATGGAGTCTTTCCATCTGGATGGCGGTCTTCCTCTTGTTCTTTTATGTTCTCGCGGTTGCCAACTGCAGATGATTTTTGCCCATCTATCATTTGACATTTTCGATATTTTCTTTGCCCATTGGTCCTTTCTCTTTCGGGCATCAATAGGCCCAGTATAAAAGCCACCAGCTGGAGCAGGAGAGCATCAACTCATCTTCTTCTCATTCTACCGACAATGCGTGCTCTCTTCGCCATCGGCCTAGTCGCCTGTACTCTTCCAGCAGCTTTTGGGCAATCACAAGGAGCTCAAAATGCAGCTGCTAACATTGCTGGACTCTTTGGAGGACAAGGAGCTAGCAGTGGAAATGGAGCTGGCAGTGGACCAATTGGAGGAGCTGGAACTGGAATTCTTGGTGGCGGATCTGGAAGCGGTGCTGGACTTACTGGAATTCTTGGCGGAGGGTCTGGAAGCGGCAGTGGAGCTGGGCTCACTGGAATCCTCGGCGGTGGAAACTCTGGCAGTGGCTCTGGATCCGGAGCCGGGCTTACCGGAATTCTTGGTGGAGGATCGGGCAGTGGATCTGGAAGCGGCTCTGGCTCCGGCAGTGGTACTGGTCTTCTCGGTGGTAGCGGATCAGGAAGCGGCGCTGGACTTACTGGCATCCTCGGTGGATCTGGCAGCGGAACCAACGGACTCCTTGGCAATCTCCCAATCGTCGGCGGTCTCCTGAATGGCGATCTCCTGAACAATCTCCCAATTGTTGGAAATCTCCTGAAAACCGTGGGAGGAGTCCTCGGCGAGCTGTTGAACAACATTCTGATAAATGTTGGAATCATCCTGAACGCCGTCTTGGAAATTGCCGAAGATGCCCTCGGAGCAGTCAATGTCATCGTGAACGGTCTCCTGACCGATCTCCTCGATGACGAGACCATCCAGTCGATCTTGGACATCCTGCCTCCTTCTGTCAAGAGTCTGGTCATCAACCTCGTCGAAGCTGTCAAGTGCATTGTCAACGACCTCCAAGCCGCTGTCCCCGCTGTCCAGAAGGCTGTCATCCAGATCATTGGCCTCCTCGTCAGTCCCACTTTCGATCTCCTCGATGCCAATTCCCAATTGTCTGCCATCCTCAACATTGTCGGTCAGCTCACTCAAGAAGAAGTCACAATGGTCAACACCATTCTTCAGCGTCTTGCTGTTAGTTTTCCCGACTATTTTCTAATTTAAATCAAAATTCAGGATGCTCTCAATAACAAAGGCTGTTCCACTGGACCCGTCTCGATGCCTCCTGCTCCTGGTCTTCCCGGATTCAGTCTTCCCCCACTTGGCGGTGGAAACACTCCTTCCATCGTCGGTGGAATGAGTACTCCTTCTGTTGGAGGAGGAATTGGCGGAGTCACTCCATCCGGTGCTTCCGTTTCTCCTCTCTGGTTCCCCAACACGATGTAATAATACTGTAACGTAATAAATTTTCATTTGCACATCTGCAAAAAGCGGCAAACTTATCCAGTCGAGTCGCTTGTAATTTCCCGAAAAAGACTTAGCTTGGTCATTTTCCGTCAGCCAGTTAGCCCGTCATTACTTCATCTTCTTTGCTGCAATGTGGACGCTTCTGCTGAATATCGCTGTAGCTGCGGTAATTACCAACGTTGTCGTCATTTTGATCCGTCGGTTCTTTATCAAATCACCCAAGTACGTTTTGCAGTACTTTGGTAATCGGGGTTACGCCGCTAAAAATTGTTCATTTTTGGTTTGATTATCCACTTTTACCCACAAATAGCCCAGAAAGGGACATTTTCGCAGTCTTATTAGTTGGAAAAACCTGCGGTAATGCAGTTTTGGTAAAATTTCACGTGTACACCGCGCTCGGTAAAAAATCCTCAGCGTTTTTGACATTTTTACGCCAGTTTTCATAACCGGTTGGCTATACTTTTGGTAAGGAAAATGATCTTTCGCTTTTAACGTGGTAAATCCCATTTTTGACTAAAATAATCCCAACCATCACGTCTACCGTCAAAATCTGTCTAATTTTCCCATTTTTACAGTGTCCCTGACCGATTCACCGTTTGTGAGGAAGCTGAACCAGAAATCTATGGAAGTGATACTGATGGCGAAGAGGATGAGGAGGAACCTGCTTCAATCAAGTTTGCCATCACTTTTTCGACTAAAATCTCATATTTTTAGAAACTCTGATCCAAAATTGTCTGAAAAAATTGATGGAAAGAGAGGAAAAAAGAATCCAATCGAAAAAGATGTCGATCCATTGCTGGCCAATGGAGGAGCTGGCGATTTTGTCCAATATTTGCCAATTGAAGGGGAAGAGCCACAAAAAGCTGAAGATCCTGAGCAATTTGGACCTGTAGGCGATGCTAAACCGATGCCATTTGATGTCTTCACTGAATCCACAACAAATAGAAATGACGATGTTGATGCTTCGCCATCCAAGAAAAAGAAGAAAAAGAAGAAGAAGGCCAAAAAAATTGATATTTCTGGAGCCACTTCTCAACTGTCAAATATTTCTACCAGAAAGAAAATCCAAATGCAGAGAAAACCCCGGAAATTGGGTAGAAAGATCCGCTTTGAAATTCCACGCACTCCACTGGGAAAAGGAGCCTTGGTCAAGTTGACGAAGATCCTGGAAAAGGGTAAAAAATTGCCAGAAGTGACAGCTGCCTTTTGGAGACGACTGGGCAGGACAACGGAAGACGGCGACGAGGAGATCAAGAAAATCCCATGGATTATTTGGGACTACGATCCGAATACTCTGCCGGTTGAATTTGTCAATAAGAAAAGGGATTCGTATCTGATTGAGCCAAATAATCAAGGGAATCTTTGCCTTTTGCCAAAGAATATTCTCAAACGGATCTGTTCCATGGTCAGTTTTTGGACGAAGATTGCAGATTTTTGCGCGTTTTCCAATAAAATCTGGGTTAAATCTCCCTTTTCAGCTGCATCCACTGGATTTTGTTGAACTCTCTCTGACTTGTCGTATCCTTCACTGGAAAATGTTCACCTTTACCACCTGTTACGCCCCATACACCGTTCGAATGGAACTGGTCGATATGGAAATACATAAAGGAATCGAAAGATACAAGCTGGCTCCAATTGCCTTTGGTAATTGCTCACAAGAGCCGCGTGGTCTCTTCGTTCTCCAACCGAAATGCCTCAAAAAGCCGTTCATCTTTGATACGTTGGAATTGAGCATGAGGGTAGGACTCCTTTAAAGAATTCGATAAATTTAAAACTTAAGATGAATTCGGTCATGACGGACGTCGCCTTGGAGCGGGTCTTGCCCATTCGGCAATTTGTTAACCGTCTCAAAGTCATTTATTATGTTCAATTTAATGGCTATAAGCCGAAACATTTGCAGGAAGCTGGTCGTCTATTTGAGGTAATTTTAGGGGATTTTTGATAAAAATATGAACTTTTAGGAGCTGAATGTGACTACATTTCGTATTTGGTTCAATTCTCCTAATCCTGGTGTTCATGGCCTGTTATCCGGGGCAGATGCCCAGCTGATGGCGGATATGTGGAGCAATGTCAAGGCAATTCATGAGGCTAGGAATTTTTAATTTAAATGAAAAAAACCGGCGATTGTATGACCTGAAGATGCGCGCAAATTTTGTTTTTCCCAATGGAAATTCGAAAATTTTGCCTGATTTTCATGCGCGTCTCACGGTGCTCATTTTCCCTTATAAACGTGCCTTTTTTTCCAGCTGGACGAAGTCTACATTGCCTATCCTCGTCTGTTTATGACTCCTTTACCGCACCCTTTGCCTCTTACAAATCGTATTGGTATCTATGGAACGCCTCCCGATAAGGAAATTCGAAATGCTTTTGAAAATTTTACAATTGGTAAAAATCCTTGTGAATTTCATGCCTACGTCGATTTGCCACATGATCACAAATTGTCAGTTATCTCAATTTTTAAAACATTTCGAAATTTCAGCTTACAAGTGATATATGCTGGATTTAATGGCAGCACCGATATTTCTGAATATTATTCTGATCATGTTGGTTATTTTTGGCTGGAAGAAATGATTACAAAAAATGGAAAATTTACTCTAAAAGTCTACAGAAAAGATGATGGAAAAGTGACGATATTATTTGGACGAGCGAAGACATTCTACAAATATCAGCGTCAATTTCATCGACTGTCTCGCGTGGCTGTCAGAAATCCCATGGAAGATGACAGCGATGATGAGGAGGAATATCCAGTCAATTGGGATGATGATCTGATGCAGGATTGCTGCTGGAAATTGGAGACGGCACTGGAGCCGCTTATCTCGGATAATTTCGGTAAAAAAGCTATGAATTAGTGATACGGTTTTTATAATTGAAGACGGCTACATATTGTGTTTTATTTTATTTAATAAAGTCCGTCTTCAATATAGAAAATTGTTTGCATTTTATTTATGAGTCCGTCATTTTCTGGCAGCGGCTGGGTGTCGAGTCGACTCGCTTTGTAAGATTATGTGTCGACGTCAAGTCGAGTGGTGTCGACAGAGTCGACTCGATTTTGTATGTAGATCCGAAAATGTCGTACTCTAAAGTTTCGATACGACTCGATACAATATCAACTTTTTTTGCCTCAATGCAGAAAAAAGATCAGCGTTTAGTCGACGTCGAGGTCATCTCCAACCAGATCGACTCCAAGTCGACGCTGGATTTTATGGATTTTGACTCGACGCTGTGTGTCAATTTTTTGTGTCGAGTTCTCTTCAATAAAAGACAATTTTTAACAAAGCTTTTTATTGTTTCCAGCCATTTCACTTCATTCACTTCTTCCGTTTCAAATTCCCAGTCGTCTCTCCCAAATCAGTAAAGACATTTTGCCAGCTGTTCGGCGAGAAATCGGTGATCGTCTCACTTTCATAGGTACAGTCTTTGATAAAATCCGAGCTGAATGTTCCAAAATTTTAGGAAATTCAAAAATCACCTCAAAAGATCGTAGAGATAGCTGCCACTTCCTCTCAACTGCTGTTCATTAATTTTAAAGAGCATATTATTTTTGGGATCCTCCATGTCATCAGACATTGAGGGGCCGTAAAATAGGTCTTGGATGGATTTCACCGTATTTATGAAAGCCAGTGCGCTTGCTTCATCGGGGTCATACTGAAAATAGGGAGTTTAATTGCCCCAGGACCCAGGGTGATTACAAGAATTATTGAAAGGACTGCTACTTACTCCGTCGATTACAGTAGCCATGAACTTCAGCATTGTGCAGGAGAAAATGTAGTGATACTTGGAGTCGATGTACCAGAACAGGGATTTCAACTGAAAATGAGATAAAAAAAAGTTATAAAATTCAGTCTCTCGATATTGATAGATTGAATCGTTCCTGGGGTGACTGGATTAATTCTGGACGATCATTAGTCGCTTCAGAAGCCGTGCTCCAATTTTAGAACCCTTACAGCTCTTTAAAAATCCATATAACTGACATGAGCACTGTGCCAAGGCTTGAGTATCATCTCTTTTGACTCATCTCCATTGTCCACGGTCAATTCATGAAAGAGAAAGTCAGCCCACTTCTGTACCCATTGACGATGGGTAAAGTAGTCCTTACATCCTTGTGATGTCATGTTAATTTTGGCCTGGCTTGGATTGGGATCGTCCCTGATCCAACTGGCATCTAGGAGAGGCTAAAATTCCTCTTTTCTAGGCTAAAAAAAAGAGAAACTCACGTCAATTTGGTCATAAATTTTGGCGTATCCTTCGCATTGAGCCGCGACATCATCATATTTTGCCAGCACGGAGAAATCTAGAAAATTTTGGAGAGTATTTAGAATTTTTACCAGCTGGATCGACTGTAGACACATTTCCAAAGATGATTTTCAGGGCCATTTTGTCAACCGTCTGCCATTGGGCGTATTTACCAGCCACATGGGAAATGAAGAGGAAAATGCAGCATATGACAATCTGCATATTGAATAAATCCGCAGATTCTTTCCTCTCGGGACATTATATAGGAAGATCGAGAGCGCAATAAAGTTGAACCATGAACTAGGAAAGAGATCATCCCATACAAATTGGTTGATTCACTATGAGTCAGTCAGATTGTGCTGAACTGTGTCCATTGTGGTATGGTAGAAAATGTGGGAAGAAGAGCGAATAAATTACACATCTGCGCAGCTTTTTTTTGTACTATAATTTTAGGTGTTTTAGGAAGCGTAAAAAGCTGGGGAGATGCTAAAAATAATTAGTAATCGTTCGTTATCACCCAGTCATAAAATCCTATGACAGAAATTAAGTTAGGACAACGTGAATAATTTATTAATGGCGGTTATTAAAATTATTTACATGTTCAGGAGTCTACTTAGACGTCCACCATTAGAGGGACAGGTACTCTCCAATATACAGGACCCGTTCTGGTCTCTTATGTAGCCAAAATCACAGACACACTGGGAATCACAAAAAGCTGTAGAAACACATTTCTGAAAAGGTTCAAATTTTGTTTGTTAAGAGCTAGAAGTTGGGCAGAAATCTCTGGGTCGATTTCCCAATTTGTTTCCAAGATTTCTACCCGCAAAAAGGCCCTAAAAAGTACCGTAAACCTTACCAATTCTTCTCCACAGATTCTTTTCTGTTCACAATGAGAGCATGGCTCCCAGATTTCATTGACTCCTTGGCAATTATCAACACAAACAGAATGCTGCGGAAGGCTGGAATTTCCATTACTGTAGATTTTCTTTAAAATTACCAGAATATTCCCAGCCAGCAGAAAGAGTCCTTTACCTCGCAGTGTTTATCTTCATCACAAGTCATCCCACCACAAAGGGGATGGTCGGTGACTGTCGGGAAAGAAGTCGTGTCTTGACACGCTGCCCATCCTAAATCTTCCAAACTACAAGAGTCTAGACTAGAGACAAACCGACAACGAAAAAAAGGAAAAATAGTCGAAAAATAAGCATTGAAATGTCTGCATTGAACGGCGTCTGCGGCTGGCGGGTACATTTATACCAAAAATTATACAGCGTCAGTGTGGGCAGTCATAAATATTATTTTGTGTCGGCGAGGGAGTCATGAGTAAGTCATGAATTTTGGTGGGTTTTGCAACGGGTTATGGTAATTTAATGGTTCGGGTATTTTGAGCTGATGGCGGAAAATCAAAGCATGAATCAGTCTGACTCGGTTTAAAAATCAACGAGCAATCAGAATGGTTGGTAGCATTCGAAAATGCAAAAATAAAAATTTTTGCCGCCAGCAGGACTCGAATCTACGGGCTTGGGCGCTTTAGGCACACTAACCCACACTCTAACCACTGAGCTATGGCGGCTCTTTATCTATCATGCCAGGACTGCACAACATCCCGAACTGGATCTCGAATCGACCTGAAATCTAGATCTCGATTTTCGAGATTCAACAGCCAATTTTCGCGATCAATGATTTCGCAATGGGAATGGGGAAAATTTCGCGCTTTTCATGAACTTTTTCGCTGTTTTTAGTGATCGCTATGGCGCTATGAGGGAAGACGCGGCGAAAGGAAACAAAAAATTTTTGCTAGACATTTTCAGCAATTTTTGGGAAAATCTCGAAAAATTTCGATTTGTTGAAACTAATCTCGATCAGGATCCCGATCTCGATCTGAAAAACCCGATCTCATGCAGCCCTAGTTAATGCATTTGGTAAATTTCGTCTTCCAATTTCACAGCTTTCTTCAGCAATCCCTGCTCTCTGTTTTCTGTCCCGCTACCAATTTAATAATACGAGGAATGGGGAGAAATTCCTGGAGATCTCAAAATAACGACGACCTTTGCTTTTTGGCTAATCACCAGGTGGCCTTTTTACCCAGTTGTCCTCTATCAACCTACAAATAGTTGATGTTGATTTGTGGTGCTGGGGATGATCACACCTTACACGCTGATTCATATTTTATCATGGGATTTACATAAATCCGAGTTATGGATCTAACATCGAAATTCCTAGTCGGCCGCCATGATTGGGAAAATGAGCGCTGTGGAACCCGCTTGAAAATCAGGCAAATATTTCGAATTTCTATTAGAAACGCTAAATTCAAGCGCGTTCACAGGTCTCGCAACACCTTTTTCCTCAAAGTTGCACCGGCAATATTGCGGAGTATGGTGCCATTTCTTTGGATTATTCACAATTTTCTTATTACCAGCAATTATATTTATTTCTTTACTGTTTTTCCTATTGTCGACGATAATAAGATGATGACGTTTGGCGTTCCTTGGTAGAAAGAATATTCATTTAGTAATTGGCTCCCAATATCGAGCTCGTACGAGACTGTTTTTCTCCTGTTTTCGTAGCATCTCGGTACCTTGTTCCCAGGAAGCTGAATCAGGAAAGTTCGTTACGGTAAGATGTCAACAACATAGATTGTTCTATAATTTGCAAAAAGCCATCACGTAATACCGAGCATAGGGAATTCCGAATACGGTAATGCAGAGAAATAACAAGAAGATGCTCTGCATAATATTCCGGCTTCTTACAGCTTCCAGACGCCTGATTCATTAAATTTTTTTGGATTAAAGCGGCGGAGGAAGTCTACCACTTGCCGTACCTCGATTAACTCCATTTGCACGGGGATTGTCTCATTCTTTTCTCCATTACTAGCAGTCTTTTTCCTTTCATTTTCATATACATCACGATTTCAAAAGGCCTAAAAGTGCCAATTCTTATGGGTGAGGTAACATGAAAGCAGGCATTTATTGTGGCTAATAACAGACAAATTGACAAGATTCTAGTAAATGGAAGAATTTGTTGGGATTTTGATTTTCTGTTGCACTTGCCGGTTCCCGAAATATTAGAAAAAGCCCCCTGGGCAGCTATGGGAATTTAATCCGCCCCCTGATGACCCGCGCATTTGAATCTTCCATTGAAAATTCGAAAAATTTGCCTGAGTTTCAAGTGGGTCCCACAGCGATCGTTCCTCAGATCTTAGAAAGTAGGAAAGCTACTAAATTTTTAAACACTAAGAACCGCACCTTGAAAAACACTCTAAACGTAGTTTAATGCAAATGAAAATCCTTCGCCCGAGGGCAGTTTTGAATCAAATTTGACCCGGTAATTCATTTTTTTTCTGTTGCATAGCTCAACCCGGCTTGTTGTCGAGTGGTTGTGACTAATAGCTGGTAGTTTCTACCTCGTGTGTCCCTGATCCTTGTACATTTATTCACGCTACTTTGAAGACGCCTGTTCATTCAAAGATCCCGGTCTCTTCTATTCCACATGATTTAAATATTTGGCTAAAATTCCTACAAACATGCCTAAAAACGTCTCTACAACTCTTCTGACTGTTCTAATAACCACCACAGAATTGCCAGTTACTCCACTGCCTACCATACTCCCCATATCCATGAGTATCTTCATGTTAATTGGCTATATTCTGCTATTTTTCCTTCGGGCCATTAGCTTTATCACAACTTGCGCCGTAGTCTACAGTATTATTCGACGAAATGACTTCTTGAACCCGATCATACGGTAATTTGGACCATTTTTAGCCAAAAAATAATTTAGAACCTGCATGTGTGTCATGTACTGTGGTTCATTTTTATCAGATATCGGTTATAGCCTCGTACTCGTAGCCAAGATTCAAAATGAGTCAACAAGCATCTTCATTTCTGGGGCTGATTTGAGCCGTGAGTTTTTTATCTTGTACTCATTTTTCTTACCAAGTAAACATAACACAAAACTCAGCATCTGTTCACCATTGCAAGAATTGTTAGTGGCGTAATATTACGGGGGATAATTTTATCAACTCACAGTGAGCTGTTGGTGGTACATGGGAAATCTGACTACATACACGGTTGACGCCAGCTGGTAAACATTCGCACCCTATTGAGTACCTGAATTGTACGCAAAAATCCTCAGAAGTGGTTGTAGCAGAAATACCGGCAAAAATCCCTTTTAGAAACTGGAATCAGGGACATTTTCGTTACAAATTTGGCGCGCTAATCACTAAATTCCACGTGCGCGCCAGTAATTTCCACCTAGAAGATCTAACACTCCCGATTTCAGCCCTAATCGTCCGTTTAATATTCTTCCACGAACTCGGCTTTGCCACTTTTGGTATCGGAATCTTTGTCACAGCCACAGAACGTTTAATAAATTCCCGAACGGATTTCTACCTCCAGCACAAGCGATTTTCCTACCTCATAGCTCTTTTGCTAATTCCTGTCATTGTTGGCATTTCATCCGTCTGGGCCAATGGCCTAACTGGTAAGTGCAATAGAATTGCCGCCAGGAATAATTTAATTATTTAGACATGCGATACAATGTAGCTGCTGCTATTGTTGGAGGAGTGTTCTTCATAATTGCATCGGTGATGTTATTCTTGGCTGTGACTTTTAGCATCAGGAGTTATAAAAAGGGACTGGGACAGTCGCTGGATAAGAGATTCAAGGTAGACTTTACGTCTCATTAAAATGATAACCTCTCTTGATTTTTAAGAGCGTTTCCAGCATTTTTAGTATCTGCAGCCCAAATTTTGCTCTACAAAATGCTATAAAAACCCATAGTTTTAGTGTTTAATTTCAAGAAATGCCGAATTTTTTAAAACCCATACCAATTTCAGAGCGCCAGTACGTATTACTTCAACCGCCACCTGTTTATTTCCCTAGTTGGGGAAATTTGCATGCGTATCTTTGCCTACAGCTTCATTTTTTCTGTAGCTACTGGCATCACCATGGCTTTTGAAGAGTGCGCATTCGTCTACCATAATGTAAGTCCCAGAAACTGTTCAGAAAAAAATTCTTTAAAGCTCCTAGCCGTCAGTAATGTCATTTTCCCTTGGATAATTATCCTGCGTAGCGGGAAGAGTACTGTAATTGGCAGTAGAAGTGGTAATTTCTTATAATCTACCCACAAATTATGATAATATTTTAGGAGTGACAGATCTGACAGGGAATCAGCTACGACTTCGGGCTAGTGGACAAGAATATCACAACTTTTTAGCTAAAATATGGCAATAAACACACATCATTGAACACAATAAATATTCACATTTTTGCTTGTATTTTTTGTGGTTTGTAGGGTAAACAAGATGCGTTTACGTAAGCTGGCCTTTCCAGAAGGTCGAATATTTCTAAAGGATACGGTAGTCCCAAAAAGCTGTGTACTATAAACAACAGACGAAATTAGTAAAAGTACACGTAGCACTGCACGCCCGTTGCACCTGAAAATGGAGAAAAATGCGGGAACTTTTGCAGCTGGTAAATGACAGCTGTTCTTAAAAAATTACCATATCATGTACATTGACGAATATGACAGATAAAAAAGTACACACAAACATCCCTGTGGGGGGCTACAGGACCTGAAAATGCGCCTGTTTGAATTTGACGTTCTCCAACAAAAATTCGAAAAAATTTGCCTAATTTTCCAGCGGATCCTACAGCACTTACTTCTCCCAAGGAAACCGTAAAAATTATCGTATCCTCAACTATTACCGTCGTCATTTAAAAAATTTTCCTAGCCGGAAATGTACCATGGGAACCGGCAAAGGGCGAGGTCAGTTCTTCTCTCGGACAATTAAATGCACTTACGCGTCGTTTATTATCATTTTCCTTCCAATTTTTTTCTGTTTATTCACTTTTACACCTGTCACATTCACCAGCCGTTTTTCCCTGTTCACATAAAACTGGTCATGTTTGATGCATCTTTATGAGCTGTGTGTGATTAAATTTTCATGACTTTTTGATCCACAAGTGATAATTTTGTGGGCGGAGGAGGGAACCATTATTCTTGTGTCATCTGCTTCAATCACAATAACAAAAAAATTTTCTTCAAATTATTTATTTGCCTCCTCAAACTGAAATTGTGATCTAGTTCAAAATATGTTTGTCCTCTGTGTGTCCGGTTAAAAGCATGGGAAGTAGAGATTTTTGGGCTACTAATTATGAGAAAATGTCGGCTACTTTTATTAAATTTACCCTACGTATTCCGAGATTTTCTCGCCTCCCTCTTTATAATTTTTCTCTAGGTTCAATTGACCAAATAATTTTGAGCTGATTCGTGGGAATTTTGGTACCTATTAGCACGCGTGTGTGTACCTGTCCTTGAAATCTCGCCAGAAGAAAAACATAAGGTTATACGAATTTTGTAGCCATTTGGTTTGAAAAAAAGAGGCGCTGCCGATATTTTACGGGTGCCGGTCCAACGTCTTCGGATATCGAGCCAGGATTTTTTTAGTTTGACTACATGTTACCATAATTTTTGACTAGAGTGAGATAAAAATAAACCGTTTTCGAATTCTTGTAGATCTCGCGAAGCTCTATAAAATAAAAAAAGGTTTTCAAATTTGGTCGACCTTCAGTCCTTACTAAACTTCGAGGATCGACAACAAACTTCTCCTTCTGGCTATATCTGTCAATTTCTGATTCTATTGTTCCTGTGTACGCATTTCGCATGTATTTTCACTGACTCTTGCTCATTTATCCACTGTACCGTAAAGAGAGCTTAATTCAAAGTTCCACGCCTCTTCTTCTCCTCGTGATTTGGGCAACCTCAAAAAGCAAAAAATCCAATAAACAAGCTATTCTCTCCCATCTCCAATGGCTAAAAACTCTACCGCAACTATTGTTACCCTTCTAGTGACCACAACAAATCTACCAATTACCGTAACCTCCCTCAACATGTTTCCGGCTATTTGGCTTGCTTACATTGGACTATTTCTACTTCGTTTCATCAGTTTTATCACTACCTGCACAGTAATCTACAGTATTATTAAAGGAAACGAATTTTTGAATCCGATTATACGGTAAATTTTTCTGGAAATGGGTCTCGAATTGAAAATTTCAGGACTTGCATGTGCGCCATGTATTGTTCCTCCTTTATCTCAGATATTAGCTACTGTATTGTGCTTGGAATCAAAATTGAAAAGGGTGAAACATTTTTCGTCACAGTTATGGATCTTCTGGTTGATCGTGAGTTTATTATTTGGTCTATTTCTGGGGTAAAACCTGTTCGGAGTTCAGAAAATGACTTGGCACCTGGTCTCTCAAGAATTGCTCTTTTTCTAATTGCGAGTTCCAATTTAAACTTGGGGGGAAAGTTAATAATAGCCCGTTACCTGGGAAATCAATCTCCAGGCTGAGCAAGTTTTTTGAGCGGAAAATAGCTGTGATTTTTTTATATTGAATTTTGGACCAGAAAATTGGGGAGAAATTGTGGTAGAAACATAGAAAAAATGTGTATTGACCATCTCTGATTGCTACCAGATTATTTGTGTCCATATCTGGACGAATCTCCGTATCGATGCCAAATAAAATTGTAGACGACGGGCGCATCGATTGGCGGTTACCACGTACAGGTGTCAGATACAAAAAAATAAGAATCCCGGTAGCAGAAATTCTGTGACTCTTTGTTGCAAATCCTTGGCACTTTATCCCAAACACCTTGTAACCAAGTACGTAATACCGGGTCATGGTAATTACGAGCACAAATAGTTACATGGGAATAATTAGAGTAACTTTCACCTTCTCACGAACTTCAAAATCATCGAAATTCGCACCTCGGAAGGCGGTAGACTTCCCACGTACCTGTGCGGATAAACTTTGGCTCCTAAAAATATGGGATTCTTACCAATTTGATGGCCATAATCCGAGGAAAATGCTTTTTTTCAGCAACTATGGTCCATGTGATATTTTGGCACGAATTTGGTTTCGCCACGTTTGGAATTGGCATCTTCCTCATGGCCACGGAACGTCTCCTGAATTCTCGATTCGATTTCTATCTTCAACATCAAATTGGCGCCTATATTATAGCCATCTGTCTAATTCCGGTCATTTTGGCCTGTTCCGCTGTCTGGGCTTACGGCCTCACGAGTAAGTTTGAATTCCCCGGCGAATAATGATATTATCCAGCTGTTGGATACAATGTAGCTGCTGCAATAGTCGGCGTGGTATTTTTCTTATTGGCATCGGTGATGCTCTTCTTGGCGGTTTATTTTAATATCAAAAGTTATAGAAAAGGATTGGGACAATCGTTGGATAAAAGATTCAAGGTAGAATTTACAGATTTCACTTTAAAATGGCGATTTCGTACAATTTTCGCACGAGTTTCCAAGCGTGCTTAGTATCAAAATGTAGCCCAGAATCTTCTCTTTAAAATGAACTGCAACTCATAATTTTAGCGTTTAATTTAAAGAAATACCGCTATTTTTAAAAAATTGTCAATTCCAGAGCGCCAGCACGTATTATTTCAACCGTCATTTGTTTATTTCCCTCGTAGGCGAGATTTGTATGCGCTCCGTTGCCTACAGCTTCATTTTCTCAGTAGCTACAGCAATCACTTTGGAATTTGACGTCAGCTGTTTCTTGTACCATAATGTAAGTCCCCGCTAGATTTAAATAACAGCCAATTATAGCTCCTAGCCGTCGGTAACATCATTTTTCCATGGTTAATCATCCTCCGAAGGGGAAGAAGTGCTCTAATTCGGAGTAGAAATGGTAATTTTAGAGGGATTCCTATGGAAAACGACCATTTTAGGCGGTGTAACGGATCTAACCGGGAATCAACTCCGACTCCGGGCAGATACCACAGAATATCACAATGTTATTGCTAAAATGTGGCAATAAAATGGTCAATGAACTTGAAATTCGAATTAAAAACATCAATTATTAAATGATAACGCGTCACTGAGTTTACATAATTGGGTACATCTAATGTGACCGGATCTTTTGTACCCACCATGTCCACTGAAAAAAAATTGCTCTCTTTCAAATGTAGGATTACGGTAGCTTTCAGTTTTATTGAGTAACATACAAAAAGAAAACAGAAAATGGTTTGAACGAGCTAAAATGGCGGTTTCATTGGACGGTAGCCTGCCTTCTGACAACTTTTCTGCTTACAACCTTCTCCATCAGACGCAGTGCCTGAGTCCGAATTTCTAGCTCCTAAAATTCGGCCTTTTTTGTGTTTAGGATAGACAAGGAGTTTCACAAGCAACGAAATCAACACTTCATTTCATTTGATATGCTTTTCTGCCCAGTGTAAATGGGTCTGTATCATACACGATGCACACAACCTGGTCCCAGTAATCGCGCTGAGATGGCCGAGTGGACTTAAGTTCCACTCCTCGTAAGAGGGCGTGGGTTCGAACCCCACTTTCAGCAAACCTTTTTTCCTTTTTTTCGCATAGTTTTCCAACATTTTTGGTTTTTTGTGCCTGGGAAATCCAATGGACGTCTAGATTTGCTGGTTTTTGTACCGGGAAGACAGCACTTTTGTTGGGAAATTGTCAGGCAGACATCCGATAATGCCGAAGAATCATAGGAAAACAAGGAAAAAGCCCTTTAGACAGAGGGAGGTTCCGAACTAGCGCCATTTGTTTTGTACATCTGTCACTCTAACCACTCGACTACTCGGGAGAAACCTTCCTATCCTTGACAGCCAACCTACCCTCTGTCTTTTTCTCAACACAGCCTTTCTTTCCTGTCGAATTTTCTCTGCTTTTTCTTCCCTCAAGTTCAGCTCCTCTTCTTCTGTTCTTTCCATTTGCGCTCTTCTTCTGACCACGTAACTTCTTTTCTTTTTATTTGTCCCCGTAGGACGGGAATATTTCAGCAGGTACAATAATCTATCATGTTTAGAAAGAGACATTTCCAGCATTAATATTACTTGGGCCCACTGAAATCTCCATCTTCTAGGCCAAAAAGGACCGTAAACCTGTCTTTTCCACTCTTTCCTGGTTAAAAATATGGTTTCATAAGTTCTGGTCATCATGGCGATGAGGAGATTGAATTGGAGGATGGAGACGCAGACTTCAAAAAGGACGAACATTATCTGAACCCGGGTAATTGTGATAAAAAAGAAGCTACCTTCCCAATATGGCGCATTATATCCGAATCACAGGCGGACATTTCCCTGTAAAGGACAGAAAATTCACCGATTGTCATGATAAATGTTCGAATTAGAGCATCTCCAGGAGTCTAAAAACTGCTCTAATTTCTTAATTTTCGTGATTTTTGTGTTTGTACTTGGTATCAAAATGTAGCCCAGAGTCTGTTCTACAAAATGCGCTAAAAATCATAACTTTTCCATGGAACTTAGAGAAACGCTGGCTACTTTGAGTACCGACCTGTATGACATTTTCAAAATCCGTCGGAAGTCCAACGGCTTCTCTTTCTTTCGATGTTCTTTCACACGTTGTAAACATCATGTAAAAAGCTGAAATGCGAAGGATTCTGTCTATTTTTTCCTTACATTGCGAAAATCCTACAAGAAATATGGAATAAATTAATAAAAATCGGCTCAAATCTCGTCTAATTATGGAGTAAATCATCAAAACGAAGGGTCCAACAAAGGGAACTGCTCTGAAATTTGTGCACTACTATGGAATACACGGAAATTTGGATAATACCGAAGGAAATAGAGAAAATGTAAGGTTGTTAGAACCACAGCTGCAGTAATCAAAGCATTTTCTATGTAGAGCATGTTCTCATTTAAACGACAGCCAAGACGGATTGGAATCTGGAAAGAATACTGTAAAGTTGTCATAATAATTAGCTTCGGGAACCGTGAATTTCATTCCATAGCCCAAAATCTTAAAAAAGCTAACTTACACATGCCAAAATAAGGAACCAGGACAATTTGTAAAGTAACTTGGCCGGGAATGTTTTCTGGAACTTTCTTATCATCAAAAATTAGGAGACTACCATAATCGAAAACCATTTATCTTTTCCAATCCTCCGAATGTCGAGGAGATCCATAATTATTTGGACTAGAACAAAGAAGACAACCAAGCCTTCAAAAGCCATGCGGATATGACCCCATAGTCCCCATCTTTCGTAGTCCAGGAGATGACATTGGGATTTTAGAGGATCTGGAATATATTTTGGGGCACAGCCGGCTTTCAACTTTGGGAGAAACGCCCGCTGGGGGACCCGCTTAAAAACTGCGAAATTTTAGAATTTTTCATTGGAAAAAGGGCAAATTCAAATACCTTTTCAGGTCCCACAGCGCCCGTTTCCAAATTTAGAAAGCGACTGTAAACTTGGAATTTACCCCAATGACTGCTCTCATTTTGAAAACAATAGCCATAATCAGATTCTTCGCAAACTTCTCCTTCAATTGTCACCATTCCTCTGCTCAATTGCTAAAATATCAAATGTTCTAACGCTAATTCCTGGTCAAACCTCGGTGTTTGCAGAAAATGGCCGGACCATAAAAGCCATGGTAAAAATACAATAATAAATTAGGAAAGCAACCAGCGAAAGGTACCAGCTAAATTGTAAGTAGATCTTTAAAATTAAGGTTTTTACCGTTTTCTCCCATAAGATTTCCACTTAGCATCGAGTATTCCTTCCAGCAATCCGTCCAATAGCTCCAAATGCGTTTGATCTTCGCCATAGACCACAAGAGCCAGGGCTGATTCCTCATTCATTTCTCCTGTCTGCTCATCTATTGTGTCAATTTTTGTTAGAGGATAAGCAGCGCAACTGGCGTCCCCATAACTCCAGACCTGGGAAATTCAAATTTGAGAACAGAAAAGGGGTACCTTTTCACATTCGAGTTCTAAAATAGTGTCAAAGAATTTCTTCTTGGCCAGTTTGGCGGCTAAAGTAAGAGGAGTTAGCTTTTGTTTATTGATGATCATCAGATTAGCTCCATGTTCCAGGCAGAGGTGGAGCATATCCTGAATCAGGAAAAGAAGATTATTGGCAAATTTCTGCTCTTTCAAAGGGTAAATAAACCTTTCTCTGGTACAAAAGTTATAGGGCTTTACAGACGCGGGAAACCAAGTAAATTTTTGATGGCTTACCAATTTTTCATGAATGACACATAAATGAAGTACCGTATTCCCGTTCGTATCCTGAAAAATTTTGCTTTTCAGCAATTCCTCCACCTGAGCATTGAGATTAGCTTTTTTAGCCAATAAAAGTCGAAAAATATCGGGAAGACTCATGCAGACAGCAAAGGACAAAGGATACTCTCCAAAGTACATATTCCTATAGTAATTTATCTTTCTGTTTAATGGACTCCTACCCTTTAAAATCTGACTGAATACAGAGTTCAACATATTCATGTTCCAAGCTGTCTTGGCGACTACTTTTTTGATCCTCAGCTGAGAAGAAGGCGCCATAGCAGCGGGCATTGACATCGGCTCCTTTTCTCAATAATTTACTGACCATTCCAACATCATGATTGATTATCGCCTGATGCAGGGGAGTGAGTCCTGCAGGGAAAGTTTGTGAAATAGAGAGACGAACCATAGTAATCTTCAGAAATGCAGATATCGTTGACTAGTCGGGGAAATAACTCCAGGAGACGGATTACTATGAGGTTATGAACAGTGGTCCCATGAAGAAGACACACGGTTATTACTCCTTCACCCATTTGACCTGAAAAGGGGGAAAATTAGCCTGCTGAGGGTTTACAGGTGCAGCAGAGGCGCGTCTATTGACTGTCCTCGCCTTTTATAAATTTTTACAATTTTTCCTATTCTATTTAATATATATGTAATAGCAAAATATAGAGCACAATTTTCTCTATAAAATCATGTCATAATCATCATTTTTCGTTGTACATTAGAGAAATGCGCAATTTTTTTAATGCCTAAAAGAGCGCGTCGGTCCCTTGTTGACCTTCCTCGCCCTTTCTGTTATTTTCTTACTGCTATTCACACTTTGCTTTGCATCTTTAGTATTAAAATGAAGCCGAGAAATTTCTCTACAAAATAATATATAACACGTGATTTTTGACTGCAGTTTAAATAATTACGAGGTTTTTTCATTTGTCTAGGAAATCTACCGCGTTCTTCCAGCTTCCAATGTATTTCTCGATATTTAGACTCTCCTCTTCCACCTTTTCCTCCTCCATCAAGTAATTTTAATGCTAAAATTATATATTTTCATTATTTGTAGGCTAAAATTACCTTTTATCATGTCTCCAGCTCCAGCGGTATCCATATGTTCCAATACATTGACTCCTTTCTTTCCTTTTTCTTTTTTTCTTGAAAACGCTCCCAATTTTGCATTTCTTTCTTCATTTCTCATTTTTACAAGTTCAGCAACAGGGAGAAGCTTTCCTTTTCCTTGATTGTAAATTAATTCGCCGACTGTTTCCATTATAAAATTGTCCAATTCTCTATAATCTCCGCTAGCTGTTGCTTTTCTAAAATATTTGATTTTCTACGATTTTATAGAGAAATTTACCTCATTTGTAGTACTAAACTTCCATATCCATGCATATCAACAAGATAATGAACTTTCTTCTTTATTTCATGTTTATCTGTTGTAATAATTGTTGCAAAAGATTCTTCGCTCATTTTTATTTAATTTTAGGGGAAATAGAAGAAACTTCAACAATAAAAATAGAGAATATCTAGCAATTAGTCTAAGGGGGAAGCAACACGCAAGTTTTGCATAAAGAAATTGTTATTTTTCGCTATTTGTAGTCTTTGTACTTGTCCATTTTGTATTTCATCTCATGAATACCTTTTTATTATTTTCTCAAATTATATTCAGTAAATATTTGAAGAAAACCAGTGTTTTATGGGAAAATTGAAGAAATTTGCTGGAAGTATAGAGGACGCCTGTGGATTACCAGCGTAAGGATGCACGCGGCGTTCTAGAATATTCAGTTTCGTCGTTTCTTTCGCAGTTCTTTGTTGCTTTTGCTAACTGCGCTTTGTTTTGCTTCTGCTTTCTATTGTAGCTTCTAGATTTAGTGATTTTTTGCAGTAGATGAAGTAAAAAATAATATACAAATGCCAGAAAAGAGAAGCAAAAGTATTTGGAAGTGCTATTTTGATTTTTTTTTTCAATTCTTGCTATTATTTTCGCAGTTTTTATTTTTTTTCCCTTCATTTCTTCTGATCTTCCAAATATTTTATTCATATTTTTTTCAGATTTATATGTATAGGAGAACTTCTTCATCAAATATAATGGATATTGATCCAGATATCTATGATGTAAGTTCTTTTTTCTCTGTAAATTTCAAATTTTTAGGAAAATTTTAATCCATGCCCTACCCGCTTACGAGTAAGAGAAGAAACAAGTAGAAAGCTTCAAGAAATGTTGAGAGAAGCTGCTTCTTCTGATTTTCCGCAACAATGTGCACCATTGGAAAGACATGAAAGAAAACGAAAAAGAGAAGAAACATCATCATCACAAGATATTCCAATTACTCCTACTAAAGTTGACAGAAGATTTGAAGTGATACCAGAAACACCAGAAGATAAGCTCATTCAAAGTGAAGAACATTATAATGAGGTAATTGCTATTATTTTTAATTAACCGTTATTTTCAGTTTGTACCACAAACGCCTATATCCAAGTTGATTCAAGCTAATCGTCGTGGTTCTAAGAAACTTCATCAACTTCTTCTAATGAGGTGGCTATTATTTCTTGCTCTAATTACAAGATTTCAGTGAAGAACGTATTCGTAGCAAAACTGTCATTACTTCAGAACCAGTAAAGAAGAAATCGGTTGGTAATTTTTGTCAATTTTGATATTTTAAGCATTTTTAGAAGAGAATGATTGCATCGAGCGTTTCAAAGGAATCGTTATTAGCCCTTTATAGTCAACCAGCAAAGAAGAAATCTCATCGAAGTCTTCTAGTCAATTTATAATTTAGAAATTACTCATCTCTTTATATTATCTATTTTTGTTATTATCTCGTAAAATTAAATATTTACTATTCTTTTTAAATCGCTACAAAATTTATTCCTCTATTTAATTTCGTTTCAGGCTAATTCCATAATTTATAAATGGCATCATAATGTTCGGATAGATTCACACGAAGTTTTAGTTGCTTTCCAGTTAAATCCGTGACGCCTAGAGCTAAAAATAGGTTGGTATTCTTAATTTATGCTACCTTTTCTACTTCGAAACATTGTGCTTTTACCCCGGCGGATAATTATCAGCCAAGGGAATATGACGTTGCCGATGGAAATCAACTGGAAATATTTTTTTTTATTAATTTTTAGTGAAACTTACGTTATGATAACAAAACGAGGCCCAATCAACAGATAATCCGAGTTTTATTCCAATAAAAAGGCAACTAAAAGCAGCTACGCGCAGTATTATTTCCCCTAAAAGGGAGAGGAATAAGTGCCGGTTGAAATAAAACGTGCTAGCGCACTGAAACGTCAATTTTTTTTAAATTAAAATTTATTTTTTACCTTAAATCTTTTATCCAACGATTGTCCTACGCCTCTTTTATAATTTTTTAGATTAAAAACCACTGCTAGAAATAATTGAATCGATGATAAAATAAATAAAATATAGCAAATAGTAGAAGCTAGCAGTTGTTGAGTTCCTGTGAGGCAAAGAGCCCAGAATGTGGAGAAAATTATAATTGCTGCGAAGAGAAAGCAACAAAATGGATAAATTAACCATTTTGAATTATAAAGCCAATTGCAGTTGAATTTCGACGTTAAAAATCGTTCACTGGCTGTGATAAATATTCCAATAGCAAAAGCAGCGAAGCCACAATCATGGAAAAATACAATTTGATTTAAATCACCTGAATTTTTGTATTTTTTAATTTTCTGACGACCCCACCGCCTTCTATTAGCTCAGATTTATGGAAAAGAATCTCCTCTTTACGATATTTATAATATACAGCGTAACTGTAGCCAATATCTGTGAAAATTGATGAAAAATACATGGCGAAGAGGCATAATCTAAAAATATTAAAATTTTCTGTAATTTTGTTGGATATTTACCTTGTTATTGGATTTAAAAATTCACTTTTCCAAATAATATTATAAATTACCATCAAAGTAGTAATAAAACTAGTAAAATGAAGCAGAATTAGACCGAAGAAGGCGAGAAACAACAATAATTCCATGATTTTTATAATTTCTGAGAAATGATACTAGAAATAGTATAAAAAGTATATAATACCGTTCAAAATTATCGGAAAACAGTACTTTTCTACTAAAATTATAAAGAAATTATAAACCTGGTTAAACAGACAGAAGTCGTACACTGAAATGATGTCGACCAAGGGAAAAGACGTGCCGTTTCTGATCTATTTGCCACAAAATCAGGGCATGGCTATTAAACAATTATAATTGCTATTTTATGCTTGATGAAATAAAACAAATATTTTTGCGACAAGCTCAAAGTATGGAAAACCTCAGTGATTAGAAAAAATGCAAAGAAATTAAAACATACATCAAAATATTTTTGCCGAGTCTAAATAGGAAACGGTTCGGATTCGAGGGCCCGTTTTGCCCGAAACCGCACCTGACCCGTTTTTTTTTAAAATTTCATTATGAATTTCTCTTGGTTTTTCTGGCCATTGACCCAGCTCGGCCCGATTTCTGGTTGAGATTTCCAACCCGACCCGTAAATAGAGGAAATTTGGCGATATCTAACCCGACCCGAAAACGGACATTGCGGGCGAGTTCGGGATCGGGAACTTCGGGTTGAACCCGATCCGGCTCGATTTCGGGTTATTGACCTCCAACCCGACCCGAGGCCCGCTCAAAAAAATTTTTAGGGTAGCCAACCCGACCCGAAAAATCCTGCTCGAATAGCCCTGTCGGGTACCCGTTTACCAATCCTTATCCAAACACACAGAAAATCCTCGGGGAGGAACATTTTTCACAGATTTATTGATGTCTAATCTAAAATCACTGCTTTTTACGGCTTGAATGTAGGTCTACACAAACTACGCCCGCCATCGATGGCAATACATTGTCCCACAATATATTCCGATTTCGAATTATCGGACAAGAAGGCGATTAGCTCGGCGATTTCCTTCGGATGAGCTGGTCGCCCAATGGGAATCTGATTCCGATCCTGGGACATTCGATCTTCTAGCATTTTTTGATGATCCGCTGATATTCCACCTTTTCGCATAAAAGTGGTCGACACCAATCCAGGACTAAATTGTTTGTCTTGGGAAATAAATGGCCTACTTGACAGAATTGACTCTGACTCCTTTTTCGATATAAGCCAATCCCAGGGCTCGGGTTAAATGATCCAAACCGGCTTTAGCCACAGAATAATAGGGAAGTGTGGTACTTGGTGAAGTTGATGCAATGCTGGAGGTCATGACGACATTTCCTTTGGTTTTTTCGAGATAGGGCAGGGACAGCTTGGTTATGGCAAGGACTCTGAAACGGGCAATTGAGTTCTCGAAGACTGTGGTCCGAAAAAATTCCTCGACTTTTTTTTATTATTTTTCGGGATTTTCAAGGATTTTTCCATCACGAATCGTTAAAAAATCACTGACGATCGTAAATTGACATTGATAGCATAATCAAAATCTTCCACGCTTCCACTGAACCCGAGGTTTTGATTATTATCAGAGGTTGCTGCTCCAGCATTGTTGATCTAAAAATTCTCCTTTCATCTTTTTCTCTCTCAATCATCCACCAAAATGTCAATTTTCCCAAATTTATTGACAGTCTCTTCGACAATTTTCTTATGCATCGCATCTTCTTGAATATTTCCCGTAAGAGCTAAAATATCCTCGCTTTTGGCGCCGGCTCGAAGACAGATACTTTTGGTGTCCTGAGTTTTTAATTTGTATGAAAGCTTGGAAAAATGGACGTACTTCAAGAGCCTGAGCATTTCTCCCAGTAATCGTCAATTTTGCACCTTCTTGCGCAAATATTTTTGCCGTTTCCCTGCCAATTCCCTGACTGGAGCCAGTTACAATCACAACTTTATTGGCAAAACGAGAGAGCATTGCGTCCTGAAACGAAAAGTTTAGTAAACTTTTAAAAATTTAGGGAAGAGGTGAAAAAGAGAGCCGTTGGGTGTTTTTTATACTGAAGACGAGCTGACAATTGCACCACAGAGCAGCAAATATAAATAAAAATTCAGCCTGGACTGTGGTGACCGCCTGCCAGAACATTTTATCAGCTCGATTGCTCTCTGATCACAAGTGCTTACGTTGACCGGTGCGGATAACCTTTCCGCCTTGAATTTTTTACGCTTTCATTATGAGAATATTTCGGCCTGAAAATGCAAAATCCGCATATAGTTTGGCTGATTTTTTTGATATTCCCACATTTATCAGCGACATTGCAAAATTGGGGATTTTAATGGCCTGAATCTGCCTCATTCAAGAAGCTTCCATAAGTTTTGGCTGGAAGCGGCTATCGCTAAACGGTTTTTTGTATCATGTGGCTGACTACTTTAGCTACAAAATGGTCTTGAAAATATCGCTTTAGGGCCATTTGACGAGTTTTGGTGGGTGTTTGAAGTTAGCTGGTCGATAAGTTGAAAAACGAGGAAAATTTTCCGTTCTGACACCGGATTCGTGTTTTTCAGGACCGAATACTCCTAGTGTTTCCCGCGAAAAAAAAATTATCTCGACTTTTTTTCGAAAACCACCAAATGGGGGCAAAAAATGGTCGAAAAAGGTCACGGCAGCGCTAATTGGGGAAATTTCTAGGAAGATTCCAAAGGCTGTTGAACTTATGATTTTTTGGAATATTCACAGGCGAACATTCGTAATAAAATAAAAAGATTCCTTCTGCATCAGAAATTTTCCTAGAAAAATGTCGAAGAATTATACGAGAAGTCTTCTTCCTTGTCTGCTGGCTATCGGTGTGTGAATTGTGGCTCTATTTTTCCCAATCAAAGATCACTTTCTCCTAAAAACGGAACAAAATTTGATCTTTCCATTTCCAGATCACTTTTTACCACGGGCGGGCAGCAGTGGCGCGCCTAAATCCCTCGAACTACACGATGTCCATCGGATTTTCAGCCGGTCATCCAACCGCGTCGTTCAGGATCCTCTAATCCGACATTAATTGGTACAGCTCCGGTGACCTTTTACCAACTGGTCAAAGCCTTCCCTTTTCCGCTGGCTTTCACTCTTCTCCCTCTCACTATTGGACCAGTATTACATGAAATTTACTAGTTTTCCCGTATTTTATGCAATCTTCTTCTTCTGTGCCAGTAAGTTTACCGTTTTATAGAAAAAATATCGGAATGGCCATAAAAATTGAAAAAAAAAAATTTGAGCGGTAAAGATGCTCCAGTGCAAATTTACAAAAAATCAAAAATTGTCTCCGTTTTAATTAATTTTTTCGTAAGTTTTCGGGTTACTTTTGCAGGTTTTTACTGTATGCAAATTAACAATCACATCGTATACAATTTTTTAATAAAGAAATCCCAATAAAAACTACTAATTTCAATAATTGGGAGGTTTATTGATGGGAGTTATCAATAGAGCAAATTTACAATTACCAATAGGACAAAATTTTAGATTTTTCACCTGATTACGGTAAAATTATTAATATCTTCCAGTTCAAATAGTACAAAATGAATCTCAGACAATAGATAATCCACAGAAATCTCGGACATATCAAGTAAATCGCCAAAAATTACGGGAATTATGGTATGTCGCCACTTTACGGGGCCTTATAAAGGTTTGCTCCTAATTCTAATGAAAATTTTCATTTTCTAGGCAAAATGCAGAGCTTCTTTATCAAAAGTACAAGAAATTGATGGAATTTTATATCGACAATGTGAAAAAGATGCCAAGGATCCAATAAAATTGGCTAAATGTGCTGTAAAATTATTCAAAGCCAGAGATGTCGAAGAAAAGAGGCAGAATGAATTAATGAAGAAATATTTTTCCTACTCGACGTTACAACAACGCGCAAAATTTAAAAAATATGTAAAGAAGAAAAAAGAGCCACTGGGCTCGGAAATTTGGGTCAGAATTCGACAGGAAGGAATGAAAAAAGTGGACATGGATTCAGTTTTGGAAGATTTTCAAAAAGTTACGGATTCTTGGACCAAAGACAAGGAAAAAGTGCCGATGATGGAAAGACAACGGACCGAGGAAACACTGGCAAAATTGGCAGAAGCTTATGAGATGAAAATAATCCAAGAGAATAAGAAAAAATGGAAGCGAGAAGTTCAAGAAGAAAGGAAAAAAAGGAAAGTCGACCCGTTGAGTGAGTTCTGGGGAAAAAGAAACTAAAATTATCTAGAGATTTTTTTGAGTTCCGCTCACGAGAAGTTTCCTGAAAATATTTTGAGTTCCTTCAATAACCAGGAAAAATTTGGAATTCACGACGATTTCCATGGAAATTTTCGAGTTCCCAATGATTTCCCGGAAAAAATTCGAATTTTCGTGAAATCCGGGGAAAATTTGGAATTTCCAAGGAATTCCGGGGAAATTTCCGCGTTCCGAAGGATTGCCTTAAAAAATTCGGAATCCTGTTGAATTCACGAACCTCATTGAATCTTTCTAATTCTCCTAAATTTTCTTACCATTCTGTGTCCATAAATTTCAGCTTCTTTGTCAAATTTCCCCCATTTCAGTGCCATTGTCCAAAACTCCCTTGGATTATTCAAAACTAGCCGGCTCGTACTTCTCTGGCCTTTTTGGTAAAGACCCGGCTCCTTCTCCTCATTTGAAAAACCTCGAAAAAATAAAAAGTCACTTTGCCAAGGCCGAAAAAATCAAGGAATATTATTCACTTCTGGATAAGGAAAATTCCAGGTAAATTGGCTGTCTAATTGTGGCTCAAACAAACAATTTTCTAGACTCTTCGCCAAGTTAAATCTCCCAGTTCACAGCAGGGAGCCACAAATAAGCAAAAATGAAAACGACGTCATGGAAAATGTTCTTCAGCTTGTGAATAATTTCGCGGTAATTTATATTTTCCCAAAAAAGATTAGAAAATATTCAGGCAACTCAATTATCATCGGATACTAAATTTTCTTTTCTTTCTCCTCGACTATTTTCCATTTTACCAGAAGGAGGACGAAATTTTCCTCGGCTACTCTCGCCCAATATGTTATCTTTCCAAAATGAGGGCGTTTTTTCTCTTCCTAATATTTTTCAGGTAATTTTATAACTTTTAAACGAGAAAATAAGTCGAAATTTGTGAAAATCGGCAAATGAATGCAGGAAATTGTGGAAAAAATGCTTTCCCTTCAAAAAATTCATTTTCTTACTAGTTTTGAGATCTTTTATATATCAAAATACTCAGGAAATTCTGCTCTATATTTTGCAATAAAAAGCAACCCATGAAAATGGCGAATTTGGAAGAAAAACATTTTTTTTATTCGTAAATCATCATAAATTCGTAATATTGTTTTGTCTGATCTTTACGCGTTCTTTGAAACTTTCTGGAGCTCCAAATTCGGTTCCTTCCCAATTTACTGCTTACAAAATATTAAAAACTAATAATTCAGGTAGTTTCCTCGAATCAAGAATACCAGAAGATGATGCTGGAATTAATTATGGACTTCAGCGGCGCAGGGAAAGCGCTAGACGTGAATTTGCAACATTTTACATAAAAAAAAATAAAATTTCAGTTAGTTTTATCAAAAATGAGGTCAGAAATTGATGAAATGGATAAGCTTCATTATCCTCTTATGTTGGAAATGAGCAAACATGACCATAACTGGATGAGGGCACGGAGAAGCTTTTCCGGTGAACAAAATAAGCAATACGATCAATTTGGATATGCTTTTTTGGACAAAGAACAAATGCAATTGGTTTATGAAAATAATAAATGTAAGTTTTTTAATTTTCCAATTTTCAGAGTCAAAATAATTTTAAAAAATCAGTAAAGTTAGATTTTCAAGCATTTTAGAAGCCAAATTAATTTTAAAAGATTTCCAAATTTCAGTTACCATTGGAAAATCCCCGAATATCACTCATTTATCTTCGTTGACCATCAAAGAACGTGAAAAATTATTAGAAGATCAAATTCTTGAGCTTTCTCAGCTGAAAAATCCTCAGGAAATTAGAAAGCGCTTCAAAAGACAAGACGATCACGAGAATAACGGCGAAAATAATCATGAAACTCCTGGAAATTCAACAGATCCTCATGAAGGTTCTGGTGAAGAAGGAAACCACAGTGGAGACGGTCACGAAGGTTCCGGAGAACATGAAGAACACGAGGACAATACACTTCGACCCTTGGCTTTTACTAATTTCATTGCTCAAGGTAAAAATTTGCTCAAAAAAAACAAAAATCCAATTTTAAGGAGAAGTTTTTGAAGCAATTACTCTTTCTCCTCGAGCTTTTATTCAGGAAATCATAGTTCCAGAATTTTTTGTGCTTCGAACTCTTCAACCGGAAGCTTTTATATTTTCCGTTCTTTCACCGGCTGCTTTAGTTGCCAGAATTCTTTCCCCTGCCGCTTTTCGGGCAGAAATTTTATCACCTAGGGCTTTTTATCCTTGGGTTTTATCACCGGAAGCTTTGGTTTGTTTAAATTTCCGTAAAAAATTGCGCAATTTCCAGATTACTGAAGTTTTAACTCCGCGGTTCTTTGAGCCGAGAGTACTTTCACCGGAAGTTTTGCTAATTAAAGTTCTCAGTCCTAGTAAGTTAAATTTTAAAGAAAAATATAAATTTTAGCATTAATCTCGCCTATGATTGGTTCCGCTGAAATGCTAGGCGTTCTAGTTCTGAGTCCGAATATTTTATCGCCTAGAATAGCTAGTGAAGAATATTTTCTAGTGGAGGTTCGACCCTAAAGAAGAAGAAAAAGCCCTACTTTAGATCCTTTCCCCTCATATTTTGGGAGGACCTCATGGAAAACACGATAGCAGCGTTATTTCAATCGGAGGAGGTGAACATGGCCACGATCATGAAGCCGGGGACGAGCATGGTGCTGCTCATCAAGAAGATATTCATGTCCATCATGGAGAAGTTGAAGGAGGTAAGCTACTTCACTAAAATTACCAGGAAATATTCCAGATCATGCCCATGATGGACTTGGAGGACCTGGTCGATCTGTTGAACAAAATCTAAATAATGCTATACATGGTTGAAAAATAATAAAATTCATTATATCTAATAATTTACACGATGGTTTCTTCCGGCATTACAGCACTTTTGATAAAATAAGCAGCAATTCTACCTTTAAACGTGCTGAAAAATTGCCGACCATGTACATAAGTAAGGATAGCAAGTGCTCCAACGGCTAAGCCAATTCCAAAATAAACTGCATTAGTGTTTCTATAAAATTAAAATATAAAAAAAAACAAATCAAAAAATAAACCTCTTATATACAGATTCAGGAACCTTCTCCTCGAATTCTTTCTCCAGTTTACATTTAGCCTTTTTGCTTTGCGGCGTATCAGGCGAAATATCCACGATGTCTCTATCGGCCATGGCGACTAAGCTTTCTTGTTCTGAATCTTGAAAATAAATTGAAATAAAGAGAAAGAAGAGAAGAACAAACGTTGAGGAGTATCGTTATTATTAATATTTTGATTAGAACCAAATGTGACTTGAAGCGCACTCATAGTCTCCTATAAAGAAAAAGAAAATAAAATTGAATAACAGCGTGAAATGGCGCGCGATTTCTATAAGCTGTTTGGGCAAAACAAGAGCACATCACGCGGACTTTGGGCAAGTATTTGCCACGGAACTTTTGTTTACTTGTCTGTTGACTCAAATAAACACGATTGTGTTTCAGTCGAAACTTGTCAAAAAGCGCAATTTCAAAAACGAACCGTAATAATTCTTTCCTCTCCATTAGGTTCAATAGTCAAATTGACTTTATCTCCAGTTCGAAGCAAATCAACAACTTCATGATGATCCATATTATTAACATCGACATCATTGACCTAAATCCAAAATTTTCAATTGTTATGATTAAAAGATACCGCAATAATCCGATCTCCTTCTTTAATTCCGTGGCGGAAAGCTTCACCGAAGGGCCGGACAGAGGCCACAAAAGGATAAGAGACACCGGGGAGATGTTCACTATCCTTACCGCCGACAACATTGAAGCCAAGCTCTGAAAAAACAACAATCATATGAGCTTCATCTTCGGTTTCAGTAAAATTAGCCGTTCTTATAATTTTTGTGAAAATCCGTTAGTATACAAGACAACGAATAGTTACAACAAAGCACAGCATTATAGATCTAAAGCGACATTGCACACCTTTGTTATTAGTTCTGTCCAAGGTTACTTCAGTGACATCAAATGGATAAAAATTCTTCTGCTGTTCGCTAGCTAGATCACCATTAGCAGGAATCATATTAGCAACTAGTAAAAAATCTGAAAAAGAACTAGTAAGAGCATTTCGAGGATAAGAAGTTGTAAGAAGAAGCAGCAACAATGAAGAATGATACTAGAAAGAGGACGAGAACTAAAAATATCAAATAAATTCGACTACACATGCATTTTCTAGCTTCCTAACAAGTTGCTAGCTAATTTTTCAACAAGCAGTTACTAGTTTTGGCTTGTAAACTAACTTCTATGCCTGTTTCAAGCATTTGTTAAACTTTCAGTGTTTCCAGCAAGCTGTTAGATATATTTCCAAGCCGTTTCACGTTTTTGCATAACAAACAAGCTGAAAAATACATTTTGAGACGTTACTGCTTGCTGCAGCTCATTTTTAACACTTGCATCTATACAAACAACAATTTTATGAAAGAAAAGTATAAAATTTAACAAATACCCAGAGATAACAAAAACGAGGTGATCAAACAGAGAGCAGGCAACAAAAATGACGATTTTTGGGAATTGAACCAGACGCCGAAGATAAAACTCCTGGCGGTTGTTTGAATTCTACTTTCATCGCCATTTTTTTCTTTGCCTTTTCTTTTTTTGTTGTTATTTGATCAATCGTATACGAAAACAACATTATAAAATTTTAGAAAGAATAAAAAATGATATGCAAATGCGTAAATTTACATAAGCGAATCGAGCTCACTAATTTCGAGTTTATAAACATCGGGGAAATCTTCTGCAACTACTTCATCTACATGATTTTTCTTGCTTTCTTCAACATAACCAGAAATTTTGCCATTTTTCTCTTCTTCTGCTTCTTCTTTTTCAGCAAAATGCGATTCCAATAGCCAAAGAAGATTATCATTGCCGAACATTGATGCAGAATTGTCTTCTTGGTCCCAAATTTCTGGTGGGGGAATTTTCTAAAAGTTTTCTTTTATTTTATTTTTATAAAATTTACCTTGACTTCTTCTCCTTTTTCTGCCATGTGTTCTTGCAACTGAAGTGGATTTCCGATTTGTTTTTGACAAATCCAACAACTTCCATTGAAATTTTGTTTTCTCATGTAATTTATCAATTTCATTCGTTGATAAGTATTCAATTGCAATTCTTTGATATCACGAAGCAAGTTTAGATTATGTTGATCCTACAAAAATAGTTATTTTTTATCTTTGGGGTATTTTTTACCTGCATATGTTCATCTAACTGTTCTAAAGTGTCTTTGTATGTAGAACACATAACGCAGACAACACGAGTATCATCCAAAACATTGTCTTTCTCCCATTCATCCCATTCTACTCTGAAAATTGTTGATTCTTCTTATTCAGGCGTCCTCTTATAGCAAATGCTCATTTTACTAGCTTCTAATTATTTTCAGGCTATATTTATTATTTTAGAGCTAAAAGAAGGTAAAAATTATTATTTTCACTTATTTTACTTCTTCTTTCATTTTGCTAACTGTTTTTCAAGCAAAACAAGGATAGAAATTATTGTTTTCTATAATTTTTCTTCTTCTTTATTGTTGCTAAACAATTTTCAGCTAAATTTATCATTTTTAGAGCTAAAAGAAGATGAAAACAATAATTTTCTTTTGTTTTCCTGCCTGCCAAACATTTTTTCAATGAAATCTATAATTTTCACAGCAAAGAAATAAGAAAAGTTATAGTCTGTTTCAAATGGAAAAAATCGGCCCTTGGGCGGTTAAAGGTTAATTCGATCTAGATAGAGCGCATCCGGGCGTCAGATGGGTCAGATTGATACTTTTATTTTTGAAAACATGTATTTTTCTACCAAGTTTGATATTCTTTCAATTCTAATTTTTATTGCATTTTATTGCTCGAATTTTTCTCTATCTAACAATATAAAGAATCAGCAAAGTTCATGTCAAACATAAAAAACGTATTTTTTATGAAAAAGCTCTTGTCGAAATTTTTTTGAATTTTCGGAAAATTGCGCCAAGGTCCCATCACTCCGAAAGTTTTTCCATTTGAAACAGACTATAATTTTTATAAGCTTACTCTTCTTGTTCTTCATCAGAATCCGGAAAAGCCAGCGTGCTATCCTCGTGATCTTCTGCCAACACGTCCATCCAACGTTTTCCTACTTCCAAATAATTTATAATGTAGAATTTATCATAATAATGATTTTTTGGATTAACTTCTTTATGATTTCTCTTTCTCATATGATCCATTAGCGTAGTTTTATCAGGAAATACTTTTTCACAACAAATGCATTCATTTCTCTGAAAAATTCTGCATTTTTGTTGGAATTTTAACCCACGTCCATGATATTTTTCAGCGTTTCGATGTATTCTCGAACAAAAACGAGGTTATCCGGTTTTCCGAGATTTAGATGGTGGATCATGTAGAGATGATGAATCATTTTGCTTCGATTTCCACGAGCAACGTAGCGGCAGAAAATACAGCCCAGTTTGAATTCCCGGTCATCTCGTTCCCGTTGCTGACAATTCAGAGCTTCTTCTAGACGACGGAGAGCCAAATCACGACGAAGAGTGGCATCCTCTTCGACTGTTGGGACAATATTATAGTAGAAATCTATCTGCCCTGAAAAGATTTTACATCTAAAATACTCCAAACAGCCGGGAATAACCCCAAAAAGGGAGAAGAAAATATCCAGTGGATGGTTTACGGGCTTTGACAAGAGGGAATGTTATCATATTGCGTTACAATTTTTGAAAATTTAACAAAATTGAACTGGTTTCTTAAGCAACTTTACTATCGAAATGAAGCTCAGAATTTTCTCTACAAAATGATATATAAATCGTAATTTTTTGATGTAAATTAAAGAAGCAACGAATTTTTTGAATTTTGCTTTCAAGGCGCACATCGATTTTATCATCTTCTTCGACCTTTTCACAATTTCCTTAATTTTTCTGGTATTTTTTCGTGCATGTTTAGTATCAAAAAAAAAGCGCAGGATTTGTTCTACAAAATGATATATAAATCGTAAATTTTCGCTATAATTTGACAAAATGGCGCATTTTTAGAGATGCGCACACCCTTTTTCGCTCTCATTTCGTCCATTTTACACGAAAAATAGCAGAAAATTTAAAAATAAGGAAAACTAGCGCTTACCATAAAGCGAATGATGTTCATTGACATCAACACGTGGAAAAATGCGATCGATGCTTTCTTTATTGAAGCGTTGTCTCCAATGTTCGACATATCTCTTGGGATCGACGATTAGCTCCAGCTCACTGATCACAATTTTATGCTCTTTCAATAAATGTCTAGGAAAAAAAATATAAAATAAAACGAAAAATTACTCTTTAAATTCCGGAATTTGCTCTGGAAGATTGAAAAATTGAAGGCAGCTGACGCACATGGAAGGACCTCCCCATTTTGGGGAATATCCCGTCTCGGGCCAAGTTCCCGACAAAGTTCTGGCTCTCAATTGAGGCATTGGGAGATTTGGCTTCTCCAGTTCATGTTCTTCGTCCGATGAAAATGGCTCTTCCATGTCGCCGACGCTGAAGTCGCTGCCTTCGCCGTTACTCGTCTGGCTAATTGTACGAACACTGTGAGAAGAACGCTTGTTTTTCTTCTCCTCTCCTGAAAATTTAACTTAATTTTGATTTAAATGGTCGATGGCCAGAAAAAAGTGATTCCTGGAGGGAAAATACGGCAATTTTAATGAAAAATAGTGAAAGAAAGAAAAAATTTTCAGTCATCACGGGATAGAACTTTGACCTTACGAGTTTAGCACCAACACGCTAACCAACTGCGCAACGACTGATCTGGATTTACTGGCAGCTGGGTCAAAAAGTCATTGATACTTGAAGCGCGCACAGCATCCAAATTCTTTAAAGGGCCTGTAAAAAGTAAGATACGGTCAAAAATAAGTGAACATAGGATAGGATCTTCTAACAAATCGATCAGAATAGCAGCCAATTTTCCCATCTTTTCCCCTGTCCCACGGTTTTTATACCCCTTCGGTTCCTATTCAATTCGGCTGATTTATATTCACGACAATCAGAAAAGGAGAGAAAATGGAGAGAAAGAAGAATTGTGAGAGAATTGAAGAGAAAACTAACCATTTTCTTTAGAGAAACTTCCTTTGTCCTTAGAAAAACTTTTTCTGTTGGAATTCTTTCGGGAGCGGGACTTTGGCTCACTTTCACTGTTATTTCGGCTTGTCGGTTGAGACAACGGCTTGCTTCCCTTGGCTCGGGGAGGACGCTCGATCTGAAAAATTGCTAATTTTCTACCAAAAAGGGGCAGGAAAAAGCAATATGGCCGGTTTCCTGACTTGGAGGGGAACAGGCACCTTGGGAAAGGCCAATTTTAGGCCAAAAACTCTCCAATTTATCCGCCAATTCGACATTTCCCTTTCGAATTCATTTTCCCGCCTATTATATGACACTTTTCGGTATAAAACAATTTTTTCAAGGTTGCTATTTACTTGTTGACGCGCAAAAAATCAACAAAATAGCAAAAAACGCAGAAATTCCGCATAAAATCACTTTCCTAGACGCATTTTTGCTAATTTTCCCATTTTTGCACCCAATTTCCCCTCGATCTGTAAACAAGCAGCTAAATCAACAAAACCAGAACCCTGTAAAAATTCTCACCTTGATGTCCTTTCCCGCCTTTTCATTTTCCTTATTTTGTTTCATTTGCTGCTGTTGTACGGCTTCCATTTTTTCAACGACGACGGGAGCCGCGCCATCTTCCCCAGTTGTCTTTTCCGGCATGTTTTAACCTATAAAAATTATATTATAATTCCAATTTAAAGAAGAATTTAAAGGTGGGAGGGAGTCCCAAAAACACGAGACAAGTGAAAACGTGAGAAGGGGGGCTGCCTGCCGGAGATAGTCACGTGTGGCGGGCGACTGTGTTGATTGTGAATAAACGACCACAGGACTGGGGAAATGAGATCAGCCAGATGGCAGGTGGATCCTCCCTTTCCCAAGGTGTTTTATTAAATTTCTTGATTTTTCCCTATTTTTTATGGTAATTATAGAATTTACTGGACCGATCAATGTTCATAAAATGTGTCGAATGTGTGTATAGCACATGGCGGCGATGGACAACAGGCAGACGAGACAGACGGCGGGCGGCGGCCGACTCAAGACGAGGCAAGTAGAGGAGAGAGCAACCAACTATTTTTGTTGTTTACCTCTAATTCTCTCCGTCTCCGTGTCTTTTGATGTTGTTGTTGTTTTAGCGGGGAGAATTTTTAAAACAACACGCAAATTAGTGGCAAATGATCGGGCAGGGAAAGCAAAAGGAAGAAGCGAAAGGTCAGTAAAGGCGGGAAAATTGGAAATACGTTTTACAGCTTGGGATAATATTTAAATTGATGTTTTTTTGAATTAGTAAACACTAAAACAGAGTAACTTTTAAATGGAACTAACCCCTGTTCTGGAAAGTGAGCCCCGGGACAAAACATTTCTTATGGCTGCTTGAAGTCCCATCAACAAATGGGCAAGATAGCGTAACGTGTAGATGCGCTACTGGTAAATTCAAGGTCCGGGATTGACCTTCAGCTCCATGTAATAATTATGCATTTTTTGGATTCATCTAGGGCATTTCCAGAGTCCGATTTTTTGGTTTTTTTTTTCAAATTCCCTGATTTTCAAGGAAATTCCCTCGAAAACTCCAAAAGGCCTCGAAACTCGGGAAACGGTCGTTGGAAATCTGCTAATCGACCAGAATCGAAGGGAAAAAGAAGTTTCACGACTATTTCCTGGCTAGACAGGATTTTCTTGCCTAGAGATCTCGAACAATTGAATGTAAAAGCAGCGATTAGCCAGAAATGGCGACATAGCCTTCTATTTTCTTATAATAACAAGGATAAGTCTACCGATTCTATGGAAACACGCGAGAGTCCAAAAAAGTTCAAAAAGTCGCCAAGAAGGAAATGACCTCACCCGCCATCTTCTTCTCCCCGTCGTTTGACGTAAGAAAATAAGTGTAGGCTGCCCAATTAATTTTGAGACAAAGCTGCACTTTGTCTCGACTTGTCTGGCGCCGGGTAATGGAAGAGTTGAGGGGGGTGACGTGGGAAGAAATTGGATGAAGTTATTTAGGGAAAACTGCTGATTTTCTCCCGATTTGTAGCATACAAAGTGACGATGAACAAGCGGGGATCAGGCGGTTCTTTTAAATAGAGGACGCTGTTATTGGCAGGGGAGAGAGGGAGACAATAAAAAAGCAATGGGAAAATTCGTAGAAAATCAATAAAATTGACTGGTAAACAAGCGAAAAACCATATTATGCATAGGAGAGGGGGGAGATCTTTGAATTGGGACAGATCGACCGATCAAAGTGTGGGAGGAGATCTGGAAATCAATGAAAACAATCGAAGGGTTGGAAACTGCCTTCTGATCATGAAAAAATGGTCAAAAATCCAATCTAATACGCAGTTGACACCGATATATCAGCAAAAACCCCAAGAACTAGCTGGGGAATTGAACGTGAGACCTTTTGTCTGCCATTTCGGCTCCGAGAAGACTTCGCACCCAGTTCCTAACATGAAAAAATACCAGTAATACGGATTCTGGGTGCACTTTTTACCACCTGCACTATTTTTACGGCAAATCAATGTTTTCCCAGCACTTACCAATCCAAAAATAGGGAATGTACCCTAAAAAGAGCCAAAACTACATGGAGCTCTTATATTTTCTAAGCGGGACCTATAGCGCCATGTTGCTCATTTTTTCTGGAAGAAACCCAAAAATTTGGCCTATTTTCACGGCCGATCTCCACAATCATCCCTTCATATTTTCCTCAAACATGATGAATACAAAAATTTCCCACTCATCCCTGGTCACATGTTGTTATCTTTTCAATCTCTCATGGCTACAAATTTCCCGAAAGTAATAATTCCAAGGACAGATATCCTCCAAGGTCAACAACAATTTCAAAATCCATTAAATACATTTTATTATTCAGAATATTCATCAGTATGAGATATATAAACCACGCGGTTAGACACCGTAAATTTATGCAAGGCAACTAGGCAAAAACTAAGGGAAATGGGATTATTTTTGGCATTTCTTGGCTTCAAGCAGAAGATTCTCGACGTCTTCCACCATTTCTGTGCTTTCTTCTGCTGTGAGATCATTTCCATGTGTTGCGATGAATTGCTGAAGGGCCCAGATACCTAGAAATTGCGGGATTAGAGAAATTCAAAGTGAAAAACGTACCAGTTTGGAATAATTTAAAGTTGCAAAGCTTTTTGGTGGCTTTGGATTCTTCTTCGGCAATTGACAGATCATTTTCGGGTTTTTCTTCTGGGTTTGGGGCTAATTCTTTTCCCAATGGCTCTTTAGCGTCTTCTGTCGGCTTCGGGTCTTCTTCCACAGGCTGTTCGACTTCCATAGGCGCCTCTTCTAATGAAACAGGCTTCTCGATCTCCTGAGCCGGCTCTGTCTCAACTACGGGTTCGAATTCCAGCTCCATTTTTGCATCTTCTTGAGCCTTCGCGACTTCTTTTTCGCTTTCCAGTACGGGTTCAACTTCTGCCAGAGGCTCGTCAACGGGTCCAGACTCCTCTACTGCTTCAGAAACTTCGATCTCGATTGCGGAAAATGTTGATTTCTCTTCTGGAACTGTTTCCTTTGTCTCTGCTGGTTTTTCTCCGGTCTCTAGCTCCTTCACAATATTTTCTACAGGTTTCGGCTTTTCCGTCTTTTCTTCTTTTGCTTCCGGCACTCTTCCAATAAATTCCTGACGTGTTCTGATTTCGATAACTTCCCGTAAAACATCAACCATAAGCTGAACTTCATCCTTCAGCGGAGTATGGGCGGCTTCAATTACCGGTTCTTCTGCCATTTGCACTAGTTCTTTTACTGGTTCCGCTAATTCTGCTTCCATTGCTGATTCTTCTGGCAGTTGCTCGACTTCAACGGCTACAATCGGAACTTGTTCCTCTACTTCCATAATTTCTGGCTTTTCTTCATCATCCTCAATGATTATTTCTCCGGAAGGTTTTGGTGAAAGTCCCTCTGAAAAATTGAACCAGTTTTCTTCAAATAATTTGTCTTACCAATATTTTTCAACTCTCCAATTTCTTCATTTTCCTCTGGAAGGACAATTGCAGGACAAACTCCTGCCATTACTTCTGGCGCTTCACTGATCTTGACTGGAAGCGGTGGAGAAGACAAAATGAGTATTTCAGCCTTACTTCAAAATTTACAAATCTCAGAAAAGTTCCTACCCTTTTTGAGAATTCTTCCAGAGCTCGTTTAGCTGTCTCAATTTTTATTGAAACCTTGTTGACTAGGGCTTCCGAAGCGCCGGCTAAATCTCCGACGGTGAAGATTTTATTGTTGGTTAGCTGGCCTTGTAGAATTTTAAAGCTATAAGGGGTACTGTAGGCCATTTAAAGGGAATACTCACGCTCCATGAGTAGATACAGATGTCAGGCGGGGAACAATCTTAGAAATTGGCGTCTCATTGCCGATTAGTCCAGGGAAAAGAGGCGCGGTACTTGGCTCCGATTTTTTCTGAAAATACCCCAATAAAAAATGAGAAAAATCCACTTACAAAGAAGCTATCAATTCTTTTTCTCATGGGAGTCGACTTCTCATCTTCTTTCAGAGCCACCTCTTGGTCAAAGTGGACGTGTTTCCTTCCTTGAGTAGTTGGAGTGGATACTGTTTTTAAAATTCCTGGAGTTGAATGTGTAGCCGGATTGACAATAAGTTGACTAAAAATTGAAATGAATTTAGAGAATAGAGATGAGTTCTTACATTTCGGTGTTCCTTGGCGGGGTTAGAAGATTTTCCAAGGGAGACGGAAGGTCAGATGAAGCCTTTTCTTCTAATACTGGTTCCTGGACTGTATCCACTGAATTTTCTGCATTTTCTTTCTTTTCAGGACCAGGAGATAATTCTATAACATCATTTTCTTCCATTTTCTCTGTTCCAAATAGTTCAGAAGCCATTTTTTCTTTGATGACTGGTGGTACTGCCAGTTCTATGGATTTCTCAACTTCTGGAGCCTTTCCTGCCGCTTCTTCGGTTGTCTCTTTCTTCTTTTCAAGAACTTCTTTTCCAACTTCCGGTTCTTTCGCGCCCCTTTTGACCAAAACTCCTAGGGGAATATGATCGTCATCCGAATCCCCCTCTTCTTTAGCCTTTTCAGTTTCCCTTTTCTGGACTCGACCATTCGGAGTACGAGAAGTACGAGGTTTAGCCACGTATTTTGTTGGAGTACCCTGAAATTACCCGTAATTTTAAAAATGGGGAAACGGCTACCTTCAATAGACTTCTCCTTGATCGAGTCCCCAGAGCCACTTCTTCCTCGGCAGTGGGCTTCTTTTCAGGCTCAGGGTTTTTGGCTGGCTCTGCAGATGTTTCTGCCTTCTTTGCTGACTTTTCTTGGGAATTTTCTTGCTTCTTCGATGGTTTTCCTTCTTTGGTATTGTCGTCCTTAGCCTGCAACTTGATTTTTAACTATGTTATTTGATAGTTGCAGTTTTCTAGGCATTTTAGTACCAAAATGTAGCCAAGAATTTCGTCTACAAAATGAGCTATTGCTTATAATTTTTAGTTGCAATTTGGAAAAATTAGAGAGTTTTTCAAACTTTACCTCAATTTGGCTTCTTCTAGTCCTCGTAGTCTTGGCAGACTCTTCCTTCTTCGCGGATGTCGTTTTGGGAATTTCTACTGCTTTTTCTACTGATGACTTCCTTGGTCGTCCCCGTCCTCGTTTCTTCTCACCGCTGTTCGTTTCTTCTTCTACCACTTTTTCTGTCTTTGGTGGGTTCACAACTTCCTTTCGGTCTTCAACGGGACGAGACTCCACGTCTACTGCTTTTTCAATTGACGTCTTTCTCGAACGTCCGCGTCCCCGTTTCTTCTCACCGCCGCTATCATTCACCAGAGGGGTATTTGCCTTCTGTTGCTCTGCATGAAGAGCTTCAAAATTAGATGGCCCTTTAGCTGGTTGACTTCCAGTCATCAAGCTCACAGTTGTTCTGAAATTGAAAATCATAAAAAATCTAAAAAAAACTCGGCTTACTCATTAGATTCCACGTCATATTGAGCCCCTGCTCGTGTTTGAAGCAAGTCGCTTTTCACCTGGATAGATTCTTCCTCCATGTAGGGCAATTTATCCCTGAAATCTCCATATTTCCTCCATTTTTTGGACTAACCTCGGAGCTAGGAAGGTTTCCTTTTGATGATCCGTCAATTTGGCTTTTTTAGCTGAATCCACTTTTTGAATCGGGACATAATCCACAGAATCCTCGTCCAACAGGGCAGCCACTCGTTTCTTTCCGGATCGGGTCTGTCTAACCGGAGTGCGATTCTCTTTACCCGGAGAGTTGGTGATCATTCTAGAAAGAAACAAACATCGATTTAAATAAAGGAAAAAGGCCGGATAAAAGGGAGATTTGAAGGGGAACGACAAGTTCAAATGGCGCTAAGTTAGCGCGCACTCGGGTATTGTCAAGGGGGCGGATTTACAGATTACGGTGAACTCTAAATTGGATCTATTTGATCCAATTACGATAAGAAACAAATGAAAATGTGGGAAAATCTGGACAGATGTCCATTTTTATAGCGAGAAAAAGCGGAAATGTGCCTCGGGCGCCCATTACCATGCCAAAACCACTGAAAAGCAGGGAAAAGCGATAAAATTTCCGCTTTTCTTTAAAAAAAACAAGATCACGGTGTATTTTATTTATTTATCATTAAAATCAGTATATCCCCGAAGAGCTTCTTCTTCTGGCGCCAATTTAAGAGGAAGAGCAACAGCCATCAGGCAGTAGTCCAAGAATTTCAGGAGAAGTTGACGCCAATTTTTCGTCTATGAAGGCCTAAATTGGATTTTTCATTGGTTCCACTGGTTTTTCTGGGGTCAAGAATCTATAATTAACCTTAACTTTATCCTCATCATGTCCACAATGCCTGGCGATTGTTTTCATAGTCCCAATAATACTGGCCTTCACTTGGAAACAGTCCACATTTTTCCCTGGCAGAGCTTCCCCACTCTCCTAAAAGAATTTCATTTAAAAATTTGGTACAACAATCAATACCGCGCAATTTTTCTTGTACTTTTCCGTTGCAGCGGCCGCTGTTTCACAGTTAGAAAGAGCGGAAATATAACTAAAAAATATGGGTATTTCCAGGAGATTCTTACCTAAAAAATAGAGCTAAAATTAAAAGGAGACGGAAGGGGCGAAGCATTGCTGGGCCAAGTGAAAGGTTGCGGCTGTTTGTACACAATGTCGCAATGAAATATATCAACACATTCGTCAAAATCAATGGGGCAGAAAAAAAAGCAAGAAAACTTTAACAATTCTGGTCAGAACTAAGAACTGTGAGCGCCATTTTAACCTTTTAGCATTACCGATCAATGTTTCATCTTTTCATTTACTTTTTGCTAATAATTGTGAGCATTACCAGGTAAGGATCAGGATATTTTACAGTAATTTCAATTTCCAGCCCTGGTAGAAGTTTACCACAAATCTGTGGAGAAATAGCTGCAGAATTGGTAAATTACCATCAACTTTGTGCCGTATCGGATCCGCACAGAGCGCCACAATTGGCGCATGAGTGTAAAATGAAAAGGATAAGAATCATCAGATTTATTGAAGAAACTAACCAGCATTGTGGGTCCTCTAGTAAAAATCCAGCTGAATGTTGTCTTTTTACCTCCCCTTCCACTTCAAGCCCCAAATCAAAAACTAATTTCTCATAAGAAACTGTACAAAATTGCATTCTCTATACATTTTATTTAAAGAATTTGTGATTAATATAATAAAGTATCCAATATTTTAGGAACCAGCAATTATATATAAAATTAGACTAGAAGCGATACATTTCTCCAAGTTTTTTTTAAATCTCCTTGTTCTTGTCCATAATCTGACTACTGGTTCCGATTTTTTTTATGTATAAAATGTACAAGTACCTCGCCAAGAATATTGTCCAGCAATTTCTTGGATTATTTCTTTGCCTTGGCGTTTTTTTCCTAAAAATTGTTTTTTTTTCATAGACAGATGATCCTTACATCAATTGCCCGGCATATTTTAGCAAAACAATTGGCTAATAACCGTTCAAGGTTGTTCCTTTGCTCGATGACATTGGGAAAAGCCACAAAGAAGTTAGAATTGTCAAGATCTTCTAGGAATGCGACGCAGAGAGGGTAGAGAATATTCTGGAGCTCTTCGGCATTGAAATTACCGGTGCACGAGTGCTTGAGATCATTTGTAGCCCGGTTGACGGTAATCCAAGTATCCATTTTTCCGTGTTTCTGAAATTCTGAAGGTAATTTTGTCTATAAAAAAGAAAGTTCTCACTAGTCAGTTTCCAGAGTTCAAAAATATGCTGGTATTTTTCTCCAGAGGAATCTGTAGGACCCGGTAGCGGGCCACTTTGAATTTAGCCCTATTCAATAAAAAAAAAAAACAAGTTTTCGAAAAGTTTATCTCATTTTCGAGCGGGTCCATCAGCGCCAATTTTTCTCATGATTGAAAGTGGACTGGCTATCTAATTCTCCGTCCAAAGATCAAAACACAAAATTGTCTAATTACCCAGGCCACATGTTGTTATTCTACTGGGTCATAATTTCAAATTCTTCTTTCTCAGGAATTGTTTGTCAGAAAAGTTGCGAACACCGACAGTTTTTTTTCTATCTTTCGCGGCGATAAGACGGACAATCAATGTGGCGAATTGATACGGTTTACAGCGAAAAATGTCGGAGGGTTAGAGAGAAAATTATACGTCATTTGATCCCAAATGAAGGGAAAGATCCAGAGAAATTGCGGATAAACTCACCACAATGACATTTTCCAAATCTTTTAGTTCCGTTGAAGAAATAAGTGCCTCCAGGTCTGGGAGGACTAGCAGCCGGCCATCTTCTGTGAACATTTTCTGCCGTTCAACTTCTATTTTTGTCCTTTTATGGATCTCTTCTTTCAGCTCTTTTAGTTTTGTCTGAAAGGAATTATTTAGAATCATGTTGGGGTCGTTTAAGGGAGGACCCACAAGGAAAATCCCAGAAAAAAATAATGAAAACCAACCTCTTCAGTGTAAGGAAATTCCATTTTCTGATTAAGATCCTCATGAGGATTGATTAAAGTCAGATTAAGCTGCATCCTGATGACTAGAGCTCTGCAGAAAATGGGAAAAATGCCGACGAAGAAGAGAATTAATTCAATCGAGCAAAATCGGCTTATCCTGCAGCCTCTCAGCGCCGACTTTCTCTCGTCCTCATGCGCTTCGATTAGGGCGCATTTCCCGCAAAAGGTCCCGTCGCGCTTGCATCGATCTTTCATCGGTCTATTGGCATTTGTCAATCTTTTACTAAAGTCCAACTCCCGGCTGAATCGCTATTTTATTTGATTTTATTTATTTCGCGTCATTTTCGCTTTAAAAATTGGAATATTTTCGATATTCGAGCTGAATTCGTTCCTGCTCTCTATTTTCTTTAAATTATGGTTCTTTTTTTCAGGATGCGGGTACTGTTAGCCACATTATTCGTGCCCCTTGTGGCTTCCTTCGACGCCGTTCTTTTCTCAAATGAACAGAAAATATCGTAAGGTTATTTTTCTGGTACAAAAAGCCGCCAATTTAGGAGTGACTATCCGTCAGTTGAAAATCTTCTTTCAACCGCATCGTCCGATGCTCCTCTCGTCTTTTTTGTAAATCCTGATTTTACCCTAGGTAATTCGCCATTTTTCAAGGAAATTTATTAATTTCCAGGACAATTTTCCCAACACGTAAATGCGTATTCTGATGACAAGACAGTTACCGGGCTGGCTTCTTCCGTAAAAGAAGCAAAACACAATGGAGCTCGTTTCTTGGACGATGGTGTTCATGTAAGTATTTTCCTTTAATTTTTTTTATTAAAAATATTACTGTAAGGGCCGTCTGAGCGAAAAAATACCCGCAAATCGTCCATGTTTCGAAATTGTGCGCAATTTATTCCAAAATTTCGTATAAATCAGTAATTTTTAGAACTTTTCTAATTACAGTTGCCAGTAAAGAGTTCTGACAGCTCCTTTAAATAAAAATATAACATCTCTTCAGGCTCCTGGAGCGATTACCGTGACCAATCCCGATGACTTCAAGGCTGGTTCCGCCGTCTACATTGTTGCCGGTGAAGATTGGGCGACCCTCGACACTTTGGCTCAAAAGGTAGGAATTTTACATATTTTATTTTTTCTCTCCGACTTATTTCCATGCCCTTTTTATTTCCTGAACCTAAAAAAACTGAATAAATTCAGATCATCCCCACCCTCGGAGCCAAGTTTACTGGTGTCATTGTCCCTACCGAGGCTGTTTCTCAAGATCATGTAAGTTCTCTTCTGGATTAATGAATTTCTATTAAATATTTTAGACTCGTGTCAAGAGAGTCAGCGTCAAAGGATCGACGATAACTGGAGAAGGCGCCGATATCACCAATAATTTCCCTATTGTTCTTCCACCATACAATAGAACTAATAGCGTGCCATATAGCAAAGAGTAAGTGCACATTTTATTTTAATTTAGAATTTAAAAGATCCGCCATTTTCTGGGGATATTTCTAGTTTTTCGGTAAAACAACAAAATTGGGAAAACAAGGGAGAATTGTTATAGTCGTGAATCCAAAAATTGCGCCTTTTTGCAGGTTTTACTTTCATTTTTGAAGGATGGCCCTTTAAATCATCTCCTTTTTCAGCAAGTACAATAGCTGCCTCCTTTATTCCGAGGGAATTAACGTCGTTGTCTACAACAAAGCCCAAAGTAACCGCCAATACGCGTCGGCTTCTGTTCGCGCTACAAATGCCACCTGGTAAAATACGCCCGTTCCTGGATATATTTTATTTTTTTAGGACTTTCGTTGACGGTGATGTCAGCTGTGCTAATGGTACCATCGGAAATTATACGTTAGCACTTTTAATTTAAAAAATAGTTTAAAAATTTCAGTTTCACAATGAGGATCCAAGTCACTGGAGCAATTCCCGGAACTGTTGGCACTGATCCTGCTTTTACCATTCCAGCTCAGACAATTATCCTAACGTATGGATTTTTATTTTCTTTAACAAGTTTTTTTAGCCTGAACATCCAAGGAGATAACATCGGCTGGTGGCAACTGCAATCCGCTACTGGTTCCATCTCCGTCGACGGAGCCGGCAGTTTCCTCTCTGGAGTACGTAGCCTCCCTCGACTTTTAATGACAATTTTTAGAGTGCTAAGGCTGATGGAACTGCATCCAAAAATGTCAACAACATCGGCCTCAATAGTGTGCAGGGATGGGCTTGGGGATGCTATTCCTCTCAGGCTATCTTCTTCCCAACTGAGAATGACAATGTCTTGATTGGAATCGCCCTCTACAACACTGAAATCCAACCATTTGGAGCTGTCAACGGCACAGATGGCCAGGCACCGAACAAAGTCGTCTTTACCCTAAATATGGATGATTGTACTGGAACATTCTCCACAGGATCGTGGATGGGTAAGTAGTTGGATGTTGTAGATGTCCTTAAATCGAAAAATGGCGAATTCGACACATTTTTCTACTGAAATTAGGGGGCCAAAAAGTGTCTACACTGTATTGCACTGTGTAATGTCAGTGTGAACAATTTTTACTAGCCTCGGACCCGCAATCGACCGCAAAAACACATTTTTGACGAAAAACAACAATTTATATATCGGAAACATCCAGAAATTGCCCAATGATCGGAAGTACCAAAGATTTGACGCAACTCCCAACATTTTACCTTGGTTGTAGAAGGAAAGACCTATAATTCTTCTGACGGGAAATCAGGATTTGTAAGCGGCCGGTTTCGAATGACTACCAGTGGCTTTATCTAAAAATTCCCGACGAGAATTGCGTTTTCGGGTAGCCAGTTATGGTAGAAAACAACCAGTTCCTGGGTGACTCTGTAATTTTGATTGTGCTACATTGAAATTTGGGAGAAGCACTACTTTTTACTGAAAATTTTAAAGGAATGTACGGATTTTTCTTGAACCCCAGCTTGAAAAGATGGAATGGACGGCCATTTTTCTTTTTTCTGAACATTTTCTCAAAGACTTTATGTATTCACTAGGATTTCGTCCATTTCACCAGATATGATCTAAAAATAATCATTATTTCAGGTATCATCAGTGCTCTCGTCCTTTTGATGGGTCTCTTCTTCGGCTACATTATGCTCCAAGCCGTGAAAACCATGGATAGGTTCGATGATCCTAAACAGAAGCAGATTCTAATCAATGTCCGAGAATAATTTCACTATTTTTTCTCAATTTTTATTGCATACTGTGCTTCCCTCAATGCCAGGTACTTCACTTCCTATTCCTGTGTATATTTTTTTTGTTCCCTGAACGATTTGTCCATAGAGTCTTCTATCCTGTGATTGTCATTTTCCTTTAACAATTACTAATATTTAAACTATTAGGTGATATCTCTAGCCATTCCAGTTACCCCGGAAACTTGCTGGTAACAAACCCCAAGACGTATTTTTTTCCCATTATTCGTTGTAGTTTTTTAGTCGAAAAAGTATGAAAACAGAGATTGTACTTATTTTAAAAGCAGTAAAGATGCTTTAAATTAGACATAATTCACTTTACTGGCAAGGTTGCAAAAATCCATAGAGTACTCAATCTTGAGCGAAACCGATGTGCGGAGCCTGCTTGAAAGTCAAGCGAATTTTGTCGAATTGTCATTGGAAAATATGAAATTATAATGCGCGTTTTCGCAGATCCAGCAGCAACATCCATGTTTTCAACCTTCAAAGAGTTATTGGTGGCGGCAAACGTACCAACATCAACCACAATCCGACATCACACCAGATTACGCCGCCGAGTGGCAACTCCAATTTTGGAGGAGGATCTGCAATTGCAGTAGTGCCCATCAGCAGTGCTAGATTCTATGTCATAGTTTTACTTGAAACATTCGGTAGCTCGAAATAACCTCTAATTTGAGTACACTCGTCATCGTTGCCTTCGTCTTCAGTGTCGTATTGTATGCAAAAGCAAGATACTATTTCATTCCGTATTTCTTATTGTCGGCTTCCAATTTCTTCTCCTCAGGATCAACTACAATGCAAAGAATTGTTTATTAGAGCATTATTACATAGTGTTGGGGAACCAGAGAGGAGAGACGGAAGCACCAGAAGGAGTAACTCCGCCAATTCCTCCTCCGACAGAAGGAGTACTCATTCCACCGCCGATGGAAGGAGTGTTTCCATATCCAAGAGGGGGAAGACTGAATCCAGGAAGACCAGGAGCAGGAGGCATGGAGACGGGTCCAGTGGAACAGCCTTTGTTATTGAGAGCATCCTGAATTTTGATTTAAATTAGAAAATAGCCGGGAAAACTAACAGCAAGACGCTGAAGAATGGTGTTGACCATTGTGACTTCTTCTTGAGTGAGCTGACCGACAATGTTGAGGATGGCAGACAATTGGGAATTGGCATCGAGGAGATCGAAAGTGGGACTGACGAGGAGGCCAATGATCTGGATGACAGCCTTCTGGACAGCGGGGACAGCGGCTTGGAGGTCGTTGACAATGCACTTGACAGCTTCGACGAGGTTGATGACCAGACTCTTGACAGAAGGAGGCAGGATGTCCAAGATCGACTGGATGGTCTCGTCATCGAGGAGATCGGTCAGGAGACCGTTCACGATGACATTCACTGCTCCGAGGGCATCTTCGGCAATTTCCAAGACGGCGTTCAGGATGATTCCAACATTTATCAGAATGTTGTTCAACAGCTCGCCGAGGACTCCTCCCACGGTTTTCAGGAGATTTCCAACAATTGGGAGATTGTTCAGGAGATCGCCATTGAGGAGGCCGCCGACGATTGGGAGATTACCAAGGAGTCCGTTGGTTCCGCTGCCAGATCCACCGAGGATGCCAGTAAGTCCAGCGCCACTTCCAGATCCGCTACCACCGAGAAGGCCAGTACCACTGCCGGAGCCAGAGCCGCTTCCAGATCCACTGCCCGATCCTCCACCAAGAATTCCGGTAAGCCCGGCTCCGGATCCAGAGCCACTGCCAGAGTTTCCACCGCCGAGGATTCCAGTGAGCCCAGCTCCACTGCCGCTTCCAGATCCGCCACCAAGAATTCCAGTTCCAGCTCCTCCAATTGGTCCGCTGCCAGCTCCATTTCCACTACTGCCTCCTTGTCCTCCAAAGAGTCCAGCAATGTTAGCGGCTGCATTTTGAGCTCCTTGTGATTGTCCAAAAGCTGCTGGAAGAGTACAGGCGACCAGGCCAATGGCGAAGAGAGCACGCATTGTCGGTAGAATGAGAAGAAGGTGAGTTGATGCTCTTTTCCTCCAACTGCCGACTTTTATACCGGCCCTATTGATGTCCGAGACAGATTATGACGGTAAAAATTCAATGAAATCACTCAAAAACTGTTAAAAACAGTCATATTTTCTCTGCATAATGGGGTAATGTTGTTTTGAACCATTGGAATCACGATCATTCTGTACCCAGACATTTTGCATAATCCCAAAATGTGAGCAAAATATCAAAAACAGGCGGAAGAGTTCTAGATAGTTGACGCCCTCTGTTAATTTTTATTAATCAAATTTTGCTGTAAAACGGAGCTTGTCCATGAGTTGAGATGACAAGTAAAGTATTTCTAGATGACAAAAATTTTGAAGGCAATCATTCTGTTCTTGCCTTTTGCAACAATGAGTCGGTCCATTGAGTTGTCCATGACCGTTGGCTTCTTTTAGAGACGCTGCTACTTCTATCTTCTGCTGTTTTTGTGCTCTGGCCGGTGATTCGCGTCAATGCGACGTTGACAGAAGATCAAATGTAATAATTTGAATAAAGAATCTGTCGTGGATGTAATTGATAGCTGCACAAATATCAGCTCTTCTGCCAATTATAGTCTCGTGATCGATAAGACTGTCGATTCTGGAAAATGGGAAACTTTCACAGCTGGTTTGACGAAGATTATTGGTGTCAGTGTTATAATTGAGGATTCATCCATTGTTAAATTGAATTTACCCAACCTTGAAGTTATTTCTTCAGCAAAAGGAGGTCTGTAGCTGATTTTTAAGGAAAATGGGCGCTGTAAGACCTGTAAAGGTGTGGATTTTGACGTTTTCCAATAAAAATTCGGAAATTTTTGATTTCCACGCGAATCCTACAGCGCTCGTTTTCCCCAAGCTTATTTTAATTTCCAGATTTCATAATCAGGAATAATCAACATCTTGCTAAAGTGAATATAACTCTGGCTGAAAAGATAAATGTAAAAAATTGGATAGTTACTGGAAATCCTAATCTAATTTCCTTCCATTTAGTGAGACGATATTCTGAGAAGGATTTTAGGCCTTTCAATCACAAATTCTTTTGTCAAGAAAATGTCAAAATTGAGAATAATACGAAACTCGTCACATTTTCTTTTATTGGAATAAGCTAAAAATCAGGAAAGATTTCATAGTTGCGGGAAATCCTTCAATGACTCAGCTCGTCGTCACTTATTTTACCAGTTTTTATGTTGGTAATGTGCTGGTTGTGAACAATACAGCATTGGAGAATTTTAATTTGACAAGATTGATCTATGCTGGAGTCGGTGAAGGTTAGTGGCTAGATTTTTTGGATCTTCTGGGTGATTCTTGGCGGGAAATCAACTTCAAATCTTGAGGAAAGTGCGCCTAAATTGGAATTTGTCTTTTTCTTACTGAAAATTCAAAAACTTTATATTGGAAATGAACTACTGGCTCCTTCGAGATTTGCACTTCCTCGGTTGATTGTCATGAACAATAGAAATCTGACGTCGATTGGCGGGCTTCTCCAATCTGCCCAGCTGACAATCCATTACAATCGACATCTGGACCAGTCCGTATTGAAAAAATATCCGGCTATCAATCGGAAAATGACATCCAAGTGGAAGGAGAATGTATATTAGAAGAGAAAATCACCAATTTGACAGAATTAAAAGGCTGTAAAACCTTGGACAGCGACTTGGATTTGGATGAAAATGTCCAGGGAAATTCTACCGATTTAAGGATATCCTCGAAATCAAAGGAAATGTCAGTCTGGGCAATGCTCAACCGTTGCAGGTTGCTTTCCTTGAGCGAGTACAGCAAGTCAGAGGGAATATTTGTCAGTTTTTTTGGTTGTACACCGTCTAAACATTTTTTTAGTCAGTACTAATTGCACTTTCCCTAAGAAACTTGGAAATAATGAAATAATTATGCCTCCATGTCCTACAACAAGTACAATTGCTACGACCACGACAACTACTGACAATGAGACGACGACGTCGACATCCACAGAATCATCGACAGAAAAACCTAAAGCAGCGACCAGCAACATAGTGTAAGTTTTCGGATTTCATTTCCTTTGAAATTTTCCGTTTTCAGTTCAATCGTTATCGTCGCTGTTGTCATCAACATCTTATCGTAGACCAGAATAATAAATTTGCAATGTATTTTTTTATGGTCAAATCGTGCAGAAGAAATTTTATTACGGCGTTATTACAAAGAATTCGAATTTAGAAGATTCTCATTCCACTGACAGGGGAAACGGAAGCACCAGAAGGAGTAACTCCGCCAATTCCTCCTCCGACAGAAGGAGTACTCATTCCACCGCCGATGGAAGGAGTGTTTCCACCGCCAAGAGGAGGAAGGCTGAATCCAGGAAGACCAGGAGCAGGAGGCATGGAGACGGGTCCAGTGGAACAGCCTTTGTTATTGAGAGCATCCTGAATTTTGATTTAAATTAGAAAATAGCCGGGAAAACTAACAGCAAGACGCTGAAGAATGGTGTTGACCATTGTGACTTCTTCTTGAGTGAGCTGACCGACAATGTTGAGGATGGCAGACAATTGGGAATTGGCATCGAGGAGATCGAAAGTGGGACTGACGAGGAGGCCAATGATCTGGATGACAGCCTTCTGGACAGCGGGGACAGCGGCTTGGAGGTCGTTGACAATGCACTTGACAGCTTCGACGAGGTTGACGACCAGACTCTTGACAGAAGGAGGCAGGATGTCCAAGATCGACTGGATGGTCTCGTCATCGAGGAGATCGGTCAGGAGACCGTTCACGATGACATTCACTGCTCCGAGGGCATCTTCGGCAATTTCCAAGACGGCGTTCAGGATGATTCCAACATTTATCAGAATGTTGTTCAACAGCTCGCCGAGGACTCCTCCCACGGTTTTCAGGAGATTTCCAACAATTGGGAGATTGTTCAGGAGATCGCCATTGAGGAGGCCGCCGACGATTGGGAGATTACCAAGGAGTCCGTTGGTTCCGCTGCCAGATCCACCGAGGATGCCAGTAAGTCCAGCGCCACTTCCAGACCCGCTACCACCGAGAAGGCCAGTACCAACGCCGGAGCCAGAGCCGCTTCCAGATCCACTGCCCGATCCTCCACCAAGAATTCCGGTAAGCCCGGCTCCGGATCCAGAGCCACTGCCAGAGTTTCCACCGCCGAGGATTCCAGTGAGCCCAGCTCCACTTCCAGAACCAGATCCTCCACCAAGAATGCCTGTAAGTCCAGCACCGCTTCCAGATCCAGATCCGCCACCAAGAATTCCAGTTCCAGCTCCTCCGATTGGTCCACTGCCAGCTCCATTTCCACTGCTGCCGCCTTGTCCTCCAAAGAGTCCAGCAATGTTAGCAGCTGCATTTTGAGCTCCTTGTGATTGCCCAAAAGCTGCTGGAAGAGTACAGGCGACTAGGCCAATGGCGAAGAGAGCACGCATTATCGGTGGAATGAGAAGAAGTTGAGTTGATGCTCTCCTGCTCCAACTGGCGGCTTTTATACTGGGCCTATTGATGCCCGAGACGGATTATGACGATAAAAATTCAATGAAATCACTCAAAAACTGTTAAAAACAGTGATTTTTGTTATGCCAAACGAGGTAATGTTGTTTTGAACCGCGATCACTATGTTCCCAGACATTTTGCATAATCTGAAAATGTGAGCACAAAATCAAAAACAGGAGTTTTAGACGCGTAGTGGGCCAGGAAAAGAAAGAAAAAGTCCCAATTTCCTTTTTGAAACGTCAAGAACACCCAGAAAGGGAATTAGGGCCGTCGAGAATTCTTTTTTCATCTGCAAAGCCCTTCCGTTGCAACCCGTCGCCTAAATAAACAAGAGAGCATTTATTAATGTCTGCTGCTAACTAGCTCACTAAGGAAAGGGGAGTCCCCGCGTCAATTGGCTAAATTCCCCACCAAGATCCTCGTCTCCATTAAATGGAAAGAGTAATTCTTTATTCATGGGGAGTCATCCAACTTTCCTTCCTCCATTTTAGGATCCGGTCTTTAGTCTTTATTGGATCAGAGGCTTGAATTTTCTTTAAAGGGAGAAGCGAACTTTGCAACTTGGGAAAGTATTCTTCTTCTCAATCTAATCATCCTCCTCCCCTCGTGGTCAACCGGGGGAAAATTGGGAATCTACCTCATCTCTTTGAGAAGGGGGAGAGCCTCGTCATTCCATTTTTTTTCTTCTTATCTTTCTTTTTTCAATTAATTCAACCTATAGTCTTCTGATTTATTCAGGGAGAACAGAAATTGACATTGTAATCTCGTCTCGTCCTCGCCATCTAATTGGACTTCAATTGCATTTTTTTCCTGGAAATTCCTTCCACACACACAATTTGGGATCCCGTACAACCGGAAGACAGAAAAAAAAACCTGGAACGAAAATCTAGAAACTTGATCCCAACGCGTAGGTGGAGTCTCTTCCCAGACGTGGGAACACCTGTCCCCCACTGGAGAGATAAGAAGAAGGAAATGAGGAGACAAAAACAAGATCTCACCTTACTTTCCTTGATTCTCATTTTCTTTAAAGAAAATACAATTCTAGCTGGGTAAAGATAGGTTCACGACCTTTCATCGCGCGAATTGAGCTCCGGTTAAAAAGCCACTTGTTGACTACTAATTTCTTGCTCGTGATATTATTTGCAACCTGGAGATGATTTCTCCATTTTTATCTATGAATACTGTAGAAAATACAGTAATCCTAATATTCGCTTGGAACCCAGTCTGATTTTCAGGGCTGTTGCAATTTAAAACTTCTGCTCACTGATCTTTAAACTTCTGGCCTCTTACGCGGATTTTACTATGGCTTACTGTAACAATTTTAAATCCTGGTTTGTGGTCAAAAACACAGTAATTCTGACCTATGATCCTTATAGTCGATTTCAACTGGAAAAAATGGGCGTTGTCCGCTTGAAAATCAGGAAAAAAAAATTCAAGCGCTTTTTCAGATTCCACGGCGACTGTTTCCTTGAGATTGGAAGCCTACCTGTGAAAAAAAGGCCCAATTGCTATCATACAAATTCGGTTGATCTCATTTTTTCCTCATTCACTGAGCCCTACGTAAGAGATGTCATTACTCCTCTCTACGGGTGAGGAGGGGCACTTTCTTGCTAGACGTAGGTAAAGAAGAGAGATAAACAACATAAAACGAAGAGGAAGTCCTAGATCCTCCGTTTTTTCTCTAATTTAAAGGTATTTTATTTGTTTTGAAGGTGCCTTGACGCATTTTCTGGGCTCTTATCCCCTATTTTATTCGTAAAATTGCGTAATCTTCTGTTTTCAACATTTTAACTCAATTATTGCCGTCGGCTCTCAAATAGCCTTTAAAATCACATTTCTCCTGGTTTATGACCTCGCTTTTCCTTTTCAACAGTTGTAAATCTACACCTGACATCATTGACGTCTGCCGTTTACAACTGGTGGCCTCATTTTTTTAATTACCAGGGTTACGTCGTCCGTTATGAATCTCCGGGCGTCTAGACGACCGGATGACTTCTATGAGCTATTGATGCTCTTTTGAATTACATAGCCATTTTCCCGCCATTGCGTCAGGCTAATAATAACACAATTTGTTGTTTTCTCTAAAAACCTTTGTTTTTACAAGACAAAGACACAAAATTAGAGTAGAAAATTATAAAACTTTGGACTTTCAATGTCTCCCAACTCATTCATCACCCCGGCACTCTTTGCGCATGTAACAGATGCGCTTGCACAGCGTCTATCACCGCATCTTTTCAATCTCAATCTCACGTGCGTGTGGCTCTGTTTTCATTCTTTATGAAAATTCCCTCAGGGTCACATTTCATATCCCTTCATATAATATTTTGCTCTAGCGCTCCTTTCCGTTCCAGATTTAAAGAGAATCAAAAATCTCCTGAACTAAGGGTTCCACAGTTCCTTCCCTATGCAGACATTATTTGTCCTCCTCGCTTCTCGCATTTCAAGCTGCAGAAATCAGGGTGTCTAGAATGGGAAACTACTCATATTTTGGGGTCAATAGATCACAGTGATAGCCCAAAACCTCATGGGAAATAACTGGAATACTGTCGATCTCCAATAAGTGGAGAAAAGCTCTGGGACGAAAATATGGCACATTTTTTGAATTTTTTTTTCGGAAAACCACCAATTTAAGCACATTTTCAGGTCCCGAGATTCAAAATCGGCAATGCCCCGGTTTTCCTAGGTTTTCTTTAAACGAGAATACCCTCAGCAAAGAATTACAGTAATTCGTGAAATGCTACAAGAACCGAGAACCCGTTTGAATTAGTCGTTTTTCAATGAAAACTTTGTCTGATTTCCAGCGGGACATACGGCGACTGTTCGAAAGCAATTTTCCTGATATAAAAATCTGGGTTTCTGTCTATAATTCTGACTTATACTAGAAATGATCCAATTTTCTAACCCACCTGAAACCTATCCATCCCTGCAAAAAATCCCCATGGCTCTCTGATCCAGGCGTATTTTGCTCCATCCTTTTAATTAGAAACTGGGTTGAAAAAATCAAACCCTCAGGGAGATTCTCCCACATCTAGACTTCCAAACACAAGGGAGCTGGATCTAAAATAGCCACAGTAATTAAAGTAACCATCCTAAATTTCCCAAGTTTTCTTCTTTTGATTCGAAGTCCCAGGATCAAAAGACGTTTGTGGCTGTCTGCTTCCTTTGCTTATTTTCCCCTCATGAACCCGTGGCGTCTTCCGTTTCAAGGAAGTGATCATAGTGACAAACAGCTCGTTAGCGTCTCATCACTAGCCGATTTCTCTGTCTCTAGAGGGACAGCTTGCCGTTTTTCAATCTTGTTGCTGTCGAAAAAATATCAAAATCTCAGGAGAATTCGGGTCTTTTTTGACTTACGCGTGACGTCAAAAACCCAGATCCTCCGAAGAGAGCGGCGTTCTTTGCAGTCACATCTAACAAGCTGGATCACATTTCCTGTGACTGACTGGCCAGACGGGCGACTAGTCATTGGACTTAGGCTTTGTCCCAGTTTCACCCCAAATTTAGGCTGTTTTGAGCTCTTGATTCCATAATTGGTTTTTGCTGGCTCGGACAGAACAGAGAATTCGAATCCCAGCCCGGTGATGAATGTCTGACAAGTAGAAAACACTTTGGAGCAAAAGGGAAAACCCTTGGGGAGGCGTTCTTTTTGGTCTTTATGAATTCCTTTAAACTACGTCATTCTCCTCTTCAATTTCCAAAGCCTGTTGAATTTCTAAAAAGGTTGTAAAAATTTTAAGAATCGCCTCCCTCTGCTTCCTTCTTGGTTTCATTTCGGAAATACGGGAAATTTTGTTAATTTTCAAGGGGTTCTCTTGGATTTCGAGGAGCTTTCAAGGGGTTCCTGGAAAACTGCATATTACCGTAATTTTTCATAGAAATCGTGGAAAAATAGGAATTTGTGGTCTCAAAATTGGAAACAAAATTTGTTGACGATTTACAACTACGCAAATTTTCCCAAAGCTCCAAACTACGTGTCCTCCATCTTCCCATGTAGTATTTCTTTGCAAATGTTGAAATTCCCTTGGTTCCTCATTTTCTTCCATAAAAACATGCTCCAAAAAGCTGCTGACAACAAATACTTAGCGAGAATTATGGGGAGAGTTTGGGTAAAGAATTTCAACAAAAAGAGGGTGTGCTCCGCCCCTCGTATGCATATTCCCGGCGGGTATCCCTGCCACTTCTCCCAGTCTTTCAGACGTGGAAGGTGGTTTGCTTTGTTTCTTCTTGCCGTCTTCTCTTTTTTATTATGACTCTGACTTCTCATAACAATCATCATCCTGCTTTTTGTTCCTTTGCCGTAAATAACTCTCACTGCTTCACCTTCTTTAAGATTTTAAAGGGTTAAAAGCGCCAAAAATCGCTTTGTTTTCTCTTCTTTAAATACTTAGAAGGGGATAAGGAATAGCCCTTGAAGTACCCAGAACCACAGCAGCTGTTCAGAGTCCTCAGCTCCCTCGCCCTTCTCACAATCTGTCATTTTCACGGATCTTCTCTATGTTTCACAGACCGCATTTTTCCTCTTCTCTGACAAATAACCAGAGATAAATAGATAAATCCATCATTTTAGATTGACTACCAGCAGAAAAAGAAGAGAACAAGATGGGACATGAGAATAGCAAAACGGTCAAGTGTCAAGATAAACGCTATGATAATGAGAGCATAAGAAGGAAAGGTGAGTAGCTGGGAAGAGTCTCGCGGGGATTTTCAACTGGATTGGTCTGTAAGCTTCAAAAAAATTTGGGGGAAAAGAAGAAAATTGGCGCTACTGAAAAGGCACCCATTTCCAGTAAAAATTCGGAAAACTTGCCTGCTTTTCTAGCAGGTCCTACAGTGAAAGTTCCTCAAACTTGGAAATCGATTGTGGGGGAAAAATCAAGTGCAAAAAATTCTGCGCAGCCAATATTCCGTCAGAAAATGAACGGAACAGGGGGAAATACACGAGTTCATTTGAAATTTGAAGTCCCATTTAAAAGATATAGGATTATGGTAGTTTAAAAAATCAGAAAACGAAAAATGCCCCTCCCAGGAGAGTTATCCTTGATGTGAATTCATCAAATCTTGGATCTTTGTCCCACATTTCAAAGTTCGTGGTTCAACAGCCATTTTAGCTGGGGATTTCACTTTTTTGGAATTTTTTAAAGGGATGTCAGGCACTTGAACGCTATTCGACAGCAATTTTGATTGAAATTCCATGCGTGCTACCTCTTATCATTTCATCAGGAAAATATCCTTGTTCCAAGTAAAGAAATCGAAAAATTATAGAAATCGGTTTTATTCCAAGTAAAAAAATGTAGATTACTGCAATATGAACCCAAAAAAAATTTAAAAAAGTGGTTACTGTGCCATTTCAGAGCGTTCAACCTTGAATCTGACAGATCTTGACCAAGGTAAGGGGTGTTCCCTAAGTTCAGCTAACAAAATATGGCTGCCTTCTCCAGCTTTGACCCCGAATTCCCAGTGTTCCCCTCTTGGCTGCCAATTAACCGCCCAATTTCAGAAATGTCTATGCATCATCTGGATCAAATTGTAGATCCGTGTAAGTGCCACACAAAAACACACGTATCTATCAGTGGTTGTCCCCTGTTAAATCGCTTTTAGTCCAGAAATTAGTGGTAGTCGCTACAGCTTATAGTCAAAATAGTCTACTAACTTTTTTGAATAAAGAAATAGTAAAAAATCGCCGGTTTAGACAGGTCCATGCAGCTAATTAACGAATCAGAAGAGTGTAAGTTCGTAGGCCAGCAGCAGTGCTCATTTTTCTCAACTTTCCTAGCTTTAGTCCCATTTTTTCTCTATGTTTTTACTAAAATAGATTAGTTCCATATATCAAGTTTTGATAACAGTTCAATAAGCCAGCGACAGTAAGAAATCTTTAAATTTTCAGCGACAACTTGTTCTGCCGCCAATTTGGATGCCGTCTGTCCTGTGGGTCGACACCGCTCCAACAGGTAATTGCGCTCTTTTTTTGAACTTTTGGAGGACTGTAGGGGAATTAAAATTATTAAAATTAGAACCCCATGGCATATATATAATCAAATCTCCATTTAAATTACTGTAATTTCAGTGCCCCAAATGAGAACGACGTCCTTCCCTCCCGATCCCCTAACCGATCACCGAAGCCTAAAAGAGCTCAAAACCACTTTCTAACCCGGAAGGATCGAGCAATTCTCATCAATTGCTGGAAGAAGACGAAAAAGGTTTCTTCGTTTATTCAGTTAGCCAAGCTCTCTTCCGCCTCTGCAAAACAAAAAAATGCTTTCAGACGGGACCAGATCACATTGGAATTAAAATCTTCTACATGATATTGACAGCACAACCTGATATTAAGGATATTTTTGACTTGGAAAAAGTTGCTGCAGGGCAATTGAAATATGACACACGGTTCAGGCAACAAGCCATGGGTGAGTTGGGAAATTCTTAAAGGATTTCGGGGCCTTTTTTTACCAAAAATTTTTTGCGAAAAAAATCCTGAAAAAGCGGCTGGAAATTCAAAAATAATTGAAAATATCCATGGTTTTGCTAAGAATTTACCGACTTTCAGCCAATCTTTTCAGCTTACTGTAAAAAAAACATGTCCCAGACTCTTTAAAAGTTTCATGACGTCGGAAAACCTACCAAAATTAGAGAATCCAGTCAAAACTCGACTCTTTGCCGCCAAAATATTCCAATTTTACAGACTTCCAAAAAAAACTTCCATTGTCTTTGAGAGACGCGAAACTTATAAAATTTCCAATTTTTCAGTGTACACAAAAGTCTTCGATTACATTATGAAGAATTTGGAATACCCGGATAAATTGGAATCACACTTCATTGTAAGTCTCCTGGCTCCAATTTCCCATAGCAATTTTCCCAGAATGTTGGCCGTCGACATGCCGGCTATCAAAAGCGTGGTTTTAATCCAGAATATTGGGATACTTTCATCGAATGTATGACACAAGCGGCGGCAGAATGGGATACTAATCGCCAGCGGCCAAGCCTCGACTCTTGGAGAAATCTCGTCGAACATATCATAGAATTTATGAGAAGGGGATTCGATGAGGCAAATACCAAAGGACGACGATCTTAAAAGAAAATCTTAAAGAACTTTTTAAAGAAGTTACAGTAATCTGCAATTTTGTGTCAATTTTTGAGAGGCTTTTACATTCCTCGCAACGTATCGGACACGGGTTCGACGTGCGCTTCTTAGCCTTCTTATGCTCTATTTATAGAATTTTTAATTGCATTTTTTTGCCAATAAATATTTTTTAAAGAAGCCTTTCGTTTTGGTGCTGCAAGATCTGGAGTTGATCTGTCTTGCAGGGGCTCGTTTTACTTCTTGAATAAATTATTCTAGCGACAAAACATGAGAGACAAGAGCTGACACAAACAATGAATTGTCTCTGCACTTTTTTGACGTAATCCAGGAATTATTAATTCCCAAGACTATGGACTATTCGAGTCTCCTTCTCGGTTTCAAGCCTAAAAAACACGCGCTGTGGGAACTGAGAGCCACGCATTTGAATCTAACATTTTTTCAAGAAAAATTCGAAAAGTTCGCCTGATTTTCAAGCGGGTCCCATAGCGATCTTGAAACCAACACTGTGTGCATAAATCTGTTGATAAGAATCGTTTTTATTAGTCATTCAAAAGCAGCTCTCCTCGCTCTCGTTCTTCCTTCAGCAGACGATGATTCCAGACCAGAATCCTTACTCGTAGCGGAAGAAGATCTCTGGAACCGTCTATATTTTTACGAATAAATAATTCCAGCGAAATATGAGACATAATGAATTGTTTCGAATTGACGTAATCGGGCATAATTTAGTCACAAGAAAAAGGAAATGTGGGAGAAGGAGGCGAAAAAAACTTACTGCAGGTCGAATTGGAGTACTCAAAAGCTCTCGGAGATCGGCATCAGAGTCGTCGGAACTTCGAATTCGGTCTTCTAGGTTCTGAAAAGGGGATTACGATATTTTAAAGGGATTTTCAGGGTTTTTCAGGAGTCTCGAAACGATTGAAGGAACTAGGAAGCGCTGATGAAGCGGAATTTTCAAATTTCATGCCGATTTTCCAAGTTTCTTTACCGTGTTCATATCAGAAGCCACTGTAACTTCGTGTCGAGACCCATGAGCGCAACTTTCCTATTTCTGACCCTTTCTTTAAATGAAAACTTACCCTAAATTTCCTAGGATGATCAATCATGACAATATTTTTACGGAAATGGTTAGGTTGCTCGGATGATGGGCGGATTTTCACTAGAAATCCAATTTTTGGCACCAAAGTGGTCCTACCGTCGTCATTGGGAGATTTTGAAGACGGTCGCCTACCATAAGCGCTGACTGCCCTCAAATTCGATTTCTTTGGCATAAAACTATCCGCCGATGTGCTGGGTTTCATTATCCCGTGGCTGCTTCTGGTCTCCGGGACTATCAAATGCTCAAATGTTGGTGAGACGCTGACCAAGCTGTCTTCGTCTGCTTGATTTCTACATAATTCTGGAATTAAAAACTTTCAGACAAATTAAGTCCCAAAATACCTTCCAAACTGGTGACTCTTCTCTGATATCCATCAATTTCTTTCTGTAATTCTACAATTTTGATTTCTTTCACGGCTTCGGAAGCTTCCGCCCGGTCACGGGCATTTTGTGTCTCTTCCAGGCGTTTGATCTGTATTAAATAAATTTAAAAAATGAAGAGCAACTCACCAAATCCTCAATTTCTGAATCCTTTTCTTCTAATTTTATAGTCACTTCACAGGTTGTATGTGGTGGTGGGATCTAAAAACCGTCGTTTACTGCCATTCTTTGCTCAGTTTCTGCTACAAAATTAGCTTGGAAATTGGAGATGTAATTAGGGTTCTAGGAAAGGATTTGGAACAGGGGCAAAAAGTTATCGTTTACTCATTTGTGCAGAAAACGTCATGCTACACTTGAGTAAATTGGTAATTTTTTCAACAGTGAGCCATTCCACAACAATCTCAACTATTTGTTATGGTTTCAGGGCTTCCAGAGTCATTTTTCTTTTTTTTTCCTCGTCGATTTTCAATTTCTGGGGTAACGGGAGCTGTGGGATCCGCTTGAAAATCAAGCAAATTTTTCGAATTTCTACTGGAAAAAGCCAAAATCAAGCTCGTTTTCAGGTCCTATATCGCCTATTTTTTGGAGACTGATCATATTTCCACAAACTCACCGTATTTAAATTAGTAACACTTCCTCTCCATTCAAATTGCATATCCAGCTCTTTTTTCATAGCGTCTAGTTGCCAAGTCTGGAAGAATCTTTCATTGTGTATTCTAACTCTCGTTCACAGGTCTTGGGGCGATTAAATCCACTAAATCAATCGTTTCTGGACCCATAAACCAAGTTCCAAGACTTTAGAACACTGCTTACCCTAACTTCCAGCTGTTTTTTCATTTCATCCCGCTCTTGTTCTGCTTTTACAGCTCGAAATGCCAAATTCTGTCGATCTTCCTGTTTCATATATTCCGGGCGGCGATCTATTGATATCAACGGTGGTTCTTCTCTGTCTCTTTTGGGTAAAAGTGAATGCATCGATGGGAAACTAATGATCGAAGAGAATCGGCTCTTTTTTGGGCTAAAACTGACGGTAAAAAATAAAAAAAATGTGGAAATTACCCGCTCCACGTAGAACAAGATCCAGATCTTGGTCTCTGCTGAAGATTTGTAATTTTCGTACTGGCAGCTGTTCCCATATGCTGGAAAATATTAAAATACGATGGACAGCTAAAATTCAAATAAAAGAAGGAAGAAAATGCTGAAATGATCATAAATCTCACCGGGCGGCGGCGCCACTCCTGACGTCGTCTCATTTCACCCCGGCAAATGGAGCTCCCGACGAGAAAAATCATATGAGATACATATAGCAATTATTACGACTTGAACAAATTGGTTTATAGGAAAGGCGAAAGAATAATAAAAAGAGCAAAAGTCAGAGAAAATTTGCAGAAATGTGCGAAAATTGAGCGCAAAATGTTCAAAATAGGGCTTTCAAGCTAGAATATGATCAAAAATTGCTCATTTAAATGGAAAACTTGCATAAGTTAAAGGTTTCTACATTATTTTAGACAAATATTAAAGAAATGAACGAGGTTCTTGAAATACTAAAATGGACTGGAAGTGCACATGGCTGCCACCAGCTATTTTAGATCAAAACAACTTCACACCAGACCTGCTCGTTTCAAGAGTTCTGAAACCGCCCGAAAATCCATTTTTAGACCGAAAATTGCTTGTTTTTCACATAACCAAATAAAGGGGTTCGAACTTCCGGGAGAGTACGAGTTGAAAAGATTTGAATGGGCTGGAAGGGGAGATTTTATATTAAAAAAAATTCCCGCTTTTCTTCCCCGATTTTAACAGGTTTCCAGTAATTTGAAAATGGCGAATCCAATAGTAAAACTTTTTTTAAAATCGATTCACATGTTTCTGAGATTCGTTCAAGAATAAGTTTGCTTGAAAAGTAGGCAAAAAATGGGAAAATTATGGAAATCACAATTTTTATCCGAGTTTCAATGCGAATTTTAGTTTCCTGGAATTTCATGGTTAAATTTAATTTTTGACTTGGTTTCAGGAAGTTTCCTGATAATGAAAGCAAACTATTAAAGAAAAGGAAACGGAGGAGAAAAGAAGTCACCCTGATTCAGGGCTGGAAGGAGCAATAACACAAACTCGAAACTTCCAATGGCTCTGGACCAAAGGCTATAATCCTAGAGCAGACATCTCTAAATTTATTCGCAGGACATTTACCTTCCTGCTACATTTATCTATTTCCCGGTCTATTAGATGCGCGTGCAAAAATATATTTCCCATTGCCAATGGGCAACGGGGTGTCATCATCTTTTGCAAAAATTAAAACAATTTTCTAAAAATGAGGGAGTGACTCAAGAGACCAATTAAATTAATCCGCGATTGCTTGTTGTGCCAACTTTTCCATTTAAAGAAATTACGACAGTTATTTTTAGAACACGGGAAAGGAGGAAAACTGGTAGGAGGATAGGGCAAAGACCTATTTTGTACTAATTTCATCCAATAAAATCAACCAATTACAGTAAGATCCTACGTAAGCAATGGACTCGAACACATAAAATTGAGATTTATGTAGGAATTGGATGGAAATTCCTGATATCAGTGGGAGCTGAAGGGAGTCAGTGAGCTCTTCCGGCAAAATAACAAACGCAACGACTTCGATTATAGAAGCCATAAAAGCTGTCAGACGGAATAGTAGTTTTTAAATTGGCAAGCAACTTGGGGAAACGGGCGCTCATTTGAATTTAGTTTTTCAATGAAAATTCGAAAAATTTGCCTGATTTTCAAGCGGATCCCACACGTTTCGCGAAAGTTTTGGGCGGCTACAGTAATCCAATGGCAGAAAGATACCAGAAACATGCTCCCAAGTCATGCGCTATATCTACCAGAATTAGGTTATACATGACGCAAAATGTCTATTTTATTATTCAAACCCAAACAGGAAGTAGAAATGGAGTGAAATTGTGGGTAATTTACTGGGAATTTCTGGATAAAACTGGGGGAAACCTGCCCAATATGACACATCAAGTAGACGAGGGAATTCTTTGCGTGCTAGATGATCACTAAGAGAGTAATAATCAACATTCGCATGACGCATTTGATAAATTGTTATTATTTTGCAGGAAAATGAACGAGGCAAGGGGGGAAATGAGCAAGGAAAGAGCTCTTTTGTAGTTTCTGTGCTTTTTTAGGATAAATGATCCCACATTTTTAGGTTACAGTCGGTTTTCTATTTTAGGAAAAAAGCGCTGTGGGACCTGCTTGCAAACCAGGCAAATTCTTCGAATTTTCATTGGAAAATGTCAAATTCAAATGCTCGCCTTTTCGGATCCTGCAGCGCTCGTTTCTCCAAGGCTGAAAATCGTCTACACCCAGTAAAAATGAGTAAAAATAGCCGGTTTATTTTCCCCATACGAATATTTCATTATGAAAAATGTAGTAGGATAATCTCTGGTTTATTTTGCGCAGGGTTTCCCCAAACGGGTAGCGACTCTATGATGTGTAAGCCGGCAAAAAGAAGTCTTATAATAAACGCAGCGACCTCTAAATACGTAATTTTGAGATAAAATGGAAAGGTTACGAATTTTTCATAAACATTTGTTTACTGGGAATTTGACGTAAAAAACCTTACATCCACGAGGATTTCAAGGGCTTCTTGACGACACAAATTGCGCCCATGAAAATAGTAGAAAAATTTAGGAAATTACTGTACTTCATTCTGGAATTATTGGCGAAAATAGGAAAAATGAAAATTATTTGAAAAATTCCGGGTAAAAATACGAATAACTGCAATCGTGGCGGGACCATAAACTTGACAAGTTGCGTGCGGGGAAGGTTTCTATTAAAGAAAAGGTTTCCACTGAAGAATATCCGCCCAAAACTCCTGGATATATATAAAAATTTATATCCATAAAAAGACCAAAATACCCGTGGTAAGACAGCTAAAAATGGTAAATTCCCATTAATTTCCTGTAGTTCTGCATCTACGAGGCAGATCAAGAACGATTTCATGAATATTTTTTCCTATTTTTAAGGTCACAGCCATATGTTATTTCTACCACATTTAATTAACTACAAAATGACTGATAATGACTCATAATCAGTGTGTATTATGTTGTCTGCTCGCTGTTCCCTTCCTCCTCTTGGAAATTCCCCACGTCTATTCAAAAATTCTCAGAACAGGTGATATTTCGTCTGAAAATTCGTTGATTGAAGAGCGTTGATTACAATAAATAATAAAGAGGGATTGCCGTTCGGTTGTACCCTTCGTACAATGTGGAATGCAGTCGTTGAAGCAGCTCAATATATCGTTTTTATCCTAAATTATCTAGGGAGCACTTCGATTATCGTGGCTTTCTATCGATCTCGATCTAAGAAAATGGGAAAATACAAATATTTCTTTCTAATTGGGTCCAGTTTGGATCTTATTATCAATTTTGGCTTCTCTATATTGCAAAGTGTAAGTTTCTGGAGTTTAACTTTTTAAAAACCCAAAATATTCTTCTATTTCCATGGCAATAACGAACTTATTTGGTATCAAAAAATAGCCCAGAATTTTCTCTACAAAGTGAGCTAAAAACTGGCGATTTTCTTTTTTTTTTAAAGAAACTGCACAATTTTTAGGCGACTTCTTGGAGGAAACGGGCGCCGGGTGGGGCCCACTTGAAACTCAGGCAAATTTTACGAATTTCCAATGAAAAAGTCCAATTCAAAAGTGCGCGTCTTGAGCTTTGCGCCCGTTTCCTCTAAAGTTAGAAATCGATTCCAAAATTTCTTGGTCTTACCGTAATCTTCGTAATTTCCTATTTTACTGTCTATTCTTCAGCGAGCTGTCTTCCGTGAGCATACAGCCCTATTCACATCCACTGGCTGGTTCTGCTGTACACCACTTTCCCTCCCATTGGCAGAAATATCACTGGGAGCCGTGATAGGCAGTCTAGTTCTGATCGTCTATAATTTCATCTATCGTTTTGCCATCCAAACTCGCATCAAATTTTTTCAACCATTTTTAAAACTAAAATATTTTATAATAATTTTTGCTGGTCCAGCGCTATTAACACCACAATTTTTGGGAATGATTGCATATTGCTATGGGCCGGACTATGAGTTATCTATAGTTCAATCGTATTTAGCAGAACGAGGACAAACTTCTGCAGATGTTCCAGCTTATATTATTTACACAAATGTAAGTTAAAATTAGCAGGAACGAACGCTGCGGGGCCTGAAAAGCGCCTGAATTTGACATTTTTCATTGAAAATTCGAAAAATTTGCCTGATTTTCAAGCGGCTCCTGCAGCGCTCGTTTCCGTTCAATACCCTAATAGTTTCCTTGAAAAATACAGTAAACTGGCCCGACCACAGTTGCCATCTCATTAGAGCAACCAAAAGTCAACATTTCCCCATTTTCAGGCTAGCTCCTTTCTCTGTAAACAAGTCCTTATGACTGAATCAACGTTGACTATTCTTGGATGTATTTTCATAACTATCTTTTGCTTCTGTTTTATCAGTTTTGAGTTGTATTACTGGCGAAGCAGTTTGAGCGCGGTAACACGGAAAATGCATATCAAAATGTTGACTCTTCTCTGCTGTCAGGTAGGATATTTTCCAAATAAAACAGGCGTATCGCCTCCAGTTAATAAATTGGGGGAAAAATCGAGATTTTAGATTCTATCCTGTTGCGTTTTCTTCTTCGTGCCGATAGCCATTGCCGCTGCTTCCCTGGCAACGGGGAATACATTCAGTGATGCCTTTGGTCATTTTCTACTGGTTCTTGTCAACATGGGAGCTATCTCCAATACAATTCTGATAATTTCCTTTATACCAGAATACAGGGTTCAATTATTTGGAATGAAGAGAAAGACTCCAGTTGTGGCGCTTTCGGCGGTGTCTACTATCAAATAAATCATTTTATCTCCAATTTTTCAAGAAAATCGACCCATACTCTTTTTCCTATCAGTCAAGAAATTCAAATTCTGTTCAAAATTGGTCAAAAGCGATGAAAAGAAGCGAAATTTCCGTCAAAAATGTCCGAAAAGCGAAGAATTTTTGTTGAAATGATTAGATTTTGACATGATTTCCACTATATATAGGCAGATTTTGACTGCAGCAGTCATTTTACTGACATTTTACTTTACTGACATTTCGGCAGCAATGAGTCGGTCCGTTTAATTCTCTGTTACCGTTGGCAAGTTTTAGAGACGTTGCTACTACTGACTACTGCTGTTCTTGTGGTCTGGCAGGTGACTCGTGTCAATGCCTCCATTGACTGTAACTTTATCAGTACACAAACTGCAGAGGATGTGATGAGCACTTGCAAGTTCCTTGGTTCAGTAACTAATTACACCTTCACTGTGAAAAGTGTTGGTCATGATGCCTGGACCAAGTTCTCCAAAGAGCTTGTGATGATCGGTGCTGTGAATGTTGTAATTGATAATTCTAATATTCAAAAACTGCATTTTCCTATCACTACCAAGATTGGTACCGCGAGTAATGGTGAGCAGTAAATTGACAGATATCAGTTTTGTTTAGGTTTTGTTATCAGCAACAATCTCGATCTCACTGAAGTAATTATTAATGTCATACAAAGTGAAACTAATAATGGAATGATAGCTCTGGGAAAATTGATCATCACTGGAAATCCTAAACTGACGACTGTTACAATTACTGCTCAAGATTTATCCGCAGACAACATCCTGGAGATCAGTAACAACGAGAACTTGAATTCTGTACAGCTCAACGGAAATGAGCTCAATGTGCACAACGGAGATTTCAAATTTGAAAACAATCCCAAGCTCACCTCGTTGACTCTCTTTGCACCCACGGTAAAAGTTGGAAAAGACTTTGTGATTGCTGGTAACACTGCCCTGAGTCAAATATCTGCATCACGTATTAGTCGACTTGAAGCTAGAAACATGGTAGTAGCCAATAACAAAGCTCTGACCGCCTTCAAAACGTTTGTATTGAATCATGTTGATGTGAAAGGAGGTCAGATTCGACTTCATTGCAACCGTTAAAAATTGTATTTTAGATGTAAATGTTACGAAAAATGAGAATTTGGGATCGGTTCTTATTGGAAGCAGTAGTTCGTCACCTTCAAAATTCGCGCTTTCTCGACTGGTTGTTATGCAAAATACTAAGCTGACAGGATTTGACGGATACATCCAAAATACCCCTCTGGTAGTCCGCGGTAATCCGAGCATGAAGAACGCTACGTTGGAAACGTTGCGTCAGTATACTACAAAGGGAAACGACATCCAACCGTATGGAGGTATCTTCAATTTTGATCAGGAACTATTGATATTCTAGAATGCATGTTTGACGAGAAGATCAACTATTTGGCCGATCTCAAGATCTGTAAAAGTGTGGGAAGCCGCTTGGAACTTGCTGACAATGTCCAGGGAGATTCTACTGATATCAAGATTTCGGAAATCCAAGGAAATGTCAATTTGGGGAATGCCAAACCCAAGCAGGTCGAATTTCTTCAATACACAAAGAAGATCGGAGGATCTGTTCGTAAGATTTCAATTCATCTTCCAATCTAAAATGCCCTTCTTCAGGCAGCTCAGATTGCACTTTCCCTGAGAGGTTCCACAACCATCCAGTGATTATCCCGTGTCTTAGAACGACTGCAATTGATCCGAATGGTGTGACACCTAGTGATGAACCGAATGCACCTGGTGGAGGATCATCCGGCTCTGGTAAAGCTTCGTCATCTCCTTCTAAAGAAGGAACTACACAAGCTTCAGCTCCACCTGGAAATACCAAGTCAGTTGTCTCCGCTTTTATTGAGAAAGTTGTTAATTCAGGCTTATCATAATTATTGTTGTCGTCGTTGCTCTCGTGGCTCTCATTGCTGGCGTTACTGCCTTTTATTTCTGCTGTATCAAGAAGAAAAAAAAGTTTCGAACAGAAGGTTTTGTATTATTTTGTAATTAAATTGAGAGGTATTTTCTAGGAAAGAAGAAAGGATGTAAGCAGGAATCGGAACCACTCATCTCGAAGGAAGTTGTCGAAGGCAACAAGAAAGTAAAGAAAGAGAATAAGAAGACGTCGGCATCGACGGGAACATTGAGTGACGATGGATCGAAAGAGGCAGGACAGAAATCGGAAAAGAAGAGTGTCGAGAAGTCGTCAAAAGAGGAAGGAGGAAGTACGGAGGCACCGTCAAAAGAGAAAAGAGGAAGTACGGAGGCACCGTCAAAAAAGAAAAGAGGAAGTACGGAGGCACCTTCAAAAAAGAAAAGAGGAAGTACGGAGGCACCGTCAAAAAAGAAAAGAGAAAGTACGGAGGCACCGTCAAAAGAGAAAGGAAGAAGTACGAAGACGACTCCACCGACTGAAGGAATCAAAGCACAGATGAAGAGGAAGAAAGAATCGAAACAAATGGAGACGGCAAAAGAAAATCGTAAGGAGAAAAATAATATTATCGGATCGAATGAGAAGATGAGCAAAGATAATGTTGAAAGCAAGAGCAAGGAACCAACTGAACAGAAGAAAGATGGCCAAACCCCGGCTCAGGAGAAACCAGTCGAGGAAGAGTTCAAATTCCCTTCGCTCAAGGAATCGGTCAAGTCACAAGAAACAGAAGTTTCTGATGAAACAAATCCCCTGGCTAAGGAGCCCGGACTCCAGGAGGGGCTCTTGGTGGGGGACCCCAAAGCCAAGGCAAAAGCGGGTAACACTTTTTGTTCAGAAAACTTGGTCATGCTCATCTCGCACGATAAAAGGATTTCCTGTGTGCCCATACATAGCTTTTCTGGTCTGAAAATCACACCTGATAGGTAGTTTTGGACGTAGAAGCGAATCGTGATGTTAGTTTTTACCAAGAAAACCTTTCTATACGGTAAATATTCACTGTGAAATTCACATAGAGGATTTTTCTGACACAAAACACGATCCACTCAATTTTTTTAGTGATTTTTATTGCTTTTTGTGTGTAGAATCCGCACAGAAAAAAAAAAGAAAAAAATTCGTTAACGCGAAAAATAGTTATAGCTCAAGCATCATATTGACTTCCAAGAGCTTTTTTCATATATGTATTGTATTTCTTATAAATTAATAATTACATAGCAAAATTCTCCAGATCATTCTGTATAGGAAACACATAAAAATTATTAAAAAAGACGTAAATTAAGGGTTGAAAATAATTTTGCAAAATACAGCATATTTGAAAAGTTGTACTTTTAATGACAGCGTTACCCACAAGGCCGATCCACCTCTTTTTATTGTTGTTATAAATAGTATATTATGTTATCTATTTATGCAGCAAAAATTAGGAAAATCCGTAAACGCGAAAAAAAGTTATGAGCATATTAACATTGCAAAACTGCTAAAAAGGTAACAATTTTTGAAAGTAACGACGCTCTATTGCATATTTTACTTTGTTTTATAGAGATTTTTTCGTGAATATGATGCTATTTTATCTTTATTTGTTCATAATATGCTTGATCACGTTACAACGAGCATTTTGATATATGAAGTCAAAAAAGCAAAAATTTTTTGCCTCTGACGGGAATCGAACTCTGGTTGTTTGTGTGATGAGCCGTGACCAAGTTTTCCAATGAAAAAGGCACCTCTCACCGGGGCCATAAAATGGAGCATATCTCGGCTCGAGATGGGCGAATTTCTTTGATTTAAACACCAAAATGTAAGTTAGAAGGAGCTCTTTCGTTTGGTATTAAATACAATAATATACGATGAATTCCAGCTGAACTTTTGGTGGCCTATGTCAAGCGTTGTGGTCGGGATTCGAGGCGCAAAAGAACTGGTGGAAGAAATGGTGACAGCATGGGGCCGCCTAAACAAGCAGAAAAGCCCCCGCAAGAAGAGAAACCCAAGCAGGAGGAGAAGCCTAAGCAGGAGGAGAAGCCTAAGCCGGAGGAGAAGCAAGCTGGAAAGCCCCCGCAGGACAATCCAGAGCAAGAGAAGCGTAAGCGACCATCAAAAGACAGCACTGGCAAGAAATAATATTAACACGACGGCAGAAAAAAAAATAAAAAAATCTGGCGATATAACTTTTATTTTCACTTCAACTCGTGCTAATAAAGTTTATTATGCCAGGCGTTCTATATTTGTTTTTACCCAGACTAGCTGTTGTTTCATGTTTTCTCGTATTTTTTATTGGGATCGTTATATTTGCCGATGTCAGTCTTCGATCCTTGATTCTCTGGTAGCCGCGTCCATCAACGTATGGTAACCGGATGATGCGACCATGGTAACCTTCTGGCAGCCTGTGATGCGCCCATGATAATCGCGTGTTGACCTATGATGCGCCAGTAAAAGCCGTGTGTTTTAACAATTAAAATTAGGGTTGCCTGCTGGACGAAATGGGAAGGGTGGACGGGTCGTGAAAGAGAAGTGAATACTGGCGCCGACCTATTTTTTGCCTATGCGTGATAAGTCCTAATTTTAAGATATGAGGCTCTTCGGAGGGACCGGGAGCTCGGAGAAAAGTAGGGCGTGTGTCTATGCCGCAATAGGTACAAAAAATATGTACCGTGCAGCCTTTCCGTTCGAATATCCAGGCTTCCTTCCATGAACAGAAGAAAGATGGCCACACCCCGGCTCAGGAGAAACCAGTCGAGGGAGAGTTCAAATTCCCTTCGCTCAAGGAATCGGTCAAGTCACAAGAAACAGAAGTTACTGATGAAATAAATCCCCTGCTTAAGGAGCCCGGACTCATTGAGGCGATCTTGGATCGTCATCCGAAACTGGATCCGAGGCGCAAAAGAACTGGCGGAAGAAATGGTGACAGCATGGGGCCGCCGAAACAAGCGGGAAAACCCCCGCAGGAAGAGAAACCCAAGCAGGAAGAAAAGCCCGAGCACGAGGAGAAGCCTAAGCAGGAGGAGAAGCCCAAGCCGGAGGAGAAGCCCAAACCGGAGGAGAAGCCCAAGCAGCCGCCAAACGACAATGCCAAAAAGTAATGACAACAGGATGGCAATAAGAACCATACAAAAAATCTGGCCAGATAATTTTTATTTTCACTAATCTATTAGTGCTAATAAATTTTATTACGACAGCACGTTGTACATTTATTTTTACCCAAATTGATTCTCTTCTTGTTTCATTTATTCCATTTTTCTAATGTTATTCTTACGCGTCCTTTATTTTGATCTTTTTGATACTGGCAGGTGTATTTTACCTCAGGTGAATTCAGAAGTTAGAAATGTCAAGTATTGAATACATTCGAAGAAATATTCTCGTCAGGTTCTTTCTTTTCCCTAGAAATGTTGGCTACCCTTGTAACCGGGCTCCAATATTTGATATTGCTAATGAATTATCTTGGTTGTTCGGCCATTTTGGTGGCATTCCGTAAATCTCGATCTCAAAAAATGGGAAAATATAAATATTTTTTCCTGGTTGGAGCCAGTATTGATCTCTTCATTACCTTTGGATTTACCTTACTGGAATTGGTGAGTTTTCGAAGATTCAATGGTTTAAAGGGCTGCCGTCTTGGGGAAAACGAACGCTACGTGACCCGCTTGAAATTCAGGCAACTTTCGTTGGGAAACGTCAAATTCAAATGCATGCGTTTTGCGACCGTTTTTCCTCGGTTTTCCCTTTAAAATTCATTGGATTCTCGTAGTAATTTCCCAATTTTTCCAGAGAGCCGCTGTGAATCCCTCCACAGCTTTCCTAACAGCCACCGGATGGTTCTGCTGCTCTTCGCTGTCTCTAGTAATTGGCCTGTTGACCATCGCCTGTGTGATAGCTGCTCTAATCCTGGTTGTCTATAATTTTATGTATCGTTTCGCTGTCCAAACAAGGTAGAAACCTCCAAATTTAGCTCAAAACCCTCTTTAGATTTCATTTCCTTCAGCCATTATTGAAACCTTGGTTTTTTACTGTGCTGACAGCTATTCCCTGCATTACCATACCACAATTTACTGGAGTAATTTATGCCTGTTTTGGACCAGAATTTGAGCTAGCGACTATTCAAACATTTTTAGCTGAAAGAGGAGAAGATCCCCAACAAATTCCCGCCTATATTCTTTACACAAATGTTAGTTCAAAGGGGATAAAAAGGGCGCGTGACTGGGCTTCAATATATTGCAAAGAACTGGCTTTGAACTTGTGAAATTTTGAGTGCAGAGTATTTTGGAGTAAAAATAGGTGGTTGAAATCCACAAGTTCATGAAATCTGATGAATCCTCCATGGTTAATGAGCATTTTTTAATTACCCGTTCTTTGTGCAAAATTGTCCACAAGTTCTTGGTTGACTCACTGTACCGGGAAATCAGAAATATCGCTATTTTCCACCTGGAAGTCCCTTTTACGGAAGAATAACAAATGGCAGGGTATGCATGAGATCATCGAGTTCGGGGGGAGGAAAAAAGAAAACAGCTGGCTTTTACCAAGGCTGAAGATCGGGAAAACGGCGACATTCTGACTTATTTTGATTTTGAAATTTTTCCAGCAGCCTGTTTTAATGGAAAAATGTTACAAGATCATACTTTTATCAATTAGCTCGCCAAAATTATCCGAAAAACGGTCATCCACAGTATTGACAAAAGTATTTTTGGATTACTGCGATTTTTCAGGGGAAAACATTCGCTTCGATACCTGAAAATGCGCGCATTAGAATTTGACGTTTTCCTTTGAAAATTCGAGAGATTTGCCTGATTTTCAAGCGGGTCCCGAAGCGTCTGCTTTTATTTCCGATTTCTTTAAAATTTGACGCGATTTCCGGCAAATTTCTATGAATTTCTTATTTTTTCAGTCAACATCCTTCCTTTGTCAACAAGTTCTCCTCACAGAAACAGCATGTGCAGTTGTTGGTTCATTTGGTGTCATAATATTTTGTTCCATTTGTATCAGCATGGAACTTTACTATTGGAAAAGCAATCTCAGTGCGGCTACCTTACGGCTACACAGGAAATTCCTTCTTCTCCTATTTTGTCAGGTAAAAATCTCCAGAAACCTTAATATCTTCCAATTTTTAGGTGATGTCCTGCCTGGCTTTTCTGTGCTTCCCCGTGTTTACAGCCGCCTGTGCTCTTATTATAGAATTCACCTACAGCGAGATATTTGCTCATTTTTTACTGGTTTTGGTCAATATGGGAGGATTGGCTAATTCTATTTTAATTATTTCTTTTGTCCCAGAATATAGGAGACAAATATTTGGACTGAAGAAGAGAACACCCGTCATTATTTCTGTTCCTAACTCTTCTCTTAAATGAAAATTGACCTATTTTTGTTGTAGGAGCCTCCTAGGCCCTAAAAGTAATCACAAAATTAGGTCATTATCCCATTAAAGAAGGTCCATAACAGCACCAAGGAGCGGTCAACGACGTCGACGTGTCCTTCAGCTTGGTTGCCGCCTTTGACCTCCAAAATGATTTTTACTCGATGATCGTCGACCACCGGGTTCTCTATCGTTCAATAATGTGACGAGAGAAGAAGAGAGTACGACGACGAGAAGCAACCTAATCAAGTAGAACAATCGCGAGAGGTCGGCGGCACCCGGTGCCAGCCAGTCATGCTTGTCCATCATCTTTTTTGACTGGACGCGAAGGAGCGAGAAGAAAGCACTCACGAGTTGTTATGAAAAGAAAGAATTGTAAGCTGTTTTGGGGCAAAAAATGATCATTGACTGGAGAACTATCTGATCTTTGCTTCCGGAAAAATGGAAGAGAGAGAAAATGAGGAATAGAAGAGGGAAAGACCGAGAATTATCCAAGTTTTGATGGTAATTGTTATAGTTTTCCAGGCGGGACTTATTGAACTAGATCGAATTTATGGCAGATACAGAAAATCAGTAAAAACTTCCTGGACAAGCAGAAGAATCGAATATCACCACATTTTTCTTGCATCTACACCGCCGATGTCCACAAAAAAAGCGCAAACCAAATTCCCAACCCAGGAAGTATGGAGCCAAGTTATAATTGGTTTCCAACTGCGAGGGGAAACATTCGCTGTGGGAATCGCTTGAAAATCAGGGAAATTTTTCGAATTTTCTCTGGAAAAGGGAAAATTCAAAAGCCCGCGTTTTCAGGTCCTACCGCGCTAATTTTTCAGATATGAAAATAGACCACATCCCCTCCTTTCCGTCACGGGATCGTTTCGCTTTAACCAAAATTTAAACCACAACTTCTTTATGTGATAAGAAGTCCAAATGGCCTCATTGAACGTGCACAATGTTGCAAATGTGATTGAAGTGTCTAGTGTTTCGCTGTTGCCAGTTCCTTTTCCCCCATTATCGGTGGGCAAAAACGGTCAGACAGCTAACAATGAATCGTTCTTTCTGTCCACTTATTGGGCAGTGCTTCTTAGGCTTTCGTCAGCGTTTTTTTTTTCAAAGTAATTGACCTTGTCGCCTTATTGGCAAAATATTGACGATGTTTGTTAGCGAGTAATGGGGCCAGGTAGTAATGGGTCATAGAGATCAGAGAACTCGAATAATTTGAACTGGTCTTAGGTCATTTTTGATCTGACCAGGGAAACGTTTTAGTTTACCACGATGGTGAGGGGAAATCGTGAGTCAGAGTATCCGGGAAATTGAATTTTGAATTAAATAAATTAATGAATCTGAACAGAAAAAAAGGCGTCTACATATCGTCTGCTGGTCAATTCTAGACGAGAATTGGATGATTAAATGGAGGATTAATATAAGATGATTAAAAAAATCAATGAGATCAGAAAAATAGGTGGAAACGAGGGTAAATAACCGGGGATATTGGGATCTTTTGAGTTTCTGGATGAAAACATCGTCCAGGAAAAAATACGAATTTGACCAAGAAAATACGAAAAAATAGCTCGAAAAACTGGAAATTCTCAGGTTTCTAGGTATAAAATGTCGTCCAGGAGAAAATAAGGAGGAGAAAGAGACCAGACCCTAAAAAGACCAGTTTGGAGCCATTCTTGGATACTGCGGTCCAACCACAGTAAAATAAACCGGGAAAATATAAAAAACGTAGGTAAATAACCAGAAAATACCAGAAATTTTCGGGCTTCCGGATGAAAACGCCGTCAGCGAGGAAATAAAGGGAACCCCCGGCAATTCCCGTGGGTTGTCTAACTGCGGCTCGATTCTTCAAAAATTTTCTGAGCTAACTGCCCACAATTTCATCACCCTTTTCCATTTCTCTATACTCTTTTCCACACCCGAATCTAGCGAAGAGAAAACCTGAAAAAAAAAACGGCTGCCAATCGTGATAGTGATCCATCTCTCCACGTACTCGAGAAGAAAGTCTGGAAAGCAACGAGAGACCAGAACCTTTGACTTTTTACCCGAATTGTTACAAACCCGCTTTTCCCGACTGTTAGCCGTTTCAGTTAGCGTCAAAGGTCGTCCGCCTTTTCGCTCGAGTATATAAGGTCAGCGCTGGCATCGAATGGACAGCAGCAGCAGTTGCCAACCAACAGTTATGAGGTGCTTGATTGTTCTCTTCGTTGCCTGCGCCGCTTTGGCCTCTGGAAAAGCTAGTAAGCTCTCTTTTTTCCCATTACGATACAATTTATAGTTGTCAAACGAGGAGGATCTAACAGCTATGGAGATGAAGCCGTGACTCCCGCCGCTGCTCCAGCAGCTGAAGCACCTGCTGCTCCCGCTGAGGCCCCTAAGGAGGAAGCACCCGTTGAGGCCCACCAAGAAGCTCCCGCTGCCCCAGCTGCTCCTGCTGCTGAAGCCGCTCCTGCCTGTGCTCCTGCTCCAGCTGCCGCTCCCGCTGAGGCTCCTAAATCCGAGGCTTCTGGATACCGTGCCAAGAGAAACAGCTACGGTGATGAGCAAGTAACTCCCGCTCCTGCTGCCGCTGCCCCAGCTGCCCCTGAAGCCCCCAAGGAGGAAGCCCCCGTAGAGGCTCACCAAGAAGCCCCTGCTCCCGGTAAAAAAATCCAAAAATAGAATTAAAGAAAAATTCCAGCTGCTGCCCCTGCTCCTGAAGCCTGTGCTCCAGCTGCCGCTGCCCCTGCTCCTGCTGCTGAGGCTCCTAAATCCGAGGCTTCTGGATACCGTGCCAAGAGAAACTCTTACGGAGATGAGCAAGTTACACCTGCTCCTGCCGCCGCTGCCCCAGCTCCCGCTGAAGCCCCCAAGGAAGAAGCTCCAGTTGAGGCTCACCAAGAGGCCCCCGCTGCCCCTGCCCCAGCTGCTCCTGCTCCTGAGGCCTGTGCCCCTGCTGCTGCTGCCCCCGCTGAGGCTCCTAAATCCGAAGCTTCTGGATACCGTGCCAAGAGAAATTCTTATGGAGATGAGCAAGTAACTCCCGCTCCTGCTGCCGCTGCTCCAGCTGCTCCCGAAGCCCCCAAGGAGGAGGCTCCCGTTGAGGCTCACCAAGAGGCCCCTGCCCCCGGTAAATTACCTAGAAATCGAATATAACGGGGCCTTTTAGCTGCTGCCCCTGCTCCCGAGGCTTGCGCTCCAGCTGCCGCCGCCCCTGCTCCTGCTGCCGAAGCCCCCAAATCCGAGGCTTCCGGCTACAGAAGCTAAACAACCCGACGACGACGATCTGCAATATCCGGTAGATGACTCAGCGCTAGTTCTCTGACACTTTTCTCTTCACTTTATCAAATAAAGATTACAAAGACCAAGGAATTTTCTAGATCGGGTACAAAAAAGATTGGAGTACGGGAACGCGTAAACACCAGAAAAAAAGGAGAAAAGATCGTTGAAACCGGGTGTACTACAGGAGTAAGCAGGTTATTTTGGGGTTTAGGTCTTTGACAAACTGTGAGCTAAAAGATCGCACAGGGTTTTTGACCCCCACCACCCCACGCTGCCACTCGCCGCCACTAGCAGACTCTCGATTACGGCCATACCACGTTGAAAATACGCCATCCCGTCCGATCTGGCAAGTCAAGCAACGTTGGGCCCGGTTAGTACTTGGATCGGAGACGGCTTGGGAATCCCGGGTGTCGTAATCTTTTCTTTTTCATTTTTTCTACTTTTGTGCTGGGTCGATTACTTTTTTTTGTCGAGTAACCAAGATTTTTTCTCGAATTTTTTAGACTTTATTAAATTAAAAATTGAAATTACGAAAGTCAAGGAATTTCTCCAATCACTAACATTTTTCTTTTCAGAAATTCAAGACTACTGGGAAGATCCGCAGGGGGCTACATCCGCAGTGAGTATGGGGTCACTCGTACGCAATCTTCGGAGAGCAATATATGCCGTCGGATTTTGCAGGTTTGTTATTTTTTGATACTTTGTTCTATCTTCTGGTTTCCAGGCTGGGATTCCCAAGCCGTCTCCGATCCAAGCATGGAAAGGGTGCGGGAGGCTGAAGCTGATCGCCGTTGTCAACAGGAGGAAGAAAAATAAATGAAAATAAAGAATTTTATTATGTTTTCAATGCTTTTTTTGACAATTCTGATATTGGTCGATAGCCTCGATACATCTGCACTGTTCTTCGTAATAGTTTATGATCCTCAAGGAGAATTCTTATCAGCCGTGATACTGAAGCGATGGTCAACGCTGGAGAGGCTGAAATGGCTTCGTTCTCCGCTAAATGTCACAAGACTGCAATATACACAAGAATTTTATTCAGAGACAATAATCCACAGCTACAATCTACGAGAAGAATTTTAAATTATCGAAATTTGATTAGTTTGGGTACAAAAAACATGAATTCCGCTAATTTTTTAATGAAATGCCCCGTGAATGTGAAGATGTCCGCGGTTCATAGCTTCCATGGCATTGGTATCCCTGTGGGCATGGCCATTTTCGTGTCCATGCTCTTGTTCCCGAATATGTGTACTGTGTGTCAGCGGGCCGGTATGTCGATGCATTTCTTCCGAAGTAGAAGAGATGAATCCAACAGCTCGCGACTTCTTACTACCTGAAAAATTGGGATTTTCAACGGTTTTTGGATAAACTCACAGCCAAGAATTTTCACAGCAGCATGGCGATATTCCCGAATACAAATCATGACGACAATTGGATCCAAAACTTTGGGAATTGTCGTCAGGAGAGAGAAGATTGAAGAAATTGCACCGAAGGAGAAGTCATCAGGCATGAATGGAGAAGTTCCGACCAGGTAGATCAGCGTGGGGAGATGGCAAAGGAAGAAAGGAATCGTTGTCTGAAATTTGGTTTTTAGATCATTTTACTTTTTAAAGGACTAATTTATAAAATTTCCTAGGGAAAAAAATAATTTTCTACCTGAATAATGAGAGTAAAGAACATTTGCCGCTGTAGGTTGACATTTTTTATCTGTGAGCTTTCCTTGGCCATTCGACGGATGGTAAACCAAATGTTTATACCACAGAATCCGATGATTATTACAGAAATCAGGACCAGGATGTAATGATTGAAAATGGAGATGATTCCACCGGGACTGAGCTCTCCTTCCAGGGTTTTGATACGAAGAAGGATAAATCCGATGGTTTCCGGGTCATCAACACCAAAATCTTCATGGATTCGATGGAGCATTTGCTGAAAAAAAGAGAATTAATTAGTGATTACAGTAAAATTTCCAATTTCGGGGGAAACAAGCGGGACTCGCTTGAAAATCAGGCAGATATTTTGAATTTCCATTGGAATACACCCAATTCGTGTGCGTTTTCAGGTCCCATGGCACTCATTTCCGATGGATTTATTGAATTATAGCAAAGATTTTAACTTACATTGGACATTTCACTTCTGGTACAGTAATAAAATCCGCAGGCAATTGCGTACAGCACGTGGAGAGCGTAGATCAGAGCCAGGATTACCTTGTATCTCACTGTGTCTTCAATTTTCTGCCTCAATTCCATTCTAAATTACTTTCTTAAATGGGTAAGTGGGAATTTCTTACCGACAGACGACAATGTATCGATAAATAAAATGTACAACAACCAAACCCATCCAAAGTTCATAGAAAGTACAGTAGAGTGTCGGACCAAGCCAATTGAAAGACGTATCGCCGATTATTCCATGATGATTGAAAACGATCCATGACTTCTCGGCGATGTAATTTATCTTTAAATGGATTTATAAAGGGATCAGCACGTTTTTACCGGCATTCCAATGAGGACAATGAGAGCATAGACCATTTCAAAAATGGCAAAAGTTATCAGCACATATTTATAGGCGCCAATTCCACTTTTTGAATATTTTCTGGCCACATAGATCAGCAAACTATTCAGCAGGAGGGCAAATACCGTACACACAGCTTGGAGATAAGTGAACACTTGATTTTTAGCTGCCATTCTGGAAAAGGTTAGTCTATGAACTATAGCACAAAAAAATTAATTAAAAATTGGAGATTATGATTAACAAAAGCTGTGATTATTTTGGATTTTTATGACGGTAGCAGGAGATCTATGACAGATTACGGTAGCCTTTAAGTAGTGCGAATTCCAGGTGTACAGAGGAATCCACGTCAAATTCCAGTACCGTGGAAATTGAATAACACAAGCTTCCTCCCCCAGTGATAAAATTACATAGTATTATAGGATTTGAGAGATTTGTTCAGGTTGCTGAAGGGCAAAAATGAAGGAGAACTAGCCAAGGAATAAACTAGAACACAATGTGATGGGAAGTAAAGCTTTTCCCGAGAGGAAGTGGGAAAATTCAAGGAATAATCAAAGGTTAGAATGTTGAGATTTGTGAAGTTGGGTAGATGTGAAAATCCGGTATTTTGGACCAAAAAGGGATAATTCTGGGTTCTAAAACTACCACCTGAATTAAAAATAGATTCTGAGGTTTAGGATCCCTGGAAGAGAATGAAGATCTCTGGTAATTCTTTAAAAATCACATGAAAATGTCTAGACGAGCCAAAATTTCTATTATTCTGGAGGAAAAATACAAAATAAGCAAAATGGAGAAATAGAGCTCGTCAAAATATTTGCATCGAGCAGAAATTCTAGCTCTTTATGCGAGATTCAAGGAGGAGGAGTACTGTAGTTTTTCTGGCAGATGATAAGGTCTACTCGGACTAATTTCTACATTTAAAAATTGTTCAGCATCGAAGATCTATAATCCAATTTAATTTAATAACCCTGTGATTTAAATAAAAAACGGGTGAAAGGTGTTCAAACATTGGTGTGACGAGCTCAAGCTCCCTCCAAAGTAGGAATTCTCGGCTTTTAAAAAAATTACTGTAGCTTAATTTCCAGTTTTAAAGTAACTAGAAAGCATCATAGATCTATTATCAAATTAAGTATTACCATTTTCTCATGGGTAAAATGTGTACAGCTAACTTTTAATTAAATTAAATAAACGCACAGCTTCTACACGATCTATGCAAAACCGCATGGTATCATTTCCTAGTCTTTTTGGAGCCTTGCAAACTTTTTCTTTAAAAATGATGGATATCGCCAAGTTCTCAAACAGGAAGTTAAATCTTATTTGCAGTATAATTTCCGCGGTAATCAAATAAAATTGTATTTGAAATTTTCTGGAAAAGCGGAGAGCTCAAAAGATGGAGAGCCTGGCTTTTTTGCAGCAGATTTAACGGCTTATATAGGGCCCGTACAAATGATTAAGCTGTTTGTGAACGAAGAAAATTATTATTTTTGATCGCGAGAAGATCGTTAATAGAGAGGTAATCCCCTCTTTTATCCTATGATATTCCATTGTCCAAAGAAATTAGCAGGTGAGACCAGGATGTCTGCCAATTTGCACGTTCAACACATAGTACTCATTCTCCCAGATGAATAGAATGATAATTTATCAGCGGGGGATATTTTTAAAAAGAAAAGTAAACGTAAATTTGTGAGTCAATGCCTAGCAGAGTAGGCTTAATTGGAGACGTTTCACTCTTTGTGGCCGGAAGAAAAACCAGATCAGAAGTTTATGGACACCCCCATTGACTGACGAGACTCCTGGAAGATTTCAAAAAACTTCCGTGTTGAACTATTGGACCCGGATGGGATTACTGGAGACGTCTTCTGACGCCTGGAATACTTGTGCGCATAGCAGGCTGACACGGGTCTACGAGACGAGGAAGTGGAGATTACTGTGGATTTACAGTAGGACAGCCTGCTGGTTTAAAAAGCGCCTAATTTAAAAGATTTTTTTCCCGAAGAAACGGCAAATTCAAAAGAATTTTTACAAACCTCCTAAAATAAACCGGGACAAAAAGAGAGCTAGCAGCTGGATGACTCGAAAGAAGCAGTAAATTGTTCTGCAGAGCTCATAATATGCACAATTCTGGACCAAAAATAGAGCCGAAATCCATTTTTTGATCTATCCAGTTTCCAAAAATGAGAGGAAAAAACCGTTGTGGGACTCGCTTGAAAATCAGATAAATTCTTCTGAATTTTCATTAGAAAGCGGCAAATTCACTCGCCTTTTCTTCGGGCTTGAAAATACTTCCCATTTAAAAAATTCCTAGAACCAGGGATTAAATTTACCCGTAAAAGGAAATACCGTGACACTATGGAGGCGCAATTCACGAGGTTAAAACAATTAGGTTTCTATTCTTATCGCCGGCTATGCTTTGTGTTCGCGGAAATAAACAGAAATAGAAACTGGCGGAATCAGAAAAGCAGAAAGAGCAGAGGAGGGAAAATTGCAAAAAGGAGGACCACGTTCCCTTGCCCAGGAGAAATGAGCTAAACAAAAATGGTTTTTCAGCTTCATTTTCTGTCTTGACAGGCGTCTATTAATCGCACCCCGTCAAATATCGGGCCCCTAACAGCATACAGTATTCTTTTATACTAAATTTCTTGAACATCAAAGAGGACATTCAATTTCCGGAGAACAGGTGAAATAGGATCTGTGACTTGGGGCAGATGACTTGTTTTTCAGCACACAGTACTGTGCACACAGCTGAATTTACCCGGAAGAATAAAAAGAAAATTAAAAATTGTACTACAGCATCCGGAGCGGATTTTGGATCTCTGATCACCTACAATAGAGCTCCGTTGCCCTTCCTTATCCCCAGCTAGGCCTTATATATCCGACAACTTTAATAAAAAGTACACGTACTTTGCCTAATCCGTTACACACCGTAGAATAACACGTAAACTTCAGAGACATTGTAGTCGGCCAGACAATGCACCCAGGCGTTGTTTGAACGGTAGCCTAATCATGTAGGGCCAAAAAAAACCTAATGCCTTCTCCCCCGTAATCTGCCGTTCTTGATGTCGTAGCGAGGTCAATTATTACCATAATACGACGATGTTATTGAAGCACTGAGGTCAAGATTAATCCACTTTAATTTTTTGATTCGCGTGATGTTCCTGGTGCAAAGAAGTTCACCACAAGAACTTGCACCGGACGAAGAACAGATCCGATTTCCAGCTTTGATAAAGCTTTGCGGAATCCGCTGGAGAATCAGGCAAACCTTTCAAATTTTATTGGATAATGTCAAATTCAAAGGCGCGCGTTTTGAGGTCTCGAAGCGCCCATTTTCCCGAAGTTGGAATACGGCTATATTTCAATAATTAAAACGTACGCAGTTATTTTGACCAGCGATTACTTTTTCTTGTTGTCTCCATAATATCTGATCAATCCCCTCGAAATTGATGAAAATATTCACAGATCTCTGATGCATAGTAAAAAACAGCGGTCGAATTTCGGCTTACCCTTTTTGGATACGTACAGAGCGTTTTTTTTAGATGTTCAGTCTTGACGCATACAATACTGATAAGCTCCAATCATCCTTGGCTTCCTAGTAGTAAGAATCTGACTCATCATGCCCCCACAAGTTGTTTCATTTTTGATCTCCGATCTCATCTACAAGGAGTACAAATGAGACCGTGAGGCAGGTTTTGTTCAATTTTTTGGACGTTGCCGGCTGATTTTCTTTCTGCAACTTGCGGAATATTATGGCCACCATGCAGCTATTTGCAAAACAATAATCCCTCTGAAGATCGGTGTAGAATGCCAGGCTGTAGCTCACAACATTTGGATTGGAACGTGACTTCCGCTTTGTACAGCTCTACACAGCTTAAACGTAGGCATAACAAATGACAAGATTTGTTCTTCCTTGTGTCTTTCACGGGTCAGAGACACAGAATGATTACCGCTGGTATTCAAAGTAATCTTGGGACGATCAAAAATTACCCAGAATTTGATAAAGAATCCTACCGAAAGTTGAGCAAAATTTTTTTTGGAAGATGTTTCAGATTCTATGGATGCCGTGGACACTTTCACAGGGTATTCTAGTATTTTTTGGATCATTTTCAAGGGTAAAGTCTAATTCAAACTTTATTAAATACAAAATTTTTACAAATATTTATATCTTTCTGTGATCTAAATCATAGCAGCAGGAGCAGCTGTGCTTTCCTCTTGTCTGTATTCATTTGTCCCACTTTGATCGCCAGCACGTCTCAAGTAATCTCCAGATGTCGAGGAAATAATTCCAACAGCTCTAGCCTGTTTTCTACCTAAAAAAGGGGGAAATTTTGCCTATCCTGGATAAAAACTAACAGCCAAGGATTCTCACAACAGCGCGGCGATATTCTCGAATACAAACAAGGACAACGATTGGATCCAAAATCTTGGGAATTGTCGTCAGCAGAGAGAAAATCGAGGAAATTGCTCCGAAGGAGAAGTCATCCGGGATAAAAGGAGATGTTCCAAGAAGATAAACCAGCGTAGGCAAATGGGAAAGAAAGAAGGGAATTGTGGTCTGAAACGTTCGTTTTGGGACCCAAATCAGACCGTTTTTACCTGAATAAGCAAGGTAACAAACATTTGCCGTTGTAGGTTGACTTCCTTTCTTTGGAAGCTTTCCCTAGCCATTCGCCTAATGGTTTTCCAAATATTTACACCACAGAATATTATAATTCCAGCAGATACGATGACAATTATGTAATGATTGAGAATTGAGATGGTTCCTCCTGGGTTGATAGTTCCTTCCAGGGTCATTATACGGAGGAGGATGAAACCAATCGATTCGGGATCATCGACACCAAAATCATCGTGGATGTGTTTACGAATTTGCTGAAAAATTGGGTCAACGGAGTATTACATGGGGATTTTTTTGAGATAATCGGATTAGCTACCGTATCCCTACGTAAAACATTGAAAAAATGAGCTAGAATCACCGTAACCCGTGATATTTTTGATCAAGGCATACGGTATACTCAATTACGGCAGTATTTCCCGTATTTCTTCGAACTTACATTGGACATTTCACTTCTGGTACAGTAATAAAATCCACAGACGAACGAGTAAATCACATGAGCAGTGTAAATCAAGGAAAAGATGATCTTGTATCTCATCGTATCCTCAATTTTTTGCTTCAATTCCATCCTAAACAGATTCTTTTGACAGGAAAAGCTGGATTTCTTACCGACAGACGACAATGTACCGATAAATAAAATGTACAACAACCAATCCCATCCAAAGTTCATAAAAAGTGCAATAAAGAGCAGGCCCCCACCAATTGAAAGGCGTCCTGCCGATGATGCCATCGTGACTGAAGACAATCCACGATTTTTCGGCAATAAGATGGATCTAGAAAATATTTAAGAATTACGGTAGCAATTATTTCCTACCGGCATTCCAATGAGGACAATGAGAGCGTACAGCATTTCAAAAATGGCAAAAGTTATCAGCACATATTTATAGGCTCCAATTCCGCTTTTATTATTTTTCTTAACCACGTAGATCAGGAGACTATTCAGCAAGAGGGCAAATACTGTGCAGATTGCTTGAAGATAGACAAAAATCAGATTCTTTGCTGCCATTTCTGGAAAAGGGCTGTCCAGAGAGTGCACAAGTATAAGGACTACTGGTGGAAGAATGGGAATGAGCTAGAGAAAAACAAAATATCCAAGGTGACTGCTTTCTGAAGGAAGTGGGAAAATCAAGGAAACCATCAGAGGCTAAACGTGCCGTTTGCTCCAGTAAGTTCAGAGCACATGGGAACAACTGGCCATGGATTTATGAATCATAAACTCCACTGCTTTTATATGGGACGGAGCGAGAAGAAAAGGGATACTGTAGCTTTTTCCATGTTTTGAAGAATTCTGGTAAATTGATGAGTCAATTAGTGTTGTTTCCTTACTAATTGTATCGTTTAAAAATAAGTAAGATATTTGCGAATGAAAATTTTACAGGGAAATACTAGCTACGGCAGGATTTCAGACATCTGCCAAAATAATAAGTGCGCCCACGATTTTTGGCAATTGTAGCGTCTAGAGTACTCACTGTTGGTAAAAATAAGAGCGAGCGGACAAATACAGAACCAGGAATGCAGCTGTCCCCTTTCTTCAAGAAAAACTGTAACGAAATCGCATTGCTTACATTGTGCGCAATCTTTGAACAATAGGTGAAAATATATTTGATGAACGAAAGCTGTTAGGTCGACTGTGATGTTCCACCATTTCTCAGAAAAATACAGGAAAATACACAAAATAAGGATCGTATTTTTCACAGTAGTTGAAATTCCTCCATCACTCCCCGTTTAGCTTTATATATCAAAATTTTAATAATAACACGTAGTTGATGTATATAATAATCCGTTGGGACGCATGATAGAAATAACACACATACTCATCAGACTCATGATACATTGTGGTTGACAAACTTTGTTCGATGGCGTGAGCCTTACCCTTAAAAAAATGAAAGTTTCCCACGTAATCTCCGCTGTTCGTGATAGCCGATTATTGGCCACATACGGTGGCACTTTTCAGTTCAATATGTCAAGCTATAGCTTACTCTTTTTGGGTACAAACAAGCCTTTTTTTCCGAGATGCTCGGTTTTGACGCAGAATCGTGTAAACACTCGAAAACGGCATAATTTGCTTCCTTGTCTAGGTAAAAGAATCCGAGTAAGGAAAGTATCAGATTTATTGAAAAATATGTCCATAGAAAGAGAGACAGTCATGCTTTAGAACCCTCAATTTTTCAGGAAAGGCGGATGGCCATTTCCCCCTCTCCTCCACTCTTCTTTTCCTCAGCGACAGTAGATTCCACCCTCTTTCTGTCGCTTGCACTGTGAGTCTGAGTCTCCCCAGTCCGCTTCAAGTAGTCTTCCGAAGTTGATGAGATGAATCCCACAATTCGAGCGCGCTTTCCACCTGAAATGACTGATTTTTAGGATATTTTAGTCATCTTACAGCCAAGAATCTTCACAGTGGCGTGGCGATATTCTCGAATACAAATCATGACAACAATTGGGTCCAAAATCTTGGGAATTGCTGTGAGAATCGAGAAAATGGACGAAATTGCTCCGAATGAAAAGCCATCCGGCATAAAAGGAGATGTTCCTACAAGGTAGACCAATGTAGGCAAGTGGCACAAAAAGAAAGGAATTGTAGTCTGAAACCATCGTTTTGGAACCCAAATCAGGTAATTTTTACCTGAATAAGGAGGGTAAAGAACATTTGCCGCTGCAGGTTGACATTTTTGATCTGTGAGCTTTCCTTGGCCATTCGACGGATGGTAAACCAAATGTTTATCCCGCAAAATCCGATGATTACTACCGAAATTGAGACGATTGTATAGTGGTTGAGTATGGCAATGGTTCCCCCGGGGCTGATATCTCCTTCCAGGGTTTTGATACGGGCGATGATATACCCAACCGACTGCGGATCTTCAATGCCAAAATCATCGTGGATTCGACCTAAAAGCAGCTGAAAAAGGATGATTTTTCAATAAGTATGTCTTGCAAATTTACATCGGAAATGGGATTCCTGGTACAGTAATAAAATCCACAGGCAAAGGCGTAGAACACGTGGATGGTATAAATTAGAGCCAGGATTACCTTGTATCTCACGGTGTCTTCAATCTTTTGTCTCAATTCCATCCTAAACCACTTTTTTAGACTGGAAAAGCTGGATTTATTACCGACAGACGACAATGTACCGGTAAATAAAATGTACAACAACCAATCCCATCCATAATTCATAAAAAGTGCAGTAAAGAGCGGGACCAAGCCAGTTGAAAGAGGTTCTTCCAATAATTCCATCATGATTGAAAACAATCCACTGCTTCTCAGCAATGTAATTTATCTTTAAACGGATTTTAAAGGTATCAGCGCGTTTTTACCGGCATTCCAATAAGAACAATGAGAGCGTAGACCATTTCAAAAATGGCAAAAGTTATCAGCACATATTTATAGGCGCCAATTCCACTTTTTGAATTTTTCCTGGCCACGTAGATCAGCAAACTATTCAGCAGGAGAGCAAGAACAGTACAGATTGCTTGAAGATACGTGAATACTTGACTCTTTCCAGCCATTTCTGGAAGAGGTAATGAGGCAAACTGAAGGAAAAATGATCCAGGAAGGAGGAAATCCAGAAAACAATCAGGGATGGACCAGAGATAATAGGGAAAAATTAGACAGCAGAGGCCCAACAATTTGTGGAAATGACGAGACCTTGCAGAGGAAAATAGGAGAGGAAGTTTTGCAGAATAGCAAACTTTTTCCGTTGAGACTATAAAATTATCTGTGGATTGACAGGTAAATAATTAAACACAGATCGTTGCTTATAAAGGGAGGAAGAAGTCTACCGTAATCTTCCCAGCAGTTTTTTGGTCTCTAATTACGTACACGGAAAAGGTTGCCCCCGCAAAAATATGAAAACTTAGGAGGATAACTTCCTTTCTACATAAATTAGCGGTTTTATGAGGAATTCAAAAAGGTGTTCTGTCTATGTTTTTATTATTGAAATTAGTTCAAAGAGTACTTGTATCTCGCGTACTCCATAAATTTGACATGGTGAAAAGCGGAAATTCAAATGATCAAAAGGATTTGGGCCTCTAGAGACGAAGAAATGCTCCAGAATAAAGGAAATAAAGTTTTGTTCTAGGTTCAGGTCTGGAAAATTTGACCAGGATGTCATTCTCTGCAATTTCAGCACGTAATACGCCTAATCATGATTGAAGAGTGAATGGAAGCATAATTTTACCACGTGGTGACTATTTGAAAAAGAGGAAGAACATAAAATTATGATTCTATGTCTGTGCTCGTGAAATGTATTCTTAATTGGAGACATGTGGCCCTTTGGAAGAGAACGGGAAATCCCAGAGGAAAGAAATATACCGTAGTCCACGGCTCGGAGTAAAAATGCTCCGCTTTCTGTCTATTATATACTCACTTCAACTTAGAACTTATCCACGTCAAATAACTGATTGTACATGTACATAAAAGCTGAAATCCCTTGATTGTAGGAATCAAGGCTAAAAAAAAGACAACGTACATAGAATAATCATGACATTGGTAGTCGTTATTTTGTCAAGCAGAACCCACGTAATCCCCAAGGAATAGGTTAAAACTTGTGTTATTCTCTTTGATCTGTGGACGTATCAGGAAGTGTACAGCTGGTATGCAACTATATGAAAGCTAGCACAGAATTTGCAACCTAGAGGACCACCAAATTACTTTTTTTCAGGTAATTTTAGGCGCATCGTGCAGCCCAGGTTTTCTCATTTTCCTTCTCACACTTTTTTTGTGATGTAAGTTCAAGTCTGCCTAAAGTTCAATCCAAATGATCTTTTCCTGCAGTAGTATTATTTTAAACCCCACGTATTTTGCATCCAGAAAGCGGAAAATGTGGGAACGTCATAAAAAGTTAAAATAATAGCAAGGTTTATTTTGTGTCTAGTTTAAACCGGAACTAAATTGATGCAGGTTCACAGTCAAAATTGAATTCCGCAATCATTGTTCCATTGAGGATGAATTCAGTGGGATTTGTCTTATGTGAAATATGGTATTTGTTTCGTTGAAATATTCTTCTAGCTCTCCCATATATCTTGTATTTACTCATTGTCACAAAGGAATTCGGAGTAGATTTGAGTTTCTTCCATTTAAGAATACAATTCATTCGATAGGCTAAACTATCCCAATTATTAGTTGCTTTATATTCCTACCTCGGACTAAAAGAGCTAGTCCATTTAATTCAGTCTTCTTCGCTACCTGCGCATCGTCTTCAGTTTTGGACGCGCGACATTATTTCTGCGGAAATAAAGTCGCACCCCGCGGAAATAAAGTCGCACCCCCGCGGAAATAAAGTCGCACCTCGCGGAAATAAAGTCGCACCTCCGCGGAAATAAAGTCGCACCCTCGCGGAAATAAAGTCGCACCCTAAGCTTATTTTCTGCCGCGGAAATAATGTCGCGGTATGCTTTTTTGTACTGTATTTTTTTTTTGCGTTTTTCCTTAGTAGCGTCAAGAAAAAATACTGTCCTGTAGAGAAAATTGTGTTGTATTTTGTAAATGGCAATTTATTCAGTTCAATGGGTTTTGATAGTCATATATTGAATCATTGACTCTAGATATGCTATGATTTCTTCGTTGGAGATGCCGTCGAAGCCTCTTTCTTGAACAAGCTTGACAGAAATTTCTCCAATTTTCTCCTTAATTTTTTCCCTTTTCTCGCGAGCAGTTTTGTGTGTGATGGCTGTCCTAGAAGAATAATATTTATGAATGCTACGATCAGGAGAAGATCAGTGGATTCAACTATTGGTATTTAAAGAAATCTGCCTTGGTGGCTATTATGGACGTCCTTACAGAAACCAAATTCGGGTTAATGTAACACTGTCGGTCAAATGATAATTTTTTCGAGTTAATCTTCAGTCATTTTTCATTAATACTGCCTTCTTTTTTTGTATTTGGATAGATATATTATATTTCATGCTGATTTAGCAGTTTCTTCGAATAATCGCTTTTTAGTGGCTCCAGTGAGAATAATGGGTTAAATCGATGTTGTCCGCATGAAATTTCTGATGCTTATTGTAGAAACATTATTTTGTAAATAGGATCGTTGTAATCCGGATAGAATCGCAATTTTTCGGATAGAATCGCAGGTTTCTGTGTAGAATCGCAGGAATCTGTGTAAAATGGCAGGATTCCGAGTAGGATCACTGTATTCCGGATGCAACCGCTACATTTTAGGTAGAATGTCCATATTCTTTGCAAAACGGTCATATTCTCGATAGAATCACTGTGTGAAGTGTTACATTAACCCGAAACGCTTTCAAAGGATGTTACATTAACCCGAAACCAAATTCGGGTTAACGTATGGAGAGCCTAAGATCCAACGTAGTAGTAATACATACATTTTTCCTGATATCAGCAGTACAATTCCATACTTCCCGTTTGGCGATCTTCAGTAAATTTTGTTGGATTTTCTGGGTTATTGGCTTTTACTAGAAAGCGAAAAATGGTTGTTATGATGGAAATGTGCGTCAGTAAATATTGCGTTCAGCTTGCGTTCAACTCAATTCATTTCATTATCTCCTTCAAATGGCTCGTCTCTCTCTCCTTCTCCTGTCTCTGACCATCGTCGCCATGGCCAACATCCCAGTTGCTAAAAATGTCGGCGCAAATGTCGTCTGCGAAAGCTATGTCAAAGTCGGTGAACTCGTTACTGGAGCCTGTCAATGTCCTGTCCTGAGTGAGGAACTGACTGTTAAGAATGTTTTGAAGGTCACCGAATTGTCCTATTTCGACTTTCTTCTACTTCAAAATGGTAAAATCTCCGTGTACTCCAACGATACGGAAATTTCGAAGATCTACGAGCCTTTCTACCTTCACACAACACTCGTAAGTTTTTATTCTTTTCAGTTAATGAAAAATTGAATTTTTAGGATAAAGATGCGTCCATTTGCGTTAGCGGATATCTCACTACTTTATAAATTTTGTAAATGATAAAATGTTGAATAAACTGTCTGTAATCTATGTTAAGAGAAAATGAAAATTGCGGAAGACACAGAATTTGAGAGCAACAAAAATGTGGACATTCTCCGGTCGGGTGGGTCGACAGTATCGGTATGGGAAAAAATTGGGCAGGGTTCGCATCCTGATGGTTTATCGCCAAGTTTTTGGGGTCGGTGTGGGGATCTTCAACCCTAAGACTCCGGTCTCGACCAGGACGGCTTAAAATTGTCGCCCTCATCCAGAAGATTGTGCCGGGTCTGCCCAAAACAGATACCTTTGATAAGAAAATCGAGGCGTGTCGGATTATTTCGGAAGCTGACGGACAGAACATGAAGTCAGATTGAACCCGACACGTTTTCCGGGTCCATCTTCCTGCTACAAAATAGAGAAAAAATTTCAATAAATGAACTAAATTACAATTTTTCTGGGATATTTATGATATTGCCGTAACTTTTTCGAATTTGCAGCCTAATTTCTTTACTTTTCCAATTTCCTCATTCAAAAGCTGGATATTTTCCCGGTTGAGGTGGCTTCATCCTTAAAAACGCCGCCTGCTAGCCAAATTCATTACTTTTTTCCTCGTTCTTCTTCCTTTTCTAAGCGACATCGTAGTACGCGCCTTGTTGGCAGTCCGCCATAATGAAGGGCGGGAAGAAGAAGCAAGACGGCTCCATGAGCAGAAAAGACGACAGAATGAGGGAGAACGTAGTCGCGAAGAACAAAGACTTTACCTGGAAGAGAAGAATCGAAGAATTAAAAAAGACGAGCACCGCCGCATTCATGAAGATTGGAACCGCTAACATAAAATGAGAGGGTTCGGGGTTTTTCTTGTTAGTTCTTGTTATTTTTCTCTTGTATTAATAATAAAGGTTTAATTACGCAAGTTCGAGATCTGTATCCTACCCGCGTGGCCAGTATTCTCGGAGAAGTAACTACTGTAATTGTCGAGCAATATCTCCTTGGGATAGAGCAAGAAATCTGAACCACTGATTGATTAAGGCCGAGGAAAATGCCGAATTATTGAGCAAGAGCAGGAAGCTACTTAGTTTACTATTCTTCTTTCTATTATGAGTATTTCCACGCTTCCCCAATTGCTCTTTGATCTGCCATGATGATTTCACACTCTTTCGTATATTTTGTGTTTTGTTTAACAATAAATTAATATTTCTTCAATTTTTTATGGTTCCTTGTTCGATAATAAGAAACGAAAACATTTCCATCATAACAACCATAACAAATAGAAATCAGAAATAACATAACGGATAAAAAAAGGCGGATTCGCATCGCTAAATTAAAACGCGACGTACAAGCTTATTTCACAGTGCGGGTAGCACTGGGACATTAGTTCCGCGCGCCCAAGCGAGAAGAAACTTCTGGAATTTCTTCTATTACACAGGAAGCTGGGATTTCAATTGATTCAAAGAGGGTAAGCATCTTACTCCAAATGAGACCGCGAACTGAAAACTCTAGAAAAACTAAATGACAGAGCCTTTTCAGCCAATATTTACTTCAAAATACAGCCATTTCTGGCTAAAAAAATCAGAAAGATGGTACTCATAAGGAAAATATATACAAACAAACGGGTACAGACCGCGACTTTATTTCCGCGAGGGTGCGACTTTATTTCCGCGAGGGTGCGACTTTATTTCCGCGGAGGTGCGACTTTATTTCCGCGAGGTGCGACTTTATTTCCGCGGGGGTGCGACTTTATTTCCGCGAGAGCAAATAAGCTTATTTTGGGGGGCGACTTTATTTCCGCGGAAATAAAGTCGCGCGTCCTTCAGTTTTTACCATAATTGTTTTACGAAAAAAGACTTCACTGTGCATGCCTGCAATGGAATTTGGAAGGCAAACATGTTTTGTTGAATATTTTCAAACCAAAAACCAACCTAATTCTACCGTATCCGATCTCGGTTTATAAAACTCGAATGCAACTGATCCACGTAGTATGCGAATTGTATGTGTACAGGAAAGGACGATATTCATATTTTTCAATTGTGATCCTCTGGAAAAATTTTTTTCTCCTAATTTAGACGTACTTTAATCGGAAAACTATCATCTTTTCCTCAATGTTTTTCTTTGGAAAACCGGAATGTATAATCAGTTCAAGATCATCCTAAAGCAAATTAAAACAAAACTTTTACCCATATTACCGAAGCGTCAGAGAAAATAATCGCGTAGTAATGGCATTTTTTAGTATAAATATCGATGTTCAGGAGAGTAACAGCTGTATTGCCCTTTGCTGAGACATCTGATGGCCATACAAATTGAGGATTTTCTAGTCCCTCCAGCTCTGTTTAGGAATCATATCCAATTAAATTAAATGTTACCTGTCGCTGCCATAAAAATAATAATTTCATGTAAATTGTCCATTTTATATATTGGAGAAATTCGAAAGAAACTGTAGTCTGTATAATAATTGACTCCTTTCAATTGAGCAGCTCTTAAAAACCATAGATTACTTTTTTTTGCAGAACACCCATTACGTTCCAATAATTGAAGCATTTTTATCAATTCCATTTAGTTGAAAAATTGAAGAGCCCTCCAAGATTCTTACAGGGGATATGGGACCGGCGAAATATACAGCAATCTTAACGGGGCTCACAGAGATTCCCAGTCTCTTCAATAAAACACACTTTCGTCGAATTTCCGATAACTTGATATGTCTTCTGTTCTTCCACGGTTCTTCTCAATACAATGGTGACTGGCTCACTTCCGGGAGAAATCAGATACTGCTCCGCATTTGTTGTGCGGTTCACTGTAAATTTATGTGCGCCAATCACAGAGAGTTTTTGCTGCATTTTTCCGTTGTGAACTCACTTTTGATCAGACGATATCGCGGACCGCTAGGGTTCGGTGATGGTGTTTTGAAGTGAATTCTAAGCGTGTCATTGCTCAAAATTCTATTTCTATTGCTCAAAATAACAATAGTAAAATAAGGAGGAGGCAGAAAGCCCGGTGGAGGAGCATTGTGGAATTTGCTGTAACAGAACTTAGGCAAAATATCTAGTCTACTTACTGTTCTGTTCCGAATGAATCGATTATTGAATAAACCACGAGCCCATAGGCTGTTTCGGGTTTATCTATAAAGAATCTATAGGCATATTCACCGAAATCGCCATAAAATATGGTGTCATTCGGATAATAAAACTGAAATAGACCAATGCATAATTGGGAGCTGCCTTACTGTAAAAGAGCAGGAATTTTGTAGAGTAAAATTGCTAATTGGGAATAAGCTTTCAGATGTCGTCCAACCCTCTTTCAGCACGATAGATTGATTATGACATACTAAAAATACTGGCTTTGATGTTCCTATAAGGAGACATACAAGGAAATACATCGTGAGCTTCAACTACTGCGGCTAACCATACGAGAAGGAGAAATCCCATGGTTAAATGTGGTCGAACTGCAGCCTTTTTGTACCGGATCAACCGTGTATTTCAATCTTTGTTTCTTGTTAATCATTTGCGCATTTGGCAACAGCATTCGCTACGGATTTGCGCAATTTCGCACCATAAATCTGTTGATTGTTGCTGCCACTGGAGTGCTGGATTTCAACCAATTGTTTACGGGAGAATTAGAACACAATAAAGACAACAAACATGTTTATTTCCGGTTAAAGCAGCTTACAGTGCACGATGGAGAGTATTGATAGCTTCTTCTCTTCTGTTTTCATGGGTACTGTGAGTACTCTGAGCATTATGTCTCATTTCTTCTGATGTCGAAGAGATGATTCCCACAGTGTGAGCTTTTTTCCCGCCTAAAAACGGATTAAAGTCGATGTCCAAAAACACTTACATCCAAGAATTTTCACAGCAGAATGGCGGTATTCCCGAATACAAACCATGACGACAATTGGATCCAAAATTTTAGGAATGGTTGTAAGAATGGAGAAAATGGACGAAATTGCACCGAAAGAGAAATCATCCGGCATAAAAGGAGATGTCCCCAAGAGGTAAATCAACGTGGGGATATGGCTCAAAAAGAAAGGAATCGTGGTCTGGAAATTTCTTCTTGGGGCCCGGATCTTTAAATTTTACCTGAATAAGGAGTGTAAAGAACATTTGTCGCTGTAGTCGGATCGTCTTCAAATGATAACTTTCCTTTGCCATGCTTCTAATCACCAGCCAAATATTGATACCACAGAATAGGATAATTACACCGGATATTGAGACGATTATATAATGATTTAATATTCCGATAGTTCCTCCGGGACTGATCTCCCCTTCCAGGGTCTTGAAACGAACAAGAAGAAAGCCAATTGATTGGGGATCTTCAATACCAAAATCGTCCTGGATTTTGTCAAGAATTTTCTTAAAAATGACGTAGATTATCCCAGATTTTTGCTTACATCGGACATTTCACTCCTGGTACAGTAATAAAATCCACAGGCAAATGCGTAAATAACGTGGGCGCCGTAAATAATAGTCAGAATCAGCTTGTATCGAATTGTATCCTCAATTTTATGCCTCAATTCCATTCTAAACCGATTTTTTACCCAGGGAAATGTGGATTTACTACCGACAGACGACGATATACCGGTAAATAAAGTGAACAACAACCAATCCCATCCATAATTCATAAAAAGTGCAATAAAGCACAGGACCAAGCCAATTGAAAGAAGTATCGCCGATTATTCCATGATGATTAAAAACAATCCAGGACTTCTCGGCTATGTAATTTATCTTTAAATGGATTTTTAAAGGGATCAGCACGTTTTTACCGGCATTCCAATGAGGACAATGAGAGCGTAGACCATTTCAAAAATGGCAAAAGTTATCAGCACATATTTATAGGCGCCAATTCCACTTTTTGAATTTTTTCTGGCCACATAGATCAGCAAACTATTCAGCAGAAGAGCAAGGACGGTACAGAACGCTTGAAGATACGTGAATATTCGATTCTTTACCGCCATTTCTGAAAAACTAGATGGAGTAAAGGAGCAAGGAATGGAAATTGGTGGCAGACAGGCAGACTTGCCTTCGTTTAGAAGGCCGGGAGTACTACTTCTGGCGATAAACTCTAAATTTCAACTTGAGTCTTTGAGCCAGTGATCTTGTGATTGCAACTAACGAGTAACCAAAAAGGTTAAAAAAATGTTTCAAGTTAAATTTAATGAGCTCATTGAGATTAGAACACATTTAAATGATTCTATTTTGGAGTGCACAGACAGAGTAAAAACCTGAATTTACGTGGGTCGGGTACAAAAAGGGAGAGGTAAACTTCCGGCTCGAGAAACTACCCATTGTATGCAGTAATTTACGGAAAGATGCTGGTTTGTAATCGGGAAAACTAGGCGGGACCTGAACGCGCTTGAATTTGACCTTTTCCAATGTAATTCGAAAAATTTGCCAAATTTTCAAGGGGGTCACACAGAACTCGTTTCCCCAAGGAAACAAGTTCAAATACAAAAGATCGAAGGGATTTTGGAGTTTATATTCAGGGCCAAATAACAAGATTTCCCAAGAGAATAGAATTATTCTCTGGATGATCAGAAGTTGGGTTGCCAGAAGGTTAATCCTCAGCAGGTACCAGGCTGTCTGGAATCTCTTCCTTATATAAATTCAGATCACGAGTCAGTTTCCGGATGAATAGGATGGTAATTTATCACGAGGAAGTGGGGAAAAAGATGGAAAAGAAGCAGACGTAAGCTGATGAGCCTGTTCTTCAGAAGAAATTCACTACGTCAACATGTGTCTGGCCAAAATGGCGCAAATTTTGAAAACCGGTAAAATTGGCGGTAATTAAGAAACATAGTTGTTTTTTAATTTGAAAGAAACAGTCATTGGAGGACTCGCTTGAAAATCAGGCCAATTTTTTTGAATATTCGTTGGAACATGTCAAATTCGCGCGCCTCGCGCCTTTGAAGTCCCGCAGATCCCGGCTCTTTTAACCGCAACAATAATTTTTATTTATTAATAACTTCCGTAATCATAATCGTCTTTCCCTTGGGGAGTAAAATTCAAAAATAGCGCTGTCGATCCAAAAATGTTAACTTTGATCCTTTCTCCAAAGGAGATGTTATAGCCGCTACTCTTCTCCATTTCCGGTTCTATCACTTTCACTTGATTCTTGTTGTTTCTAATTTTGACGTGTGATTTTTGACTTGTTTTTATAAATTTAACATTGAACGAATCATAGTAATCCGGTAGAGTAGCAGAGGATTCTGAAAGGCGTTTTTAAGCTAATTTTCTTACAACCACGGCTTACCATAAAGAACAAGTTTCAGCTGAGACTGGCTGATAAAACCTCTCGGCTCTGTTTTAACCAAAAGGACGGAATCCTTCCAAAAAGGAGTGTAATATTGAGAATAACCGCGCGTTGTTTTCAAGTAGATAGATCCTTGAAGTAATTGAATTGTTGTTGTACAGCTGAGAATCATTTCGAAGTTCTGACCCAGCTGCGAAGCGCTGAAGAAAAAAGCGTTTTGGTTCAAAGTCACAGAAGAGAGGAGCGCTGTGAAACCCGCTTAAAAATCAGGTAAATTTTTCGAATTTTCATTGGAAACAGCCAAATTCAAGCGCTTTTCAGGTCCCGCAGTGTTCGTTTCCCCAGAAATCCGTCAAACACACATTAAATGAGCAATTACCGTATCCTCTTTAATATTTTCTTTAGGAAATCCTGAGTAAATAATAAATTCTACATCATCCTGAAAACGATCGTCAAAAGAATAGTAGAATTCTACCGAAAGCTCCCAGAAAAAGCCAGAAAAATGGCTACATTTACTGGAATAAACATCGATATCCATCAGTGTAACGGAAGATTGTTTGCCATCGAGAGTTACATACGATCCAGGCCATAGAAAACGAGGTTTTTGAACAGATTTTAAATCTAAAACAGTTTCAAAGATCTTGCTTATTACCGGCACTATCCATAAGCAACATTAAAGAAGGCGTAAATTGAGTTGAATCATTGATCCCGGCTGAAATTGTAAAGAAATCTAGTTCCGAAAATAGTTGCAGAGTTCCATTCCACTGTCCTGCTCTAAATATATCGTCTATTTTTTTTCTCTAAATAATCATACGTTCCAATTACCGAAGAATATTCATCGGTACCATTTAGAAGAAAAATGGAAGAAGCGTCAGTGAATTTTACGAAGTCGATATCGCATCCATAAAAAAAATTACTACCAGTGCTGTTTACAAAATAAACCGCCATCTGAATTAAAGAATGTTGATCTATTTTAATTTTTAAAGAAGCAAGCGCTGGGGAGCCTGAGAACGCCGGAATTTGACATTTTGGCATGAAAATTCGAGAAAATTTGTTTAATTTTCAAGTGAGCTCCACAGTGCTCGTTTCCTATGAAAACTTGAAAAATTTAAAAGCTTCTGGAGTTGCGAAAAGGGTGGTATTTCGGATTCATGACTTACTTCCGGATAACCTCGAATTTTATAAGACGCCTGGCCCTTTTCACTGCTATTCATAACCAATACCAGTGGCTCCATTCCTGGTGAAATTGAATATTCTTTCACATTGGCAGCAGGGTTAACTGAAAAAATGCTTTCAAATTCACCACCAGATCGACCAAATGGAGGATTATAGTTGATTTCCATAATTGGAACAACTAAGCGCTGGGGGACCCGCTTGAAAATCAGGAAATTTTTCCAATTTTCATTAGAAAACATCAAATTCAAGCTTCTTCTCATGTCCTACAGCGCCCATTTCAAGACTGCAAACCGACAGTTACTTTATTACTCACTTTCAATTAAATGTATTCGCGTGCAACCATACATCCACGTGCTACAAGATTCCGTTATAACTTCCTCCGAAAGCATAAGAGTTCCATTAATTGTAAAACCACGATAATTATGAGAAAGGACGACAGTAATGAACGATGGAGGAAAGCAGGTTATTGTACACTGAAATAGTTTTTTAAACAATTGTTCCACCCGTAAAACTTACTACACCGTACCAAATGCATTAATTATTGTTGTGTCAATAATTTGAAAGTCGCTTCCCCCGTAAGGAGTTGAATCTACTGAGAATGGGAAGAAGAAATTACCACAAATTCAGCAGGAAATTGGTACTGAAAAATTTAAATTTTGAGAAGAAAACAAATGGAATTTACCGTAATGTAGCACGGATCCTTTACAGAAACATTTCGCGACTCCAGCAGAATAAAAGAAGACCAATTGCGACCCAACATGACGGTGTGATTTTGGCATACTGAAAGATTATCGTCGGTTTACGGGGAAATAGACGCTGTAGAACCATAAAACGTGCTTTAATTTGGAGCTTTCCAATTGAAATTCTACAAGTTAGCCTGATTTTCAATCGGGTCCTACAACAAATATTTCTACCAAAGTTGGAAACAGGCTAAAAAACTTCCCAGCTACCAGAAATGTACCTTGAGTGAAATCAGCAGTGGCAGTTCTCAGCAAAACAGCGAGGAAAAAAAGAATCATCCCTCTTGTTTGAACTGCGATGCCAAAAAGTGGATTGCACCCGGGCAGAGGATAAATTGTATTTGATACTGGTGAACTCAGTGCGAACATGGAGATTTGATGCGATTGAAATCGGACATTTGTACCATTTTGTGACCGTAAATTGTCACAGATGTGAATCAGGAAATTAGTTTAGGTCGTAGAATTCAACAAGCGTTGAAATATTTATTTTCGTGAAAGTTTGCAGGAAATAAGGCCAATTTTCAAAGTTAAAAAGTTTTATTTTCTTCCAAGAACGCGATCAAACTTCTTCTTTCTTGCCTTCAATCCGTCTGTGTCTGCGTATTAACCCGTTCCGAAGTGGAATGGATGGCTCCAACAGCTCGAGGCCCCTTTTTACCTGAAAATTCAGGAGAGTTTAGCCTTTTTTTTAACTCACAGCGAAGCATTTTTACAACAGAATGCCGATAATCCCGAATACAGCAGAGAACAACAATTGGATCCAAAATTTTACAAACAGTTGAAAGAATCGAAAACAGTGAAGAAGTTGCGCCGAATGTGAAATCATCTGGGACAAAAGGAGATGTCCCCACAAGGTAGATCAAAGTAGGCAAATGGGAGAGGAAGAAAGGAATTGTAGTCTGAAACGATCGTTTTGGAACCCAAATCAGATCATTTTTACCTGAATAAGGAGGGTAAAGAACATTTGCCGCTGAAGGTTTACTGTATTTACATGGCAACTTTCCTTGGCCATTCGACGAATAGTTCGCCATACATTGATTCCACAGAATAAGATAATTACACCGGATACCAGGACAATCACATAATGATTTAATATTCCAATGGTTCCTCCTGGACTCAAATCTCCTTCCAGAGTCTTGAAACGAACCATAATAAAGCCAATAGATTGGGGATCATCAACACCAAAATCATCATGGATTCGAGTCAGCGTTGCCTGAAATTCAGGATTGCGGTAGTTTTAATAAAACTCGCATTGGATATTTCTCCCCTTGTACAGTAATAAAATCCGCAGACAAAGGAGTAAATAAAATGAGCGGCATAAATTAAGACCAAGAGGATTTTATATTTCATGCTGTCTTCAATTTTTTGCCTCCATTCTATCCTAAACCAAAATTTTTATTTAAAAACGGCGGTTTTCCTACCGGCAGACGACAATGTATCGATAAACAAAATGAACAACCACAAATCCCATCCAAAGTTCATAAAAAGTGCAATAGAGAGCTGGGCCGACCCAGTTGAAAGGAGTCCGCCCAATTATTCCATCATGATTGAAAACGGTCCAAGCTCTCTCGGCAATAAGGTGAATCTTTAAAGGGGTTAGTATAAGGTTGCCGCCTTACTTACCGGCATTCCAATGAGGACAATTAGAGCGTAGACCATTTCAAAAATGGCAAAAGTTATCAGCACATATTTATAGGCGCCAATTCCACATTTTGAATTTTTTCTGGCCACGTAGATCAACAGGCTATTCAGCAGGAGGGCAAATACCGTACACACAGCTTGGAGATATAAGAATATTTGATTTTTGGCTATCATTTCTGAAAAAGAACTGTCTATTGTAAGAAACCGTGGGTAAGAAACACGACATGTCCAAAAATACCACCCAGGTGAGTGCCAGGTGGCCCAGAATCTTGGAAATACAACTTGATCCGCGTCAACCCTCATCCTCCGATTAAATTAAATCAGAAAAACGGGTAACTGGTAGTGGCAGACTATAAACTGAGAGAACGAATTTATTCCTAGATCACATAGTTGTGAACAGAATGATCCCTGAAACCTTTTTTCAGTAAAAAGAAAGGTGGAAAAATGCACCAAAAGGTAGGAATTAATTAGATGATGTCTGTCTTCGTGAACACTTTCTTCAGCCACTGTTTCGTTAAAATTTTAGTTGTAGAAAACGATGAAAAGGGATCTGTAAATAAATTTATAGTTGGTTGTTAGCATTGGAAAAAGGTAATGTGGAACCTGAGAACGTGAGAATTAGTGTTTTCCAATGAAAATTCGAATAAGTTGCCTGATTTTTAAGCTGGTCCCACAGCGCCCATTTCTTCCGATAGGAAATGGACTACACAGAAATCTGTAAAACAATTTATTCATCGGTACTATTTCTTTGATATCCATATCTTTCGGTCTTCCAGTCAGCTGGTCGACTGAACTTCGGATTAATTATCGGTTTCCATCCTTCGCAGGTAATATTGAATATTGCCGTCATTGGTCCAGTGAGAGTAAGAGCCGAATTTCCCTTATTCAGGGCTGTGATATTCCCTGTGGTTTTAGTTTCCGGGTTAATTTCTTCCTCTCTGCCCATGTCAATACTAATCGTCGAATTCTGCCCAGTTTTTATGACTGCCCATTGGATTGTTCGATTATTTGTGTAAGCGTGTTCTAAATATTCCAATAATTACCAATATAGAGGTTTCTTACCTCGAATAGCGAAATAAATCGGCTTCGTGGGGTCAGAAATGGTCTTTTGATCGATGTTCGCAAGCAAAGTGGCGTACTGGAATGGCAGAAAATAATCGTAGCCCCATTGAGTAACTGTGAGACTAATCCCGGATTCCAAAAAGGATTGGAATCTTAAAAATCCACTGAGGACTTTAAACGTCGTTGTACAGCTCAGAATTAGAGTAAATTGCCTGTTTAATTGTGCTGCACTGAGATTGGGCGATTTTTCAAATGTTTAGCTGATAAACATACGTAAATCTACCGATTACTGTATTTTCAGTGATATTTTTCCTTGGAAACCCGTTGTATACAATAAATTCGACGTCTTCCTATAAAATGGGAGCAATATTTAAAGAACTTCCTATTTTTTTGCCGTATAAAAGATGCAATCCGATGTGTAGCGACGACAGCTATCATTATTGTAAGCATCAGTATCGACAATGGTAATAGATATCGGATTCTGGCGGCCATCAGCTTCAAATACATCTCCTGGACGAATAAAGCGAGAATTGGAGAGCCCGTTGAATTCTAAACGGTCCTAAAATATCCCGAAAATTTCCAAATTACCCCCACTGTCCATCAAAATCATCAAAGGTGGCTGATCGACCCATTTATCAGTTATTCCTGGTGATATTTGGAAGAAATTTAGCTCAGAAAATTCTTGAACAAAGCTCCAATGGTCACGAACAGGTAGGGCTTTCGTCCACTGCCCGGCTCTAAAAAATAACAGCTCTCTGGATTTAAAAAAGCTTACGTTCCAATAATCTGGGAATATTCATCTGTTCCGTTTAGAAGAAAAATAGAGCTACCATCCGTAACTTTTAAATGACTGCGACCGCCAATATTTCCTGGAGTAGCGTAGTTCAAGAAATAAGCGGAGAACTGGAAAATGGGGAAGGATATTGGACGGAAAACGGGAATCCAGTTAATTTTGAAAGTGGATAAAAATTTCCGCAGAGAAAAGCTTCAAAATTCTATTGGACATCATATTGACCCTAAAAACTCACTTTAGGGCTTCCTTTAATTTTATAAGTTGACTGTTCTTCCAAACTTCTATTGAAGATAATAATCCGGGGTTTCTCGCCCGAACTAATTGTATATTCTTCAACATTTGATGTCAAATTGACTGAAAATTAGAATTTTTCTGGGTTTGCCTCTCAAATTTCTCTTACATTTTATTAACCGGAACGTTTCACAGCCTCCACATGTGTTTTCTTTAATGGAAATATTAATAGATCCCTCTTTATTCAGTGTAGGATCTTTAAATGATGATTTGAAGACCAAAATACGGAAAAACGGCGGTGGAAGGCAGCCAGATGGCTGGACGAAATGGGCAAGATTGCTGGAATAGCCGTGATAAATTTCGTTTTTATGGAGATTACTATTCTGTCCCAAATGCGTCGATTAGTGTACTATTGACATAAGGGTAAGCAGCTGAATTGATCCCAGGAAGTAGGGAGAAATTACCACAGAATGCTGTATCATCAGGGAAATTAAACTGGAATTGAATGAAGAACGATGAAAATTGATAAAATTACCCTGTATTCACATGGTAGATCCAAGGAAAAGTTTCCTATCGGAAGCAGGTTCAGAGATGACCAATTACCTTCGGTTGTAAATGTTTTATTTTGACAAACTGAAAGGAAGCTACTTTTTTTGGGTTAAAGAAATTCAGACCAGGAAGATTTTGAGCTCCTACTGTGAAAAATAAAGGAATAACTAGGAGTAGGAAAGCCATCAAATGGGAAAAAGGGTTATCGCATGCGTGGAATTCATCTCTTTTCAATCTCTGATGATCCCTGGTGCGAAAACGTGGATTATTCAACAGCGGGATCTTTTGATCCCTATCTCCACTTTTTTATTTCTTGCTCAACCGGCTTTTTCTTTCATGAAATAAAATAAACCAGGAGAATTATGTATGAATCTCCTGTAAATATGTTCCTAAGAAAAACCAAAGAAACAAAAAAGCCATTGAACGGAATGGAATGGGCTAAAATCAATTGGACTGTATGATGGGAGAAAGAGGGGTAGGTGACCGAGATAGCGCAACAATTATGAATCATAACTCGGGAGAAAATGGCAAAAGAAAGTGCCGACGAAATTGGGAAGAGTCGGTTTTTAATTTTGTGGAAAGAACAACAAAAGGTTAAGAAAAAGTCTATTCACAATTTTTATTTTTTACACTCAAACAGGACAACTCTGTTTATTTTTCATTTTTTTGGCTGCACGTCCGTTGAAATTCTACAGTCATTGGTCCAGCAAAATTGACATTTGTCCATTGTACTCCAGCAGCTTTTCCCAGGCTGAAGTTGCCATTTTGGATGATATTAGGATTAAATTTTTCTCTGCCTCCGTCGCCATCTGCCAGCCACGTATGCATTTTTATCATAGAACCTGGTGCAGATTTTATGACTCTCCACTCAACCGTACAACTGGCGGGAATTTCGTTATCATTCTGGTAAACTGAAACGGGAATTTCATTAAAAATTAGTGTAATTTACCGGAGAGTTCAAGTTTGGTATTGTACCCGCTGACTTTTTCCTCAGTTTTGACCATAAGCGTCGAATTTGTTATCGATAGAAATAGGATATGTTGACCAGGAGACCAGACAGTAAGTAATTCCGTTCCAATACGAACAGTTCCTCTGAGTATTTGAATCGTATTTGTACATCCGAGAATCATAGTTCCGAGCTGTGATGAGCTGAAAAATAGAAATTACCCCGATTTTTGGGTAAATTCACTTGTATCGCCCGATTACTGCATCTTCATTAATATTTTTCTTCGGAAATCCGGAATAGACTACAATTTCCAAGTCATCCTAAAATCAATTTAAAATAAAAAAAGATTCCTTACCGAAGGAGAATAAAAGTCCACGGTATAATAGCGGCATTTTTTTGAATAAGTGTCAAGATCCAGTAAAGTTACGGAAGAGCCACTGGTATAGTCAAATGTTCCGCGGGGCCATAGGAATTGAGGGTTTTGAAGGTTTTCCAATTCTATAAGGATATTGAAAGCTAAACGGGTCAGAGTGGATCTCATGGTTAAATTTCCCCGGATAAATGACTAAATGAGGCTACAGTCGGTTTACAATTTGGAAAAACAATCGTTGCGGGACTTTAAGACGCGCCAATTTGAATTTGACGTTTTTCAACGAAAATTTGAAAAAATTCCCCTGATTTTCAAACAGGTCCCACAGCGGTCAGTTCTCTCTAGATTGGAACCCATATCAAAAGTTTGCCTTACCTGTACTGTCCATGAATATCATAAGAGCTGGCGCATTCATATTATTATGATTGGCTGAGGCCATTTTAATAAAATTCAGCTCCAAAAATTCTTGAATCCCATTCCAGCTATCAACTCTAAAAATTGCCGTTCTTTTCAAATGATCACAATCATTTTACGATTCAATAATCCGGCTATTTGCATCCGATCCATTTAGGACAAAAATTGAAGCAGCATTCGCTGTCGGCTCATACCATGGGAAATAATCTGTTTGTTTTACAAAATAGGCGGAGACCTGAAGATGCTTGTAAATCTGGAACACGATGGGAGCCGCTAACCTTTGAGGTTCCTTTTATTTTATAGACCCTTTCATTTTTTAGACTGCTATTCATAACCATGACAAGTGGTTCTGCTCCCAGGGTAATGGAATATTGCTCCATTTTTGTGTAATTTACTGAAAAAGTAGTATTTTCGGTTTCTAACCTTGGGAAAAACAAGCCCTGTGGGACCTGCTTAAAAATCAGGCAACTTTCTCGAATTTTCATTGGAAACCACCAAATTCAAGCGTGTTTTTTTGCTCCACAGCTCCTGTTTTTCCATAAAAATGAAACTTACATGGCTTGAGTTTGTATTCATTTGATGATCTTTTCCATTCCTTCAAGCGCAGTACCCCATCTCCAGTTCCCGCAAAATATGGAGCTGCTCTGGAGAAATTAAAAGTTATGGAAGGTGGCGGGAAACAGTATCCAATCTCGGTGTAACTTTGTTCTTCACTGAAGTAAAGTTGTAAAAATGAATAATTTTTTGAAATTACCGCTCTTTTCCAAATGAATCGATAATATCCAGTGGCCTTTCAATAAGAATAGAGCCAGTTTCAGGATCCAAAATTTGGAACCATAAGTGAAAGCGACCACAAAGAACAGAATCGGCGGGGAATTGGTACTGAAACGTGGATAAACACTGGCTAAAATATTGAATTTTACAGTGTAAAAAACTGGATCCTGGCCTAAAAAACAATTTTCCAATGGCAAATTTATAAACGTCCAATTTTCTCGAAGTGCGACGGTTTTATTTTCACAGGCTAAAGACATCAATTTGGCAGAAGAATAAACTTACGAGGATTCAAAATTTGAGCAGCAGCCACATAAATGGAACAGAAGAGAAGAACCAGCATCCCTTCTCAAAATGAGGCGTTCCACTCATGGTTTAAATAAAGAGGGAAGAGGAACTTTTGTACCAGACCAGATTAACGAGAGGAAATGATTGGGATTTACCGCTGACGCATAGAGGATCAAGTTCAAATGCAATAGTGAGGTCAAAGAATTCATTTCCGTTCCATTTTGTTTCTAGTTTTCAAATATTTTTTTAAACAGCTGATTCAAATTCGATTTATTCTGCTAGAAGTTATTTAAAAATACAATGTTCGGATTAAACCGTATTTTTTTCGGCCGTTTTCTTGAATCTTATCACAAATGTATTGCTACCGCTTTTTCAACAATTAAACAGGCAATTTACGGCCGTAAAAATAGCTGCTTCGGAGAGATTTTCAGCTAAGTATAACCCTCCATATCAAGATTTCTGGAAATATCTTGGTTAACTTAAAAAAAAATGATGATTAACATCGTTTACTTCACCTTAGGAAAAATTTTCTCATAAAAATAATGAATTAAGGGAACTCTGGCTACCACTTGAATAAATTGGCGATCCCATAATAAAATTTAGCTCGAATTTAATTTTATTTACTGAATTTTTAAGGCCTTCTATGATCCAGTTGGAGAAATAGCCAGCGTTGTAGTCCCACAAAAGAGAATTCTTTTAATCTGTCTTTTCAACAAAAACCACATGACCACCATTGGCTCAATAATTGGATAAATCATAATATACAGCACCAAGAGATCTGTTCGTCTGAAATTTACAGAAAAAATGAAAAAAATAAGGTTTTACCCTTTGAAATCCGTTATCATTGGAATAGCGAAGGCTACAGCTGCTGGCATTTGCAATAAAATAAAGGGCACGATTGTTTGGATGATAATCATATGAAATAAGGTCTTGTGGGTTTCAACGGCTAAAGGACTGCCAATATTTGGGAGCTAAAATTTAAATCCATTTCTTTTCCATTAATTCTTACTGTCTTTATACGAGCGTGGATCTTGTATCCGCAAAATAACATGGTACCAAAAAGGGCAGCATTATTCAATAAGAGCAATATTGCAGCCAATAAAGTTTTGGGCCTGATGTAGCCGGTTTTATAGTCCTAAAATATTGGAATAATTTTTAAATGAACGGGAAAGACGGTATCTGAAAAAGGGCGCTGCGGGCCCTGAAAACTCGCTGAACTTGATGTTTTTTCACTGAAAATTCGGGAAATTTGCCTGATTTTCAAGTGGATCCTGCAGCGCCCGATTTCACTAGCAAAAACTTACAAAAAGAAGAAAACTAATTGCGTGTGTATTTGCTCCAATAATTCCGGTTGCATAAAAAGTCTGCTCATCGCCAGATGTAAGGAAGAAGAAATTTAAAAAATGAAATCCAAGATAACTTGGGCATGCAACCAGAAGGAATATACAAAGATTTTTAACCTTTAGAAGTGATTGGCCGTCAATTCTACATGAGAATAATGGAAAAAATTGACATTAAAACCTGCAGAGAAGAAGACATCGATAAATGAAATGAAGAGCTTCTAGAAAAAGGGTCAGTACATAAACTAGGACGAAAAATTCAACGATTACAGCCGAAATAAAATTTTCCAACCATTCCTGAGATCCATCAATATAGAGAGCTACCATAAATCGTTGAAAATAATGAATTGGTCGAAAAAATAACGGAATAATGAACAAAGTATTGGCTGTGGAGAATAGCTGCATGATTATTTTATATGAACCGAGGGTATATTTCGTTGTGCGGATTGCCAAAGGCAATGCAATGAAGTTTAGAATTATGGTAATGGAGAATCCTGTAATCAGTAAGATTTCATAAGAATAAGAGCTCAGAAGCGGCATAGGACGGCCGGACTGAACAATAAGGATTACCAAGAATTGGTAGAAAAACAGGATTTGCACAAGGACATCTTGCCAGTGCCTGGGAAGGAAAGCATACGTCACTGGAAATTGCAATTTTAACCAGTGAACTCCATTGGAAAATAAGAAAATTGCAATTTTACCGAGTGAAACGGGGATTTGTACTGGAACTTGCTGAATTTCTTCGAATTTTTTATGGGCTCCTAAAATGCATAAAGCAGAAGAGTAATTATATTCATTTTCACAATCAAACAACGACAGTGTGAGACTAGCAAGATTTTCAAAGATAGCCGTAGTAATCTTATCAGCGGGTTCCTTGTGAAGCAGCTACAAACCCCATCTATTGTTCCCTTTGCTAGCATCAAGTGCCCAGGATGCATAATTCCATCCTTCTGCTTCTATGGTAAAATTAAGTTTTACCGTAGTCAATCCATTAATGTTAATTTTGAGCATACTGTCGATTGGAAATTTGTAACTGGTAGTTGTTGACTCTTTTGGATTAAAACTTATTTCATCCCCATCGTCCGTTTCCATTTTGAAAAGAGCGTTTGGAGTAGACTTCAATGTTGTGATATCAAGTGTGAAGCTGGAGGCGTTCACATTTTGCCTTGGTCTGTTCTTGCCTGTTTAAGTTGAATCCATCATTTTTACACTCATACCTGTCGCTTGTATAAAGGGATAATAAGAAAGATTTTCTGCCTTTCGTTCCGTTTTTATAAACATTGACTGGTGGTAAGAAATGTCAGCATAATAATGTATATACGCATCATCCATAAAAAAAGTCAATTTTCCTCGCAAGACTCGAACTGTATTAGTACATCCCAAGATTATCTTCGTAAACGGGTTCATTTCTGAAGCACTGAAAAGAATAAAGGCTTTGTTTGTCTTCTTTTTGTTAACGTTCAACTTACTTCAGCCGAACAATAATAGTCTCTTCTTTAAGTATTTTCTTTGGTAAACCGGAATGCACAATCATTTCTAAATCATCCTGGAACGTAAAAATAATATAGGAATTGTATTCCTTCCCTACCGTAAACACCATTGCCATAAGAGCGTAATAATAACTGCATTTATTGGAAAACAGATCGGTATCTACCAAGGTTATAAATGCTTCCCTCTCGCTGCCGTCAAGAAGATGACGACCATGCCGATTATTCCACATAAACTGGGGATCAGTAATACCATCAACGTGTAATTATTGCCAATTGCTATGGAAGGCAAATTACCTTCAGGGTCAAGAAATATCATGAGTGGGGGCTTTTGCAATTTCTCTTCAATTCCAAGTGAAACTCTTAAAAATGTCAGCTCCTTAAATTCTTTGAGAACACTTCTTGATCTATAAAATTATGTTAAGAGAACTTTCAAAAACCCCTAATAAAGGAGCTCCCAATCTTCCTCTGGATAATGTTTCAGGGATTTACAAAATAAGGGAAGCTCACAGTAGCAGTTTTACTAGCTTTTGAGCGTTTTTTTTCGCATATTCGTAAGGGCTATAAGCTTCCTTTACGTGCTATTTGCATGAGGAAAAGGTCCAGGTATTCCCCCGTCCAATTATGATTTCCTATGATGGTCGGCACATCAACATACGTGGGTGAAAATTCTTCGTGATAAGTGAGGGCAGGTCGACTCTTATACCAGGATCCAGCTCTATAAATTAATCTGTAGTTTTTTTTTGAAGACACGGAGTTACGTTCCAATGATAGGGTTACTTCCTTCTGTTTGATTTAATATAAAAATAGAAGCGCCCTCAGAAGTAGGGGTATTGTGCCGAGGTGCAACATCCCACCAATCACCATTGTCGTTAACAACATAGACGACAAACTATAACGGAATATTTTTAGTTTGATCACTTTGTTGGCTTTAGCTTAGAATAACTTACACTTGGATACCCTTTGACCTTTATAACTCGTTGTTCTGTTTTATTATTATACAAAGGAATGACCAGATGCTCCATTCCCGGTGTAATCGAATATTCTTCAGGTTTTGCTGTGACATCGACTAAAAAAACAACTAATTCATAGGTAAGAAAATGACTTGCATGGGACTAAACGGATATTTCCGCATGTTTTTTTTGTTTGAGGATTACAGGCAGCTTGGTTTAGAGGCAGGTATACTGGTTCGTACTGCCCTAATTTTTCATAAGCATAATTGCTTTTAGTAAAAGTAATGCGTATGAATGGCGGTGGAAAGCAGGTTGTGCGTGTGAGCTCATACAAATCGCTGAAATTATTTTCTAGGCTTCCATGTCAACTTACTATTCTGCTCCGGACGAGTCGTATAATTTTACATCAACATAATCTGGGTGATAATGGCGAACAAGATGAGGCGCTTGATCATATAAAATGCCTGGACCGCAAAGAGCCATGTTATTGGGATAAGTAAACTAAAACAGTAATCTCGGTTACATTATTTTGTTGGGAACCTTACCATAAACTGGCAATGATCTTGTATTGAATAATTAGCCCGGGGAAATAAATCGAGAGAAGACCAATTCTCATCTAAGACTGTGGTCTGGTTTTGAGAGCAGCCCAGCCAAAGTCCTATATTAACTACCGTACCTTTTTGCCTAAGAAAGTTACCTAGAGAATCTTGAACAGCAGCAGTTGACAAGAAAAGAAAACCCAGCAACATGCCCAGTTGCCAGGCAGCACTGAATAGAAATTGACAGGTTTTTGTACCTGACCGTGTAATCTGTACACAATAAATTCGGATTATATTGACTAATCATTTGTGCTTTTGGGGCGAATAGTTTATCCATGGGTGCGAGAAGTTCAATACGGTGAAAATTGGTTGATCTTTGTTCTCATTTTATCCAGCGTGGCATATGTTCAAATTGTACAGAAACCGATTGAATGTTTATTCCCACAATTTCACAGTAAAATCGTTTTATTGCTGTGCTTCACATGTAAAATTAAGTTCGTTCCCTTGAAGACGAGGATGTATGTTCGATGGAATGTCGTATTTATTTCTTTGAAATAAAATTATCATATTCACAATTGAATTGTAAGCAGACGTCAATTTTTTCCAGCTAAGTTCGCAGATAGATTTATGCGTTAAATTATTTTAATTATTAGGTGCAGAATAATCCTACTGTAGATATAAATACATAGTCCATTGGATCGTGCTCTAGGATCAGCTTTTACCAGGATTGTTTTGTGTATTCTAGGAAATCCAACATCTCTGTTACTATATCCGGTATAATAAGCGATATTGATTATTTAATGAGAAAAAAATACCAGGATAGGAATCCTGAGCAAGGGTTAGAGGTGTCACTAATAGGAAAAGTAAGCATTCGATTACAACGAGAAGCAGGACCGCCATTCCTCTATTTGGCAATGGTGTATCTCCCCTGTGGTTAAAGGGTAAATAGAATTTTTGTACCCGATCAACTGTAGCGGTGATTTTTATTCCTCGTTAATCATTTGGGTTTTTGCGACGGATAGTTAGAATTCGTGAAGTTCAGCGTGAGATCGGGGTAATCTTTGTTTTCAAACAACGCGCTGCACCCCTTTATCTGATGCTGAAAGCACATGTGATACGATGAAAATAAGAGTATATTTCATCTTAGCAGTTATCAATTTCTCATTGAAGCAATATAATCACTAGGGAGCGGATTTTTAGTAGATCTCCTATTTTTTTTGCGACCCGTACTCGGGGAGATATCGATATGTTTTAGGTCCTGGGGAGTCGTTTTAACCCACATTTAAATCTACTATTTTCTATTATTTAGGGGGTCCGGCAACTATTTCTACTATTTTGCTAATTTTGCTACTATTTGCTGCTATTTTTGGGGTTGAAACGAGTCTGCTGAAAAATAGCAAAGGGGGTACCCTTTGGTGAAAATTTTCGGAAATTTTTGGCGAAAGTTGAAATGTTCCTGTGCCAAAAATTTTCAGAAAATTTTAAAAATTTACAAAAAAAATTGCAAAATCACATTGAGTCACTCGCGGGAAAAATTTTGTCGCGAAATTTTTTTTTCGGATTTTTGCTAAGCCGTCCTCGGCTTAATCGAAAATGAATAAAAAATACCAATTTTTGTTAAAAACTGCTCGAAACTGCTTTTGCATAAAAATCAAACAGTTTACAGTGAAAAAAACGCCGAAAATTCTTCATTTCCTACCATTTTAGGGCAATTTTGAGCTACTATTTGGGCTACTATTTCGAACTTTTTTGGGCTACTATTTAGTTACTATTTTGGCCTTTTTGATCTACTATTTTTCCGCTCCCTAATAATCACTATGATTTATTTTCAATATCAAACAGTATCAACTGTGGTATTTGGCCTAGGATCACAAGTAAAGTCGAGTTTCATAGTCATTTTTCCTTTGAAAATGAACTTGAATTCTTTTGTGGAGGATATAGGGTAGCTTCCTGCTTTAACCATGCGGGGTTTGAATTTGCTACTTCCACCATCTTCATTATTTATTTTGAATACAGCATTTGGCCCAGATTTGAGAGCTCTCCATTGGAAGGTGCAATTGTAAGGTAGTCTATTGCTGAGAGCTGCAACGATTGCTGGTTTTCCAACACGTGCTCTTACTGGAAACTTCGATATCTGTAGCTCGGCGAACTTTCGTCTCGGATTTGATCAGTAAACTCGTTTGAAAGTCTTCTAAATAAAATTCTGGTCCATAAAAATCGAAGGGATAGTAATCGGTTCGTAGATGGAATGATCCTCGAATCACGCGTAATGTATTCGTGCAGGCTAGAATCATAGTGGGATGGCTGCTCGATTTGCTGAAAAGAAAAGCTGAAATTTTTTTTAAAACTAACTTATATCTAGCAATTACAGTACTCTCATTTATCTTTTTCTTGGGAAATCCTGAATGAATAATAAGTTCCAAATCATCCTAAATTTTTATTATTATTTAAATATTTTTCCTAACTGAGCAATTCAACAATTGAACATGATAATAGTGGCATTTAGTGGAATAACTATCGGTATCCAAAATAGTAAAAGATGTCTCTTTTTGGCCATCAACAAATGTATTCATGTAATAAGCCCACTCATATCGTGGGTTGTGTAAACCTTCCAAATCTATTGATTCATTAGATGTAGATCTTATTAATTTACCCGAAGTATAGGTAAAAATCATAACCGCTGGAACTTGTCGCAAATAATCTTCTATTTCAGCAGTTCTAACGAAACTGAGATCATAAAATTCACGGGTTCCATTCCAAGATCCAACTCTGCATATAGGTGAATTTTTGCATACAATAATAATTTTTACGTTCCCGTAATTTCCAAAGGATTTGTTCCATTCAATAAGTGTATGGACGCGCCATCCATAGGCACGTCGATGTTACCATATGTTTTTGTGACGAAAGTAGCAGAAAACTTAAAATTATGCTTGATAGGAAAGAAACATACTTTGGAGTATCCTCGAATTTTGTAAATCAATTGTTCTTTGATGCTGGCATTCATAACGACAACCAATGGTTCCATATCAGGAGTAATCCAGTGTTCTTCAACTTTCAATGTCCGATTTACTGCAAATAACAGTAAAAGGCAATTTAGGAACTCTTCTAAAACCTACGTTTAACTAAACGATAAGGCTTCGGATCATTGTAAGTGCTATTTTCCCTTAACGTAAATATAGTAAAATTGGTTGGATTAGAATTTCTGAGCGTTTCTCTGGAAGAAATAACTACGGTAACAAGCGGAGGTGGAAGGCAATAACTCGCTTGCCATTCTCCTCCCCTGCCACTGAAATATTTTTATGCAAGAATTCTATTGGTACAGAAAAACTCACTACATTGTTCCAAACGCATCGATAATACCAGTATTTACATTTCGATATGGGTCAGAAAGATGATGATTAAAATTGAAGCTGCCACAAAATATTCTATCATTCGGGAAAGTAAACTGTAAAGGGATGCAGGATGTATTTTATTTGCTATTACCGTAAAATAACAAGGCTCTGACAGATAGTATTTTCCTTCTGGTAGCAGATTCAGGGAATAATAGCCGCTTGGAAGGGAAATTGTTTGATTTTGACATAAAGCATAATCTTCTGCTCCGACTGCTGCTAATAAATTGCCTATGTAAAGGAGGAGCATCATTCCGTATTCAAAATGGAACACCATGCTTGGAGTGGAACGTTTTGTCCTCGTGGAGCGGGATATATAGAATTTTCGCACCCGATCAACTTTAACCGCATTATGATCTTTATTCCTCGTTAATCATTTGGATTTTTGCGACCGATAGTTAGGAGAGAAATTCACGAAGTTCAGCACGGGATCTGTGTAATCTTTGTTTCCAAACAACTCTGTACATCAGTGAATTTGAACTACTAGCAATTTTTTTCAACGCGTTATTGACCACATAATTACAATGATAATCTTTATTTTCCATTTCAAACAGTAGCAACTGTGGTATTCGTCTTATCACAAGTAAAGTCGAGCTTCATAGTCATTTTTCCCTTGAAAATGACTTTGGATGGCTTTGAAGGAGACATGGAAGACATCGGGTAACTTCCTCTTTTTATCACGCGTGGTTTGAACTTTCTGATTCCACCATCTTCATCAATCATTTTAACCACGGCATTTGGACCAGAATTGATGGTATTCCATTCAAAGGTACAATTATATAGGCCGGAAGATGCTAAGTTCTTCAATAAATTTTCACAAACTATTCTTACCCCAAATTTGAATATCCAATGATTGAGAAACTTTTTGTTCTGTTCTTAAAAATAACGTTGACTTGGAGTGATACAATACATATCGATCTCTATTGAAGTTAAAAGAATGGTAATACGCGGCTAGGCTGACGGTTCCACGAAGTATACGGAATGTATTTGTACAGCTAATAACCATAGTGAACGATGAAGCATTTGCATATCCACTGTGAGAAGATAACTTGGGGAAATGGGAACTGACCTGTATCGGGTTATTACTGTACTCTCATTAAGTTCTTTCTTTGGAAACCCTGAGTGGACTACAATTTCCAGATCATCCTAAACTATTTTCTGTATTAATAATCATATTTTTTAACTGAGCAGTCCGTAACGTAAACTGTATAATAATCGCATTTTTTAGAATAAGTGTCCATATCCATTACTGTAACCGATGTTTCATTTCGTTTTTCAACGCGGGCCACGATTGCTCGCGGCCAAATATACTGAGGATTATGTAGACCTTCCAAATCTGATTGACTATATTCCATGCCACATTTTTTAAACTACCCATGCTGTCGGTAATAACCATGGCATTTGGCATGGTATATGATGCCTTATTTGTCGACATTTTAACAAAGTTAAGTTCCGTAAATTCGTGACTGTCTTCATACCACTGTCCAACTCTAAAAAATCCTTTGACGCGAAAACGGTTACCATACGTTCCAATGATAGACGCTTTTGCATCGGTTCCGTTTAAAATAAACATTGAAGAACCGTCCATGCGTTTTAAAGGTCTTTCGAGGCAGCAGTAACGGCCTTCAGTTGTAAAATGCGCCGAGAACTTGAAACAATATGTAAAATATTAGTCTGGCACATAAGTATGGCAACGTTCGTACTTTCGATTTCTTTTTGAATCCAAAACAGCTATCATATTCTTCGTCAAAAGTAAAGTAGAACCCTAATCTTCCCACTTTTTTTTCACGGGAACCGAAAATCCCAGGTCGAAGAGAAGACGCCGGATTTCACGGAAGGGGGTACATGAACTGCTTTTTTCCATTTCAAACAAAAGTATAAGTATTTCTATGTGTAGTTTTCTCTCCAACGTTCATAACTGAAGAGAAGTGACAAAGTTGCAAGATTTATGCGTCAGACTAATAATTTATAGAAATTTTTACCTTTTGACTTCCTTTTATGTTATAAATCAATTGATCTTTAACGCTGGAATTCATAATTAGGACAAGCGGCTCCATTCCCGGAGTAATTCTATGCTTTTCTACTTTTCCCATATAGGTAACTGAAACAGAAAACTAGCAAATTTTTCGAATTTTCTTTGAAAAATGCCAAATTGAAAGAGCCCGTTCTTTAAAAGAAAACCAATGTTTAGTTAAATAGTAGAAAATAGGCATATATTGCTTTTCATTTTCCGGCAACGCTTTTATATAATAGTCTGTGGGATTAGGATCTCTATGATAAACATAGCCTCGTGTCAAAACAACGGTAATATAAGGTGGAGGAACACAATGGCTTGTTCTATAGTCTGACGAATTACTGAATGCATTTTGCTGCTGCGGCGACGAAAACTCACTAGTTTGTCCCGAAGGCATCGATTACGGCATATACCAGTCTCTCACCAACAAGTTGTTTAGAAACAATATTATAGCTAAAGTGAAAAGTACCACAAAGCGCTGTATCATTTGGAAAGAAAAACTGCAATCGTGCTGAAAATTTACGACCGTTAGCTCAGCTTACCGATAGATGACATGGTTCTTTGATAGAATAATTTCCAACTGGGAGTAGATCAAAAGATTGAAAATCTGCGGATAGAGGAATTGTTCGATTTTGACAAATTGGAACATCTTGCCCGGTAGCTGTTGCTAGCAAGCCAGCGAAAAGTAAGAACACCATGCTTGAAGTGGAACGCTTTGTCCTCGTATAGGGAATATATAGAATTTTCGCACCCGATCAACTGCAACCGCATTATGATCTTTATTCCTCGTTAATCATTTGGATTTCTGCGACCGATAGTTAGGAGAGAAATTCGTGAAGTTCAGCGCGGGATCGGGGTAATCTTTGTTTCCAAACAACTCTGTACATCAGTGAATTTGAACTACTAGCGATTTTTTTCAACGCGTTATTGACCACATAATTACAATGATAATCTTTATTTTCCATTTCAAACAGTAGCAACTGTGGTATTCGTCTTATCACAAGTAAAGTCGAGTTTCATAGTCATTTTTCCTTTGAAAATGAACTTGAATTCTTTTGAGGAGGATATAGGATAGCTCCCTGTTTTGGTCAGCCGTGGTTTAAACTTATTGTTTCCGCCATCTCCATTATTTAACTTAACCACTGCATTTGGCCCAGCTTTGAGAGTGCTCCACTGAAGGGTACAATTATGTAGTGGCGAAGATGTTGTATCCATTTACATACAATAAGACGGCGTTCTTACTAGAACATGAAACATAAAAATAATGATTTTTTGTATAAATTTTTGTTCTGTATTTATGAAAAGGGTCATGTGATGATATACCACACTGTACTAATTAAAAGAATAGATTTGAGTAAACACGAGGAATGATCCTGTTTCTCGGACTACACGAAACGTGTTCGTACCGCACAAAATCATATCATCTAAGAGCGAAGACTTTCTGTCACAAAGGTACGGAATGATTATCAAGACTAACTTGTATCCATACATACATACATAATGTTTATTTTCCCCTTACGGGGCAGGAGGAAAAAGAGCCGTGTAGGTTATGCTAACCACCCGGGTAGATCTTCTATCTAACAGTCTTGGCGCGTGTGGGCAGCCCTCTGAGATACCAGCTCGCGGGGGAATTCTGTTCTCGTCACGGCAGCAGGACGGCGGCGGTGAGCAGCAGCCGACGGCAGTCATCGGCGGTAAGAGACGGCAGCAACCGCGGTTGGCAGCTTTGGTGGCAGAGAAGTGGCGACCGACCGCCCGCCGGGTGGAAAGAAACGGATAGGGCCCGGGCCGGGCCCTGCCTCCGGCCATGTATGCTGGTTGATCTTTGTTTCCAAACAATTCTCTGCCTCCTTTTATCCAGTATTGAAGAGGTGAATTAAAAAAAAAAAGCTATGGAATTTTTCAACTACTACAAAAAAGAGTATGTAACAATGATCTTTATTTTCTTGAATGGATTTGCTCAGTTTACATCATGCCAATAGCTTTACGATATTCTGCGTTTCTCTGCGTAACTTTTTCAATCCACAAGGGGTAATTCATTCCTTCCACGGCTTCCGTAATGTTTAACCGTATTGTCATTGAACCAAAGAGATTCATCCTGTGCATAACGTTAGATGCATACTTGTAACTATTTGTTGGCGGAAATTGTGGATAAAACGATGCGCTTGCACCATCTTCTCTGTCCAGTCTTATTAGCGAAAATGGATCAGAATGAATTGTTGTCACATTGAGAGTAAAGTTCTTGGAGGGTAGATATGCATGATAGTAAGCGAACACACGTTCATCATTTCCTAAAACTTTAGTTTCCAAAAAATTGAAAGTATTTTACCGGCTATGTCAAAACTGAAAGATCTTGGGATTTTAAGATTAGTTTTAATCAATGCTGTCAGATGAAAGCCATTTGTCCAGATAGAAGATGCCCATGAATTTTCTGGACTGGCCCAAAAATACAACTTTCCACGAAGTACGCGAAAAGTTGTTGTGCAACCAAAACCAATCAAAAAGCTAGGATTCAATTGGGATGCACTGAATTCTGTGTCTTTTTCCGCAAACAAACTTTACTTTAATCTGGCAATTACGGTATCTTCAGCAATATTCTTTGTAGGAAAGCCGGAATGAACAATGAATTCCACGTCATCCTAGAAATAAAGAATACCTTATGAACATTATATTACCGAGTAATCAAAAGTCCTAGTGAAGAAATAATTACAGCCACGGGAAAAAATATCCTCATCTAAAATGGTAATCGATGTATCGTTTGGATTTCTAGTTCGAACAGTGTGTGTTGGCCAATCAAATTGGGCATTTTCAATGCCATCCATGTCTGTACTATCCATAATAATTAAAACAGCCGGATTTTTCTCTTCAATTGGTTGTATTCCTGGTGTAATTATGAGCAGATTTAATTCCGAAAAATAGTGAATTGGCCTCTTATCTGGAATTTCTGAGTTCCATGCACCTACGCTGAAAATCAATTAGCTTTCAAAAATCCATAACATAAGTTCCAATGACTGAGCCATTTTCATTTAAAATAAATAATGAGGAACCGCCTACGGCTTTCAGGGCATGGGTAAGGTGACTTTCGACAAAATGAGCAGCCAGCTGAAGCAGTCAATGGCTGTGATTACAGGAATCATTTACCCGTGGACTACCAGTAAACTTATATCTCGTTTGTCCATAAATGCTGGGGTTTATAGGGATTATAAGCGGCTTCATTCCAGGCGTGATAGTGTACTCTTCAACTTTTGTTTCCAAATTCACTGAAATATCGACCTTCTGATAATTGAATCCCTCACCTTTTATCAAACTGTACGTTTCACAAGAATAATTTTTATATATCCCGCATACAGGCGTGTCTCCAATTGTGAAATTCAACGGCCCGTAGATATTTTTATCGGGGATTGCGGAGTTAAATTTAGATAGAACAATTGTAAAAAATGGTGGAGGAAGACAGCCGACGGGTAGCAAACCCTGATCCGTGCTGAAAATAGCTGTCGCATTATTGTAAATTTACTCACTAGCTTGTTCCAAAACAGTCAATTATTGTTATATTGGGGCGATATGCCGATTGATGAATATACTGTCGGAGAGCAATGGAGTTACCACAAAATGCCGTATCGTTAGGTAAATGATACTAAAATAGAAATTAGTCCACTTGTACTTCGACTAACTGTGAAACTACAGGGTTCCTGGACGGAAAAGTTACCAGGCGGTAGCAAAATCATTGGATACCAACTGTCATCGATCAAGAATGTTATATTTTTACAGGCTAGGAGGATTTAATTTATGCTTTAAAAAGATTTACCTGTGAACTGGCCAGATGCAGTAATGAACAAAACGAAGGGAAGAAACCAACGCATGACTGTTAACATCGGCCAGCCCGTTTAATAATGGGCAGAGTTTGCAATTTTTTGTCCCTGATCAAAGGCCGCAACATTTTGGGATTATATTGGCTAATCATTTGTGCTTTTGGGGCGAATAGTTTATCCATGGGTGCGAGAAGTTCAATACGGTGAAAATTGGTTGATCTTTGTTCCCAAATTACTCTCTGCATCCGTTTATCCGATGTTGCGGGCGTATTTACTTGTGGTAAATTTCGGTAAAAGGTACTCTCCTGGACAGCAAAACTGTACCATTAGTACTGAGTTTAAATACTTTTTTACCGGCCTTCCACTCCATTATTAAGTACTTCTGTTCTCCTTATTGTCATCTCCAGAAATTTTTTATATGAAAAATTTTAATATCTTTTAGGGTAAAAGATGTTCATTCGTTTGTTCTTCTGTTTGATTATGCTCTCAATGGCCAGTGGTCAAATATTCGACGATGATCCTTGGTATAACTGGGAAGTGGGCAAAGGCTTGTCTGGAAAATCATCACTAATGGGATACAATTTTGATGGGCCGATGGAACGTGGACTTGTTAATGGATATCGCTATATTACCAGTTTTGGCCAAGTTACTGATTGCAATAGTCGATGCCAATACTATAATAACCGTCCTGGCTCCTGCTATGATTCAAATTCCAACGACTGTTCTGCCGATTGCGGGTGTGGCGCTGTCTGCAGATGTAATTAATGGCCCCGCCTGTATTTGTTGCCAATAAACAATTCAAATCAAAGAAAGTACAAATAATTTATTTACACCTAATTCCACATCTTGTGCAGATATTTGTAATGGTCTGCTGAACCATTTTGCATATTTATTGCATTACCCGTAAGATCCGTGACACCTAAAACAATTTTTGCCTATTTTTGGTGCTCAACTCACCTTGTACTTTATTTTTGAATAAATTACGCCTCGCATTTTTTCTGGTTAATATCAACAGCCAAGGAAATACAAGATTTCCTACTGGTATGAGCTAAAAATTGATAATAGGGGAAAAAATAGGAAAAAAACATTGTGATAGGCGAAGGAGAGCCATCCAAAAGCGACATTTTCATATACTCCCAGGGTAATTATAAAAATACCACAATAAGCGGTGACTCGGAGGGTCACTTCGCCCATTAGGGAAATAAGAAGCTGACGATTGAAATAATAGAGGGTGGCACTCTGGAAATGGGGAAAATACCAGTTAATTTTGAAGAAAGCTTACGGTAAATCGACGGTCTAACGATTGACCAACTCCATTTCGATAATTGTAGATATTACAGCGAACGGCGAGGAACAATTGCTGAACAGAAAACTTTGATAAGATCTGTGGAAAAATGGCAGTAGCCAATTTTCAGACAGTTTTTTCTTGCTGTTCTAAGAATTTTTTTGGTTCCGAGATCATATTCTGGCTTTTTCACAATAATTTCACTTGAAATTAGTTCTCACAGGAAGATATATTGTATTTTTCCGAAAATTGTTCACTAATCACCAAAGTATGGCGCATTTGGAGCAAAAAACCTATTTGGATTTGGTTTCGAAGCTCTGGTCTTCGAAGAACAAATTTGATCGGGAAAAACGGCTAAAAGCGCAAAAATTGGATGTTTTTCGTGTTCTCTTTAGTTTTATGACTAAACTTACCCCCATAGCTATTGAGAAAAATGAGAAGGCAGCAATAGAAGCAGCTAAACTGGTCCTAGCTGAAAATGAGTCAAATAATTAGAGTAATCATACCCACTGTTCAATAATGCAACGACCCAGAAATAAGAGCAGCAACCAGCTACTCCTACAGTAAAAATGGCTATTATCAAGGTGAGCATCCTCTTCCTCAAGTAGAAATTAGTCTGGGAATTAATTAGGCGTTCCGTGGCGGTGATAAGAATTCCAAATGCGAAGAGAGAAAATCCCATCTCGTGATAGAAGAGCGGCTGGTAACAGATGCCCGGCTGACCTTCTAAAATCAGGCAATCATAGGAAACATGGCTGATTACCGTCATTTTGAACATCAGCCAGTGTAAATAATATTTGTCCTTTGGATACTTTACACCACAGGGAGAAAGAATAACTGATATCCGTAAAAAAGGAAGAGAAGTACATGTTGAGAAGGCAAATTCTGAAATAAGAAGGTACTGTAGTCACTAAAAGTCGCTGTGAGAGGAAATCAGGTAAATTTTTCGAATAGGAAACCAGGGCGTCGTTGTCCGCTCCCAAAAAATAGGAAACCAGGGCGTCGTTGTCCGCTCCCAAATTATTGCCCCATTTCCCCACAATTTCAGTTTTCCCATTTTTCCCCAATAATTTTTTGATGTTTGAGTACTCCGTTTTAATCTCCACGCATGTCTCGCATTTCAATAGTTGATGAAATCTATTAAAATCCAGCAGACTGAGAAAAGTCCATGAACATACGACCTACTACTCAGAAATAGCAGCTGATTAATACTGATGCAATAAATAAGTGCATGGGTTAAAGTTGCGAAAATGTTTAACAACTGGAGGCCATCTCGAATTGGTTTGAAAATGCCCCGGGCGCTGTATTTTTCCCAGTTTACCAGAACTTGTTAGTCGTCTAATCCCACGCATACAGATTGGCGGTAATGGAATTTGTTATTGTTTTGCCTCATTTATTAATTTTTCGAGCTCTATTAACTTTTTTTGCCTGGACAAGAAAAATAATCAAGTAGAACACGAAAATTCCTGGAAATATTGTCAGTTTTCAACCTTGGAATTAACGAGCGTTGCAGGAATTTGACATATCCCAATGAAAATTCCAAAAATTTGGGGGCTTCAGAACCTTTTTACGGTTTTTTGGGCTTTCGAAGGTCTCTAGGGCAACTTATTGTATCTTGACCCCCAGTTCTTTGGCTCAGAGGACAGATATTACTCACGTTCACATAATGTACACGTTGCACTAACCTTCCCACACAAACTCCCCTCTACGACACACGACCTCATAGGTGGGATTATATGGGAACGCTTCCGTTTTGCAAATTTTCTTCGTCCTTTGATCCTTAGGTTACCTCCCTGGCCAATTTTCAACTCACTTGGCAACAATATTCAATACATCATGGCGAAAAACACTGTAAATAACGGTCATTGTTGTAATACTACTGAATAGATGAAGAGCATAGATGGGAGCAAAAAGATACCATGGAGCGGACATGACGCCAGTTCCTATATAAATCTGTAATGAGGAGAAATTATGTCAGCCAAGGCGCTGGAAGTAATTGGGCATTTAAAAGTGTTCAGGCGGCGGTAATTAGTAGATAAAAAAGGAGGCAGAGAGGGAAAAGAATGAAAAAGAAAATGGAATCAGAATGAGCGATTTTTAGGAAAAAAAAGGAAAAGGTAAGAAATTTATCGGAAACAGGCGCTGTGGAACTTGAAAACGCGCTTGAATTCGACTTATTCCAAAGAGGATCCGAAAAATTTGATTTTTTGGAAGTACTCGCAGCAATTCTTTTAAAGAGATTGGAAATGGATTCGAGACGGGTAAATCAGGGAATTTTGGGCCAGAAATGTGCCAACGCGCAGGTATCGCAGTGATTTGAGCAAGAAATTAACAATTCTAAGGTCGCGAGTTCGATCATCGTCCAAACAATTTTTGTCAATATTTCAGTGTATTCCGCGGTGTTCAGGAAATATATAGCCCTTGTCTGCAACATATTTACGACTAGCATAATTAAATTGTTGTGTTTCTATTTCTATCAGCAAATTTTCTAATTTCTAGCATAAAAACACTGATTTTAGCCACAAAATGACGATTTTAGAGCGTCAAACCGTTTTTAAACAATAAAAATGATTGCATAGTTATCAAACCGTTTTAAAACGCTCTGACGCTGTTATTATCGTGGGTAAATTAAATTTCAAGTTCATTTATTCGAAGAAACTAAAATGTCTTTGAAAAAGAAGCCGGGAATTTAATTGATCCTTGGTTTATTCAAAAAACGAAGTAAACCCAAACATTCCCCCCGTTGAATATGAAAATCAAGGCGGTATAAAGATATTGGGCACTAATTTGAACACGAATAATGTGAACATGACGCGCCTGTGTAGGTGTTCCCAGGTAGAATTCTAACAAACGAGGCGGATTATCATTTGAAAATGGCAAGGTCTTGGAATATTCTTTTTGTTAGTGAAGTGCAGAAGTTCGTGAGCCTGGAATGGGCGGGATAATTTTAGACGTCGCTATTGCTTATAAATTGTATCTGTACGTTCATTTGGGTAAAGTCGCTGGGTTCAACGCTGTTATACATGCAAATTGCAAAGGAAATGCAGAAAACAAGATTATAGGAAGTGATGCCAGCTGGATTCTGTTGCAGATTTTCCTGGTAAACTCTGGCTGTCCAAATAAGGTTTAAATCGAAGCGAGTACGTGAAATTCGTGTAAAATCAGATTCTCCAAATAGAAATTCCTATTTTTACCCATAAAATAAATGAAAATAAGTTGCGAAATTCCCATGGATCGGAAAAAGGCCTGGAAATACACGCTAGCTTTTCTAACGCTTCAGAAATCTCGAAATTTTGACTAAATGTTGAGGCCTACAGCTCCTGGAGAAAGTGCTAATGACAGTGAAATAACATGCAATGTTTTTAATAGGCAATTTTGATTCGTACTTCCGGGAACAATGTTCTTTCCAGATACTTTCCAAGATACTAGCAAAGTATGTGAGAAAGATGTAGCCAACTACAAAAGTTTGCTAAGGATTTTCGGCCTTTAAAAGGGCGAGCATTGAGCAAAAATATTAGAGAATATCCGTAATTTTGTGCGCAGTTCTTCGCTCTTTAAAAATAAGCAATTTTTACCCAGAAAAATAAGGAAATGACGTAACCATTCAAGAAGGAGCATCCTGTTTACCAAAACTGGAGCCAAAATTTAAAGCTGTCCGATTATTGAACTCTAGAAATCGTCAATCCAATTGCTGTTGAACTTGAATTTTTCTCGTTTGTTAGCCAGAATTACCAAGAAAAGCATTTTATCATCAGTTCGACTTTTTTTCAAAGTGATCTCTGCAATTCCCTTGCCAACTTCCCCATTTCCCCATATTTTCTATCCAAGTGGTAAATTGTGAACCATTTGACTCATTTGATGATCTTTATTATACCCATGAGGATCACAATTAATTAAAATCACACAAAATTGTACACAAATTTTCGTATTTACATTGCTGGAAGGGGTGGGAAGCCGGGAAGGCCCCAATTCTCAGCGCCATTGGCTCCTCCAATTTGTCCTGGTTGGCCATTGTTGTCGGTTGCTTCGGGGAGATTTTCAATGGGATCTTGGCCATTTGTACCAGGGATTGGGGCATGATCGTCAGTTGGAGAAAGAGGAGCGTGTTCATCAGGGGGAAGAATTGGGGCATGTTCATCAGTAGGAGAAATTGGAGCATGCTCATCCGGAAAAGGACCAGGAGGATAGGCAACTCTTGGCTCTGGAGGATTAGGATCTTCGATCTGCAATCGGGGAGCAGAATCATCGCCACGGAGCCAACTATCATCAGTATTTCCACTACCTTGAGGAAATCCAGAACCTTCATTATTTACTGGAAAAGGTCCTGGAGGGAAGATGGGAATAGGAGCAGGCGGATTAGGATCCTCGATCTGAAGAGGGAGACCTCCATTGCCGACGAAGACTCCACTAGGCGTGGGGAAAGTGAAATCAGGGCTGGCTGTTGAACTGACTCCAGTATTATTTTCTTGGAGAAAAAGAGGACTGTGATTGTCATCAATTCCAAGAGAGCTGCCACTTTCACCACTTTCTCTTTCAATTCTTCTTCTGCTCGTCTCATTTTCCAAGCCATTTCCACCAGAAAGAATGTCAGGAAGAGGAGTGGCTGTCCAATTTCTTCTCATAATTGGTTCTAATCCTTCTGTATGATTGGCAATTTTTGGAAACGGAGGGAAAATTGGGTGCATTCTGTTCTCATCAGAATTCCCGGGAAAAGTATCATTTTTCCGTCCATTGATCCATGGAAAACTGCCGTTGTGCTTTCCAGTTTGATGGAAATCGTCGTCAGTTCTGTTTTCTCCAGAAAATGGGGTATGATTTTCTTCTCCAGTCCGATTTTCGCGATTCCAACTGGGCCAATTATGATGATCCGAGAGATTTCGTACCACAACTGGGGGATATCCCCTGGACAGGGGGCCAAATTCTGGCGGGAGAAGCCCGAAAGCCAATGGAACTGAAAATATTCGATTTCCAGAGAAAAATAAAGGCCATGGGATTCCTTTAAAGAAAAATTTACTCACTTTGAGCTGTTAAACAAATTAAAAGAATAGTAGACATTGTTGTGTTGATTCTCATTCTGTCAGCCGCCCCTTTTATACACCGAAAAAGTCACAGACAAAGCGGATTAATCCCAGTAGCAAAAAAACAAAACAATACTATTGGAATTACTCTCGCCTGGTCATAATAAGATTATATTATTTTTATGGGTGGCACGGGAACCGTTGTGAAAGGGCAGTGATGACAGCAGATGAACAAGGTAACAAATAAGTGCAAAGTCCTGAACAACGCGACGATCCTTGTCAAAATTTACATATTATTTTGGATTAAAAACTGGGAAATTATCGGGGGTAAACACGGGGTCAATGAGCAGAGGAATACACCGGGAAATTCTGAAATTTCGGGCATCGTGTATTTTCGGGCGCATCGACAATTTTCTGGCAAAGTGACCATCTTCGAACTCATCTACAGTTTCCGGCGTGATTTTTATATTTCTTTCGGGGATTACGGTAAAAATACTTTATTATATGGTTGAGTTGCTGCAAAATTTAAGTCCAAATGCACTCAACACAATCACCAAAGTACTCATAAGGCTTTTCTTCAGGGCAGACGAGGGTGGCAGCAACAGCTACCAGAAGAATTGGATAGAAAGCAATTCCCACAGCAAAATAATACAATCCTTGTTTACAGAATTCGGGGCTTTTTTCATCGTAGCTGACAGTGTCGCGGATGCTCCAAACTAAATAGAAGCCATAAATGTGATTGAGGATCATCAAGGCCAGAAAAAGGTAGGAGGTAATTTTACACGCCGGTGACTCTTCATCGTCGGTCTAAAAATACTCCTTGCTTAATTTTTTGAACAGAATCTACCGCGTCTTTGCATCGGCGGAAGACGATGATCACTATGGCGAAAAGAAGCCAGGGAATTAAACCAGTGGCAGCAAGAAAGTAGGGAATACCCGGTTGATGAGGACAATCGCCAACTGTGAAAATGGCCAAGGGGCCACCAAACAATGGAATAAGACAAGTAGGTGCAAAAATACAAGCCTGAAAAATTTTAATTTAAATAAAAATAAAAAATGCGCACCAAACGATCGATAAATTTGTTCCAGCCTCCCATTTCGAAGAGAAGATGCCAAACTGAAATAGTGTAAAGCAGCGTTTCGCGCCATCACGTCATCATTCATCACGTCATCATACGTAGATAATGAATAAATAGTAATAGTAACAGCGTTTCGCGCCATCCCGGTGAGAAATTGGCAGCAGCGCGTGCTTTTCTCATCTCTTTGTGTTGGGGTCATGGCAGCTGAGATGGCTTCGATCAAATGCCGAAATTGCATCAAAGTGAAGGGAAAACTTCAATAAGATTTGAAGTTTTGGGCAGAACAATTTTAAGAATTGGAAATCCTCCATACAGTCCGGTTCATAATTATAGGGACACTCAAAATTTCGGGTTATCGGTTTCATTTTGAGGAAAAGTGCGGTCGATACCGGCTCCATTCGATTTCTCGTCCTCGATTACCCCTATCCTCCAATTTTCAGAATTTTTCGTCGACGCACCGGCGCGTAATCGTCATTTTTGTAAAATTCCGTAAAATTCCACTGGTTCAAAATTATAGGGACAGTGAGGAAATCAGGTTGCGTGACGCCAAATAACGCGTAAATTTTTGTCTGAGCGTGTACCCATGATGAATACTTCCTTCTGCACACGATGCCGCTCGGTCGTATGTTATCTGTTGCTGAGAAGGCTCAAATCTCGGCCTATCGTGATACGAACATGAGTATGAGGGAAATTGCTCGCCGAATTGGAAGATCGACTAATCTGGTGTCGAATTACCTCCGCGATCCTGCTTCCTATGGTTCAGCAGCCCATACAGGCCATCTTGTCGGAGTGGGCCCGTGTGCCGCAGCAGATGCTGCAAAATCTCGCAGACTCAATGAGGACGAGAATGCTCGACGTGGTAACCAAGAAAGGGGCCGCCATCGATTATTGAATGTGATCCGTTACCGTAAATTGTTGTTTTCCTCACTGTCCCTATAATTTTGAACCAGTGGAATTTTACAGGATTTTACAAAAATGACGATTACGCGCCGGGGGTTCGAGGAAAAATTCTGAAAATTGGAAGGTAGGGGTAATCGAGGACGAGAAATCGACTGGTGCCAAAATCGACCGGCATTTTCCTCAAAATAAACAAGATAACCCGAATTTTTGAGTGTCCCTATAATTATGAACCGGACTGTATTTATTTACTTTTTGGCAAAAATTGGATCAACAGGTTTTATACTCGGTATGTCACTTCCAACTGGCTTTGTCCTTGTCTTCCAACTAAAAAGCTCCGCTACGTATTTCTTATACGGACTAGTGAAGTAAATTGTACAAAAACAGTGACCAATTGAAAAGAAGGACGGCATTAGGAGAGCAACACCGGTTAGATCTTCTCCCAGGGGCTGCGCTGGAAAAAAATAACTTGAAGAATACTGAAAACACACGTTTATATATATCAGCAATTAGAGGCGGAAGAATTACGACCATGGCCACAAGGAGAACCGGGGCTGCTACTAATATAAATGGAACAAGAGATTGCCAAATTAGAGCTGTAAGCAACATTTTCTGCATTTTAATGGTGGCCAGGCTTAGATGAGCCTTTTCCAGTGTTAAAAATCTTCTGATCTAAATTATAAGTTGCCGTTTTAGAGGAGAATTGACCCTGTAAATCGCTATTCCAATAAAAGTATTCAAAACGGCCATAGAGGCCACCGCTACGAAACCACAAGCCATAAAATTCTTTGGAACAGTGACGACGCAGATTGAGCATTCTTGACAGTAAGAGCGTCCTGTCTAAAAAATCTGTATAACCAAGCTTTATGGATTATTACCTTCATCATATGCAGCCGAGCTTGTTCTTCGTCCACAGCTCCGTTAAAATAAACTATAGACATGCCCAAAGCACAAAGAAAATAGGTCAGCAATTGAAAAGAATAGTAGAATTTCGACCAGGGAGGTAATTTATCCCGAAGAATGGTTCTCTCCCGGTAGGAGAAGCCATAAACACAGAACTCGAAATGAATAACTGAAGACAAGAGGGTATACCACTGGAAAATGCTGGATTTTTTCTCAAAATCCTCTAGAAATCCTACTAATTGTATCCGTCCACCTGAAGACCAAAGCAGGGCGATAAATCCATTATTTTCTGTACCAACAGCACCGGGAAGAGGTTTCGGACCGACGACCACGCTCAGGCTCAAATCAAAGTTCAAGGTAACCAGCTAAAACCTTGCATTATTTCAAAAATTATCAAATCTACCGCCAAAGCTATCAAAATCTTTTGATAACCTTTCATCCCAGGAGGACTTTTCGTATGAATTATGTAGATTTCAAAGACGGTTAGAAGAATTGATGGAATACTGAGATAAAAAGGAAGTTTATGGACAAGAGTCTCTAGCAGCATTGAAAGACGATGACTGAACTAATCACAGGGGATAGAAAACACCTGCCAGGGGGAAATCAAAGCCCTGAATTGGATTTGATTTCGCCAATTAAAACTCAGAATATATCAGAGATCTCTGAAACTGCATAAAACAACATTTTTCAAGCATTGACAATTTTCAGGCGCATTGAAGATTTTTGGGCATCTCAATAATTTACTGATGCAACCACAATTTTCGGGCAATTGCCGAATTTTTCATTTTCCCTAGCAGGTGTTTTCTCACTGTGATTAGTTTAGTCCCGTCTGTCATAATGCTGCTAGAAACACTTGTCCATAAACTTCCTTTTTATCTGAGTATTCCATCAATTCTCCTAACTGTCTTTGAAATTTACATAATTCATACGAAAAGTCCTCCTGGGATGAAAGGTTATCAAAAGATTTTGATAGCTTTGGCGGTAGAATTGGTAATTTTTGACATAAAGAAAATTTCCAGTTGGTTACCCTGAACTTTGACTTGAGTCTGAGCGTAGTCATCGGTCCGAAGCCTCTTCCCGGAGCTGTTGGTACTGAAAATACTGGATTTATCGCCTTGCTTTGGCCGTCAGGTGGACGAATCCAAAATGTAAGTTTTCCATAAAAAATTTTTCAAGATTTTTCAGTGGTATGCATTATTCGCGTTGATTATTCAATTCGAGCTTTGTGTCTATGGTTTCTCACACCGGGAACGCACCATTCTTCGGGATAGACAACCATCCTGGTCCAAATTTTATTACAGCTTCCAAATGTTGGCTTATTTACTGGTTATTATCAGCACGTCGATAGTTCATTTTAGCAGTGTAATTGATGAAGAACAAGCTCGACAGCATATGACCAAGGTTGGTAATAATTCATGGAGCTGTTAGTTCATATGGATTTTGCAGACCGGGCGTTCTTATTGCCAAGAATGTTCCATTTGCGTTCTCACAATTCCCGAGAATATCATTGGTTGCGGTTTTGTAGCTTTTTTCTTTGCGATTCTTCTCAACGTTTTTATTGGAATCTCAATCTACAGAGTGATTTTCCCTAAAAGGCATAATTCCCAATTTAGATCAGAAGATTTTTAGCTCGTGAAAAAGAGCATCTAAGCCCGAGTACCATAAAAATGCAAAAGATGCTACTCACCGCATTAATTTGGCAATATACTGTTCCTTTTATACTGGTAGCTGCACCAGTCCTTCTGATGTCCATGATTGTAATTCTTCCGCCACTCATAGCTGATATTTACAATCGTGAGTCTTTTTTTAAAGGATATAGAAATTGTCCATTTTTCCAGCATACCCCTTAGGAGAAGATCTAACCGGAATTGCTCTTCTAATGCCATGTTTCTTTTCAATTGGTCACTGTTTTTGTACAATTTACTGCACCAGTCCTTATAAGAAATATGTAGTGGAATTGCTCAGCTGGAAAATGAGGACGAAGCCAGTAACAAGTGCCACACTAGGAAAGAAAACTGTTGATCCAATTTTTGCAAAGAAATAAATAAAAATACGGTCAGCCGAGAAATAATGAGCCAAAAAATTCAAAATCCTAATTAAAAATGGGAAAACTGCCTAAAAATTGGTGCTGTCCCCTAAAATTATCAGCATTCACTACTATAAATCCTTTATTATTAAATATATTACCTCGTTTCTCTTATTACAATCGCAAATTTACAAAAAGGACCAGGAAATCCGCCAGAAATAGCATCAACTCAACCAACTAGGTGACAACACGGCTGTAAACACCGCTCCATCAGATTGAATCACAGGCGACAGAGCGTATGGAGTCAAAATGAAAGCAGAAACAGCTGGTGGTGACCAAATCAGCGGCGACAATACAAAAGGCGATAAAATAATTGGGGTAAGAACATTTGGATCAGCAATGAATGGCGAAAGAGCAAAGGGACTCAAAATTACTGGAGTAAGGGCCAACGGCGTCAAGATAAAGGGATTCAGGACCAAGGGGCTTAAAATAATCGGCAGGCCGACTCCTGAAAACCCAAGAATATAGCGGACTTTTTAATTCCTTACCTGGACAAAGGACAACGGGATTCAACGCCAAGGGGGTTAAAATAACTGGAACGAAAGCGAAAGGATTCAAAATAATTGGTCCCAATATTCGGGGACTTAAAATTAGCGGGACGAAGAGCCAAGGAGATAAGACGACGACTCCGAAAATAGCTGGAGACAGGATCAAAGTCGATAAAATGACAGGAGACAGGATAATTGGCTGTGAAGCAACTGAAATGGAGACCATTTAAAGGAGAAAGAAGGCTTACAAGCTGGATCTCCAATCAGAGCCAAGTAGACGACTAAAGTGAGGACCACATCCTTCTGTCTTTTGATTTTAAAAGCCATTTCTTCACTGGCTAATTTTCGAATAGTATTCTCGACGGCGTATTGTTGCCGTTCTTCCGTCATATTACTGTACATTTTTAGAGCCTGGCTATCGTTGTAGGGGGAATTTTTTCCATAAATGAATTCCAATTGTTCGGGAGTCATGCCAAAGTAGCCGGTTTTGTTTAGTTTTCCTATCTGAAATGACAGATTTTTCAAAGAATGTTTGAAACTTAAAAAACAGGCATCTGACAGGAAATTTGAATCCGGAAAACAAAAGGATTCCCGCCAAAAACGCTGAACTCAAAAATCCCACCTGTTCCTCCGTGAACATATGATGCAATTTCTCTAGTCTCTCCATTTTTTCCCGTTCTTCTGTCCCTACAAATTTCTTGACTTCTTCATTGGTCAAAGTCGGTGCAGTTTTCGATCCCGCATCAGATCTCAATCGCTCCATGAATCCCTCCCTTTCCTGCTGTCCTCGTAGCACTTTCATATACCCAACAGCGTCGGAAACTCCACTTGCTTCAAATACCAAATTCAACATTTCTTCGTGTCCATTTTCATCAAAAATTTTTGTTATACTGGGAAAGCTAAAATGCTCCTCGGGGCTGGTTTTATTATAAAAGGAGAGAAGAGAAGGGGATAGGAGACTCATCTGGAAAATTTTCTTTAAAAATTAGGGTAATTTCCCTACCGTATCCTTGTCATCTTCTTCTGGCATTAGGGACATTACCCGGGGTGAGATCATTTTCAGCGTTTTATTGTCAAAATGTGAGACGTCTTGACCGCTCAAGGCCATGCCCAATTTTACCCCTAAAATGCTATTTTTCCCTAAATTCATGGCCATCTCACCTTCTCTAACAAGTTGAATAGGAGCTCTCATAATTTGTTCATCTAATGTCAAATTCTTTTCCTTTTTCCGGGCTTCAGCTAACTGATCTTCCTTCGATTTTACCAGAGGATCATCATCCATCACGAAGTCAAAAGCCTTTAGTCCTGGATTTGATTGGATTCCGAGATCTCGAGCCACATCGGAGAAACTGTCCATACGCTTTTGGAGCATTTTCTTGACTTTTTCTATTTTTTGAAGCTTTTTAGCCTCGACCATTATGTCATCCATGGTTTGTTGCCAGCTGGAAATATGGTATTTTTCAAAGGAAATCTTACAAACTTGAGGAAATTACTGTAATTTGAATAATTTGAGGGTAATTCTATAAGAAAGTGGAGAGGGAAAAGTTCCTGGAAAATTCGAAATGCTGGAAAATGCGCGTGGACTTTCAAATTCCTTATGAAACTCTAGTGGATTTCTGCATTTCCCAGGATTCCTTTAAATGGACCAGGGCTTCTGATTTTATTCACGGGTCCCGAAAAGATTGTTGGAAAACATACCTGAGATCTTCCGTGTCCTTATTTTTAAATGCCCGAACCATTTTGGTCATTTTCTTGGCAATATCTCCCAGCAACGATGACTTTTTCTGTGATTTCATACGGTAATGGCTCTGAAAATTTGTTTTATTCTAATTTTGATTTAAACTTTACCATTTGCTTCACTTTCCACCTAGGAAATGGAAGTTCCCTCTTGACCCGTAAGAAGCTTCCCATCCCATTCTTCCGTTTTTTGTACAATTTCATCATTTTTCTCTTATTCCACCAGCGCTTTTTATAAATTCCTAGGTAGAAAATAGAGGGTTGGCCAACTTAAACGAATTACCTTTCTTTAAAATCCTCTTAAATTTCTTAGGAGCCGATTTTTTCTTGGGTGATTGCGGTACTTTCATGTCAATCAAATTTACCACGCATTTGGCATGTGCAGCGACAGTTTTCGACTTTTTGGCGCAGTCCTGATGCTCTTTTTTGGTGTCATTGCCCATTTTTTCTAGCCTAAAAATTGCTGGGGTTTTGTGGAAATTCTGAATCACCTGGTAGTTGCCACAGCCGCCATGAGCCCAGAAACCGCCTGGTCGATCCAATGTTGGAAAAGTTGCTCTCCTGCTTCAGGAGAAAGGTTTATTGTGGTTTTTTCTCCATCATAAATGGCTTTATTTAGCTCCGGGAGGTCTTCTTCAGCTACGTCTTCGTCTCGAATTATCCAATCCTGGAAAAAATTACTATAAAAATCGGACGCTGTGAGACCTAAAAACGTGCGCGTTTGAATTTTGCATTTTCCTAAAAAACTTCGAAAAAATTGTCTAATTTTCAAACGGGTCCTACAGCGCCCAGTTTCCCGAGGATTTGAAAGGTCAGTACTTTAAATTACCGTACCTCCGTCTCGTTGCCCTTTTTCCATTCAAAGAACGCTGTTTTATTAATAAACGGCTCTAATCCTGCTGGGATTTCTGTTGAATTTCCCTGTATGAATTCCGAAAGAATTGTGGCATTGGCTATGGGCAACTCCACCAAATTATCAGACCAAGGAAATTTTAATTTAGACTGGGCTGGTTTTGAAGAAACTAGGAGAAATCCTAAATTTGTTTTGAATCGAAGAAAAAGGGAAATTTACCAGATAAAAAGAAGAATATAAGCATAGGATGAGAGGGGAAAATGATGCACCAGTTGACCGCCTATCGGTACGGTGAAAACTAATGAAATTACTCTTTACTCTCACCTGTGCGCCGATAGACATTAGAGGTAAGAAGGGATTACCCCGGAAGAAAGGGAAAAACAATGGGATTTCACTCGGAGAAAACAAAAATTGACCAGAAGAAATAAAAGCTCCAGTTGACTGCCTATCGGAACAAAACCCGGAAATTACAGCAAATTTATAATACGAATATTTATTTTATTTTTAAAACAGACAATGAAAATTGAGATGTCTATTGATAAATAATTTTAAGGTGTAGTGGATAGATTGCCCGTGATCATTGTTTCTTCTTCATTTTCCTCAGTCGGGCTGGCTCGATGGATCCGATTGTAATTGCTCAGGAAATATTCATAATATTCACCAATTTCACCAATTAGATAATATTCTGGGCCATAGATTTTAGACAGAATATTGGTAGCCTGAAATTTGGGGAGATTATTGGGGAAAATGGCAGTAAAAGTTGCCGCGGGCCCTCAATTGAAAAAGTATTCCAGATACAAAAAATGGCTAAAAATTCATGAATTCCGAATCAAAATTTGGTTCCACAGCGAACGTTTCAGCCAAATAATTGGAAGTTCAATAGCTCTAGTGCCTGAGTATAAAATTCTTTAAATTCCCAACCTTTTCAAAGGCAGCGTCAACTTTCTCCATTGTTTCTTTCCTTGATTTTATCGACCGATAAGCTTTGTGTACTTCCATGTTCAATTCCATTACAGTAATTACAGTTTTTTCCATTCCAAAATTACCAAATTTCCTGGAAAAAAAGCAATAAAAATGACAGCCAATAGCCCTACTCCATTGCTGGCGCTTCAGTCTGAAGAACTCTCTGTATTCCAATTGCGCGATCAGTTGACGTATGGCTACAGATGATATTGACAACTTCAGCAAATTTCAGAAGATACAAATTGTAAGGCGAGAGAATCTTTTCCATATCTTCAAGCATTTTCAAATAATTGTTGACTACTTCGGGAGAAAAGGTTTCGGCAACTGAAAATAGGCTTTTAGCTGGAAAATATCGCAAAAGGAGGGGAAAATAGTGGAAAACTGCTGCTTTTATCCAAAAAAGCTGAAATTGTTTCCTGCCGTTTCTGTCATCTTTTCGAAGCATTTTCACATTACAATAAAATCGTTAAGAAATGTAAAAAACCAAGAATCCTTACATTCTGTCATTATATCCTTTCTATGTTTCGCATCACACCATTTGCGTAGATTAGAATTGGCATCATTGATCTGAAAATGGAGAATTTTAAAGGTCTTGTGCTGATTATCAGGGCAAAATAATTGGGTCCTGAAGACGGCTACTGTAAAAATTAGCGAAAAGAGCGAGAAAATTTTAAAAGCATGGCTAAATTCTGTGATCCGTCAAAATTTCTCAATTTCAATCGCTCCAGGACCAAAAACTCGTCCAGGAACCCTTGGAAGTTATTTAAAATTTAAAAATATTGCCTGCTCCAGTGTAAGATCGCTCTTCTCTCCACAATTAGTACAGACCAGCGGCTGTTGGAAGCAATAAAACCATTTGTTTTCCTTTGGCAGGACGACTCCTTTCTCCGGGCAACAGGTCGATTTTCCCGATCGTTCCAATAAATCCTCTTTCTTATCCACGCAACGTTTACATTTACACATAAAATGATAATCAGATCGTAATTTTTCTTGGCGAATTTCTCGCGGAGAAATTATTTCAATATAAGAAATTGTTAGCTAAAAAAAATTGGATAATAGAAAGCGGGAAAAATGATACATCTTTGCTGTAAACAGCATTTGGATCCTTAGCACGGAGGGTAACTTTTGGACCAGTAAAGAAATAATCACAATCAGGGCTACAGCTGTGATTATGGACAGAGATACTGGAAGGAAAATGAGTTATTTTGGCATATAAAGACGTTTACCCAAGGTAAATACCGCTACCATAAGAAGAATAGCCACGATTACGCATTATTCCATAAGAACCAATTGAAATTCCATTGATGCAGAGCTGAAAATTATGATTTTTTATAGAGATACGGTGGACAAATGATATCATGTCGTCCTGGGCAAGAAATTAAAGGCAGAAGTGTTGAGGGGCCAGTGGTAATCTGCTCCCGTGAGAGTCCAAAATTTCAGAAATTTGGGCGTACCGCGCTGTAAAATGCCCAGGATCAATTACTGGCAGGCAACTGGCCGCTAAAATTAAACCTGTACCTTTCCATAAAAAGAAGCACATTCCTCTTCCGTTGGTACATTTTCAGCACCCATATATTCAACCAATTTTTCGTAAACGAACTTGGTGTACACTTGAAATTGAGGATTTTTAGCCCGTTCTTTACGATCTGAAATTGTTCATCTACCGAAACTGCAGCAAAAATGACTCACGATCCATCAAATCGTCAAAAGTACGCCCATTGAAGGCTACCGGAAGATCCCCCCGTTTAACTCGCATAATAATCCGGCTCAATATTCTGACAGTATCCAGTGGGGGGTGGGATAATTTTATCAGGAATTGGCATTCATCCTTATGGAATTTCTTATCCTCTTGCTGGCATTCTTCAGAACAATAGAAGATAATACCACAATGATCACAGGATTTCAAGTCTATTGGCTGAAATTGGATAGGTTTTCGATTTCGAACTGGCGCTGTGGGACCCGATTGAAAAACAGGCAAATCTTTCGAATTTTCATTGGAAAACATCAAATTTAGACGATTTTCACGCCCCACAGCGTCCGTTTCACCCGAAAAAGTAACTAACTCTGCCACGCAGAGGTTTCTCTTCTTTACGGGCAAAACAATTGGAGCAAGTAGTTGCCAAGTCAAGATCATTTACTACCGCGGCAAATGGCAATTCTTCAGCCACAGTAACCATATTCTGAAAAATATTTGGATAACGGTAGAAGAGAGATAAAAGTACCAATCGCCTGGGAATTTAGGGGCAAGTCAAATGAAAGAAATGACAAAATTATGTCAAAAGCTAAGCAGAAACCAGAAAATTACAGGAAATTGACCAAAACGTTCAGTTCCGCTCCCTACTTCCCTGGTTCTTTTAGAATATGGTTACTGTAGCTGAAGAATTGCCATTTGCAGCCGTGGTAGATGGTGACAAGCTGGATACTGTATGCTCGAATTGTTTTGCATTAAAAAGAAAAGCAAAGAAGGTTAACATGCTTCCATTTAAATCAAAAATTAATTCAGATTGATCTCAAAAAATGTGCTAAATGTCGTACAGTTCATTATTGTTGTAAGAAATGCCAGCAAGAGGATTGGATATTTCATAATGTGACCTATTCTCAGGTGTTTACCAATTTTCCAGGATGAGTGTCATTTTTTAGCCAAAGCTGGCTGTGCGCCAGACGATGTCCGATTGGTGTGCCGAATGATTATGCGAGTAAAACGGGGAGATCTTCCGGTGGCTTTTAATGGACGCACTTTTGACGATTTGATGAATCGTAAGACGTTTAAAAACTAAACTGCTGTAGTTTTTAGATAAGAATGAATTGTTTCTACGTGACCGTAAGCAAGATGAAGTCTACAGTGAACTGCTATCTTTCATGGGACGCGGGAATGTTCTTCCTTTCAAGGAGTTTCTCCCTCTTTACGGGAAAGTACGCTGTTTTTTCTATTTTCTAAAAATTGTATTCTTTTCTAGTTTATAATAAACTCATTTGGTATTTATCAAAGCAATATTCTGGAAAGCGATAATTGCCGCGGATATGCCATTTACCTCGGGTAAGTTCCGGATTCAAAAACCGCCTATTTTTACAGCCTTTCTGCACATAATCACAGCTGTCGTCCTAATGCCGAAGTATATTTTAATGGGTCTAAAGTTCTTCTTCGTGCACTTGATCCAAATTCCGAATACAGCAAAAATGTAGATGTCTAGCAGACTGATTTTATGTATTTATAATTTTAGCTAACAATCTCCTACATCCCCTTGCTATGGGCTAAAGCAAAACGCCAAGACTTCCTTCGTACAAAATATTATTTCGAATGTAACTGTGAGCGCTGCATGGATGAAGAAATTGAATTATGGGAGCGATCAGGAAAATCGAACTGTTGTCCCGAGGACGGGGCCGTTCTCCCAGTTGACAAGAAATTTTTGTGGTATTGGCAGCGTCCACTGGTTTGTACCAATTGTGGAAAAAAGGCTGACATCACTTTGGAACAGGTTTTCATTTAAAAATTGCCCATTTTATGGATATTTCAGATCAACGACGCTAATAATCATCTGGCAAAGATGTGCGCGATGAAGGAACACATTTTGCCTGCCAGTGCGTCCCAATCTCGATCAGATTAATATATTTTCAGGTTACCATATAACAGCAGTTGATCAATTAGCAAACCATCTCAAAAAGATGGAATCCATTCTCTCACCATATAATTTGTACCTGTTGAAATTTACTACAATAGTAGCCTCCGTCTATGCGACTGTCCGCATGGACCCAGTTATATTGGGCCGATTCATCGTGGCAGAGAAGAGAGCCTTACTGTAAGGACTCTTTTTTTCTATCAAATCTCTTCCATTTTCAGAAAATATTCGTATCATACCAATATAAGTAATCCATATAAAGATCTTTTTGATGAAAGCGATAGCATCACTGATACCTCTTCTGAGGTAATAGCTGCTGGATTTCTCTAATTTTGCCATAAAATTCAGGGTCACGATGTTGTAAAAGAAGTTTATGGTTTTGAACATGATTTGCACAAAGAAATTACCCCCATTTTCGTGTTAATCGAGAATCTCTGTAGCCAAATGGAAAAAGAAGAAGAGAAGAAAACGGCCAAAGGAGCAACCACCTACTAACTATCGATACATCGTATTTTGGAGATTATTCTTCGCTTTTTTCTGTTTTTATTCGCAATAAATAATTCGTGTTTCGTTCTCCCTTGATCTTGGCTTGAAAAATTGGGGAAAACACGAGGAAACCGCGGATAAAATGGAAAGAATCCGCCATTCTGACTTGTTTCTTGTCAAAAGCGATGGGTTTGCCAGTCCAATACAGAAAAATTGACCAGATTCCAGATAATGCAATTGGACAATGTTTTCTTCAATTCTTCTTGTCTTCTTTTGATTCCCTATACCGTAACCTACATTTTCTTTCAGAATATGGTTACTGTAGCTGAAGAATTACCATTTGCAGCCGTGGTAAATGACAATTCCTTAGATATTGTATGCTCAAATTGTTTTGCCGTAAAGACTACACTCAACCTGGTTAGTATACGTTCATTTAAATCACAAATTAATTTAGATTGATCTCAAAAGATGTGCTAAATGTCGTACAGTTCATTATTGTTGTAAGAAATGCCAGCAAGAGGATTGGAAATATCACAAGGTACCTTTTCTATTAAACACTCCCTGATTTTAAAGGATGAGTGTCATAATATCATCAAATTTTCGATATTACGTCTCGTTTTGGAAGAAGTCAGACTGATGGCCCGGATTTGTATGAGAGTTAAACGGGGAGATCTGCCAGTGGCCTTCAATGGGCGCACTTTTGATGACTTGATGGATCGTGAGTTATTTTAAGAACTGAATTATTATAGTTTTTAGATAAAGAAGAAATTGTGAACGATAGAAAAAATCTGCATGAACTCTATGTCCAGCAGGTTAATTTTATGGGAAGTGACAATGCGCCGTCTTTCGAGGAATTTCTCTCTCTTTATGGAAAGGTACAGCTTTTATGAAATTTATCCATTTTTAGCGCGTTATTAATTCATTTGGTATCGGTTGTAATGGAATTTTGGATAATATTGGCTATGTGGGAGTAGCTCTCTATATTGGGTAAAAATAAATGTGTTTCTGAATTGTAAATGGTTGCAGTTTTGCCGCCCATAATCACAGCTGTCGTCCAGATGCCGATTTCCATTTTAATGGCTCAAAAATTCTTCTTCGTGCTTATGATACAAATTCTGTATACAGTAAAGATGTCAGTTTTTTTTTGGCTACGGACCATAAATTGATTTCAGCTGACAATTCCCTACGTGCCGACTAGCTTCACCAGGGAACAACGTCATTCAGCTCTTCGTAAATCTTATTATTTTGACTGTAACTGTGAACGTTGCATGGACGAGGAATCGGGATTATGGGAGCGATCAGGAAAATCGAAGTGTTGTCCCATGGACGGTGCTGTCCTCCCAGTTGACAAAAAGTTTTTGTGGTATTGGCAGCGTCCCTTGCTTTGTACCAATTGTGGAAAAAAGGCTAACATTACCCTTGAACAGGTTTTTATTTAAAAATTGCCGGTATTTACGCTCTATGTAGATTAACTTACAAGGGAATGTTTTTTCCTTAGGTTGGCCTTTTTGATCGAGACCTACACCATTCGAAAGAGCATAAAAAATTAGGAAGGGTGATGGTTTTCGATTTTCCTGCGGACCTCTGGTTGAGTGACACGGAGGGCGAGAAAGTTGAGAAATTTTTGGAAAACTCCTGTCGAAAAGGAAACAAGAAAAGCGAAACATAAAAATGTGAAGCAATGGCCTAGTGGATAGTTGCTCTACTTATAAAACTTTTGGTTTTTTTTTTAAACTCACGAGTTCGAGGTCCCCATGGGCCAGCACAATTTTCCTTTTTTTGTAAAAATGGGGACGGTAAATAGGATTATAGTCATTCCTTTCTTGCTGACGTCGTGGTAGTTGCATTCATTAGAGAGGGCTGCCTATCGTGTAGAACAATGTCCTCGAGTCTTTCTTTAATCAAAAATCAGAGATAACAAGACAACACTTTGTATATCTCTCGGAAAAAAAGGAAAATTGTGCTGGCCCATGGGGACCTCGAACTCGTGAGTTTAAAAAAAAAACCAAAAGTTTTATAGGTAGAGCAACTATCCACTAGGCCATTGCTTCACATTTTTATGTTTCGCTTTTCTTGTTTCCTTTTCGACAGGAGTTTTCCAAAAATTTCTCAACTTTCTCGCCCTCCATGTCACTCAACCAGAGGTCCGCAGGAAAATCGAAAACCACTACCCTTCCTAATTTTTTATGCTCTTTCGAATGGTGTAGGTCTCGATCGAAAAGGCCAACCTAAGGAAAAAACATTCCCTTGTTAGCTAATGAAGAATTAGCGGCAATTTGCAAGGATGATATAGCAATCGTTGCTGCCAGTTAGTGTCCATGGATTACTAATTTCAATTAATTGCAGCGCGTACCAAGGAAGATGTAGACAAATTGATGAATTTGCTCAATTCCGTGGAGGTTTTTCTCTCCCCGTATAATTTAAATCTTCTGCGATATACTCAAATGGTGACTGCAGCTTATTCAAATGTCTACAATGATCCCGCTCTAACTGCGAAATATGATTTTGTTCATAAGAAGACGTTAGAGTAAGTGGAGTTTAGATTATACGACGGAACTTTTCGGTCATTTCGATACCCTGAAATCTCCACTTTTTCAGAAAATATTCCATTTTTAATACCACGGAAAATATTGGCCATGTCCTTACTCAATTAAAATTGGAAGCCGATGATGCCAGTAAAAATCCCAATCGAGAAGCTTTTGCTAAACTTGATATCTCGTTCCAAAAGGTAAATTGCAGTATTCCGAATGTTTACTGATTTCAGGCTATCGATGTTGTCAAAGAAGCTTGCGGCTCTGAACATCCTTTGTACAAAGAAGTTACACAATTTTCTGAAAGGTGTAAATATCACTATGACATATGGATTAAAAAGGCTGAGGAAGATCCTGGTTGGCTTCTGGTAAGAAAATGGCCGGAGGAAGTGGCGACTACTAGTTATTGAAAAAAAATGTATTTTGGAGATTATTCTCCCCGTTTTTCTATTTTAATGGTAATAAATTGTTTGTTTATTGCTTTTCTCAGTGGAGAAATCATGGCCGCTTACCAGAAGCCAACCAGGAGAGGAACTGACAACCAAAGAGGTTCTTGACTTCCTTTTCTCGCCTCCAATTTGAGACTGGGAGGCCTCCGCAGATGCAGGAGATGTGGCAAATGCCAGTGAAAACTTCTAAAATTTTTCAAAATTACAAGATTTTGTCGACAGTTTGGCTTTTGACAGGCCAGCTTTCCACTCATTTTTGGTCAAAAGCGATGGAATATCCGGTCAGAAACAGAAAAATGACCCGGAATTGGGCGAATTTCATTTTTCTTTCTTTTCTTGTTGTCGTACAGATTTCACCCCTATCTTTTAGGATATGGTTACTGTAGCTGAAGAATTACCATTTGCAGCTGTAGTACAAGATCTCAAGCTGGATACTGTATGTTCCAATTGTTTTTTCGAGTGCACTCTGCCGAATCAGGTTAGTATACTTCGATTTAAATGAAAATTAGCTCAGGTTAAACTCAAAAAATGCGCTAAATGCACCCTTGTTTGCTATTGTAATAAGAAATGTCAAGAAGAAGATTGGAAATTCCATAAGGTTTATTTCATAAATACCCGTTGGAATATCTTTTTATAGCATGAATGTTCCGGCATTACTAATATTTATTATATGTTGAACGGATCAGAAGAAGTCCGGCTGATGGTTCGAATTATTATGCGAATTAAACGTGGTGATCTCCCGATGGCTTTCAATGGTCGCACTTTTGATGATTTGATGGATCGTAAGCCATATAAAGAATTGAATTACTGTAGTTTTTAGATAAGGAAGAAATCAAGAAAGATACTGCCAAGATAGATGAAATCACCAAAATGTATAAGCTGGTCATTTCTTTTGTGGGAAAGGAGGATATTCCACCTTTCGAGGAATTTATCTCTCTTTATGGAAAGGTACACCCTTGAGAATTAATTTTTTAACGCTTTTTTAGTGTGCTATTAATTCCATTAATATCCCTCACATGACAGTTTTTGGTGCTGCTGATGGCGAACCTGCAGGAAAGGCGCTTTACCTTGGGTACGCGTCCATTTCTCGTCAATTTCAAAATATTTTCAGTCTTTCTGCCCATGATCACAGCTGTCGTCCCACTGCCGAGTATCATTTTGATGGTCTAAAAATGATCCTTCGAGCATTTGATCCAAATGCTGAATACTGTAAAGATGTAGGAAAAATTTTCCCGGATTTATTAGCAATTTTCAGCTGACAATTCCCTACGTCAAACTTACCCAGCCAAGGGAAATTCGCCAGGCAGCTCTACGTTCTAAATATTACTTCGACTGTAAATGTGAGCGTTGCATGGACGAAGAATCGGAATTATTGGAGAGATCGGGAATTTCTGACTGTTGTCCAGAGGACGGAGCTGTCCTCCCAATCCACAGGAAATTTTTGGGGCTTTGGAAGCAGCCGCTGGTTTGTACCAATTGTGGGAAAAAGGCTGGCACCACTTTGGAAGAAGTTTAATTTAAGAAATAACCGGTCTAACGACTTTTCAGATCAATGAAGCCAATAAACGCCTGGCAAAGATATGCACGAATGAGGAAAAGAATTCAAATAATGGTTGGAATTAGCTTTGTAGTTTTAATGGGAATTTTCAGCGTATTCAAAGAAGGATGCAAACAAGCTGATGAAGTTGCTCAAGGAGATGGAATCCATTCTTTCACCTTATAATTTGTACCTGCTGAAGTTGACAAAAATGGTATTGGATCTGGAAACAGTAAACTGCCAAGTACTGGAAGATAAACTTCTACGCAAGACGCCTAAATATTATGTAGCTTCATACAAGGCAGCAGAGTGAGTAAATTTTGCATAGAGAAAACGGGCGCTGTGAAACCCTCATGAAAATCAGGCAAATTTTCCGAATTTTTCTTGAAAAATGCCAAATTCAAACGCGCGCGTCTTGAGACACCGCAGCGCCTGTTTCCCCACAATTGGAAACAGTAGATTTCCCTCCTTTTCAGGAAATATTCTGTTGCTAATACGCAGGATATTATTTTGGGCCTCATGAGTGCATTGAGAGCAGAGACAATTTCAACTGGTAGTCTAATAGCGTCTAATCCTGAATTTGCTCATAAGAAAGTTTTCTCCGCGGTTGAAAAGGTAGACATGATTCTCTATTTTTACTACAAAATTCAGGCTCTCAATGTTATCCAAGGAGCTTATGGTTCTGAGCATTCTTTGTACAAAGATACTGCACTATTACCTGCATTCCTCAAACGCCATTCTGCAAGTCGTCCAAATGGACGTAGTGCAGATGATTTGATGAAGTTGGCCGAGGATGCAGGCATAACGGAGTATTAGAAAACATAAGAAGAAGACGGCCGAAGGAAGTGGCGACTACTAGCTATCGAAACATTTCGTATTTTGGAGATTACTCTCCCTTTTTTTCTGTTTTTAATGGTAATAAATATTTCGTGTTGTGTTTATTGAATCATGGAAAAAAATTAGGAATTTCGCTCGATATATTGACCGGAAAACAAAAGGAGAGCGGTTCGCTCTTGGAAGCTGCATGATCGGCTTCCGAACTCCGGACAATGAGTAAAAGAGCTGGAAAATCTTTAATCAAGCGATTGAAGATTTCTATTCTTATAATAGTTCTGTTCTCCATTTCTAAATTGAACTAAACATTTAGTTTTATGATGAAAAGACAGAATTTTGACAGAGTTTGGTTCCTTTTCTAGTCAAAAGCGATAAGACAACCCGTTCAAAACAAAAAAATTACGGGATACTGTAATTTTGAGGCTATTCTTCAACTTCTCTCGTTTTCTTTCGCTTCCTTGTACCATAACACACTTTCTTTTCAGAATATGGTTACGGTAGCTGAAGAATTACCATTTGTAGCGGCAGTAAATGACGACAAGTTGGATACTGTCTGCTCGAACTGTTTTTCATATAAAAATACCTTGAATAAGGTTAGCATCTTTCATTTTAAATCAAAATTAGGCCAGATTGATCTCAAGAAATGCAGTAAATGTCTGACTATCCGCTATTGTTCTAAAAAATGCCAGGAAGAGGATTGGAAATTTCATAAGGTGGCTCATTTCCTCCTTTTTTTTCACAAATTTTCAGGATGAATGCCGTTTTATTGTTAAAGTATCCTCCCCCGCCACGAAAGAGGTCAGGTTCACGAGTCGTTTTATTATGCGAGTTAAACGGGGAGATCTTCCAGTGGCATTTAACGGACGCACTTTTGACGATTTAATGGATCGTGAGGAATTTAAATGGTATGATTACTGTAGTTTTCAGATAAGGAAGAGATAAATCAATATGGTCGTAATGAGAATGAACTCTATTCCCAGCTGATTTCTTTTATGGGACCTCAAAATGTTCCTACTTTTGAGGAATTTCTCTCTCTTTATGGAAAGGCACGCAACTTCTAGTCTTCTAATTCTCACCTTTTTCAGCGTGTTATAAACTCCTTTGCCATTTGCTACAATGGAATTTTTGAAGTTGCTTTAAATATAGGAATCGCTCTGTATCTTGGGTAATTTGACCAGTTTATTTTCATATTTCTCTCCAGTCTTGCTGTCCATAATCACAGCTGTCGTCCCACTGCTCATTATCATTTTAGTGGGCAGAAAATTGTCCTTCGTGCAATTGATCCAAATGCTGAATACAGTAAAGACGTAAGTTAGAGATTTTCCCATAATTTTCAGATGAATTTTAGCTGACAATTACGTACACGCCTCTTACTCGTTCAAGAGATTATCGCCGAGCTCTTCTTCATGATAAATATTATTTTATCTGTGATTGTGAGCGTTGTGTGGATGAGAAAATGGAATTATTGGAGAGATCAGGAAAATCTGACTGTTGTCCCGAGGACGGTGCTGTCCTCCCAGTTGACAGGAAATTTTTGTGGTATTGGCAACGTCCTTTGGTTTGTACAAATTGTGGAAAAAAGGCTGACATTACCCTGGAAGAGGTTTTCATGAAAAAATTAATAATTTTATTGGTTTTTTTCAGATAAATAAGACAAATGAACTTGTATCAGTAGTTTGCGCAACGGAGGATATAATTCTAGCTAACAGTTCGATTTGATTTCTTCCTAATTTAATTAATTTCAGCGTGTACCAAGGAAGTAGTAGACAAATTGATAAAGTTACTTGATCTAGCGGAGTGTTACCTTTCCCCTTATAATTTTATTCTGTTGGAATTGACTAAATTGGTAGCAAAGGCCGGTAAAAATCCAACTTTATCGTCGAGATATCGTGCTGCTGAAAAAGAAGCCTCAAAGTAGGACGGTTTCGTGGGTTGGATTTAGTTTTTTCTTCCAGAAAATATGGTATTTCTAAACCTGTTGAAAATGTTATGCGAGCTATGATTACATTGAAGGAAGAAATTATTGAAAACTCCAAATATTCCCGTGAAGAAGCCTTTGCTCAATTCGATGCCTCATGTCAAAAAGTAGATACTTCCCCAATTTTTAATAGGAAATTCAGGCTCTCGATGTTGTCATTGAAATTTATGGTGCTGAACATTCTTTGTGCAAAGAAATTGAAGAATTTTCTGTAATGGCTAAATCCAATTATGATATGTGGAGTAAGGAAAGAGACGAGAAGAAGACGGCCGAAGGAGGAGGCGACTACTAGCTATCGATACACCATATTTTGGAGATTATTCTCCACTTTTTTTCTGTTTTAATGATAATAAAATATTCGTTTTCCTTTGAGTTTTCTGCATTGTTTTTGGAAAAAAAAGAATCATCCCTTTTAAACCAGGAATTTTGACTAGAAATCTTGCGCGCGATGTTCTTCTCGTTTTAAATACTAGAAATCCTGGAAATTTCCGTCGGTTTGTACATATTTCTGGTCAAAAGCAATGTAATTACCAGTTCAAAACAGAAAAATAACGGGATACTGTAATTTTGACGACTATTCCCCAGTTTCTCTCATTTTTCTCCGCTTCCCTCTACCACAACCTGCGTATTCTTTCAGAAAATGGTTACTGTAGCTGAAGAATTACCATTTGTAGCGGTGGTAGAGAATGAAAAGCTGGATACTGTATGTTCGAATTGTTTTGCCGTAAAAAATATGTTGAACAATGTTAGTATTCTCCGATTTTTAATTGGAAATTAACTCAGATTGATCTCAAAAAATGCAGTAAATGTCTGGCTGTCTGTTATTGTTCCAAAAAATGCCAGCAAGAGGATTGGTTATTCCATAAGGTTTGCATTTTTTTTACCAGTAGTTTAGACATTTTCCAGGATGAGTGCCAGTTTTTTGCAGACTTCTTTCGCCCGTCGATAGATGTCAGGATGATGAGTCGTTTTATTACGCGAGTTAAACGAGGAGATCTTCCGGTGGCTTTCAATGGACGCACATTTGATGATTTGATGGATCGTGAGTCATTTAAAGGGCCTTGGATTATTGTAGTTTTTAGATAAAGAAGAAATGAGAACTGATCTGGCCAATGACTGTGCTATGAACAAACTCTACCGTAATCTCGAGTATTTTATGGGACGTGAGAATCTCCCTTCTTGGGGGGAATTTCGCTCTCTTTATGGAAAGGTAGTTCCCAGGATTAATTTTACTAGTTTTCAGAGTGTTATTAACTCCTTCAGTATTAGATATACCGGTGTTTTTAATTCGATTGATAATCTGGGAACTGGTCTTTATCTTGGGTAACTTGGGGCTCTTTCTATTTTCAAAATTTACAGTATTGCCGCCCATAATCACAGCTGCCGTCCCAGTGCTGAATATCATTTTAATGGTTCAAAAATTGTTCTTCGTGCAAGGGATCCAAATGCTGGATACAGTAAAGATGTACGTTGTTTGAGCTCACAGAGTAGAATGAGCAATTTTAGTTGACAATTTCCTATATTCCGAACACACACTTGAGATCAAAACGCCAGAAGAAGCTGCGTGATTCCTATTATTTCGACTGTGACTGTGACCGTTGTATGGACGAAGAAATTGGATTATTGGAGCTATCGGGAAAATCGGACTGTTGTCCCACCGAAGGGGCTGTTCTCCCAATTCAAAGGAAATTTTTGTGGTATTGGGAGCGTCCTCTGGTTTGTACCAATTGTGGAAAAAAGGCTGATGATATCACCTTGGGAATGGTTTTCATTTAAAAATTGCCAATTTTAATGACTTTTCAGATCAATGATGCTAATGAACTGATAGCAGATATGTGCGAAAAGTACGACGTATTGCTGTCTGATGGTTTGTGTCCAAAATTAGCTAATAAAATAATTTCCAGCCCATTGCCAAGCGGGAATAGACGATTTGGTGAAGACGCTCAAAGGCGCGGAATTTTGTCTCTCCCCCTATAATTTGAATCTATTGAGATTGTCTGAACTTATCTCACACGCTGCTGGACGCTTTAACGGAAAATCAACTCTCCCTAAAAAATTTATGTTAACTGAAAAGATGGTCCTAGAGTAAGTCAACTTCAAATTTACAGGCTTATTCCTTTCCAGGAAATATTCCATTTATAAAACTCTGGATAAAATCATAAGCACTCTGACTACGTTGAAAACAGAGATCCACGAGAATTGCACCAATCCTCGTGAAATTGCCTTTGCTAAATTCGATGCATCATGCCAAAAGGTAGATATTCCTTCCATTTTTGCTAGGAAAATTCAGGCTCTCGATATTGTAAAAGAAACTTATGGCCCTGAACACTCTCTGTGTAAAGAAATTGCTCAATTTTCTGTAATGTGTAAAGGTTATTATGATAAAACAATGGGAGATGATGAAGAAAAAGAGAAGAACGAGGAGAAGAAGACCGAAGGAGCAGGCGACTACTAGCTATCGAAACATTTCGTATTTTGGAGATTATTCTCCCATTTTTCGGTTTTTAAAAATGGTAATAAATAATTCGTTTTTAACTTTTCTCAAATGAGCTGTCGGCTTCTCTTTATGTGACCCGGGGATCAGAAAAGGGCACCCAAAAGGGCCGAAAGACCTTCTCCTCTCGCCTCCAATCTGCATCAGGGAAGTCCATTTGATACCTCAAAAGATTCAAAAGATATGATAAATACCAGAAAAAAAACATCGGCAAATTGCCAGAATATGTCAACGATTCCGCTTTTGACAAGCCAAAAGTCAGCTTTTTTCTCATTTTTTGTCAAAAGCGACAGGATAACCCGTCTGAAACAGAAAAATGACCTGGAATTCTGCAGTGCTATCAGTTTTTTGTTTTCTTTTCTCTGCCTGTTGTCTCTTCCATTATCTCTTTTCATTCAGAATATGGCTAATGTAGCTGAAGAATTGCCATTTGTAGCTGTAGTAAATGATGACAAGTTGGATACTGTCTGCTCGAATTGTTTTGCGGTAAAAAGTGATCTAAATAAGGTTAGTATTCTTGCATTTAAATTAATATGAATGCCAGATTAATCTCAAAAAATGCTCTAAATGCGCCATTGTTCACTATTGTTCTAACAAATGCCAGAAAGAGGATTGGATATTCCATAAGGTTTGTACTTTTATCAGCAATCATTCAATGTTTTAGGATGAGTGCCAGTTCATTAAGGGAATAAAACCCTTTGTCCCGCATATCATCAGGTTTATTGGTCGAATTGCTATGCGAGTTAAACGAGGAGATCTTCCAGTGGCTTTCAATGGGCGCACTTTTGATGATTTGATGGATCGTAAGGTTTTTAAAGGGCTGAATTACTGTAGTTTTTAGATAAAGAAGACATAAGCAAAGATGTGAAGTTACACGTAAAAATGGCTTTAACATATCAGTGCCTTATTGAATTCCTGCCACGTGATAATCTCCCTTCATTCCGGGAATTTAGGACCTTTTATGGAAAGGTACGCTCCTTGCTGTCTCTTTTATTTATTTCTAGCATAATGCAAATTCAATTCCTATTCAGCATATGACAGTTTATACGCTTATTGAAGATATTGGAATTGGCCTTTATCTTGGGTAAGTTGCCGCTTTTTCTATTTTTCAAACCAGTCGCTACGCGCGCCTACGGCGCGCGGCTCCTGGGCAGGGGTCCAAGGCCGTATGGAAACACCGGCTTCGCCGGTGGGCTTTAGTTCGCTCGCCCCTGCCCTCGCCTGCGGCTCGAGCCGGACCTCGCTCCCGAATGGGGATTGTCCAAGGCCTCGATGACCGTCCCCACGTGGTTGAAGCCAAGCTCCATTTTAGTAAACAAATCCAAATTACTTCCGATGACAGGAACTGCATGGTATCTATTTCATTGGTACGCAGCCTCCCCAAGGTCCCCGTAGCTACTCAGGCTTCGCCGGAGGTCTCTACCCAAGGTTCCCGTAGCTACAGGGCTTTAGTCCACTCGGCCCGTTGCTCCCCTTCGGGTAGCTCCGGTCCTCGTTCCCCCTCCCCAATGGCCCTTGTAGTGGTCCCTCCGTCCGCCAGAGCGTCCACTCGGCCCGTCGTTCCGGTCCTCGTTCCCGCTCCCCATAGTCCCTTGTAGTGATCCCCGAGAAGCTCTGGATGCGCTTGTAGTGAGAAAGGAATCTCTACTGGCCTCATCTAAAGAAGTCGAACGGTAAGCATATTCTCGTAAGAGGCCCGATATCGCCGATTACTTCAGTGAGATTTACTCAGCGCAACGTAAAACTACTCAAAATAGTCTTAGAAACACTTTGAGAAGTGAGAGAAGTCAAAAGAAAAAAGCAGGGAAAGGAGCCGAGCTTAGGGTCTTGCAACGAAAACGGGTTTCTAGAAAAAAAGAAAAATACTAATTAGACATAGACAATCCATTTGGCAAAAAGCAAAAATCTTGGTTCCGACGGGGATCGAACTTTGCTCGTTTGGGTCGGGTCCCGCAGCGAAAAGTTCAAGAAAAAAGAAAAAGATTAATTGGACGTAATCCGTCACTATGACATTTCTGAGGATCCGAACCTTTGTCGCTTGGTTGGGGTCCCACCACGAACGGGTCCTGCAGCGAAAACTTTAAGAAAAAAAAAGAAAAAGACTAATTAGCGATAGAGAAGTCGTTTGGCAAAAAAAGCAAAAAGTTAGGCCGCGGCGGAGATCGAACCCTGACCCCGCGCGTCTTATCTGGACAGACAGACAGAAACATTACGTTCTTTTATTATAGAATTTTACAGTATTGCCGCCCATAACCACAGCTGTCGTCCTAATTCCGATTTCCATTTTAATGGTTCAAAAATTATTCTTCGTGCAAATGATCCAAATGCTGAATACAGTAAAGATGTTGGTTTTTATACTCAAAGCAATCGATCAGCGCTCAAATGGTCAACTATAGCGCAAATTCCGTACTAATTCCACGAATTGTCTGTATTTTCTCTTTTCAGCTGACAATTCCCTACATAAACCGTTTCGATCCAAAGGAAATTCGCCAGAAAGATTTACGCACTAGATGTTTCTTTGACTGTGACTGTGATCGTTGTATGGACGAAGAAATAGAATTATGGGAGCGATCAGGAAAATCGAGCTGTTGTCCCGAGAACGGGGCTGTTCTCCCAGTTCACAAGAAATTTTTGTGGTATTGGGAGCAGCCACTGGTTTGTACCAATTGCGGAAAAAAGGCTGACATCTGCTTGAAACAGGTTTTCATTCGAAAAAATTAGCTAATGGCTGCTTCAGATCGAAATTTCCAATAATTGTTTAGTAGAGATTTGCGCAAATAAGGGCCCATTATTGCATAGCGGTTGGAATAAATTGAAACCACATTTTTAAAAAGCATTTCAGTGCCATCAAAGAAAGATCTCGAGAAATATATGAAATTGCTTGAAGCGATGGAATGTCTTCTCTCGCCATATAATTTGTATCTGCTGAAATTTACCAGATTAGTAGTGTCCCTGGAACTTTTTACCAAAAATGGAACCGTGGAGCCAAAATATATGCAGGCTTTATTGAAGCAAATAGAGTAAGTGGATTGACATGGATTTTATTTTAATTTTCAGGAAATATTCTATTCGTACATCACAAGATGTCGTTATCGACGCCATATTTTCTTTGAAAGCAGTGACCTTTATGAAATGTAATATGTCTCGTGGAATTGCTTTTGCTAAAATTGACACCGCTGTTCAGAAGGTAGATATTCCCGCTTTTTTTATTGTAAAATTCAGGCTCTCGATGTTGTAAAGGAAAGTTATGGCTCTGAGCATCCTTTGTACAAAGAAATTGAGCAATTTTCTGCGGTTAGAAAATTAGAATTTGATAAGAAGAAGGCGGCCAAAGGAAGAGGCAACTACTAGCTATCGGATCATCTTATTTTGGAGATTATTCTCCTCTTTTTTTTCTGTTTGTATTGACAATAAATAATTCGTTTTTAACTTTTGTTCAAAAGAACTATTGACCTCTCTGTCTGCCAGGAGGTGAAAAAATGGTCTTTAATGGGGCCAGGAATGGGTGACCAAAGAGGCCTCCTCCTCTCTAAACGTTTTAGTTTTTGCTTTTCATAACGAGACCTATACCATTCAAAAGAGCGTAAAAAGTTAGGAAGGTAGGTTTAAAAAATTCCAGAATCCCTAAATTGGAAAAATGATGCGGATTCATTCGAGTTTTGAACTCGAGATGAAAAAAAAAGCGAAAATGTGATAAGCGAGTGCATTGCCGCCCGGCCATTTCACCACACCAGTCGCTACGCGCGCCTACGGCGCGCGGCTCCTGGGCAGGGGTCCAAGGCCGTATGGAAACACCGGCTTCGCCGGTGGGCTTTAGTTCGCTCGCCCCTGCCCTCGCCTGCGGCTCGAGCCGGACCTCGCTCCCGAATGGGGATTGTCCAAGGCCTCGATGACCGTCCCCACGTGGTTGAAGCCAAGCTCCATTTTAGTAAACAAATCCAAATTACTTCCGATGACAGGAACTGCATGGTATCTATTTCATTGGTACGCAGCCTCCCCAAGGTCCCCGTAGCTACTCAGGCTTCGCCGGAGGTCTCTACCCAAGGTTCCCGTAGCTACAGGGCTTTAGTCCACTCGGCCCGTTGCTCCCCTTCGGGTAGCTCCGGTCCTCGTTCCCCCTCCCCAATGGCCCTTGTAGTGGTCCCTCCGTCCGCCAGAGCGTCCACTCGGCCCGTCGTTCCGGTCCTCGTTCCCGCTCCCCATAGTCCCTTGTAGTGATCCCCGAGAAGCTCTGGATGCGCTTGTAGTGAGAAAGGAATCTCTACTGGCCTCATCTAAAGAAGTCGAACGGTAAGCATATTCTCGTAAGAGGCCCGATATCGCCGATTACTTCAGTGAGATTTACTCAGCGCAACGTAAAACTACTCAAAATAGTCTTAGAAACACTTTGAGAAGTGAGAGAAGTCAAAAGAAAAAAGCAGGGAAAGGAGCCGAGCTTAGGGTCTTGCAACGAAAACGGGTTTCTAGAAAAAAAGAAAAATACTAATTAGACATAGACAATCCATTTGGCAAAAAGCAAAAATCTTGGTTCCGACGGGGATCGAACTTTGCTCGTTTGGGTCGGGTCCCGCAGCGAAAAGTTCAAGAAAAAAGAAAAAGATTAATTGGACGTAATCCGTCACTATGACATTTCTGAGGATCCGAACCTTTGTCGCTTGGTTGGGGTCCCACCACGAACGGGTCCTGCAGCGAAAACTTTAAGAAAAAAAAAGAAAAAGACTAATTAGCGATAGAGAAGTCGTTTGGCAAAAAAAGCAAAAAGTTAGGCCGCGGCGGAGATCGAACCCTGACCCCGCGCGTCTTATCTGGACAGACAGACAGAAACATTACGTTCTTTTATTATAGAATTTTCATTTCAATTTTTTGTTGTATACAGTCTGGCTGACAATTTTTGCAGATTTTAACATATAAATAGAACACGTTTCCTCACCGTGAGTCATTCTGGGATTTTTGAAAACGGCTATCTTCCTACCTTTTTACGCTCTTTTGAATGGTATAGGTCTCGTTATGAAAAACCATGACCAAAACCATGGTAAACTAAAACGTTTCCCTCGTGAGTCTGGGAGTGCACTGAATACCTCAAAAGATTCAAAAGATATGATAAATATCAGAAAAAAACCTCGACAATTTTTTTTCAAATACCAAAAATTTTCAAAATTACAAGATTTCGTCAACAGTCCGGCTTTTGACAAGCCAGCGGTCAACTTTCGGCTCATTTTTGGTCAAAAGCGACAAGATAACCCATCCGAAACAGAAAAATGACCCAGAATTGAACAAAACCGCCCCAGTTTTGTAGCTTTCTTTTCTCTTCCTGTTGTCTCATCCTTCATATCTTTCTTTTTTTTCAGAAAATGGTTACTGTAGCTGAAGAATTACCATTTGCAGCTGCAGTAGACGATGACAAATTGGATACTGTCTGCTCGAATTGTTTTGCTATAAAAAGTGACCTAAATAAGGTTATTTAAATTTAAATCGTTAAATTAATTCAGGTTGATCTCAAACCATGTGATAAATGTGCTGTTTTCCATTATTGTAGCAATAAATGTATGGTAGAGGATTGGAAATTCCATAAGGTTGGCAGATTTTCGAACTGTTGATACATTTTACAGCATGAGTGTGAATATAAAGCCAGAACTGGATATGTTCGTATGAATGTATTGAGATTATTGTGTCGATTTATTATGCGAATTAAACGGGAAGGTCTGCCGGTGGCTTTTAATGGACACACTTTTGATGATTTGATGGGTTGTGAGTCATTTAAAGTATCGAATTATTGTTGTGTTTTAGTTAAGGATGAGCATAAAAATGATCGTTTCAATATTTATCCGCTGCTGGTTGATTATATGGGACAAGAGAATGCTCCATCTTTTGATGAATTTCTCTCTTTTTATGGAAAGGTATGGCATCCACTGTCAGGAATTTAATGTTTTAGAAGCACATCAACTCGTTTGATATTGTCCACCAGGGAATGACTAATCCTCGTGAATATCTAGGAATTGGTATTTATCTTGGGTAAGAGGTGGATCCAATTCTTCTATTATTTTCCAGCTTCTCTGCTCATAAGCACAGCTGTCGTCCTAATGCTGATTACTATTTTAATGGCTCGAAAATGGTTCTTCGTGCACTTGATCCAAATGCAAAATATAGTAAAGATGTAAGTCGACTGGGCTTTTAATGTTTTACAGCTTTGAGATTACAATCCACGAACAAATGCGCGTTGTGGGACCTGAAAACCCGGAAATTTGACGCTTTCCACAGAAAATTCAAAAACATTTTCTGATAATCAAGCGGGTCTCACAGCGCTCTTTTTTCCCATGTTGTTTATTAATAATTTCAGCTGACGATTTTGCAAACACCTCCCTTGTTTCCGAGAAAAATACGCCAGGAATTTGCACGTTGTCGATATTTTGTTGATTGTAATTGTGAGCGTTGTATGGACGAGGAAATCGACTTATGGGAGCGATCAGGAAAATCGAACTGCTGTCCCGAGGAGGGGGTTGTCCTCCCAGTTCACAGGAATTTTTTGTGGTATTGGAAGCGTCCTCTGGTTTGTACAAATTGCGGAAAGAAAGCTGACATTACCCTGGAACAGGTTTTCATTTAAAAATTGCCCATTTTATTGGCTTCAGATCAATAAAGCTAATGAAAAAATTAGCGAGATATACGCAAGGCAGAATGAAATCTATGCTTCCGGTTTGAATTTGTCGTCTAGTTATATCAAAGATTTTAGGCAAGGGATTCGACGAGCTGACACGCCTGCTGAAGAAGATGGAATCTATTCTTTCGCCATTTAATTTATACCTGTTGCAATTTATGGGGGTAGTATGCAGTTTGGAAGCAGTTATCAAAAACAAAGATTCTTCAACTGATCCTCAACCTCATTCACAATTGGTTTTAAGAACGAAATTTGCCCTAAAAAAGGCTTCTGAGTCAGTGAATTTTTAACGGATTTAGCTTTCTTTCAGGAAATATTCTGTTGCTCAATCTCATTATAGTGTTCATTGCGCTATGCTTACATTGGTAAATGATGCAGTTCACTATACAAATATCTCGGAGTCACTTGCGACAAAATTCCAAAAGGTAAGAAAGCACAGCTCGCGGAGGCCGCCGCCTTAAAGGACTGTGGACGCAGGATGGTCTCGTAGCTAAATCGGTTTTGCGCTTTTCATTATTTAGTAAATTGCATATTTCTATGGCTTGCCAGCATTTTTTTCAATCTTTTGCATGTGCTAAATTATCTACATTCAATTGCGCATCTTTTGCAAGTTTTTGAACAAAATCCATACAGTATAGGGCGAAATCGAAGCCTAAGTAAGCAGCAGACTTCAAAAATGTTAATGTGAACGATCGAGACCTTATTCTGCCACGTTTTTGGGCTTAGAATCAGCACAAAAAACTGGGGGAAGATGTAGGAGGTACTATTTCCAGAAATAGCAAATCTATCGAGAACGAGACTGTGTTGTTTTAAAGCTTTTTTGACGTATTTCTTTCTTCCTAAAAAATAGCTAAAATGAAAAAAGTGCTTCCTGCATCTCCTCCAGTTTTTTGTGGTGACTTTTTTAAGCCCTGGTACATCTCATAATGTTGCCTCTTTGGTTCATGTAAACGTTTTTAAAAAAGGCTCTATTTGATGGTAAAAATTTGGCGCGAAAAAGCGCGGCGGTGGAATTTCAAATTTTCGCGAGCTGTGAAAGATGTTAATTTTTATGAAAAATAATTCAGGCAACCGCTGTCGTCCTTAAATGGTTTGATCCTGAATATCCTTTGCACCATGAAATTGCTCGACTCCATTTAGCTCTTCTAGCTGGTCATGCTACAAGGACTATTAATGGTCACCGAATTAACAATAATGTCCTCATTATCGACTAAAGGACGGCGCGAGACGACTACTAGCTATCAATATTTTGGAGATTATTCTCCTCTTTTTTATGTTTTTTAAAATGATAATAAATAATTCGTGTTTAGTTCTTATTTTCGGATAAATCCTCGGGAGAAACAGGCGAGCAACTGAAAACGCGCTTAAATTTAATAACGTTTTCCGTTGAAAATTCGAAAAAATTTCCTGATTTTCTAGCGGGTCCCACAGCGACTATTTCAATTGGAATTAGACTAGCTAAGAATCTGCATTAGCGTATTCCTGGGGAATGTGACTTCCCTCGGTCTGCTACTGAAATTTAACATATTTTATAAAATTGTCCAGTCTTTTCTCTTTCGAATGCACTTTGAATTATCGAAAAAGCCCTATCTACGGCCGAGATATCCACCCGAGAAGCAGAGTCGCGCACGACGCAGTCACAATTTTTAACGAAAAGCGGCCGGGCCCTGATTGGCCATGTATGGCAGGGTTGATTTTGCCCGCAGAAAATTAGTGTTCAACGCTATCAGGTTGAAATAAATTGTGTAAAAAGGATCTCTTCTTTTCAGTGCACTTTAAATTATAGAAATTCGTAAAGAGGAAAAAGAGCGCCATCGATCAGATTACGGGCGAGGCTGCTTCGGCGGTCGACAGACCTCGACATCGCGTCGACGGGCGTTATCCATCTTTGCTGTTTTTATCCCTAAAAAGCCTCCCAAACATATTTTTTAGACCAAAAGCGATGTTTGTAGACTTTTTGACAAATTTGGTCAAGTTTACAGGAAAGTGACGCGCCAACTGGTCAAAATTTTGTCAAGTCGACCATCGCTTCTCGGCCGTCAGTCTTCTCTCGGCGGCGGTGGCGGCTGGTCGGCTTCTTCTAATCCGAGGTTATGTTGCTATTTTTTTTTAATTTTTTGCGCTATTTATACTTTTTGCGTGATAAAACAGCCGGGTTGGCTAGATTTTTTGAATCGCAGTTTTTTGAAGCTAAAATTGGGAAAACAGCCGGCAAAAAGGACGCGCCACGTGGAGATCCTCCGCCTCCCGTGGCAGATGGCCGCCGCCAGAGTTCTGCCTGAATCTCCCGGTACCTGGGTATCCACTGCTCCCATTGGTCACGCTCTCTTTGGAGACACCGTGTCCATTTGCGGGGGACTGGAATAGGGCAGCCGGACTCAATCGGTGCCCAAGGAGATTCGGAAGTGCTCGATTCCCGCGCTATCAACTTTTTTGGTCTAGAATTTGAAATTGTCCTGGATTTTTTGGGTTTTCTCTTGATAATTCTTTGCTCTCGTGATATTTTCAGGTTCTGGTGGCTCTCGTGGACTCTGGAGTAGATGACTGGATCTCTGGAGGACGTCGATGGGTGGTGAAAGGACCCATGACGATCAAATATGACCAGGTGGGCATATTTTTGAACTTTCAGTATTTTTGGCTAAATGATGCCAGAAGCTGTACAGTACATTTCAAAGTTGAAAAGTGCAAGTCGCTGGAAGTTTTTGATTTCCTTTGGCGTGCATTTTCGAATTTCTCCCGTGGAAAATGATGAAAATCTGTCCTTTTCCATCGTAAAACAACAGCCGCACCTTTTTTAGTCAAAAATTGGAATAGCGACCTGTCACGTTCGCTTTCTTTGACCAAATTGGACGCTGTCTTTATTTTTTTTGACCGAAATTGACAGTACAGCTTCCTTTCGATTTCTAACCCAAATTTTCCTTCTTCCTTCCACGTTCATCATTCTAAAATTGATATTTTGAGGTTGATGACCAGCTGGCCCTCCGAAGCAGGTAACCGGAACATGGACGACAAGGTTTGTACATTTTCAGCTAGTTTGAACTATTGACCCTTGTTCATGCCAGTTGAAAATGAGAGAGGAACCTGCAGTCTATTTTGAGCTAAAAAACAGAAACCAATTGGATTTTTAGTGCGTTGCGTTGAAATCTCGCCATTTTTTTAGACAGCACCAATTTGTTGCCATAATTGACTTTTTGCTACCATTCTGTTCACTGGTCGCAATTCAGCTGCAGGATTCTTGAATATTTCCTCCAATTTATAGAGAAAAGTTTGCCAGCGATGATCAAAATTCCCAAATTTTTGTTCTTGAAATGATGGCCGCTCATTTTCGAATTCCCAAAAGGAAATTATGACCTATCAGGGTCGCTTTTCTACACAAAATTTGACATTTCCCGTAGCTGTTTGCCTCTGAAATAGACTGTACAGCTTTCTCTCCATTCATGGCTCAAATTTATTACTTCCGTTCATATTTTTCTATTTAAAATTAATTTTTTCAGGCTGACGAGAGGTAGACGATCCGGCGAGTGATGGTAGAAGAACAGAAATGGCCAGGTTTGTACAAAACACACCTTTTGTTATTTCAGCCCCTCGTGATTTTGTCATTTCAAAGATAAGCCAAAATTTGTGACCTAAAAGACTGTACCGTCGCTTTCAACATCGATAATCCGTAGTCCATGAGATCTTTTTTTTTTTCTTTTTACCGCGGTGCAATTATTCCCGCTTAAAGCAGATCCGTCATTTTTTGCAATTTTTCTTGTCAGAACGACAACCGCGGTTCTTTCAATTTTCGAATGAAAATAATGTCCAATCCAGGCCGCTTTTATTTGACCAAATTGGACAAATTGCCCTGTTTTTGTGAGTGAAATAAAAAATTGTGACTGTACAGCTTCTAGGTCATTCCCTTCCTGTTTTCAATAGATCAACCCGCAAATTTTCTAGTTCTCCATTATAAAACTGTTCTTTCCAGGTTGATGAGATCTGGCTGCTCATCCGAGACATCGAGAATAGCGGAAATAACCAGGTGCGTGCATTTTTCATTATTTTAGCCCTCTGTCCGTTAATTTTCATAGAATGTGTGCTACAATATGTTACTGAAAAAGCTGTACAATCTATTTCAAACTGAGAAATAGTATGATGACGTGATTTTGTTTGAATTTTGTGAATTCTTTTGAATATTGCGCTGTTTTGGACTGTTTGCAGTTACCAGCTATTAAATCAGCCAGCCTCATCTATGTTTTGCCTACAGTGCCATTTATTTTTTTTGTTATGTTTCGTAAATTTATTCCTACTTTTTAGGCTTGCCCAACACCCCCGCCTGTCCTCGCGTCTGCTTTGTCCAGCCAGAAGAAGCTAGACGTGCTGGAAGCCGGATACTTTGAAAATGAAGAGCAAATATCCAAGGTTTGTATTTATTTCTCTAAATTTTGAAAGAAAGCCTGTAAAAATTACGGCGCCGATTCCAAGTCGACCTTTTGACGTAGCATCCGCTATATTTCTTGATCGCAATCTATTCATATTTGAATTTTTGAATAGGCGGTCTTCAAATTTTTGCGAATTTCTGCTGAAAATTATCAAATTCGGACAGCGGGGCTGCATACTTGTCAAACTGCGCCATTTTTGGAGCTCCATTTTTGGCGCGCCATTTTTTTGGCGCGGCTTTTTTTTGGCGTTTCTGGAAACTTCTCCTCTATCGTTTAGCAGCTGCAAAACATGCTCTTTCTAACAAGGGAATGTTGTAACTTTAAGGTGGCCTTTTGGCTAGAAACCTATACCATTCGAAAGAGCTCGAAAAGTTAGGAAGATAGGTGTATTCTGTTTCTTTCGAATTCCCCAATCAGATAGCACATCTGATTGGAGAATTTTTTCCTTTTTTTTTCAGTTCAAGGTTCGGATCCTTGATGGATCACAACTATTTGTCTTTTTTTCCTCACAATATATGCTATTTTATGTTTCTGTTTGACTAATTTAGCAAATTATCAAACGATAGGAGACACCAATACTCAAGAGTTTCTCTCTTGAAACTACTGGTATTTCAACTGATCACGATTACTGACAGATGAAGAGGATTTATCGCGTTCTGCACATTAATTTAAAAAAAAAAGAAAAATAGTTGTGATCCACGAAAGATCCGAACCTTGAACTGAAAAAAAGGAAAAAATTCCCCAATCAGATGTGCTGTCCACTAGGCCACGGCTTCATGTTTTTGGAAACCGCTTTCCTTGTTTCCTTTTCTACAGGAATTTTTCAAAATTTTTCCAATTTTCTCGGCGTCCGTGTGCCTCAACAAAGGTTGCTCCGCAGAAACGGAATACACCTACCTTCCTAACTTTTCGAGCTCTTTCGAACGAACGAGCCAAAAAATGGGGCGCCAAAAAAAGACCGGGCTTTCGAAAGCCCGGGCCGGCCCGTTGACAAGTATGCGGGGCTGGTCCCTTGCTAATTTTTGACCCCGCTTGAGCCATAATCCAAGCTGCTTTATGCTTGTAACCGTATTTTATTCTTTCAGGCATTCCTCCTCTTCTCGTCTTCCCGTCGACCTCTAAGATCCGAAGATCTCGTCCATCTGCTGCCTTTTTTTGTGATATTTCCTCTCTTTTTTTGGCACCAACAGGCGCAAAAGCCCTGTCGGTGCAATGTGTTCTTATTTCATTGGAGGTTGAGGATTATGTGATCGGTTATGGGGCGTCGCCCGTGAATTTTCAGGCCGTAAAAGAGCTGTCAAACGATCGAAACCGATCGAACCGAAACCGATTGAGCTGAACCGATCGGTTCATCGGTTCAATCGGTTCGATTTTTTCGGTTATCGGTTCGAAACCGATTTTTAACCGATTTCGACGTTTCTGCTATATAGCGATTATTTTTGCTGCTCATCTGAGTCATTCTTGCTCGTACACGTTATTTGTAAGCATTATTCCATAAAAGCGAGAGTTCTAAGCGAGAAACGGCCAATCGTCTCTGTTCGGTTTTCGGTTTATATGCAACCAGTCGCTACGCGCGCCTACGGCGCGCGGCTCCTGGACATGGGTCCAAGGCCGTATGGAAACACCGGCTTCGCCGGTGGGCTTTAGTTCGCTCGCCCTGGCCCTCGCCTGCGGCTCGAGCCGGACCTCGCTCCCGAACGGGGATTGTCCAAGGCCTCGATGACCATCCCCACGTGGTCGAAGTCCAGCTCCATTTTAGTAAACAAATCAAATTACTTCCAGTGACAGAAACTGCATGGTATCTATTTTATTGGTACGCAGCCACTCCAAGGCCCCCGTAGCTATTCCGGCTTTAGTCCACTCGGCCCGTCGCTCCCCTTCGGGTCGCTCCGGACCTTCCCATAGTCCCTTGTAGTGATCCCCGCGAAGCTCTGGATGCGCTTGTAGTGAGAAGAGAATCTCTACTGGCCTCATCTAAAGAAGTCGAACGAAAAGCATATTCTCGTAAGAGCCCCGATATCGCCGATTAATTCAGTGAGATTTACTCAGTGCAAGGTAAAACTACGCAAAATAGTCTTAGAAACACTTTGAGAAGTGAGAGAAGTCAAAAGAAAAAAGTAGGGTTTTTTGATCCCTAAGGGAGCCGAACTTAGGGCCTTGCAACGAAAACGGTCTTCTAGAGAAAAGAAAAAGACTAATTAGACATAGCCCAACTATTTGGCAAAAAAGCAAAAATTTTGGTTCCGGCGGGGATCGAACCTTGGTCGCTCGGGTGGGGTCCCGCCACGAACGGGTCCCACAGTGAAAACTTTAAGAAAAAAATGGAAAAGACTAATTAGGCATAGACAACCCATTTGGCAAAAAAAGCAAAAAGTTAGGCCGCGGCGGGGATCGAACCCTGACCCCACGCGTCTTAACCTGGACAGACAAACAAACAAACAAACAAAACACATTACGTTCTTTTATTATTAGATCAGTTACAAATAGGTTAAAGATAATACTTATAAATAATGTCGAAGAGCAAGAATAACACGAAAAAGTAGCAAAAAATAATAGCTAGATAGCCGAAACGCCGAAATCGGTTAAAAATCCGTTTGGAACCGATAACCGAAAAAATCGAACCGATTGAACCGAAACCGATCGCACCGAACGGAGGGCAACCCTAGTTCAGCTGTTTCTTGCTGTAAATAAAGTTTTAATTCGATTTTAATGCTGAAGCTGCCTTTTCTGCTACAGCGTGCCAATTCCCTAACCTCTGTAAACACTAGTTTGCAAATACAGCGCGTGTGACTTCAGTGATAAGATTGAATATCGAATTCTGGACATCTTCCTATTAGATAATGCACCATGGACAATCTTTTACCTTTTTTTCCAATTTTTGAGAAATCTTTTACAGAGAAAAGTTGCCCCCTCTCCAGAGATAGGAAGAAACTACACTCATGAGAGGCGCGACCCCCCGACCTCTGTCCCTGTATAATAAATCACCGGCCTCTCTCTCTCCCAAATGACACGTGCCGCGCTGACTTTTTAACACAATGCCACACGGAAGCATCTAATAATGGAGTTTTTTTGCTTCTCTGTTTTGATTACATTTTTCATCGGCTATTTTTTCTATTTATTGACGCAAAAAAAAAGAAAAAATACTCGTCTCCTTTTTATCTCCTTGTTAGAATAACTGTTCTGGAATAAAATCCGACTTTGAAAAAATGTAGGCCCCCTCTGTTTATCCATTTTTTTAAGATCGTTCACTATGTTGATCGGTTAGAAATTGGCGGGACGGGCTCGTATATTGCCCTTGGTGGCCTTTGCCCTTTGCTTGCAAACAGCGTGAATTTCTCACTGCGTGTTTTGTGGCAGATCAATTCACTATTCTCTTATCTATTTAACACCACGCTTCTCACTTTTTGCCACATTCTTTCGCAGATTCCCTTCTATTATTGTTTCCTCCTGTTAAATAGAAACTTTAATACATATTTGAAAATAAGAAGAATTGTGTTTAGGGCGCAATTCCCGCTCTCCATCTTTTTTAGGGGAGGGAAGGTAACTTTTTACTGTAAATTGGAAAAATAAAACATGGGAGTGATATTTGTCGGTTTTAAAATTTATAATGTTTATTTCTTATTGTAAACTACAAAATTCTGATTCAAGTATGATTTTTATTACGCACTTTTACCATCAAATTCACTTGAGCTCTCCTGGAAATTGGCTTGAAGCTCAGTATTCGCTATATTTCTATTTTCTCTGTAATTTATATTCCACAATAAAATTTCCATAACTTTCAACCCATCTTTACCCGCATTTTCTACCATACTTTTCCCCCCTGTTAATCTTCCTATCTATCCTTTCACATTTATTTTATCCAACAGTGAACGATTTCCAAATTGAGACGACGTCCATTTTTGATATTTTCACTCTTCAAAACGTGTAATACAGCCATTTTTTTGTCTCCTGTATCTCTCTTTTATTCAACTTCATTCCATTCCACGTATTTGTCCGTTTTTTCTTCGATTTCGCCTTTCATTTCCATAGTCTAGTTGGAAAATTGATGTCTTTTTCCTTTGGTCTAATATCTCATTTGCCACATCTCTTGCTCTTCTTTCACCAAGCCTCTAATTCATTAATGCTCATAAATTAAGTCATTTGAGGCTTTGTTTCCCGGGTTTCTCATGGTTGTATAAATTCTCCACTATTCTCTAATCCATAAAGCAAACCTTCTCTCTCCTTATCAACACTTTCCTTATCGTTTCTACCCTTCCTTTCCAGATGAACGAGCAAAAAGCCCTGTTTATTACAAAACTTGATGATACCATAGCTGAAAGAAATGAAACTCACTGGGATCATGTTTTGATGGCAGCATTCGCCTACTTTAGAAATTGCAACCAACTTGGAATCGAACCGTTGTCTCTTTTCACACCGGAAGAAAAATCCAAAACAGAAGAGCAGATTATGGACGGAATGCCGCTGTTGAAACGAGATCTACAAAAACGAGTGAATATTCTCGGATTTGAAAGTGCTCAATATTTACGGCAACTCCGCTCTGGATTTGAATTTATTAAAGAAAATTTTACACCGAATAATGCAGTACTGCAGGAAAAGTTTGAAGAATTTATGAATGGTATACGAATGATATCATTTAATAAGAAGTTGGAAGCATTTGTTGATGATCGAGGAGAATATGACAATGGCAACAATCCCGTGGATTTGCGAGGAGTTCCAGAGAATCATAATTGGTGGTGTTATTTAGAACGAGAAGATTCTGTTCGAGTTTTTGGAAGAGAATGAAGATCCTGTTAATTTTTTTCATTATATAGATTATTGTTTTAAACAAATTCCTATCTTTATCCGTAGCCCTGTGTTTCAACTAATAATTTAAAATTTAGCGATGACTGGAGAACAGAAATTTGACATAAGGGAGAAGATCAAATATGGAAAAGAATGGGACTTGCAAGCAACGAAAGACTGGATGGCGAAGGTAGGTCTAGCAAAAAACTAAAACCTTTTGAACGTCGGCTATGGGACCTAATAACACGTTTGAAATTGAACTTTACCAATGAAAATTCGAAAAATATGCCTGAAGCGGGTCCCACAGTGTTTCTTTCCCAAAAAGTAGCCGTAATTTATTTAAACTTTTTCAGACGCGTGACTCATGTATTGATGATTTTAGAAAAGTTAGCGAAGATTATAAAACATACAAGAAGTCGGATTTTGCCACTCTAGAAGAAAGTATTGCCATCAATAACTTCGGAATTAGTGTATGGTTTCCCAGTTGAAAAAATAAACAAAATTATAGGAAGATTTTTCCAAAAGAGCTTATAAAGGGCTGTCCCTGTTACGGTATTTCACCAAAGATCAACGAGAATTGGCTACGCGAGCTCGTCAAAAAATGGAAGAAATCAGTGGAAAAGACTTTATTGAAATGCAAATTGTGCCAATTGCTGCCAGAATGGACGATGATATACAAAAAGACGTGGAAAAGTCAAAAGCGGGTAAGGAAACGTTTTAAAAATAGAAAATACTTCGACTAAGATGGAAAAAAGTCAGGAACGGATAAAGAGCCTTTAAAGGATGAACCAAATGACAATACTGGGAAGATTTTTGGTAAATTATGAGTGGAAATATACAGAAATTCTTCAGTATTTCGAGTAAAGGATTCTAATGGCAATCCCGTTTGGTTGGATTGCCAGCTGCGGCAGTACACAAGTTGGGACGATTATCTTACTGGAAACAAATCACCACAATGTATCATGTGCTATCCAAAGGATGGTTTCCTCAGGAAGAAAAAAGAAATAAATGGGAAGATATATTACGTCGAAAATGATGTGCAATTTGGTGAGCCGCCATCCTGTACCCTTGGTAGCCGAATCAAAAGCTCATTTGATACTGTAATCGTCTACGTCTCGCCGGTAATTGCTATCGGTACTTTTTGGTGCCCAGCATCATGGGCTATGACAGCTGCTGCACTTAGTTGGGCATCCACAGGACTTCTTCTTTACAGTTTGGGCACGTAAGTAACCTAGAAAGTGCAATTATTGCGCATTTTATAGGCAAGGATATCAAATATATGATCAAATAAATCATGGAGAGGATTACGGTGCAGCTTTGATGACATTTATAACAAGTATTGGAACTATAATAGTTAGCAAGGGGCTGAACAGATACCTTCGAGGAGTCCTCGTCCAAAGACGAGCCCTGACAACACTGGAATCTGTTGTAATTACTGGTTTCTTACTGGGACTTGCTGGCTCTCAAGTTGCTTCATTTGCTTGGATGACATGGAATCTTGCCACAAAGCCGAAACTTGAACCAATGGATATTGTTAGCTATTCCGTAGCCTGTCATAATCTCTACAGTTGTGTTGTTTCTCCCTGGACAGCTGAGAAGCTTTTGACAAAAGTTCAAGCAGAAGTACGGAGAGAATTGCAAGAAGTTGCACGTAATGCAGGATTAGAAGAAATGAGAAATGCTGGATATGGCGAGAGGGTAGCCGAAATAGAGGAAACCATTAACGCAGGAGCTGCAACAAAAGAAGATTTCAAGGAAACGATTTTACAAACTCAGCAAGAGTTTTTGGACGAGAAAGGCCAAAATATGGAGGTAATTTTAGGGAATTTCATGAAAATGAGTTTTCAGCATGATGGAGCTCGAGGAGCATACAGTGATTTTGTTACGGAAGCGCAGAATGATCGTGGAAGGAATACATCAATTGATCAAAATGGCCGAATCATCAAGACTGTAACCTATATGGATGCAGAGATGGTGTTTAAAATGGTCTCCATAACTGGTTCAAAAATTCAATTTGCTAATGGCGAAACAATGGATCTCCTGGTCAATTCTCAGCTGGAAGTTCATCCAAGAGCTCTGAATCAGATGAACCGTATATCGAGAGAAGGAAATGAAATAACAGATATTCAACGCATGATGGAACTTACGAAAGCTTACACGGATAGCACACAAGAAGGATTTAGAGGCGATAGACAAACCGCAGAGGCAGACTATTTGAGGGATATACGGCCTTGCCTGAAAGATTATCAAATGATTACAAGAAGAGAGATAACTAAAGTCAAGGAGTCTATCGATCGCCAGACGGATAATGAGGCTTTGAGACGACGATTTGATAACATGGCTCCTAAAGAAGCCTACCGAATGAGAACAGTTCTTCTCGGCGCTCCAGATAAATGCCTGGATCTGGTGGAAAAAATGGCGAAAGCCTATGATCCCAATAATCCTCCAAGTGTACAGAGGATTGCTGCTTTTGTAGAAATTTTAAAGTTGGAAATTGAAGATTTTCCAGAAGTAAGGATTTTCCAATTTCACAAGTTATAAGTTTCAGCAACCGGATACGCGAGAGCAACGCCGCCTATATCATCAGGAGCTGCGACAATGGGAAGAAGCTGGATTAAGAAATGCTGGAAGAACCGAGGATGAAGCTAGAAGAATTGCAGAGGATAACTATAACAAGGTATTGGCTCATTTAATAGGAAAAGTAAGAGGAATATGCCTATCCAGTTCATAAATCTGTAACATTTTTCTGTGCTTCAGAGGGAAACTACTGCCAATGCTAGAGAAGACCTCAGAAATGGAAGGTTAACTGGAGAAGAAGTTGGAGAAATTGCAAGAGTTAATAAGATTGAAAGATATTACATTCAGGTAGTCATGATTTTGTAAAACAAATGTATCAGTTAAGTTTCAACAATACAATTATGATGAATGGAATAATGGCACGCTAGCGTATTATCGTTCATTGGAGAATCAAGCTGATTTCAACACAAAAATGACTAATTTGAGAGCTGATATTGACGTAATGTTTTTCCAATTTTTCAGTTTATCCCCAATTTTTCAGAGAATTGCCACAATTGCCCGGACACAAAATTTAACGATGCCAGATGCGGTTGCTGCATATTATCATGTCCGAAAGCATCACATTCCGGAGGATCAAACTGAACGGAGTTATCTCACTACCCAAAAGGATCATATTTTCCAAGCTGGTCATCAGAAGAATACCTTTATATCCCAAGATGCTTCATGTACATCAACGGTTTATCGTGATGGAAGAGGTTATTTTGGAGTGACGAAATGCCCGTATGATGCTGAGCTTGGAAGAGAAAGTGGACAGCCGATTGTTGCTACACATTTCTGGAAAGACCGCGGTGCCGCACCTGCACCAGCTGCAGCTCCTGCTAGTGCCGCCCCAGCTCCTCAAAATGCGCAGCCTCAAGCCTGAATTTTTATTCACATGTCGATTTTTAGATCGCTACATTAATTTAGATCCCATTAATATTAACTCCCGATGACCATATAAACCGGTTATTCTAGCCAATTATTTTTTTGGATGTCTAATCATTTCCTATCTTTTTTCTTTGCACAAATTTTTAATTTTTTTTAAGATTCTAGCGGCTGGAAATCGTAGACGAATAGCAGAACAAAATTGATTTAAAGGTCGGTTTCGTGAAACCTTTTTTTTATTTTCTAATATTCCAGGCTTGGTTGAAACGGTATCACAGTAGTTGTGCTGTTCAAACTCTTGCTTTTTGACCAGTTAACTAACAATGAGCTCAACAGGTTGATCTTTTCCATAATTTTGAAGATATCGATGATTTTAGATAGCGAATCTGATGAGTATGACGAGTCAAATGAATCCAATAAATCAGGGGAGCTCAGTAATTCTGATAAGTCTGAGGAGGACCAAGAATCTGATGATGCTGAAATATCTGATGAGTGTCATGAGTCGGATGAGGCTGGGGAGTCTGACGAAGAGAACGGGTCCATAAAATCAAGCCAGTCTAGTAATGAGTCGGATGAGACAGGCGAAAGCAATGATTCCGACAATTCTGATGAGCTTACCAAGTCTGCAGGATCTACCGATTCCGAAGAATCTAACGAATCAGATGAAGTAAACAAAAATGAATCAGAAAATATCAATACTTTGGAATCAGAGAGTCAATCAACATCTTCAGGTAATTTCCAGGAAAATTAATTTAGCCATTTGATTTTCAGGATTCGTCGAAGATGATATAAATGACATTTTTGAAGATGCCAAAGAACACGTGGAGTTATTATTCGAAGATGGTTATGATTTTGAAGATTCGTTAGAATATCTTGATAAGGACAGTATTTTCAAAGGTTGGCACTCTTACTTCTGTTTTTGAGATAACTTTCTAGAGCCACCAGGACTTCTGGGAGTTGAAGAATATCAAATTGCAATTGCAAAGTTTATCAGGAATGGTATATCGTGGGAAGACACGCATTCTGTCCTTTTCCAAATAGCACGCCATTCCCAGGTAGTTTTTCCTTGCTTTTTCAAATGGAATTTCGTCATTTCAGGTAGAAAAAACTGTCCGGCAATTATATTTCACTGCGCTGGCTGAGGAAGTCCAGCATAATATGTCAGAATGTATTACCAAGGTGTGTTGCCAACGGAAGAAGGAATTTCCCGATTATCTTAAAACATATGAGAAACCTGATATTACTTCGGAGCTGTGGGAAGATGTAATCGCTCTTGTGGAAGTCGAAAAGACCTGTCTCGCTCGACTGCAATTTAAAAACCTAAAAAGTGTGGAGAATGCCGAAAATGACAAGCAAATTCAAAAATTGTGGAAGAAGACAGTGTCGGCTTGGCTGCAGCTGATCAACACATTGGTGCCACATTTCTTTGATGATTCTGTCGAGAGGGAACTTCTCAGCTGTATTACCAATTGGTTTACTTCTGGCGAGATGACCCATTTGCAACTCAAAAAATGGAAGGCTCTTTTCAAAAAAGGCCATGCAACAGACCTGCAAAAGTTGAAGCAAACCTCCTGGGAAGATGGAAAATATGCCAAAGAGCATGTCTCTCTGTTTGTATCGCTTTTGGACGATGTGGAGACCAGCGAACTCACTCGAGCTGACGATTTTGAAGCCATTTTGACACCGTTTTTATCGGATCCGACGTTTCGTTTGGTCGATCGGAAAACTCGCCTGCAAGTTATCGGAAATGGATTCTTTTTGAGCGAAATTATTGACAAAATCTTGGCGAAGAAGACATCTTCTGTCAGTGAAATTAATATCTACGCTAAATATTTTTGTGGAATTGATTGTAACCTGGAAAATAAGCAATGGCATGGGATGAATTTGACAATTGTTACGGATAAGCTGACTGTTTGGAAGAGTTGCACAATTGATGTTTCGGGTAGGATTTATCCAGGAATTCACAATAATTAGCTACTTTTTCAGGTATTGGCTATTCTAATAAAGTTAGAGGAACAGCAACAAAAGTCAGATACAGTGGACTAGATGGTGAAGACGGAACCGATGGACGCGCAGGTGAATCCAGTGGAAATGTGGTCATTCTCACAAATCAATTGAAAAATCCGAAGAAATTAATGGTCAAATTAAATGGAGGATCTGGAGAAGGCGGACAGAATGGAGGAGCTGGAGCTGATGGAGGAAATGGCATCAAAATAACCAAAGAATCCTTCCTAAATACCATCTTAAAATACAGTAGTCTCTATCGAGATAGCTGGTCCTCTTTCACTGGTTATGATCCAGGAAGCGGTTGGACAAGAACTTGCGACAAAGTCGTGTACAAATCTTATCAAGAATGGATATATAGGTCCTATACACACGACGACGGCCGTGAGATGACTTATTCCTTTGCTGGCGATTGTGGCTACGTTTACAATTCATACGAAATCATGTTTTTGATCAAAGGAACCGATGGAGAAATGGGCGGATCTGGTGGTCAGAATGGTGTGAGTGGAGAAGGTGGAAATGCAGGAGATTTTAAAGCCAAATCCCTGAAAACTGGAGCAGATCTCAAGGATTTCAAACAAGTTCAAATGAAGAAAGGAAAAGATGGATTGGATGGAAAGCCAGGAGTCCCTGGAAATCCGGGACAAAATGGAAATGACATGGGTATGAATGATCGATCATCAGGAAGTTGGAGCTACAGCGCCAGAGAAGCACGCCGTTTCCATGGAGAAACACAAAGAAATCGTCTACAAATCAAATATGAATATTCACAAGGAGCTTACAATGCTTTAAATGGATACAGAAAACATGAACTGGAATGTAATGACCATTATACGACATTTTCGGCTGATGGTGTTCCAGAGATAAGGCATACAGAAATGACAGAAAAGAGGACAGCCAGTGATAGACGATCGAAATCAGTGGCTGTGAGCAAGCAGACCATTTCTATTGCAACGTTATTGGAAGAATTCGCAGAAATTTCTGAAGGAGATGAACTGAATATTGGCGACTGCGCAGATTTTAAAGAATTCGAGGCAGATGAAGACGAAGAAGAAGAGGAAGAGGAACAGGTCCAGGAGGAAATATCCGTAATTAGAACTCTGGTTGAAGACAGTCAAGAATATGAGAAGAATCTCCGTCGATCCATTGTAAAACCCGAAGAAGTCATCGAGGAAATTATGAAGGCTGCAGGAAGATTAAACGAATTAAATCTGGTTGAGCTGATTGCCCTTTGGAAGAGGATTTTCTCCGTTCCTTTGGATACAAACAAGTTGAAGTCCAAATTGACATCTTTTATGAAACTTCTCTGTGATGAAAAGTACCAGGAGCGAAGCTTTCAAGGTCGGCGGACATTGTCTAATGGAATGTCCCATCGAAGTGTTTTATCTTTTATCGACCATATTAAAGCGGAAATCAATGCCAAGCAAGAATTATCTGATCTGAAAATGACGCTGGATTTGGATGCTACTGGACCAAAAACTATTGACCTGATGGACGATGAGCTGTCGGACGTGGTAAGCAGTCATTTGGACACTTTTTGGATGGAAGTTGACTCTGAAAACTACAAGACAAAACTCATCAACGCTTTGACCAAACAGGTAGGAGACAACGACCTTCATTCAAGCAAACTTCTACTGGCTCTTTATAAAGTTAACTTGTTTTTGAAGACAAAGGAACAAGTTTTCAAGCCTTTTTATCGAGAATCCTTTAATTGGGCGGACATTCCTGCTGTTCAAAGCTACTTGGAGTCGTTTTTGACAGACAAGGAGAAGAAGGCACTCGCTGACAAAAAGGAAAAGGAGCAGAAAGAGGCTGATGAAAAAGCTAAAAAAGAAGAGGAGAAGAAGAAAAAAGAGGAAGAGAAAAGACAACGGGAAGCAGAGAAAAATCTTAAAAGGAATCCGCCTGGAGACAATATTCCTAGTCCAACAGATGTCTCTCCTGAAGAAGAGGAGCCCCCAGAGAAAGAAGAAATCTTCGCTGAAGAGGAAAAAACCCATTGGTACAGTAATCTGATCAACAGCAAGGAGAAAAGTGAAGCTTTCAAGTCAATCACCAAAGAATTCAAAGATGAAAAGAAGACGGCAGCCGTCTTCTCAGAACTGATTTCTATTCTCAAGGAAGATAAGCTACTGGCCCAACGATTTTGCCTTGACAGAACGTCCGTCAGAAATACTATGAAACCGCCAGGCAGTTCTCCACAGAGCCTCGTCCATATGTTTTACTTCTCTGAGCAGATTCTCCAATACAACGTCCAACTTTACCGCTATTATTTGTCTTTCGAAGCAGGAGTTACAATCCCCAACGATTGGTACAACCCATCAAAGGAGCTGCCGATGGAGACAGTCGAGGATCTTGTCCAATGGGCTGCTGATCGTGAACTGCCTCGAATTAATTGCGATATGGAATATTTTATGAAACAAAATGGGATAAGATGCCGTGCCTACAGACAAATGATTGCTGATGAGAAAAAAGCCAATCTTCAATTGTTTTGTGAAAGTGGATACTGTAAAATGCGGCTGGTTGAAAGTTTAAATCCCGAATATTCTGAAGTGCATCGGCTGATCATCAAAGACGGAGAATTGAAGACTATTGGAGTAAATGAACCGCTGAGAAAACTTCGAGCTGTTATGGACACCGTCCAGTTGAATATTTCTCTTCCTCAAAGCAGCGGACAACTTCAATTGGCTCCCTATTTCCCGGATTCCTTTGCTCCGAAGGTTATTGAATGGACAGAAGCTGCCATTGTGGCTACTGGGTGTGAAATGTTGCCTCGTTTCTTGCAACGTCTTTTTGAACTTCGTGGCAATTCCATGAGCATTGTTGATCTACAATTCATTGTGAATACTTTAATTGAAGCAAATAGGAATTTCAACGTCCCTTTGGAATCTCTCTGCCTGCGAATCCTGTCAAAAGACGGCAATCTGCTGGACATATTTTTAGCCCTTCGGGTACTCGGCGCAATGAAAGGAACTGCTCCCAAGCTGGATCCATTGGTCAGGAAACTCTACGAGATCAAGGATTCTCGTCTCAAGGCTCTCTTTGGTTCAAAGTTGCACGAAATGACCATCACGGATGAAGTTCTAACAAGCCTGATAAATATGTTAGCTCATGCCGAAGATCGAGTGGCTCAGCTAGAAAAATTAGAATTAAAAGAATGGGTCAATATTGCCAAATGCCAGAAATGGAATTCTTACGCCCCACTGTTAAAAGCTTATGGAACTGTGGGTTATTACATTGTTCTTTTGGATACAATGGGAAAAGAAGAAGGCCAGCGACTGGAGAGAATTATTGAACAGATGAAGAACAAGAACGAAACGTGCATCATTCTGGAAAAGGACATTTCCAAGTTGACTTTCTTGATCACAAATAATGAGGTTGAATTTAATGACGACTATGAACTGGCCCTGGCTCGATATCTTCAAATGATCAGTGAAAAATGTGTACAATTGGATCAGGAGCAAGATATCTTGAAGAGCGGCTGTTATGTGAACACAGGAAATATTCATCTAGTTGTCGATGAGTTGCTTCAGATGGAGATGATGGATTACATAATGACTGGTGAAGACGAGAAAGAAATTGCTGAAGCTGTAATGCCTAAAGATGATCGAAGCCTGAGCGACCTAATTAAATTGTCAATTAATCCACAAGATTCTCCTGAAACAATGAGAATTCGACAAGAAGAAATGGCGAAAATTAAAGAAATATTAGCCCGTAGAAATATTGATGACATCTACGGACAAAAGTTGGAAATTATTGATGAGAAGCTATTCGAAATCTACGGAAAACGGCTCCGAGACACTCAAAAAATCGCTATCTTGTCAGCTGCCAAAAGTGGAAAAAATCTTCTATCCCAAGTGAATACCGGCGAGGGGAAATCTTTCATAATTTCTTGCCTGGCAATTCTCAGAATTCTTGTGGAACCAGAAGATACGGTCGACATTATCACAAGTTCCTCTGTTTTGGCTCAAAGAGATGCCGAAGCCATGCAGAAACTTTACGAAGTTTTTAACATCCAAGCAGGACACAATTGTGATGAGGACATTGAAAAGAGAAAATTGGCTTACAAATGTGCTGTCGTTTATGGAGATATTGCACGATTTGAGAGGGATTACCTGCTGCAAACATTTTACAAGAAGAATATTCTTGGTTCTCGAACTCGCTGTAATGTAATTGTGGATGAAGTAGACAGTATGCTGCTGGATAATGGAAGTAATATGCTCTATTTGTCTCATAATGTTCCTGGATTGGAACTTTTGGATTCTTTCTTTGTTTATCTCCACAAATTGGTCAATACTCCTTCAATTAATGAAGCGGATGTCGGTTATTCGGCGGAAAGTCTTCGACAGAAAATTCTTGGTGACATGTGTGGCCTGGTGACCAAGGAGGACATCAAAAAGCTGATTTTCGATCCGAAGAATGTTACCGAAGTTGGAAAGGTCTGGAGGATTCTGGTAACCCAGAATATCATAGATTCTGAGGGAGTTTTTCGTGAAAATTGGGTGAGTAAAATGCCTGAATAGTATAATTTTCACCATTTCCAGGAGTACAAATCGTTGGCAAAAGAGCTGCTCTCCGAATGTGGTCAAACATTGGCTGGTCGAGTGTTTGCTATGCTGGAAATTGTCAAAAATCGCCGTCAGGAGATAGAAATACCTGCATATTTGAAGCAATTCGTCATCACCCACTTGGATGAGTTTATTAAAAATGCAAAACAGGGCCTATTCCTGAAGCATAATGATGAATATGTGGTGGATTTGGATCGAACTGGACGAGTGACGGATCTGCATCCGGTGATTACAATCATCGACAAAGGAACTGGAACGGATTTGAGTACTTCCCAGTGGAGTGAAGGGCTTCACCAATTTTTGCAGCTGAAACATGGATGCCGGCTGACTCCCATTAGTCTAAAAGCTGTGTTTATCTCCAATGTTTCCTATCTTAAAGGCTACAAGAGACTAAACGGTTTCAGTGGAACTCTAGGTTCCGTGGAAGAAAGTAAGAGCCTCGTGCAATTATACAACGCGGATATGATGAAAATTCCCACCTGGAAGCCAAAAATGTTCAATGAGAATGCCCCGATATTGGCGAAAACTGTGGAGGATTGGATAAAGGAGATCTTTGATGAAGTTTGTGACCAAGTTCGGGCGGATAGATCTGTTTTGGTCATTTGTCAATCCATAGCCAAAGTGGAAGAGCTCAACAAGGGATTTAAAAAATTGTACGAAGAGATAGAATCTCCTGAGCCCAAAGAGAAAGAAGCTTTTGACAAGGTGATAGTCTATACAAGAGAATTCGATGAGGTTGACTTTGCCACGGAAGGAGAGCTTCCCTGCTCTCGGATTATTATCTCAACAAATTTGGCAGGCCGTGGGACGGATATTTCTCTTTCTAGCAATCTTGCCAAAGCTGGTGGACTGCATGTCATCGTCTCTTTCTTACCAGAAAACAGTCGGATTGAAAATCAAGCTTATGGAAGAGCCGCCCGCTGTGGTCAACCAGGATCAGGACAAATTATTTGCCTAGTCCAGGAAGAAGACAACGGGGCCAATAACATTTTCCAATTGAAGCAATTTCGTGACAATGCTGAAGTTCATCGTCTTCGATCGTTGAAACAATTTTATGATTACCATATTGCCGTGGAAGAAACCGCCTTGAATATGTTCAAGGATCATTGCAGTGTGGTTATGGAATCCGTCCATTCTGCTTCAGAAGAGTTGACAATTACCCAAGTCATCTATTTCGCTTTATTGGACGAATGGGCAGCTTGGTTAGATTCAAAAGCCCAGGATATCAATCAATGTGAGAAGACGAAAAACGGCGTGTTGAAGGGTCACATAATTAATTCGGTAAAAGATTTTCTGAGAACTCATCCTCTTCCTGAAAATGGCAACTACATCGAGAGCTTAAAATGGATCAATTGCCCTCAGCCATGGCTCTCCATAGCTCTTATTCAGCTGCAAAATGAAGAGACTAAAGAAGCTGATGATATTCTGGACAAGGTCATTGAAAAATTCCCTGATTTCAAAGCCGAAGCCTGTTATTACAAAGGAATAATTGAACAGTGGAAAATTCGCGAAGCGTTGCAAATACAGCCTCCTCCGGAAAAAGACAAGGATGGAAAAATGGTTGAAGGAACGCCTGGAATTCGACTAAATGTAGCCAATTGGCTCTTGAGAAATGTTCTGTACTCCGATGACTGCCCCGATTCATTTGTCCAGAAGTGCATGGAAAGGGTACACAAATCCAGTGAATATTTCCTCCTATCTCGGTCGCTGTTCGCCACAAGGATTCGAAAAAAGAACGATATGACAAGAATTGTCAAGATGCTGCAGCAAAATACGTCAGAAGCTGGTTCGAGAGGCTTCGCGGTTCAACAAGAGGAATCCACAGCTGTATTGGAATGTTTTATTGGAAGTATTGATGATATAATGGGACATCGAGCAACGCCAGAAGATGTAAAATTAGGCGATGAGCACCCACATTTGACTATTCATCGTTTTAAAGAAGTTGTCAAAAGGGCTGACATTATTACACCTCCTCAACTGGCAAATCAAATTTCCGATGAGCAATTGAGACTTCTGTCAAATAATCATTGTCTCCCAGTCTCTGCACTACAATTCGGATTTCAGCAAATTTATAAAGATCCATCTATTGCAGAATATGAAGGACAGAAGATAATCAGAGCAGAAGAACTGGCAGCCATCTTTTCTTTACCAAGTATCCGAGGATTTTGGGAATCAATGAGGAGAGCTGGCTGTTTCTTGCAGGAACAGGTCTTCATAGCTGTTAAAAAAGTCGACAAGGAAAAAGTCCCTGTATTGAAGGGCCTTCAGTCGATGATTTTGAATAAAAGTCCCCTGCACGTGCAGTTATCCACCGAGAATTTAGCAGAATATGACCTCTATGATGTTCACGGTGATGCAGTGAAGATTAAAGAAGACGACGTCAAAAATGCCGAGCTTCAAGAAGCACAAGAAGCACGTTTGGTACATTTGGAAGTTGTAGGAACCATCAATCTTCCCTACTTGAGTTCACTGGAACATTTGGATCAGTTTTCCTATCTTAGTGTGGAGGATGTAGCCACAGAATTGTTAATTTCTCCAATTGAAGCAGAATGGATTATGGAAATGTTGGTCTATGAAGGAGTTGTAGAAAAGCGACAAGCTGAAATTGAAAAACCTTTGACACCTGAAGAGATCGACGCCAAGCATAAAGAAATGATGGAGAAGAAAGAAAGTAAGAGAAATGGATCAAAATGTTTTAAATCTGCAATTTCAGAGCTGGTAAATGGCGCAGACAGGGGAGAAATTGACGGAAAGGAGAAAGCAAAGCCGGAGAACGATGAAAAAGGCAAAGAGAAAGAAGAGAATGGTAAGAAAATTAAAACCAGTAACACCAAGCGTTTTCCAGGAGACAAAAAGAAGCGTGATGAAAAAGAGGAGGAAAACAAGAAACCAAAAGAAAACTGCATTGCGTATTTCCCAGTTTCTCGAATTTCTTGCGACTGTTTCCCGGCAAACACGCGTCATTCTATCCAAATGATGTTAACCCGCAACTTCTCCTATCATTACGCTTTCAACAGTCTAAAATCCGGTATTCTATCAGCGATCGAAAGCCAATCCTCCGCCTGTCATCAAATCTCTCTGCCAACTGATCCTTACGCTGATCTTTGTCAAGATCTCCAGAATCTTGGAGTTGTTCAACATTCCCGGGTTACATCCGTCTTGACGGACATTTACAAGCCCAAAGAAGATGGAACTGTCATAAAATATGCGAAAAAGCTGTTCGGAAAGAAGTTTAGAACGGATTACATCGATCATACCATTTACAAGCAACTGGAGCCAAAAGCGCCAAAGCTGTGTACAAATAAATGTGATCTCATCGAGACTGCCCTCTACCTGGAAGCCAGAAATGTACCAGCTAGTGGTGAAATAAGAAAAGCCATGTCAAATGGACTACGGAAAGTGGCCATTATTCAAGAGAAGAATTGGTGGAAATGGGCTCTTGGAATCTTTTTAAAAGTTTCTGCCGTTGTTCTGCCGATTATGCTACTAGCTGCTTCTGTCTTCCCCGTCCTAGCCCCCTATGTTTTAATTGCTGTAGCGATAGCCGCCGTTGTTGGTACGGTACTTTTCTGCATGAGTTTATATTCAGAAAATCAGAAGGTAAACTTATTAATTTTATTATTAAAAAAAATTTTTATAGATTGCTTCAACTTTGAATTTGGCACAAGACGAAGAATTTCATATGCTTCGTACTTACCACGAAAGTGCACTAGATGCTCCCAAGAGGTTGAAAGTAATGGAAACACAGCGAAAGGTACATTAATCCAGAGTAGTTTCACTCAGTTTCCTGAAATTCCCTTTATTTCACTTGATTTTCTCAAAATTCCCATTATTTATTTCGATTTCCTGTTTCAGGGCATCGAAAAGACAGCTGCACATTTCATCCAACAAATCATTTACTTCTTGGAAATGTCTACTCGTATAACTTCGAGCGAAGAAGATGTGTCTTTATGGGTTGAGACGCTGGAAAATTGCGCCGAGAATTCTACCCATCTTCCTTTGCTGCAACGGTCTATTGAATTGTGGTTCAGATCAAATTCCAGGAATATTCAAGAGGTTATCCCCCCTTTTATTAGACATACTCTCTTTCAGGCTCATTTCGATGGGATTTTCAATGAAAGCAGTTTAACTAAAAGTAAAAAAGTGCCAAAGATTCGCCCCTGGCCACATCTACCATTTGCTTTTAGCAGTATTCTTATTTCGGAGGTTAATAGAAGGAAAAGAAACAGTGGCAAAAGGAGTAAGAAAGCGATTACAACGAAATTGGACTTCGGTAACTATCCGGTAGAGCAGGTAGCCGTACCGACGGAAACTTCCTGTCCTCTTTCTTTTGCTCTCAACAAAACATTGAAAAATCTTCTGACGCCAATGGTTGAAGAAAACATCGCTGCAATAATTGACCCGGTGCTGAATGGAATAGACACGGCTTTTAGGAAGAACAGGGAGGATAAGATCAAGGCCATTGAGCAGGATGCATCTACCATGAAAAAAAGGCAGCTACAACACAGCGCGGAGAGATTGGCAAAAGAAAATACTGTCGACTTTTTGGCAACGGATCTTCACAACATTTTCCAAAGGATTGCTTTCCGAGACATCTCCAAGCCTATGCTACAGCACATGATCCGCTATAATTATCCTCTCTCTGCCCATTGTGCCAAAACTATTTTCGACGCCTGTGTGACAATTCTCCAATCAGTGGACAAAGTTTTAAAGCAGGCGGACATCGAACTGAAACGGAATGAGCAGACTATTTTCACCTATCATGGAATTAAAGATGGCTGTCCTAGGAAACAATTTCCCCCATTGGTTATTGGCTTGGAGAAGGATTCCTTCTACATTTTGGAAGTCTCCGAACTTACCAAGAATCATAGAAAATATCATCATGGACTTTTTCAAGCTCTTTGTGAATATTCCACAAAATTCAGTGATAATTTCGGCCTGGATTCTCAATTATTTGTTGACAAGTTGCATGAAATTATAGCTATGGAACAGGTGCTTGATAAGCGATGGATCAGCGACGTATCTTGGAATGGAAACGAGAAAATGAGATGCAGTGTGGCTATTTGGTAGGATCCTCTGCTTGTTTTATAGCTTAATTCAGATTTATTGCATGATAACTAACACGCTTTGCATGCTTGCACAATACTCACAACGGTGTTCACTTTCTACTCAAAATATCTCTCATATCTCCCGGTTATTGTTCTGTTACGTAGTTTATTACATAAAAGATTAAAAAAAAAGCTATTTATTGCTAAAATACAGAGAAAAGAGGGAAAATAATCTCAAAAATATGATGATTCAATAGCTAGTAGCCGTCTCCTCCTCCTTCATCCAGCTTCTTTTTTTTGCTCTGCGTTCCAATCCTATATCATAGTATCTTTTAGCCATTTCACAGAATTGTGTAATTTCTTTGCACAGAGGATGTTCAGAACCATAAGCTTCAGTGACAACATCGAGAGTCTGAATTTCGGAGTAAAAATTGAAGAATATCTACCTTTTGACACGTGGCGTCGAGTTTAGCAAAGGCAATTTCACGATGATTTGCAAAATGTTCCAGAGCTTCTCCTTTCATTGTAACCACGGCGCAGACGACATTGTCAGCATGGTCAAAACCGGAATATTTCCTGGAAAAATATACAAAAAAATGAATCTTCAAACTGACTCTAATGCCTTCTTTTCAGCAAAACGATATCCTTTAATCAAAATAACATTTCTTGGCTCGATACAAGAAGCCGATGCCGCAATTGAGAATAAATTCAATAAGTTTAAATTATAAGGCGAGAGGACAAGCTTCGCATCGTCGAGAATCTTCACCAATTTGTCTACATCCTCCTTGGAACGCACTGAAATTCTATAAATTATGGTGGCATAAACTCCAACCGTCAGCCAATATTTTGTCCTCCTTCGCGCAAATCTCCGCGACAGTTTCATTCATTTGATTGATCTGGAAAAGGCTAATAAATGTAGAATTTTAAAGGGTTGCCTGTTCCAGGGTAATGTCAGCCTTTTTTCCACAATTAGTACAAACCAGCGGACGCTCCCAATACCATAAAAATTTCCTGTGGATTGGGAGGACAGCCCCATCTTCGGGACAGCAGTTCGATTTTCCTGATTGCTCCAATAATTCCAATTCTTCGTCGGTGCAACGCTCACAGTTACAGTCGAAATAATAGGACGAACGCAAATAATCTTGACGATATTTCCTCGTATAGCTAAGAGGCATGTACGTAACTGTCAGCTGCAAATAAATGAATTTTAATAAATTTAATCAGCTTACGTCTTTACTATACCCAGATTTTGGATCATCTGGGAGAAGGACAATTTTTGAACCAAGAAAATGATAGCTTGCAGTAGGACGACAGCTGTGATTATGGGCGGCAATACTAGTAAAAATTGATTAAATGATGGGAGAAATTACCCAAGATAAAGAGCGCATCCTAGCGAATCCGAATAATTAAAAACACCACTATGTTTTATGCAGAAAGAGTTAACCAGACGCTAAAATTCGAGGAGGTTAATCGAGAAACGAGGGTTACTTTTCCATAAAGAGATAGAAATTCCTTGAACGGGGGAACATTCTCTTCTCCCATAAAATGGAGCAATTTCTCATAAAGATTGTACTGTTTATGCTGACTATTTACTATTTTACCCTTGTCTAAAAGAACTACAGTAATCCACTCATTTATTAGGGTGGGTCCCGTAACTTGAAATAACTCTCATATCTTTTGATTGTGATGTGCTATCTCCAAACGGTTTTCTGTTTTGGATAGCGCCCGGCCTGGGCACCTCAGCGCACTTGAAATTTTGGCTCTACACCGACAGGTCGAGTTTTGGTGGAGGGTCGAGGTTTTGAAAAAAATCACTTTCGGTCATTTTCGACGGGAAAACGACATCCTGCGATTTTTCGATCATAGAGGGGGAAGCATAACTTTTTATGCTGAGTACGATGGAATTAAAAAAAAATTAATACAACGGTCCTGGAGCGAAATCGACTAGGCTCAGCCGGTAAGTGGCGCTGCATCACGCAAACGACCAGGGTTCGGATCCGCCCCAACAAAAAACCTTTTTGCTTTTTTTCTTTTTGCTTTGCTAATATCCTTGAGCTCTAATTTGTACTTTTATCAACTTTCAGCCTAGAAAAAAGTTGAAAAAAATTTTTAGCCTTGGGAATTCGCATTTTTCCCCAGTTTTCAAGCATTCGGACCATAAATGACCAAACATGCTCTAGAAATCGCCGCTTTGAACATATCTAGGCTTATTTTACGCGGAAAAAGCGAGTGGAACCAATTCCACTCAACCTATAAATGAACTGAAAATTCGAGCCTACGTCTAGCTCGTCCAGTTGATGATTGCCAAAGAATACTCTTGTCTGTAAGGCACAAACGGTGGTGGAACTAATAACCACATATGTAGGAGTCTAGAAAATCAATACAGAGATTGACCCAACAAAGAAATTTGTTAAAAAGAGAAATTCGGCTGAAAATACTCGAAAAATCGGTAAAAATTGGAAAGGTCGGAGTTTAAAATTTTTTTCTAAATATTTTCGTGGATCAAATTTTTTCTAAATATTTTCGTGGAACAAAAGTACAAATTAGAGCTCAAGGATATTAGCAAAGCAAAAAGAAAAAAAGCAAAAAGGTTTTTTGTTGGGGCGGATCCGAACCCTGGTAGTTTGCGTGATGCAGCGCCACTTACCGGCTAAGCCTAGTCGATTTCGCTCCAGGACCGTTGTATTAATTTTTTTTTAATTCCATCGTACTCAGCATAAAAAGTTATGGTTCCCCCTCTATGATCGAAAAATCGCAGGATGTCGTTTTCCCGTCGAAAATGACCGAAAGTGATTTTTTTCAAAACCTCGACCCTCCACCAAAACTCGACCTGTCGGTGTAGAGCCAAAATTTCAAGTGCGCTGAGGTGCCCAGGTTGGGCGCTATCCAAAACAGAAAACCGTTTGGAGATAGCACATCACAATCAAAAGATATGAGAGTTATTTCAAGTTACGGGACCCACCCTAATAAATGGCTTACGATCCATCAGATCATCAAAAGTGCGTCCATTGAAAGCCACCGGCAGATCTCCTCGTTTAACTCGCATAATAATTCGGCTCATCATCCTGACGTTTACCGAGGGAAAGAAGAAGGTTGTAGCAATAAATTGACACTCATCCTGGGAAATATATGAACTGTTGGAAATTTATTAACCTTATGGAATTTCGAATCTTCTTCCTGGCATTTCTTACTACAATAATGGATAAGGATGCATTTATCACATTTTTGGAGATCAATCTGAATTAATTTTCATTTAAATCGAAGAATTCTAACTTTATTCAATTCTCCTTTTACTGCAAAACAATTCGAACATACACTATCCAGCTTGTTATCATCTACCACAGCTACAAATGGTAATTCTTCAACTACAGTAACCATATTCTGAAAGAAATCGTCGGTATTGGTACAGGAAACTGAAGAAAATCCTGTCCAATTACAGTATGTGGACATTTTTCCGTTTTGGACTGAAAGTCTTATCGCTTTTGACCTGTAAACAGACAATTTCAGCTGCTAAATTTCCCCTAACTTTTGCTGTCAATTTTGGTATAGAACTAGCATGATTGCAAGAAGGGGAAATATATTCCACAACTTTTTAAACCATTTATTTGCAATAGGAAAGTCAGAAACAGAGTACAAAATTATGTCACGAATCAAGAGGAAGAAGCACTCGAACCTCCTGAGCCCGATTCGGTGAAGAAGAAGCCAACTGAGTCGATAACGTTCATTGGATTCAACCAATTAACAAATTTATTCTAAAAACGGTCTCTCTTCTGGAGGAGATTAGTTTACCTGGTCACTGGTAGCACAATTGTTTCGACAATAGCTGGCAAAATGCTCACAATTGTATGTGATAGCATCATAGACGTGATTTTTTGACAGCTAAAAAGCGAAATATTCTGGAGGCAAAAATAGACAAAAATTCGAAAAGACATTGCTTACCGCTGCATGAGCACGTTCCATTGTCTTTTTGGGCGTGTTGTATCCATGGTTATCGTACTTGTTATTGACTCGACATTGTCTACCTTCCGTCACCTCTGCCAGCGTATCATATCTGACCTTAATTCTTGATTCAAATAATATTTTAAAAGAAGAATACCCTAAACTTGTCATCCTTGGCTTGCCATAGATGAATCACCATTCCATGGCCCTCATGCTTTCCAGCAAAAACTGCCCAATGCTAAAAAAATATGATTACTATTTTATCAAGATTTGTGGCCTACTCTGAATAAAACCGCAGCAATCTCGATAAGATCACCCACTTCTGCGTTCTCCTGTAACTCAGAGGCATACATCCAGCTAGTACAACGGCCCATCTCTAGGAAATTGCTTTAAAATGTTTTAGACTTTAAGATAATCATTGTAGGAAATCCATTTTACGGCGGATAAACAGCAATATTTTAATTTTATTTTTGAAATGGTAAAAGTCCTTTGAGAGTGTAAGTTGCTGTAGAGAAACCATTTGACACAACGGCTCTAGCTATCTCGAATTGCTTCGAATAACTGTTTTGCGCTTCTTGAACCTGAAAAAAAGATGATTTTATTGCCCAAAAGCATTTATTGTTCCAATTTTGACATTAACTCGCCTGTTCAGAGACGAAGAAACCATAACGACAGCCAGTTACAAAATGCTCGCAATTATAATTCATTATATGGTATTTTTTACTTCCTAACTGAAAAAATCTTACAGAATATTGTGAAAATGCCTACCATTTCGTGAGCTGCCTTCATTATTTCTGCCGATGTTCTTGGCTGCAAAACCTTGTCATATTTAAAATTTACTCGACATTTTTTGCCATCAGCTGCTACTAACAGGGGATCATACCGTACCTGAAAACAATTCAAATTATTTATTTAAAATATTCTCTTAATTTTGTTACCTCATGTGGCATTCCATTGAGACCGAAAAGATGTATTACCATGGGCACTTTGGCGCCACTTTTTTCTTCAGCTTCTCCTGCATACAGTGCCCAGTGCTGTAAATTTAAACCTCGTTTTTTTCCCAATTATATCCAACCCTCAATACTTTGTCCTCAATTTCTATAGGATCTCCAGGTTTCAGTATCCCATTTTTACTTCGAATAAATTCGTCCACAGTTTGATAAGGTTCACCTGGAGGCTGAAATGGTAATTATTCATAGTAATTCGTAACTCCAGGACTGTTACAAAATTTAAATTCCCAACTTACCAGGGTAACACCATCAAAAATTGTTTTTCTTGGTTGTTCGGGCAAAAAATCTTCTTGATCTGCCCCTTCCTTAGCTTCCTGACATGGCTGAACTGGCATCCGATTTGAGGACGAGGGATGAGTAGATGAACTCGTTGATCCCATAACTTACGCGGTTTCCCCTTTAGAAAAACTATAAGTTCCGTTTATAATCCCATTTAAATTATAGAGATATTTGGTATTACCAAAAAATACATAAACAAAATTAAACAAATGATTCCTTTATTGTAACGTGGATCACTTTGTGCTGAAACGAGCATATTTTTAAATTAGGACGCTACCCACCCGTACAGCTTTCTTTGTGCTGCCGCGAAATCAGCAGTGAGTTGAGCGTTGGTTTTAACAGTATTGCCATTTGAGCTATTATTCGAAGATCCGCCATTGGAAGAGCATCCTGGAGTTGATTGCGAACTGCCCATGGCTGAATTAATTTTTTTTGCAGTTTATCAAAGGAGGAAGGAAAAGGCAGAATGTGCAGCGACGGCCCCTGTGAATCGTTCTATAGTCGCTTTTCTGATTTTACAAGCTCCGCCCTTCTTTCAAGATGGAGAATCCCGGTCAAATAATAGGAAAAGGCATACGCGTTGAAGCAGAGGACAATTGATAGTGAGAAATTGGCGCGTATTGGAAGGAGGAGGCGCAGGATCACGTGTTGGTATAATGGAAACGGGGAGGGGGAGAATAAATCTTTTCAATTTCTCACCAGGATCCGTTTAAAATCAGGGAGAAATGGAAAACTGGCCAAGAAATGAAGAAAATAAAGGAACATGCCTTTTGAACTTTGTCTCGGCATAATTTATTACCACCGTTATAAAGAATTCACCTTCCCCACTCGCCTCTCCCGACTGTCACAAGCCACGCTGCTATTTTTAATCCAATGCCATTTAGTAACATTCAGTAGTTTTCGTTAAATTATCCGATTTATTCGCTACGTGATAGTGCATAGATTTTCTAGCATCGGCGGGCCGATCTCATAGATATGACCTTTCGTGGTCTTTGCCCTCCGCTTGCAAGCAGCGTGAATTTCTCACCCGTTGTGTAAAGGAAGATCAATACACTATTCTGATTTATTGCACCGTTAGTTCTTCTCACTTCCACGGGAAAAAGACGAAGAACGTAACCATGTTGCACGAGGGGAATTTTAATAGTGGAAGGACATATAAAAATGAGCTGTTTATTACGAATAAAAACAAAAATAATCTACAAAATATGGCGTGTCGATAGCTAGTAGTCGCCTTTTTCCCCAGTCGCCATCCTTTTATCTTCGTCATCCTTCATTTGACCAAATTCTCCTTTAATAATTTTCGAAGTTAGAATAATTTCCTTGTACAAAGGATGTTCAGAGCCATAATTTTCATTTGCAACATTGAGAGTCTAAAATTTCTCAGTGAAAATAAAGCAAAACGGTATACCTCTTGGAAATAGGCGTGAACTTTAGAAAAGGCTTCTGTACTGGGATTGTTTTTGGCCTCAAAGATAGCCGCTTTGAATTGGGTAATGACACAACTGATATTATCCAGTATTGTATAGCAAGAATATATCCTAAAATTGGTCATTGAATTGGAAAGCCACTTACTCCAATGCCTTCTTTTCAGCTGAATCATATTTTATATTAAAAGTAGGAATTTTGTAGACATCTGTATAAACTGATGCCACTATTGAAGCATATTTCAGGAGATTTAAATTGTACGGAGAGAGGCAAGTCTTCAGGTCGTCGAGCAACTCCATTAATGTGTTTGCATCCGATTTCGAATGCTCTGAAATTTCTTGAATTGCAGGTTGAAGCGACTCACCGGTAGCTAATATTTCGTCCTCCATACTTACCATTCTTGCCGCAAGATCGTTGGCTTCTTTGATCTGAAATAGCCATAAAAATTGGAATTTTTAAATGAAAACCTCATCCAAAGTAATGTCAGCCTTCTCTCCACAATTGATGCAAACCAGCGGACATTGAAAATACCACAAAAATTTCCTGTCAACTGGGAGGACAGCCCCGTTCTCGGGACAACAGTCAGATTTTCCTGATCGCTCCAATAATTCCAATTTCTCGTCCATGCAACGCTCACATTCACAGTCAAAAAAATATTGGGAACGTAGATTTTTCTGGCGGATTTGTCTTGTAGACGCTGTTGGTACATAAGAAATTGTTAGCTGAAAAAAAATGATTTTGAAATTCTCACCAAAATAACGTACATCTTTACTGTATACAGCATTGGGATCATGAGCTTGAAGGACAATTTTTGAACCATTAAAATGAAATTCAGCAGCGGGACGACAACTGTGATCATGGACGGAAAATCTGGCACAAAATTGACTGACTAAAAAGACAGCTTACCCAAGGTAAAGACCAGTTCCTGTACGACAAAGATCACACATTCCAACGTGAGTGATACTGAAGGAGTTTATAATAACCTAGAAATGGCTAATTTTAGCAGTGAAAAAGAGCGTTACCTTTCCATAAAGAGAGAAAACTTCCTGGAAAGAGGGAACATTCTCTTGTCCCATAAAAATAATAAGATTATGATAGAGCTGCTCCAAGTCCAAGCCATCTTTTTTTTAATTCTTCCTTATCTAAAAATTACAGTAATTCAGTCCTTTGAATGACTCACGATCCATCAGATCATCGAAAGTGCGCCCATTAAAAGCCACTGGAAGATCTCCCCGTTTTACTCGCATAATTATTCGGCTCAGCATTCTGACATTTTCCGAGCCTTCCTGCTGCGATTTTCTTATAAATTGACACTCATCCTGAAAAATGGATCACCAACTGGAAAAGCTGCCAACCCTATGGAATTTCCAGCCCTCTTCTTGGCATTTCTTACAACAATAATGGATAGTTAGGCATTTAGCGCATTTTTTTAGATTAATCTTGCACATTTCTCATTAGAATTAAAATCTACTAACCTGGTTCAATTCATTTGCAACAATAAAACAATTCGAACATACTGTGCATAATGCGTCACTTACTACAGCTGCAAATGGTAATTCTTCAGCAACAATAACCATTTTCTGAAAACAACCAGTGGCCAACCCTGACGGATAGCGAAATAATCTGGGTGAAATCTTGTTGACTTCAGTATTTTTCCTGTTTCCGGCTAGTTACCCAATCGCTTTTGACAGGAAAGACCTCGAAAGTGATGAAAGGTTTCATTTTGTTATTTTACAAAATCTTTGCAAGATTCCCCGAAAGGATGTTTGGATGTCTGTCAGGATATTTCTTGGCCCCAACAGGAAACCTTTGACACGAAACCGAGTAATTTGGCTGCAACAATGGGCCATTCGGACTCAGGCGTCACGACATTCACCGATTAATGGGAAAGCGTTCGTCTTCCACATCTGCTAGCTCTTTGGCCGGCACCGGCCCTCTATTCTTTTTCTCGCATTGCCCACCAGATGCGGCCTTGTCTCCTTTCAGTTTTCCTCCTACACAATTCCCTCAATAATTTCCATACATTTTTGAGGACAAGACCACCTTTGACAAATTTTCTCATTCCCATCCTCCTTCCTTCTTTCCCCGAGTAATGGATTTATTTTCAGTCTTGCATAATTCAAGACCAGCTTTATTTTGACATTGTGAAGAAGAACAGGCCATTTAAAAAGAATAGCAGCTCCAAATTTGCGGCCTTCAAAGGAATTCTGATACAATTCTGGCCATTGAATAATTTAGTAATGCGGCTGTATACTATCATCTCCCTGGAAAGGTATTTATTCAAGTTATTGACGTATCTTTTCTTTTAGACTTTTTCTGATCAATCCTGGAGAACAAAACCCTTTTTCAAATGTGCAAATTACAGTAGACAATTAAAGAATTATTGGATTTGTGGCAGAGCACAAAGACGACGCGATGAGACCAAAACCAGGCTGCTCGATAATTGGCTGATATTATTAATTTTTGGGTAACAATTAGTTTTGTTTTTGATAGCGGAGATAAACAGATGGGAAAATAGCAATTTTATTGAAAATATACAGGTGGATCACATTGATGAAAATAGATTAGAAAAGCTTCTTGGCTCCCGATCAGCTGGCGATTCTTCCACAGCCACAGGGTCATTCAGAATTGGCCACCAATCTGGGACATTTCTATTCCTCACACTGCCAATAATTTCTCTTGTAAATATTTGAACTCTTTCATTTTTCTGGTGCAGAACACCAAATCCAGTGGCCACCAGAGCAATTATGATGAAAAATGTCCAAAATCCGCTAAAACCAGCACCTTTCTTCTCCTTTCTCGCGTTAGGATCAATTAATTCACATCTTTCTCCAATATACGGCTCAGGACAACTAAAATATTTAAATTATAAAAGATTCTGTGTCTTGCCTGCAATTCAAATGACTTACAAACGTGGCATCAGCTGAATGTTGACAGTGGCCTCCATTTAGACAAGCTTTTCCACTGTCGCAAACTTCTTTTAGATAATCTCCATCAAAAGGAGAACTCTGTCCATCGGTAGAATTAGAAACAATTCGAAGAAAACATGTAGTCTCATTGGATTCTTTGTAATTCATAGGACAGAGACATTTTCCAATGAGGGTGCCTGGTGTGGGACCTGGGACTGGGACACAGATCCAAGGGCAGGTCTTGGCAAGTTCGGTACAAGGATTGGTATCCGGCATTATCTGAAACATGGTTCAAATTAATCGCGACGTCTGACTTACATGATATTTTGTATGATTAATAGCCAATCCCATTGGAAAATGTCTAAATAAGCGCAATGTCCTTGTTGGAATGTGTTCCGCCGTTGTATCGATCATTTTAAGGCTCTCAGTTCCCCAATCAGTCCAATAAAGATAACCATCAAAGTATTTCAGATCAAATGGATGATGAACTCCTCGGCTGACAACAATATGCCGTTCTTTTGTTTTCAAATTGAACTTTTCTATGTGGGCTTGAGAAAAATCGGCAAAATATAAATTATCCACAATCGGGTCGAAAGCTATTCCCTGTGGTTCTTCCAATTTACTATTAATCAATATTTCAATCTAAAATTTATTTTATAATCTTCAGGGAAAACTGACATTTGACCCATCCATATGGCTGCTCATTATTGTGTGCCTGTATTGTGCATAATCTATCCAGTACATTTTACCAGCAGAAGGATTTAAAACCAGTCCACGGTACAGTTGTCTTTCTTTCTCCACTGTAGTCTTAAATCCTTTGATTATTCTCCTGCAAAAAAGGCCATCAAATGTACAGGTGTAAATTCCTGGATCAGGGGAAGGATCTGAAAATTGACATTTTTGAATAAAAATTAGTTACATCGTTCAGAATAATAGACATTTTTTCCAACGTAATCAATTGCCACATTTTCTATGCCGTTTATGTTTCGAAGAGACTTCACAGTATTATTGGCCATTACAACCTAAATGATCTAAAACTACCGTAATCCTTCATAAGCTTACCAAATCTCCTAAAGACTGTCGGAAACTTAGTGGCCTTGATGCGAATAAAATGTTATAATCGAAATTATAGTCTATGTCCCTGACGGATCCATTCAAACGCAGAAATTCCTGGTAAACATTGTTTGAATGCGTCGGATCACCCAGCGGTGTGGTCCTTATCTTAAAAATCGCTATATTTCAGAAGCACCCGCAGTATTGTTTAGGTAGAAAAGTCTTACAGTAGATCCAAGGGCTAAAAGAAGCTGGCCTTCACCGCCAGTACGACAAGTTCGACTATTATTTTGTAGAAAATATCCTGGAGCACAATAGCACTGGCCATTTCCAGTAGAATTACAAAAATGCTGACATTTTTTGCCTTCTTCTGTTTGGCAGAAGTCCATGAGCGAGCAGGATCGGCCGTTTTCTTCGAGCCTAGTTCCATTAGAACAGTAGCATTCGGTTCCTAAGAAATTATTAAGAAATGGGCTCCAAAGACATTTACCAGTATGAGTGATCCGACAATCGTATTCACATCCTTTTTCCCTACAAGCCCGGCAGAATTCCGTATTTTCATCGTCACCATACGGACAATCACGGACTCCGTCACATGCATGACTCTGAGGAATGCAGCTTCCACTGTCTGAAAATGATAATCAGCCGAGTATTCGGCTCTAATCTACATTTGCACTTGTACTGGTCCCAATTGCATATATTTGAATCCATAATAGTTGGATCATCGTCACAATTCTGCTCGTCGCTACCATCAGAACAATCTTCAGAACCATCACAAATAAAATAAGATGGGATACAGATGTCTTCGTTGGGGCATTTTTTATGCCCAAGAGGGCAACGAATAATGGTCGAATTTGAATTTGGGCTATTTTGGCAATTTTCTTCATCATCGCCATCAGGACAATCCTAATTTCAATTTTTTAAACAGAAAATGACCAAAAACCTGTATAGAATCGCATAGTGCATTTTCCATCAAACATTGCCCACCAGTTTTGCATAAATATCTAGGAGAAAGGCAGATTGGCACAGGAATGACAGTAATATTCCTGGAAATGGATTAAAATTACCCAGAAAAAGTCCATAAAAACTTGAAAATAAGCGGATATTCGCAATGATGTTCGTCCCTTCCATCAATACAATCTGCTTCACCATCGCATTTGAAATATTGTGAGATACATGAGCCATCAGGGCACATCATAGACTCAGATCTGCACTGATGCAAATAATTACAACCAACTTCATCCTGTAAAACTTCCTTAGTTGTATTAATTTGGATATCTAACGCTCCGATCCGAGCAATCGTGAACATTGTCACAATGCCATTCAAGAGGGATACAAGGGCCATTTTTACATGTAAATTCGAACGAACTATTGCAAGCAGAAGATACACACTGTAAGGGAGTTAGAATTTAAAAATTGAGCTCTTTACCGGTAGAAATATTGGTAAAAATAATAGGAGGACGATGAACATGGCTGTTGAACGAAGACCAAATAGGATGAGTGTAACCGATGAGACAGAAAAAAGCGCGGAATGATACAAATGGAAACTTGATAGCCAAGTGAACAAATGTAACGTTAGAAATAAACGGAAAGTTATGATTTTCCAATGGATTGTTTTTCTTTCCATGTGTCAATCAAACTATCTGACAGGGATAAGCATAATGCTGCTATCACGTAATTCTGGGATTACCATCGGTTTTCAATGGAATCAAGCGCTATGGGACCCGGGTGAAAATCAGGCAAACTGTTCGAATTTTCATCGGGAAATGTCAAATTCAAGAGCGTTTTCAGGCCTTCGCCTCTTTCTTCCTGCAGTTCTTTGAATTATTCCCTATACTGTGAATCGTTTGTCCATTTTCTCTCCAAAATGGCTGTCTAATTACGAGGGAAAAGGGTCCATTGCCCAGCCATTACTGCCAGCTATTGCGACATTCAGCGATTAATGGAATAGCGTTCGTCTTTGTCCGTCACATATGCTCAATTTCCCAGCCGGTGCCGGTTCTTTTTGTTTTCTTCTTCCTTTGCCCATCAGATTATTCACTGCCAGCTCTCTTTCCTGATTCATTTCTTTCTTTCTGCCACATTTTTCTAGCTTCAAACTTATTATTTTCAGCCTTGCATACATCAAGATCAACTTTATTTTCACATTGACGGAAGGGAAATCAAAAACCGGAACACCGTTTTAACCAAAAGAATATTTCTATTGAAATGGAACTACTGATGCTGTTGACCATTCAATAACTGTGGAATGTGGCTATATGCGTTAGTTCCCATGGAACGGTATGAATTTCAATTATTGACTCTACATCGTTTTTAAGACTCAGTTTCATAGCTTTGGATGAAATCAGCCCGCTTACAACCACAAATTTGAGACTGTTCGGGTCTCAACTTTGGTTCCTATTTGCAACATTTTTAACTTTCTAAACTCCGCCTATTCAACATGACTTGAGTATGGGATTTGTGGAAGGACGTAGACTAGAAGAGATTCAGCTACTTATAAATTAACTGGGATTATCAGTTTTTGGGTAAGTGGCTAGACAATATCTAATTGAAAAAATTTGAGATAATTTCCATTCCGTACTTCGGAAGAAAAGAAGAAGTAGCCTGTGTCGAAGAAATTGACCAATATTTTTAAAAATGAATAGTTTACTGTCAATAAAAACAAAGACCAGGAAAGAATAATCCACGAATTTTTTATTACCATTAAAAAAACAGAAACAAAGGGAGAATAATCTCCAAAATACGATGTTTAGACAGCTAGTAGTCGTCTCCTCGTTCGACCATTCTAATCTTCTTGATCAACTCCAAGTTTTTTGTTATAATGAGATTTCGCGAAACCAGGCAATTCTGTCATTTCTTTGTACAAAGGATGATCAGAACCATAGGCTTCGTTGATAACATCGAGAGCCTGAATTTTATAGTAAAAAATAAAGGGAGCAGTTACTTTCTCAGCAGCGGCGTTCATTTTATCATAGGCAACTTCAGGAGGATGACCACAACTTTTCACGATTCCGATTTTTGCTGTAATCACGGCATGCCTAACCTTATACATTGTATTAGGAATAGAATATTTCCTGGAATGGCAAGAAGCTTACTATAACCCTTAATTAACTTACTCTGCAACTTTCAGTACAGCTGAATAAAACTTCGATTTCATAGCATAATCCTTTTCTGAAGGGGCGCTTACAATTTCCTTTAATTTAAGCAGATTCAAATTATAAGGAGAGAGAATCAACTCCGTCTTCTTGATTGTCTTCATAAATTTGTCTATTTCCTCCTTTGAATACTCTGGAAAATATTAATTAAAATTTTGAAATTTCCTCCAACTCCAACCTTCACCCAAGAGGATACCCTTCTTCTTTGCGCACATCTTTGCCAGGCGTTTATTGGCATCGTTTATCTGAAAAGTCATTAAAAATGGCAATTTTTAAATGAAAACCTGTTCCAAAACGATGTCAGCATTTTTTCCACAATTGGTACAAGCCAGTGGCTGCTCCCAATACCATAAAAATTTCCTGTGGATTGGGAGGACAGCCCCATCTTCGGGACAACAGCTTGATTTTCCTGATCGCTCCAATAATTCCAATTCCTCGTCGGTGCAACGCTCACAATTACAATCAAAGAAATATTGAGACTTCAAGAAACTCTGGCGCATTTCTCTTGGCAGGGTAAGACTCATGTACGGAATTGTCAGCTGAAAATTGCGACTAAATATCATAAAATCCTCCATACATTTTTACTGTATTCGGCATTTGGATCAAGAGCACGGAGAATCATTTTTGGACCATTAAAATAATACTCGGCATTGGGACGACAGCTGTGATCGTGAGCAGAAAGACTGAAAATTCCGAAATTAGAGAGAAATCGTGGTTTACCCGAGGTAAAGGCCGATTCCCAGAGTTTTAAAATCGTTTAAGACTGATGGAAAGGTTATATCAAAACCGTTCACAACACGCTAAAAATAATTCAAATTAGACTTCAGACTGCTTACTTTTCCATAAAGAGGGAGAAATTCCTTGAAAGGGATAACATTCTCTCCCATGATGAGTGAGAGGGTATTATAGACGACACTCATTTTACCATGATTTTTTTCTCCTCCTCCCAGGAGAGCAAAGATCTGGTTAAACCCGTCATCCAGATCTTGATCTTTCTCTACTTCTTCCTTATCTAAAACCACTGTAATTCAGTCCTTTAAATGACTGACGATCCATCAAATCATCAAAAGTACGCCCGTTGAAAGCCACCGGCAGATCTCCTCGTTTAACTCGCATAATAATTCGAAACATTAGTCTGACTTCGGCGTCGGCAAGTAAGCGTATTTCGTTATGAAAACGGCACTCATCCTAAAAATATATTCACAGGTATTTCTAAAAGAAACCTTATGAAATTTCCAATCCTCTTCCTGGCATTCCTTACTACAATAGTAGATGTTACGACATTTAGCGCATTTTTTGAGATTAATCTGTATTGAATTCCATTTATATCGAAGTATTACTAACCTTATTCATTTCTGCATTCACAGCAAAACAATTGGAACAAGTAACTTTCAAGAATTTATCTTGTACTACAGCTGCAAACGGTAATTCTTCAGCTACAGTAACCATATTCTGAAAAAAAAGAGAGAAGTCAACAATAAAAGAAGGAAAAATAAAAAAAATGAGATAGTTTGGTCCAATTTTGGGTCATTTTACCGTTTTGGACAGTTATTCCATCGCTTTTGACTGAAAATGAGCTAGCGCTGACCTTGTCAAAAGCGGAAAAGCTGACAAAATCTGTCAATTTCAAAATTTCTTTGAGAACTTATTGAAATTGATCACTTTTCCTACATCCGTGGAGGTATCATCTAGTGGACCTGCTAGCCTCAATTTGGAGACGCGAAGAGGAGATCTCCTCCTTGACTGCCCGTTCCTGGCTCAGGGTAAAAAGGCAAGTCCTCCCGTTTGAGAAAAGTAATAAATAAACAATTTATCACCAGTAAAAACAAAAAAATGAGGTGAATAATCTCCAAAATGCGGTGTATCGCTAGCTAATAGTCGCCTCCTCCTTTGGCCATATTAATCTCGGCTTTCTTCTCGTCTTCTTTCTTATAGCCAAATTTTTTATCATGATGGTTTTTAAACACTACAGGAAGCTGTTCAATTTCTTTGTACAGAGGATGTTCAGAGCCATAAGCTTCTTTTACAACATCGAGAGCCTAGATTTTACAGTAAAAACGAATAAAAAGATGAATCCTTACTTTTTGAACAGCTGCCACAAATTTAGCATGGGCAATTTCGCGAGGAAGGTTAAAGCCCTCAACGGACTCATCTAACATTTCATGTATGGTGACGATAATATTGTTCGGTGTTTTATAAACGGGATATCTTCTGGAAATAAATTAGACTAAAAATAAGAAATTTAGTTACTCTAAGGCCTTCTTTTTAGATAAACGATATCTCGCAAGGAAAGTTGATTCCTTGTGGACTTTTTCAGAAGCAATGAATATCAATTCAATAAATTGCAGAACATTTAAATTATAAGGCGAGAGGGAAAGCTCTGCCTGATCGAGTAACTTCACCAAATTGTCTAAATCCGCCTCGGTGTACACTGAAATTTGCTAATTTGGGAAGAAATCAACTCCTACCGTTAGCTAATATTTCATCTGCCTTTGCGCACATTTCAGCTACAGTTTTATTCGTCTCATTGATCTGAAAAAGCCAATAAAATTGGTAATATTTAAATGAAAACCTGTTCCAAAGTGATGTCAGACTTTTTTCCACAATGGGTACAAAGCAGGGGACGCTGCCAATACCACAAAAACTTCTTGTCAACTGGGAGAACAGCCCCGTCCATGGGACAACAGTCAGATTTTCCGGATAGATCCCATAATTCTGATTCCTCATCCATACAACGCTCACATTTACAATCAAAATAATATTTTGGAAGTAGAGCTTTTTGGCGATCTTCTTTGAGCATAGCAAGATTTATGTACGTAATTGTCAGCTGAAAATTGTCGATAAACCTCTGGAAAAGTTCCGTACATTTGTACTGTATTCGGAATTTGAGTCATTTGCACGAAGGAGAATTTTTGAGCCATTGAAGTAAATCTGTGCATTGGGATTACAGCTGTGATTATGGACAGAAAAACTGAAATCATAGGCGAATAGCTTGGAAATAGTTTACCCCAGATATAAACCCATCCCTAAATTAGTGCTGACATTATATACTCCATAATGCAGGATGTTAAACGAGTTAATCATAATCTAAATTTATTTAAAAATAAGTTCTAGCTGTTGAATAGTCTCACCTTTCCACAAAGAGAGAAAAATTCTTCAAAAGGGGGAACATTGTCACATCCCATAAAATGGGATAAATTACGGTGGATTCTGTTCATGGTCGAGATCACAGCTTGATCAGCCATCATTTCTTCCTTATCTAAAAACTACAGTAATCATACTATTTAAATGGCTCACGATCCACTAAATCGTTAAAAGTCCGTCCATTGAAAGCCACCGGCAGATCTTCCCGTTTAACTCGCATAATAAATCGGCTAATAAATCTGACATTTTTCGTGGCTGGAAAATGTGCTGCAACAATAAAACGGCATTCATCCTGGAAAATGTCTAAGCAACTGGTAAAAATGTAAACCTTATGGAATATCCAATCCTCTTTTTGGCATTTCTTACTACAATAAAAGATAGTACAACATTTACCGCATTTTTTGAGATCAATCTGAATTAATTTTTGATTTAAATCAAATTGTATTTACTTGATTCAATTCACATTTTACGGCAAAACAATTCGAGCATACAGTATCCAACTTGTCATCATTTACTGCTGCTACAAATGGTAATTCTTCAGCTACAGTAACCATATTCTGAAAAACGGGTGAAAGATACCCGGCAAAACAACAAGAATAGAAGGAAAACAGAGAAAATGGGACAATTTTGTACAATTCCGGGTTGCTTTCCCGCTTTCTGACGGGTTATTCTATCGCTTTTGACCAAAAACGTGTCCCAGTCAAGTCTGCCGATGAAAATTGAAATCAGTGCCAATTTTTTGATAAAATTTCAGTAATCAATATCTTTACTGTTCAAATAAATTAATGTAAATTGTTCTAGTCATCTAAAATAATGGGAATATCTGTGTTAACATTATCCAGAATGAATAGTTCTTCGTTACGGTTTCTTCCTTGTAGTTGGTCCAAAATTCTTGTAATCAGTTTATTGGCTCTCCTATTTTTCTGACTAAAAATGGCCAAACAGACAGCAACTACGAGGAAGAGAAGACTGGAGAATAGAACCCAAGATGTGGTACAACTGCAGTCAGCATCATCACAGTCTGAGCTGCCAATTTGTTTAACTTTTTCCCTGGAAAGTTTGTCCTCTATTTCACAGCGTTCTCCAATAAAAGGAAACGGGCATCTGAAACTTATGTATTTCTTACTTTTCCGCCTTTTCTTACATGCAGTAAAATTGCCTAATTTTCTCGTTTTCCGCCATTTTCGGGCATTTTCCAAAATTCAAACAAGCTGTTCCTTCAGCGCAGAGCTCTTTTAAATAGACAACATCAAAATATGAATTTTCTTCATCATCTAGTGTTGCCACTCGGAGATCGCCCGCCTTATTCAAATGACCAGGAGCTACCACTTGGGGAATACACGTCGAGTTGACTTCTTTGTAATTTTCGGGACAGATGCATTTTCCAATAATAGTTCCTGGTTTGGAGCCGGGGACCGGGACACACATCCACGGACAGGATTTTCTCATGGAAGTGCAGTGGTTTATTGGCGGCATAACCTGGAAAAAATAAGGACAATGGAAGTTTGCAATTTTTGAAAAATGGACGTTGCGGAACCTGAACATCGCCAAATACTTTTTTTTCGCGTTTCTGTCAGTGTGCTTTGTTCGTAGAATCCTAGCCGGGTAAAAAATTTGGGCTAGGGACGCAAGAGATATTTCTGTCTACCTCATCCTTGCGTATACTGTATAATCGCTAATACAATAACTACTAAAGAAATATCAAGAAAAAAAGTATTTGGCGATTTATGGAAGAAAAAGGAAATTGGTCGACCGCGGAGTTGAACTCGGACCAAAAACGTGATAAGCTAATGCGTTAGTCACTCGACCACGCTGCCACTTGAAAGAGGAGGTTGATCGCGTGATGGCATGTCAAAAACGCAGTTTTCGGGCTTCAGCATGTAAAACTATAATCACGCATAGTTTCTCGCCATCGTGGATTATGCAGCTGGAAATTTGCCAGTAAGCATAACTTTCGATGCTCTTTCGAATGATATATGTCTTGTAGCCCGATCGAATCAGACGCAAAAAAGGTTCCCTTGTGAGAACGCCCGCATTTGAATTTACCGCTTTTTAATGAAAATTCGAAAATGTATCTTGATTTTCAGGCAGGTTCCACAACGCTAGCGACCAGTAGACTTTGGACCCAAGTTTTCGTGGCAAGACCTCAAAAATGGATCTTCCCTTACCTGATATTCTGGATGTTTTATAGCAATGTCAAGAGGACTGCGTTCAAATTTGTGGAGATCTTTGTAGGTTGCTTTTGGATTGTTGACTTGGATTGATCTCAAAACGTTATGCTTCCAATCTGACCAATATAAATATCCATTAAAATAGTGTAATCCATAGGGTTTTTCAGCTCCTTCACCAGCAACAATTTGCCTTTTCTTTGTGTCGACGTTAATCTTTTCAATAATTTCTTTGTCTGCAGAAAAATCAGCGAAATATACGTCGTTTTTGGCCGTGTCAAAGGCTATTCCTTGATAATCAGAACCTTCATGGATCCCGTCAAGGAGCAGCGTAACCTGGAATTTTTTTTAAATAAAAAAATGGCAAGTACGTTGGATCCGTCCATATTTGCAACCATAATTCGATTTATATTATATTTACCGTCACAATTGATCCAAACCATTTTACCAGCCAGGGGATTCAAAGTCAGGCCGCAGTATCCGCTAGTAATATCGACTATTTTCTTACAGAAGAGAAAATCCAGGGAACAGACATAAATTCCTTGATTTTTTGTGGAAGCGGTGGCTGTAAAATGTTTTTTTTGTCAATATCCACATGCTGGGGAAATGGGCGCTTCGGGACCTGAGAACGCACTTTAATTTGACGTTTTCCAATGAAAATTCGAAAGAATTGTCTGATTTTGAAGCAGGTCCTAAAGCGCGCGTTTCCCCAATACAAAAATGAACTGCTTACGTCCTCTGGTGTAATAAATATTCCGTCCAACATAGTCTACAGCCAGTACGTCCAGTCCCGTAAGATTCCTACGTACCAACCACTCAATACTTTTAATTCTTACACCCTGGAAGCCATACCATAATTTTTAAATAAAATGAGTCCCTTACCAAATCTCCAATGGACCAGGATCCTTTAGAATTCCCAAAATATAGAATATTTTCATGATTATTGTAGGCAAGAATACGTGTATAGACTAGTCCATCATATTTTCTAGTTATATTACTATCTTCAGAATATACTGAACCGTTTAGGGATATGGTAGATATCTAGAAATGAAATTCAGTTTAAAAAGTAGTGAAACAAACTCCAAGAGGACCAAGAGCTATGAAAATACTCCTGCCATCATTTGTACTAGTTGAGAACAGCGGTAATAATAAAGTCAAAAGGAGAAAAAACATAGTTTTTGATAGAAATACAAAAGAAATAGGCTTTCCAGACGGGACCCGATTCAAAAATTTACAAAAAAATAGTCCAGGAATGGTAGGAATCCATGGAGGTAACCTGATAGCCTCGAAATAAACAGATGGACCAAACTGTTTTACTGAACAAAAAAATATTTTCCTTCATTTTTGATATGTAAAATGGTTTATTGAATATTCTGCACATGACAAGGCAGTCTCCGACGTCAAGACGTTGCTCTTTAGTCCAATTACTCACCAGTAAAACAGGGTGACAACTAATTTTAAGCTCTACATTTTAAGCTGTACAACAAATACCCGGAGATTGAAAAAGGTTGGAGTTGTTCACCGTCGCTCAGCAATGCTGACTTTTCTCCTGCTTCTTCTCCTTTCCCCTTTGACAGTTATGGGAGATTGGACAGATTGGTTCTCGTCCGATTATTCCGACAATTCAATGCAGTAAGCTTGGTTTAAAAATCATAGAAATGCTGGTTTTTCAGAGATCAACAAGATAGCGGAATTAATCTTTGGGACGTGGCCATGAAATTGGGACAAATGGCTATCACAAACGATGAAGACAATAATTCAAATGGTAACAGCAATCAGCTGTTGTCGAACATTTTGAACTCAGCAAGTGGACTGATTTCCGGCTAAAAAATCGATATGATACAAATATTTGAATAAAACTTTCTATTTTACTTTGAAAATAGGAAAAGGAAGCTTTCCATATTACTTTGGGTTTTAAAAAAATCCAACCAGGCTGTAAACAGTTTGCCAATTTCCAATCAACAACCATCTCTAACCTGTCTCTTCGTCAACCAAAAATGGCCGGGTTGACCTTGTCTCTCTTTGTCAAAGCAAATGACGAATGATTTCTCCTCCTCGTTTAGCGTCTTTTCTATTGTTTCTCTCCCGCCTATTCCAAAATGAATGTGTGTCCGGGGCTCTAGTTTCAAAATTTTAGCCTTTAGCGGGTATGGCAATCCCAGTCTGACGTTCCCGATTTTTATGGAAAAAAAATCCTTCCCCTTTGACTCCTTTTGTGGTCACCTCATGTCATATTTATGTCAAAAGGACGGACGCCCACATTAGGGTGCGGGGACCAAGAAGACGCTCTCTTCCTGGAAGACGCGCTCATTTTAGATCATGTTTGGCCAGAAAAAGACCAGAAAATACCGCCTTTTCTCTCAAAAAAAAACAGTCGATTACTCAACTGACATTTAAAATTTAAAACCCCGGGCTATTTTAATTCCCTAGGCTGGCTGTGCACTCTGGTTACCCGCGGCGTCTGCCTACCCACGGTGATTATTTAGTTGCTTCCCTCTTTCGTCAAAGTTATTTGTTTAGAGAATTAAAAATGGGCATTTTCACTAAATTTTAGTCGGTTTCAGGGAGTCCTGAGTATGCGGGCATTCGCATTAGACATTGTTCAGTGAAAATTCGAAAATTTTGCCTGATTTTCAAGCGGCTCCCACAGCGATCGTTTCCGGCAACCCTTGAAATCCTAAAATCCTTAAAAATCCTTTAAGTCCAGGCAGCCTCTGCCCTGTTAGTTGCCATTTCTCCCACCTGTCGTTTATTTTTCTCCCCAGTATCGGTCAATCGCAATCTTCATGGTCACCACGCCATATTACCAGAAAAAAATACGCTCTGAAACCTTTTCAATTGACAGCCATTCTCTAACAGTTTTACGATCTCGACAGATGTTATCCCAATTTTTCCGGTCCAGATGATTTCCTGTCATAAAATTCAAATACCGCCTTGATGTTCCTCGGATTTTGAAGCATTTACCCAGGATTTTTTTTATATTTCTCTGGTTATTCCTGCCTCCAATTGCCGTGACGATTATAATTGTTCAAAAAAGTTCCCTGGGCAGTTGGCCAAGGGCAGTTTCGGTTCGTGGCATATTCACCTACCTGTCTTATAGAAGAAATTGTGTGGTGTTTCGTTTATGTCGTTCAGTTAGTTATAGCCCTTTAAAGAGGATTCCAGTGGGCTCAAGTTGGCCATTTTTATTCTTTCAAACCACAAGATTTTTCGAAATTCCCTCCGTTTTCGGCTTTTCTATTCATTATTTTGGCTATTTTCCTCATAATTTAAAATATTCCTGGTAATCCATATTTTTTTGTAATTATTTGATATTCCTTTAAATATTTCTCCAAAAAGTAGCCGTTAACCAGGCCAATTTCAGCTTTTCGAGACAGGAAGAGAGCAAAAACCCAAGGTTCCATAAGTGACCAGCCGGATCGCTTCTTTTCCATGCATAGAGGTCCAATTCCCCCCTCCATAATTACCTCTATTTTCGGTTTCCTATTTTCTTTTCCCTTATTTACTCCAATAGAAATAGCGCCAGTCAATTTGAGGAACAATTGTAAAGAAAACCGGCTTCATTCCCTATTGTTATTGTGTTTTTATGTTCTTCTCTCTATTTTGCCTCTTCTCAATACTTCTCAATATTTTCAGTACATGATTCTGCTACTATTTGTCCTAATTTTACCGTGTTTTTATGCAGAATATTGTGGTGATGGTAGAATGCCAATAGGATTTGAAGTAAGCGCGCAGTACCACGCCCTTTAAATCAATTTACAGGTCTCTCCGAAAGGAAAAATAAAGTTGAACTGTGAGCGACCAGACTGTATGGATCGGGAATTCGCAGTGAGACCTAAATTTGTCGCTAGAATCTAGTTTAAAATTTAGGAATGCCCAGAAATTGCCGAATCATTGAGTTGTCCAGAAAATACCACTTGGGTTGGCGGTATTGAACAACGAGTCGATGGAACGTGAGTTTTTTGAATTTTTTTGGTGTTTTTGTCCTCCCGGCCATTTCGAGGGGCCAACTGCCAAGAACTATTAATACGGAAGCGAGGGTGGTGACATCTGACCTCTCTTGGTCATTGAACAGCTAGAAGAATTAGCCTCTTTTTACAGAATTCGCCTTCGGTGCTGTAAATACTCGAGACTACCGATTTATGGGGAGGATCTCTTCCATAATGTGAGTTATTTTAAAGGACTGTAAGAGTTTTAAATTTTGCGCGGAGGTCTTGAAACGATTAGGCTTTTTGGCACCAGCTGACGTAAAGATTAGGAAAAAAACCCGCAAAAATTCAAAAAATTCAGTCTCTTCCAAGGTTTAGGAAAAAGACCCGGGAAAGGTACAAAAATTCGACCTACACCTAGTTTTACGTAACTCCTGAAGTCTTTTTTTTGAAAGAATCCTTTAAATTCCTTTAGATTACCCTCCATTCCGGAAATTACTTCGAATCAGCTGTGAAATTCATTGAAGGCTCAAAGAAGGACATGGAATGGTTCGATTTGATCTCAAATATTCAGCAGACTATGACTCCCAATGGGTTGGACCTCCCAAAACCCAAAATTTTCCCTATTTCAGTTTCGTCTACACTTTGACGGTGAACCGCTTCAACTGCAGTGAAATCCCCGACGATCCTCCTGGTTGGTGGAAGGAAGCTGCCTGGCCATTTTGGCTGGATTTCTAGTCAATTTCCCCCCAAATTCTGTGACAAATTACGGGTACATCTTGCCAGTTATAATTGTCAATTACGGGTAGAAAGACAAAAAACCAATTCTTAATAAACTGTATGATTCTGTTCCTTGGTTACAGACGGCTTGCATTCTTCCAAAGTTACGCATTGGCCATTTTTATGGCGGTAAAAGCCATCCAAACATTGACAGACGTCGAATTTACAGATTCTTTTGCACCATGTCTGAAAAATTGATATTTTAAAGGTTTGTCAGGAGATTTAGAATTCGGGTCAGGATACAGAAATTTGGGATGCGTTGTGGGATCTGAATACGCGCCATTTGAATTTGAAGTTTTCCAATAAAATTCGATCATTTTCCTGGATGTTCAAGTGGACCCCATAACGCTCATCAGAAAACCAAGTTTTCTTTAAAAATTTAAAAAAGAACTTACTACGATAGGCCGATAACACGAAGGCTCACAAACCGTTCCACAAGATTGAAACTCTTCATTTTGACGGCAGGATGCTGGAGAAGATGCGAAGATTGGGAATACGATAGTCAATAGTGGAAATACAGCCAGCATTGTTGAAATATGATCGTCATAACCCGAGAAGACAATGACAACAGGGCAGCCTGTCACAGCAAATACCAATCATATGAGACTATCCGCCGAGAAAAATAGCGAAAAATAGTAGAAATCCTTTCACCGCAGAAAATAGAACTTTTATTTCAATAAAATTGAAAGGGAAAGTGAAATTTCTTTTTGCACCCGTAAGAAATAAGTGACAATAACTGAACAGTAAGGCATTTTTAAAGAAGTTTGGTTAGTTACATACCCAAAATGTACCCGAAATTGCTAAAAAAATACTACAAAAATCTTGTGCTATTGCTTGTCTTCATCACTCCAATATGGCCAATGTTTCGCCTGTGCCCAAATCGGAGGGTTGTCGGGGATTTTACCGCAATGGTAGCGGACAACTGTGAGGGAGAAGAATTCCCTGAAAAATATGGAAAATTAGGAAATTCGGAGTAGTTTACCCTTTGGAATCCATTTTCCGTTGGATATTTGATATCAAATCGAAGGAAACGACTTCTTCCCCTGTGGCGTCGAGCTTTTCTTCAGCTTCGAAATATTCTCCCCGTCGGAGAGGGACATTCTTGTAGACAACTTCTCCGTATTGCTTCATTAGCTCGTAGTCACAGCACATTAGACGAATGCTGAAAATATCTTGGATTAGCAGAGAATTCAGCGGTTTTTTGGAGAAAGTGAATTGGAAAGTTTGGGATTTGGGATGTCGCCATCGGGTTGTCGATCGGAGTCGACGTGGAAAATTGGGCGAGTCGAGTGGTGTCGAGCTGTGTCGAAAGGGTAAAATGGATATTGTCGAGTCGAGAAAACAGTGCCGAGCATGTCAAAATATAAAAGACACTAATTCTAAAGTTTTTGACTCAATTCGACTCGACTTTCCGCATTGACATCCAAAAAGTCGATTGTCGAGTCGGAAACAGAGTCGCCACCGCCTTTACTTCGATTTTATCGACTTTACTGGACGTCGACAATTCTACTACACCCCAAATTTTCTGGGTATTTGTTGGCTACGCCAATATCTTTCATATTTTATTATTTTCCCGTCTATTTTGGTTTGGACGCGCATGCGCGTCCAACGCCAGTCTTCATGTTGACACCGTCTCGTGCGGTTGTTTTTATTTCTTGTCTCTGTGATTATTTTTGTGTAATAAATTATAGTTATTACAAAGAGACTATTTTACTTTATTTTTTGTTGTGCACCTGGATTAGGAGGACATAACAGTATTCTCACCTGCCATCCACCATTCTTTCCATCCCTCCAACCCAAGTAGAATTCTCAGGGCAAGAGGTCGCAGTTGGCCTTTCAGGACACTCTGCATATTTCTTTTCGTGGCAATTGGGTCGAGAACAGAGTAAGGTCAACTGACCACTTTTGTGTACCTAAATCTCCTTTTTTCTGCGTTTCCAAAAAACATACCTCTAATCCATAGGGAATCTTATTATTCCCACAAAATTCTGCTATTCCTACTGGTAAAATCGCTAATAAAATGGTGCCGACTGTCCACCTTGTAATCATCTGAAAAGTTGAAATTAAAAAGAGCCAAAAATGTTGAAAGTGGGGAGATTGAAAACGGCAGGCGATGTTTGCACAAATGTTCGAAAATGGACAATATTGATTGATTTAGTGTAAGTCAGAGAAAGGAGAGAGGGGAGGAAAATAGGTACAAAAGAGATGGTTACCTTGAAGGAATGAAGAAAGGAGAAGGTGAGACCATCATACCATCCGTCTCTACAAATGGGATGGGTAAGAGTATTTTTCAAGGCTGGGAGTCCAATAAAGGAGGCGAAAAAGACTGGACAGACTCCTTTAAATGGGAGCATTTTGCGCCAATTACAATTTCCCCCTGTTTATTGACCACTGGCTGGTCTTTTATGGTAATCTGCATGTCCAAATGGTCAAAACGTCCAGTTTTAAACAGGCAAGATAATAAAACAGGAACCAAGGCCTATTTTCTGTCAAAACCCTCGGGAATACCACATTTCTTGGTAAAAGATAGACCAAAAATGGCTACAAGTCTAGGAAAAAGCTGGTGATCAGTGTTGTCACTGAATAATCGGATTTGTAAGCGTCACGGAATGATTTGGCTCCGTTTTAAACTAGAAAAATCCACGTTTTAGCCAAGGAAATTGATAATAATCTGGAAAACTTGAACTGTTGGTGCACAAAACACATTGACACGGAAAAAGTAGACAAATGTCTATTTTTATGAGTCACATGGGCTTTCCGAGTAATAAAATTTTTGATATTCTCGTCATCGGGACAGAAATCTCGATCTTTCTAGTTTCTTCCACAATCAAGCCGCATTCTTTTCCGACTTCGAACAAAACACAACTATTTACCCATTTGGTAAGCTTTCTTTACTTTGTGGTTTTGCGGTGAAAAGACAGAGGGGAGCAGAGTGATCAGAGAAAAAGCTGTCGGAAACCAGAAGCGGTTCCCTTTTTGCTGCAATTTCGAGCCAGAAAAGAGCAGAAAACGGTGTTATAATCGATCTTCAACTTTAGGGGAAACAGTCGCTTGAAAAACAGGCAGTTTTTTTGAATTTGTGCTAGAAAATTTCAAATTCAAGGGCGTTTTCGGGTCCTACAGCGCCGTTTTCCCGAAATTTGAAGATGATCATAAAAATCTCTTTTTGAGATTCCAGCAGCAGCGCATCCGGCTATTTATAACAGAAATTTAGAGAGGAATTCCTTAGTCCCTCCGGCACAGCTGTCAAACTTGAAATAAGTGATCGTCAAAAGAAAAACAGTCCATTGCCACTTGATCTATCGTCCTCTTTCTTTCCCTTCCGCTAGCCTCTTTACGATTAGTAACGCCTCATAACCTCTTCCCGACCCGCCAACAGGCACTTGACCTTGTTGCGGAAAGAAAAGAGGGAAAGGCTGCATGAAATAAGAGTCGATTGAATATAAAGAAGGGGAAATATAGATTGGTGGACCTGTGTTGATCAACCAGCCACCACCAGTGTCAGGTCCCAGGACACACAACACAAATATTACAATCGCTCCGTTAATCGCACAGCGAGAGGCTCAAAACATTTGTCTTCACGTCGTTTACCAACGAATTATTGTGGATTGCCGCCATAAAAACTTCATTAAAGAAGAAAGTAATGAAGGGAATAGAAATCAATCAATTTCTTATAGAAAAATAGATAAATTCTCATTTAAACAGCCATTTAAAGGAGGAATTGTCGCGCACAGCTAGGCTAAGAAGAGAATATTTAGTTTCATTTGGAGAGAAAGCTCAATTTTCACAGAAAGGACCCTTCTCCGAAATGGGCAAATAAAGGGAGGCAAGAGTCGAGGTGAAAACCTACAAAAAGTAGCTCTTCTCGCTGAGGAAGCTTCACACTTTTTGATCTCCCTCTTTCTCTCCTCTTTTAAATGGGAAACAGGATATTTGCAGGGGAGAAAGTAGGTTAAGCCGCCGCTCCACACACAAAAAGGAAAAAGGGACATAAAAGCGGGCAAGGATGTGTGAAGAATTGACACGAAAACCATGAGAAATGGAATCACAGCTGGTATTGCCACCTCTTGGGGGCAACGCTTGAAAGTGAAGGATTGTTATTGGTAGCAGAGGAGAGGAGGGAAGAGCAAAACAAATGGCTCTAGCACCCACTCTATCAGATAACCGGGCAGGATTTATGATTTTGAACGAAAAAGTGGCTATTTTCCCAGTTTTGATAGAAAGATCGGGGAAATTTGGCTTAAATAACCCATTCAAACGAGAGTTTAAAAAAAGTTCTCCAGTTACGTGCCCCAGAAAGCCAATAGGATGGATAGAAACCAATTTTTCCTAAAGAATAGATAATTTTTGACCGAAAACTGCAAAATAGACCAGGTTAAAGAACTAAAATCACCCTGCAAACTGGTTAAAATTGCCACCTTTTGTCTAAAAATACAGGCAAACTATTGGAAACTATAAAAATGGGCTATTTTCTAGTTATCCTAGTACAAAATCTACAAGAAGAGCCTAAAATCGAAGCATATGGCAGTTTAGGACAGTCTAATGATCGAAAATCGGCTCCCAAGGAATTAATGAGGAGTTTCCCGAGGCAAAATGGTCTTCGAACAGTTCGATTACCATAAAATGACCAAAAAATGGCTTCTAGGCCGTTGTCTGGGGTGCAATTGAACGAAGTCTGGCTTCTGATAAGGTGTACCCTGTCAATTTTCCATCTGTCAAGATCCCATGGGGACAAAAAGGGTACAGGATGTTCACAAGACGAAGGAAGAGAGAGAGACAGATTAAAGGACTTGTCTTGTGTGTGTCCTCCCCTCTGCAACCAGTGCCTATTAACTCGTTTGGACCGGAGAGAGGAGAAAAGCTAAATGTGCGGGGAGAAAGAAAGAATTGGTTTTAACAAATGAATGACCAAAAAAGTGCCGCCAAATCCGGGAAATCCATTGATTACCAATCCCAGTGGGCAGCCAACCACTCGACAGGGTGTCAAATAGTAACGAGGCATAGAGAGCGGGAGAGAGTGCGAGATCAACAACACATCATTGACGGGCTATAGATCGGATAGATATGTGGGAAACGACAGTGAGCACAATCGATACAAGTGGAGGACAGTGTGCGAGAAGAGAGGAACACCAGCGAGAGCGAGGAGAGAGAGATAAGAGCATTGTACCAGCTTCGTGTGTACAAGACTCTTTACTCTTTTTCCCTCTGGAGCTTGCCGCTTTTTGACTGCATTTTTGAACACAACCAAATCTGTAAGAAACAGAAAGAGCTGCAAGTTGAGGACTTTTCTCTGCTTTCCAGTGATAAAAACATGTCTGGTATCCACAGCTGTGGACAGCCTCCTCCTCTAAAAACAACCGGCATCTTGTAGTCGTAGAAAAATAGGGGATTTTCAGTGATCTAGATAAATTTACAGTTATGCTTTACCAAAATGCAACTGAAAGAATCACGCTCCTTTTCTAAATTTCAAAATTATCTTCTAGAAGGTTTTCTGTACAGAAATTGAGCCTCGGGATGGCATCAAAACACAATGTTTGCAAAGTTTGATAGGCTGCAAACACCAGGAAGCCAAAAAAACTTCCCTATACTCCTTTTTGTTAACAATGAGAGCCTGTCTTTTGCTTCTTGCATTCACAAATAAACCCAGGACCAGCGTAAATAATACAAGATACCGCCATTTTTTACGTCACAGAGTAGTTTCCCCCATTTTTTGGTTTTCAAGATCTGGGGAGCAAAAGTATCCCCCTTTTTCCCTAGTTAATCCCCTTCATTTGGTCCCATTCCAGGTGTCATTTGATTATTCGCAGCTTGCCACGGAGATCACAAAAAAATAAATTATCTTTTCCGCTTGCTCAATCTCTGCTGAAGATTGTAATGAGCTCATCAGACCGCAGATCTACCTGCTGCTAATGAGTCTTTTCATGGGGTGAGAGCTATGTACAAAAATGTACGAAATCGTAGACAAACAATTTGTCTCCTTCTTCTTATCTGCAGCTATGTGTACAAGATCTCTTTGCAAAAGTTCCGCATCTTTTTTTTCTTTTGTGATTTTTCGCAAGAATTTCCGCTTCCTTTCAAAATTTCCGTCCATATTCTATTTCGAATTTTTGAGAGCGTCATCGGCGGGATTAGAAATTGAAACTTTCGAATAAAGAATAACCTATTCCTTCATTTTTCTACAGTAATCCACCTTTCCTGACTACAAAATTGCTCGTCGGAATGAAAATGTCAGCAATTTCTAGGGGATAGATGGAAAAAAATAGACAAATTACTAGAAAAGTTGCAAAATAGCAGTAGATCTGGTGGTTTCCAGTTGTTTCAAGACCCATGGATCGTATTAGCTACCTTTTCTTCAATTTACTGACCCCTTAATTCCCCTATGCTCTATATTTTGAACACCGCTCGCCTCCTCATCGTTAAAAAAAGTCCCCTTCACTCTTCTAAAAGCTCATAGTTCAAAGCTTTAGATTAGAGAAAATTCCCTAGAGAGATGCCAACTTTTTTCAAAGTTTTGAAGGTTCGTCGTATTGTTTTCAACCAGTCGTCTTTTTGAAAGGGAATACCCCGCAAATCCTGGCGATCTTCTCTGCAAAAAAATCGATTTAATGTTTGGCGGGAATTTGCAGCCAAGAAGTGCTCTCGATGAACTGATGCGCGTCCTCCCCGGAAAGATCAAGGTGTCGTAGTCGATTTGCCGGATACGAGGTTGCTTCCTGTCCAATTTCGCACTATATTTTACTTGAAGCTTGATCTAATGGACTCTCTGCCCACTAAAAAAGTCCCTAAAAAGGCAATTGAAAGTGTGCAAAAAGGGGTTCATTCTGACCAGGGACCACCCCTCTCCTCTTTTCAGCATTTGCTCAAAAACTAAATGGGCTCTCGCTAGAATTATTTAGATTTTTCCCAGCCACCCGAAACATTGTTTATAAGGACAGGGTTAACCTCTACACACCGAGCGTTCTTCTTCGGTTTCCCTTCTTTCTAGTTTACTTTCCATTTTCAATGAGTTTTTGAAGAAGTAGAGTTCAAAGTTTAGGGAACTGCTGTGGAAAAAATAATCATTTGTAGGGGTTTCGAAGCGATTTATCATCTTTTTTTGGCCCGATTTTGAATTTTTGGTCTTAAAAAATCGCATTTCCTAGGAATGGAGATCCATTTTTGCCCAAGACGGAAATTACTGTATTATTGGCTTTCAAACTTGAAGTAAATGGACGCAGGGGGAAAATAATGCAACTTTTCATTGGAAACCGTCAAATTCAAGGGCGTTTTGAGGTCCCACAGCGCCAGTTCCCGCAAAGTTTAAAAAATCTTCTCAATCCTTGCGGGACCCGGGAAGCAACTCCTCTTGGCGGACCCGATTTTTTAAAACCAAAATTGCAACAGGGAAATCCTCTTAATTTTTGACCTACCGAATTCAAAAGAGTTCCCAATATCCTTCCAGGTCACCCCCGCGTTTGCCAGTTCCTGGTGTGGACCGGATATATGCATGCTATGCAGCAATTGGTTCCCCTCTATAGTTGCAAGAAATCAACCACCATGCTCTTTTGCTCTTCTGAACTTCCTTCCTATGAATTACTCCAGTTTCTCGAAAATTTTCTATTCTGGACCTTCTAATTTTGCGAGAAGACTTGGTGCCTCCTTTGTGCTCTTCACTTGGAGAATCAGAAGTTCAAATTAATTTGGATCCAAATTTTCTCTCCCACCTTTTTTTGATCTCCGGAATTTGTAACGAAAAAAACATCCTGGATCTTCCCGTGGCGTCAGCTCTTTCCGCTTCGCCTGCAAGTTCCTCATTCATTAATCCGTTATTCAAATGCCCGGGGAAGTGTGTTTTCTTCTGTTTTCTATCTTTTTTTCTTTATAAATTCCATAAAAATTCAGACGTATAACATTCTTCTGATTTTTAACAGCTGAATATGGCCAATTTAATTGCATCAACCGGAAAAGGGCATAATTTCCTGGTCAAAGTCGAAAAACCAGGCGATTTCTCTAATTTCAGCGGTCACATGATAACAGCAAAAAAGCTGTTTCAATTTTAGATGTCAAAAACGTGTGGGGATTCCGGAATGACACCTGTCTGTTTCAGAGAAGCAGAGGCTTTTTCTTCGAAATATTTTAAATTGGGGTGATTTTTAGAGAGCGGCAAAAAGGAGAGCAAACATCTTAAATTTTTCTGTGTTTTGGTCCATCTGTGAGATAAAAAGGGAAAAAACGCCTGTAATAATTTTAATCCTCTCATTTCTCTGCTTGTTTTTGTCCAGAAATGGATTACGGTAATTTTCTAGTTTAATTATGAATTGTTATTTCCCGCGTTTTCCTTCTGACGCTCAATTTTATATTGAACTTCAAAATTTGGAATAAACAAGCGCTGGGGGACCTGCTTGAAAATCAGACAAATTTTCATTGGAAAACTTCAAATTCAAACGAGCGCCAGGCCCCACAGTCCCCCAATTCCCCAAAAGCTTGTAATTCTCTGGATCAGTACAACGACCAGTGCAATGATTCATGAAGTTCCCGGTCCTCTCTTCTCTCGCGTGCCCACGTTTTCCTGCAGTAAAAGGTCTAGACCCCTCGCTAGAGATTTGAGACTAGACAATTTACTTTGATCTTCGCCCTTACTTTGCTCCATATAATAGAGAGCAATTTGTGACATTTTCCTCTGTTTTCCAAGTCTTGAATCATATGTGTAATCTAATCTTCTCGTACTCTATTGGATCTTTGTATTATTTTTCAATATGAGGCCAAGAAATTATCGGGGGTGGTTATTAGCCGTGGATTATAGGAATTCAGGCTTAGTTTTGAGCGAGAAGTCAATTGAATTGAGCGGATTTTCGTACTCGTTTAATGGAATTCTTTTATAAGAATAACCTATTATTATATGGCGTCAGTTTAGCGCGAGTCTGGTACCGTAATGTCCCGTCATTTCCTCATTACCACCCTCGTAGTCAAATTTTGTTTTTTAAAATTGTTCTATGCTTCCGTTTGCGGGTATTTAAATGGGATATCAATCTTGAGAAATTAGGCGCTATAGGATCCAAAATTGTGCTTGAATTCGACATTTTTTCGCTCTATATTCGAAAATCTAGAAACCGCGGGGTTCACGATCTTCAAGCGTCTTCCATTCTGAGCTAAGAAATCTCATTAAAAGAAGATTTCAAGGAGACATGCTTTTCGCATTTTTTGTATCTTTTCAACATCATCGCGAAAATCAACTTTTTTCTTCGAAGTAATCCCCCATGCGGGCAGCATATCTTCCGGTTCTGTTGGTCCAGATTTTTGCTCTCCCTGCTTCCCACCTCATCCTCATCATTTATGACTCATAAAATTTGTTTCTTATTTTCCTTGCCAGCTGCTAGATCCAAACACGGGAATTATTACTACTTCCGCGTGGTTGTGTATTAGATCTCGTGCTCTTTTAAGGGGGTGCAAGATCCACACAAGGATTCCACACGGGATTGTGACCGATGCGATTAAAAAAACAGGAACTCCTCTTTTTAGAAAGATCATCTTGTTATCTGCTGGATTAAGTTGGGCTAGAGATCTTTCTAATCACCCGGGGCTACATCCGTGTTTATATCTTCTTTTTCTACTTCCTGGTCGAATGAAGTCATTCATGATATAGGACTGATTCTGTTTTTCTTCGTTTTTCATCTATTTTTGGATACATACCATGTTTCTCCTTTTGAACTTCCCCGGCTTCAGAAGAGAAGGCTAAAGGACTGTGCAACTTCTGGGTACCCGAAAACCCGCTGAATTTGGCGTTTTCCAACGAAAATTCAAGACATTTGTCCGATTTTCGACCGGGCCCTACAGCGACTGTTGCCCGCAAGTTTTGAAGGCATGTAATCCCTCCGGGAGCCGTAAATGGTAGCTTTTTTTTCAAACAACCCACTTCAAATTGAATCCTCCCCTGCAAAATATCACGGCTCTGTTGAACTTTTTGAACTCGTCTTTCCTCTTTCGCTTCAACTCGTCCCTCGCTCAAAATTTGATATATGCATTTTGTGACGTCAAAAGTGACCCCCCTCCCCGTTAGTCCTCCTTTTTAGACAAGTTGACCCTTGGTTTGCCTAATGAAGCATATGTTTACCATCAAATTCTCCCCTCGAGATGTCAAAAATAGAGAACGCAATTTCAATAAAGAACGATGAGACGATGAATCATTAAGCCCTGTTATATATAATATTTTGTACGCTGTTTGATATGAACGCAATGCGGGATAAGGACTCATTTTCATCAATGATGCTTGAGATTTTTTTGTAGTTGCTTTGATTTTTGCACATAAAATGAATCATCTGGGTGGGAGCTAATTTTATGGGTATTAAAGTTGCAAGAAACTTTGTACTATTGCTTTTCTTGGATCTTAAAATAGACAGAGCAATTGACAGGCTGTTTTAATAAAAGTCAGGTTTCCTGACGTATTCTGGATGCTCAAGAATCCTTTCCATGTTAAAAACTCGATGCAAAGTGATCTCCGGGGTTTTTAGGATCCATTTAAATAAAAAATACAATTTTTAAATTTATCGAAGGGTCCCGAAGCAATTGGATGTCGTCAGGACAAAAACCATAAAATTTGGCCGAAAATTACCCAGAATAGCAGAAAATAACCTAGACAATCTTTGGTTTTCCCTAGATTTCCTTTGGCTCTATTTTTAGAGCTAGACCCTGGGAAAAACGCTGAGCTTACGTCGAAAACTACCAGCCCATTTTCCCTTCTATTTCTGAGCTCCCATGGATCAAAATGTAGCCATCTTTTTATATCTTTTATTGCTTCTACAGCACCCCAGAGAGTAACTCTAGTCCCTCCCATCCCATTTTCTGGTAATTTTCCCCAGACAGACAGTAAAAAAATCTTAAACGACGTCCTATTCGCATATGTGTGGGTGCCCATTTTATGGGTTTAAAATTGATGGTTCGCCGGACCGATATTACCAAGCCATAAACAAAAAGGATTCGAGTACTTTTCTAACCTGGCTGCAGGGCATTTACTTAGACTTGGCAGATCCACTGGTACGTCGCCCATTTTCTGTCCTTCAGCCTTTTATAGAAACGTAACATTATGTCCACTCCAATTGGAATCCGTACACTCCTATCCGACTCCAATCCCCACCTGTTTTGCCTCTTTTGACTCCTGATCTTGCCAAAGTTACGTAATGTTTTCCACATCACATCAGTCCAAAGTTTCCAACGTCATTACACGTTAGGAAAAACGTGTGGGACATAAAACCAAGGTCCTTTTTAAGTGCTTACATGCTCTTTAGTCTCCGCCTCTGCTCTTTCTTCTCTTTTTGGAGCAAAGCCTTTGTACACTTTCACGTTTGCAGGAAATGGCAATCTACAACAACGTGACACTACGCCCTTTAAAATGTTTATACTCTACTTGCAAAGATCTGACATTTAGTGAAGAAGTCGTTTTTCTGAGAAAACGGCAGCCTGAATTGGATTCTGCTAATTTCTGGCTGATGTTAACTTCTAGGTGGGACCTTTCGGCCCGTTTTAAATGGGGAAATTCCGCGTATTTTTAAAAAAATCTAAAAATTATTACAGTAATCGGATTCTTTTCAATTCTCGTAAAACCATGAAAAAATAGAACTGTTCAGTTCCAGTCGCACTTTCTCACGATTTTCTACCTGTAGTCCTCCAGTGCGCTGTGAATTGCGCATGTTAAAATCTCTTTGCTAGTAGAACAAAATTTATTTTTCGTTCAAAACGAGGAACAAAAAATTTTATCCGTTTTGGGATTCCCCGTGTCTCCTCTCGAGCCAGTCTGCGACATCTTTTGCCTCCCACTAATTGTACCAGACATACTCTGAATTGAGCCATCAATAGTGCAAAAGCACCTGTGTGGACGTGATCTTTTCATGTTTTTCCATAAAAGTAGCGACTCTCTGATTCATGGATTCTTTGTTCAAAACTCTTTCATAGTTTTGAGGTCAAAAGTTCGTTGAAAATTGGCCTCAATCTAATTTTATGGGTCCCGAAAAGAAGAAACAAGCGATCTTTTACTTGACGGGAAAGGGTTTTTTTTTTAATTATTGTCAAATTTTCCGATTTCCCTTGAAATGCCAGTCGTTTCGAGACCTGCAATCGTAATTATTGGCAATTTTTAGCTCAAATAATAATAATATCGTGTGCTGTTGACTTTCCCCCGTTTAGATCTCTGCCACTTTGCCCTTCCAATCTCAAGGATCCCTTCGAAAAAAAGGAAGACCCTTTTCCCGATGACATGATATCTCCCTCGTCTCAAGTTCTCTTTCCCCGACCCCTTGGATTTATCTATTTGTTTGTTTCCACCACTGGATCTCTCCCTCTCCTCTAGAACTTTCCTCTCAATTTACAGAGGTCAAGAGAGCTTTAGAAAAATTTAGTTCCTGCTTCCAGCTGGCTTATTCTAAATCTTTTCGGGCTATTTTGACCTTTCAACTTGGCGGCGAGAGCAATTTTGGCCTTTATAAAACTCCTATCTCTAATTCAAAATCTCGGGATTTTCTTATTCCTCCACCACTTGGCGAGGTTTCCCCCGTCCCGGCAGCATTTCGCAGTTTGTCTAAAATTTTTTGCCCTATCCAGAGAAGTTATGAGTGACTTGGGAGAGAAAAAGAGCGTCCGAGACCAAGAACACTTTTATTCGACGAGACTTCTTCTTTTCCCTGGGGTCTCTCCCCCCTGCTTGTGATCTTTCGCCAGTCTTCTTCTCTCTCTCCGCTCTCTTCTCCCCCTTCTCTCTCTCCCCGGTCTCGGGTCCCCCCTTTGCTCTGTGTGTTGGCTGTCAGAGTGCCGCCACACCGCGCGCGAATTGATCGCTATGACTCCGCCCCCTTAGGAGGGGGGATGACTGACGAGAGAGAAAAAAAGAATGAGAGGAGAGAAAGAGACGCAAGAGACCTCCCACCCCGAGGGGAGAGAGAGACTTGGCCTCAGTTCGTTTTTCTCTCGCTCTTTTTCTTACACTTTGTCCTTTCGTACTCTCCGATTTTATTTGCTATCAATCGTTTTATGGGCTATTTTTTGGCAAAGACTGAAAGTCAGGGCCAGTAATAGCCTCCGAGACCCCTTTAAATCGTTTTTCCTTTAAATTTATTTCTAAAAATTGCCTCTGAACCCATTTTTTAGTCGAAAGTGGAATATATGATCTCTAAATCTTCCAAAATTTTAAAAAAATTCTTTAAATCGATTTTACTTTAATTTTAACCGACATAAGCCTCTTAAGGGAGTATTTTTAGCAAAACAATTGATTATATAGTCATCAAGCCCCTTTAAAACCTTCTTTAAACAATTTTTCTTGAATTTTAATTGCAAAAATAGCTTCATTACCCATTTTTAGCCTAAAATCGCAACTAAAGCCCCTAAAGAGTTTCAGAAATCCTTTAAAAATCCATTTAAATCAATTTTGCTGTACGAAATCGATTACTTCTGATCAAACGGCTAATTTTCGATCGTCTAAAGAATCGGTAGACCTCTTATCAGTAGGAGAAATCAGGTGAAAAGCCGCCAAAATCGTCTGCCCCAGTTCAAATAGACTGTTCTCCTGCCTCTCTTTCGACTTTTTTCTTTGTTTTTAGTTCATTTAATGACCTAACCGCCTTGTTATTTGTTTGAACGAATGTTAGGGCGATGTGACGATGGAAACCCGCGTGTGTGACGATTAATTTTCCCGCGCAGGTGCGTTAAAGGGACACAGCCGGCTGGTTATTTGATGTCGATCGGTTGGCTATTTCTCGCCCTTACGTTCTTTCTTTCTGCGAAAAATCCCAATTTTTATGGGATTTTTTATCAAATGTTTTGTTATTTTTCCATGTCATTGACGCAAAGAACGAAAAGCGACGCCCAGAAGGAACGCGCCACGTCATCTCCTCGTTGTTTTTCGTATTTTCTTTAAAGATTTAAATTTCCGAAAACCCTGTGAACGACAGGAAAGTACAATTCTTGTTGAAAAATTCCCGAGGATTTGTTATTTTTCAACAGATTCTCACTAAACATCGCAGATTATCCCTCTAATCCTTGGATAAAGCTTAAATATGTGGCTACATCAGGCACATTTCTGGCTAATCCTTGGTTATTTTTTCCCGTCTTTGTCCAGAATTTTATTTACCATCAAGAAAACGTACACAGAACATGTAGGAATATATTAAACGTTCAAGGTTCGCGGCTGAATAGCTGATCCCAGCTTGTTTTCAAGCAGCATACTTATTTTTTGAACTATATGATCTTTGAATAATTTTAAAGTTTTAAAGAATTAAAGGACTAAAAGTCGAAAATCAGAGAAATATATGGGTTAAAAGGTCAAAATGTGACTTCAATTGCCGTCATAAGCCATGCATAAGCAAGTGAAGAGAGCCAAAAAGGAGGCCTATTCATTGCCAGGGCAATTTTAAAGACCAGGTTGATTAGTCAGACCTTTAATCTAGTAATTTTTTATTTAAAGAAACAGCCTCAACCTTGTATTTTTGTCCGCGGGACACGAAACGGCTGAATGACAAGATAACTGCCAGGTTTTTATCCGGATTTCCGGATTTTTCTTCAAATTTCTTAGTTTCCGGGTTAATTTTCGGCATTTTAAAGGTTCTTAGCCTTGTCATACTTTACAATTTACCCGTTCTTTAAAGGAAATTACTAAAGCGTTCAAAACTTCGATCAGAAGGTCCTGAATCGCATTGAGATTTTTAGCCCGTCAGATTTTGGATTTCTTCAATTTTTGTAGTTCCCCGCTTTTCCCGGTATTTTAAGCTTTTTCAACCGTTTCGAGACCCACAAAATTCTACTTCCTTGGTGTTCCATTTAAAGGCCAAAAATGAAAATAAACCGTTGTCAGCAATCCCCATAAACACCCACCACTTCATCAACATATCTAGCCGGGTTTGCATAATCCTCATTTCTCCCCATAGTCAATTGTTTCTCTCTGTTGTTTTTATGTGCTACATGGCTCAATGACCATTTTTGAATAATGCGCCCACTGTTGAACACAGTTTCCACCTGCTCGGCTGATTGACAGCCCGTGTAATCGTGGTTACAGTCACCTTCAGAAATCACTTCACCTTTTTTTAAAAGGTTAGTCCATCAAAATTGCAACAATCAACGAGTAAACAGAATACAAGTCTGGTTTTTTACGTGACTAATTTGACTTTGGGTCCATCCCTCAATTGCTGTCGCCCCCGAAATGTACAGAAGTTCTCGATTGATCGATCTCCGTAGTCCTGTTTCCTAAAATTTATTGCCTCTCTTCTGTCGGGCAGTTTTTGGGGCCATCGCTCGTAGAATGCAGCAGCTTATTCAGTTCTCTACCGTCTCCTAAGCAGGAAGTGATCTGTAAGATGTTTGAACCCATACGGTTTTCCGCGTAAAAGCATCACTCTACTTTCAAGTGTAAAAAATGTGGCAGTTTATATAAGGAAACACCAGAAACGGATTCCACATTTTGACGGCGTGGTGGAAAAAAAAAAGTGGCTGGTATTTATTTGTCCAGTACTTGTTGATAAACCCGCCTTCCCTTGTTTTCCCTTGCTCACACTTTGCCTAAAATTTAAAGGACTATCAGGGTGCTAAAATTAATTCTTCAGGGTTCTGCAGCGACTTTTGAGCTCCGATTACTAAAAATTTCCAGAAAACGGCAGAAAATTCTGAAAATAAGGAGGAAAATTAAAAAATCCGGTGATTTTTTGAATTACATAAGCTAATATTAGTAACGTTTCCTTTATTTTGAATCTATTTTTGGGATAATTCGCTTCGAGACCCTCCTACAATATTAGAGATCCCCGCTAATTCCTTCCCTGCCACATGTATAAGGAAGTCTGCCTGTCATCTGTCTCCGTGCGTGGGTTAACTAATCCTGCAGTCGGAATCAAGTTTTTTTTGCAGCTGTTTCTCCTTTTTTTCCTTTGGTCGTAAAAGGGTATCCCCTCTGTGTGTCTCTCTATCGCCCCACGCGTCCATCACCACCACATTTAATCACACAACAAGCTGACTTTTATGGGTCTAGTCGCACCCGCTGCTGCCACATTTTGAAAAAGGCGGCGCAACCCGATTAGTCTTCTCCCATGATCCAACGTTCCCCCCACAAATTTAAGAAGAAGCCTGGTTTCTCCTCAAGGAGAGTAATTAGAAGACGTCGAAGATGATGTTTTTCTGTGTCCACCACCGGCGTGTATTTTATGTTTTGATCGAGAGCCCTTGTCTCAGGGCGCTCTAGGGGCTCCACCTCTCTTTAAATTACTGAGGCTGCCCGCCATCACCAACAAGATACATGTTTCAGGCACATGTTTACACCGTGGTGGTGAACTCCCTCCCCTCCCTCTCTTTCGCTCGCTCCCTCTCGGCTCCACAATCAATGGTCCCGTGGTCTTGAAAAACGTTGTCCTCTGCCTCTCTCTTTCTCTTCTTTTTTTCACTTAAAATAGTCATCCGATCACCGTTCATGTTCTTCTCTTCTCTCGCCCGCCAACCATTTTGTGTCTGTCATAAACAACAAACAATAGTTCATACTTTGGCCTCTTGTTAATTGTATTGGTTGGTTTTACGGTATTTTCAAAGGTTTTTGACCAATTTTGAATGTTTTTCAAGAAATTTTAACATATTCCTAGCGGATATTTCGAAAATCTGCTAAATTTTCTTCTAGCTGAAAAATTGTTTCTCTAGGGGAAATTAGTCGTTACCCGCCATTTTTTTCTTCGGTATCGATTCCTCTCTAACTGCGGTCCTTCTTTCAATAAAATTTGAAGGAGAATAAGGAGTTTTTAGCTCATTTCTCTCAGTTTTTCATTCAAATTTGCACATTTTCTCGGGTAAAAACCGTAATTTCTACACATTTTCGCTCTTTCTAACGGTTCCAGCCCGTCGGTAACCTTCTATTTCCCATAAAAATCATCATTTTTTCCCAGTTTTATAGCCATTTTCCGTCTTCTTACCCCTTTTATTCTCGATCTATTTATGGCTCTTTCAGTTCTTTGCTGCCATCAGCACTCGAAGTGCTCTAAGATCACAGAAGAAAAGAGCCCACATATTTACTCTGTGGTTAACCGCGGTTCGTCCTCCTCCCTCACTTTCTATCTTTGCGTGATGTTTATCCAAAATTCTACATCTTCGAGCAGGTTTTTACACTATTTACAGCAGTTTTTCTGTGTTTTGATCACAATTTCAACCATGTAAAAACCGCGCAATAATCACAGATCTTGATCATAGTTGTCTCCTCCTTTAAATGGATAAAATAGGGGCGAACGGGTTAGGGCGATCTGCGCCGCAACGCCATCATTGCCCAGACGCAAATGGCGCTGTCCCCCAGCCCATAAATGGACACCAATTTGTACAAAACATCTGGACCGTTTCTCCATTTAAACCGTAAAGAAAGAGATTGTATAATCTTTCCAAAAAGATTATTAATCGGGCTGAAAGATAAGAGAGACAGGAAAGAAATTAGGTCACCTGGACACAGAGTAGATTCAATTTTTCGATCAGGTGAGCCTCCCACGGAAATATTCGAGTCATTCCTTGTACTTTTCTGCCTCGCACGTAAATGATTTTTAGCTGTGGAACTAATCGTGGAATAAGTCAAATTAACGGCTTATTTTTTCCATTTCCCTTTTCTTTAGAAGACTGTTTACACGGAAAATGGTCTTGAATTCTCCTGTTATGTGCATTCTAAAGAATTTCTAGGCCCTGTGACCATATGAAATACCGTAATAATTTAAAATGTCTTTAAAAATATGGAAAATAGGGGATGTGAGCCTTTTCTCGCTCACATCACATAATTTTACCCAAAAATAATCCACAGACTGAATTTCTATGAAGTTTGACCGATTTCCCATGCTCCCCATAAGGTTTCTCATGATGTCTGATCATTTTCCGATCTTGCTGTCCAGACTCTGCTCGACAAATTCGAGGCAAAAACAGTGATTTTTAGTCTGTCGCCTATTAACCGGCTGGCGATTTTCGATCTCCTCTCATTTTCTAATTTCCACCATGGCCGAGGACTGTCCTCCCCTCCGTCGTCCCGTGAAAGATGTTTACCAAAGCTGTGACCCGTCGGAGAGTAAACAGTTCGCCCTCGGTTGTCTCACCCGCGCCGTCAGCCCCACAGTTGGACAGTGAGCCAAAACGGCGCGCACCAACTGGCACTAGAGATTTGTATTTGTTAGTGGCAACTTTACCTACTTTTTCCCCCTTATTTTCCTCGATTTTTCTTTTTCTTAGCCAACTGCATGACTAAATGAATTCTATTAATAATCGGCCTAATGAAGCGCCGAGATCTGGCTCCCTGCAACCACTGAAAAGGTTCAAAAGAGCTCTGAGCAAATTACCCTAGTCGCCTAATTTCTATTGAATTTTTACATAATCCGTGGGCGACGTCAAAGCAAGCGCATTTTTTTCTTGCAACTGAATCTTCTACATACCCCGTTAAGCTTAATTTAATCCGTTCATAACTCTCTCTGTCCTCCCCCTACGTGTTCCTTTGCAGACAACTGAAGTTTGATAAGACTTCTGGTTGACTAATTTTTAGTGGGATCATTGGGCTCTTGTTCTTTTTTAATTTAAAAGAATTTGTCACTTCCTTTAAGAAAATTGTGAGAGGTTAAGAATCTTTTAAACGAGGCGCACGGTCGATTTTATACTTTGAAAGACACGGTCGCTATCGGACCCGCTCGAAAATTAGGCAAATTTTTGAAATTTTCATAAGAAAATCTCAAATTCAAGCGCTTTCTCAGGTCCTGCAACGCTCGTTTTTTTCAAAAAAATAACCTAGGGTCGTTTGAAATTCTCTTTAAAAATTACAGTAACTACAAGAAAATATAGAGATCCCCTCCTATTATCGTTCTCTGAATCTCAACATCTTAAAATCCTCGAGAATAGTCATCCAGAGCTGTCTGTGGCTAAAGATCGCCTCCATTTGAGCTGCTTTCACATAGAAAAACATCACTATTATGCCTAATATTTGAAGCTATGGATAAAAATCACCATTATGGGGGTGTATGATTTTCCCTGATTATTCCCACCCTCACAAATTATCCTTTCTTTATATGGGAGATAAAGCTTCTTAACGTTGAAAGCTTAGGATTTTTGACTGCTACAGATCATAGCGACTTTTTCGCTGATTAGAGTGTGTTTTTAGGAGATTTTCACTTTAAATAGGACGAGAATTTGTTGCTTACTATCGCCAACATCAGGTCTTTCTGGTCTCTCACACATACTTTAGTAATAGAATACTTCTCATATTTCTCGGCACACAAATGAGTTTTTTCGGTCGTCACTTATTAGTCTTTGAGCAGTTTCTGCTGACTCACAGCTCCGTTTATTTTATTTATGAACAAAAATGCACATAACAGGAGAATTCTATAAAAGTAGCCAGATGACTAGTGGGTTTCTAGGGCAGCGCTGTGGGACTCTTTTGAAAATCAGGCAAATTTTTCGAGTTTTCATTGGAAAATGTCAAATTCAAATGTGCGCGTGCTCGGGTCCTATACTTTTGTTTTCTCGCCTGCAGTTGTTCTCTGCAGCCAGACACCTCATAGATTTAGCAGTAATCCAGCGTGTTTTGGTCTCATACTTTTTGTTGTGTCGTTTGGCTAAAATATCAGTTGTCGTCAACTTGTCGCCAAGCAGTTCCACTATCTTCTCCTCTTCAGCCTACGGTAGATTCCCATTCGGAAGATCGCTAAATTTACACAAAAATGGTCATGCGACCCGTTTTCGGGTCGACTTCTTTTGTCTAAAACAGATCATTCGACCCCAGTTGGACAAACGGGTCATGGAATACTTGATCTGGACTTGTTTTGATTTGCTCTTTCGATAAGATGGCGATTACTCCCTTTAAATTTTTCTGATCATGCCATTTAAAGATAATTTTTTGTGACTATGTGTACAGTAGAAAACGATAGGTTTTATAAAATTTGCGGAGTATTTTCTCCTCACTGACAGGTTTACCCTAATTTTTATGCAGAAACTGTTCTTTAAAGGGGGATTGCCACTGTTATTGCTCTGTACATTGTAGCCAATCCTTTGCAATCCGACTTTTTCCCTTCAAAATCCCTGTCTGCATCTTTAAACCCAGCTTTTTTACTTGGATACTGTAGATGACTAGCCAAATCTCCACTCTCAATTTGCACAAATCCACCCTCAGCGTAATAAGTCGAGATTTCAACGGACCGGAGAATTCTCAAGGCTGCCTCTAATGATAAGAGCTGCTTACAAAAATCTCTACAGATTTCTTATAAAGTCTTGGGATAAAGGGCAACCCGTCACTTTTTGCTCCCTTTCTCGTCTAAATTAACAGTAATTTCAACCTGCTGGCAGATAGCAAACAAACCAAAAATCAACTATTTTTAAAAGTTTTCTCTAGCTTAGTGAACGAGTGAGCGAGCGAGGAGGTTAACCTATGAACTTTGATTTTTAGCATAGCAGAGTAAGCAAGGCTTCCGATTGTCAATGGCTTGGCCGTGTGTGTGAGGAGGCGAAGCAAAACGTAAACGGGCTGTGGATTCAGCCGGCCTCACATTTATGGCTCACTCACAAATTTGTTCATTCTCTAAAAGTCAGCAGTTTTAAAAAAGTGGGGGAGGGTGTCAAAGCTCGAAAACGCCACGTTGCCCGGCTGATTGACTTTTAAAGTTTGTTTTTCAAATTGCTATATGCCACATTCTTACAATTATTCTCGGTACTTTTCCTTTAAATAATTTCCTTTTATTAAAATTGACCAGAATCTACCATTTCCACGCCCAATGTTATCGATTCGGCATTTTCGACCATTTTCCCCTCTAAATCAATGGAATTTTGTAAAATTAGACCCTTTTTTTCGAGTTTTGGGTGTTTCCTTGATAATTTATGTAAGAAATATGAAAATTTAATGATATACAGAATTCGCATATTTGTCCCAGAAATATTAGCAAAAAAATATGAAATTTCGAAGAGATCGAACCCGCGAACTTTCCATTATAAATTCGCCCAGTAACAGCACGCGCTCCTCCGGTTCTTTTATTCTTGCTCATTTTTCTTGTTCTTCAGAATTTTAAATGATCAGGATTTTCTTTAAAGAAATCGGTTTGTGCGTAGACAGACGGCTCAAGAGATCTTTATCAAAGAACGCTCTAATTCCCTCCATGCACTCTTTTCATTTTTGAACATTAGACTCTTGCGTGGATAAAAATCCCGGCCATTTTCTCCATTTGAAATTTGAGAATTTAGTGGATGTTCTTTCAGCTTAAAAGTACACTGAAGAACCCCTTGGTCGCTCTGCTCAGTGTTAATAGAAATTATGGCTTCATTAATTTGCCTTGAAATTACTTGCGGTGTGTGAAACCAATGACTTGAATATAATTTATCCGACACGTAAAATGTGATCAGTGAACATTTTTCCCCCGCTCTCTCTCTCACTCGATCGACGAAGGGCGCGCAAACCAGATGAAAGCTCGATTTAGCCAGGGCAGTGAGCTCTAGAGAGCACACGAGTTCTCTCCACCTCCTTCAAGTAATAGAATAATTTATATTGAACCATGGTGTCAAGTACACATTTCTAAACAGCCAGCAAACGAGCAGCACAAAGTGTCAAGCAGATATTTTTATACTCCGTGTTTCTGATAGTTGTTCAAATATTCCATGTAGTCAGTCATTTCTTGTCATATTCTACGAGTTTTTATTTAAAGGGCAACTCCTCCATAATCTTTAGCCTAGGGCTTCACTGGTTTCTCTATTCTCCTCTTTTTTTGTCAACGACCAGTTGACGTTTTTCCTGCTCCCATCCCACAGCCTAGGATATTATTCAATTTATCAGAACTTTTTTCTTTCAGGGAGCAGATATCTGTCAGAATGACAGCATAAATTCTCAGGCTTAATTTTTGGTTCGTAAAATTGATACGAGACCCTATTTCTTTAAAGGGTTCTACTACCAACGCCTTTTCCTGCTGCTCACTACCTCCTCTGAATTCATTCTGCCTCTTCCTTGATCACGGGACGTCTTCCCCTCCTCAGTTCTTCTCTCTTCTCCTCCCTATCTCGTCTCTCTCCCCGTCAGCCACTTTTCTAATTCACTTTTTTCCAGTCAAATGTCTGCCGGATGTTGCTAGTTGTCCTATTCTCACTTCTAGTGCCATTTGCGCATTTTGCGCCAATCAACGGAACAGAAAAAGGAAAACCGATTGCTGCTGTACCTACTGCTACCACTTTTCACCCCGATTGTGCTGATCCACATAATAAAGAAGTCGCCTGTACTGTTCATTTAGGTAAGTTTTATTGAATTTTGGGTAGAAAAATGGTTCTTTTCAGCTTCCTGCAAAGATGAGCTCCTTCCGCCGACAACCAAAGGCAAAGAGCCACCGGAGCCTCATGATCTCCGAATTGAAGCCTTTTCCAAAGCAACAGCTCGGGGTAAAAATACTCACGAGTTACACGTAGACCTCTCATGGCAAATGCCACCTAAAAGTAGGCTTCTTTAAGGAATTTAATAATTTAATTTACAGATGAATCGGCGAATTTGAAAGCCTTCCGTTTGGAAATCGTCGACCCGGATGGGAAAAAGACTTGCTTCAATTTTAATGTTTCCAAGTTCAGTTTTAATGAGGACTCGGCTTCGGTATGTTTTTAACCAGCTTTTTCCATTACGGGCCATTTCAGCCACGATTCCACTTCACATCCGATAGTATTTTTGATTTTTCGAAGACTTACACGGCTACTTTGTACAGTCTACCCGCCAGTAAAGCGAAGAAGCCCCATGCTGTTAAAACAAAAACAATGCCAGCCAATATGGGTAAGTTGTGTCCCGAAAAGAAAATAATTTCGAATTTAGAAACCGTCCACCAAGATCCGGAAAACATCACGGAATACTGCAAAACCCATTGTAAGTTCTTTTTTCTATTAAATTCTAGAGGATCTGGATATTTTAGTATGTCATTTTTGTTGTTTATAATCCAAAAATCCAGCTGGCCAGTAGTTTTCCACCTGGGAATCACATCAATTTCTTGAAATGAGGTTCTCGTGGCCCAAAAATCTGCCGTCAGTTGGCGCATATCGTGTTCTCTCTTGCCCCAGAAAGAGCTGAAAAAGATGAAGGTGCTCATTGATTCTTTGCCCCCAAAGAGAGAACATGGAAAAAACATCCGGAGAGCAGACGTCATTTTTTAAGCTAGCGGGTCTTTTTGACCTTTTGAGTGGATGACAATGGGGCCAACTAGTCGTCGTAGTTTTAGTCGTAGTTTTAAAATCTTGAAAAAAAAACCTTTCAATTTTTGGAATACGGTAATTAGCGGGAATAACGGCGTCGACTAAGCGCGTCACGTTTTTTTATTATTGTCTGTCTGGTACCGTAATCCAAGTATTTGAGCATCCTCGTCTTGTCTGAGCGTTTTATTTATTAATTACCGTAATCTAGAAGTCAAAAATCATGCGCTGAAAAATTTGGCACTAAAGCCACGTTGAAAAACGCGTTCGGTCTAAATATTCGGTCCTGGAACCCAAATACTACCGTAATCCGGCTATTTTCGAACATTTTCATGTACTAGGCCTCCATTTTTCTCTAAATTACTGTAGTTTTCTTTTGAAATTCCCCCATTCGGATCCGAGTCCAATTGTGAATTTTCTCTCTGAGCCCGACACCCCTAGGACGAGTGTAATATGTGTCGTGTCAATCACACTGGGTCCAAAAAACGAGCCTCTCCATCGCCCACTAGGGAGGCGTCCTCTTTTTGCAAGGGCCAAGAGATCCTTGTTGATCTGCAAACTTGTGTCCCATTCGTCATGACTTAATTTTCTGACTTCGAGAAGCGAAGAGGACTTTTTGCATAGGATAAAAGAATAAAAGATCAGACAGGAAAAAAAAATGACAATATTTTATAATCACGTCAATAAAAAACGCGCCCAACCGGGGATAATTGGCATTTTTTCCAGTTTAGTCTTCAGTCTCTCCAATTTTCCCCTCCCTTGCAAAAGTCTATCCAATCCAACCATCCACATACAAATTGACGAGGCCCATGTGATCCCTCAGCAGCTTGGAGAAATAGAAGAATATCATCTTTGATGCTCTAAATGTGTCTCCTTCGCTCGCTTCAATGCCGTTGAACATCATAAAATGAACTGTGGTTGGGGGTTAATGAAGTTAGAAAAAAACTGGGGAGCAAAAATGACAAAACAGAAAGTTCAAAGGAAGAAAAAACGTTTTTTTTTTTCAGCTCATCCGGAGGCTTCAAAATGGACCGCTGGATTCCGGAAAATCTTCCTTCAATCCATTACCAGGACAATTCAGTTGGAATTTGTTGGAGCTCCACCGCAATTCTGCTTTGAGGAATATGAAGTGAGTTTTGGGATTACTGTAATTATTCAAAAGTCATTTACTTTCACTGTGCAGGGCCCATTGGCTAAAAATTAACAGATTTACACCGATAGGACGCGTTTTTTGGAGGTTTCGTACTATTTTCTCTCCGATTTCACAATTTTGGGTTCTGACGCCAAAAAATCTTCAAAATTCCTCATTACATTTAAAAACTTTCAGGTCCGTCTCTTGGATGAAACCGGGATTGAAGTTCTCTTCTATACGATCATCAAATCCACAGAAATGAAGAAGGAGTTCATCGATAATAAATGGGTCTCATTTGGAGAATACAATTTCACTGGTCTTGACGTAAGTTCTATTGTTTATTGTGCCTTGCTGATACGAAAAAAGGCTAAATTAATGACCATCAGATGCCTCTCTCTGGCTGTGACGTTCAGACTCAAAGTGTAATGTTTATATGAACAGGGGACTACTTTCATTGAACCTCAGGGATTTCCTAGGGATTTGAAACAAAGAATCGCGCTCCCCGTGTACGCAAAGTTATTTTAAGAACACTTGTAGATTATAGTTAGTCGCTTTGTTTCTTTCTCACTGGCCACGTAGATTACGTCACAAAAGTTAAGCGCAGCCATAGAAATGGCTGAATAATGAATAGAAGCCACGAATAGGCTGCCGTCAGTGGAGGCAGGGAAAAGGGGGATCAAAAGTTTCTCGGAACAAAAAAGAATCCCGGAATTTTTCGGTTAAATTCATGAAGCGAATTTACAATGAGAACTGCCATAGATTGGCAGAGAAACTGGTGGAACGTACTAAAAATTTTAAAATTCCCGCCATTTTTTTGGTTAAATTCTTCCAGGACCTCGTAATACCGTAATCCCCTGAGAGCTCTTTAAAATATTCTCCCTAATATTTCCCGTCTTCAGCTGGATACGGATTACATCCCTTCTGTAATTCCTGTAGACACCGCCGCTGATGGACGGTGTCTCTGTCCCACCAGCGAGCAACACGGAGCCTGTAGTTGTATAGCCGCCGATTGGAAGAAAGTCCGCCTCCACCGTATGCTTACCCTATTTGTCTGTGTATTTATCCAATTTTTAGGCATCCAAAAGCCAGTAATTGCCGTAAACACAACCCTTCCTGGAGTAGTCATCGAGCATAAGAAGGAAAGCCATATGCAAACGTAAATTCCCCATTTTTTTCTTATTGAATTTCTGATTTCAGAGTCCTCTACGTTATTTTAATCCTCCTAGCAATTTTGGCCCTAATGTGTTGTACCGTAGTATTTGTGGTTTATTTCTGCAAGAAGTTGAAACCGATCGAGAAGACGACGAGGATCCGTTTTGTTGGAAATACAATGAATGGCCATGCTGTAGCTGAGAATCAATCACCTCTCATTGCACAATGTGAGTTTTGTGTTTTGGGAGAGGAGGAAAAGTCTCGTCTGGTCCTTGGGGATTTTAAACACGGGAGCAGAACACAAATTTTCCGCTATTTTTTGAACTTGGGAAGGTGAAAGATGGGTCTGGGGATCAGGAACAGGCAAATTAGAAGAATTGCGCCAATAAAACTTGGACGCGCAATCGTGGCGAGACGGCCAATAATCAAGTTCACCCTCACCCTGGTGATATCACCGGGTGATATCACCCTGGGTGAGGGTGAGGGTGAACATGAATGTTCGCCTGGCGAGACCAAGTATCAAAAAGAAGACCCAGTTCTTTAAGAATAACAGGGAAATCATTTAAAATCCCATAATATTACTGTAATTCTCTCTCTTTCAGGTAAAATGTCCCTGTTGATCATTTATTCCCATGATGGGCCTCTTCACGACGCGGCTGTCATTGCCTTTGCTGAGTTGCTAAAGAATACTTTTGGCTTTGATGTTCATGTAAGTTGTCCCTTTAAATAAAATTATAACGTCTAATTTTTTAGCTCGACGCCTGGGATATGGAAGATATTGAGCAAAATTTGGCGGAATACGTGAATTCAGCCATTGTTAGGGCGGATAAGGTGATTATTTTACTTTTTTTTTGAGCAATTTCGATGTTTAAAATATTCTTTAAAGGATTCAAATTACCGTATACCTTTCAGATAATTATAATCAACTCTTTGGGCTCATTCATCCGTACAAAAGCCAAGCACATGAGAGAAGATCCAGTTGAGAGGATCTCCCCTTCGCCCGTGGATTGCCTCTTCTCCCTGCAAATTGACCTGGCGCTACAGTAAGTTGTTTTCTTTTTAAACTTTTTGCGCTATCCGGATGCTCGTCACCGGATACTCCACTGGGCCATGGCAAAATTTAATTCGGCCGGGCCTTTTTTGGGCGAATCGACCCGGGAGGTCAAGAGATCAAACCTGAGGCCCACACAAGTCGACGGGGAGAGAGTGCAGACTTCATCACACGCGAGAAAGACTCTCTTTCTTAGAACCCATACACATTCAATTAGGAAACGGCAAAGAGAGCAAGAAGCCCGTGCTCTCAAAGATTGCATATTTATAGCCAGAGGGAAATAGAAAGACCGTAAAAGGGGGGGGGGGAAATATGATAGATTTTAGAATATTCCAAGATAATTTCGAGATTTGTTCTCTGATTTAAATGAGGCAGTAATTCTGCCGGGGATAACAAAATTTAAATCGATTTTAATGAAGAATCCTCTAAAATTATAATTTTCAGACACGCCAGAGTCGTATCAATGCGTTTCGCCTACACGCCATCAGCCTGTACCATCTACTCGCTGACACCACTGCTACAATACGCGGTCCCGGATAATTTGGGACTACTGGTGGCTTCTTTGGCCGACAGTTCACTGAAAACTGATCCAAGATTGAGTGGGTATTCCCCAGAAATGGAAAAATTGACAACTGCCGTGGCCAAGATGCAAGAATATATTCAAAATGAACCTCATTGGTGGGTTTTTATTCAAACTGTTGAGCTAAAATTTTCAATTTGGGTCCCAGAACAACTGCATGTCATTGGCCTTTTTTTAAATTATTAGAATTCCCAAAAATTTCTACAGTGACACAGAAATAAAATTCAATTTTTCAGGTTCGAGCGTCTCCACCACAGAGTGCCACCCGTGACGGAGGTTGTAAGCGCGCCAATCCCTATCTCCCCGAGAAAGGGAGCTGCCATCGTACCAGCCAGTCCCATGGCTCAAGAAAGAACTCCGCTAATCAGTCAAGGCATTGAGGTGAAACTTTACCATTCAACAGCAGAAAACTGGTGCTCAAGAAAAATCCAACTAAAAATGGTAATTGTGCACGTCGATAGAAAAAAATGTGCACAATTTGGTTCAAATTATTGCCTGCGAGACTATTTTAGTCACGAGCACCATTTGTTTTCCTTAAAATTGTGTTTTATTTACCGTGGGATTTTCAGGAAGAACAAGAAACACCGCGAGAGGCAGCTGCACCGGCGGTTACAAGACCGGAATCTATACCAGACGAACCGGAACCGGGAGCAGAATCAGGATTCTATAGTGATAGCCTGCAAACGATGGAAGATGAAGAATTGGAAAGGAGTATACCACAAGAGAGGAATATTATTCAAGAAGTGAGCTTTTAGACCTTTATATTTTTAAAAAAACCGGCAAATTACTGAAAATTCAAAAAAATTGTGGCTTTTGGCCCAAAAATGGCCCGAGAGCCAAAAATTGGTTCTATCCCAATATAGGAGTCCGAAATCAAAATAGGAGTCCGAAAAAAGTTGAAAATCAAAATAGGAGTCCGGCAACGGTGAATATAGGAGTCCGGTGAAATTTTTAGCACTTTATGCCGAAAAACATGTTATTTTTCGAAGATATATGTATCAATCGAAAGCTCTCAGCCTGCTGAGTTCAAATATGGTGGTGAAAGAGCGCCTTAGGCTGGGCGGAAATACTTTTTCGAGACTTATTCTTTTTTCCATTATATTTCCGTTGTTAGGAAATAAGTCGCGAAAAAGTTTTTCCACCTAGCATGAGCAGCTCTCCTACCACCATATTTGAACTCATCAGGCTGAGAGCTTTCGATTGATACATGTATCTTCGAAAAATAACATGTTTTTTGGCATACAATGCTATAAATTTCGCCGGACTCCTATATTCACCGTTTCCGGACTCCTATTTTGATTTTCAACTTTTTTCGGACTCCTATTTTGATTTCGGACTCCTATATTGGTATAGAACCCAAAAATTCAGTAAAAATCCCCAGTTTTCACGAAAAAAACGCGATGTACAGTAATCCTATTAATAAATTTCTTATTTTAGGTGCTGGATAAACCTCGGATACGTAGCGCAGTACCTCTACTTGAGCCCAAAGATCCCCGACATGCTGAACACAGCGCCGAGGATTCTGGTCTCTATTCTGATTTACAAAGTGCTCACATAGCTGCCTAATTTCCCCCCTTTTTTTCTATATATTACTCCTTGTATGTGTACTGTACTCCCTCTCTACCTCGAAGCGGGTCTTTCGCAATACATGTTCTCTCCCCCCTGTTCCCCCTCTCTCCAACCTCCTTGTCCTCCCCGTATTAGCATTCTATACATTACATGTCAATTGATCTCATTCTACTTCCGGGCTGAAAAAAAAACTACAGAAAAGATTCTTTTAGATATTTTCTCTAGATTTGTACATAAGAGAAGAAATAAATTATTATGGTTAGCTTCCTGTTGATCTTTGAGGTTGGAAAGGGCGCGATACATTTCCATTGGATTGCGACAAGTGATGAATGGGAAATTTGTCGAGAAGATTGTAACACGGATATAATAGAGGTTCAAAAAGCAGAACAGCCATTGGGAAGGGCAGGTCACGATGCTACCAGGGATTACGCGGAAAAGTGCAACAATCAATATTTATCACACAGAGAATTATTGTGTTAATTCTTTGGTTCAAGACGCGTGTCTTTAAAATATTCAGAGAAGATCCACATTGACTTCTCCCTCGACGAAATTCTTCTTGCCGTAGACGGTCGTCGGGGGGAGGAGGAGTTCTTTCAGAATTTGTTGAATCTTCTCGATTTCTTCCTTGTCCGGCTCTTCTCCCGTCAGATCGACATAATTCTTGGTCATCTTCGATTTCTCGGCAATTTCATCCAGAGTTATGTATCTCGCCGGTGGGAAGAGATCCTCCGTGATGGCTGATCCGCCCGTCCGATCAGAATACGTCTCGATTTGACTTTTTCCCAAAAAATCCTCAGTAAAACCATGGTAATCAGGAGCAAATCCTTTCTTCAGACCACTCAAAGTTTCTTCTCCGAAGATCAATTCCAAATCGGACGCGTAGACACGACGGGGGATAGAAGAAGGCAGAGGACTCGTCTAGAAAAAGTTACCCTGTGCTCTGATAGAAATAGAAGAATAGTAAAATATACAACGTAAGCATTTGCAGTGAAAATTAGGAGTGAAAATAACTGACTTCTACAATTTCTGTCATTTTCAACGACCACCAATTGTGAAGAAAAGAAGCCGAATAACTGAAGAAAAGCGGAAAACTGGAAGAATTTTCGGGTTTTTGACAGGAATTGGTAACTTGACAATATTTTACTGGTATACCAGGGGAGATTTAAAATTTCTCCGTGGTAATAGCCAAAAATGGCGATAACAACTGACAAACTCGGCGTGTACCCGACATTTCCTCTTCGCCAGGCTGGTATACCCGAGGAGATCTAATATTTCTTCGCATCTCGATTCTGGCTACTTTCTGCTATTTTTTCGCCTCATAAGTTCTCCCTTAAAAAATCTCCACGTGAACGTAGGCGTACTGTCGTGCCTTTTTGTGTGCTTATTCTCTGGCTTTGGTCTGTGCTCTCTAATAAAAAGTATCCACAGCTGCATCGTCTACTTATATCCGTTGGAGCTGGTTAAATACAGCCCGTGCCAATAATAGCCATACTTCCGTGACCATCCCACTTTTTAAAAAAAAAAAAATAAAACGCAGGGGTCATAGAATCTCATTTATTTCCAATTGCTAATTCAGGGGATACAGCTTTGCATAGAAGGAAAAGAACCAGAAGAGAGAGCAGATCAGCAGTAAAAATAGACAGAAAAGGAGGAGAATCATATTCACAGAAAAATCCACGGGGATGTTGAAAAAACTTCGAGAAAATGGGGAAAATTGCTGTAAGTGAAGGCAATGTGGAATGGATTAGGAGCAAGAGGGAAGACGAGTGATGACGAGAAAAAAATGGCGGGATTTTAGAGAAAGAAAATTAGAAATCATAATGACGAGCCAATTCAGCAAAATTATTGGCTACTTTTTGGTAGAATTCAGCCTGCTTCTTGAGATACGTCGACATTGTCACTCGAAAATCTTCGATCTGAAAGGATTCGATAATTATTACGTTTAAAAACGATTTCAAAAAGAGAAGTGGACGCTGTGGGGCCTAAGAAGGGGCGAATTTGAATTTAGCGTCCTCCAATGAAAAATTCGAAAAATTTTCCTAATTTTCACGGATCCCACAGCGCTCGTTTTCCCCTAGGAACTCAAAAATACTTAAATTTCTCTGGGTTCTGAAGCGATCGGGCCATTTTGGATTGAAAATGGCCCGAAGTATCGTGAATTGCCAGAATTTTGATTAATTTTTTGGGCGCATTCTTGGTAAATTTGGATTATTCGCTGTTCTCGGCTTACGTGCAAAAATCTCGTACTTTTTCTCCATCTCCAAATAGAAAAATAACTTTCGCACTCGACTACAAACTACTAAATCCCGTTAAATTCTTAATAAGTACATCGCCACCTTTATTTATTCGATTTGAAAACGCAGGTAAGCGGCTCTAAAAATGAACACCAGCTGTTCTTTTTTTCTTTTTTTCTTCGTTGTCTAATAATTGTGTTTGCATTATTGAATAAAACGCAAGTGAATACGACACAAGCGTCTAGAATTGGCACAGTGGTCTTTTTAGGGGCTGGAAATCTTTAAAACTGAAGATAAACTTCGTACGCGGGGCTCTACAGCGATTTAAAAATAAAATACAGTACCTTTTCTGCATTGAGATGGTTCATTTCAGCCATCACGGCGTAACTCGTCGTGTCAACACGTTGGCGTATCCTTTCAACGTCAGAAAGGGACACTTTTCCTTCATTTTCCCTCAACTTTTGGACGCATTGCTGGAAAAATTGGCTCTTTTAAAAAAAGAACAAAATTACCCACCTTATGGACATTTAAAATATCAGGAACGGCTTGGACTGTACCCTTGAAAGAGTAGAGGTTTTCAACCACGGGTTCCATGTCATTTCGAGTGTGAATATCGAAATCCTCACCAATTTGGTGATATTGATGGGCTGTGTGATTCAGGGCTTCCTTCATTTTATTGGCGGCTAAAAAGAAAGGAATATTTGGGGGAAAATCCTAATTATTTTTGCTAAATTTCCTGTACTTTAAATATTCAAAATATGGCACAATTTGGTACAGAAAATCATTTTTTAAATCGGCAGAAAAGTCGTTGAAATCTCGAAGAACTTAAATTTGACTAATAACTGGACAATATGCCAAAATCTTCAATTTTTCAGAGTTTTCACGGCTATTTTTTACTTTTCAGGGTTCTTCGAACTTGTTATTAAAGGGACTCTGACAGCAAGTAAGTTCGCTCTAACTCGTCTCCGATCGGAGACGAGTTGGAGCGCGTTTGCTGTTTTTCCAATTTTTTCCTCTCGGAATTGCTCAAAATTTATCGTTTTCTATCATTTCTTTTATGCTAAAATAATATCCAAAATATTTGCAACAAGTTTAGCGGAAAAAATCATTAAAAGAGCATCAAATTTAAATTTGGAAAAAGGAGTATTATTGCGAGATGGCTAAATACAGTAACTAAAAGCCCGCGAATTCAAACATCTGTCAGTGTCCCTTTAAAAAATTTAAAGGAAAATGCAGAATCTCACATGGGTGCTCTTCTGAATTGAAAGCTTGACCCATTGTCGAGAAGGACAGCGCCATTTTCTGCCAATTAGACTTCACCGCTGAAAATTCTCCATTTTTTCTTCAAATTTTTCCGTTTCTTACGTCCTTGATATAATTTCTGGAAGACTTGTAACCTTTCTTGCATTGTTCTCATGGCGTCTTCCGTACATTTTACACTCCTTTGGAATTTCTCCACCTGTTTTTCCCTAAAAGTGACATTGTTTAAAGCGAAAATTAAAGAAAACTTACACATTATTGTTATCCAAATGACCCGAAGGGAAATTTACACAGTGGAGAAAATTTCCTCCGATGTATTCATCTTTTTCTGCGCGTCGCTTGCCATTTTTCCAATCTTTTTCGTCCGTACACGTGATAAAATGAAGCCAGACTTCACTTTGGCTAAGAACTGGATGACGGCAAATTTTATTCACCCAAAGTTGGAGGATATGCTTGCGATGGTCGATTAGATCTTCTTCATAGCGTCCTGAAACGAAAATTCCCCGTAAAATATAACCACATGGGCTTGAAAAAAATTACAGAGCAATTACAGTACCTGATACTTGTTTCTCTGGCAGTGGTGGAATAGGAATAAGGCAATATTTTGCGGAAAGACGTTCATGTAACCAGTCAAAGTGCTTGTAACGGCGGGAAACCTGTATTATTTTGTAATTCTAAAATTTTAAGGGAGAATAGTTACCTGAATTCCACGAAGAGATGAGGTAATTGTATAGGCTATGAAACTTTTTAATCCTTTCATTTTTGACTCCTTCTTGGGCTTGTCGACAACGCAGGTGTAATACTGCTGGATGGGGCGCCATTGAACCATATTGCCGGTAGTCTGGAATTAGAAAATTACTGAAATTCACATCGCCAAAAAACAGGAATCAGCACGCATGCGAATCTTTTTTGATGTACCCTTCATTTTGGCTATGCAACGAGTAAATTTTGAATTTGTCGGGTAAAAAACTCTCTAAACTGTTGTCAAGTCGTCAATTCTTGTCAAAACCCGAAATTTTCTATGCGTCTTTCGCTTTTTCCCAGTTATTCGGCTTCTTCTCTTCACAACTGGTCGTCATTGAAAATGACAGAAACTGTAGAAGTCAGTTATTTTAACCCCTTAATTTTTATTGTTTTTTACTATTCTTCTATTTCTATCAGAGCACAGGGTAACTTTTTCCAGACGAGTCCTCTGCCTTCTTCAATCCCCCGTCGTGTCTACGCGTCCGATTTGGAATTGATCTTCGGAGAAGAAACTTTGAGTGGTCTGAAGAAAGGATTTGCTCCTGATTACCATGGTTTTACTGAGGATTTTATGGGAAAAAGCCAAATCGAGACGTATTCTGATCGAACGGGCGGATCAGCCACCACGGAGGATCTCTTCCCACCGGCGAGATACATAACTTTGGATGAAATTGTCGAGAAATCGAAGATGACCAAGAATTATGTCGATCTGACGGGAGAAGAGCCGGACAAGGAAGAAATCGAGAAGATTCAACAAATTCTGAGAGAACTCCTCCTCCCCCCGACGACCGTCTACGGCAAGAAGAATTTCGTCGAGGGAGAAGTCAATGTGGATCTTCTCTAATATTTTAAAGACACGCGTCTTGAACCAAAGAATTAACACAATAATTCTCTGTGTGATAAATATTGATTGTTGTACTCTTTTTTGGGCAAAATTTGGGAAACTCACGATGATATCGTGCCGTTCTCCCGGCTGTCCGTTCATTTTCGTGTCGCCAAGGACGTATGCTTCCATTCCTGACTTGACAAAGTTTGAAAACCTAAAGAAATCTAACTGTTTATTGGGGTATCCTCTCACCTATTAATATTTCTATTAGCCTTTCCTCCAGCAGCACCAGCTGAGGCGCTTCGACTGACCACAGATTGATTATCCCGCCTGGTTGGAATGTGGGTGACATGACTGCTGGTATCCTGAAGAGTTTTATTTTGAAAAATTCGTGAATTTTCTAAGCCAAACAACCCCACCAACCACAACCACTGAAACACGCACACACATACACAATACTGGTCAAATTAGGGACTCCAGAGAGAGCAGAGACCCCCGTCAACAAGGCGGCAGCGAACCTTACTGCGTCGATGTCCCCGACGGCCATTTCGAGTGTCATTTGAACGGCGTTCGCTGGTCCGACTGGACGAGCGCCGCCTCTGGTCACTATGATCTGTATGATAGTCGTCATCACTGGAATAATCTGTGGGTCGACTGGCGCTATGCGGTCGACTCCCAGGACTACCGCAATCGTGACCGCCTACAGCTAGACGGTGATCCTAGAACGGAGAAGATAGGCGGGGAAACATGAATTGACACTGAATTTTATGTTCTATTTAATGTAAAAGTACAGTAGACCGCTTGTTGAACAAAATACGGGGTTATTGCTTGAAAATAGGCGGTGTTTTGGCAACAATTTTATGGTTTTGGGGTCATTTTAGCTATGAACTTTGGGGAAAAAGCTAGAAAAACTTCCTGCAATATCCCACTTTTTCCTCAGAAAGCATAAAAAATAGCAAATACTTTAAAGAAAAATACCATGGGCCCAAAAAGGCGGATATTGCTTTTGGAAATTTTTAAAATGTTCGGCTTCCTCTCCAGGAGCCAGGGCTTCTTTAAATAATTTTCCTCACCTCAAGTAATCTCACAGCTTCATGAAAAGTGACACTATTCCTATGATGATGTGACCTGTTGGGAGCTACGAATTTATAGTCGCAATAGAACATCTCATTCGGCATTTAGACCGGCATTTCTGGGTGGAATTACAGCGGGATACGGTGAGAATTATAATATTTAAATGGGGGAAGATGTCTGGACTAAAGTGATGACCAGTGGCGCCTATGGATCTTTGGCTGCAGAGGGTCTACTGGCTAAAGAATGGACCCAATCAAGAAAAGCCCATAACTAACCCAAATCTCTGTCAAAAAAGGTCCCGGAATGAAAAATAGAAGCTTACCAATTCTAATTTCATCTTCTTTAAAGAAAGCTGTGAGCCATCGGCGGTTTGTACTACTCCCATAGCTGGGAATAATTAACACAAACTGGGGGCAGGAAGCTATTCTCCCGGATCTTCGAAGCTGAGTTGACATGAAATCTACTCCGCCCATTGATTTTCTCTAGAGAATTTTAGGCAGTAATTTAATTTAATTTTTAGTGAGAGGGAGTGGGCAGAGTACAAAATGTTGCCAAAACAAGCCTTCTTGTCCTAGTTGTTTCCTTTAAATTAAAGGGGATACGTAAACAAAAAGCAAACTTTTCAAGGGGCGTCCAGAGATTTAAGAACTTTGCTTTTGAGTCCTGAAGCAGGAAATTGAGGCAAAAACTCCGAAAAATATTGGGAAATACGTAAAAATTCAAAAATTCCACGAAATCCCACCCAAACTTGGAAAATACCCAATCTTCAGGACGAATCGGGGGATTTTTACAAACTGTACTGTACTTTCTTTAAAAAATCCTGCAGTAATTTTTAAAACACAAAAAATACCCACAGAAGAATTTCTACATATACTATGCGGTATCTGTAGATGATGCTCCATGGCTATCGTGCTAGCTGATCTGGCACGGGAGAACAACATCTCTTTTGTGTGCTTTCTGAACCTATCTTTTCTTTAAAGAAAGAATTAAGAATAGAGAACTCTGGTCTGAAAGGAATTAAAGGGAGCTAGCCACTTCCTGTTCCCTTTTTCTACGAGAGGGTCAAAAACCAGGCTGAACATAATTTGGAAAAGAAAGGGAATAGACTGGAAACCAAAAGATGCCTAGGAACGGGAAATAAAAGGAAATTTTATTGTTTTCTGGCTTTTTTTAACATTTTGAGGGGAACTAGATAAGTTTGACATAAACTTTAGGATTTTCTTGAGGGAATTGGCTCCAAAACGTAAAATCTTCCCCCATTTTTAAATGAAATCACCAATTTCTCCAGGTTTAGCGGTAATAAACTCTTTAAAGGAAAATTTAAAAATGTTCCCTTTAATTCCAATATTTATCTCTTTCCTTCACGAGAAGGCCCAAAAACATAAAGAAAGATCAGATTGAACATGAAGATAAATGGCGAAGGTGGATAGGATCCCCTGGGACAATTTGATGAGAAAGGTGCTCAATGATCTATTATGATCGTCTGCAAAATGGAGCTGTCTGGCACATATTTTCCTTCAAAATCGCTTAAAAAATGAGGTATGTTTTGCTGTGCCAAAAATATGAAAATGACACATGATTTGGGACTTCCTGTTTATGAACTAAACGCCTGGATTTGAGTGAAAAGAGTAGGAAAAGAGAAAAAAGTGAGAGGTAAATATAATTAACTCAGAGTGAAGAGGCGCCAAGACACTTTTTGGTCTTTGAGGAAATTTTTAGAGGTCCCAATAGTTACATCAGTCGGTCTCGAAGCAACTTTTACCTATTTTAAACTTTTGTGCCTGTAGAAACCGCCAAAATTTAATAATTTCTTCCATTAAAAGGGAAATCGTCCAGTCACTTCAGGACCAGTGGAAGGAATGTCTGGCATTCCTGGAAATTTTTTAAAGGGACTGAGAATTAAATGGGCCTCCCAGGAATTTTGGCAGAATGAGTCAATTGTCAATTTAATAGTATTAGGACAACAAAATAAATTATTCAATGGTATGGGCCGGGAATGTAAGCCTGACTGGTCAGCAGGACGTCAACAACTTTGACCTGCAGCCTATCACTGGGTTTCACGGATTTCCGTTGTATTTTTGGGGGCGAGTTGAATTGGAAAAGATTCTTGATGATTCCAAAAGCTCTGTGGAAGATTGAAAAGCCCAACGAGGATGAAATCCTCCCGCCAAAAAGTGCTTTCGCTAAGAAAAAGGGACAATAAAATTGGAATTTTATGCTTTCAAAGATTGGCGGAATGCTCCGAAAGCAATAAAATCCTAAAAAGTCAGCTGGGAATCTCGGTGGCTCCAAAAGTCTATGATAAAGCGAAGGCCGCCCGCATCCGTCACAAAAAGAACAAATAGCCTCTGCTCTCTCTTTTTCGAGTTGTGGCTCTAAAATAGACAACAAAATCCCGAAGAAAGTTGTCCCATGGGTACAGTCCTCAACTTTCATTTATAACGACGACGAGACAACACCCGCACTAAACGAGAATGTCAAAGATGGATGACATACTCAGTGAAAAAGAGCAACAGATAGAATATGTGCTGTGGTTTATGACGACGCGGATTTTCTCAGGGGAGCCACAAAAGAGTTAAAAGAAGGCAAAGGGTAAAAAGTGTGTGCTGTCCAGTGGTTGAAGGATTGGAGCCAGGGAAGAACAGGAAAGGACTTACCTCAGGCTCCTCTTCATCTGTCCATTCATCGTCGAAATCATCACCAATTTGGGAAGCACTGCCAGCTCCGATGAGAGACGGAGGATCTGAAACAAACACATTTATTAAAAATCTCTGATCTCATAATTTCATTGGTAATTGTGTATAAATTTTGTCGTGTACAATCGCTGCTGGACCTCTTTTCGTCTAGAAAAGACAAAGAATCCAGAAAATTTTGACCGAAAAAACTTCTATAATGGCGCCCAGAATCCTTTTTCCACCAATTTTTCGGGATAAAATGGGGACCTATAGACTGTTAGGTCCCGAAGCGGTTTTCCGATTGGCGTTTTGAAGTGCTAATCTCGGCGAGCTGTGGGAAAACCCCAAAATTGCCCAATTCCTGGTCGAAAATCACCAAAATTAGCGCCCAGGGTTCAGATTTAGCCCGCTTTTTTTGTAATATTCGGCATTTTTTGTTTTTGGATCCTGAAACCTTTGGGTTATTTGATTATTGGTGGAAGTTTACTGGATTCTTCTTTTTGTCAATTTTTCTAAAATTCGTGATAGGGCCGTAAAAATAACATATTCGCGGAACCCAATTCTGGATTTTTGCTAAAAACTTATGAACGAGTCCCAACATTAATTTGGCGCCATGTCACTGCTTTAAAACTTTGGTGATATAGTAAGATGAATGGCTATGACGAGGCTGGGCGACCACAGCTCGCTAAAAATTTTGAACTTTGGAAGGGCCCGCCCGTCAAAACATTGCTATTTTTAGCCAAAAAAATAAGTCAAATTCCACGATTTTTATATGAAAACTTCCAAAAAATGAAAAGAAAAACTCACGAGACAATTGACTTTGGCTATTGTAGGAAGGAGCACTGGGCGCACTTGGGGTAAAAGAGGTAGTTCCCCAATCATCATTAAATCCTCCTCTGTTAGAAGAAATTGGTGCTGAGATCATTGGCTTGGCTGCCATCATTGGTGGCATCGGTGGTGGAGCTGGCGGTACCACAGCTGGTGGTGGCATTGGCGGTGAAATACTCTAAATTCAGATTACTGTAATATTTAAGGGGCTACACATTTGTGTAGGATATTTTTCGTGGTTGGAATGGTTCATTTGATGGTTCGAGGTCTTCGGCAATTGCTTCGGCGGCTTTTGCCGCCCGAAATCGGTTAGGTGACAGGCTGATATCTGTGGTAGGTTTCAACGTCGAGCAAGTATGTCGACGAATCATCCGCTTTCTTTTCTCGGCCAGGATTCTGGCCGTATGATCGGCTGTTTCGGCAATTGCCGCGGCATTTGGATCATATTGGTCGACAGCTTTACGCAGGCCAGAAGTGAACAACATTTCTGCATAAAAATTGTAGAAAAATGAAGAGAAGATAAGAAAGTAATTTATTGCGGGGGAGGAAAGCTCCAAATCCCGGGAATAGATTCTTCGGCCCGTAATAGGTTCGAATCAGTATAACAAGGTAAACTAGCAATTTCCTTGAAAAGAAGCGCATCCCACAAAGAACAAAAAATGATCCGGATTTCAGTAGAGATTTTTATCCACTACTAGTACAACCGAGAAAATGACGACGAACAGGTGGCAGAAGAACGCCCGCCCGTCATCTTTACTGGATAAACATACAATTAGCGGGAAGTTTCCGTGTACTATACTATTTTTCCTCAAGGATCTCTATAAATTTAGCTGGATTTATGAGTAGCTAGAACGCTGAAACATTGAACAGGTAACAAAATCTGGGGGAATCGCTTTTCAACCAAATGTTTCTGCTGGAAGTAATGGAGCAAAAAGCGTTTAGAGCGTGATTAGGTTCCGTGTAGGGGAAGTTTTGACAATTAGAGGCCAACATGAGAATCACGTGGGTCAAAGTATTTTTCCAGTATCAAAATTTACAGGATTTTGAGATTCTCGACAGAAAAATGGAGTGGAAATGAATTGCAGTCAAATCTTCAGACAAACAATCGCTATAGGATCCGCGTGAAAATAAGACAAATTTTTTGAACTTCATTGTAAATTGTCAAATTCAAATGTGCTCTTTTTCAACACCTGATCTCATAAAGTGTTAAACCGATTTTAAGTCATTGCGGTGATTTTTCCAGGGATCTAGGTGGCTGGGAGGTGAGGATGTGTATCTCCGCGAAAAAAAATAAGAAAAAGGGCCCAAAAAAGACAATTAGAACACGATCTAAATGTTCATTGAACACGAAAATGTTTGAACCTGCACTCAAATTTGGAACTCTGCCCAAAGTCGAGGTAGGAGGTGTCCAATTGCATTCAGTTTTTTTGTTTAGCCATCCTACGTAATGATTTAAAGCAAAGTTTAAATAAATTTCCTGTGAAACGTTTCTGCGCTATTTTTGCAGAGAATTTAAAGAGAAGAGTAAAGATTTTAGGAGATGTGGGCAAAAGAGTAAACACTGTCGCCTAAAAAGAATGATTCGTTTGTGTCTGGTTTGTGGAAGTAGATAGAGCGGTGAGCCCCGGGAGTCCCCAGAGACTTCAGGCAATCTCAATTACAGCAACAGAGAAAAAAAGAATCTGAAACCTTGTCTCTTCAGATGAGACTCGTTTATTATTCCTGAAAATATCCATGAACAATAAGCCGCCACAAGTCACAAATATGCTCACCCTCACACCACCAAATAAACTATTCCAACCTTGAAAAACTGCCAAAAGAAGGGAAATACTCACGGGAGCGGCAAAATGTGGCTCGACATAAGTTTTAGGAAAGAGACCGACGCTTCCTCGACTATTTTTACCCTCAACCCAACCGCCTTCTACATTCTGAAAGAAAAATTTGGAAAAAAAAACAAGAAAATTAACTCACATCACGCAGTACAACTAATATTTCGTCCATTTTTATGGACATCTCTCCAGAACCCGGTTGTGCATCAAAATCATACATTGCCCGTACTTGTTTTTGAGCCATTTTTTGTACTGAAAAGAAGCATAACTTGGAGAAATTGAAGGCAAAGTGGAAATAAGAGAAAAGTTTGTAAAACTATTAAGAAAATGAGAAAAAGAGCGAAGAAGTGGATTTTCCCAAAAAAAAACGGCTGGCTAGAGCGATCCAATCTCCATAATGGTTTGAGGATCAATAAAAGAAACTGCAATAGCCCCTGAACAAGCTCCGGTAACCAAAGAATGAGATCTCCATTAATAAACATCCACGTACTGTCACCGCGGCTTTCAAAACCCCATGACATGTGACTAAAATAGAGGGAAAATGGGGGAGGAAACGTCACCGTCTTTTTTTCTGTTGTAGCAGATGGTCAAAAAAAGTGGTGAAAGAGTCTCTCAAGCCACCTGCGACCGCTGGATGCGTCCTGGCTTGTGCCGAATGTTGTACCGGCTCCACATTTGAATAGGTCAAAGAGCGTGAATTTGGTCAACATGGAACTCTATGGATCCCCTTCTCCACAGTAAAATACCCAAAAAAACGATAGATCAATTGCCTTTACCCCCTCTTACGGGCAAAAGGGTATCCGGTTTCTGTCAGGAAGGGTCGCCCGCGTGGAATATACACTCATAATAAACAGGAGGAGGAGGTGACAAAATGGTCGGACCCCACCACAAAAAAAAGGAAAGAAAAGGCTAGATGAGTCATCTCCTGTGGCGAAATGTTTGCCCGATTAGGTCATCGTCTGCCAGAGGAGAGGATTCACCCGGTGTCATCAAAAAAGAGGAGGAGGATGCCCAGACTGTTTACAAGACGAGGAAGAAAACAAAAATGACGAAATGAGAAAAAAACAGAAATCGGGGGAAAATGGGAATAAGGAGCTAGAGAGCCAAAAAAATGGCCGAAATGCCCCAATTCTTTTGTTTAATGTAAACAGGCTCGCATGACCTAAAAAGCAGAGGGAAAATAATGCATATTCACATATTGTTTACGCCGGGGAGGGCCAATGAGAGTGGTCTCAATTAGGAAGGGAAACAGAAGAAGAAATTGGGTGAAATTATGGGAAAGTTTCAAGAAATGAAATCTAGGAGATTACTAGCCCATTTCTCGGACTCCGGAAAGCTTCTACGCTTCAAAAACTCCATAGAATTTACGATAAACCTCATTTTCAGGTCAAAAGTTGAACGAATAGTTGAAAATATCTGGAATGTTTGTTCGAAAAAGGAAGAAAGCACGTTGTTTACAAGGTTTTTGCACTATAAACCTGGCGTTTACTGAAAATTTTTGTTATTTTTTGATTTCTCATTGTAAAAATCGAATGTGTCTTGAAGATATAACCACGTTGAGGCCAAGACAATGCGAAAACTGGGAGAAACGAAGAGAAATTGGCGTCTATCGGCTCTTTTGAGTGGCGGAAGTTCAAAAATGAAGAGCAACTAGGTTCAAAGGGGGGCAGTTCAAATAACAACGAGCTGGAGAAAGCGCTCTGGCACAGGAAAAAATTTTAGGTCTTTAAATTACCGTAAAAACTGAATTCGAACCCCCCCCTATAATAAGACCCCTCCCCTAGTATAACCCCAGGGTAAAGGGGTATATTGGAACTTAAGGCCCCCCCCCTGAGATATAACCCCTCCCCCAAAAGTGCCCCCTCCTTGTGCTATAGCCCCCCGATTTTTCGCCAAACTTCATTTCATACCGAATTTGGCTACATTTCCTGGGTATTTTTAGACGTAGAATCCGATTTTTCATAATGTAAGAGCTCTAAATTGTCTTTATAGCTTAGCAAAATTGCTTCTTTCCACGAATATTAGACGAAACAGATGACACTGCTCATCGTTCTATGTTCTGTATGAAGGAGTACAGAGAAATGCAGCATCAGTACACCAGAAAATACATTTTCCTTGTACTCATCGGTACTCTTTCAACCACTGCAATGCAAAATGAGTCGAACGCCTCCGAGCCTCTTTGCAAGGTGACCGCTGGAATCAGGATGCGATTCTGGTACACAGCAAGGGTGCACAGATCTTTCCTTTTACAACCGGCTTAGATCGAACGTATCCATCATTTGCCCACATCCGTACCGAATCCGGCCATTTTCGGACGGATCCGGGTTCTCGGAAAAGGGCGAAGATACCGAATCGAACAAAGTTTTGACCATATCTCGATTCGATATGATGGCACGCCTTGATCTACACGGTTCAAACAGCTCAACCTGGGATTAGGGTTGCCTGCGGGACGGGACATAGAGAGCAGGCCAAAGGAGTCCGTACCTCTAGCGGGACGTTCCTGTCCCTCGGGACGTCCCGTCCCGCCGGCAACCCTACCTGGGATGCGCAAGCCGCCTCAGGGTCGGCGAACGATTTCGTGGGCGGAGTAATTGTCGGCCTGGGCAGGCTCGGCCCGCACCAACGGGGCCCGATTGCTTATCACAGGCTCAACGAATAGGAATTATGTTCGCAACAGTGAAGTACTGCGCGAATATCTGTGGTGATAAGGCTAAAACTGGTCAAGAATTGATAATGATTGTCTATTTCCACCGTCCAACAGCCCTTTGTCTGTAGGAATAGTTAAACCGAATGATACTACCATTTTAGTCATGGTTAGTCAGGCATTCTGCAAAGATTCCGACAGAAAACCGCATAAAAAATAAGATTTTTAAAAATCTCAAACCACAAAATTAGAGAAAAAGTGGTCAAAAATGAGAAAAAAAATGAAAAAATTTTGAAAAATTTCGCTAAAATTTCTCAGAAAAGTTGCATTTTCTTGATATCTGAGGCCTGAAAACCACGTTGAAACTTAGCGCCCCCCCCTATAATAAAACCCCTCTTGTTTTATTGCCCCAGGGGAAAGGGGGGTATTGAAACTTAGCGCCCCAGGGGGTTCGAATTCAGTTTTTACGGTAAATGTCAAACATAAAATAGCCAATTGTTTACTAATAAAGAGAAAACCACGTATGAAATTTTGAACCCTCGCCGTTTGCTCGAAAATTTGCGTCCATGTGGCCAAAAAATTATGACAAATAGACGAGCGGTAATAAAAGAATGAATGTGACGATATTTTTATCACCTTTGGCTGCTTAAAACCTAAAAAAATTAGGTATGAATCATAGAAAAAGCAGGAATGAGAATGTTTCCCCCCGCTGTTATCGACTCCCAGCTGTTCGGAAGTGATAAGGAAGCCGGATCGTGTCACAATTTGGGTTCTTGTGAGTCGGAAAGCAGTCGATTTTATAGGTTTCTGCCAAAAGATAAGGGAAAAATTATAATTTTCACGAAAATTGAAGAAAAAGAGAAGAGAAAAGCCGAAAAATGAGACTGGGGGAAAAGCCACGCCGCTTTTGAATTCTAATGAGGCGTCTGTCTCCTAGGAGGGCTGCTTTTTTTCTTTTTCGCTTTTTTTGGTTGGAAAAAGCGTGAAATATTTAAAAAAAATCTTAAAACAGGCAGGAAATAAAAGAAAAACGAGCAATTTTCGTAATTTTTGATGAAAAACTACAAGGCTCAGAAATTTAGAAAAAAAATTAGTGAAAAATCATTAAAAATCCATGAAATATCAGAAACAATTAGCGCAATATGGTCAATTATTGTCCTCCTCGGTCTCACAGATGATCCTATTATTGATTGGCGTGTGGTCGCAGTGCAGCAACAAACGACTAGCGGGTCGGCGACGGACACACACGCGGGAGAGAGAGAACGGCTCGTCAAAAAGTGACCGGACTGAGGGTGTGAGACAGAGCGCTGGACAGATAGACGAGAGATAGCAGGTCAGTGGGGAGAGAAAGAAGAGGATCGTCTCTATTTGAAGAAAAAGAAACAGCCGTTAGCCAGTTTTTTTGGCTAGGCGAAAAAAGGACCAAGAGACGAGATCTGGGTCTTCAGAGGATTTTTTATCAACTGCTAAAAGATTGTAGGTCCAATTTCAGGTTCTGTGGCGATCCTATAGGATTCAAATTGGATAAAAGAAGTTCAGTGACCGTTTTGGCTAAACAAATACGAGTTTTGAACTAGAAATGGAGCCAAAATAAGGAACCCGCACTAATAACCACACAAGCTGTAATTTACAAGTTCCGGCAACCTTTGAACTGGAAAAAAAGATTGAGAGAAACGACTGGATTGATCACTGCCCCTTTTTATCCCACTCTGACTCAGTGATCCCCTGATTCAGGCCATTTCTCATTGTTCTAATTGTTCTTGGAAAGGAGCAAGCCTATTTCAACAAAATTTTTCAATTTAGAAAGCGTACAGGGAAAAAAATAGTGGATTGGCATGAAAAGTGACACCATTCAGTTGTTTAGTCTCGCACGTCCGCTTTGGAAAATGACACATCCCCTCGACCTCGTCAAGAAAAAACAATCAAATAGCTGTTAGATGACTAACAGGTTACTTCTTTGATAGGAACAAACGAACGATTAGACCCAGAAATTGTAGAAAATTTTAAATGGAAATTGTTTTCTCAAGCTTACCCACTTCCTGGGAATATTTATCGTGATTGTCCAGAGTTTCCAGGCTTTTCACAATTTCGTAACATTGTTGTCATCAAAATATACAAGGAAAAGAGCGCATGGGAGTCCAGAAAAATGTACAATCTACAGGGGAGCACAATATTGTACACAGGACGCGTAAAAAGTCGAGGAGTGTGAAAAATTCCGGGCGAATCTCTCCCAGCAGCCAGCAGCTCTCGCACTCCCTCTTGGTAAACACTAAACCACAGCACGTGTGCCCGACACAAGTAATCGTTTACTGTTTTTATTAAAGATTTCTCTTCTCGTACACAACCAATATTTACAATTTTCCGGAAAATACGATAAAAATCAGTCGACGGGTTTCTCATTTTTGCGTTTGAATCGTGTCCTTCGATGATTGTTTCTCATGTGGGTTACCAGATCTCCTGTCAGGCGGAAAGAGGCTCCACAAACTGCGCAACAATTCTCGGAAATTGGCGGCATTCCAAGGGCAGAAGCTACCAGAGGATTTCCAATGTGTGGAGGTCCTGAAAAGGCGCCAATTTTCATTTTAAAAACTATTACCTTGGGGTACTGCAGCTGCAGGAAAATTAGCTCCGATAGCTTCTGTAATCATTGGAACTGGAGGAGGTTGCTGGATCCGTGCTTGTGCCAAATTAGCCAGGAATCTTTGTTTCATTGCTGATTCCATTTGCTGCTGTTGCATTCTCAACATTAACGGAGCCAGGTGCATGTAATTCTGGAAGAGTACACACTCACTCAGTTTGCATATAAACATCATGGATCATAACACGATGATGGCATAGGGGGGATGATTTACGATAATTGTGCCACGCATTATGGAATAAATTAACTCGTCTCTGACGTTAGAAATTATGTTAAACTGGGGAGCAGCAAGCTTTGGATGCATTGGAAATCCGGAGTATTGTTTTCATGCCAGGCAAGAGATCAAACATGGCGGATTGGGGCTTTGGTGACGCGTAGAAAAACCTGGGTTAGACACAAATTTATACTTTTTAGAGAGTTACAAAGGTACTGTAGAACCTTCTTTAAAATTTCCTTGAAATCTGATAATTACAGTAACCTTTTCAATTAATGAAATAAGCTAAAAAACTTAAAAAACCGCCATTTAGTGTAGCATCTTTCATGGGCCCCAAAACGATTGGAGGGATATTATAGTATCTATAACCAAAAAGTGCTTTAATTTTCCAGGGTAAATAAAGAAAAATTCAAAAAATTACGAGCCCACCAAAGGAGAATCAGCTTCTAATTTGGAATTTGCCCCTTTTTCCCAATTTTATCTACAAAAATCTAATCTTTTATAGAATTACGCTGCGTTGATTTTTGCTACAGTAACCCTCAACTAACCTGCATTAATAGTGGCACTTGTTGAGGAAAGACAGACTTCGAAAAATCCAAAGGCTGTGTAGGTGATACCGAAGGGCTGGAAGAGGAATCATCCTTCCCCAAAGAATCATCCAACGCCGGATTCCAGACTCGAATTTTCTTGGTCATTGGCTCTCCCATGGCTGAAAATTACACGACTCCAAGAGAAATTTAAAGGAAGGGTCAAGGTTATGAGAGCCAGAGGTAAATAGAAGGAACAGACTGTCAGCAGTGGTCGTCTCTCTCTCTCTCGATAGCTGGTCGTTTACATACGAAATGAGAGAGACGGCATATTCGCGCCTCCTCAGCATACATTATCACAGCAGGTATTTACCACAGAGAGGTGGAGGAGGAAGAGAAGAGAAGAACTACGTACGGAGGATGGGATTACGGTAGTTTTCTTATGATGACGGCGGACATTAGAGATGTAAATATGGGTTAACTGGGAGGAGGACACAGAAAAATAGTGGCAGGCAGGAGGAAGAGGAGACGTTTTGTGATGTTAACAATCCGTTTACAGTGTCAAACTTTTAATTTTTTCTTTAAAAAAATGTCAACTGAAAATTAGTTCATAAAAACTCCCACCAAAAAGTGGCTCGCTCGTTTCGGGACCTGTAATCTTCGAACTTCGATTATCTCAGGATTCTGGAATCGGAATTCAAAAATTTAGATACCCACTTACTCAGAAAAATACGGAACATTTTTTAAAATACATTTTGCCTTAAAACAGTTACTGAACCTTTAAAGTATGAACCCAAGAAGACGGTAAAGCTGTTTCGGGACCTCCAGTATAAAGTTTGAATTTGGTGGTCTGCCTATAAATTTGTTCTTGGAAAGGGTCATTTAAATGAATTTTTCATGTAAAATGGTGTGCTTAAAAATTACAGTAAACATTACCAGCAAAAGCAAAGATGAGATGAAAAAGTACACAATTTCTCTCCCTTTTTGAATCTCCCTCCCCTCTTCCCAATTATTCAAAACTATTCAATTTTATAATTAAGTAGTGGTTGTTTTTAGAAAGTGAGGGAGGAGAGGGAGGTCTAAAATAGGTCACAATTCTGGGTAATATTATCGCCTGGCTGCTATAACTGCTTATTGATACGGCTCACATCATTGTTTACACAGAAAAAAAAATAAATACTTTTGTGACAAGTTCAAGATGAGTTAATTATAGGCTTTGGACATATTTTTTGACACCTTGGGAATGACGCAAAACATCTGGACGGGCTGATACAGTTGCCTTAATCCCCTCGACACTTGTGGGAGGATTTCCCGGGGTGACCAGAAGGGGACAGACCATAAGGACAGGTGTCTATGCAATGTGACGAGGATTACGTAAACAATTAGTGACAGGTTATAAACTGCCAATAGGCAGCAAAATTGTGGGAATTTTTAAAGGGTTTTTGGGAAGAAAAGGCGAATTCCAGGAGTTTACTGTTTTCTTGGAAAAATTCCGTGGATTTGAGGATTTTTTGGAGAATTCTGGCAATTTTTAAAGGATTTTTCGAGAATATGAACTAAAAGGATTCCAGCCACAGTCCCCGGAGAGCTCAAAGTCAATGAATTCGTTGGGAATGTCATACGGACCTTTGACAAGTGGGATGACAAGTGGCGAGAACCACCCGAAAACGGGGCTATTTTTAAGGAATTCATTAAAGAAAACCAGGCTTTAAACGGGCATCCGGTTAAGACAACACATGTTGCAATAATTGGGAATAATTGCCAGCTCATCTGGTAGAGACGATGAATAGCCGATGGGATGATTTGATATTGCTCGCCTTGCCACACATTAAAAGCCACCGCCTTGTGGCCTTGTTTCTCTCGTAAACCATCGTTAGACAGGTCCCGCGAGGGTAACAGAAGAGCCAGCCGGCTTCCTTTAAAGATTTTATGAAGAATAATTAGAGAGGGAGGAGGATAAGTACCAACGGATGGAGGGGTGATTGTGTGCATCAAAGAAGAAAAGCTGTCGGTCAGATAAACAGAAATTGAGCTCATTTAAAAAAACTGTCAATGGGCCACAATTTTGGCCATGGGTTCTGAAACGACAAAAAAATTTAGGGTTTAGTCAGTTTTCAACCTTAGATCGAGCGCTGTGGGACCTGCTTGAAAATCAGGTAACTTTTTTGAATTTTCATTAGAAAACGCCAAATTGAAACCCGCGCGTTTCCAAGTCTCATGGTGTTCGGAATAAATGAATCCTTAAATGGAAAATGGAAAAGTTAAAACTGATCAAATTAAAGAATAGGATTACGGTAAGAGGAAGAAGAAGTGGACAACTTGACAATGCAACGATCCACCGTAAGATGGCGGTTGATTTGAAATTCAAAGGTCCACCTCCGCGCTCATCCGCCGCCGTATCACCGGCTGTCACAATGTTGCGACAACCGTTAAGCGGCCGCTCCTTCTTTAAACGTATTCAAGGCGTAAAAGGTGATGAGCCTGGCCTCCTGGGGTGAGTGTTTATTGCCCTCTTCTCGGTCGTCGGCAATGTCACAAAGTCACAGAAATAGATCCATTATCTGGGGGCCGCAAAAAGATCACATTTCATAAATTGAAAACTAGTAAAAAGGAAAAGGCGAGAACCACTTGTTTGGCTAAGTAACGGGGAAACAGAAGGAGGCCAACCCCCCGGAGAAGGGTCATCACAGCATGGCGCCTCAGCCAAAAGTGGATAACGTACAGATGGCAGAATAGCCGATAATCGCTACCTTGTAACAATGACAGCATTGCTCCGAGACAGAAGCCTCCCACAGGGGTAAGAGGCTGGTTACAAAAGACAATGTGGTTTGAATCGACTGGAAATTTTTGGGTGAGATGGCGGAATGACAGAAATACTGGTCCACCGAATCTTTGACGCAAAAATCTAGTTCAAATTCAGAAAAACTCACTGTTATGGAGTCTAGAATCTGGAAAACTCGTCGTGGTGGAGTTCAAAATCAGAGAAACTCGTCTTGATGAAGTTCAATTTTCACTCAAAAAGTTGTAAAAAAACCCAAAATGGTTCCCCGTGATCCCTTTACGTTCAACAAATCACAACCTCTTCTTATCTTGACTCGCCCCTTCTTTCCGGTCGGCTTTACCCTTTTGTCTCGTCCCCATTGTGCCCGTTTGGCTTCATAATCCGGCACCAAAACCCTTCTCCCTTTATAAGAGAGTTCGTCACTGATAACGTAACCTCAAAATGCGTGTCGTCTTGTTTGTTAGCTGTCTTTGTATGTTTTTCATCCATTGAAAATTGTAGTAATTCTTCAGCTGTGTTGTATGCTTCTGCTCAGGATACCACAGCCCTTCCTGAAACCACAGAGGCAGTAGAGACAACCGTTGCCACCTGCGTCGATGATCCTAATGCCAATTGCGATAAAATGAAGGCTTACTGCGATAATCCTGCTTACCACGATCTTCTTGGAAAGTAATTTTCTGTGTCGTATTTCATTTAAAGTGGAATTCAGAGAATGCCCAGGAACGTGTCCAAATCTCTGCAATCCTGCTGGTGACTGTGTAGATATTGGGAAGAACTGTGAAGCCTGGAAGGCCAATGGTTTCTGCACCAATCCCTTTTACACAAACGACAAGGACAAATTTTGTAAGAAGACTTGCGGTGATTGCTGATATATCTCCGATCTTTTTGTCTTTCAATTTGTAAATATTTTCTTGAAATGAACTATGCTTCAAGAATTGGAATTTGAAAAGGAGACAGAAGATAAAAGAAGGCGTTGACCAGATTATTAGCTTCCTATCAGGGCGGGAATTTTAAACTGGGTTGAACTGACTGGTACCGAGCAGAATTTGCAGTTTCGTAGACAAAAGTGGCCCTCTAATGGAGGAAAAAAGATTGGTGTAGTCAAAATAATTCCGCTGCTTCTATTTCCTGGCTTATCCCCTGCTGGAATTTTCTGGTAGCCGCCAGAGCCTTGCGGAAAGAATTACGTAACGTTTCCGTTGGACTGCTAAAAAAGCTTCCCATTTTTTTCCTTGGAGGTTTTCGTATTTTCTGTCTTTATAGAAAAATTCTACGAAAAAAACTGGTCATATAAAGTGCAAGTGTCAGCTCATCAAAATGTCATATTCGTACCTTATTCCATGTAATTAGATTTTATTCCATATTCCATATAAAATTTTACTGTATTCATATGGAATATGGAATAAAATCAAATTGCATGGAATAAGGCACGAATATGGCATTTTGGTAAGCTGACACTTGCACTTTATATGACCAGTTTTTTTCGTAGAATTTTTCTATAAAGACAGAAAATACGAAAACCTCCAAGGAAAAAAATGGGAAGCTTTTTTAGCAGTCCAACGGAAACGTTACGTAATTCTTTCCGCAAGGCTCTGGTAGCCGCCCAATCCCCCATGAAAACGTGACATGAAACGCCCGACACCTTATCAGCTAGCAGCACATGGTTTCTTCCACTTGTGGCCAACGTCACATAAATACGAAGCAGCAATAAATGGCAAAGAAGTTACCAAATGCCTAAACTATGGCTCATCCGTAAAAAATACCACTCCTATGGGAACAAGTAAAAGGATTTGTATTAGAAATTGGATTTCTCCCCCCTTTTCGGAAGAAATGTGTTTCATCGATAATGTTAGTTGCTTTGTTTTTCAAGTGTGAATCTTTTTCTTGCACCGATTTACCAGCGGTACCACGTTGCAAAACTTCAGCGATTCCGTTGCGACAATTATCACACTCGCGACACTATGGAGCAGCAAACGTCCCCTTGTACCCTAGTCTTTTCATCTCAGATAGACTAGAAATCTGACATTTTGTGTACTATTTGATCTTGCTTTCTTCGGTCCGATAAGGGCCAATTCACACCATTAGTAGGTCCAATGTCCCTCGTGGTAGACCAGGTCGATTCTCTCTACAATTATGATAATTCTATTTCTGCTGTAAATCTTATTCCAGGTTCTTTATATGAAATAAGGCTACTGTAAGTGTTTTTTTCCTCTTTGACTAGAAATAATTGCAGATTCCTTCATAAATCGGGCCGTTTCCGGGCATACGGCGTTTTTAAAAGTGATAATTTTGGTAGAATTGATCTCAGCCGTGATGCTCCGATTAGAGGAACATATACTGGTAGTTTTCTTAATATTTTCTTAAAGAAAATGTTTAGGAGTCCGGCAAATGGGCCTTTTTGAAAGTTATGTACCTCTAGAAGATTTTCCACATGGTGGATATGCAAAATATTCTGCTACAGAAGTATGGAATTATCAACTACAGTAGATTTCGAAATTTCTCATTTTTACATAAGTTTTAGGCTCCTCGACCTCACAGGGAAAGTTTTGGATGCTGTAAAAATGATAAAAAGATTCATGAACAAGTCTATAAAACGAATTGAAATTGAGGAAGGAAATATCCGAGGAACTTTGTTCATTCCACCCGGTGAAGGACCGTTTCCCGGAGTTTTAGACTTTAGTGGAACTGGAGGGGGAATAAATGAACAAAAGGCAAGAATCCAGAAGAAAAATTAAACGGTTTTTAGGGAGCCGCATTAGCTACAGAAGGTTGCTGTGTCCTTACCATAGCTTTTTTCCAGTATAAGGACCTTCCACATGATCTAAATAGCATCACTTTGGAATATTTCTTGGTAAGGAAGGCTACACACATCAATAAAACGAATTTAGGAAGCTGTCCACTGGCTCTCTTCTCGCTCTTTTGTCATGGACAAAATTGGGATCCATGCCAATTCCTTTGGCGGAATTGTTGCCCTAATTATTGCCAAGGAATCCTCAAAGGTAGTATTTATCCTATATTTTAAAGAAAGTGGTTCAGATCTCAGCTGTAGTTTCTATAAATGCTCCACATGCTTTAAATGACATTACAGTCTTCAACTATAAAAGAAGAGAGCTTCCATTCGCTCCGTAAGCTTCTTTTCTAAAGCTTGATCCAGATTTAGAGCAGATACATCATTGACAACATTTCGAAATGAAGTGACGGTCTTCGACGTACCTATAAAAGCCCTAAAAATGAATGAGGATTCCAATCTTCATTTAGAAGAAATTGATAAAAGTGTCCCAATCCGATTAGTTGTATCATTTGACGATTTATCCACATCTGCCGTATATTCTGCCAATTATTTGAGAGATCTCCTCCAAGAGTCTGGACACATTGTGGAATGCGACTATCGAAGCGGTGGACATCTTATGGAACCGCCAACTTTTCCTCATCATGAATTTTGCTGGATGAAATTGACAGGTATCACATTATTTTTTCGATGGAAGAATGGGCATTTAGGGATGTACACTGGTTATGGTGGGCAAGCCTGCCAACATGGAGCCAATCAATCAAAAGTGTGGAAGAGTACCGTGGCATTTTTAAAGAAATGGGTGCTAGAAAATAATTCGACTGTGGTTCAATGTAAAATTTAATAAAACGGGTATCATTTCCCATTTTTCCGTCATTTTACAACAAATAATAGCCACGAATGTTCAATTTTTATTAAATCTTACTCTGGATGGCTGTAGAATTCGCCTGGAAGGTCCATTTCTTCAGGAAATCTACGGTACTTTTCCACATTCTTGATTGACTAATACCATGCTGACATGCTTGTCCTCCATAGCCCATGTACATCCCTGATACTTATCATTTAAATGGAGAAATTGCATCCTTACCTGTCATTTTTATCCAGCAAAATTCGTGATGAGGAAAAATTGGCGGCTCCATGAGATGCCCGCCACTTTGATAGTCACATTCCACAATGTGCCCAGATCCTTGGAGAAGATCTCTCAAATAATTAGCAGAATATACAGCACTTGTAGACAAATCGTCCAAGGAGACTACAAATCGGATTGGGATATTTTTATCGATTTTTTCTAGCTGTAAATCGGATTCTTCAGTCATTTTCAGGGTCTTTATGGGCGCGTCGAAGACCATCACATCATTTCGGAAGGACACAGAGGTTGTATCGGCCCTAAATTGGAATGAAAATTGAAAAATGACCCCTTACACTGCGAACGGCAACTCCCGTCCTTGATATTTGAATGCAGTGAAATCATTTAAAGCATGTGGAGGATTTATAGAAACTATGGCAGAGATCTGAAGCAATTTCTTAACGATATAGGATAAATTGAACCTTGGAAGAGTGTTTAGCCATAATTAGGGCAACAATGCCTCCAAAAGAATTGGCATGGATCCCAATTTTACCCAAGACAAAAGGACGCGAAGAGAGCCAATCGACGGCTTCCTAAATTTATTTCTCTAAAGAAACAGATTTCTTACCAAGAAATATTCCAAAGTAATACTTTTCAAATCAGGAGTGAGGTCCTTATACTGGAAAAAGGCAAGCGTGAGGGCACAGAAACCTTCACTAGCCAATGCAGCACCCTAAAAGTTTCGTTTGAGGCAATTTTTATTACTGAAACTTTTTGTTCATTTATTCCCCCACCAGTTCCACTGAAATCAAGAACTCCGGGAAATGGTCCTTCTCCCGATGGAATGAACAAAGTTCCTCGAATATTTCCTTCCTCAATTTCAATTCGTTTTATTGACTTGTCCATGAATCTTTTTATCATTTTTACAGCATCCAAAACTTTCCCTGTGAGGTCGAGGAGCCTAAAACTTATGTAAAAATGGGAAATTTCGAAATCTACTGTAATTCATAGTTCCATACTTCTGTAGCAGAATATTTTGCATATCCACCATGTGGAAAATCTTCTAGAGGCACATAACTTTCAAAAAGGCCCATTTGGCGAGCTCCTAGGCTTTTTCTTTAAAGAAAATTTTAAGAGATTTACCAGTATAAGTCCCTCGAATAGGAGCATCACGGTTGAGATCAATTCTACCAAAATTATCACTTTTAAAAACGCCGTATGCCCGGAAACGGCCCGATTTATGAAGGAATCTACAATTATTTCTAGCCAAAAGGAAAAAAAAACACTTACAGTAGCCTTATTTCATATAAAGAACCTGGAATAAGATTTACAGCAGAAATGGAATTATCATAATTGTAGAGAGAATCGACCTGGTCTACAACGAGGGACATTGGACCGATAGAGAGAACTGACTCTCTCTTATCAGTCGATGAATTGGAGGCAATAGTACACTGAATGACAGGTTTCTAGTCTATTGAAGGCGGAAATATTGAAGGTTTTCGTGGTGGGAACAGTGTAGCCCCTGAAAATATCCAGAGAATTCACGGACGGATAGTAGAAAGCATAAAAAATTCAATTGTCATTCATTTTTCTACAATTCTAATAATCTCATTGCACGAATTCCCAAAAAAAACAAGCAGGAATTTTTATTTAATTAGTAGGAATGTAAGTAGCATTGGCGAATCCAACGCGGGAATTTCCGAAATCAAAGATGGAATAGTAACGTCCAATGAAGACATCTCCCAAGATCCAGAGGGGTCCATTTGGTGGGGGAATGTCAAGGGCAAAGAATCCAGAGATACACTGGGTCTGGCCATTGTTCTGCACTTGGAGGACGTAATCCTGAGGCTGGAGGACGTAGTTAGTCGATCCGATGTTGAAGGTAACAGCGGGCATTTTGGGAATGCGACTGCAGAGAACTTCGTATTCTCCGTTTCCAATAGGAATGGCTCCGATGAGCTTGTTGATCTGCTTGATGGGGTCAGTGGGTCCAGCCAGGAGGGAAGTTCCAGTGTCGACGATGGCGTCAACTTTTCCTGTGACTTGTGTGCCAGTGACTGAGACGGAGTTCATGCTGATGCGCCAATAATCCTTAGCCTTCAATGGAGCGTAGGTGATGGGTCCCTGGAATGAATTTTAATTATTTTCAGCCTTTTTCTCACGTTGTAATGCTTAGAGTCCATTCCACAGAGGGTCATTTCTCCTCCGACGACGTTATGGTTCAAATCGCGGTTGAGCCAGAAGGCGAAAAGTTTCTGGGTGCAGCCAGAATGAGAGAAGACTTGGTCCATGGGCTGGGGAAGATTGTCAACGGAGATGGAATCGTAGGCCATTCCGAGAATTCCATCGAAGTTGGCAGCAACGAAAGTCAATCCAGGCTCGGTAAGAGCTCCAGCGAATCCTTGGTTCTTGTCAGTACAGAAAGTGGATTGGTGGTCATTTCCGAACTGAAAATTTGAATTTATAAATCTTTCTTTTTAAAGGAGCTGCTAGGTTCCCAGGCTTTTGTTCATGAGTTCGGAAATTAATATTTTTTAATAGAAAAAGACAAGTTTTTTCGAACATCTTTGAGGTCCCTTACAAATTTATAATTTCCTTTAAAATTTTGACTATTTCTAGCCTACAATAGCCAATACAGACCAAAAACTACTCCCAAATTCTATTTTCTATCCAATTTTCGTACTGGGACCCAAAATATTAAAGAAAACTCACGCAATAGACATCATGATAGACAGTACCCTTCATGGATCCAGATCCGTATTGGATGACGAAAGCCTCTCCAGTATGGTTGCAGGTGGAAGACTTGGAGCAGTCATACTGTAAAAATTCCACCTAATTTTTTTTCTAAAATATTTTTACCTGAGAGTGGAATTTGCATGCAAGATTTCCAGCTTTGCAGTGGACATCAGGAACCCACAAGTTGGAAGATCCAGTATCGAAAAGGAGCTTGAAAGTCTGGGCGGGGGTTCCAATCTGTCCGATTCCGAAATATTGAGCATCGGAGACGTCGGTCAAAGGCTCATTGTAGATGTCAGAATTGCTGGTGATAGCTCCTCCATATTTCAAGGTCAAACGACGATGAGCATGGAGCAGATCGCTGCGGCTTCTCTGCTTCTCAACTTTTCCCAAGGGAACACGAGAGAGGACTTTGTCCACGGAGGGAAGAATAAAGCCAAAGGCTACAACAGCCACTAGAAGGAGGAGAGAGACCTGACGAAGCATCTCGACGGGTGCCGGCTGCTTATCACCGGCTGGCTTTTATACCTCGAAGACGTGGATCACGGCCGTGTCTCTTCTTTTCTCGTACTCTCTATCTTCAGATAAGAAACTGCACATTTTTTATCAGTTCTAAAGTTTCAGGAGTCCAAGACAAAAAGGAGAGGAAAGGGACAAAGAAGAAGGACAAACAGGAGCTATGAGACCAATTTCGATGACATAGACGGCGGCTACTCGTGCTCTTGCGTAATGGATCTACTGATAATGACGGTTTTTATTGGTGTCCGGGTTGATTCAAAGTGGAGAAGAGTCTCGAAACTTGGGAAAGAAACTATGGGAAGTAGGCAAAGTGGGAAAGAGACAGGGAATTAGCCGGTGATTTGCATAGACAAAATCGTTGATTGTTATTCCTGAAAAGTACAATATCAGTCAAAGGAATATCGCACTTTTAAATTATAGAAAGAGAATATTTTCCGAAAAGTATAGTCTGTTTTAAACTTGGGAAAAACGGGTGCTGTGGGAGCTGAAAAAGCGTTAGAATTTGACGTTTCCCAATGGAAACTCGAAATTTTTGCCTGATTTTCAAGGAAGATCCGCAGCCATCGTTATTCCGAAGGCTGCCAACCGACTTTTTTGTATTTTGGTCGGCGTGTAGCTCCAGAATCCTTTAATAATTATGGTCAGTGCGTATATTACGCAATATCGTCGAAAATGGAATGGATTCAAACCAGTTTTGGCTCTAAATCCTAATAAAACTGGCTCAAAATGGCATTTTTTGTCTGGATCCTGAAAAAACCGTGCACAATCTCCAAGAAGAGATTATTTTATTTGCCGTTATGGTAGAAACACTTTCTGCGCGTGCAGATAAATATATGGACGTGGTCGCTTTTGAAAACAAGCGTTGCCAAAATTTTGAATTATTTTCATCTTTTCTCAATTTTGAATTACTTTCATCCAAATTTTACAGAAAAATGTCTTCTCTCCAATCAGCTGAAGATGTTGAATCAAAGTTCCAAGCTTTCCGACTGGCTGACGCCCCTCGCAAGCGTAGAACATATGCAGCGTTTATCACAAAAACAGACAAGGAGCGCATTTTTATTTATTGCATGCATAAATGCTATGCTTTTGACAGAACAGAAGTCAAATTTCCTAAAGGAATTAAAGCAGGATGGTGGATCGGCTTCGAACGAGCTGATGTGAGTCAAATTTACCTATTTTTTAAATTAATTTTAAATTTAGGACGGAGGCAAACGTGAACCGCTTCAAAATATTAAAAAAGTATATCGGGCACACCCGCTTTTCGATGTTATTATTGATCCAAAGTTTCGAAGAATTGTCTATGTGAGTTTTTATCCTATATTTTCCGATTTTTTCAAAGTTACCGGCCTTAGGAAAACGGGCGCTTCGAGACCCACTTGAAAATCAGGCGTTTTTCGAATTTTCGTTAAATTTAAATGTGCGCGTTTCAAGTCCCCGCAGCGTTTATTTCTTCCAAGATTTAAATAATATTTTTTTCAGGTTCATGTAAAAATGATCAAGAGAAATCTATCCATTCATCCGCACCTTGCTACAAGAGTTACTGATGGTTTCGTGCAAACTATTCCAGAAGAATTCTGGTGTGAAGAAATTGGGGTACCTTTTCCTTTATTTTCTCCAAGAATTCTTCAAATTTCAGGGTTTTGAAGATCCTGAAGGAATTTCTGATAAATACAAAGAAGAGGTCCTGTATAATGCCATCGTTGAGTTGGAAATGGATCTCGAGGAGTGGAACGCAGGGCAGAGAAACGTTCACAAAGTGAAAAAGACTTTGTTCTGGATTGGAAGCCTGTGCCCCAAGGAAGAAGCAAAAAAACTTATTAATACTGTAAGTTTTTTTCCTATATTTTTTAACATTTACAGTTTTTGAAGACTTTTTCAGGGTCGGTTTCTTATTTCGCAGAAAACAATCGCTATGGAACCTGAAAATGCGCAGAATTGTACAATGGAAATTCTAACATTTTACCTGATTTTAAGCGGCTCCCACAGCGATCGTTTCTTCAATGGTTGGAAACAGACTATATTCCTGAATTTTCAGCCGTGGATGCGTGAACTGATGACCGTCGACTGTATTTCCGACAATAATGAAATGAAGTCACCTTTCCGCACGGGATTAATTATTGAAGAAAGATATTTGGTATCACTTAACCAAAGACTTTTAACCTTATGGGATCCGGAGATTGGAAAAATTCAAGTCAAATTGGAAAATCCGATTGCTAATCAGGTTCTTCCAGATAAAGTGGTAAGTCTTTTGAATTCTCTCTACCTTACGGTATCCAATCTTGAAGAGAAACAAGCGCTGTGGGACCCGCCTGAAAATCAAGCAAAATTTTCTAATTCTTATTGGAAACCGCCAAATTCAAATGCGCACGTTCTCAGGTCCCACAGCGCCCGTTTCCTCCTTGGAAAACATTTTTTTATTTCATATATTTTCAGCTGGGAAAACTCTTTAAATTTAAAACTAATACAATCTCCATTGATGATGAAAAAGGCTACAAAATGAAGGTGGCTGTCCCTGGTGAAGAATTAGAACCAGCGAAGAATAATCTCATCTGTAAATTTATCAACGTTGACATGCATCATAGATATACGAAGATTATGGTGGGTTATTTCTAATGTTATAACACTTTTTTTAGCCGGAAGTTATTCTCAATTGTCCTGTTGGGTTCGATAAAAATGAATTCCTTTATATGGATCACGCTTTTTTGGGAGAGGTAGGAATTTTCTCAATTTTTTAAAGGACCGTTTCAGATAAAAATAGGTGTATTGGAATTGCGACGAGAGTTTAAGAATCAAGGAATTGAAGTCGATTTTGAACGATTAGCCGGCAAACAGATTCCAGTCTATCTTCAACTTCTTGACGATATTAATAAATGGGACCTGGCTGAGCTTGATGAACATAAAGTTGAGCTGGCTATTGTAAGAAAATTCCTATTTTTTGGTATATTGAAACTTTTCAGGAAACATAAAATGGATCGACGTATAATATTCGCTGTTACTGGGACATTTTGGCTGGTTTTTCGTTTATTTACCGGTTTATTGGCAATATATCTATAATTTTTAATTTTTATATATAATATTTATTTTCCCCTTACGGGGCAGGAGGAAAAAGAGCCGTGTAGGCTATGCTAACCACCCGGGTAGATCTTCTATCCAGCAGTCTTGGCGCCGACGATAGCAGCTTCCAATCCAGTGGGCAGCCCTCTGAGATACCAGCTCGCGGAGGGAATTCTGTTCTCATCTTGGCAGCAGAACGGCGGCGGAGAGCAGCATTAGACGGCAGTCTTCGGCGGTAAGGCCCGGCAGCAACCGCGGTTGGCAGCTTTGGTGGCAGAGAAGTGGCGACCGACCGCCCGCCTGGTGGAAAGAAACGGAATATTATCAGCTTTATTCGTATTTTTAAAATATAAATTCCTGTTCATTTTGTTAATTTGTGGCATCTATGGAATAAATCTTGCAGTTTCTTTTATTCAACAAATTATCCAAGGACCTCCTTTATTTTTGGGACCGTCAAAAAGTTAGCAATTTCTCTGTTCTTTTATGATAAAATCCACTAAATTTGAGGTGATTAAAATAATTATACAATAAATTTTCCAATAAACGGCAATTTCCCCGATTTCTTGCTATTTTTCTGGGTTTTTTCTTCCAATGGTCCATCCCATTGTTGTTGAAGTTGAACAAAGTACACCTGTCCTTCGTCTGGGTTGCTTTTTCTTTCTTTTACAACGGTTCCAAAGAAAGCTGACTTCACAACAGAAATCATATACTCATTTTGCCAAATTACACCGAGCCCTATTGTTGGACAATTTCTAGAATAATCTCCTTTAAAGAAAAGGCAGAACCTACGCAGCGATGAGATTATTGTAGATGCAATCCAGAAGTTGGCAGACGTGCTCGCCATAAGTTTCCTTGACAATATCCAGGCGAGAAGGAATAAATGCCAAAAATGTAAGGATATTTATCATTCCCAGGGTTATTATTCCATTTTTCATTAGCTAAAAGTGATAAAATAGTCAGAAAAAAAGAGTTTACCTTTCCACACCATACGTTTTCTTCCAATTGGAAGCGTAAGCTCAATGTGTACATATATTCGGATGTAACTTGACGGGAATAGATCCTATTCAGGATTGATTGTGTTTTTCGGAATGTGTGAACATAGAACTGAAAAAATTGGCTCTAATTGGTCAATTTTAAAGGAAACAGGCTCTGCGGAACCTGAGAATACGTACTTTCGAATTTAGTGGTTTCCAATAAACATTCGAAAAATTTGCCTGATTTTCAAGCGGGTCCCGGAATGCTTTTATCCAAAGTTGAAATTTGACCGTAGCTGCTGGTCTCTGATAATTTTGGGTATTTTTCGCCAGATTTTTGGGTCTTGAGAAGATAAAAGGGAACTGCCTCCAAGAACTGACCGCAGATCCTGATCCCACTGATCGTGGAACATCATTTTTGCCTGTTTTTGATCAACTAACGGGAATAAATCTCTGGTCAACACTACGCAATGAATGAATAATGAAATTTTTGATACAAAACAGGCAGCGTGTGGCGTTCGCAGCTTAACCAAGCCATTGTAGATAAATTAGAATTTCTAGGTACTTTTTACCCAATATTCGTCCAAGGGATCATTGATAAAAAAACTCACAACAAGACCTAGGGTACTCATCAGTACGACCATCAGGGCAAAGCCATTGAGAGACCAGGGAACGACTTCATAAACGAAGAGATATGTGGTAAAACCACACCAAACAGCGGATAATGACAATAATAGGAAAGGGATCCAGATTCGGTGGTTTTTCTCATAATCACGGATGTAATAAAGGGCGAATTCTCGTTCTATTGAGACCCAGAAGATGCTGAAAATTGGATTTATTAGGTTTTCTGATCACGAAAATTCAGCAATTCACCCCGGAAACTATAAATTGAACTAAATGCTTAGAAATTCCTTTAAAACTACAGTAATCCCATGATAATCCTGTTTTTAATAAGAAAAAGACCTCACATAGTGGCAATCAGGCCAAAATTGAAGATTCTGTACCATGTACACAAGTTTATATAGAAATTATCTCCAGGATCTCCTGAAAAAGCGGAAATTATCCAAAAACCATCAGTTTTTATACCTTTTAGTCGGAAAATTTCCATTTCAAAGCCAATTATCACTAGACGAGCAGTCAAATTGGGATAATAACTCAAAACTAGAAATATTCCAATAATCCTTAGATTTATATGCGCCCGGATTTTGAATCCAACGTATAAAAACATTGCAAACATTATGTAGTTCATAATAATTAGGCCAAATTCCACGATAAACCAGGTTCTGAGCTGGTCGAGATAGATAGGTGTGAAATAGAAGAGCTGCATGGCCATAGAGGCAAATTTAATGGCTGAGAACTATGGTAATTGTGATCTCGAGACCACCAGGTGGTTGGTTTGAGGCGGTAACCAAAACATCACAAAGGCTGGTACTCTGGGCGGCAGGTGGAAAGAATGGTGTATTCTGAAAAACTGATGTAAAAAGGGTAACTTTAGCGAGAAAGTTGAGGATTTCAATGGTCGGCCAATGATCAAAAAGGATTTTGACGGATTCTGGCAATACTTTCCAATAATCTTTTGATTTAAACGATGAGAAATGGCTCTTTTCTAGCTGCACGTGCATCCTTTACTTCTCCTTCATGATTTCATTGAATCTCACAGCTTTAACCCAGTCATTTTTATTAATTCTTGGCTAATTTTCATGCTCCAACAAGTCTTTACAGTATCCTTTTCAAAATTAGTCAAGTGTAAAGATCATGGTGGGGATAATTTGACTTCAACTTTGATCAGATGCTAGAGAAAGAAAGCCTCAAGAAGCCAGCTCAATTTAAACCCCCGGTATTTTTATGTTAGTCGAGCGCGGATTTTCTCTTTATTTCAACCAGGTAACTGAACATTAACTCCAAATACACGGAAAAACATACAAAACCCGCAGAAAAGTGTTTAAAAACATATTGTTCTAGCTGATGCTAAAACAATTAGGCGTTCTTTCAGACATCAAAGATGTAACTTGAGCGGGAAATGTATCAAAGCGACTGATCGGGAACAAAACAACAGCGAAAAAAACATTTTTATAGCTGCAATAGAATTTCCTTCCAATGAAGTAAATTAATGAACATCAGGGAGGAAGGCAGTACCGGGAAACAAGCGGAAAATTGAGAAAGTATTGGCCGACGCTTCAAGAGTGCAGATTTTCTAAAAGTTTTTATTACAAAAGCCACGTCAGGAACATTAAGAAAAATATGATCAAAGTTTCCTTGAAGTCAGCAGACAGACGCCATCTCCAGCCAAAATATCCAATCCGTCGTTGAGATCCGTGGACATTCCGTGCTTCTGGAAAGGATTTTACATTAATTCTGGGTAGAAACTGTACCTCCAGTCCATTTACCAAATCCTCTAATTGTACGCTATGAGTCTCAAAGGATTTCTCCCCCACAGCGTAGGATTTTATTCCCATTCTTTCAATTATCATCTGAAATGGGTCCTACAACGAAAATTTGGCTTTTTACAATGTATCCTCCTCTTTCGACAAGACTACAAGCATTTCCCAGGACTTCACAGTATTCCTCCTTGGTACTAGAAGCTGCTTCCAGAAGAAATCCACAGGAAACCACTTGGAATTGCTTCGGTACCTCGTGTTCCTCCCTTTTCCAATGAATTCCTTGAACTACTTGGGAGTTTGTTATGTCAACCTAAAAATTTTGGCCTTTTAAAGGAGTTGAACCAAAATTACAGAAAGGACAGCCTGAAGCTTATTTCTGGTGATAGATTGCATTTCTTGGGGCGATTCGTCTCGTCCTTCCGTATTTGCCAGCAGTTTACAGACATAGTCCACGTCTAATTTCTGCCTGGAAATTCTTAATTTAATGGGAATTATAGTGGATTTCCAATTGTGGACGAAACAGTCGCTGTGGGGCCGAAAACGCTCTTGAAAACGGCGGTTTCTAATGAAAATTCGAAAAGTTTCCCTGATTTTCAAGAGGGTCCCACAGCTCTCGATTCTCTAGAGAATTTTGTCAATTTTTAAAGCGGATATTTACCTATTTTGGGCCCAATCAGCAAGCGTTGTCCTACATTCTTCAGCAAAGTCAGAGGTGTACATTTTCTGTACATTATGTCTCATAGAGATCAGGAGGTGTACTGTAGGTCCTAGAAATTTAATTTTACGGCACAATGGACTGTATTTTCTTTAGATAACAAAAAATCGCTTACCAGCTCCTAAATCCAACATAGTTGTCAAATTCTTGGGTAAATCCTTTATGATCAGCGGAATTTTTGATACAGTTCGTGCATATCTCGGATGCGAGCTGTTAGGCTGGGCATATTCCATGTAATAAGCATTTGGATCAAACTGGTATACTGTAATTTTATCTCAGTAAAATTACCTGGACAGCATGAGCTCCTGGAGCCAAGGCTTGTGGATTCGCAACCCTGGTGGACATTGTACACGTCTAAAAAGAAAGAAACAATCTGGCTAAATAACAGAAGAGTTTTTCTGGCGCTGTGTAATTGTCAGCGCGATATGGCAACAGTATCGCAACAAATAAGACACGTGATATGGGGTCAACTGGACCGTGACGACTTTTTTCGGCTTTTTATTACCACAAAAACCTGTAGATGTGATTTTCCGATCAAGTGAAGTCAGATGCTATTGGAAAAGGAAGCGGAACGAGGAAGTTTTTGCTGGGCTGTGATCATCTGTTTCGCTGGCACTTTGGTTTCAGCGAATGCAAGGAAATTTAGTCCAAAATTGAAAACTGATCGCCAAAAATAACGCGGAATCTGCTATTCCCGGGATCCTTGCCATGGGTAACATGGGTAGATCGATGTCTAACCACCAAGTGTCCCAATTTTAACGCAGAAATGTACAATTTGCACTCAGCTATCACCATAAATAGGATATTTGAGCGCCCGCAGTTAGAATTAGGAACAATAGAAGACTTCCAGCGGCTATCGAGAACCATAAGAAAGTTTTTTTCAGGAATCTGAGGCCAAAGCCTTTGCTTTTCTGTGCCCCACTATGAAAAATTTCTGTACCACCATAAATGCGCTATTTGTGCCCCGCCGTAATAATTATGGGCTATTGAAAAAACCCAGAAATGATCGAGACACGTTAGAGATCTTTTTCGGAATCTGTGATCGAAAGCTTGATTTTTCTTGTGCCAAATAATGGAAAACCTTGCGATGACGAATCAAATCTATAATTTTAATTTTAACTAGGTGTAAATGTCATAAGCTGAAATTCTAAATTTTAATTAGAATGACTCATTCTTCGACAAGAAAAAGCACCGGCAATTGAGGGTGTTGTTCACAATTCAAAGGGGAAGAAATTGAATGAATTTTGCTCTGTTGTCGTTGTTTTCCCGCTCTTCCCTCCAAAGATCCGTCATTTTTGCGAGGTAAACAAAATCAGTTATTCTTCGAAAAATCTATAACTATTGAAATGGCTGTTTCTCTAGCTGGAAATGGGGGAAATGTCCAGAAACTAACAAAAGTGACTTTTCTGGCTAAAAGCGATCGAAAACCTCAAAAACTTTCCAGTTTCCTGGTCCGTAGCTATTTTTCCAGTTTAGTACTTTGATCCATTATGTTTTTTTCAGCCGTGTACTTTTTTTTGATAGTTATTGGTCTCTGCCATGTCACATTGTTGCTGTCGGAGGGTGTTAGTGCGACCTGTTCCCGGTCGAACCGACAACATCACTCAATTATTTTTCCTCTGATTTGTAAACATTTTCAACATCCATTCTCTGCCTTTTATGAACTTTTTTCAGGCATGCAGCTGCCACCAACTGATGCCAAAACCAAGGAGGTTGTCCTCCATCAAATTGACCCCAAATGGCTTCTCTCCTATCAAAATGTCACCGCCATAAAACGACTAGGAATCGGAGAATTTGGCGAGGTATTTCATCGATTTTCTCCTATTTCTATCGCTTTTTTCCAGGTGTTCCTAGGAGAAGTCGGACCCGAGGGCAAGCGGCAACAGGTAGCCATCAAAACATTGAAAGATGTCAGTGAGCTGACTCATTCCCAGGATAAATACGAAGAAATCAGAGCGATGTTTACAACAGAACTGCAAATATTGATGTAAATAGACGAGAAAACTTAGGAAATAGAGAAATTTTCAGGAGTTGTGATCATTCGAGGATTCTCAAGGCTTTTGGAGTTGACATGTCGACCCCTACCATGTTCATGGCTCTGGAACTTTGTGCAAGTGGGTTTTTTTAAAAGGAATAGTGGGGGGATTGAGGAATTGCTGCAGACAGCCTTTTTTGAAGGACTGGGGATATTTCCTGTGATCCAGAAGCGATTGAACCGCAATCGCCGCAGAAATTTTGATTTTTCTTCAATTTTGAGACACTTTTGTCCTTTTTGGCGTCGTTTTTGCCATTTTTAAATCAATCGAAAAAAAATCTACAATCTCCAAGCCTTTAACTTTTCTAGATGGCTCGTTATTGGACTATCTTCTAAAAGAAGGAGATAACGTGAGCCAAAAGGAGCGCCTCCGCTTTATCATCGAAACCGGCGAAGCTATCGAATATCTGCAAACAAAATTTTTAATTCACAGGGACATTGCCGTCAGGAATTGCCTTCTAGATGAAAACATGGTACCATTCCCCTTTAAACAGACTTCTAAATTCTCAATTTAGTCAGTAAAACTGTGTGACTTTGGTCTAGGATTGTGTACCGAAGGAAAAGAAGAAGTCGTCGACCGCTGGGGTCACCTCCCCTACCGCTGGTTGCCACCAGAAGCTTGTCGGGATGGAATCTATAACATGTCCTCAGATGTCTGGGGACTAGCCATAATGGTCTTCGAAGTCTATGCCAATGGTTTCGAGCCCTACACTGAAATTACCAGCCGTAGCATGAGCATCAAGGAGAAGGAAAATGTCATCATGGCCTTTTTACTCAATGAAAATTTGCGACTACGAATGCCAAAGGTAATAATTTTTTTTTTTAAATTAGGTAAATTTATTCAGAATTGCCCAGAAAATGTGACAAAAATTGCACAGGCATGTTGGCAGGTGGATCCCAAGGACAGGCCGACTATTCAAATAGTCTTGGAGGAATTGAGACGTTGTGCTACGGCTAATAGCTTCTTTCCATCGATTTAGCTTTCAAAATTATAGTTTTATGAGGGAAATAAAGAGAATTATTTAAAAAGGATCTTAGAACTAAAAATGTTTTGCCTCCACAGGAATCCAAAGCCGTAATGGCCAGATTTCCCTCTTGCTACCACCTGTCTGACCTGGGGAAATACTTCATGTCAAAATGTACACACACAGCTCATCCAGCTCGACCACGGCTGTCCAAAATTACTGCCAATAAATCACTTTGCTCTAAAACAATAATTCATTTATAGTAGCCAGAGGTGAGGACAGCTGTTCTCTGTGTCAGCGTCTCATATCCGCTCAAGGTTTTTTCTGTGTAAATATTCCCAGCAGCAAAAACCTGTCTCAAATTCATGGATAAAGTTCTCGCCACCTCCTAAGCCCCCATGTCCTGCCTCCTTTTATGGCCGGCAGCAACGTTTTCCATACTTCAGTGACGCCTGTTTGCCTAAAGCCAAGTTGTGAATTGGGCGTTTAAATGGCGAAGAAGAAGAAAAGAGTCCGGTTCGCCCGGAGGAATACTACTGTCCTTCTTTTCCCTCCTTATAAGAAGAATAAATGATACTTTTTGGCCTTCCATTAGCAGAACAATTATTATTGTTTTTGGTAGCTAGTTCACACCTTATTACGCACAGGTGTTTAGCATGCTGGAAGGGTAGTTTATTCCGTAACTTGAGACCATGTGTCACCTCCTGGGGAGAGGCTGTTGCGCGATTCTGTGGCAGTTAGACAGTGGGCGCGGTACAGAGTCAGAAAAGGTCATCAACACGATCTGGGCTAATTAGTCGGGCTAATTATGGTAAGAATCCTGGCTTTTCTGGACTTTTTGGCCTTCATGCAGGGCAGGATTTCTTTCCGTAGAGAAATGAAAAAATGGCGGATTTTCAAATTCTATTGGCCTGTAGACTTAACTTTGACCAAAGCCTCTTTCTCCTTGTGTAATCCTGTCTAATACTCACCGTTTTTCGCAGTTTTCCCACGGCGCATCACGCACATGGCAATCTGGCATGGTCAGGGAAGGTCAGTTAAATAAGCGCCAGCAAACTGTCGGCTTATTTCGTGCGCATCTTCTACAGTAGTGGCCAAAAGTATAAAAAATTCTGTTTTCGGTCATAGCATGGGGGAAAATGGGGCTATATCTGTGAAAATTTGGCTGAACATTTCGAATCTGCCTAATCTCTCTCATTTCTCTACAAGTTATGAACGAAAAGTGTAACTTTTGCCCACTGTATCATTTTCTTATTCGTCTGCAGTTTTTTTGGGGGTCAACATCATCTGTAAATCGTTTCCCAGAGTTATCGGCTCAGGTTATGCTTGTTTTCTCATGCGCCATCACGGTTCATTGAAAATCTGCCAACTTGTTAGCCATCTCGACTTCTGTTCCTATTTCGAGTGGTAGAATAAACTCAAAAAGGTTAAAAATCTCGTCTTTTTGGATTTCCACTCATCTCTCTCCCACCAAGCCCATTTCATTTCATAATCCCCATAAATGACACACAAGGCCATTTCATTCAGTCAGCCAGAGTCAACTACCCATCCTCTTCTCTCTCCCTCACTCCAAAACTACCACCATCTCTCCTCATAATCTATTATTTATCTGGCAGTCGACTGCTACTAAATGGTGGCTGTCAATTGGTGGCTTTTTGACTGAATTGCACATCGTTTTCTCGTCCATCTTGCCACGAAAATTGGGCGTTTTCCGCTTTCCTAGAAATAGAAAGAACTATATTTTGGCTTCTATACAATTGCAGCCCCAGAAAATTATCTTTCAGCTCCAATTTTTCTTTTTAATAGGAAAAGAACCCAGGAATTGGAATATTACACTGCCCTTTTGCCCTGCCCATGTCGTTTCATTTTTATTACCATATTTCTTTGCATGATATAAAATCCCCCGTCTTTTTTCGTGTCACAGCTGCACCAGCTGTGATTGCGTCTGTCTTGAGCAATTCATTCCCCAAAAAAAATCTTCGTGTCATTTAAAACCCCCCTAATCTTACTGTAAGCGTGGAAAGACCAAGGTTGTCTTGTTTGTAACTGGCTGCAATTTACTGAAGAAGAAAGTGGGCTGTTTTCCCCTCAGCTTTTCCTTTTTGTGGATTCTTGAGATACGCGGAAAACAACTTAAAATTACACTTCTAGCTGCTAAAAGGGGAGTGAAGTGATGAAGGCAATTTTCAGCAGGGACCTCCTTTAATAGAACCCGGATAGAGGTCCTGAACGCTATTACTTTACGCGCAAAATTTAAGTTCTTCTCCAATGATTTCCTCCTTTAAATGGTGGGCCATTTAAATTAGAACAATGGCAGGTAAAAAGCTGGGAGCAGCCACTGTTCTTCCCCGCCCTCTCATGCAACAATAGCCAGCTCCTGCCAAACAAGCCTCGTCGTTTTTCTTCCTTTGTACTTGCGTGCTTTATCTTTATTGTGATATTGCACTTTTCTTCTTTAAAAATGACAAATAATCCTTTCTCCATTTGGCTTAAATTCCGTTCGACATGCACGCTTATCATTATTGTTTACGTTGCTTCGCCGCCTTATCACGCCGGGAGGAGAGAGAAGTTTATAGGCGACTGCCGTTCCTGCTAGTGCCTGTCTTTTTACTTTAAAGAGGTAATGTCAGGGAGCTTAACTATTTTATTACAGTAGTCTATGGAAAAATAGCGCGAAATTTTCAAAAATAGGGGAAAATCCTTCGGATTCCGCGGATTATGAAAAATTCGTTCAATCGTGACATATGAATTTCGCTCTTTTTCCATGCCAATTTCGCTATTTTGAGTTCTAACTGGATAATTTTATGTAATTGGATGGGGTTTTCAAATATATTTTGGCCTTATTTTGAAGGATTTCTATCCTTTCACACGCTCTTTGTCTCTTCATTTTTTTCCTTCTTCTAGGTTCCATTCAATACCCGGAGTGTTTTCTCCCGCTCATCAGTCCCAAGTGCACTCAACACCTTTCGTCTTCTTCGCGGTCGTTTCGATTCGAATTTTCCCGCCCTTTAAGCCTCTTGTCTTTTCCCCTTTACCAAGCCAAAAAAATCTCGATTCTCATTCGCTTGGCTGCTTCTCAATATGAGACCAAACGAACGCCCTGAGGCGGCGAGAATGTTGATTCGCCAGGCAGCCAGACAAATTTTGCTTGACGACGCTCTGCTTCCCTCTCAAACAATATCCAATTATCATTGAGGTGCGTTTCCTCCGGGTAGAGGAGGGGGCGCGTCACACGTCCTGTTTGAAATTCTATATTCTCTATTCAGCTTATTTTGGAACAATATGAAGGGCGGTTGGATTCTATTTCCAAGGCATTTTCTAGAAATTCATATCCACTTCTTTTTACGATTGTCCTCCAGTTTTTAGACCTTTGAAATTTTAGAAACTTAAAAAAAAAGAAGCGGAAAAAAGGCAATGAAGCGGTTCATTAAAGGATCATTGAACAGAGAATTCCTGCAGCTCATTTTTCCCTATGGGAACCAATTGATTCTTCGCTTTTTTGATAGGAAAACATCCTTCTTTAAATAGAACGCTGCCCTTTTAAAAGAAGGGACTATACCCCCTTTTTTTTGTCTCTGTGCTCACCCCGCCATCGGACGGATGACACAGCTCTTTCTCATAACAATAGAGGGACACCATCCTGTCCCTTACATTGCCATACGCGCACAAAGCTGTAAGAATGTCTGCCCTATACAAACACCTTGTCATCTAGCCATTCCTTCTTTTGTCCACGAATGGTTACACTTTTCAGGATGATGAATCACAGGCTTTTACGCGGGTTTTTGTCAATTTTTGCATGAAAACAGGGCGCTTTTCATAAAAAAATAGCAGTTGTGGGAGTTACTTTGACTTTTGACAGGTCATCCTCGTTTCACCCTCTTTTATCAATTTTTGTAAGAAAATCTGACCATTTTTCAGTAAAAATCCTAATTTTGAGAGCCAATTTGACTTTAGTCTCCAGTAGTCCATCAATTGAAATTGTAGCCCCATTTTCCTTCAAGAGGTCGTCATGGTTTCGTATCCAAAATAGGCTGTCAATTTTCCATTTTTCATAGGTGTTATACCCCCCTCGTTCTCAAGCCATTGGCACCTCTCTCCTCGTCATTTCTCCCGGATATATTCTCGTGTTAATCTGCCTACTTTTGTCTTTTGTCCACAAGAGGGGGTTATGACACGACAAGTAGCCCTCACCTCGGGTTCAATAACACCTTACCGTGGTAAACAAAATCAGGCTTATTAGCCTGTAATTATTAAAATACACAGTGAGGTGAAAATTATGAAATATGAGGAGGTGATGACACTATGGGTCAAGTTCCGTGTATTGTAAATTGTGCTGGGTTAATTTCTGGACAATATTTATGGGGCAGAGAAGGATTACCGGTCTCACAGCAAAATTTATGGGTTGCTGGTATAAAAATACAAAAATTTAGAAATTTGACAGTTCTCATGATCCTTTTTTGGCTTCGCACCCCACCGCCTAATTTGAGGTTCCATTAAAAGATTTCCTCTGCTCTCTTTTGTTCTTCTCTTCGAACCGCCACCAATCATTCCGTATTAGTCTTCACACCTAGACATCCCGTGACGATTTTGGACAGTTTTTCCCTGAACTTAATAGCCGACTGAATGACTCAATCGCAGCAGTGCGCACTCGGCGGCCGGCTTTCATCTCAAACCTTCCATCACCTTGGCTTATCTCCTCATTTTTGTCGCAATTTACCTATGTTTTATTGCAATAACAGAAGTAAAATGCCCCTATTGGGAAGGAGTAATTGGGGACGCCGCTCTTTTTCTTTTCGCTCGTGTACAAAAGTGATTAACTTTGGGGACACTTTATCTCTAAAGGAAGGGAGAGGAAGATAAGGAGGAATCCTCCCGCATAGTCAGGCAATTCTTAAAAATAAAGAGCATTTTCAAAATTGGCGGGAAATTTTGAACGTAATTTTGAAATCAAAGAAAATTTTGAAATCCTCAAAGTTTCCGGCATAGGAGACGCGTTCTGTTTCCGTAGTTGGCTGTAGCGCCTCAAACCTGCGTCCTTTACCTATAAAGTAAAAAATAAAGACCGGGAGATCCAGAATTTACAAATTTTAGCGATCCCGGGAAAAGGATAGTGTTTTTGGTTGTAATCTTCTCTCCTTTATCATTTAAAGCCGCTGATGAGTAAGCCTACAATCCCGCACACAGTTTGTAACATTTCAAACCGATAAAGATCGCCTATTTTTAAATTTCCCGCCAGTTTAAAACTCCCCACACAGTACGATTTCCCTCGTCTCCCGGTTACTTTTCAAGGTTTTGTTGAAACTTTTCTGTCCAGTTCTATTAGTCTCACCCGCCTTCTAATGCACTTGATGGTTTTGACCGCGCGCGGAACAAATCGCCACTTTTTCATATGCCTTTTTGCCTATGATGACCCCTCCGAGGCGTCTTTCCTAATTGGCGATTGTTAGTTTAGAAAGGCGTTATTTGGATCGACAGGTAGCGCACTTTTTTTATTGGCTCTAGTTTCGCGCTAGAAAACCCGTCTTTTACAGTCTCTTCTTGTCATTTCCTCTCCCAAAGGGCTTGTATTTTATGACTGCTAGACCGTATTTTGACACTGGTGGGATAATAAACCTTGGCTATTTTTATCCCCAGGTCTTATGTCGACTGACACCTTGCCTTTTATTTTCCCTCCGGATATGGAAACACCCTTTCCCAGGAATTTCTCTAGGTGACACAATAATTTACAGCTGTATCCAGGGGGGACAGGTGCCTCTTGCTCTCCACTTCCACTTATCCTTGGATATTATATGGAGGTATGGATAATTTCATGCAAATCCTATCCGTCCTCCTCTTCTCTACAACAGTAGCTCTCATATTTCGGGCGTGGAGAGGAAGGTGGGATTAGTATTTCCTGTCCAATATTCCTCTCTCCCAATAGAAGGGGGATTAGCTGAAGAATAGAAGGTTAAGGACTTTTATTGGAAATCGGGAATTAGATCAGGGAATTGGGGAAAATCCTGAGTCTGGCACGATTTTTTTACCTGGGAGGACTTTCAGTTCTTCAAAATTTGGCTGTTTCCTAGTTTAGTGTATTTCTCAGGGATTTTCGCCCCTTTTTTGCTTTTATTTACCTAACTGTAGATTTTTTCTTACATACATTTACGAGAAAATGAGTTGGGAGGTCCTGGAACGATTGTTTTACCCTGAAAACCTTTAATCCTTGTCAGTTTCTGGTTTTGAGAAATTTTTCCAATTTTTTTCTCTCACAAGTTGTCAGTTGTCGTTAGTTCATTTTTCTCACCTGTACCCTATTTCACTATTTTCTCACCGGTTAAACTTCCTTTAAAACTCTGTAAAATCCCGCCCAAATCCTTCCGATCTTTCCCTCCGAAGGGGGGCGGCGCCTCCCGCCCGGCCATCATCCACCCTCTCCCCGCGCATTGCCTGTATTCTTTTCTGCCAACCGCCTCTAAATGACCACTCGTTTTGATTAATAGTTGCCTCTTTTTCTGTCCCAATTTACCGCTTTTTACCTACTATTTTTAAATTTTCTTCAGGATGCTGGAATTGCTCCTGTTCTTATTTTTATCATCATTCTGTTATGGAAAGAAGTTACCGGATATTTATTGGAATTCGACTAATCCATTGTGAGTTTTTTTGCCAGGATTTTGGGTTAGTAAAAAGGGTGACGGGAATTAAACTCGAGATTTCACCAGGGGCAACCATTAGGAGGATTTTTGGAAGCGGAAGGAAACTGGGAGGTCGGTGGTGATGCAGCCGACTGGCGGGAATTTCTTTATGTTCATTGTTCTGATCAGTAGACTTGTTTTCATCTAAATAGATAATCTGGAGATTACTGTATTTACGTAAAATGCCAGCAAAATTAGCCAAAACGGAAATTACTCATTGTGCAGCCGGGAAATTGGCAAATTTTTCGGCAAAACGGGCATTTTGAAGGTTTTCTCCAATTGTTTTCATTTCTGTCTAAGTTTGCCTTGTTTTCCCAGTTTCTGAACCAAAATTCGGCCTTTATTTTCTTTCTAAAATCAAGAAGTTTGCCATTTTTCCTACAATAAGTCACTCTTCCATGGGGAACCTTTTCTACCCACCCTGACCTCTTTATTACCCCCAATAACCCAACTCCTGTCACCTTATTTCTCCTCTATTTAGTCAATTTTTGCCAATTACCATCCCTCTGCAAAAATCTGTCACCCTCCAGCTCATTATTTTCGTCTGCCTTCTTAATTTGAGCAGCCGGAGTCGACGACTGATTATTGAATCTAATTGACCCCTGGCCATGATGTCCACACACAGTCTGTCCTCGGCAGCAGTCCCGCACAGTGGCTCACAGGGATAATTAGAGAAGCCGACACTGTACAAATAGACTCAACCTGGTGGTAGAGAAAAAGCCGCCTACGGGTAATCCTCTACCTAAAAAGGAAGCGACTGCTGTTTACTATGTTCTACAGCCGTGATTGTTGTTTTTTTCTCCTATTTCCTGCATGTAATCCAGGTTTTGAAATCTGATACTGTGTAGTTTTGAGGAGCAAAGAGAGCGACAAGTAGATTAGAAGCTGTTCCACATCAGCAGAGGGTGTAATGTGTGTGTAGAACACATGTTAAAGAGGGCGCCTGTCCACTCTTGCTAATTTACGGCTGACGGCTCGATTTATGTCGACCGCACAGGTGCCGAAGACGGGACGACAAGTGAAAATGACCAGCAGTGCCGGCGGCAATCTTGAGAGAAAGAACGAGACTTGAGAAGCGGAACAGATTACACAGCTTTTAACGCTGGGAAAAGGGGGGAAGAAGACGAATTTTCAACTAGAAAATGACCAGAAAAACTGAATTGCTTCAATATGGGGCGTTTAAAGCTGCCGCCACAGTGGTTAAAATTTTTGGCGGGATGTTTTTGAATTTCTTCAGAATTCTTTAGTAATCGGTCAAGTTCCACAATCCTACCATATTTTTTGCCTCTTCTCCCTCCATTTATGAGCTCAAGATGAGCGATTACGATAATCTTCCAGGCAGATGTGTCCCCCTCCAGAAAAAGAGGGTTTATCCCGCACGTGTTGCAGGAAGAAGGGCCATATGCTAATTCCCGCAGATGTTCTTAAACCCAATCTGTCTGAGATTGTTTCCTGATATGATCTATCGTCTCTCTCAGCTGGTGAATAGGGTAAACACGGATTTATGAGCTGCTCATGACCCTTCATCAAATATCCATCTGCCCGGCGTCCTTTTTAGGGGCGACCAGCCGCCTAGCACTACAAAACCATATGGATGCCCGTCTTACTGTGCATGGGATAAATCAAAACAATGGATCTAATTTTCTGCCAATTAGATCTTCTCCCCCTTTTGTTCCGGTTGGTTGGGAGAGTCCCAGAGAACGTTCTGTGTTTAGGACCTCACTATGTATGCGAACCGGGCTAATTATGGACCAGGTGGGAGATGCGGACAATTAGACTCTCGGGCGCTCTACTGGAAAGAGAGTTATAGGGATTCCGACAGAGCGCTAGAAGGATAAATTGGTATTCGGGAAAGGGTGCGAGAGAGAGGATTTGTCAAAGGGAACACCGGGGGATGTAAATGACAGGGCAAGGACGTTGTTCGAAGGAGGAAAATTATTAAAATTATACGAAATTTTAGAGCTAGCAGTAAAATGATAAGTTGGGATTTGAAGAAGATCATATTCCCTGAATTACTCTGAAAATGTGCCATAAACATGCGTTCAAACGGATAAAGAGCTAAGAATATGAGCCAATTATCTAACATTTTAGCGCTTCCCAAGAAATTATTTAAATTTTTGACACTTTCTACCCAAAATCAGCGTCCTCTGTCACTTTATGATCCTGTGAGAGCAGTATATGTTTCATATTTGATGGATATCCTCGCCTTCACAACCTCATTTATCACCCTAATCCTTTCTGCACTCGACCTGTGTCTCAGTTGCCACCCCAAACAGTCCTTCGATTGTTTGAGTTACTCGTCCTCAAGATGGCAACTGTTTATGTGTGTTTAGGTATCGGTTACTGTAAACATAAGCTCTTCTAGTAGACAAATTACAGTTAGTTTTTGCGCAAAGGAGACTCTGGGAAGCTCTCGAAGCCTATACTAAAGGGTTTCTCTTGGCCCAATTAGTCCCTACGCTCTCTTAACTAGCTGGATCAGAGGGTATTTGGTTTCAATCCGACATGAGGATAGAGAAAGACGAGATCAATTACTAATGCACTGAGTAAATACTAGTTTTGGAGCAGAAGGAGAGTAGTAAAAAGGGAATTTGGGCCAATTTCTGCAGGACAAGTCATTCTTTACGTAATGCAGTATCATACTTCAAAGCGGCCTTTCTGTCTCACATTTAGCGCCATTTCTATAATATCTCAATCGACTAGAGATATCCGATAGAATCTGTCGTCACCTGGCGTGCCGTCTCAAATGATGGATTAACTGGACTGTCGGTGCCTTTTGTACTAGAATTTCTTCTCCTCTCTATTAATTATGTAAGAACCCGCGGTCAAGGAGGTCTTCATATTTCTCTCCAAGTAGAAATGAGATTGTTACACAGGGAGCTAGCGCCTAATCTGCCACGGCTTGTCTACCTTATGGGAACAAGTGTTGTTTGTGGACTAACCAAATACACGTCTACTCGAGGCAGAGAGCCGACAGAAGATGAGGGCTTGCCACGGTGACCACGATGGTAACAAAATATTTTGGGAAAACATTGGCAGAAGTACCGGGGAGGGCAGAATGGCCTGAATTTTCTGAAATTTTAAATGATCCCTATTTTCTGGGTAAAAGCCTGGGGAAAATCCTCTTTTTTCTGGGTAAAGACTTATTTACCCGGGGAAATTCCCTAATTTCTGGGCAAAAATCTATCTAGTCGACCAAATTACCCAAATTTTTTGGATAAAAACCCCAGCTGTTTCCTGTATCTCCCCTTACCCAATTTCCCTAATCTTCGCCCTCTCTTTTTATATACAGGATCTACAGATAATGAGTCATTTCCCCTGTCGTCTGTCGCAGGTGTCTTTTGACTGAATACCGTCTGGGTGCGGTCAGATTACGCGGCAAACATCTGCCTGTAGCGCGCTTTTGTTACTAACCTCGAAGAAAATCACCCAGACTATCTACCTATCTCAATATCTTGTTCATTATTTCTGTTTAATGAAGCGATACATTGCCGTAACGGGCGCCAGCACTAGGGGTCACATTACAGGCTTGGATAGAAGTTACGCAAGGGCAGGATGGCTGTGTGGGGATAAGTTGTGTAGCAATTAGGCAACTGGGAGCTGGGTTACCGTGTTTGAGCAGATTTGGATAGAATATTAGCATTTGAAGTAGCGGGTAAATACCAAGGAGCAATTAATCGGCAGCATGGGTTAATAAATTAGACAAGATGAGAGGATAAGTGGCTATAAATTAGGCAGATTTGGGAAAAATGTAATTCTTTAAAGAAGTATTCTACAGTAATTTCATTTAAGAAAATTGTTCTCCTTTAAATAACTTGAAAATTTGTCAAAATTCATGTTTCCGTGTCCTAAATCCCCTTCTAAATTGCTTTATTTCCCGGGATTCAACGTCCCTATTGTCTTGCGCTAATTCCCCCTGTCACTGGGCTTAAAATCCCTTTGATTAAAGCTTCGGCATCTGATTGCTGGGGTGGTCTCCGGGACCCTTTGAAGCGCCTAATCCTCTAAAAGGCCCCCTCACTGACAGGTGAAGTGCTCTCCAGGATTATGCTAATGACTTCTCTCCCCCCGGAAATGATCGAACAATAGGAGAATCCATTAATTTCAAACGATCTTGGCTGTTTTCTACTGTCATTCTCTTGTCACATTATTCCCGATCCACCGCGGGCTAATGAAAATCCATCCATCTTCACCAGTTGTCGAAAATAAGGGGAAGATCGTAAAAGTCACATCCGGTCAAGACCTCTCTTGGACTACGCGGGACAGAGGCCGTTGGAGGTTAAGTGGCTGCTCTAAAAGACCTGCCGACAGGGGGAAAGTTATGTCATAAACAGACACACCGGCACCTGTATGAGTCGGCCGGGGGAGAGAGATAGAGATATCCGCTAGACGGAAGAAAATTTATGAGCTAGTTGCGTGAGATTGCTTGTATTACTATTGTGACCGCGGCGGAAACGGGTGGATAGAATAATTGGTGTCATTTTGTGACCTTTTATGATCAAAGGGGAGCGTCCATGTTAAATTTAAAGGGGTTTCCTGGATCCTGTCGATCTTTGGCGCAAATATTAAAAATTCAAAAAATTGGAGCGATTTCAGATGAAAAATCGTAATATTAAAGAGAAATTACCGTATAAATTTTTGTCTCTTATGGCCTCCCCTTCCCAATTAGTCCCACTTCAACATTTGCTCTCTCCACTTCCGACCTCCCCGTGCCTTGTTGTCCAAACACTTTTCTTCTCCTGCCAATTGAGATAACTAATCAAATTTTGGTCATTGAAGGGTCCGCTTAGCAGTCCTTAGCTAATTAGCAGGGAGACCAAAAGGGAACATAGGGGGCTAAAAAGAACCCGTGCGCTGCAATAATCGGTCACTGTTTCGGCTTTATGAAGCGTGTTACCTGGCTGGAGCGAACAATAGTCGTTTCCAATGTTCGGGGCTGACGATGAAGAAAAATTTGAAAAATTATAGGGTCGAACGATTTGCCGCCATTGGAGACACTTTGGACATCTATTGCCCTCATTATGGACCGGATATTCATCCTGCCGATACAGAGCAGGTTATCATTTATCGGGTAAGAAAAAACTGTAATTTTCCACATTAAAAATTGAAGGTTTCTGAGCGGGATTATGAAAATTGCCAGCTGTCATCAGAAGCAGAAGAATTGAGAAGATGTGTCCGGCCTTATGAGAGAGAAAGATGGACGGCTTCCTTTAGAACTTTTAGCCCCAGCCCCTCAGCTCTTCATTATAAAGCAGGACAAACTTATTATTTCATCTGTAAGTTGGCTATCTCTCCCTGGTTACGGTAGCCATTTAAAGCAACGTCAACCGGCAGCTCAACAGGATTACAAAATCAAATTGGCGGCCTTTGTGCCAGTCACAATCTCAAAATGATCATCCATGTTACTGATAGAAATGGAGACATTGCTGGTCATCACAGGAGACATCACCATCATCACCATCATAAAACAACTACGACCACCCATAAGCCTACAGAAAGATCGAACTCTATTTATGATTGGAGAGATAATCCACTTTGGGGAAGATTTATCGAAAAAGTAAGAACTTTAGGGAATTTTTCTGTCAAAATGCGAGTTTTTTAGCTTTCTAGTGAACGAGATGATCTGCCAAAAAGTCAACCAACCAGAGGGGAAAGAATATCCCTTGACGATCATTTAGAAGATGAGAAAAATGCCTACGAAGCTCTCCCTCTGGAAGATGATCGAGTCGTCTACCAAATTCATGAAATTGGAGAAGGTTAGCATTTTTTGGAACCAAAAACGACTATTTTTCAGTTGACGGACTCTTCTCCTCCACTTCATCAATTTCCCAAGGCACTGTGACTCTAGCTGGCCTTCTTTTCCTTCTCCTAAGGATATGAGCACAAGAAATTCCTAGGAAAATCCCCTTGCCATAGTCCTCAAGTAAAATTACGGGTCCCATTTTACGGGATGGTCCTGGTTCTTTCCACCATTTTTTTTATCCACTCAGCTCCTTTTCCTCGATTTTTAGAGGATATTTTGCATGGAAACCTGTGATATTTATATTGAGAAATAAAGAGTTTATATTTAAAAAGCTAACAAGATAGTAATTGTTCAAGCCTGAGGATTTGGATTACTCCTAGCCTCTAGCCGCTTCTTGATCTCCATCGCAGTTGGACGGTCTTCAGGTCTCACTTTCCAGCAGTCTCTAATAATTTGTTTCAGCAATTCATCCACTTCAGCGCCCAATTCTGGCCTTAAATAATGCTTATATGATTTTCTATACTGCTTACCTATTTGTTTCAACTAAAAGGTGTTCTCGCAGCGTGATGCTTCCATGTCCCGCAACATCCTTTCCAAAAGGATCTCTGAATATATTTATTAAAAGGTGTGCATGTCAAAAGCCAACTGTTTATGTGTAATAAAGTAGAGAACCATTCCGTAACTCCAAATATCAGCTGGGAGACTGTACGTGGCCGTTTCACTGCCTGGACCTCTGAGAGTTTCCGGTGCTGCATAAGCCAGGGGAACGTTTCTTCTGTAAAGGAAATGAAAAACCAAGAATATACTTCTTTGAACTAGACAGGCCCCTGGAAAGGTGTAAAAATTCCACTTACTCTGCCGTCATTTCGGCATTTGTTGTCTTCCTCGCAAACAGGATGTTTCCCACTTTTAGAAATAGCGTCTCGTCTTTATCAAAAATATAGATACTAAAATGGACCGGAAGAATCAAAACAAGACGTGCTCTTACGCTTCTGGATTAAGACGTCGATGCATAACACCCACAGGCCCATGGAGATGTTCAATTGCTATGATCAACTGATATGCCAATTTGAGCGCAGTTTGAGTTTCTGGAATACCAGTCTCTCCGACATCTGAAAATGAAATAAATAAAAAGCTCTACTAACTTCTTACACTGTTTGAGATCCTCTTGAGACTTTTCATAAATAACATGAGTTACATCCGACATATTTGAATTTTCAGTTACGAATTGTACAGCTCTATTTCTAAAATATCACAGCATGGTAAAATCCCTCGGATTAAAAGAAGCGACTTACTTGTCATAGCCACCAATAAATCCATAAATTTTCATAAGATGGTTGTGTGGATTCTGAACAATTCTACTGTTCTGTATTTTTTGTTGTTGAACTAATCTCATATACAGACTTGATAAGCTGTGGGATTCTTCGAGCAATTCTTCGATTATTATTCTGTTGTTCTTGCTCTGCAGCCGCTTGTCCCTGATCTTCTCTATCTTTAATTTGTGCTCTAGTTTGCGGATGCAATGGATTGACAAGATATTTTCTAAAACTCATTCTCTCTTCATGAAATGGTTAGACTGACCCCGTGCGTACAGGAGTAATGCCCCGTTTTGTTTGCAGGGTACATAGCCCGTTATTGCTAGGAGATACAAAATGATGATTAGAATAAATTGGGCAATCTACAAATTAATTGAAGATTTTGAAACAAAAACAGAGGCACCTTGATTCATAGCAGAGATCACAGTGAGAAAAGAAATGTAGCAAACCGTGGAGGAGATATGGCACGTAAGAATGGAATAGATAAGAAAATAATGGTGACTACAGTGGAAATCACTCTGTATAAGTATGGGTGCGCTGAAAAAAAAGGGTGTTAGTCAGTCCGAGCACAACCGATCTGATAAGAGGACGGAAAAAGGTGGCCACAGTGTAACATCGAAAAAATAACACGTAGTCTCTGCTTCCCCTGGCACTTTGTCCAACTGCAAATTTCTTATAAATGAGATTTTTAATATTTTTTTGGGTAAGAAAGAAAGAGCCTGCAGGCCTGTTGAATAAACAGACCTTGATAACGTTGTCTCTCCCCATCGATTCGTTGCCATTTTTCTTCCTGTGAGATAAACACAATGCAGAAGGATTTATTATTATTCTGTCCTGTGATTTGGGAACCGTTTGAATCTATTATTTCAAAATCGTTCTGGTGTAAAAAACTGGCACAATTTATCTTTTTTTTTGCGAACAGTTTTCTCACCGTGGGCGTTGTTATCATTCAGTTCCATCTCGTCTTCCTAACAGCAATCATCCTCATTTTCTCATCCAAAATTTCCAAACGACTTTTAGAAATTTCTTCTCAAATGCTTTAAAACACACTTTCTTTTCAGGGCTGGTGTTCCAAAAATGACAAATAATCAGGAAGAAGCTGCACTATTGAAAGATGAAATTACTGTGAAACTGAAAGACATTTCCCTAACTGAAAAGAAGAAGAGAGAAGTAGAGCACTTGAATAATGTTGTTAGCAATCGGTGCGCTTTACCGTTGAGGAAGATGTTACTTGCCTTCTTGAACAATAACGACGACAGCTTTATGAATATTCTTGAGGACAGAGGTCAGTTTCACACATAAGAAAATCTAATGGGTATTTATATGAAATTTTAGATTCCCTACTTCCAGAAGAGAAGGTGAATGTGGAGAAGATCATTCAACTTTATGAAGCATTTGTTCTCATCTGCATAGCTAAAAAGTGAGTCACAAATTTAAAGGGACAGTCCAGACGTAAAAATAAAAGTTGAAAAAGTGGACCCGCCGACGCTATCTTTCCCTGATTTTCAGGGAGAACGTTTTTTTTTTGTTATTTTGTTACCAGCAATTTTGATGTTATTTCTCTTCATATTTATGTTTTTCTTCGGTTTTCCTTATTGCTAAATCATCTTTAGACACTAGAGAATCTTTTGCAAACACATTGGAGCCATTACATGTAACTGTAAAAGCAAAAATTTCAAATAGAAGCTTGGATAACAGAAAGAACAAAAAACGTTCTTCCTGAAAATCAGGGAAAGGTAGCGTCGGCGGGTCCACTTTTTCAACTTTCATTTTTACGTCTGGACTGTCCCTTTAAAGATGGTACAAGGTGTAGTTTTATCCAAAATTCGAGTTTATATTAAAGTTTGGGAGCCTTGATCTGTAGACGAAATTCATGGCCATTGAGGGTTTTTGTAAGCGAAAAAATGGCCTTTATTTCCCTTTATAGCGATTGCGATCAACTGGGAAGTATTTTATCTTATTGTAATGTAAACTACCCATTTTTCCGCAATATATTTGCTCGGATATGTTGTATTGGCCACAAAAGATGTTTGTCGGTGGCAATTAAAAGAAGTAAGCACTAAGATTTTCTTCAATATCAAGTTACAGTATCCTTGGAAAAGGAAGAAGTCGTTAAAGTGAAAAAAGATCCAGCAGGTCTCTTGGCTACGTTATTTGACGCAGATTTTTACCGGAGAATTGTTCAACATGACAGAATTTATCTGATACAGGAAATGTTTTCGCATGAAGGCATTACCTGGAATGTGCCGGTGATGAAAAGGCTGGCCGAGGAAAGAAGATGCGCCAACGTTGCTGCCTATCTAAAGGGCCCTCAACCTAATCAGACGGTACTTTTTCATATTGTCTTACAAACCACATTTTAAGACTACTGATTCAAGAAAAAAATTAGATTCTAGGGAGCGCGAAGCGTTTGCAAATAAAATCAAAACGGCTGTAAAGAATCCCGACATCATCAAATTAGAGGTAAATGATCCTTTGACTTGAAAACATTCCCTCTAATTTTAGAATTGTTTACAAGATCTTGAGGAAGATAAGAAGAAGTACAGTAACCTAGATAATGTCTTAAACGAAGCGGTATCTAACGAAGGCAAAGAATACAAAAATGAGAGGCTCATACATTGGGCGTGCAAACAGGGCGACTTGTCAATTTGCAAGGTAACCGCACTTGTAGTTTATAAGCTGGCTCATTTTATTTTAGGCATTATACAAGAAAGGAGCATCGTTACGAGTTGTAGATAGTGATTCCCATACTCCTGCACATGTGGCAATCAAGGCAAATCATCTTCACGTCTTGCAATGGTTAAATGATTGCGACAATTATTTGATTCGGGATTTCTTCGAATACGGCTGGAATGATCCGTCGTTGGATTATCTCTTTCGAGTGGAAGAGAAAAATGGTATGGTTTTCTGCTATTGTACCGCTTCTAAAACTTCCATTTGAATCCAGACATGCCAATTTTTAGTTAACCTCCCAATTCTTGAGTACCTCCTGTCCTTGGGCTGCGACAAGCTACTGAGCAAAGAGAATATCGACCATGTACTAAATCAGGCAATTATGGAGTGTTCTGGTGATTACAATTGTATTGACACTTTATTAAAAGGCGAAGAAGTCTGCAACCGTATTACACGCGTTCATTTAAAGGTTACCGTAGCCATCGTCTCATAATTTTTCAATTTTTTTAGCATGAAGCAGTTGAAAAGGATAACCAGCTGTTATCACGGCTACTTTCTGCAGCTTCTAGAGAATGCATTGAAGAGATCATTGAAAATGGGAAAGAAAAAAGTTCGCATGGAAGAAAATTCTTTAAAGAATGGAAAAAACGATGCCCAGAAGCTCTGCCTGTGGTTTTTTCAAAATTTATAGAGCAAAGGCCGGATAACGGAAAAATGCCGGAAGGTAAGAAGTGTTAAACCCAAACAGATTGTGTCCTTTACAGTCAATCAAAATGGCAAGCTGATCTTCAAAGAAATAGTAAGGAAACCACAAAATGAAACAGATATTTTTAGTCAAAATTGAAAGATGCCCAATTTTTAAATCATCCTATGGTTTTTGGATATATTCAGGAGAATTGTTCTACTATTTTACCGTATTACATCGGTGAGATTTTGTCACTTTCTCTAACAGGCTCTCTCTTCAGATCTAGTTTTCATCGTTCTTCATTTATTCTGCATCACCTGCTACTGTGTAATATTCGGGATGAGAAATGTTTCTATGGGAGAAAATAACAACAAACAATTAGTTTCGAATGGTTAGCTTGAAATATATGGTCGTAACCAGCTGGCTTTAGAAATACGGTATTTTTTCCTGGTAGTTAACTGTATGCTATTCATCAAACAGATGATCGAAGTTTGCTATAAAAAATGTAAATTTTTAAATTGGCAAGATTTCATTGAGACCACTTCGTATGGATTATCTTTTGCTGTATTATTCAGGGTAATTTTTGTATATGAGATCTAGACAAGCTATGATTTTTAGCTTTATTTCGACGCTTGGGGACTTGTTGTAATTATCCTATGCCTCTTCATTTCATGGATGAATTTATTTATGAAATTGATGGTCATTCCTTTGTAAGTATTTCGCTAATCGATTATTTAGCTCCATTTTTAGTAAAATTGGCCTATACATGGAGATGTTTTATTCAATTTTGAAGACATTTATCCGTGTACTTCTTATGTTTTCTATGTTTCTTCTCTGTTTTAGTACTGCTTTTTACACTCTTTTTCATAAGTCGGTCAGTGCTCAATCGCTTCGGGATCCATGAAGAGTTGAACGCAAAACCATTCCTTTTATTTAGGAACCATTCCAAAGTCCGCATTCAATTGCTGGAAAAACGCTTGCAATGATGACAGGGGAATTTGATTTCAATGATTTATTTTTTCCAAAAGAGGATTGGTACCCCTATAAAATTGAAAAAAAAAACATATTAATTTCAGCCCTGTATGCTCCAGTATGGCGGTTAACGGTACTGGTTCTTTATATTCTACAATGGATCCTAATCGTCTCGCAGATCCCAATACAAGTTCCAGTTCTCCCGAATCTACAACTGCAGAGAATCCTTCAACACTGATTCCTGGTGCAACATCCCAAAATGCTGCACTCCTCCAAAATGTGGAATATCCTAGCCTTGTGGCCTATTATGTCTTCTTTGTCTTTTGCATCTGTCTTCATATTCTTCTGTTGAATTTGCTGGTTGGTTTAGCTGTCGATGATATCAGTAAAATTATGGATGACTCAGAAGGACGACGACTTCGCAAACAGGTAACTAGGAGCTGGAAAATAACGCAATCCTATTTAGGCAGAACTGATAGCTGATTTGGAAATATTCTGGAGAAGTTGGAAGGAGATTCGTGGACGGATGAACGCGGTATTCAACTGCTTCAGATGCACGGGCTGTGATAAATCAAAAGATGATACTGAAAACGAGTCTAGGACACCGTTTACTATGGTAAAAGGAGCAATAAGTCATTCAAATATTTCTAGGGTGAGAAAGGACAACCTCGCTTGAGCCTAATGCCCTCTAATGAAAATCATCCCTTGTTGAGTAGGGCGGATAACGTTTCTCCAATAGAATCCGCCCCTATAACAGTAGTAGGTTTTAAGAAGATTGCGGGAAACTTTTCTAGGATCTTGATGAAAAATTGTCTAAAGTGGAGCAAAACCAGAAAGTCTGTGAAAATAAAATACAAGATGAGCTAGAGGAGATGACCAAAACTTTAGATCTCATGCATGAGGTCATTTTCCAGCTGCATAAACAGAATAGGGACATGGAGAAACGGATGACCGAAATGGCTATCGAAAACAGAGAAGTATTAAACGGAATGCGGGAGGAAATGAACAAGAGAACAAAAGAAATATTGGACAAGTTGTCAGAACCCGAAGTGTCAACAGAATAATGTCCTGCGTAAGTTGAATTTGTAAATAGGGAACGATTTACGCCAATCTCACGAACATCGGGTTCTTCACTACATGAGCCCTTTCCTAGTCATTTTTACCATTTCAAAACATGTCTTTGTAATAAAAGTTGATATCTACAATCTGTAACAGTATTTTTTTTCTCCATGAGTGTAGGGTCATCTGAAACATGCTGGCCATTCTATATTACACAAAATTCTTCGCTTAGGATCATATACACTGCAAAATAATAAATTTTAATTTGAAATATTTTACAAAAAAAGCTGTTGGATTAAGGTTGACTATTCGAGTTGATTCGATCTGCCAGTTTCCTTTTGATCTCATTCGCTGTGGGACGGTCCTCAGGCTTCACTTTCCAGCAACTTTCAATGATATTCTTCAGCAAGCTATCCACACTGGGATCCAATTCAGGCCTGTAATAAATCCATTTATATCAAATTTTTTATATCAATGCGCTCCTGTTCTCATCTTATTTAGTTACTCACCTGTTTGCTTCTACTGAAATATGAGTCGATAGTCCGGTAGTGCCACGACCAGCAACCTTCTTATCAAATGGATCCCTAAACATTTTTGATTGGGGAAAAATGATGACGTGAGCACTTTCGGTGTGTAATGAAATAGAGAACCATTCCATAACTCCAAATATCGGCTGGGAGACCATAATTGGCCGTTGGAGCGTTCTGACTGAGTAGCGCTTCTGGTGCTACATAGGCAAATGGTGCACGTCTTAAATGAACCGTTTAAAAATTGTGGAGAATATACAGAACAAAACATTGCATAAGTCTTTATAACCGACTTACTCAGCTGTCATGCCGCTTTGCGTAACCTTCCTTGCGAACAAAATGTTCCCTAATTTCAGCAACTTCTGTCCCTTATCTTCGAAAATATATATTCTAAAAATCTTTTGGAAAATGGACAAAAAAAGAATTTTCATACGCTTCCGGATTAATTCGGCGGTGCATTACGCCAACATCCGGATCATGAAGGTGTTCCACAGCTGAGATTAGTTCATAAGCCCAATTTGTGGCAAATTGTAAATCCATGTCTTTATTCTCATCTGAATTAATTGCTGATGTAATGACAATCCGGCTTCTTACATTCTCTGAGAATACGTGGACAGTATTCATAAATAGCATGGGTAACATTCCTCATATCCGTGCCTTCCGTCATGTTTTGTACTGGGTCTCTGAAAAAAATACCGCAGTACCATACATTCTTTAATTTCTCAGAAAGTAGTGACTTACGTGTCATAATGGCGGATAAAACCGTAGATTACCATCAAATTGGGGTGGGGATTCTATAGGAATTTTTTAAATAAAAAATATAGATCAAACCTCCAATACAGACTGAATAAGCAGTGGTACTCTTCTTTTAATCCGCTTGTCTCTCAATTCCTGCTGATGCCTAGCGTCGTCAGCCCCTTGATCTTCAGCATCGTCATCTGTATTAACCGTGGTTAGTTGATGCAAAGGAAGAAGTAGAAAAGTTCTGTAATTAATAGTGAGAAATAATGGGAGGAGAAATAAACAGACCCTGTTAATTTCGGATCAACCCAAGACTTTGTTTGAATCTCACATTTTCCGCAACTGCTCACAAGGTTTTCCAAATGATTTTGTGAATAGATTGGACAATCTGAACTTTTTAATAATTAAAAATATTGACTACCTTTTTTAACCATGTTGGTCATAGTGAGAAAAGAAGAGTGGCGCCAAGAGGCCATGAGATAAGAAAAATTCGTCCAGCGCGGAAATAGATAAAATGTACAGGCGCGTCAGATGAGTATATTCTATTCCATAAAGTAACACGGAAATAAAATTCAGCTGGCCAGAGTGGATCAAGGCTCAATCTGGAAAATCAGCCAGTAAGATTTCACAGAGCGGTTCAACAATGAAAAGAAAATTTTTCTCTTTTTTTGACTGGGAACATTTTTTCCAAGGAGATGGATTTTATTTTCGAACAGTTTTAAACCCCAACTGTGTTATTTGAACGTAGGCAATAATGATACAATCAGAGACTGCAGGCCGCTGTTGATAACGGCAGTCCACGCATCCGCGCCTCCAACATTTGTACCAATTGATATTTTTGAAAAGTTTCCTAAAAATGTCCACCATTTACGAGAATGTCTGTGAATAGACTTCTCGCTTCAGCCACTCTTTCACCAACAAAATTTATTTCAGAGTACCAATCCCCGACAATGATCCACTCAGCAAGGGCTTTGGAAAACAAGATAGCTATGAAGTTAGAAAATCCGAATCTATCACCAGAGAAGAAAGAAGAAATAAAGCAGTTAAATGATAAAATCAAAGGCGACCTCAATCTAGTGGGAAGGAAATTGCTACTCTCTGTTTTGGATAATAATAAAGACAAATTTATGAACATCTTAGAAAGTCTAGAAGAACTCAACACAGAGGATAAGCTGGTCGTGGAGCAGATTATTGAATTCTACGAAGAATTTGTTGTCTCCTGTATAGTGAAAGAGTGAGTCTTCCCACATTTTTGAAAGATTTTGTTTTAACGATGACATTTACAGCGATTATAATCAATTGACTACTATTTTATATTACTGTGACGTATCCAGCAAATTTTTTGCTGGTATATTTTCTATAATAAGTTGTATCGGTTACAATGAATGTTTATCTGCGGCTCTTGAAAAAAGTGAGTCAATCTTAATTCTGCACAAAATTTTTAGTTGAGAAAAACACAAATATATGTATGGAAGAAGAGCCGCTAAAAACCTTGTTTGACGCTAATTTTTACCGGCGAATTGTTCTACGTGATGACGATTTTCTAATTAAAGAGCTGCTCGCTCATAAAAATATACCTTGGAACAAGGAATTAATGAAAAATATAGCTCAGGAGAGAGGATATAACAAAGCTGTTGCTTGTTTCGATGATTCTTCTATGCACCAGGTTCTTTTCAATTTTTCTTTAGTTATTTGAATTTCAAGGACGATCGAAGGGAACAACTAAATCAAAATGACAAGACAGCCTTGATAAATAAGATCAAGGATGCTGTAAAAAAAGCTGACGTTTTACAACTAGAGGTAAGCCTTTTCTCCATTTACGCAGACGGTTTTGCCCTTTAATTTAGGAATGTTTACAAGATCTGTCAGAGAAACGAGAGAAGTATGGTAATCTCGAAAATATTTTAAATCAATCAGTAAAAAACGAGGACGGAAACTGGAAGAGAGAAACACTGATGCATTGGGCCTGTTACCAAGGCGACTTGCTTATTTGCAAAGTATGATCCAGTTGTCAATGTAATAATTTCCCCTTTTATTCTAGGCTTTATACAAAAGTGGAGCAAAGCTACGAGTTTTGAACACAAATTGCCATACTCCTGCACATTTAGCAATCGAAGCAAATCATCTGCATGTGCTGAAATGGCTGCATAGCTGCGATCCCCATTTGATTGAGGATTTTTTTGGATATGGATGGATCTTTCCATCGCTCAAGAAGACGTTTCTGTTTCAATTGAGTAATGGTAAGGGATTTGCCGTAAAGTCAGAGGTTTGGTATTGTCCCTCGTTCCTAACCTGGGAAAATCCTGGATAAAGTGTAGAAATTGTTAAATGCCTGAAAGAACCGGTTTCCAGACAATGTGCGAATTCTTGACTACCTTGTTGTGGATTTGAGATATGATCAGCTTATGCCTGCTGAGAACATCAACAATCTGTTAGAAGATGCAATTGTTAATAGCAACGGCAATTACAACTGCATTGATTCCTTGTTGAAAGGAAAAACAATCCGCAATAATATTACGGCCAACCATTTGGAGGTTATTAAAGATTATTTTGCAATTTTTTGAGCGCTACAGAAGGCTGCTAGTTATGATGATAAACTGCTGTCGAGATTACTGAAAGTAATCCCTAAAGAACGTTTCGAAGAGATTATTATTAGAATCGACAAAAAGTTTTTCAAACAATGGAATTGGAGATGTCCAGAGGCGTTGCAGAAGATCTTTTCGGATTTTGTAGGACCCATAGAATCGGGGAAATGGGGAATCACAGAACGTAAGGGCTGAAACATTCGCAAAATTCGATAAATTTTAGTCAGCGAAAATGGAAAGAAGCTGCTCACAGAAGCAGTAAGAGTTTAGTTCAATTGAAAAGATAAATAATTTAGTCCAAAATCAAAAGTCTTCCGGACGATTCTATAATAGCCAAATATATCGAATATAACTTGATCTCCATGCTGCCGTACTTCATCGGTGAGCATTTACATTCCCTTCAAACCGCCATTGTTAATTTTTTACTGCAGATGTCTTTTTTATACTTATTCACTTGGTAGCAATGTCAATGTATTGCATATCATACGGGATGAAAAATGGTAACAATGGTGAATCACCAACGTCTGGTAAGCTGCAAAGCTAAAAAATCACAATATTCAACTTTAGGCCGATATTGGTTATTTCTAATCATGTGGTGGATTTTGTTAGTTATCTCGATTATGCTATTAGTCAAACAAGCTATCGAGTTATATATTGTAGGATGCAAAAATTTTTTGAATCCACGAGATGTCGTGGAAACCAGTACTTACATTCTATCACTTATATTAGTAGTATTATTCAGGGTAAGTTATTTTATCTGTAGATCCTTATAACTAGGGCTGTGCAAAAAAGTTTTTCACCTATTTTTTCTGAGATGTCTAACAGAAGGAGCATTGAGAGAGAAGCATTTTGGTATAAAAATTTTTCGATTTGGAGGCCATTTAAAAAACCTATTTTACCTATTTTAGGTATTTTTACCTAAAACTCTGCTGCGCACCTAAAATGCACCTAATATATTTTTTAGAAATTTTTGAAAAGTAGCATGTGGGGGACCCTTATGTATTTCTGGAAATTTTGATGGAAAATGGTTCATAAGAAGGGACCCTTTGCTATTTTCCAAAATTTCGCTGTCACACAAACTAGTCGATGTGGCGCATCCGCTTAACTTTTTGACTGCATTTTTGACCACTCGGGTTCAATCCCCGCGACTGCAAACTTTTTTTTCGTCTTTTTTTCAAAGGATCATTGCGTATTTTTGAAATTTGACATTTTTCCAATTTTCTTGATAATTTCATGCTTCTGGTAGCTAAAAGGCATGGAAAACACTAAAAAAAGCAGAAAAACCGGTCATCTGCTCGAAATATCGACGATTTCGGCAACCTATTTCCACCTATTTTTACCTGTTTTGCACCTATTTTGGCGTTTTTGGCACCTATTTAGGTACCTAAAACGCGATTTTTAAAACCTAAAATGCACAGCCCTACTTATAAAATCGTTTCAAGATCTCGCTTCTTGAATCGTGTAAACTTATCATCATCATTGGATGTCTCTTTCTTTCATGGATAAATTTTTTTGTGAAATTGATGGTTATTCCATGGTAAATATACATGTGAAAAAATTTACCGCCAAGTTTAGGACTATAGGACAGTACCTGGAGATGTTTAATTCCATTTTGAAGACGTTTTGTCGGGTTCTTCTGATGTTCGCAATGTTTATCTTATGTTTCAGCACAGCATTTTATACTCTCTTTCACAAGGCTGTGAGTATTGAAGCTTACAATGCAATGTTAGGCATTCATTTAGGAGCCTTTCAAAAGTTTTCATTCCATTGTGGGTAAAACATTAGCAATGATAACCGGTGAATTCGATTTCAATGACTTATTTTTCCCCGAGTATGTTCCAAAAAAAGAATTTATTCTTAAATTTTAAGCCCTGAAACCCAAGATAGTGCAACCACTCTACATTATATGGATGCAAGCGGCTCTCTTCGATCTATCACGATTTCTAATTCATTAGTCACAAATTCTTCAAGAGATTCTTCTCCGTCTATTACCCATCAACATACGGCGTTTTTAGACACTATGGAATACCCAAGTATCATAGCTTATTGGGTCTTTTTTGTCTTCTGTATCTGTCTGCATATTCTTCTATTGAACTTATTGGTTGGTTTGGCTGTTGATGATATCAGTAAACTGAGGGAAGACTCAAAAGGACATCAGCGCCGTAAGCAGGTAAATAACTACAATAAACTGATTGATAAACGTATTATTAGGCAGAATTAATAGCTGATTTAGTGATATTCTGGAGATCTGTAGAAGATTTTTATGCGTGGATAAAGTTGTTACATTTTAATCTGTAAAATGTTCTGCTTCAGATATGGACGGTGTCACGAGCCAGACGTTGAACTAGGAATGACGAGAAGAGCCCTTAATGTAAAACTGCAGCACTTCTTTCTAACATCTTACAGGAAGCCGAACCACTTGTAGAAGGTTTCACTCTACAAAGCTCTCCAGAAAGAAGCACAGCCCTGAAGGAACTACGACAATTTTCTGAAGGAAAATATGCTAAAATGCTCTTCCTGCGTATGGGGTTATATGCACCATGGACGAAAGTCCCCGAAGAAGCCGCTGTAAGTTTTAAAAAGGCAAAGATTAAAGTCAACAGGAAATGCATGAAGATTTTAATAAGCAGAGGCAGGAGGAACATGAAGAGACGACTAAAAAGTTGAATTTCATGCAAGATGTCATGCTAGAAATGCATAATCAGAACAGAAGCTTGATGAAAGTTATTAATAACATGGAACAGCGTATGATCAAAATGGAAGAAGAGATGAATAAGCAATCAAAATAAATTTTAGACAAATTATCTGGGCCCAAAATCGAGGAAGAATACTTTTTCCAATTGTGTCAGGCTCGTAACTCATGTGACTTTTCTTCCTTTAAGGTTCACCATTTAAAAATATGTCTTTATATAAAAACTTCTACTAACAGTTTTTTTCTCTCAAGAATTTTCCTCATCCGTTTTCCTCTATTCCGAATGTTTTTCGCTATGACGAGATGGATACTGCAGTAGATCTCATTTCTGTCCTTTCTGGTGGTATTTATGCATCGAACAGATTGCCCTATTACTACTCTTTTGAATGTCGAATACGAGCACATTGGATAAACGGCCCCTCAGGATCGTTTAAAATGTGCCGGATGCAGAATTGGTACCCGGAAATGGCTCGTTGTTTGCACTGTAAAGATGACATAGATTTCAGGTATAGATCTGACCCCAGATCGATCTGCCTAGCTTCTGTGCCAACAAATGACTGGCCTGATTGAATTTTCGTCTGATTGATCACGGGATCTTGCATCTTTGTCTTTCGATCTAAAATCTGCAACCTTACTAGCGTCTTTAAATTTTAAATTTCATACAAAAGTACTTGGTGCAGAACTTTCTGGAAGGTTTATGGTCTTTGTTTTAATGTGTACGATAAGGGAAAGCACTCAAAGTAGAAGTCTGAACCACGCCTTTTTTGACGGTTTGCACGTGGAGATAACGAAAAGTGGACGAAGGCAAAGACGTCAACAAACCGATATTAGAGCAAATTGTTTGAGATTAAAAATTTCGCAAAAAAAAAACGGAGACCAGAAAGGCGTAGGAGGAAATTAGTGGAATTGGACAGCTTATCCAAATTCAAGCAAGAAAGTCAGTCGAAATTTGGTTAAAATTGAAAAGAATGAGAAAATGTTCAGTAGAGTCATCCTCCGGAGATAACAGTTCTATTTCTGACTGTGTTTTGCATTTCTCCACAGGAACATTGCCGCCTCTAAAAATGCGCTATTCTTCAGCTTGTTGACTCTCCCATAAGTTCTGCTAGTAATTTTACAGCTGTTCCGAAAGCATTACAGTAACCTAGACAAAACGAAGTTTATCAGATTTTCGGCCTTCAGATGTCACCGCCCGTCCTAAATTCCTGAACTTCTTTATTTTCTGGCCTTCGTAAATGAAAGGATTGAGTAGAAAAAAAATTATCCGTCTTTTCTGTCGAAGGAAATTCTTATTAGAATATCCGTCTTCTTATCAGAAGAAAGTAGTTCATAAAGAGCTGCTGAGGTCAGCAAGGGTTGTTTATCGGTATTGCCACGACTGGACCAGATCAGGTGGGAGATCAGAGCGAGTTTTGGGCGCTGGAGGACGAAATAGATCGGGCAAAATTGTTGAAGAACTGTAGACATCAATAAAACCACAAATTGACCGATAATCTTGGTTAGGAATCAGTAAAAACTGAAAATTAGCCGGTTCTTCAGGTTGGAAAGCTAGTGAAGGCATAATTTATAGTTGAATGCAGCTTATAAACGTATAAAACTGGTATAAAAGATCTGTGCCGGCCATATCCTTTAAAAAAACTGACGATTTCCCAGAGTTTTTAGATTCATTTCAACGCCGTACATTAAGTTCAAGTGTACCAAAGCACAGTGCTGATGACCTCACAACTGTATCAACTATTCTTCTGGATTCCCGATTCTTGGCCTTGGCAGCTGCCTTCCCCCCTTTCCTGACTTTATCGGCTGCCTTTTCCTATTATCTCTCTCTTTTTGCTCTCTATAAAAGACGCCGGACAGCGCTTTTGCCTCGTAGCACCATGCTCACCAAGGCTCTGCTCGCTTTGGCTCTTGGTAAGAATCCGAGCTTCTTACTTTCCTAATTGTCCATTTCCAGTAGCCGCCTACGTCTCCGCTGACACTTGCATCCACTGCATTTGTCTCCAGGAATCAGGATGTAAGCCCATTGGATGCGAAATGGACGTCGGATCCCTGTCCTGTGGATATTACCAGATCAAGCTCCCCTACTACGAGGATTGTGGAGAAGTCGGTCGTCAAAGTGGAGAAGATCTCAACCACGCCTGGCAGAGATGCGCCAATGACTATACCTGCTCTACTCAATGTGTGCAGGTATTTACCTCGCTTTTCTGATAAAATTCCCAATTTTTAGAACTACTACAACCGCTACAAGGGAGGCTGCTCCAGCACCGGCGAGGGATCTTGCCAGATTATGGCCCGTAACCACAATGGAGGTCCCAACGGATGCCGTAACGGAGGAACGGAAACCTACTGGAGTCACATCCGCTCCTGCTGCGGATGTTCTTAAATTGTACCCATTGCACTCCGTCCAAATTACCTGGCAATTATGTAAACACACAAATAAAGCAATACATATCATTATCAATTTGTTGTTTGGTTTTATTTCCCTCTGATGACAGGAAGGAGTGGGCAGTTAAGGCCATTAACCCACTCTTATCAAGAAGCACATGATCCAAACAATTGAGAATGTTTCTCGGAACCTTATCGGAGAAAAGACTGCTTGAAAGTTTTAGAAAATAGGTGGACTAGAATCTTTTGAAAACTTCGAATTGTAGAGGGAGAAATTGGTATAGTGGGACTTTCGCTCTCGAGAAGTGTGCTCAACTAAAAAAGTCTAGTCTGTTTAAAATTATCACCAATAAAATTTTCTCCTGTATTCCACACTCGCAATCGATTCGCTTGTGTCTAAGCTTTTCCCCTATCAGCTCCAGCTTATTTGTAGTGGAAAGAGAACCATTTCCTTCCTTTCATCTATCTGGCTATTTGTTATTTTCTCCATTGCGTCTTCAAACACGCCGCTGATTCGGATTCCTAGCAACCTCCTCATTTCGCTTTATAATTACTTCCAATTTTAAGATGGAGGGAAACAGACTTCCGCTCACAGCAGAAACACGTCGAGAAGTTGGCTCCACTTACGATTCAGAACCTTCAACATCAGATAAAAGAGACAAAATGATACTTGAACTACAACAACAACTGATCCAGAAGGATGCTGAATTAGTGCAAGCCCAACAAGAAATCGTGGGGCTGAAAGAAAAACTGATCGAAAAGGATACGGTAATAATAACAGCTAGCGGAAGAATGTGAGAAGGTTTCATTTCCTTTATTAGTAGCGCATATTTTTTCGTGTTTAGGTGCAGACAGAAGAAGACCATTATGAGCCGATGGAAATGACCGAATATCTCGAAGAACACCCATCTCATAACTATGAAACAACTCCTGATGGTACAGAATATCCAGTAACAATGAATACTTATCTTTATAGGAAGGAAAATCCCGTATTTCACTTACACAAATTTTGCTATGAAAGGTTACATAGGCAGTGGCGGTTATGGCGAAGTGAACAAATGTTATGACAAATTGAACAAAAGGTTACATTATTCCACATCCACTAATTCATTTAATTGAAGGTTTGTTGCTGTAAAAAGTTTTAAAGCTATTGACCATATTGGAAATGCAAGGGAAATTGAATTTTTATCTACTGTAATTGTGAATAAGAAGTGTTTTAAAATTTATTCTAGCATACACATAAGCACATAGTGCGATTCTGGGGAGCCATCCGAAATATTTCACATAAAAATGGCACTGTGAGTATTGAATATCCTGGATATGTAATGGAGTATATAGACGCTGGCAGTCTGGACAATGGTAATAATCTTTATTTTAGTCAAAAAGGTTAGATTTAGAAATCCATGAAAGCCCCGATACGTATAACATGAAGCTGGTGTGCCTATGGATCGATCAAATCAGTTCAGCTTTACAGTTTCTGCATGATAATGGCTTGATTCATCGGGATATTAACCCAAAGAAGTTGAAAATTGTTTTTAAAGGGACAGTTAGGGCTGAAAAATTTTTTTCTCCCCCTTTGGTCTTATTATTTAAAGGAAATCCAGCTGATCACAACGCACCAATCCGTTTTTCATAAAAACGCCTGGTTGAGAAGAAAAACGCGTTACAAGTGGTCCAACGCGGGCGGCCAGATGACGTTCGCCCGCACGAGCGTCGGCGGGAAAATGTTTTTTACAAAATTACATAGGAAAAATGAATAATTTTCGCTTGTAAATTTTTCGACTGGCTGCTTTTACCGGATTTTGACAAGTTTTTAATCTGGCTACAGTAACCTCGAAAATCAGCCCTAACTGTCCCTTTAACTGACGAATAATTTTTTTGTAGTATACTTGTGGCAGCTCCAGATATGCTGAAGCTGACCGATTTTGGACTTGTAAGAAAAATTACCGGCAGTAAACTGACAAAGTAAAAATTCATGTCCGCTTTAGCCTTTATTTGGCTTTAGTTGTGCGGGTAATTCTTGCTATAGAGCTCCTGAGGTAATAAACTCCACCAACTATGGTAAGCCAGCAGATATATTCTCATTTGGAATCACAATTTGGGAAATTATACACAGATTGTAGGTTTATTATTTTATGCGTATCTAAATAAGATTATAGACGGCCACATGAGTTCATAAAATATCCAGATGATCATAGTTCAAATATCGCATTACCTTTTGATCAAAACAGATTGAGTAAGAAAATGGTCAACTTCATGGAAAGGTACGTGGCATAAGCTTTTACCTGTACCTTTTTTTTGGAAACATTTGTCAAACTTTTGATTCAGATGTTGGCATACGTCTCCCGCCAGCAGGCCGGAGCTTACAGATATTAGTAAAATTTTTTGGGATTTACGCACTTCAAATATAAACATATCTAGAGCATTGATTGCTGGTAATGATCCAGCCGAACATCAAATATATAGAACTGCGTCCAGAATGTAGGTTTGCTTCATGCATCCAAATATAGGATTATAGCCCACCTTACCGTATAAACCATCCCGACAATTGTACGCCAAATGTATTACCCGTTGATCATCAGAAGGATAGAACCGATGGTGGTCTCGAGGCTGGGGAAAAGCGTATGTGGCTTAATTTTCTTAAGAATACATTCTCTTATCAGGTGTTCCACTTATACCTAAAAAATTCATGTTGATTGATCCACGACTACCAATACTCCAGGGGAACATGCCCTGGCCGCAGGCGGCTCAAACTATAGGAACTTTTACCGAGAGACATCTGGGAAAATGTCGGGTTATTCAAGCAGCAGACAGCAGGCGTGGACAAGAATACTACTTAGAAATAGAGCACGGTGAATTTGGGTTTGTTGTATTCTAAAAATTAATACTGAGATTAGTAAGACTTTTGTTAAATATTTTGAAAATCGCAACGAAGTCTACTCCCTAGCTCAGTCATGCAGGAAGATGGGATTCCTAGAGGGTGTTGACAGATTGACCGAGAAAGACAGAGATAAACAGAGAGAGATCACTTTTGCAAGCCAGGTGAACAACCTTTACCTTGTTCAGTAGAATGTTTTCAGCTAAGCCATCCGAATATCATGAAGGTTTTGGGATATATCTCCCCAACCGGCAAGAGTGAGGACATTCAAGGTCTCATAATGGAAGGAGCATCTCTCGGCACTTTGGAAACTTGTGAGCACAAACGTTTTGTGATCCTAACAACGTTCAGATGCCAAAAAGTCTCAGCTTTCGGATAACGTCCTAAAATTGTACGCGCTACAGTTAGCTGACGCTCTTCGATACTGTCATGACGAATTACATATTATTCATCGAGACGTTCGCCCCAGAAAGTCAGTTGCCTATTTTTCCCATAATTCACTTTTAAAGCATATATGTTCATGATACCGGAGAAACTATTAAATTAGGCAATTTTGGTATTGCTCGAGAGGAAGATTCAGAGATGAAAACAGCCAAGTAAGCTTCTTTTGTATCCTGGAACCAATATCACTTCAGCAAGGGGGATGAGCTTTATTACAAAGCCCCAGAAATGATCTATAGCGGCAATACAACTTGCTATAGTTATCCAGTAGATGTCTATGGCTACGCTTTGGTCATTTGGTCCATCAGTCGTCGAGGAAGGTAGCCACATCACCTTGCCGTGAAAATTATATTTAGTCGACCTTTCTGGGATGAAAACAGGATGCTCTGCGTTAACAGTTTCACTTTCCGCGCTTATCTGGAAAAAAGCAATAAGAATCGTCCGGAAATTCGAGAAGATTTGGATCCTCTTCTGGTAAAAGTTCTCCAGGAATGCTGGGTAACTGACCCTGAGCAGAGACCGTTAATGGCTGACGTTGTCACCGTCTTCAATAAGCTTCGATAGATAAATTTCTAGTAATAGCGTTTTGGGTAATTCTCGGTCAAATATCATGAAAAAATAAACCGCAAACCAAACAGGGCAAAATAATGTACAGCAAAACTTTTATTTAAAACAATAAGAGCCGTGGAAAAAGGACATTTGGATTATTTTAAAACGTAGCCATACTAGCAGCGCTTGGTCTTCTTGTTCTTTTCCGACTTCTTCTTTCCCATTTCTTCGACAGCTGTCTTCATTGTCCAGTAATCACCATGAAGATCATCATCATAAGAATCCGAAAACTGTTCATCTTGGTCGCTGTCATCCTCTGTAGGATCTCTATCTGCCGTGCGACGGATCCGGCGATATCGGCGCTGATTCTTGTAGAATGTCTTCTTTAATCCAATCATTACAACAGCTTCTCCATTATTTTTGTATAATTTAATAATAAGATGATTTCCGCGTTTATCGACTCTGCCAGTCTTCCAAATATGACCATAATTATCAGAATATATTTCGGGAGAATTGTCTCTTTCTATAAGCGTGGCCATAGCAAAAACCCTAAAATTATATTTCCACTATAAAAACAAGAAAAACTTACATTGGTTGCTGGTAATCAAAATAAATATATGCATGAAATTCTAAGCCGCCATTACCATTCATAAATTTTTCAACAGCTTCAACAGTATTTTTCATACACGGATGAACGTAGATACCAAAACGATTCGTAAGAGACAAAACATGACCCATATGGGTTTGAACATCAGACACATAATATTCTTCCATCTGAAATTCTGAATATTTTAAGAAATATCACGAATTTGGATATTTTGAGACCAGAATGTGGTTCAGGAACGCCAGCGCGTTAAATAATACCGAAAAATACGCGCTAACAATCAATTATTTCCATTGAAAACCCTCTTTGGATCCAAAATGGCACAATTGGCACATAAGAATGGTCAGATATCCTTTGAACACGCGTTGGATTTGAATTTCGTGAGAAAGTTAGGTCAAAATTGGATAAGTACTCTTTCCCAGAAAGCTCACCTGACGAAAATATTCCAATTTGTTCCAACACAGAGAAATAAATTTTGTGTCAATTCCCAAAAAGAAATTATGAATAAGTTCAGCATTTTGTTCGGTCCAGAAGCGGAAAGAATTGACATTTATCTGCTGAAAAAAATATCCAAATTCTCGTAACAAAGCTGCCAAACCTGCATAGTATCCGCCATTACGTCAACATCAACAGAGCGTGTTTTATCCTTATAATGAATCAATTTCACCCGATTGGCAAGCTTTCTCATAGGAAGAATATACTTCAAGGCTTGGGGATAAAGTTGAGTGGTTATCTAAAAGTAGACCTTCAAAAAAATTCGCCAGAAATTCCCCACCTCCATGCTCAATTCCAGCGTGTCGAAGAAGAAAGGCTTCTTGAGACAGAAAGGCTGAAGGATGAAGATTCCCCGCTGCTTGCCATCTTTATAATGAAGCATTTTTGGAGCCACTTGATAATTTTTCACTCCTCTAGTAAATTCCTCATCAATGATTTCCATGCGAACGGTGCGGGGCACGTAGCATGTGCCAAAAGTGCATATTCTCCAGTGGAGAAACCGGCAAGTCAGGGAAAGGTCGGTAAATTCCTTGGGAGTTAGCTGAAAATATTGGATTACTGTAATTTGATAAAAAAAATAACCATAGAAGCGATTCGAACAAGAATATTCTTTGGCAAATGGCAAAAATTCGGCTGATTTGGATTTTCCAAATATGAATCTGCCTCAACGTCACGAAATTCACGCGGTAGACAGCTTGGATTATAATCCCACATCGATGGAACTTCACCTTCTTCCATATTTTCCAATTTAAATGGATCAAAATCTTCAAATTTAGCATTTGCACCAGTTGTATTCCTCGAAAGATCAGCTGCCATCTGGATTTGTTTCATCTCCGCTTTAATCAATGCTCCCGGGCTCTCGAAACGAATCTTCTTGCTATGTGGCCGAGGTCTCCTAACTCTAAGGTGCCTCTCACAACCAAAAATACAAAAGCAGTTCTCATCACACGTTTCGTTCGCATCGTCATCATGCATTTCCTCCTCATCAGTCGTCTCCTCTTCATCATCGTCTGCCTGTTTTTCTTCAAATATTGTATGCCAATGATTTTTTACATTCTCCTTTTCATAGTCCCCGAATAATCCAAAGACTAGAATAGGACCAGCAAAAAGCAGAAGACACATTGACATAGTGTCGATGTACGGGGCCAAAAAAGTTCTTTCGCCCGTCAATGCCCTCAAGGCAAAAGGAAATAGAAACAACAGCATCGCGATGATGATCATGGCTGACTGGAGAAGCGAAAAATTCATTTTTTAGCCAAATTCGACCGGGCGTCTGGAAAGCGATGATTTCTGGTAAAAGGCGGTAATTTGGACGAGAAACTGATCAGCAGCTCATTATCTTTTATCTCATTTTCCTGGTACTAAATCGACAAACAAATGGATTATACTACAAAAAATTTATTGATTTACAAGAGGAAGAAAAGGAATTAGATCCCGGGCATTTAGCTGCATCCGCAGCAGGAGTGGATGTGGCTCCAGTAGCCAGCAGTTCCGCTGTTGCGGCATCCGTTGGGTCCTCCATTGTGGTTACGGGCCATAATCTGGCAAGCTCCTTCGCCGGTGCTGGAGCAGCCTCCCTTGTAGCGGTTGTAGTAGTTCTAGAAATTTGGATATTTATGGGGAATTCCACTGAAAATACCTGGACACAGGTGGTGGAGCAGGAGTAGTCATTGGCGCATCTCTGCCAGGCATGGTTCAGGTCTTCTCCACTTTTACGGCCAACTTCTCCACAATCCTCATAGTAAGGGAGCTTGATTTGGTAATATCCACAGGACAGGGATCCAACATCCATTTCGCATCCAATGGGCTTACATCCTGATTCCTGGAGACAAATGCAGTGGATGCAGGTGTCAGCGGAGACGTAGGCGGCTACTGTAATCGGGAAATTAGGAAAAAATGTGCTGGAAATCTTACCAAGAGCAAGAACGAGAACGGCCTTGACGAGCATGGCGAGCTGGTGATCTACTGTAGTACCGGGGGGCTTTTATACGGGTTTGATCGTAAGTATGTGGCGATAGGAAGGGCGGATCCGCACCAAATTTTTATCAGTCACGTTCCTAAAGATCTGTAGACGTGGAATAGACAAAAAACCGGAGCAGATATGGTTCATTGAGTTCTTACAAATAGGAAGAAAAATGGAAGGGACTTTAGGAAGAAAGAAAAATGGTTCTGGTATAGTCAGTTTCCAATCTCAGGGGAGAAATTAGCTTCCCCGAGCCATAACCCGGCAGTTTGAATATGAATCCGAATCATTTTTCTGAAATTCAAACTCCCGGCTTACAGCTCGTGGAGGGGCAGCCGGAACTTTGTTCCGGCGGAACAAAGTTCCGGCCCATATTTGGGCTCTTTTGTCTTTCCGGAACAAAGTTCCGCCATTCCGGAACAAAGTTCCGGCCCATATTTGGACTCTTTTGTCTTTCCGGAACAAAGTTCCGCCTTTCCGGAACAAAGTTCCGCTTTTCCGGAATAAAAAAAAATAAATTTCCTCCTGGATAACAAGATTTATATCAGTAATACAACTGATATAAGGGTGGATAACTTTTTTTATGAGAAAACAAGGAATCATATTTCACAATAAACCAACGGAAAAGGCATTTTGATTTTAAAGTGTGGCTTTCAAAAGATACGGGATTAGTAGCTCAAACGGTTCATGATGACTTCGAAGCCATGACCAGAGGTATATTTTCCTCCTGGTTTTTTGTATCGAGTTATCTTTTTAGTGAAGAACATTTGAGTAATCTTGCCGGAGAAGCGAATGACGGCAGCCGCTGCTCACCCGTTGATTTCCCGATTGAAGACGGCCTCGATGATGAAAATTTCTATACCGCAAATGCTATGGACAGAAATGTCGATTCCGTTTCTGTTGAAGAGTCTGTAGAAGTAGAAGAACATTTTGTACGCATTCAAGCGGTTACCGCCAGAGACGACTGCTTGTCTCAGTTAGAAGATTAATTTTTGATGCTCTTTCGAATGGTATAGGTCTCGTTACGGGAACGCGTTGCGAACTGAAAAACTTTGCTTGTAAGCAACCGTCTGCCGTAAGCACACATGTGCTTGAAAGAAGCCGTGCAACAGAAAGGCAAATGAGTCGAGAAATCCCGTTGTTTGCCGGATGGCTGTTATTCCACCAGAAATAGCAGTTAGCGAAATAAGGGATGAGACCATCGAAGAAGCCGAAATGGAACAATTTGTCCAACTTTCAACAGACAAAGGTAAACCTGGAATCGCTACGCCTGATTAATACTTTTCAGATGTTAAAACTTTCATTTCCGACGGTTGCCATTCAGTAGCTCCGAGGGAATTGGGAGGCAATTCCCAGTTGTATACTATCAACGGAATAAGCTCAGAAGGAATTACTGTCCCATTAGTCAATTACATTGTCGCCTCAAAGTCTACGGAATCAAGGCTACAGAAATGAAAAAAAATTCGTCAAAAGGCCGGAACTTTGTTCCGGAAGGGGGGAACTTTGTTCCGGAAGGGGGGAACTTTGTTCCGGAAGGGGGGAACTTTGTTCCGGAAGACCGGAACTTTGTTCCGCCGGAACAAAGTTCCGGCTGCCTCGTGGAGGCTAACTTCTCGTTCGTGATTGGAAACCGACTATAGAGGATTCTCTCAAGATCTTGACGAAAGGATTTAGTCTGGAGATAGAAACTGGGTAATCTTGCAACCGTTACTTTTCTGTAAATCCAGGAGTTTTTTCCAGCATTTCTTCTGCCTTGCATTTGTGCTAATTTTTATCGAGCGATGTCACAGCCCATTTTGATGAAACATTCCATGTTTGGTGAACTTGCACCCAATCTTTGTTTATCTGTTCAACGAAACAAAGCTATTGTAGAGTCTGTCGAACTTGCGAAACAGGGCGCACCACCGAATGTACAGTATCCATTAAAAGGATTTTAGATTATCAACAGTTCACTGGGTATTCCTCATGAAGTTCTTTACGTACTTTCTAGCGCGATACTTGCCACAAGTCAATTATAACAGAAATAGGCAGATTTTGAAGTTAATTTTCTTTTTTTCCCAGAAAATTTCAAAGCATAATTTAAAGCAGAAGTAAAGTACGTAAAATTTATTGTTACAAATCGTCTGGTAATACATTTAAGCGCATCCGCAGCACTTGTGGATGGCATTCCAGTATCCCTCGGTTCCAGAGTTGCGGCATCCGTTGGGTCCTCCATTGTGGTTACGAGCCATAACCTGGCAAGATCCTTCCTTGGTGCTGGAGCAGCCTCCCTTGTACCGGTTGTAGTAAGCCTAAAATCGGGGTTTTAGTCATATTTTAAAGAAAAAATTACCTCAACACACTTGGTGGAGCAGTTGTAGTCGTCGGCGCACTTCTTCCAAGCAGCAGTGAGGTCTTCTCCCTTAGCACGGCCGGGCTCTCCGCAATCCTCGTAGTAGGGGAGCTTGATCTGGTAATATCCACAAGAGAGGGATCCAACGTCTTCGTGACATCCAACGGGTTTACATCCGGATTCGTGGAGGCAGATGCAGTGAATGCAACTGTCGGCAGAGGCGTAGGCGACTACTGAAACGGCCAAATAGAAAAGAAGAAGGCTGGAAAATTTACCAAGAGCTAGAGCGAGGACAAGCTTGGCATGCATGGCTAGCAGGTGAGGATTCTACGAACTGGAGGGACACTTTTATAGGGTTAGTGCTGATTGTACGCCAGAGTCCGGGATCAATTTTTATCAGCCACATTCTTAAAAATAGGCATAGGGGGGAAGGCAACGGGGCTTCCCCAGTCTTTGATCGATTTTTCTGGAAAAATCTAGAAGAGAATTATTTTCTATTCGAGGAGGAAGGGAGGTTGAGGATTCTTTAGATTTTCTGGAAAGTATTTTGGGAGAGAAGGTCGATCAAATTTTTTAAACAGGAGAATACATAAAATTTATTGCTACAAAATGTCTTTGGTAAGACATTTAGCTGCATCCGCAGCACTTGTGGATGGCGCTCCAGTATCCGGCGGTTCCTCCGTTGCGGCATCCGTTGGGTCCTCCATTGTGGTTACGGGCCATGATTTGGCAGGATCCTTCGCCGGTAGAGTGGCAGCCTCCCTTGTAGCGATTATAGTAAGCCTAAATTTTGGATTTTTATTGGAAAATCCAGGGGAAATACCTCGACACACTTGGTAGAGCAGGAATAGTCATTGGCGCATTTCTTCCAAGCGGCAGTGAGGTCTTCTCCCTTAGCACGGCCAGGTTCTCCGCAATCCTCGTAGTAGGGGAGCTTGATCTGGTAATATCCGCAGGACAGGGATCCAACATCTTCGTGACATCCAACGGGCTTACATCCAGACTCGTGGAGACAGATGCAGTGAATACAACTGTCAGCCGAGACGTAGACGGCGACTGGAAATCCTTTTTTCAGGAGGGAAATGAAGGAAAATAGCAGAAAAAAAAGGGGAAAAAACCTACCAAGAGCCAAAGCGAGGACAACCTTGGTCAGCATTGTGGAGCTGGTCCCTTTGACAACTGCCCGAACCTTTATATAGTGCCATAGTAACTGAAAGTAGATAGCGTAGCAAGATCCGTTTGATCTCTTATCAATAAAAACAGAAATAGAATTGCGTTGACATGAGTCTGGGGGAATCCCTCACTTTGATAGTGATTCATATTATGATTTGTGGTCCTCAAGCGATTTTGCAGCTTCCAGGAGGATGCAAGATCGAAATTTCTCTATTTTTGAAGTTTTCTGCTTCTTCATACGAGTTGTGGCCCAGTTTTCTAGTTGTTTTGGGTCCCGGAAACAAATGTTTTTCCTTGGCAATTTCTGCTGTCATTAAATATTACTGTAAATATTATGTAGACCTACAAAAAATCCAATTTTACCGCTGTGCACACGAAGCTGCTGTTCTTTCTGCCTTGGATTCCTCTTTTCATCCAAGCTATAGGTTTTCGCTCCGGGAACAGGATTAAACTCCCTAGTTTTGAATTTACAGTATCTCGGGGCCGGTTTTCTTTAATATTTTCTTCAAGTAGACTATATTATTATCCAAGTATTTGTGCTTCGTGGCATGATCACATTCTCCGATCCATTTCAACTTATCTTTCCTATTTTCCCCCGTCTAATCTCTCCTTTTTGACGTAGTTAGGAGGTGAGCTGTCGCTGATAATTACGAAGTCCAAACATGGCTTGATATTGAAAGCAACAAAGGAAAGAACAACCAGCCATGCCGTAATCAGGCGACCCGGTTCAGCCAAGGAAACTAATCAAACAAATGGGAAGCCTTTGGACTTTTATCAGGAAAAACGCACGGCTAACTGAACTACTGAGCTCAAGCGTTGCAGAGAACTTCTAGACTTATGGAGGGGGGAAGGCAAGCACAGAACATAAAGACAGGCATGTGACTATGGTGAAATTTTAAAATAGAGAGTTTAAGACATTTGCGAGACTGAAAATCAGCAGCAGTCTTGTGTGTTTTTGGATGTGGCGCATCCAAGCGAAAACTATTTTTTAATCGGAATAGTCGTCCTGCAATTTTGGCTCCGTTATTGCAAGAGCTGCCAATGCCAATTCCAAAAAACGAGAAAGGAGTCAAATTTTCATTTTTTGAGATTTTTGATGGCTCTTTTTTGCTTGCCAGAGGTTAGCAGGGTCTATTGGATCGTATTCTGCCCCAATTATATAAAATTTTTTCCAATCTGACAATTCAAGCAGAATCTTTTAAGTTAGTAGCGGTATTTTTAAACTCTGTTTAACAATTGGCTCTCACGAAGAGATTTTCCGCTCTTTTTTAAACAAATTTCAAGAACGCCTAACTGTCAAAAAAATTGTGCATCTGATACAAATTTTTTTTAAATCGACTGGAATGTTCCTGGAATCTTCACCCATGGACAAGTTTAATACTTGGATAAAAACTCGGGTAAGCGACGAAATTAGATATTTTCCTGCAATTTTCTGAGGATATTCCCGTTTCTCAACACGATCGTATAGAATTTCAGGGAAATTGCAACAAAAAATGACAATATTTATTTCATTTTGTGCCTCTCTTTTCTGGTCAATTAGACTGTCCAAGCCATTTGTCCATTGTAGCGAATATCGTTGTTCTGGCATCTTTCAACGATTGGACGTCATCATCAAGAGCCGGATACATCTAAAAATTTGCATCTTATTTTTTATAATTTCCTTACATTTGCGCAGTGGGCCGTGCCGATGATCGATACGGGAACAATAGTATCCGAATTACTGGTTAATTTTCCAAGAGCGTGCCATGGGTCGAAGCTGCCGTTAGGGAGGATGATATAGCTGCTGTTGAGGTTATCCCTTCCACCGTAGAATTGATTCGTTTTCTGGACAGCCTGTTGGACAGTGTCACGGGTATATTCAGCACCGTAGATGTCAGTGCATTGGTCAGCGTAGTATCTGTAAGATTTCTTTAAAAAAAGGTTTTTTTTGCTGTTTTCCTGGTCATTTTGCGTACTGTAATCGCTTCGGGACCCAGAAACTCGAAATAAATATGTTAGTCCTTTAAAATTTGGCAAAATCTTCCAAGAATCTCGTTAGTGAACCCGCCCCAACTATTATTCCTTGGATTTTGTGCTACTGTATCTCGTGCTGTCCCTGCGGGACCTGGGAACCAGAAATTGCACAGCGCGCCGAGCCGGTCAGTTTAAAGGACTGGCGCTCCAATGCTAAACATTAAAATATGCATTTTTATATTATTTCGAGGTCATATTTATTCTTATCGACCCCAAATTACTATAGAACAAAGGAGAAAAAAGCAAAATACCACTAAACTAAAGAAAACCGGAAAATCGCTTGGTTTTGTATATGGAAACTTGTTCTCAACGAAAAAAATAGGTTTTCTAGAAAACTAAACGTTCGTTCTTATATCAAAATGTTCGTCTTACTGAGATCAGCAATTTGCAACTAATATCGAAAGGATTAGTTTTCACAGCGCTGAGAAAAATATTTTTAAAGTTTTGTAGAATTTCGCGTAGTATAAAAAACGCACGTAAACATCGGACAGACTGAGAATTTACATTGGGAATGCTGGGTGGACGATTTTCTTCTGAATGACACATTTTTATAAAAATCTGTTTTTTGCAAACGATCAGACATATTAAAATCTACTAGAATGAGTTTTTTCAGCGAAATCGGACATCTTCTGTTCAAGATATATTGTTTTTTTGATTTTTCTCGAAAGCTGTCGGACGGAAGTATGGTGACAAAACTCATTCTAGTAGATTTCGATATGCCCGATCGATTGCAAAAGACAGATTTTCATAAAAATGTGCCATTCTGGAGAAAATCGTCCACCCAGGTTCCAATATAACTTTTGGCGCGAAAAAACCGGAATGTTCAGAAATTTGAATTTTGGCGACCAGTGATTGGTCTTTGTCAGTCCTTGAAATTCCCAAGTAATTTTGAACAATGGCGGCTATTGCCTTTCGCGATTCCTCTATACATTACAATACCCCTTTTTATTCTCTAAAACCTTTCTTTTTTCTTTAAAACTCACGTAACGTTGACATTTCCAATTCCACCAAAGAATGGTCCAGCAGTGCTGGAATCAGTCGATTGGAAGTAGGCGAATTCGGTGCAAGTTTGCCAATACCAAGCTCTTGCTAAAATCGACACTTTTTTTCTCTATTTATTTAAAACTTACAAGATTGTGCCTGTCCATAATGAGTCTGTTTCATGAAATTGATAAAGCTATTGTAATTGATGTCATTACAGCCGTGGAATCCTTCTTCCTGGTTGAAATAATTACTGACAGCTTGCATTTTGGCCATAGTATTCAGGTTTGGGTCATTGTGGAAGCGGCAAATGGCGTACGGAATTGTCAAATTGTTACGGTAGAGCCCCTGGAAAATTATAAACTTAAAAAAATCATAGAGCCTACAGCATTATCCCCTCCATATTGAGTAATACCGGCATATGGATCCAAAATGGTACTCCAGAAGGTTTCCACCTGCTTGGTATTGCTGATGTCAATATTCTCACAGATTCTGTTTAAAAATTACTAGAAATTTAGGGTTAAAAGTGTACTTGAAAGTGTTTTTGAGAGAATTCCTTCCTTGGGCAGTTTGAAGCAGTTGGGTGACTTGATTGAAACCGGCACGGACAGAATCAGCACAACTCTGGGAAACTGAGGTGATGGAATTCATGACTACTTCGAAGTATTCTGAAAAATTGGAAATTTTATGGGGAATACGGGGCATTCAAGACAGCTTCAAATCATTTAAATTTTATGCAGTTTTCCAGTACTTTTCCGTTTCCTACAAGCCAAGTGACTGGTCCACTTACCAATGTAATCATATTCCGCTTGTACAGGAGCAGAAGTAGCCACAGCGAAGTCAATAAGCTCTGGGTGTTTCAATCTCATCCATGCGGACAGAGCTCCTGAATAGGATCCACCGAAGGTGACCCACTTGGCTCCAGCAAGTTGAGGGAATTTTGTGCTTCTCATGGCCTAAAAACGTATTTTTTCAGGCAAGCAGCCATTTTACCTGGGAGAATGTAGCGAAGTCTTCAATAGCTTGGGCAGACGATAAGTATTTCAGGTTGGCTGTGGACATATCCGCTGTTGGATGACTTTCTCCGTAGAAACGATGTTCTACCAGAAAGAGGAAGGCGTTGTGCTTTTGTGCAAGTTGGGTCCATTCGTAATTTGCGCCAGTAACCCAAGCCGGTGATTCGGGTCCTTCTCCTCCGAGCATCATGAAAACTGGACCGCCGTGCTTGTAATAATCGGAACTGTACCAATATCGCTGGAATTTTCTATTTTTAAAAGACTAGGAGAAGTCTACTTGTCTCCATGTGGCTGTATTCGAGCTGTCCATGTGATCCACTTTATTATCGAACCAATCTTCAGTAGCTTGAGCTCCAATTATCAGCTGATCCTCGTCAACTTTCGGCTTGAACCTCTCGTCGACCCATTTTCCTCCTCTCATAAAGCGGAAAGTCTTCTCGACTTCTGGCAGGACAAATGCCTGGACTCCAAGGAGGAGCGCTAAAATAATTAACATTCAAAATAAAATTAGTAACTTACCAAAAAGGAGGCAGAATTGGTGGTGTAGTCGACCCATTGCACTACACAGCGAATGAAGAAGATTCGGAACCAGGATCGGCTGATAAGACGGTCATCAAGATGGCTACAATTGTGGTCGAAATTGGTTTTTCTCTGTCCTACAACAGATAATAGAGGCACTGCCTGGTTTATGGTTTATGGAAGACGAACAAGCGACTTTTTGATAATCGTAAAATGGACACTGGAGCTGAAAATTGGTCCGGGATGGCTCGGAAAAATTTTATAAGGATTATAGGCTGGAATTCCGTCTTTTATCGAGATAGGAGAACTGTAAGCCGTCACACCAGGAAGTTGGGCACCGTGTGGCAATATTTTCCATGCAATCCAGGATGTCCTTTGGTATTTTGTGAATTTAAATTAGCGGGAATGGCTGCAAACTACCGTTTATTGAGGAAAAAAGCTCAAAACGAAGTAAAATCCTTCGAGCTCTATAAAAATCGCAAAAAACCGGATCAAAGCAGCAGAATTTTTGCAAACACAGGCTCGTCCTTAGAAAAATCGGTACCTGAAAACAGTTTTTAGCTCATCTACCCTTTTTTCATAAATTTACATTGCAAATTCATCCCGGCAACCGATTTTTCAGTCCAAAAACGGTCAAAAGCGAAAAATCGTGTCAAAATAGCCAAAAACTAACAAAATTTCTCCCAAAACCATTCATTCATCGCTTTTCCTCACTTCTAGAAGGTCCATTCTATTTTGCTTCTTCAGTAATTTCAGTTTTTTTAAGATGTGTGACGCTGTTTTGGATGGTGGCGGCGGTACCAAAGCCTTGCGCCAGCGTATCTCAACACGCTCTACCCGCAAGTCAAAAACTAAAATAACCAAGCCAAAAAAATTGGTGGATGAGCTGGAAAACCGCGTGCCGAGTCATAAAATGGGAGATGGAATAAATGAAATGTGGAAAGAAGATATGAAAGAGAGCCCGACATTTTTTGCCTTTTTCAAGGCTGAAAATAAGGAGAAAAATCTCAAAAAGGAAATATTTCTCTATGATGCGAATCGAGTTGTGTTGGATGGCGGAAGCCACGATTATTACCATGCCAGTTGGGTCGATGGGCTCGGCACCGAGAAGGCCTACGTCATGGCACAGGCTCCTTTAAAGGTCTGCTTCTATTTTTATTGAAAATAGTCGATTAGAATACGGTAGAAGACTTTGATCGACTTGTCCAGCAGACGAAACCCGAGCTGATTGTCTGGTTGGAGGCTAAAGATTCCGAGGAGACGAAGCTTCTTTGGGCCAGCAAGAAACCGACGCCGGAAAAGGAGCCACAAATTGATGGCTGGGAAATTAGTCAACTGACTTGTGGCAGTCTCAAAACGAAGATTTTCGCGCTCAATGGATGGATCGACGACACAAAACCACCGGCAAATTTAGTCGATTCCATTGAAAAGGTCCGTTTTTTTTTCTTCTCGAAGCCCAAAATACTATAAAATCCGTAAAAAATAAGATATTTTCAGCTCCGAAAGTACGCTCCTTGGGATGCTAAAAGTAGCAAAGAAACCAAGCAGCCGATGTTGATCGTGTGCAAGGATGGCGCATCAAAATCGGGTATTTTTACCCTGATTGACTATGAAATGGATCGCATCAAGAATAAAGGCAAATGCATCAAGCTACAGGACACGGTGCGCCATCTTCGCCAGCAGAGAAGCAACATCTTCGACACATTTGAGCTTTTTGATGCCGGATTGCAGCTCATTGTCGAACTGGCCAAGAAACACGTCTAACTGTCTCCTCCGATGACATTTGTCTGTGAAAGCAACAAAAATCTAGAATAAAATGCTTTCAAGCAGTTTTTTGTTGTTTGTTTTTACCCAGTTAACATTGTCTGGCGCCATTTTCTCTAAAAATCCACCCAAATTGACGGTTTCTTTCTGATTGGTACTGGATTTTCGCGGATTACCGATCGCGGTCGCTAATTCCCGTAACCATAGTTCGTTTTCGACAGCTAAACTTGAAAAAATGCGCCTGTTTCTCTTCTTCCTGCTTGTATCGATTACTGTAGCCGCTCGTCCCATAATTCGACCAGGTAAGCTCCAATTAAAACAACAAAATATTGTGAAATCTTTAGTCAAACATAGTGGAAGCTCGAAATTTCTCCCTTTCAAGCATCACCTATTCAAGAGAGAAGCCACTGAAAAGCTCCCTCAGCTGATTGGCGGTGGAAAACGCGGAAAAGTTTCTCGTCCAACTCGTGGCTAAATTTCACCACAAAATGGATAAAATAAATCTGTCAATGAATCACATCCTTGTCTGACTAACACGTCTACCACGGTGCCTCATTTTTTGTTCCAAAGGTCGAATGTGAGGGATTACCGGCTACCGGAAATCCTTTATAACCACCACCAGGCCATTATTTTCACCAAATCGTTTCATTCATCTCCCTGTTATTCAACAATGCGATTCTATCTACTCGTTCTTCTTCTGGTGGCTATTGCTACAGCTGCTCCACATCTCAATAACAGTAGGTTTTATTCTTCTTTCACGTAGGGAAAATTGGAAAAGGAGAGGTTTTTGGGCAAAAAAACTGGGGAACCAGAGAGTCGCAACAGCGTCACAGAACATTCCTGAACTTCCTCGAATTTCTATTCATTAGACACTGATCCTACAAATGTCCGTGATTCTTTTGCCAAAAAAAGCGTCATTTTTCCTACAAACGAATTTTCATGTACATTAGTGAATTCACGAACCAGCCTTTTGAAAAATGCCATCATGAGCATCAAAAATTTGCCTATTTTCAATTTTTTTTTAATTTTCAGTCCGTCACAAGGCTTCTTCTCCTCCATTTCACCAATACCAACATCATCTGGGAAAGCGGGATGTCAATGAGATGGCTGATTCCAGTTCTTCTGATTCGATAGAAGATAAAGAAGAGGAATACTATTCCGTAGATGAGGATGAGGCCGAAGACATGGAGGATTCTGAAGACGATGTTAAACCAGAATTAGAAGAAGCTGCTGAAGATGATGAAACAGCTAACGAAGAAGAAAACACAGAAGACCTCCATTCAGCCCGTAGAGCTCCTTCCCACCGCCATGGATTCAAGCCCTTTGATGAGACGCTTTAAAATATCCAACAGAATAAATTGAGACTTGTTTTTATTTCAAAATAATATATAATATATAAAATATAAAACTTTCTGAATTTTCTAAAAATAAAAAGAAGAAAAGTTTGAGAGAAAATCGGGGAGGGAGCCACAAATATAATGCAGTCACAGGAGCAAAGAAAAGAAGAAAAACAAGGTCGAAATGTTTGTGAGGGGAGCAGATAATTACAGTAGCTCGGATAAGATTCCCAGAAATTTGCCTAGAATCCCAAGGGGAAGAGAGAGCAGACCTTGTCATGTTGTGAAAATTATTTAAAGAAGAAGAAATTTGAGTCATTTTGAGTGAACTGAACCTTTTGTGGATATTATTTACAAAATAAAAATAAATGATCAGGAGATAGATGCAGAGGAAGGAGAGAGAGGGATCTTTGGAGAAAAAAAATGCGAAAAATGCTAAAACCGGGGGACGAAAGACGGGAAATCCCAAAATTAATAGAAAAAATAGAGAAAAGAATCACTAGAGACGAAGAGGAGATTAAAGTGCTTCCATTGGGCCGCTCCGATGCAAATGGACACAGACCCATCGGCCGACTTTCTTATGCCATACCCGAGATTCTGAGGTCTGTCGTGTGCGAGGCATACCATCTCTGAAAAATAGCCAGTAATTAAGGATTTAAAAGAATTTCTGGGCCTCTGTAATCTTAAAAACTTCGAAATTCGTCCGAAAACTGCGCAAACTTCAAAAAATTCCGCCTGGGGAGAGTTGATAAGCATTTTCGTAGTGAGACAGCTAGATCCTGATCAAGGATTCTCTTTATTAAAATTTGGAGTCCTTCAAAAGTTTCCTAACAGCCAAGAACTACTGTAATCGGTGGAAACTTTTAAAAACCCGTCAATTTTAACATTTGATCCTAAAAAATTGCCGCCTTCTGTCCAAAAGCGGCGAAACCACCAAGTTCAAGCTGACATCATAATCTTTCCTTTAAAGAAAAAATCCTCTTCTTCGAAGAGCCTTGGTAATTCCCCAAGAACCTGCCTCCCCCCTGATCCGTCAAAAATAATCCGATTTCAAAGCCCACATAATGGCGGGCTTTGTGACACCCTGACTACAAAGGAATGATGCTCTTTGACGTCTGATTTTCCCCCGTTTACTAGTATTAAAAGTACAAAAGTACAAAAATGCAATCCCACCTGTCCATGTATTGTGTCAAGACGGTGTAGGCAATGGTTGCTCCATCTTCTCCCATTGTGTGAAGGTGCGGATTCAATAGACTGGCCTGTACTCTACCCGATCCAGATGATGATCCTACAGAATTGTTCATACCGTGTTCTGAAATTAAAAAATTGGAAAATCTTGGGAAATAAGCTTACGTTCAAATTGATATCGATGGAATTCGATGCCTTCGACGATATTTCCACATGTTTCGGGACCAATTAGGGTAATTGTTGGGTCACATAATCGGCTGAATAATGAGAAATGATTATTGGACCGTAAGCAAACATATAATTTAATGTAATGGGAATTTCCTAGTAAAAAAATTCGCGGTGGGTCTTAGAGCGAAAAACTAGCAGTCATGCCGAACTTTTCTCAAAAGGATTTCAACCCTGGGTCCTGAGACGGCTACTCTTCACTATTTCCGATCAAAGGGTACTGTAATATCACCCCGAGGCCTACGGGCAAAATCTATATGTTCTTTAAAAAATGAAAGCCGTTTTTTTCCAGGCGGGACATTGAAATTTGATTTTTAAACATTTCTATTCCAAAAAACTACTTCCCTAAATTTTTGGAGCTGGGAAAGTTCGATCCCTGATTCCCCCTCTCAATTCTCTCAAATCCCCCTTTTCAATACTCCCGTCCAGGCCAAAACAAATTCAATTACGAGAGGGTGTGTGTGGAATCTTTAGTAATGGCATCAGCTTTCCCCCTCTATGTGACTTTTCCCCCAAACAATAAAATAAAAAACTTACGAATATGTCGTAAAATCTTTATTGGCTACAGCTTGAACAATAGCCTCTGTGATACGAATAATTTCACTTCTTAGACCTGAAAAAGTACTATATTTTTTGGTTTTGATCCGATTTTTGTGGGAAATTCACTGCAACCCATGCAATTCACCCAAAAAAAATCTATAACTACCAACAAAAAATGAATTTTAAGAATTTAAAGAATTTATAAGATTCTCAAGATGTTGAGTAAAAAAAATGGAAAAAAAGTAGGAAATTCCATGCGAAAGCCAATAAAAAGAAGAAGACACGACAGGCTCATGCAAATAAATTAATTTATGGATTCTAGAAGAATTTATAGGATTCTTTAAAGGAGATAACGGACCTTTGTCCATGGCTTCATAATTCAAATTGGAAGCCTCAAGTTTGCCGGCAGGGGGAAGGAGAGAGAGTGCAGTTGTTGTTGCTTGCTGCTGTCTATGAAGTTAACGCCAGGCTGCTAGCTGCATGCCATCACCCCTCCTCGGGGTATTAAAACAGAGAGAGGGAGGGGGGACGTCGAGAAAGAGGCTTGAGAGAATCGATAATCTCTTCCCAAGAGAAATACGCTTTTTGTTTCGAAATTTTAAGATTAGACTTCAATTCCTTGGAGAGGAGATAAGTAGCTCTTTTAGCCGCCCTTTATGGGCTTTTAAATTCCAGAGAACCGCTTGAAATTCTCCAAAATTTTTAGGATTTTACACAAAAACATCACTTTTGATCCATCTGTCATCTTCCGGAAACATGACTCCCATTTTCCTTGGCAATTTATTGCTATACACAGCGGTCTAAAAGCAGGCTCCTCGGCATTTTTGAGTCTAGGGGAGAAACGAGAAAAGGAAATTTGAAACTGAACATGTAAACTTATAGCTAGCGAGCTTGTGACGTGGATAAGAAAAGGAAATCGATTGAAAATTGTTGACAATTTCGATTTTACAGCGATTTTCGACCGATCGGGGCAAGATTTTGGCTGAATAGGGGAATTCTCTACCATTTTTGGGCTTTCCCTTGATGCTTTTGAAGTTACTGTGGCTAGAATTTGTTCTATTCCCAGTTTTCTATGTACTGCAAGAAAATTCAAATTTAGCGCCAAAAATTTCCGAAATTTAAGCAGAAAAGAGGGTAAAATCCCCAAAAATTTCTATTTAACGTCCCAGTTTTCCAAAATTATAATTTTTTTCCTATCGATATCTTCAAAACCAGTGCTTATCCAAAATTTTAGCTGATACCTTGATTCAGAGCCGATTATTACCCTAATAAGAGGCCCAGATGCCTTCAAAAGTTGATAGAAGAAAATTTCTCTTGTCAAAATTATAAATGGCATAGCTTTCCAGCTGCCAAAATTTCCCTAATCCTTCCGTCTGCTCAATTCTAATTAAAATCCCCGTGAATCCTTATTTTTCTCACATCAAACAACAGAAATTGCGGGTTATTTAAAGAAGAAAAACAACATTTAAACCAGGGAAAAAGGAACTGGATTGGTTAGCAGAGTGACATGCAGGGAAGTAAACTTTTCATGCAATGCAATTCAATAAAATGAGAGCGGGGATTATCAGTCGGATAGACTACCTGGATGAGCTGTTGAGCTGCTGTTCAATGCTGCCACCTTGCTAGTACCAGCATCAGCCCGAACGACGGTGTTCTCGTGCTTCAGCTGACCGCTGCCTGGACACAGAGAGAATAAGCAGAATTACAACACGGACATATATAATTTTAAAAAATTGGAAATATTAAAAAAAATATTGAAAACGGCCACATATTTTGTTAGAGCTAAAGCTAAAAAATGGACATTCCTTGAAGGAAAGGGGAAGAACATGAAGCGGATGAAGGGGCGGTGAGACTTGGAGAAGGAAGAACTGCGAGTGGTAAGTTAGGGAAAAGTGGTAGGAGATAGAATTAGATAGATGTGAGTGATTCAGTGAGTGAATCTTGTGCCTATTATGATATTCTTTATGGTAATGTGCAATGCTGTACCCAGAGGAAGAACTTGAAGTGGAAAAGTGCGTGAAAAGTGTGCCAGACCATCCAAAAAACCCAAATTTCTTACCATTTTCAAAGGATTTTCTGCGAGTTTTATTGGATTTTGAATGTTGATCATTTCTATTCGATAAACCTTTTGATTCCTTTGAAATTTTGATAAAAAGATACGATAGAACCATTTTTCCATGGCATATTTCGCGATAAATCTACCAGACCCTTTCCCAGTAGTTTCCAGGTTATTTACCATTGAATAAAGAAAATTCTTTAAAATTAAAGAGGTACGGTAGAAGCACAAGAATTCGAACAGTAATTGTGTAAAAACCAGTCGAAATTTGGCTGAAACCCATACAGAATTGGATTCCAGCTGAAATGGCTGCCACTACCTAATTTTGAGCTGATGTTATTGTATTATTATGCATTTTCTGGAAGGTTTTTTTGAATTTCGTACCACGAATCCGCTCAAAACAGGCGTGGCAATGAAAAAATACCCACATTTATGCTACTTCGATTGGTCTGGAGTGCTAAGAAATATGAAAAAATACACAAAGAGAAGAAATATTGTGAAATATTGAAAAGACATTGTGTTCCACACACAAAACAACGAAAAAAAGAAGTTTTTGTGTGCTCCTCTCTCTCACTAAGAGTTCGGTGGATGTGTGCTATTTATAATTTATTTAATTTTGGTGCCGAGAGGTAGAAGAGAGATACAACTACGGCACATGCGTGGAAAAAAATGAGAAAAAAACTTGACACACACCCACCGAAAACCGCTGAGGGAAGAGCAAAAATGGAACACAAAGTCTTTTATTTCACAAGACAGAAAAAGGAGAGCGGGAAAATGTGTGAAACAAATAAGAAAAATGAGAACATAAAAATTAGGGAAAAATTTAACGGAATGGTGGTGAAAGGATTGTGATTTTGGAGTATTTTCATGGAATTTCGAGTAATTTTTTCGGAATTTTTGCTGTGGAAAGACGGATTTTCCATAAATACTAGTCAAAATTAATTTTTACAATGATTTCGTGGTCTCAAACGGAATATTCTCGAAAAATAAGCCACATTGGCGCTAAATTGGGAAGGTGCCGGGCATAAAATTAAAAAAAAGACAAGGACAAGATCACTGAATATTACCTTTTTCGCTGTCATTATCATCAATTGTCTGGCTGGATTCACTGGATTCTTTGATTGTTGACGGTGGCCCGGCTTCTTTTTTGTTCAATAGATTACGACCTAAAAATAAAAGCTCGTTAAGATCTGCTTTAAATGGATGTCTTTGATCTCTCTCGCCGTCAATTTTTAACCTGACACACGTGTTCTTTTAATAGCTGACTCACTTAATAATTTAGGAAAATGCGGACAAAATCGTGGCATAGATAGTTTTCCGCCCCGGTCGCCGCCGTAGAGATAGAAATGGGCGTTTGAATTATGGGAAAAGGAAACCAGACGCCGATCTTGTTACAGGCAATCCCTCCCTTTTCACAATTTTATTGCCTTTTGACGGCCAACTATGAGAATTTTCATAATCTAGTCACCATTTTGCCTATAAAAAACAGCGTCCCATAATTTTTTAATTCACTGACGTATATAAAACACCTGACGCTTGTTTTTTAGCCATTTTTTCAAACATCAAATTATGATATCCGGAAATTAGAATAATTTTAGCATGTTCTCGCCTTTTTGGGCAAAATTCTCGTCCAAAATGTGATTAATGTTTAGCGAATTGCAATCAGAATAGGTCAAGTTATTGTACAGGGTGTGGTAGTGTAACACCTGGGAAGAGAAAACTTGACCTATGCGGAGCCTTTTGCAATTTATGGGGGCAAAATGACGCCATTTTACAGTGACTCCCCATACGTTAACCCGAATTTGGTTTCGGGTTAATGTAACACCCCTCGGAAGCGTTTCGGGTTAATGTAACACTTCTAAAAACGTTTCGGGTTAATGTAACACCTCCAAAGGCGATTCGGGTTAATGTAACACCTGCCAGGAGCATTTCGGGTTAATGTAACACTTTGGGTCCAATGATATTTTTTTCGGGTTAATGTAACATCTTCACTGATTTTTCATTAATACACCATTCTTTTTTGATTTTATGTTGATTTCTCTTTTATATTGACAGCTATGCTCATGTAATGGAATCGTTCCTGTTGATTTCCCATTTTACATGAGCTTTCCCTGAACAATCCGCATTCCTCGATGAGAATTGATCAGTTTCTCAAGAAATATTAGCATTATTTGGCCAGAATTCCCATTATTTCGATACTATAGAAAAAAATGGCACGGTTTAGGTAGAATTAACAGTACTTGGATAGATTTATCATATTCTATACTGCAGTTGTAGCGAGTATAATAGACTGAATAGACGTTTTCCGCATATAACTCAGAGTTTCGTGTAGAAACATCTATTGATCGTTGTACTCCAGATAGAATGACCATATTACCGGTAGATTCGCTGTATTCGCTGTAGAATCACTGTATTCGTGGTAGTATCGCTGTATTCCGTGTAGATTCGATGTATTCCATGTAGATTCGATGTATTCCTGGTAGAATCGGTGTTTTCGGTGTAGATTCGATGTATTCAGCGTAGATTCGATGTATTCCGTGTAGATTCGATGTATTCACGGCGGAGTCGCGCGAGCCTCTTAACTACCAGTAATATTTCTAGTTCATATCTCAAGTAGCATCAGGATATTGAGTTTCACAGGTATGCTTCCCCGTCTCCTAATAATCATCCCGTTTATTGAGTAGCAACTGTGTTTTCCCCATGGAGCCCACGTTGTTCTGTTTGTTAAAGATAAAACAACTCAATATCTGAGAATCACGTGATGCTTACAAGGATCTCGCAGCCGATATTTCTTTCCAGGGCAATAATCACATCGTGAGAAATGGGCTGTCTTATTTCACGGCTGAGGGTCGCGTTCGGGGTAAAACCCTTTACTGTTATTGAAAGTACTAAAATTATCTGCATAAAAGTACGTTAGCAACTCATGTGCTAGCATTTACGATAGTATCCTTGGTTTCTGGCATTCAACAAATCCATTTGATATCCTGATGCTACTTGAGATATGAACTAGAAATATTACTGGTAGTTAAGAGGCTCGAGCGACTCCGCCGTGAATACATCGAATCTACACGGAATACATCGAATCTACGCTGAATACATCGATTCTACACCGAAAACACCGATTCTACACGGAATACATCGAATCTACACCGAAAACACCGATTCTACCAGGAATACATCGAATCTACATGGAATACATCGAATCTACACGGAATACATCGAATCTACACGGAATACATCGAATCTACGCTGAATACATCGATTCTACACCTAAAACACCGATTCTACCAGAAATACATCGAATCTACACGGAATACAGCGATACTACCACGAATACAGTGATTCTACAGCGAATACAGCGAATCTACCGGTAATATGGTCATTCTATCTGGAGTACAACGATCAATAGATGTTTCTACACGAAACTCTGAGTTATATGCGAAAAACGTCTATTCAGTCTATTATACTCGCTACAACTGCAGTATAAAATATGATAAATCTGTCCAAGTACTGTTAATTCTACCTAAACCGTGCCATTTTTTTCTATAGTATCGAGATAATGGGAATTCTGGCCAAATAATGCTAATATTGCTTGAGAAACTGACCAATTCTCATCGAGGAATGCGGATTCTTCTGGGAAAGCTAATTTAAAATGGCAAATCAACAGAAACGATTCCATTAAATGAGCATAGCTGTCAATATAAAAGAGAAATCAACATAAAATCAAAAAAGAATGGTGTATTAATGAAAAATCAGTGAAGATGTTACATTAACCCGAAAAAAATATCATTGGACCCAAAGTGTTACATTAACCCGAAATGCTCCTGGCAGGTGTTACATTAACCCGAATCGCTTTTGGAGGTGTTACATTAACCCGAAACGTTTTTAGAAGTGTTACATTAACCCGAAACGCTTCCGAGGGGTGTTACATTAACCCGAAACCAAATTCGGGTTAATGTATGGACGTCCTTTTACAGTTCGATAATTTAGGTATATTAATTTGTAATTGAGAAAAGTGGCTATGTAAAATTCCAGGACTGCGTTTCTTAGATATTTATCCCCGGGGATAAATTGGAAAAATGGTGCTATCTTATCCCCCGGGGATAAATTTCGTTTCTTAGAATTTAGCACCGGGGATAAAATTTAGCACCGCGGGGATAAACTTGGAACCGGTACTAATTTATCACCGAATTGCGTTTCTTAGATTTAGCACGCGGGGATAAAAACCTAAATTTTGGTGCTATTTTATCCCTGAATTTTTGGTCGGGATAAATTTAGCACCGTTAGTATTTTCTTCTGTTTTTATGCATTTTCTTCATTTTTTCGCACTAATTTGTGTCCAAATAGATACTAATGCTAATATCAGTCACCCAAGTGCACTTTTAGTCGACGCTACATCATAGTACGTTCTTAGTTTTCACTATTTTCAATTTATTATAGGTATTTGTCAATCTATAACTACAAAAATGGGCAATACAAGCTGAATATTGCATGTAGTGATGGATAAAATGTTTTTCACCAATCAAGTAAGCCTAGTTTTATTGATTACTCCTTTTAGGTATACATTTATTATTTATGAATACTATTTGCCATGTGTAATCACTTAAACAGATGAGAGACACTGTTAAAAAATTTTAAAACAACAAATAAAGAAGGAAAATTAGCAAAATTGATTTTTAACGAGCAAGCAGGTAAGTTTGTCTTCTTTGATAATCTTTACTTTTAGCTATTGTTTTTATTATCAATTTGTGATATTTTATGTGTAGAAAGATGCCCAATATAGGGGACACTCTGCGCAAATTTTTGTTGCGAGAAAACACTTGTAATTTTTGCATCTTTTTTTTTAGAAATACAACGGAGTATTGTTAGGCGATTCGGGATTTCGTCCCAGCCCATGGCTACTTACGCCAATATTAAATCCAGCTTCAAGAAGTGAAGAAAACTATACAAAGTCGCTATGCAGAGGAAGGGTCGTAGTAGAACAGGCAATCGGGCACCTCAAAAAACAGTTCATGATATTACATCATGGCCTTCGGTAAGGTTTCACCCCTTGAGCTTTTTACATTCAGATTCGATCCGGCAACTTCGGGAAAAATTATAGTAGTATGCTGCCTTCTAAGGAACATGGCAAATCGAAACGGAGATCCACTTTTCAATGAAGATCTCAAAGAAGACGAACTCGATACCCAGCCAGACATAATCTTTGATGGTCGCGGAACTCTGCAACAACATATCGTTGATAACTTCTTCTAATAAAAGTAAATTTATTTCTAAATTTATTCATTTTCAAAGTCCTCCGTTTCAATGTATTGCTCATTTCTAATATCGATAATTCCTTCTTTCTCGGCTTTTGCTTTAAGAAGCTGCAAATGAAAGGCATATTTTTTCCATAAAACTCGCTTACTATTAATTCCAAATCTTCGCGCTCTATTTTCTTCTGTATTAGTATCATCTCCAGCTCAATTTTGTTCTTTTCGGCTTTTGCTTTCAACAGTTCTTCTTCACATAATCGCAAACGAATGTCCGATAATTCCTTGTGTACATTTTGAGAAAATCTAAAGGAAAATAGTGTTTATCTATTAAAAAAACTTACTGGCTTCTTGTAAAGCTTTGCAATAATTTCTTCGACTTTTGAGTGGGCTTGACAAGTTTTATTTCTTCAGAACATTTCTCAGGAAGACAGGATAAATCAGCCAAGCTTTCATCATAATTGTCGTTCCCCCAGTTGCCCGGAATATCTTCGATGTATTCTTCTTCTTGCTTATTACTGATAATTTCTAAACCTTGGGAATTTTAAAATTTGTAAGAAAACTAACGTGTTTCACCTTCTTCTAATTCTTGGGATATTCCTTTGACTGCAACCGTATCCTCCAGTATATCATAGAGATCGGAATATTGTGGATGTGAACTTCTTGGATGAATAGGAGGCGGTCCTCCTCCGGTCCCACGAGATGCTGATTTCTATCTAAAATAAAAACCGAGACCAATATCAACTTACAAATTTACTGAGAAGACCGCGTGCTGTATACATGTCTTTCTTCAGTTTTTCAGCAATTTTCTCGGGCTCTCTTTTCGCTTTTATTATCAAATTTTTTTATTATCAATTTGTGATATTTTATGTGTAGAAAGATGCCCAATATAGGGGACACTCTGCGCAAATTTTTGTTGCGAGAAAACACTTGTAATTTTTGCACACCGGGCGCTTCAGTAAGTTTCTTTGCAAACAGTAATCTTTTCTCCTTTATTAGTCGTTCTTTCTTATATTTCTTCGACCAGTAGTGGTTAGTATACTATAGTTTAGAACCATCAAAATGGACGATTTTAACCGCGATATTTTCGACAGTATTCTATCTCTAAGAAAGCCTCGCAGTTACTCTGGCCGACGCGATGATGTTCAAATGACCGAAGGAAGCTTCCAAAGAACCTTTAGATTATCAATGGAAACGTTTAAAACTCTTCTAAAAATAATAGACCAAAAAACGCCAAGAAATTCCGATCAAGGTCTTCCCATTACGCACGAAATGAAACTAAAAATATTCTTGCGAGTAGTCTCGTCGAATGCTACATATAAAACAGTAGCTGATGTTTATGGCCTATCTATTAGCACTATTTCTAAGAGTTTCCATTACATATTGGATCTTTTGTACAGTTTGCGAGATGAATTCGTGTTTATGCCCGAAATTGATGAATCTAAAGAAATTGGGCGACGATTTTATGCTTTGACTGGTATACCAAACATAATAGGAGTGATAGACGGAAGCTTAATTCCAATTAGGGCCCCGTCCGTTAATGAGCACGAATATATCGGGAGGTAAGGTTTTTACAAAGTTATATTGCTTTTTAGGAAAGGAAGACATTCTATAAATGCAATGTTCGTTGTTGATGACCGATTCTTATTTCGATGGGTCTTAGCAAATTACCCCGGAAGCGCAGCGGATTGTAGAATTTACCAAGAATCGCAACTGAGTCATAATTTCTTGCAAAAAGTGAGTTGTTACCATTTTTGATCTTTTTTTTTAGAAATACAACGGAGTATTGTTAGGCGAATATCTTCGATGTATTCTTCTTCTTGCTTATTACTGATAATTTCTAAACCTTGGGAATTTTAAAATTTGTAAGAAAACTAACGTGTTTCACCTTCTTCTAATTCTTGGGATATTCCTTTGACTGCAACCGTATCCTCCAGTATATCATAGAGATCGGAATATTGTGGATGTGAACTTCTTGGATGAATAGGAGGCGGTCCTCCTCCGGTCCCACGAGATGCTGATTTCTATCTAAAATAAAAACCGAGACCAATATCAACTTACAAATTTACTGAGAAGACCGCGTGCTGTATACATGTCTTTCTTCAGTTTTTCAGCAATTTTCTCGGGCTCTCTTTTCGCAATTCCTATTGCTGATAATTCGGAAGCCCATTGTTCCAAGAGAACTTTTTTCTGGTTTATTTCAGCTCCTTTCGACCCTAAAAACATTAATATATTGGAATTAACTGACCTGTTTCAAATTTTCTGTGATAAACAGCATAATTTTCTTTATACAATTCATAGAGTTTGGTAATTTCCGTTGGGCTGTAGTTTATTGACTTATTTCTTTTCGTTTTAAGAATATTTTCCATCGTTTCTTGACTATTATGGCTGAAACTGATGACTGAAACTAAAAATAAAACGGATAAATATAAAGGAATTAATTGTACAACATATTCACAACTCAGGACACACTAAAAATTCATAAAAATTATAAAATATAAACAAACAGAAAATATAACTGTTGGTGCTAAATTTATCCCCGGACCGGAATTTATCCCCACCCAAACTTGGTTCTAAGAAACGCGCGTGGTGCTAAATTTATCCCCCGGTTCTTCATATCCCCGGTTCTACGTATCCCCGGTGATAAATTTATCCCCGGTGCTAAACTAAGAAACGCAGTCCAGGGGCTTTTCTTTAAATTTAGAACCAGAAATTGTTCTGTAGAACTCCAAGGGAGACGCCCAAGAAAAAAAAGGAAATTTTTGGCGAACAGGGAACTTCACCATCACCAAGTTCACCATCGCACTGAAACCCCCTCCAAAATCGTTTTCTTCTAATTTTTTTTCTACCGTAGGCATGATTAGACTTAGTTGTGTCTATTTCAATCGTTTAAATCAAACTGGCAAGTCAACCCGGCGAGCTACAGGGCGACGAAGTTCAGGCTCATTTGGTGAACTTTCCCACACTTGCGCCCCAAAAACCTTTCTAAAAAATTTTTATCTCATTTCTTTTCTGTCAAATAGTGGGCTTAGGCTTAGTAGAGTTTATTTTACTATTCCCGAAAGTTTTACTGCTTGAAAACTGACCTACACGCAAAAATAGTCTTTGGTGAACTTTCCTATTGGCCAAATTTTTCGAATTTTCGTTCGGAAAAAAAATTCAAGCTCGTTCTAGGATCCGCTGTTTTGCGCTGTTTTCCCTGAAGTTAGAAACCTATACAGTACTTTCAAATTTTAAAGAGCATCCTGACAAAAGCTGAAGAATTCTGGGCAAAGTTCCCGTTGCTATTTCTCCCGGACGATCACGTCAATCCATTGTAATTTCTATGATAAATGTCTCGCGACGACCTATTCTTTCGTCTTTCTCCTTTTCCTATCAAAATAATCTCTGCCAATAGAACAGGATTACGGGACAATAGGACAAAAATTAGGAGGTTTGTTTTGACACACGAAAAATGTCCTTACATTCAATGCTCAGCTGTATCGATTGTTGACTCCGATGTCGATAATGTTCTCTACAGAATCGAAACCTGGCAGGACTTGAGATATAGAAGAAGACAACTGTCAATAAAATAACTGGTAGATGCCAAATAACATCGATAGAGAGTAGCCAATCACCGAGGGACATCCTCCCCCATCTCTTCTCCCTCGTATCACAGGTGTATCCTAGGGAGAAAAGGTGAGCGGGAAGCGGGAAAGAGAGACGACAGCAGGAGGGAATGACTTATGTGTGGCGGAGAGGCTCGGCTCGGGAAAGAGCCAGCAGATTCCGAGAATAAATTGGCGCAGGATGTTTTGATGAGACTTTTTAGTGTTGGTGAGATCTCTCGAGAGAGAAAAAACCGGAAGAAATATCAGCAGCGGGAGAAACAGATGCGGAGGAGGCTGTGTCACATTTTGATCCAGAATTCGCCGAAAAAAAGTGAAAAAACGAGGTTTACAACGAAAAGCATTGGATTTTCTTGAGTTTTACACGAAAAATGTAAAATAATTAGGAAATTTGAGCCAAAAAAAGGTCAAAATCATTCCGATTGCATGATAATTACCAGCTGTAAACAACAGGAGGAGACGTTTGGAAGCATTTTATATTTGACTTTACAGTATAATTTTTTTCTGCAATAATTCTGGCTGGATATGCGGAAGTTGATTTTTATAAAGAAATTTATGGAAAATAAGATCTACAGTAATTTTAGGCCCAAATTAAATTTTTCGCGATTTTGTAGTAAAAATTCATCAATATTTTGGATTTCTGAAAGTTTTTCGCTGGATTTAGACCCAAAACAGCAGGAAAGCCCAAATTTTGGATGCTACTAATAAAAAAAAATTTAATGGGACACTAAAAATAAAAACGAGGAACTTGAGCACAATCGATTAGTTGAAAAGAAGTGGCCGTTTAAAAGCTGCGACGCGACGAGGTCCCAATGGGCTGGGTGTAAAGCAAATGATCGAGCATCAATGCAAACACAAAACGTTGGAGTGAAGAGTTTTCTAAACTATTAGGCGGCCTTACTCTAACCAAAAAAAAGGAAGCAGTAAGCGCCTGGAACACCTAGAAAAAGGAAGGAAACAATTATCTACTGGTTGTTTACAGCTAGGCCGAACTAAACTGCAGGTGAAAACTCCACGTCCCGGTTAACTTTCGATTACCATAATCCTCTAACAAAATGGAGAACAATCCCGTATTATTTTAACGGGAAAATGGAGGAATGACAGATAAACAATCCTTTAAATTGCGTTTATTTTTTATGGAATCGTCTAAAATTTATAAATTGGCTACAAGAAGCTGAGAACGAGGAATTGGATGCCCGAAAAACTATAAAAACCATAAAATCAATGCAGGAAATGCCAGTCTACCAAAGTGAACCATTCCAGTCAAAATCCGATAATATAATTCAAATTTAAAAAGAAAAACGCGGCAATCCCTTGGAGGCCCGCCACCGCTCACGGAAAATATTTCTGGTCCAAAATGTTGCGTTCCTGCAGAAACATAGTAATTTTCCTAGTTTTCCATGGAATTCTTGTCCCAATCACAAATTATTTAAAACTACCTTGTGTACAGCCAGAAAAACGCCTTTATGCCCGGTAAAATTCTCCTTTAAATCATCATTTCCCTCCTTTTGTTGCAAATCTCGACTATCCATAAATATCCATCATTTTCTGCTGATGGATAACTTTCCTGGTGAGTGATGTGTTTTTGCAAAATAGACAACCACCGCATGGGAAGATGGGAGGAGGATGAGAAAACAACACGGAACTGCGTTGTGAGATCAAAAAATAGCCCTGCGGGGTTAATCCCCTCCGTCGCTGCTATTTTTAGCTGCGAAATTAATCAGCGGATTACAAACATGTTATCCTAGACGATTTTACTTTTAAAAAATGACAAAAATCCGAAAATGAGCGACGATAGCGTCAGAATTTGACTATTATGACGCATTTCTTTGTTATGCCAAGCTTTCTGTTTACCAAAGGGATGGTAGGAGAACTTGTGCTTTAAAAAAACTAAAATCCTAAAGATTTAAAGGAATTTTTAGTCCAAGAGTCAATAAAGTAGCAAAAAAACTACCGGAACATGGCTCAGGCGGTAATTCTTCGACGGCAGGAGGAACCGGCGATTTCTTCTTCCTTCGTGGTAGACGAATATTTTGCAGGAAACTATTGACCATTTAAAGAAGGAAAATTTAGTACAAGGAGAATGTTGAAAATAGTGATAGGAATGTATCGAGCGGGTTTGCCTATCTCTCTCGCCTTCCTTCTCCTGGGAAAGCGGTTTATCAGAAAGGGTCAAGGCCGACAGGAATATAAGCTTAGCGACGAGAAGAAGAAGATTTTATGATGAGCTATGCGAGCGATGGCAGCATGCTTGACGAGAGAAAAGAGACACGAGAGGAGGTCGCCATGGTGATTCTCATCTCTCTGACGGCGGGGGAGGTAATGTCGGGAACTTTATACGACTATTTAAAAAAAAAACTAAAAGGAGTCAGAATCACCCGAATTTTCCGATTAAAACGGCTAAAAATAAGGAAAAAGGCTTACTTTTCCTTTTGCTAGCACCACGTCTTGTGGAATGACGACCGCCCATCAGAAAAATGATAAATACTGCCAGGTGCGTTTGATTGTGAAGGGAGAGCGCCGTCGGCCGGCGGTGTCTCTCTCGCTTTTCTCGCTGACTCTCGGTGTGTTTGATTTGCCATTCTGGCCTTTTATTGGGAAGAGAGGGGCCTGTTTCAACCAACAATCTCCCACACACCATCCCTTTTTTCCTCAAAAGTGCTCTGTCACCTTCCCGCTGCGTCAGAAAAAAAAAAGGAAAAACGTGAGCAAAAATCGTTGCGATAACCCTAAAAGCCGATTTACGGCGGTTTGTTGCAGGGTTTTCTTGTAGTTTTCGTGTGTGCCCTTCGATTTTTGGTATTTTCCTATTTACAGAAAACAAAAAATAAAAAAATATCAAGATAACACGATTCACTGCCTTTTCGAAAAAGAAAACCTGGTTCTAAAGATCAAAAATAGAAGATAACAGGTCATTTTTATGATTTTATGGGGGAAATAAGAGGTTTTCCAAGTATTTTTGAGCGATTCGTACTATTTTTCAAAACAGTTTTTTCCCAGCTTACCATATTCATCTAACCATTCCTGATCCCTAGTCATAGGTGCGACTGGAGCAATGACCATTAGCGGCCTTCTACCCAACGTAGGACTCCCAACAGGAGGCGGCGGTGGACTATCGGAACTATTTCGATATTCTGGGAAGACTTTGACATCAGTTGCTGATGTTCCCGGTGTCGATACGATGCCAACCACGGGTAAAACTTGGCTTAGTCCAGCTGGAGCGCTGATTTTTCTTTCTTCTTGGCTTTTTTTCTTCATCGAAGGAGTTCGCCGCTTTTTCATAAAATCCGATAGCCCATCCAGCATTAATTTCGGTGTTGACATGAGGCCTTTGTGCTTTTCTTGGTGGTCTTCCATCTTTAAGGAAAAAGTCGGGGATATAAGAAGGAGATGGAGGAAAAGGTGCAATGGGCCATTTTATAGGAAATGCTATGGAAAAAAGATCAAAAAGCGGAAAAAATTAAAAATTTTAATCAAATTAAAGGATAAATTTAAGATAAGTGGCCAACTCGGGCTGACACTGATATCAACGAGTGGATAAATAATCTCCCTCCCTCTCGGCAGAGAGAAAGAGCCCGGCTGTTGGTCGTGAGAGAAAGAGATCCCATGCTAGAGAGAGGAACCTTCCAGTTGATCAATCGATGTCCTCAGGGTGGGTTCTGTGTTTAATCAACAGAGGAAGCATCATAGATCCTGTGAGAGGAACAACAGCGCGGAAACAAAAGAAATAAAATCAAAAGATTGCTTGGGTAGTTGAGCGGGTAATCCTTTTCAAAAGATGAGTAGACTTCTATTCAAATGGGAAATACAAAACGGGGGAAGAATAATCTTGATCCTATTGGAAAATATCAATCTACTGGGAACTTGGGACCAAATTCCGAATCTACATCAAAATTCATCAAATATTCCTTACAGTAACCGCCAAAATCTAAGCTTTCAACACCTTTTTAAAAGAGAAATAGGCGCAAAATTGTCTGTATTATTGGGAATACGTGAAAATGAGCAAGATCATGCGCCGCTATGTTATAAACTGGATGATTTGAGTGATTGCCTCCTCTCAATGGGTAAAAAAAGAGGAACAGGCGTGTTCTGCCCCAGGATTTTTGATGTCAACCTTTCTCCAGGAAGTAGAAGATTTTTTTAAAAAACTGTTTGATCAAAATCTACCCCTGATTTTTAAAGAAACCCCTCAAATTTTTAGTAGACCAAGGGAAAGATGGCAGTCTTTTTAAATTTTTCATAGTGAACATCCCCCGATTATAATCACCTGAGTCATATCTTTTTGTGTAATTTAATCGAAAACACCTCGCCATGCCGTACTAAAGTCAAAGTTTACCCCGCTCAGCTTATTTAATCAGGCCGGCATTGATGTACTTGAAAGAGGATAAAAATCATGTATACCAAATGTTCCCAAAGTTTACAACCCGGAAAAAAAGGAGCAGAAGAAAGTCACACGAAACTACGAATGACGTAGGAGCCCTCCCGTTGCTCTAGTGAACTTCCTTGCAAATTGAGAAATCATCTTACACCTCACAGTTGTCAGGAGGAGGAAAGATAGAGTCATATGTCAACAGCGGGTCTAATTAGTTTGAAGTTTAACAAAGGCAGCACTTTTATCCTACCGCCAGGACGAAAGAACTCGATGACTTTGTACGGAATATTCCAAGCAGAATAATTAGATGACAAGGGCTGCCTCAAGCTTCTTTTTCTTTTCGAATCCCGAGAATGCGTGGAACTTATTACCGTAAGACTTCTTCAACAGTAGGACTTCTAGAAAAAAGTACGAGAAGATCAAAATGTACCCAATTTTTGAGTTCTTCACGGGTTTCTCCCATATTTTGATGATTTTACCTATTTCTTGTCCATTTTCAGGTTATTTTTCCCTGTTTCCCCTACAGTCACACATATTTTTCAACTCTCAATCGACATAGGGTGAAGCGAGGTTACATTATAGAGGTAGAAATTTAGCAAAAGAAGGGAGCTGGTCGAACATGACATGCCGAAGGGGGAAATTGGAATTAGACACTGATATGACTGTTAGACGTGGATCAGGACATTAGGTTTGATATAATATTGCAGGTACTGGAAGGTGCAAATGATTACGGGAAAGTTTTAGGGACATTTTACAGAGGATACGGTGCAGCTCGATTTGAACTTTTATAGGAAACAGACGCTGCGGGACCACAGACGTTATCCAATAAAAATTCGAAAAATTTTGCTTGATTTTCAAACAGATCCCACAGCTCCCACTTTCTCCACAATTTTTTGTGAACTGTTGTGTATTTCAACCAGGAATTCTGGACCGATTGAGTCTTCTTTAAAGGAACTATTGGGTACCAATGGTTCTAAAGAAAATGCTAGTTTTTAGCGAGTAGAAATGATCCAGTCGACGTGCATTCGTTTCAGAACCTGCATTTCTGGCGAGCAGAAGACATTTTTCATAACAAAAAGGGACATAATTCCAGGTGTTTTAGCACATTTCAGCGGACATGTTAGTATACAGTAACTTCTGCTTTAAATGAGGGGAATAAAGGGAAAAAGAAGAGGCAGCGGCATGCCATTTTCGACAGTCACACTTATTTTTAAATCCTCTTTTCTCACTTCACCCACCGTCAAGTGCAGCAGCCGCTCCAAACTTACTGGACAAATTCCGGGTAGCAATCATCGTGGTGAGGATAGCACCCTGAAAATTTTCTTATTTTTTCCAGGATCTAAAAACCTGAAATAGTTGGGTCAAATAATAATTGGAAAAAAATAATAAAGCAGTGCGCAAATAGGAATTAACCAAATGAAAGAGGTGATTGGGGAAAAGGATGGGCGGGATATTTGAATTGGAAAATTTTTATGTTTCGTTTAGTTTTTTTTTGGACATTTCTTGGGGCTACTACTCTGCCTGCTACTAGAAAAGTTAAATAAGCAATTCTACAGTACATTTTTATGGATTTTTAAAATTTTAAGGAAAGCGGAAATAAGAGAAGGGAAGGAAAACAAAAAATGTGAGAAAATAGAAGGAAAAATGGAAAATAATAGAATGTAAGTGAAGGGGATAGAAGAACACGGGATGCAATCACGGCACACGGAAAAAGGGTTGGAAAAGATGGTGAATAGAGAGGGTGCGGTAAAATCTTGGTAATCTTTGAGAATCTGTGAAAATATTTCATCTGGAAACGAAAACCCGTAAAATATAGTGTAAACTACAAAAATTGTCAGGAAATATGGCGGACGCCCAGAAATGTCAGCAAAAATGATACGATTATTGGCGCTGTTTCTTGATTTTTAATGACTTTCCGATATTTTGCTGATATTTAAAAGATATCGACCCTTATAAACCTCTCATTATCTAAATTGGAGTATTTTTGGTTGGTTTAATGAGGCAGAAAAAAGCCAGATTACTTGCAGTTACGAGCTTGTGATTCCATTTTCACAAGAAAAGTTTCTATCCATAAAGCTGCGATTTTGACCACGGTTTAGGCGTCATTTTTCGGATTAAACGATAAACGCAGTGTACCTTGTAGATTTTTGAAAGAAGATGAGTGTTCTCTGGCGATAACAAAAATATCAATTTTTCTCCTATGAACCGCAAGATTTTTGGATATTTTAAGGAGATTCTGGTCGAAGATAATCTTGTAAATATGGCCAAAGGCATTAATAGAGCTAGCTGACTACGAGATTACTGCGACAACATCAAGCATTCACTCGAACTACAAGCAATTCTCGTATCTTTTGGAAATTTAATCCTAGTGGATTCAAAACTATTTTTTTTGCAATTTTTAGCTTATTAGAAATTTTTAAATGGCTAGGTTAAGTTATTTTGCTGCAGAACCCCAGGAACCAAGCGATTGTTGTAAAAAATACACGGCACTCTAAACTTATCAAAAAAATTAGAAATGAAATAAGGAATTGACTCAAAAATCGGGACTAAAAAATCAAGGAAGATGTGAGTGGATTAGGTGTTATGTGGAGGAAAATAAGGAACATCATGCGGGGTCAAGACACGGGAATGGGTGTGTGTTGTGCGCGTACTGTGTTTCCTGGTAATTTTCTCAATTTCCACTTAATGTTTCTCGATTTCTACATATTTTTAGGATTTTTAAATGAATTAGAAAGAAAAGAAGAAGAGAGACACAGTTAGACAACGGAAAAACATATGAAAAAGAAATTACAGTACACGCACACACCGGGTATACATAGGGAAAAAGGAAAAAAACGACAAAGCGGGCAGTTTTTGTGCTGCTGTTGTGTGGCTGTGTGGGGTGCAGAGGGCAAAGATATGCGTGAGCTGTGTGCTATTTTTTGTGTTTTTTTTTCTCGAAGTGAGGCCTCTACCTCTTGTGCCGGGTGCTGTGGACTGCTTGGCTGAGAGCTTGATGACGTCTCCATTTGCATACTTCCATTTGAGGCGACGCTTCCCGTAGAGTCGCTGGTTCGCAAGGCGCCAGACATACGGTTGACCATCTTGACCGCAGAGATGGCCGCCTTTAGAAGAAGAAAAAAAATAGAGAGAAAGAGAGAAAGTTTGGGGATAATTTTAATTTTTTTGGGAAATAAAGTATTTTTTTTTAATTAAAGGGATTTTTTTTCTCTGTTCAAGCAATTTTAAAGTGCAGACTAAAATCTGAGAATTAAAAAACGAAGAATATTTTAAAATCGTAACATTAAAAACAAGCAACACACACCATTGACATAGAAATAAATGAGAGAAGGTTGACAAAAAAAGAAAAAGAGATGGGGAGACGTGCAACAGCAACCCATTCTCTTTCTTTTTCAGGAGAAGGGGACGAGAGGAGCTCATTGTTTTGGACATAATAGGCCAGGGGAATGGTTTTCACGTAAAACTACATGCAAATGTTAGGAACAGTTTGAATTTAAACCCAGAAATATAACGGAACTTTTAAAAAGAAAAGCTAAAAAGCTTGAAAAGCTGTGAAACTGCTGGTTTATTCCATTTCCGGGAGCAACTCGTTTTTAAAACGAGGAAACTGGGTCGTTTCTTTTTTTAACTACAATTATTGGTATCGTTGTCTGACCCGGAAAAGAGCTTTCAATATGGTTTCCAATTTTGGCGAAACAAGCACTGCGGGATCTGCGAACTCCCGCTTATTTGAATTTGACCTCTTCCGATTTTCAAGCGGGTCACACAACGCCCCTTTCCCCAAAGCTAGAAACCGACTATAACATTCTTTGGGAATGGTTCGAACTCAGAATTGCCCGAAAAGAGACAAAATCCCGGTTAAAAATTCAAAATTTCTAGTAGATTCCCAAAGAAACAATGAGCTCCTCCCTTTTTCCCGAATTATCTTCTCCCAGCTTGCAAATTTCCATTCCGACACATGAACACATAACACTTATAATAGAATCTATATCTTTCCTCCGCATGCAATCACACCTCATAAAATGCTGATTTCATTCAGAAATTTTCTCGCAATTTTTCTTTTGGGGAAAAATCAGAAAAAAAGAGGATAGAAAAGAAAAAGAGACGCATACGGGTATAGACAGAAAATAGAAGGGAAAAGAGTGAGAGAGGACACATCACAAAAGAATAGAAAGAAGAGAAGGAGAGGGACTACTTTCATTTCTACTAATAACTAGCCATATTTGGGGGATACTGTAACTACTATTGGAACTACTAGAAGAAAGAGAAGAGAGTGGCAGTTTTGTGGGACCAATTGACAATTTCTGGTCCCGATCACATTGAAAAAACGGATACTTTTTAAAAGTATTCAATTAAAAAACTTAGACAAGGACATTTCCAAACTAAATCCAGAGAAGATAGAGAGAATATTTAAATGAGATAGGAAATTAAACCGAGGCTTATCGTGCGCGGCAAGGGATTCCGAAAAACTGATTCAAACAAAAATATTTCAAAAAAATAAATTCCCGCCGCTACAGCGCACGTTTCCTCATGCAATTTTTGATTTAAAAAAATGGGAAAATAAAGGGATGGGGGGAGAAACCGACCTTTAATTTACGACGCGCATTGAACTTGCGCAGACAGTCTACAGTATCCTGCCTGTGCATAGCTGAAGCAACCCGTTCACGGTTCTGAAATTTGAATATTTTCGTGTTAGAACCAGCAGCTTACACAAATCCATGGAACACGAAGAGCTTGATCCGCGGTAATTCTCTTCTTTGGATTGACTGTGAGCATACTGTCAATGAGACTCTTGGCCTCTGGAGTAACCGTATCCCATTCGGGACTGGGATACTGTAATTGTTCATTAAATAAGAACGAAATAGATATTTACATCGTAGGCACCGGCCTTGATCTGAGCGTAGAGACGATGCTGATCCTCGTCCCAAAATGGCGGGTATCCGACAAGAAGAATGTACAGAATTACACCTGAAAATTGACAAATATGTCTAATTTCTCTTATTTTTTAAGTATTCTAGTCTATAAAAAATACAGGAACCCGTTTAAAAATAAGCCTACAGCAACCTGAGCACTAATTTTTATAAAAATAAAATTTTCTCTCATCAAAAGACTTCAATACCCGCCATTTTCAGGAATTTCTTCTATTTCCCCATTCTTTCCTAAAATTCTGTTAGGTTTTTCCCTGCGGGATTCAAAAATATAGTTTAGGCGGTTCTCGAAAAAAAAACCTATTTTTCCGTCCCAGGGCCCTGGAAACATTTGCTCATCCAGATACGAATAGGAAAATACCAAAATTGGAGAACAGAAGCTGGAAAATTGCGATTTTCCCCTTCTTTTCTCAACCCAAATGATTTTTGAGGTCTCTACTAATTTTCTTTAAATGAACTTGCTTTCCACTTTTTTCTAAAGTTAGTTGTCCCTTTCTTGCCCTTTAAATTCTTTAAATCATCAGTCATTCCCCCGGGGTTGCCCGCTTGTCTCCCAAAATTGGTCCCCGTGTTCCTTTGCCAAATCCTTTGATCACAAAAACACTTGACCATGTTTATAAAACTTTATGTCTGAGTTTGGTGACGTACCAGACAGATTAGTGACCTTGTTCCAGTCCCTTTTCCCCACTAATTAGGCTAGTTATCCCCCGCTCTCCCTTCTGTCGTCATCATTCTTTAACTTTCGACAATAAACATTGACTCACCACATGCCCAAATATCGACTGGTTTGCCATATGGATCCTTTTTCAGAACTTCCGGTGAGAGATAACCGGGTGTACCCGCGAATCCGAACCAAGCCTCAGCATCTTGACTGACTTCAATGGCCAGACCGAAGTCCGCCAGCTTTACGGCGGCTCCCTTGGCTTTACTGGCTAACAGAAGATTTTCTGGCTAAAAAGGAGCTTTTACCCGGAAAATAAATCGAAAAATAAGCTGGGTTAAATAAATAAAAGTAGCGGACCTTGAGATCACGGTGCACGATGCAGTTGGCGTGACAGTAGGCGATAGATTCAAGAATCTGTTGAATGCAGTGACTGCAAAATAAGGAATAGATGAAGAAAATATTGTTAGAAATAGGAAATTTGGTTAGTTTTGGGGCCTTTTTAACAGAAAAGTGGAAAGAAAGGAAATTTGGCGGTGTTAATAGGTCTGACCTTCATATCTCTATGGAGAATATTTCCTATATGGAGATAATTTAAACCTTCGAGGACATTCCACATACAGAAACTGAATTTTAGTCGTTGACGATTTTTAACGAATTTCTGATAATCAAAACTGGCAGCAGCTAGCTAAAAACCCGCGAAAATTCCGATAATTGGCAATTTTTGCCGCAAAAGGGATAAAATCCGAATTTCCCGCTCCGGCGGCTTCTTATTCTACGTTTATTAATTAAAAAGGATGTTTTGCTAAAAAATTGCCGTATAAGTTCTCCGATTTTCAGATTCGAAATTATATATTGGAGGATTTCAGGTTATGGACGGACAATTTTTTCCAATTTTCACGGTAGGATCCGATCTTCACAATTTTCCAGTTCTTTTCCCAAACAAACCTGGCATCAGCTTCAGAGTAGAATTCCCTAGCCACAATGTCTTCGAACAATTCACCTCCAGTCACGCTAAAATACAAAATTGACGTGTTTTTCCCTTCTCAAATAACTTACAGATCAAAGACCAAGTAATGGAAAGATTCTTCCTGGATACTGTCATGAAGACGAACTAAAATACCATATTTTCTTCACTGGACTCCTTACCAATATTTGGATGCTGTAATTTTCGACATATCCGAGCTTCTCGCTCAAGTTTTTGAAAATCGCGGGCTGATAATTTCTTGGTATTTATAATTTTAGCTGCGAATTCGGCTCCATTACTTCGGTTGACACATCGCCGAACAACGGAGAAGGCACCTCTGAATATGAATTTTCTTTAAAGGAAATAAATAGAGTAACTGACTTTCCAAGTTCTTCCTTAACATCATAATTATCACTGAATTTAGTGGAAGCAGCCATCATTGGTTGAACCACCATACCCTGTGTACAATATCGTCGTTTTTCACCTTCTTCGCATTCCTCGAAATTCCAATTACGTTTTGCAATTTCTAGAGGTCGTAGATGGATATTTTTGGCCTGAAAAAAGAAAAATTAGCTGTCGATTGGCGAAAAATAACAAAGAAAAGAAAAAGAGAAGAATCTGAGCTAGTCAGAAAAAGAGAAAGAGAGAGAGAGAGAGAGGTGGCTATGTTTGGCTAGACAAAGACCACGCCTTGGCAAAGGAGAGAGAAAATGTGGCAGCTTGGAGAGACATCGACAGAGTCGAGAAAGGAGAAAAAAATGATAAAATTTGTGGGAATTTCGATAAGAAAAAATGAAAAATGGGAAAAAATGGGGGCATTTGACCTTCAGCTATGCAATTGTGGCTCTTTCGCTGTTGTTTTAAAAATTTTTCAAGAAAAACAATGAAGCGATGGAGGAATATTGTAGAACTTTAAAGGAAACGTAAAAATTGAGGAGAAACCGCAAAAAATAGTGAATTTTTGGAGAAAAGAGTGCGAACTGTGGCAATTTTCTAGTTTCTCAAATATTTAGCTGTCTACTTGTGGCTTTTATTCCGTTTTATTCCAAGAAACTGGAATAATATGATCAAAAACTAGTAATTTCCCGTAAAACATGGTGATTTTAAAAAATTTCATGTGGGAGGCATGTGAAATGCAGCTCTTTGACTTCTACAAGTACAAAATGATGATATTCGCGAGTTTTCCTAGGTCAAAAATGACGTGAATAAGTAGCCGCCCCTCCCATTTAAATAAAGGTACTTGCCAATAACAAAGAGTTCTCTTCCGAATTTAGAAAATCTTCGTCCTCCCACCTCCCAAAGGAGAAGAATGACGTGATAGCGAGAGAAAAAGAGGTCTCTCACTTATTTTGTTTTGACGTAGACGGAGGTTTCTCAGCCCAAAACTGCTTCCGGCCTTCTCCCCCTTTCTTTCTCCTTCTCTCTTATATTCTAAAGTACTTGACGAAAACGTGATTATCTCGGAGAGGAGAAAGCAGAGAGAGGGAAAAGAGAGCAGGCAACACACAGAAATATCCAGCCAGCCATTGCCTTCGCCTCTCCTCATTGGGCTAATGAGCTCCGGCGGTTGGTTGACTGGGGACAGACCTCATTTAGGAAATGAAAAGTGGTTGAGAAGTGACAAGAAACAGGAAATACTCCGCGCTACTTCCCTGTTTCAGGGAAGGCAGATTAAAATGAGAAAAATTGATAAAACATAGTCAAGTTGGATGAGAAGAGAGAGCGCCGCTGAAAGATTACGCCGCATTAGGAGCTCACTTGGGAATATTCGCATTCTGGGGGCCATAGAGAAGAGGGCGGGACAGGGAGGAAAGGGCAAAAGAGGAGAGAAGAGGAGAACATCTTCTGTTCCGCTTTTGAACTTTTGTCCTCAAAATCTTCTCAAAAAGGAAGAAAAAACAGAATAAGTTGAGAATATGTGGTGAAAGCGGGGAAAAAGTCGAAAATCCTTGAAATTTAAGGGAAATTGCGTATTCTTTCGGGAAAAACTACACTTTTTTCATATTCTCTTAAGAACCAGGGGTAACTACAATATCTTTTGGTTTAAACGGCTTTTTAAATAATGGAAAATAGTAATTTCCTAAAAAGGTTTGGAAATTCCTGCCAATTTTCCTTTTTCAGCCAAATTTCCCTGCTCAACTGACCGAAAACAGGCAATTTTCAAAGAAAAGAGATATGCCGGCCTGCCCTCTATTCCCCGAAATCGAAGAGCGGGAAATAACAGCAAGCAAGCAATACATATCAAATGTGGAGGAGTGTCGCCATACAGCAGCCGCTTTGCCTTTTCCTTTGCCGTGTCGCCTCTATTCCTATGGTAACCGCGAGGTGGAGACAAGTACAATCATAGAGGAGAAGAGGGAGAGACTACAGCTCCCTCTTTTAAAAACGAAGAGGTGGAAGGGTGTGTGTCTAATCTGTCACTTGCGTCAAGCAATCGTTCGTGAAAAAGTAGACAATTTCCTCTATTCTGATGAACGGACGACTCTCTCGATGTGCGGGGTCAGATTGATGAATATGAGACAGTGGGTTAATTAAAAAAAGGAGGAAAAAAGACCAGAAACTAAAGAAAACGCGATAAGAATGGAAAGAATGGGAGAAAATGAAAAGCCGAGGATTAGACGGTGTGTCTCCGGTGTGATAGACTGCAAATCGGCTGAAAAGTTTTTAAGACGTGTGAATAGCAAGAAAATAGAAGGCGAGAACGGGAGATCGGCGTGTACTGTACTTCTTAAGAATTTCTTCTGCCCCTTTAAAGGACTGGGAGGAGCCTAGCAATAGTTGGATTGGAAAAATCAAATTTCAGCTGAATTTGGACTAAAATTTCCTACACGCGGTAAACCAAGCCATTCTCCTCGAAGGAGGCTTCGTTTCGAGACCCTTTTTAGAGTTTTTGAATTTTTTTATCCTGCACAAAAATGCCGAAACTGGCCCAATTTGATAGAAGCCTTGCGATGTATGCTCATTTTCTCCTGTCATTTGTATGCAAACTATTAAACGGAATAATGACTCATCTAGACGACAACAGGCACCAGAGAAGACGTAGAATAATAATCAGCTACTAGAAGATGGGAATAAGAAGAAGATACACTTCCTATTTACCAGCTAATCTCTCTCCCGCTATCCTATTACTGATGACTAATTCGCATCATGTCCTCTTCCAGTTCAATAGTTGCGTTTAATCCTAATTGAACTTCTTGAAAGAAGTTTCCGTGAAAGATAAGAGGATAATACGTGAGAAATGATGACAGCTGAACAACAAAAGGTAAAAGGAAGGAAGGAAACAACCTAGAAGACTAGAAAATAGAGCTGTCAAGCGGAATTACACGGGAAAAGTCTGCAGAATCGTGGCTTTTTTAAACGAAAAGAGCTGTGGAATGCCAAAAATGTCAAAAAGTTCATTGGAAAACCATTTTGAATCGAAGAATAGGCATTTCAGTAAAGTAAACACCGGATTTTTTGTCCAAAATGGAGGAAATTGACAACGGTACCAGAAAAAAGGACAAATCGCAGTAACCAGCTGTTTCCATTAATTGGAATATGAAAATAATTAGCACTTGTCCCTGGTGGGGAGCACTTTGTTCCCCGACTGTCAACAACTCCACGATTTCCGTTGTCTGCTAAGAAATCTTGTTATTCCAATTAATTTATGGAGGAAATATTCCCGTTTTCCCAGAAAAATGAAGGATCTGGGAAAGTGGCCCCATAAAACTGGGAGATTTTCAGCCGCCATATGGGCAACCGGTTGAAAACTGGCGGTTATTTCGAGAAGAGCGGGATATTTGAGACTGTTTTTGCTAGTAAAATTGAGAGAGACAAACGGCTGTCAGAAACAGGCGTCGACGTGTAAATTACGCACGTACGACGTCCGCACATCGGAGGAAGAAGAGGAATTTAGAAGCCAGGAGGAGGAAATAATCAAGATTCGTCCAAAATAGACCCGGATTCACGCAGTTTTTTTTTCCAATTTTAGAATTCTCAGCGGAGCTTGAGCCCCGGGGACGTCATGCTGTGTTCAATGTCGTAAAAGTTTGGCGAATTTGTTTAGGGTCCCAGAACTTGTGCGTCTGTTGAACACAAAAATCATCGATTATTGAGAGAGAAATTCTCTTTAAACGAATGGTGAAAGAAGAGAAATGGCGTGGTGGAAAGGAGACAGAATACTAATATTGAAGGGGCTGGCCGAGGGACCGCGAAACAAATAAGGCTGCATTATGAAAAGGAGACAAGAGAAATTAGGCAAATCGAAAAGGGGGAAACCGAGGAAGGACGCAGGGAAAGTCATAAAGGGACGGATAAAAGACATGAAAAGGGTCGCTCTCTAGAGAGAGATCGATGATAATCGACCACGGGAAAAAGACCCGCAGAGCCAGGCAGACAAAAGACGCCCGTTTTATGACTTTTATGGAATCTGGAAGACATTTTCCTGGAGATTCTCGTCAGTATTCCAATATTTAAAGGCCAAAACCAATGGGACGGCAGGAAAACGGCCAACAAGAAGCCAAAATTGAGGTAAACAGGGGTTAAAATTGTATAGAAGGATAAAAAAGGAGAAAAATGACGTTTTCGTCGGAGGTTCTCTTTTTTTTTGTTGCCGGTTTTGTTGTCAACTGGCACTTCTTCACAAAAAACGACAACTGTTGTTTAGAAAATAATTGCAGCTGATAGAAAATGCCATGTGAACGGTGTTCATTAGGGTGGGATACACCCATCGTGTGACTTGTTAAAAACGGGATGGATTTCAATCCGTGTGACAAAGAAAATCAATTGGGTGGGGAAAGAGGGAAGAAATTGCCTGGAAAATGCAAGAAATCTTGAGATTTTGGAGTAAGAACTGCAGTTCGATATCAAAAAATGCCAAAGATCATGGAATTTGAGGAAAAATTAGACGCAAATCAAAAATTAACAGCTACAGGACTTTCTTAAAGGAAAAAGGCTCCCAATTTTAAGAAAACCATTATTAGACAACAAAAAGACCGACTCCGGGTAATATTCAGCTGCAGGTTGCAAGAAATGCCTGCCAGATAAAAGTACAGCCAACATTTGAAAATATCACTGACAGGTGAAATTTTCCCCTGCTTCCTTTAATGGAAATACTACTTTAAATGGAAATAATCACGAGAATCTAGTCATTCACTGTGTGCCCTTTAAAGAACTTGTTTGTAGGGCGGAGTGTATGTGTCATAAGATTAATTTTGCTGTAGGCTGCAGAAATAATATGAAAAAATTTGATAAATTCTAGGAATTTTAGCAGAATAACGGATAGAAAGTTGAAGAATTATTAAAGAAATACTCTGAGAAAGTGCCGATTTTAGATGGCAAACAGAATTTTTTATGATTGTGAACATGATGAAAATAGACTAATCTTTTCGTCTTTTTATCGGAGAAGCTCCCGGAAAGGGAGGAGGGGTTGTAAAGGTGTAAAAGGCTGGCACGAGCTCATTGACCCAATGGATTCGTCCCTCGCTCTTCGATCCCCCAGAAGACAATGAGTTTAATTTGCATATAGATGAGAAAGGCCATCTCTCTGTCAAAAAATGGGAGCTAGGTTGGATAATAGGGCGAGAAGGGGTCTCCTCCTCCCAGTCGTCGCCCCCTTTTCTTTCCTCTCGCTCTCTCTCCCCCCTTTTCCCTTCACCCAAGGCCTGGGAATCGATGCTGGCTTGTGTTGGGGGACGCCTCCCGTCCCGTCAGCCGCCAAACACTCGGCTCATTATCGAGCAGCCGCCCCTCTCTCTGTGTGTATGAGCACCTGCGGGAAGGAGAAATGAGAAGAGAAAAAGGAAAGAGAGCTATGATGGACATGGACATAAAAAAACTTAAATTTTTAGTCATTTTCTGAAGTATTTTAACTTCGAAAACTCCTAAATTCGTATTTGGAGCATTTACACCAAGTTTACGGCCTTTTCACCAAGAGAAATGAGACACAGAAAATTAAATGAAAGAAGTTGGAAGTGGAAAACAATGAGTCGTGGAAGAAAATAGGCGAAAACACCGCATTCTTTAAATTTTTGTGGTGTTTTTTTGGGGAAAAGACAAGAAATTTGACGAATTCTTGATTCTTATACTCCTCGAAGGAGACAGACTTTGTTTGGATCAGGTCAGGCGGAAATCCGCTGCCCGTGATCGCTGTTCACCGCGATCGATGGGCTTGATACAATGACTAGTTCAAAGATCTAATGAACAATGTTTTTTAGCGGTCAGGTTGGGTAAAAAAGCCGAGTTCTCTACACGAGAAAGTGGAAAAAATGAGGAGGAAAGTAGGAAAACTGATACTGTAAACTCTTGAAAAAGAACGTCACAGGAAAGAAAAGAGGAAATAGTCACGGATTTTTGGGAAAAATTGCTCAGAATTACCAAAAATGCCAAAAATTTTCTTGGGTCAATCGTGATGAGACCAGGGGATTCAGGAGATTGCTTTACAGGATTTCTTTAAAGAAGTTATACCTGAGCGAAAACAGCCCAAAAGAGCCCAAAATTCAAAGAACACAACTTCGCCCTTCGCGTTTTTTTCAATTCAAAGCGAATTATTACCGTGAAAAATGCCGGGGTGAATTCTCACGTAACCCCGTTTACAATAAAACTCTCGTTCTTTTTCCCATCGGCCCTCCTGGATCATAAATTTTCGATGCGGAAGTTGTCAGTCACCACCAGAGAGAGTAGTTGATGTGTCTTATACCCCTTGTCGACGACTGCTGGCTGGCAAAGAACAGACAGACGGAGGGGATACACAAATTAGTTTTTACTATTCCTCTAGGGAAGTGTCTGGGTATTTTTCGTTTGGCGTCTTGTTCAGAGCCATTAATTACAAGAAGGCTAATTAGTTGAAATTAGGCTGTCGCAAACAGACGAAGAGTATTGGAATGGGGAAAGGCTGGAACAGAAAATGGGCGAAATGTCAATTTTATTAAAGGAATATGGGTCTTGGAAGGAATATTGGCGGTTTCCAGTGGGTACTTTAGGAAATGAAGGATTGCAAAGGTTTTCGTTGGAGGATATCAAGAAATTTGCCATTTTGTACAGAATTACACCAAAACTGCGGGCCACCATGGAAAATATCCGGAAAATGCGTTGAAAATGGGAAATTTGAGGCATAGAATTACTGAAAATCCCTGTAAGACCTGAAAATTGCAGTAGGAATGCGTGGAATGCTCATTTAAAGACCTGCAGCTTTCTTTTCTCGAAAAATAGATAATTTTCCCCGAATTACTTGCCTATTTTTATGATTATCTGCGTCAGAGGTCCCCAGCGGGTGCAACCAGCCGTGCAGATGTTGTTGTGGGGATTTCATTTACTGCAGAAAAGTGCACAAAAATTTTTAAAAAAAGGAGCAATTTTTATTAGTTGTTGCTGCTGGACTAGGGCGGTCCCCTTATCTTTCGCTCTCTTTTCCTCCCGAAGCCAAGCGATGCATAAAGAAGCATGGTATTCTTTTATTGAATAGGAAAGGCTGGGGAAAAGGTCAAAGATGAAAAAGAGGGAAATGAGAGTTCTTTAGTGGTAAGAATGGCTGGAAAGACCAGTTTACTCGAGACAGGCAATGATCACGAATGATTTTAGGGCTAAGACGAATGAACTTTTCCATGAAAAGTGATGTTAGCGAACGGGTACAAAGGATGGGAAGCTGTAGACGCCAGTTAATGCGATTTTTCATGGTAATTAAACAGGAGAAAAAGGTAGCCGACTTTTTATGGTGATAGGAGGAAAAGTAGTGATTTTTGAACCCGACGAGCTAGCAATTTTGGCGGAATTTTATTTTTTTAAAGGGCTGGCAACAGTTCCAAAGCTACCAGGGATTCTAAAACAGTCAAATGCCCGGGAAAATTGCTTCAATAAATAGAAGAACTACAGAAATTTTACAAATGGCTGATATTTCAAAAATTGATGTTTCTTCGAAAGAAAGACTGCGGTTAAATGTTTCAAGTCGTTTCAAGATCCTTTGCGGATTTTTTTGGCGGTTAATTTGAAAAAGGCAGGAACTCTCCGTATTAATACTGAAAATCCTGTATAAAACCAAAAAATCCAGCAAAATACACCTTCGGCCAGCATAAAAGAGTCTCTCCGGATCAATTAGAAGAGAGTGAAAGGGAGAGCTGCTTGTTTACGCCCTCTTGAGCATGTTTTACCACGAGGTTTTAAAACCAAAAGAATGAGGAAGGAGGAAGCGATTTTTACTCTCTCTCCAGGCTCTTTGAAATCTCTACGTAAGTTGTCAAGAGTTGTCCGTTTCACTTGTGGCCAGGCTTCTATTTGTTTTATCCATGGGCTGGCGGATCACTTGACTTTTCAGCCGGTTGTATATTCCCTTAATCAGATTCCCGACGGGATTATTGCCTGCCTGTGAGTCATAAAATACAGGTGTGTGCCCGTTAATTGACTTGTCTATTCTGAGTATCTACGGGCAATTCTCTCAAGGCACACAAAAAAATTTAGAATTCAATTCAATGCATCCTAAATTATGCTGTCTCCGGGAGGCAGAAATTAAATTGAGCTCTAGCGATGCGAATGGAAGAAAGGAGAGAGGAGAGAGGAGGAAGAAAAGGTCAAGGAAGGGGAGGGAAGCGGCAGCGGAAGAAGAGGCGCCAAAAAATCAAAATGGGCCTTGACTTCCTGGTTTTTAAAGGCTTTTCCACTGGATTTTCGCCAAGTAAAATAGGAAAATCTGGTGATTTTTAAAAGCTTCTAGCTCTTTATTACAAAAAGCACTTCTTGCACTCGCAGCCGGGAACAGCTGATGAAATGGGTGCTTCTACCCCTTGGCTCTTCGCTAAAACATCAAAAATTATGCTGGGCTTTAAGAATTTTCTTTAAAATAAGTCCAAATGGGCAGATCATTGAAATATCTGCCGGATTTCCCTCTATTTTTACAGAGATCCTCAGCCGGCCCGCCACCAACGCTTTTATGAAAACAGAACGTAATAAACTTGGTTATTTCCAATCTCTCTCCCTTCCAATCCGTTAGGAAACAAGCCTTCATAACAAATTAATTGAATATTGAGAGCGGGTAAATGAGTAAACAAAGCAGAGAGAAAGGGAGATAGCAGCTAGTCCCTGTGCTGCCATTAATTGCAAAATATGAAGGGTTCAATGAGAGCAGAATTAGGTCCGTTATTCCTTCAGAATAGGGCAGATCGAGGAATTTCTAACGGGTTTTCGGTAAAACGAGACCGTCCTTGGTAAGGAAAAGATGGACATGCTCAATTCTTCGTCGTTTTCGGATTTTCAACCTTTTAAGGCAAAGTTTGCACAAATTCGAGGTTTCAGCGGTAAATTAGAGCTTTGAAATTGTATTGAAATATAATTCTATTTTAAAAATGCCGGCAGAGCCGAATTACATTGGCAAATATCAGGGAATAGAAGGGATACAAGCAGCTGAATCTATAAATTCAGGATTATTTTCCCTGATTTTCCAGTCATTTTTGGGGGAAAATGGAAAATAAGCAGGAGAATTACTATCTTTTTCAATTCCAGTAGCAAATTCTAGAAGATTCAAACCGCGCTCTACGGCTAACTGGACCAGTGATAAGGAATCTTTAAATTTTCCTATAAAAAAAGACCAGAATTGGGCAAAAGACCGAAAATTTAACAAAAAGAGGTATGCAACTAATCAATTAATTTGCCGCAAAAGTGTGTGTGGAACAAATCGGTGCTGAGACTGCTGGGGCTATCAATCGTTCACAGCTTTGTGTCTCTTATCGGCTGCCAATTGTTGATTTTGCTAGGAAAAACTAACAAACTGTAAAAATGGGTAAAAGGAGATCAAAAAAAGACGAGAAATTGGTATTTCTTGAGGTTTCGTCACCTTCGAGGTCAAAAGATGACGGATGATATGATGCTAGGCAAACATTTATTGAAAAAATCGATCAAGGACAAGATTTTATGGGTATTTTACCCATATTTTCTTATTTAAATGGCATTTTTATTAATAAATTTCATTAAAAATAGGATTTTTATAGAAAAAGCAAATTTTAGGACTTCGAAATTGATTTAGATGTCAATTTTTGATGAAATATGGCTACCCGCCGAAGAAGGAAAGTGCGACAAATGGCAGCAGAAGGGCCTCCCCAAGAGGAAAACTGGTTTCCGCCTCCTGACAGCCTCGTGTGTTGTGTTGCAAATAGAGCAAATAAGAAGAATAGGATGGCCGTCAAATAGAAGAATCATCAGTTTTATTGGCAAAAATTGGGATTTTTCGATTTTTATGGTAAATTGCCGTTTCCTTGGATTTTTTCTTAAATTTTTTAAAAATTAGGTTAAAATTGGTGAAATATTGTTTTAATAATTTATATAATGAAAAATTAAATGAAATTGAAATGAGAAAAGGTTGCTGGATATCCTCGAGAGGTACATTTGTAATGCACACAAGGCAGCAGCCGGCTATCACATCGGGGGGAGACTAACCGCTGCCGGGTCGTAGCTATTGCGGCCGTCGCGCGCGGCAAAGTCTGTGTGTGTGAAAGAGAGAAATGGAAAGAAAGCAACGCTATTGTAATGTTAAAATTGCAGAAATATGCTGAAAATGGGAGACAGGTGTAGAAGAAAACCTCATAAATCCTTCTTACCCCTGCTAAATCGCTTTTTTATCCTTTTCGGAGAAACTTGAATCCCTTTTTTCGTCTAATTTCGAATATTTCAGGTTCCTTTACAAAAGAAAGGCGGGATATTTATGCTAGAATTTCTAGAAACTCGGATTAACACAGAAAATTGAGAAATTAGAAAAAAAAAGATATATTTTTTTGCTAATATTGGTTGAACGCGCGTTCAACTCCGAGGAAACTGTTGGAATTCTTGTAACTGGGCTACTGTAAAATAACTGAAATTTCTGTGTAGTTTTATGGACCTTGGAGCAATGTCGACACTGCTCGTTTTAAATGGAATTCCACAGCAGGTCTAGCAGGAATATTTTTAAACTCATACGGATTTTTTTCTATAGCTTCTCTGGTACTTATTCCGAATAGCCCCCCCCCCAAACATCAGGATTTTTTTTTGAAAAATTATCGCTTTTTTTCTTTTTTTCTTTTTTCTTTTGAGTTTATCTATATTACAATGGCAAAAACATGCTAATTCAATCGAAGGAAATTGGCAACTGTTTAAACATGGGCATAAAACTGAATTTGGTACTGCTCGAAGCGCATTGTTTTCTTATGTAGCCCAATACCTTTGGAAAAAAGAATTCGGTGGAGATGATTGCCTTTATCACCTGTGGAATCAAATTGCTGCAGAATACCCTATTGAATGTATTAGTAAAGATTAATTTAAAAAAAGTTTAAAAAATTTTTTTTTAAAAATAAAAAAAAAAAATCCCTATGGTTTGGGGGGGGGGGGGGGGGGGGGGGGGGCTATTCGGAATAAGTACCGCTTCTCTTTTATTTTCGCCTTGACAACAGGGCATAGTCAATTTCCAATCCGAAAGAGAAACATCAAATTCAAATAGCCGGGTTTTCGAGCCCCACAGACCGATTTTCTCAACTCTGTAATGCGATAAGATTTCAGTTTTCTAAAATTTTGATGAAGATGACAAGAAAATGGACAACAAAACACAGCTGGTTAAAGTTTTTATTAGCACTATTACAGTATGTCTCATTCTGTCTTTAAATCATAGTCCGCTGGTTCATATTCATCCCAACTATTTGGGCATGTACCCGGGATGTTCTTTTCAGCTCGAGCGTCATTAATTTCTTTCCATTCTCCAATTGCACCCGTACCAATTCCGCATAAGAAAAATACGACAAAAGTAACAGCTCCCACAATTAGCCAATGAATTATTAAAGATGAACTTTCTTCAATTTCCAGCGGTTTTTTCAATTTCGGTGTCATTCTGTGATCTGTTTCCAATTTGTGTAGAAAGTTTCGCATCCTTTTCAGATGGTCTATGTGATTTTTTCCATATTTTTCATATATTCGCATTGATTTTTCCAGGGATTTCTGAAATTGCATTTTATTTTACGGCGGATTGCTAAATCACAGGCGTAAATACAGGATAACCTGTAAAAAAAGCAAAATAACGCGGAGTTTTCTCTAAATTCCGTTTTGTGCGTCAAATTTCTATTTTTAAAGCAAATTACAATGAAAAAGAAGCGCGGAAGCTGCAAAAAAATTAAAATAACTAACGCTAATAATATCCACTCGTGAATTACAATAATCATAATTACAGGAGCAGCCAAAATAGCCAATATTATTATAATAACATTTAGATGTGGCTTCATATGGCTGACGAGGATGAACAACAACTTTATAGGGAACAGTCAAATTGGCGGGAAGATTTCCCGAAGATGGCGTGTACATTGTAATCACGGCATATTTACAGTGTGTTATGTTTGGTGAAGAGATAAATTTCTGAAATTTTTAGAAGTTAGAAAGTAGCTGATAAAAAATGGCCCACATATTTGGAAGTAAGATCTCCATAGGCACAGATGAGAGCTCGACTGATGCCGGCGGAAAAAAGTACCAGGAAAAATGGAAGCAACCAGCTGGACATGAATTTTCCGGGAGAATACTCCAACGTTGGAGAAATTTTTAAAATTTCTGACAAATTTTGAACATTTTACGGAATTTTACAAGTCGTTGAATCATATTTCGTCCGCCAATGCTTTCTACATAAAAGTTCGCACCCTATTAGCCAAAGAATTCAATCAACAAGTTTATAATGTCGGTAATTATGACATAAAATGAGGGATGTTCTGGTGATTCCTCTACAGAATGGCGCAGGAACTCTTGCAAGTATGCGACTTGCCATCTTCATAAGTAGCGCCACAGCTACGACACTTCACTAACTGGACTTGTACCTGAACCGTGCCAGCACCCTGAAAATAGCTTGAATTAAAAATTTTAATGAATTGGGAAAAAGTATGGGAAAACTTACGCGATAAGCAGAAGGAATGTCGTTGCGATCTCCCATTGTTCTTTAGATTTATTAAGCCTGAAATAGTGCAAAAATTATCCTTTTAAAAATAACAGAACATAAGAAAAAATAGAAAACTGGACGTCGAGGAGGGTTTTATAGTGAGAAATTGAAACACGAGGAGGAAGAGCCGATCACGCGGCGGTTCACAATGGCATATCAATTGACGGCTTTTATACTGTGGGCGCTGAAACTTCCCCTTCGATAGGACCCATGGCTTCTTATTTTCCAAGTTTCCCTGATAACATTCCCGTCTTCTCATTCTGTCAATATTCTTTCTTTTTTTTCAATAAAATTTTTATTTGAGGACTCTCAGCGAGCCTTTCGTACCCTAATAGACAGCCCGATAAAACCAATAACATAGAAAATTAATATGGACACAATCATCATAATAATATCAAAGTTTAAATTACTGGCTTTAAAGGAATAATTCTGTAGAATGGCATCGCGATCTCTCGTTGTCCAGGTGGTTCGATTCGGGTTATTTACCTCATTCCATTGGTTTATTGTCAGGGCTTCGAATCCGTATCTAAAATGGTTTTTTCCTCTAAAAAGAGCGTGCTAGTCACCTGAACCAACTGAGATATTGTATCCACGAGACGTAGGTTGGCATTGCACCAACATTCGCGTACAATCCTCCAGTAAGAGAAAGGAGAGTAAGACAGGGACCAGCCATAGAAACGGCGATGGGATAAGAAGGAGCTACAGTACTCAGCATAACACCAAAAGCTGATGATGATTGCTCTATCAAAATACAAGCCAAGAAAGCTATCACAATTTGTGGAATTGTATTAGATAATCCAACGAGGAAATAGGCGAAGGCTACCATGAATATTCCATCAATTGTGAAGAGCGGAACGTAGGACAGGGATCGGGCGAAGTAATAGCTGAAATAATTCCTTATTTAAAGGAAACTGGTCCTTTTTAGGGTCACAAAATAACGCAGGTTCTGCTCTACAAAATGAGCTAGAAATTTTTGGTGCTAATTTAGAGAAACGCTGAATTTTTTGAAATAGCGGTCGACTTACCTAAAAATGCTATAAATCCCATCATGATATTCTCTGACGACTAGCGGATAATCAGATGGTAAAAATGTCAAAATCCCAAAAACAGTAGAATACGTCAGCTCACAGACAAGATAGAACAAAGCTCCATTGATATTAGAAATCCCAGTTCGAGTCAGAGGAGTTTGAAGGTACAGAAGCCCCGCAAAGAGTCCCATGACAGATTTCTGTATAATTTTAGCCCTAGCAACGCTGGGATTCCTCCAATTATCCAAGAATGATCGTTTAACCAAGGCGGAAACTTGTGTAGGCAGGGAAACAGTCTTCCGACCCTCGGGAATTCTTCCAATTTCCAGGGAATTCAGTTCATTTATTAGAGACTTGCCAACAATGCTGAAATTTTTTTTTGAAAATCTTAAATAACCCGCCAAACCTGTTCTCAAAAGTATCACAAATCTTGGTAATTCTTTCTTTGCATTCTTCCTCTTCTGTTGGAACTACAGCCAAGGTATTAATTACCATATCAGCTGGATTATAATCTGTAGGACATGGATACCCGCAGGATTCAAAAAAGTCGATGGAATTCCGTGGTGAACCCACGAAGGCTGTCCGTCCACCGGCTAGGAACATAACTCGGTCGAACATCATATAAAGTTGAGAAGCTGGCTGATGAATTGTGCAGATGACTGTCCTCCCATTTCGGGCTAATTTTGAGAGGACACCAATGACATTTTCTGCCATGAAAGAATCCAACCCGGTTGTGGGCTCATCACAGAAGAGAATTGCAGGATTTGATAGCAATTCACAGGCGAAAGTTAGACGGCGGGCTTCTCCTCCTGAATTTTTTATTCATAGAAAAATACTGTTAACGAGCGCTGCGAGAGCTGAAAACGCGCTGAATTTCAGTTTTTCAATGAAAATCCGGAAATTTTGTTTGATTTTCAAGCGAGTCCCACGGCGCTTTTTTTCCCTCTGGAAACCGATTGTTTTTCAATTGTATAGCCTTGTTTTTTTTTGTAAAAATACAGTAATCATTACCAGAAATCCCCTTCTGTATTCCCATAACTCCAATCCTTGTGTGTTGGCATTTCATCAACCCCAATTGGCTCAGAACAATATTCACTCGTTTCTCTCGTTTTACCGGGTCTTTTACCCTCAATTTTGCCTATATTAAATATTAAAAATTCCTTTTAGAATCCCACCTGAATATTCAAATATTCCCTCACAGTTAGAGTCCCCACGAAGAGTTCTTCCTGCTGCGCATAGCCAGAAATTGCGGTAATTCCTTCGCCTATAAGGCAACCATTTACTTCAACTCTTCCATGAACTTCTAGTCCTTTAAGATTTCTCGCCAGCATAGTGTTGAGAAGCGTCGTTTTCCCTGCTCCACTGGCTCCCATAAGGGCCATGAGCTCACCAGGGCGGGCTATTCCATTGACTCCTTTCAACACTTCTCGGCCAGAATTTTGGACGCAAACTCTGAAAGGTCGAATTTAAAAAAAGCCAGGAATTTACCGAATATCTCTCCAGGATAACGTAATTGGATCCACTCGTTCCAGCGCGGATTCCGTGACAGAATAAGCTGCTCCATAATCCGATTGCCCATAGGAAAGCAGACTGTGGGATTCGTCCATTTTCCCGGAGAAAAAAGGACAAAAGTTATCGAAAAACAGTGGAAAAGGGTAGACTGAACTGTTTTCCAGTTGATAGCGGAGAGTAGTGGGAGCCTACCGCGGTCAAATGAGATAAGGGGCAAGAAAAGGTCTTTGTCCCGTTTTCACTTGGTGAAAATGGGTAAAATTAGATTTTTCTTAAAGGAAATTGCGAGTTTTACTGATTTTATTAAATAAATTCGTAGAAAAAGCCAAAATCTACCGAAAATTAAGCTAGAATCGAGTTTAATTACGTTCTCCTTATCTTATCGTCCAATGACCAAAAGTACTAGAAAATTACCAAAATTCCCTTATTTTTTAGCAGTTCAACTTTGATCATTTCACCCCACTTGTTCTTTGCCGTTTGACAACTCTGTCGGACACCAGTCGGCACTACAGAAAGTGCCAACTTTTCCATGCCAATAAATTGCAAGTCAAACAAAGGTGACGCCGCGTCGTCGCCCTATTTTTAGCTGATTTCTTTAAATCAAAATTTATTAATTTTTTTGCTTGGCAACAAATAATGTACAATTTTTGTAAGTACTTTCTGGCAAAAAATACTGGGAGTAATGGCTGGTAAGGAGATTATTGTCTTGTGAGATCATCGAGTCTATCGTCTACTTGGCTCATAAGATTGTGAGCTAATCCTGTCAGCTGCAGAGCTACGTCCAATTTCTCGCTGGTGTCCATGGAACTGGTAGAATAGTTCAACCGTTGGAGGAGATTTCTAGTATCCATGGGCATGGAAATATTGAGCAGGAGGTTTTCAGCCAAGGATTCTAAAAATCCAGAATTTTTTAGAGTGAAAATTGGCAACTGACGTGTCATATTGATAACTTGATAGGCAGTATTGTCTCCTAGTTGTTGGACATTAACCATGGTCAATGTTTGCTCCTGGACGGGCGCTGTGTCGACGTGATCGGCTAGAACTGGACCAGGAGCCAAAAGAAGACCATCAAAAGAATCCTGGGCTAAAAAGATTCCTTTAAAAGGGTTCCTGTACCCTTTTCCTACCAGGAATTACTGTAGAATCCATAATTCCGTCATCAGCTGGTGTGTCATCAACCGGCTGGGCTTCAACTGGTTGCACAGTCACAAGAGGAACCACTTCCACATTGTCATTTTGTGGCGCTACAGTTGTACTAACAGGTACAACTACGGTAGCATCCTGGGCATCCTGGTCCTGCACAGCAGTTTCTGGAGTCAAATCGTCCATAACAACGGGATCCACAGGGGCATCTCTCTGGACTGCTGAAATATTTCTCTTCATAATATTCTAACCACTATGTACTGATGTAAACCGTGCAATTTATGCAAATTCCCATACCGTTGGCAGCTCCTTCGTAATCGTCGGAAGAAGGGTTAGAATCGGTCGGATCTTGGTCGTTCAAAATTAGAGCAGGTCCTAGACAGAAAATTTTGTGGTTAAATGGGAAAACCCTACCTGAAGTCGCGGAAAGATCAGAGAAATCGGCTACAGCTGGCTCCTCAGCAGGCACAGCAGAATCGTCAAGGAGGACCATGGGGGCTGAAAATTGTTATCATTTTTTGATTACGGCAGTTTCTCCAAAGTTTTCATTCCAGGACCCGAATTTTTAACCATTTTTAGAACTTACCATAGGTAGAAGCGTCCCCTGAATCTTGGTTGTTCATCACGGCTAGGTCCTGAAGCGGTTGGGCATCCTGGTCAGCCGGTACAATATTTTCAGGAGTTGAATCTTCAACCACGGCTCCTTCAGGAGCATCGTAGAGGACAGGGACTCCCATGGTTGTATCTTCGTCAGATTGGACAGTTTCCTGGACAGATTCATTGTCCTGAACAGCCTCTTGGACGGGTTCAATTTCCTGGACAGTCGGCTGAGCGTCATCCTGCTGGATATTTTCACTGGGATCTTGGCTCAACATTGTAGTATCCTGGATCAGGAGAGCGTCGTCCATGTTTTGCACTCCTAAATTAAAAATAAGAAATCGTTTAAAGGAATCTTACCCTGTGTAGCGGCTGAATCTGTAGAATAATAGCCATTGTAAACGTTCGGGTCGACAGGAGTTTCCACTGGTTCGATCGGTCCGTTGTCCATAAGAGGAGCTGCAGTCGACGGATTCGAATCTCCAGGCATCGTAAATGTAAAAGCATTTACAGCAGCTGGAGGCGATGTGGTAAAAGTAAATTCCATCGCTGGTTGGGCTGGGTTCGTCTAAAAACTTCTTGGTCCTGAAGGGAAAGGGGAATTACCTGAGGGACAGGGGCAGAAGCAGCAAAGGATAGAAGAGATAAACAAAGAAGAAGAGCCATTACCAGAGAGAGGGAGGGAAGAAGTGACCTTGCTTGACTTCTAACCCGGCTTTATAACCGGGTTACAGTGTTTAGTGATCACCAAGTGCATCCCCTCCTCCTCTCTTCTTGTTCTCGCTTCAAACATCACTACTTTTGCACACCAGCTTAAGTCAATAGGCGGCAGGCTTTCTTCACGCCACCGTGAGCCAAAAGATCATCTAGTTCAGAATAAGTCCATTTAGTAAATGGCATGCCTTTTGTAGCTGGTTTCTGGCCTTTACCGCCAAATTCAGCCGACTTTTTTTAAGGTTAAAAGGGGGGTTGACGGCAAACATGAGCTTTTTCGAGCCGGTCACATAAGTGATCTCAGCACAAGAAGTAAACGAAACCACCGACTGGCAACTAGAAGATCGGAAAGATAAAACATCGGGGACATTATCCAATTCTTGTATTTTTATGCATTTTCCAGGAGGCGTCGAGACGACTATTTGAGCAACATTTTAATGCTGTACAAGCGCTAAATGAAGTACCTTTTTTTAAATTTTTAAATATTTTAAAAAGTGCTTCTGGGCGTGAAATAAAACTGTATTGTTATCAGAGCTCCAGTCGCCTTGTTAGATCTGCCTGTTCTTGTTGAACTCTTGCTACCCGGAGAAGTATCCGTGCACAGACTGCAGAAGCACATACAATTGTTGCTAAAATTAGTCGACTGTCAAATAGTCGCAATGGAGCAGAAAAAGTCCAAACTCTTCTGGCTTTCTTATCAAATTGTCGACCAGCGTCTCTCTCCCAGTTTATTAGGCGATGAAAATCTTCCACTTCCTTTCGCAAGATTTTTCAAATATCCAATTGTGAATCGGTCGCTGTAGGACCACTTTTTTTATGAAACGAGCGCTTCAGGACCCGCTTCAGGCAAATTTTTCGAATTTTCATTGGAAAAGCCCATTCTCAAAGGTCCCACAGCGTTTATTTTTACCAATATTGGAAATTTGAAGATTTTCCCCTAGTTTTTTTTCAGAAACTTTCCACTGCGTCTGTTCTCAATAAACTGTGTTTCATGTGTGTTCCAGCCTGGAGTAACTGGTTTCCATCAAGTACAAATATTTTACTACGGTATGCAGTAATAGTGGAGGAGTACTGTAAGTATGCTTTTGTCTCATTCTAACGACTCCGAATTACTTACTGAATACTTTGTCTCATTCGAAAGATTAACGGTTTCCATTTAAAATGCTATACGTGAAATTACAACCTCCGGGGAAGCGTAGGCACAAATTAATTCGTGGACTAATTTACAATTTTAATGTACTTATCCAGCTATTTTTAAAATTCATTGCTTATTGGTAGTGAGCTCTGCATCCCCTTGTTATTTTCTCGAATCTGTCAGGTGGGTCTTCAAGAGAAATTCGGGGATCAAAAGTTGTGTTGTCGCATGTTCTTCGACTCTTTACGGCTCTTCCCCACTCTTTCTAGTGTCGAGTTTTAGCACCTTTTGTGCATGGGTTCAAGAGAGTTCCGCCGCCAGTTACCAGGAATAGAACTCGAAGTAGCCGCACCGCCAATAGATTTCTATTTGTTTTGTTGAGGGGCGAACATGGCATCGGATCTTTGAGGCGTCAAGTAGGTCATTCCCCGGCGAGAAAGTCAAAATGTCCGGTACAAGATCAAAAAATTAGAGGGATTTATTACAATTTACACCTGTGATTAAAACTCCGGTCAGGTGGAAAACACAGACCACAAAAAAGGCGATTTCTTCGTCATTTTGTTCCCCAGATTACCCGCCAACCTTTCAGAACTGTGAACATGTAATAAAATTGATCATATTATCCACGTCGAGCATACTAAATGCCAAATTGTAGGTAAATATTTCCTTGAGCTGACTACGTAGTAATATAATTGTGACGATGTGTCTTGTTCCCCTTTAGCCATAATTCAAATACTGTAATTTAATAGACCACCCCTTTAAATCGGCTTGAAAATGGATGTCTGCCCCATTTTCCCTTGGTGGTCCTGCTCATAAAAAAGGTATTGTTCCCATTTTGGTTTCTGAATGGCCGCCACCCTCGCTGCTTACGTAGACCGCAAAATTTGAATTTAAATAGAAGGTTTAACTCACCTATTCTATTTTTAAAGATCGAAAACTGGAAACACAGATCAGTGTCGAACACGCCTCTTGAGACACACGGCTTTTGTCTTCGACGAGAGGTTCTCTACTCTTCAAAGATTATTTCGATCAAACAATGAACAAACTATAACAAAAGTACGAAAGTAAACTGGGCGCTTACCATAGTTTATTGTAGGGGTTCTAAAATTCCCGACCTAGGTCCTGAAGCGATTGTATTCATTTGGTGCTGTAATTGTGTGAATTACCCAGATAATTGGGAAATTTATCAAAATTAGGAATCCCGCCGGAAGTTGGAAGAAGTTGGTTTCCATCTTTTTGCAGCAAAAGGGCCTCTGTGACCTGAAAACGCGCTGAACTTGCCCTTTTCTAATGAAAAATCCGAAAAACCGCCTGATTTTCAAGCAGATTCCACAACGACCGTTTAGAAATCGACTAAAGACGATATTTCGCCGCGAGATCCATGCGCTCATTTTGACGTTTCTGGCGATCTTTTTAAAAAATACCCAGAAACTGCAGTTGATACCAGACGTAAGTACACGTGTACCGCACGAATCTAGCCCTTTCATAGCCCCCCACCCTCCTTATTTACGTCTATCTTCCCCGATCATCGTCATTGTGTCAATTTCAATGCGTATAGAGGATATCCTCTTTTGATCAGTGATCAGTTTTACCAGCTTTTGGGTATAAAAAAGAGCCCTGATTCATATTTTATACCCTGATCTTTTTACCCAGAACCCTGTTCTTTTTTCTGCCTTCTTTTGCTTAGGTCAGACTTATTCAACCTTGCGTTCAACGTGTGAATTTGGCAGTAGTTCTGCCTCCTACACTTTTTCCATTCCCCTCTTTCTAAAAATGGTTGATTCCCATTTTTTGCAAGGGATATGCACAATTCCTTTTACGCTGTTAAACACGCTGTAATTTAAAACCTTTTCTCACGCAAACGGTCATTTAAAGGAGGGGGGAACATGGAAGTAAAGAGAAGGAGGAGGAGAGCAGACGTCATCTCACTTCCGAAATTTTAAAATTGTCCATTGTTCACTAGTTTTTTGATGTAAAAAGTCAAGTGTTTTTTGTCCAGCTGGGTGGGTGTTTTCAATTATTTTGTGTTTTATCCAACATGTTCTGAGGGGTCCTCTGGGAAAGAAGGACAGTTTACCCCAGTAGCACACATCATTTTCTCCAGAAAATCCACTTTGAACAGCCAGGTAAAATGGTCGTAGTTGGAAATCAGGCAAATTTTTCGCATGTTGATTGAATGCCGCCAAATTTTGAGCAAATTTTCAGATCTCCCAGCGCTTGTTTCCAATTTTCTTTGGAAAACGACTAAATTCCCCTATTTTTGACATTTTACCCTTCTATTATTGGCGCATCCGCGTACGTAAGCAGGATCTCGATTAAAGTACGCCAATATTTACACTTCATCTTCTTTTCTATACCTTGACCTTGGTTAGCTTTTCAAATTTATCACATGTTTACCTGGAAGAGTACGCGTCGTCCTCAATGTGCAATCTTTTATATTTATACAAAGCGTAATAATAGCCGATGCGTCTGGATATTATTAATATTCAGTGAACGTCTTTGTACATACTTTGAGTCCTTATATTCTCCGCATTTATCCAAAATAGTGGCCAAAATAATTGGTTTATAATTGTAAGAGAATCCAATTTTGGTGGAATGACGAAAATAGGCTGGCCATCTCCTTTTGACCACCCAGAGCTTCAAAATAAACACCACTGCCTCCAAATTTTAACCTAAAGCCGATCTGGAATCCTATCATTTTATGAAAATGATGCCAAACCCGCTTATTTTCTTCTCTATTTGCCAGAAAATTTAAATAAAATTAATCCCAGAAATGTGGAAAGGTGTCCTCTTCATTTCCCTCATTTCCCTTGGGATAGCTACAGCCGAATACAGGTACTTTTTTCCCCTGAAACTCGTATGAAATCCCCGTTTTAGGTTGAATAAACGACTCCAATGGAATACTTTTGTTGTCTGTCCGGGTGGTGAAGTTGCATTTGGACAGCGATGCAGAGAAAATGTCGAAAAAAAGGCCTCCCCTCGTTATCATTTCCCCAATGGATCACAGAAATATCTTGGAAGATTATTGGGAAAAAACCGTGTTCATGTTTAATTTTTCAATATTTATAAACTGTCATTGTTGTCTATATTCTCTAAAGAATTCCATAATGCTATCAAGGAGTTTTACACAAATTTCGAATAGAAAAACGGGTAGAAAGCAAAATTCGCCATATTTTAGCAATAATCCGTTCCTCCTGACCTCAGTCGTCTTCCGAACACATTAGGCTAATCTCTCCCTGCCCCAAGAAAGGAGTTCGTCGTATTTTCTGCTCTTCATTGTTCAAAATTCTCTTATTTTTAGGCCATATGATTCTAATAATCGTTTTCTATCTTCTGACAGCCGCTTACATCAAGAAGAGACAGATTTTCACTGACAATCGTCAACGGGAAGAAGATCTAGTCAGGGAATTAGAAGAAGATGACCTGGAAGAGTTTTTGGATCCAGATTACGGCGATTACGACCAATTTTTCCCTATACAAAGAGTGGTAAGACCATTTGTCCTCTAGAAATCTTTCAATTTTCAGTTCGACACGGTGGCCAAACTCCGCGGCTCTCTGTAGACTTTTCCCAGTAAAATGAAGATCTTTATTTGGTACAAAATTCGTACAGTCTTTTAAAATTCAAAAATTCTGCTCAGCCCATCATTTGTAATGGTCGTCCTTCTATCGCTCGTTTATCTTCTTGACTACAATAGGACATTAATTTGGGCACAATTCTAATACTCCTGCTGTTTGAGTCAAATGTCACGTTAAATGGACGACTCATTTGATTTGCATATTGCCTAAATTCCTTAATTTTTAAGAGAAGAGGAGCTCTTACCGTAATTTTATTAAAGCATCGTGAATACTTTCTGCCACGTAATAAATCGGCTGATAATGGCAATCTTCATAGGTTGAAAGAGCTGTAACGGAGGGGACAAATTCTGGATGTTCAGGGACATCGGAACACGCGTGGAGGAGCTCCCCGTAAGCGGAAAGAAGCCCAGCACCGATGGCTTTTAGTCGACCTTCTTCCCTGCAGAGTCCAAATTCCACAATGAACCAATATACCTAGAAATTTTTGTAATTTTGAGCCTGAGAAGAAATCCTACTGTAGATAATTTATCAATCTGCTCATCTGTCGCTCCGAGACTCATCAGTCCAATGTCTTGACTCAGTTGTGCCAGCTCAGGATCAGCGAACATGGGAACATGGCCAAGTAATTCGTGAATGAGATCAGGTTCCGGAGAGTGATGGGGATGGCCACTGTGACGGATATACGTCGTCGTCTGGAATTTTTAAAACCCATTAATTTCTCGCTTACTTGAAAAACGCGAAAAGCTAAACTGGCAAGGAAGTTACGTGGAGAAAGTAGGCCGCTACATGGACGGAGGACGAAACCAGTCTTCTTACTCAAAAATTCATTGATCATTGAGAGTTGAGGAATCCTTTCAGGGGTCAGAACGCCAAGATCTTCTAGCATTTTGAAGTTCTTCCTAAAAAATTCAACTTGTTCGAGAATCGGTGATGTCTGTGGCAGAAAAAGGTGCCGGTTTTGGATGTTTACAGGTCTTTGACCCGGACAGGATCACTTTTTGAACCCAGCTCCGGTTTCCAGTATTCGAAGTGATATGAATCCTACCTGTATGTTTCACAGGCATAAATTGGTCGTAATTCTTGGAGCTTTTCATAGACAGATCTCCATGTTGCATGTTCTTCGGGAGTATATTCGACTTCTGGAAGGGGGTCACCACTGAAAATGGAATTAGAAATATTCTTTACGAAGAAAAATAGAAAAAAAATTTGATCAAAATCTACTCACAATTTATATTCTATAGTCTGCTCGATTAAATATTGTCGTCTAGCAATGTAGGCATCGTCTCCATGTCCCTAAAAATCTCGCCTATTCATGAAAGGAAGCAACCTACTGGATGTCGGGGATCCGTTGTCGGTTCATATTTCGTCACGCATTGGGAACATCTATCCAGTTCTGCTACATTTCGGGGAAACCAAGGAACTAAACATAAAAGTTACTGTGAATAAAAATTTAGAAATAGCGCTCAATTTAAAATAAGCAGAGAATTAAAGGCCCACCAATTTTCCATGAAAAAAATATAAAGAAAAATCCAAAAACTTACCACTTTCAGGAACCAAGTTCTTCTCATAGAGGTCAAATTCACCGCCATTGAGCTGAATAGAATTCTCGGTTTGATCGTCGGGAGACATTTCTTGATATGTTGAAGAAAGTACACTAAACAAGTCGTTATTATTCTCTTTTTTTGTGTCAATTTCTTTGAGGTAAACAGATACAGTGACGAAGTTGAGAGTCCACTGTTTTACATCATTTTACACAAGAAAAAGTATCAAAATATCAAGTTGATAATGTCAACTAGAGGGCAGATGTCTGTGACAATTTATAGTAGAAACCAATAAACAAAAAAAGCTGTCAGCCCTCTCAGAAAAAAAACGAACTAAAAGTATCCAAAACGTTGTGTAATTTGTTGTCTGACTTCTTGTGATAAATTGTGAAAGGGTTTGGTGATCGGGAACGGTTCTTTTCCTTGTCAACTCGTGGTTTCCGACGGCTGGTTGATAAATTTAAAGAAACTCATACCAGGAACTGTCTCTCCGATCAGTGAAACCATCTCTCGGATCAGTGGAACCGATTCTTTGCCGAATAACGATGAAAAATGAAGGGAATCTGGAATTGTTTCTTAATCTTTTAGGAAGAAAAAGCCTTGACTTTTAATAAGTTTGGTTTTTAAAACAAACCGGAAAATTATTTTCCTAGGCGATTTCTAATGGTTTCTAACATTACCGGACCAATTACATGCAGAAACAGGACATTCTTTTATTAGGATTGCGATTTGATTCTACTGGACGATCACAGATTACCGGAACAAATTCCTTGAAATGGAATCGCGTTTTTTCTTTTTGATCTTGGCGCAAGCGCCTTTTTTGTTTGTTCCTTTTGGGTACAGCACCGCGTGGCTGACAATGATAAATGAGCGCAACTGAATCCTGAAAAATGGGTGCGAATGTATCAATTTGGAGTGATCATTGCATTTCGGGAAATAAAAGTTCTCCAGAAACCAACGACAGAAATTTATGGAAAAAAAATGAAAAACGGTCAAAAATGGAGACTTTTATGGGTGAAAATTCGTCATGTAACCTCCAACTTCCGCTATTAAATATAATCGGTTTCCAATCTTGGGAGAAACAGGAACTGCAGGACCTGAGAAAATTCCGAATCAGAATCCACAATCTTGGCCATAAAAAAACGAAATATTGGCGATTTCCAAGGGGAAACGGGACCTCTTGCGTGCTCTTTTGAATTTGACTTTTTTTCCAATGGAAATTCGAAAACTTTTTTTTTTTTTTTTTCAAGCGGGTTCCACAGCGTTTGTTTGCCCCAAAGTTGGAAGCCGAATATAATAACATCGATATTTTCCTACAAAAGTGCGTGTGATCACCGAGTCTATGGCAACCTTACGGAAACTGAAAAATAACTTTCAGCTAGCTTTCTTTTTTTCCTCCTTATTTGAGGTCTTTGATGCCTATTTTTTTTGACTAAATCAGACTATACAACTGGGATTACCGATTTATAAAGCAGAGATCTAAAACAAGTGTAAAATGGCTATGAAAAGGTATAAATAAAGTTGTTATTTGACTAATTTCCACCCTCTTCATGATCACTGCATAGTAAATCAAAAGTCCGTCCACATACTTGCTCATATGATTCCCTATTTGAAAAATATATAAAATTATGATTGGCTGTCACCACATGACGCAGTAAGGGCACCTGTGGTATCTTCAGAGAACTGCGATGTTTCCTCTTCTGCAACTTATTCTACAAATTTTTACGTCTATTTCTATGATTATTTATATTTTTATCGTATTTTTAATTCTGTATTATCGCAGCCGAGTGGGAATTTTGAAAAATTCTTTCTTCTTGCTGGTTTTGAGCTATGTGAGTCATTTTTTTGCTAATTTTTCAAGTGTCCGGCGGATTTTCCCTGAATTCTGGAGATGAGTTACCTTAACCGGTTCCAAATTCCAAGGAACTTTTTAAGTCCTCCAGTTTGTCCGCTAAATTGCTTAAAAGAGCTCGAAAAATCGGGAAAAGAGGAGTTGGTGTACGGCAGCCAATAAAAATACCAATCCTTTAAAGAAATCCTTTAAAATTCCACTATCCTCAGGAAATTGTCCATTTTCAGTTTGTAGCAGATGTCTTCTACTTTACTGAATTTACCCTCTTTATGAGATGTCGAAAATATGGCGTATTCAACAGTTTCCTCAAGCCGAATACGACACTTTTCACCGTTTTGCCAATATTCTCCAATTCCTTCCATTATTACATCAAAATAGCCATTTACATTGGTCAAGTGATCTTCGCTGGTAATCGCCTAACCTCCGCGATATTTGTAATGCATTATGAAAAGGTGGTCATTTGCAATCTTTCCTTTAAAGATCACTTAATTTATAGTATTGGACGAGGCAGAGAATATGGCTGATCAGAGTTCTTCAATTCACAATTCCTTTAATTTTTGTGATTCCTGTCTGTCCAATTGTGAATGGGATTCTGGGGACAAATTTTAGTTCAACTTATACGATAGACAATGCAGAGGATACTGTAAGATTGGGAAATGATCCGCTATCAACTAAAGTAAGTATTTTTTAAAATTTAAATGGGGAAGTGAAGCCATCTACTTCCGTGTTACTCAGCAAATTCCATCTGCGAAGGGTTAATCATATGAATAGAAAATAGCAACTAAATTGCAAGCGCCACTTGCTCAAGATAGATCTCCGATTTCTTGGAATAATGGGAAATTATAAACGGCTTCCAACTTTTAGAGAAATAGGCACTGTGGAACCTAAGGACTCGCTTGAATTTGGCGGTTTCCAAAAAAATTCGAAAATTTTGCCTGATTTTCAGGATCCTACAACACCCATTTTCCCGGAAACCATAAAAATCTCTTTTTCAGTTAATAGCCTACATCGACTGCGCATGTTGTGCTGTGGCTACAGTACTCTGCCTAGTTATGTATTCTGCCACTTTGCTGATTCTACGGAGGCATCAAAAATATCGTCTAGTATGTTTGCTCCTTATAAAATTGACCGTAAATGCACAGAAATCCATAACCGGAACAGAAGTGCGCCTCCTCATATCCTCCTTGATCACTTTTACCATAATGGCGGTCAATTGCGCAGTTCAAATAATGAAAATATTGGTAGACGATGCTGGAATGGAAATAAACTTCGTGTTAGATTTATCGTAAGCAGTTTCTTTTCAAAAATTGCAATTTTCCAGGTATCCAGTGAATGATTTAATGTATTCTTGCCAACCGTGGGCACTACTTCTGACGTCTTCGGTAATTAGGCAACGAATCTGGGGAATATTGATGGGAGCTGAGATAACGTAGGCGCATGTTTACAAATAAACAGAGCTATTTTTAGGCAATCGTCATCGACACCTTTTCCCACGATAATGATACAAAGAGTCCAGTGATAATTTAAATTAAATTTTGGCTTCTTTTGTGCTTTTTTTCCATAAAAATGCACATATTCTTGTCTATAAATTTACCCACAAAGCAGACGATAAAAATCTACAAAAAAGCAGATGGAAATACCCAGAAACCGAGCAAAATGAAGCTATGACCAGGATCACCGATGTTCGTCCCCTGTTCCCGATGTCTAATTTGTCCAACACGCGTCCAGCCATATATCTCCGAACAAATAACATAGAAAATTATGACTATTTACCGCGGGAGGGGGTTCCCACCCAGAAAGGGCAGACCACTTCCAGTTGGCGGGTGAGCCAGGTGGCCGCTGCAAATGTTTCCTCCTCTGCAGCTTATTCTACTAATTTTTACCTCTTTCTCAATGGCTGTGTATATTTTTATTATCAGTTTAATTTTATGCTATCGTCCACGGGTTAGGATATTGAGGAATTCTTTCTTCTTACTGGTTTTGAGCTATGTGAGTCATTTAAAGGGGTTAATAGAAGGATCTCAGTAGCTGGCTCTCATTCATCACGTTTAATGGCTTTAAAATGCCCAAAAACAGAGGAAAATGAGTTGGATTACGGTAGCTAAAAGAAACCCTTTAAGATTCCAAATATTTTAAGAAATTGACTATTTTCAGTTTGTAGCGGATGTCTTCTACTTTACTGAATTTACCCTCTTTATGAGATGTCGAAAATATGGCGCTTTCAACAGTTTCCTCCAGCCGAATACGACTCTCTTCACCGCCTTGCCAATATTCTCGAATACTTTCCACTATTATGCAAAAATAGTCATCTACATTGGTCAAGTGATCTTCGCTGCGAATCGCCTAACCTCCGCGCTATTTGTCATGCACTATGAAAAGGTGCGTAATTTGTCTGGAAAATCTTTAAAAATCATCTAATTTTCAGCATTGGACACGTCGAAGAATATGGATAATCAGGGCTCTGCAATTCTCAATCCCGTTAATTTTTGTCATTCCCGTCTGCCCAATTGTAAATGGCATTTTTGGGACGAATTTTGCTTCCACTTATACGATAGACCATGCAGAGAATACAGTAAGATTGGGAAATGATCCGTTATCAACCAAAGTGAGTCTTTTTTTCTTAGGAGGGAAAACTATTTATGGGAGCTATTATCAGCAATTCTATTTTAGTTTTCTGACTAACCAGATCCGATTAATCTACGTTTCCTTATAAACGGCAATATTGACTGTAAATAACAGTAAACGATGTCTTTTCTGGGAGTAGAATTGCTTCCGCTGGACCAATAAGTAATCCCATAATGGAATTATGAAAGACTGATGTGAATAGGGTCCGTTTTATTGCTTGAGGAAGTCGATGATCCGCATTTCTGAGCAGATTTTTGATGGTTTATTGGATAAAATTGGGCATCCTGTTGCCGTAAATTCGTTCGTAGGTCCCGTCGCGAGAAGCTGTTAGGCTCTATGGGTCCTACAACGGCCTGGCGAACTCTTAGTGCTCGTGTGTTAAAATTCCTTTAAATGGCTTCTGTAAATTTGATTTTTAAGGCAACAAAACAATCAAAAACTCTCTTTTCTTCCTGTTTCGTATGCCTACAAACTCCAGCAGCGAAAATTAATAGAAAAAACGAAGGACCCGACTGCAAATGTAATTTCCTCAAGATTACAAGATTTTCCATTTGCGTCAGTCATAAAAAGTCGACTCCCTGTTCCGTAAAATCTCGCAAAATTATCATGAAAAAAGAAATTGCATCTGATCTAGAAAACTACCAAGAAATCCTCCATGTTTTCAGCTAATAGCCTACATTGACTGCTCATGTTGTGCAACGGCTACTGTACTCTGCCTGGTTATGTATTCCATAACATTGTGGACACTTCACGGTCATCAAAAACATCATAAAGTTTGCCGCATTTTTACTTGGAAATAGTGTGTAATTTAAAGAAATCCATAACTGGCACAGAAGTGCGCCTTCTTCTCTCCTCGCTGATTACATTTACCATAATGGCGGTCAATTGTGCTGTACAGGTGATGACCATTTTGGCGGATGATGCTGGCATGGAAAGTGTCTACTTTGTACACGATTTTTCGTAAGTTTATGCTATTTTTTTGCCCTGGATCCTGTGGTAAACAGGAAAAAATGTACAGAAATAACAAGAAATTACTCAAGGATCCTGATAAAAACCGAATTTACAGGAAAAAAATGTCCGTTTACATTCGTCGCGTATCTTCCTGCGCCCCCGGTGTACATTTCTGTTACCAGTTCCCCCAATATTTTAAAAATTAATTAATTCCACCGCATTTTCTAACTTTTCGCCATAATTTATTCGTATTTTTCAGCTACCCAGTGAATGATTTAATGTATTCTTGCCAGCCGTGGGCACTGCTGCTGACGTCCTCTGTAATTAGACAACGAATTTGCGGTATTCTGACGGGGGCAGAAAAAACGTAATTTGATTTTTTTTTCCAGTACGTGTTTATTTTAGGCAATCGTCGTCAGCGCCACTCCCTACCATTCTGGTTCATCGAGTACAGTAATATCAATAAAATTAATAAAGGATTTATTTTGATGCTCCGCTAAATTTTGAAACGAATGTAAATTTTCTTCGATTAGCTTTTTTCCTGAAAAGATTTAAAACGAAGGTTCGATAAGGACGAATTATGGTCAGAGTTATTGACGCCGAGAGAATAGAATAAACGCCAAAAATATAGTACATACAGGAGACCGCTGGCGAAATGTCGAAAGTATTGTAGAGGAAATAATCACGAATTATAGGGATGCAGATGATAAAGACGATGATACCAGCCATAATTGGTAATCCAATCTGAAAGCGCAGGAGATTTTTAGGGTTTTTAGAATTTTCCAATGTTGGGAAAATTGGCGCTGTGGAATCCGCTTGAAAATCAGGCAAATTTTCAAATTTTAATTGGAAATCGCTGAATTCAAGCGTGTTTCTAGGTCCTGGAACGTTCTTTTCTCCCAAGCAGTTTTTATCCAAAAAATACAATACCTGAGCCATTAAAGTAAGCATAACTCGTCGCTGAAGATCATGCCTAGACGCCGAAATATTCGATGTGCTCATCAGCCGATTTGACCGAGACTGAGTGGCCACATTCGCAAATAACGTCCCTGCTGCTCCGGCACCGCACGCTACCATGAATAAGCCACCTGAAATTTCTCATAAAGAAAATGTCATTTCTACCAGCTGGAACAAGGAGTCTTGATTCTGTGTCAAAGATCATATAAGGACGATTATCATTCATTAAATCATCGATGATTTCGGTTAAATTTCTCTCCTTAGCAAGGAGGAGAATCTTCTGGAAGGAAGAACGATCTCAATTTTTAATGACTTAAAGAATTTACTTCATTATCTAAGAAGAAAAAAGAATAAGCCGTAGGTATCAGAAGAATTGGACCACAAATAACGGATCCGAGGACAAATGCAAACCTAAAAATTGGGAAAAATCGACATTTTCAACTTACAAAGTCGCAAATTTGTCAATTTTTACGCCGGAAACAGTTAGAAGGCGGATTATACTGCACAAAAGCACACATGCACAAGGAACAGAGAACATACTGCTGGCCGCTGTTGCCTGTAAATGGTAAAAATATAAATTATAAGCTGACTTACGGTAACAATTCCGCCAAGGCTTCCGAAATACTTGAGCAAACCATTGATAGTTATTCCGGGAAGACCAGCAGCACCTTGAGGAACAATTAAAATTTCAAAACATAGGAGAATCAACACCTCGGCGAACTAAAGATTGATTTAAAATTTTAATTTTAGACAATTAAAATTATCCAATTAAAATTATCCGACAACTTACAGCGATCATAAAAAGATAAGTCCGGATGTTTTTCATATTCGGTGGGGTATGGAAGGCAATCGCATAGAGAAGTGTACAGTCCATAAGAAATCCTATAAAAAGGAATAAAGGCCGAAGAATATCCAACACTTGAACCATTGATAATGCTGACAAATATGAAACACAGCTGGACTGAAGATAAATTATATATTTATGGAAATATGAATCGTATGAAAATGTCAAAAAGATAGAAGAGGTAAACGCTGAATTTATGTTACCGCTATATTGTCGTTTCCAATCTCAGGGAGATGAGCGCTACGGAACCCGCTTGAAATCAGGCAAAAACTTCGACTTTTCATTGGAAAACGTCAAATTCAAATGCGCGGATGTTTTTAAACTTAAAAGTCCCGTAGCGCCCGTTTCTTCCAAGGTTGGAAAGGAGAATTCCAGTCGTCTTATCCAATATTCGTGATACAATGTATGAGAATCGGATATTCTGACGAGATGTCACTGGTACTAATTCAGCAGCTGACAACTATCCAATATGGGAATATGTCAGTGTTTCACCTGGGTTATAAACAATTTTTAGTAACACAAAACTTTGAAGAAATTGACCAATTTATAATAAATTAAATCTGCTTATATTTATTTATTTAATCCATAAATATCAATGAATTCTGACAGAAAAAGCACTTGCCTGCTTCATTTTGACAGATATTTTTAAAATTAGCTCAAAGTTGATTCAATTTGTACAAAATGGGGAGGACCAACCTCCATTTGGTCAGGAATTACCCTAATCACCGAATATATGTCCCTGCATCCAGATAAGAGCTTGGTTATTCCAAATAGTTCCTGAATTTTCACTGTTGAATAGTTGGTGAGAGATCCAAAGCAGCAATCCAAAGCCAGATTCCATTCATTTGAATATTAATTTATGCATAAACAGCTCAATTCATCCATTTGTCGAGAGAAATCCCTGGTTTGTCTCAAATATATTCTCTCCTGTGTTTTTCTGTGTTTTCTGTCCTCTTTAGGGTGTTCTTTCCATCCCAAGATAATTGTAACAGGTGGTACAAATAACGCCTGTATCATTCATCAGTTTCCTGCCCCAGAATATACGAAGAACTGGTTTTGGTAAGAACATGCTTTTAATTAATTAATTAAAAGATTCCAGCGGACATAAAAATTAAAACCCCTCCAAATAGATTGAAATTGCCTGATCAATCATCAGTTTGTCATTGTCTGAAAACTTTCAATTTGCATTTTCAAGCTAAAAGTTTCTTTTTCTCAGCAAATATCGCTTAATATGACCAAGTTCCAGTGACAAAACACCGTAAACCGGGGTTTCCATGTACGCAATCCGTATTATTTTTTCAATTATTCCATCGATACTTGGACTGATTCTTGGATCATTTCTCCTACATGCCATCTATCATGATAAAACGACGGCTATAGGTAATTCTAAACAATTCGTCTTTAAAATAACGGTGAATTTTTCCTATTTTCCTCTCATAATGTAAATTCTCCAGCTGGCAACGATTTTATGTTCGATTTCACATGGCTTTGGAGCTCTTTTAGAGGATCTTTATCCTTTTCCGGGTTTTAGAATAACCGGCTTATATACGATTATACCGAATTCCTATGCGGGAGCATTTGCGGTATTTTATAAACGTTCATTTATGTAGAATTCTGCTGGGAAAAAACCCCACAAAAATCCAGACAGCCGGTTGTACTTTTCTGGTGCAAAGGAACATGGCAATTCCATTTGGGCCAATAATCTACATTACGGCCAGCAGAGCAACAATAATATGCAAATATTTCAGTTGTCAACATTATTTACACTTACCTTTTACATAATCATCACTTCAATTGCATGTGCAGGGCTTGATAATTTGAGGAGTATTGAAATGACAATTGCAAATGAATTAAAACGATGGTAAGACGCAGTCTCCATAAGCTTCGAGGAGGTTTCATAGCGAAAACCAACCTTAGCTCTAATATATACCACTAGAATCAGTTTTATTGTGCTGATTGCGAATATCTCGGTTCGAGTTTTTAAAAAAACTCGTTTTTGGCCCGCAATTGCTCCATTTAAAGAAGCGGCCGACAAAAATCCAACTTTTTATTTTCATTTGCTAAAACATAAGTTCTACATATCAGCCTTAGCGAACTGAATAGTGATGCATGAATTATTAACCTTGATTCAGGTGAAAAATACCTGAAAACCGTTGAAAAATTGCGTTTTTTTCGTCAAAATTGCTCAACAGTGACAAAGGAACTCCCGAGATCCACTTTATGACCATTACCATTCGTTTCCTCGTCATTTTTTAAGTTAGGGAGAAGTGGAAAATAAAAAAATTGTAGGCTCCAACGGGCGTTTTTTGCCAGCAGCGGTGCCTCCCTCAAAAATCAAATCACATTATATATATAAGACATCTACATATAAGATATTAATACCATTGGAAAGAGCGTCAAAAAGCAAGCAACATTTGCTTTTGGAGTTTGTAAATCGAACGGAGTATGACCGAGATATGCGCGTTTTCATTGCAAAAGCGACGAACACAAACATTTTCCCAAGTTGGCGGCGATGCATCTAAAAACGTTTATATCTCTGCCAGAAATGGTGCTATTGGCTTAGTCCCAAAACAAAAGTTGCTTACTTTTTGACACTAAAATTTTGGTTCAAAATCACAAATACAGTGCTCGATTTTAGGCGTTGCAAACAGTTTATATTTTCTTGCAAGTAAAATTTTAGGTTTATTTCTGCAGATATAATTATATTTCCTGTTTGCATCTTGGCAACCTTGGGTGGTGTCTATGTCGTAGTTTCTGATTATGAGGTACAATAATTTCGCTATCGCTACTATAATACCATAGGGATTGATAAAATATGCCACAATCCATAATTTAACATCAGAATTAGGGATGATTGATAAAAATGAAGATCTTCTTATTATACAAATTGATGCTGTTACCCAGCTTGGCTGTAAGTTATTTATGCAATTTACATCATTTCTACACTGAAATTTCAGATATATTAATTTTTGTCATTTGTTTTTTAATCTCTGGTTTATTGTGTTCATTGTCGATGACTACAGTTAAAGCTGTTCGGATTCGTAGCAATGATTTACAAGCAACAAAGCTACAAGTTTATGTTACACTCGCATTGGTGCTTAACGTAGGTTATAGCCTTATTTGGTTTTGGCTTTTTCTTAGGAGAAACAGGAGCTCTGGGAGCCGTTTTCATGCAAGTTTTTCGAATATTTGTTGGAAAAGTTAAATTCAAATGTGCGCATTCTCAGATCCGCGCTCGTTTCTCCGAGGTGAGAAACCGACAAAATTTCTTTCAGTTTACTATAATTATGCTATTTCCATTGGGTTGTGCTATTTCTTTACTGGGATTTTTCAATGATAGCCCTGTTTTCATCAGAATTGGGGTATTCCTTGTAACAATCTATCCAGCGTGGATGGCTCTATTTAATGGAATAATAAACTTTGCATTAATTCGACCGTATAGAGAATCACTTCGAGTACTGTTCTCATCATTGGCTAGACGTTTGGGTCGAAGTCAAAGCCAGGTTGTTATAATCACCTGATAATGGCATATCTTGTTTCAATAAAAATTTTTTCCATGATGTTATGTCTTCAAAATCATTTAAATTCATCAGTGACGGTAATAAGAATGAGTTAATCGTTCAGGTGTTTTCACGAGCAGTGACCGAAAGTTGATAAGATATAAAATATTTATTTAAAATGAAAATTAGTGTAGTTTATAGCGGAAACGTGAGACAAATGTTCCTTGGAAAACTTTATCTTGAACTCCCACGTTGAGACAATTGCACAGGAACTGTATTTTGTAATCTTCTTTTAATCAAATTGGTCACAAAAATTTTATATGGTCGAATAAGAATAATTGTCGGCGCTGCAGAGGCAACAGAATAAGCTGCAGAAAAATAATACAAGATTGAATTGGCTTCAGAGACATCAAAAAATCCAGTGGCAAAATAATCGCGGATCATGGGAATGCAGATGAAAAATACGAGTATTCCTGTCACGATTGGAGCTCCGATCTGAATATAAAATAATATTTTGTGGAAAAATTATGGTGCAACAGAAGTCCCTGAGGTCATCAGGAACAGTGACTGAATCAGGAAACTGGACTGAACCTGTGCAAGTAATGTGAACATAATCCGTCGCTGAAGACATAGCTCGGAATTCGCCGGGCGCGCCATGGGCGCGCCATTTCGATGGCGCGCCATTTTTGGGCGCGCCATTTTTAGGCGCGCCATTTTGACGGCGCGCCATTTTTAGGCGCGCCATTTTGATGGCGCGCCATTTTTTTAGATTTGGAGGAGCTAGACCGCCTCATAAGTGAAATGGGGGTATTTTTGACCATTTTCGCACGCTCATAACTTTAGATCCTTATTTTGTAGACACGTCCAGTTTGTTTCCATACATAGAAGACATCAAGGCAAATAAGCACAAAACAAAACGAACCATTATGAGCCCCAATAAAATAGTGAAACTGCGTTGTGTAAAAGGTGCTTCTTTGACAGCAATTTTCACTATTATTTTAAACAATAACAGGATCCCTTTAACTATGTGCTGATTAAGTTTGATCTGCTTGACAAGAAGCAACAAAGTTTGGACTTCTGTGATGTAAGGGCGAAAAGTTATGCGAGCCCGAAGATGAGTTAAAATTGCCTCTTACGTCCTGTCTAGAGGTCTATCGTCTCCAAATCAAGTCGTGAACCAATAATTTCTGCTGTATAATACATGTCTAACATAAGCCTACATTATAGAAAAAGATCTAGTCAAATTGTTGTCAAAAGTTTCCGATCGTCACTTGACCGGGAGAGGTAGGATTTTGGGTGCCAAAATGACCAACATGGACCCCCAGTAGAATTTCTTCAGATTGCTCTATTCAACTGGGTCTTTTTTTGTTCTGAGCGTGTTCAGCGCATTATTTTACGTGGAAAAAAGCAAACCTGACCCTTCTACAAAGCTGAATTCAAAAGATATAAGGGCATGAAGTTGATAAAAAATGAACTTCGAGAAGGTCTAGCTCCTCCAAATCGCGAGTATAGCTGCCAATCTCTTTTGTTTTATACACCACTAGCATGGCTCTATATCATACAAAAGGAATTAGCTCAAACCAGCAACCCCAGTTGTGACACTTCCCTGGTCAGCACAAGAATAAATCTAGGCCGGGGTCTTAATTATTTTCAGTAACCTACAGCAGTCGGTAATGATCGATTTCAGTATTGAAAATAGCTAAAAGACGAATAATACTGCAGAGCAGGACGGAGAGCAAAGGAACAGAAAACATACTGCAACCAGCGGTTACCTACGATATCATCATGTTTTTCTTTAAATTAAAGAGAAATTACCGTAATTATGCCTCCCAAATTACCAAAATGTTTCAATAGGCCGGCTATTGTAACGCCGGGTAGACCACGAACTCCTTCTGGGATTATTAAGACGCCATAGCAGATAATTATACAAACTTCGCCAAACTGAATATTTTCTTATTTATTGCAGTATAACCGGTTCCAAATGTTGAGTGCTGCGGGACCTCGTGCATTTAAATTTGGGGTTTTCCAATAAACATTCAAAAAATCTTGCCAGATTTTCAAGCGGGTCCCACAGCGCCCCTTTCCCCCAGACCGCCTATAATCTTACTGATATCATGAATAAATAGAGCTGGATATTCTTCATAGTTTTCGGTGTTTGAGTAACGATCATGTAGAGAAGAAGACATTCAAGTGAAAATCCAATAAGGAGAAAGAATTCGTGAAAAATGTCTGAGAGAGTTATCATAATGAGAAATGGAACCAGGTGTTTCAAGAAGACAAGATACGAAAATTGATAACTTATAAATATTTATTGGCTTGAAGCTGATACAGAAGACTGTTCGGGGAAAAGGGCGCTGTACCCGCATGAAAATCAGAAAAATTTTTCGAATTTCCATTGGAAAACGTCAGATTTAAATGCACGCCTTCTCAGGACCTCCTACTCATGTATTTATTGTATAATTATCACATTTTAAGACTAGATTAATTAATTGCAAATTATTTATTATAAAGAATCATTACTAATATCGACACTGTTGGATCCTTGCGTCTTTTTGAATAAATTCATAACAAACGATCGATATGGCCTAATAACAATAAGGGTAATTCCAGCAGAAAATATGGTATCTGCTGCAGCTAGACAATACAGCACGTCGGTAATTTTTAACAGCTCGAACATATTCGTCCGAAAGTAGTCGTGAATTAATGGAATACAGACAGCGAACGCAATGACTCCAGATACAATCGGGGCGCTAATCTGAAAAAACATCAGTTCGTATTTAAAAAATGTTACCCGCCTGTGACACTAATATAAACATCAAACGTCGTTGAATATCATGCTTGGAAGCGGAAATACTTGAAGTCTCCATCAGTCGTTTTGATCGAATGTAGGTGGCCATATTTATGCATATTGTAGCCACTGCTCCGGAACCACAAGCCAGGATAAATAATCCTCCTTTAAATATTTAATACCGCTTAAATAAATAAAAAATACCCCCAGTTTCTAACCTCATGGGAAATTGGCGCGGTGGGATCCGCTTGAAGATCAGGCAAACTTTTTGAATTTTTATTAGAAAACAATTTCAAGCGCGCATTCAGGCCCCGCAAAACCAAATTTCCGTGAACATTGCGACCAGAAATTTCAACACAAATTTATCAGTTATCAGAAAATGTTCAGACTTCCTGGTAACTTACCAGCTGGAATTAATAATTTTGAAGACGTGTCAAAAACGACATAAGGACGTCGTTCTGATACCAAGTCGTCGAGAATCTGTGTTAAATTCCGTTCCGCAGCTACTCTCATTAATTTCTAAAAAAACAATTGATCTCAGGTAGGAGATTACCTCGTTGCTCAAAAAGAAATAAGGATAAGCCATGGGAATAACCAAGACTGGTCCGCAGATGCCGCCAATTATTGTAAAAATAAATCTACAAAAATGGACCAAGTTACCAGGGGATTTCGGCCTTACAATGGTGTATATTTATCAATTTCTATTCCACAAATAGTTAAAAGTCGAATGAGGGAACATAAAAGGATACACAACAACGGAATTGAGAATAAACTACTGGCAGCTGTTGCCTGCATATGTCTAATAAAATTTAAACTCATAGAAATTACCATAATAATTCCCGCCATATTTCCAGTATACTTGCATAGGCCATTTAGTGTAAAACCGGGGAGGCCTCTGACTCCTTCGGGTACAAGAATCACACCCAAATAAGTAAGAATTAAAGCTTCTGAGAGCTGAAAACGATAAAAATTAGGCAAAAAGCGATTAAAATCGGGCTAATATCCATACAAATCGGGAAAGCTTACTGAAATCATGAAAAAATAGCCTTGAATATTTTTCATAGTTTGTGGTGTCTGTGTAAGAATACTGTAGAGAAGAAGGCATTCCAAGAGGAATCCAAATAAAAGAAAAAAATTACGGAGAACATCAGCAACTTCTAGCATTAAGAAATTGGGAAAAATAAGGCAGAACGAATGAATAATCAACTATTTATGAGGGTTACTCAAGAAATAATCAGGCACCTTGTACGACGAAAAAGAAACTACGCAATGTGGACGGATCTTTAGATAATGTCGAGCGCTGAATTATTTGCAGGAGGAAGACTCTCATCTTTCTGGAAAAAAAAAATGAAATTTGGGGACCTGTCCAATTTTTGCTAAAATGTCTGAAATTTGATCAGAACCTGCAAATTTTTGGAAATCATCTGGATCAAGACCCCAAATTTCAAGATTCTTTCGTTCTGGGACCCGTTTTTTTTCGATTTCAGTGTAAAAATGTTTGCATTCAGGGATTGTCGGCCACTTTTTTGGAAGTAAAATTGGCGCTCTTTGCTTGACTGGTGCCCTGGCAGTCCCCAAACTTTTAAATTTACAAAACACGACCCAATAAGAGGCGAATTTTAATCAACATGCCCTATTTCCCTTCCCCTGTAAGCTTCTCTGTTTCCCGCACGGAAATAATTTCTGAAGTGTTCCGGGTTCAGCAGCACTGACCGAGCTTTTATTGCACCTGTATTGCAAAAGTTGATGATTTTTATTCCGTTCAAAATGATCTCTGACGAAATTCTCGACTCGTACATTCGCAGCTGTTTCTATGAGCCTTTTTAGCAGCTGGCAATGTCAATACCGTTGCCGATGTCTCTTACCCTTCTTTTATTTTCCCTAATTCCATCAATTTTGGGAATAATCCTTGGACTACTTCTTCTAATAGTTGTTTGTTACGATAAAACGCCAAGTTTGCAGAAATATAAGCCGTTTATTTTCAAGATTACGGTGATTAGAGAACCAAATCCTCGAAATTAAGAAAAATTCCAGTTGGCAACCGTATTGTGTACAATTTCTCATGGTTTTGGGGCTCTTCTCGAGGATTTATATCCGTTACCTGCGTTTAGAATTAATGGAATTTATAGGAATCTACCTAATCCATATGGGGGTGCAATTACGGTATCCATATTTTTATAAAGAGATAATAGATTTTTCTAGGTAATTCTTCTCAGTGCTTATAACAATTATATTATTCTGTCATTGTTAGAATGTGTTATTGTCAAGTTCTTAATTAATTATGGTAATTCCTTTGGAATGAATCTGAAAATGTAAGTTTTACCGCGTTTTTTGCAATGGAATTTAGAGTTCTTGGTACGGATATTTTTATAATTATTTTTTGTTGTCTTTTCGGCTCGGCGTACACATATATTACAATTTCTGGCTATGAGGTTGGCTGCATTGAATTTCCCAAGTAGAGAAAGCGGACGCTGTGGGATATGAAAATGCGCGCATTCGAATTTGGCGATTTCCGACGCAAATTCCGGGAATTTTTTCAAGCGGGTCTTACAGCGCCCAGTTTTTCTGAATTTGGAAGCCGACTAGAATAAATTCTTTAAGGGATTGACAGAATATGCAGCGTCTCATAATTTGACATTCATGTTACGAGGGATTGATGAAAACGTACCCTTGGGGATATTAGAAACTAGTGATGCTAATGTTCAATTTCTCTGTGAGTTCTCTTCAGCCAGTGGTTATTCAATTTCAGCTGTTCTTGTACTATTTCTCCTATTAATAATAGGCAGTTTTGTATATTTACTGTCCTATTACACCATTAAAGCCATCTCTCTTCGTATCATCGATCCACAAGAACAAAACCTTCAAATACGCCTGACCGTGCTCTTGGTGCTCAACGTGGGATCACAAATAAATTCAAAAAACGCAGGGCTTTCAGTTCACTGTATTTATATTATTAGGATTTTTTATTATTGCACTTCTCATGGGATTTTCAAATGGTCAAGGAATTCTTACCAGAATTGGAATGTTCGCAGCAAGCATCTATCCAACATGGACTGCTTTATTTAATGGAATCATTGGCTTTTCCCTGATTGGACCATATTGGCAATCTTTTCGGGTAATATTCGTCTCAATGATACAACGTCCTGCCGGTCGAGTTGTCACAATTTCTTGAGTATGATCGATTTCCATCTTTGGAGGAAACTGGCGCTGTGGAGCCGCTTGAAAATCAGGCAAATTTGTCGAATTTTCATTGGAAAATTGCAAATTTAAATTGGCGAGTCCCACATCACCTTTCTCCAAGGTTGGAAATCAAAAATATAATTAATTTTAATAAACATTTATTCTATTCATGAGATCGTGTAACGGATCCTTTATCAATTAGGAGTTACCCGTTGTTTTTTAGCATGAAAATAATTATAACAGGTGCTATAAATGCCGACTATTTCTTATGCCAATCAGCGCAATCTGCTACAGTTTATTCCACCCGAAATGATCTCTGGCAAAAATTTGAGACTAATCTAGTACATTGACAGCTGTTTCTATGAGACCTTTCTGACAGCTGGCAATATCAATACCAAATTTGAAAATTGTCGATGTCCCCTAGCCTTCTTATATTTTCCCTGATTCCATCAATTCTGGGGACAATTCTTGGAATGCTTCTACTAATAGCCGTTCTTTATGATAAAACGCCCAGTATACAAAAATATAAACCATTTCTTATCAATATCACGGTAATAAGAGGGCCAATTCCTCGAAAATGAGAAAAATTCCAGTTGGCGACTGTTTTTTGTACAAATTCCCATGGTTTTGGAGCTCTTCCTGAGGATTTATATCCGTTACCTGCTTTTAAAGTCGTTGGTTTTTATAGGAACCTAGCTAATCCATATGGAGGAGCGATTGCGGTACTATTTTTCATTTAAATAAACATAAACTCGATTTATTTTAGTTATTTCTCGTATCATCATCTATAGTATACAATATTCTATCTTTATTAGAATGTGTTATTGTTAAATTTTTAATTAATTATGGAAATAATGTTGAATTTCGCTATGTCACGTGAGTTTCTAAAAGATGGTAATCGAATACCAATTCCATTTCAGAATTATTAGTTTTAATATTTTTCTTTTTGTTTTCTGTGGTCTTTTCGGTGTAGCGTTCACGTACATTGAAATTTCTGACTATGAGGTTGGGTAATGTTCTGTATAAATTTCCCTTTCAATCTTATAGGAAACGGTACAATATGCAGCCTCTCATAACTTGACGTCTATATTAACAAAGGTTGATAAAAATCAAAGTTTAACTTTTTTTACAACTAACGATGCCAACGTATATTTTCTCTGTGAGTTTTTGACATGAAGTCTGTTTCCAACTCTGGGGAAAACGGACGCTGTGGCACCTCAAAGGGATGGATTTTACATTTTCCGATGACAATTCAAAAAATTTGCCTAATTTTCAAGCGGTCGTACAACTGCCGTTTCCTTTGAAAAGCGACTATATTTCTTATGTTTGCATACATTTAGCCGGATTGCTATTATTTTCATTGCTTCTAACTGGCAGCTTTGTGTATCTCTTGTCGTTTTACACCATAAAAGCCATCTCTCTTCGTATCATCGACTCACAAGAACAAGAACTTCAAACTCGTCTAACCGTGGCCTTGATGCTCAGCGTAAGTACCGTCAAATAAATCAAAGTTCGAAGGTTTTTCAGTTTACTGTATTTATTTTATTAGGATATGGTGTTACTGCTCTTTATTTGGGATTTCTACATGAGTACGCGATTATTGCACAGATTGGAATATTTGCCACTGGAGTTTGCCCAACTTGGGCAGCTTTATTAAATGGAATTATTAGTTTTTCACTGATCAAACCGTATCGGGAATCTCTTTGGAAGTTCGCTTCATCGATGATTAAACGCTCCGGTAATCGAAATCAAATCGTTGGCGCCTCCTGAAGAAATGAAGATCATCGTCACGGGACCCAAAAAGCAAATCAAAATTTGATGATGTTGTCTTGTTTCAAAACTTTCGAGCAGAGAAAATATTGAATAAATTCCCTTTCACCTACCTGTAGTTATTTATTTAATCCATAAATATCAATGAATTCTGACAGAAAGAGCGCTTGCCTGATTCATTTTGACAGATGTTATTAAATTTATTCAAACTGGATTCAATTTGCACAAAACGGCGAGCGCACATCATCTCCATTCATGAGTTAGTCACAGAATATATGGCCCTGCATCCAGATAAGAGCTTGGTTGTCTAAAATAGTTCCTGAATTACAACTATTGGTTAGCTTGTGAGAGATCCAAGGCAGCAATCCGAAGCCAGGTTCCATTCATTTTAATAATAATTTATGCATAAAGAGTTCAATTCATCAAGATGGAAAAATCCTGGATTTCTCCTCCAAATGTATTCCTCTTCGACTGTTTTCTGTGATTTTCTATCCCCCTTAGGTTGCTCTTTCCATCCCAAGATAATTGTAACAGGTGGTACAAATAACGCCTGCATCATTCACCAGTTTCCTACCCCAGAATCTACGAAGGAAGCTGGTCATTGTTGATTTTCTTGGGAGAAACAAGCGCTGCGAGGCCTGAGAAGGCGCGCTTGAACTCCGATAATTTTGCCTGATTTTCTTGCGGGCCCAACAGCGCTCGTTTGCCTCAAGATTGGAACCGACACATGCAATAGAATTTATTGGAATAATCATTGGGCCGTTAAACACCAACAGCATGAGGTAATTAGCAGCATATACTACACATGAAGTTGACGCAACCTGAAGTCTTCGAATTGCTGGTTTCTAGAGAAACTAACCCGATAATTTGCAGTAGTTCCTTCTATCACAGCATCTCTTCCTCATAAAACTCAGACAGATGGATCTCCGTTCACGGGACAGCTGAAACCCAATTCTATACAATTTATGGGGGAAAACGTACCGTGATGTTCTTCTCCATGTTCTCTATGCCCATTTCTGAAGAAACAGAGTGGACCGTGACTGCTAAAACTACCAGCAAACACAGGATTAGGATAATTTTTGACATTTTTCGCTAAAAGGGATGATAACAATTCCAAAAATTAGGGAATCAGGAAAGAAGCTCACATAAAAGGATGATCGATGTTTGAGCTTTTCATTTTATAGGAAAACTATTCGGCTGAACAAATTCGGCCCGTTGAAGTCGTCTGTTTTTAGCTGACCTACGCATAAAATAAATATGTAACGTTGATCCTATCGCGTCAATGATCCGGATCTGGGCGAGGAAATGACCAGAAATCTATGATCAATAAAAAAATACAACAAAAAACTGCTTGAAAGCATTTTATTTTAGATTTTTGTTACAGATATCATCGGAGGAGACAGTTAGACGTGTTTCTTGGCCAGTTCGACAATGAGCTGCAATCCGGCATCAAAAAGCTCAAATGTGTCGAAGATATTGCTTCTCTGCTGGCGAAGATGGCGCACGGTGTCCTGTAGCTTGATGCATTTGCCTTTATTCTTGATGCGATCCATTTCATAGTCAATCAGGGTAAAAATACCCGATTTTGATGCGCCATCCTTGCACACGATCAACATCGGCTGCTTTGTTTCTTTGCTACTTTTAGCATCCCAAGGAGCGTACTTTCGGAGCTGAAAATATCTGATCTTTTATGGATTTTTATAGTATTTTGGGTTGCGAGAAGAAAAAAGCGAACCTTCTCAATGGAATCGACTAAATTTGCCGGTGGTTTCGTGTCGTCGATCCATCCATTGAGGGCGAAAATCTTCGTCTTAAGACTGCCACAAGTCAGTTGACTAATTTCCCAGCCATCAATTTGTGGCTCCTTTTCCGGCGTCGGTTTCTTGCTGGCCCAAAGCAGCTTCGTCTCCTCGGAATCTTTAGCCTCCAACCAGACAATCAGCTCGGGTTTCGTCTGCTGGACAAGGCGATCAAAGTCTTCTACCGTATTCTAATCGACTATTTTCAATAAAAATAGAAGCAGACCTTTAAAGGAGCCTGTGCCATGACGTAGGCCTTCTCGGTGCCGAGTCCATCGACCCAACTGGCATGGTAATAATCGTGGCTTCCGCCATCCAACACAACTCGATTCGCATCATAGAGAAATATTTCCTTTTTGAGATTTTTCTCCTTATTTTCTGCCTTGAAAAAGGCAAAAAATGTCGGGCTCTCTTTCATATCTTCTTTCCACATTTCATTTATTCCATCTCCCATTTTATGACTCGGCACGCGATTTTCCAGCTCATCCACCAATTTTTTTGGCTTGGTTATTTTAGTTTTTGACTTGCGGGTAGAGCGCGTTGAAATACGCTGGCGCAGGGCTTTGGTACCGCCGCCACCATCCAGAACAGCGTCACACATCTAAAAAACAGAAATTACTGAAGAAACAACAAGGAAAGGACCTTCTAGAAGAAGGGAAAAACGATGAATGATCAGTTTTGGCCCGAGTTTTGTCAGATTTTGGCTATTTTGACTGGATATTTTTCGCTTGTGACCGTTGATGGACAGAAAATCGCTTGCCGGGATAAATTTGCAATTGAATTTACATAAACAAGGTAAAGAAGAGCCCAAAAATTGTTGTACAAATTGTTTTCCTTAGCCGATTAACGTGGCCAGAGTTCGCCGTTTTTTGTCAATACCGTAGGCGGAATGTGTGCGCTTGTGGGCACCGCTGGCGTTTTGTTTTGTCTGTCAAAGTTGAGCATGAAGGAATGCTCGGCTATAAAAGGCAAGGGAGCTGACCCAAATTCCGTCCAGGATTCTCGTTTGATCCAATTCTACTGAAAAATGTCGAAAATTATTCTCATCCTATATTTCTTAGTCATCGTGGCCGCTGTCCTCACCTTTGAAGCGGCTCAATTTGAAGAAAATGACATGGTAAGTATTGTGGGACGATGACCAATTATATATTTTTCCAGACCGATGTCCAGCTTCCCCGAGCTAAGAGAGGTTGGCTCTGCTGGAATTTTATGCGATCCAAGTGTTGCGATAGAAAGAATTACTGTAGTGCTTTTGGTAAGAAGTGTGTTGTGATATTTATCTAGATTACAGGCTGCTGGATGACCGCTTGTGGTGCGTGCTGTTAAAGAAAAATTCGACTGGCACACAGCATCCGATTTCCTAACCAATCAAGTCTTACCTCATTGAGATAAACGTATGATCTTTTTGTATTTGCACGAGATTATTGCGGTCATTTTACGTTTAGCCAGCAGAAAGAAAACAGCAGTTCTCGATTATTTCGGCTGTATCTCTCTGCAATTGACCACGTGTTTCATCAAAATGGAAGTCTTAGCGACCTCTAGTCTTTCTCATCGTTGCATGCCGACGTGACTTATCAATTTCTGTTTCGTGGTATCAAAGGTTGCTAAAATGCTAAAGTAGAAAAGTGGAAGAGTTTAGGATAGGGGATGATGATTCATCAGAAAAGGACACGGAAGCAGGTTTCGAATTTGGCGAAGCTGCAAAAACAGTTGTTTAGAAAAGGGATGCGGTTATGTGATGTGCTCTATTTGCTGCCTATTTCAGTCCAAGCTTTAGCCTCCTCCTTCTTAAAGGAACAGTCAGGGAGTTTTCCAACGCCAGCATACATCAGTACTCTCGCCAGCACGCCAAGACCCGCAACGACCAAATTTAAAAATTGCTCTCGCTTTTGCAATTTTAATCCGCGTTTTTACAAGTTTCCAGGGGATTTGACGCAGTTTAATCCAATTTTACAAGCAATATTTTGAAAACTTGTCGTCCCGGGTCGTGTGTGTATGCTGGCGTTGGACAACTTCGAAGGCTTGTTTCTCGTAAACCAGGTGCTTTCATGCGAACCGAATTAGAGCATCGTGATCAGCAAAAAATCTCTAAATTCTGAGATCTGGTCGAAAAACTCCCTGACTGTTCCTTTAAAGATCCCGAGATTGGTTTTGTTATCTACAGAAAGAATAAATTGCTTGAGAAATTACTGATATGCAGATTCGGACACTATTTTTCTTAGATTCTATTTTTTGACTCGAGGTGCCAAGATGAATCACGGCTTGCACACCCTCTGACCCCAACTGTTGTTGTTGTGTACCAACCAGTTTGCAACCTGAACTTGGACACCAGAAATTTAGTCGACATCAGGGGATGGTTAATTTTCAATGAAAATCTAGCCGAAAATTTTAATAGCGAAGAAGACCCTTAATTTAGGCTCATTTTCCTAAATATACTCATAAAAACTGCAACGGTATCACCAGAGAATGCTACAAATTGCTCGGTGATAATTTATCACTGATAAACATGTTTTCGAACTCGTTGACACAACTTTCTTGGGATTCTTTCAGGTGTAATCAACACATTTTGGAGTAATGGTACCAGAGCCACATGTCTTATAGGATAGGGCGGGATCAACTCTTTGGTATAAAAAAGGCTCTGGTGCTGTCATATTCAGATACCTGAAAATGTCCAAATTCATTCTGATGCTCTGCCTCCTGGCTATGGTAGCCTGCGCCATCTTCGCTGTTCCAACCATAAATGAGGAAGGAAATATGGAGGTAAGTCTGTGCCAAAATCTTATTGACTTATGTTTCAGTATAACAACAGCACCGAGCTTTCTCGCGACAAGAGATGGTGGTGTGTCAATTGGATGCGTCGCCTTTGCTGCACCCATGACGACTACTGTGGAGCAATTGGTAATTTACCATGTAGGCAATAAGTTTGGCTGTACAGGATGCGTCGATGATGCCTGTGCTGAATGCTGCTAAAGAAGTTTAAAGTCTCAACTTCCCTGCAAATGCTTCATTGCTACGGTGCACCCAAAATACTCTGCTTTTGCTTGAATAAAAATTCTTCAAATTCACAATTATTGTCAGACAGCTTATTATTTTCTGCTAGAATTCTGAACAAAACAGAATTTACTGACTCCCGGTGTCATTTTGTTCTCTACATGGTCTCGATTCCGGTTGCCATAACCATCCAGAATCGTCGCATACCCGGTGCAGATCTCGGAATTTTGTTTTGAACTGAAACAGGAAATGATAGGACAATTTATTTTTATGAGAAAAGTATTATCGTTGATCTGGATGGTATAAAATGGGCCAGGATAGGAAGAGATGAAAACAGTCAGTCATGCGTTCAATTCTCTCTATCATCTTCCTCATTGCCATGATTCTTGGAGCCGTTCTCGCTGGAGATGAAGCCAAGCAAGGATTCCGTAAGTTTCTATTATTTTATACGGGATTCCTAAAATACAGTAATCCGAAAGGCAAGATATGTGCAAAAACCCGTGGTGGATGGTCAGGCATCCACGCATATGCTTCAAAGAATCCTAAAAACTAGGGATGTTGCTGCAGTTCAATTGAATCCTATTGTAATCTAGTAAAATGTTTAAATTGAACCATTTTCAGGCCATCACAGCGGATCGCCAAGAAATTTCTCCGGTAGACCACCATTTGGACAATGGTCCCATGGAACCGGCTCACCACGTCATCAATGGTTCACAACCATTCCGCCAGCTGGAAGAAAATAAATCGACAAAGTAATTTCAGCTCGAATAAAACTTGGACTTTGTTTTTCGGTAATGGCCTGTGACTATGCAACGGTAATACTGCCAAAAAACGAACGTCTCAAGTAATTATTGTTTTTCAAATGTCTCATTTATTTTTTGGATGTTCCTATGGATATGTTTTCACTTCCTGCTATATTATTTTGAACTCCAAGTGTTCAACACCACGCGATGTCCAGCAGCAGCTGTTATTTTGTTTTCTCGTTCGTAGCTTGACCAGAAACGAGGAAGGACACAGCTGCGTCGTGCGGTTCTACGAAAAAAAAGAAGAAAGTATACAGCTTACGAAAATACTAAAAATCCAACGGCTAGAATGCATATAAAAAGAAAAAGGTATGCTTCGGATGTCACAGGATCCTGATTAGCTGTCTGTCCTGTGACGGCTTTGAAGTATTTCTGAAAATGGGATTTACAAGTGGTAGTCAACTTGATCACCTGCACATTTATCCTTGATAAGCAAAAGTATGGAAATTTCTGTGCCGAAAGACAGAATTGTCAAGCAATTTTTCTCAAGTCGTTCTTCTTTCTCTGCTCAATTCAATTTTTAACTTGTCTTTAAAAATTTACTTAAAACATAATAGTCGCCACAAATTGTACTATATGGCAGCTGTGATTCTTAGTTTTAGTATTGTTGCTATTTCGAGCTGACCGGCGAACGGAGGAAGTACACTTGGACCACAGCTGTTTCGCGAACATCTTTCTCACACAAACGAAATAAACAACTTGATCCTGGTCAGTTGTATCCTGACAGATTTGTGGAATACATACTATAGTACAAGGAAAGAGGAACCGAAAGGAAAACGGATGATTTACATTGAAAGAAAAGATTTGTGATCAGTTTTGGGAATGATAAATTAGCGTTTAGAAAGATCCCATTACTGTAGTTCATCGTGTTTTTTTCAGTTATAGAATATTTTTCTGCACAGTTTAATATTTTCGCCAACTTTCCTTCTAATCTTCAAACTTTTCTACTATACACTTTTTTTTCAGATGAAAATCGTACAGTAGACGAAGTTCTCGGTAGGCGGAGCTTATTCCTTGGTATAAAAACCGTATCACTGATCAAGTTGTCGGATTCCACTGACCTTTCCCTCTGTCTTTTTATCATAAAAATACATTTTTCATTTTCAGATACTCGCCAACATGTCCAAAATCTTCGTGCTCTGCTTCTTGATTGCTCTGACGCTCACCATCGCTTCTATCGACGCTGTGCCATTGGCGGAAAAATTGGAAATAATGGGAATGGTAAGATTTTGACAATGTTTCCTATTTGAACGTTTTTAAATAAATATATCAAATATTTTTCAGGCTCCTCGTTCAAGGAGAGATCTTATCTGCTGGGATAACATGATGAACTGCTGCTATACTGGATGCCGAGGAGATGGCTGCGTTCGTTTCATGTGCAGACTTTGCTGCCCTAATCCTCACTGGTGATTGGATAGCCGAATCAGTCGTTTTTGTGTTTTATTGAATATATTTAATAAATATTTTAAAATATAAATTTTTGTCCTGGAACTTGAATTTTAAAAAAAAACACCGAATAACAGGAGAAAGAAGCAATTTTGTTCGATGATTTCAAAGAAAAGCTGTGAAAATAAGAAAATGTTCTGGCTTTGTTCGACTACTTTCTGCTATATTTTTGACCACAAACATACCAAAAAATTGGACCACGTGGTGTCCTGCAGCAGCTGTTGTTGGATGTCCACTACTTCGTTTTTAGCTTGATCGCAAGCGCACGCCTGCTTCGTACAACTTTCAGAAAAAAAAGAAGACATTAACTTTTCGGGCTCGTGATAGGCGGGGACCACTCGTTGGTATAAAAGGATATCAGCCAACGTTGGTCAAGCTGTCGGCCTTTTCCAGCTTTTCTACCTTCACATCACAAAAATTCATTTCCTATTTTCAGAGACTACTCGTCAACATGTTCAAGATCATTCGGATGCTCTGCTTCCTGGTTGCCTTGTCACTGACCATCTCTTCAATTGACGCTATGCCTTTGGAGGAACAATTGGAGAAAATGGGAATGGTAAGAATTTTCTTGATATCATGCGCTATTCATTTTTAAACAACAAGCAGGCTACCATGCTATTGCTTTATTTTAACTTTCCTGATTTTTAATTCAACCAGAATTTTGAGATATCACGTGAAAAGAGGTTTATCTGCTTACCACACATGATAGACCGGTGCTGCTACGATGGCTGTTGGAGATCCGGCTGTTACGACTTTATGTGCAATTTATGCTGTCGGAGAGGTTAAATAATATAATTACCTAATTATAATATTAAATAGTGTCGTTTAATAAATAATTTTTATTTCTACTACGACCTTGAATCCGGCATCCGCTAACCAACAAAGTTCTAACTGCCGAGTATCGTTTTAAATGCTCGAGACATACCTTCGGAATCTGGAATCCAAATTGACAACCTTCCAGTTATCAGCTTTCAATAGGACCAATAGCAGTCTGTTTTCCCAGGCCTCCTTTTTAATTTTTTCGCTTTTCCTAACAGAAGCGCTTCCCAGCTCAAAAAAAAAAGCGAAAAATCTGGATACTTCGTTTTTTCTCCCAATTTTCCTCCTTATCTTCTTGCGTCAAGATAAAGCTTCTTTTTGTTTCAATTCCGTGGAAAAATAACTATGGATTTATTCTACGATATTAACGAATCGCCTAAAGACAAAAGGTACGAAAAATTTGACGGTTAGGTTCTCTCTAATTTTCTCTCTGAACGCGTCGTGCAGCTGCCGCATGGAAATTTTCCGCGAACCAAATTGGGCCGCGAGCGGGAAGCTTTCAAATATTTTATTACAAATTCCGCTGTTTTATTTTTTTATTTTCCCCCTGTGTTTTATATTCAAATTTCAGATGTAAAATGGAATCAAAAGTTGTAAAGAAAAAGGACAAGGCTGGCCCATCAAAAAGGACTAAAATTCTGCCGTAAGCCTGTTTTATCCCAGTTTTTCTACTTCTTTTTTTTTCAGGGATGGGCTCAATGCTGACGAGGAGAAAAGATTCGACGAATTTTTAGATGATACAGCTGAAAAATATAATGTATCAAGGAGATTGGGCAAGCAAATAGTCAAAGTATGAAATATCATCAATTTTAATCAATTTTCTCTTTTATTTTTAGAATATCATAGCTTCTGAAGAATCTGGAAAACTATTAAAAGTAGCCATTGGACTGGCTGATGCTTCAGAATTACCAGAACAGAAATTAACCCGATCGAAGAGCAAGGTAAGGCGGATTTCCACTTTATTTCGAATTCTTGTTTCCAGGTCACCGTTCCTTTGAAACCTGTGGATATCCCAAAATTAGGAGGACGTGCTCCTAATTTCCTTTACGTTACTGATTTTGGAAATGAGGAGGAGGACGCAGATTTTGTTGTGGATGAGTTAGAAGAGGTAGAATCTTCCTCTTCGGGAGAAAGTTCTGAAGAAGAATTGGAAGAAGAGGAGGATGAGCGGGAAATTGAGCAAGAACTCGAAGAATTAGCTAAAAGCCCAGAACTTGCCTTCGACCGAGCAGATATTTGGGTTAATCCCTTGTCCAAAGATGTTAACCTGAACAGCGTTGCAGTCGACCATTTAGCGGATACAAATCGTGAATTGTATATCCAACTGCTGGAAAGAGATTGGAATGAGGCAGATGAAGATTATTTCGAGGCAAATGACCCGGATTATAACTACGAGGAGGAAGAAAAAGAAGAAGAGCCCGATATTTATGAGGGATTTACCCACAAATTAGCTGTTCCCAGGCGAGAATGTCAGCTTCTTTTGGAAGAAGCCTACTACGATAAAGTTGACATAAACGAGGAGAAGAAAAGAATCAAGGAAGAGGGTAAAAATCCTCGGCGGGTAGGAAATTTCCCATAATGTTTGAATCTTTTCCAATTTCAGCCAAGAAGGAATCAAAAAGCTGTGAAGACAGCGGCAATGCCTTCGGATGGATCCTGTAGTTTATTGAAACCGGGCCCTTACACTTTTCAACCAGAAGAAGTGGAGCAAATGACCCAGCAACTGGAGCAGCACGTCCAGCACTTGATTCAAACTTTTGTTCTCTGCTCTCATGACGAAAAGAAGCGGGATGCGGTGGATTGCAGTCTGGCTATGTTTGTGAGTTTTTATTATTTTTAATTAGGGAGGAAATAAGCGCTGTGGGACCCTGAAAATGAGGCATATTTTTCGAATATTTATTGGAAAATGTCAAATTTAAGGGCGTTTCCAAGCCCCACAGCGCCCGTTTCTCGCCTGGCAATAGCTAATTTTTATTCTAGAATGAGCTAAATGCCTACGATATCGAGGCCCAGCAACAGGGAAAGAAGTCCTATTTCAATATTTCCAATCTTTGCACGGGAATAAATACCATTCATGACATTCTGGCCATTCCAAAAGTCCCTGATCACATGGTTCAATGGCAAAATGCCCCGGCTCCTGCTGGTAAGACCGCTCATTTTTTATTTCGAATTTATTTTTAGGATATTTACCCCGCCCAGAAGCTTGTTTAGCCTTGATGAGGAGTGAAGCCCTCCTGTACCCGGAGCTGGTCCCAATTGTCCAACCGCATGATCTAAAACGATTGGATAGTCGATGGAGCCCCGCCGAGGAGACGCTCCTCCTATTGGGACTCATTCAATTCGGCTATTTGAGGAACAGCACTCAGACTTTTACCGATGGACGATATTACCAAATTCATAGGAATTTATTGCCAAGTAGAACTCCTTCACAAATTTGTAATCACATGTCGGCTTTTCGGAAGTCTAATAGACCAAATCGGATTCAGGAGCTCATCTTGGTAGGCCATTAAAAGCCCAATTTAAATTTAAATTTAAAGAAAGCTGAAGATGAAAATCCGCTGATAACTTTCGAATTCGTTAAGCATGAAAAATTCCCGATGACTATGGATCGCTGGCCAGAGGACAAGCGCCCATGTTGGTATGACGCCTTTCAGAAGAAGTTTTACTGCATGGGAAATTCGATCTATTCCAGGGTTAGCAAATTCATTATCCTTTAAATTTTTTAAGGACTCTCTAACGGGAAATACAGTAGTTTTACCGAATAATGTAACCCTAATGGTTAAAGGACCAGATGGCAGCCTGCAGCCGCTCCAAGATGGAATAATTGTTATCAATGCGCCGGCACAGAATGGGGAAATGTCCACGGTTCAACTGCAAATGGGTCCTGTAGCGGTAAGTCATGATTTTTGCATAGAACTGGGTCTTGTAACGAAGGAGAAAGTCGTCTATGGTGAAATTTTCAAAACAAATATCCCGCATTCCAATAAATTGGCGGAAAAATTCAAAGTTTCCCCAAATAATGGGAAAAAGGCGCTCCACTGAATAAATTGGAGGTAAAAATCTCCCGCCAAAAATCGCTTAGTGATCCTGTACCAAAATCTTTAAATTGAAGGTTCCTGTGACATCAACATCTTCTGCTCCTATCCCACCGGATCCTGTTCCAACTCCGCCAGCAGCTTCGACTGTTACTTCTGAAGAAAACTCCCAAGATTCCCAAGAAAATGTAAGTGACGCGACGCGATTCTCCCTTATTTACGACCCTTTTCGCTTTAGGAACCTTTCCCGGAACCGGAAGAATTTGTTGATATTGAAGCTGTTAGCTCTCCAGAAGAGCAGAGTGCGGTAGAATCTACAGAAACCTCTCAGGTACAGTTTTTGAACTTTGATTATCCCGCCATTTTAGAATTTTGAATACTTCTCCTTCATTTCCTTCTATTCCTTTCGTTATTTCTTTTATTTGGAGCTTAAAATATCCTGATCACAGGTTTATGATTGTAGAATTTTCAGGCACTGGCGCCAACTGTTTCCCAACAAGAAATCGACGTACACATGAAGGAGAATGAACCAGGACCTAACCAAGTAACTTTTTAGATCAATTTTCGTTTAAAATCCCCTATTTTTAGACAAAAGAAGTGCCTACAGTAAATAAAAGAAAGCTCCGGACACCCGTGAAGATTACTGTACCAGTTAAAAAGAAGAAAGTCGTGAGAAAAACGGACGAAAGAAAGCAAGGAGAACAATGGATAAAAATCGATCAATTGAGAGAGGATTTAGCTATGAGCGACGACTCAGAGAGCGTCATTTCTCCACAAGTACGGAATTTTTAAAGGAATCCACTTATTTTCTGAATTTCTGAAAATTTAAATAATATACCGTAATCTTCCAGAAAATGGCCCATCTTCGTCAGAAGAGATCCTACTTGGATTCTATCCAGCCTGGTCCTTCCTCTGGAGGTCCTTCAGGCTCTAAATTTGAACAATTTCAATTTGCTGACATGTCCCGTGACATGCCCATGCTCCAGCCATTGGAAATTGTTCTCCCAGAAGATAAAAATCAGACAACGTTGGAGAATTACATTCCCATGACGCCGAGATGCCGAACTCCTTCAGAAGGCTCGATTTCTGTGGAAGAAATTGAGGAATTAGAACCAAGTCCGACACACTTTTCTGAGGTAATTGGCTTCTTGATTTTATTAAAGAATTTTTACAGTATTCTGTGCCAAATACACCCAGAGACGATAATGATACTCACAGCCCAACGCTGCTGAAAATGGATCCAGCAATAGCTCAGACATTTTTGGAAAGAGTTGAAGTCCACGGAGCCGGAAAGAGAAATCTTTTCCCAACGGATTTTAGTCATCTTCATCGGCCGCAGGAATCCTACGCACCACCGTACTCCTCCTTGCCATGTTCCAGTTGGGATCCTGGGAATCTTCAGATGCGACATCGCCGTCCTCCGACGATTATTACCCTCACTGAGGAGCCGAGTAAAAAATGGAGAAAACGAACAAGACAGGAGAAAATGAATGATGGTCGGGAAGGAATGATGGATCCTTTTTATCGACAGAAGCAGGAGCAACTTTTGTGTAAGCACATTCATTCGGATATCAAGAAAAGGCTAACTCTTCGACGGGATTTGTATTCCAAAGTGAAAGAAGTCTTTAAAAAGTACGAAAATCGCCCGAGAACGGTAGGAATTTAATTTTTTTTCTAAATTAAAGTATTCCAGATCCTAAAAGAGACCTATGACCTTCTCCACACAAAATATCCGGAAGTTTTTGGGCTTATTGCCTGCCTTTTCCCGGAAGAAGCCCTTCCAGAGGAGGCAAATGACGACAAATATCGAAAAGCATACAGAGAATCGTTGGATATGCTTATGGCCATTGATGTGAGTATTTTTTTCACAGGAAAATATGTCCAGACTTCGGGAATTTTAAATTTTTCTAATTTCAGGCTTATACTCAACGAGCCAAGTACAAAAACAACAAGAATTCCAAGAGCCTTTTCCGCCTAATGATGTCCTGTAAGTTTTCTTTAGATTTTCAAATTTTCCAGCATTATTTCCTTTTTTCGCAATAATATCGTGATTTTCAGTTTGTTCCGAAGAGCTCTCACCCAATGAATTTGGTGAAAAAATGCGCGATCTCTTCTCTGATGCTCCTCCACTTTGGAATTTAATAAAAACCAAGCTCCCAGTGATGTATGAAGATCGGTAGAACCCCACCTTTTCTCTAAAAGTCACTTATTTTTTTCCAGAGTACCCCAAGATCAAGCAGAATACGTTGACTTGAGCCTTCCTTCTACTTGCTTCTCACCTAATTCCGGTCCACCACCTCCAGAAGTCAACAAATTTCAAGAAGCCTTGTCGAGTAATGCGGAAGTCGTCGATTTGTGCCACGTACTGGGACCTCATCCACCTAAACAGAGAAATAAGCTTCATGTCAGTTTCTTTACCTAAAATTTAATAAAAACGGATATTTTTAGATCCACAACGGTCATTTTTATGTAAATAATGGTACGAATTTTACTATGGTCGAGGCAAAACGGAAAGAGGACCCAGGGAGCAGCCAGAAAAGCGCGCCATCCAAACCAGTAGCTAAAGAAGTCAAAGAAAGGCCAGCGGAACCTGTGAAAAAGCCAGAAAGGGCGGATAATCCAGGGAAAATTGAAAATCCCGGGCAAACTTCAAAAAGGAAGAGTACGCCAAAGAAAAAAGTTAGTTTTCAGTCCAAAAATATTGGAAAGTTAGGCTTTTTGAGCCAATAATCCTATTTTTTTGTTTATTTTCTCCATTTTCAGCCTCCTGTCTCCACTTGGACAAAAGAATTGGACATGAAAATCATCACTGCCTATAATTCCATCGACGAAGAAAATGACGATGCAGTCATCGACTCCCTCGTCCCTTCACTGCCCTTCCCCCGTGATCAAATCTCCCAACGGTTGAAATTCTTGCTCTCATTGTTGATCTCAAAATAAAAACAATACTGCCATTTATTTTTTAGACTTTGTAATTGGTCATGTTCAAGATATTCGGGCTCAACTTGGTCGGTACGCAGGTCCACGAGTTGCCCATTTGTATCTTCGCCGCGTCGATGGCCTTCTGAATCAGGCCTTTGTTATATTTTGGGCAGAATTTCTTGTAAACAGCGGTGTACATAGGATTCGTGGTACATTTTCCTTTGAAATTCTTGACAATAGGAGTTTGGAGCTAGAAAATGCTAATTTTCAGGAGAAAAGGAAACTTACATCCTTGTACATGGCTCCCAGCGCGGTCTTGAAAGCGGTTCCAACTTGTGCCAATGCTTTGTTGAAATTACTGCCCTTCTGGCTCAGACACAGTGAAAATGGCACAATTGCCCCGGATAATTTGCTCACAGTTGGACCACTGGCTCCTTTAGTAAAAGTATTCATGATATCTGAAAGTTTAATTAAAATTCACGAAGCAAATTACTGGATCCAATTTCTTCAATCGTCGAACCATTGCAGACTTGCTGAGAGAGCAGCTGGGCGATCTGTAGATGGTTTAATAAAAATTCCATTCAAAGAAAGCTTACCGTAGTCAAACCGTTCATGTCAAAGAGGCTTGACAATTGGCAGATGGTCAAAGTCTTCACATCTTCTCCCGGCTTGAGACATTTCGCAGCTGCTGCACAATTCTGGGCGCTAGTTAGACCCAAAATGGCGAGGAATACTGCCAGTTGGGAGATGAACATTTGGAACAATTTGTCCCCGATCCGGTGGGGTATTTATTGGGTCAAAAAGGATGCAGAGATCATCGGGATACCATTAGTTCCGGATTTAGAGATGAAACCACGCGAAAATGATGATCGACGAACAGCGGAAAAAAGGAGAAATGTCGTCGAATTTTTGAAAAGTGGGTAATTGCGCCAATCCACGAAAAGGAGACGGAGGCATCAATTGCAAAATCCTGCTCCTCTAAAGAATCAAATTATTAACCCTGACGACTTTTCCGTATCCAGAAAATTAGACGAGCTCTTCAAAAAATAGCAATTTCCTTGTCTGGACAAATTTCCCTGGGAATATGTACTTCAATATTTGAAATTTCTTCAGTCATCATGGGAAAATTCCCGTCCCACCCAACAATTTGAACCCAGATCAGTCTATCTTAGGTGAATATTGCTAGCCTGCTCTTTTTTATCTGTGTCTTACTACGAAAAATTAAGGGTAATTACCATTTCTCTGATTATTTTCTTGCCCAATTTTTGTTTACAAGATTTCCATCTGGTTACTTATTTTCTCTGGCCAGTGTAATTAGCGGAAAATGTTCCTACCAATACTTGGCGACCCAGAAATTTAGGCAAATTTTTACGAATTTTAATTGGAAAACGCCAAATTCAAATGTGCGCTTTCTCAGATTCCGTAGCGCCCATTTCCAAGTTTCAAAATTTATCTATGGTTCCGGTTTCGGATAGCTGAATCTTTTCTATTTTAAGATAATTCTGCGCCAATATGCCGCTATTCCTGGATCCAAACTTCGATCTGATTATACCCGGAACCGATGTCATCCATACGAATATCCATACGTATTGCCCACCTCTTCTTATCCTTAATTTTCTATTAAATTCTGCCATAAGTCTCCTCATCTCCTCATTTTCCCATTATTCCTATTCTTATATCCAAATAGAGATCAATTAGTGTGGCATTCATGAGTCATCACCAGCTGCTATAGTTGAAAAATTCATTTAAAACCAGGTGTAGCTAGGAAATCCCTAGTAAATTATGTGAATTGCTCTCTGGTGTCATTGCTTGCCATTACTGCCATTAGCAGCTCAATTTTCTTGGGATATTAATCAAAACAGCGTCAATTCTCACCCTCTTTTGAACGGAATTTGTATTTTTCTCAGTCTTTCATTGCAGAAGAATGTCCGTGGCAGATATTCCAATTTGGGAATGGTGTTGGATGATCTTTGCCTGTATTTCCGCCTTGATGCATTGTTTGGTCCTAGATACAATTATTCGAGCCAGACGAAGGAGGGCCAGCAATATTCTCAAGGCGCCATTTTTTACAATTATTTTCATCCAGGTAGCCTTTTATCCCGGTAAAATTTCTATTTTTAGGGAATCCATGAGCTATTAGAACTTTGTACGACTACGGGATTCAATAGATTGAGGAAATATAGAATAATTAAATACGCCGTGGAAGAGGACAATGAGCTTGTTGAATGGCAATGGTATTGGTATATTTTTCTCAAAAATATTCTCTACTTTGGACATGTGGAAATAGCCATAAATAGGCTGACGGCTGTTATCCTGACAAAGTACAAAAGATATGATAAAGTGAGTCTAGGGGAAAATGGAAAATTAGAGCGAAATTGGGGACTTGAAGATCAGAACACGGGATTTCTCCTTTAAAAAGCTTGTATAGATGCTGGGAAAAGGTCGGAAAATAAGAACCGTCGAAAAGTTTACAAAAAATCCTAGAAAATCACGTCGAGGAGGTCATTTTTTCCGCATTTCCTTTCCGCATTTTTATTCCTGGCAGAAGTGAGCCGAGTGGAAATTGGGAGAATTATAAGGAAACTGGGGCACCAAGATCCAAACACAGGGCGTTTTTTTCTCTTTAAAAACTCGTCCCGGTATTGGGGAAAGGGAAAATAAGAAAGCCCGAAAACTTTGCAAACAATCCCAGGAAATTGCGTCGAGTAGGTCTTTTTTTGCTTTTTTTGCCCCGATTTTCTTCTCTCTAAACTGTAGCGGTCCATTTTTTGGTTTCATCCATTTTTTACATCATAATTTTCAGCTCTGGAATACCAGAAACATTATTCTGATGACAATATTCGGTTACTGCATCTCTGCTGGTCTTCGCGCTGTTGTCTACAGACCGAGCTTCAAAATGACCACCTACATTTTCCCTGGATCTGATTTATTTTCCTTTATTCAAACTGGACCACTGTTTGCGGTATTTTCCCTCTACTTTATGGCTAAAATTCAATAATTTCAGTTTGAAAATTCTGCTGATATTGCTCTGAGCTTTGGCACGGCGGTTATTTGTACCTTGTGCTATTCTATAACGGCCATACTTCAGCGCAAATACTCGAATATGGATTCGAAAACGAAGGTTTTTGTTTAGAGGAAGGTGAATATAAATTGGATTTTTAGAAACAAGAATCAGTATTGTTGAAAATAGGAATCGCCACGTTTTTAATCCTTCTTCCGACGACAGTTCGCTCGGGGCTGGAGCTATGGGCGCATATGACCAATAAGGAAGAATTTCTCAGCTTTATCATCAAGTGGAAGTAGGAAATTCTTTAAATTTTTGATTGAAATGGGTCTCGAACGGAAAAATTGAAATCTGGATCATTTTTTAACTCATTTTGGCGGTTTGATGGCGATTTTCGAGGGAATTTGAAAATTCTGAAACTTTACCAGAAATTCAGAATATCCTCCACCGGTCCCGAAGCGATTAGAAAGCTTTACAGTGCCCTCTACTATAAAAAATTTTCAGTATACTCCCAGCCGAAGCAATGTGCGTTTTCCAACCGTGGCTTCTGCTCCTCTCCTGTCGAAGTCTCCGAGAATCAATCTTCTTCCATTCCCCCAAAGTTTCGTCCATATCTTCCAGGGCCATGGTGACATCACAATCAATTCCAAATAGCCATTAATCTCACTTTATTTGGGGAATGAATAGATAAAATTATGAGAAATAAATAATTGAAGAGGCTAGGGATCGCCGAGATTTGATTCCTTGATCAAATGAACAAATGACCCCTGAAATATTCTCTCGGTTTTCAAAATTAATTTGCCATTTTAAAAGGATGCAGAATGCGAGCTTTCTCTACTTTAGTATAATAATTTGTATAGGAAATAATTACCTTGTAAGTGGGCTTTCTGTCCAATTTTCCTTCCCTGTAGAATTTCCTCCAATCATTCTCATTATTCATACCTGTCAGGGACATAAAGCAGCTGTCAATTGCTAGTTGATTAGCCATCTAAAAATTAGAAGATCAGAACTCAAATTTCTAAAGGGGAGACAGAAATTTATCGTTTCTTGGGGGAAACGAACGCTGCGGGACCTGAGAACCTGCGCGTTTAAATTCGACATTTTCCAAATGAAAATTCGTGAATTTTGCCTGATTTCCAAGCAAGTCCAATAGCGCCCGTTTCCCACAAAATTGGAAACCGATTAGAAGAGAATTTACCCTCATATCAGCGTACAAGCTATCCCCAAAAATGATAGCTTTCTCCAAATTGAAATGATCTCTGAGGAAACGGTTCCAATTTTCACTCGGTTTCCCAAAGATTTCTGCTGATTTTCCTGTTGCGAATTTCACAGCTTCCTAGAATTAAAATTACAGAAATAAGCAAATTTCCTACATAAATAACGGCTACTTCTGACCAAAGAAGATTGTGTTTCGTCCTGAGAACTGGATCAGCTGGTAGGAGATACAATTTCGCCTGAAATCCACCAATTTACTAAAAAAAATAGCCAAACCTCACTGCGATCCAAAATATTTATAATTCTATCAATAACTTCAAAATTGTAATCAGGGAAGGAGTCCATTATGATGATTTCCGGGTGCTACTAAATCTTCAGGTGTTTTCCAACCAAATTTTACCTCAACAGTGGCCAGAATCTCGTCAGGATTCGTGTATTCACCCTTCCTTCTAATAAATTCGTTGTTTACCACGGTGGAGTTGATCTGTTTTAACCAATTTTTCACCAAAGAAGGAGCAAAAGCAAGGATTCTTCGCCCTTTCAACTTTTCCACAGCGTAGGCCTTCATTACAGCCAAGGGTGTTACAATATTCGATGGGGATAGGCCGAAGCGGCTGGCTTTTTCTTCAGGACTAACTGTATCGTCGTTTGAAACTATGATAACCTGGAAAATAATAGATGGTTTCTTGAAATAAACAGGCGCTGTGAGTTCTGCTTGAAAATCAGGCAAAATTTTCGTATTTTCACTGGAAAATGCCAAATTCAAGCGCGTCTTCAGGTCCCGCAACGCCCGTTTCCCCAAAACTGGAAATTTTGACAATCCTTACCGTCTTGTTCTTCCTCTTCAATTGGTCAAGAAATTCCATTGCTTCAGGAAAATAACCGCTGTAATTTTTTAGCGTGCCGTCGACATCAAATAAAAAAGTTTCATAGTTTTCAATATCTTCTGGCGTCATCCATTTTAGCTAAACAATTGGATTTAAAAAAAGATGGTAAAATTACCTCTACATAGGGGGGTTTTTCAATTTCTTCATAATTTTTTAACCTACAAAATTAAATGAATATACAGTAGCGCTCATTGGAATTCGTACCCCCCTACTTTTACGAATTTTGCCTTCCTGTCGGTCGTGCTGACGGTTTGGGAGAAAACGATCAATTACAAAGTTGCTCGCCGTGATCTCCTCTATAAGGACGTCTATGTGAAATTCCGCCAAACCCTCAAAAATCCGAGGAAAATTCACCATTTATCTTGACCATTTTATAATGGGAAATTTCAGTGCTACGCCAGACGCGTGCCGGGCCGTTTCCGTCGAAATAACTTGAAGGGATATCTTCAGACGGGTGTCGGGAATGGGTAACAACCGACCGTCACTCGATAGCGCGTCGACAAGTCGAGATTTTCGACTTTTTTGGCTGAAGCCTAGGGTAAAAGAGGGGGCTCAACAAACAAATTTTATTATCAATATTTTGTGGCGCATCCGCGGTTTTTTGGACTAGCTGCTGCTTGTCAACGGTGCTAACTCGTGTTCCAACATGACAATGACCCGAAGCACTCATCTCGGCTGGTCAAGGACTTCCTCAGAACTCTCTCTTTTACCCTAGGCTTCAGCCAAAAAAGTCGAAAATCTCGACTTGTCGACGCGCTATCGCGAATTTTTATTGGAAAAAGTCAAATACAAACGCGCGCGTAAAGAGGTCCCGCAGCGCCTGTTTCCCCCAAAATTGGAAACTGGAAAACTACCTTTCAACCCTGCAAAGAATACCTACAACCAGTAAGAGGACCAAGAAACCGATTAGAATATTAATAAATAGCGAAATAGCCAGAAGAGAAGGACGATGAGACTTTTTTCTGTTATCTTCTACTTCAATGATCCGTTTACTTGATTCAGATTGATGCATTTTAAAGAAAAGGAACGTCAGCGACTCAAATAATGTGACTTTTCCTTCCCCGGACACTTCTTTTAAAGAAAATTAGGCGAAGAAGTTATGAGAAACACCAAAATGGTTTCCGTTCTCGGTGATAAACGATGGCTATTTGAGGACAAGGTCAACTTTTTCAATACCTTCGTCTTCACATTTCGGTCTTCGAAAACTATAAAACTCCCATAGAATTTTTCAGACCATTAATTTTATTGCAATTTCTGCAAAAAAAGATCGGGCAACAGAGATCAAAATGATCGTAAAACGGAAAATTAAATAAAGACTTTATTTTTACGCACAGTTACGTATCGCTTGTAGATATGTATGAATTGTCGAAGATCCTTCCGGCAGACGTAGCAATTTGTGAGCTTCTCAGCGCAGGAACGGCAAGCCGTGTGGCCACAGTGGAAAACGACCTCGACAAAATTGTTGCAGCAAATGAAACATTCAGCAACAGCGCCGTTTTTCAGCTGCTTTTCCAGGCGGTCGACTCTTTGCCTGAGCTCCGCGACTTTCCGATCATTTTCGTAGTTCAGTTTCCAGGAGAGAGCACCGTGCTTATTTACCCAGACTTTTTTAGCCTTCTTCGCTTTTTCGGCGCTTTTCATGGCTTCGGCGCGTTGATCTTTGGCTTCCTTCAATTGCCGGCGGAGATCAACGACGGTTCTTTTCTCTTCAGCCAATTTTGCAGCATACTGGCGAATTTCATCCTTCGTCTCGACTTTTCCGAATTTGGGCACAACGGCAGTGATTTCTCCTTCAAGATTCATAAAGAAAGCCGGTTGCGACTTCAATTGGTCGGTGGGTTGGGTAGAAGCAGCCATTTCGGGTAACTGTAGAAAGCAGAGTGACTGCTGGAAAATTCGACAGAAAAGGATTTGTTCCGTAAAATCTCCTAAAAAAGCAACGCTGGAATTTAAATTTTTTTTGTAAATTTCGGAGACAACAGAAATTGTTAGAAATCAGGATGTGGATCTTCTTTTAATTCTCCTGGATAAAGGTACATGATCAGAGAACAGAGGAAATTGGCCCCGACTATGAGCACAAATGCACAAATGTCGACTCCGTAATGCAATAGGAAACTTTTCTTGGTAATTCTGAAGAATGCTTTCTTATTTTTCTTGTCCCCCTCACCGCTGTTTAATTTTCTCAACAACGTAAATGGAAATCATTGCCAGAATACAGAAGATCATTTGAAGAAGTATCCATAGACCTGAAAAGAGTGCTAAACGACCTAAATTATTGGTTTTACCAATAACTGGAAGTTTATCAGTCCTAGGAACTTCTTGAACTATCAAACTCAACAAGAATGTTTGCCCCAGAAGACCAGTAATCCCTAGATTGATCTGAAACCAAGCAATTTTTTCCGAGTTATGTTGATTTTCCACCTTCTCACTGCTTCCAAGAGATGATGGAAGGGTTAAGCAGGCTAAACACGAAGAAGTAATGATAAATGTTGGAAGAATAAGAAATGTGAAGTAAAATTGAGGCTTGCGGACTAGTTTGTAGGTGACTTTTAGGCCGGTGACAGCTGGGCCGACCAAGGTTGAATAGTACGAAATGGACCATTCTGCTGTGCCCTGAATCAGACGTAAAACGGAAATTCTTTGCCGGGTCCTTCGGAAATTTTACAGTTCCCTTCCCAAACAGGAATCCTGTCAAGAATCTGGCTGTTTTTGGACGAAATCCCAGTAAAACTTCGAGTCTCACCCAAATGTTAGCAGAATCCAAATGGAAAACTGGATCAAAATGCTGTTTATCTTCCAGTGTCACTCCTCCATCCAAATAAATGCTACAAAATTGGACATCAAAAGGAAAAGCGGCTAAAAATGATCTGATCCTAATTTCGTGCACGAACTTACTCAAATCACACTGGCAGATAGTATCCAGCCGAGTCCTAATAGAAGCGCTGACTCGTCCATCTGGAGCAATCGAAGCATCAATATATTCTTTGTTATTTTCAAAATTGGTGACATAAGCACAATTCCAACAATTGATCCATGGTAACCAGATTAGATTATCCGGAACGACAACATATGAAGTGCCTAGTTGGACAGGATCGAAGGCCAGACGGGGGTCGATCCAAGACTGGAAATTGAGAGTATTTCATGGGAAGCGCGACATTAGTCCCATTTCATGGACTACCAAAGCCTTTTGTGTTTTATAGGTCCTGAAAGGATTAAAGGGCTCTACAGCAGTTAATTTAGAGATGGCAAAAAAAATGTGATATTGGGGGAAATTGTTCAAGTTTTCCATTCTCGTCAAAAGACATCATTTTGTCTCTCCGAATTGGCCTCATTTCTATAAGTCAAAGGCCATGTTGTGTATTTATGGGACCTGAAAAGATTGTGGGGCATTACAGTACTCAATTTAGTTAAAAATTGGAAGGAAAAGTTTAAAAAATGGAGGAAAACTCCTGAAATTCCTATTTGTACCAAAAGGAGCCATTCAATCGCCTCGGAACTCGTAACATTTGGTGCCTCTTGATCATTCATTTAAAGGAAGACTTACATAATTCATGAACATCAAATATGTAGCAGCTTGAGTATTTTCATTCTGCAAAATCTCCATTTTCACAAAAAAAGCACAGGAACTTACCAAAGAAACTAGGACAATGTGATGCGGTCTCAAGAATACGGTAACATTATATCGCAATGCGTCATACGGCGACAAATTCTTGTTATATTTTGAGTTTTCCAAGAATATTGGATGCACAGGAACTTCCGCTATTACCATAGGAAAAAGTAAGAAGAAAAAGAGAAACATTGAGCAGAAATCTGGGAGCGAAGAGTTCAAGCCGAGTTTATTACTCTTTCCGAACAGGTGGAGAATATTCTGACACACGGGTTCGCCTAGTTTGATCCGAATAAATTAGATTTTACCCCGTTATTTTCCGCATATTAGACAATTTCATCATTTTTTCTCGGTGTAACCAGGTGCAACCGAGAATACATCAAAGTTCTGAGCTTCCGAGGTGAAAAATACAAGATTCATTCAACATTTTCAAGTTATTTTCTTGTGGGAGGCGCCAGGGCCATGTGAAGCACCGGATGTTCCTGATTTGCCTGAAAAAAAACTGGAAATTAGAGTTTTCCAAGGAACTACAGTTGGATTCAATTGTGCTGCAGTTATATCTTTACAGACGCAGGAAATTCCTGTTTGTAGATTGGGATGACTCATATTTTGAGGGCTTGGCGAACTAGAAGGCACATCTCGTTTTATTTTGATCCTTACATCCGCGGGAAGAGACAGTGGCCCGCCTAGAAGTTCATAAGTGGCTTATGAAATATTTTTAAACAAGAATTTTAATGTTATCGACCTTTAGCGGGTTACTGTACAATTATAATTACTGTAATTTAAAAAAATACTGGATAAACTTACCGAGAACTGTTCCCATAACTAGAGCCAGGAGGAAAAATAGGGAAAGGGTGGTGCGCATGGTCAAAAATGTCACCTCTCCCTTCCCCGGTTTCCTTTTATTCAGTTGAGGACAATGTTCATCCTTTCCCATAAGAATAAATTACCCAGGAGGATGTATTTCCTGTTATAATTCAAAGAGTACCGAGATCTGCGCCAATTCTGATGGATTATGACGTCCAGATTCCATAAAGAGGAAGCGAACCTCACAGGGAATGTGCCCCAAGTTCTAGAATCGTGGTAGCATCAATTTAAAATAGCGGGTAAATTGGTCAATGACTGTAAATGATTAAATCGGTTGGAAAATGTCAGGCATTCATGTTCATTTTTCAGTTCATTCTGCTGTCAGGATGGCCTTGGAAAAGGTTGGTTCAGTTTTTTGGGTTGCCACCGTAATTTTGGTGTATTTTTACCCAGTATCGGTCAAGTTTACCCGAAATTATGGGTAAAAATACCCAAAAATTACCAGAAATGGAATTTTACCTGTCGTATTATTTGGTGTAAATATCCTAATTTTCAGGTAACCTTCAACCCGTCGGATAGCGTCACCTACATGCCGGACAATACGAAACAAATGGTAACGCTGACAATTAGCAACGGCGGCAGTCAGACGATCACGTTCAAAATGAAGAGTACCCACCCTGGACGATACAAGATGCGCCCCGTTTATGGTAAAGTACCTGGCGGTGATCATACCAATGTCCAGCTGATCTATAAAGGGGCAAAACCAGGACAACAGGTATCGCTAAAGGATCACTTTTCCTGTGTCTACAGTCTATGTACCAGTTCCACGACAGATGTCAAGAAAATTTGGAAAAATCACAAATTTGTCCGCGAGATTGCCAATCAGGACACCAAGTATGCCGCGTAAATTGACCGTTTTAAATAGATTTTAGGAAGCACAAGTGGGCAATTTTGTACAAAGGCTACAATGACCAACAGGTGGAGATGACCCCGGCACAGAATGAAATTTCGGAGAAGCGCGTGGCCAAGATCAAAAAAGGCAAAGGACTGGTGGATGAGGAAGAAGAGAAGCCAGCTGCTCCCGCTCCCGCTGCCCCTGCTGCTGGATCCAAGGATCATGTCCAGTTGGTCTTCCGTGAACAGGCTTGCCCGCTGTCGGATTCCGGCTCGGATAGTGAGAAAGAAAAAGATGAAGAGGGCGACGACGAGAAGAAGAAGAAGACCGGCGACCAGCAGACCAAGAGCCCCAAGAATAAAAAATGATGCCAGAAAATATAAAAATCACCTGAATAAACCGCCCAAAATATTGTATTGTGGTTTTTGGTGTAAATAAACTGTGCAGCATCTGTTGCTATTTTTTGTTTGTTTATTGTCAAAATCTATTTTATTTCATATTTATGGCAATCAAATATTGATATTTCTAGTGATTTTTCTGCAAAGAACACAAATGTAAAGAAGACGGAAAGCATAAAGGAGCCCTTTCTGAAAATGTTGGCATACCATAAGCCTACTAATTCTACTTACCAAATCCCGATTGAGCACTTCAACTTTTCATTAGAATACCAGGTTTCAGTACTTCTCCATTCGGATTCGAATTCTCCATCGAGTTTTTCCTGCATCTGATTCACAAAAGATTGGCGATCGAAGGCAAATAGATTAGAGAATTTTGGAGAATATCCACAGAGCACTTGGAACAGTTCCAGAGGATACTTCCTGTGCTTCTCCACCAGCTCTTTCTCTTCAAAAAGATAGAAGGCATTGTTCTCTAGCCCAATAACCAGCGGCGGCGGCAGCGTTCTTTTTTCGTATCCTTTTTTCAATCCGCTATAAGTGAAAATTGTTTGCTCTCCTCGTTTCAGCTCGATATCCAGCTGCTGCAAATCATAAATGCTCGATAGAACCATGACAGATGCGTTGAAAATTTCCCTAGCACAGTGAGGACTCAACGGATAGTTGTATTTGATCATATGCTTCAACATAGGCTTGGAAGGTCCTCGAAAAGCGATCCTGTGAAAAATGTTGTGAAGGTCCATTGCCAAAAAATCCGTAGTTTGTTTCTTTGCCAACCTTTCTGCACTGTGTTGTAGTTTTCTCTTTTTGAGAGACTCATTATCCAAATGAATTGTAGCAGCTACAGGCTCTCGGCTCTTCTTCCATGCTATGTCCAGCCCATTTAGAGCCGGGTCAATCACATCAGAAATGTTTCCTTTAATCATCGGAGTCAATATCTTCTTCAAAGTATGGCTGAGAGCCGAGGACAATGGGCAATTGCTATTGGAAATTGACGAAGCAATACGGGGACTAGTAGGGTATTGACTGTACTTCAACATTGTCTTAATGGGCTTCTTTGACTGATTCAGTCCATTTTTTCTCATATTGACTTCGGCTATCAATATACTGCAGAAAGCAAAAATAATTTGTGGAGCTTCTGCAATTTTTGGCAATTCCTGATTGTTGTTTTCAATTTGATTGAAGATCTCATCAAATTGGCTCTAGATCAGATTTTTAAGCAGAGAAAATAGGGGAAACGAACCACTTGCATTTTTGTGACGTTGTATTTAAACCATAAATCCACAGCTTGTTGTAGCAAAAGAAGATGGTTAGATTTCTGAGAGCAATGTTCTAGTGCATCTAACCAAACGGAAACATCCTCATCACTTGTAGTGACGTATGTTGAAAGTTCTAGTCGATGGATAAGAAGATGAACAAAAGCGTCAAGAGATCGTTTTCTTTCCTGAAAAATTAGAAATACGGGGCTTCTATATTACCTACCTTTCTTTGAATTTTCTCTATCTTTGCCATTTTCGGAACATTCAGAGCACTTTCGTGATAAACACGCAAAAGAGTAAATTCTTCTTCTGCGCCAAGATTTAACGTCGAAGCAATCTGTAATCCACTTGTTGATCGTAATCAATGTCTCCCTAACCTTTTGGTTTTCTGTGATTAACATTATACAGTACAACATTGTTCCAACTGCCGCAACTCCAGCCATAACCATTGACAAATAGGGAATAACAGCCACGGCATAATTTGGTATTGCTTTCCCCAAAGTTAGAACGTTTTGGCACATTGTAAACAGCCATTTAACTGTGCTTTTCTCTTTGACGATAGCTATCTTCCGCAAGCCATTGGAGATAATTTTCCGGGTTTCACCATTAGATGGAATACAACAGTCGGACAGATATTTTGCCATTGGAATGAGCTCACATTTCCGTACGCATAATTTAGAAGCCTTTCCTTTAAGTTGCTTGTATATGACAGATTTGATGTACTCTTTGTAAAGTGTCATCTTCATGCCTTTCTTTGTAAATTTCACAATTATACTGTCTTCGCCGAAACCACAACTATTCGTTAAAGTTGATGTCAACGCAGACGAGGTAGAAGCTACTCCTCTGTCAACAGTTTTAGCCACCACGTTGTCCATCACTGGCTTATATACATCGTGCAATACTGAGGTAACTCTGGGATGTTGAATTACACCCAAATTTTGTAGATCATCGTTGAGATCGATATAAGGCTCGATCGGCAGGCAAATTTTATGGGAGATGTTCTCGCCATTAACGGCTTTGTTCATGCTGATTTTGAGACTAATCAGAGCATAATGGTAACTGAAGTTGCGGGATAGCATAAGTTGAATTGATGGCTGCATGCAAGAAGGGAACATATTACAGTTAGTACGAGATATTGGAAAGAAAGTTACGCACATCGTTTTCGGGTGTACAGCGCTGCCTGAAAAGGTGATAAATAATTGTGGGCTCTGGTTCTATGAATTCTCCGTAGATAAAAAATTCGAAGAATGTCAGTGTAGTTCAAAGAAGCCAACCTGGGTTCTCTCCTCTTGAATTTGTAGGAGATGCGGAGGTTGACATTGTGTCGTTGCCAATATCTAGAAATTTTCTAATTATCCTGATTTTTCGTTTGTATTACCTTCCCGAGTATCATTTTCATCCGTCACCTCAATATGACTTTCCTCTTGTGTCGGTGGTGGCCGCCTAATTTCAGCCTCAATCCTTTTTACAATTCTATGTTCGGCCAAAGTGTTCAAGATCCATTCAGCATCGATAGTAGAAATTCCCAGTTCCGTCGCCGCTCCTCTCACAGTCACATAAGAAAATTGATCCAAATATTCACAAGAAAATAAGGCATTAGGATCAATAGTAGCGATCACATCTATATGTAGCAACCCGGCTTCCATTGCCTCCTGTAGTTCAATATTTTTGTCGAGATCATTTCTAATGTCTGCTACAGGACCATCCATATCATACAGATCATATTCTTCCAAATTTTCTGCTGAGCGTTGAAGTTGAAAAGGATTCAGCGTGTAAAGAGTTGTCTCATAGCCTTTGAGGACTGGAACATTGGTCTTGTCTTCTTTTTTGACTGCAATAAAAACCTGCTCCGAGAGAAAGCAACCAGCACGACGAAGAGATTCCCAAAATCCGGAAATACTGGGTAAAGAAAAGGCTTTGGCAAGATCTGCCGCTTGAACTATCTTCTGACCATCATATTCCTCCATCTCATTATTTTGGTAAATCTTTTGAAAGCCAGATTCCAGAGCATGGAGAGTTAGACAATGATTATTCGCCAGTATTTGCAGTTGTTGTTGTGATAGTTCATTCGTCAGTTGAGGAGGGGTAATAATATCCGCCCGTTTCATAAACTCTTTAAAACGACGAATAGTCAGATGAGGCTTTTCATCTCCAAGTTTTACGTCTTCGGGAATAGCTCTCTGCCCCAGGAGATTGTCTATATTACTAATAATACTCTCCAAAACAACTATAGATTCTTCCTGTTGTTTGGAGAATCCTCTTGATGCTGCGAAAGATGAATTTTCCTTCAGAAAGTTGACAATTTGTATCATTTGCTGCCTCTTCCTTATCTTTGTAGCGAAGAATGATCGCGATAGCAGGAAGTATTCCGTTGCCTTTAGTATACTTTCCAAGCATCTCTCCACGAGTGATTCTGGGCAGTCATCAGAAAATACTACGCTTCTGGTTACCCAATTAACTGCTGCAAGGCGTTTCGAATCCGTCCAGTTCCAAGCCTTACGCACAACTCCTATTTCTTCTTCCTCCGATGGCTGTTGAATTTGCAATGCATGATGAATGTCCCATTGCTTGATTATTCCTTTGTAATAATAGGCTTCCCCACCAAATTCTGGGTAAAGGGCGAGAACTTGATCCAAGATTTCTTCCGCTCGGGCAACTCTTCCAGTCTCCAAGTGTATTTGAGCTATTGATAACAGCGGCTGGGGACTTATGATCCATTTCAAGCACATAGAATAGTCATCTCCTTCAGGCAAAGAATGTTCCGCAAGAAATTTCCTCACAGATGCAATGATATCATCCTTCAAAACTTTGTTTTTAGTCCTTTCGCATTCCTTGATATCATCAGATTTTGAATCCAACCAATTTGCCCATTTATCCAATAAAGCAAAATAAATGACTTGAGTAATTGTGAGGTTGTCGGATGTGGAATCAGCTCCCTCTGATACTTTATTACAGTGCTCTTCTAGCAATTTCAGGCATTCTTCCTCCACAGAGATGTGAAAATCATAGTATTGCTTCAGCGAACGTAATCTGTGCACTTCGGCATTGTCTCGGAACTGTTTCAATTGAAAAATGTTAGCCGCCCCGTTATTCTCCTCTACCATACAAATAATCTGTCCGGATCCTTTCTGCCCATCTCTGGCTGCTCTTCCATATGCTTGATTTTCAATTCGGCTATTTTCTGGTAAAAATGAGACAATGACATGTAGTCCACCTCTTTCTACAAGTTCATCGCTCAGAGTGATATCTGTTCCTCGTCCGGATAAATTTGTTGAAATGATGATTTTACAACAGGGAAGCTTCTTCTTAGTATAGTCAAAGTCATCAAATTCTCTAGTATATTTGATCAAATCTTCAAAAGCGCTAGAAATATTGGTCGATGATCTATTCCGCTCATATAATCGCTCGAATTCCTTATGAAGCTCTTTGACATTTTCGATAGATTGACAAATGATCAAAACGGATCGTCTTGCGTTGACTTGATTGCAAACCTCATTGAAAATATTCTGTATCCATTCTTCTTTTGTTTTTGAAAGGACAGGAACCTTTTCATTGAACATTTTTGGTTTCCACGATGGAATTTTAATCATATCCGCGTCGTAGAGTTCCACAAGGCTGTTACTCTCCTCCACTGAGCCCAAGGTTCCACTCAAGCCGTTTAGACGCTCGTAACCTTTTAGATAAGAGACATTGGAGATGAAAACAGCCTTTAGACTGAATGGAGCCAGACGACAGCCATGTTTCAACTGTATAAATTGATGAAGACCTTCGCTCCATTGTGAAGTGCTCAAATCTGTTCCAGTTCCTTTATCTTGAATAACAATAACAGGATGGAGATCTGTCGACCGTCCTGTGCGATCCAAATCCACGACGTATTCGTTATCGTCCTTCATAAACAATCCCTGCTTGGCGTTCTTGATGAAATCATTGAGATGGCTGATGACGAAAGGCTTGAGATATTCGGGGATTCCAATTTCTTGATGGCGTTTCTTGATAATTTCAAGCATTGCAAATACTCTTCCCGTCGGCAATGTGGGGCAGTCTTTTTGAAGCTCTTTTGCCAGTTTAGCATAGCCCTGAAAGATCCCGTTTAGATTATCAAAATTATGGAAAAATGCGCTTTTCCAGTCGAACAAAAAAGCGCAATTTTCTTCAATTTCAACTCACCCAATTCTTTTGAAGCATTCCTTCTGAATCAATGACTTTTTGTGTTACCAAAATTCTCCAGGCCTTTTCAATGATAGTAGCATCCCTCTTGTCGAAAAGCAGCTCATAAATGTCTTCTTTAGTAATCAATCCACACATATCAGCCAATACTTTTTGTCGAAGCATCGCAGATGAAAAATCCTTCTCCTCGTCCTCCTTTTTGAGCGACGGAGTATTTACCAGCTTGTGAAGATATACAAAAAATGTATCCAGAAGATCGAGTCCAACGACATTGTGAGATAGATAAAGGGTATTGCTTCCATTGTCCAACAGCATGACATCCACTTCGTCAACGATTACATTACAACGGGTCCTGGAGCCAACAATTCTCCTTTTGTAAAAGGTCTCAAGCAGATAATCCCTCTCAAATCGAGCAATGTCCCCATAAACAACGCCACATTTATACGCCAGTTTTCTTTTAGCCACATCTTCATCACAGTTATGCCCAACTTGAATATCGAACTCATTGTAAAGCGCCTTCATAGCGTCAGCATCTCGCTGCGCCAGGAGAGAGGAACTTGTGATAATGTCAACCGTGTCCGTAGGATTTTCCAGTATTCGAAGGATTGCGATGCACGAAATAACATAGGTTTTTCCTTCGCCCGTGTATTTCTGAGCAAGGTGGTGCTTCTTGCTTGTAATTGCTGTCATAATTGCAATCTTCTGGGTGTCTCGTAATTCCTTTCCATAGCATTTTTTCAAGGCATCGTTAATTTTCTTCAATTTTTGTTCATAATTTTCTTTTCCTTTGCTACGACCAGATATTATTTTCTCCAGGTGGCTCATTTCTTTTTGCCGTTTAACTTTAGCCGAACTGTCGTCTTGCGGATTAACGGACAATCGAATTAATTCATTCAATGATCTATTATTCATTGGAGGCAGCACTGAATCCCAATTCTTCGTTTCAACCGTGGTCATTATCACATATTGTATAAGTTCGTTTGTTACCAGGTATAAAGTTTTATCTTCGTTTTTAAAATAAGTACTCTGTTCTTCGACATCTTCACTACGAAGACCATATTTTGCTGGATTTTTGTTGAAATCATTTTCGAATTGGATAAAATTTTCGCTGATTAATTGAAGACATAGAAATAGTGCTTTCTCATAGTCATCATCAAAGGCTATCTCATTATTATTGATCAAAAAGATTACGGTGGAGATAATCTTTTCCAGGATGTAAACTTTCTTGTTTTTGATCAACAGCTTTTTAATAATTCTTTCGAATCTTTCCCGTTGATCTCCATTTCCGATCGTATCCAGAAGAACAATATAATAGCCAACATTTCCGTAAGCTTCAAATAACGGACCATAAGAATTCCATCTCTGGCAATTGGCAATATCCACCCATTCTTTAAGACTCAACTTCTCCAATTCAGCCACTCTATCGTCGGCATGGGAGAGCATATTGACCAAACTGGTGAGAATCTGTTCTGTCATAAGGATTTCGTGCAGTTTTGATCCAAAAAGAGCCCGGATCTGTGGACTATTTATTGAAGAAAGTTGCTTGATGAGCTTTTCTAATGAGATTTGTCCTTTTAATGAGCCGAGAACTCTCAAAGCTAGGAAGATATCATTGATGCATCCATGTAAGGCCAACATTCGGCTACACAATTGTTCTAAAGGCAGGCCAAAGTTGATATTGGCCTCAATCATCGTGTTGAATACGAATTGCAACTCAAGAAGGCTCATATCATTGCCCCGCAGCTCAAAAAGTCTTTGAAAAAATCGTGGGAGCATTTCTCTTCCAGTTGCTGCAACCACTGCTTCGGTCCATTCCATTATCTTCTTCTTATATGGCTCAGGAAAGTATGCGTGTAGATTTAATGGTTCGCAGCTCAATGGCAACTTGATGTTCAGCTGGCAGGAATTCATGATTGCTCGGAAATTTCGTAGAGGCATGTTAGCAGTTACAGATTTCAATTCTCCTTCTTTAAAAACAAGATAACAGATATTAGAATATTCTGGATTCAAATTCTCCACCATACGCATCTTACAGAATCCACTTTCGGAGAATGCTTGGATGTTAACCTTCTTTTTGTCGGCTACCATTTGTCGATACGCACGACATTGCAAACCTTTTTCATGGATGTAATTCACCATGTCGCAATTAATTCTGAAGATATTATTATCAACAGACCAGCGAAAAAGATCATCCACAGTTTTCATTGGTAATTCCGTAGTGGGACTGTACCAGCTTGTAGGAATGGTCATCTCTTTCTTATAAGGAATGTAATAACGAACTAATTGCATATTGTAGTCGAGGATTTGCCGTGTCAAATAATACATATGGATAAGGCTTTGAGCTGTATTCCCCGGTGGTTTCGGTTCTTTTTTTAGGGATGTATAAGTGTATCCATAATCCACGCAGAACCGCTCTCCCAGATTTTCATCATCTTTGAGCAAAGTAAGAAGTGGCGTAAATACTTGGATCAGATTTAACTTTTTGAACTTGTCTCTTACTTCCTTGAAGGCTGCACTCTCTTCTTTTGGCAGAAAATTAGAAAATCTAGACACTATTCCTTGGTCCGTATTGCTCGGAAAATTCCATTCGTCGTCTTCTTCTCTATAGTCTTCTCCTGCCTCCTGCCCCGTTTCAACTTGTCCATAGCTAGCAGCTCCTTTAAATAATGACCGTTCAGTCAGTTGAGGCACGTTATCAGCCAGTTGTATTCCTGTATGAGTATTGGTGAGAGTTTTTTGTAGTTTTCTTTCCTGTTTTTGTTTAGCCTTTTCCTCAGCCAATCTCTCTTTTTCCTGCTTCTTTTCTTGCTCTTCCGTTGATAAAAAAGTTTCCAAATGTTTCTGGACATCGCGGACTTTAGCCCAGTTAAGATTAGAATTTTCGAACGGCTTGAAAACTTCCTCATGAGGCTTCAAATATTGATAGATTTTATAGAGAGCTTCCAGTAAATTTGGGGTACTGATATCGTTGTCGCCGGCCTGATTGAAGAACGGGTCGATGAGATTTTTCTTATATGATTCCCTATTGACTTCAACCCAGAATGAATCTAAAGATTCATCGACTACATCTGCCAACTCATCCTGTATCAGCTCGACATTCTCGTCACCTCCAGCTTGAGCATTTATTTTCATTCTAAGTCGAGAAAGATCGTCTTTAGCTTCATATTTCCTTCCTATATCAAGCAGTTCATCAATATATGCCCGACGAGAAGCAAAGGCTCTTCTTTTCATATCTTCTCTATATCTCATCTCATACAGCAAGTAGAGTTTTTTTAGGCAATGCGCGTTGAGTGGTATGGTAAATGCCAACTTCCATATCTCAGCTAGTTCTTCTACCTTCAGTTGATCCCATTTTTCCATAGCCCGGACTATTTGACTAGTGGCATCATTTGGATTCACGATAACTTGACGTAAAGTTTTTTCATGCTGTTGGCAGTCCTCTACCAACGTACGCACAATAGAAATTTCTTCTTGTACTTCTTCATGTTGTTCTACTTTTGAATTGTCCTCGACTTCAAGTTCCGTGAAGTCTGTGATATCTCCAATGTTGAACTCATCTCCTTCACATATTTCAGCGTATTCTTCCAATAATTTCTCAATTGAAATTGTCTGCTTATTAACTGTTTTGGATAATACCGTTCTATCTGTCGATTTTCTCGGATCTGTGGGATTCGTTTTGTCAATACAGTCAATATCCGTCTCTTCAAAAGTTGCATAGCAATCGTCGAATCCTTCCCTATATTTCCTATAGCCATTTAAAGCATTTTTATCTGCGCGTGAATATTCATGCTTCATCTTGAGACTTTTCTTTATTTCTTGGCCAAAAAAATGCTGATGTTCTCGTTTCTTCCAAGCAAAGCTTCCTTTGGACCGATCTACCATAGCGATATCATTCCCGTGAGCTCCAGGATTGCCTGCCCTTCCAGGTATTCCGTCCATTCCGTCGATATCCTTCTCATTTGTTTCAATAGGACCAAGGCTTTTAAGACTAGCTAACGTCTTCAGGAATCGTACAATAAAAGTTCCTGCGTTCCCTCCTTGACCACCGATACCATTTTTTCCTCCTAATCCGCCTATTGATCCTCTGGTTCCTTTAATAAAAAACATCATGTCGTAGGTATTGATGAATCCAGAATTAGAAGCAAAGGAGTATATCATTTCCCTTCCATCTCTATGTTTATAAACTTTATAAATCCATTGCTGGGTCATTTTATAAACGGATTCATTGTAGCGCACATCAAGGGTCCATCCAGATGCCGGATGGTAGTTCGCAAATTTTGACCACGAATCAAAATAAAGACTGTCGTAAAATATAACAGTATCTTTAAATTCTGGTAAGGTTGTACCAGTTCCAATATCTCCATCGTCTCCCCTTCCTCCATGTTGCCCACCTTGACCAGACCCTCCATTCATTTTTATCGTTAATTTCTCTGGGTTTTGAAATTTGTTTGTGAGTATGACTACGTTGCCGCTAGACTCTCCAGCCTTTCCATCATCACCATCGCTTCCATTTTTTGCACAACTTTTGTGCTCTTTGGCTGGGCGTACTTCGCGTGGATAACCAGTACCTACAAACTACTATTAGAATAAAATTGTATGTTACACTAACCAGACACATCTATAGTGCAGTTACTACAAATAGTAAGCCGATCCGTAACAATTGTAAGGTTAATTCCATGCCAGTACAAATTATTCAAATTCGAATCGATTCCAAGGAAGTATTTTGAATAAATGTTGACTTCTTTGAGCTTGTATTTGATCATATATTTTTCTATTTCTGAGACGATATCCTGCAGGAACATTCCTTTTCCAGTGACTTTGAGTCGTGTATCCCGATCAAGCAATTTAAATTGTACAGGATTCAGGAATAATCCTAATAAATTCTTGAAGTCTTCGAATTTTGTCAGTACGTCTCCAGGAATCTCATTCAATAGCGTTTTGAAGAGAAACACGTGCTCCTTTGCGTAACAGCTTTCATCCCAGAAAATTGTTCTCATACTCTTCAGACATTGATCAGCAGAAGTCCCAGCTATATCTTTCCAACGACAGAATTGAAAACGGGTCATTTCGCCAGAAGTAAACCAGTTATAAATGCAACTGAGAAGGGCTCGCTCTATGGAACCGTCAAAGAAGTGGGGAACAAGCGCGTTGATAAGACGTTTCCAATAGGAAATCACCTTTTTCCACATTTTTTGAATATTTCGGTCGTTTTCGCCACCATGAACATTTGTTAAATTAACATATTGTTGACAGATCCGATGGGTGGAAATGTCACTAAACAGAAAAATATTTACAATATGGTTGTATGATTGATTTCCAATCTCTGGAGAGAAGCCGCTTGAATATCCGGGAAGACGAATGCTCAAAGTTCCATTAGGAAGTTTTGAGCAGTTTTGAGCCCCCTGATTTTCAAGCGTCCGCGAGATTGGAAATCAACCAAGGAAGACTTACTTTACGCCATTGTATCTGATTACATTTATCCACAAAGCAGAATGAATATCAATTTGCTTCTCGGCCTCGATAAGATCCAGAATTTTTCTCTCCCGATTACAACAAATAACGGTAAGGCGTTCCGCAACCTGATATTCCACCTGATCAGCCAAAACAGTGAAATAATGTTGTCGTACAGTTTTCTCTGTCTAAATAGCGGACTATTTGTCTAAAGAACGGTAAAACCTGTAGATGGTGCCTATTTTGAAATAGAGCAGAAGCTGTTTCCTCCCAGGACAATCCATTATAAATGCATTTAGCTACAGCTATTTGATAATCGCCTACTTCCAACAAATTTGGAGGTTCTGTAAATAAAATTACCTAAGAAATTTAAAAATTTCGAAAGCATGTGCTCTGCAGGTGCCAATAAAATGTCTACTTTTCCCCGAGTTTGAAAGTTCACCAACCTTGAAATATTTGCTTTTCTCGACAAAATACATCGTTCTCATTGTCAGTGATTTCGTAAGCTTGTAAATATTTTGATGCTTCACGAAAAATGTCAGCATCATTGTCTTCTTCGTCGCTCTCAAACTTTTCTGAAAGTGATCGTAATCTACTAGTTTTTAGAAAACTACCGGAGGCCTGCAAATTTCCAAAGCCACTTGTTTCGCCGTACTCTGCCGCCATGATCTTATATAAAGTAGAGAACTCTTTATGCAAATCCCTGACAAAATGTGAACGGAATCGTATTTCAACGAGACTTTTTTCCGAAAAAAATATGGCTGTCTCCTGTTGGTAAATCTGTAAAATAATCAATGAAAAAATGACTTATTCATGTAGAAATTGTTAGTAACTATTATTTTATAATAACCCAAGATGTGGTTTAAAAATTTTATTTTAAAAAGTAAAGGTAACATGACTGTAAAAATGATCAGGTTGGTTAGCCTGGCGCTGTTGGCCCCCTTTCTAGAGCCGCTTCATAGCTAGAAGTAGGCGCTTCAGATAGATCTCCTCCATCGTCGAAAATAACTGGAGCACTGGTGGGTTGATTGCTGCTTCCTTGTCTTGCCATAAAATATGCTGATACAGGATTGGACCAGCGCGTGGCTTCATTACCGGCTTGTGTTTGGTTTTCCTGAAATATTACGATCTTCATTTTATTATTGTAATGAATTTCCGCATGAGAATCCCACACTCAATTTCCTAGTCTGCCATAGAAAAATGACCATATTACAATCTGTTAGCCCTCCACTTACGCTGACTGCTGTGAACAATCTCTCCTTAAAGCTATCATAAGCCTCTTTTTTTAATAGTGAACTGAAGAAACTGTCATCACTTCTTTCCAAAGCATTCCAAGCATGAAAGTTTCTCACGTGATACTGCAAAATAACCATTTTCTCGTTTATTTCAAGGCTACCTTATCAACGGTGTGATCAATATCAGCTTCTTCTGCTCCATTCACTCCGTCTTCTATATTCTCGCGCTAAATACATTTTGTGAACGATCATTTACAAAACAAACCAGTTCAAAGTTTCTAGCTGCCCTGGTTTCAGCCTCTACTAGTGATACATTTTCCTGAATCAGTCCTGCAATTTCCCATTCTCGTAGCTGGGCATGATATTCTGTTTTTCTCTCTCGCGTTTCTGGAGGCTGAATACCATATAATGTTTCTTATTAGTTTTACACTTACGTTTTTATATTCACGAAGCTCTATCTTCACAATTTCTTTCCAAGCGTGGATAACTACATTAGATCTGTTGTCATAATCTTTTGCCAGTATGTTTGCCAGTTGCAAAGATTTGTCGACATTCGCGGGAGTTTCCTGTGATGTCGTATTAGCTACATTAGGAGCCGGTGATCCCGAAGGAACTGCTGGCGTCGTTGTATTGTCTTGTCCAAGTGGCATAAATTCATTGTTGGCTGGAGCTGGAGCAGCCTCATTGGGGTCATTTATATTTCCTCTGTTTCTCAAATTACCGATTAATGCCCCGAACAGCCCAGATTCACAGTGATTTATGTCTTTGATGATAGGAACAACTACTAGGCTCACAACACCAATGGCCGTTCCCCAGTCTTTGACTTGATCACACATCGGTTTTTTGTTTTCCGTTGAACTAGAAGAAGCGGTTGTGGTTACTTCATTTCCCGAAGTTGTTCCTGCTATTTCACTCTTGATAACCGCCACTTCAGTTGTAATAACTTGAAGTTGAGTTTGAGATGATGTCTTATTCAAATCCAAAGTTTCACCGTCAGGCATCACAATTTTCGTTCTGTTTTGATAGGCATCCCCAAAGAATTGTTCATTTCTGGTTTGAACTTCTTTAATTATTTCCTTATTTTGTTCAATTGGGTTTTTTGCAGAATTCATTTCTCTGAGTCTTGCTGTGTACTTTTGGAATACTTCTTTGGCTCCTTCATCCTAAAAGTGGCAATCTTACTAACAAGGCCAGGACAACAACTCACCTCCATCCATCCTTCGACGTTGCCTATATATTCATTGCCACATTTCCTAACTTCCGCATTTAATTTCAACATTTTGGCTTGTCCTTCTTTGATTGACTTTTCAATACAATCGGTAGCAGTGCCACTTGATTTTGCATTCTCCAATTTTTGTATGTTTTCTGCTAATTTCATCTTTTCTTTATCCATTTCTGTCATATTCTTTTCGATAGATGCTAAGTTCTCCGCTTGGATTTGGGCCTTAACTTGCTCTAACATCTTCTTAGCTGAGGAGGGAGAAACTATGCAGGAATATATATTGTGACAAGCCACGACGAAGCCAATTACATCTAATGGTTCGATTCTAGGCTTAGTAGCAATGCTGAAAGTCATCCAAGCAAAAGAGAGTATTTGTGATCCTTTGAGTCCCCAGATTGCGCAGTTGATAATAATGTTTTCCATTGTTTCAAGAGCACGTTTTGCTGCTGCCACACTACGGAGACGTAGTGACAGGCCCTTAGTAATACAGAAAGTAAGTAAGCTTGTTGCACAATTCATCAAAGCTGCGCCCCAATCTTGTCCATGCTTGCATTGATCCCAGAATAGTAGTCCTTGTCTGCAATTTTTTGCAAATGAGTTTTTAACAAAACCTACGATGCAGTACCATAGCTGAAGAGCCCATAAGAAACGCCTCCAAGTATACTCGCGGTCAAACCCCACGTAGCTGGGCATAATAATGAAGCGATGGCGATAAATGGGGTAGACACCATGACAACCTTATCAAAAACGGCTGTGGCACGATTAATCAGTTGGCAGGATGACGCTTCGCAGAATTGCACCGTACTCAGAACAAATTTTTTTGTTTGTTCGTCGAATTTTTTGAGAACTCCGCCTTCTGGATAGCACATGATACACTGCGGCAATTTGTTTTCATCGAGATATTTTTCCCATGTATCGTATTCACGTTCTTCACAATCTACGAATTTGACACAGTCCTCGCTCACCTTGATCCGGAAAACTGAAACGGTCATTTATTTTGATGCAATTTGTTACACTGACCGCAAGTTTTTCCACTGTTTTTATTAGCCAATCTCTTTCCTGGTGATTTTGGTCTTCTCTTCTTGCTCAAATCTTTATCCATTCTTAGGATTATTGGGATTACTTGCACTTCAACATATTCCTTATGTTTACCGCTGACTTCTTGCAATTTATAGCGAATGTTCATGGCTCGATGCCGTACTTCACTAGTAAAAAAACGTAGAAGATTCCATCCATGTACAGCTCTATCAGCAAATTCAGACTGTAAATTCGCCATGAGTTCGCGTCTACCCGAAATACCGATATGTCACCAATATTGATTGCAATAAGTTCTTCCAATTTTGCGAATTCCTCTCTGTTGTATTTTTTGTATGTTTCTTTCACAGTTTTGAACTGTTGGATAAGATTATTCTTTGACTAAAAAGAGGAAAATTAATTTTCATTTTAATGTGTACCTCTCTCATCCATTGTTTGGTTTCTTCCCAATTCCATTGTGCTTCGTATTTGTATTTCCGGGTTTTGCAAATGGCAAATTGCCGGTCCTCAACAGCTGACATTACCCAAAGGAATGGATCTGCAACAGGGAAGTGGGCTCCTTGACAAAAAATACAAACTAATGGCAAAGAGACTCATTTGCAAAAATTTGAACGATGGTTTCGCATAAATTAATTATAAAGCGGCATTATATCAAAAGGTTTCAGTTGAAAGGAAGGCGACAACTTTTGACTTCAAACAATCCATTATTTAACCAGAACCTTTGTCACGCGAATGAGCTTGATAAGCCTTATGCTGCATGTTTACAAGAATTCAGGGCAACGAAACAAGAAGGGCCGGAAACAAAAAGGGTACAAGAACTAATATTTGTGAATACGAGATCACAATGGTTGATTGAATTCAAGATTCAAAAAGAAGTTACCCGTTTGAAAACATGGAAGAGAGGTTATTTGGATGACATTTCGGAATCTGGAGCTGGTGAATACGGTATAAAAAATATAGGGGAAAAATGTCGGAGAAATAACCAATGGGAAAGAAAGAAAATCAAAAGGGAAGCCAATGCACCTTGTAATTTATAGCCGATGAGAAATTGAAAAGATCAATAGGCACGTAAACAAGAAGAGGAAGTGGTGGGTTGCGAAAGTCGAAAAGTTAGAAAATTGTTCTGGCAACCTTTTTCTGGCTATTTTCGCGAAATGATCAGTGAAATAAAGGAAGTTTGTTCAAAAAATTATATTTTTTTACAGATGCAGATAGAAATATAGTGGAATTGCATAACGAGGTTGAAAGGTTCTATAGACTATAGTAAAGGTGGAAGCAAAACCTCAATAAACGTCAAAAGTCAACGCGAATCAATTGAGCAGTGAGAATTTCAGCCTCGAAGTTAGAGGCCGCAGCCCCTGAACTTATCAGTGAAAATATAGCGAGCGCTTATCTCGAAAGACATCTTTCCCGCTTTTTTCGAAAACAGTCCTTCTAATAGAGGACTCTTATAAGAAAGCAGGGACACATACATTTCCTACAATTATTCCATGGAACTCAACAGCATCAAACTAACAACATTGCGATACTATTGTTTATTACAAATTGAAGGCATTTCCCTCTGCTGATCCAAAGAGATTCTTTGTGCAGGCAACAGCGTATTTCTCGTCTGTTTTGACAGCTACTGCAATTTCATTGCCCATCTGAAATAAAAAACTCACAAGCGTACATCAGTTTCACTTTCCTCAAGATATTTTGCCTTTTGTTGTCCCTGAACGTCACTTTCCTTACTAAATTGATCACAATTCTATGGAAGTCCTTGATTTTCCAGCCCGACAGGGAGCTGTTACCTACTTTTCCTAAAATTTTGGTAATTTGTAAGATAATTTTCAGTATAATCTGTGACTCACTCTGATTTTTTGAACTTTCCCGACTGTTCTTAGCGTTAACTGTTCGCTAAACGGTGTCCAAAGTGCAAACCAAGTCAAAAAATGATGGAGATGTTAGGAAACGATTGTCAATTGATAAAGCTAAACTTGTTCTATTTCCGCTAATTGGCTTCATTCTCATTTGACCTGCTGCAATGAGAGCCCTCCTTTTCTCCCTCGCTTTACTTCTCATCTTGGCCGTGGCCATCGGTAAGTTTTTAAAGCAAGTAAATTTAGTAAGGAGAGATTAATTTCAGAGACGAAGCCAAGCCTCGGGCGGAAGGTTAGCCTTGAAGATGATGAGGATCGAGGAAAATCTGAAGAAGAACGTGGTAAACATGGAGGACAGAAAGGTCGAGAGAAAGATGAAGAAGATGAGGATCGTGGGAAACATGGTAAAAAAGGACACGAAAAATCTGAGGAAGACGAGGATGAACGTAAAAAACATGGAGGACAGAAAGGACGTGGCAAATCAGAAGAAGATAAAGGACGAGGAAAAGATAAAAATGCTGAGGACCGTGGAAAATCTGATGAGGATCAAGAACATGGAAAACATGGAGGACGTGGAAGAGATGAAGAAGATGAAGATCATGGAAAGCATGACGGACAAAAAGGACGAGGAAGGTCTGGGGAAGATAATGAAGATCGTGAAAAACATGGTGGAGAGAAAGGACGTGGAAAAGATAAGGATGATGAGGATCGTGGAAAATCTGGAGAACATGAAGAACGTGGAAAACATGGAGGACGTGAAGGTCATGGTAGACATGGAGGTCATAAAGGGCGTGGTCGCCATGGAGGACATCATGGTAGACACGGAGGACGTAGAGGCCATGTACGACACCATAAAAGCAGCAGCAGCGATAGCTCGAGTAGCAGCCATGGAAAATAAGGAAGAAGATAGGTGATAGGAATAAATAATTCTCATTCCTAATAGAGTAACTTTACGATTTAGTCGGCCTTGTAATTTATTTTTTATTCGCTGAAATTCATTGGAATTTATCGTTTTCAATTTTTTTTTTCAAAAAAAGATGACGAGGCGTTGGGCCAACTAGGATTTCACCTTGTAGTGATAGAATAATCTAAATGGGCAACTTTATAGCAGTTTCCCTTTCGCTGTGGGACCTTTATTGTGTAGGTCTTTATTGTGTACCTTAGTCACAACGAGATGAAGTCGTTTATTACAAATAGGAAGCATATTTCCCTTTGTTGATCCAAAGTGTCTGATTCGTTGTGTAGATCACAGCATATTTCTCGTCTTCGTTGACAGATACTGTAATTGTCTGCTAATCTCTGAATCGAATAAGAAACTCACAATCGTACATAAGTTTCACTTTCCTCAAGACGGGTTCTCCTTTGCTATCTCGTAGTTTTAAAATTTCTTCACTAAATTGATCACAACTCCATGGTAAGCTCTTGATTTTCCAGCCTATTGGAGATCGTTTACCTTCTTTGATTTCCTAGAATTTCGATAGTTTGCAAGATAATTTTAACGGACTAGTAAAATTTGAGCAATTGATTGAAAATCACAGCTGCTTAGCCGACAGAGGAGATATTCCACATTTTTTTCAAGAAGGATTGATTCAGGGAAAGGGGATTCAGTAGCAATTGAAGTCATCTGAAACAAAAAAAAATAGACGAAGTCGGCAGTTTTTTCACGGCAGATGGCTCTTTTGTGAATTGGGTGACGTCTTCCACCCTGATCTAGATGCTACCCCCTCAAACTTACATTTTTCCATAATGGAAGCTCTGCTATTTCACCGGATATTATGTCAGAGGCCACTTCACTGACTTTTAGCCTCTAAAAATTAATAAAAACTGGTTTTTTCCCAAAAATCGCACCTCAATGACTTCTTCAAAAATCTCTGGACTACAAGAAAGTTCAGAAGTTGAGAGCCGTGTTGCCGTCAAGTTGAACTTGTCGAAATATTCGAGACCAGCTCGCATCTGTAATTTGTGGTTCCAAAAATCGAAATACAAGCCACTGACCCCATTGTCGTCCAATTTCGGGATTTGTAAACGTATGCATTTGATTCGTGCTTTTAAATTTTCGAGCTGATCTCCTTCTACTTGATATAATTCAGGCTTTCTCCTTTTTTGAAGCGTTATTGATGCAATTTTTCCTTCTTGATAGTTGACTGCCACCGCTTCAAGATAGGGCCCACGCACGACGTCATTACATTTTGCTTGTATTGTCTTGCAACTCTCTTTTAGGGACAAAAATGAACGGCAATCTAACTGAAACATGTTTTTAAAAAACTCGGAGGGAAACTCACATTTTCTACAATTTTATCGAATATTTTTGGCTTTATTTTGATCAGAGGAGATTGACTGTTCTCTTGGGTACGGCGGTCCAATTCTTCGGCAGATAATCTGGCTCCCATTCTTCTTGAAAAAGGAATAAATTTTCAGGCGGCAATTTGAAAAGGAAGGGTGAAAAAAATGGGGAGGCTTACTGCCAGCAACTTCCGATCATGGCAAGCAAACAAAACCCTTATCAAGAAATTTTTGTCATTGCGCTGACAATTTGAACCAGGTGCAGATTGTCCCAGAAAATAAATGGTCCCCTTTTTCCGTCCAGGAAGTAGATTTGTTGGCTACCAAGTACAAATTTTATTCATTTTTGGCCTTTTCACCCCGCCAAGCTGTACATTTTTGAAAGACAATAATTAACAAATAACACAGGATGTAAAATAGAACACCTAAGAATAGATACACGTCTAAATTATAGTACTGAATAAAGTTATAATGCCTAGCTTCTGGATTAAAATGTCTCAGATCTGGGAACTTTAGCGCTAGGTCGACATGTCTGACTAGAAGTTCTTCTGGGGTAAAATGACGATTGGCAATGAGATTTTGGGCGGTTCTTGCCCGGTTCTTCATTTTCTGATCAGAAAGGACTTTTTCAAGTGTAGCGGCGAAATTCTTCTCATCTGGGAGGTCCGCCTTATTGTAAATTATACCTGAAATACGGTAATTTTTAAAGAAAAAGGCGTACCGCAGCCGAAACGCTGAATCATTCGAGCATTCCTCATCTGATCACCGAATACTGGGACCACAATGGTCGGCACACCGTGGGTAGCCGCTTCCATGACACTGCCAGCTCCTCCATGGGTTATGAACAGATTTATTTTACCTGAGGCTGGAAAATGACTGAAAATGGGGAGAAATAGGAAGCAAACCCAATAGGTCCGTCTGGGGCGACCATTTGGTCATATGAACATTTCGAAGATCTTTTCCAGTTCCGTCTTCTGGCGCCTCGTATTTCCAAATGAATGTAATTCCCGGGAATCTGGAATTAGCGGGATTTTACCACTCGGAAACGCCAGTAGTAATTTTTGAGGAGATACCCAGACTCAGGGGAAAGAGACCTGACCTAACAACCTTGTAAGTGAGCCGGCATTTAAATTAGACAATTTTCAAAAAAAAAAGTCCAAAAATTCGTATGATTTTCAAACGGGTCCCACAACGTCCGTTTTTTCTAAGAATGGAAGATACCACTTCTATGATTTTCGCGGAAAACCAAAATTTGAAAGATGTTCTGGATTCCAAGGAACGGGAACTGGTCTTTTCTTACCGTTTGATGACATTGATGATGCTTCTCTTTGATTCTTCTGGCATCAGCATAGACGGAACTACACTACCAAAGGAGATTAAAATATTCGTTTTTCTCTTGGAGAGGATGTCCACCCATTCCTGAAAATCATCAAATTATCCGAATATGGCGTATATCTACAGTACCTTGTCCAATTCCTTTGGCTTCCTCACTCCCAATCCACCAATATCCACAATTTTATGCAGCGTAGGCCTAGGAAAATCCAGTAGTGGATCAGAATTTGTAAAAATGAAGGAAAGATTTGCTACCATTTCCTGAATTTCCTTTTAAAGCAAAAATTAAAGGAAAAGTACTCTGACACTTGGAGGGCGAGCATATTTCTTGTTCAAATAATCTTGTGCCACAGCCAGGAGTCCATTTTCAAAATAGCTAGAAAAATGGGAATAGAAATATTTCAAGCATCGACTAATGAAGGAGCCATCGACTGGAGCAATTCCAAAGAGATCGGGAGTATCTCCAGGAGCGCGAGGGAGACCAAGGATTGAAGTCGTTTCATCAAATACAGCTGTTGAATGAGCGCCAAGGCCTATTTGAATTCCTAGAGAGTCTTGGACAACTGAAAATAAAGCAGGAATTTAAGAAAAAAAACTGTAAAGAAATTACCGAAGCCGCTGAAATCAAAGAGCTCGTGGACCATTGCATCAAAATGTTCATTTTTCAGCTGGGATATCAAGGTGTCGTTTTGGAGAACAGCTGAAATTCCACACTATGCACGATTTCCAATCTTGTAAGAAGCAATCGCTGTGGTACCCCCTTGAAAACCAGGCGAAGTTTTCAGATTTTGTTTGGGAATCTTCGAAATGCGCGCATTTCAGGTCTCGAATCTCTCGATTTCTTCAAGAAACAGATAAGTTCCAGTAAAAGTTAGTAAGACTATTGGAATTAAAATCAGGACTACTTTCAAAAGAAGAAACGCACAATTTAAAGAGGTAAACATACATTCCATGACAGTTGTGAAGATCTTTGTCAACATGGGGATTGCCTGAAATTATTCCTGGACATCTTTTCCTCACTTTTTTCCTACCATAACTGTCCCAATTGGATTAAAATTACTAGTTTTCCACATAATTGGTCGAATATCCTTCTTTTCGTCAGTCTCTTCTTGATCCATTAAAAGAGTTGGCATTTCTATTACTCGAGCATAATCTGATCCTGTTGTGTCAAATTTTCTGGCAATTGGTTGCAGAACTGTCTGAAATAAGTTGATTTACAGTAAAAAAAACCCTGTAAAAATATTTTTAGTGATCTAGTTTTGTATATTTTCCACTTGGGACCTATTTTTTGTCTATAAACTCACTACATCGTGTCCTGCCTTCTGCAAAGTGTCAGCAATGGCTCCTAAGAAATTCATATGAGAAAATGCAATTTTCGGATTGTAGACCAGAATTTTTGCCGCATAGGCGCCATTTAAATAGAAAGATAGTAAAATTAATAACTGAAGCTGTTTTATTTTTAAATTGGAAGAAGATGAAGCTCACGTTCATTTGCAGACAAGAACACACAGCGGAAAATCGGAGAAAAGCGCCGTTTTATGTGTATCAGTGATCTCTAGCCAATGTGCTACACTACAAATCACAATTTCCTGGAAAAAAATGCAAGTATAAATGGTAAAATCACAATTATACAGTTCAACTTCGTAATAATGAGGGCAAATGTCTGTCGGGCAGACCGATAAGATTGCTCCAGGAGGACAATATTATTTTGGGGGTTGTTTTTGTCTCAACAAACAGGAGTCATATGGGATCAAAAGAGGATGGCAACAGTCGGAAATAGGGGGAAGAAATTGGTCTGACAAGGGAATCTTTGCGATTTTTTCACCTTCTTTACATTTCACAAGAAAAACAAAAAAGGGAGGAATGTCAGCCATAGTTGTGTATTCTTTTGTTGACCGATAATCCTTTGTACTCATAATCTCTGCGTAGATAATGGTCACTCTTTGACTCCCAGCATTATTGTAGCTTTAGAAATTAGGGAAAACGCCGAGAATATTGGAGAATTTGTCAAAAATAAAGGAAAATATTGAAAATTTCTCCTTTCAAAACTCGAGCGTCTTAGTTTGCATCCAGTTTCCCTTAAATTCCCAATAAACTATTCTTTTCTTGGCTCTTTTCTTATCTCCCTGGTCAAAAATGTGGGTGGGTGGACGAATGCACGCGTGCATTCGTCCACCCTCCTGCGGCTTTATGCTAATGCGCGTGCATTCGTCCACCCTCCTGCGGCTTTATGCTAATTTTCGCGTGCATTCGTCCACCCTCCTGCGGCTTTATGCTAATTTTCGCGTGCATTCGTCCACCCTCCTGCGGATTTATGCTAGTTTGCTTCTAAACTGGATAATAAGCCTTTTTTATTGTTTTATTTGGAAATGAATCACTGTTATGTTGTCCATTGCTCGGATGGGATGATTCAGACACATTTTTTGGTCTTTCCTACCACGAGCTTTGCCATGGCTCCCCAGAAGTAGTGCCACAACAGGAAACTGGCTATGTTGAAAGGATTTCAACCATGCTAGCTGAGCTTCCCCCAGAAAAACCGTCCAATGACTGGCGAGATCACATTAGTGTAGAAGAGCTGCTCTCATCGGAAATAGTGTCCGCATCAGCTTCAACAGTGACAGAGGACTATGCTGAGGATGTGGGGTTTGACAGTAGCCCTCCAACAACACAAATTCCAACTCCTGCTCCACGGACATCTGTTGCTACTGCGTCACGGACATCCCCAGCTCCTGTTTCCAGGGCAATTCCTACTCCTGCGTTGCGGACAGATCCATCTCTCGCTCCACAAACGCTTCCTCCACCCGAGGAAAAGAAATACAAAGCGGTTGAGGTAACGTCGCGCAAAGGCGTCCGCGAATCGGCTTTATATCAACTGGAGGATGACCCGGACCACTGCTTACGCTTCTTGTATAAAGGAACTAGTAAAAAGACTGGCATTGCAACATATCACTGCCTTTCGTGTAAGCAGACAAAGACTGATGTAAGGCCGAAAGTCTATGCAATTCATGTAAGCTTTTGTTTAATGGTGAAATTCTAGTTCAGGTACTAAATGGGGAATTTGATCAAGATCCAATGGAAATACCACACGTCTGCGGTAAAGCTCTCCGTTCCTATCACAAAGAAAGAACCAATAGTATGTTATACGAGGAAACTCAAGAGTTGAGAACTTCCGACCGACCTAAACTGCCTTTTGAGGCATACACTGTCATGTTTGCCAAAATTGCGGCAAACACTGAATTTTGTAAGATACTGCTTATAGCATTATTCATATCTTTTTAGCACATGATGACCGTCTAAAAATTGGCGATATTTTGGCACAAAAGGGATACAATAGACATAAAAGTGGACTCTGCAAAGCAAGATTGGATAATCCCGCATGGGCGACAACAATGATCAAAATCGAAGTTACCGAAAATGGCACCTCTGCTCCTTTATTACATTCCTTCACCAACAGCTAAACAGCTGCTGCATTTTTTTTTACACGATTTATTTCCCGCTCTATCACTTATATGTTGATATCTCCCATTCATCATGGGGTCAGGAATTTCTTTTCTTTAGTGCGCTTTCTTTCGGCCGCCATTGCACTAGATGACTGTCGCCGTTTTTTTGTCCTCATTTGCGATCCGCCAGTGTCGTCATTGCTACGGCAGCGATAGTTGATCCAAATTTGGAGATCTGCTAGAGCGTACAACCTCACGGTGCTCCAATCCGGCTTGAGGTCGGGTCCTGTCCTTCGTCACTGCTGCGCGGCGGCGGAGAGCAGCAACAGCAGTCGTCGACGGTAGAAGTCAGCTGCATATGAAGCATTATTTCAAATTGTTAAAGACCAACTGGAACAATTTGGAGTGGACACAGACACGTTGACAATCGTGACGGATTATGAAAAGTCTGCGCTAGTGGCCATTGATAAGGTGATCTGCATAAATTAACAATCGCAAATGCTCCTAGATCTTCAACAAAGAAAATTACCAAGGCTGCAGTTTTCATTTCTGCATGGCGTTTAACAGAAGAGCTCTTACATTGGATATATACATAGAGCGGATACCTGTAATTGCTAGATGGATCGATAGACTTCGGACATTAATGTTTTTCCCCGACGATAAGGCATATCTATTCAGAACTATGTCATCGTATAAATATTCCAGGATCTTGTACAGAAGTCTGGAGGGTTGGGTAACTTTACGGCCCCTAGGTGGCGGGGCCGTAAAGTTACCCACCCAGTCTGGAGTGCTAAAGATTCCTGTTCCTGAGCGCCATGAAGCCTATGATGATTGTAAGAGTTTTCTACAGTACTTCCAGTCAACATGGATGACCGGAATAAACGCCGGCCGATGGCAAAAATTCCTCCAGCAGATTAACAGGACTTCAAACATTGCTGAAAGCATGCATCGGTTGGAAAAAATTATCTTTAAATAATAATAATAATCATTTAAAGCACCTTTCGAAGAAAGTTTAAAAGTCCGTACCCATCGCTAGGCGAGACCCTCGACTTTATTCGTTCCTACCAAGCTCGACAGTTCCACGCACTCCGAGTTGTCAGTTCACGGCCTTTTTGCATGATTTTTTTTTAAATCCAGGATGATCCAGAGATCTCGCAACAATTTCTTGACAACAGAGAAATTATTCAACAGCTAATGGAAGAATTCAACGACAGATGGCAAAAAGGCGAAGCCGAACAAAGCGTAATCCTGCAATACCTCGATAATATGGCTGAATACACGACCAAAAAATGTGTCTGAATCATCCCATCCGAGCAACGGACAACATAACAGTGATTCATTTCCAAATAAAACAATAAAAAAGGCTTATTATCCAGTTTAGAAGCAAACTAGCATAAATCCGCAGGAGGGTGGACGAATGCACGCGAAAATTAGCATAAAGCCGCAGGAGGGTGGACGAATGCACGCGCATTAGCATAAAGCCGCAGGAGGGTGGACGAATGCACGCGTGCATTCGTCCTACCACCCCCCCAAAAATGTCACTCTGCAATGTTTATCGATGATTACCAGCTCGAAGGGGTCACGAAATCTTTTCGAAAAGCTTCGCTTCTACATTAAAACCGAAAGATTCCCACTGAACAGCTGCTACCCTCATCAAATTCCAATTTTCCAACAGTTTTCAGTTCAAAATCTGCTCTTTTACTCTTCATTCACTTTCTTAACTTCCTATAAAGACCAGTGCAGTAGAAAGTGACTGACAATACGGGGCGATGTTTGTGTTTGACCTTGTCGCCTCCCTGTCAATTGTCACCATGTTCACTCCCAGTTATTCCAAGCCAACTTTCTCCTCTTCTCCTTTCTTTTCCAGTTATTTCGACAATTTCAGATGATTTTGCTATTTTATCTGCTATTTAATGTTACAAATTCTGCGAAAATCTTGGTCTACAGTCCAAAATTTGGCTTCTCTCATATGAATTTTATGGGAAGTATCGCCGATACATTGCAGGTGGCTGGTCACAATGTGGTGAGTTCGGATCCTAGTTGGAAAATTGAGATTTTAGACAGTTTTCCAACCTGTGATAATGTCTCAAGTCAAGGGATCCGGTTGCCATAAAGCAAAAGTTTGGGAAGTCCAAGCAAGTGAGGCGGTGACGGTCGCCATTCAACCGATGATGGGCGCAGATCTCTGGACAACAATTTGGAGCTCCAGTATTTATAATCCGATGGGAATTATTGCTCCCCTTTCAATGGTTTTTGCTGCTTTTACGGAATCTTCGAAAAATGTTATGAACCAACCAGAATTATTGCAAAAATTAAAGGAAGAGAACTACGACATGATTATTACGGAATTATTCGATTACGGCGGATTCCGTGAGTTTTTTACCAAAAAAGTTGCGAGAATTTGAAAACGGGCGTTGTGGAACCCTCTCAAAAATCAGGCAACTTTTTCGAATTTCCTTTGGATTCAAATTCCCGCGTTCTCAGATCCCGCAACGGCCGGTTCCTCCAAGGTTTAGAAACCAAATTAACCAACTTTTTCAGTATTGAAACATGAGCTCAAAATCCCCACAATTGTCGGAGTTCATACTTGTATCCTGTTCGACAGTACAGCCCGAGCTATGGGAATTCCCACCACTCCTTCATTTGTCCCCGATTCTCATGGAATTACTGGGGATGATGGCAGCTTTTTGACCAGAATAATTCGCCTAATTTTTGAATATTTTACCAGCTACCTGGAAGAAGGACTCATTGATATTATTCAAAAATTCGGTGACGACTATTATAAAGGAAGAGGACCAAATATCCGGGTAATTTTAAATTTAGCACCAATATTTTCCAATTTTCAGGAAATGATCGGCGATCTTCCTTTAATTTTCGTTAATTCTGAACCCATGCTGGATTTTCCACGGCCCATAATGAGAAAAGTCATTGATATTGGTGGATTGACCATAAAAGAAGGGAAACCACTGGATGACGTAAAATTACTGTAGATTTTCTTTAAATTTGGGATATTTTTAGAATTGGAAGAAGATTCTATCAAAGAGGGAGGCCAATGTTTTAATTTCTTTTGGCAGCGTGGCTCCTTCCAAATCCATGAATCAAGATTACAAGGATAATATTGTCAAAGTTATTCAAAAGTGGGCGCAATCTTTCATTTTAAAGAAAAATTACGGTAATTTTTCGGTTCTCCAATGTCACATTCATTTGGAAATATGAAGATTCCCAGGATGGAACAGGAAAAGGAGTCGAGAACTTGGAATTGGTCCCGTGGACACCGCAAACGGATCTCTTAGGTAATTCTAAAGATTTAGAAAGTATTCTATGACTTTTTTTGCATTTTTTAAACGGATATGAAATGCCGCTAAAATCCTGCAACAGATGTGAAATTTTGTATAATCGAAAACGGTAAAATTCACCTACTTTCCCTCATTTTTAGCCTCTGGAAAGATCGACTTGTTCATAACCCATGGAGGAGCTGGCAGCGTTATGGAATCCGCTACTCATGGCGTGCCCGCAGTACTTGTTCCCCTCTTCGGTGATCAGATGAGAAATTCCCGAATGTTGGAAAGATTTGGCTCTGGAATCGTTTACAATAAGCAAAAACTATCCAATGAGAAACTTCTTACCGAAGCCATTCAACAGGGCCTTTATTGTCCCAAGTAACCCTCAAAAATTTTTTTAAAATCAGCCATTTTTAGACTCAAAGAGAAGGCAAAATTGGCCAAGAGGATGATAAAAGTCCGTCCATTTTCCCCTCAGGAGCAGCTGGTCCGCTACGTGGCCCTGGCAGCAGAATTTGGTGATTTAGGTAATCTTTCTCCTGCTGGAAGAAAGTTCAATTATTTCCAATATTGGAATCTGGATATTTTAGCTGTTGTAGTTTTATTGCCTTTAGCTTTCGTGAGCATCATTTTCTGTAAAATTAGGAATTCATTATGTAAGAAAGGAAATAGCGAGGTGAAGAACAAGAAGGAATAAAGATCTCAATTTCCTGAACCCTTTTGTTACCGTCAATGCAAAAAAAGACGTTGCAGGACCTAAACAGGCGGAATTCAAAGCCTTCCAATGGAAATTTGAACATTTGAAGCGCCGATATCATAATCTTCAGGCGTCGTCCTCTTCCACATAACTGGAAATGGTCTATAACAGGAAGTACCAACAGTCGGATAGTTTATTTTTATGGGAAAAGTATTGTTGACATGGATCTGGACAGTATAAAGGGAATCCAGAGAGAAGCGGATTTAATTGACCATGCGCCTTCTTCTCTTCATTTTCCTCCTCGCTACAATTTTTGCAGTAGTTTTGGGTAAACCTCTATATTATTTCTTCTGATTCAAGTACTCTAGGTGTTCCGCAGTCCATGCCAAAGTTGAAAGGTCCTATAAGAATTGGAAGACATAAGAGAGCCGTGGTATCTGGACCACAAAGTATGGGAGCCAATCTGAGGACAGGAATTTCGAGAATAGGCAGAGACGCTCCTGCAGCTCCAGTGAATCTTATTGTAATCCATCCCTTTTTAAAATCAACGGTATTTTTAGAAAACTGAGGAGATTTCTCCAAAGGAGCTCAAATTGGAAGGTGGCTCAATTCCACCGACAACCATCCCAGCTTCTCCTCAGCTCCACTAGTTGGATAAAAAAAGCCGGAAAAAGGACTCCTGAATTCAAAAATAAATTTTACTTGAAATTTCTCTTCAAATTCAAATTGAAAATACCAGTTCACGGTCCCTTTTTCCCCTTTTCACTGGAATATTCTCCATTTACCAGTGGTAATCCTCTGAAAAAACATCATTTTCCTCCCATTGACAAGTGAGGAAAAATCCGGTTTTTCCCCTAATTTGAACTGTGGTTTCATTTCGACAGATAGGCAGAGAGGGTTTTGTTTGGTGTTTACCAGCGAGAGAGAGACCTCGGTCCGCGGGATCACGCTGGAACAAAATCAACAGAAAGGTGAAGGGGAGGAGTCGTGTTCCCGAGCGTGTGCTGCTTATTTTTGTCTCTCGCTGCTGCTGCACCTTCGACGATACTAATCTATCCGAGTCTTTGAAGAGCTTCTTTCCTATTTCTGATGTTGACTTCAATTCTTTTATTGACAGCAATTGGTTGGAGCGCTGCTGATGGTAAGTCGCCGAATTTTTTTTTTAATTTGACGCTCTTTCTTTTTTCGACACAAAATTTCGTAAACGCCTCTAATTTTTTCCATGGATTCTACTGAAATTTTTAAGGACCATCAAGGTGAAATAGAGCTGCCATTTGCTCTCAAATAACGTTGTTATTTTGGGTTGTATATGATACTTGCGCTGATCCACAAGGTGATTTGAGTCTTTGACCTGTCTTCTACTCCGCCATATTTCCCTCAAAAACCACAAAAAAACCGTCTGTTTTCCACACGCTCTGCCACAAAATCTGCCAATAATAGACTCACGCTTTGAAACTGTTCATTCCCTCGTTAATCCTCTTATTAATAGCCGGTTCTACTAGTTTTCTGCTTCATTTTTCTCATAGATTCTTTTCTAACCGTGATTTCTCGAAAGAATTGCCACAAGAATCACCGGTTTTTGGTTCTACTGCCAGGATACAGTCAAGAATGCAATTTGCGTGTCTTTTTTGCACATAAACCGCCTCTTCCTTCCTCCTTGAAGTCCTCCTCTCCGGAATATGCTTTTATTTAACCCATAAATCTTGCATGTTGCAGCCTCTGTTTGATTTCGCGCTCAAGTTTGCCTATAAGCTGCCTCCGCTACCAGGCTACAGACAGCTCCTGAAAACCTGAAATATTACACTTTTTTCCAAAGAACATTTAAAAACTAAAAATGGTCCAAAATTCCTTATCATAAAGGTCAGCTGGACATGAAGATAAGAAATATTTTTCAGTACGCATCGCCCGAAGTTATGTTTACGAAGCTGTGCAAGGAGCTGTCGGCACCAGAGTTCTTGGCGTCATTGACTTTACTCAAAATGGGGATCAAATCACGGTAGTGATGCTTCAATCCTTTGAATCATCCCAATTTTCCAGTTGAATGGCTCTTTAACCGGCCTTCAACCCGGTTACCATGGCTTCCATGTCCATGAAAAAGGCGACATCGGTAATGGCTGCCTGGCGGCTGGAGCTCATTACAATCCGGAGAAGAAAGATCACGGAGCTCCCACTGATAAAAATAGACATATTGGGGATTTGGGCAACTTGATGACACAAGTATAGGACTCCTCCAATTTTTTTGATAAAAACCGTTTCAGAGCAATGGAGAAACACCCGTCTATATTACTGATTCAATTGCCAAATTGAATGGAGATCATTCTATTATTGGACGAGCTATTGTTGTCCATCAAATGGGGGATGATATGGGAAGGGGAGGCAGTCCCGACTCTCTGACTACAGGAAATTCGGGTAGTCGATTGGCTTGTGGAGTTATTGGTAAGCGCTGATAGATTTTTATGGGTTTCTAGCCTTGGGGAAAACGCTGTGGGACCTGAAAACGCGCTTGAATTTGACGTTTTCTACTGAAAACTCGAAATATTTGCCTGATTTTGCGGGTCCCGTAGTTCGTACTGTCTCGATTAGAAGTATATCACAAGTAGGTAGATTGTCACCCAGAAGAATGTCCTGAGTTCGACTCTCCTCGTCCATAAGATTTTCATTGGATATTTGCCTTTTTGGACAATTGAACTTCTGCTCAAACGGTTCCTCAAGTGGCGAATTTCCCCCATTCCTGCGCCATAGAAATGACCGTTTATGAGTCATAAATTATGACTAATCCCTCGCCCTTGTGTTTCACGTTTCTATTTTCGAACAAATTTCCCGAGGAAAACACAGAAAAACAGGTATTATTTTAATTTTTTCAGGACTTGTCAGCGGTGCAATTACTTCGGCAATTTCCATGGTAACTGTTCTCATACTCTTGGCTTTCCAGTTGCACTAATTTTGACCAATTTCCCCTCTCCTCTTTATTTTTTCACTTACTGTACATAGAAACGTATCTATTTTTTTGTATATTTTACATAAACTTATTATTCGGTTTTGCTTTTTTGAGATCGGCATAATTTCCTGAAAATCCATCGAATTGTGACAAAAATGACGGATAGAATAAGCAGGGCAACGGCAACAAGGGCTCCTATGACATCCACGAGATAATATTGGAATATGGACAAATGCCTGCCATAAGGTTCCAAATGATCTAGAGATCCGAACCTGAAAATTATATTTTTGTTCAAAGAAGGAAGAAAACAAACTTGGCAACAAATGTCGAGTGTTTCACTACAAGATCCTTTGCCGAGATGGGTTGATCCTTCAACATTTGGGCTAATCTTTTGGCTTCTATCGCGTAGCTGAAGATTTCTATTGTCATTTCCTCCCTCAAAATCCAACCTGTTATTCTCCAAAACTTTCAAAACAGCTTGGCGTATGATTTGAGGATTGGCGAGATCTTGTTTGTTGAGGACGACGGCACCTCCATGGCGAGCTAACATCTCGGCATTTCTGGGTTGATCGCCGAAAAGGGGAATCTAAAGAAGGAATTGGATTAGAAGATGGGGTAAATTGCCATAATCGACGGTTTTCCAAGGTGGGCAACTTCGGTAGTTGAGCCGAGACCACCGTGGGTGATGAAGATGGACAGACGCTTATCAGCTGGAATTTTTTTTTCATTGAGAAATGCTAATTTTTGACCCTCAACTTTGTTCTTGCCCTTTTTTTTGCTCTAATTTCTTGTTGTCGGCCCTTTAATTGTTTCCCCTTCACCCCAAAAACCATAAATATTGACATAAACCTTTGGTCTCCCCGTCTACCTAACAAGTAAATAAAAACCAACCTAGAAGAGCATTTTGTGGCAACCAGGGGGATAAATACATGTTGGGAAGGTGATCGGCCATGGTAGAGGGTATTTCGTACTTCCAAATAAAAGTGGCATCAGGGAGAGAGGCAGCCATTTCCAAAATTGACTTTCTGAAGGCAAAAGTTGAAAGAGAAGAATAGTGGAAAATTACTTCCAAGGTTCTGGCATGTCCTTACTCCTGGCATTAGAACCGAAGGAAATAAAAACGGTATGCTTCCTTTCATTTAGGACTTTGTCCCATTTCTGGAAAATACAGGAATTTTAATTTCTGGGTCTCGAAGCAGTAAAAAGTACAAAGCTCTAACCTCTCCCAATGGTCCTGGATCCTTGACATCTACCGTAATCCCACCAATTTCCACAGTTTTATGGATCAATGGCCGAGGATAATTCAAATAAGGATTAGAATTTGTAAACATAAATGAGCACTTGGATATTAGATCCTGAAACAATTTTTCACTATCAAAGTTGAACTTACCCCGATGCCAGTAAATTTGCTGCCCAATTTCTGCTCCAAATAAACAGCTTCAGCTGCCCAGGTATCGTACATGAACTTGAATTGAGCTAGAGTACCCAGGGCGTTTATTGTCCTATCAATAAATCCCATTTTATCTCCTTTAGAAGAAGACATAGAAGGAACATAGCTGGGAGCTATGGGTTCTCCAAGGAAATAGGAGGCCAGATCCAGATTGGTAATGGACAAGGCACCGATGGTTGAGGGGATGTTGAGATATTCGAAGAGACCTGGAAATGGATAACTATATTGGATGAAATACTCGATTTTCACTATGGAATCCACTTGAAAATCAGGGGAAAATTTCTCGAATTTTCAATTGAAAATCGCCAAAATGAAATGCGCTCTTTTTGAGATACCGCAGCACCCGTTTCCTTGAACACTATAAACAGTTTATAATAAATCTTACCTAAACCACAAATAACAAAAGGCTCAGCAATTCCTACGTCATATTTTCTGCTCCGAAGTTCTTCTAACAGGGTGTCTTGCTTCATAAGATCTAAAAACTCCTATAATTCCCTGCTAAAAAAATCCCACTGACATTCACAAGAATAAGAAAAGCTCTTGGTAAAATTATGACCCATTCTCAGCATGCTCCAGAAATCTGGAGACATTTCCCAAATTTGTTTCAGGAGAGTCTGATGGGCAGAGGCCATCATGTCCCCCACTCGAGGATCAGCGTCGACAAGGAGGACTTCCTTGACAATTGAGACATTTTTCCTTCCCAGGTGGTCAATATCCACTATAGGAACTAGGAAAGTCTAGATTTTTATTGTTTTTTAATGTAAAAATAGAAATTTACCACTTCGTGACCAACGGCAGCCAAAGTATCGGCGATTTTTGCCATAAAAACTGTATGCGAATGGCCGAATAGGGGAGAATAGACGAGAAATTTGTAGGCATTGCAGAAATTAACTAGGAGAAGGACCAGAAGAGGAAGAATCTTCATTTTGAGGCAAATTAACGAAGATTGATTATGCTTTTATATGCTGGAACACAGACGGGACCAGCGCTTATGGGTACAGATCACAGTGATTGAGATAAGAAGTCAGCAAAGATGGAGACACAACACACGTCAGGAGACAGGGAGAGCACATTATTTGTGACGAGACTATTCCAAGAGATTGTCGTCAGATGGTGCAAATTTTGGTTTCTAGAGGAAATGTGTAATAATGAAGAATAAGACACAGACTGGAAAACGCCAAAAATTCGGAAAATCGACTACAGTCTCCTCTTGAATTTGGAAATATTGCACAATATTGGGGTTTTTTAATCAAAGCTCGAAGAACTACGAGTTTATTCGCTTTACAAATAGAAAATGTACAGTTTCGAGCAGAATCTGACTATGGAATGTGGGCCATATTAGCAGCAAGAATGGCACATGCCCATAACACACCCTGTAATACAAAATTACCCAATGTTTCATCCAATAAATCGTACCAACTCCCCGGCAATATCTGCTTCTATTACAGCACCTGGCTCTCATGAAATTCCAACAAAGCCAGCCTCTTTTGACTCGGGATACGCCATGGCCGTGGTCATCCTCAAAAAAATTCAGAGCTGTATGACCCACTAACCGTTAGATCATCCCCATCTTCAGGGAATTCCTGCTGAGTTGCTTCAATGGAAACAGCAATGGCCAAAATTGCCAATAAGGTCAGGATTAAAATGGTTTTCATTGTAAAATTCCTGAAAACTTGCTATTATACCCGGCACATAGGAAATGTTCAATTGACCCCTTCAGCCTCTTTTTATAGCCTCAGCTGACGTGTCGTCTGGTTCCTTTCTTTTTTTCTGTATTTATTTCAACCATTTTCACATACTAAACATAAAAATCCTCTTTATTCGCCGTTCTTCAACTTGTGAAATTGCGAACGGAGAGCTTATTGATGAAATTTGATGGAAAATAGACATGAGGAGCGAGGACAATGTTCTGTCAATGAACACGGGAAAACTTTAAAACGGCCAAAATAATCGAAGAATAATTTTTATTGAAATGAGGGCTCGTTGATTTTCTCAAACATATCTCCTACAAACTTTCTGGAGCAATATTTGCATGTGGACACTTCGAAGATCCTGGAAATTATCCAACAAATTCCTAGAATTTTCAAAACTTACACAGGCTTCCTTATCGAAAGAGAAGTAATCTTCTCTGGGATCCTCCAGCCATTTTTTGATGTAGGAAGCTCCTTGAGAGTTCTGTAATTCCGGTCCATAGCCCAGAGCCACAATGTCGATTCCATTCCGCCGAAGCTGGAAAATTCATATCCAGATTTGCGGATTCTACCTGATCTATGGCATCCTGGGTATCTGCCAGCCCCTTCATTTTGTCTGTTTCTTCATTGATAACAGGCAATCCGTCAGTAATCAAAACAGCTATTTGTTTACTGCTTCGATCCTTCTAAACAGGATCTGTTTCAAAAAAATCCTGGAATTTCCCTTACTCTGAACATTTCAATGGCTTTCTCAATAGCTGCTGGTGTATTTGTATAGCCTGCATCATATTCTGTGGGAACCGTCTGCTCGAATTCTCTCCTTGTCCAATCTCTTGGCAACCAATCGGCGAAGGTCACTTCTGTGGCAAATTTGACAAAACCAACGTTTACTGTATTGGGAATCAAACGAGAGCCGGATTTGAGAAAATCAACCAGCTGAAATTGGGTAAAATAAAAGGGAAAACTGTACCGATGGCCAGTTTCTTTCTTGGATAGACTGCGAAGCATCTATGATGAAAATAATTGATAGTGATTTTTGAATAGCGCGACAAGGATCCTTGGGAACACACTTTTCTCCCTAGAATTATTATTTCTAATGTTTTCTGAGGATGACACCTGTTTATAATCCCTTCGATCAATGGCGTCACTGTCTCGAATATCTTCATATCCTTCCTTGCAGATACATTTATCCCCCTCTGCCACAGCATTTGGATCTTTACAGATCACCGGCTGTTTCTTGGATTTCTTGCACATGTAGCGACGGAATCCGGTGTATTTCACGACTGAAATGGCCATATTCCGAAAGAATCAGCGATACCATTTCCCGGATAAACATCACCCCCTTCACACATAATATCATGATAACAGAAGGCGTGAGCGGCAAAGCTGTGATGCTACAAATCTCTGAATTTAAATGACAGTCATCTCTTACTATAACACAATGTTCTCTGCCTTGCCATTGATTCGGTTCTCTTTGCATGACAGCTGCTCCACACCAGGGAAGAGTCCGATCGATGACGGGATCATCCGGTACTGCAGACATCCATGCATTGTAGACATCTTGAGTGATACCAATTACCATCTGATCGGCAAAAGGTTCCAAAAAGATAAATCTATCGTTGAAAGATGGTCGGTTCATTGCTGAAAATTGGAATAACTCGGTGATTTTCCCTCACTAACTTTCCATAAACTGCCGTTCCCCATTTGTTGCTCCTACGGCAATGCTTCCACCTAAACTGGCGCATTTATTCAAGACTCCGGTGATGTTCAGCCTCTCTTGTGGTGTGTCAAAATGTTTATAGCAGTTATTATTGTACTCTGTCCATCCGGGATCACATACTGAATTGGTTTTTTTAGGAAAATCGGCTAAAATTACCCTGTGATTTGACAAAACCAACGAAGAAGAGAAGAACCAGCATGAAGACGTGTCAGACGCCTATTTCTTTACATTTATAGAAAGCTTGGCAGTATAGAGTGTGAACGACTATAACTTGCTTGCCCGACGTCTGAAAGACTTGACCGAATCGATCAGAGAATTAACAATTCAAAATTATAGCTTTATTGAAAGAGAATTCTTGGATCTCCTCAAACGTATCTTCTGCAGACTTTCTGGAGCAATATTTGCATGTGGACACTTCGAAGATCCTGGAAATTAGCCAACAAATTCCTAGAATTTTCAAATCTTACACAGGCTTCCTTATCGAAAGAGAAGTAATCTTCTCTGGGATCCTCCAGCCATTTTTTGATGTAGGAAGCTCCTTGAGAGTTCTGTAATTCCGGTCCATAGCCCAGAGCCACAATGTCGATTCCATTCCGCCGAAGCTGGAAAATTCATATCCAGATTAGCGAATCGTACCTGATCTATGGCATCCTGGGTATCTGCCAACCCCTTCATTTTGTCTGTTTCTTCATTGATAACAGGCAATCCGTCAGTTATCAAGACAGCTATTTGTTTACTGCTTCGATCTTTCTAAAAAGCCACAAAAATCCAAGGTTTTCTCCTACTTTAAACATTTCAATGGCTTTCTCAATAGCTGCTGGTGTATTTGTATAGCCTGCATCATATTCTGTGGGAACCGTCTGCTCGAATTCTCTCCTTGTCCAATCTCTTGGCAACCACTCGGCGAAGGTCACTTCTGTGGCAAATTTAACAAAACCAACGTTGACTGTATTGGGGATCAAGCGAGCACCAGATTTCAGGAAATCAACCAACTGTAATTCGGTAAAAGAGCAGAGAAAAACTGTACTGATGGCCAATTCTTTCTTTGGATAGATTGCGATGCGTCTATTATGAAAATCATTGAGAGACTTCCACGAAGAGAACGGCAAGGATCCTTGGGGACGCATTTTTCTCCCTGAAAAGTGTAGATTCTTGTATTTTTGAGCGCACTTGACGGTAATCTCTGCGATCAACGGCATCACTATCCCGAATGTCTATGTATCCTTCCTTGCAGACGCATCGGCCACCTTCTGCCACTGAATTCTCATCTCTACAGATCGTAGAAGACCTCTTGGATCTTTTGCACATGTAGCGACGGAATCCTTTGTAAATTGGCACTGAAAACAAATTTAAGTTTAAATAGATTTCGGCGAGGTCAAAAATTTCGGCGTTTCCCCTACCATTATCTGCTCCGGCGTCTCCTCCTTGGCACATAATATCCTGGTAACAATAATCATTGTCCGCAAAGCTGTGATGCTATAAAAATTTAAAGAAACGACAGAAAACTTGCCATAACACAATGTTCCATGCATCCCCATTGATTAGGTTCATTTTGTTTTACAGCTGAACCACACCAGGGAAGAGTCTTATCGATGACAGGGTCACCATCAACTGCGGAATGCCACTGGTTGTAGATATCTTGAGTAATTCCTATCACCATGTGATCGGCATACGGCCCATAGAAGAGAAATTTGCCATTGAAAGATGGGCGATTCATTTCTGATTAAAATTTGGTTGTAAAAATGAACAAGACTAACTTTCCATAAATTCCCGTTCACCTCTAGTCGCTCCTACAGCAATGTCCCCTCCCAAACGGGCACATTTTGCTCGAACTCCTGTAATATTCAGCCTTTCATTAGGTGTGTCAAAGTGCTTGTAACAATCGCCATTGTATTCTGTCCAGCCCGAGTCGCAGACTAAAATAATCTGCTTTCAAGAAAAATATAAAATACTTTGTGATGTCACCGACGTAATAAGAAAGAAGAGGGCTAGCATGCCTCCATAAACGAATCATAACAAGAATATTGGGACTTTTGTAAGACGCTGGGCAATAAACACTGGGAAATCACATAATTTTTAGGAATTTTGTCTCGAAGGGTGTGATGTATGATGTGGTTCAGAGTTCCTGTGAGAGGTGACGTCAATATCAACAGATTTAAAGGCATTTTTATTGCAGAAATGGGCCATGGATAAAATTGCTCGGTTTTTTTAAGCAGAAACGGGCCCTGTGGGATCCGCTTGAAAATCAGGTAAATTTTTAGAATTTTCATTGGAAAAAGGAAAATTTAAATGAGCGGGTTCTCAGGTCCCGCAGTGCCATTATTTTTTTCTTTTCCCTTAGTTGAACTGGAACTCTTCTACCTGGTAATTGGTGTCCTTTCCGTTTTACAATTGACAAAAAATAATCCCAAACCCTGCCAACCAGAATGATCTCATCAGCGGACGGGGGAGACTCGTTCCGCGTATTTCCCTCTACCACTTTTTGTTTCTAATTCTTTGTGGGTGGTCTTTGTTAGAATAAATACACCGAATTTACGATTATCCACTATTTCTAGCCATTTTACAGTATGCTTGGCAAGGTAGCGATTGTTACCGGATCTTCTAATGGCATTGGGCGCGCCACAGCAATTCTTTTATGCTCTAAAGGGACTAAGGTAGGATTTCTTAAGTTTTTTTTCCGCTTACGACCTTTCATACCATTAAAATTATCAGAATACGGTAATTTCCAGGTGGTAATCACTGGTCGAAATGCTGATGCTCTCTCCCAAACCTATGAAGAATGCCTAAAAGTCGGTGGCACCACTTCCAAAGACATTTTGAGCCTAGTCGGAGATTTGACGGATAATCATTTTATTGAAGAGCTAGTGGAAAAAACTTTATCCACTTTTGGACAGCTGGATATTTTAGTAAGAGATCGCAAAATTTAAAAAAATGTTCAGATCAACAACGCCGGGCAGATAATGATCGACATGACGGGAAAAGAAGGCTTCGACCAGCCGGTAGAAGTTCTCCAGAATAATATGAACATAAATGTCAAAGCGTACGAATTTTTCAATTCTAAAAATGACAGAATTTTCTAGGCCAATGTACCTGACCCAGCTATGTTTCCCCCATTTAAAGAAGACGGGAGGAGCTGTGGTTTTTACCTCAAGTATCATGTCCCTGTCTCCTCATGCGGTGAGTCGTTCATTTTCTTGTGTTCCGCCTATTTTTTTGCTCATTTTTCTTTAAAGAAAGCCTCAAGAGGTTAGCAAAATTGCGGTAATAAAAAAATTGACATCGGTAAGCGCAGAAAACTGGAAATTGGGGAGAAAATAGAGGAATTTTCCAAAAGCTAGCGTCTTGGCGCAACTTTATAATTCAAATTTACCGCAAATTCCCAATATATTTCCCTATTTTTCCATTTCAGAACATGTCCATGCCCTATTACGCCATTTGTAAAGCAGCAACCGATCATTTGGCTCGATCAATGGCTCTAGAATACATTAAACAAGGCGTCCGGGTCAATGTTGTCAAGTAAGAAATGTCCCGAAACTGCTAATATTTTTAGTCCTGGTCTAATTAGCACAACAATTTTCTCCAAATTCGGTATTCCTGAGGATAAAATCCGTAAAATGGAGGACTACGTCTCGGCAAATCCAAATTGGATCCCAGCTGGAAGAGTAGGACAATCGGAAGATGTTGCCAAGGCCATTGTCTTCTTGGCTGATAAGTAGGCTGCCATACCGTCCTTTAAAATCTTTCTTTTCAGCTCACAATCCGCCTATATTGTTGGCCAGACACTTCCAGTTTGTGGAGGAGCTTCGCTTTGTATGGGAATTGACACCAGTGACTATAAGACACCCATGATGTAGTTGGTCTTATTTAATTCAGAAATTGTATTTTTCAGAGAAATTACCGAGAAATCTTCTTGTTGGGATCTTTTCTGTCTCTGCATCAGAAAATAAAATATTTATTTAAAAATAAAACTCAGTTTATCCAAGAATTGTCGCAGCTACCTTACAAACGGATCTATCCATCATGCTACAAAATCTATCGTACCATCGATCGAAATCTCTAGTAGGTCCAGTGGCTGTAGTGGGGATTTGCATCTAAAAATGATAATTACCACAGAAATAGAAAGCGGACTCGTACCACGAGACAGGCATCCATTCCTCCGCCATTATCCGGTTCACCAGTGGCCCAATTCGTATATCCGAACTGGAAAATAATATATTGCAGGGTTTTCAAGGGGAAAAATTATGGAAATCGTCTTTCTTGAAAGCAAATGGCTGATTTTCAAAGATTCCTCGAATTGTTCATAATTTCCAAAACGATGGAGAATGCCGGTCGATCGGAAAGGATTACCGCCATCAGGGCCTTGTTCTCGCCCTTTCCACATTAGTGCGTTTTTCCCAAACAAATTAGACAACTTCAGCATTCAAAGATCAAAAATTGCCCGAAAAAAAAAGAAAACTTACCGACTTTCCATCAATCCACATAAATGCTTCGGGAGTGCTCCCTGGAGTCGCCGTCATTGCTCCAAGATAATAATGAACAGGGCGGGTTCCTGTCGTGGTCAGATATAATTGATCTGAAATCCTGTATCAGGCAAAAAATAGCGGAAACTAACTGAAAATGAAGAAATTTTCTGCACGATCTTCGATTGAAGCCAATTGTGCACCGGAATACGCATTAATACAAAAATCTCGGGCGTCATCATAGGTCATAGGTGTCTCATTGAAATAATAACAATATCGGTTGTAGAGATTCCTCACCCAGCCAGGAGGACAGTCTGAAATTTATTATAAAACGGGTATGGCCAAGAAAAGGGAAAAATTTAATTTGATAAACTCACAAACACTGGCGTCTCCATAGCTATCAGCTGAAAATCTTCAATTACACAAATTTTTAGAAAAACCCACGTCCATTTGTAGCCAAACAAGCCCAAGATATTCGGAAAAATAGAAAAAGAACAGAAATCCTGAACATCATAAACTGGTGAGGTATGTGACTGCCGGCCGCTAATCAAAGATTCGGAACGAATTCAAGTCCAGACAGCCTTTAGCCGCCATTGTTTCGGCTAATTAAAACGGGAAGAAACAAGGTTTTCATGGTCGGGATTGTTGTTTTCTTGCCGCAATCTTCAAACATCAAGCGGCTAAATTTGGCTAGTTTTTAGGGGAAGGAAACGGGAATTTTGAAAGGGATGTGCAGGCTTTTTGGGCTGGCAAGGAAATTGTTTTGGGTCCTGGCGAGAACATGATCCAGGAATTCTGGTAAAACTGAAAGAAAAATTAAAAAGAAATTGCCTCCACGCGGGATTGAACCACGGACCTTTGGTTTACAAGACCAACGCTCTGCCACTGAGCTATAGAGGCCCATGACAGTCTGCTATCCTCTTTTTCAGCCGTCCTTTCATTTAATTTCTGTCCTAATCCATCCAGCTAGGTAAATAATTCCCAAAAACTGATTTAAAGAGAGAGAGAGAGAAAGAGAACTAACTCCCAACTGGAAAATCAAACTAATTTTATAATTCAAAAACATAGAAATTGCACAATTTTGTTTAATATCACATTCTTTTCCTAACTGGCCTCTAGCCCACAAGCATAGGAGGAGCCTGACATACCGATCGAAATACCAGACTACAATCCACGTCATTCCATCTTCCAGCATCATCAGGATTTGTAAACCAGATATTTGGCAGCACAATCTGAAGTAATTTCCGTCGATTAGATGCTCCTGGACAAGAATTACCGTTGCGCATTTGTCATTCCCTCCAGCGTTGTCCGGTTGCCCACCACCATAGCCACTTCCTTGTGCCCAATTTGTATAAACTAACTGATAGCAAAATTCATAAAAGAAAAGTGGGAAATATTACCGGCTGTCCATCTACCCAAGACCAAGGGCCACTGATTGGAGTGACAGCGGTAAGACCAATCCACTGGTCATAATCCGTCGTCCGGGGTGCGTCTCCAACTATTGAGACTATGTAATCTGAAAGTTTTACACGATTGGCAAAAAAACTCTGGGAACAGACTGTAGATCCAATCATTTTGGGCTTGGCTCTCGATTGAAGTCAAATGGCCACCGGGAGAGAGCGACTGGCAGGCGGATTCAGCTGCTGCCATTATCAAGAGATTCAAATTGAGATAATAACAAGCGCCGCTATAATATGACCATCCAGAGGCGCAAACTGAAATCTTTAGAAGAAGTACAGCGGAAAAATACCATAAGTGGTAGTAGTTGTGGTCGTTGTCGTCGTGGTCGTGGTACTCGTCGTTGTCGATGTCGTCGTTGGTGTTGTAGCTGGAAAGTGCTAAATTTTTTCAGGGAAAGGGGGATCAAAGTTCCTGAGTCGCTCCTTACTCATCCCGAGAGTTTCCCCCGCTAACCGGTTACCAATTCCCATAGCCGATAGGTTTCTGTTACAGGCGTCGCATCAAACGACATATATTTTATAGTCGGGCTACGAATAAATGGGAAAAACATGTAAAACCTTTCCACGAATTGGGGAAAGACTTACTTGTAGTCGTCGTGGAACAAGTTGTTGGAGGTGGGTCTTGAAATGAAGTATTGGGATAGGAAAAGGCCCAGGAAGAGAAAACGGAAGAAATAAAGGTAGACTAACCTAAGATTGTCGTCTCTTCTCGATTCTCATCCATTGCTGGAAAATATAATATTGTTGCTTTCCAATTCTGGGGAAAATGGCCACTGTATCCGCTTGAAAATCAGACTATTTTTGCAAATTTCCACAGGAAAATGTCAAATTCAAATGAGCGCGCACTCATCCAACGAAATCGGCTATTTTTATGGGAAAATTAGCGACTTCAGAGGTTTTTGGGATCCCAACCGTTCTTGAAATAAAAACTTACGGTCTCTTGTCGGAAGACAGGCTTTTCCCCTTCCAATAAAAGCAGATAAAATTAACAGCAAACATCTGACAATCAACATAATATCAAGCGGGATAGCCGCCACATTACTACAAGTTCCGCCCGCGGTCAATCTTGTTCCAATTCTTACTCATTGGAGGAAATCTTGGGAACTTTATAACCAGAAAAGGTTGCATGGTCAAAAGTGTCAGACACGGGTCTAATTTTCTATCCGGTCAAGAAAAGCAAAATTTCGTCAAAATTTGACCAATTTCCAAGAATTTCGTGTTTTTTTGTCGTCAAAATCCGTTAGATTCCCGTCTGCTGTGGCTTTTCTCTTGCCATTCATTGTTTCATCTTTCTTCTGTGCAAGGTGGTCTTCTTCAACAGCTGCTATTTTGCTTTTTTAGAATGTCAGTGTCAAAGAAATCTACCAAAACTGCCCGTCGCTCTGATGACAAGTATGATGTGCCGGAGGAGACGATCGTCCAGGCTCCGGCTGAACCAAGTCTTGCTACCGCTCGCATGCCTGTGACTGCTTCCTCTCGCCCTGCCGTCTCGTCTACCGTCCCTGCTCTTCCTCCGGTCGTCAAGAACAAAAGTGCCCATAAGATTACTACTGCCAGAAAGGCACCAGAATCTGAACCGGGTTCGTCGTCTGAGGAAGAAGGTGGAGGTCGACAGAGTCGACGATCGAAGAAGTCGAAAAATTCAAAGAGATCGAAGACGTCGAAGAAGCCTAAAAAGAAGAAGAAGAAGACTTCGACGGAGTCGAAACAGGAACAGACTGGAACCGAGTCGAGGAAAGAACAGACTGGAATCGAGTCGAAAAAGTCATCGAAAGAATCCAAAAAATCGACAAAATCGACGAAGGAAAGAAGTTCCAAGAAAGAGCGTAAAAAGTCGAAGAAAGAGGCGCCAAAGATGGAGATGACGAAAGATTCTCCGAGCACAGCATTGGACAAGTCACAGGTCGAGACTATGATGAAATCTATGATGCAATCAATGATTACACAAAAGTCAATGCCATCGAGGATGGAAGCTCCAAGAACTGCTATAATGCCACCGAGAACCGGCATGCATCCTGGTATGCAGCCGAGAACCGGCATGCTTCCTGTTATGCAACCGAGAACTGCTATGCTCCCCGTTGGAAAACCCCCTGAAGTGGATGATGATGACGATGATGATGAGGAAAAGCCAGTACCTAAAGCTATTCTTTATGCACGCAACCGGGAGGTAATCCCTATTTTACAAGTTCAATTTAATTTAAAAATATTTCAGAATATGTATTGGCAGTGGCCTCTGATTGTTCTGTCGATGGTCATCTTCTTCGTCGGCTTCTTCACCCTCATTATCCTGGCTGGACAGCGCTGGAATGATTGGCAAGTCATTGAGGCTTTCAACTGCGTTTAGTCAACAGGACAGAGATGGCAAGATGATAAGAAAAAGAGCTTCTAAATGACTATAAACGTGCTCTGTTCTGTGTTCTTGTATGTTTTTTCTGATCTGTTCCGTATTTCCGCATCCCGCATCGAAAATATGGGGCAATCCTTCTTTTTTTCGAAATTTTTGGTAGCTTTTTTCTGCTGTTCCACGATTGTTTGGGCTTCTTGGATCATATTCTGGATTTTAATCGGGAAAAATGTTTGCTCAACCTGGCAAGATACGGTAAATCGAGACTGGTTAGCATCTCGAATTTATACCTGCTCTCATGACCCAATTTTCCGCTCATTTTCTGATCTTCCAACTGTTTGATAAAGAGTAAAATACGGTGAATCTGGCACAAAAAAAAGTTTTAAAATTGACTGGAAGGTTTCCGAGCTTTGGCCGTAAAATTGGATCCGAAGCAGCAGGAGCTGCAAAGTCCTTGATCTAAAGATTGATGACTTCTTGGATGACTCATTTCCGTTCAGCAGCCAGTAAACAAGGCTAATTAATTGGATCCGGTTGAATTTTCCTTGTTACACACTTTTCGGGGCTTGATAAAAGGTCTTTGACCCCGGCTGAAGGCCATTTCTTTGTCGTTCTGACTCATGTCTTGTGCTATTTTGAAGGCCAGGTCCATTCGGACTATTCGCTGGCTTTTGATTATTAAAAATTCCAAAAAATGACTGCAAAACATTCTATTTTTACCGTGTGATTTCATTTCCGATCCGGGTGTTCCCATATTTAGCAGCTGATGATACATTTCTGTCCTTTTTTTGGTTATTTCCCTATTGCCCGTAATAATTCTGCTTTCAAAATCGGTCCTGTTTATAACTGCAAGTTCAGTTTGACCATAACATTTGACGATAACATGCATATGAATCATCGGGCCTTTTTTGAATCACGTCTGAAGTTATGATCACTTGGATGGGAACAGTCAGCCAGGAGATCAAATAAAAGCCAGAGCTAAAATAACAAATCCACCTACGGGTCATGCTTTGAAAATATCAGTTGTTCCCTGTTTGGACAGACACGTTACCATTTTTTAGAGATCAAAACAGTATTGTCTGATTCAGCTGTGAACTGGTATAAAAGGGAGACACTGGGAGACAGCTAACCAGCAACCAATCATCAACCAACATGAATCGTCTACTATTTCTCCTTGGATTAGGTAAATTATCCTATTCTTCTCTTTTATTTTGAAATTTAAAATTTTAATAGGAAACACAAATTCAAATTCTTCCTACTCTTCTGTTGGGCCACGCTATCAGAAGCGGCAAGCCTCTTTACGCTGCTATTTGTGCCCAACTATTCTTCGTTGAGCCATAACTCGGCCATATTTTTGGAAATTTACTGGTCTGGAAATTACTGGAACGGAATCCCCTTGATCTTCTTTTCAACGGAGGCGTTGAATTACAGAATTTGTTCCAATTTTAGAGGAATTATAGCTCGAAAAAGTAAAACAGCCGCATTTCGGAGAGAAATTGTTAAGCTCCTGGAGCTAATTGAAAAAAAATATTTCAGCCCCCTGTCCTCCTAGAAAAGCTACAGTATCTCTTTTTCAGTCGCCATCGTCTATTCCAAATCCTGCCTGGATTGTATCTGCCAGGTGGAATCCGGCTGTCGAAAACTTGGCTGCCACGACGATGTCGGCTCCCTTTCCTGTGGTTATTACCAGGTTATCGATTTTCCCCGTTTAAAAATCCCCAAATTCCAGATAAAATTGCCCTACTACCAAGATTGTGGAATGCCGGGTAAGAAATCTGGAGAAAGCGCCACAACTGCTTGGAAGAGATGCGCCCAGGATAAGAGCTGCGCTGAGAAATGTGTCAATGTACGCAATTTCCGGCTCTAGAAAAAATAGCGGTTATTTTAGGCCTACGTCAAGCGATACAAGGGCAACTGTTCCGGAATGAGCACCTGCCAGACCATGGCCCGTCTTCATAATGGAGGACCAAATGGATGTCGCAACAGCGCCACCCTTGGCTACTGGAACAAGGTTAAGTCCTGCTGCGGATGCAGTTAAATTGAATCCGGAGATTACTGTAATAATGGGAAATTCTGGGATTTTGTCGTAATTTATTAAATAAACATGCAAACGAGTTGGCTTTTTCGCAAAATTGCAGTTTTTTATGCAAATTTTTCCTTTTTTTTTTGGTTTTCTTGGTAAATCTTCTACAAAAAATGGAATTCCTGAACTATCAACAAAAACCACACGACTTTATTCAAAAAAGCAGAATAATTAAATTAATTACAGACAGCACGGAGAAAGTTATCATGAAGATGAAATGCAGCTTCCTCACGATGAGAAGCGTCCGGGGACTGGAAAAAATTCACTTTTTTGCGGGTTTTCGATTCAGAAATTACCTGATTTTCTCTTTTCGAGGATAATCATCTCCGGAATTGGCAATTCCTTGATAAAACTTGGATTTTCCCATGATCATTACTAGGACGCTGGCAAGGGCGATTAGTGCCAAATTTATCATGGAATATCTGGCTGAAATATTATTTTCTAGGGTATTGGGAGAGAAACCTACACAATTTATCGATTTGATTAATTTTTGGCATATTTTGTGTAGTCATTTGGAGGACGAACATCATGGCGAGGATAGCGGCGAAACCCAGGTTTAGCTGAAATGGAAATTAATATTTTATGGGGGTAAAATTTAGAATTTTCTGGATGCTTTGTTGCAAGAAAATCGGAACCCGTAAAACCACAACTTCTAGTTGGAAAAATCCAATTTTCTACAATTTTTTCCGGTTTTTCTAAACTTACATTATCCAAATACGAATCGCCATCGATAGTTTCCCAAAATAATCCAAATACACAGAGTACGGTCAAAATAAATGATGGAATAATCATCAGCATGACGTAAAATGTCGAGCTTCGTCGAATTGTAATATCCCATTCAATTACAGAAAAATTATGATTCAATGCTCCTCCAACTTCGACCGTGTTGACTGTTACCTTCTTCAGAGACCATTCCCCATTTCCCTAAAAGTTTTGTAGCTAATTATTGGGTTTTTTTGGGATTATTACCAATTCATCAAGATCCATTGTGGTTGACACATTACCGCGGACAATGAGTTCAGTTGTCGGACCATTATAGGAAGTAAAACGAAGCCGACAAGTTTGCTCATCAAATGGGAAATTTGCCAGCTGAAATAGGAATTTTTCGCTATATTTTTCAGCAATTGGAACCCTATTTTATCCTCCTAAAGTTCCAGATCAAAGAAAAGCTAACAAATGAGTCAATAAGGAAATTGAAAACCTTTTCTTTTTTTTCTGACATTACTCCCACTGACATGCGCAAAAATGTAAACATTCGTCTGCAATGAATAATGAGACATTTTTCTTGGAAATGAGATCAAAACACGGAAGGGAAAGGGAATTTTGGTGCTTTTTGATCTATAAAAATTGAAATAATTCGATAAATTGGTTTTTTTCTTGGAAAACGAAGTTTTCTCTACAAAATATTGTGGAAAAAATATTTTATTAGGTAGTTTTCAGTATTTTTAGGTGCTAAAATAATATTTCTAAGTTTATGACTCAGGAAGTAATAGAAAACCATTTTTTCTAATATTTTCACAGACAAGTTGAGTAAATATGTCTGCAAACAGGGATGTTTACTCAATAAATGACATCTATTAGTTTTTGGACTATTATAATTTGTTCGGAAACTATTTCGGAAGACTAAGAAGGAAGTTAGAAATTTTTTAGAACCACACATCAAAATATTAGAACATTTGAAGATCAAATTTCTATTTTACGATTATTACTCATCCCATCCATCAAAAAGTAATTCAATCTTCTTCCTAACAAATAAAACTTACGTTCAAGCGACAAACGAATTCAATTATTGAGGTGAAATAAAAGCTAACAGTTCCTTCTGAATAAATATTGACAATTTGAAGATCTTCCGGAAGAGATTCAGTAAAAGACAGGCTGAATTATTTTTTTTACCATTTTTTTATGGAAAAATACACGTCAACTGGGAGAACATCCGGAATCCAAACAGTGTCCTGTTTTGTCAAAGCAATTTCTGTAGCTCCTCCAAATTCTGATGGATTCCAAGCAAGGCGTGGATCTGTCCAGAACTGGGGAATTTTTATTATTTTTTAGGCTATTTACTTACTAAAAATACTTCAATAATCATTGTTGCGCTTTGTTTTGGTTCCGCCTGAATTATTTTCGGTTATTTTGACTGTTTTTCTTACAATTGACAGCAATTTTGAATATTGCAAGGTTGCATTGCATGTCAATGGCTTTGGTTTTCTTCCATAACGATCTATAAAATTTTACGAATTACTGCGAAATTTTTACCAGCAATGTACATAGCAGGAACTTGTCGTTTATAATCATGGAATAAATATTCTACCAATCTATTTTGATTAGTAAAAAATTGTTTAAATGTTTCATCTTGGAAATTATCCAGGGGACTTGCTTCCGGTTCAATGTAAATAAAAGTTTCTAAAAAATATAGGAAACAGAAGAAAACTTACCATTTGCATCAGTCGAATTGAAGAATAAATCACCACTCCCGTCAATTTCTTCTTCTGCTTCGAAAGGTTCTTCAGTTTGAGGAGAACAAATTGAAAACAGCAGGAAAAAGCAGTAAAGCCACATTATTGCGTATGGAATCAAATAACTCGACTGGTGGGGATGTTCCATACTCAAATAAAAGTGACGAGCTTTTGATCTTTGCAATATGGAAGTTGGGCTTGAGGTAATTTGGGCTAGAAAACCATTTGACCGTTGATTGAATAGACAAATAGCGATTTGAAAATGCGGCTAACATTTGTGCAGGGAGGATGCGCAAAACGGTAAAATTTGTCATTTGCTCTTGACTTGTCGAGGTTGCGTGTACTCCTTCTTGCTGCTTATTCATCGTATTTTTTACTGTTTTCAGAGTGGAAAAGTAGTAAATTTTACTCTCTATGCAATATAGTCAACGTAAAAGAGTGCTGGTAATTTTCTACAGTTCAAAATATCGATATTTCCATGGCAATTGAATGTCAAACATATTTTTTTCATTTTGTAATGATTTCTTTTGATTCCTTCTCTCATTTTTACCTTATCTGCAGCTTATATTATTTTTTCTTTTAGAGCTATGTACTCTCCATCTTCTACAGGTCATTTTACAACTACAAAATATCGTAAGAAGAAGACACCGGTAAGTTGAACTCGAGTAAGATGCAAACACATGTTGCTGCGTACTTTTACTGCTTGTTTATTGTTTCAATGTCATTTGCAATCTATTTTCAGAGACTACAACAATGCATACAAATTTCCCTAATGAGTGGATTGGCCTTCATGAACAGTGGTCGAGGAGGATGCTCCCTACGGGAGCTTTACGCGTTCATAGTGTACGTTTATTGTTGTACTCAGATTTTTAGGTTTTGTTTTTAGTGAAAACTTCGAAGGATTTGATATTCGAGTAGAAGCATGGAAGAAGTCCATAAGACATAGCCTCTGTACCCATGTAGATATGTATGTCAAGGATGCTGGGGTACGCTATTTGTACTTGCTGTGTATACAATCGTTTTTAGGAAGGCAATTGGAAGTTTAAAGATGAGGACCTCTACTACCAAAAGTTGACGCACTACATTGAGAAGAATCCAAATTACTTTACTTATGGATTAAAGAATCCCCGTAAATTGGAATGAAGCACGTTATAATTGTCAATTTTCAGAGGAATGGGATCTTATTCGTACCGGAGCCAAGGGTCTACCGGTAGTGCTATCAAGAGAAGAGCAGAAGTTGGTATCAAGAAAACGAAAAGCTGAGAAGCTCTGTCCGACACCAAGTATGAAGATGCCTAAGGTACACCGCGATGCAGTCTGGGCACATTATCAACCGATGACACTGGTTTACAACGATGATGTTTTCATGAAACCATTTAATGGACCAAGTTATTCCGAAGCATTACGTTACCATGATCACCACTATTACAATGCCATTCCTTACTGTACAATTCAATTACCAGCTGTTGAAAATTATGCTAATTATGGATATCATGAAGAATATGAAATGAATCAGGTATGATTGTATTCTTTCAATGTTTTAAATGTTTCCAGCCATATGAAATACAACCATCTGACGTTAATAATATGCCGTTGCCTCCAGCCGGTTACCAAGATCAGTGCTACTATTATGATAACGCCGCTGATGGTATAGTTCCAGTAACAACAGCAGACAACGGATGCTATGATACGCAAGAAGCTGAGTACGAGATGAATGAGGTATATGCTTTTTTAGATTCTGTAATGTTTTTGTAGCCTTATAAGCTACAACCTGAAGCTAAATTACCACTGTTGACGGCCAGCTTTTGCGATGGTTTATTAGCACCTGAAGAAGCAGCACCTTTTACCGAAAACTGTTACAACGAAGATCCATGCACAGAAGCTGTACCCGAATACGAAGAATGCCATTATCCGTATGATGCAGTTAACACCCATTATTATCATACTGTTCCCATTGATACTTACGCAGGCGAGTTTTAATTGTTTATTTTAGGCATAGTAATTTTTGCTCTTATTTGTATATACAATATGGTGACTTGTGTAATGGGCAAAATTACTAAATGAATAGTTTTAAACGCTAATCATTTGTTTCAATTGCTGTTTATTTTTCTCAAGGTTACACCCCGTGGTATCATGGCCAAATAGCGACGTGTTTCTCACTTACCTGGAGACAAGCCATCGGGTACCTTTTGTAAAGTTTTCGATTGCGGCGGCGGTCGCTGTTTCCCATTATCATAACACTCTCAATCCATCAGGTTTAGTGAACTATTTCCCCTTCGCTTTTAGATCCTTCAAATGGCTATCCTTATCATTTCTCACGAGATTTTCTCCCCGAAATCGATTCTCATCCTTATTGATAAACAACCGTTTCGTAGTCGACTTGCCGGTGACGAGGAAATTCTGGAATAATTTTCCAGTCCAATGAACTGCGTCCCTTTTTTGGAATTATAATAAGCAACTTCGAATAATTGTCCTCTTATATCCAAGAGCAAATTCCAAAGTCTGCCTCTCCTTCATCTTTTTCCTCCCTCGGTCTGTAATATTCTTGAAATTCTTCAGATGTCAATTCTTCGTCGATTTTTCCCTCCATTCTACAAGTATCCAGTAATCGTTTTCGCTGGTTTTAATTTAATCTTCTCCGCTGTTGTTTTATCTGTAAGTGAAGGTAAGATTCCTCCTAAAAACTTAGAAATATAGATTTTTTAGCCTTCTACAAATTGGCAATGACCATTCTCCCCACAGCTTATAAAATTTTTGATGATACAAAAGAAAAAGGGGCTGATTTTGAATGGTCACCTGCAGAACATCATCAAATGGAAATGGTAATAATTAGAATCTAAAGAAAAATAGCAAAAATTACAGTATACATCAATAATGCTAATTTTATGGGCATTATCAGCTATTGGAATATTACTCTGTATGCTGATAATAATCCCACAATTTTTTGATTTCAATGATAAACGAGGAGATCCACATCATATGTGTTTTATGCTTCCTCGTCTAGCATGGCTACAATTTTATATAATCATTGCTTATTTGGTGCTGCTTTTTGCAGCATTGATAGCTGCTGCAATGATCTGTCCATCAGCTACAACTATGTTTATCAATAATTTCATTGCGGCTGAAAAGGAAGAAATATATCTGAGTGAATTAGAAGAAAAATTAGAATGCACTACTGATGATGATAAAGAAGTTCCTGATTGGATGGTAAGTTGAAAGAGAACGAGAAAACCAAAGAAATTTTTAGAATTGCTGGAAAAATGTGCAAATGAGCTTTGTAAAAGAGTGGTGGCTTGATTTGCTTATTATTTTCTTCTTGGCTGGCAATTTTATTTGCATTCTATTGGTTCCTGTACTAAACAAACGTTGGTTTCTAGTTTCTATTAAAATAATTGAATTTCAGCTCTATTTCCGAGTGAAAATGATGAAGAAAATGATAAAATGCTACCGTAAATCAAGAAAATATTAGAAGGAGGACGGGTGCTCAAACGACAACTGAGATTATATTTGTTTTATATAAATAATTGCATGCATGTTTAAATAAATCTTATTTTTAATTTTTAATGATAAATTTACTGCAAAAGCTAGCAGTTATGACAAAAAAAATGATTGAAACTTCATGCAAAATAATTATAATTTGAATTGACGCCTAATGGAAGTGTGCTCCATTGACACAGTCCTTTGAATGCAAAGCAATCCTACTTCTCAGTTGCTCCCATTTTTTACATTTTCTTCCTCTTGAATGTAGTTCTTTATGCTGCTGCAAATTAGTGTAGAAGTAGAAATATGTCTTTTGCAAAGGTTGCAAATAGTTGCACGGTATTGAAATGAATAAAAACTTTTTTTCAATTTACTAATTATCAGAAATTATGACTTCACTCTAAATTGCGCTATTCTTTCGGGCTCTTCATTTCTAATTTCACAGGTTGTATTTCTCGATGAAATACACTACTACCAGTAGATGCAAGCATATTTCGCCATTAGCATTCTTCATTACTTTCACTTGAAGCTTTTCCTTATTTTACAGATCTTCTCTAATACATAATAATCATTGCATTTTAGGGAATGGCTCGCCCCGATAAAAATGATGGAGCTCTGATCAGTTGGCGGGAGAAAGTGGCCCTCGCCCAGGTAAACAACGGTATGCATCTTATTTTATTTCAATTTTCAGGTTTATAAAGAGCGTCAGCCGTTTGTTAATAAAAGAACAGATGAAGAACGAGAAAATGAATGGGAAAAAATAGGTATGCTTATAATTATAATTGCACATTCTAATTTGTTTTTAGATAAGTACATTGCAAATCAGATTATGATAAACGTCAAATCGTCGCTAAGCTTAAAAAAGAAAGATGGCCCACTAAAGGAACAAGAAGTAAAATCGTATGAGCCGCCACACTTTCGGTTATTATTATCTAAGTAAGAACAAATGATCATCATTTTTGATAGTCTATTTTAGCGATCTTCAAAAGCACAATGTACATTTCGACAAAGGAATCTCCTTAGGATCCGATAACTATAATATTTCTGTATTCTGCGATATACCAAGCCAATGCACGGATTTCTTCCTATCTGATCAATTTCATTATCGTCTTGGTCGACCATTTCGCCTTGGAATAGAATTTGATGATAATGCATCTGTACCGAATACAGTATCGGATATTCACGATGTCCCTCCAAATTTAAGATTGTTTGCTCATAGCAAAGAAGGGACGGTTTGTTTATTTCACATTCATTTTATTGGTCTTTTAGTGTATTTGTTCATGTAACGACTGTACAAAAGATCCTGACTGTGAATGCAAATTGTTAGCTAAGCTAGTAAATAATAAGAAAAGAACTTTAACGGTAATCATCTTCTGTGTATAATTGTTTTTAAGTTTAGAATGGAAAATTTGAATATAAAGGAAAAACTGAGATAAATTGCGAAGAAGCTAAATCATTATTAATCGGATGTGGACAAGCTTGCAAATGTTATAAGCATAAGAAATGTGATATGAACATAGATCGACTGTTTTCTAAGCAGCCAAAGTCAGTCACTTTTAACTATATATAACATAAGATTTAGATTAGAAATTTATAGAAAAGATACAGAAATGAACTTTCGTGTTCGAACACTTCAAACTTTACAGCCAGGTATCAGCGAAATCGTCTTCTTTCTTTTATACGATGTTCAGGAGATTTCATTGCTGAGTTTACAGGTCACATCGAGACTCGTGAGGAATTAGGCAACCATCCGAAAGCCTATGACTATGCATTTCAATTAGTCTTCAAGGACAGTGGTGAATTTTTGTCGGATGGAATACGCAATAAACTCGGCGATCATCGCATATTTGAAACCCTCGAGCAGGTATTTGATTGTAATCTAAAATGGCAATGTTTAGGATCTTGCAAACTTTAAAAAGCATAGTAAACACAAGTTCAAGGAGCTCTTCATACAGCCATACGATTTTGGAAGTGTTGCTCAGTTTATAGCACATGGCTGCTTGCCCAATTGTTTAATTGTCAGGTATTATTATGGCTAAGCTTTTTTTATATGAAGCCTGTAGAGCAGTGGCAAACCACGTATTTCCACAATTTCACAGGCTACTCCTATTTGCTAATCACGTAATTCCGGCTGGATCCGAGGTAAGCTAATCGTCGTGATATAATCATATAATAGTTTTTAGCTCTTTATCAACTATGGAGGAGATTATATCCAACGTTTTCAGTTAGTCATCATGTTTAGATCTATTGTGTCATTCTAGGGGCAATTGTCGATGCGACACTCTCCTTTGTCGCGCTGTAGACAATCGAGGCTTGGCCAATTATGATTCAGTAAGTCGCTTTTGTCCTCGTTTTTATATATTTCAGGTTCGCGAGTATCTAAAAAATGTTGCGTTTCCATGTGTACGGTTAGCAGCTACTATGCGTGAAAAAGAAATAAATCTAACCAGAAAATTGGATTGTAAAGTTGCGAAAGGTGAACATGAAGTGTTAGCTAAAGGCTCTGGGTACGTTTTTTTTAAGTGTTCATTTAATATATGCTTTCAGACCTGATATCCCTCAAATACAACTGGAATCAGCAGAAAGAGCAGAAGCAAATAAATCTATATATGACTCCATCAAGGAACGTATCAAAGAATTCAAAGAGCAAGCGGCTATCGATATTGGGTCATTCAGAAACAGCGAACTTAGGTGAATAGCTTTTGTATAAATACTTTTTCCGCAGACGAGAACAAGATTGGCGTAATACTAAAGATAAATCAAGGCAGAAGAAATTAAGCATAGAATCAGATGACATCGTCGAAATCTACTCATCCTTACGGGACTCATCTCTTGTCCCCGAAGTACAACAAAGAACATCGGGAAAGAAAGAATTGAGGGCATTGCCTCCAATGTCTTATGAAGAATGGTACACTTCACCAGTAGCAAAGGATAAAGAAAGGACTCAAAGGAAAAGGTTTGCTGCTTGTGGGTAGATATATTTTTTTTGTAACTCAGGAAATGCGATGTTTCCAATAAATCCAAGTCAAAGAGAGGCAGTAAAGAAGCTGAAGATAATGAAGAAATACCGACTGCTTCTAGCCAGGAATCTTCTACAAAGTATTTCACTTTAAATAATTATTATATTTTTAGTGCAAACAATAGTGACGATATAATATGGTTGGATGATGATCCTGAAAGTGATACGATGGCTGATTATGTTCCTGATGGATCTGGTGAAGAGGAAATACAATCTCAGAGGTTTGTTTTGAATATAATGCTGCTATAATTCTTATGCTTAGTGATGATGGGCATGATGTCAAGCTAGTCGTCAAAAAATCCAAAAAGAAGGCCAAGATTGCCAAATCAAAAAGAGAAGACGAAGCTGTAACTCATTCAACAACGTCAGCCGTCACATGCAAGGAAAGACTCGAGAAACAAAGGTGGGTTACTTTTGTTTACACAGTTGACTGACGCTGTGGCACATCGTTTTGCTGCGCAAAAATAATGTTATTTTTCTTTTATTTCATGTTTTTTTTTCTTATGAATACCATGCTCCTTGTGCGCGTGAAATATTATTTAAAGTTATCCATTGCAGCATTTCTAAATTGTCGTTTTTTGTAGGAAGACATATGAAAGTATTTTACCGTCGGGAACAGGAGGAGATCTGCCGGAATTTCGAATCCCAAGAAGAAGAGAACAAGAAGAGGATAAGACACCTTCATCGGAGCGTCAAATGAATAAAGAAACCTCTACGCCAGCTCATCCCCATAGGAAGTTAGTTATTTGCATACATTTCTAATTATTTTTTAGAATTTCTCAACATTTGGAACAGGATTTACCGAATAATCACTACAATAGGCAAGGCGCCCGCAGTTTTGGATATGATAGTCAATCGTCATCTTATCAAAACAGTAATTACTATAATGCGGACAATTACGATGAAGATGGCTATGATTTTTCTCCGCAATATTCCCCAACATCGTGTCGTTTTTCGCAATCGCCCCAATATTCTCCGGCATCCTGCCGTTTTTCACCGGAACCAGCAATTCTTCAAAGGTTAGAAATCATCATAAAATCTTTATTTTTTAGTGACGTAAATTACGAAGTGGTATCAATGGATATAAGTAACACATCATTATGTGATGATGGCTGCCAAGAGCCACCGCCTCAGAATGATGTTATTTCACCTCCAGATAAGAAAATCGTTATAAACATAAAATTGGAAAATCTGCATCAACGGGACATGATTGACTCAGACGGAGGATCAAGCACATTTAGTGTGTAAGTTTGATTTTAAATTCTGACTGTTCATTTAAATTTTAGTTCAAAAATTCCTTTGCCTGAAGGGCCTCCTCCTCCCTACGCGGACTTCTCGTTAGTTTTATCTAGTGTTGATTTTAATGTGATTTTTTTAGAATGATAGCAGAAGTTGACGAATTAGAAACTGATGATAGAACAGTATTAATAAATGAAGAAGGTGAGCAGGCTGAGCAAGATTTTAATGCCCGACTTGAAGAACAACGAGAAGCTGATGAACTTGCTCGTTTGAAGATAATGAAAAAACAACGGAAGAAGGAGAAAAAAAGGTAATTTTTATTTAGAATTTTTAAATTTCACGTTATTCCAGGCATAAGAAGAGTAGAAATGAAAAATCCCATTATAAAAAGCGCCACAGAAGTCCTTCAAGTGAACGGAGTGTAAGAAGCCTAGCGGAGGATAGCCAGCCCTCTAGCTCCCCACTGGAAATTATAGCAGAAATTATTCGAACAGAACGAGAAGGCTCCTCCAGCTCAATAGAATGGATGTAAATATAATTGTACTATATTTATGTAGGTTTTTTGCGATATTTTGATAGGAATCCGCACGTTTACAATAACTTATTGTTTCCCTTACCCAGCTCTTTTTTCACTTTTCTTATCGTTTAGTTGGTATCGTATTATTTGTTATTATATAAATTATTTTTTGTCATAATACTTGCTGTTTTCACTTTTAAATAGGGGTTAAATTCCGTAAACATGGAGTACAACGATTATTTGAACTATGAATCAGCGTGAATCTCCCGTGTAACCGCGTGATTGGTCACATATGTCGAAAGACCAAAAAGTGATTATAATCATTGTGTGTTCTTGTTTCCCGAGCAACGGGCTGCCCTCTCGGCTTCAACGAGTTCCCTCATTTCAGTCCCAATGCAATCTCCCCATCCGCCCAGTTATCTCCCAAATCAGCCCGTCTATTCCGTCCAACCTGGCGTCTACCCGCCAATGGATAATTCCATGCCTCATCAAAATTATGAAAATGGTCAAATGAACATCACAATGCAACCGGGAATGGCAGCCCCAATGGCACCAGGAACCATTGTGATGCCAGTTCCACCGCCAATTGAAGGTGTCCCTCCTGGCTTGGAATATTTGACAATGGTGGATCAAATATTTGTTCAGCAGGTGCCCCTGGCCTCTCGTCTTTAAATTAAAAAGTTTTAAGCTTTATGAATTATTGGAATTGGTCAGCAGTTGGGAATGTTCGAATAAATACATGCTGAAAAATGCTAATGGACAACAGGTAGCCATTTTTGCGCCATAAACTGGAGCTTGCAATAATTTTTATTACTTTTTGAAGTCGAAAAATTTTAAATTTCAAAAATTAGGCTCCGAAATCCAGGAAAAAGTTCTAATTTTTATTGCCAGTGCTATTTTTGCTATAAAAAAATTTGTAGCTGTTAATTTTTTTATTGTTTCTGGCAATTTTTATACTGTAAAATTAATTATTAGTCTTTTTAGAATTCAGAAAATGTTAATTTGCCGAAAATAAGACAAAAAAATCTGGAAAAGGAAGACTAATTTTGATTTCGATGGTCATTTTTGATGTAAAAACTTTATTTTTATTAGTTTCTATCATTCCTGAGCATCTCTGTGATTTCTAAAGGAATTCTGTTTTTTAAGGAATTTCTGTTAATTTTTTAGATCATTTCTAATCATTAGAAACGAATATAACGACTTTAAAAATAAAAAAAATATCAGGAATTGAGAAAAATGTCTAAATTTCACAATTTCCCGTCATCCGCTTCCCATAATTGCCAATTTATGATTCAACAAAGATCAACGAGCAGCTAATCAGTGACATTTTGCCTAGAAAAGGTCCAATTATTTATTGAGAAATATCTAGCGTCAATTCTGACCGATTCAGACGATAAATTATTCAAAAAGAAATAAGAAACCTTTTAGGTTTATTTCGCAGCTGAAGAATCGGAATGCTGCGAAAGGCAATGTTGCCACAATCGACGAGGATGGAAAATTCACATCGTTGACAATTTTAAAAGGGTAAATTCCTAAAGAAAACCATAGAAATACGAAAATTCAGGAAGTGATGACAATAAATCGCCCTTTCAAATGTTGTGGTGGCTGCTGTTGGTTTGCTTCGGCTGCTTGCTGCGCCCACGAGTGTACGATTGAAAGTCCACCAGGAAATGTGGTAAGCTGCCATAAAAATTCAATAAAATAGAAAAATTTAAGATTGGAACAGTTGTCCAAAAATTTGCTGGTTGTTCTTCGGCTTTTTACGTCAAAGATGCAAAAGATGAGATAATTTTTGAAATTGCTGGCCCCTGCTGTTGCTTGTTGTGTGGATGTCAAGATAAAGAATTTCCGGTGAGAGAATCGCTAATTTTAAAGGAACAGTCCAGGCTAGCGGGATGCTCGTGCTCACGTGTGCACACGAACCGCGAAAATGCGTTCGAATTTGAAAATTCAAAATTATTTTTAGCATTTTCTTTGATTTTTTACATTATTTACTCTAGTTTTTTTTTGCTGTTTCTACTTACAATATTATGGCGATTATTTTGCAAGTAAAAATAATGAGAAACAATGCATAAATTACATAATTCCAAAAATGCACGCTGTTCCAAATTAAAAAATACGTAATTTGCGTGCTACGTACTCTGCGTATGCCTGCTCTTCCTACCGTAAGCCCGGACTGTTCCTTTAAAGAAGAATTCCATTAAAAAAACAATTTTCCAGGTTCTAACAGCAAGCGGGGAACAAATTGGAGCTGTGACCAAAAAATGGGGCGGTTGTGTCCGCGAAGCCGTGACAAATGCTGATATTTTCAGTGTAACTTGTGAGTTTTGGCCAAAAAAATAGAAAAAAAGAAAGAATATTTTCCAGTTCCATTGGATTTAGACGTCAAAATGAAGGCAATTCTCATCGGTGCAACTTTCCTGATCGTATGTTTCTCGAATTAATCAAAGAAAAATGATTTTTTTCAGGATTTTATGGAATTTGAACAGCCAAAAAACAACAATCATGGCTGAGTCTTCCATCTGGAAATTCGAAAAATATTCAACAATTCTGGTCTTCCCTTCAGTTTTAATTTTTTTATCATTTCATTCAACATCTTTTCCTGGTTTCCGGTAGAATTTGTAAAAATCTTCGGTTAGAATCAAACGGATATCGTTTCCGGGATCATCGGCTCTATATTGTAATTTTTATTCATTTTCCAAAATTAGATACAGAAATAAATACGGCTTCCTGGTTCAAGGCTTCTTTCTTGCCATAAAGACTTCTACATGACGCATTTGAGTGCTATGGGGGCCTATTGAGCGCATACCTTCTATTTTTGGTCATAACCCGGCTAAATCTGGACCATTTTCTAAAATTCAAAAGTATCATAATGAGTAGATTCCAACAGTTCTAACCAACTAAATTTTAAACTTGTACCGTTCTTCAAAATTTATGAAAAACTAGAATTTTCCAGATGTCGGGCTAAATCGATGTGTACGCTTATAGAAACTTATTTAAACGGGCTGTTGGATAAAAATGTTGGCTTCTTCAAACCGGCAAGGTCTCTTCTTTCCGAGGAACTTGAAATTTTAGAAATTGGTCGAGGATTGGGAAAATTATTGTCAAAATTAGGTGCGATTCGAGTCGAAAATCGTTCGACCACCTGGAGCCCCGAAAGGCTTCCATGGGCTTCTTCAGCCCCCATCTTTTTTATCCCCTGATCTAAATTATTAAAGTTTTCTTCCAAATATATATGTACACAATATGTGTTAAATTAAAAATATACGATACAAGTGAAAAAAGATAGGAAATGATAGGAAAGAACGTGAGGAGAAAGAGGTACAGAAGATTTTTCTGTATAACAGATAAGAAAACTATTTAGGGGCATGGAATGGCTGTTAAAACTTTCTATAAAGCAATATTTTCCAGGGTCTTTCTTTGAATGGCATCCTGGACAGAATACGAGTGCTTGGCAGCTACAGCGGAGCAATTTTCAACGGCTTCTGAGCCCATTTCATCCCTGTCGCGTTCCAGGCTCTTCTCATAGAAACAATTACGGCAAAGGGCCATGTAGGTATCCTGGCCACCGATGACTTCAACCTGAAATGGTCGAAAATCTCATTGAAATTGGTGGAAAGAACCTACCTTTTTATCCTTGGTACAACGGAACGTGTAGCATGCATCGGCACCACAAGAACAAACAGCCAAAAGGAGCTTGATGTCATCACAATAGGGGAGGAGGATGGTAATTTGGGGGAAAGCCTGGAATTTTGTATTTTTAAAGGAATTTTGGGAAAGTGCACCAGCACCTGTAAGATCTCAGCAGCTGGGAAAATACGCGGTTTTCTGCGCATTCTTTTTGGATTCTACGGATGTAGACGTCCAAATTCTCAGGAATTTTGCGGTTTCCATTTCCCAGCACATTTTCCTTCAGAATTTCTTACCTTTCGCTCAAAAGTTCCATTTAAAGCAGCCACGTAGACTCGTTTACCAGCCTCCGCCAGCTCATCACAAGTAGCAGCTAAATCCGGGAAGAATTGCCCCTCGTCAATGGAAACGACATCAACCGACGGATGGAAAAGATCCTCACGAACTTCTTCCAATCGACTGCACTTAACTGTATTTCCCTGGCCAGTGACTCTAAAACTCTTCATTTCTTTCGGAGAGAAACTTACTTAGTGTGAGTAGCAACCAAATTATCGTCGTATCTCGTATCTGCTGCATATTTTACTAAGATGCAATTCTTTTTGGCGATGCTTTGACGATCATGGAGGCGAAGAAGCTCGGTACTGGAAGAAAAGATTGAAAATATTATTTTTTGAGTAAAAAAATAGTTTTTGACCGAATTTTGAGCAAGTTTATATATCAAAATACTTAGAAAAATGTGAGGAATATTTTGCAATAAAAAATAAAGCAGGAAACTATTGAATTTCGGTAGAAAGCAATTATTTTTCAGTGAAAACGAGTGAAATCTGCTTATTCCAGAAATATTGTGCTTGTCGTTTAGCCGTACTGAAAAATTTAGAAAGTGTAGCGATAAATTCAAATTCCGTCTATTTTTCCAAGAAAGCTGCAAAAAAGCCGAAGTTCTTACGTTTTTCCACTAAACATAGGTCCCAAAATACAGGTGATACCTCCTCTGACAGGTTGCTTCATGATTTCACGTTGTAATCAGCTGAAAATAGTCATTTTTTAAATAAAAAGCAAAAACAGATCAGTGGCAAGGGCTAGGATCAATCCTTGCTGGCTATTCTCGTTATCTTCGAGAGAACAAAAACCGGTGTGAAATAGGGGACAGGCAACATTTCGGTTATGGTTTAATCTCGGGGAGAAAGCCCTTTAAATGAGGTTAGTAGAGGGGGTCAGGGGAAGACATCTGCCGACCGGGGAGAGATAGGAGCGACACTTCCCGCCAAAAAAGCCCTTCGACCAACAGCTGTACATTGCCGGTTCAAGACTGTCCGGCCCGGCTGGGCTCCTCCCCCAAGTGTCTTCGGACGTTTTCATGGGATATTTTTAGATTTACTCTGACGGGGAGGCTAGCCGTCCGGGTGTCACAAAAATAGTACAAGTCTGGGGAGATTGGAGCTTACCGTAATCCAAGTTCAAATGGAGGAGAAGCGACTGGAAAACTACGAAAATTAGCTAATGAACAATATTTTGTCGCTCTAAAAATCGCTTATGGCTGTCACTTTCGCTTCCAGCGGTCAAAATTGTCGATGCGCGCCCGCTTCCGACGGGAACTTTCTTTTTCTAATTTTTTACTGAACGTTTTTTTATATCAAAAATACTTTTCCATGTAAAACGATGAAGATGATGGAAAGGGCAAGAAGCTGATAATTTTAGCTGCCAATTTTTTAAACCCATTTTTACCCAGAAGATCATCGACCATTTTGCAGCTGAGGCACTTTTCGAAACCGCAAAGAACTTTTGTGAAAGAAACGGTCTTACACGCCCAGCTGCAAAGTGAGAAAAATATTATCGAAGGCATCTTTTCCTCCTTGCGAAAGGGATCTTCCCGTCATCTAGAGTGATGCAAATCCGGACTCCTGTACTTTTGCAAAACACGAAAATACAGTGAACAATAAACAAGGAAGAAGTTCCAGTGATCAACTCACCATGGAAACAACAATAAATCAGCTTATCCGGAAGATAATACTAGTCGCATCCTTTGGATTACGTAGATTTTCCATTTTTTAAATTGAAAATTTCTAAATAATTAAAGTATCTGTAATGATACAGAAATTAAAAAAAGCCGAAAAACCTAAAAAAAAAATTTTCATTCTTCTAAGACAAAAAAAAACAAAAGTTATTCACAAGATGATACAATTTAAGACCCGCAACTCACATAACATCAAACTAGACAAATAAAATTCAGCAGAAGATCATAGCTAAGCATCAGTGGCATCGTCAATTCCTTGTGCAGTTATGGCGAAAGTGGCTTCTCCTTCAGCAAGGCATGGCGATTGATGTACTTTGCAGATACGCGTTTCTGCCCGTCCTTTACGTAATCCAAGTCTAAAAAACTTAATAAAATTATAGAAGCAATAAAGCAAACCTAGTTGTTGTCATATGAGCCATAACATGTCCTCCAATAGGTTTTTTAGGGTCAGCTTGATACATTCCACCACCTCCATCTACTTGAGCAACAACTTGATTTGTTACTACAACAGCTACTCCAAATTCATCAGCAAGTCTCATTAAAGTTCTCAGCATTTTTGCTAAAGCCATTTGTCTGGCGGCAAGTTCTCCACGTCCACAATAATCAGTTCTAAAAGAATAATTTCGATCTCAAAGATAAACTACCTGAATAAATTCATTATGCTGTCCACAATTAATAGAGCATATCTACTTTCGGACATCATGGCGCTGGCAGCAATAAGAAGAGACTGCTGATGATCAGAATTATGACAGCGCGCAACGGCTACATTTTCCAGTACTGATTCACCACTCATATTGAATCTAAAAAATAATAAATTTATATTATTGGCAGTACCTTTGCGCAACAGCCAATAATCTTTCGGGTCGGAATGTTCCTTCCGTATCAATCCACATACATTTTCCTTCAGCTCCACCCATTTCAACTGGTAATTGGCACATAACTGCAAGATTATGACAAAGTTGTGATTTTCCTGTACGATATTCTCCAAATATCTGAAACAGAAGAATTACTAGCTTATTAAATTATACCTCAGTTATGCTTCCAGTTTCAATACCTCCACCAAGAAGACGATCCAATTCTTGAGAACCTGTTCGGATCTGAACTAATTCACTTCTTCTAACATGCACTTCCGCAGCCGTAGTAAAACCCATTGGAACATATTTTACAGCTTCAGCCTAAAACCGAAGACACCCACATAACACAAGAGGCAAGCCATAACAGCTAGCAGCTAGATATGAGCTAAAAATAAAACTCACAAATAATTTCTCAGCTTTTTGTTCGCTGATTCCTTTGACTCCAATTAAATCTTTCTTCGTTGCATAGGCTACAGCTTCAACTGTGTTGTAACCGGCCTCCTTGAGCTTTTTGATATCATTTGTTGTAAATCCAGCTTGCTACAAATATGCAAGTAAAATGAGAATAAGAAGAAAGAAAGTACCTCCAATTTATCAAGTGATGTGAAGGGTGTATTCTCTTCTTCTGCAGTTCCATTAACCATAATTTGCTCCATTGCTTTTTCCTGAGCATTCTTCTGTTTTTCCTTTGTTGCTTGTTGAGCCATTTTCTGGAAAAAGCACTATCTATTGCGAAATGAGAAGACGAATATTCAAAGCCGATACATCAAGAAAAAGAAGTGAAACGTAGAAATCTTGAAGAGAAATGAATTTCACAACTTTTAAAAATCCGCTAGCACATTGTTTTGCTAAAATATTGCATCTACAACCATTGCTACTACCAGTAAAATATTAGCGAAGCACTATTATGTGATAGCATGAACAAAATAGCAAGGAAAATGAAAAAGAAGCTCAATAAGATCAAGTGCCCAGATTTCACAATCATAATTTTCTGCTTACAACATTCTTGTAGTGTTGCTTCATGTTCTACTCAATGTGTATGCTCTAAAAGTATTAGCAAGTGCTAGCAAGTAGCTAAAACAATGAAACTACAAGCTTTTAGCAAAATTACAATCAAAATTCAATTTGCATCTTCTTACTGCTCAAATAACATTGCGTGCTGCTATTACACATAATACTACATCTGAAACATTTGCTAAGCGTTGCTACACATTAAAACAACTAAAATCACATGCAAGAGGATAAAACAACGAGGATAACAAGCAACTGACCAGAGAAAGATTTCACAATTGCACTTTTGAAATTTGTCGTTTACCACCGAGTGCGTATTCGCCGCTGGGGCGCATTTACCAAACCAGGGGAAAAATTCTGCTGTGACTAATAAAGAACAAACAAATAAGGGGTCACCCCTGGTTTCGAATTTTCTCGGATTCAAACCGGTACATCACCGAAAAAAGTCGCATTTAAACTCGGACAAAGTCACATAGGGACAGGTTCAAACCGGCCACCACCGAATTTGGTCAGTTTCGCAATCGTGACAGATTCAAACCTGCCCTTTTCAAACCGAGACGAATTCAACCATACCCTTTTCAAACCAGGACGGATTCAAATCGGATGTATTCAAACCCGATTGGAATCAAAGGGGGATGGAATCGCAGCGTACAAGTTCAATTCGTACAGATTCAAACTCAGCACGGGTTCGAATTATACACAATCAAACCCAGGACAGTGTCGAATTATACGGACTCAAACAGGGACGGTTTCGAACTTTTTTTCTTGCAAAAGTGCGTCAAAGCTAAAACATGTCGTCAAAAAAAATGTCGCGATTGTTTTTGATAGTAGAACTTGCTTTTTTCTTCGTAATTCTTATTTTTTTTGTTGTTTCTGCTGTATTTCTCTCATATTTTTTTGTTGTAAAATAATATATAGACGTTATAGAGTGTTTTCAAAAAAGATCCTGTCGAAATTCAAGCAATATTGACCTAGAAACTTCGAAATTAGTGTATCAAAAATGGTAAAATCAGATTTTGATGATTTCTATTTGTTTCTTTGCTATTTCTTGCTGCTAATAATTTATTTCAGATTGTTTAATGTTCTTCGGACATCAGGAACGGTAGAATTTCTGTAGAATACGTATAATCAGTCTAAATTGTAGCTATCGATATTATGCTTCCATATGCATATGATTTTTTATTTTTTCTTTTTATTTAGGGACGTTCTTCAATATATTAGATAGGAAACACTTCGTCAGGAGTGAGTTTACCTAATATGGCAGGAAAAAATTTAATTAGATCGATTATATGAGGATCAGCGATTTTTTCCACTCTATTTAATGCAGTTTCTTCGCTCAACTTCTTCTGTGTAACTCTGCGAAGTGTCCTGCCGTGCATTCTAATCTTTCTATACTTCGAAATCTAGCAAAAATCCCTAAAAATGAAGTAAAATTGATAAAAACGATTGAAAACGGAAAAATTCTGTTTTTTTTTTGACGAGATGTTTTTGCTTTGACGCACTTTTGCAAGAAAAAAAGTTCGAAACCGTCCCTGTTTGAGTTCGTATAATTCGACACTGTCCTGGGTTTGATTGTGTATAATTCGAACCCGTGCTTAGTTTGAATCTGTACGAATTCAAACCTATACCTTTTCGATTCCGTCGAATGCAAAAATGTTCCTTTTCGATTCTGTCTAATGCAAACTAGTCCTTTTTCGAGTTCATCACAGTTTGACCCAGTCCGGCTGTGATACTGGCCGGTTTGAACCTGTCAGAGTGCAACTTTGTCCCAGTTTAAATGCGACTTTTTTCGGTGATGTACCGGTTTGAATCCGAGAAAATTCGAAACCAGGGGTGACCCCAAATAAGGCATGTGGGCGTACATTTTGCTTGTTTTCCTGGCCAGTATAGACTAGGTTTCAGTTCTCTATGTAATGCATAACAATTTGTGTGTGCTGCTTGCTAAAAATAATTTTTATTTGATTTATTTTAGAATAAAAAGAACGACAAATCGTTATTCTCTTATTTTAATTCGAAAGTTAATGTTTTTCTCAGTAGAAATTAGTAGTTGATGATATTTTTAACTGGATTATTATTATCAAAGTATATTTTCCCCTTTAGGCAGTTCTAATCGCTGCCATGCACTGGGAGGTGCCCCCGAGCACCAAGCTGTACTGCCCCGTCACTCGTGTCCATCTACGCCCGCAAAAATTCTCTCTCTTCTCCCCCTCTCGCAGCCGTTTCCAATCAGCTGTGGGAGCCCCGAAAAGAGTATCCCCGCAGCGGAGAGGCGGCTGACCAGAGACGCAGCGCGAATGTCGGCCACAACCGGCACGACCCGGTTCTGCCGACCATTGATGTCCACTCGCTTGGGGGTGAAGCCGCTGTCCGCTTTGCCATTTATTTCTCCTATTTTCTTGTTTTCTTCCTGGCAATTTTTTTCTTCTTTTATTCGTGCAAAATTGTGTGATTTCAAGGTCACTTGACCAGTCAACAATACATTTTGCTTCTAATTTTATGCGACTAATGTCTTTTTCAGTCTTTTCTCATAGAAAATTGCTAATTTTATTGAGTTTTTGTTATAAAAATAGCATTTCCACAATTTCTAATAATTAGAAACACGTGGAAATCTTTCCCACGCCCTAATATCTTTTTTTTTGCTCGAATCTTGTGTGAAGGTGATTGGAAATTGGCTAATCTCCGCTTTTTTTGCATTTCTACGTTACTTGTTTCTTATAATCAGATATTTTTAGGCATTTATTAGCATCATTGAGCAAATTAAAGCCAATAGAGTTTGTTAAAGAATAATTTCAATGTGTTTTCAACATAAAACATGAATTCCTGCATATTTTAAGCTAAAAGATGACTCATCCCAATTGCTTTTCTATTTTTGGAGTAGGAAAACAACTTCTCTTGGTTGTGGACTCCTTGCAAATTGTTGTTTGACCATTGGCGTATATTTTTTCTAGAAAAGGGATTATTTTGTCGAGCGGATTCGTTTGTTTCACATGTCAGACTAGAAACACAATTTTTCTTATTTTTCGCTGCATTTCTTCAGTTTTCTAATACATTTCTCTTCTTCTAATGGTTTTTAAATAACTTTTTGATTAAATTAGAACAGTAACAGTAAAAACAGAATAAATACATCAAAAATACAACTACACTTGTAGTTTGAAACATTAAATCGAGTGCACCTGGCTTCCTGTCCTTTTCGCCAAATTTTATGAGCCAATTTTTCTCATCAATTGACCTTTGCTGCCTTGACCTTGTCCCCTTTCTTTTTTTGAATCTTCTTCTCCTTCCTGGTCTAATTTTCTGATCTTTTTCTTTTTTTTAAATATAAATTTCAGTATGGATGGCGACGAAGATTGGTTGATCCGGGGAGTTGATCGAGAACTCGCTGGAGCCAATCTTGATTTCGACGCTGTTTCCTTTGATGTAAGCACAATTTTCTCTCTTCTTTTACTGGATTTTCTTTAGGATTCCGAACGTTTTGAAGGAGATTCGGACGGCGATTCATATGGCTCATTTTCTGATGGATTAAATTGGGATTGGCGTGATGCCGTGCAGAGTGAGAGCCATGCCGGTGAGTTTTCCTTCCAGTGTGTGGCTGTTTTTTTTTAATTTCTCTGAAAGTCATCTTTTTCAGTCTACGGTTTACATAGCCGTTCCCGTTCCGGTAGAATTTCCGCTACTTCGGATTCTACAGCCGCTACACTTCAACATTCCCCTGTGGCTCGCGGTAATTCCCCAAAATTTATATTTTAAAATTTCTTTCGCTTCAGGATCCTCACCGGGAACTCTCCTTTCCCTATCGGAGATTGCAGCCCGCTCATGTGCCAAACATATAGCTTTTTATCAATTAGAATCAATGTATCGATGTATAAATATGTTGAAAAGGAATAAGGTAAGCCAATTTCCCAATAAAACACCCGAAGGAATTTAAAAATCAAGAAAAATTCTCTCTATTCTCCCAGAATTCAGTAAAAATTTCACAATTTTCAGCTCTATCCCTATGTCATGGATAATCCCCGGGTCCCAGTGTCCGATACTCTGCCGGATACACTTTTTCTTAAAATTATTTTCCACTGCTTTCCATCTAATCTTCAAGATATTCGACTGTACAGGTGAGTTTTCGTCCATTTTCCCAGTTTTGAATTCCTGCACCCCCCGTAGGGTCTCATCAAGAGGTCCTTCTGCAGGTCTAGAAGATGATTTTTGGCTATATTTCTTTAAAAAATTGTTCATTTTCAGTGTAATGGCCAGTGGAAAGCCAGATAATTTCAATACGGGAGAAATGTTGTACTCTAGCGGGGCAGTAACAGAAGTTGTCCAAATTGGTTACCTGATCTCAGCCAATGTCAATGAAGACGTCTTCTCAACCCGGGTAGTCCTAAATAATACAAAATACAGTGTTTCCATCAAAGTGGACAGGTATTTTTACTCTCTTTTCCCCCAGGACCTTTTCCAGATGTCGAATAATTTATTCCAAGTGCTCTTGTGATGATCCCAGTCAATGGTGTCGGCATATTTGCGCCTTGATTATGTATCGACTGAGGGAACCGCACAATGTACAATATCGAGTGACCATCTGGGATGCTATAAATGAGCTGGATGTTAATAAATTGAAGAAATTTGCACAGTATCTGATCAATGAACTGCCAAGAGAGGTGAGAAACCATCATAAAACTCCCTATCGAGCCATACACCGCAATTTTTTGACCCTTTTACGTTGAATTTTTAAAGAAAAGCCTATTTTCAGCATCTTCCAATGGCACAACGTCTCCTGGACCAGTTGAGTGATCCTCATTCCGAGATAAATACCGCCTGTGGTGCTCCAGATCCAACAGATGGTGGTCATGACCCGGTATTTTTTCCTATTTTTCTCTAAATTTCCGAATATTTCTCCAGATTGCTGTCATGAACTGTAATGAGAAAGTTCTGCACGAGATGGTCCGCCGCCAGTTGAATTGCTTCTCCCTGAAACAGGCGCAAGCCCATGGAATCGATGAAATGAACAGCACAAAGAATTCCAGTGCTTTGGAATTCCAACGGCATCTTCAACCCCTGGCTAATTTGGACCCACCCGGTAGGGAACTAATTTAAAAAACTGTCAATTTTTAGCAATGAATAATTTCATCGTCATGGTCAAGAGCATGCTCTCGAGGAAAGATCCCAACGCGATTAGCCTGATTCGAATAGCCACTGAGGAATGTATAGCCAATCGACTGGTCCTCTTGCACTGGTATTGTTCGAAGCTCGTCCAAAGCGGAAAATGGCATACTCTTTGTGGTTAGTCCTTTAAAAATTCGGCTTTTTATTGCTAAAAATTATAGGGAAAGATGAACATCAAGCTAGGCAGCTGAATATTGGACAGCTGTGTGACGAATTGGTGAATTTATGGCGATGGGTAGCTCTAAATCCGTCAGCTGATAGGGAATATAGGGAGCAGGTGGGAAGTTTATTTAATAAATTTACTGGATTTCATTTAAATAAACGAATAGAAAAAAAATAAAAAAAACTTTTAATAGAAAAAAAAGGTATTATAGCTGAAAACTTGGTCGAACGCTCCATTTCCCTACAAAAATCCAAAATTTCCCGCCTTATTCTCCCGTTTTCAGCTAAAAGCCCATCTACAACGTTACCATACCCTAGCAGCTGATAGAATCTTCAAAATAATCAAGTCCAGTCCAGCAGAAGAATCCCTGGTCGGAAGTGTCCTAGCCAGTATTGTCAACAATCGCCAGGAGACGCTGTCCTGTGCCAATGCCCGGTTTACTATGGACTGTTTCCCTGGTTTCCATACTGCAATAAAAGTTTGCGTTGCTATGGAAAACATGGAAATTGGCGGGATTCCTGTGGAACCATTCCATGGCTGGATGAAATGGCCAGAACAAATGGTTGAGCTGCTTCCGGAAACGGTTCCACAGAGCCCGAAAAAGAGGACCAAAAAACGGGTGAGTCTAGCAGAAATTAGCCCTTTAAATTGAAGAAATTTCCAGCATAGACGCCATCACGATAGGCGGAATAGTCGACGAAGCAGTCGAGATCACACTCGGAACAGCAGTCGAAATCGACCGGTGATGATGGTCCCGCAGGGAAATGCCGCTGGACGGGCGAGAAGACGAGAGGTCGAGTCATCTGAATCTGGAGCAGAAAGTGATGAAGAAGCTGTAAGTTTTACTCCGATTTTTAAAGAAAAATTTCTTCTAGGGTCGCATCCAGCAGGTCCAATTCCCTGAAGAAGATGTCTCCATGGTCCTCGCGGCTTCTCATCTCCCCATGGAACGGTTCGAAACTCGATTTGCCCAATGTGAAGCAGCTGCGGCTCATGGCTACACAATTCCTGCCGTTCGAATGGCCATGGATCTTATGCAATATCTCCTGGCACATGCAGAAGAGGCCAGCAGCTTCGATCTCTGCCAGCCAAGTACTAGTTCCGAGGTTCAAATGCAGGCTAATTTCGAGCAGCAACAAATCCACACAGCGAAGAGGATTGACACCTTGGAGAAATCTGTCTTCTTGGCTAATGTAAGTCGCCTTTTTTCTGTAAATTTCGGTTTTTTCCAGGTTCTAATGAAGGATCGAGATCGCCATAGTCAAGCTAAACTCTTCCAATTTATTGTGAAGATTCTGCTTATTTCCAAATCTCCGATGTCCTCGAAATATGCCCAGGTCAAGGAGCACTACTTGGTTAGTTTTTTAAATAAAAAAAGAATTTGATCTGGGAATTTTTGGACCCGAGACAGAAATTTTGTAAGCGTCTCCCGATTTTTCAAATTGGCGGTCTAACTGCAGCTTGTTTCAGGAAATGGAACTTCTAAAAGTCCTTCAAACTATCGACATTCATGAAGCAGAAGTCAGACTTCTTCGAGAATGCGCAGATAGGATACGGGATATTGTGGAAAATGAAGGAATTCCTCCCCTTGGCTTGGCTAAATTCCTCTTTGAAGAGCTCACTTATTCCACATATGTTGTTAAATTTGATCAAGTCAAGTAAGTCTCCTCCTTTTCGCTGTGAGACCCTTTTTCAGTCAGCCCCATTACCGTAGCCATCCCGCTCGGAATGGCCGTGTACCAGAAGATGATGACATTGCTTTTGGAGCAGCATTGAATGCCCTGGGTTCTAGAATACCGTACTCCGATGCGGAATATCCAATGCTTTTGGAAAGTGTCCGCTCCATGAAAGGACATCTGGTTGTTAGTCTTTTGGTCAGCTTTAAAGATGACAAAGAACGACTGGGAGTGGTGGTGGACCGACTGCTGGATCCCAGGCTGCATCAACTTTATAAGTGAGTGAAAACCCAGAAAATTAGACATTTTTTCCAGGAAATGTTATACAAATTCCGTATACTTTATGAAGGAGGCAGCAGCAAAGAAGCGACTACCATGGGGACCTTATTTTATGGGACAACGACCGCCATTCCCGAATCAAACGGAAAAAAGGTAGGGGGAATTCTTGATGAATTTGAACTTACCGGAGAATTATATCCTTTTCCACCATTTTTTGCCCTAAATCCCGTCATTCCGCCCCCTGCAATTGCAAAAATGGCTGCTTCTGCTCCTGCTGCCGGCATCAAGTCGACGGCATTTTTCTGCGGAATAAACGGAGGCATCTACAAGCGAATCCCCAAGTTCCGCACCAATCGAAAAAAGACTGAAGAAAGGCGACAAGACGTCATCCGCCTGGCAGAAGAGAAGAAAAAGAACGCCGACCTCCGAATGAAATTGAAGAAGATGGAACATGAAAAGAAATGCTCCGAGCGTGAAAAAAAGAAGAATAACAAGAAGATGGAAAAATTGGAGGAGGAAGTCTTCTTCTTGAGAGATCGCTCCAAGTATGCGGAAAGTCGCTTGAAGGAGGAAGAAAAGAGAACCACCGACGAACGGGTCAAGGAGCTGCAGCAGCAAGTCGAAAAGCTGAAAAAGAACCAGAAGAAAGGCCGCTGAAAAGACAACGATGAAATAAAAGATGAACTAAACGCGTCTTATTTTTCGGGACTTACTGTACTCTGATACTTGGGGCGAATTTTAAAATTATTTGACCATTTATTGTGGAAATTTACTTTAAAATCAACTAAAATCCACAAGTTTTCAGCAAAACCGACCAGCAGGACAAGACAGACCCTGCTAAAACCGCCGAGGAAGAGGCAGAGCTCAAGAAAATGATGCAAAAACAATTAGAGTAAGGACTCCTCACTTTCCTTTAAAAACTTCTTTTCAGTGTCGTAAAACAATCCCAATATGAGTCCAAGAAACAGTCGCAAGTCCATCAATCCAAAGGGAAACGTTTCAAGACCCGTTTCCTTACCAATGCCACGGAAGCCTATTCCAATTTCATGTGTGAATTAGGGAAAAGAGTTCTCACAGTCGCTGGTGGAAATCCTACAGTAATCTTCGCAGCAGTTAATCCGTCATCTGGTGGAACACATAGGAACCTTCATCTCTGTTCACTTTTGATAAGTCTCTATGGACTGGGAGTCTCAAACAAGGGAAAGAAAGACGTCTGGAGGACTAGGAACTATTCCCAAGAAGTCAGCTGGATTCATCAGCAGATCAGTGAAATTGGCCCGACAGCTTACGATATCGTACGGGAAATTTATTGGGAATTCCACTTTACCCCGGCTGAAATGGCTCTTCTCTCGGAGAAGGCCCTCCAGGCACAGAGTCCAAATGCTTTAAAGGAGGCTGCTTTGCTCTCTTTAACCATCCTACCGTATGCTCACATGCTCTCAGCCCAGGAGATCAACAGCGCATTGCAAAAGTGTAAGGATCATAGCCCAGAAATATTGGAACGAGCTTGCGATGCAATTTTCAAGGTGAGTGATCTCTCCTTTTCCTAAAAAGTGGATGATTTTTAGTGCAGCGACACGACAGGTGACATTTCCCCGGATGTCCTGTTCCGATGTGCTCGACATTATGAAGATATCCATAATGAAAAGCAGATTACCATGGCGAATAGTCGAAAAGCTAGTGCAGCAGCCAGTGGACCTGGTGTGGCACAGTTGCATCATATGAACAGCTATCCGGGTGCTAGTCCAGGAGCACCGCAAGTCTATTTAAAGGGACCTTATCAAGTGAGTTTTGGGAAACAAACAATCGACAGGATCACGGAGTTGTCGAAATTTTCAAAATTTCCGAATAATCTCAATAAACAGCAGTTTCAGAATCCCTACGCTCCTTATGTCCGAAATGTTTGTCACCATCCAACATCTCCAATCTACAGTAATCAGCCGCCAATTTTCAAGAGCACTGGGCCCCAGCCGCTCTTCCCACAAGCTATCAATCCCCACGCGCCTAGTGGTAGTCAGCTCCAGCCCCCTGGACAAGGAGGAGCTCAGGCTTTTCATGGCCTTCATCAAAGTCACTCGGCTCCTCAACTTTCAGAAAGTGGTGGAGGAGCAGCGTCCAGTAGGATTCTTACCTGTAAATTAATCAAGGTAAAAATAGCTTAAAATTTAATAAAACAAATCGTAGGCCTACCAAGCTGGTGTAAAAGCCATGGGGGCAATTAGCCGATCGAATGAAAGCCAAAATCGACACTATTCCAAGGTAAAAAGCCCCTTTTCTCGAGAAAATTCCCCAATTTCCAGGCTAATATTTCTCCTTATTTAAAGGATATTGAATGGATGACAAAACTCGTCATCGATGAGCTAAAAGACCCGGAAATTATCTTTGAATTCTTTGAACATGTCCACCAAGCAGTCACCTGTCCTTATACCCTTCTCCACGTGGTTCAGCGCTGTTGGCAGTCAGTTTTCGCCTATTTTCAGTATTTATTTCCCTCTTTTTAGCATCAACAAATGGGCAAATGCGAATCAGTCCATTCTTCCCCACAGGAAATATTATAATCAGATGAAAATGCCTCAAATGCCGCAGGTTCAAAGTCTGATGCAACAGCCACCACCAAGAATCAGCGATGTCCGCCAAGCGTGTAACAAATCCCCGATGCCTGATGGATCTTATCATCCGATTTTGGTAGATCTGTTGGAGAAGTGCATGGAACAATTTACCAAAGCTATCCAGGCAAAGCTGAGCTATAGTAATTTCCAGGATCATGATAGAGTTGAGGTGAGTTCGGAGTCGTCTAAAAAATATTGGTGCGCGGCTAAATTTAAGTCGAAAATTATGGTTTACAGCTCATTTTGTTGAAGAAAGTCTGGGCTATATTTTGATACTAAACGTGCTCAAGATTTATTATAAAAATTCTCCTTTTCAGGCCGAAAGAATTATGGAAAGTGTAGCCCAGTTGGTCCGCATGATCCCAAACAATCACTACGTCATTGACAATTTCATCTACACCGCTCGTCGACAAAGAAATTGGAAGAAAGATGGGACAAATGCTCTGATACAGAAGGAACAAATGCTCAACCAATGCAAACAAGGCAGCAATAGCCCCTACTTCAGTCACCAGCAGCACATGTACTCATCCTATCAGCAGCACATGCCCTACACCAGCCTCCCTAATCCTTATTAGGTCCAAATTTTTCTGTAAAAAAGTGACAAAACCAATCAAATTTCTGTATATAATGAGAAAACAAAACCATCAGAGATTCTCAAAATAACAACACCCCTTTACGTGTGATCTTATATTTATTTAAAAAAAATAATGACAAAGATTGTTTGACATTCTTACCTCCAAGAAATTTTTCTAGGCTTAATAAATTATTATATTTTATTTTTGTTACCGTTTCTACAAGGAATATGGGAAAGGGGAAGAGGAATAGAGGTCATTGAGCATAGCGAACGATATCCAGCCATCAATTCTTCGACAAACGGAGCTATACTGTGAATATTGCTTGACGTTCCTCCAATTCCAGCCGGCTATAATCTGCTCGGAATATGGGCAGCTTTTTGTAATTTTCAATAATATTTCATTTCTATTATGTCCAACTTTTGAAGAAGAGACTGGGAAAAGCGCAAGAATGCCTTGCCCCCCTCGGGGGGAAGCGAATTACCCGCTTCGCTTCTAATTTTCTGCTGGGAGCAGGCTTGTATATTCGAATTATCGGATACTTCAGTCAAATATAGTTCTGACTATCGAAAATATCTCAAAATGTGTTCTTCTTCAAACAATCAGTAAGTTTCTCGCTTCTCTAATACGCAATTCCGCCCTGCATTATTCCCAATTTTTCTACTGACGCGCTTCACCCTTCGAAATAGTAAATAACGCTTTTTAGCTTATCTTTCCTTATTTTCCCTCACATTTTGTATAAATAATATTTATTTTCACTGAGTTTTAGGGTAAAGATGTGTGATAGAGAAGGATGCAAAAATATGCGGGATAATTTTACCAAACTGGCTAGCCAGGCGGCTAATATCAGCTGGGATAAACAAAGATGTGAAAAGGCCGAAAAGGTAAGACTACTGTATTTTATTAAAATAATAACTTTTTTTGAAGGATCTACAGGCTATGAAGACTCAAATGGTTGAGACAACGGCTTTAATCGAAGAAAAAAGTAGGCAAATTTACGAGCTGGGTAATAAGGAAAGAACAGCAAAAGCAGAAGCCGAACAGGTGGGAAAATGCCCATACTTCTCCCAATTTATTGACTATTTTTAGGCGAGGAGGAGCGAGGAAGAAATGGAGAGACAACTGAGATTTGCAGAGGAAAGGTATTCGGATGTAAAGGTAGATTTTACTTTGAATTTCCCTGGATTTTCGGTTTATGGCGGGCTATTTTAGAATATTGGCGGGCCCTGAAGAAAAATCAACAATATTTTCCTCTCAGGATCACATTCCATTAAAAATATCCATTATTATAGAAAAAAGCGGATGCAGTGGATATCTACAGGAGCAGATGTGTCAAATTAGCCGAATTCTGCGAGGAGCTCCAAAATAGACGGGTAAAATTGGCCGATACTCTCAAAGAAACAGTCACTGCTTTAAAAGAAAGCAAAAAAGAGTGAGTTCCTTTAAAGAAGTCTTTTAATATTGAAAATTTTTAGAAATGGTGAACTAAAATCCACCGTAGATACGTTAAAAACAGAGAAAACAGAAGCCATGAATAGATTGAAATTGTACAAAAAACATCTTCCCAACTTATTCAAGCTACTCGATGAACTGAGTGAGTTATTGAACTTTTTAAAGGAAAAATTAGGGGTTGTACTGTAAATTTTAATGAAAACATGAAAAATTTGAATTCCGTAGTTTTTTTTTTCGGGAGTTTTGGGAGATTTCTCTCAAAACTCAGATTGTCAGGGCGATTTAGCGAAAATTTTCCTGCAGTTTGATTTTTTTTAAATAAAAATATACTTTTTTCTTACTTTAAACTTTTCAGTTCCCCAAGCAAATGACATCAACTATCACATGAAAAAAAGGATGAACACTTTCGTCGACCCTGAAATGAGGCGCCAACTCCTCCATGGAATTCCATCCGCCACTATGAGCAATGGAAACCACGACGATACCAGTGACGAAGGTAAGCTCCTTCTATTTTCCTTTAATTTTTCTTTTTAATTCTAGAACTAGACGATATTGCTGCTTTAATTTCGGGAGCACCAGCTGTGGACCCTTCTCCTGTTCCCAGATTCAAAGTTCCCGCCAGGAAGACGCCGATAAAGGCAAAAGAAGCCCCGAAAGAAGTCGAAAAAGAGAAAGCCCCTGCTGTTCCTGTAATTGACCTACAACCATCGACATCTCGAAGACAGCCAGCAGTTTTTGAGCCAAAAGGAAGGCAGACCTTCGGCCGGCAGAAGCACAACGTGGAGGCAATTGAAAAAGCCATGGCAGCAAAAATCCAGCAGAAATTGACCAGAAATGACGAGGAAAATGAAAAAAGATCGGAAGTAGCAGGTGGCCACAGGTAATTTCATCAAAATTTCGTATATTTATTGAGATTTTTAGTACAATTCATGGAAAGAAGGGACCCACTGTGAGAGAACAACAATCGGGAATGATGTCTGTCAAAGAAAAAGTGGCATTGATGAGGGAAGAAGAAAATAAAAAAGGTAAGGTAATTCCCTATAGTACAATAATCTTTAAATTTTCAGGTCAAAAGAAGCAAGCTCCTGAATCTGTTGACCAGCCATCGACATCCAAGGCCTCTGATCCTTTCTCCGCTTTCGAGCCCGCTGTATCTTCTCCTCGGCCTGAAAGACAGCGAACGCTCTCAGAAATTAGCCAGAGTTCTGATAGATTTGGCCTGAGAATGACGCCATCTCCCTCTGCTTCTCCTGTGAAATCGACGCCATCTGGATCACTTCAATCCCTCGCCGACGATGCCGTTGAACGCCAGTTAGAAGATATGGACTACAATGTCCCCTATTATGAACCAGTGATAGAAAATCCCATGCCTTCTGCTCCTTCTATGCCGCATTTGGATGCTATAGAAGTCAGTCCTATGGTGAAGGAACCTCAGGCCGTCCCTCTCCCGGCTGAATCTTCAATTGTTCCTGCTCCTTCTATGCCCCATTTGAAAGAAATTGTGCCAGTTGAAGAAAGGCCACAAGAGCTTACGGTAGCTTTTTATTCTCTTTCGTTTCGAGACCAATTTTAGGGACAGAAAGTGCCTCAAAAGGATGGACAGCCGGCTCCAAAGTTAAGTACAAAAAAGGTTCAATTCCAATTGGACGAAGGAAATACTGTCCCTTCCGGTGAGTTTCACCTCTTTTTTTCCGATTTAAATGAATTTTTAGAGCCAGAGAATACTGTAGTGGCTAAATTGGCGGAAAATCCTCTAGCTGAAAAGGTTATTGTGCCTGAAGCCCCTAAAAAGCCAGTTGAACCGGTAAAGAAGATTGAAAAAACGCATGAACAGACACCGTCCAAGGAATTCCCTGCAAAGGAGCCCGACTTCTCACCAAAAACGAACAAAGCTTTGAGGAATATGAGTAAAATCTCGGCAGAACTGACGACTCAAATTACTCCGATAAAATCGAGACCGGAACGACCACAGGTAGAACAATAAATAGCCTAGAATAATCCAGATTTCAGGCTCCTAAAGCTAGGAAACTAGCTGATGTAGCTGCTCCCTCGACATCTATGAAGCCTATGGAAATTGAAGCAGAAGAAGATGTCCCAGTCGCTGAGCCGGTAGTAACGAAGAGAAAAGCCCATGTTCCTAAAGAAGTCGCTCCTGCGAAGCCGGTAAGCCCATCTTTATTTTAATCAAAAAATTTGCTTCAGCTCCCTCGGATGATTGAAAAGGCACCAGAGCCAGAAAAGCCAGTAGTCTTCCAAGAAAAAGGGCCAGAGCCTGCAGAAACCCTTGAAACTGCTCCCATAATCCAGGAACAAGAACCTGTCAAGGAAAAAGAGCCAAGCCCAACCAAAAGAGTTACTAGAAGATCACAGAGTATCATTTCTGAAAAGGGAGCAACTGCTCCGTCTGCATCAATACCTGCTACTGTACCTGTAGAACCTGTCCAGAAAGAAAAGGAAGCCGAACAGCCAGCTCTTCCCAAGAGGAGAACTTCTACTCGTAAAGAATCTGCTCCAATTATAAATCCTGAGCCAATAATTTCTAAAAGAATAACTCGGTCGTCTAAAGTTGAAACTCCCGTTGCTATTGAATCGGTAGGACAATTTTCTTCTTATTTGTTACTTAAAATCGTTTCAGGGTGCCGTAAAACTATTAGAAACAGGCCCTGAGCCGACGGCCAATCAAGAAACCGCTGTTCTAGAGACTGGCGCATTGGAAATTGCCACAGAAGAGGAGGAAGAAGCTCCCGTGGCTGCTGAAGTGAAGAATCTTGTGGAAACAGTGAATAGTTTGGCTGCATCGGCCTCTGCTGGTCCTCTACAAATCGTAGAACCTGAATCAATTGCCAAGGCAGCGGTTTCTACAAGAAGAACCAGAATGTCGGTTAAATCGGTAATATTTTTCTCCATGTTTCTTTTTTTAAAGAAAACATTTCAGGTTCCTACAAAAGTCGAAAAGGCCCCAGAATCTCGTGAAGAAGCCAGTTCCTCAGAAGAGACAGAAAGCTCTGGAGAGCTGCAAATTGACATCGAAGGAGCCTCCTCTGCCCGTTCCGAAGATTCTCCCAAAACGGCCATTTCAAAGCTAATGGCCAGAATATCGAAGAATGTCGGGGATAAACCTAAATTCTCTCGTAGCCAGACAGTTCCCCGAGAGAAAAAGACGCCAGCTCCTGAGACAATCAGAAAGACATCAGAACCAGCAACCACGCCAGGTATCCCGGAACCTGTGTCCATAATTGAGAGAAGAGTTACTCGAGCTACTAGAAATGCTGTTGCACGATATGTAAGCCCTTTAATTTTATTTAGAAATTAGATTTTTTAGACGCCTGAAAATCCTCCAAAAGAGTCAAAAGTGGCAAAGTCGCAGTCGATTGAGCAGGCGAAGAGCTCCGTCCATAAAGATCTTGAGATGACCAGCGACGAGGAGGAGGAAGTCATCTCTCCGAGGAAAAAGAAGCACGTGATTTCTTCTGACGAAGAGGAGGAACCGGTTAGTTTTTTATTAATACGAGAATCTCTCCATTTTAGATCCAAAAAGGCAACGAAGCAACTGAGGATCTTCCTTTCGCGGAAAAGCAGCTGCAAATTGTCGAAGAAGAAAAAGCACCAGAAGAAAAACGGCAAGAAGAGGAGAAACCAGTACTCGCTGATCTATTCGACCTGCCGAAGCGACCGCCACCGTCAATCTTTCTACCACCTCCGGGTAGACCTGGACCGATTGCAAACGTAGCTGGAGTATTTCCTTTAAATTTCACTCTAAATCGATGTTTTTTAGTTCCGCCCAGCTATAAGAAATCCAAAAACGAGTCTAATGTTCCAAGTACAGCAGGCATCTCAAGCAATGGCCAGGCGATTACAAGCTGCTGGGAATCGAAGGCTTCCTCCTGGAAGAGAAGAGCAAATTCCCCCAATTCCTCCTGTACGGGTAGTCCAGCTGGTAAGAAAGGAGGGAGAAGAGCCGGTTGCTGGACCATCGGGGCTTCAAAAAGAGCCAGAAGTGAAGAAAATCGCTGCCAAAGCCTCTGGAAAGACGAAGAAAATTGAAATAGTCGAGCCTAAAGTGACTGCAAGATCGACAAGAGGAAGAGGAAGAAATCCCCCAGCAGCACCAGTCATTTTCAAGCCGGTAAAGGCCCCTGGTCAGTTATTTTACCTATTTTTTTTTTTAAAACAAATGAATTTTAGTCAAGAGAAAAGCTGAGCCGGAGATCTTCTCACTGAAAAAGATGAAAACTCACTCAACGAGTGCTGAATCCATCCTGATCAAAGCTCTTGATTTGGGCTGCAATGAACAAGAAATTTTGAAGAAAATGGCTCGAGAAGATTTGGACCAAATTGCGACAATTGGAGCCGAGAGATTTGCAGAGATTATGATGGAGGTAGGGCCTCTTAAAAGATTTAAAATTCAAGATTTTTTTCAGTACGTGATCCGTATGAATCGCGTAGAAATGTGGCATTCTGTCGTGGCCATGCATCGCACCAATATTCCCGGGCCAATTACCAACAGCTTGGAGGAGAATCTCCTTCAAATTAGTTACAACTTTTGTGGGGAAAATGTCGATGTCATTACGCCATTTATCAGGTAATCCTCCTTCTTTTTGTGGATTATTTCTTCCAGAAAATGCCTGTCCAAAATTTTCACCAAGATGCCCATCGACGAGTTGCTTTGCCATAAGATTATTCGCCTAATTATGATGGGTTATGCAGCCCAGATGCAGATTTCCAGTTCCCAGAATGTCCAGGAAAGAATTCTCAAGGAATCGAAGGCTTTGGTCAAGTTTATGTGCTTCTACCGTCCGGTAAGAGCTGAATTTTGATGATTTTATGCCAAAAATTTCAGAATTTGTTGGGAAAATCGCTGATTTACATGGTAAATCGCATGCCTTTGGAATTTTTGGCAGAGGAGGAGTTTGAAGAGGCGAGACATCTCATGGTCCTCTATTCTGAGGTAATTTTCTGTTTTTTTAAGTAAATTGGCAATTTCAGGACGTATTGGACATTTTTAATTTCTTCTGGGATAACACTATGAAAAAAGTAAAAAGGAATACGGTGATTGTCTTCCCAACAAAAGCCCAAATTGACCAATGGATAGCTGACAAACTTTCTGTCGACAAAAGCGGCGATGACGAGAAAATCCATGCTCTCCGCTCAGTATTCCTCACAACGGCGAGGACATTCCCAATCGTTTTGAAGGAGATCAATTCTCTAACGGAAGTCCTGGACAAAATAGCCGAAGATTATAGAATAGGAAATAAAGAGGATGATATTGTTGGTAGGTCTTTTAAAAAATTAATTATTTTTTTAAATTTCATTCAAAAATTGTGATTCATATATCATTTTAAAGAAGAAATCCTGGGCTATTTTTCTAGAATTGCATAATTTTCTCCAGTGGGAAATTCGCAACCAATTGCCCATATTTCAGGCAGCCTCTTCGGCAGTACATCCAGCTCCTCCCTCCATGATCCTGGTTCTGCCACAGTTGCTCAAATGCTCTTCCAAATTTCGGGACTTGTCAATCTTCTGGAGCCAATCACTCGAGGTTCTACCCTCGGTCAAGATCGGCAGAAAGCTTTCTTTTTCGGTCTCTCCAAAACAATTGAAAAGGTTTCCCCATTTAAATGGAAATAATTAAAATAATTTCAGGTCCACGAAATTCTTGAATTCTTATCCAGTCATATCGGCAAAGGAGCTCCTACGCATCGGGTCCGATTACATGGAGGCCTGCAGTCTTTCTTCCGCAGATGCCAGGGAATTACAAGACATCAATTATAGTCTTTCAATTATCTCAGGAATCCCTCTGCGAGATTAATAAATAGTTTTTAAAGATCATCCTACAAATCATGAAATGAACCTTGCAAGTTGGGGAGAAAAGAAGAGGACAGGTTTAATCACCCGGACGGTCAAATTTTTACCCAATTTCTTTGTTCCTAATTGCGTTTTGATATCTTTCTTCCTGTTGTGGGAAAGGAATTTGTTCTATTAGCAGAAGAGGATCCAAGAGCAATTTTTTTCACATTGTCGCCAATTTGATCGATGATTTACAACAACTCGCCTGATGCCAGCTGCCATTTTTCCCGTTTCATTGCCCACGCTCGGTTACCATTGGAAATCTTTTTTTTTCACTTTCAGAAGAATTAAGTGTTTTAAAGGATGTTATTAATACTTGGCATTCTGTTTCTAGCCTGGATATTCTATGAAATGTACTGGAAACGAAGGAATCTTCCTCCAGGTACGAAATTTTCCTAAAAATTGATAAAAATTCGGCTTCAGGTCCGACTCCGTTCCCTTTAATTGGTAACATTCCCCAATTTCTCCAGAATGCTCCGGGTTACACCTTCTTCCTACAAAATAAAAGGCATTTCAATCCGATGTACACATGGTGGATGGGTAGGCCAATTTTTCTGATAAAAAAACCTGTGTTCAGGGCCTAATCCAATTGTGAATATTTGTGATTATAATCTCCTGAAGGAGACATTTGTCAAAGATGCGGATTCTTATACGGATAAACCGGACTATACCAGGCTGCTTGTCGAAGCTAGAGGTAGAATGGCTAAATTATAAGGAATATCTGTTATTTAGGAGGAAATTATGGGATACTTGAAGCCGTAGGAGATAGATGGAGAGAACATCGGCGATTTGCGCTGCATCAAATGAGGGATTTGGGCCTGGGAAAGATGAAAATGGAACAACGGGTCAGTGATCTGTTTTTTTAAATTCAAAACGTTACGGCATCCTGTGGAAATCGGGTTCATCTGATAAAAGTCAAGACTAATGGACCAGACAGTTTCCGATTTGGAAATAAACCCAGGGGCCAAAAACTTTTTAGGAAATCTCGGATCTAATAAAAATTTCGATCCAACAACCATTACAGATCCTTTTTGAAGTTGACGAAATGACTGCGAAATTCGTCGAAAATCCAAAAGTCGACATCCAAGCCGATCTGCAGCTAGCAATTGGCAACATCATCAACCAGCTCTTGTTTGGTTACCGTTTCTCTGAGGCAAGTTATCCCGCCTTTTAAAATTGCTTCCAGGATAAAAAGAAAGACTATGACGAGTTAATGAATTTAATGGAGAAGGTACAAGAACAGGGACAAGGATTGATGATGGTTTTTCTTTTTGTTCCATTTGTAAGGAAGCTGCCAATTTTTAAAAATTTATGGAATAAGTAGGAAATTTAAACGAGATGATACTTTTTCAGGTTTCTGAATTTTACTAAAGTTGCTTTTGAGTTCTATGAGAGACAAATAGAAGAGCATAAAAATGAGGTATTGTCAGTTTTCAACCTTGGGAGCTGGAAAAAGGGGAACTGCTGGACAGGAAAGGCGGGCATTTGAATTTGATGATTTCCAATTGAAAATTGGAAAATTTTGCCTGAATTTCAAACGGGTCCCACAGCGCCCGTTTGTCTCAAGTTCGAAAGATGAGAACAAGAGATAATTTTGGATGGTAGATCTCCTTTTAGTTCGACTACAATGCTGAGGATTCAACTGACTATGTGGAAGCCTATTTAAAAGAACAGAAAAAACGAGAAGCTGAAGGAGATTTCGACTCTTTTAGGTAACTTTCAAACATGGTGGAATAATCCGGTTTATGGTAGCCATTTACAATTGAAAAATACTTGTTTTGATTTATGGGCTGCTGGATTGAATACGACAACAATCACGCTACAATGGGGGATTATTTATCTGCTCAATCATCCGGAAATTCAGGTATTTCTTTAGTTTTGGGTACTCTATGGGCTCTCAGAAAATGACTTGAATGGACATCTTTTTTTTCAGGAAAAGATGCACAAAGAAATGGACCAGATCATCGGCTCTTCCCGGCCAATATCTATGAATGACAAGAATAATCTTCCCTATACTCATGCTGTTATCCTGGTCAGCCCTTTTTTTTACCCTAATCAGTAATTCAGGAGATTCAAAGAGCCCTCAATCTATTCCCGGTTAATGTTCCCCATTCCACTACCAAAGATGTCGTTGTCAATGGCTACTTTGTACCAAATTTTACGCAAAAAATGTAAATATTTAGCTACCAAAAGGGACGACAGTCACAGCTGACATTGGTGTCTGCCTCTACGACGAGGAACTCTTCCCCGAGCCAGAGAAATTCAATCCAGAGAGATTCCTAGAGAATGGGAAGATAAAACTGGTAAAATTGTTTGAATTCCATGAAAAAATACAATTTCAGTATCCCGAAGTCATGCCATTTTCGATTGGAAAGAGACAATGCCCAGGAGAAGGCCTCGCCCGAATGGAACTCTTCCTATTCATTGCCAATATTTGTAACAGATTTACAGTAAGAATTAGGTTTTTTCCTGTACAATTTCCAGCTATCCTCGGGCTCTCCTCCTTCCTTGAAGAAGACCTTTGAAAATCTACAGAAACCTGTGGCCATCAACGACCTCACAGTCGAATATCGCTTCAAATAAACTTTTTTCTTCACTACTGTCTGTTAGTTATGGATTTGTTTCTATAATCCAAGTATTAGTAGAGTTCACCCTACAAACCCTGAAATGAACCCTGCAAATTGGGGAGAAAAGAAGAGGCCGCCGCGGACAGGTTTAGCCACCCGGACGGTCAAATTTCTACCCAATTTATTTGTTCCTAATTGTGTTTTTATATCTTTCTTCCTGTTGTGGGAAAGGAATTTGTTCTATTAGCAGAAGAGGGTCCAAGATCAATCTTTGGCCATGTTTCCATTGATTTCCTCGAAAATCTGACCAAAATCTTCCCGTAAAATTAGCTCTCCTGGATGAAGCGGATTGTGAACCGGCTCCGAAAGGGCAGGATCGAACTGATGACCGTTAATTTATCCGCTCTTCTCGATATCATTCTTGACATCTTCCACCAGCGAGATGTCAATGAAGATCCTCCTCGTCCTGGCTGTGGTCGTCAGGGCCACGCTTGGCTGCATTCCTACCGTGTCGCGTAAGTTTTTCTAAACTTTAATTTAATTTTAATATTTTTTATTTCAATTAACCATTTTATTATAGCCGACGATGACGACATTATGGCCCAATTGGAGGAGATGAGGACGACGATGGCGATGCTGGAATCGACGGCTACTTGTGGAGCGGAATGTCAGCCCACGACTACTCTGGGTACGACCGTGCCGACAACAACGACTGAGCCAACAACAACTACCACTCCCACGACGACGTCGACAACGACATCAACGACTACTACGTCGACCACCACCACAACCACCACTACAACTTGTACAGCGGGAACTTGCAGTAAGTAATTCAACATCATTAATATCAATAGTTTTTTGATCACTTTTTGATTACTCGAATGTTTCAGTGTGCATGGGCACGGATCAACTGTTCGGGAATTCATGCTATCGTCTTATTATGATGACTTATACCTACCCTCAATCAGCGACTCAGTGTATGATGTTAGGAGGAACATTGTGTATAATTACGAGCCCTGGAGAAAATGCTTTTGTTCAATCACTTGGTGGTGGGGCTAGCCAGTTTCATATTGGAGGCCAGAGAGCTTCCCTTTCAGATCCGTATATATGGCCCGATATGGTCCCGGTGGGTTTTTTTTAAAAATGTTATACTTATACAAAAATGAGGTTAAGCTCGTGATTAACGCAATAATTTTATCTAAAGATCTTACTTTTGCAGTTTTCGTCAACATGGACAAATTGGGCAAGTATGCAACCTTCCAATCTCGGTCTCTGTACCCAGGTATATTAATAATTAACGTAGAACTACTTTCTTTTCCAGTTTATTACTGCTAGTGGTGAATGGCGAGCTGATAACTGCGATGGAACATCCTTTCCTTGTTGCGAATATCCGCCGATGTTTACCGGAAAATGAACAGATTTTTACTTGTATCTATTGTGCAAAATATTGTAAATTTTAATAAATTATTTCTCCATTGACTTTTGCACTTTTCTTTTGCAGAAGTCTCAATTGAATTCTATTCCGGGAATCTAGTAACAAACGCCTAGAAATGAGCCACAGCCAGCATTTCTACTCCTGTTGTCGCTGAAAACTCATAGATCTCAGACAATTGAATTTGTTAGTAAATCATGACCAGAATGTAGTGAATGGATGCAGTTTGACACCTTCGAAGGGCAAATTAAATGAACCGGCAGCTAATTTCTTTTACTTTTCAGCGTGGTAGGTAGAACTTGTGGGTGTCAGATTTCCTTAATTTTTGCTTCTTTTCGTTGCTTTAGGCGGCCTGTGACTGAAAAATACTTCAAGTAGAAACATTTTTCTAATTAAGCAAGCAGGAAAACCATTCTGACTTACCAAAACATCTCAGCTTACAGGCTCTAATTCTTTCCAAAAATGCAATATACGGTCAAAACGCTGCTGGGCTTTTTCATTGGAGCTCTGAATCTCCTTGGGCTTTCTTCTACACTTATTGCTCTCTATTCTGTAGCTGTTATAGCTAAAATGTAGGTTACAATCGATATTTTTATTGTAAAAATAGGCCACGAACCTCTTCCATTTATATAATGGCCGCCAGTAATTTGACTGTCGATGCTGTGCAACTTCTCCTTGGTTTGGTCTACCTGGCACCGTCGATAATTTTCGATGTAAAGTTTTAAATAAGCCTAGGTTACTGTAGTTTTTTAAAAAACTTCTTGAACTTCCGCATAGTTAAGTTTTTTTCAGTCCTTTCTCCTTCCTGGAGATCGAGAAGGCCAGCCCGTCATCCTCCTTGGGTCCATTTTTATGTGCTGCTGGTATTACGGTAGCATTTCCCAAATATTAGTAGCTGTCAGCCGGTAAACTTCTAAAAATAAGTGAACTTTCCCAGATTAATTGTTGTCTGTTTTCCCCAATACGATATTTTTACTCACAAGCGCGTGTTCATTATGGTAATTGCACTTTATCCCGTGGCGATTGCACTAGCGATATTGGCCCAATATATTCTACCATGTTGCAAGTAAGCCAACTCATTTCAAGGTACATAATCCTAGTTTTTCCTTCAATCATATTGTCCTCTCTTATACTTATCTTGAACAACCTGACGGATTCAATTATTCCAACGCTTACATTGATCTATGGATGAATTCTCTCTCCTCTGGAACGTGCTTTATTTGCTACAGTATTGTAAGTTTTTTCACAGTTTTTAACCAGACGGTTCACTAAAATTCTGAACTACAGTCTCTTTTTTTGGGGCAAACAAGCGCTGTGGGACCCGCTAGAAAAACAGGCAAATTTTCGAATTTTCATTGGTAACCGCCAAATTCAAATGGCTTTGTTTTTTTAGACGCATTTTTCTTCTCCATAAATGTTTTTCAGATAATTCTCTATGTAATCCGGGTAAATCGAGTAAATGGAAACGGTCTCAATGAGGAGCAGCGTCAGAAAAGGCGAATGAAAGAATACCGGTTATTTTCTCCCCGCTGCCTAACCCAGCTTTCTTCCAGCTACGCTCTTCAATTCAGTGCTATCAGTCTGTTTTATTTCTTTGCCTGGACATTTTTCCGAATTTTCCCACGCTTCATAACCAGCAGCTCTTCTCTCAATTGGTTCGCTGTCATTTCTACATGCGTCTCCATTAATTGCAGTGCAAATGCTTTGATTTATCTTTTGAGCAACTTTGAGGTCCATATTTTAGATTTTTCCCAGAAAAATAGGGCATTTCAGGTTCAAAATGTTGTCAAGAATAAGATCTTCCAGCGGAGTTCAGTCCATATTGTCAGCGATGCCCAGCATCAGTCGCCGAGGGGAAATTCCAATGGGAGAGAGCAACTGGCTGAAGCAACTCTTCCAAGTCTTTAAAAATACCGTGTATCTCAATAAAAATGTGGATTTTATTCAAAATTCTATAATTTTTTATCTTACAAGCCAAAAAAATTGCCACAAATTGGATAGCAGCTGAAATATGACAGGAGACTCGATGGATATTTCTGGCACGAAGAGATTACCCGCGTGTTCTGTCAGATGTTCGTCAAGCGGACATTTTAACATATGTGATATCCCTGTTCTAATTACAACATGACCCCAAAAACGGGAGACGTGCAACTTTGAAATCTTCTTTGTTTTTCTTCCCTTTTTCCACTTTTATTTTATGGATCTCTGGAGATATGTTGATGGATCGTAGTAGAGAAAACGAATATATAGGAAGAGAAATGGACAAGCAGATGATGTACCGATATTAAGAGGAGCAGCGAATACAACGAGAAGAAGAAGAAGAAATTTACAGAAGAGTCAAGGCTATTAAACCTGAGCCTATTTATACGCCTGATGCTGAACAAGTAAGTGGATGTAATTTATGGACTAAAAAAGGATTTACAGCGATATGCCACATTAAAGCGGACAGAAGTCAAAACGGAAGAATTGCGGAAATTGTTGGAACGACTTCCCAAAGGGGAGAAACACCAGGAAAAGAAGGACCCATGGTGGGTCAGATGGCTACTTTGGTGCTGCTAAAATCTTCATTAAACCTTACCCAACCTTGTTGATTTTCATAATTTTATAAATTTTAAAAAGACTTCCATTTGTCTGCCACTGGGGGAAATTTAAAGTTGGACGTCCCTTGTAAATGGGCGGGGAATTTGAATACAGTAAGATTTCGAATAAAGATTAAAGAAAGTCCTTTGTTTACATGTTCCACGTCCACTGGATATTCACAAAGAGCAGAAAAAGGGTCACCTCTTCAGAAAGGAGAAGGTTTGTATTTCAGCTGGAGACACAAGTTGTCCTCAATTTGTACGCAGGGAAACGGGCGCTGCGGGACCTCAAAACCTTCACGTTTGAATTTGACATTTTCCACTGGAAATCCCAGAAATTTGCCTAATTTTCAAGGTCCTCCCACGCTCGTTTCCCTCAAGATTTGAAACCGACTATAACTGTTTGATAACAAGGCGGAATTGTAGAGACATTTCTGGAATAACAGGTGAAAAGGAAGCATCATAAAAAGGTCAACAAATGGAATAATTAAATGGTGTATATTTATACCTTGTAATATAAAAGTTTCCTGATTTTCTAGGGCGTCGTTTTGGCTTTTTCTAGTTTAAATTTTGTTGATTTCTAATCTTGAGGACTCGAATAGCGTGGAAATTTACCTAATTTTCACATGAAAGTATCAAATTTGAAAGCATGGAAGCAGAAATACCCACACTACTCGTACCTTTGAGATTATAAACAGCCCATAGCAAAGTTGAGGCTACTTTTCATCCGGGAGTTTACAGAAAACCGCCCTTTTTTATACAAAAAATCCCATAAAACTGTTGACCACGAAATAATGGAATACACGGTCAAAACACTGCTTGGCTTCTTCATTGGAGTTTTGAATCTCATCGGCCTCTGTTTTACCCTGACTGCCCTCTATTCTGTAGCTTTCATAGCCAAAATGTGAGTTGTAATCCCTATTTTTAATGTAAAATCTAGGCCACGGACCTCCTCCATTTATATTATGGCTGCCAGTAATTTGACCGTCGACGCTGTTCAACTTTTTCTGTGTCTTGTGTACTTGGCTCCTTCCATAATATTGAATGTGAGCGCTTTAAATGATGCCCGGACTACTGCGGTTTAAAAAACACTATTCTATTTTTATTCTCATCAACGTCTATTACGTGTCGAATCGGTTTGGGTTTCTTAGAGTTGCTGTTGACGGAGTGTTCTCATCCAGTGTTTACCATATTTCCTCTCTAGCCTATCTTTCCATCTTTCTGGTGGACGTCCTCTCTGTCTCGTGTGTTCTCTTGGTTGCCACTCGCATATTCTCCTTGGCCATCTGTTGGGGTCCATATTTGCAACTTTTCGGGCCCAATTCTCTATCTTTGTATTTACATATTCTTTTATCATCGGTAATTTGGATGTTTTATGCAATTTATCATTCGTCCATCTGTCCAGTCTTGAAATTCCCAGCGTCTGTCGTATCATCCTCCTCCATTCTACCTCTAGCCTTTCCAATTGGGATCCATTTTTATGTGCTGCTGGTATTACGGCAGTATTTCCCAGATGTTGGTAGCTGTCAGCCGGTAAACTTCTAAAAATAACTGTGCATTCCCAGTTCAGATTAATTGTCGTCTGCTTCCCTCAATACGATATTTTTACCCATAATCGGGCTCTTCTCATGGTAATTTCCCTTTATCCTGTGGCGATTATTCTGTCTATCACTGCCCAATATATTCTCCCTTGTTGCAAGTAAGGAAAATATCATCAAGACAGAGAATTCTAGCTTTTCCTTCAATCACGTCGTCCTATCCTGCAGTTATCTCATGAAATCGCCGGATGATTTCAATTATTCCAATGCTTACATCGACTTATGGGTGAATTCTCTGTCCTCTGGGATCTCCTTCATTTGTTACACTTCTGTAAGCCGAATTCTGATTAAAAAATAGTTTTGAAGATAATAATTTATGTACGAAGGATGAACAAAGCCCATGGAAGCAGCCTCAATGAGGAACAGCGAAGAAATCGACGGATGAAAGAATATCGGTATCATTGGCTCCCATTTTTATCTTGAACTTTTAGCTACGCCCTTCAATTCTGTGCCATCAGCTTGTTTTACTTCTTGACCTGGACATTTTTCCGCATTTCTTCCATCTTTATCACCCCAACCACTTCTCCAAACTTATTTTCGATTATTTCAATCTGTTTCACGTTGAATTGCAGTGTAAATGCTGTTATTTATCTTACCAGTAATTATGAGGTCAGGAATTTAGCCATTCAGGTAAAAATTGTGGATTTTTAGGTCAAAAATCTTGTGAAGAGTAAGATTTTCAAGCGAGGTTCCGTGCACGTTGTCAGCGACGCGGAATTTCACCAGTCATACAGGGGAAGTACCGATAGACGGGCCATAGGCGAAGGATCTTTGCCAAGTTCTTGAAATGTTACCGTTTACAATTTAATTTAAATTTTACAGCATAAATAAAAATACTAGGCTGCATCAAAAGCTTGTCCTTGTAGCTGTCGTTCCGGGTCATAAACAAGTCCATTTTATTGGATCCTGAAAAGCCTTTGAGCTTGACACTAGTTTTAGGCTGGAACGTTTTTTCGATCAATATAATTTTGTTGAATACCTCGTCGATTTAGAACAGATCTTTCCCGATGCGATGCGGATTTTTGTCCATGTTTGGTGATGCCCGGACCAATGGCAAGCAACACACTTTGAGAATTAACCGATGCCAAAATTTTGTGGGCATTGCCATTGGAAAAGAGGAATTATTGGGCAAATTTGACGACCACAACAACAGCTGGTGGCCTCGCAAGATCGTTAATTGCGTGGTATACTATCTCCCGGAGAGACGTGCCAACAAAACGTGGCTGAAAAGCGGCATTGAAAAAATGATAGTTTTTTATTATCATGAGAATAAAGCTTCTTAGAGTGTATACAATGCTTTTTTATAATTCAATTTTTAGGGAAAGAGAGCTATCCATGATTTCTGAACTCGAGTTTTTCTGCAAATTTAAAATTTTTAAAAGACGGGAATTATGAACTTCAACCATCCGATCAGGAACAATTACAAATGAACTTGATTAAAATTTTACTTGGAAGAAATCCCAGGAAAAGTCGGGAAATGGATGAAAATTAATCGGTTTGAATTTGAGCCTAAAATGTGGGTGTTTTGGATCAATTCGAATTCTCCCATTGGTAGTCAGATCTTCCTGTGCATGCTGCAGTTATTAGCCGCCAGTACATTCAATGTACTTTTTGGCATCGCCGAAAAGGAATACAAGCACGATAGAGAAGTTTTCCGTCAGTAAAAACACAAGCTACAAAATGGGTGTCCTTTTTGTCGACTGGATATGACAGGACTCGGTCTCCCCCGATACTCTCTCCTAAGAATCCAGCCAAATAACAAAAGCGATTTCTTTTAATTTTTTTTTCTCTTTTTCTGTACTTTTATGCCAACCACATTATACTCAGAGCGATCTCTTTTGTATGTCGAAGATTTTTCCTAAAAGCAGCCATTCGAATAATCTACGAGAACAAATTGACCTGGCATTTTATACTTAGAAGTCTATTGAATTTAAAAGTAATTCATGAAAACGTGATACAGCTACCGACATGAGGTTAATTTCATTATTCGGGCAAGGTACAAGAAATTCCGTTATAATGTAGTCTGATTCCAAGGAAAAACTCCGATTTTTAACCGACAAGTAAAACTTTTCTTTGAAAATAGAAAAATATAGGCGGTGTTCAACCCTCTCATAAAATCGGCGCTCCGGAACCCACTTCAAAATCAGGAAAAGCTTTCGAATTTTCATTTGACAAACTGAAACAGACGCTGCTGCATTTTCTCCGATTTTAGAGCTCATTTCTAACAAGTCTTGTAAGTCTTCTCAAGCCTTTTTTAAAGATTTCTTTCCAGATGATTTGGACTATTCATCAAATCTTCCAAATTTCTGCCACATCTCTCGCCGTCACTTTGAATACATTTCTTCTATTTATAATCCTCAAGTATTCTTCGGACCTGATTGGCTCCTATAAATATTTTCTATTTGCTTATACGCTCAATGCTGCTCTATACTCCTGCACTCAGTTTTTTCTGCTGGAGGTAAGCTTTCGCTCATTGTCGCTGCAAATTGTACATTTTTATTATTAGAATTGGTACATGCCAACCCACAGAGCCGGTTATCTCTTTTTCTCCAGTGTTGGTCTCTTTCCCAGAATATTTCATATTTGGCTAATTTACGCTTTCATTGGCCTCTTTCATATGAATTTGTTCATAATCTGCTGGAGTTTTCTGTACCGACTGACGGTCTTCTCCCAGTAGGTTGGATCCGTATCGGTGTGAAAATTTAGAAGAACTTTTTTCTTCCGAAGCTGGAGCAATATCTTGATGTTGGGAGCCGCTACCGTACTCCTCGAAGCTTTCACAATCTTTGACGCTTGGCTACTGCATCCAACTGATAGAACAGACGAAGAATATCAGGAAATTCTGTCTAATTTGACTGGAAGACCGATAGAAGATATTGGCTACATTGGAGGTTCATTTGTGGTGAGTTCTGGGAAAAATAATGCATTTAAAAATTCTCGAACGACTTCGTTTTGAGAAGAAAAAGATTATAACAATATTTGTAGAACAGAATCTGGCCTATATTTTGGTATCAAACATAATCAAAAACCCGCCCAATAACCACCCACCAGTTTTCAGTATGACGACGGTCTGAATCTCAATCTGGCAGTGTCCATATCTGTCAACGGGGGCATCAACGCTTGTGTAAATGTGTTCATAACCTATGCTTGGTTCGGAATTCGTCGACGGATAGCCGAACAAGATCGCCTTGCCGGTTCTGCACATACAATCCATTATCGGCTCTACATTCTCCTTACTCTGCAGTCTCTCTGTCCAATTATATTCAACTCTACTCCCGTCATATTGGCCATCATCTTGTCCATTTTCCATGTGAATATTGGGAATTATCTTCTACTATGCGGCGATGCTATGAATATTGCGCAGGTTCTGGATCCACTTTGTATTCTTTTCTGTGTCACGGATTATAGACGAGCTATTGTAAAGGTAAAAGAGGGAGATTATAGCGAATCTTGAGGGATTCAGATTGTCCTGGGACATGATATCGAAAATAACCAGGTGGAATCGACCATAACAAGGCAGAATGTTAGCAGTAGCTGGACTGCAACAAGGAGATGAGACACTCTGCATCAACAGCGAAATGTTTCGATTGAAATGTATTCTAGGATGACCTTTTTGTTCCTGACACAAACAATTCCATGACTATCTCATTTGCTCATTCTCTTATAATAGGATTTTACAAGCTCTCAGCTGCTAGTCGGCCTCAAAATCAACTGTAGCAATTTTTTCCCGGCTGTCGAGATGCCAGATCTCCTCAAAATGAAGTATAGCAGATTTTGTAACTGCCACTTTAGACTATTTAGTGGCCTTCAGATTTTAGTGATAGAAGGCTTTCTTGAATTTTGACGAAGGATTGAAAGAGCCACCCTTATATATAGATGGCTTTGATTATTTTCTTATGCGCTCTGATGGCCAACAAGCAAGAAGAATAACGTTTTTGTCAGTTGAAATTGAATTTGTGAATAAATGAGTTCCACTACGAGAAGAGGAATCAAATTGATCACGATGGAAAGAAAATCAAGAAGCGGCAACGAAACCAATAAAAAGGAAGGAAACAAGTAAAACCAAAGAAAACCGCGTGAAAAAAAAGAAACAGTACACAAATATTTTTAACCTTTCGGTCAATTTTATTTCTTTTCATCATCTAAAAGGCACGAGCCACAGCATTGGCAAGAGGCTCAATGGCCAGCGAATAGACCAAAGCGGCTCCCTGTGTCTGTGGCAGATAGAGGACAAGGCAGGCGGCAATCTTGATAATCCAGTAGAGAGCCGACTCGCCAGAATAATAGTCGAAGACAGACAACACGCCAAAAATTGTCCAATAGATGAGGAACCGATTGGAATCGGTGGATTGGCCGCGAAGCACGCTCAGACTGGCTCCAATCGGATAGCCGATACAGATGAGATTGGCCACCAGGGGAGCCAGCGGGGTGCAGAGAAGCAACACCACCAGACCAGCCAGACCATAGCCGACGAATTCGCGCTTCATTCCATTGGCATCCAACTGGCGCAATTGCTGGTCGATGACGCTGCCATGGGGCTGGTACCACCAGTTGACTGAAAAATAATTGAAACTAATCAAAAATATAGCAAAAAAAGGGGGCTGGAAGCGCACCGGTGCGCCCGTAGTCATAAAAAAAAGAAAAAGGAAGCGGGCGCATCGATGCGCTTATAAAAATAAAAAATAAAAATAGAAAACGTACCAAAATCAGCATGAGCCTGCTGAAGTCCGGCAACGAGTCCGGCACCAGCAGAACCAGCAACCGATCCAGCACTCGACGGTGCGACAACCGCAGGAGGAGCTCCAACGGCAGAACCTCGCTGGGAACTTGGGGCAGCAGGAACTGCCGCGGGTTCAGCAGCCGGAGCAACTTCGATATTTTGGACGGGAGCAGCAGTGTCGGCCATTTTAGATGAAGAAAAAGTCGAGTGGTCGATCAGCCGAGTGGTCGAAGCGAATGATCTTGAATGACAAAAAACTCGACACGATACTTTAGACCCAGCGAGATGGGGATTATTCTAATGGGGAAATCTCGCTTTTTACCAGATTTTTTGACAAAGCTGGTACTAAAAAAGGTGATGCACAATCTTCAGCTCTCGTGAATACCAAGTCAGTTTTTCTTTATTTACTTTTATTACATATTTTACTACATTTAGGTTACATAAATTTATTCCTTTTATATAGTATTTTCTTTCTAAAATCTCTTTACAAAATTCTCAATATTTTGCGTTTCTACGAAAATACTTAATAACAGACTAGCGCATACCAACCAGGGGTGTGCGGATACCGGATACCGGATAGTCCGGATCCGGATAATTGGCGAAATTCCGGATAATTATCCGGATCCGTATCCGGTCGGATAGTATTTTGGAATTCCGGATTATCCGATATCCGAAACGGATAGTGACCTAAAATCCGGGCGGATAACGGATAGTTCAGCTTAGAGGTTTTTCAGTGAAAAATCGTTAAATCATTCCGCAATAAGAGGTAAAAATGCCAAATCAGTGAAAGTAAAGAAATGTCGAAAGGTATTAATCATGATTTTTTGAAATCGAACCAGCCGCCTTCACTTCATAGCTTGTAAAACCAGGCCATGATACCCGCCAGATTCAATATACCCCGGTCTAGGTTTGAAGGATGGGCGACTTGTGTAGGTTTTGAGGCAGAGCAGTGTCATTGCTTACACAGTAAGGTCGCCAACTTGGCGTGAGCAAAATAGCTGGTTTTGTGTCCATGGGGTAGCCTTGTATCAGTAATGTGCAGCACAAAAAAAAGATTAGGTCTAATTGTAAGCCAAATTTGGAGGCCAAACTGACTTTTCGCGTCATTTCTCATAATTTTTGGTCTTCATTTCAAAATTTGGCTAAATTTTTTTTCTTTATATGCAGAATAATGGGCGCAATAAACACAGCATAGAAAAAGACGGGTCTCTTATGAAAAAAAAATTCAAAATCGATATCTGAAGTATGAGTATACCCAGTCATGGATTTCCCGATTATTTTATCCGAATCAATGCTTCTCTTTGTACCTCAGAGACTAGTAGGTTAGACATTAGGATCATTTTTAAGCAGAAGCATCACAGATAGAGCGAAAAACAAAGAAGTTATCGGGTTTCTAGTTGCAGGTGATGTCAGAACTTTTGTCGTGATTTAATGCTGGGCAGGGATGTCATAAAATGACAGCTTTTCAGGTCATACTTATGTTTTAGATGTTCTTATGCCATAATGAAACGATATCAGCAGTAATTTTTATGGAAATTAGGGCAAAAACGCGAAAAAAACGCTACTATCCGGTATCCGGATCCGGTATCCGTATCCGGAACCACTATCCGGTATCCGATCGGATAGTTCCTTCCGGATACGGATTATCCGATATCCGGAACGGATAGTAAAATTTACTATCCGCACACCCCTGATACTGATACTCTCTTCTTTTGCTAATTTCCGAAAGTATACACTTTACATTCATACATAAAATTTAGTTTATAAATTGTAGTAATTTTAATTAGTCTGCTAATAGTTTAGTATTCTAGAATAAGTCTGTTAATAGTTTAGTTTCATAAGGATTCGTCTAACCATTTAATTAAACTTCCTCTCACAAGACGGTATCGTGTTTCTACTCTGATGAATCTATCAGAAGCATTTAGTAATTCATTTAAAATTAACTGGCTCGCCACGATACTAGCAGAATGCTGTCAGTAGTTTAGAGCCGAAACAGCATTTTGCCTTATACATCTTATATTACCTAGAGAGTTTTTGATTGTTTTCTTATTTCTTTTCTTTTCTTTTCTTATTTGTCTCCGCTTTTATTGTACAAGTTGTCAATTCAGGACTATGATCATTATTGCACTGATGAATTTGGCGATCATTGCTATTTTGATGGTCTTCGTTCAAATTTCTTTCCTTGGAAAAGCAGGACCAGTCCCCTTCGAGCGCACGGAAAAACCACATGCTGAAGGTCTGTATTATTGGTCAAATTTGCAAGCTCTGAATAATTTCCTATCTGAAAATGGCGCTGCCCGGAAGAGAAGACCCATTTCGGCCATTTTTCTGCCATTCTAAGTGAAAAATTTCCATGCCGTTCGGGGAATTTTACTGAATTTTCATTGGGTGACAAAGAAATTAATGGGAGAAAAATTTAGGCATCCATATCTGAATTCACATTTAAACAAAAAATATTTCAATTTGAAAATTATTCCAAACATTTTCAGATCTTGAAACAGATGTCACCCAGCAGTCGGAGGACGAAGAGATGGAAAATACGCTACACACAGATGTCACCCAGTGTTCGGACCAGGATGATGCCACAAGTGTTGGATCTGAGCATACAGGCTGGCAAAGCATCACTCCTGAAGTGAGTTTCTCTCTTCATTTTCAGTCTTCTTCCTTTTATATAAAACAGTGGGTGACACAAATAACAATGCGTGGCCCACGCTCACAAAAAATAAAAGAAAACCGTTTGCGTTGAAAAATTCTACAGCTCATAGTTGGCACCCAACTTCACAAGCAATTAAAAAATATTTTTCATACTTTTTATGCGTAACCACCTATTTAGTAAAAAAACTTCAAGCCATTTTGTATAGGTGAAAAGAAAAAAATATCGAAAATGACGAAAATTCCTTGAGAAAATGATTTTACGAAATAAGGTGCTATTTCTGCGAGCATACTTTCAATATTTTTGCTACACAGATAATCGATCCACCTTTTTTTATTGTTGCTATTAATAGTACATCATGTTAGCTATTTTTACACCAAAAATCAGCTAAATCCGTTTGCGCTGAAAAAGATACAGCTATATGTTCACAGTGAATTCAACAAAAAGTTGAATATTTACAGAAGTAAACGCGCACCAATGCGAATTTTAATACATTTATGCGTTTTTATTGAAAATCCGATGTTCAATAAGCTTAATTTACGTGCTATCGGCTTTACCATACGATAACATTTTGACATATTGATCAAAAAAAGCAAAAAATTTTTGGTTTCGGCGGGGATCAAACCCTGGTCGTTTGCGTCTTGACTCATGACCACGTTTTCCTATGAAAAACGTACCACCTGCCGGCGCCTTTAAATGGGCCATATCTCGGCATAGGATAGCCCAAATTCCTTATTTAAAAAACCAAAATGTAAGTTAGAAAGAGCTCTTTCGTTTGGTACCAAGCACAAAGCTCTACGATGAAATCTAGATTTCGCTTTGCGGTCCCTAGGCGTGGGGTTAAACGCATTCGTTCAGGTGGGGGGCTATACATTTTTTCATGGGGGCCGTATCTAAAATTTGTCCTCTTCAATCTTCTTCCTTTTATGAAAGCCTTCTATAAATATTTTTAGAATGTGAAAGAATTCCACGGAATCACTCACTGCTGGGTAATAGTTTGCCGCCCAAATGGCGCTATTAGAACGCGTTTGTGGAACTCCTCCAAGCACACAAAGTTCATCCGCGTTGAATGTGGAGGATTTGATTTACCTGGTAACCCGGCAGTTGTGGAACTCAAAAGTGGATCCGAAATTATTTGGACAGTAAAAAAGGATGCCAATTTCATCCGTGAAGTAAGGAAATTAACATATAATAAACTTTATTGTTTTAGAAGGGAGTAATGCATTTTTATGCGAAAAAATTGCCAACAAGAAGAAGAAGAGCAAGAAAGAGGCATCCTCGTACAGACTACCGCGAATTGCCTGAAGTACGACTTCTGTGAACTGTCTACAACGCGTCAAGGCAATCTGCGTCTCACGAACAGTGGACTTGTCCCTTTTTCTGTGGAAGGATCAAAATACTGCAGTACAAGCGATGAATGGTTACCGCCAGACTCCGCCAAGAATCTCCATTATGACAATGCCACCGCTAAAGCGGTTCTCTGCAAAGTTGTATGGCCTTCACTAGTCGACGAGACGACCCTCTCCATCAAAAGGTAGATAATAAGTCAATAAACGATATCTTTTTACTGCTTTTTGTTTATTTCCTTCTCCAAAAAAATGTAGGTTAATGGCTTTCCGTTCGTCCTTTCGTCTCAGTCGATCAATATGAACAAAAAAATTCTGCATTGCTGCTCAGTAATAAGGCTTAAATAAGAAAAGAAAATATTTGTCCATAATACAGAAAACAAAAAGAAAAAATTTACTAGAAACCGTATTTCTGTCGTGCCATCCTCTTGTTGTTCTTGCTGGCTGCACACTGGTCCTGAAGCGCTTCATCTCTAGCAACAGCCTGAAAAAAAAGAAAGAAATAAAATCATAAAAGAAATACTCACCAACTTGGCCAGATAGGTGATCTGGTGTTTCTGTCGTGCCACTCTATCAGCTGAATCCTTTTTAGTTGGCAATGATTGAACATCACGGAGATAAGCCGCTTTCGTCACTCCTTTCAATAAATCAGATTGAACATTTGGACCTAGAGCCTAAAATAAAAACAAATAGAAAAAAAATAAGCAAAATAAATACCTGATCAACATTGAAATCAATAATCCCGGCTGTAATTTCATTTAATGTTCGTCTATCATTAACTTGAACAGTTTCATCTCTCGAAATAAGATTGTAAGCTTGCTAAAATAAAATTAAAAATAAAATAAAAATAAAACAAACCTCATCATCAATAGATTTTGTAGGTCGTTGCGGTTGCATTGGAGTCTCCTCATCCACATAATTATACATTTGACTTGGATGCATTTCTTGTTGTGGTTGCGGTTTCTCTGGTCCAAAATGACCCGGTCCAATCCATGTAGCTGGTGCATCTGTTTCAGGATCAAGTCGAATTGTTTTAGTCTAAAAATAATAATAATTTTGAAAAAAAAAGAGAGGTATACTTCGGGAGCAGAGTTGAGTCCAAAATAATCATCATCACTACTACCATCAGAATCATCTTCAACAGCTTCGGCATTTCTTTTAGTTGCTATTGTAGATGGAGCAAGAGTAACCGCGGATTTAGCAATATTTGCTGCCTTTGTTGGACCCTAAAAAAATAATAAAATTTTAATTGAAAACACAAACCTTTTTGAGAGTAGAAGGTAAAAACAACGACGATGAATCGGACGATCGCTGTCCAAGAATACCAGACGGCTTTACTTTAGTCTTAGGAGCTGGTAACATTGACAAAAGCGTTGATTTGCTATTACTGAAAGAAGGGCGAGCAGCTGCCACTTTTGGAGTTTCCTAAAATTAATAAATTTTTAAAATAAAAAAATGATAAAATTACCTCTTCCTCCTCCGAATCACTTTGCGCTCCTAATGTTCCAAGTGCTCCAAAAGCTTGAATTTTTATTTTAGTAGCAGGCTTCTTTTTAATTTCCTTTTCGTCTTTATCTTCCTTCTTCTTTTTCTTATGTTTCTTTTCTTTCTTCTCTTTTTTTAGAGCCTGTAAATTTTAAAATAAAAATAAAAAAGAAAAATGCTCACCTTTTTCTCTAATTTTTTTCTATTCTTTTCAGCAAGTTGTTGTTCCCAATCTCTTGGTTTTACTACTCCTTCCAATTCTTGTTCAACAATTGGCTCAGGTTTATTTACAATTCCTGGTACAGACGGCAAATTCAGTGATTTATGTGTCAATTTATCAGATGATTGACTTTCTACCTGAAAAAAAATAATTCGAAAAAAACATTATGAAATACTTACCGTATTAACAGTTTGTTCTTCCTTTTCATTATCTGAATCTGTTTCTGAACCACTGCCATAAGCGACTATTTATTTTCTATTGATAGTTTGTTTCTCAATATTTGTAAAAAAACATAATCAACAATTCCTTATAATGAAAACGAGGAAATAAAAGATAATGAATATTTTCGGAAGCATTAAGGCTTAATCGAAAACAACGAAATTGAAAAAAAAATCACAAATTTCGATATATATTTTACTCTTTGCAGTTTCGTTTATAGTCTGTCACAAAAAAAGACGGCATTTTTAAAGGTCTAACTGGTTCAAAAACCAAACTCAATTAATTTTTTTCTTTATTGTGTGACTTCCAATCTTTCTGATTTTTATTGCATAAATCATATCAGATTTTTCTGGTTTTTTTTGATATATAAAAGACCTTCCAACTCTGCAAAATTCCTGCTGCTCGATCCGGGCAGAAATACTCACACTTTGACTAATCACAGTTCGCCACTCTCAACAAATTTTGGAAAGTACGTAATTGCGCGTCAATAGTTTTCTCATATAAAGTGTCCCACCTGAGTGTATCAAGAACTCTTTATAGACTCAACGGATTTCGTTACTCTTTTTTGCAATCGATAAAGCACATCGAGTTGTTCTTTAATGAGTTTTGGGGGCTAGATTTGAGCAATATTTCCATCAAAAATCTCAAAAAGAAGTTTGAAAAGGCTGCCATTTATTTAAACGACGTCGAGCTGCTCCCAAAAAACTCATTAAAGAACAACCCGATGTGCTTTACCGATTGCAAAAAAGAGTAACAAAATCCGTTGAGTACATAAAGAGTTCTTGATACACTCAGATGACAAGCAAAATTCCTATGTAAAATTTGAAATTTTGTAGTTCGCGGGCTCGCTTTGGTTTCATTTAAAATATTTTACTCAACGTGTAGACATCCTGCACTTCCAATAACAGTTGCAAAGTACTAGTTGCATCGAGAGGAACATTTTGATACCAAGAATTGCAAGAAATGATGTAAAAAATAATTTTTATCCCAGATGGGGCTTTTGCTAATCAAATTTTCGTCCATTTTCTGTATCTCCGCTGTTCTTCGTTATCTTGTGAATTTCTCTCGCGTCATATAGTAAATCGAGGATGGTAAAACACGAGAAAGCATTGAAAATGCAAAAAAAATTTTCTTTAAATGAGCGAGGTTCCTGCAGCGATCGCGCGCGCAAACCTTTAAGCCCCCAAACGCGGCGAGCTGTGTAATAATACTTTTCTGGCGAGTTGGGCACTCATTTATATATCAAAATGCTCGGAAAAATGTGATATGCAAGTTGCAATAGAAGTTATAAAGCCTGGAAGTCACAAGATAGAGAAAAAAATTAATTTAGTTTCCTTCGTTAGACCTTTAAAGGGACAGTCCAGGTGAGAAAATACGTGCACCCAAGTGCACCCACTCGGTGATCGAAAATGTCATTACGTACACAATTTTTTTTTTCGTTTTTCGTGTATTTCTTTGTTCTTGCTTTATTTTTTTAAAATTTTTTGTTGCTAATAACTCTTATGCATAGAAGGATCCTATAAAATAGAGAAACATTAGAGATTTTACTGAAAATAACAAAAAATAAAATTCCATCAAAAATAATTTTTACGTACGCAGACATTTTCGACGCGGCGTGGGTACAGTAGGGCCCACGTACTTTTCTCACTTGGACTGTTCCTTTAAAAATGTCGTCTTTTTTTGTGACAGACTATATTTTAATATGATGTTGATTGCATGGAAACTGCTCTAATAGCATTGCAAAACAATCTAGTTGATGTGGCAATCATTTGTTTATTGAAGTTTGCTTTTATGAATGATTGTCACAATACAATTTGTTCTTTATTTTTTATTTTATACAATATTTCTTTTATTTATCTTTCTTTCCTGCTCTTCTTACATATAACACATTTTATTGTTTCAGAAAGAAGAAGAAAAGGAAAGGATGAAAAGCGGGCGAAGAATTGAAGAAGAAGCCCCGTTTAATCAACTATGGAAGAAACTAGCCGACGAGGGAATAAAACTATGAAAGGTTTGTATTATTTTAAATATATTTTTACACTATAGGTTTACTTCTAATAGAAAAGATTTGCACAGAAGAAAATGGTGAAGTTATTTTTATGAACATGCTTCCGATCATTTTGGATTTTATATTTGTTACAAAAGGCTGTGTAAATCTTTTCTTTTTGAAGCAAACTAAACAGGTTGCTCTTATTTTTTTTTCAAAATTTATTATTTGTACAAAATTGACACCTATTCGATATCTGAATCGTCGCTGTCCAAATCATTCAGCAATCTTTGCAGCAGACGCTCCCTTTCATTTCTAATTAGCAGAGCTAACGGCTTATCTTCATCATAATTTTGGGAAGTTTTTTTCTAAATTTTGAGCGAGGCGTTGTTGTGACATTGCTGCGAAATTCTGGCGTTTTTCCAAATACCTTTCCGTAATTTTCTTCATTAGTTCCTTCTTCCAGTTGAGCGTTGGTGGCTTGTTTCTGACAACAGTCACTTCCCTTCAATTTGCTTTGGACATCTTTTTTCTCATTCTTGAATATGTTCTTTTTCTTTCCCTACAATTGTTTTCCAATATAAACAATGGCAACGATAATAATTTGTCAGCAAAATACAAATACAATCATCCGCAAGAAACTGTTCTCTACTGTAAAATTATTTTATACAACGCATCCCCATTTTCTATTCCATTTTGCTTCTATAATTTTTGTTAAAATTTGTTGTATAGGAAAACAACAAAAAAAGAAGGAATGAAACGTTGAAATCACGCAATCCAGATAAAAATGAAGATGTACGCAGAGGACAATCAATTTGCCAGATGTAGAATTGTTGTTTCAAATTGGATGAAAATAAATGGCTAACTTCTTCTTTAATATCCCTGCATAGAGTACCGGCTATAAAATCGTTGTTTAAAACGGGACTAAAAAGTAATAGTGGACTTCTTCTGTGGCATCTTCCTCCAAGTCGACAGACAATCCAAACTGATCTGCAGTGAAATAATCAAAAGAGACAGAAGCTGGATCCATGGCTAGACGACGTGCTGATCGGGTGATTGCCAAGGGTAGATACACATCGACAAAAACAAAGAGGGAGCGATGAAATCGGGAACGAATCGCACCGGACAAATGCAAGACGAAAAAGGGCGAAAACAAAAATTTTCATGGAAGAAAAACGGCAAAAATCCACGCAAAACACCCATCACAAGAAGCGAGAAATTGTCGTGAGCAAGAAAACGCATTGCAGAAAAATTTTGCCGGAATGGAGTTTTCCATTTTGCGCTTTCTCGGCCTTTGTTTTTTCCGGTTCATGTCGTTATCTATTTGTTTTTTCGGCATTCAAAATCGTTCCCTTTTTGGTTTTTGTCGATGTGTATCCACCCCGACTGTCAGCATAGTTGGCCCAATTGCGAATTTTTGGAAATTTTTGTAGCGCCATTTTGTTTTTGAGGCGAAACTCTCCTTTTTTTGACGTAGAAAATGTGCAGCAGCGAGCTCCGCAGGAGTGTGGCGTCCCCAATTTTGTGCGCCCAAAATTTTTCGCCCAAGGATGACGCCTCTAATAAAATTGTGTGCTCGTAGATTGTCCGCGGTCAAAAGTAGAGCGCCTGCTGAATTTTCCGGGATTCTGTCCTTTCATTTGACAAATTATGGCAGACTCAATGAAGAAGAAGATCGGCGACAGACAGTTGCCGTCCGCAGACATATCGTATCATATCGCGACAGACAGTTGCCGTCCGCAGACATATCGTCGTCGACTTTCCCAATTTTTCCAAGTGGTTTAAAAATTTATAGCCCGGTGAAAAATTCAAGTGATCGAAAGAAGCGAAAATTCCGTCAAAAATGGCAGAAAACCGCGAAAGTTTGGTTGAAATGACAGGAAATTAACAGGATAACGGCAGTTTTTGACTACATCAGTCATTTTACTGACATTTCAGCAGCAATGTGTTGGTCCATTTTTTTTCTGTGACTGTTGGCAACTTTTAGTGACTCTGCTTCTTCTGACTTGCGCTGGCGGAGAAACCGCCGGAAGAGAAGAGTGTCCAAGTGACCGATGAGACGCCCGCAACAGACCATCCCTTCCCAGAGCTCACGGTTAGTAGATTCGATGTTGTTCTTACAAAATTTATTTTAGATGATGAAAAAGAACGGCTTGTACTATGAGCCGACTATTTTATATAGTCATGGAGACGTGGGTGCATATTTTTTCTACGATGGGACGGAGTCGACGGTCTTGAGGACGGATCAGGGAACACTCACTTGTCTGGGAGAGTATGGAAAGGAGGTTGAAGTGAATCCGGGCGATATTGTGGACTACCATCTCGCTGATTCTGAGATGCTTCATGTGCTTCAAGTAAGAATGTTTCAAGTATTGTTAGAACCTCATTTTAGCAAAAATATTTCGAACTGCGATTGGTCCTGAGGAGACGCGAATCCGCGTCGAAGTGCTCTATCTGCGTCACACCCTCGACGTCGTGTTCGACGAAACTGCTACACGCGAAAGAGGGACTGTCCTGGTGACAAACCGTGCTGGAAAAGATCTCCAAATTGAGGACTCCCCGTACAGCACTAGCAAGAAGGAAACGTCGCTGACCACTACGACCCAATCGCAACAATAGATCGTTGCCCAGCAGTCAACCATGCGAACCTGGAATGTGATAAAATTCAATGAACAGATGGAATAAAGAGGCGTCGAAAATTTGTTTTATATTTTATGTGTTCTTTTCATTTAAATTTCTGATTTTTTTGATCTGAAAATGTCTATGAAAAAGTCTTGCATTTCCGCTTCTATTGTTGACTTGTATCTCGTCTTGATTTCGCACTCAAATGCCGAATTTGAAGAGAAGAAGAAGCCTGGATGGCCCCTAATTCTAATGATCTGTCATCACTTCCTAGATTGTATCAAAACTCCGATTTTTGAACATAGTGATCTCTCAAAAGAATATCGATAAATTTATTACTCATTTCATTCATTACTCTGCATATACTCGTAATTAATAAGAAATGGCCATAAATTATGATAAATGAGGATGAGGTCAGACCTCAGATGCTTCTTTTATTCAGGAGATTTGAACAGATCTCTGAAAATTTGAGGGATAATTGAGACTAGAAATTAGCAGCTGGGTTTCATGGGGGAATTTAATTAAAGAGATTATTGTAGTCAAAATATCAATGACTCATAATTTCCATTTTGGTCCTAAAGCGATTAAATTATTTCCTCCTTTGAGAAACCAAGCTGTCCAAACACCTAACCTCAAAAACGTGGCAATGCGGAAAAGAATCAACCTATTCCAAAGTTCCTATTTCAATTCCACCTGTGATCAAAGTTGTACCGACTATTGTGATAAATAAATACACATCTAAATTATAATACTGGATTCAGCTATAACTCTTAGAATCTGGAGTCAAATGCTGAAGATTTGGGCCAAATTTCAGGGCCAAGTCCACATGGCGGTTTAGCAGCTCTTCTGGAGAGAAGGGACGGGCTTTCAATAATTCCTGGGCGTATTTCGCTCGTTTTCTGAGATTTTCGTCGACTAGAGCTTCTTTTATAGCAGTTTTAAAAGCCAGTCTATCGGAGAGACGAGTTTTTAGGAACATTTTACCTGAAAATAGGATTTTTATCGAGGAAAAGAGACAAACCACAGCCGAATCTTTGTACCATTCGAGCATTTCTCATTTGATCAGCGAAAATTGGAATGGCTATTGTGGGCACGCCAGCTGCTACGGATTCCAAGACACTGCCAGCACCTCCATGAGTTATGAATAAGTCGATTTTATTTGATCCTGGAACGAAAATTGGGAATTTCTACATGGAGTAGATGGCGAAGATGTCCTGCATTGAATTGCTCGTATCTTTGGACTGGATGGGCCAATTTTTTAAAATCGTTGCTGGCTATTGTAGCTGCCACTTTCTATTTAGTTTGCTTTTGCACTATTTAGTAGTCTCCAAATTTTCGTTGTAGGAACATTTTTCGAGTTGTGATGGGCTTCTCAAAGTGGGCTTGTTAGTTTTCATCTGGATGGTGGCATTCCGTGTTTCGGTGGCCAATCAGAGAGAAGCCGAACTGATTTTGCTCTTTTTCCTGATGAAGTTATAGGAAAATCGGTACCGCCACGAGAGGAAAAATCGAATTGGTATCGGTAGAGTCCGAGAAAATCAAGAAGCGGCAACGAGACCAATAAAAAGAAAGGAAATAAATAAAACCAAAGAAAACCGCGTGAAAAAAAAGAAACAGTACACAAATATTTTTAACCTTTCGGTCAATTTTATTTCTTTTCATCATCTAAAAGGCACGAGCCACAGCATTGGCAAGAGGCTCAATGGCCAGCGAATAGACCAAAGCGGCTCCCTGTGTCTGTGGCAGATAGAGGACAAGGCAGGCGGCAATCTTGATAATCCAGTAGAGAGTCGACTCGCCAGAATAATAGTCGAAGACAGACAACACGCCAAAAATTGTCCAATAGATGAGGAACCGATTGGAATCGGTGGATTGGCCGCGAAGCACGCTCAGACTGGCTCCAATCGGATAGCCGATACAGATGAGATTGGCCACCAGGGGAGCCAGCGGGGTGCAGAGAAGCAACACCACCAGACCAGCCAGACCATAGCCGACGAATTCGCGCTTCATTCCATTGGCATCCAACTGGCGCAATTGCTGGTCGATGACGCTGCCATGGGGCTGGTACCACCAGTTGACTAAAAAACATAAATTAATCGAGAAAATGGAAGAAAAGACGCCGTGGAGGCGGGAAGGTGTGCCTGTGGTAACCAGAAAAAAAAAGAAAAAGAAGCGGGCGCACCGGTGCTCTTATAAAAATAAAAAGAAATAAAAAACGTACCAAAATCAGCATGAGCCTGTTGAAGTCCGGCAACGAGTCCGGCACCAGCGGAACCAGCAACTGATCCAGCACTCGACGGTGCGGCAACCGCAGGAGGAGCTCCAACGGCAGAACCTCGCTGGGAACTTGGGGCAGCAGGAGCAGCCGCGGGTTCAGCAGCCGGAGTAACTTCGATGTTTTGGACGGGAGCAGCAGTGTCGGCCATTTTAGATGAAGAAAAAGTCGAGTGGTCGATCAGCCGAGTGGTCGAAGCGAATGATCTTGAATGACAAAAAAACTCGACACGATACTTCAGACCCAGCGAGATGGGGATTATTCTAATGGGGAAATCTCGCTTTTGACGGGGTTTACGTCGCTTTTTACCAGATTTTTTGACAAACCTGGAGAGAAGATAAGTTGGCGGGTAGTTTGAATCCAGAATGGGCAATTTGTAAATTATCATCAAATTTTATTTACATCTCATCATAAATAGCTTTTCTTACAATTTCCATCATTGGTGGACTTTGCAAAATTTGCATGTGATCAGTTTTTGGAATGTCGTGCATTGTCACCGGATAACCGTTATTCTTTCCAATCCATCGGCCACAAACTTCAGCGCTTCTTCGGTTTACTAGAATTCCACTTTATTTTCAATTACAAAAAGACTTACCTGTCCCGTCTCCATCTCCCATGTGCTCGTACGGTTTCCAGCTAGGAAATTGGAATGGAAGATAGTAATACCAGCTGAGGACTAGGGGAGTAGTCACATGGGTTCCGTAGACGCAATGAAATGGAACTCCTGGAGATTCCAGAGGGTCGTTTAAAAACGCCGCTTTTTTATATTGCTCATAGCCTGTTTCGTATGAAATGTTCTTGAAGAATTCTTCAACATTTGAGAGCTGAAATGGAGAAATTTTTAAATATTGGAATTATTTACCGAGTAGTTTTTGTGGCGGGTAATGGCGAGTGTTTCATTGAGACCCCAGACTGCTGGACTGGGAAAGAGGAAGGCAGATGAGGTGAAGGTCCTGGAACGGAATAGAAAAATATACGATTTAAAGGGAAAAGGCCTTTTTTCGCTGTGAGATTTTCATGATAAATAGGCGCTGCGGGACCTCTAAACGCAAGCATTTCAATTTGAAATTTTTCAAAGTAAATCCGAAAAATTTCCCTAATTTTCAAACGGCTCCCTCAGCGGCCGTTTCCCCTTGGAAAATGACTGTACCTCTGCATTGGTTTCAATTGCCATGGCTCCATAATAAACCGATATTGTCCCAAATTATAGCCATACGAGTACAGCTTTACAATTTGCATAGAACCACCCCATGGCGCCGCTAGGGAAACATGACTCTTGATGTATTTATCTTTCCAGGCCTAAAAATACTAATTATACCTGAAAAATGGAAAGTAACTCTACCTGGTCTACATAATGATGGTAAAAATACAACATGATAGGATTTCCCATGCTATGTCCCAGAATTACGACCTTCTTGTTCCCATTCCATCGGTAAACATTTTCAGTTAAATTTTTTAAGGCTACATAATATTCGTGTAGCTCATCTGGGGATCTTCGCCAGTCGTACGGGGCTCCGAAGACATTTTTACCACGTGTATAACCCCAAGATGCCATTTCATCCACGATAAATGAGAAATACAGACCGTAACTTATCTGAAATAGGGAAGTTTCTAGAAAATTCAAGCTTTCCAAGAGGTAAATGGGACTATAGGACCCGAAAACGCTCAAGGATTTGGCGTTTTCCATAGAAAATACGAAAAAATTACTTGTTTTTCATCTGTGTCTCACAGGGTTTGATTTCCTGATTTGAAAATTCGAAAAATTTGTCTTGTTTTCTGTCCCGCAGCGGCAATTTCCCCAAGATTTGAAATTGACTCACATTACTAGGGTCCAGCCATTCTACAGTCTCCGTATCTCCAAATCCCGGTACCCGTATGTCCACTCCCGGATTGTCTTCACTCATATTTGTCTCATTATTCCATTTCAGCGACATATTATCCACTAGGCAATCTGTTACAAATGGCGGCAAAATGAATTCCAAATTTAACCAGAGTCCAAAATAATCTTTACTGGTTTTTGAGCAATACCAATGGAGCACCGAGGGCTTCCCGGTCAGCTTTGCTTCCAATTGATTACCACCATCTCCTGGTACTAAAAACGATTTAAAATAAAAATTTAAAGAACTTTTACCTAGAATGACCGGATGTCCTGGCTCCTTTTTAAATTGTTTACTTCCTGTTCGAGAAAACGGAACATTTGCTAAGATTCGGGGTAGAATTAACAGAAATAATGCGAGAAATCTCATTCGAATGTACTAGAAGCGAGGAATAACAAGCGAGAGAGCAAAAGGTGCCGGCCAGACAAACAGCAGATGATTTCTCGAACGACTTTTGATGGCTGTAAAATGGGGGAGAGGCCAGGACTCATAGGCCAGGAGGAAACAACCAACAGCTGATGGCAACCACGTGGTCAAAGGATGACGGGATAACGGGAGACGAAAGAACCACAAAATCAAAGACAGGAGAAATTATGTCTGGAGCTTTATTACACAGCCTCGAGATCCGAAGAAACTATAGTTCCCTTGAAAAAATCTGCCCTTTTAGGCTTTTGCCACCGCCGACCAATCCGCGGTGTCGATCTTACGAACCTCGGTAAAGCCGATGAATATCTTTAAAGAGAGACGAGCGGCAAAGAAGATCAGCACCAAGTTCTGTGAGAAAAGAAGCTGATTGCAATCTTTGAAAGGGGTCTCGCCGCCGTTTACCGGCAAAATAAAATAATGGCGCTTGTTATGGTGAACCTTTTTGGGTTTGAAAAATGCCAAATTTTCATGAGCAAGGATTCTTCGATGCAATTTTTCGGATGCAGCGGGACCTCAGGACGTGCGCATTTGGAAATTTTCTAATGGAAATTCGAAAATTTTGCCTGATTTTCAAGAGGGCTTTTTGAAGCGCCCGAATGCTTCGGAGTTGGAAACAGAAAAATCTTTTCAGTTCTGTGTCGAATTTTCTTAAAGAATTTATACCCTCGGTGGATCGGCAGACAGGAAACCAAAAGAGCAGAAAGGTGATCTTGGGGGCCAGGTAGACGCGCCCGCTGTCCACTGGAAAAATAATTCACTTTTTAAAGGAGCCATCCAATATCTCGAGCTCAGTCTAATCCGTCAAAAAGTGTAGGTTATAATCGTGATGGGACCTCTCCCACGCTAATTCAGTGCAACGAGGGTTTTTAAGGATAGAAATGACCCGTTTCAATAATTTATTGACCTGTATCGATCTGAACATTCTTCATCTGCAAAATTAACTAGGAGATAATTCGTGTAATCCGTGGCTTGGTGATATCGAAGTAGAACATATCTAAAATTGGCTTATTGTGATATTTTAATGAAAAACAAACTTTTTACTCTTATTGACCAGCATTTCTACTATATTTTTCATTTTTAAATCAGTTCGAAGCACCTAAAAACGAGTAAAAGTTGTCTAACGGGGAAATACCTTCATATTCAGCTGGCAGACTTTATAATTCATCTCAGCATCTTCCACAAATTTTAGGAAATTCTCCAAGAAATAAAATGCCTCCACTTTTGTGTTGAAATTAACCCAAAAACTGTCTACAAGCTGAAAACACTCAAAAATAAAGAGAAACCGGAAAATCTCACTGATCGAGAGGCCAAATGTCCTAGAAAATAATGAATATTCACTGGAATGTGGGTTTCAATTAAAGAAGGCTCTTTGAGGATTAATTTACTGTATGACATATCTAAAAATCGGAATAGAAAGAGAGAAGAAAAGCAACCTGTTAAATTATAGGAATCGGCTATTCCTTCGTTTATTCGTAGCTCATGAGGGAAGATTTTTAGCTTTTGATCGAATATTTTGACACCAGTGAAGAGGGGATCAGTGGCGAAGACGTCCATGTAACCGAACATTGATGCCTGGAAATTTTATATTGGCGTTTTTTATAGCTTATGGGTCCTGAAGGGATTATTTATGAATTTAGTTGTGAGAAAAATGGACTGCTAGACCTGTGAATGCGGGAATTTGAAGTTTCAATGAAAATTCGAAAAATTTCCCGGATTTTCAAGTGGGTCCTGCAGCGATTGTTTCCCCAAAGCGGAGACTATACAAAATTAAAAGAAATTGTACCTGAACCATTTGCATGGTATTATTATCCATAGTCAAATTAGCAACCAACAAGGTCAGCATCTGTTTTGTAGGATCCGTTGGGAACTTTCCTGGCTCAAACATTGACGCCTTCTAAAATAAGGCAATTTTACACTTCTCTTTAAAGAAATCCTACCGTTTTAGTTATTATCAAAAATTTAACATTATTATCAGCATTAAAAGTCGACACTTCATAGCCGTTAAACATTTCCGCGCAAGTTTCCAGCAATCGGGAATCGACTTGACTCCCATTCATGCATTGTTTCCACTTTTCTTGTGAATATTCTTTTGGTTTCAGAGCTTCTGTTGTAGAAACTGGCGATGGAGGGGAATTATTTGGAAGAAGGAGGATAACTTGCTAAAAACGATCTTACCCACAAAAATTAACTTTTCCTACCGTAGATTCCTGAAAAAATAGGAAAAATATTGAAACAGCAAGGGAAACTAATAAAAATAAATATTTCCGACGATAGCTGACATAGTCAATAATTTTTGAGAAATATTTTGAAACTGAACTATGGGACTGGATCATTGAGACGGGGATGCCCGGATTGACGGAGTCTTTTCTGAGACAGATCTAATCTCAATAACCGCTTAAAACTGGCCGGGAGGAAAAGCATTTTCAATGTAGATCTTTGGAGTTATTTTTGTAGATAGAGAAATGTCTGAACGGTAGGAAATTACCGTTTTTCTTAAAAGTGGAAACAATCTTCTTTAAAAGAAAATTCGGCTCTGGAAAAGGTAAACAGCATGTATTTTACCCTCTATTTTGCTAAATGTGGCATTTCGGAAGCTCAGAATCCGTCTTTTTTGTATTATTAGCCTTATTTACAGTTCGGATTACAGTAATTTTGGAAATTGCACTCCCAAAAATTAAAAGAACAGGCTCCAGTTTGAAATCTTTATTGTGAGCGCAAAGATCTCGTTGAAAACGAGCTAGCCAACACCCCTCCCTTTGGCGAAATAAGAAATATTCTACAATTTTCTCTATTTTCCACAAGTTTCAATATATTGTCCACATTTTCGAATGATGAATGTTCTCCATGTACTCTCCAGACGCTATTTTTATTTAAATGAGGATCAACTTCTGGTACTGTTGTGTTTGATGAGCGACTGAAGACGTGGGAGGAAGATCTCCAAATTTGTAGGACTGGAAAAGATTGGTGGCGAATGGAAACGGCCATTGAACCGGAGGAAGGAAACGGAATCGGCAGCTGGAGACGACGCCAATTAGAAAATTCCTTCTCATCTGCACAAATAGTTCTCCTTTTATGTTTCTTGTCAAATAAAGTTTTGTAGAATTCATCTTATTTCGAATTTGACATCCTTGTGATTTGAAAACCCATTTTCAAAATTGAATAGTGTTTCAAAAACTCAACGTGTGTCCAACAGCCGACATCTTATTTGTTTATAAATTGGAGAGAGAACGAGAGGTCAATCGTAGGTAATCAAGTCCTTGAAGGGCCAGCGGTGACGCCATTTCTTTAAAAAACAGAAACATAGAACACAACAAAACAAACTCTAATTGCAAAAAAGAAGATTTATTAATTGTTTTCACTAAAAGATTGAGCAAATCTTTGGGAAAGACGATAGAGACGAAATTAACGGCCCCATCCCCATCCCATCATTCCAGGGTATCCCATTCCATACATTCCATAGCCGTAGCCCATTCCCCATGGTCGGAAGCGTCTCATACCGAAGCCCCACATTCCGGGCCAGCGTCTTTCACGGATGTGGGTCCTGAAAAGACGGTAAATTAGAGGAATACTAAATTTCTGTCAGTTTTAGCTGGAAAGTACTGTAATTTTTGTATTTGTTAGTTGAAAATCGGAAGAAAAGACAAAATATTTAGAACTTTGACTGGGTTTCTCAGCATTTCTTGACCCGCTTCAAAATGAGACAATTTTTGATATTTACCATTGAAACATTCAAATGTGAGCGATCTCAACTGCGCTCGTTTTTACAACATCGGAAACCGACCTAAAAATCTTCCCCAGCTTCCCATAGGGCGTAATTTCTTGGGAATGAGGCTTGAATAGCTTCAATTCACGTTCTTCCCTTCTTTTTGGGGATTATTTTCCTTTAAAAATTGGTAAACTTACTCGTCGCCAGCAGCTTGAGATTCATGTTCAGCATTGAGATTTTCTTGGGTAGCCAGGATACAAGCAACGAGAACAGCAAAGAGAGCGAGGTAGACAATATAGCAAGCCATTTTAGATGGTGATTTCTGGTAAATTCGATCAACTTTTATATACCCGAATTCGGTAAGAAAATAAATAGATGACGGAAGATCAAGGCTGAAAAACAAATAATTGTTATTTTACGAGAAACTTGGAGAATTGAGAAGAAAACAATACAGGAAAGGTTGGGGGGAAAACAAAACAACTTCTTCGAGAAAATAATACAAGGCAAAATGGTATCAGGAATCATTGATCACCCGGTTATTTTGACGAATTTCAGGTACGAAAACCTTTTTAAATCATCATTTTATAATTTAGGATCCTGTAGTCGTTGTGATACATCATTGCCAGCAATTTTTGTAACTGGCGACTGGATTTTACTGCGGTCATTTGTTCTGTGTAGTGGGGAGACCCGGTCATATGGTCTTGGGTCGGGGAGGAGCGCAATATTCGATCAACCTGAAGGATTTTTCAGTAATTTTAGTAGAAAACGAAGCGGCATACGGGAGGAAAATACTTGTCCCCGAGGATATGCGTCATATTTCCAACCAGGTGAAACATATTGGAAGAGAAATGTAGCAGAGTATATTTGTCCTGCCATTGCTCGACGTCACACATCCTGGAAAATTTTACAGAATTCTTTTATTTCATAATTTTTTAAATAATCCGCTTCTGTAAATGAACTGGGCGCGTAAAATCTCTTTAAATGGCCCGTTCCATGTACAGAAGCCTTTCCAGGTATTCGGTAGATATTTCGAAACTTTTTAGATCTCTTTCGCTTCTCAACCATGGAGAAAAAAAGGCGCCGTAGGACCCGCTTGAAAATCAAACAGATTTTCCGAATTTTCATTGGAAACCGCTAAATTCAAATGAGCGCGTCTAGAGGTCTTGAAGAACCCCTTTTTACCAAGGAATTGTACACACCAAGTCTGCGGGAAAAGATCCCAATCCATTTCACTAATATTACTGTAATTTTCCTCATTGTACATGGCAAATTGTTGCAATCTCAAGAGATAAGTATCAGCGAAGCAGTGGATATCAATCCCGCAGCCATAGCAGAAATTCTGCTTTCTGAAAATTGAGGGATTCTTTTATTTTTTAAAATAGAACTTACACTATGCAATGTTTAATAAATCCACTAACAAAACGTTCAATGGGGTCCCGTGTAAGCATGATGAACCGCCAATGCTTCATATCTCGAAGACGGACGCGAATATTTTTGCTCATTTGTGTTATAGAATGGAATTTATTGGTAGATCCACAAAATCTGGAATTTGGAAATCTATAAATTCTTGTCGTTCTTTTCAAGATGCAAAAAGCAATTTCAGGAAAGTCCTTAAATTAGAAAAGCAGTTACCTGTCAATTTCTTTGATAGCCAATTTATTGCCCACTGGTCCAATGACCTCCATTCTTTCCAAATAACATGTCAAGGCTTCTAATTCCGCTGAAAAGATTCCACCAGCGATACACGTTGCCAGTCCTACTCTTGGAGCTACCTGGAAGAATTATTGGTCATTTTTATTGGGTTTTTGGTTCCTACCGCGATTTTTATTGGTACTTTTACTCCACTTTGTAGGCAAAGTTGAGAATATTTGCAAATCTGCTCAGGATTGACAATTGTGCTCCTTTCCCAGGTGGTTTCCGCCTCTTCAGCGTCCAAATAACGACGATCACCGACGTCGTAGTCCGAAAATTCCACTGGCGGGTCCTAAAGCGATTTTTTTAGCCAGGAAAGAAACCTACAGGCCATTTAAATGGTACAGGCCATGGCCCATTGACTCGCTCCAATAGACGGAAAATAATAGGAATTAGAAGAACAGCAACAAGGAATTGTATTCTAGTCAGCATGAGAAAAGACTAAAATAATCAAAGCTGCGAATCAAAGTGGAACACGTAAAATAAGTAGCGGCGGGTCAAACAGTGACGCGATGCTGATTGTATCGTGTGTGAAAAATGGGTTTAATCGTACGCAGCGAGTACAATTGACCGAAGTTGGTTGGCAATGGCTCTCTCTTGGATAATTTCCTATTCTGAGACTTATCCTTTGATTTCCAAACGCAGGTGGAACGGTCGCTGTGGGACCCCGCAAAAACTCTCATTTAAATGTAACGTTTTCCAATGAAAATTCCAAAAGATTTGACTGAGGATGAAAATTAACTGTAAAAATCCAGCAAAATAAAGAAAAAAGAAATAACAAATCAATTTATTGCGCGCCATGAGCCAACAATAATAGGGTGATATGGGCGTATAAATTAATGCATCCAAGGTGGATATCCTTCCGGGACGAAATCTCTCCAATGGGAGATGGGAGTGAGAATTGGGCGTCCTCTTCTCTCCCATTCGTCGAACAATTCATCGAGACTTGGCGGGCGGTTTTCCTCATAAAAATATTTGCCATTCCAGCCGGTTTCGAGAACCATATCCCAAAAACACTTTTCTTCCCTTTCCTTACGCGCATGAAGTCGCTCAGCTTCCCATCGACGTTGCTCTTCTTCTTTTTCTTCTTCTTCTTTGGCTTGTTTTTCCTCTTCTTCACGCATCTTGTTAAAAACGGAAACTCGCATGTAGCGAGGATCGGACCAGTCCACATCTTCAGCCTCGCTGTCATCATCCACCAGAAAAGTTATTGGAGGATTTGTGATACCATGACCAAAACGGACAAAGGCCTTCCGCAGATTTAATTTTTGCATCTCTTTGTAGACTTGTGTAGAAGAAAACGAAGAATCAGCCATCTTGGAGAAGCGTCGATCAAAGAATAAAGAAAGCTTGTCTGCTCACTTATTGACTTGATTTTACTAAAAAATAGTCAAAAACGGCAAAAAAACTGGACATTTTGGCTATTTTCAATCTCCCTTCACTTTATTTCAAAAAATCCTGTTCAACTGGCTGTTGCCAATTCTTCTTACTAACTTCAACTTCTCCGACTAGCTTCTTCTATTCCACAAGATGTGTAAATGTCTTCTCATCTTGTTGGCATTTCTTTGCCCGGTAAAGTTGTGCTGGACTGTAAATATTTGAATTTTAAGCCCTTGGCCGTTCTCATCCATCAGGGATGTGGCTGTGCCTTTTGCATCAATCTCATCCTCACTCTTCTTATCTGGATTCCGGGAGTCATTCATGCCCTTTATATCATCTGCACAAAGGAACGCCGTCGTGATGAATAGGAAAAGCTCTGGATAATAATAAAAATTGAAAGCAACTTCTGTTTTACTTTCTTATGACTCCTCTGTGCCGATTGTGAAATCGATTTTTTGCATATTGGCTGTCTCGAAGCATTTTCCCACAGATTTATGGCCTAGTTTATCGACTGCATGCTGTACAGTGTAGGCCACGCTTCAATCCTATAACGTCCATTGTCACCAGCTCTGTTTTTTCTCATTCTTTTCTTTTCCTTTCTAGCCTTTCAATTAATTAAATTAATATTTTCAGGGCAATCATACATATTGCCCTATTTTAATTTGGATGGCTCTGAAAGATTACAAAATGCTTATTATTTGTCCTAGTGGCTTGAGAAGAGATGTCAATTATCGTTTCAATGATGACTTCAAATATCATGTGGCTCTGTGCAATCGAGAAATCGACAGAAATAAAACTGTAGAAATAGCAGCGTATTTGAACAATATTCTACTTGATCTAATGGACGAGACATGGAAAATATCTGGCTACGTTAAATATATTCTTCATGGATTGGCCATTTTGTTACGAGGATTATCGCCTGCTTGTGAATGATAATAATCAACCGGAAGCTCTAGTCCAATTGTAATTTGGTTTGCCCGGCTCTGGTCACTAATACAAATTTTAAATAATCGTTTTTTTCTTTATTTCCACGTGTCAGTCTCCTTTGCGCCTTTTTGGCCAATCGATGTAGATTCTCTATTGTACAAAATGGCTGTCTCGAAGAATATTCCCACCTATTTATCAGCCATTTGGACGATTGAATTGGTGCTGTATAATATAAGCGCCGTCTCCCCGATCTTTTTTACAGTCAATCGTCTTCACCGGTGTCTCTCTCTCTTCTTCTTTTCTTTTTCCTAGAAGTCTTTCAATTTAAAGTTTTTTAGGACTATCATACATATTGTCCTACTCAAATTAATGTGCTAAGAACTACGACATCTATTTCTTCCCTGTAATGAAACCAACAAAATGCACACCGTCTTCGAGTCGAACATCAAAAGTTGTAAAAAAATCAAAATCTACGTCTTGAGCCCGTGATACTTCCGTCGGTTGGTGAAACACTTTGTGAATTTCTTACAAATTCAATTACAGAGTGAAATGCTGCGGTTGCGTAGGGTGCGGGTGCTTGTTCTGTTCTTCTTGACAATCATTCCATCCGATAACTTCGAAGCCGTCATTCTCCTCCGCCGTCGTTCATTATTGACATGGCAACCACGAGCAGTTATATGATTTTTTATTGTATCTGTTTCGAAATGTTTCAAAAAGAAGCAAAATAAAAACAAATTTCAATCGAAGTATCCTTCAAATTTCAGAAAATGTCAAAAAATAGCGGTAAAGATTACCAAAATTGTCAGAAAAAGCGGTAAACTGACATTTTACGGGTAAAAAAATGGTTATTTCCTAGCCAGAAGCGAGATTTCCACTCTGTCTACTCGTCCTTCTCGCTGGCGGCCGTTTCTTCACGTCTCTTCTGGCAATGATTCGTTGTGCTACTTGGGGTTAGTAGCAGATTTTTGGTAGTTACTTGGCGCTTTCCAGCCCGTCTTCCATTGACGCGCCGTCTCCTCCACATCCAGCGAGAAGCCGTAACCATCGACGACCCGGCTTGTGATCCAAATCGTCCCAAGAAATTGGCTCTTTCCGATGTTAGCGTTGCCCATCACCGTATCAAGGTTTCCCGCTCTTTTTCTATTTAAATTGCGTATTCCAGAGTGGTATAATCCGGACAGATTGCCGCTACTCACGCTATTTATCCCATTTATCAAAGAGCGAAGTCTATCTCAAAATGGAAGTCAATCAATTTACTGGCAGTTTCAAGGAGCGTGGTGCTCGTTTTGCTTTGATGAATATGAGTGAAGAAGACAAACGGCATGGTGTCTACGCCGCCAGTGCCGGTAATCACGCGCTGGCTTTGTCTATTCATGGCAAGAAACTCGGTATTCCTGTCACGGTCATTATGCCACGTCACGCGCCGCTGATGAAAATTACAAAATGTCAGGAACTTGGATCAAATGTCATCGTTGAGGGAAATGACCTCGTCACCGCGAGGCAAAAAGCCCTAACGCTGGCTAAAGAAACTGGCGGGAAATATATCAATGGCTATGATCATATTGACATCCTGGCTGGGGCTGGAACCGTTGGAGTTGAGATTATTGATCAAATTGGTGATGTTGATGCCATCCTGGTACCGACAGGCGGCTGTGGATTGCTGGCCGGACTGGCAACCGCCGTCAAAGGACTCGCACCCAAGACCAAGATTATTAGCCTGGTTCCGGAGACTTGTCCTTCTTTCAAGGTACTGTAGACCCTTTTAGACTTTTAAATTCATCTTGTGGCTCTTTAAATGAACCCAAAATTGGCGGGAAATTCAATTTCTTCCCAAGCGATGACAATTACAGTGGTTTTTTGGGTCCCACTGTGATGAAATTAAACGGACTACCGGGAATTTCTCCATTCGAGACCTAAAATTAATTAAAAATTAAGAATTAACGGCTTTTTTTCCAGAACTCCCTCGCTGCCGGAAAAGTTGTACCCACAAAATGTGACCCGACCCTGGCTGACGGACTCGCCGTTCCAATTGTCGGAGTGAATGCCTTCCATTCGTGTAAAGATCTGGTGGATGAGGTGATCACCGTCAAAGAGCGTGATATTGCCCGAGCTATTGTGAATCTAATCGAAGGAGAGAAAGTCATCTGCGAAGGAGCCGGTGCCATCAGCACCGCTGCTCTTCTCTACAATAATTTGGGATTGGAAGGAAAACGCGTCGTGTGTATTCTTTCCGGTGGAAATATTGATACAACCGTCTTGGGAAGATGCCTCAGTCGTGGTAGGACCTAATCAATCTAAGGAAAACACTAAAATATTCCAGGATTGGCATCTGATGACCGTTTGATCAAGTTCACCGTCGTCGTCTCGGATCGTCCAGGCGGCGTGGCTGAATTGACCCAGCTGATTGCTACCACCGGTGCCAGTATTAAGGACATTTTCTGTGATAGGACCTTCCTCCGTCAGGATGTCTTCTCCGTCCGGATTAAAATTATTGCAGAGACGAGGGGCAAGGAACACGGCCAGGAGCTGGAGAACATGTTGAAGCGGCGCTATGCTGATGTCGATTTTCGGAAATTCGGCTGGCAAATTGTGGAATCGGACAACAAGCCGACGGTTGATCCGCTTCTATCCAGCGGTAAATGAAAGAATATAAAAGCTAAATAGACGAGAAAATAAAAATAGATTGAAATTTGTGTAATCGTGGAAATTTTCCGGTGTTTTCCCATGTTTTACCACCAGAATCGCTGGTTTCCTTCGATTTTTTGGCGTTTTTCCGGATGTCAGCAATGTGCTTTGTATTCACTTCTTCTCTATGTTCTGACTTATGAGATACGGCCACAAAATGTTCATTTTATTCATTTTCTTCATCAAAATTTCCTAAAACCCCCAATTTTTGGTAGTCGATGATCTCCGTCCCAATATTTCCCGCCGCGATGTTTGTCATGGTTCCGACTATTTGCTTTTTTCTTCCTCGCAGTTTCACTGATTCTTGGCAAAACACATCTGTGACCTTTGTGACTGAAAGACGGCTTTCTCCTCTTATCAATTCCTCTGATAAACGTGCGCCAAACAAGGACTCTTCCTTTCGCAATGCCTGGTCGATTTCAGGATAAAGTTGCTATTATTACTGGTAAGCGTTTTTGATTTTCTCTGAATAGTTTTATGGTATTTTAGGATCCAGTAATGGCATTGGAAGAGCTACAGCACTTCTTTTTGCTGAGGAAGGAGCCAAAGTAACGGTTACTGGCAGAAGTGCTGAAGCTTTGAAAGTAAGCTCAACTTATTTTTCCCTACAAGACCTTGGAAAATCAGAATTTTCTCTTCAGGGCTCTACGAAATTTGGAAAATAGTCAAAAAATGAGCTGATTCCTCTGTTTTAGGAAACAGTCGACTTGATCGTCGCTCATTCTTCCCTCAAATCCGAGGATATCGTTCAAGTTCAAGGGGACCTTACCTGTCCCGCCTTGCAGCAAAGAATCATCGATCAAACTGTTGAAAAATTCGGGAAAATTGACATTTTGATCAACAATGCTGGAGGAGTAGCCCCCGACAAGACACCAGATGCCGGATTCGAGATGGATCTCGCCATCTTTGATTACACCATTAATTTAAATGTCAAAGCGTATGTAATTTTCCCTATTTTCAGTAGAAAAGTTCAGTGCTATCAACTTGACCCGCTTAGCTGTACCCCATTTGGAGAAAACTAAAGGAGAAGTTGTTATGGTGAGCAGTATTGCTGCTCTTCCTTTCGCTGTAAGACAGCTTTAAATTTACTTTAAAACAGAAATTTTAGACATTCAGCTATCCGTATTACAACATTTCCAAGGCAGCATTGGATCAGGCCACAAGATCCATGGCTGCTCAATATATTGCCAAAGGAATTAGGGTTAATTCTGTCAAGTAAGCTTCTTTTTTTCCCAGAGCCCAAACGATCCTTTAAAAATCCCTCGTTTTAGCCCAGGAGCTGTTGCTACCACAATTGGCCTAAAACAAGGAGCCACTCCCGAAATGATGGAACAATTCAAGCCAATGTTGGAAGATCCAAAAATGATTCCAATCCGTAGAATTGGTAATCTTTTTACCCTTAAAAATATCGCAAAAACCTAGGTCAACCATCGGACATTGCCAATTTCATTGCTTTCCTGGCTGATCGAAAGCAATCTGAGTTTATTGTTGGCCAGTGCATGGTCATTGATGGTGGCACCAGTCTCCTGAACCCCATGTTCCTTGGATTTACCGGTAAAATGAAGGAAGAAAAGTAAAAGAAAGAATTTATTAATGAATTAAATAATTAGATACCCTAATAAATATCCAATAACCCGTGTTACCATAGGGTAAGGTCAGCAATTGCTTGAAGGGGAGACCAATGAAGGGCGGAGCGCTTTTGGACTGGAGATTCTTCTGGGACAACTTGGGAAATTGGAGTAGGAGTAGCCACAGAGGAAAGGAGAGCTTCAACAGCTTCAGCAGCTGGGGCAGCTTCGATTCTCTTCTTCTCAGCGAGTTTAACAGTCAATTTCTGGAGAGATCTTCTCTTGCGTCCTCCTCCACATCCACAGCATCCGCATCCACAGCACGGCCGGCAGCAACAGCAACAAGGACGGCAACAGGTACAACACCTAATAGATTACGGTATATTTCCATTAAAAGAAGGAGTACCTGGTGCAGCAACAAGTTCTACAGCAACAGCAGCGACAGCAGCATTTTGGACGGCAGCAACAGCAGCCGCAACCTCCTCCTGAAGAGAAAAATTAGGGATATTGTGGATTCTGGGATCAATTTAGACCTTTAAAAATTTAAACTGAACTTACCACAGCCACAGCAGCCACACCCGCATCCTCCCTGCCTTTTAACGCGAGTATTTCCACCTTCTGCCAGCTCAGAAGAACCACGAAGAGCCAAATCAGTCGGAGCAGCATGAGAATAAGCAATTAGAGCAAAAAGAACAGAAAATCCAAGCAGGGAAATAAGCTGGCTGTTCATTTTTTGGAATTAGATAATGGGGAAGTGATGTCTGACTGACCGGCTGCCGTGAGATTTATATAGCCAGCGAGCCCGTGTCGCTGGACCTGTAGCCGATGACAGCCGACGAGGTGAAAAAGGTGTCTGCCACAGGCGGCAAAATTACGTAAGAGGAGAGACAGGAAAAAGACGGAAAGCCCGAGAGAAAAGGTGGCAGGCAGACGGATTGACCGGCACCAGAGATCAAAAAATTACATGGATAGTGACTATTATCCAATTTATTAACAATTTTACACCGTTTTTCTAAAAAAAAGAACATTTACAGGCATTCCGATGAGTTTATCCAATAGGAGTAGGAGGATATTCACAGCAAGCGTATCCTTCTTCGTCGCATCGCCTAGACTGCCAACGGTTTGCGGACGCCATATTGCGGTCAATCTGGAAAAATATCCAAAATATAAGGACTACAGAACATTTACATGCACACAGAGGTGAAGAGGATTTGCGCTAGGATTTCCGGGCACGAGCCAATTTGTCCATGTGTCCGCAAACTGAAAACCAAAATTAGAAGGTTGTACGTTAGCTGGCGACCCCGTACGGCAAGTCCTTTCTAAACATCGTCCCCATGATACAGCTTTTCATTTTATTTTCACCATTTTACTTTTACTTCTGAGATGTACGTTAACTTCCCAATCAATGGCCCAACAATATTTTCAACCAGGCTATGTCCTACTTTTATAATTATGAGTTTTTTTGTCTTGGCTATTATTATTTCTAGTTATTTAAATATTTTTAAAAATGGATAAAAAAGACTCACTGAAACTCCATCATCCCAGATATAAGGATCTGAAACGGAATCTCTCATTCCTCCAATAACAATGCGGCAATTCATTGAGCAGTCTATGTGCATCACTAAAAAGCAATCATTTTATAAACAAGAAGAAATTGTAATAGAATATCTCCACAGTATATAAACTTACTGCTGATAAATTCATTCTCCGGTAAGCTTGTAATAACACACAGCGTTGCGCCTGGTACCCTTGCGTTACATTCCGTAGTCGCCTCAGGGTTGGTGTAATAATCGTTGATTACCAAGTAGCAAGAGTTTTCAAACAGCTCTCCTCCCCCTAGGCATGCTGGAAATTTGTTGTTCATTTTGCTAAGTTGGATACAACTTAAACTTGTAGTGGTAGTCGTCGTCGTTGACGTAGTCGTACTTGTCACCGAAGTGGTCGTCGGTTGACATTCTACCCCACAAGTAGCCGTCGTTTCTAGCATCGCCATAGTTGTCCGCATTTCCTCCAATTGTGCCATAATGTCGTCCTCGTCGGCTATAAAATGATCATATTTTTACTCTAAAAAACTTACGCGACACCGTTGGAATACACCCAACGGTGGCCGAGAAGAGGAGGGCGAATATAAAAAAATTTCGCGACATCTTTCACGGACAGTGGAAGATGTCGGGAATGATAGCGGGAAAGGCGGATAAATTAACGGTCATCAGTCCGATCCTGCCCTTTATTGTTCGCTTCAGCCGAGGGACGCTAATTTATAACAAAATCCTGAAAAATTAGAAAAAAAATCGAATGAAGGTGCAAGATAGCCGGGTAAACATCCAAAAGCACTGTTTTCCATTGAAAAATTGTATCGTTTCCGGTAAATCACAGTATTCTTGCCGATTCTCTTTGCAAAATGGACAATTAAGATACTCCCCCACCAAATAAATTTGGAAAAATGTGTACCCTAAACTATTTTTGAACAAAGAAATTTCGCCGAAATTACGCTAACCGAGAGACGATTCCAGTTCGCCGTGGCGTCTTTCTTTCTTCCAATCTTGCGGAGATCACTTTAGAGCTTATAGCATGAACTCGGAACTACAACGGAGTTGTTCCACTCAAAAATGGGTAACTTTTCTGTCAATTTATGTCTAATCCTTTCATGGAAATTACTATTCTTCAAAATTTCAACCATTGTTTAGTTCTGCTGTTGGTGGAATCATGGAGTTGGTGAAGGCCCTGGATGAACAGCGATATTACCATGGATTCATTCAAGGCACCAGAGGTCGAAAAATTACGGGGATAGCGGTTAATATTCACATTATTAATATTTTTGAACCGTTTTTCCCTTGGTAAACATAAATATTTAGTGTATTTGACTAAATTATCCGATAGGAATGGGAGCATATTCGCAGCAAGCGTATCCTTCCTCATCGCATCGCCTAGATTGCCAACGATTCGCGACCATCATATTGCGGTCAATCTGAAAGAAATATCCAAAATTGAAGAACTGGAGGGCATTTACATGTACACAAAGATGAAGGGGGTTTGTAGTAGGATTTGGCGGATACCAATTTGTCCAAGTGTCCATAAACTGAAAATACATCAATTAAATAAGATCGTAACTGGGCGAAGTCCGGGCCGAGTCGAAGAAACAAGGGGCGGAGAGAAGAGAAAGACTGGTTTAAAAATAGAAAGAAAACGAAGACCCACTGAAACTCCATCATCCCAGATATAAGGATCTGAAACGGAATCTCTCATTCCTCCAATAACAATGCGACAATTCATCATGCAGTCCAAGTGCATCACTAAAAGGCTTATTTTATAAACAGAGAACAATATAATATATTTACGGTATAAACTTACTGCTGATAAATTCATTTTCCGGTAAGCTTGTAATAACACACAGCGTTGCACCTGGTACCCTAGCGTTACATTCCGTAGTCGCCTCAGGGTTGGTGTAATAATCGTTGATTACCAGGTAGCAAGAGTTTTCAAACAGCTCTCCTCCACCTGGGCATGCTGGAAATTTGCTGCTTATTCTGTCAAATTTGAATAAAAATTTTAATTTGTAATTTTTTTCTACTTTTTTTGTTGCAATCTGCTAATAAAAATATTGCAAGCTAGAAAAATTAAAAAAATACGAAAAATGCGCAATTTTCCATAATTGAAGGGTGTCAGAGTCCCCTTATACCGCAGAAATAAAACCCACTACATGTCGCAGCGCTACAAGTAGTGGTAGTCGTTGTCGTCGTCGTCGTGGTAGTAGTCGTCGATGTTGTTGTCGACGTCATCGTGGGAGTGGTTGTCGTCGTCGTCGTAGGCGTGGTCGTCGTCGTCGTCGTCGAAGGAGTGGTTGTCGACGTCGTCGTAGGCGTGGTTGTCGTCGTCGTAGGCGTGGTTGTCGTCGTCGTCGTCGTCGAAGGAGTGGTTGTCGAGGTCGTCGAAGGAGTGGTTGTCGTCGTCGTCGTGGGCTGGGTCGTGGTAGTTGTCGGTTGGGACGTCGTCGCAGGTACAGTTGTCCCTAATGTCGACGTGGGCTGACATTCTGCCCCACAAGTAGCCGTCGATTCGAGCATCGCCATGGTCGTCCTCATCTCCTCCAATTGGGCCATGATGTCGTCCTCATCGGCTATAAAATGGTTAATTGAAATAGAACATATTAAAATTAAAATAGAATGTAAAAAAACTTACGCAACACCGTTGGAATACATCCAACGGTAACCGAGATGAGGACGAAAAATATAAAAAAATTTAGCGACATCTTTCACGGGTGGAGGTGGATGTCGCGAATGATACCGGGAAGGGCGGATAAATTAACGGTCATAAGTTCGATCCTGCCCTTTATTGTTCGCTTCATTACCCGTTTCAGTCGGGGAGCGCTAATTTATAACAAAATCTTGGGAAAATTATCAAGAAAACAAAAGAGGGGATCAAGTTCAGGGAAAATAGCTGCTAAATGGGCGAAAATACTGTCTTTATTGAAAAAAAGAGTATTTCTCCTGGTAAATTTTGGTGGTCTTGCTTATTTTTTCATTGAAATAAAATTCCTACGAAGAAAACGAGCAACGTATACCCTAATCCATTTTAAACAAAGAAATTACGAAGAAATTACGTCAATCTGGAGGCTATTCCTGCTCGCCGTGGCGCCTTTTTCTCCCAATCTCGCGGTGATCATTTTACAGATTCTAGCATGGTCTCGGAACTATTCACAGGTTTTAAATTGGCGGGTAATTTTCCAATCAAAAAATGAGTCAGTTTTCCGTCATTTTATGTCTAACCTTTTCATTTATTCATTTCTTTATCTCTTATCTTGGTGAAATGGTGGAATTGGTGAAAGGTCTGGAAGAACAGGAATATTATCATGGATTCATTCGTAGGTTAGCTACAGATGTATTTCTACCGATTTTGGCGCTATTGTTAATTTTATTGGATGTGTTCCAAAGGAGTTTGGTAAATTTGAACGGGGATCAAGTAAAATTGTTTCTGATTTGTGGATTATTTTGACCATTTGAGCTACATGTCGAGCCAAATCGACAGTTTTACTTACGCTAATAACTAGGGCTGTGCATTTTAGGTTTTAAAAATCGCGTTTTAGGTACCTAAATAGGTGCCAAAAAATGCCGAAATAGGTGCAAAATAGGTGGAAATAGGTTTCCAAAATCGTCGATATTTCGAGCAGATGACCGGTTTTTCTGCCTTTTTTAGTGTTTTTCATGTCTTTTAGCTACCAGAAGCATGAAATTATCAAGAAAAATGGAAAAATATCAAATTTCAAAAATACGCAATGATCCTTTGGAAAAAAAGACGAAAAAAAAAGTTTGCAGTTGCGGGGATCGAACCCGAGTTGTCAAAAATGCGGTCAAAATGCTAACCGGATGCGCCACATCGATTAGTTTGCATGACAGTGAAATTTTAAAAAATACCAAAGGGTCCCTCATTATGTACCATTCCTGTCAAAATTTCCAAAAAATACATAAGGGTCCCCCACATGCTACTTTTCAAAAATCTCCAAAAAAGGCTAAAATAGGTGCATTTTAGGTGCGTAACAGGGTTTTAGGTAAAAATACCTAAAATAGGTAAAATAGGTATTTTAAATGGCCTCCAAATCGAAAAATTTTTATACCAAAATGCTTCTCTCTCAATGCTCTATCCGTTTGACATCTCAGAAAAAATAGGTGAAAAACTTTTTTGCACAGCCCTACTAATAACGGTCGCCACCTTAAAAGCTGAAGAAATGGGTAAATTTGGGCGGTTTTCAGTAAAATTTTACAAATCGGGCTGCCCAATTTTTGGCTGTAAAAACCCCCTCTTCTTTTTATCTAATCCAATTTTCTACCAATTTTCTTGGTCAGAATGGCTATGAAACTGCTAAAAATCCCGTGTAACATCCGCTGTTTTCAGGGAAGAAGCTGAGAACATTCTGCAGAAGACTGGAGACTATTTGATCCGATGTGAAATGGTCCAAGGATCTCCAAGTCCCGTGTTGCCCGGCGTAAACAATAAGACCGTCCGTTATGTGTTGTGTGTATTGGTGGAGTTGGAGCCCAGCAAGAATGCCGTTGCCGAATGGGAATTGGCCAAAATGACGCCAGCCAACAAGTGGCGTGTTGGCCTCCTCGATGATGAGCAACGCTTCTTCGACACAATTCCTCTCCTCATCGAGGAATATTCCAATCCGGATAAGAAGCTCGAATTGCCACCGGTTATTGTAGCGGAGCTCGTCAAATCGGGAATGGGCCACTGGGGAAAGAACGAGAAGCCGCCACCGCCACCCACAAAAACCATTGAAAAAGTCCAGCTGAAAAAATGTGTCAAGAAGCCTAAATGGCAGCTAAAACCTGCTGATGTTGTGATGTCGCCTGGTTGGTTTTCTAGCCAGTTAATTATGATCATTTCCAGGTCCGGAAAATCTACTGGGAACTGGAAATTATGGCTATGTCCAGAAAGGATTTCTCACTCAAAATGGCGCTAAAATTCCAGTGGCTATAAAAGCTATCGAGGATAAACTGGTGTTGGCCAGTGGCAGGAGTCAAAAAGCTATCAGGGGAGCTCAGAGAGGACAAGGAGGAAGTCAGAAGAAGAATGACAGCGCCAAGATGAAAAACGGCAGCACCAGGAACGACAGCGCCAAGATTAAGGCATCTGATGCCATTGAAGCTGTTTCAAAAAACCCTGAGGCTAAAGCTCCGACCTTGTACAGCTTGGTAGGCTTCATTTTCTAATAAAATCAATTTTTCTAACAGATTGTGGATACGCTGAAAGAGGCAGCCGCCATGAGAGATCTCAGCCATCCTAATGTCGTCAAAATGTATGGTGTCGTCGTGGAAAAACCGCCAATTATGGTGGTCGTTGAGCTGGTATTTCATCTCAAAATTAATTCAAACCAATTTTCAGTCGAATAAAGGCTCCTTGAAAAGTTACCTGATTGAAAAAGCGGCAGATATTCCGCTTGATGAAAATGACATGCACAATTTGGCTGTACAAGCTGCTTGGGGACTTGAATATCTTCATTCGAAGCAAATTATTCACCGTGATATTGCTGCCCGGAATGAGAAGCAGAATATTATCCTGAAAATTTCGGACTTTGGATTGAGCCGGATCGGCTCCAATTATACTGTTCGCGCAGGCTCGTCAATTGAACTGCCCGCAAGAATTATGGCTCCTGAATCACTGCACAATCTCGTCTTTAACAGTTCCACTGACATTTGGAGCTTTGGTTTTTTGGGTAAGTTTAGTTGCTTACCACAGTTTCCAATCTTGGCGGAAACGGGTGCTGTGGGGTCTAAAAACGCGCTGGAATTTGCAATCTTCCAATGGAAATTGGTAAAATTTGCCTGATTTTCAAGCGGGTCCCGTAGCACCAGTTTCCCCCAAGATTAGAAACCGATTATAATAGATTTTTTTTTTCAGTATATGAGATTTATACCCATGGTAAAACTCCGATGTCCGATGCCAAGTTCAATAAGGCCTATCTCACAAAATATTATAATTCAACTGACAAGAGAGACTGTCCACAAGTAACTCCAAAAGAATTCTCCAATATGACAAAGAAAATCATCACGAGCTGCTGGAAATACGATCCGCATGAGCGGCCGACAATCACAGAAATTTGCCGCATATTGGAGGATTTGACTAGGTTGAAGCCGCCGATGGTGGTACCGTTGAGGGAGCAGGACGACGAGAAAAAGAAAATAATTGAGAGCATGAAGCCGAAGGAGCCAGTCAAGTCGAAGGAAGATGCAAAGAAAGACGGAGCCATGGAGCCATCGAAGGAAGTTGGCAACAAATTCAAAGAAACTGGCATCAAGATGTCAAAAGAGCCAGCCAAGCCAATGTCAAAAGAAGGCGCTAAACCTGCCTCGAAGGAAGATCCCAAAGGCTCGAAGGAAAAAGAAAAAGAAAAGAAACCTCGTCCAAGGACCCAGCGCAAAACGTTGAAGGATCCCGTCGTCGGCTCGAAAGAAGACGCCCAGATGAAGATCTCGACACCGTCGAAGGAAGCCAGCAAAGATGGCAAGAAACGAGTTTCCCGCAGAATTCCTCGTAAACAACAGCAGTAAATATTGTATTCTGCCTGTTTTTGTTGATTTTTTGGGGGGTTTCTTGGTAGTTTTGGGCGTCGAGTTGAAAAAGTCGAGCGTCGAGTCGACTTCTTGATGTCATCCGCTCTTCTCGAGATCTCTGACCTCTTCGCCTTCAATCTCCGCCGCTTGATTGCCTTATAAATAATTTTTCTGTTCATTTGAAAAGTATCAGCCACCTGTTAGACGTGACTTTTTTGTCCGAGTTGCCCAGGTAACCCAATGGGAATAATATCCGGACTGATAGGTTCGCTCGCCTCGACGCATTCTTCTCTTCTCCCTTTCTCAACTTTTTAGAAGCCAATTTCCAGAAAATAATGGAAGTAATTTTGGATCATTTTGATGAGATCCCAGAATCGGATGACGTCGTGATCCCACAAGGCGAGAGAATCATTGTCGAGGACGAGTTTTTCAAAGTAAGCTCACCCATTTTTTAAGTCAGCGCTTTTTTCCAGCTAACTGCTCGTCGCCTCGAAATCAAAAACTATTTTTTCCCATCAAAAAAATCTCGTTTTATAAATATTTCCGAGATCAAATGTATCTACTATAAGAATCAAAAGAAAGGCGATGTTCTCCTGGCAAGAGCTTGGGGAATGCATGGTACTAAAGTCTGGTGGGCTCTGGATACCAAGAGGCCTGTAAGGTATGTCAGCTTTCAGCTTGGGGAAATGAGAGCAGTGAAACCCGCTTGAAAATCCGGTAAATTTTTCGAATTTTTATTGGAGAACCGAATTCAATGTGTTCTGAAGTCCCACAGCTCCCGATTCCCCAATGTTGGAAGTCTAGAATCATTTTTTTTACAAAATTCTTATATTCAGAGGATTGCGGCAGACGCTTTATTACAATATTGTGGTGGATTGTGGGGAGAGAACTATGAAGGTAAGTAAAAAACAGGTCCTTGGAGATCCATGATCCTAGAGCTGCCAATTTCAAACATTTTTAAAATTCCCGCAGTTTTGAACGAAAATTTGAAGATTTCCTGATCCTTCCAATTTTTAGGGTTTTACCGTCACAAGTTTGGATAAATTCTGTAAAGGAATTGAGCAAGTGGCTCCACAGATTGCGTACATTCGTGATAAATTACCGGATATTTTTTGATCGAGTTCTATTTTCCCAATAAAATATTTGTATCCAATAAAAATCCCAATTATAGGCAGAAAATTCATATACGCAGTCGCTTGAAAGTCAGGGAACTCGCTTTTTTTGGCAATTTTAACGTCCACATTCCGTGATTTTCAAGCGTCCTATCCGCTAGGATTTGAAGTCGACTATATTTTCATTATAATTTCTTTTCCCTTTTTTTCTGACAATGATCACTTTATTTCAACTTCTTCACCAAATAAATATTTATTTTGAGTCAAAAATATGTAATTTTCTGGCAACATTACTACCACAATCAATGGCATGCAACGAAGGGGAGGATTGTCAGGGTCGGGAGTATACTTTGATATGAGAAGAGATCACTGGGGGATGGGTGGGGGGAGAGGACTTTATAAAAGTTGATTGAATATCAAAATACGCAATAGAAATCTGTATATATCACATTTTTTTGAATACTATAGGCAGATAAAGAAAGAGGATGGAAAGGGGGCGGGAAACTGCCTGAGTTTTGTGACTAAATGCAAAATAACTGAGGAATTGGAATAAAAAGACTAGAGGGAAGGACTATGGGAGGAGGGGACGATCAGCAGCCTCATCTTCGAACATACTGCGAAGCATAAGGAAAGTATTCAGCTGATCGCTGCTGACACTTGCCAGTCGACAGTCGATGTTTGTCCGTTGAGCTGTGGCAGGGACGGCGAATATCCGACGTGCGAGGTTAGCCAGCAGGGGAAATTGGTTCTGGCCAACCGTTCCCCAAAATGTCATCAGATCTCTGAAAATGGAATAATTTATAGCAAAAAGGGGGCTTTTCTCTGGATTTTGGAGCAATTTTTAGAGGTTTTCAAACTTGAAACGAGAACCTGAGAATGCGCGCATTTGAATTTATCTTTTTTTTCCGATAAAAATTCGAAAAATTTGCCTGATGTCCAAGCGGATCCCATAGCGACTTTTACTGGTTAAAATTATCTGATTATGGTAGTCAATTTTGGCAAAACCAAGGCCTCCATTCCATTTTAAACATCCCCACAGCTCCCAAATTACAGTAATCACTCCTTACTTCGTAGCCGGAGCAGCAAATTGACTTCTGAGATAACATTCCAGCTCATCATTTCCTACAGAATCATCCTCCAATGCGTCCAGGAACATTCTTCTCTTTCTGTGGGGCTCTCCACTATCCGTAGAGGATCCTCGACTGATTGGCTCTCTCGGTTGCCGGATTCCACTCATCGATCTTATCTGATCACAAGCTTGTTGCCTAAAAATTTTGGTTATCTACGGGTCCCGGAGAGAAATGCTACCGTTCCTGTTCAGTCCAAAGATTAGTTAACCGTCGATTTAAACGAGGATTTAGAATTGCGGCAATTCGATGCTCGACTGTGATGACGTTGTCCTTTTCCCGGGTTAAAAGTTGGGCAGCTTTTGTGCGCAAATCTCGTAGCAGGGGGGAAACTTCTTCTTCAGTCGATTGACATTCATGCAGGAGTGCATACCACTCGGGGAGAACCTAAATTTTTTCCATTTTTCTGTCACTGTGGAGGCCTACTTTATGGAAATTTGGTCTCTCTTCATAAAGGGAGTCGACAGTCTCTTTAAATGGATCCAAAAAGTGTTGAATATCACGAAGTGCCTGGGTATCAACGCTGGTAAAAGCCGGTAACAAATCTGGAAATTTATTTTTTAATGGAAAATAAGCAGCGTACGTGGACACTTGGTTTGGATCAGATGTTCAATTGACCCGACATGCTCATTCCAATCGGAGAGAAGTTGATGAAAACTGAAGACATCGTCTTGTGCTGGCTTGTGGTCAAATGGCAGGCGCATATCGGCATCGGCAATGGCACGGATGATATTTCCAACTGCGGTTATCATCGGGATTATTGGGACCGTGGATGTGGTCAGAATGGCCAGGAGGATCTGAAAAAAGGGGATTTCGATTGATTTTTTTTTGGGAATTTTAGGGATTTTTAGGCTACGTAGAGCAAATTCGGTTTAAAACTTTGGGAAAAACGCTGCGGGATCTGAAAACGCGCTGATATTTGTCGTTTTCAAATGGAAATTCGAAAAATTAGTCCGATTTTCAAGCGGATCCCGCAGTGATCGTTTCTCCCAGTAGTTCAAACTGTCCTTGAGAAATATTCTGGCAGTCTCTTTAAATTTAACAGTTCAATTTTTGAGCGTATTCCAAATTTCAAGGTTTCAGTTTCAACTTCCCCATAATTTCTAGACTTCAAAGCTCAGTTTCCTCTTCCTCTTTCCCTAACTCGATTTGTCTAATTCTTAACAGCAAAGATAATTGTTGCGTGACGTTGCAAGCGCCGTATGCATCCTGCTTATTAACAATTTTATTTCCCCCTGACGTAAAAATTAACTTATCACCCGGAATTATTCTAATTGTTGGGATCCAAAAATAACCAAAGAAGAGCCACAATTTCCTAACCTCTCGCAATTTCTCCTTGATATCGGCAAATTTCCTAATATTCGGAAATTCTTCTTCGCGTATTCGAGAGCAAGTAATCCGTAGCAGACTGCGATCCAGATCATATGTCGAAATCACGTGATTATAAATCTCCAAGAGGCTTTGATTCTCTTTTGCTTTAAATACGCCCAAAATGTTACTTCTCCACTTCCAATCAGGGCTGATACGTGAGCAATGGACTACTTTAAAATCCTAAAAATTGCAATTTTCAATTTAAAATGGCTGAAACTTACGCGGCCATTGTAGGTCAGGCATTCTACCGTAAGACAGGCGCCTTGTGATGTGTGGCTCAGTTCATTTTTCAAATCGTCGGCACAAAAACGGAGATTGCTTTGGAGAGCACTGCTGATCATTTGAGGATCAGGGAAGAAGTCTTGCGGCATGGAATTCTTTTCCGCACGCTTCGCCATCTGCCATATACGCTCGAAGAGATGACGGAAACCTTTTCCCTGAAAATAGTAACCAGTAAAAATATTTATACATCGCGCTCGATTTAATTTAGAGGAATTAGAGGGAAAATATGTATTTTGACGCATTTTCAAGCGCAAAACAGCCCGCCTTTTGTTTCTTTTAAAAATAAGGTCCCGCCCAGAAAATAATAAAACATACACTGAATATACTTGGATCCAACATATCTTGGGCGCAAGTCCGAACCACCGTATCCGTCAGATCCATCTCCCCAATCGAGATTTCCCCAGAGTTTTGACTGACAAGATGACTGCTACCACCACTTTCTTGCTAAAAATTCAATTATTCAGGCGTTTTGTTTTAAAACTTACAGTAACCAGCAGTGATAGCGGTAATTTAGAAGATTCTCCGGATTGGCGCAAGGCCGTGATGGATTCAAACGAAGTATTTGCAGCGGCTTCCACGGTTTCTGTTGACGAGCTACTAAAAGCTCTGAAATATTGGGTAATTTTATTGTAATGAAAGGATTTTTCGATTATTTCATGGTAGATTACTGTAGCTTTTAAATAGTCAGAATGTTCGTTCTAATTTATTCTGCTTCTAGTTTGTTTCTTGATATTAATTAAGAAATGTCGTGTACACAAAGGATTAAATGAAGATTTTAATCTGACTAAAGATTACGCCCGAGTTCAGGAACGAAAATGTCGTACCCAGCTCTAATTTAATAAATTTTAATCCTGGTACAGCCCAGAAGATTAGAAATAGAATGTAGTCTATGAATTTTGGTAGAGAAATTATGGTAATTACCGTAATCTCGAGAGCCAAAACAGGACAGAAGATGTCGGTGACTCCCGAGTTCGGCGCATCCAATAAAAATAGAGAAGTGATTGGAATTCTTTAAAGGAATTGTCAAGGATCCCGGAATGAGTCAGGACGTACGAGAGATCGTCATATTTTTTTATTCTATAGGCGCTTATTCAAAGATCACAGTCGACTGTTGACCAAAAAACCTGGAAGACCCTTGGACTGCGGCTTTGAATTTTAGAGTTTACGTTTTTTTGGTCTTGCAATATGATTTCCAAGAACCTCGACAATTCCTTTAATGAAAAAAGTGGAAAACAGCAGGCTACAGTAGCATTATGCTCAAGAATATGAAAATCGAGGGGAAAATGGGAGAAAATCTCAGGAATTCAGACAGATTCGCCCTCCCCGGATACATAATTCTTGCTACAGTAAGATTCCAAAGCTCATGACAGTTCCTTTAATTCAAAAGCTAGAGAATGGGTTGACTACTGTAAGCATCTTTAAAAATGGAAAAAAAGGCCTGAAAAATTTACGAGGAATATCACAGGATCGTTTCCGTGGTTGAAAATGGTTTGGCGGTAAATTTAAAAACAGGCAGCTGCCTAAATTAGGACCCGGATTTATAAATAAAAGCTGCCGTAACCCGAAAATACAAAGAAGAAGAAGAAACGCTAGGTGAAAATTTAAAAAAAACCATTAGAAAGAGGTTTTTGTACTATCCAGAAGCAGTGCATTACATCATTTCGATCATGTATCAAATGAAGAAACTAGGAATGGTCTGACTGATCCAAAAGCAAGAAGGTGCGCGAGAAAGTTCCGACTTTTATTGTGTGTTGGGGTTGTGACAAATCAGGTACGAACGGGTGGGAAGAGGCGGGCAGAGATCACAAATTTGACGGAGACGGCGAGTTCGCCGACATCCACCACCCGATTGGCGAACTGAATCAAGTCAACTCGACCCGCTGTCGACCCGATTTAATTTACTTGTCTCCACCCCCAACCCACTTATTATTATTTTCGAATCATATTGAGCTAATTTTGAGCTAATTTATGCGCGCAAAAGAAAAAGTTCATTATCACGTAATCTTGTAGCAGATCGCGTGGGTTAATTTATAAATTAAAAATGTGGGGACAATTCAATTATAATTCTTTTGCAGCTTGTTCGGGTGGCGGCTGATTTATACAATATGACGAATTTTCATAGTAAATATTATTTTTCAGGTCAAGAAATAGATCAAAAAGTGATGTGAGGGAGGGTTCAAATTGATGTAACTTTAGACAAAATGATAATTCCAACAATTTCGCATGGTCGTTTGATACACGGCTGCACTTTTGATACTGGGCCCGAAAAATAGAGAAGGTCATTTCGCCCAATATACCCCCGCACCCGATTGGCGAATTGAACCACCAAGTCAACCCGATCTGCACCACACGGAAATGGTTTGCGGTGAGTCATAAATTTTGGGTTTGATGGAATTTTGAGCTTTTGATACGTAAAAATATACCAAAAGAATTTTTTGAACAGAAAAACTGCCGAAATTCTACGATTTCAACAAAATTTAAATTTCTATGGTCTTGACCCATTTCTTCTCCTATTTTCAGGAGTTCCGCTGTCTTTTTGGGAAAAAATGAAGAATTTTTGGGTGTGAGGATGGAAATCAAATGGCATCCTTTAGCTTTTACAAATTTATTAATTTTTATAATTTTTATATTTGTTGTCTCCTATTTTCTAGAGGCCCGCGGTTTTTAGAGAAATTTATAATATTTGGAGGTAAGCGATTTTGCTCTTTTTCTGGGTTCTGTAAAAAAATGAAAGTGAAGTACAGTACTCGAAAATAAGTTCTGAGGTCTCATAGCGGCAGTTTTTGGGTTGTAGCTTCTAATTTTAGGGAAAACGCTCAGTGAAACCTGAAAACGTGCTTGAATTTGATACACCCAACAGAAAATTCAAAAAATTTGTATGATGTTCGACTATATTTCCTTTATTAAATTTTTAAATAAAAAATTACCATGAAAAATAAAGATGAAAGGGCAGAAAAACGAAGTCAGCTGTTTCAAGAGTTGCCTACCAGTCTCTGGAGACCATTTTTTACTTTAATTTTATATGTACGAGAGAAGCTTTTCTGTAAATAATTAGCACAACCAGAAACTGTTAGATCCTAGTCGGTAATTGGCAACAAAAGGGCTTCAAGTTGAGAAAGAGAGAGAATCTCAAGAATTTCTGGACAAAATAAACAAGTGGACTTTCCCACAGCCCAGATCGGGTGATACTTGGCTAGGGAAAAGTCTGAGAAAAATAAGCCACCATGGAGTTGCTTTTATACCAGGCGCTGGTATTACCAGCTTATCTTCGAGAAGACCGCCTGATTTAAATTTGATCTCGTGGTAAAATTTCAACAGAATACAATTCTTGTCACAAAATTATGAAAACTTGGGAGGATTAGATGCGTAAGGCTGATTTATTGGTCTATAAAAAGGATATTTGAGCTGCTTATAAACAGCTCAACCCACAAATAAGAGTAAAGGGAGGCGGGTTGTGAAAAAAACTGTAAGGGGAAGAAAATGAGCCATAGAGACTGGACCCATAAAAGATCATCCGATGGTCTGGCTGATTAATTTATTATCCTTTTCCTTACACAAAGATCGTAAGAAGGGGAACTTCCGGAGAAGATGCGGTCGTTTCTGTGCGCAAGAAGCGAGAAAAATTGAAAAAGAGGGACAGTGGGAATAAAAACTTTCCATCTGTGACTCAAATTTTTTGAATACGGCAATTTTCTATATTTTTTACAATTTCTTCAAGAAAATGCCATGGATAACCCAGGAATTCAGAAAGGAGAGGCGTTATTTTTTTTTTTGCAAGACCCAAGGAAGCGAAACTGGCGCCGAGCTTACTAATAAATTTCCCCTAGGACCCAAGAAAATGTTCCAAGCGATTATTTTCCAAAATCCCGAATTAAAAAAAATATTGCTGGTATTTTTTTCTATAGTATCCCGGCTCCTTCAAAGATTTTGAAGTTTCCACATATTCTTTCGTCTTGGGGCCCAAAACTAAACGCAAAGTGGGGAAATGTGACGGATTCCCAGCACAGAATCAAAATGCTAGGTTTCCTATAAAAAGTAATTTCTTCAATTTAAACTGGTTTTGCCCCTTCGCTACGGGACTCAGAGGTAAAATTCGGGCTATTTTAAGTTACAGTAATTTTCTGAGTTTGATAGAGGACCGACCAGCAGCGTAGGAGGCTTGCACAGTGGCAGGCGCGTCACAATAATGGGGATTCCCCCTGTAATCTCTCCTCCATAATAAAAAAACACACTTTTCCAATTAAATAAGCCATCATCCTCGGTTGGTCGGCCCGGGGGGCTGTTTATTTATTTACTATTTATAGTTGAGCTTTGTGATGAAGAGTTTGTTGTTTTTGTGTGCTCGCTGATTTTTTGTAAAATTAAGAAAGATGCGTAGGTGGCGTAGATATACGCCGACTATTTTTGTTAGTTGTATACAGAAGGTGGGTGGGATAACAAAAGGATTCAGAAAAGTCTAATTAAAGAAAATAAGTATAGGTTTTTGTGGAGGAGATTAGCTACAGTAATCCTTTTGTATTTCATAAACTATGCAGGGAGAAAAAGTGGAGATCAAAAAATCAGGAATCCCTGCGAAAAATAAGGGAAATACTGTGAATTTTGCGCTAAAATTCTAAATTTTTTAAATAAAATCCAGGCTCATAGATTTTTTGTAAAAATTAGGAAAGATGCGTTTAAAAAAGCCTCAAAAATTCAAAGAAAAATTTAATAAAAAAGGTACAATTACCCAGCATTCAAATAATTTTTTAGAAATCATTTCCCGGCACAGAAAAAAAAAGCTTGACTCACCCCGGATTGCTGCTTCGATAGCTAACACCCAGCGGACATCTGTGCCTTGTCATATTGCCTGTACCTCCTCCAGTATCCGTATACAGTACCTGAAGTGGCACTTCATCATCCGCCATAAATTCCGCATCGTCGTCATAATCCATTGTCGCTCGCGGTTGCAGGGTGCTGCTAGAGGACGAATGTCCTCTCCCATCCCCCCAGGAATCTCGGCTTATATCCACCAGCCCCTGGCTACCTGGTATCACAGGGTAGAGAACAAAGATGGATATAATCCGGATGTTATTGGGGATTTAGATAATTTAATTTAAATCACGCGGGTGATTTAAAACAGCGCTGGACATACCTTACACGCGTAGCATGCCACATAAGGGAGACGGACGTTGCTCTGAGTATCCAGCACCTGAAAATCAGCTCCTTTAATACGGTTAAAAATATTGAAAATTATGAAGAAGTGCGTCATTTATCCCCTCCACCAGGAGGAGGAAATCATCCTCCTCCTCCAATCTACGTAATCACGTCTCTCGAATAAAAGACGGGGAGGCCAAAAATGAGCGCTTGATTAGTGAATAAATAGAATTTTTTCTATTAAAAAAATGGTGAAATCTTCTAATGAAGAAGGGGGAGGACGATTGCCATTATCACACGTTTTTATATGAAAGACCAGGAAACAGAAGATGACGCTTGAAATTATGGAAGGCTTCTATGAACATTCATTCAATTCAAAGACGTCACTTAAAGGGAGAATACTTATTATTTTTTATTATATTCTTCAATAGAAGGAGGTCACGAGACTCGGAAGAAGAATACGAGGTGTATCTTGTACGAAAAATTAGATGACACACGTGCTGTGGATTTCAAAATTAAAGGGAAAACTCGAGTTTGTGTACTATCAGAACCAAAAATATATCAGTTTATAGAGATTTTTGAGATCTACAAGATGCAGTCAACCGCTGGGCGCGAGCTCATTTCAATCAAAAATTGTACTTGAAAAGAGTTGGGGGAGGAAATGTCCTCTTTCTCTGGGGGAAATCTTTCATTTTCCTCTATTTTCGAGAATTTATGGGTGGGTGGACGAATGCACGCGTGCATTCGTCCACCCTCCTGCGGCTTTATGCTAATGCGCGTGCATTCGTCCACCCTCCTGCGGCTTTATGCTAATGCGCGTGCATTCGTCCACCCTCCTGCGGATTTATGCTAATTTTCGCGTGCATTCGTCCACCCTCCTGCGGATTTATGTTAGTTTGCTTCTAAACTGGATAATAAGCCTTTTTTTATTGTTTTATTTGGAAATGAATCACTGTTATGTTGTCCGCTGCTCGGATGGGATGATTCAGATACATTTTTTGGTCTTTCCTACCACGAGCTTTGCCATGGCTCCCCAGAAGTAGTGCCACAACAGGAAACTGGCTATGTTGAAAGGATTTCAACCATGCTAGCTGAGCTTCCCCCAGAAAAACCGTCCAATGACTGGCGAGATCACATTAGTGTAGAAGAGCTGCTCTCATCGGAAATAGTGTCCGCATCAGCTTCAGCAGTGACAGAGGACTATGCTGAGGATGTGGGGTTTGACAGTAGCCCTCCAACAACACAAATTCCAACTCCTGCTCCACGGACATCTGTTGCTACTGCGTCACGGACATCCCCAGCTCCTGTTCCGCGGGCAGTTCCTACCCCTGCTCCACTGACAGCTTCAGCTCCTGTTTCCCGGGCAGTTCCTACTCCTGCGTTGCGGACAGATCCATCTCTCGCTCCACAAACGCTTCCTCCACCCGAGGAAAAGAAATACAAAGCGGTTGAGGTAACGTCGCGCAAAGGCGTCCGCGAATCGGCTTTATATCAACTGGAGGATGACCCGGACCACTGCTTACGCTTCTTGTATAAAGGAACTAGTAAAAAACTGGCATTGCAACATATCACTGCCTTTCGTGTAAGCAGACAAAGACATGTAAGCCCAAAAGTCTATGCAATTCATGTAAGCTTTTGTTTAATGGTGAAATTCTAGTACAGGTACTAAATGGGGAATTTGATCAAGATCCAATGGAAATACCACACGTCTGCGGTAAAGCTCTCCGTTCCTATCACAAAGAAAGAACCAATAGTATGTTATACGAGGAAACTCAAGAGTTGAGAACTTCCGACCAACCTAAACTGCCTTTTGAGGCATACACTGTCATGTTTGCCAAAATTGCGGCAAACACTGAATTTTGTAAGATACTGCTTATAGCATTATTCATATCTTTTTAGCACATGATGACCGTCTAAAAATTGGCGATATTTTGGCACAAAAGGGATACAATAGACATAAAAGTGGAGTTACCGAAAATGGCACCTCTGCTCCTTTATTACATGCCTTCACCAACAGCAAAACAGCTGCTGCATATGAAGCATTATTTCAAATTGTTAAAGACCAACTGGAACAATTTGGAGTGGACACAGACACGTTGACAATCGTGACGGATTATGAAAAGTCTGCGCTAGTGGCCATTGATAAGGTGATCTGCATAAATTAACAATCGCAAATGCTCCTAGATCTTCAACAAAGAAAATTGCCAAGGCTGCAGTTTTCATTTCTGCATGGCGTTTAACAGAAGAGCTCGTACATTGGATATATACATAGAGCGGATACCTGTAATTGCTAGATGGATCGATAGACTTCGGACATTAATGTTTTTCCCCGACGATAAGGCATATCTATTCAAAACTATGTCATCGTGTAAATATTCCAGGATCTTGTACAGAAGTCTGGAGTGCTAAAGATTCCTGTTCCTGAGCGCCATGAAGCCTATGATGATTGTAAGAGTTTTCTACAGTACTTCCAGTCAACATGGATGACCGAAATAAACGCCGGCCGATGGCAAAAATTCCTCCAGCAGACTAACAGGACTTCAAACATTGCTGAAAGCATGCATCGGTTGGAAAAAATTATCTTTAAATAATAATAATAATCATTTAAAGCACCTTTCGAAGAAAGTTTAAAAGTCCGTACCCACCGCTAGGCGAGACCCTCGACTTTATTCGTTCCTACCAAGCTCGACAGTTCCACGCACTCCGAGTTGTCAGTTCACGGCCTTTTTGCATGATTTTTTTAAATTCAGGATGATCCAGAGATCTCGCAACAATTTCTTGACAACAGAGAAATTATTCAACAGCTAATGGAAGAATTCAACGACAGATGGCAAAAAGGCGAAGCCGAACAAAGCGTAATCCTGCAATACCTCGATAATATGGCTGAATACACGACCAAAAAATGTATCTGAATCATCCCATCCGAGCAACGGACAACATAACAGTGATTCATTTCCAAATAAAACAATAAAAAAAGGCTTATTATCCAGTTTAGAAGCAAACTAACATAAATCCGCAGGAGGGTGGACGAATGCACGCGAAAATTAGCATAAAGCCGCAGGAGGGTGGACGAATGCACGCGCATTAGCATAAAGCCGCAGGAGGGTGGACGAATGCACGCGCATTAGCATAAAGCCGCAGGAGGGTGGACGAATGCACGCGCATTAGCATAAAGCCGCAGGAGGGTGGACGAATGCACGCGCATTAGCATAAAGCCGCAGGAGGGTGGACGAATGCACGCGTGCATTCGTCCTACCACCCGAATTTATTACAGCAAATTTTAAGCACGTTTCTCAAATTTTCTACAGAATAAATTTGTGAATTCTTTCTCCAGTTTGCACCAGAATAGCCACAATCCGGGCAATTTCTCTAATTTTTTTTGAGTATTTTACCAAGATACCGAGATTTTTATTGTCCAGCAGAATAAATGGAAAAAATGAGTAAAATGTTGATTTCTGAAAGCGGAAACCGCCATGAATTTTGGGATCAGTACAGAGTCAAGCCTCCGTCTGACTAACTAGAGTGCAAAGACCAGAAGCTTCGTTTGTACGCAGCCTAAGTCTATAAGAATCTGTTTGTAGGCTCTCTTACACGAGGAAAGCAGCCTATGAAAGAGATTTTCGACGCGGATCTAGGCTTTTATCAACTTTGGGAAATAAATCTATCCTCTTACGGGCTGTCTAATACCGAAAGAAGTAGAGGGAGGATTCTTGTGGTCTGTGATCTGAGAAGCTACTAGAATTTCTTTAATAAATTCTTAAAGGGTCGGAAATGATGAGTTAAAGCATGTTATCTGACGTATTTTACACTCGTCGCTTCCTTATAAGGAGGGGGCTAAAGATTGTTTGCGCGGGGAGACATATTCGAGAGACTAGTAATTTTGACATCATAGTACATCGCTGGATTCGACTTTTTCAGGGTCTGGATGTCTGGGTGGGGAAAACTGGGATAAAACCCACCCAGACAGAGGGTAAAAAGCCTGATGATCTAAAATTAATCGAGAGACAAGGTCAAATTGTACTAGTCCGGGGGTCCCGAGGGGAATATTCATCTAATTAGGCGTTAAATCATAATAAACATCATTTTAGAGTTATTTTTCTTATTTTTGACGAATTTTTGGTGATTTTTTGGGTGTAAACGGCTTAGAAAACCATAAAAATACCAGATTTTTGTCCGAAAATTAAAGGAGAATGGCCCGTTTAAAAGGCTACTTCCTCACCTGTCCAAATAAGTTCCAAACTTCACTCCTTCCTCTTTTCCTGACCAGCTGAAATCGTCCTTGTCCTGTTCGAATATCATCTTGAATAATGGCTTTTGGCGGCATTGATGCCAACAGTTCCGCTGAAGCTGCTGGAGCATGTCCATGCTAAAAATAAACAAAATTAGGCTAGTAAATTAAAGGGGAAAATATTTGATCTCCACCTTCGTGATTTTATTCAATTAAATTATTTATTATTTGTCTGTTTATTGGGAAAATCACGGGGGTGGTGTACATTTTGTAATAATTAAGGGCAGGGCTGTCCTTTAAAAAATAAAAATTTAAAACTTTGGTAGGAGGCCCCGATGCGATTAGGATAATCTTTAATTTTTATTTAAAAATCGGCACATTTGGATGTCTTTTTTCCCATAAAAATTCGAATAATATGCCTGATTTTCAAGCGGATCCCACAGCGATCGTTTCCCCCGAAATTTGAAACTCAAAATATTTAGAAAATCTTACAGTAACCCGACTTTTAAAATCGCCGACACAAAAATAGAGGAATATTCGCTAGAGAACGCCATTTCCTCCCAAAAAAAATAACAAAAATATCGATAAAATTTACCCAGCTAGCAGGACGTACAAGTCGTCTCAATGTAGAAAATGGGTCCATCTAACTACCGTGTGTGTGGGTGTTTTCTCCCCGTTGTTTACTTCAGTTGGCTGGCTGCTCTTTCCTCCCTTCATTGTCATCCCCTTGAAATTTCATGGAATTCCCGGTATTCATCAGGAGACACCGGGGACCAGCATAATATTTTCCTGATCAAATTCCAGCCTCTTCCAACAATTTCATAATCTCTTCCTCAAAACTACCAGGGATTATGAGCGATCTTCCGGGAAAATTAGACGTCACAGTAAAATTGTCTGTACGTAATCTGTTTTGTTTCCTGGGCGTGGGTGTGATTTTTGAGCTGGGGAAGTGGAAAATCCCAGTAGCCGGCTTCTATTGTCTGCTGTGGATTGACGCCATTTATTAATGCAGGTAAATGTCACATTATGGGATTATGCTTTCCAGTGTACTTTGAAAAAGAATAAAGAATAACCAGTAAATGTCATTTTTCGATGAAAAGAAGAAAGAAGATTTTGAGGTAAATGCAAATGCGCATGAGATATGTTCAAAGAATTGGAAGACGCATGGATGACGCGCTTGACAGGGAACAATTTTGCAAAATTTTTCTGGATAGGAAATTATTAGGAGAAGAGGGACCCACAGGTGGATCTCCTCTTGCATTTTTCATATTAGAAATGAGTCTACAGTAACCCGGAGGCAGCAAAAGAGAAAGCCATGGCTATTGATTTTGCACCGGGGCGCATTTTGGGCAATTGAACACTTTTAGAAGGCCCCTTTAAGGGTTTTTACGGTATCCAGGATCCAAGAAGATTGTCAGATTACCCGGAAACATCGCAACAAACAAGGGATCCGAAATTTTGATGGATTTTTGGTTAAAAACTGCTAGCGCGTCCAGAAACTTTGGTAGAATTTTGATTAAAAAAGTGTTTTCCTGTTTTATTCCCAACTTTCTAGTGCAAAACCTACCGTATCCATTCCAGAAGGTCCTGCTCCTAGATCTATTGAAGCCGTCAGATCAAACGATGACCCGCTTTCATGACTACTCATGGCATGTTGAAGATTCAATAGGCTTGGATTCGGCTTTGGTGGATCTATTTCCATAGCCTGGACATTACTCATCGCTTGAGCCTGGGCTTGTTGCATGGCAGTGAAGGCCAAATGGCCCAGAAGTGGTTGAAGATTCAATGTGGAGAGATAGTCGCTCTTCGGGGATTCACCTGAAAAATGACCGAGTTATTACGGAAAGCCCTATGATTCGCATTTTTCGCTCTATGATAATTTCTGAATCATTTTCCAGACAGATTAAAATGAATGAGAATAGAATATTAGAAGATTACGTACATGCTCTAGTAGCGTAAAAATCATGAGTTAATTGAGAATCAGAGAACAAAGTTTTCCTTTAAATGGAGTTTTAAAATCCAGGAAATCCTACTGTAGGACATAAGGATTCGAAAATTCCATAAATGGTAAAAAAATATCGGAAAGATATTTTGATCTGGTCTTGAATCCGTTTGGATATCCTACCGTAGGTCGTAAAAATACGAAAATTCAATAAATGGGTGAATAAATATCACAGAAAAGTTGAGAAATGGGCAGAATTCTGTTGGAGTTGAGTTCAATGTATCCAAAATATGAAGGATTTGATCATGAACCATTGATACCCGGTTTCTCGACTGGATCCGTCGGATCTGGTCCGGCGTATCGGCTCAAATTACCAGTAACGGACTGATCTGACCCGATTATCCGAAACTAAACCCGGTAGCAATCCTAGAAAATCTCATAATTGTGACATATACCGTTTTAGAGACAGGAAAAGTAGCAAGGATTCTCAAATTTTCTCCTGGTTTTAAAAAGTTGCGGGTTTCGTTGGCTGGAGAATGGAAAAGGTCTATCACTTCGGGATCAGAAAAACTAGAGTAACTCAGATCTAACCTGCTGTAGAATAAATTGGTGGATTAGGTGGATCCATTTGAACTAGTGGGTCGCAGAGATCAGTTCAAGTATAGGTATTACGGTAATTGAATACTTAAAATTAGGTGATGTCCCGCCTCCTATGACCCTCTACTATTCCCCAGAACTCCGTCATAACCTATTTCCTTGTCTATTTAAATTTGTTTTGACTCGAACTGCTACCCACCCGATTTAAAGAAAAATATTATTATGTCGTCGTCGTATATTTGAATGGGTATATTCGTGGGTTATTAAAGCGAACACTACTACGCAAAGTGCGCACACAGGTGTCAATTTTGACGTAATTCCAGCAAATCAGGTCAATTTTTGAATTACGTGTGTACTAGTGCGTCTATACTTTTTAAAAAAAACTTGGCGCCCTAGGAAAGTTGTAAATTGTTAGTTTGGGTTCTGGAAGGAAAATTAGAGACATACTTCCAACGGGCGACTTTCTTGCAAAGTCGGGTGAAGGCACGGTTAGAAGGCGTTGATCAGGTGTTAGTGCTCTCTCCATAATATTTAAAGGAGAAGCTGGTGATTGGACAAGAAGACGTGGCACGTCGATTGGTGAGAAGGCTGACAGTCGACCACGTGTAGCGTCAAAAGACAAAGGTCTCATACCAGACGAAGGGCCAGCCACCGCTGAAAATATTCCCAGTTAGTTGGAGGAAAAAGGGGAATTAGAGACTGTGAATATTGGGTTTTGTGGGTGTGTGGGTTATTATTTTATCGGAGAGGTGAAATGGTTAGAAAAGCAAAGGATTAAAAACTGAAAATCTAAGATTATTCTACATTTTTTGAGAAAATTCGCTAAGAAATGGAGCAACATATTGGTCACATTTTGTAAAGCTAATTTTGCTGATCAAGGTACGCTGATTTAATTTTCTATTAAAGACCATAATAAATAGAAAAATTGACTTGTACCCAGTGAAAATAAACCATGAATAGGACGAATATTTTGTGGTTTAAATGGATTTTAAAAAAAAGAGAAGAATAAAGCAGGTTTGATTGATTTGACCTTGATTCGAGGCAAAATAAGCCCTGACCCGGGCGCCATTGTACACTTTTGTAGCCATCACCCGATGACCTGACAATCTGTGAGTCGTCTACGTCACCAATGACCCAAAAGAGAATTATTACCGGTTAAAGACAGCTACCAAAATTGAAGGAAACAGGCGCTATGAGACCCGCCTGAAAATCAGGAAAACTTCAGATTTTTTATTAGAAAATTTCAAATTCAAGCACATTTTTAGATCTCGCAGCGCTTGTTTCTCCCAGGATTGAATTACAGTAATCCAAGAACTATAAAAATTGTTCATGAAGAAAAATAAATCCGCTATTAAAGAAAACTAGTCCATTTTAGGGTCAATATAAATCCTACGGTAAGGAGACAGCTATGTGGCGACCAAAATCGCGTACGGACGCAAATTAGCCTAATTTTACTTTTAAAAAATGCCCGCCGCCCCATATTAAAAATAATCAAAGCGTATGATCTAATCAGATTTTTCCAGCTAATTATGTTTAATTTTTCTGGTTGTTTGACGCAGGATAATAGACAGCGCTCTCTGCGTAAGATCACGGCACATAAAAGATTTCGAGAGATCAGTGCAATAGACTAGAGAGAAGTTGAATTTTCTTCGCTTGACAGAATTCGATCGCATTCTAATTTTTTGAGCTCATTTAATAGGGTCAAAAAGGTGAGGGATATTAGAGTTAGTGAAACGGAAGAGGAAAGTACAGAAGGAATGCACAGATCTTTAAACAGCCATTCAATTAACGAGGGAGGCGTGGGTTGGTTTAAATGAAGCAGAAAAGAAAATTACTGCAACTTATTTTTCTGGAATTTTAATGATCTTTTTTTCAAAAGTCGAAAATACAGTAGATTCTGGTCATTTAAGGGTCCAAAATATTACCATATCTTCTAATTTTTTTAAAGCGCGGGTAAAATATGGGGATAGCAGGCTAGGTTAGTGCCGACCCGGATCACCCGGTACCAGGTCACCATTATTCTAGTTGCGCCGGTCAAGGACCACCCAGGCCAGGTTCAATGTCTCACACGACCCGATTAGTTCGACCCAATTATACCTGTGGACCTTTCGGCTTATTTTATGACACTGTAAATTCTTTATATGGATTTTTAAATTCAATCTTAAACTGTAATCTCTAAAAGAAAGGAAATCGGTCCGTAAGTTCAAAATCTGTGGAGATCGAATTTGGAACACGGAAATTTGAAACGGAACGTTTTAGGACCTGCTAATTCTTATGGAAATTCAAAATATTTTGTTAGTACCCGGATTATTGTAATTCAAAAAATGTGAAGAGAGCAAGAAGGGGCTTCTAGAAATTTTGGTAAATTGAATAGGATTACGGTAAGCGACTAAACAAGAGCTTTTCTATAGGCTACAGTAATCCCTAGCTAATTAATAAGAGACTAAAGACTAACCAGGAGGCTGCTCTTCATCTTCGTCCAGTAGCATTCATTCTCCCAATCCCTCCCCCCGGCCGTTCTCTGTATACCCCCATCCCCCTACGTACTGGATGTCCAGCTAATTTGTGTGAATGGCCTTTTCTTCATTATTATATCCCCTTCCCCTTAACCGAACATGAGAATTAAGGAAGATGATCGAAAACCGCGGGCATTCTAGGGAGACTAATCAGATTCAGTTCAAGAGCTCGACTACCCGATGTCGACCCAGATGGGTCTGTGGGTTTTGGAGTTCAAAGATCTGTCTGATCCTCATTTCCCGCTTCAAATTTCAGATTTTCTACAGACGTCATTGGTGTCAAATTTGATCTTTAAAAATTAGAAAACTCACATGGCGGTGATTTCATCTGTTGGGATGTGTCAAAAGAGGCTGCCCGTCGTGCCCCCGTGAAATCCAACAGCGACGATGGCTCATCTTCATTGACGGCAGCTGATTTCTGAAAATTTTGTTGTCTGTAAAGAAGATGAATGACAATTTTTTGGTCTTTTTAAAGAAAAAGATCATATTGTTCAAAAATGTGGGGATTTTGAGAATGCGACCAAAATCTGAAGGCTAAAATCGTACAGATAAATAATTTCTGACGTCGACACAGGGCGAAATGATCCAGGAATAATAAAAACATGCGATATTTTCTAGAGAAATGGAGATAAAGCTTGGATTTGAGAATAAAAATTACGGAAAATGGGTGCTGTGAGATCCGCTCGAAAATCAGGCAAAAATTTTCGAATTCTCCTTTTTCGGGTTCTCGGATTTTGCAGCGTCCGTTTCCTCCCAGGTTTGATCCCGCCAAACTTCTAATTTGATTTAATTTAATACATTTTTAAATGAAATGCGTTCCCACCCAAAAAAGACGAAAAAATCATTAAAATTACCATCTAACCAGCGCCCAGCCCCACGCTGGTAAAATATGACGTCCTGAAGATCATGAGATGAAGAGAGAATCCCTTCCCAAAATGAACATCGGGTTGAGAAATGAGCTAGCCCCCAGCTTAGACCCGGCTTGAGCCTCCGCACTCCGGGTTAAGCCCCTGTTACGCGTACAGGCAACGCATTTCTCCCGCATCTGATCTCTGATTTCTTTCCCAGTAACCTTGTTCTGTTTTCCTTTTTCGGGTAAACTTGATGTTTATTTGACAAAAAGACCCGCCAGCCTATTTTTAACTGTAATTGTGGTGGTCTTGGGTTTGACTTTTTTACTGTCGTTCGAGACTAAAATGATGTGAAGGACACGTTTTTTAAAAAGAAAAAGTAAATGTTCGACTGAATATCAGCTGCTTTTTGAGATAAATTGGGTAAAGGTTCGAAAAGTTTTGATCATGAAATTTCCGGCAGCTGAAAATGGAACATGGAGTGCAAATTCGAGGTCAAAATGACGACAAAAGGGATATTTTTCAAAGGTTTGTCTGCTAAATATAATTGGTGATTCTCTATGGATTCTGGTACTTTTTAAATGGGTTCTGGGAAAACCCAAAAAAAGAAGTGGGGAAACGGGCGCTGGGAGATCTGCAAAAAACGCGTTTGAATTTGACGGTTTCCCCAAAGAAATTCGAAGAATTTGCATGCTTTTCAAAAAAAATGGAAAGTTTATTTAAATGTGGAGTCTACCCACCAAAATCTTATTTTCCAAAATTCTAATAAAGATATTCGTAATGAGTACAAAAAAATGAATCGGATAACATAAATTTTAAATAAAAAGTGCCATAAACTCACCTTCAAAGATCGATTCCTTTGATGTCGTTGTCCGGCAGCAAGACTGCTGAGTTCGTCCTGCGTGACGAGAGACAGCTTGCTGAAATCCGCATTCATTTCACGGGAAGTCTTCGTGGTCAGCATCATGCCGACACAAGGGAAAATAGATTGTCAGATAGTTTTTTCTGGGAGGAGTGGAACATGGGAAACGAGATCCAATAAACAGTCTTGGGAGAAACGGAGGAGAAAAAGAGAAAAAGCGAAAAATTCGATATAGAAACCCGTTTCTCGGTAAAATTTTGAGACATTTTTGTACTCTTTCTGGAGATGGCATCCATTTTCCGCTCCAAAAATAGAGAAACAATTATGACAATCTTATTATTAGTGGCGCGGCGAGAATGACGTAAAAAGAAGGGGAGGTCCTGGTCCATGACTCTAGGGGCTGTCCGTTCCACCCGTAAAACCTTGGTAGAAAATAATTCAGAGCCAGATTTTAGAGAGATTCTACGTCAAAACCAGGAAGAAGAAGGTTTCAAATTCCCTTTCTCCTTTAAAGAAATCCAGACAGAGGATATTTGCCAGCACGTAGGCGATGGCTAGAAGTCCAAAAATCCGGAAAGATCCTGGAAATTGAGCAGAAGATCTTCAATTACCCTCCAGCTCATTAGAATCTGACGGAAGAAGAGGATAAACGGGTAGGGCAAAAAAAAACTCAGATTGGATTCCAGATTATACTACGGTAGTCTGGCCATCTTGATTTAAAACAGCCACAGCTTACAGTACAAGCCCTGTGGGTGTAGAGCAATTTAACCGTACAGTGCCCTTTTATCCATAAACAATAAATTGTAGCGTCCACATGAATTTTCTCAGAATTCGTAGCATTTGATATGGGAAAATGTCACGAAGGCCGAGACCGTATAATTGAATACAAATCGCGAGGGAGTGAGGAAGTCGCAAACTTTGAAAAATATATTATAAATTAGTCGGCGGAAGAAAGATCTTTGAGTTCTCTGCCGGGGGAAATCTTATTGTCTGGAAGGAAAAAATCAAGGAAAAAAGCATTTGAGAAATTGCCAGTCGAAAACCAGGGAAAATCAGGGAAAACCAAGATCTAGGCCCAAAAAAACAGGACTTTCAAACAATTTTGGGTAATTTTTGGATATTTTATTGGCTTTCCTAGATTTTTTTTCCTATTAACGACTAATTTTAGAATTAAAACGGGGTCCAGCATTGATCCTACATAAGAATCGTCGAAATTTGTCGGTTTCCAGGGGAAAACGGGCGCTTCAGGACCTCACGAAGCAATTTTCGAAACCTACAGGAAGCTAGTCCCCTGATAACTCAAAAAGTATCGCTATACTTTCTCGGATACAATGTACCAAGAGTATACAGCACCTGTTCGTTATATAATTTGTTTTTGTGCTAATTTTCTTTGAAAGACCACAGTTGGGAGGCTGATTTTGATAATTAGAAAGAGGGAGGACTCAAACGGGCCAATAAATATTTTATTATTGTCGTAAGTAAAAGTTGATTTTCGAGCAGATTGAGAAATAGCAGCAAATTGAAATTTTATTGGAAATTTATTGGACGATAATTGTCGGCTAAATTGATTATTAGAGAGGAGTATAACTGGGGAAGGAATAACTTGAGAGGCATTTATTTGACTTTCTAATTGTGTTTTAATCTTTAAAAACTTGAAATAAAGGCAGCAGTCTAACTGTGCCATTGGAAATTTCCAACATCAATAGAAAAGAGGGAAAGTGGCTCGAAACTAGCAGAAAAATCATCCCCAATAGCGCTGGGAATGACTTTAATCGATTTCTTTCTTTACTGTCGGGCTGGGGGCAATAGCTGGCTTATCATCCCCTAAAAGAAAGAGAGAATTCACTACGATTTTTACGCACACACGTCGATTCAATAGTAGGTCACACAATCCCGTAGAAGTTTACGCCCAAATCCATCAATTTTCGGCCTTTTGAAGTGAAGAGTGTTCGTTTTTTATCAAAAGAGGACGTGATTACTGGCTGTTTTCAGATTCAAAACAGCACAAAAGTCAGGTTAAATAATGGGAAAAGAGAGGGAAGATGAGGAAGTAGAATAGGATCAGATTGAGCTGGAAATGTCTGGGATGAGCGAGGGCGGAAGATCCAGTCATCCAGGCAATGAGGAAATGGACCGGGAGAATTAGAAGCTGGCTAGAAATCCAAGAATCCAAAGAAATCTCTACGAATTTTCAGTGCAAATCGTGCCAAGACATTTTTAATATGGCGCCTAACTAGAAAGCATTTTCCTATTTAAAGCACCAAAAATTCAAAGAATAAGCCACAAAATGTAACAATTTTCTCGCTGGACCACGTTTCTAAATCCGTGAAATCCATGAAATGCCCCAGATCAGTGGGAGGGCTTATCTACGTAAAAGAAGAAGGATATTTCCTTTAAGTTTTTTTGGAAAAAGCCCTAGTTTTTAGTCAAAAACTTGCCTGAGTTGAGTGGCAGTGCAATCCTGCCTCCGGTTGCCAGCTAAAAGTAAGCTGTCGCCCATTTTGCGGCCTATTCTAATCACAAAGGAACAATCTGATAAAGGACGGGGGACTAACGTAACAGCCAAAAATGAAAGGCTTACAAGAACGGGACCGAAATGCAGAAAAGAAGATAAGGATGAATCATTTAGAACACGTTGCTCTAGATTGACGGCATGGATAGTTTGGAGATTTTGGGTTTAAAATTAGCGTCAAAAACCTGTAAGTGAGTCTACAGAGATAACTTAAAATGGGTTTTGATTAAAAGATAAGAGCCTATGGAGGAGTCCGACTAATTTCCTGGATTATTCCATGGATAACTCGAAATGAACGTTCTTTCGTGTCTAATTTCCTGATGTACAGACTCTCCATATAGAAAAGAAGAGAAGCATGATGTATGAGTCCATGAGATGAAAGAACTGCCAAAAATTTGGCATAAACAAGAGACCAACCAGGTCACAAATCACAAATTTTACATAATTCCCTACTGATCTAGATCAAAAATAACTTGAAAAAGAAAAAAAAGAAGCTTATCATTGAAAAACAAACTTCAATTTTTTTGCTCAAAGGACATGTTTTTCTAACGGAAATATATGTGTGGGTGAGAGAGGATATTTTGACTATTGGCCACTATATTTCTCTCCCACCAATTGACGTAAAGAGGACAGCGGTCCCTAGCTACCGGCGGAAACTATTTCCAATAGAATATGTTAGAACGAGAGAGAGAGGGCTGGTTGGAAAAAGGGCAAACTATAAATTTAGAAGAAGTTCTCTGGAGATGTTTTTGAAGTCTGTGAACATGAGGAAACGGGGATAAATCAGCTGGAATAAGGAAATACAGCGGTGTACGAGGAGAGGAAAGGAAAAGCTGCGAGGAAATATGAATATTTGCCTTATCTACAGCTACTAAAAATAGAAAAAGCTGACTATTTTTAAAGGAAATTGGCAGAGAAGCGTATCTTCCACAAAATACCCGAAATATAAACATTTTTGGAGCCAAAATGAAGGAAGAACTAGTAGAAAATTTGGAATTTACTGGATCTACCCTGACTAATACTCGTAAAATTTGCCTGACTTTTAGGCGAGTTCCACAACTACCGTTTCCCCCAATGAATACAAGAGTTAGGAAATTTTTTTAAAATTCTGAGAAATCTCACACCGACGGATTGAGTCCCCCTGTCGACCTACCAAAAAGGATCCACATTCGGCTGGCTGTCGCTCACAACGCCACTCCAAAGGTAAAGCATAGAAAATTTAAGTTTTAAGGAATTTCTAGTTACAGAATACTAGTGGCCGAACTCTTTTCTCAGACAGCAGAATAGAGACAGAAAAGTTGAACTGGCCGCCCCGCGAAAAGTGGCAACTCTTTATGGGGACGTCATTTGACAAATGGGAGAAAAGGTTAAACAATACGAAACAGGAAAAAAGCCCGTCTTCTATTCTATCTTACTCGATTTTTTGATTCTAGACAAATTATAAAATGAACTTACTGTTTTCGTGGTCGCATCAATAGTACTGGTCCCATTTTCTCACATAAAAATCTCAGGAATTTTGAAAATAGACTGGAATCTCGGCTAGAATTTTAGAGGGAAAATATGTTGTCCAGAGGTTTTCGTCAGCTGTGAAGAGCCAGGGAGAACGCCTGCCTAATCGCCCCCCGGATCAACTGTGTATTTGAAAATCTTTTGTTAATCTTCTTGCACCGTCACCATTTAAAGAAATTAGGCAAAATTAGTGAAATTCCAATGTCTAGACCGGATGAGCTTGTTAGCAATATGTCAAAATATGGGTCTACTCTCCAAATTAGTCGATAAACCCGGAAGAAAAGGAAATAATTTTGGAATAGCGGAAGAATTCGATGTTTCGACGCAGGAAACAAAATAAAAACAGCTGGAATATGAAGAATTCATGCGCGAGGGCGGAATCGAGTAGAAAAACAGCCTTTTTTGAGGTTTCTCGGCAATTTTTTGGGAAAGATCAATTTCCAAACGTAATATTACCGGAAAACAAGGGAAAAGGGACGAAATTCTTGTAATTTCTTTAAAATTTCAGGATATAAAGAAATTCTTCGGGATTTCACTGTACTAATCCAGATTTTGAAATGAATAATAAGCGAAATTAACCGTTTGTGGCATTAATCCTCCCTGAAAATCTTGGGAGGTCTTGAAACCCTAAAGTATTGCCACAAAACCCAGGAAAAGTCGCGGAACAACCTTCGGATAACAGGAGGCAGCATTCAAACAACCGCCACATAGCCAAAAATGGCATTCTTATCTTCTAGGCAACGACTGTTACGTGACGTTTTATTGATGTGAGACAGGCTGACTATCGAATTCTCTACAGAGAAATGTCTTTTTTGTGGATTTTTAGGAAAGCGGGAAACTGGGCTCAATCGCTCCGGGATCCTCGAATGAAATTCATTTGTTTCCAAACAATTCGCATAATTTTTTGACGTCGTTTATTTATCAAATTTGTAACTAGAAACAGCAGATGCAAAATGACGGCAGAACGAATGAATTAATGAATTCTGACTCACTCTCGGGTTGAAATCAAGTTTGAAAATTCTCATGATTACTAACAGCGAAAATCACACGGAAGCTGGCAAAAATTAAAGCAGAGCAGAGGAATTGAGGAGGAAGGAGGGAAAACACGGTGATATTCTATTCTTTATTCTATTAGAAAGTGATGGGTGGGGGATATCAGCAAGTTTTCTATGTCTTAGGGTGGTCATTGGCTCATTTTTTAAAAGTGGAGCTCTTTAAAATTAACAAAAAAAAATACGATAAATGGGACAGGAAACTTGGAATAATAAAAAGAGCAAGGAAATTTCGAGATCGAGATCATTTTGACTGGGAAATCAAAATTTCCCTATTTTTATGTAAAAACTTCAGGGAATTTTCTAATTGGCAATTAATTATTGGCATTATAAAAACTGTTTCCAGCAGGAAAATCGAGGGAAAACAATGCGAAACTGGTAGATTTTAGAAAAATAAACGCAATAAAACTCGAATTGTCGGTCTTCGCGCCAGAAACATGGACTATCCAGATTTCCATGAATCCAGCAAGCCCTTTCAAAATGATATTCCTTGCTCTTATTTCATCTATGTGCATTCCACCCCCTTTCGCAGTTATTTGATACCTTTTTTGCTGCTGTGTGTCCACAGGGAGAAGGCGCGCGTGAAAAATGACGTGATCTAATTATATCTGTGCAAGGAGCTTTCTACATTTTAAAAAAGGCAAAGAGGAAGAAAGGCCGTCTAATCAAGTGGAAAAATTCAGTTTTTGGACAAAGAAAATGACGAGAATAGAGGATGGAGCAAGTTGTGTGTCGATTTCTGTTCAAGCGGATTTTTCGCAGAATTCTTGAGCCTAATCCCATTCAAATGACCGCCATCTCCTGCTGCAAAAATGGCGACAGGATAAAGAAAAAGTAAACAATAGCATGAGCAAGCTGGGAATTAGGTTTTTACGGGGCAGATTAACCTTATTTTTATTTAGAATATGCGCCAATTCCCAGGTTTTTTCGATGCAGGGCCATCCGTACAATCTCAGCAGCTAAAGATTCTTCTAATTTCAGCTCTACGCGCTTTTCCTACCGAGATTCTACGGGTGTGGCGCCATAAAACTGGAAAACTGTGTGACCAAGTTGACCACAGGGAAAACATGATCAAAATTATCAGAAAAAGCAGAGAAAAGAGAACAGAATCCATTCTACTTGTAATTGGACAAACGGGGAAAAGAGTGTCGTTACTTTTGACAGATGTTTTGGCGAATTGGGTTTTGTTCTTCGGCTAACTGTGGCTAGCAATCGACCACCAACAGGAGACCCAGAGAAAAATGGCAAGCAGTTTGCAGAATGGGGTATCAATGGGACAATTCAACAGGAAGATTGACTGCTTTTTGAACAGAGAACAGAAGTTTTAAAAATTTAAAACGCTTCGGGATCCTCGCGGGGATAGAAAAGCTGGGCGTACTTGAAATTCTACGCTGGCGGCGAACGGTTGTGGAATGTTATCAAACGGGCGCAACGACAAGGAGAAGCAATGAGACAAGATCATGATCATTTTTGCCCATTATTTTTATGTTAAAGAGGGCTACGGTAGCTAAAACAAAGAATTTTATGGGATAGGCAGCCTTGTGTCGGGAAAAAAACGAAAAATCCTGGTAAAAAAAAGTCAAATTTTGAAGATTTTTCCCTATTTTGCAATTTTCTACTGCTGTCCATTATTTCCCATAGCTACAGTAATCTACTGAAGATCCATTAAAAAAGAAAAAAAATGGATAGAAACCATGGAAAGTGTAAGCGAACAACCCCATTAGAATAAGAAGGCCAGGTTGTTCAGGTTTTCCCCCACTCCGCACAGAATTGACCGAATCAATTGATCACTAACAGTTCAAAGGATCGCCCTAACAACTGGATCCAATTGGGTCCTGAAGAGAACAGGAAATACTTACAGCCTCTCTTCTTTTCCGGGCGATTTCCTACGGTCATTTTTCAACTAAAACACGTCAAAAAAAGTTGTGCTCTAATCGTTCAGAGAGTATAATGAAAATAACCCCACCCTTTTCTGCTGGGACGGCTTTGAATGATTGTAATCAAGCGAATATTTCTGTTCTTTTATACCGGCAGGGGAGGGAGAGAAGAGACAGAGATGATCTAGACTGGCGGATGTTCAACAAGAGATCAGCTAATGAAGAAGGAAATTGAACGAGCTATGAACTCTATTTCTATTTGATTGAATGGGAATGTGACCCAGACTGATTCACTGGAAACCCACAAACAGATCTTTGACTCCGAGAATGTGGGTAGGGTGGGTGGTGAAAGGGTCATTTAAATGGACCGCTGGGATTCTTGGAAGATTGACAATAGTGTAATAATTCCAATTAAAAAAGTAGAAGCCATTATGTGTCTGTGTAGAAATTGTATTTGTGTAGAGATGACAAATAATACTTCGCGGGTTTTGTTAACTGGAAAGTAAGTGATAATTAGACAAAAAAGATAGGCATTGCGAGATCTGAGAGGTCATTTAAAGACAAAAGAACCCAGTAGAAATTAGAAAAGAACTGGCCAGAAACTGCTTGAATTCCCAAAAAAATCCAGCAACCTCCAAAACCAAAAATTGACGTCCTTACTTGTTCTACTAGCTGTCTTCGGGATAATTAGACCGAAATGACTAACACAAAAAGGTCTGATAGCTCATTTGAAGGAAAAAGAGCACAATAAAAATTTGAAATTCACAGTCACAAAATGCCAGAAACCCCACGAAATCGTCCAATGTCCGGAACTGTCATGGCCACAAAGTATTCAAGGTTCCCACTTTCAATAAAAGTCTTTTAGTAATTTCCCTGATCCCAAGAATAATCTCCACCTTCACTGACAAAGGAAATAATCCGGGAAGTCAGCTGATTACTGAATTTCCTTGATAGAAGCCACGAGAAGGATAAAAAGACGGAAAAAAAATGAAAAAAGTGGACAAGCTCGTGATTATTGGCTCCAATTGGGGAAGATAATTGGTAGGCTGTGCGATCGTCTTTTTTCTGATTTAAAAGGTTACGGTAATGGGATTTATTGCCAGTTAAAAGAGACAAAAGGTCAAAAAGACCTCATAAAATCAGCTTCGGAGTTTTTTGTCTGCGGACTTTTGATATCCAGAGACGTGACAATTTTGGAGAAGAAACCATTTAAAGGAGAACAATTTCTAGCTCATGTTTTGATTAATTTCTCGAAAATTATCAAGGAGCGCCAAGGGATAGATCAAAGTGCCCGTCTGCCACCCATCGGCGATGTCTCCTTCCTAATCGGAAATATTTCCCCCCATTAGGAAGTGAACTTACGTAAATACGGCCACTAATTGACTGATCAAGTATTAAAGGTTGTTTAGGAAATTCGAGGAAATATGACTAAAGTTCCCCTTGGAAGAGCGGGAAAGAGTCAAAAAATCAGCCAGAGACTGGCAATTCAAGACACTCCAGGCAATTTGAGCTGAAGCCTTTTCTGAGAACCCGCCATCTCTGGAGGGCTTCGCCTTCAAAATTTATTTAAATCAGAGGATAGTTGGCAGATGTCTGGACCCAAAAATGAGGAGAGAGCGAGAGAAATGAGAGATTTAAATCAGTTTAAAGGTCTGTCGAAGATCGTACGGTTCATGAAACTATTGAAGATTTTGGGGAAGAATTTTACATTTTCTAGCCATTTCCGGACCCGGGAGGCAAATTTTCAAATATCTAGACATTTTAGGCCCAGAGAGCTCTCTCAAATAGGATTATGCCCATTTAAAGACAATTTTTAACCAAAGACACCAGAATGGTTTAAATGAAATTGTCTTTGGTGTAGAAGAACTAGATAAAGTTTAAAGGGCTCCTTAACTTTTTTCTGCTGTGGAATGTCATGAAAAAACGTGTGTGTATGCGTGGGTGATGGTGTCCCTTGGCTTCCCCGGGTCTCTCTTTCTCGTCCCTATTCCCCTCTCTCTCGAGGCAGATGTCATTAGATGCCTCCCTTGCCGGCTCACTCTCTTTTCCCTCTCTCACACACATTGGAGTGTGTTCCCGGCCACGCAAAGATGCAATAATGTCATGAGAGAATCGAAAATGTCAAAAAAAGATGGAGGACAACTGGGAAAAGAATGACGAGAGGAGACATCACGCACTTGGTTAATTGCTTCTCTTTCTCTCTCTCGTATCGGGTTCAGCTCGTAGAACTTGCGAACTTTCAGTAAGAGAACCTGGCGGGTCAAAACACAATTTTACACACAATGTCAATCAGGAAGCAAAAAATTTAGATGAAAACTGACAGAAACGGGGGAATTCATGTTAAAAGGTCGTCTGTACTCTCCTGCCTTCAAAAATTTGAGCCTGTCAGCTGCACCCGTAAAATCTCAGTAACTGAAACTGACACCCTTTCGAGGAAATCCTTCTGCTAATTTCGAATTCTGCCAAGCTTTTACGTGTGCAAGTGCAGGTGGTTTCGAGGAACGCGAGAGACTGGCCAGTGGTGTCATTTTTCCCCTTTTCTTCCGAAAAATGCGCCTTTTTTCTTTTGAACGGGAGGAAAATGACGAAAATTGCCCCAAATATCACAAGGAAAGCGGCCAGTAGATAAAAAAAATTAAATAACCGCTTGATCTATTGGAATAATTTATGAGAACTTGGGAGTCTATGGCTCCGCGTCGCAGTCTCCGAGACTCTCGACACGACATCATAATCTTCAAGATTAAGAATTAAAAGAAAAAAATCGAGGTCGAAGAAATTATGGCTTCTAAACGGGATAATGAATCCGAAACCCTATCAGTTCAATGTTGGCGGCGGCAAGTCAGCAGATTTTGAAATGAGTTTCAACGACCCGCCGCCGGGTAATTGAATTTTTTAACGGGTAAATTATGAGGCTAAAAATTATGAAATTTATGGGAAAAACAAGTGAACAAAGAATGTTTCCTTGGAAAAGCCAAGAAATTTATCAAAAATCGGATTTCCAGGTAGAATCCGACTTTTTTTCCAGATTTTATGGACATTCTCAACTCTACGCCCAATTTTTGTATAGTAATTAAGAATCGAATAGAAATGAGCATTTTAAAGTTTTCTGGGCTGTTTAAAGAAAGGACAGTTCTCTATATTTAAAATATTCTACAAAAAGTTCCATAAAATAGGGAAATTTTAACAAAATAAGGAGAAAGCCCCTCGAAATAAAAAAAAAGAAGGAAATAGAGATCGAATCATGAGCCAGGCGGCAGTCCCGCCCGTTTCTCCGTGTGTGTATGTGCTTTGTTGACCTCCACCCGATGGGAGGTGGTTGGTTGTCGGGGCCGGCCAAGTGAGACCCGAAACCCATCTCTCCCGCCCGCTCTCTCACCAGTTCGATTTCAGCAATTTGCAGTAAAGTTGTTTAGAGACAGAGAAACACAGAAAATATTAAAAATTACTCGTGCACTGAAAGCCAAAGGATCCTGGACCAAATCTCTAGAGTAAAATATATCTTTTCGAGTCTTTTTGCATGATTTGTGGTGTTTCAATGGTGTCAAAAGAGGATAAGGAAAGGCGGCGACAATGGAACTGTTGAGCGAAAGGGAGTAATCGATGGTGGGGAGAGTGATATTTTGGCTGTTTTTATTGTGGACAAAGGCGGGCTTTGTCTTTCGGCAGAAATCCGCTGTTTCTAGGCGAAAAGCTCTGCCGCCGATTTCCAAAAAAAGGAAAGGTCGTCGTGGGACCAAATTCAGGCAAATTTTTTGAATTTTCTCTGGAAAACACCAAATTCAAGCGCGTTTTCATGTCCGCGACGACCCCCTTTTCCAAGGTTTCACCGCCAAAATTTATAATTGAAATCCACCAGGGAAAATGGGTTCAAAGGTTGTGGATCCTGTTTCGAGCTCTTTCGACCCGCCCAAGCTTTGATTCAACAAAGAAAAGTCAATCTCGGACTGAACTTTTGATTCTTCCTGAGTTGATTTTGGTCCTGCATTTGGCTATGGAACTATCCAAAAAATAGACAAAAAAATATACAGTCAGTTTCAAATTTTGGGGACTTGAGTGGAAAATAAGAGATTGCAGAGAATAATGATTGATTCACAGTACGAAAATGACTCATCCTACCTGATATACAGCAGTGACATCACTGTTCTGCTGGCAGTCTTGAAAAGTGAACCCAAGGAACTTGCCTGCAGCAACAGCTGTGAAAAGCCAACTACAAACAGAAAAAAATCTACATTAAGTTAACCCCCGAGATAAGAAGAAATCGACCAAATTTAATAAATAACCAGCATGTGAACTGTCTCTAGATTACCCGAGTCGCTTTATATCAAAGGCCGACTTTTTCCACTTCAAGTAATTAAGGTTTTCTGATACTTTTTCTCACCAGGTGACTCTGTATCAACCCGTGATTTCAATCTACCAATCGTCAAAAGACAACGTCACTTCCGCAATTTTCGACATAAAATTGGGGTCAAAAGTGATGGTTCCGGGTATCGGGTGTGTGTCATGGATTGAATCATCACGTACACTGTACACTGTGTAACGGGCAGTGTGACTCAAAAAAAAAGAAGGAAACATCTAATAAAACAAGATTGTGAAAACCTATAAATGGAAAAATGATCTGGTGACGTACAAGGTCGCCCGGCGGGACACCACTGGATCTATCAGTTATGGTCAGGTGTGCCTTTCGAAAAACAGGAGAGATGTGTCATCAGGTACAGGAGAAATTGACGGAGAAATTGACGAAAAAAAAGAAATTGAATCTTCTGGACAGAAAATATGAGGGTGGCACTTTGGGTAGACGCTAATACACTGTTTTCAGCGAATTTTCCATGGATTCGATGACCCGGACGTTTTCTCTGCATAAAATTGCAATTTCTTGGATTATTCTCTTTTTGGTCATCATAAAATTTATTGAGAAATTGATTAAAAAAGAAGAATCTCGGTCGAATACTGGTCGTAGAACCCAAGATTTTCCAATTTTGGCCAAGATACAGTTATTTTTTACAGTTTGCGTCTTTGTTAATCATAAAATTGCCTATGGGCATGGAAATTCGATCGAAAATAGGTCATAGAATCCCAGAATTTCCGATTTTTATCCGGAAACAGTGATTTGATAAAGGAAAGGATGTTTCGGATAGAATATTTGAGCACAATTTAAAAGTGTATGGAACCAAAATGCCAGCCCAGTTAGAAAATTTGACAAAAAGGAGGACTAACGCGCAAAAATTAGGAAATTCAGGAATGAAAGACTAGAATGAAGAGTTTCTTTGTGATTGTGGTACCCTTGGATCTCCAGGTTCCCATTTTCCTTAAAAAAACTCATGAATACGTCAAAATCCCCTGGCTGCTGTCGTCGTTCGTGCCGTACTTCACTGCATTCTGTGCCCTTTTTTTTACTGCCGCTGTCTAATCCCCATTGAAAACTACTCTAGTCGTCTAGGAGGCGATTTGACCCGTCGCCACTCTCTCTTCCCCCTCTTTTCCCAGTCAAAAAGAGTCTCTTCTAAGAAAGCGGAAATGTGAACGCTCTCCATTCAAAGGGCTGCTGGTGGCGGATTCTTTATTTTCTAATCCGATTACTCCCCAATTGATGATAATTACCCGAAGTAGATGAGTGGTCAGAGGGTGGGCAGAGGAGGTATCGAACAACGAATAAAAAATGGAAAGCCATTCATTTAAAGGATAATTGAAATTGGGGGAAACATGGGGATAAGAGAGGTGAACGGGATGTGTAATCTGACCTTTGAAAGATTGGAGCAATTGAGCAGAACCTGGGCACAATAACAACTGCTGTCCTATGCTCTTCTTTTCATAGTTTTCTAATCATTTCCGGTGTGTAAAATGCAGTAAAAACTCAACTTTTTGATCTATTTTTATAAATAACGGGTAAAATGTGAATATTCTGACAAAACGAACCTAAGTGAAGAGGAATAAAGGAATTTTGGTGCCGAAAGGCGCTGAACTAGCGCGATTTTCCTAATCCGAACGGTATATTAAAGGAAAAAAATGGAAGAGCCTTGTTCTAGGAAGAAGTTTACCAATTTTGGTGATCCACCAGACTGAAGCCATGAAGAAATCGAGAATAATTGGTTGACAATAAAATGGTAACTATGGAAAACTGGGTGACAGCGACGAACACAGGCTTATTCCTCTAAATTTCAAGAGTAAATTTGCATACACAGCGGCAAAATTGACATAAAACGGACTGTTATCTAGGTTCTGTGCGGAATTTTTACAGAAATAGGCAATAAACAGAGTAACGGAAAGAATTTGGCCCCAGTTGAACTTTCCATGGATTTCCACCTTTAAAAATCACAAAAACTACGAGTTCTGAGGCTTCTTTTAATGAGAATAGAGAATATCTCCGGATGAAAAGCTGTGGTTTTCTAGCTGCTCACTAATTGCGATCCCTTGAAGAACGGATGACCTGAGTGTTTATGAGCAGGTCACTTCCTCCTTCCTCTATTCCTAATTATTGTGGGGAAAATTAGCCGAAAACAGCTGTCTGGGGCCCGTTCCACTGGAGAATTCAAATTTATCAAAATATGGAGAAAAAAAATGAAGAAATCCAGCCAGGACCAGCGATTGAAAAAAATAAAATTCGGTGTTCATAGTGTACACATGGTAATTGCGAAAACCAAAAGAAAGTTCAAGGATCCCCACCACTTTACCTGATCCTTGAGATAATAGAGGTCCCAGTGTCAAACATCCCTAGTTTAATTACCAGGATTCCTAGCCAGATTACCACCCAAGCAGGTGTTTGTTTTTAGTCTCAATTGTGATCTAATTAGGGGCTAATGGGGGATAAAGAGAGAAGAAAGGCGGGAAAGAAGCGGGCACAAAATGATCCCAGGATTTTCTTTCGCTTTTCAAATTATCTCCATTGTTGGCGGTCATTTCTCACTTTCAAAATTTATATTTTCTACTTAAATGAAGATCAAAATGAACGGCTGAATTCCCCAGAGATCAAGTACAGATTAACCTCAGAGAAGAATCAGCCACTGGATTTAATCCGGGTAAAGGCGCGCCGCCGACAGGATTAATCCACCAAATAACAACATATTTAAAGAGGATAATGTCAGACAGATCAGGTAACAATCAAAGATCAAAAAGTGCGAGGGAGAGAGGACGCGTTCCTCTCCGCTTTGAATGGAAAATAATAGAAAAGTTGGCGGGTCGACCCCATGACTCGTGGTGGGCTGACCGTGATGACCCGCCTTTTGGGGTGCGGGGCTGGCCGTTGGACCCAAATCGACCTGTTCCGTCTCTGCGTCTCCCGCGTCTCGTGCTGTCTGCGAGTTTTGTTGGTTGCTGGCTGCTTGGAGTGGGAGTGTGCGTGTGTGTAGTAAAAATGGCTAACTTCTCTCAAAAAGGCAGAATTTTACCAGGAAAATGGGTTAATCTTCCAAGTTTCTCCAACTTTCCTCCTTTTTTTCTGACTTTATGGATACAACAATACCAGCAAGGTTTGAATTTAAAGAAATCCAGAAATTCCCAGTAAATTTGGTCACTTTTGGCCGATAGCAGCTGATGACTGGCCAACATTGCGTCAGACAGCTCAACCCGCTCCCTGACCCAGTCTAGCTCCGATCTCCTCCCCCGATTATCCTGGCTGATCCCCGATGAGATAATTCTGAGCTCTGAGGTCATTTAAATCGGATTAAATTAGCTCGAAGTCTAGCCAGGTCCGGGTTATGAGCACAGACAAGTTTTAATGCCAATACTCTTTGAACCTAATGAAATTAGGAAATTAATCTTGAGAAATGAGGATTTCCTCTATTTTGGGAAGATTTGCACACTAGACAGTAATGCTTTTGTCTGTAAAAGCTTCTCTCATTTATAGGCTCCTGAGAATACAGTCATTCGTACCAGTATTTACAAAAAAATCCGTATTGCGTATGTGCTTCTCTTCTGTTGGCCTTCGAGACTACACTAATCCTGTGCCTAGGTTAGCAAGGACATCGTATGCTCTTTTGGATGGCTATTTTTATATGTTTTCCTTGGTAAATGAGATATTTTTATAGACAGAATGATGTAAGCTGTACCGTATAAGCAAAGGACAGGACGGGAACACCTGCTATAGCCACAAAATATTGAAACATGAGTCTAAAAAAAAGAATTTAGAAGAATTCGTTCAAGAAAATTCAAAAAGATTTCGGTATTTTGGGGCAATGTCCGATTTAGTACTACCGAGAAATGATCAGCTTGTTGAGATCTACATTTCGGAAGGTGCACTTAGTTCTAGTTCTGAACAGAATTCTAATAAACCAAGGGCTTTCTTTTGCTGAGGGTTCAAACCCTTGCTCTGTTCTGGTGTCTTATTCTTTCAACTAGCAAAGGACCTGTCCATGGGGTATGCTCGGTTACTAGAAATTTTAAAAAGCTCCAATTCAAGAAAGCAAGGAAAGAAATCTGTACCTGTCCTACAAAAATGGCCCAAATATGGAACCAGGACAATTCAGTGACTGTCGGAAAAATCAAAATTCTTTGCTTTTTAAAAATAGAATACTCCTTGATAACAAGGAAAGAAGAATAATAAGACAAGATAACGGATAAGTTAAGGACCAACCTCTTCCTGTATGGCTTCAGTTTTGTAGAGGATCGTAGACGACCGGTAGGCTGAACTGCTTCCGGAGGACTGACTGATTCCTCTCTCTATCTGCTGACCAGCTATCCTCCCACGGATCCACCCACAGTCTTTCTTTGTTGTCTTTTGACTTTGTAGTTTTGTCACTCTCTTGCAAAAGGTTTTCCGGATGTAAATAGTATAATAATAGAATTAGGAGCCAATAGCACACACCCACAGTTGAACACAATGAAATTCCGCCTCCAGTCGACTAGTCCCGGCTCATTTTTGCCCCCATCGTCTGTTGCTAAATGAAATTTATTTAGCTGGTCACAACCGTTACAATGTTTAGAGAAGACCGGAAAAGGGAGTGGGGTGGGCACAATGAACGAAGATCTTTTACAAATTCATGGCGGGGGATGGGAGATCAAAAGACGGAAAGTGGCCAGCCAAGAATGAAGTAGAGGAAGTTCGAAATAATAGCTTGTGGCATTAAATGGATAGACTGGGGTTAATCTCTGTCATTTAATTTAAATGCTTCGAACACCTGGATCGGATATCCGTATTTTGTCATAATTTAATCCAATCCAAGAATAACATGCGTAAAATCTCGCATTTTTTACTCAAAATTGCCACAAAAACGATAAGATTTTGTATCTGCCTAATACTCTGGACGCGTAGTAATTTCTCTGGTCAAATTGCAAAAGTTGGAAGGGTAGTGAAGAGCCCGGGCTAATTAAATTCGAATAAAAGTCGAATCTACGTCATCATGGGAGTGGGAAGAAGGATAGCTGGAAGGAAGGCAACAAAAAACACCGAGTAACTTAATTTTTCCCCACTTTTTTGGGAGCTAGTAGACATTTCTCTAAACATATTCCTCCTCTTCACTTCATTTGGAATTAATAGGTCTCGAAACAAATCAAAATAAAGGGGATAACAGGCGGCAAGTTGAGTTCCAAACAGTTGCTGTAAAACTAATGAGGAGGGGAAAATATGCCGTGTAAATTGATTTATACTCATTTTCTTTGAAAAATAACAGCAAGGTGGATATATAAGCTGATCGTCATGGGTCTCGCAACGAATTCCAAGGCACTTTCGAGATTTTGGGCGGATAATATTGCATTAAACTGTAAAAATTCCACTTGCAGGAGGAGCAGGAGCTCAAAAATTCAATTTTTACTGCAAATGAGGCTCAGGAAGTATAAAAAGTTGTGGTACAGAGCTCAAAAGATGACTGTGTGGCCTTTTTATTGCTTCTGGTTGAGCTGGGCCAATCAAAAAGCTCCACCAGTAGTCCACATAACAGTCATCTCTGCTGACTTGGCACTTTCCCTCATTGTATGTTGTCTCTAGGCTCATCCCAGACAGAAAAAGTCAATAATAAATGAGACGTGGACGGTCGATGTTGGCTGACAGGGATTTCAAAAGATTGTTGAGGTTACTCCATGCAGCGGGTAACTGCAGCGTTACCCGGAAACCTATGCAAACGAGGTTTGCATGGAGCCCACAATCCCAGGAAAAGGAAAATTAAAAAGCGGGGATTAACCTCTTTATTAATTAGACCAGTTTCCTTATTAAGAAAATCTAAACTGGGAAAATAAAACCCCAGGGAAAGTTGTTAATTAGCGTGCACAGAGTACATCTTCTCCTCATTTTCCCTGGCGCGTATTGTAGTTCAAATTCAAGCTTTTTCCCGCCATTTTCATGGTTCAAAAGCTCTTTTAAAGAACTAGAAAGTCAGTGCTTCATGATCCAGACCCTTTTCTTTTGCGTCATTGCGTTGAATGACCGAGTAACCTTGTAAATTATAAAACAGGTCTCAAGCCTGAAAAGAGATTGAAGTTTAAGCAAAAAACCCAAAAAACTTGGCTCAAAAGTCGAATTGCCGGGTAAATTTAGAGAATTTGAAACAGCTGAAAAACCCGAAAAGAACGTGTGTGAGTGCAAATGTAGAGAAATGATCAGTGACCACTGTCAATTATTGAGAAAAGACGCCGATTATGGTCTTTGAGTATTGGAACTACAATTGACTGATTGACACAGGAAAAACTAGGTACGTCATGATCTGACTGTTTGACGTCGAACAATACAAATTTGGAGAGGACAGGTACTGAAGGAAGCGGGAATGGTACTAAAAATAAGAATAAACTGACGTCAAGTGAAGAAAAACAGGTACTAATGGAAGAAAAAGACAGATAAACAATAGCTGGAATAGGTCAGGGATCAGAGCTGAATTGGTAACATATCCTGGACCCAAAACAAACGTTTTTCTAGGACTTTTTCCAAGAAATTCCAGTTCATCTGACGTTAATATGGATTTTTCTGAGGAATTCAAAGAACAGAATATAGAACTCCGGCAAAAAATATCAAAAAAGGAAAGGCTTTTTGTCCGGCAAATCCTGGTAGAACTCTGGCTATCAGATGTTAATCTCAGCGTGGCAAAAGAAGGCTCAGAGTTACTAGGAATTGTATCCAAAAAGATCCAAGGTAATCAGAAGAACGTGCCCACGATTCTGGACGTCCAATACAATGAAATTTACATGTTTGTGAAGTCATGAGCCGACCATTCCAAAAGGAAACACCCTGGTAACCGGAAGAAACCCCAAAACAAAACTTAAATAACTTAGAAACTTCAGTACATATTCAAGTTATGGAACTGGCTAGCATCCCAGAAAAAGTTGGACGAGATGTCCATGATATTCCCTTTTTTTGATCACGGAGCTGTGGTTTGATCTTGTGTAACCATTAATAGCTATACTTGGTCCTGCTCGAAGGTGTGACGGATAAAAATTACGGGGATTCCGATTGTCTCTAAGGCTAATAATCTTTCTACACATTGGCTCGTACACCCAGTTGTTATTGTATCATAGATCGGATCTAGACCAGCTTGGGTGCATCTACTAGACAGCAGGGAATCTCGTTTCTGTAGGGTCCAAAAAGCTCTCCCTTTTTACCTAGCGATTTATGGGAATTACAGTATCCTTGTCTGTTCTATGAAAGAGAGGAAGATACACAGAATGTTGTTTTTTGTCTGATGTGGGTACTTTTGGTACAAACAAAAGGAGAAACCTCCTCTTCCGGGAAAAGAGTAAATGAACTTACCGGCTGTAATCCTTCCTCAATTTTTCGACTTGCTTCTGATCCATTACAGTAGTATTTTGACCTATAAATCGTTTAAAGATTTTTAAATAAAAAAGTTCGAGAGGCGGAAAATGATCTACCCGTCGGGGAAGAGTAACACGCTGGGGGCAAGTAACGCGATATTTCCGGCTGGTGAGGGCAGAAAAGCCCGGATGAAGAAGAAGAATGGCTGGGTCTCTACACAACTTGTTACTATTTTTACTGGCTCACTTTATTTAGGAAGAGAGGGAAAATTAACTACTTCCTGAAAATAGAAAGAAGATCAGAAGAACAATGGGAAGTAGGGGAGGAAGAAGAGCCTAAGCCAGGATGTTCGCTTTACAGAAAGTGCTAAAAATTCACGTGATTACTGTAGCATTAAAATTAATCAAATCAGGTGTAAATCATGATTTTCTTACAGTTTTTTAGGTCCAAAATGGGAAGAGGTTGTTGTTCCAAAAGTTGTTGGTTTTATACCCGAGCCCTAGAAAAGGCGGGAAATGGATTAACAACATTTTTAGGCCTAGAATTGGCCACTTTTCATTTAGACAAAGACATTATAGTCCTTTTGGGACCCATGAAACATTAATGGAACAACCCAGAAGTTGATGGTCCTGTCTCCAAGCAAAAAACCTTAATTACGGTCCCTCTTGCCAAAAAATCGTGGAAATGGTCAAAAAAATTACAAACGGGACGTGAAAATAGCTTTCCGGTAGAATAATTACTGTATTTTTTTCCTATCTCCGTTTCGAGACCCGCGAGTTTAAATTTCTTTAAAGAATTTTGAAGCCTCTAAAAACTCAAGCCAATAAGTAGACCAAGGAAGGCGAAATTTGATTCTGCAAACTTATTCACCCATAAAATCTCGGTAAAAAGTACTGTAAAACATTACAGGAAACCCTGACAGGCAATTTTTAATAAAAGAGATATCCCCCGCCAAGATATAGTACGGGTGCGGAGGTACTGGGCGTCGACCGTGTACGACAGGCCGATGCTCTCTGTCTCACGCCCGCTGGCTATCTGCACTCTAAACAATAGGGATTTACTATTTTTTCTTATCTGTTGGGATAAAGAAAAGAAGGCCCTGCTGATCCCTCTCCTCCTTTTTGGGGGGCTAGGGTATACAATATCTTTGCAAATTATCTCCGATCATCCGCCGGTTTTAGCTAGGGCTTATTATGAGCGGCAGATGCCTATCAGGCGGTTTATAAAAGGCTGCTTCTTTAAATGGAAAGACCGCCTGGGGATTACCTCACATGATGATGAAGACTATCCTACTGTCCGCAGCTTTCTTATCCCTCGCTTACGCACAACAAGAAGAGTTTACTTGGAACAGATGGGGTAAGATGGCTTTCTTCTCTACTCGAAATTCCCCTAATTTTTAGAAAAAAGAACAGTCAATTGTCTGGGAGCGGCAGGATCACCGCTGGGATGTCGACTAGAGGCGCCAAATGCCAGTCCGCCAAGAGATCCAGCCAAGTACAAGTAAGTCGAGAGTAGTAAACAATGGCGCGACGGCGACGAATATGAAATAATTTGTAGCATCGATCACGAAAATCCCTATTGTCAGGTGAGGAGAGTTGGAGAGACGACGACAAAATGAACAAAAGGGGGAAAATAATACTTGAAGGGGAGATTTTTCGACGAAAAAACTGCCACTACCGTGCGCCGGATGACAGGAGCCACTGTCCCTTCCATTTAGTCCCTAAAATTATGGGAAATATATAATTTACAGGAGAAATTCTGGGTTACATTTTGATATACAGAATGCTTGGAAAAATGCTTTAATTCTGGGGTAATCAAATGATTTTGTGAATCTCCCCAAAAAAATTTCGAGCTCATCATCTACCAAAAACAGCGGAAACAGCCTTTACTCCTCCAAGATAGATACCATATATTTTTTCCAGATGCCGTACAGAACCGATGCCCCAGAATTCCTGGAACACCCTGGCCCGAAATGCCACTCGAATTGCCTGTCCACTCGGCTGTGAACCGGATTTTGATCTCTCTGTGATTACCAAAGTCCCGTATGACAATGAAAAATGCCAGAAATATTATACCTACGGGAAGTACCGCGACCACAAGGAGAATGAATGGTTAAAAGTTCTGAAAATTAATGAAAATGCAATAATTCAGGTATTTATGGTTGACAGAACCCTGTGAAGCCGCCTTGACTACACATTGCCGATTCAAGGATGTTCCTTTGGGACAGAAAAGCGGGAGAAAACATAAGAAATTGGTACAGTAATCCGTTATTTAAAGAAAAATATAAGCTGAAATAAATTATTTGTGTAGAAGGTGGCAACTTGACCTCAAAGTAGAGGGACAGGTCGGGCGTCTTAATGGGATTGTACAAGTGATTTTTGACCTTTATTGATCTTTAAAAATACTGTTAATCTTGGCATTTTGCTCTTTTTGTAGTGGGAAGACCAGGAAAAATCGTCATCGTTCGGTCTCGGACCAAGAATCAGCATCACTGAAATTATGGAAAGTACACACATTAGACCATCAGAAGAAGAAAGAGCCGATTATCCTCCGACTGTTACGTTACTGAAAGACGCAATTTCCATTATGATGTGGTCAAAAATGTACACAGTGGTTCTTGTCCTTGGGAGATTTTGTCTAGAAAATCCTTGGGCAGAAAAATGGACAAAAAGTCAAAGAAAAGGAAACAAAAAAAATAGAGAACACATTTATTGCTTATCAGAAAATCTACACATTTGTCCAGTGTTGTCTTTATTCGTAGGTGATTGCTTCGATGATGAATACATCGAACCAATGGTGTCCAGCCACCACGATGGATGCTACCAGGCCGGCGACGGCACGACCAACAGAGATGATCCACCACGAAATTTTCCATTTCTAAAAATTAAAAATTAGAAATAAAAATATCGGCGCATCTTCAGGAATACCCGACAAATGTCGGTGCGTCGAAACTTGGATGAAGAAAAGTCGGCTTGGCCTTTTTCTTAGTTTTCTTATCCTTTATAGTCAAATTCTCATATAGGGGTAATGCGTCCGGATTGGCGACAGTTTTCCTTGTAACATTTTCATATTGATCTCCTGGTTTGGCGTCACTTTGCGTCTTTTTTAAATTCTCATATTGGTCTTCAGGCGGTGGTGGGGCGTCACTTTTCTGCAATAAATTGTCGTATTGATCATCAAGTCCAGCTTCATTGTCCATTCTGAAATATTCGGGTAAAAATTACGGTAATTTGAGTAAAAATTGACGTTAAGCAATGGTAGAACCTACCCGCTCAGAGATAAACCATCCACAAAAATAGCTGCTATTTTACAAAATTTGACAACTGGAAAAGGATTATAGGATTTAACCAGCGTAATCTTTAAAATTCGACAGCCACGGTATTTCAAAAATTCAGAAAATAGAAAATTTACTGTGATGGTCGGGCCCACCGTTTCCAGAGCCCCATTTCCAACAGATTTTCCCATCCATTTCGAACAGATTTTCATAATCCATTTTTATTCGCTATGTACAAATATCCAACGAACTATTAGGGGCGATAAAGGCAAATAATACCCATTAAAAACAACAAAAGGACAGGATTTTATGGTAGGTACTTGCAGGCGGCAAAGAGGAGGAAGATAACGACAGCAATGAGGAGAACATAGCCAATGAATTTGCGATTGTCTGGGCGGATATGTTCCTGTGGACGGGGAGCTGGCCAGATGATCACTTGGGGAGTTCGGCTACCGCAGTGCTTACACGTCTGCTCGGCGCCATCGCCATGCGACATTGTCCTCTGCTCTGGAAAATATTTTTATAGGAAAACCGTACAGTTACACCTCTAAATGGAGAAATAACTCACTTTGTAATTTGAAAGCATGGGCATTGGCGGGGTCCATATAAGGAGGAGGAGTGTTGATCAGTTCCTGTTCGGCGGATTTGTATTCAGGCATGTCTAGATCTGAAAAAAATACATTGTAAAAATTGGGCAAATGGGCAATTTAAGAAGCATTTTGGGTATTTTTTTGAAATTTTATTCAGAGAGATACGTGGAAAGTGGAAAAATTGTGTTTATGGCGGGTAAATCACCAAGGTCGACCGTTGCGACCGGTCAATATCGGCTCTCCTCTTCCTTGTTGAACTTTCAACCGTTGTTTTATATCAAATTCTAATAGAAAATCAGTTTTTAAATGATTTGGCAGGAAGAAATTTGCTTAGTGGGTCTTGAAGCGATGAGGCAGCAACTGGCGATTGCTTGAATTGGGAACGGTCCCGTGAAATGAAGGGTTCGCCGACAAAATTATGAATTTCTGAAGATCTCTGAGTATTTTTCACACATATCAAAGTATCTGGGACCTCTCAAAGACCAGAAAAATATCCGGGAAGGGGCTAATTATGAGATCTATGGGAACATCTATCGTAAACAAGTTTCCGAGAGGAACTGCCGGCTATTTTTAATAGCCAATTAGAGCCTTTGGAGCAGAACAATCTTCATACGTGGGATAAAAGAAGGTTTAGCTGTCAAAAGTTGCATTTTTGAGTCAAAGAGGACCAGTCAAAAATAAAGATATTTTTCTGATGTTTTGGGGCAAATGAAGACAAAGGAGCCACCCAACCCAAATAAGAAAACGTCTCCTGAGTCAGGAGACCTGACAAGGGAAGATCCAAAAGTGCACCATGATCTCTCTTTCCTCTCCCATTAAGGGTGTAAATAAATACGATATTCTTATCAGAAGCTGCTATCGTTTCCGTCTATAACAACACGTGAACAGCTTTAGATTTCTGTGCTCTTGGCGTAGACAACCTGGGGTGAGGACAAGCTGACCGAGATAAAATGAAAGGAAGCTAAAATTCTGAGACAGTATCTTCCAATTTTGGAAGGAACGGGCGCTGAGGGACCCGCTTGAAAGTCAGGCAAAATTTTCGAATTTTCATTGGAAAACGTCAAATTCAAGGGCGTTCTCGGGTCACACAGTCAGTTTCTTCCAAGATTGGAACGTACTTCTTACAGTAATTCCTCCGTCTTGGGACCTTTTTCTACGCCAAATTTCAGGAGAAAAGGTTTTTTGTGAGAGGATTTTGAGAGAGTTCAATGTTATCTTTCCCGGTAAATCAAAGGTTCAAAATAAAAATATCCTGTGCCCATCATGTGGCTTCCATATCATTTTGGTCTCGGAATAGCTTGTGCCTCTAAATTCCCTCTCCTGTCGCGGACAACCACCCGGTCAACTAGAGAGGATGCGATAACGAGGAAATTGAGAGGAAAGGACAAAAATCACTAATCATCTCCAATTTTAGAGTAAAACGCTGACCTGAAAACGTGCGCATTTGAATTGACGTTTTCCAATGAAAATACAGAAAATTTGCCTGGTTTTCAAGCGGTCCCACAGAGATTGTTTCTGTATTCGAAAATGGCTATAGAGTGCTTTGATGAGTTAGAAAAGCGGGTAGAAATTGTGTGTAATGTTGTTTTGAGCTGGCAGAGGACCCAGTGATGGAGGAGAGAGGAGGTATCACGTGCACACGAGGTCACTCTAGCCAATAACAAGCACCTCCTTTTTAAATTAGCCTTGAAATTCGATTAAAAACGAGCCGGGAACTTCTTCTGATTCTCACGTTTACTGGCTTTCCTTCTTCCATGGATCACGGTACCAATTTCCGAGTTTTTACGGGTGCAGCTGTGAGGTCCCCGTATAAAACTTTTTGTAATAAAAATCTTGCAATAAAAATTGACAGGAAATTGTTGGGAAACGGTCGTATTGAGCTTTTTTCAGGTAACCTTGAGAAAAATGGAGAAACGGGTTTCACGTCCGCATCAAGGAGCCGTACATTTTTCAGGGTCATTTGGGGACACGCAGGCTATTTTGAGAAAGGTCAACGATCAGCTGAAATTAACCCTTCTCTTTGTCAAAATAGCGAATGGGAGATGATTTTATCACGTAGCTGATGTTTTGAAAACGTGAAAAAAAGAGCTGAAAATAGAAGCTTCAGTCATTATTGGTCATTCTTCAACTTGAAAAATACGCTGCTCATATTAGAAAATATTTTTTGTACGAATTGTGTCCAGAAAAAGGATGAAAATACCTTTTTATCATAGAAAATAACAATTTTTTGAGAATATATTCGAATTTAGCACAATTTTTGTACCTGTAATTCATAAAAAAATAGAATTTTGTTCTTTAGATCCAGTAATAATAAAATAACATTACTACTAAATTAAGCACATTTTATTGATATTTTTTACGTTTTTATCAGAAAGAGGAAAGCTGCTAAAGGAAACACTCGAATATTATCAAGAAGTTGTTTACATTTTGAATTAGAGAGAAGAATCTGCACTGAACTATAATTTTCGCTTGAATTTTATGCAGAAGAGCTGCAAAAGGGATCACAGCTCGCCGCCGTGAATAAAATTTGGACATTGCGTACTTTTTAACTCAAATAAAACGTCTCACCTCGCCATAACGAAATCTCGACAACGATACAATATTTTTGAGATTTCTTTTTTTTAATAAATTCACCATATCGAAATCTCCTAGAATGAGTTTTTCCAGCGAAATCTGACGGTTATTTCACGGTTAAATATTGAGAAGCAGTTTAAAATAGCTGCCATTTATTTATATTAGATCCGATATGCCTCAAAAAACTCATTCTAGGAGATTTTGATATGGCGAATTTATTAAAAAAAAGAGATCTTAAAAATATTGTATCGTTGTCGAGATTTCGTTATGGCCAGCTCAACTGTGAAATTTGCCATATAAAATTTGAATTTTCCTTTGGCGCGCATCGATTTCTTTTCTTTAAAAATATTTTACTCAAAGTACTGACATTGTTCTTGTCTGAAAATAGTTGCAAAATTCTAATTACACTGAGAGCAACATTTTGATACCAAGATGTACATAAAACGGTTCAGAAAATAATTTTTGTTACAAAAGTCCTTTTGATTCTACTAAATTTGTTCATTTTTCTGTTCTCGCTTAGTTCTTTATTATTTTTAATATTTTCTCGCGTTCTATAGTAATTTGAGGTCGGTAAAACACGAGAAAACGCTAGAATCTCATAAAAATGCTTCTTTAAATAAGTTAGGTTCCTGAAGCGATCACGCGCCAGACCGGCAGCCGGAACTTTGTTCCGGCGGAACAAAGTTCCGGCCCATATTTGGGCTCTTTTGTCTTTCCGGAACAAAGTTCCGCCATTCCGGAACAAAGTTCCGCCCCATGTTTGGACTCTTTTGGCTTTCCGGAACAAAGTTCCGCCCTTCCGGAACAAAGTTCCGCCCTTCCGGAACAAAGTTCCGCCCTTCCGGAACAAAGTTCCGCCATTCCGGAACAAAGTTCCGGCCCATATTTGGACTCTTTTGGCTTGTTTCGAACTCCGTAGAAAAAAAACCAACAGGAGAAAAATTGCCAAAAGTTACGGTATTATTTTTTATCGGACCAGTGCAGTTTTCATTTTTAAGGTAAATGATGAAGGGATTTTTATAGAAGACCCACTGAGCCTGGCCCATGATGACGGCTGCGTGCCAATGAATTTTACTGTGGATCTTTCCAAACGTCTCCTATATACGATGACACAAAAAATAAGGGCCAATGAAATTTCATTAAAGCCGGTGGTTCTTCACATTGATAATCTCAAAACAGCTAACCATTTGCCGTTTATAAGTATGTTTCCCTCTTTTAGTAATTTTTGTTTTAGCCAACAGGGAAAACTGGACGTAATTGAGAAATACGGTTCTTTTCGTCGAAAGGAACGAAGCTACAGAAAGGCAAATGAGTCGAGAAATCCTGTTGTTTGCCGGATGGCTGTTATTCCACCAGAAATAGCAGTTAGCGAAATAAGGGATGAGACCACCGAAGAAGCCGAAATGGAACAATTTGTCCAACTTTCAACAGACAAACGGCTGCTATGTTTCGTGACACAGATGTTTAGGATGGCCAAGTTGAGAGGTAAACCTGGAATCGCTACGCCTGATTAATACTTTTCAGATGTTAAAACTTTCATTTCCGACGGTAGGGTCCGCAAACGCGCGCCAAAAGCGGGTAACACTTTTTGTTGAGAAAACTTGGTCATGCTCATCTCGCGCGATAAAAGGATTTCCTGCGCCCGCATACATAGGTTTTCTGGTCTAAAAATCACACCCAGTAGGTAGTTTTGGACGCAGAAGCGAAAGGTGACGTCAGCTTTTACCAAGAAAACCTTTTTATACGGTAAATATTCACTGTGAAATTCACATAGAGGATTTTTCTGACACAAAACACGATCCACTCAATTTTTTTAGTGATTTTTATTGCTTTTTGTGTGTAGAATGCGCACAGAAAAAAAGAAAAAAATTCATTTTCGCGAAAAATAGTTATAGCTTAATCATCATATTGACTTCCAGGAGCTTTTTTCATATATGTATCGTATTTCTTATAAATTAATAATTACATAGCAAAATTCTCCAGATCATTCTGTATAGGAAACACATAAAAATTATTAAAAAAGACGAAAATTAAGGGTTGAAAATAATTTTGCAAAATACAGCATATTTAAAAAGTTGTACTTTTAATGACAGCGTTATCCACAAGACCGATCCACCTCTTTTTATTGTTGTTATAAATAGTATATTATGTTATCTATTTATGCAGCAAAAATTAGGAAAATCCGTATTGGCGAAAAAAAGTTATGAGCATATTAACATTGCAAAACTGCTAAAAAGGTAACAATTTTTGAAAGTCACGACGCTCAATTGCATATTTTACTTTGTTTTATAGAGATTTTTTTGTGAATACGATGCTATTTTATCCTTATTTGTACATAATATGCTTGATCACGTTACAACGAGCATTTTGATATATGAAGTCAAAAAAGCAAAAATTTTTTGCCTCTGACGGGAATCGAACCCTGGTTGTTTGTGTGTTAAGCCGTGACCAAGTTTTCCAATGAAAAAGGCACCTCTCGCGGGGCCATAAAATGGAGCATATCTCGGCTCGGGATGGGCGAATTTCTTTGATTTAAACACCAAAATGTAAGTTAGAAAAAGCTCTTTCGTTTGGTACTAAATACAAAGCTATACGATGAATTCCAGTTTTCGCTTTGCGGTCCCTATCCGACGGTTGCCATTCAGTAGCTCCGAGGGAATTGGGAGGCAATTCCCAGTTGTATACTATCAACGGAATAAGCTCAGAAGGAATTACTGTCCCATTAGTCAATTACATTGTCGCCTCAAAGTCTACGGAATCATATTTACCTATGTACAAGGCTCTTCGCAAACAGTTGGTAGAGCAAGGATTCGATATGGAATCGCTCTACTTTATTACAGATTATGAAAGTGCTTCAATTCGGGCAGCATCTCTAGTAAGCTTTCTTTAGTTTTTAAATATCTTTACGATTGTAGATTTTTCCGGAAGCCATTCATGAAGGATGCTCGTTCCATTGGGTTAGGGCTTTGATCAGAAACAGAGGAGGCCGTTTAACCGCACTTATGGAAGAAAATGAAGAGGTTGAGCGATGGTTTAGAAGGGTAGTCGCTCTGGTTTACTTCCCCAAGGTAATGTTATCATGATCATCAGAAGCCTCATATTTAGCAGTACATTGGGCTCACAAGACTTCTTCAACCGGAACTAGATGTTGACAAAGAAGGAAAAAAGGCTATTTCTGATTTCCTCAAATATTTCAATACCACTTGGATGAATGGCCGCTACGCCGACAAATGGAATAAATTTCTTGTGGAAGAGAATCGAACTACTAACCGAGCTGAAAACTACCACAGGTATTTTAAATTCTTCTTATAAAATTTTTCCAGTCGTCTTGTGAAACGATTGGAATCTAAGAATCCTAAATTAGAAACAATCCTAAAACTAATCAATGACATGTCCTTCATGGCTTATACCGAATTGAAAAACGTAAGAGATAGACAGTCAGCATCTACCGCTTCTTTACAGAATGACCATAAATATCGAAAAGCTGACAGAGAACGCAAAGCAGCTATCAGTGGGCATATGAACGATTTCTTGGACATCATGAAGGAGCGAGGGATCAAAAACATACCGCGTGATGTTATTTACTCGTATCTCGACAAAATGACCAAATTCCTTCCAACACAAGCCGTCTAATGCTCATAATCCTCTCCTAATTTCCTTAATATTTATTTTGGTTTAACGGTCTTTTCATTTGCTTGCTTGTTTTTAAAGTTGAAGATTTTCCGGAAGTATTTCTTGATGTCTGGCAGAACAGTCATTGGCAGCTCCGCCCTTCTACAATAAATATTCATGCCTAGATTACAGTCAATTTGCACAAAAAGGCTACAGAAATGAAAACAAAGTCGTCAAAAAGCCGGAACTTTGTTCCGGAAGGGGGGAACTTTGTTCCGGAAGGGGGGAACTTTGTTCCGGAAGGGGGGAACTTTGTTCCGGAAGGGGGGAACTTTGTTCCGGAAGACCGGAACTTTGTTCCGGAAGACCGGAACTTTGTTCCGCCGGAACAAAGTTCCGGCTGCCCGCCAGACCTTTAAGCTGTCCTCCCGCGGCGAGCTGTGGGATGGTTTCCATTATTTTCCAGGACAAACGGCGGGAGATGATCGAAAATTAGAGATAGGTGAAAGATGGATGATCATGGCGAAATGCAACGGATAAATCAACCCGCTGGGCCGATGTTCGCACTCTCACATACACAACTGTCAGCCAGGCTCAAATGATCTGCTTTTGAGCTGGTGATTTTCACTTGAAAAAAAATATCCATGTTTACTTCTTCTTCTTCTTCTTACACTTTTTAGCATTGCTTCTATTTGTTTCAATTTGTCAACAGCAGTTGCAATTTTTAGAAGAAATTGTTTCTTTCTTAGTTTTTATTAGAATTTCCTCGTTTTTTTCTCTTATTTTCTGAAAGAATTACTCCTGAAATATTTGTTAGAGAGAAGAGCAAAGAAAATAACAATAAAAACATCTTGCAACGGAATAATTTTGATAGCCAATAATTCCAACAATCCATGCACTCATAAATTTAGCCATAAATAATAATTGCTTGCGTTTTCTAGTGCTCATAAATTTTAATCACACGAATTTTGCCCACTTTTCTTATCGCAATTCACTTGACCCAAGCAAAAATAAGCCTAAGCCTTTTTAGCCTCTTACCTTATCAGAAAAAATCACGAGAATTGTTAAATTTATTTACCTGGAGGGAAGAAGATCTGTTTTGCTGTCATTTTATCACGGTAGGACATTTTTGATGGCAGCTGTGGAAGAGAGCAGACACGACGAGAGTGAAAAAGTGAAGAGGAGGCATGGACTTTGATGACGCCAGTAAATTGTTACAGTTTATGCGATGGCCTTGATATTCCGAACAACAGAGAACAGTGGAAGAGCGACGGGAGAGAGAAGAGTATCATATTACTGAATCGGTTTCCACTGGCAGAGAAAGAAGCGCCAGTTTTTCGTTATTATTGCATTGCTCTTTTTTAGTCATTTTTTATATAATTCAGCATGTATTTTACCATATTTTATACAATAACTGCTAGAGAATAAGTTACTAATATTTTAGAAGCAGAAAAACTAAAGAGAATAACAATTTTCAGTCTTTTTCCGTGAAATTCAATCAGAAAATGAATGAAATATTCAAAATTTCTTTTTAGCTTTCTTTTTAACAATTTAGCAGGTATTTTATATTATTTTTGCATAATAACAACTAGAAAACAAGTTAATATTATTTTAAAAGCAGAAAAACTAAAGAAACCAGCAATTCTCAATCTTTTTTGATGAATTTCCATCGAAAAATTCTTGAAACATTCAAAATTCCAAAAATGGCGGGTCTAAAAACCACGCGGCTCTTCAACCTTCGACCTCATTTCCTATTTTATCTAACCAGCACATCGTATTTCATTGTTTTTCTCTATTGATTTTCGTCTTTATAATCTTGTCATCAAATTACAGCAATTATTGTACATTTTCAGTTATGGACGACAGATTCAATCAACGGTTCAAAGCGTCCATTTCTTCATTTTTAAAAGTAGGTTCATTTTTTGCTTCGTCTTTTATTTTACTGAAGCTTTTGCTTATTTTAATATAATTGTAAATTTTTTAGGATATGTCTCCGAGATGTAAAATGCCTTCAGAGCATAGTGGAAATTCAGAGAAGAAGAAAAAACCTATGTTTGCATCAAGGTAAGCTATTTGCAATTGTTGTTATAATCAGAAACTTTTAGACTATTATCTCTAAAGCAACGTATTGGAATTTTACCTGCACCAAAAGAAGTTCCTGCAGAAGATATTGATCATGCAACACCTGAAGGAAGAGACATCTTTTTCAATCAAGTAAGCTTTTCATTTATTTTTTTGCTATATGGCCTTACTTTCGTTGGTGTCTGACTACCTGTTCTGCCTTCTCCTGCATTATCTAAAGAGCTCATATAATAGCTGGAAAAGTGCAAAGATCATCAAAATTTTTATTGAAGCCAGTTATTCTTCTACTTTATCTAAACGACTCAAATAATAGCTTATTGCTATTTTTTATTTTAATCTTTTATTTTCAGGTGTGCTACTTGATCCAGACAAAGATCCCCGACTCCCAATATCATCGATAAGACTGGTGCTGCCGTTTTCGACCATTGTGATCTCCCAACAATCGCCATGCGATCCTCCGTTTTATCCAATTTTTTACATTGTAACCTAAATTTATGTGCCATTTTATGCTTGTCAATTTTTTTTATTGCTCAGTATAACTTTCAGTTATTTCTTTGTAAATAAACCTAGTCATGGTTTTGTGTTTTATTGCATTGAAAATTTTTTGATAATAAAATTTGTTTCAGATTTACAGATGAATTGAAGAAAGGATGGAATGGACTCTGAATATTCGAAAGATTTCACAAAGGATCAGAAGATGTTGAACCATATGATCCCTCTTCTTTATTGTTTGTATTCTTGACGCGAGCAAAGAATGAGCCGACTCGAAAGACGTGTGCAAAAGAACAAGAGCATTTGAAACACAAATTTACACGTAAAAAGTAGCTGCTTTTAAAAATTAAGAAGTCTGGTCAATTATTTTTATGGAAATAATGTATTGCTGCTTTTATATCAAAATTGCCCTCGTTTTCTTCTCGTCATTTCCTTTCTTGCAGAGTCTTTATTTGCCAGGAAATTTATCTGCATAATCCATTGAGGCAGCATACGAGAGGACAAGACATGGAAACTAGTCTTTGTGCTTCTTCCTACGGGCCTAGGTGTGGCCAGCCGGGGGTGATAGACACGTTGTGAAAAGAGCTCTCGCTATGTTTACCAGAGAAGAAAAAAATGAGCATGGGAAAAAGGATTTCCGCAGCTTTTTTTCGGGGAAGTCTGCAGATTTTAACACTCAAGAGAAAGGAGAAGAAAAAAGGTCGCCATTCATTCGGATCACTACAAAAGTAATTCGTATGCAGCTTATCTTGTAAAGTAAAATGTGTGCTTTATTTTCTCTCTCAAAACATTACACGAAAACTAGAAAAATCATAACAAAATTGTGAAAATGACGAGGAAAGCTTATTTTTTTCTCTAAAAATTTGCCATTTCACTAAATTGCAATAAAAATATACGATTTGTAGCTTATTTTGTAGAGAAAATTCTGCTCTACATTTTCATACTAAAATTGCATAGAAGAAGTGCAGAAAAATTGCGAAAATTGTAAAATTGGCGAGGAAAGGCAATTTCAACAACAGAACGCAGCTAGCTTCTTCTAATAATTTACCATTTCTCTAAATTGCAATAAAAGTTTACGAAATAAACTTTGTTTTATAGAGAATATTCTGTTCTATAATTTGATACAAAAGACGCGCAGAATTAGTGCAAAAATATGGAGAAAAAAAGGGCGAGGAGAGTTTGTCATCTTGATTGGCGATTTTCAATTCCTTGCAAAAGCCGCGTTTCTAGAGAAAATAAGATTTTAAATATTTATAGCTATTTAACCTGTCCACTAGACAATTGGAACGGTCTGGACAGTATGTTCCAAAAACAATGGTGAAGGATCATAGAAGTTTGCTAAAGATAGGAACCATCAACGTAAGAGGAATGTGCACAAGTGGACGTCTAGCAGAAATGGAACGAATGTTGGTTGGCAATGATTCCTCATTTATCAATGACCAAGGAGAATATGCGAGTAGCAACCAAGAGAACACACGAGACAGAGAGGACGTCCACCAGAAAGATGGAAAGATAGGATATATGGTAAACACTGGTTGAGAGCACTCCGTCAACAGCAACCCTAAGAAACCCAAACCAATTCGACACGTAATAGACGTTGATGAGAATAAAAATAGAATAGAAATAGCTATTTAACAATAAGAAAGAGCCCCTAAGCGCAAATTATTTCATCTCGGATCCTTCGCCACCATCCCCTGCCCGATCTGTCACGCTGCTCCTCGCGGCGCGCCTTGTTTTCCTAATGATATCATCCGTCTCTCTGGTCATCACATAAATTTGCTCTCACCATAATTCCCAGCTGATTCATCACGTATTATCCCAGCCAGACAGGGTGTGCTTCCGGTCTTTTTTCAACTTGCGCCCTCCTCTTCCGGAAGCGCCACGAGCCCAGCAGATTACGCTAGAAGAACCGTGCGACAAGTGTCGCCGTAAACAAATAAAAATGGGCGGGGAGAGACCTCGTCTGCCGACAGAATTTGGACCGCAAAAGCTCCGAAGGTATAAAAGCCGCCATCCTGAAGAATTCTTGGAAGAACACAGCTCGTCATTTCTTCGTTCCAGGATTTTAAAAGTACAGTAACCCGGTCTTTTTTATTATTTCTGCTTTTTAGTGTTTTCCGTTATTTTTTCTGCGATTTTCTTATCCACAACAATTTTGGCCCAAACCCAAGCGCCACTCTCAACCACCACAGTTACTCAGCCAACAGCCACAGCTAAAATTAAAGTTACCTTCAATGCTAATGTGAGTTGGCTCTGCTTTCATTGGAGAATATGATCTCAGTCTAATAATGGTGCTCCCAGCTTGGCGGTGAAGTCTGCTCCTGCTGGGACTACTGTACAATCCAATGTTCTAGCTGCTCCAGCCGTCCGATTCCAAGATATTCTACCGGCTGTTACGGTAAGTCTTGACCTTCTTACCATCCTCTGGAAGCTCGCAATTTTAATATCGAAAAGCAATTGAAATCTGCCGAGATTTTATGAGTGCTGTGAACTTTGAATCGCCCGGTCGCACTCATAAGACCTTGGCAAGGGGGTAAACTACCGTAATCTAGAGAAATAGCTGCCTTTTTTTCCGAGGGGGATTGGGCTTGATCTCCAGAACAAGCAAGCTTCCTATTTTCGTAAATTTCCAATAAAAATTATCGAATTTGAAAAATGGTTCCCCATCAACCCAGATTGTGGGCTAAAAACGGGACTTCCTGCCGAAATTCCACGGGTGCAGCCGTAAACCTAAAGAATGTTTGTATTTTTCAGACCAATTGTGCCAATGGAAATTGTGGTTCCTCGCCTCAAATAATTACTGTCCCTTCGGTATGTTTCCCGTCCTTTTTGAAACTAAAAAATCTTTTCAGACCGGCTGTACTTCAGGAAATTGCAATAATGCTGCTCCAATTGTTGTCTCTGCTCCGGTAAGATTTAGTTTTCTTTAATAAATGTCATCCTGTCAGTTTAGTACTACTCCAATGGCTGTTTCAATGGCAATTGCAATAAGAATTACAACACAGCTCCTATCATCGTTCAAGCTCCTTCTGTGAGTTTTTCTTCTTATCCCACTGGGCCCAATGAGTGTTTATATTTCCTCTATGGGTCCTGGAGATATTTTACAGTGTCTTCGGCGATAAATATTGAGGAAAATTCAATAATTCCAAATTTCAAGCCCAAATTTTGCGTCTTTTCAAGGATTTCAAAGCTCCTGCAGGGATTCTTTGGACCCAGCTGGTCCTTCAAAATCCTAAAATTACTGTAGAAAATATTAGAAACTATTTCAGAATGGTTGCTCTTATGGAAATTGCAATAACAATGCCCCAATCGTGATCCAAGCCCCGTCAACTGGCTGTTACGGCTCAAATTGCAATACAAATCAACCAATCATCCTTCCCGTGCGCTTTCTCTCCAAATCCTTGAAATATTCCATTTTTAGACCTTTAATAATGGCTGTTATGGCGGCAGTTGTGGCTATTCTGGCAATTATTCTCCCCTTTTGGCCACCATCCTTGGATCTGGCTCCTCCATTGGTTGTGGCTCCTCTGGTTGTGGCGGTTATGGCTGTGGTTCAAGTGGTTGTGGTTCTACCACGAATACTTTCTCCTCATTTGGAATTCCTGATCCAATTACAACAAATGGCAACTTCTTCCGACCAAAAGTCCGCATCCCAGTGAAATATATTAACGGTAATCCTGTGTTCAACCTGGCTGGTGGATACAGTAGCTATGGTTTTGGAGGAAAATAATGTATTGTATTTCCTAAATATTGAAATATTTGTATATAAGAATATTGAAAAAGGGATACTCAGCTCGCTTATTTTTGTATTGAATTTTATACCTTGAATTGTGCTCAATAAATATTTTTAATTGTGGCGCTCATTTTGAATCTTTCCTTGGTTCGGGGCTTGAATAGCGTGAAAATTGAAACTGACTAGGATTTCACAATTCAATTGATTCATCCATGGGTCCTGAAGAGATTGAAAGACTTGTTGGATACAGTTAAAACTAGGTAAAGAGTCGATACTTTTGATTGTAGGAAATTATTAGCTTGATTTATTGTTCTGCTGGAGAATTTTTCAAAATCAACAGGTTCTCCCCTACAAGTCGTTTCTTGAATTTTTAAAAAAGATCCAAATTCCGTCGAGATATGATTGGAGCGAGGCGAGCAGTGCCCGTTTTTCCACGATAATCTCCGTGTTCAGTCCAGTTCAATCATTATTCCTCCTCTTCTGATGTTTCCATAATTTTTAAAGGCGACCACAATGTCCTAAAGAGGTGTGTTATTGTTTTCCTCGTCATGTTTTCCCTACCCTCGAGTCCACTTTGTCTCCTGTTCCATTTTGATAAAATTATCTACAACAACTTTTTTTTGTCTCTCTTTCAGTCCTACAAAAACATCCGACGTCTAATGGTAACTTTAGCCAATTTTCTTTCATTTTCTACAGAAATCCGTATTTTTCACCCTTCTTCTGGTGGAATTATGTCTACCAGCGAAGATTCTAGTCTACAGTCCAAAATTTGGCTTCTCACATATGAATATTGTTGGAAAGATAGCTGATACTATCCAGGAAAGCGGCCATGATGTGGTAAATTTTGACTAAATTTTGGTATTTTCAATTAGAAATCCTTCAGACAGTTTTTCAACCAATAATGAGAGCAGATTTTCCGGGAACAGGATGTCAAAAAGCCCGGGTAGTGTCTCTAGAAGCTTCAAAAGAACTCAAAAAAGTTATGAAAGAAACTCACAATGAAGATACTTGGGGAACTATGTGGAGTGCTAATAATTATGTGCCAATTGGGAGCATATTTGTGAGTTTTCATAGTTTCCTGGGGAAGGTGGCACTCCGGGATCTGAAAATGAGCTGAATTTGATATTTTCCAACAAAAATTCTAAAAATTTGAGGAGAACATGGGAAATATTTCAGATTGTTCCAATTTTGCAGAAAGTTTTCACCACTTCTCTGGACAGTAAGCTCATCTGCTTATATAAAAAAAATGTTTTTCAGATATTTTCAACAATACCGCCCTTCTGGAAGAGCTTCGAAGTCAAAAATTTGATGCAATTGTCCATGAAATGTTCGATTACAGCGGTTTCGGTAGGTTCTTTGCCTTTTTGCTATAAGAAATCCCCAATTTTCAGCGCTACAACACGAACTAAATATTCCCATAAGCCTGGGTATTCATACTTGTTCAATTTATGAAACAACAGCCGCCCAGCTTGGATTACCACAACTTTCTGGAGATGTTCCTGATCTCTTCGGGATTGCTCCCCTCGACGGGTCATTTCTTTCCCGGGTGGCTAAATTTTTCTACACTTTTGTCACCACCTACTTTGAAAATGGAATGCTGAAAGGAATACAAAACTGGATGGATGAAAAATACAAAAATTCGCCTAGAATTCAGGTAAACTTCAAAATACTGAAAACAAAGCGGTTTTCAGGAAATGGTTGCCAATTTCTCTTTCATTTTCGTGAATTCTGATCCCTGGATAGATTTTCCACGTCCTACACTTCATAAAATTGTGGATATTGGGGGAATTGGTGTTAAAAAACCGTCTGAATTGACTAAAGAATGGCTGGAAGTATTGAATAGACGGAATACCAATATCCTGATATCTTTTGGTACTGTAGCTCCGGCAATGCATATGCCAGAAGAATCGAAAAGGGGAATTGTCGACGTTGTCAAGAAGTAAGTTTAGAATTTTCAAGGAGGAGTGGTGGATCAGAAAACGAGTGATCTGGTACAATTGATGCCTAGCGCTCTCAGTCGCTTCGAGATTCAATAACACAAAATTGTTGCCCACTGCAAGTTGCTTTAGAATGTCTTTCAGATTCCCCAACATCACATTTATTTGGAAATACCGTAAAAACTGAATCCGAACCCCCCCCTGTAATAAGACCCCTCCCCTAGTATAACCCCAGGGAAAAGGGGTATATTGAAACTTAAGGCCCCCCCCTGAGATATAACCCCTCCCCCTAAAGTGCCCCCTCCTGTGCTATAGCCCCCCGATTTTCGCGGCTTATTTGGTTTCGCGCGGAAAAGTTTGCCTCGCAAGCGTATTTAACGTTTATTTTCATTTTTATAGTTTGTTTTTTATTTGTTCTTCTTGCGTTCTACTTCTCTGCTGTTGTTCAGTTGCTTTATTGTTTATTTTCAGGATATGGCAGACTCGGGTGATGAAACACAACCTATTGATACCTCAGATGAAGATGCGAACATTATGGGTGAATCAGATGCAGAATTTCAAGCAAATAACAACACTTCTCTTGCTTCCTCAGCGAAAAGAAAATTTATTCTGATGTCTAGGAAACTAGAAGCTGTTGAATATGCCAAGAAAACCAGTAATCGTAAAGCAGCTATAAAATACAACGTTGACAGGAAGTGTATTCGAGACTGGAGGAAAAAAGAAAAACTTCTAAGACAAAGAGCGTTAGTTTTTCAATACTGAAATATTATTTTCTGTATTTTAGTTCAGAGAATAAAAATGCTAAACGATTACCTGGATCTGGCAAGAAAGTGCATGATAGAAAATTTGATGAAGCTCTAGCAACTTGGGGATCATCTTACTCAGGACTTGATCTGCAAGAGCTTCTTCCATTGTGGAATCACCACAAATATCGATGGAAGCCAAGACAAAGAGGTCCTGTGTATCAGAAAAGAGATCCCTAAAGGTTAGATTTTTCTTTTTGTTTATATTATTTTTGCTTTATTTAGTTTTGGAGCTGCTTAAAGAACTCAGGTCCTCAGGAGTCCAGAAGATAACCGATGACATCGATGATCTCGCTATTGCCGATGAACAAGAACAAGAAGATATCGAAGAATGTAACTCAGAAGCATCTCTTATCTCTCTGGTGTCTATTCGATCACTACCTTTCGCCTAATTATTTCTTGTTACTTTTTCTGTGAATATTTTTTTTCGTTTAGCCTTCGTTTCTTGCGTTCCTAGTTGTTGTTTTTTTTCCTCAATAAATAGTTATTCTATCCAACGGAAATTGTAATAATTTAAAAAAGGCCGGGCTAGAAATTGGGGAAAATTGAAAAAAAAAACTGGTCAAAATGAGAAAAAATTGAGAAAATTTTGAAAAATTTCTCAAAAAAGTTGCATTTTCTTGATGTCTGAGGCCTGAAAAGCACGTTGAAACTTAGCGCCCCCCCCCCCCCCTATAATAAAACCCCTCCTGTTTTATTGCCCCAGGGGAAAGGGGGGTATTGAAACTTAGCGCCCCAGGGGGTTCGGATTCAGTTTTTACGGTATGAGAATCCACAAGATGGAACTGAAAAAGGAGCGCCGAACCTTCATCTCTCGAAATGGACACCGCAAACAGATCTCTTAGGTGGGTAGGAGCACCATTTGCTTTGGAAACTGGCCACTGGGATACATTTTACCAAGAGATTGTTGGTAAAGGATCAAAATTACCGCGGTATTCTGTAGCTGAGCGACGAGGACGCCAACGCGCAATCGCCCAGTGATTGGCGGGGGCATCTACACGCCGAAAGTCCCGAGTTCAATTCCTGGATAGAGCTGTGGGTTTTGCTAGCTCGCTGAGCACAAAAAACTCAACATACAGTCATTTCCTGGCTTACGGTAGTATTGCTACCGATGCCTGGGTGGATTTGATAACCCTGACCGCTGTTCAAGCTACAGCGACAAATATCTGATAAAAATACGGCGCTACCCATCTAATCTGGATTCAAACTACCCGCCAACTTATCTTCTCTCCAGCTTTGTCAGAAAATCTGGTAAAAAGCGACGAAAACCTTGTCAAAAGCGAGATTTCCCCATTAGAATAATCCCCATCTCGCGGGGTCTGAAGTATCGTGTCGAGTTTTTTTGTCATTCAAGATCATTCGCTTCGACCACTCGCATCGACCACTCGACTTTTTCTTCATCTAAAATGGCCGACACTGCTGCTCCCGTTCAAAACATCGAAGTTACTCCGGCTGCTGAACCCGCTCCTGCTCCGGCTGCCCCAAGTTCCCAGAGAGGTTCTGCCGTTGGAGCTCCTCCTGCGGTTGTCGCACCGTCGAGTGCTGGATCGGTTGCTGGTTCCGCTGGTGCCGGACTCGCTGCCGGACTTCAGCAGGCTCATGCTGATTTTGGTACGTTTTCTATTTTTTTATTTTTATAAGAGCACCGGTGCGCCCGCTTCCTTTTCCTTTTTTTTGATGACCACGGGAGCACCGGTGCGCTTCCAGCCTCCTCTTTTGCTATTTTTTCATTAAATTTATGCTTTTTTTTAGTCAACTGGTGGTACCAGCCCCATGGCAGCGTCATCGACCAGCAATTGCGCCAGTTGGATGCCAATGGAATGAAGCGCGAATTCGTCGGCTATGGTCTGGCTGGTCTGGTGGTGTTGCTTCTCTGCACCCCGCTGGCTCCCCTGGTGGCCAATCTCATCTGTATCGGCTATCCGATTGGAGCCAGTCTGAGCGTGCTTCGCGGCCAATCCACCGATTCCAATCGGTTCCTCATCTATTGGACAATTTTTGGCGTGTTGTCTGTCTTCGACTATTATTCTGGCGAGTCGACTCTCTACTGGATTATCAAGATTGCCGCCTGCCTTGTCCTCTATCTGCCACAGACACAGGGAGCCGCTTTGGTCTATTCGCTGGCCATTGAGCCTCTTGCCAATGCTGTGGCTCGTGCCTTTTAGATGATGAAAAGAAATAAAATTGACCGAAAGGTTAAAAATATTTGTGTACTGTTCTTTTTTTTCACGTGGTTTTCTTTGGTTTTACTTGTTTTCTTCCGTTTTATTGGTTTCGTCGTCGCTTCTTGATTTTCTCGGACTCTACCGATGTCAATTCGATTTTTCCTCTCGTGGTGGTATCGATTTTTCTATAACTTCATCAGGAAGAGCAAAATCAGTTCGACTTTTCTTTGATTGGCCACCAAAACACGGAATGCTACCATCCAGATGAAAACTAACAAGCCCCCTTTGAGAAGCCGACCACAACTCGAAAAATGTTCCTACAAAGAAAATCTGGAGACTATTAAATAGTGCAAAGTGGCAGCTACAATAGCCAGCAACGATTTTAAAAAATTGGCCCATCCAGTCCAAAGATACGAGCAATTCCATTCAGAACATCTCTCGTCACTCTTGTTCCATGTAGAAATTCCCAATTTTCGTTCCAGGATCAAATAAAATCGACTTATTCATAACCCATGGAGGTGCTGGCAGTGTCCTGGAATCCGTAACAGCTGGCGTGCCCACAATAGCCATTCCAATTTTCGCTGATCAAATGAGAAATGCTCGAATGGTACAGAGATTCGGCTGTGGTTGGTCTCTTTTCCTCGATAAAAATCCTATTTTCAGGTAAAATGTTCCTAAAAACACATCTCTCCGATAGACTGGCTTTTAAAAATGTTATAAAAGAAGCTCTAGTCGACGAAAATCTCAGAAAACGAGCGAAATACGCCCAGGAATTATTGAAAGCACGCCCCTTCTCTCCAGAAGAGCTGCTAACCCTCCATGTGGACTTGGCCCTGAAATTTGGCCCAAATCTTCAGCATTTGACTCCAGATTCTAGGAGTTATAACTGGATCCAGTATTATAATTTAGATGTGTATTTATTTATCACAATAGTTGGTATAACTTTGATCACAGGTGGAATTGTAATAACTGGAAGATTGATTAGAGGAAAATCGGCTAAAAGGGGATTCAAACAAGAATAAAGATAATGTACACAATGGAAACTCTGAGAGCCATTTAAAGGAAGGGTTAAAAGACTGTTAGGAAACTATAATTTCGATCCTGGGTCCTGAAGCGATTGGTTGCAGTAAAAATTCAATGGAAAACTTACAAAAAAAGAAGGAAAGGTCAAAAGTTTCCTTCCCGGCAAATTTGAGGTGGTGAAAAGTCGTTTCAGGGCAGAAAGGCAAGCCTAATTTACAGCCCATTTAATGGTTGAATTAAAGAATTTTTAGAGTACAATATTCCGACCCAAAGCTGGTAGAAATTTGCCAAAAAATAGGGAAATTATCAAGAAAACGAGTGGAATGTCAAGTAGCCATGCTCACTGATGCTCGCACCCGTAGAATCCTGGCAGACACGAAAATTACAGAGCTCATAAACTAAAAAAGTAAATCTTGCCGAGATTCTACGGGTACAAGGCTACAAAATGGAAAGAAAAAAACGAAGGAAAAGAGACGCTAATCTTCATAATCAGCGGCAGCTTGAACCAAATTAGAATACCGATAATCGTAGTCAATACAGTCAGGATCTTCTTCACATCTCAATTTCTAAAAATTCCCACATTTTTCTAGAGAGTTGAAGTAATCTATGCACCTTTTCTTTGCCGGCTCCATTTATTTTTCGACCCGGAACAGGACTGCCGCCCTTATTATTGACGTCGACTGCCTGAAAAACAAAAGGACTCCCGCTTAACTATAGAGAATTAAAGAACTCGGCCTCCGTATGTTTTTCTAGTTAAAATCGCAAAGTTTTTCGAGATGTTTGACATTTTCAGACATGAGGCAAATGGAGAAAATAAACAGCTGATCAAAAATTTTGTGATCTATGGCAAAAGTGATTGATGCCAATGGGAAATGGCGCAAACTTGTAGACATGGGATTTTTCCACGACATCTCTCTATTTCTGTATTTTCATCAAAAAATGGTAATAAAATCAGAATGAGCGGTAAAAATTACGTGCAAAAATCTGAAATTTGGTGAAATTCTAGCAGAAAACCTTCAAAAACCCTCAAAATAAAGTGAAATTAGGGGGAAATGCCATGAAAGCCCTAGAAAATTGCCTTACCTCGTTGCTTTTCCCATTTTCTTGGGATACTTTACCATTTTCCTGGTTATCCTGAAAGAAACAAATAATTTAAATGGCAAAATAGCTGAAAAATAGGCTAGTTATGGTAATTTTTAGCTTACATTTACAGTTCCATTAGACGTATCTTCTTTTTTCTCTTCTTTAGTGATCCGCTGTTCCTGAAAATGGACAAATTTGGATCCAAACCAGGTTATCATTTCTTACCCATTTTCGGCTTTCTTCTACAAGTTCTTCTAATATCACAGGAGCAATAGTACCCATTTTTTTAATTCTAGAAGAAAGAATGAAGAGAATTGGCAGGGAAATAGATAGAATGAACGTAGAAAGGACGATAGACTGCCGAGCCCCGGGTAAACATGTTTTGTGAACAAAAGATCACGTGTGGGAATTGGGGAAGACGAGGAGGGGAAAGACCGGGATGGAATGACGCAGGTGGTCGTAGACAAAGGGAACACATTTTGATCGTCGGTGGTCGAGAAGATTCCAATATTTTGGGTAGAAATGATGGACAAAGTAAAAAAAAGGAAATCGACTAAAAATTCGGGCTCATCCTAGAATTCCCGCTGATCTAACGGCTCAAATAGAAAGATCACTGGCAATACAAATAGTTTCTCTACATTTATTTTTCATATCTTTCTTTGGACATTCGATGAACTTAGCCAGGACGGATTGCATGTACAAGCATCCTGGTATCCACTAAAGAACTTGGGAATCCCTGGAAAATAACGGATCAAAACAATCCAAATATCCAGAAGCCTCAGCTGACCGTTTAATAAAAAAATAAGTTTAAAACTTACCGACACTGCTGGCCCTCATCTTAATTCTGGTCAGTTATTCGCAGTTTAACGCAAGTTGTCTATCAGCACTATTATGTCCAGATCTATGCTGGATATCTACAATATTTCAAACTCTTTCAAAACCGCACCAATTGTAAAATCCGTCTGTGAAGAGCTTAGCTTTAGGCTATGGAAAACTGACCTTCCCTTGCTGACCAGAAGGAGATAGACAATAATATTTGATTTTTTGGAAATATTCCAGCGAAAAGGTGAGAATCCTCGAAATTCCATGTAGAGAAAATGTGGTAAAATTATGCAACCACTGAAAATGTCCCAATTTATGGAGAAAATAACGTCAAAACTGAAATCTAAAAGAGATCGTGAAGAGAAATGGAAAGATCTAGAAAGGTAGAGCTATTACAGAAGAGAACGACGGGAAAATGGCGCAGATCGCCCATTTTTAAGTATAAAATTTATTTCCATGCCGTCTATTCAATAAACGCCCACAATTCGTCTACAAACAGTCACAAATGGCTGTCGATAGAGGGATTTGTAAGGGAATCGGCAATTTGTTAGTAGACAAAAAAGGCTGGGATTCTGTCCCTTCTATTGACATAGAAGGGACAGGTTGTGTGTTAGCGGGTTGAACTCCATAAATTCTGGTCATTTTCCACGAAGGTAAAACGCATAAATCCGTTCTCAATCATTGTTTGTGAAGGGTTCCGCGGGGAAAACATCGCTGATTTACACTTTCCTTGCGGCAGGGCAACTCCCTTTCGCAATTCCTTCTTTACACATTTTGCACTCATTCCTGAAGTTCTAGCATTATTCTCTTCTCCTTTTTACCCAAAATGGAATCAAAATCACTAGAAGAATTGGAAAACCTGACCCTGAAAAATTTAAGAACTCCTCTAGTCAAATTACCGCTCGAAATGTTTGATAAAATCATAGAAAATGTGAGTTTTCCGCTAAAATTTCGGAATTTCCCCATTTTCAGTTGGATTTGGCTTCATTCTTGAGGCTGAAAGAGACGTGTAAAGCTGTCCAATCAAAATGTCAGGCGGTTACCCGTGGTCCTTTCTTGGAAGTCGACGATGTTCACTACAAAGACGGGCGGATAATGTTCATTACAGTCAAGAAACCCAATGAAAATGGGGAATATAACACTGGTGCACGGAGCGGAGATTGGTTTAAAAATGACGTATTTCAATTGAGATGTGAGACGCTGCAATGCCATATGCAGGGAGATATCTTCAGGCATGATGAGGTTGGTCCAGTTTTAAATTGTCGGGTATCAACCTTGGGAGAAATGGGGGCTGTGGGCCCTGCTTGAAAATCAGAAAATTTTTTCGAATTTTTTATTGGAAAACGTTAAATTGAAATGCTCGCGTTATCAGGTCCTGCAGGGCCCGTTTTCCCAAGTTTTGAAAATCGACTATACAGTAATCCAATGACCACTTTTAGGGTCCAAGAAAATTTAAAGACGAGGATATTACCCGGGCTCTGAACTATTTGAATCGGTGGAATTTGAAGGCGAAACGACTATCACTTTCAAATCTCGCCTGCAGTCCGGAAATGTTTTCAAAACTTGTAAAGGTTAGTTCCTAGCGAATCTAGAAATATCGTAGGATTATGGAGAATTGAGAAATCTGATCAGGAAGCACCCCATTTAGGTTTATTTCCCGTATAAATTGCTCATGGTCTCAACTAAACCTAAAGATTCTTCAAGAAGGGAATTCTTTTTCACTCAAAATAATAGAAACTTTGGCTGCTGGAAGCTTCGAAGGTCTGAAGAAAAATTGGCGTCGACTCGACACGACATGATCCAAGTCAAGTCGATAATTGTCGGCTCCACACTACGACAAAGAAAAATTACACTTGTGTCGTGGCTCATCAGGCATAAAAATTAAAGAATTACGGCATTTTTTTATTGGGACAAACGTCGACACTCGTCTCGACGCACAAGTTTTTTGACTCCATACAGCGATTGTCCTCATGAAGTGGCGAGCTAAAAAAATTCCCCATTTCTCCAAATTAAATCGAAAAATTACGGTTTATAGCTCATTTTGTAGCGCACAATCTGGGCTACATTCTGATAATAAAAATACCCAGAGATTATACGAAAAAAATATATTTTTTATACATTTTGTCATCCAAGATTAATTTTCCCATTTAGAAGTTGCAAATTTCTGAAATTGAATGTTATGAGGTGGCTGATGAGCTGATCAACAATTTCATATGGATGAAGGTTGGTTGAGCTCAAAAATCTTGGCAATTTCCAATAAAAATTACAGATGACCGTCATAATAACCCAATCCGTCTTCCCTGACGATTCTCTCCTTCAGGGGAATTTCAAAGAGCTGCGAATCCGGATCAAGGATCTAAATTTTAAAACAATTGAAAAAATTCTACAGGTGGCTTAAAATTAGGAAGACACGTAGAATAATTTCAGGAATTGAGAGCAGGAAGTCGATCCATAGAAGAATGGCATCTCCTTGACGTGCCAGGCAGCTTAGAACAGTTCCAGGATATGTCTGATAGTTTAAAAGACAAAAATGGTCAATCTTTATTGGAAAAAATAGCTGGAAATGCTTATAAAAGTGAGGAATATATAGAAATTGCAATAAAAATACAATATTTTCAGTGCACAATGAAAATCAGGATTTTAAAATCACATTTACTGAAGCTAAAACTTTATTAATTGTTAGAGATGAATAAAAATTATATTGTATCTGTTTTTATTGTAATTTTTATGCAGAACACAAAGCAATTTGTTAGAAACTAATAAAATTAGAAGCAAATATTGGCAACAGCAATTCGCCGGCGCGCCCTGTGCGCGCGAGCTCCATTGCGAATGTCAACGCGCGCCATTGCTAAATTACAGTAGCACGGGCCGCGCTGCTCGGCGAAAAAGGCCCATTTTCGCTCAGTTCTCTCATTTCTGCTGTTTTTTTGCTCTCATCTTGTTTCTGTCTGTATTATTTTTCCATAATATTATTGTTTCAGTTATGGACGACAGCTTCCATCGACGATTCAAAGCGTCCATTTCTTCATTACTAAAAGTAAGTTCGTTTTTCGCTTTGCTTTTGTGCAGTTACTTGTATTTTGATAATTGTAAAATTTTTAGGATATGTCTCCGAGATGTAAAATGCCTTCAGAGCATAGTGTAAATTCAGAGAAGAAGAAAAAACCTATGTTTGCATCAAGGTAAGCTATTTGCAATTGTTGTTATAATCAGAAACTTTTAGACTATTATCTCTAAAGCAACGTATTGGAATTTTACCTGCACCAAAAGAAGTTCCTGCAGAAGATATTGACCATGGAACACCTGAAGGAAGAGACATCTTTTTCAATCAAGTAAGCTTTTCACTTTCTTTTCGCCATAGGTAATTCACATTGTCGGGAATCTTATCAGCTGTTTTTTTTGAAGCGCTGCATTGACTAAACGGCTCAAATAATACTCTGGTTTGGAACGGAAATATGGCCGTTACTTTTTCAAAGGATCAGCCGGAGTTGAAGCATCTTGGGCGCCTATATGTGCCAGCTTGTCGATTTTTCTATAGAATTTTATGTCTACTTTAGCAGCATTCTATTGCTACTCTTTAATGATTTTGCTTTCTAAAATTATGATCAGCTAGGAAAAATACAAGGATCTCCAGATCTTTTATCGCTGCGCAGAATTCTTTTGTATTATCTGAAAGTTTCAAATAATCGCTTGCTGTTGTTATTTTTTATTTTAATCTTTTATTTTCAGGTGTGCTACTTACTCCAGACAAAGATCCCCGACTCTCAATATCTTCGATAAGACTGGAGCTGCCGTTTTCGACCATTGTGATCTCCCAACAATCGCCATGCGATCCTCCGTTTTATTCAATTTTTTTTACATTGTAACCTAAATTTATGTGCCATTTTATGTTTGTCAAATTTTTTTTATTGCCCAGTATAACTTTCAGTTATTTCTTTGTAAATAAAACTTTTCATGATTGTGTTTTTATTACTCGCTCATAGTTTAGAATACTTGGAAAATTTAATTAGTTTAAAGGATTAGGAAGATGAAATGTAGTATAGAATTATAATGAGCATGTTGCAATTATTTCAACGCAGGCATGCGTTTGCTATTGGTCTTATAGCTATTTTACCGGCGTCGATTGTAAAACGTGCAGCGTTGATGTTGCTGTGTTGTTTGCTTCATTCTTTATTTTCTAATCTTCTTTTTTTATTATAATTCTTTTTCAGGGATGGCATTAGTCGCTTATGGCAGTGGTTCAGAAACAGATTCAGATAATGAAAAGGAAGAACAAACTGTTAATACGGTAAGTATTTCATAATGTTTTTTTTTTCGAATTATTTTTTTTCAGGTAGAAAGTCAATCATCTGATAAATTGATACATAAATCGCTGAATTTACCGTCTGTATCAGGAATTGTAAATAAACCGGAGCCAATTGTTGAACAAGAATTGGAAGGAGTAGTAAAACCAAGAGATTGGGAACAACAACTTGCTGAAAAGAATAGAAGAAAATTAGAGAAAAAGGTGAGCATTTTTTTTTTATTTTTATTTTAAAATTTACAGGCTCTAAAAAAAGAGAAGAAAGAAAAGAAACATAAGAAAAAGAAGAAGGAAGATAAAGACGAAAAGGAAATTAAAAAGAAGCCTGCTACTAAAATAAAAATTCAAGCTTTTGGAGCACTTGGAACATTAGGAGCGCAAAGTGATTCTGAAGAGGAAGAGGTAATTTTATCTTTTTTTTGGAAATATTTTATTTATTTTTTATTTTAAAATTTAATAATTTTAGGAAACTCCAAAAGTTGCAGCTGCTCGCCCTTCTTTCAATAATAGCAAATCGACGCTTTTGTCAATGTTACCAGCTCCTAAGACTAAAGTAAAGCCGTCTGGTATTCTTGGACAGCGGTCGTCCGATTCATCCTCGTTGTTTTTACCTTCTACTCTCAAAAAGGTTTGTGTTTTCAATTAAAATTTTATTATTTTTTTATTTTTTAGGGTCCAGCAAAGGCAACAAATATTGCTAAACCCGCGGTTACTCTTGCTCCATCTACAATAGCAACTAAAAGAAATGCCGAAGCTGTTGAAGATGATTCTGATGATGGTAGTGATGGTGATTATTTTGGACTCAACTCTGCTCCTGAAGTATGACTCTTTTTTTTCAAAATTAGTATTATTTTTTGATTAAAACAATTCGACTTGATCCTGAAACAGATGCACCAGCTACATGGATTGGACCGGGTCATTTTGGACCAGAGAAACCGCAACCACAACAAGAAATGCATCCAAGTCAAATGTATAATTATGTGGATGAGAAGACTCCAATGCAACCGCAACGACCTACAAAATCTATTGATGATGAGGTTTGTTTTATTTTTATTTTATTTTTAATTTTATTATTTTAGCAAGCTTACAATCTTATTTCGAGAGATGAAACGGTTCAAGTTAATGATAGACGAACATTAAATGAAATTACAGCCGGGATTATTGATTTCAATGTTGATCAAGTATTTATTTTGCTTATTTTTTTTCTATTTATTTTTATTTTAGGCTCTAGGTCCAAATGTTCAATCTGATTTATTGAAAGGAGTCACGAAAGCGGCTTATCTTCGTGATGTTCAATCATTGCCAACTAAAAAGGATTCAGCTGATAGAGTGGCACGACAGAAACACCAGATCACCTATCTGGCCAAGTTGGTGAGTATTTCTTTTATGATTTTATTTCTTTCTTTTTTTTCAGGCCGTTGCTAGAGATGAAGCGCTTCAGGACCAGTGGGCAGCCAGCAAGAACAACAAGAGAATGGCACGACAAAAATACGGATTCTAGTAGATTTTTTATTTTTGTTTTTTGTATGAATAAATATTTTTAGACAACTTTTAATTATAAAGATTGAGAAACATTTTGAACAATTACTGACAATTTAGGAAGACAATCAAGAAGAGATACAAGTCGACATTAGAAGCGGAAATGTAAGAGTTTTTTCATAGACATTTTCAGATCAAAAAAGTCTGAAATTTAAATGAAAAGAACACTTAAAATATAAAACATATCCTTGTGGCATCTTTATTTCTTTTTGTCGTCGTATTTGATCGCAAGAGATGCTCTCATGCAGCTCTGCTTGCAGACGACAGTAAACAAGACGTTATGCTTGTTTGCATCCAGATACCGCAATTCCTTGGATTGCCCGTCTTCAAGTTGAACTTCATCTGTGCTCCGGCTGTACACGGAATGCTCGATTTCCAAAGGCTTCGGAGCTCCATTGGTCAGGACGACGGTGCCGCTAGTCCGAGTTGAAGCCGAATCGAACTTCGCATCGGCTGTATCCCTCAAATAGACCACGTCGATTTTGATGATGGTCTTGGCTTCATCCTCTGCCATACTCAGCTCAAAGTATCCGGCCTAAAATGAGGTTCTGACAATACTTGAAATATTCTTACTCTCAAAATGGACGGCTTTTCCTCCCCACGGAGATAGAAATCCACGATGCTGTCCCTGTACAGAAGGACTTCTTTTCCAGCCATACCACGGCAGATCAGGCGGCCGTGACTGGTCCCCAGAGTTGCTTGCTGCTGGGCAGAGTAGAAAAAGAACGTCGAGATATCGTCATTGCTGTATAACAACATCGGTTCGTAGTACAGATGCGCCTTCTTGACCATCTAAAATAAATTTTGTAAGAACGGTATAAGATCTACTAACACCCAGTTCAGCAAATTCCTTATCGCCAACCGGATCCTCGTCGGCTGGTTCGTCTTCGTCAGTGGCCGCATGGTCGATTCCCTCGGTTGGCTCGTCTTCGTCGGGGACTCGTTTCTCACAGCGGCCCCGTCTCTTCGAGTGTCGCTGCTTTTCCAGTGCAGAACCCCTGAAAATTTGAAAAGATTATTATACCAAATTGTTGTAATTTGGTATTTAATGAATGAATTTCGGCTATTTTTTTTCCCGCTCAAATGTGTTCAAAAAATTCTAATTTTGGAATTTTTGAATTGCAAATGGATTTGCCGTATTTTTGGGCCATTTCTCCATTAGTCACTTTAATTTCTGACTGAGAAATATCCCACTGGCTTCAAAAAATTAGCCCATTTTTATCAATAATAATAATAATAATGACCCACAAAGAATGGACCAACTCATTGCAGCAAAGACGAGAGCAGACTGGCTGCTGTGGTCAAAAGTGCTTATATATACCCGTTATCGTGTCAAAATCATGTCATTTCCACCAAATTTTCGCGGTTTCCTGCCGTTTTCGACGGGATTTTCGCCTCTTTCGACCATTTGGATTTTTCACCGGGCTATAAATTTTTTAACCGCTTGGAAAAATTGGGAAAGTCGACGACGATATGTCTGCGGACGGCAACTGTCTGTCGCCGATCTTCTTCTTCATTGAGTCTGCAATAATTTGTCAAATGAAAGGACAGAATCCCGGAAAATTCAGCAGACCGTGGACAATCCACGAGCATACAATTTTATTCGAGGCGTCATCCTTGGGCGAAAAAATTTGGGCGCACAAAATTGGGGACGCCACGGAGCTCGCTGCTGCACATTTTCTACGTCAAAAAAAGGAGAGTTTCGCCTTGAAATCAAAATGGCGCTACAAAAATTTCCAAAAATTCGCAATTGGGCCAACTATGCGGACAGTCACCCGGTCAGCACGCCGTCTGGTCATGGATCCAGCTTCTGTCTCTTTTGATTATTTCGCTAGATCAGTTTGGATTGTCTGTCGAGATGGAGGAAGATGCCACAGAAGAAGTCCACTATTACTTTTTAGTCCCGTTTTAAACAACGATTTTCTATTAAAAGTAAACCTATAGTGTAAAAATATATTTAAAATAATACAAACCTTTCATAGTTTTCTTCCCCCTTCGGCTTGTTTCTTTCGTTGTTGATTGGGCTTCTTCTTCAATTCTTCGCCCGTTTTTCATCCCTTCGTTTTGTTCTTCTTTCTGAAAAAATAAAATGTGTTTTATGTAGGAAGAGCAGGAAAGAAAGATAAATAAAAGTAATATTGTATGAAATAAACAATAAAGAACAAATTGTATTGTGACAATCATTCATAAAAGCAAACTTCAATAAACAAATGATTGCCACATCAACTAAATTGTTTTGCAATGCTATTAGAACAGTTTCCATGCAAGCAACATCATATTAAAATAAACGAAACTGCAAAGAGTAAAATATATATCGAAATTTGTGATTTTTTTCAATTTCGTTGTTTTCGATTATTGCTTCCGAAAATATTCATTATCTTTTATTTCTTCATTTTCATTATAAGGAATTGTTGATTATGTTTTTCTACAAATATTGAGAAACAAACTATCAATAGAAAATAACTACACACAAGAAATAGAAAGAAAAAGAATAAAAAGTACAAAAAAGTAATAAAAACACGAAAAAAAAATAAAAATTTCTAAAAATTCGCAATTGGGCCAACTATGAGGACAGTCACCCGTTCAGCATGTCGGCCATCTATCCAGCTTCTGTCTCGTTTGATTATTTCGCGGTAGATCAGTTTGGATTGTCTGTCGAGATGGAGGAAGATGCCACAGAAGAAGTCCACCTTTACTTTTTAGACCAGTTTTAAACAACGATTTTACAGCTGGTACTCTGAATGGAATTTTTCCTATGCTTAAATCCTTGGAAAAGCAATTTTCCCCAACTAGAATCCAAAAAATAAAATTCGCCAAAATTGCGAAATTGCGGCAGATGCCGTATGGAACCTATCGCCGTCGACTTTTCTGATGTTTTCACGTGGTTAAAAAATTATAATTCTCTGAAAAATTCAAATGGTCGAAGAAAGGAAAAATCCTGTCGAAAATGCCGGAAACAGCGAAAAATTGTTTGAAATGTCTTGGTTTCGACGAAATTGCCGGTATATACAGGCAGTTTTGTCCACAGAAGTCATTCTGTTGCCGGCTGTTTCTGGAATGAGTTTGTTTTTTTCAATTCACTGTTACCATTAGCTTTTAGAGAATATTTATTTCGTTATTTTCTTCGTTCTTAGTGGCATGATGTTATTCTGTAAATTCAACTCATCCGTGAAAATCCGAGCTTGAAAGAGGATCGGCTGAAGCTGTTGCGCCAGCATTCTAGCAATAATGTTCCATTGAAGGATGGTCAAGCGATGTCATTTTGGTTGCTGCTGATTGTGAATGTTGCCATTATCTTCGTCCAATGTCTCTACGGTTAGCCTTGGATATTTTTCATCAAAACAGCGCCAAATTTCATGCCATCGGAATATTTTCCCCGTCAGAAATCGGATTGACTCGCGGGGAAACGATTCAAAAATATGCCTCAATTATTCAAAATCACCCATCCATTTGACATTTCAAAAATTTACGCTGATTCTATTTCAATTTCAAAAAATCCATAATTAATGGACGATGAAATTTTGAACGGGAAATCTTATCTGAAATTCCATTGTAGGATTTTTTGCAAGTTGATCTTATTAAATAGAGCTGATTTTCCTGATTATCATGCACTAATTCTTATTGCTGGGAGATTTTTCTATAAAAAGATACAGATTATTAAAGTTGCAATCATCCGCCAATTGGCGGAAGTTTGAATTTCGCGGGCAGCGCGTCGGCTCAATCCATCTAACCATTCTTCGCGTTTTTCTTTAATATTTTCACGTTTCTAGCTTATTTTTCATGCTAAAAATAATGAATAGCAGCTAGCAATAATTTAGAACACCAATTGAAGGTAGACAAGTAGCTGTATTGTTGTAAATTTAGTTTTTTTTTAATAAAAGAAGCGCAAAAAAATATTATATAGGAAAAGTAGTTTACAGCTATATTTTGTGTATTTTTCTTATTTTACTATGCTATAATAGTCAAATTATTATTTTTAAATACAAGTAAGACAACGTTTATTTCAGGAATTGCGGAGATTTATTGGGATTTTCTATGAGCCATATTTGGTTTACAGTGGCGGGAAAATTCGCACAAGAATTTTTTGTCACGCCTATGAAGCGCGCACTGTCGAGACGGCTGGAGGACAATTCTTTTATAATAATAATTATTCGACCACGGTGCGACTTCTACCAGGGGAATCAGCAGACCTTGAAATTTCCGATTCAGTGGCCGAAATCTTTGAAGTAAGGATCTTCAATAATTAATAGAATGATTTTAGAGAGGCAGCTTCTTCATTTCGATTGAAGAGCCGGAAGACGGGAATCTCCTGCCACACAAAATCTGCTGTCGACACATCACAGAAGTTTCAAAAATTGCGTTCTCCGGCAATTCAAACAAAAGGCAAGGAAAAGCGGGAATCGTGAATTTAATGCCCATCAGCCCTATGCACGTACTACCGACGCAGTACAGCTTTTACAATGAGCACTATGTCCTCAAATACAGGAGAGGATGCAACTTGCCCTACCACCAAGCACACACGAACAGCAGACTGTTCATTATTGAATACCGCCAGCTTGCTATGGTTGCCCACAGAAGTGTAGTCTTCGAGTGATCCCACAGTTCCGGAATAAATATGGTTCTTATCTCTTCTTGATTGTCTTTCTAAATTGTCAGTAATTGTTCAAAATGTTTTTCAATCTTTATAAATTAAAAGTTGTCTAAAAATATTTATTCAAACAAAAAGAAAAAATCTACTAGAAACCGTATTTTTATCGTGCCATTTTCTTGTTGTTCTTGCTTGCTGCCCACTCTTCCTGAAGCGCTTCATCTCTAGCAACAGCCTGAAAAAAAAGAAGGAAATAAAGTCATAAAAGAAATACTCACCAACTTGGCCCTGATTGTATGCTATCCCGGAGGGATTACAGGAATCCCGCTGTATATTTTCAAAGGGAAACGGGCTAAAATTGAAAAAGATGGCAAATTCCGCTATTTTGACCCTATTTTCAATAGGATTTTGACTTTCCAATGGTCTCTGGATTGTCTCTGACCTTCTAGAGCTTGAGAACAATTTGAGGAACAAGTTTATATAAGTGAATAATTTTTATACAATTCTATACGGTACAGATATTGTAATTGTAGCTATTGCAAGGAAGAGGATTCTTCTTTACCACAGGAGGAGAAGTTCGCGGATAGATGAAGAATAATATCAGTTGAATGGCAGAAATTGTCGTATTTATATAATTCGGCACCTAAAATCAGCCATTTCCGCGATTTTTGAAACTAACTTGAATAACAAAATCGCCGACAATAATTCCATAGAGAAGCCATTGAGCCGAGACAAAGAAATTTGCCAGGCAGAGAAGAAATGGCATGGAATCAGTGCTTTTTGTCCGGATGACTTCACCAATTGAGGCTAATGGAGCACCAATACTGACAATGTTGAGCAGGATACAGAAAGTAATCAGGACGTCGATGATCGGCTCAGTATTGCGGAAATAATGGAGGCAGGAGACCATTGAGACAATCAGAAACAACTCGAAGATGATGATTCGACGAATGACAATCTGAAATCAGGTGTAATTTGTGGAATTTCCAGTTTCAGATTTAAATAAACCGCTCGTTAAAAATTTGGAATTTTGTCCTCGGGCCCTGATACGTTTCCTGTATTTTTTGGGAACCGCGAATATTTGAAAATTACCAAGAAACCTTAAAAATGACAAACTGAATCAAAAATCGACGTTGAGACAAAGATGCTTGATTTTTTAGTCGCTGCTGTACCCATTGTCAATTTGAGTCATTGCTGGCCTTCTTGTGTTCAATCGCCATAAATTACAATTAAAAATTAGCAATTGTGTCCCGCAGCGACTCAAAACGTCGAAAACTGCCAAAAAATGGGCATATTTCGTCAATTTTACGCTGTTTTTCCAATTTTAAAATTAAAGAGCACCGGTATCAATCATTTTTAACCGGGTTATAGCGACAAATTAAATGGAACGTACTCTATTATTGAGCATACTGTAATAGTAGCCAAGATAGGCGGTCTGAAGCAGGAATCCAGTTCCGCTGCTCATCACAATGACATTGTCTTCCATAATAAGTCCATATTGCCACCAAAAAGCACAAGAAATAAATCCCGTGAGAAAAATAGCTCCCGAAGTAGTATCAGAACAGCCCTGTTGATGGATACGGTAGCAGATAGGAATGCCGCAAAGATTAACACCAAATGTCGAAGCTATAGCCGAGAGCGAGAGGTACGGTAGAATCATTTCAGCCACCATTTTGGCACCGCAATAAACGTTCCACATATTTCTGGAAATTTTGTAATATTATGAGCAAGTAAAATTCTTACCTTTATCAAGAGTAGACCAAGTAATCGAGAGTTCAGCAACCAGAAAAATGAAAAATTGGATCATTTTGCTGTACAAATTTCTTGTCAAAAGCGAAAATTTCCCGCCTTAATCGGCAAAGGATTTAACCGATGACAAACAGAATTTGACTATATAAGGACCGAAATTCTCGCTTTTCCATCATTCTTCATCGTCTCTCCTTGGCAGCAGCCAGACATGCCAGTTTTCCCCAAGAAGAAGAAGGATGAGCCGCCGAAGACCAAGAAGAAGGCCACGGACAAGCAAAAGTCGACGCGGTCGAAAAGAGCCAAGAGAAAGTCGACAACACCGGCCAAGCCATCGAACCCGTCACAGGAGCCAGCCGTCCAGACGAACAAGGACGTTCCCCAGCCGCAGCAGCAGTCCCCGGCACCGGCAGAGGCTGCTGGTAATTCGACCATCAACCAGACGGAACAGCCGAAAACCAGTGGAGCCAGCAAAGAAGTCATCAAATGGGTGCACCGTGCACTGGACATGGGTGTCGTCGCCCTGCAGGAAGAATACCGCGGTCTGGCCAAGTACACGCTGCCCGAGATGACAATCGATGCTTTCCGTGCCAATCATGAAGCTGGCAAGAATCGCTATCAGGATGTCCCGTGCCAGGATCAAAATCGTGTCGTGATCAAGTGGCCGGGTTGTATCGATTATGTACACGCCAATTATGTGTCGACTCCCCACAGCCAGAAGCGATTCATTTGCACCCAGGGACCGTTGGATGGTACCGTCCTCGAATTTTGGACTATGGTGGTACAGGAGGAGTCGAGCATCATTGTCATGCTCTGCAATGTCATCGAATGTGTACGTTTTTGTTATTTCTAGCGGTCAAAATAGTCACGTATCACTTTTTTTTGGTCGAAATTGGCGACAGCCGCTCATCGAGTAGAAATTGACTGCCATTTTGACTTCTATTTTGGATTTTCTCGCTTTCTGAAAAATGAAAGCCCGGTCGCTGATATTTTATTTGCCGTACAGTTCTCTGGTGGCGGATGGCGTAGACCACGACATACGACGCGCTTGCCATTTCGCGCACCTTTTTAAATGATTTTCTATAATTTTTTTTATTTTTTCAGGGAAAGCTGAAATGCGCCCAGTACTGGCCAGAGAACGAAGGCGAGACACAGAAGATCGAAGGTGTCAACTTCGAGATCACCAACAAGGGAGCCACCCTCCATCCGGTTGAGCCGACGGTCCGTAAGACCATGCTACTCGTCAAATACAAGGATCTCAAGGGAGCCGATCAGCAGCGTACCATCACCCACTATCAGTGGCTTGATTGGCCGGATCGAGGTGTCCCGCCGTGTCGTCTGACAGCCATGGAGCTGCTCTCTTGTGTCCGCGGCTCCAAAAATCCTATCGTCGTCCATTGTTCGGCTGGAATCGGCCGTACTGGTAGCTGCTTTTTTAATTGGAATATATGGAAATATTCTAGGTACCATCGTGGCCATCGAGTACATCATGGAACGTCTGGCAGCTGGACAGGAATGCGCTGCCATGAATGAACTTCTGAAGATGTTACGCGACCAACGCGCCTGGAGCATCCAAAATGACCTGCAATACCTGTACATTCATCGTGTGATGTTGTGCTACTTCCTCGAAAAACACAAGGCCCGATACACAAATGTGCTGGAGGATGGATACACGGAAAAATATTCGCAATTCATCGCTGACTACGACCAAGCGACCGGCGGCAGCAAGCCTCAATAGTCCAGGATTAGTACAGCTCTCTCAACTCGCAAAATAAGGCAATAAATGAGCGAGAACAATTTCCTGTGTTATTTATTCTTATTTTTATGAGTTTTCGCTGTCCAAGACTGTCTTCTTGTCATCTTTATTGGGAAAAATCAATGTAATTGTGGTCTCTGGGCAAATACCCGAAAAACTTTGGCTGGTCCAAGGCGTCCACGATTATCGACACCAAAATGAGAAGCGTACAAAGTTTTTCGATTCCCAGACCATGGTGCAATTCCTCGCCGTGCCAATTCCAGCGATCCTTGCTCTTCCCAAAGATCAGAAATGAAGCAGCAGCCAAGGGGAAAAAGAATAAGGAACAGAGCCAAAATCTGAATAATTTTATTCGATAGAAAGGAACAGGCACACCTTCATTAGGCAGAGGGGAACGCGGTGATGCAGAGGGCGGACACTTTAACCGGAGGAAAACTATTCTGGAGCAATTAACTTGATGAAGTGTCGTGTAAAAAGAGGAGGAGATGCTCCAAAGAACAATAATTAGTTTCTGGAGAGGAAGAAAGCAAGGAAGAGGAAAATAAAAGAGACGGGAATTACTGAGAAATATGAATAACAGCAGCAAGAAATGGGGAACGGAGTCATATTTCTCCACGGAGAGTAATCAGGGTGGAAATTGCCTGGCAGAGTAACTTAAATTAGGGGACGACATTGATAATAACTCGAGAATTATCAGCTTCAGAAGAGACGGCGGATCCTCGTTTTCGACAGAAAATAACGCGGACACTTTCTCGGACTTCTGCACACGTGAAGACCAGAATAAATGGTGGGACAACTGTCATAGCATCCACAGCGTAGACAACCAGAGCGCGAGAGAAGTCATAAACTTCTGGATCCGTCATGCGCATGTTCTTTTGAAGATGCTGGAAATGGAATTATTGCTGTGCGACTCCAGAATTAGTTACCGTAACCCCTGCGCAACTCATTTGGAGCGTCATATCAATGACACAATTGACGAAGAGTTTTATCTCGGTTTTCCTCTGATATCCAGGGATCTTCAATTTACCACAGAAAAATTGTAGAAATACGGTGAAATTAAAGAAAAAACTGACACCACAAGTAATCAACATTACGACAAACATACTGTCGTACATAAAATAGAGATCCTGAAGGTTGCTGGCATTGAAAATTAGGAATATTACCCCAGTGATTGAATATCTAAAATTGTCCGTGGCATTATTATATTCATATTTGGCTGTGGAACTGAGTACGTTGATTGAAAAAATTAATGGGCCAATGTAGACGAAAATTATCATCCAAATGTAAACTTTCTTCCAGTGCTGAAAGTTACCTTTTCCTTGGTTTTGATCTGTGGCTTTGAATTATTTGAATTATGCTCATTTACTCATCAAAAATCTATTACCACCTGTCTGGTACGGGCGCTAAAATTACTGCAAAACCTCGTCAAAAAGCTGATTCATATCCCGAGAATTATTCCCAATTAGTGCGATGTTTGTAGCCGAAATGTGAACCTACCCTGGATAGGCCTAGCACGATGACTACAAAGCGGTCAAAAGCCATCAAAGGAGTCATCCAGAATTGAGTGTAGCTCACGTGCCAATGGATAAAAATGACGGGAATCAGCCAGAAATAGCGGGTATTGTAGAAGTAATCCCGTAAGGGGCAGTCACTACCACAAGTGAATAGGGGAAAACGGACGGAGAAGAACTTGTTTATGTACTGGATGATATTCTGGAAGAGAGATAGGGGATTACGATAACAGGCGAAAAAACTCTGCCAGCCTTTTTAAAAACTTACCGCAACTCCTGCAGCAATGTAAATAGTATAAAAAGATCCTTTTAATGTCTTCTTTTTAAGTATAATTACAATTGTAGCAATATACAGTGGCACAGAGAGCAGGCCATAAATTACCATAGTAGTAAACTCCAATGATAGAAGGGAATGATTTAGCATTACAGAAACACAGAGACAATAGCTGACTAGGCGTGTTTTCCAATGGAGAAGCTTTAAAAGTTGCTAATATTCACGCAGGTGGAATTCTTGTAACAAATGATCGTCAGCTCACAGGAAAAGATAAATAAAATATTTATTGCAATACAAGGGTTGCCAGGTTTTACACGGGGATTGTCACTATTTTTTAGGTTTTGGGCACTTTATTTTTCATCACTTTGATCTTCTTTTGCATTTTTCGAGCTCCATATTGCATCAATTTTTGTGAGGCTACCTTTAAAAAATTCCCCGTCGTCTGAAGATTATTTTGCTTTAAAAATTTACAAAAAAAAGACAATTGGAAATTAGAGAAAAAGCATGCAATCAGGGAAAGTTAGCGTTGGCGGATCTCTCTTTTCAATCTTTTTTGTCTACTGGGTGAGGGTCCCCTTAACACTGCAATATTCGGGTTTTTATCGTTTCAAATAAGGGAAGGACGGTGATGAATGACGACTCTTGAATTATCCGCTTCGGAAGTGATCGTGGCTCCGCGTTTCTTGCAGAAAATATCACGAACACCTTCGCGGACATCGACACAAGTGAACATCAGAATAAAAGGTGGGACAACGGTCATGGCATCCACCACGTAGCACAACAGAGCTCGGGAAAAATCGTAGACTTCAGGATCCGTCATGCGCATGTATCGCTGGAGGAACTGAAAAAGAAAAATTAGGAGTTTTACCCATATTTGAATTTCCCGCTATCTGGAAAAATTTATTTTGGCGTTTCAGAACGCAAAAATCAGCAAATAAAGCCCCTTTAAAAACTTACCGTAACTCCTCCTGAACTAAATTGCAGCGTCATATCAATGACACAATTGACGAAGAGTTTTATCTCCGTTTTTCTCTGATATCCTGGGATCTTCAATTTACCACAGAAAAATTGTAGAAATACGGTAAAATTAAAGAAAAAACTGATTCCACAACTAGTCAGCATTACAACGGCGATACTGTCGTACATAAAATAAAGATCCTAAATAAAAATAAATAATCATTAAAAATTCAGAAGAAGGTGACTTACCCCAGTGATTGCGTATCGGAAATTATCCGTTAGATTATAATACTCATACTTGGCTGTTGAACTGAGCACGTTACGGGAGAAAATTAATGGGCAAATGTAGATGAGACCGATGGCCCAAAGGTATAGCTTCTTCCAGTGCTGGAAATATGGCCATTTTACAAAACTTTGGGGAGCGTTTTGGTCGCTCTCATGATATTTTGGCTTCTATTTTTCCCTTATTTGAATTATGCTCATTTACAGATCAAAAAGAGTGTAAATTAATTGCGGCGCCACCTGCTGGACACACGCGCATGAAATTATTTCCAGCGTCAAGAATATTGTGATTAATTTGATGTTTGTAGCAGAACTGTGGGCCTACCCTGGATAGTCCCAGAACGATGACAACAAAACGATCAAAAGCCATCAAAGATGTCAACCAGAATTGTGTGTAGGTTATATGCCAATGGATAAAAATAACGGGAACCAGCCAGAAATAGGTGGTTTCGTCGAAGAAATCATGCATTAGACAATCACCACAAGTGAAGAGTGGAAGACGAACAGCGAAATATTTGTTCAGGTACATTATAATATTCTGGAAATGGAAATTTGTCTTAAAATTGGTAGATCCTCGTAGATTTCATTGTGGACGGGTGTAGCCTACTCTTGTGGACCTTAGTTTACCGTATGTACCCAGATTTTTCAATGGATTTGAGTTCCGAAGCGACTGGGCTACTTTTCGGGAGAAATCTCAGAATATTCCCATTTCCCTCATTATTTTGGGCGTGTATAGTATCAAAAAAGCAACCTATTAGCTTCAGGATACAAAAGAAGAAACCCAAAGTCCTGTTTCAGGGTGAAAAGGCCATGACATTTCCTTTAAAACTCACTGCGACTCCATTAGCAATATATATAATGTAAAATGACCCTTTTAGGTTCTTCTTTTTTAGAATAATTACAATTGTAGCAATATAGAGTGGCACAGAAGCCACGCCATAAATTACCATAGAAGTAAATCCCAAAGAAATTAAAGAATGCTCCATTAAAAAAAAGTAAAAATACACCGGGCAATTATGAACCACTTGTACTTTCTAGAAGCTAGAAAAAATGGCAAACAGGTGGAGTTTTTATCCCCTGGTGGCCAATTCGGGCACCAGTGATCAGTAGAATTTAGAATTGGGTGTACGACGAGATTTGTGGTGGGGGAAATCAGAGGGTCGGTGTACTGCCAGATTGCAGGCTAAGTTTTACTGCAAACAGGGGAGCTTTTCTCGGTAAAATTAGCGATAATTTTGATCCCGTCATGCTCGAAATAATCTCATCTACTGAATTAGAACAATCTGATTGTGGTAATGGAGATAAAACAAGGAAAGGATCAGATTTTTTTCCAGTGAAATAGGGGGAAAATCACTGGAAACCAGGAAAATTTTATAGGAAAGTCTGTCAGTAGCGCCCAGAGACAGTAACCCGTAATTTTGAATTCCGCCAGTTCAAATTCAGTCCAACAGGAGATTTTTTCGCTTTCGACAACATTTTACTAGAAAAATTTGACAAATTTCCGCTTTTTTCGTGTAAACTTCAGGCTTTTTGACCACGATTTCCCCAATCTTCTTCCCAATGTTGCGGTTCACGTTTTTGGTCAGTTCTTTTTGTCCAAAATAGCTCGAAATCTTCAGTTTTGCCTCCTCTTTCTTCTTCCATTTCTGATGTCTTGGCCAACAGAGGTGCAAATTGAATACATGCTCTTGTGCCCATATCTTCCTGACAAGAAATTAACTAACTTCGCTTATGAAATGGTCTTGATGGAGGTTTGTTTCTGTAATTTCTAAAAGATCTGGGATTTCCCGCCCTAATGCAAAGGGCACATCTTTTTTCTATTCAAAAATTGCCTATAAACCCAAAAGTATGGGGTGAATTCCTTAAAAAAGACAGTTTTTAATAATTACGATCATTTTCAGTTTGATAGTCACACATTCAACGATCAAGTTGGCTTTGAACACACGGGCGCAGCCAATACCGGAATCCAAGGTCCACATTCCTGGTCTCTAGGAGCTAATGGAACTTATACAGCAATAATCGACGGCGAAGAATGGCGTGATGATGGCTATTATGAACTATTTTTAAATATTCATCATGATTGTACCATTGGCAAAAGAAAAGTTCGGGTAAATCAACAATTTCCGCCCGTAAAATGATCTATTTTAGACACAATTTTATTTAACTGGAGGACGATGCCCAACAGATTCGCCACAACAAAAGAATACGTGCATTTATAAGAATCAATGGGTGGATTTGACAAGGACACATTGGTTCGCCAGGGAGCCGCCATATCGCGGATCGTAGAGAAGACACACAACTTTTTTAAAGAATCTTATAACATTGCTTATAGAAGTTATTTATACAGATTAAAAATTTTATTGTAAATTCTGGATTTAATTTTGAAATGGTAATCGACGCGCCCATTTCTTCTTCTCAACCAGATTTTTACCCCTTTTTTGAGCCAATGGTTATCACACCTTTGATTGTTAGCTCAGCTCGCCGCTTATCCATCAGGGACACACGATTATTTGTGTACTTTTGGGGGTCATCTTCCGGTCTTTCTGTTATCATTGACCCTTCCATCTATTGTGTTCCAACAGCCATTGATCAGGTTCATTCGCCCAATCTTTTCATAATGAAATTGCAACTGTCGTCATTGATCATGACCATCTCCAGTTCCTCTTCGCTGTCTTCAGCTAGTATCTTTATAGATCTCGATCAGTCGTGAAGGGGCCCTCCTGTGTTTGACAAATAGTTGGGGGAGAGACACTCTCTCGCCTGTCTTTTTTCGGCGACAATGATGCTACGGGAACCACTATTTAAGGACGGGAGATGGGGCAGATGGACCAAGGACATCCACTCCGACGACGATGTGGTTCTATCTTCTCGCTCTTGTAGCTTTAACTGCTGCTAAGCCTCATGGAGGACATCATGGACGTCATGGAGTAAGTTTTTGAATTTATTTCGGGAGTTTGCGCTAAAAGTTGATTGAGGAAGAGTTTCGGATATTTTTCCTATAGTTTCAATCAAAACTCGTGTTAGTTTTCTATTGAATGACTTCTTTTCCTTAGTTCCATGGGTTCTGAAGCGATTTGACTTCTTTTTCCCCAGAGAGTCTTTATAAAAGTGGAGAAAACTGTGGGGTAGTTCCAAAATTTCTGTCCACTTCTCAAAGATGGAAGCCCCGTTTCTTGTGGTCTTTCGGTGGATTTAAAAATTATCCTGCAGCAAAATTCCATTTCCGCCTACTCCTAACTCAGGAGTTAAAATCCGGCTTGGAAAATCTCCTACTTCCCCTCTTTACCCATCGAAAATACAATTTTCAGCCTCCTTGTGGACTTCCCCCATACGTCGATGAGCTTCCCGATGATCTCCAGACCCGAGTAAGTTTTTCTACCAGCCAAAAGTGGCAAAAGATCTTTGGCGACAGTTCTCGAAGTCGAGATAAAAATCACTGCACCCGCAAATGACAACACAAATCAACCCGTAATTTTGAAGGTCAAAGACATTTGGAAGGATTACAAAGAAGGTGACAAGTGCTACGAGGAGTTGGGCAAGGCCCGCGATTTGTTGGACGAGCTACCAAAGGAGAAGAGAATCGAACTCTTCAAGAATGCTCATCTTCCCTTCATCAAGAAGTTGCCCAAGGATATCCAAGATCAATTCAAGGCCATCTGGAAGGATCGCTCAATTCCCCGTGACCAGAAAGCTGATAAGATGAAGGAATTGGCTCAGAAAATCCTCAAGGGAGAGCAGTTGGAGCAATTCATGAAATTCCACGAGAAGAGGGAGAAGGAACGCGCTGAATTTAAGACTAAGGTAATTTTTTACTGAAAATTGAAAATGGTGGCATCTTCTCAGGTCGGCAAACTTTCTGACGAAGCTAAGGGAGCTTGGGACAAGTTGGAGAAACTTAGTGAACAGAAATGGGACATTCTCAACGGACTCAGTGACAATGCCCGCGATGAGATCTTTGAACTCTTCAAGGGACGTTTCCATCACTTCGGACCTCAACGCTAAAAGCCTGAACTAATTTATTTACTCTGTAACTATAATAAACATTCCGAAATTTCTGATCTCCTAGTCTTTTTCGAACAAAAAACACGGTTTCTGCTGATCTTTTGCCCTTCGCCTGAACCTTCAGTCAAAAAACCTTGCCCTATTTCACTTGTTATTAACGAGCAGTCAGTCTATTTACCAACAACCTTGGCGTTCTTTTCAAAACCGGTTGCCAAATGATTATTGAAATGGAGACTCAAGGTCTGGTCTGGTAGGAAGTGGACTTCCTGGCTATTCTGCAAATTATTTTCGGTCTTTCGGGTCAAAAATCTCTAAAAAAAATGGACAACCCCTGAAAAGAGAGCGAAAATAGGTTCTACAGGAAGAAAAATATCGAGAAAATGTGACGATCTCTTCACAAGCGATTTTGATTTCTGTTTTACTCTTCTTTCGATTCGTCAAATCTGGAGGCACTCGGATATGTCAAAATTCTTGCCCTCGGTTTTGGACCAGAATTGTTACAATATCAAGGCGATACTTACATAAAGAAGTGGCTCGAGGATCCAAAAGAAGATTACTTCTCATTTAATAGAATGGCTTGCATAAGTTTTAAATGAGAAATTAAACAAGAACGACGTTTAGGATTTGAGGAGTGTTCACATGCAAATTCTATTACAGAAAGTCTGCAGAAGATATGTCTAATTCGAACTCGACATCAATAAAATGTTACTGTTTTTCTAGTTTTTTTTTGGGGATAAGATGAATTCTATAAAAATTTATGTGACAGGGAACATATTTATAAAAGAGGACTATTTGTGCAGGTGAGAAGAGATCTTCTAATAGGTGCCGCCTCCAGCTCCCGATTCCTCCTCGTCTTCGTTTCCTTCCTTCGGTTCAATGGCCGTTTCCATTCGCCACCAATATTTTCCAGCCCTGCAAGTTTCGAGGGCGTCTTGGAAAGATCGTTCCTTAGTGAAGGCTTTCTCGGTTCCAAAGGTGACATGAGTCCATTGATCGTCGAATTGAGATTCCACGGAGACTCTCATCATATGCTTCCTTCCAGTTTCTTCAGTCATGACAGTGACGAATCTCACAACCTTGGACTGCTCTACACGTGTAGAGACTCTGTAGCGTCCTCCCCATAGGTGTACGGCATACTCGTGGCAATATTCTTCGTAGTCGAGATAATTTGCAAAGAAATATTCCATGCTGAAGTGAATTTGATTAGTATTTGAAATATTCCTACAAAGCGATTTGTTTTCCGATATCTTGAAGTTCATACTCGTGGTAGTCCAAATTTCCAGTGCCGTAGCAGAATTCCTTGATGGTTTGCAGAATGGCAGATACTGGCGGATCATAGTATTCGCCAACTCGATTGAGGAAGACGGTATCCTCATATTTGGAGCCAGTATCACGAAGACAAAGCTTTACAGTATCCATCTGAAAAAAAATCGGTGGAAGACGATAAATCGGATCTACCAGGCGGACGTACGGACAATTCTCGAACATTTTCAAAGTTCTGTCGGGATGAGAACTGAAGCTCTTCATGTCGCAAGCATAGTAAGAAGTAACATTCAAAGTCTAGAAGCTGATCATAAAATATTGGAAAAAGAACCTGGAAAAAATCATTGGCAGCTTGATAGTCGAAGAACTTCTCCGTGCCCGTCCGATTATAATAATACATATAGACAGACAAGTCGCGGGCGTATTTACGCAGAGGCTGGATGAAAGCCAGGCATCGGTCGAAGTCCTTCTTGGTGAAGAAAGGCATCTAAAAATCGAAATTAGGATTGTAGCTGAGCGCGCTTACATTGAGGCATACCGACAACCTGTCGAAATAGAAAGGGTTGCGGAGGCAGGACGGAATGCGGGCGACGATAGCTCGGAGTCCTTCCTCTCTCGCCAAATATCGCGACCGGCGGCCATTCTCCTCCAGAGAAAGGGAGTAAATGGTCTTATTGGGAGCAGAATCAAACAGGCGTCTTTCTGTCTCTCCACAATTTTCATAATATCCCATGGTTTGGTCACAAATCTGTATGGAAACAAAATAGGGCGCGTAGCAGGTGCAGAACGTGAAGAGACGCCAATGGAGAAAACGGCATGTGTAGGACAAATTCAAAAAATCCATTGGGTCAAGCTGAATACGTTAATTTACTCACAAAATTCAAAATTAGATACCATTTTACTGATCTTGCGAAGGATATCTTTATCCAGGAAGCAAATATTCACAGCGGACGTGTCATCCAGGAATGTCTTCTTCTCCAGACCGACGAATTCTTTGGGTAAACAACGCGGGTCGTAGTTCCAGAAAGAAGGAATCTCCTCACCCTTCCTCTCAGCCTGCATCTTTTTGATGATCTCGTCGCCTTCCTTCCAGACAATATAGCCGCCTATCTTAAGCGGAATTCGTGGCTCTTGGGAGGTCATTGTATCCTCCTCATCTGTGCTTTGGCGGTCCGTTTCTTTTCCTTGGAAGCCGAGCTTCTGCATGATTCGTGCGATCACATCCGCCAACAGTCGACCAAGTTGTTCAGCCATCGGGAGATTGAATGAATGGCTGCGGGGAAGAGGCTTTTCTTACGTTTTGACCAGTTGAAAGCGATGGAATTGACGACCCGGTGAAAATAGGAAGGTCAACCCGAACAGATGTCATACAGGTCAAATCGCCCTGGAGGTGAAGACGGCTGGTGAATAAATGGTTCGGCTGGTGAATAAACTGTTACAAATACTTCGACACCCCCCGAAGTTGTGGAACTTTTGGCGTCTTACACGCCTGATGTGAAGCTCTTCGAGCTGCCAGTGGGACAAACAGCATAAAAGGGAATTTATGTACAATAAGCGTTTTATTTCTAACGTGAAAGTTTCGCAGCCATTACTGGATACTTGCGAATAATATTGATGCTCCGCTTTCTCGACTAGAGTCAGGTATGGAACAAAGTATTGGAACAGTAAGATTCCTTTTATGTATTCGGTGTTTCTCTCTGTATTCAGGTTTTCAGCTAGTCAACAATTTTTAAACCAAGATATTGTCGGTTTCCAATTCCGTGGGAAACGGTCACTGCGGGACCTGAAGAGGCGCGTGTTTCTTAAAACTTAAAGGGACTCTCCGGGATTAAATTTTTGGACGTATCACAACAAGCTTTTTCAGTTTAAAGGAACCGTCAGGGACTGGCCAAAAGGTCAAAAAAGATTAAAGGATTATTCTAATTTAGGCTGTAGCGGTTTTTTATAATGGGAAACAATGCTTTCGACAGTTTGAAACCGACATTTTTGACACGAATTGCATCTTTTGGCATGTCGAAAAGTCGACCATTCATTGTTTTTGGAGAGAAAATAAGTAACTATAAAATTTCGCGCCATCACCTTTTGACACCTATTAACCTGATATCACCTTTTGACATGATATCACCTTTTGACAGGTTAGAAGGTGATAGAAATGCGATTTTCAGCACTACAAATGCGTTTTTCTCTTGATCCAGACCCCGTCATAGAAAAATTCATATATATTAATGATCAGTAAAAATAGGCGCATCTTTTGAGCCCAAGTTGTTTTCAGTCCCTGACGGTTCCTTTAAAAGACCAGGAGAAACATCAACATTGGCAATATTTGAAGAATTTTATGGGTCTGGGAATAACAAGGCGAATCAGCACATTTTCTTGGATAGGATGCAAAGTTTTGAATTTTCTTTTTCTTTGTCTATTTTACTGTAGTGGTTCGCCTTTCTCGTCGGGTATTTCACATAAATTAATTTTTCCTCGTGATTTATAGTCCGTCTGATATATCCCGCTCCGTCTGCGAGAGTTTCCTGATTTCTCGGCCTGTCTTCTAACAATTCCAAGTTTTTTCAAAGCGCCTCCCCAGGACTTTTTAAAGAAAAGACCTCCAGTTTGAAAATTCATTTCGATTAGACCTACTGGACAATTTTGGCTGGTTTATTCAAGGAGTTTGGGTGATCAGGAGTCCGCTGACTTTTGGCCCCTATTCTTTGATTTTCATTTATCCGACTAGACAAAAATTACCCGTATTGTGCTCATTATTACCGGATATGATGAAAATCTTTAAATGAAATAAAAGGCGATCCAAAAAGGCGCCTAATTTAATCCATTTCCAATTTTTAATGGCAAGCTTTGGTGCACAGGACGCATTTCTCCCATTCAGAACCTCATTTTCAATAATAATACTTACATTGGATGGTACGTGACTTTTAGCGCCTTTCCGACATTGTAAATATCCTGTCAACCTGCATTTTTACCACCAAACACATTGAAAATCTGTACAGTCAGAAGAAAACACGCCGAGATAACGGACGGTGATTCATTTTTGAGTTAAAAACGTCCCGACCTCCTATCTTTTTGCAGTTAAAATTTGGACCTTCCCCCCCGTTGTACAGCAATTATTCCTCTTAAAACTTGACCCGCTTTATTTTAGTGCCCTAGCAATATTTCTGATAAAAGCGCTTTTTATGTCCCCCACATTTTTCTTTTCTTTAAAAATTCGGATCAAAGCACCCTCAATTTGCAGTCTCCTTTTCAATCCAGAATATATTCAATTGATCTCCGCTTATTAGTCTCTCAGTCTGCAGAGGAAATTTATTTACGAGTAGGCGACGATGATGTACTCCGATCGCTGTACACAAGAAAAGGGAAATTATGTAATGAATGGCACATCCGAGGCTATTCCAAGTATCTACCTCGAACTTGAAGAGCGGTTAGAATGCGCCCTGGTGGCCACAGAGATGAGGATGTTTGCTCCTGACGGTGATCAAAACTCAGCACAAGTACACAGAAGGCTATTCAATGGGCGCCTACGCTGGGTGGGTGGTCCAGGAATACAAGGGGAAGCTGATCACTGGAGAGTTTAGCAAAGTTGTATTTCCTTTTGATGACCATCTTTTGCAGTCCAAAGACCCAAGAAATTTTTCCGAGAACGCAAAAATATTCCCATTTATGGTTCACCGCCAATTTTTAATGAGTACGGGGGAAGTTCTGAAGTGCACATTTCCCCTCACAGCCGAGTAGATTTGTAGTACTTTAATTTTATCAGCACATATGCGCACGAGGGGAATAATCCCACAAACTTAGAGGACTACATTTATTAAATATTTGTCTCATATTCCCGTACCCTTGTGAACAACTTTTGAAAATTATCGAAGCGGATCAGATTTTTTCGTCTGATGAGACAGGGAAATAGTATTTTTAGGGCTGGTAATCCTGAAACCAGATGCTTTTGAATCTTCTTTAAATAAATGAAACTGCGGTGCTACAGGATTACTATAAAATATCTCCAATCTTGGAGGAGACGGGCGCTGAAGCTCTATCAATAATTTCGAATTTTCATTGGAAAACGCCAAATTCAAGGGCGTTTTCAGGTCCCACAGCTCCCGTTTTCTCTTTTAAATTTTTTTCGTATATTTGTTAAGGCTAGACAGGGGGAATTCCCCAAATTATGCTCGACTGCGTTTCTCTGAGTGTCAACAGATGTTTCTCCACTTCTCTCTTGTTTTGCCTCGGGAATCCCCCCTTCCTGCAATCGTCCGTCTGTCCATTCCAGGCTAGAAGAACGTCACAAGCTAATTTATTATGTGTAGAGCATTTGTTTTGCCCTTTGCCTTCATGGCAGAAAAAAAAGCAAAATTCAAGTCTTGAATTTCAAGACAAAAGAAATTTTAATAAGCCCGTAGCAGCCCAAAAAACTTGAATATTCCAGAATGTGTTTATGGGGCAAAGTCCTACAACCAAAGCATCTTCCCCGCAGACTTTTGACATCACTGATTCCACTTGACTACCGCAAATGCTTCCGTCCTGCGTGCGATGTAGAAAATTCTATTTATGTGGTTTTTAAAGGTCAAAAGAGGCGGGCGTGATCCTGTTTAGAGCTTCCCTGTCTGGTTTTTTTGGTTTTTATTTTAGAGGAACGCCCACTTTTTCAAAAATTTATCAGAATTCCTGGCGATGCACCTCTTCAAAAATTTTAAGTAGAATTTAAAGATTACTGTAACACTTTTTTTGTTCCGCAGACTTCTCAAATTTTCCTTTAATAAGTCGTATTCTGTCAGTTTAAGCAGCTAAAAGTCTCAAATTTCCTCCAATTAGCGGCTCGTTCTAGGATTTTAGGTGTCCTAGGAATCTCAGCCTAGGATGTCCTCCCGTTTTATGATGCTTAATTCCCATGAAAATACTTATTCCTGCCCGAGTTGTCCCTCTTCTCACGGCCCTCAAATATTCCTTCAACTTTCTCTTAGCCACCCTTTCTGCATTTGATGGCCTGTTCCTTTCAGAAGGCTGTCAATTCAAGCGACGTGACCAAATGAATACATCAGCTGCAAATCCGGCCGATATTGGAATATCCGTTCTTATCTGTATTGTGAGTTTTTTTCTGATTTTTAACGAACAAATCCCTTCAGATTGCTGCGCTCGGCGTAATTTTTAATGGATTTGGTCTCCTAATTGTGATGAATAATCCTATTTTGAATAATTCTTTTGGGAAGCTCTGCTTCAGTCATTGTATCGCTAATTTGGGCGTGTGCTGTGTATTTTTACTCTGGGTATCGCCTAATACTATCATGTGAGTCCGGGAACAATAAGAACGTTCACAAAATGGAAACTTTGAACCTCGCCCAGACCGTGTGAGCCCACACACCGCAGTTCCCATTATTTTTGAACATTTGTTGTGCTTTTCATGGGAAATTAATCAGTGATTCATTAAAATCCACCTGAAACGGCATTAGTCTTTGGGAAAGAACATGATTTTGAGTAGAAAAATGACGAGTCTTTGTGCATTTTTGCACCTGGATTACACTTATTGTTTCGCGATGGAAGCAAAAGTTAAAATTTAGCAAGAACTGGAATTTTAGAACCAGAACGGGCGGCTGGCGGCTACCAAAAATTAGGTACAATAATTAATAATTCAGTGTAGTCACACATAGTGAAAATTGATATGAATGACGTACTTCCTCACGAGAGTCCCGGGAAAAGTCAAAAAGTTCTCAGTGACTTTTGATCGAAATTTTTTTCGAGTACAGTAAGTAAATATAGAAAATGCAAGAGCTTCGGTCCAAAATCTTGTTCTGTCTATTATGATGCCATTTTCAGACAAGATGAGTCCCTCTCCACCTCAATTTTTGGTAAAATTCTTGGTCAAATAAACATCTTCTTTTGGGATGTCTGTGTCTATTCTCATTTGGCTATTTCCTTCAATCGCCTCATATCCATAGCCTTTCCCATAAAAGTAACATCCGTTTATCTTCTGTAGTCCCCTCTTTTAGGCAATCTACTGGATAACACCGCTAAAAACGAAGCTCCTCATTGCCACTCCGTGGTTTCTAGGCTTCTTTCATATTGTTCCCTATTTTTGGTGTGAGTTTCATCTTCTCAATTAATTTTCAGCTTAAAATTTCAGACAAAGATTGCTACATTTCTTATAGTCCGGAGACATGGACCTGGAATTTTGCTGCAACAAAATGTGGGGATATTATATCAACTTATTTGGATATGTACACGGGTTTTACTGTCTTCACTCTCATGGCTATTCTGGATTTTACTACGCTTTATTTTCTTCATAAAAATCATCAGGTACTGTCCTTTTTGGTCGTTTTGAATTTTGGGAAAAACTGTTGTGGGATCCTCTTGAAAATTAGGCAAAGTTTTCGAATTTTTGTTGGAAAATGTCAAATTCAAATGGACGTGCTTTCTGGTCCTGCAACGAATGAACAAGCTAGCAAACTGACCAAATTTTTCAGTTCGTTAGTGACAACACATCCCAAGATCGAAATATGATCGAAGCCATCGTAATGGTCAAAAAGCGTCGAAACCTCGAGGTAAAATTCTTCTTCCAGGTGGGATTCTCCTCTTTTTTTTCTGTAAAAGCCCCAATTTAGTCTCTAGTTCAAGGAGGCCTCTTCCTCTATGAATTGAGTAATTTTTACATTATAACAACCCTCGGTACTGATAAATATTACGTATTTTTTACTTCAACCTTCGCTTGGTTGCTGTGTCATATGCTCGACGGGTAAGAGGACTAATTTTTCTGCAAGATACTGTATTTTTTAGCCTGGTGTTGACCTGCTTCCATGTAAAAGGATATTCGAAGCAGCGGAGTATGTCCATGCACTCTTCCCAGAGAGTTTTTGTTCGCACTTCTCCGTCTGTTCAAAGGGTAACACGGCGGCAGATTTCAACTGACAGCATTGTTTTTAGCCATAAAGAGTTGCACCAGGTTGCAGTGTCACTGAATCAAGCACTCACTCATACTTCCCTGTGATCTCCTTATTTTACCTCTCTTTGTTACAGGTTTACATCGGGTATTCAGTTTCTTTAAATAAATTATTGACTATTGTTCAAATTTGTTGATATTGGAGAGATTTTCCCGCTTTGAACCACAAGAATTTGAAAAAAGAGGTCGTTTGGGAATTTCTTGGACTTTCCATTTCCAAATATCCAATTAAAAAAGTTCTGCGACATTCAGACGTCACAATGAATCGTCGTTGGGAAAGCTAAGGTACGCACATGGCCTGCAGATTGATCTTGTCTAGAGAAACAGCCAAATAGTCCGTTAGGCCACCATAATCACCTCCATTACACCCGGATTCCTATGTTATTTCAAACCCCATATTGCTCGCTAGTAGGCCGTCATTTTGACAGCTGCTTTTGTTTTGTTTTCCACCATTTGCAAAAATTTGATATAGCAATTTGCCAGGTACTGTACTGGTTATCTTGGGAGAAATGATCGCTGTGGGACCTGAAAATCAGGCAAACTTTTCGAATTTTTTTTTTCGGTTGGAAACGGAATGAAATCTGAGCCTGCCCTAATTGTTCTTACTTTTTCTTTAAAATTTTGTTCGAAACGTACGAAAAATAAACAATAAAGAAAATCAAGAGAGCGCATCGTCCCCGTCAAAAAGGTGTTATCAGACTAATAAAAATTGACCAGCTGAACGGGACACACTGCGCCTTTTAAGTGGATATTACGTGCAAATTCATATCCTGTACAAATTCTGCAAATTCTGCTAAAATTCCACGTTTTTCAGTAATTCATACCTGAATGGATGATGCGCCACACGCCGATGATTACGGTATTTCTGTTCTCATTTGTGTTGTAAGTTTCACATTTCCTGATGCTATAAAAATTAGAATTTTAGATGTCAACTCTTGGAGTAGTTTTCAATGGCTACGGTATAATTATAGTTCTGTACAATCCGGTTTTGTCTAATGTTTTTGGAAAGCTGTGTTTCAGTCATTCGGTGGCAAATTTGGGCGTTTGTGCTATATTTCTAGTCTGGGGAGTGCCGTTAACATTAACGTGAGTGTTAAATGAACATTTATTGCAAGATTTCTCGGTGGAAATTTGCGCTGGGGGACCTGAAAACGAGCGCTTTTGAATTTAACATTTTCCAATAAAAATTCGAAACTTTTGACTGATTTTCGGGTCCCAGAGCGCCAGTTTTTGGTTTTAAAAAATCTTCCCACCATTTTAGCCAAAACACAGCTTTTGCTACCAGTATTTTTGGAAAGATCCTGGGCCAAATCAATATCTTTTTTTGGGGATTATGCGTCTATTCTCATCTCTTCATTTCCATCAATCGATTCCTGACAATAACTTTTCCAATAAAGGTAAATTCCTAATATTTTTTTATTTTGCCCGCTATTTAATTTAGACAGTAGTCTGGACAACATCCATCCGCATTCGGCTTTTTATTTCAGCTCCTTGGATTTTATCATTTCTCCATATCATTCCCTATTTTGTCTGTAAGTTGCTATTTTTAGTCCATTATCTTTCTATCAGATGATGTCTGTTACATGGCGTATCTACCGACAAATTGGACCTGGATCTGGTCGGAGACTACTTGCGGGCAGATTCTCTCCAATTATGTCGATAAATATTCCTGGTTTGCTATTTTTCTCATCATGTTCGTGTTGGATCTTTTGACGGCTTATTTCTTTAGAAAAAATCAAAAGGTAAAGAAGTTTTCGAGTATTTTTTTAAAGGTTTCGCCACTTTTGGGTCCAATTTCCAATTTAAATTGATTCCAGATGACAACAGAATCAGGTTTTGATGATCAAGCATCTGTAGGTGCCATAAGCAGAGCCCGGCAACGTCAGAAACGGGAGATAAGATTCTTTATTCAAGTAAGTGTTCTTAAGCTGTGTTATCTTTATACGATTTTCAATAATGTTGCCTGGGTGATGTGGGGAAAATCTAGAATTCTTGTGATTTAAAAAACTTGGCGGGTTTTTTCTTTCCAGGTTCTGAAGCAATTGACCCTGGCTCTGTTAAAATTAAAAAAAAATTAATTTCAGTCCTGCATCCAAGGAGCCATTTTCTTTTACGAGTTGACGAACTTTTATATTCTTACAAAATTAGATAACAACCAATATTATGTCTTTTTTACGAGTACATTCGCCTGGATACTTTGTCACATGCTGGACGGGTGGGTTTATTGGTAAAAAATGATGAGATGACAATTTTTAGGCTGGTTCTTATCTGCTTCAATTTCAAAGGATACCAAGATCATCGACGATCTTCCGTCCATTCCTTACGGCCTAAACCGAGTCAAATGATGTTTACCAAAACGACGGTCAGCGGTTCTATTGAAAACAGTCCAAAATAAAGATTTTATAAGGAAAATTTAAAAAACCGACATAGCACAAGCATTTTTCATTAGGCGATGGCTTCTAATTCCTCTAGCGTAGGGGTCAGACAGCTAGTACTGCTGAAAAACTCGATAAGAGATGGAGAACATTGAAATACACACTTTTTTAAAGAGCTCTGTCTCCCTGCGACGCTCTTCTTCATATTTCTTTGGGTCAAAATACCCTCCACCACTTTGGCTGTTGCTGCTATGAATATTATTGCTGATCTCAATCTTGTCACGCTGAGATACCGCAACACCAACGGAAACAGCAGCAGAGCCGACACCAACAGGGATGAGAACGCCAGCACCAGCTGAACCGGCAGAACCGGCAACTCCCGCTAATGCCGTCTTGGCCGATCCCAAACCAACGGCTTTTGCAGCTCCTATACCTAGAGATTTTGCTCCAGCAGCACTAGCACCAGCAGCAGAACCAAATGCATATAAGGTTCGTCCACTGATGGCTGGAAGGAGGAGAATCAGGACAATGAGGATCTTCATTCTGAAAATATAAAAAGTAGAGATGGCAGCTGATTGAAAATAATGTATAAAGTGGAATTTAGAAAGGCTGTCGAATTCAGCGGCTGAAAGTTGGTGGATTGTCAGAGCATCTGTTCCCACCAGGCTGTAAAGAAGATTTCAATTTCTCACTTCGAGCAGTCTTGGCTGTTTGATCCCGCGCTCCTTCCCTCTTCCTCTTCTCGTTCCTCAGTATATCCCCCTTTACAGCAAAAATGTTTTCGTTGCTGAATTTCTCACCAAGAAGCTCTATTTAACTGGCTTACCTTTGATGTAAAACGGCTACTTGACTGCTCTTCGACCTCAACATGGGGCTGTGGTGCGAGTAAGTCCTTCATCTTTTTAGGTTGTATTTAATTTATTTTCAGTGCGGCTCCAGGTCTTGCTGTTTTTAATTCTCAGGCAGCACTGGCAGGAGATTACGGTAAAGTTATCTCTGTCCTAACTTGGGCTCTTTATGGAATACTTTTCTTTGGCTGCACTGAAGAAGTTAGTTGATTCTACCACAAAAATATGAGATTTATAGACAATTCATGATAAATTGGGATATACAACTGTTTATTCAAATCCTGGTGGAATGACATCCTGGATGCCAGTGCAAGAACTGATTCCCCAATTGATGGTCGGCGATCTTCTTGAATTTGAACCAGCTGAAACCAATGGACAAACGCATTGGGCTATTTACAAGAAAGGAAGTAAAGGACAGTCACAAGTTGTCCATTTATGGAAAGCTTCGGACAGCTTTGAGGTATAGTTCATTTTTCAGTTTGGAGGATGATTCAATGTCCGGATTACTGGAAGATCTCTCTCGTACAGGGATATGTACTGGAAATTTTAGGTCCGCATTGATGATATTTATTTCGTGGCTGAAGGAAGAAGAGTTCGCCGCAATAACAAATATGACAAAGCTTTTACTCCACAAAGCACTGAAAAGATTATGGGATGCGCAAGTAAATTGGTAACTTCTTTGTAAATTTTTATTCTCTGACGGTTTTCAGATGGGCTATTCCAATTACCATCTCCTTCGGTCAAACTGTGAGCATTTCGCTGTTTTCTGTAGAAATGGACAATCCGTCAGCGCTCAGGTACTAATAAATTCCTCCTTTCGAACGAAAAGTTATAGGCAAATAAGGCTAAAGTCGATTGGTCTGCTGTTCCAATTGCTGGAAACATAGCTCTTCATGCTGTTGCCCTGTTTCATAAAGCCTCTGTTAGTGCTGGCTAAATTCTTGAGAAATATCAATAGGATCTATGTGTGCTGCTCCGAAAATACTTGCTAATTTTGTTATATCCGCTATTGATAAATGTTTCCGCTGTGCAAGGTCCAAAACCGGCTACATAGTCATCAGAAAAACTAACAAACAACGATGAGCAACTGCTCTTTAGCCCCATCTTCACATTTTTTAATGCCAGTGAGATATTCACCGAGCGCTGTTATCAAACCCCAGCCGAAAGTCAACGTGTGCTTGTTGTGTTCGTCAGCAGAGCCTCCGACTGCTTAACTTTTCATCATGAACCAGCCCATCAGATGGTGCGAGTGAGTGAACTTTCTTTTAACAGTCAGTCTCTTGTTCAGAAGTCTTTCTGATATAGGAAACGCGTACTCCTACAAACCATCAGGAGGAGATCCACTTCTTGACGCAATTTCAATCGGATTTAATATTCTTACCGCTGCCGCTTTAGTTGGCTGTGCTGAAGAGGTGCTTCATACAGTAACCAGTAGAATTTTTACAGGGATACCATGATTTATTTGGGCGGAAAACGGTTTATTCAAATCCTGACGGGATGACAGAATGGATGCTGCCGGGGGAATTAATTTCCCATTTGGCACCGGGCGATCTTATCGAATTTGGACCCAATAATGACAAAGAATTGATGCATTGGGGCATTTACAAGAAGGGAAGCGAGGGACAACCACAAGTTATTCATCTATGGAAAGCTCCTTTTGCAAGAAATTTCGATGCAAGATTTCAAGAAAATTTTACTATTTTTAGGTCCGAATTGATGACATAAATTATGTCGCAGCTGATGGAAGAAAAGTACGCCGTAACAACAAGTACGATCTAGCTTTTCCACCACAAAATACCGAAGAAATAATGGACTGTGCCAGACAATTGGTAAATTTGTTAGCAGTAGACTGAAAGGTGTTTGTTTCAGCTCGGTCCAGCAAACTACCATCTTCTCCAGTCAAATTGTGAACATTTTCTGTAGAAATGGTCAATCCATCAGCGCACAGGTATGGTCAAGAGGCAAATTTATTTCGACAACATTATTCTAGGCAAATAAAGCAAAGATAGACGTTGCACAATTTCCTGTCCTTGGCAATATCGCTCTGGAAGCTGTGGCCCTATTTCACAAGGCTGGAATAAGCTGAACTGCGAGCACGTAGGGCTTCGAGGAAGCAACAAATACGAAAACATAAACATGCTCTAATTTTTTTAAATAAATACTTGGTAAATAGCTTGTTTCTGATAAGACTGCAATGAGAAGACCGTTTAAGATTCGTTCTTATCTGTCTGTATTTCAAGGAATGCCGAAATAGATAATATTTATAAGAATAAAAATTTGAGCAATACACTATAATTTTACCGGTTCTGTATAAATTCACCAGATTCAACAGGCTAGCATTGCTTCTGAAAAATGTTTCCTAATTAAAAATAGCTGGATTGCCCACCTTTCTAAACATTTCAGTCTCCCTCAAGCGTTCTTCTTCATATTTCCTAGGATCAAAATGATTGTGAGTATGGTAAACATGTGTCTCGCTATTACTACAGTGGAAATTACTGCTTTCTATCTTTCCACCATTCGACAATGCAGCTCCAACAGAAACACCAACAGAAGCCCCGACAGAAATGGCAGCAGATCCACCGGCAACCAAAGCCCAAGCTGGAACAGTAACAGGTGCCGTGGCTGCAGTGGCTGCTCCCAAAGCAGCTGCTTTTCCAGCTTCTATCATGGCTTCTTTAGCCGCTTTTCCACCTTCTACAGCTGCTCCTTTGACCATTCCGATGGCTCCTTCTTTAATATATCCAAATACGGCTCCTTTAGCTGTATCAATAGGATGAATAAGCCAATTGGGACATCCCCAGGTATAAATGCATGGAAAGAGGGAAATTAGAAGAATCAAAGAAAGATTCATCCTGAAAAATGTAAAATTTGAGACAAAATAGGAACAGTTTTGATTGAAGAGGCAAGGAAGAAGGGTAAATAAGCAAAGACACGTTGCCTTTGGGCTTGGGTCAGCTGATGACGTTGTATTGGGGAATTTCTCACCGGACAATGACAGCTAAATATTGATGGGAGAAATTGGTGAATACATACGAAACTTTTTTCATAAAAAAATTCATAAGGATTTGGATAAGAATAGGCAAAATTGTTCAAAAAGAACACAGATGGGAGAATTTCTTCTGGGCAAACTGCCTGGACGGCTTGATCTTTAGACCCTCGTCTCTTTTGCGGCGTAAACAACGCGTGTACTTCCCTTTTCGCCAATTTTTCGTTGTTCTGTTAGAAATCGAGATCATTTTTTTTATTTTAGAACGGCTAGAACCAGTATCCCCTCATAAAAATCTTATTTTCTCTCAAAATTTGCTTGAATATTTGGCCATGAATCAATTTTTTCATTCTGGTGAGAAATTGAACGAGCGGCCTGATCAATCTTCCGCCTAAAGTCAACGTTTCTCTCTACTTCTTATTTTCTTTTCTTATTTAAATGGGAAGTCATTTTTGGTAAATTCTAGGGATTTTTTTAAGAATTAGAGCCCCAGAATTAGATATTTTCTGTTTCCCCCGGTAAATCTTAATTTTCAGCATTTTCTGTCTCTTGATCACGACTTCTTTGCTCTTTCCTGTGTCTTCTGGCCAAAAAACGAATTAGAGCAGCTTTCTGACCTTCAAATGGGACAGTGGTGCGAGTAAATTACTTATCCTTTCACGGTTAACAAACGTATTCAGCCTATTAGGTGAGGCTGCACGCTCTTATCAGAGTAATCCTAATGTCTTTGAATATAAATCTGGCCCTGGAGAATATCCAATTTATGAAACGCTTGCCGCCATTGCCAAATTTTTTCTGGTAATTGCTACAATTGGCTGTGTAGAAGAGGTACAATCTCATATCTTGTTATTTTTTAATTCACCAACGATATTTTCAGAATTATCATGATTGGCTTGGACGTTCAGTAGTTTTTTCGAATCCTGATGGGATGACAGAATGGATGCCAGCAGCGGAATTGATCTTCAATTTGACACCTGGCGATCTTATCGAATTTGAGCCCAATACCGACAAAGGATATGGAACACATTGGGCAATTTATAAAACCGGAACCCGGGGGCAGCCACAAGTTATCCATTTATGGAATGCTCCTTTTGTAACAAATTTCGAAGCAAGATTTCTTGTTATTTTTTAAGATTTTTAGGTCCGAATTGATGACATAAATTATGTCGCTGCTGATGGTAGAAGAGTCCGTCGGAACAATAAATATGACCTGGCTTTTCTACCACAAAAAGCTGAAGAAATTATGGATTGTGCTAGGCAATTGGTAAGTTTCCCTACAAAATGTTCAGATTTCTAATATTTAGCTGGGTTATTCAAGTTATCATCTTCTGCAGTCAAATTGTGAACATTTTGCTGTTTACTGTAGAAATGGGAAATATATCAGTGCCCAGGTAGGTGAACAGCTGAATTTATTTAAAAAAAATTGTTCCAGGCAAACAAAGCCAAAATAGACTTTGCCCAAGTTCCCCTTCTAGGAAATCTCGCACTAGAAGCCGTGGCAATGTTTCATAAAGTTCAAGTCAGCTCAGGATCCGGTAGACAAGATCTTTAGCCAATTGTAGGAATAAATTACCAAATAAAAAATTAAAGAACTGGAGAAGAACTTTGATTCTCAGAAAATTGCGGGGTGAAGGTGCAAAGAAAGCTTGGATGAGCTGGCAGTACTTTGTCCGAGTTCCAGTTCGTAGAGATAAGCAACTGCGAAAGAAATTGTTTTGAAACGCAGGAGTCCGATCGGATGATGCTGGGAGAAGAAGAAAACGCCTATAAAAAGGTCGTGCACTTTCTGGGTACCCGTCCTTCTGCAGAATTTCGACAATTTTCTGGTATCTGTCCAGAATCTCCATTTGTCTTCGGGAGCACTTCTTCATTTCCTTCGCAAAATGCCAAAAGATCGAGGATTTTCTGCTCGTAAATGACAATATTTTTATTATTGGAACTGCTCGTCAAGTGTCGTGTACTCTCCGCTGGCTAATTCCACAGGTTCTTGTCTGACTCCTTCTTTTCCAAGGAAATTCCCCTCAATTTGTGCATCAAAATGTGGCACTTTCTATTTTTCTCTCCAACTGGTCAAAAACAACCAGCTTTCGAGAGCGCTAACAAATCAATTTCATAATCGGGTCGCCTAGTAAACAACAGGAAGAACGTTTGTTTTCTGTTTAGAGGGCAATGTTCATTCTTTTTCTTCCACCATTGTCTCCCTTTCCCTTTAGAGCCCACCACAAAAATTATTAACCAGCTGACCATGTGTCTGCTCTTTTTAGAGAGAGTGAAAGTTTTATCAAAAATAAACAGACGCACACGCCGTTTTGACAATGAGGGGTTTCCCACACACGTGTACTTCATGGTCTAGCAGAGTTGTTCTTCTGATTCTTTCTTCTTTTTAAAAACTACTGTAATTATTTGTTTTTCATTTAAAAGAATTCCCTGAAGTTCGTAATTTGCTTCTATGAGTCTTGGGGAGTCCAGAAATGTGCTGCATTCAGGCGGGTTTTTACATTTTTACCCAATTTACTGTGTTTTCTGCTTACTTTTTTTCTAAATACGGTCACTACAAGCCTAAAATTTATTTGTAGCTGATAGAAATATAAAAATCCATTTAAAGGAACTGCTGACTACTTCCCGATGGACAGCAGCCCACTCTCACGAGTCTAGAAGAAGTTTCCCCCTGGCTTATCAGCCGTCACCAGCATGTGATTAGGCGCTTCAATCAGCTGGATTTTGTACTAAACGTTCTCTATCTCTTTTACACCTTCCATTTAAATAAATTTTCGCAGATTTAGTCATTTTCAGCATGTGGTTATATGTCGCCCTTCTTCTAACTTTTCTAATAAGTGCTATATTTCTCCTGGTGGCAGATATGCCCAAGGACATCTGCGATCGTCCAACATATCAATTTATTGAGCTTTTTCTTAGGATATTTCATGAAGGATTGGTACGTTGAAATTCTGTTCAGAACCATAATTCTTATTTCCAGTGCGACATTATCGAAGCTTTCTTCGGCCCAAATGCTAGAATCTATTTCGCCAGATTTTGGATTTCCCTGCCATTTTTATTCCCTCTACCAATTCCCAAAGACATCAATGTAAGATCGTGATTCTTCCATCTTTTCTTCCCATCAAAATACCCGTTTTTCTCCAAGGGAGGTCCACTTTCACCTCTGAGCTTGTTTATTTTTCAACTGATAAGCGTTACTTTCACTAGTTGCCAGACGGTCCTTGAACAGTTTATGATAACAGGGGGGCATAGCAGCCACATGGTTTTGTTGTGCTGGTGCCGGAGACTATCTGCTCATTTTTTTGCATCCTGATACGATTACATCTTCTATGCAAAACAGGCAGGGGAAAATAGATTGTTTTCTGTGCCTTTACAACGAAAATTCGAACCATTTGGTGTCCACCACCGCGTGGTAACCGTATCCATTTTCAGGTCCGGAATGAGAAAATGCGTGGAGTCCGTGTCCGCTGCTACGAACCCTTGCGCCCTCGATGTAAAGGCGCTTTGGTTTGGCTCCATGGTGGCGGCTGGGTCTGTATGAAACCCGATTACTATGACCGTGTCCTCTTCTGGTTTGTCAAGAAATTGGGAGTAAAAGTCTTCGCCATTGACTATCGCCTCGCCCCGGATCACCCTCATCCCGCTGGAGTAAACGATTGCTGCACAGCTTTGGAACATCTCTACAACAAGTTGTCTCTTGTTTTTTTCTCAAAAAATGGTTAATATTCAGCTGCAACGATTATGGAATCGATGGGAACAAAATAGCCGTCTGTGGAGATAGTGCTGGCGGTAATTTGACTGCCGTTGTCAGTCAAAAGTTGAAGGACAAGAAAATTGTCTGCTGTCAGGTAATCTATTTTCCTATAATTTACAACATTTTTCAGGTTCTTGTCTATCCTCTGATCAATTTTTTCTCCTTCCATTTGCCGTCATATCAAGATTACTACCGGATATTTCGAGGAAACGCCATTCTCAGTCCAAAGCTCGTTGCTCGATGTATCCTAATGTACATGGGAATCTCTGCCGATAGGGAAAATGTTAATAAAATGCTCAGGAATCAACATATTAGCAAGTAAGGGAATTTTTAAGTGGAATTTACCGGCAGTTCGAATTTTACGTTAGGATCCTGAAGCGATTGGGGAAATTTGTGGTGAATTTTAGAATTTTTATCAATTTTTCGTGGTTTTCTCAAAGATTTACTTCGGAGCAAATAATTTAATCGCTTCAGGACCAAAATGAAAATTATGAGTCATTGAAATTCTGACTACAATAATCTCTTTAATCAAATTCCCCCATGAAACCCAGCTGCTAATTTCTAATCTCAATTATCCCTCAATATTTCAGAGATCTGTTCAAATCTCCTGAATATAAGAAGCTTCTGAAATCTGACCTCATTAGTCACATGTACGACGAGGACGACTTCGATAATCAGGGCTTTGAAGAAGATCCTGAATTCTCAAAACAATTCAAAAAAGCCCTTGATCCATCGCTCTGTCCCATTTTTGGAATCACAGAAGATCTTCCACCAGCTTTGGTCCTCACATGTGGCTATGACGTCCTCCGAGATGAGGGAATTGTCTATCATCACGCGCTTCAAGATGCTGGGGTCAAGTCAACGTGGGTCAATTACCCAGGAGCCTACCACGGAATCTTGAATCTTTCCCGAACCCGAGTGCCAAAAACCATGGCAAAAGATATAGCAATATTTTTAGGAGATCATTTATCATAATTTATAGCCATTTCTTATTAATTACGAGTATGTGCAAAATAAATAAATTCATCGATATTCCGGAGAGAGGTCGGTATGTTTAAAAATTGGGGTGACAGGAAGTTTACGAGACGGTGTCGGGGATGTGGGAGTACTTCGACTGTGCTGTAGTTGCGGCTGATTGGGGCTCAAACGCCCAGCCTCGTAGTAGTTGAAATAAGGAGATAAAACATAAGGATTTGGAGGTGTTGGAGGGGGAATTCGTCTTGGTTGATCAGGTTTTGGAGAAATTGGATTGTCGTCAGGAACTGGGGAAAGCTGCACGGTACAAGGGGAACTCGCCACAGTTTCTCTTGTATACCCAGGGCACGTTCCCCGCTGTTTTTGAGGCAGAGAATGCGTGTTGATCAATCTGAAAAATCTCTGAAAAATGGCTATAAAAATCAGGATCGTAGGGCGAGACAGCGGCCGGATGTTAGGCCAGCGCCCCATTGCACCCATAACACATCGGCATGAGAACGGGTGCACAGTCGTTTTGTAATTTCCATCGAATTCACCTCAAATATTACTGTTTCCCAAAGAAAAGCGAAATTTGGAGAATTCCGGCCATTTTTCGTCAAGTTGACAGAAATTGGACGCGCCAACTGGTCAACTTCTGGTCAAGTCGACATCGCTTCTCGTCAGTCAGTCGTCTCTCGTCAGCCACCAGCGGCGGTCGTCTTCTTCTAACAAGGTCACGTTATTTTTACTTTAAAATTTTTAAAAAGTATTTCTACCTGTTTGACGGGTATTTCTTTTGATCTAAAATAAGCTCATCGGGGGGAAGTCAGACGGCCAATGGGACTCACCGAGCGGCAGGCTCGCGCTTCTCGGTGGCCCTCGTTTTCGAGGTGTCCTGGCCCGGTTCTCCGGCTGTCGGCTGGTATCCTCTGTGTCCCAGTCTCACGTACATTTCGATGTACAGTGTGTACGCAGCGGCCTTTTGAATAGCACAGATGGACCCCGATGCCAATAGGAGAACTGGAAGCTCTGCTTTTTTCGCGGGCTCCAAAAACCGCGAATTTTGACTCATTTTTTTGGTCTAAAAACTACAAAAATTATCATCATTTTTCTGTTTTTATTGTAATTCTCTTGCTGCTTTGTTCGTTTTCAGAAGCTAACTGGTCGACGACGCTAATGGGATTGGAGGAATTGGGATGACGACGGCTGGAGGGAGAGGCGGCGCTCGAAGAAATCTCCGAATACAGTTTGTTCTTCAGCGGCCGTTCTAATTTTTATTTTGTTTAGAAATGGATTCGACATGGATCGACAAGAATCAAAGTCGAAAAAACAAGCGAAGAAATCAGAAGTCGAATCATACAGCCAGTCAGACTGCACTCGATGAGAAAAAAAGTCAGCCACCCTCCCTCGCTTGCCCCGCCGTCACCAAAGAAGCCGCCTTTGCCTATTGTGTCAAAGGATATCTAAACGGTAGATTTTTAGATTATTTAGACATTGGAGGCTCTATAATTTGGCCCAGTTGTCAGTTTAGTCAATTCTAATCCAGCCAGGAGATCTTTTGATCAATGAATCAGATCGCCGTCGAGACGGCCACGGCTTCTGCCAGGAAGAATTCTGCCCGATCATTTTGCACAAAAATACATGGGAAAATCAGAATCTTTTTGCTTTGTAAGGAATTCGACTAAAACTTCCTGGCAGAAGGGTGATGGAAGCTTCTCGTCGTCGATTTTCCTGCTCGACGGCGACGGCGGCCGATTCGGTCGAAACGACAGCCGAATTAAAATTGACTGCACTATTCAACTGATCGGAATAAGCCCAAATTATTTGAGGTTCTCAACAGGGTAAATTTGAATGTACATCAAGTAATCGAATCTTTTTGCCAATAACCAGACCACCTCGATCATCGGGATTTGACAGAAGATGTCCTTTCGAAAATGCATGCTAATTTCTAATGTCTGGCCTGTTGAGAACCTCAATTTTATTTGTCATTCCCGTTTTCTTTTTATGCTCGTCGACTTCAGTTTATTTATGTCTTTTCAGGTCCTCTCTGCCGCTTTCTATCATCCGCCAAATGTCTATTCCGTCCATTTGTGAAGCAATTGGAATATTTATGGATCTTGATGGATTGTTTTTGAATATTTTGATATTGGATACACAAATATCAAGGTTTGTAACTATTTTTTTAAATCCGTCAGCGTAGAAAACAGCTGGTGGCTCAATTTTCATGGCTATTTCGACGTTTTTCATACAATTTGCGCCATCGCCAATTGTACTTTTGGTTTAAATTAGCCGGCCAGTCTTGTAAGAATGCTTACCGTTTTACATTGAAAATTTGCTGCTAAAATTGTTTGAATACTGCCAGACTGCCATGTTTTCCACTCCTGTGCGCTATTACTCCTGGTCATCGTTTTATTTCGATTTTCCAGATTGATCTGTCCATTTTCTACCCTCTAAAATATTGTGTATGCCGCCAATTTTCGAGAATATTGGAATATTTTTAAATGGAAACGATATTTTATGTTTTATTGACAATGGAGCTACGCATATCAAGGTTTGTGTCTGATTGTTTGCTGATAGGCGTAAAAACACAACCGCTGGCTCAATTTTTATGGTTGATCTAGCAGGTTTTAGGTGTCTTACTTAGCTCTGTTAGCTCTTTCTCATTGCAAGCCTGTCTTTTTTTCGCGATGTTTGATGTTGAAATTTTGCGGCCAAAATTGTTCGAATATTGCCCAAAAGCCACGTTTTATACAGCATCGCTGTTCTTTTTATCCATTAGTTTATGCTCACCTTTCAGGTTACTCCGCTGCCCCTCTCTCTTGATTCATTTAATGTCCGTTTTATGCTGTCCCTTACCGAGGCTATTGAAATTGGAATATTTGGTGGAATATTCCTTAGAAGGGAGGGTAACTTTTAGTACCCGGCCGCCGGGTACTAATGGTTCCGCCTGGGTACTAATGGTTCCGGTCGGGTACTAATGGTTCCGCCTGGGTACTAATGGTTCCGCTCGGGTACTAATGGTTCCGGTCGGGTACTAATGGTTCCGGTCGGGTACTAATGGTTCCGCTCGGATGCTTATAGTTTCGCCTGTGCTTTTTAAGGTTATCCTTGAGCAATAGGAGAGAAACCCTTTACGAAATAGCTTTGAAGAAGGTCATAAATGCAATTTCGAAATGATTTTGGAGAGTTGAGGGATATTTCTCTCAATTCAAACGTTTCCTTAGGTTTGGTTTTCCCAGAAATTGGTGAAGAGAACACTAAATTATGAACTGAACAGGTTTATTCAAGTTATTGTATAATCCGCTATATTTACTCGCTTTTATTACAAATAACCTGTTAGTAACTGTCTCTTCATTGTGTTCCTTTCATTCCTCTTCTGCGGTCAGATGGCAGAATACTATGGTGATGACGACGACGCCGAAAGAACTACTGACTTTTTTGAAATGCTAGATTTGGACAGCAAAACAATTAGGAGATTTAACGGATCTACAGGCCAGTCAACCAATATATTAGCCGATGTTTCATCCTGTGAATCATTGACAGATTCAGACGAAGAGCCTGAGGTATTGTTCGTCTATTTCTATTTTTATTGGAAACTTTTTTGCAGTACAGCCGTTATCAACAATACAGAGACGAGCCGTATTTCGGAGAAGATCAGTTTGGTTGTGGTGAAAGTCACCCGGATAATCAAGACGAACAGTTGCAGAAAGATGAAGAAATCGAACCCACGAAGTCTATGAGCACTGAATCCAACGAACAGACCCGAAAACGCGGAAGGAAGTCGATAAATCCCTTGGAACCAATGCCAAAAATTACGGTTATCACTACGGGCAATCCGGAAGAGCAGGGTGATGCCGCATACCCAGCAATGACTTTTGGTTCGAAAGGCGGTGTCCATTTGATATACCTGTACAGGTTGTTTGATATTCCTGCACAATTTAATAGGAAATCATAGGATTCCTCCTGCCCTTGACAAATGTTACGTTTTCCAGTTTAAAAAACAATTGGCTGACAAGGATTTAATGAGCTATTGTTGCATATCCTGTAAGAATATTGTCAAAGAGGCTCCAAGGTTCACTTGTATCACGGTAACTCAGTTAAGTGTCTTATTCTATCTGTCTTAGGTTTCAAAAAGCAGTCCGCGATTCTTGCAAGATCCTCATTCATTGGATCATTCTTGTTCTGGTATTGAATATGCTACAGAATATGCCAAACGTTCGCGTTATGAGATATTGCAAGGGCTTCGATCGCAACCAACTCTATCTACAGCTAAAACTGTGTACATGAATCGAATCAGTCAAATTCTGGAAAATCCTGATTTATCTAACGACGAAAAAATAGACGCTGGCAGTCAATTTGGTAGCTTTGCAAAGCTGAAACCTCAACTAAATCGAGCCCTGCGACTAGGCACAGGAAAATGTGATTTTTCAAATATTCCCGATGAATATTCAAAAGGAAAGATACCGGGAATTGACGAGGCTTTTGTGCAATCGAATGATGAGCAGGGCTTGGTAATGTATCATAGATCCCTCGTCAGAGCAGTGTCTCAACTAGGTAGGAACATTGGAATGAATTTCCTATCTCTTTCTCTAGGAATTACCCACATTTTGGCGGATGGGACTCATGGTTTTTTGCAAGCTGATCTTGGGAGAAATGGCCAATTGTATACATGCCATGCCTTGACCAAATCAGGCTTTTTTGTACCGCTTCTTCATTGCTTCACCAGACACAAAAACCAGAAGGTTTACTTGAATATCTTCGGAATGTTGAAAGATGAATTACTGTCGGCTGGTTGTGACCTGCCTACTGTCACGATTGTCACAGACTTTGAAGCAGCTGCATTGTCTGCCATATCAGAAATATTCAAGAAGAGTCCCCAAGAGGGCTGTCTTTATCATTTCTGCCAAGCCCTAAATCGTAAAGCAAAGTGCCTCGGACCATATAAAAACGATGTCCAAGTTTCTTGCTGGTATTCTCGTCTCCTTGCATTATCTTATCTACCAGAGGTTTTCCAAAATGTATTTTTCTTTAATCCGTTTTAGGAGTTTTTCGAAATTAGCGGGGTGCTCGAGATTCCTGTCGGAGCCGATCATCCAGCGTATGCTGCCAGTGCTCATTTTCTGGAATATTTCAACAATACTTGGCTAGGAAACTGGAAGAATTTGTGGCTAAAATACGGCATCGCTTCATGCAGAACAAACAATGCTGCGGAATCTTTCCACAAGGCGCTCAAGCTCTTCTTTTCCACAAATGCGAACCCGCCTCTACATTTCATCCTAGAGTATCTGAGACAAAGTCAAGTCTTGAAGTTCTTGGATTTGCAAAACGAGCTACGTGGTCAGCTGACGGAACGCTACGTAACGCCTGCTCAGAAGTTAAAGGAACAGCAAATTGAAAAGAATTTTGACGAGCTGCAACAAGCGGTCGTTGAGAAGCAAATTGACCGCCAATACATCGAAGCTTATTTAGATAAGATGACAGTCTACCTTCCGAGGAAAGCACACTAGATTTGTGGATAAGATGACAGTCTACCTTCCAAGGAAAGCACATCTGATTTTGATTTTTATTCCTCTTGTTGCTGTAAACAATAAATCGTTTCCTCGTATTTTAAATTAATCTGAGAGAATAAGCAGCATACCGACAGGGAGCATTAGTAACCAGACGGAACCATTAGTACCCGAGCGGAACCATTAGTACCCGAGCGGAACCATTAGTACCCGAGCGGAACCATTAGTACCCAGGCGGAACCATTAGTACCCGGCGGCCGGGTACTAAAAGTTACCCTCCCTTCTTAGAATGTTGGTAGAATTCCACTTATTGCACCGTCATATTCAACCATTTCAAGTCGCCATTGAAATTAGAAGAACGTTGAAAGATTTGAAAAACCACTGACAGTTTATCGACTGTGCATAATTTCGGCTCTTCTAGTCGTCGACTGACATTCCGGTTGCATTTCACTGATTCCTGGTTTGTTTTTTTAGATTTCGTTGCTTTTTTCTTGTTTTTGCCGTTTATTCGTGTCGGCCAATGTCCAATCCATTTCTAAACCAAATTGACAATTAGAACGGTCGCCGAGGAACTAACTGTATTCGGAGATTTCTTGGCGCACCGCCTCTCCCTCCAGTCGTCGTCCAATTTCCACCAGTCCAATCAGCGCCGTCGACCAGCCAGCTCCTGAAAATAAACAAAACAGCAACAGAATTACAATAAAAAACGAAGAAAATCTAATTATTTTTCATGTTTTAGATCAAAAAATGAGTCAAAATAGATTAGAGTTTAGATCCCAAAAGGAAAGCAGAGCTTCCAGTTCTCCTATTGGCATCGGGGTCCATCTGTGCTATTCAAAAGGCCGCTGCGTACACACTGTACATCGAAATGTACGTGAGACTGGGACACAGAGGATACCAGCCGACAGCCGGAGAACCGGGCCAGGACACCTCGACAACGAGGGCCACCGAGAAGCGCGAGCCTGCCGCTCGGTGAGTCCTATTGGCCGTCTGACTTTTCCCTTGCGGGGTTATTTTAGATCAAAAGAAATACCCGTCAAACGGATAGAAATACTTTTTAAAAATTTTAAAGTAAAAATAACGTGACCTTGTTAGAAGAAGACGACCGCCGCTGGTGGCTGACGAGAGACGACTGACTGACGAGAAGCGATGTCGACTTGACCAGAAGTTGGTCAACTTGACGAAAAATAGCCGGAATTCTCCGAATAGGCTAATCGATATCTTTCGAGAATGGAAAGCCGTTGATTGCTGCTATTTTTCTGCAATTGGATCGTCGCCTGGACTTTTTTAACCGCTGGAAATGATCAGAAGCGAATTGCCACGATTTTATGGGCAAAAATGGCTCGCTAGTCTGTTTTCAGTCCCGATTTTGGGCGTGGATTGTAACTTTGCGACAAAATCGAAATCATCTAGAATTCTTGGATTGCTCATTTTGGATTGCTCATTTTTAAAGATAAAATTGGATGATAGTTCTATAAAATATAGTTCATCAAAAAGCTCCGATTCTCCTCTTTTTGGTGGCTTTTGAATTATTCTGAAAAGTCAAGGTGAGCAAGAGATATTCACCTGGGAAAGTCGAGAGCTTCTCAAGCCAATAAAAATCTCAAAAAGAGTCGAATCCAAACGAAATTTATAACATTTTGTAGCCCAGAGCGAGCTGAATAAGGAGAAGCCTTTAATTTTCCCGGAAAGTTCGCTGTTTTCCTTGAGTTTATGAGCATTTCATCGATTTTTCTATAAATTTTGGCTAAAAGCGATAATTCAAAATTGCCGCCGGCAAAATTACTGCTAATGGATAAAAAGTGAAAAGGATTTAACAAATTTGTGACCAGTATAAAAGCCGTTCTTCCAGTAGAAATCATCATTCAGCTCTCCTTCTCTCCTCCTAGACGGCTGGCAGCGACCTGAAGAAAACTGGCGGACAACCTGGAAAGCGCCCGCCGACAACAACATAAAATTGGTATTTTTTTAAATAAATATTTCATTTTTACCGTGTTTTTTTCTTCTTTCCGTGGTTGTTGGGTTATTTGGGTTATCGGATGGCAATCTCTTTTGATTCTTCTTCTGTTGGTTATTTTGCTTGACTTCTCCTTCATTTTAAAGTTGAAAGCCCGAGAAACGAGCCTACCACGGAATTTTGAATCTTTCCCGGACCCGAGTGCCAAAAACCATGGCAAAAGATATAGCAATATTTTTAGGAGATCATTTATCATAATTTATAGCAATTTCTTATTAATTACGAGTATGTGCAAAATAAATAAATTCATCGATATTCCGGAGAGAGGTCGGTATGTTTAAAAATTGGGGTGACAGGAAGTTTACGAGACGGTGTCGGGGATGCGGGAGTACTTCGACTGTGCTGTAGTTGCGGCTGATTGGGGCTCAAACGCCCAGCCTCGTAGTAGTTGAAATAAGGAGATAAAACATAAGGATTTGGAGGTGTTGGAGGGGGAATTCGTCTTGGTTGATCAGGTTTTGGAGAAATTGGATTGTCGTCAGGAACTGGGGAAAGCTGCACGGTACAAGGGGAACTCGCCACAGTTTCTCCTGAAAATTCCAAAAAGTTTAACAGAAAGGAATCGCCATAAAAACGTTTTTAAATTTTTAAAGATATCTGCTTCATTGGAAATCGCGGCTATCCAGGGTATATGCTGATTAGACAACCTAAATTTTGCAACCCGAGAACAAATGAGCTTCCTAAAACCTAGACTTTGCAACAAGGTAACAAGTATCTCACAAGTTCCTGGAATTTGTAAACAATTTTAAACGGGTTTTTTGGTAAAAAACTCTTTCTCATGGGCCCAGAAATATGTTTTGGACCTCTTTATCCCCCTCACTCCCTTCTGACTCAGTTGTTTTCTCTCCTGTTTTTCTGGCAAGTTCCCTGATCATCAAATTATGCACAGGAAATGGCTTCTTTCCGCTCTTGAGAGTCATAAATTCACACGTGAGGAAGATAAAGACGAGAAATATTTTTGAATAGAAAGTAATTTCAATGCAACTTTAATGAATTTTGAAAAGGACTTTCTAGCAAAAGAAGGAGGAAGGAAACGTGACTAGACTAGACTAAACCGGGAAGAGGAAATGAACCTCTTAGTCCATATTTAAAAAACCAGGCAATTTACCCCAAAAAATAATCTTCCTACCTCTCTGGCTCAAATTCCAGCTGATTCTCTTTTCCGTCTTTGGTGGATGCCGTCTCTCGGCGCTCTTTGTTCTTCTCCGATTTCCATTACCACCAACCTAATTAATTTTTAGCCTTTTATCTGATTTTGACTTACAAATCCAACACAGGAGCGCATGGCGGTCTAGAAAAGATACAAATTAGTCGAATGAAGAGAGCACGAGGGAGGAGGCGGGGAAAGAAAGGGAGATAAGCACTTTGAAGTGAGGATTAATGGCCAGCGTCAAATGTGTAGTATGTAACTGGTACAATAGGTGGATTAGGAGCAGTGAGCTCGTGAATTGAGGCTTTTTTCTTTAGCTTGGAGAAAGAGCGCTCTGGGAGCCTTACAACGCGCTCATTTGAATTTCGTTTTTCAATAAAAATTCGAAAAAGTTGCCTGATTTTCAAGCGAGTCAAACTGCGAAAAAAAAGAAACCCGACTATAACAAAACCGAACGGGGGAGTATCAGCAAAGAAGATAATTCCAACGGACAGGCAGCTAATCGGGTAAACAGAGATTCTTTTTTTCTGACGTGGAGGAAGAGACGGAAATAGACGAGGTCAAAAAACATCAAAGGACAGGAGGAAGAGGAGGCAGAGAAAATGAGCTTATCCTCTTGATTTTAATCCTCGAAGCAACAGACGTCACAACATGTTTGCTTTTCCGTAGTAGGGTGTGAAAATCGGACGAAAGGGCTTCTATCTACTTTGGAATGAAGGATGAACAGGGATAATTGAGGTTGAATTTCTCAGGATAACACTCAAATCAGGGTTGTGAGTAGGGCTGTGCGCGGGCTGGGCCGGGCCGGCCCGTTCGGTCGGAGAAAAACTGTGTCAGATGATTGACATCACAGTTAGTATAGAATATTGCCAGATAATGGCTTTGCTTTGCTGCTTTTCGATGCTATGCTTATCTGAACATATTTTATAAGTGGGAATCCTAATGCTTCTTCAAAGAAATCTGTTATTATGGTTTCTGCGGTGGAAAAAAATTGAATAACCAAAAAAAATGAAGAAATGACCCGAAAACAAAACGTAGTGCATCCGGGGATTGAATCCGGCTGTATCGAAAATGACGGAAGGACGTCAACCGACTGCCCTATGAATAACGCTGTAGATAACCAAAAATTTGGTCCGAAAAAGCGAAATTTTTTAAAAAATTCTTCAAAAATTTCATGAAAAATTGCCATTTTTCCCAAATTTTCAAAATTTTCGGTCCGCGGAAGCTGGGCCCTGGCCCGGCCCGGCCCGACGCGGGCTTGCTAAAATAAAATTAAAAATAAAATAAAAATAAAACAAACCTCGTCATCAGTAGATTTTGTAGGTCGTTGCGGTTGCATTTTTCGTATTGAATTTGGAACAGATCACCGCAATGTTCGTGGTGACTTGATTTTTCCGTCTCTCCCAAGGATAGAGAATTGATTTTTGCTCATAGTCTTCGCGAAATGAAATGCGGAGCAGACCGTCACAATTTTCTCAATGATTATGGCTTTTCCCACCGCGGCCAGTCAGTATATAGACTCCAAGAACTGGCGAAACCGGCGCTTTTCAAAGATGGTCCTCCTTTTCTTCATTGTTGGACTCATCCAGTCACAAAGCGTCCGTACTTTGGGCCTTCGACCTCCTGGATGTGAAGACGGCTGGACAGAATTCAATGGTTCCTGTTACAAATATTTTGACACTCCCCAGAATCGTGGAACTTTTGACGTTTTACGCGCCCGATGTCAAGCCCTTGGAGCTGACATTGCCAGCGGAGCAAAACAGCATGAACGAGAATTTTTGCACAGTAAGTGTTGTATTTTTATCTAACAAACGCCATCAGAACAGTATCGGCTTTTTCTAAATGGCAGGTTTCCGGATATATACCAAACCCCCAGTTTAAATTGGGAACATCTACTGGTCGGGGTCAACTACGCCAAAGATGGACGTTGGACAAAAATATCTGTGAATAAAAATGAAACAGTTGATGGCCAATTCCGGTATTGTGCGCCTAATGAACCAAATTATTATAAGAAAACTGAATATTGCCATTATGTAAGTCCTTAGAAGATTTTATACAAATTTTTTAGATGTACGCCAGTGATCGTCCAGGCTATGCTCCATTTTGTATGGTTGATGTAAATTGTAACTTTAACTGGCGACGTTATATTTGTCGGAAGGAACAGCCAAGAATTTTACAGCCAATACAGGATTCGATGCCTGCGAATAATCCTCCGCTTCCTCGACTCCAATCAGGTAGAGCGTACTTTTGAGAGCTTCATATGTGTTTTCCTATGTTTTACCATGTTTACAGCTGAGCTGCAGATGCCAGTCTGGTCCCGAGGTAACCTCAGTTTATTAAAAATTTTCCTCTAGAGATTCTTTTATCAGTCGCTGGCAGAAAAAGAGAAGGAGCGCACCAGAGATTTCTCTGGCGAATATAAGCCTGGAACTTGCGGAGGTTTCCAAGTCTTTATCGTGTTCTTCAACCATGAGCTGTGTCTGTTCTTATACGGAATTCATTATCTTCAAATTATCCGCAGAAATTATCCTTCCTTATATAATATAAGGCCATTGTAGCCCAGAGCGAGCTGAATACGGAGAAACCTTTAATTTTCCCGGAAGTGCGCAAAAGTTCGCTGTTTTCCTTGAGTTTATGAGCATCGACTTTTCTATAAATTTTGCCTAAAAGCGATAATTCAAAATTGCCGCCGGCCAAATTACTGCTAAAGGATAAAAAGTGAAAAGGATTTAACAAATTTGTGACCAGTATAAAAGCCGTTCTTCCAGTAGAAATCATCATTCAGTTCTCCTGCTCTCCACCTAGACGGCTGGCAGCGACCTGAAGAAAAGTGGAGGACAACCTGGGAAGCGCTCGCCGGCTACAACATAAAATTGGTATTTTTTTAAATAAATATTTCATTTTTACCGTGTTTTTTTCTTCTTTCCGTGGTTGTTGGGTTATTTGGGTTATCAGTTGGTAATCTCTTTTGATTCTTCTTCTTCTTCTCGTTCTGTTGGTTATTTTGCTTGACTTCTCCTTCATTTTAAAGTTGGAAGCCCGAGAAACGAGCCTACCTCGGAATCTTGAATCTTTCCCGGACCCGAGTGCCAAAAACCATGGCAAAAGATATAGCAATATTTTTAGGAGATCATTTATCATTTATTTTTAGGAGATTTTTAGGAGATCATTTATCATAATTTATAGCCATTTCTTATTAATTACGAGTATGTGCAAAATAAATAAATTCATCGATATTCCGGAGAGAGGTCGGTATGTTCAAAAATTGGGGTGACAGGAAGTTTACGAGACGGTGTCGGGGATGCGGGAGTACTTCGACTGTGCTGTAGTTGCGGCTGACTGGGGCTCAAACGCCCTCCATTTTGTCTGATCGATGTAAATTGCAACTTTAAATATTGGCGGTACATTTGCCGGAAGGAAAATCCCAACCTGAAAGTTTTTCAACCATTACTGGATTCGATGGATTCAATAATATCGATGCTCGGTTTTTTCGACTAGAGTCCGGTATGGAACAAAATATTGGAACAGTAAGATTTCTTTTGTGCATTCTGTGTTTCCCTCTGTGTCCAGATCTTCAGCCAGTCAACGATTTTTAAACCAATATACTGTCGGTTTCCAATTTCGGGGAAAACGGGCACTGCGGGACCTCAAGAGGCGCGTGTTTTACTTGGACATCTTGAAAAACCGAAAAAATTGATTGATTTCCAAGTGGTCCCGCAACGCCCGTTTTCCCCAAAATTGGCAGTCGACTATATTTGTTAAAGGTTTGTATTCTCCAAACCATATCCCTTCCTCGACTTCGAGAGAACATAAATTTGCAGTAAAAGACTGCATGGTTCAGACAATTTATCGTGTTTCACAAGAATAACTACAGTCTGCATTTATATAGACGTAGCAGTCTGGAACTTCATAAAAGATGATGGTTCTCCCCTTCTTCTTCTTCTTTGGATTTGTCCTATCGATAAGTAGTGGTTATATGTCTTTTTCCTTCAATGTTTCAGATGGATGCGATGACGGCTGGACAGAATACAATGGCTCCTGTTACAAGCATTTCGACACCCCATCGAATTACGGTGCTTTTAGCGATATTCGAAACAGGTGTAAAGCTCTAGGAGGCGATATTGCCAGCGGAGCAAAGCAGCATGAACGGGAATTTATGGACAGTAAGTGTTGCGTTTTTATCTGACAGACGACGCCAGGACTGAACAGGCCCTCTTTTAACGGCCGCTTTCCCTATGTTTACCAACAGGATTGGCAAAAATGGGAAAGTCTATTGGTTGGGGTAAATTACGCGCCAGACGGCAGTTGGAGAAAAATTTCTGTGAATAAAAATGAAACAGTTGATGACCAATTCCGGTATTGTCCTGGTGAGCCTAATCGTCATCAAAATATGGAATACTGCCATTATGTACGTCCAATTGACTTATGAATAATGAAACGCTTATTTTTTAGATGTACTCCTCAGATAATCGGTATTACGCTCCATTTTGTATGGTTGATGTTAATTGCAACTTCAAGTGGCGGCGATATATTTGCCGCAAAGTTAAGCCTCTGGCCTGTGAGGATAAGAATGCAGTTGCCAAAGACGGTAAATGTGTATGCAAGGAAGGATTTGTAGACATTCTGGAGACTGAAGAAGTCGAAAAAGACAGATATAAAGAGGTGGATGATAATTTTATTGAAATACAGCCATTTAGGGAGAAAAATGCGTACCAGAGGATCCTTGCAGATCTCTGAAACAATCGCTCTCATTGATCTTTATCATCGACGCTTCTCAGTCCATTCAAGAACGGAACTGGCCCTCGGTACAGTATCCTTCCTTCCTAATCTACTCGTTTTCAGCTTGTTGATTTCGTAAAATCAGCATCTAACCTGATTCCCAATCAAGTCAATGTCGGTTTCATTAAATTCTCTTCAAATGTCTCCTTCGCTGAATGGTTGCCAATTCAATGGTCCAAGAGAGAATTCCAACAAATGGTCCCAACAGAATTTGATGCTGGGTACACTAATACCCCAGGTGCTATAGAAAAAGCTATAGAAATGTTTGACGTAAGCCATACATTAATCCAGGAAACATTTGTAGGAAAATGGTCGAAAAACGGACAAAGTTGCCGTTTTGATCACTGACGGATTGCCAGTTGTTGACGAGACGACGGATAAGCAGACAGCTCTGGATGATACAAGGCAAGCCATCTCCAAGGTAAAATCCTCCCCACAATTTTGTATTATTTTCCAGCTTCATCGAAAAGGAATCGATATCGTAGCCCTAGGATTTGGACCAGAATTAGTACAACAACGGGGCGATACCTACATCAAGAAGTGGCTGGAAGATCCAAGAGAAGACTATTTCTCATTTAATAGAATGGCCTGTGTAAGTGCAGGGAAAAATTGCAGGAATAATGGTTTCAGGATCTGCGACGTGTTCACATGCAAATTTTGCTCCAGAAGGTCTGCAGAAGATATGTCTAGGAAGAGTCACCAGCGATTGATTCCCAATAAACTGTTAATAATTCAAAAACACTCAAATTTGAATAGGAAAAATCCATCTGAAAATTCAGTTCGTATCGCTTGATCGATGTTGTTTTATTGGAGCCTTCATAAGTTCCCGTCTATTTAGTTGCTGTCCTGTCAAGCTATCCCAATGTTCCTAATATTTCTTGTTCTTCTCACTCAAATCCCTACGATCACAGCAAAAATTTCTCCAAGTAAAAATATTTCAAAATATTTCAAAATAATTTCAGCTTGTCCTTGTAGCATCGGTAATAATGTCCAAGATTATTGCCCAGAAATGGGTCCTGCTGCTGGACGCGCCACCTTCATGATTTCAAGTCTCCCTGACCACATTCCCCCATGTCAGTTGGCTATCGCTGGCTGTAAACAGTACAGGGTAGCCTTTGGACCTGGAGACTGTCAACAACACGGACCTGTGTACAATCCAAATCAGATCAGGGATAAATTAAATTGTATTGGGACGACTTTTGGCCGAGCATTGGCTTATGATTGTCAGGCTTGAAACAATGAAAATTTTGAGTACTTCTGCACCAGGAAATGAAAATCTGATTGGTTTCCAATCTTATTCCAAGAAAATATCCTCTGTCTCATCACGAGACATGTACATATCGTAATCCTTCACCTATCCCTCCTTCACTTTTTCGTTTAAGGCTTCATCGAACTTCCAATCTTTTTAATCCCCGTATTTTTCGAAAATTCAACGCGTGTAGATCCACGGGTTTCTTTTCGTCTTCAACTGATGTCTGCAGTGGTTGTTATTTTTAATTTTCTAGTATTTTTGTCGATTATTACATCTGGGCAACGGGTAATTTATACAGCTGTTCAAATCCTTTAATGAATACATTCCAGGTGATTCAAGTGGGCCTGTTAGCTGCTCGTGATGACCCCCAAATAGTTGCCCAAGTTGGGTGGAGACGGGTAGCTGCTGCTGTAGGCGTTGCTTGGGATAAAATCATAGCCGAACGAATATTAAACGATATGGTTATGAAGTAAAAAAGCTCAAAAAATGGAGGATAATGCCACTTTCAGTATAACTTTCTGGTACAACGATTGTGTCGAATATCAGACGGTCGGAAATGTTATTGAAATGCAGGGTTACGACATTATTCTAGGGCCACCGTGTAGTGGAGGTCAATTCATAATTTGTAGTGATAAATGTTCAATTTTTAGCCGCTCTAGTAGCCGGCAGTACTGGAAATGCTCTGGACATTCCGCTTGTCTATTGGGGACCTCAATATGCATCAGAACTTGTTAATGCAGAACGGTATCCAACAATTATGGCCACAACCGCCTCTGCTGGCAGGTAAAAGGTTTTCCTTGTCCATTTAATACAAAAACATTCAGCCTGTCCCGTTCCTTGATGAGAATTCTTGACCAGTACGATTGGAATGCCATTTCCGTGGTCTTTTACCAGGCAAGGAGTCCACTTATTCCAAGATGTAGCCTTGTTTTGAATGCCCTAGACGTGGGTTTACACTGTAATTGGGAAAATCTTTTCAGAACCTGACATTCGGCAGCATGTCGAATATCTCCGTGGTTTATAGAAAAAGACTCCGAGGAGAGACAATAAAAGAAATGAGAACAGCCATACAAGAACTCAGCGACCAAAGCAGAGGTAAAGCGAATCTCATAGATAACCGCTGATTTTAGTAACTATCAGTTGTTTCGAATCCGTATCCGCTAGAAGAAATTGGCTACTAGCAATTGCTGATGAAAAAGCAACTACTGACGAATTTGTCTGGATACAATTTGAATCTTGGCGGGGTGGATTTAACGAAGTGTGGAAAGATCAAGCTGCCAATCCGGATGGCAGAGATGCCGATGCTTATCGTGTAGCAAAGAAAATGTTTATTGTTGATTCGCAGCCAATTAATGGATCGGAGCAGTTTACTGCGGACGTGATTGCTAAATTCAAACAGCCGCCATATAATTGTAATAATTGTACGGATGTTAATCCTGTACGTATCCTTATTTTTTTGGTATTACCGCCATTTTTCAGACAAGGTCAAACGTTGGTGAACTGGCTGACGCCATGCTTCTCTACGCCCGTGCGCTGAATATCTCAATCAGTAATGGAATTCCCAATCCCACAGGAAAACAGCTAGCCGACTATGCTGCTGGGACTACGATGAACGGTAGCCATCGCCCTTTTTAAGGCCAATAAGTTTAGGATACACTGGAGTAGTTCGAATTAATGCAAATTCTACAAGAAATCCAGTTTACGTTGTCCTGGGATTTGATCAAAATGATAATATTATTCCAATGATGCGTGTTTGGGAAGATTTGACGAATGATACAAATTCAAGGGTAAAAATTGTTGCAGAACCCTTTATGGCTCTAATTTTAGATAGAATTCCTTCAACCGGATAGCGTTGTTTTTTCCACAAGAGGAGGAATCGTTCCATTAAATTTTCCTCTATGTGGATATGATTATACCCTCTGTCCTCCACCAATTTTCGAACAATATATGGCCGCCTTTATTGGAGGAATTTGCGCAATAATTTTTCTTATTCTTCTTATTATTATGGCTTTGTACTTCGTCTGGAGGTTGGATTCTCATAGAAAATTCTAATATCCCTTCAGGACCCGGAAATTAGAAGAAGAGCGCCTGAACCAGCAATGGACAATCCCTTTTCTTATCCTTGAACGCCCTGAAAATCAAGGAAAAGCCCAGTCACATAAATCCCTGCAGAGCACAATTACTACCAGTACAAAAATGACCATCGACAGTAAGAAGGAGACAGAACGGCATGCTTTTTTTATATTGGAGAAGGAGCCAGTGGTTGCGAGGAAACATCCTGTTAGAGCCGAGTTGAAAGCCAGTACTTGTGCTGAACTGAGAAAGGTAGGTGGTGAGAGTACTGTAGCTCCATTTGTTTTTCGTTTAAAGGTGGGAACTTTGTTCCTGGGGCCGATGCTCTCGACGGCATAACGCCATTTCTCTATTTTTTTCAAATTCGCAGAGAATTTCCAGTTTTTTCGCTGTTTATGAAAATTATTTGAATTATTGCGGGGATTCCAGAAGTTTCTTTAAAAGAATGCCTCCTATAATGATTGGAAACTATTTTAAACCTTTAAAATTCCCCAATTTTCAGATGAAATCCCTCTACCATGACAATCTTTGCCGTTTCATTGGCCTCTGTCTCGATGGCCCTCAACTTATGTCTATTTGGCGTTTTACTGCCCGTGGTTCTCTTCGAGATGTCATCTCCAAGAGCTCAATTCAAATGGATTGGTTCTTTAAATTTTCCCTAATTCGGGATGTTGCCGAGGGCCTGTTCTTTGTCCATTCTCTTTTTGGCCCACATGGTTGGCTCTCCTCCGCCACTTGTCTCGTAGATGAACGCTGGAGAGTTCAAATCACATTTTACGCCTTGGATTTTATTAAAGAATGCAATCATTTCAACCAGGAAGATTTGCTATGGGTTGCACCGGAACGACTGCGAGATTCCCTGGCCTCTGCTACCAAAGAGGCGGATGTTTACAGGTAAAAAATCGCGTTGATATACGGTAAAGATCTCGTCCATTTCAGTTTTGCCATAATCTGTTCCGAGATAATCACAAGAAAAGGCGCGTGGGATTTGGATAATCAAGATTATGATCTGGATGAGCTCATTTACAAATTAAAAAAGGGGGGTCATCATGCTCCAAGACCTCTGTTGGACAGCGATGATGAACAAAATACCTCCCTTTGTCTTTTGATTAGAGATTGTTGGGATGAATTACCACAAAATAGACCGAGCGTTGAGCAGGTTTTTACTCCTTTAAATGGCCAAGATTCCGGCATTTAGATTCGCCGCCTTCTTCGTGGTTTGAACCACAATAAATCTTCCAATTTAATGGATCATGTTTTTAAAGTTTTGGAACAATACGCAACAAATTTGGAATCAGAAGTTGAGAGCCGGATGAAAGAACTGTCCGAGGAGAAGAAGAAATCGGATATTTTGCTCTATAGAATGTTACCAAAGTAAGGAATTCTTTTTAATCGAAGCCCTTCTCGATTTATTTTCCATAATGGATCTTCGCATAATTGTTCGCTTGCTACAGGACCCATAAAAGACAGCAGACCTTGAATTGCGAAAATTGCGCCAAAAAATAAGCAAGGTCATAAGGACTAAATTTCGGATTTGGCGCAATCGCGAGATTTCCGCAGAATTCAAAGCCTGCAGCAAAAAAACCAAACCTGCCCTTTTAAATCTCCATTATTTATATTTCAGACAAGTAGCCGAACGTTTAAAATTAGGGCAACCAGTTGAGCCGGAGACCTTCGATTGTGTGACCCTTTTCTTTTCCGATGTCGTTTCCTTTACAACCCTAGCCAGTCGGTGTACTCCTCTGCAAGTTGTCAATCTTCTAAATGATTTATACACAACATTTGACGCAATAATTGATAATCACGATGTCTACAAGGTTAAAAACTTTTTTTTTCGGAAGCAATAAGCAATTTCAGGTGGAAACAATCGGCGACGGATATCTTTGTGTTTCTGGTCTTCCTCATCGAAATGGCAACCAACATGCCAAGGTATCCATCCGTTGTTTACGAAAATAAATTAATTTTCTCTTAAGGAAATAGCAGAAATGTCGATGAGCCTTCTCCGAGCGATAAAAAGCTTCCGGATTGCGCATCTTCCCAAGGAGAGGATAAATATCCGGGTTGGATTGCACACAGGACCAGTGGTTACCGGAGTTGTTGGCATAACAATGCCCAGATATTGTCTATTTGGTGACAGCGTTAATACCGCGAGTAGAATGGAAAGTAATGGGAAACGTAAGAGCTTTTTTCCTTTTTTAATTAGCGAAAATTCCAGCAGGAAGAATTCACATTTCCACAGAGACAATGGAATTTCTGACCAAAGTTATTGGCGGCTATAGGACAGTTCCAAGGGGTGAAGTTATTGTCAAAGTATTTTTTGGCCCATTAATGGATTACATTTATTTTTAGGGAAAAGGAGCTGTGTCTACTCATTGGCTATTAACGGATGATGATCCAGACATTGGACATGAAGATTAGAAGCCAGCTAGGCGAACAGAGCAGCAGATGACTAACAGATTACAAATTGAACACATTCATGTACAAAATAAAAAATTAAGAGATTTTTGAAAGTACAACGGCTGTTTTTTATAAAACTTGGGCGCTGTGGGACCTGCTTCAAAATCAGGCAAATTTCTTCGAATTTTCGTTGGAAAACGTCAAAATGCTTTTCATTTTTTTTCAGTTTTCAGGTCTCACAGCGTCCATTTTCAATAATTTTATTACTAGCTCACAATCACGACGCTGACATCTCCAGTTAACTGGGACCAAGGATTCACCCTAATAAACAACCCTTTAAAGAACATAAAATACGGCTTGGGAAGGGCGCAGGTCAAAAAAGAACTAAGTAACGGATACCAGGCCAGGCCTTGCATCATCAGGTTGAAAAAAGCTTCCGGTGGGCTTTCATTGCTTGAGGCAAAAATAAAGAAAGCTACAATTAGCATGGCAATAAATACTAGAGGCAAAGAGCCCTGGAAGATGTTTTAATGATAATTTTAAGAAGAATACCTGTCCAAGAAGCATCAGTGCCAATTTTTTATGTTGAATAGTTGTATTAGTTTCTTGGGCAAGGGTTGAAACTTTCCAGTACATGGCTATGGACAGAAGACAGATTAGCAGCGCTCCTAAAGCCATTAAGACCAGTACTCCGCAACCTATAAAAAGAAAAATAATCGATTTCCAATCCTGGAAGAAAGAGAGCTGTGTGACCCGCTTGAAAATCAGGCACTTTTTTTGAATTTTTATTGGAAAACGTCAAAGTTGCGCCCGTTTTCGGGTCTCATAGATTCCGTTTCCCCATAATTGGTAACCACCTGTGTAGAAATAATTAGAAGAGCTGCGATTTACAATTATTAGAACATCCGAATTGTAGTCAATATTTGGATGCTGATAGGATATATTATAGCGGGTACAGTAGTTTATAAAATTCTAAAAAAATCTTTGTTAGACGATTTTCCACCTTGGGAGGAACGGGCGCTGTGAGACCTATGAGGAATACTTACTGTAGGAGTCATCCTAACAAAATTTAACATCAGATAAATCCCAGTAGTTCCAATTACACTACCCAGTATTATATTTATAAGGACGAGTCTATAAAAAAACCTCTAATTTTTAATAGAAATTGTACCTGGACAAGCTCAATCGTAATTTCTTTTGAGAAAAAATAGTAAAGAATCGGAATAGGCTACATAGAAATACACTAAAATTATTCAGGCCGATAAATGTAATAGCCATTGCTAGCTGGAAAAAGTTTTAAAGGAAATTGTACCAAAAAAACTTACTCCAATTGTACCACCCAACTCTGGTCCTACAAGAGAAAAGATCCCATTAAATTTTATAATACCAAGAGGATACACGTATTCTATTCCATTTCCGAAAATATGAAGAGAATTCCACACGATGTCAAAAATCTGCAACATCTACACAGAAAAAGCGGCGAACCTACCACCATAAGCAGAAGAAAATATTTGATATCATTCATTTTCGGAGGAGTATGCCTCAAAATTGCGTAAGATAGAATAATTCCCAGGGATGTTGAGATTAGAAAAAGTAGGAAAATGTAGATATTAAACGGGGAATTAAAGAGATGAGACAGGAGCATGGTCTATGCTTTCCAACTGGCCGTATCAACGAACAAGCAAAGTTCACCTGCTAAATATGAAAAATGCAGCTGAAATTGACGAAAAATGCCAAATTACTGATCAGTATTATTTGTCTCGAGGTCAAAAGTTCGCATCTTCTAGCCGTGTACCTTCACTTTTCAATGGAGACGTATCGTCGAACCAGCGACAAGTGTCATCCGTCAGTTTTTAACCTTGGGCAACTTGACTCGCCGTGCGTTCAAATTTCTCCACCGAGTGTTCGAGTCTTTCCACCGAGTGTTCGAATTTCTCCACCGAGTGTTCGAGTTTCTCCACCGAATGTTTGAGCTTATCCACCGCATTTTCGAGTCTCGCGATATACTACCTTGCAGATTGAATAGTTTCTCTTTGCATGTTCACTTAAAATATTGACTTGTGACATATTCGTGAACACTTCTATTATTTTCGACCTTTTCCCTTTCTCGTTTCAGCTGTCTTATATCAGACGCGTATCTGTATGTCAGAAGCAGGTGATTTTTAATGCTAAACTAAGTATCCCCAATATTTCCCGGCTATTCTATGCATATGGAGCTCATGTCTCATATCTTTAGTTCGTGGTCAAATGTCCACTTTTACATCATATTTCTCCTCTCAGTAATTTTTGACTGTGCTTTATTTTATGCCATTTGGCATACTCCGTCGAAAATGAATGACATTAAGCCGATTCTGCAAGCTATGGTGGTCAGTTGCCATATTAAACTTTTTTTAAAGCTCAAATTAAGCTATTTCAACTATTATGCAGTGTTTCAAATTCCTTGGGCAGTGCATCGGAATATATGTTCCCGTTGTATGTTTTGAAATTTCATGGATTTAATATATTTATTGGTAAAGAATACGGCGGCGTTGTTAGTGTAAGTCCATTCCATCTTCCCAAAAAAATATAATTTCTGGGTCTTGAGCACGCATTTAAATTTGACATTTTCCAAGGAAAATACGAGAAATTTGCCTGATTTTCAAGAGGATCTCACAACTCTTGTTTCATCCAGCGTTGAAATCCCAATATAGCCATTTCAGCTGGCTACAGTAGCTTTATTCATATGTTTATGTGGTTTATGCGTTATTGAATGTTGCGTATACAGATTTGTTACCGTATTTCTTCAAGCCAACCTCAACTTGAAGCCTATCTGGTAAATTTTCCTCAATAATTCAATAAGAATATTTTAAGGGTGGGTATTAGTCATCTAATTCTAGTTATTAGTGCATCATTTCTGGGAACTTATCTAATCCACAAATTCCTGCTTATGAATCCGATCGTTAGTTTATTGGGCGGATATTGATCACACAAGATCTAATTTTAGGACTACATAATTTATTGCAAACTGCATAATATGACATATCTGCACCCGAATGTCAATTTCAACACCGATGTGTTGGCGATTTTAGAGCAAAATTCAACAGATTATGTCTGGATACGTTAGTGTACACAAATATAAATCGCGTTTGTTGCAGTCTGCTTCATTTTCGTGCTAATGTGCTCCGGTGTTATTACCGTTTACGCTTTGTCAATCCTGATGTACAGAAAATTATCAAAGCATGCACACACAACCAGTTCCCTTCGCAATCATCATCAGAAAAAATTGACACTTATGCTCCTTGGACAGGTGGAAAAGATGTCCGAAATATTGATGTGTAGATTTTTAGGGATCTCTTCCAGTAATCTTTATGTCTATTCTCATTCTTGTCTTTATAATGGGCGCGTCAAGTTCAGTTAGAGGAGAGAGTCCACCGGAAATATGCTGGACAATTATTATACAATCTATTGGCGTGTACCCTCTGTTCAGTTCTTTTCTGACTTGTGTCCTGACTACACCGTATTACACTTTCTTTAAACGATTATTTTTTAAAATAATAACTTGGTCAAAAACCTCTGCAGAGTCTAGTGTCGTTGTATTGAGATGATAATAAATATTTTATGAATTTATCCTATTTCTGTGTAAAATGATTTCCGTCATTTTTAACCTTTTGTTTTGTTTCACCTGTCGATCTTTTTAAACCAGCGGGTAAACAGGTGATTTTTCAGTAATCCTGTGGCACTAATGCTACTTCTTTCTCATATTTTCGGCTCAGGATTTTATATTTATTTTTATATAATATTCCTGCTGGCTTTGTTATTTGATTGTGCTTTATTTTACGCAATTTGGAAGCATACTCCCCCTAAAATGAATGACATCAAGCCTATTTTATTGTCTATGGAGGTAAGTTGCCATAAAAAAAGGGTCATTACTCCAATTTTAGCTGTTTCAAATCCTGTGGGGACTCTCCAATGCTCTAGGCAGTGCTCCAGAATATATGTACCCGTTGTATATTTTAAAATTTAATGGATTTTATACATTTCTTGGACAAGAATATGGTGCTCTCGTTAGTGTAAGCATCCCTGGTTTAGCCCAGAAATTCCATTTTCCAGTTGGTCACGGTGGTTTTATTCGTTTGTCTATGTGGAATTTGTATTGTAGAATGCTGTACTTACAGATTTGTTACAGTATTTCTACAGTTTAACGTTCACTTGAATCCAATGTGGTTTATCAGCTGTCTTTTATTCTTTGTTGTCTTGGCAATACCCCTTGGAACTTTTTTAATTGCAAAGTTTCTACTGACGACACCAATAGTAAGTTGAAGGAACGTCTAACAGCTTCTGATGTCCGCTGAAACGCAAAGTTGCGTACAGATTTATAATTTCCAGGCTTTAATTATTTTCAAATATTTTTTATTGTAAATAAGAATTAAAAGTTGCCCTGGAATTCCAGAAATTGACAATTTTTCTGGTAAAAGGAGAAAGACAGATATCAAAATTTTGCGCGCAATTTGTTACACCTGTGATACGATTCCTAAAGGAAGCCTAAAGGACTGAAAATAATTTCGTTGTTGACTGTAATTTGGGATTATAGGGATTAGCTTGTCAAAAATTCAAATTTTTGGAGTCCAGCAGAGGGAAAGCGCAGTATCCGGGGCTCACCTACTTTACCACTTCTGATTACGCTATTTCTGCTCTCCATAACTATTCCAAAAATGTCGTTATAGCACATCAGGAGGTCTAGTTATCGTTCACTTTTACAAGAGAATTTTTGGCGGCAAACAGTTGACCGTCGACAATCAAATAATCGACGGTCAACAATGAAAAAATGGACAGCCTTTCATTCATTTTTGAGAGAAAATAAGCGATAAAAACGTCGTTTTCCTAGCGATCCAGGCCTCCTTATGCAGAAATAAATACAGTTCACAGTTTGAGCCCAAGTTGTTTCAGTCCCTTAGGCTCCCTTTAATAAAATTATTCTTGAGATTTTCAATCGATACGCCACTTCACTAGCTGCCACAAAAATGCACAAAATACCGCATAACAAAATGGCGCAACAGTTTTTAGTGGCCTAAAATTTGGCGACATTGACGATTTTCCGTGCCTTCCATTCGCAGTCCTTGAGCCTATTTGTTATTACACTGCTGCCCCATTTTCAGGATTACATAATCTACTGTAAACTCCATAATTTGACTCACCAACACGTCAATGTCAATTACAATACCGATGTGCTGGCTATTCTACAACAGAATTCATCTCACTACGTTTGGCTAGGTGATTCCTTTCCAATTCTTTATTTCCTGCATTTTCCAGTTTGTTGTCTATTTGTACTCATGGCGTCTGGTGTAATTACCGTCTACACGATGTCAATTCTTATGTACAGAAAATTATCAAAACATGTTTATACAACAAGCGCGAGTCATCACCATCATCAAAAGAAATTGACACTTATGCTCCTTGGACAGGTGGAAAAAATGACTGCATATGGAAATGTAATAATTTAGGGATCACTTCCGCTGGCATTTATTGTTGTCCTAATTTTGGCTTTTCTTCTCGGAGCATCGAGTACGGTTATGGGAGAAAGTCCACCAGAAATTTGTTGGTTTTTAATCCTGCAATCATTGGCCTGGTATCCTTTGAGCAGTTCCTTTTTGACTTGTGTCTTGACCACACCGTATTATAATTTTTTTAAACGATTGTTCTTTAAATTAATAACATGGCCAAAATCCTCGGTAGAGAGTAGTATTGTTGTATTGAGATGATAATACATATTTAGCCTTTCTATTATTCTATTGACAGTTATTATAAGGAAATGAATCATAGTTTGGCGGAAAGAGAGACGGGCGGATCATGGTGATACCAGTTTGTTATACAAGGAAAAGATAACTGTGACCTTTTTGGGCGTCAGCGATATATAAGCCAGATGGCAGCTGGTTTCTAATCTTTGTTTCTTCGCTTTATTTTGCTTTCTGTTCATTTATTATAATCGGCTTCCAATCTTGGCAAAACGGGTGTTGCGGGACCAGCAAGAAAATCAGGCAGATTTTTCGACTTTGCATTGGAATATGTCAAATTCAAACGGGCGCGTCTTGAGGTCCCGCAGCTCCCGTTTCCCCCAAAAAATTGGCTATAATTTGACAGCGAAAATTACCCATAATTCTCTAACAATTTTCGTTTATTTTTTCAATTTACCCTCAAAAATTCAGATGGGAAGATTAGGAGAATACGTGGTAGTTGGCAGCCAGTCTGCCACAATTGTCATCATAATCGGAACCTGGCTGGTCATGATCAATATGACAAATGAACTCTTTGATCTCCAAGAGATGGTTGCTACTGAAATCAAGGGATTCAAGGTATAAATTTTCTAGTAAATAAACTATTCTTTCCAGGTAACAGCAGACGAAGCCTGGGACACGATGCTAACAGAAACTGCAACTTCTAGAAGAAATCGGCTTCTTAGCGCATTTTTAAGGCATAAAAGAGGCTACGTTGGAGGAGACAGCTATATGGAGAGTAGTACGGCCAGTTTTTCTGGTTGTCACTGCGCTGCACAATCTTCTGGTTGTCCACAAGGACCGCCAGGACCTCCCGGACAACCGGGACACGATGGAGAACCCGGCCATCCTGGAGAAGCAGGAGGTCATGGAAGCAGAGGAAAAATTCACAGCCCCCATGGCGAAGGCTGTATTTCCTGCCCTGCTGGGCCTCCTGGGCCTCCAGGACCTGGTGGAAATCAAGGAGCTCCAGGACCAAATGGAAATCCAGGAAATCCTGGGTTATCTGGATCCCCGGGCGCTCCGGGACCTGTTGGGCCTATGGGAGAGCCAGGACATCCTGGAAGAAATGGGCAAGATGGGCATCCTGGACAAGCCGGCGCTCCGGGAACTCGTCAACTTCGTGGAAATCCTGGTCTTGCAGGAGCCCCTGGGGTTCCCGGCCCTGTTGGAGCTCCAGGAAATAATGGACAAAATTCGGGACCCGGATCTCCTGGCCCTGCTGGATCAGCAGGACATCCTGGTCGACCTGGAAACCCAGGCCATCCGGGTGGTCCAGGAGGTCCTGGACCTAATGGAGTACCTGGACCTGATTCAGGCAATTTTTAAAACTAAAATTACAAAAAATCTGTTCAGGATACTGCAAATGTCCACCAAGAAGTGGACAAACATTTGAAGCACCGACTCGACCAGCTGTTGGAGGAACTTCTGAGACCGAAGCTTATAGAAATAGAAAGAAGCTTCATTAATGGAAATACTGTAAAAATAGGAAAATTAATAAAGGCTTCAATACTTCAAATTAGTTTTTAAAGGACTTTTTGGGATAAAATTGAAAAGTTGCGCCCGAGACACATCCGCAAATGCAGATGATTCTCGAAGGAACACCAAAAACTAGTAAATTTTGATTTCCTAGCCAGGGTTCATTGATCACTGACGTATAGCAAAGATAAGAGGAACATTCCGTGTAAACCCGTGAAAAGTGTCCACGAACATTACCTCCTTGTCAGATAAAAGTGCGTCAATTTCCCAAAGATCAGACTGATAGTCGGCAGAAATCACAGCAATTCCTCTTTACAACTGCCAAAGGAGCCCTTTTCCTGATTCAGCACGGAAACCAATCTGTGTTCCATATTTTCCCGCCAACACAATCACATAAACCCATTGCCACTTGATCAAAGTCACAATATTATCATAAGTTGGTGGGGAAAACGTCAGTTACGCGGGGACATCGTTGGTGCACCCAACATATTTTCTGCAATTTTTTAAATATTTTAAATCAGAGGTTGAGCGGTTTCCGCCATTAGAAACAATCGGTATGGGACCTGAGAAGGGTAATTTTCAATTTCTGGAGCTTTCAGGGCTTTTTTGTAAGATTTTTAGGTTCCAAAACCACTATTTTCTCCAATATTTCTAATTCTCCTACTTTTAAGTTATTTTTCTCCCGTATTCGTGTTTATACGCTGCCGTTTTTCCTGGACAAACACGTTTTATTACCATCCTTCCATAAAGGAAGGCATTTGTGCCTTTTTGAGCTCAATTCTTTTACAGATAACCGATATCATTTTGACCTTCTGGGCTTTTGTCCTTTTTTCCGTAGAATTGTCTTCACCAGACACTTTTAGTTCAAAAAATGACGAAAATAATAGAAGACGAGGAACAAGATGAAGGACTACGGCAGACTTGGGCCAGTCGATTGATGAATATTCTTATTTGCAGGTAAGATTAACCTCAAATTAGTTTTATTCGATTTGAAGGGGAGATCTAGCCAATGAAAAACTAGAAGCTCAACCTGTTCCTATCAAAGAATTAGTAATTTAATATTTTTACCATAGAAGATTGTCATTTCAGCTGCGTTACAGTACAAAAAAGGATAGAATTTATGTGATTTCTGGTATGATATTGGCTGTAATTATTGGAATTATTCAAAATACTACGTGTCTCCTAATGGGATATATTTCTAATTTATATTTATTGACACCAAAAGAGGTGCGTAAAAATTAACCATATACATTTTTTTATCCTGAGTGTAAAACCAAAAATGTTCGAAACAGGATATTTCCAAATTTTGAATCACTAACCCAAATTTACCTTTTTTCACCGCTATTTCATCGGATCCAAATTTGCCCTTGAAAACCCTTGAAATTAATCTTTTACCCAGGAACATGCTCATAATGACGATCTATGGTGGTCAGTTATCCATTGGTGTATTGTTGACGCCATTTTGGCAGTAGTTATGATAGCTATCAGTTATTTGCAGGTATTTTTATCCAGTTTTTACCCACAAATTCCTTTAGTCTTGGTTACTTTTAACCGCCTGTACAAATATCATCAAAACGATGAGATTTGAATATGTCAAAGCGGTTCTGCGACAGGATACTGCTTGGTTTGATAATCATGATGCTGGGCTGATTTCTTCTCATTTGAACAATAATATTGAACGGATTCAAGACGGCTTGGCCGATAAATTTGGACTAATTACCCGTGGATTATCAATGTTTTTATTTTCTACAATATTCGCCTTTATTATTAACTGGCGAGTTACTGTAGTTTGCGTTGGTTTAGGGCCTCTGGGAGCTATGGCAATGGGAATGATGGCTAAGGTACGGTACCTTCTTCTCTAAAAATAAAATATTTTAGTGTTCCGCTGGACCAATGAAAGATTCGATGGCATCGACAAATGAAGCCAGTGCAATTGCCGAAGAATCCATAATGAATGCTAAGACTGTGGCTGCCTGTAATGGACAAGAAACTATGGTTGAGGTGCTGTTCAAATTTTAAATTAAACCAACTATTATTTCCAGAAATACAGTAAAACATTGAACCAGTGCCTGGATAAAACAGTCAGAATAAGTTTCCTAAATGGCTTTTTCGAAGGTTTCATGCTCTTCGAAATCTACGTCCTGTCCGCCTTTGCCCTCCTGTAACCACAATTTCATACACCCAGACAGTGCTTTTAGATTTGGAATAACAACCTATTTCCATAATCCAGGAATTTATGATCCTGGTACAATTTTGATGGCGGTAAATACTGTGCAATTGGGTGGATGGTTCCTTGCCCTCTTGGGACCTCATATGATGGCAATTTTGAAGGCACGAGTAGCTGCTGCTGTCATTTATGAGACAATTGATCGAGTGCGTAATTCGAGGGCAAGTATTGTGAAAAAAATGAGTTTAGACACCTAAAATTAGTGCGGACAATGGACATGGAGAAAAGTTGACGAATTGCCGGGGAAAAATTGAATTTGAAAATGTTCATTTCAAGTATCCAACAAGGTGAGGAAGTAGTAAAAAAGCGCGCTAATTTCAAGGATTTCTCGCAACATGAAATGAACATTTTCAAATTTATCCGTTTTATGAAATTTACAGAGAATCCAAAATCCTATCAGGCTGCAGTTGGACAGCAGAAGCTGGTGAAACAATTGCTTTTGTTGGTCACAGCGGCTGTGGAAAAAGTACCAGTGTAAGAATAAGAATTCGTCTTTCACTCCTTCCTATTCTTTCAGATTGGGCTCCTGACACGACTTTATGATAAACAAGAAGGAAAAATAACTATAGATGACGTAGAAATTGAAAATATTAATGCTCAAGAACTGAGAAAAATCATAGGAATTGTGCAACAAGAGCCGTGTCTATTTAATGGAACCATAAAGGAAAATATTGTCCTTGGAAGAAATATAACCGAAGAAAAAGTACAAGAAGCTGCAAAGATAGCAAATGCCCATGAATTTATTATGAAGTTACAGGATGTAAATTACCAAATTTCATCAGAAATCAAGATTTTTAGGGATACGACACAATTCTGGGTGCAGGAGGAGTGGCCCTTTCTGGTGGGCAAAAGCAAAGGATTGCAATTGCCAGGGCAATTGCCACAGATCCGAAAATTCTCCTTCTAGATGAAGCCACGTCCGCATTGGATACTGAAAGTGAAAGAATTGTACAACTGGCCCTGAATAAGGCGTCAAAAGGAAGAACGACGGTAGTAATCGCACACAGACTGAGCACCCTGAAAGATGTCAACAAGATTCATCTTTTGGATAAGGGGAAGATTGTAGAGATTGGTGGGTCCTCCAGCGAAGCAGCCGCAGATTTTTATAGGATCTCATTCGGAACTTCTTGCTCACGGAGGAGTTTACGCATCCTTGGCCAAAGCTCAAGAAGTTGGGCTAAATGAGCCAAGGAGTAGAAAACATTCCCTGATTGAAAGTGAACATCTGTGGGTCACTGTATACTTCCATTTAAATTAAAGGAATTAATTTAGACGATCAGAATCAGGAGCTTCCCAACTGGCGCCATTTGGCCGGTCATCCGTTCGTCAATCCATCGGAGACCGTCGAGTTTCTTCGACAATTCTACCTGAATGTCAATCCGCAGATTCTGGCCAAATAAATATGGTGAGTATCATTGCAAGAAAACATAGAAGGAAAAGATAAAGGACAATTTTCTTATAAAAGATCGATTTCAGAAGTTCTCCATGTGGAATTTCCCCCTATTCCGGCTCTATTTCTCCAAAGAAAAAAGAGGAGTCAAATTCCTTGCTTTCATATGCTCCTGTCTACGAGGATTAGAGCTACCATCCTTTTCTTTCCTTCAAATTTTACCATTTTTATGCCTAGAACAGACATCGGTGAATATAGATTTCGATGATCAACACGCCACTTTTAGGCAACGTACCACAGTTATTTGATGGCATCTTGTGGGGCTTATTTCCTTCTAGGAATCATGATTTGGTTTGCTCTGACTACTTCAGTAAGTTGTTGCGTGGTTTTACTAAGAATTTAAGATCTTTAGGTCGGTTTTGGTGGCTGGGCATCTGAAGCCACGGTCAATAATCTTCGAGTAAAAGTCCTCCGCTCACTTCTCCACCGGGATGCCGCTTATTTTGACCAGCCACGTCAAAGCAATGCTGCCTGTGTAACAAATCTTTCTCTAAATGCTCCTAATGTCAATGCAGTTAGTTTCTTTAAAGCAAAACTTGCAAAAAGTCTTTCAGGTCCTGGACTATCGATTCATGCTGTTGATTAATAATCTCGTATCTTTATTTGCTTGTATTTTTCTGACTTACATCAACTGCTGGCAAATTGGAATCTCCAGTACTATTCTAACTGCAATATTCATAATTTTATTGACTGTATTTTCTAAATTAACTGACGCTGCTTTAAAGGAAAAGGAAAAGAAAGATTCCAGTGCCGAGGTAAGTCGAAATGGGACTGAAAACGCTCGCGAATTTGACATTTTCCAATGAAAATTGTAAAACTTTGCCTGATTTTCAGGCAACGTTTTCCTATTTTTATTATTTTCAGTTCGCAACGGAGATTTTCGAGCAAGCCCGTACCATCCAGTTGCTCTCTGTCGAAGATTACTTCATCCGTCGTTATGGCCAACAACAGGAGCTGGCTCTTCCAATCCAAAGAAAATTGAGCATCTATGAATCGGCCGCCTTTATGACAATGTTCTCATTTGTCTTCCTTTCCGATTTTTTTGGTTTCTTCGTAGGAGCGACAAATGTCTACTACGGTAATTGTACAGCAGCCCAGGCAGTTGTTGCCGTTTTTATTGCAAGTTACGCTGGGTGGTAGGGATTTCAATTATTTTTAAGGGTTAATTCTAGGGCAGTAGTACTTGGCTCACCAGCTTTCACTGATCTTATAAAAGCGTCCGCATCTGCTAATATTTTATTTGGAATGATATCAGAGGATCCATACAAAGCGGAGAAGAATCTTCAGCCTGTAAGCCACATTATTTTATAAATTAATCGGTAACCCCAGGAATTAAATGGATATGTTAACGTGGAAAGAGTCACCTTTGCCTATCCAACAAGACCAGATATCAAAGTAGCCAACAGCCTCAATCTTCGCGTCGATTCTGGGGAATCTATAGCCCTAGTTGGAGCCTCTGGTTGTGGTAAAAGTACTATTATCCAGCTGCTGGAACGATTTTATACCCCAAACGGAGGTCAAATTGTAGGTTTCCTTGGTTTACTTCGGAAAGTAAAGTCCAGAAAATGAGCAATAACAATATTTTGGACATTGAGCTCCAGCATTTGAGGAAGAACATGACATTGGTTGGACAGGAACCCGTCCTCTTTCGGGGTAGGCCGAATAATTTTGTGATTTACAGGATTTTTTAGGCTCGATCTTTGAAAATATCATACTAGGCTGTGAATCTGAAGCGACAATTGAAGATGTCCGACGAGTATCCGAAGTGGCAAACGCGGCCAAGTTTATTGAAACCTTCCCGGAAGTAAGTGACGCAATCTGGGGCCATAAATCTCGACAGTCCTGTAAAATCTCATTGTAACTCGTTTTTATTTCCAGGGATACGATACAGAAGTCGGTGAAAAGGGCCGCAGCCTTTCCGGTGGACAGAAGCAGCGGATAGCCATAGCCCGAGCTCTTATCAGAAATCCCAAGCTTCTTCTACTAGATGAAGCTACCTCCGCCTTGGATACTGATTCAGAAAAAGTGGAGTATTCTATTAAATTTAATACTACAAATTTCTAGAAAGTACAAAAAGCATTGAATGAAGCAAGCAGCGGCAGAACGTCGATCACCATTGCTCATAGATTGAGCACCATTAGAAATGCTACCAGGTCCGCACTTTTTTGGATATAAACGATAATTATTTTCAGAATTTATGTAATAGAAAATGGAAGAGTTGTTGAATACGGGACACATGATGAATTAATTGAAGCTGATGGGAAGTACGCGAAATTTGTGGAAGCACAGGCTCTTCAAACAGAATAATTATCATGAAAAAAACTAAACGACGGGTAGTATTTGATAGATTTTATTTATTTTATAGTAAATATTTTTGCCAACTTTTTCCTGAGAAAAAAGCATCAAAATTTTGGTGGATTTCGAGACAGCAAAACAAAATACTTTCCGCGAAATATCTGGCCAAGTTCAAACATCAATTGATAAGCCAAAGTGGACTGTGGCAGCTGCTCTTTAAAAATCGGCAGTGGAACCAGGGAGTATTCAATGTTTTCCCCGCAAACATCAGCCTAATACCCATTGCCAGTTGATCAAAATCTCCGCTATTTCCATAAATTTGTAGCCGAAACTTCATCGATACTCGTTTTTGACTGAAAATGGAGCTAGAAACATTCCATTTCTTCCCTTTTCGTCATTCTCTTTAGATAATTCCGGGGAATCTCGTTCCTATAAAAGTTTGCTCCCTAGAAAAATAAGCATTTCGATGACTATCCTCATGTGCTGCCGTTCCCCGTCACAAACAGCTTTTATTGCCATTCTTCCGTACTCCTGTACGAGCTTTGTGTGCTCTTTTTTTCTCCATTTTTTTTCTAGAATCATCCGAAAGATCAAAATATGACGAAAATAATAGAAGACAGCGAAAATGAAGGGTTACAGCAAACGTGGACTAGTCGATTGATAAATATTCTTATTTGCCGGTAGGGAAAACCTCCAATTTCCTTTTTAACCCATTTTTCAGAGGAGATTTAGCTGATGAAAAATTAGAAGCTAAGCCGGTACCAATTAAAGATCTGGTGATATTGGATCGCTAGTAAAATACGAGGCTTTTAGTTCCGATTCAGTACAAAGAAGGACAGAATCTATGTGATTTTCGGCATTATTTTAGCAGTAATTATTGGAATTCTACAAAATACTACCTGCCTTTTAATTGGATATATATCTAATTTATATTTATTGACACCAACCGATGTAAGTGTATTTTACTCCTAATTTTAATCCCTTTTTCAAGGAACACGCTCATAATGACGATTTATGGTGGTCAGTTATGCATTGGTGTATCGCTGACGCCATTCTGGCAATAATTATGATAGCTATCAGTTATTTGCAGGTATTTTTATTCAGTTATTACCCAGAAATTCCTTTAGTCTTGGTTACTTTTAACCGCCTGTACAAATATCATCAAAACGATGAGATTTGAATATGTGAAGGCGGTTCTACGTCAGGATGCTGCTTGGTTTGATAATCATGATGCTGGGCTGATTTCTTCTCATTTGAACAATAATATTGAACGGATTCAAGACGGCTTGGCTGATAAATTTGGACTAATTACTCGTGGATTATCAATGTTTTTATTTTCTACAATATTCGCTTTTATTATTAACTGGCGAGTTACTGTAGTTTGCGTTGGTTTAGGGCCTCTGGGAGCTATGGCAATGGGAATGATGGCTAAGGTACGGTACCTTCTTCTTTAAAAATAAAATATTTTAGTGTTCCGCTGGACCAATGAAAGATTCGATGGCATCGACAAATGAAGCCAGTGCAATTGCCGAAGAATCCATAATGAATGTAAAAACAGTGGCTGCCTGTAATGGACAAGAAACCATGGTCCAGAAATACAGTAAAACGCTCTACAAATGTCTGGATAAAACCGCTCGTATAAGTTTTCTAACAGGATTCTTTGAAGGTGTCATGCTTTTCGAGCTCTACGTACTGTCAGGCTTCGGTCTTCTGTAAATTTCTGTCTTCTTCCTGAGATTTTTTCGAAGTTTTCAGATTCGGAATAACAATGTATTTCCAAAATCCAGGAATTTATGATCCTGGTACCATTCTTATGGCAGTGAATACTGTACAACTTGGTGGATGGGTTCTTGCCCTTTTAGGACCACATATGATGGCGGTATTGAAAGCACGAGTTGCTGCTGCGGTCATTTATGAAACTATCGATAGAGTAATGTTTAAATTTGGGAGAAAGACGCGGTTTAGGCGCCTAAAATTAGTAAAAATGATCATGGACAAAAATTGACGAATTGTCGGGGAAAAATAGAATTTCAAGATGTTCATTTCAAATATCCGACAAGGTAAGAGTATAGTGTTCATGGGTAGATATGTTCATGGGTAATGCATTCCAGGGAATCCAAAATCCTATCAGGTTGCAGTTGGACAGCAGAAGCTGGCGAGACGATAGCCTTTGTTGGTCACAGCGGCTGTGGAAAAAGTACCAGCGTAAGAATAAAAATTTGTTTTCCACTTCGTTCTATTCTTCCAGATTGGGCTCCTGACACGACTTTATGATAAGCAAGAAGGAAAAATAACTATAGATGACGTAGAAATCGAAACTATTAACGCTCAAGAACTGAGAAAAATCATAGGAATTGTGCAACAAGAGCCGTGTCTATTTAATGGAACCATAAAGGAAAATATTGTCCTTGGAAGGAATATAACCGAAGAAAAAGTACAAGAAGCTGCAAAGATAGCAAATGCCCATGAATTTATTATGAAGTTACAGGATGTAAATTACCAAATTTCTTCAGAAATCAAGATTTTTAGGGATACGACACAATTCTGGATACAGGAGGAGTAGCCCTGTCTGGTGGACAAAAACAAAGGATTGCAATTGCCAGGGCGATTGCCACAGATCCGAAAATTCTCCTTCTAGATGAAGCCACGTCCGCTTTGGATACTGAAAGTGAAAGAATTGTACAACTGGCCCTGAATAAGGCGTCAAAAGGAAGAACGACGGTAGTAATCGCACACAGACTGAGCACTCTGAAAGATGTCAACAAGATTCATCTTTTGGATAAGGGGAAGATTGTAGAGATTGGTGGGTCCTCCAGCGAAGTAACCGCAGATTTTTATAGGATCTCATTCGGAACTTCTTGCTCACAGAGGAATTTACGCATCCTTGGCTAAAGCTCAAGAAGTTGGGTTAAATGAGCCAAGGAGTAGAAAACCTTCTCAAACGGAAATTTTCCACCTGTAAGTTACTGGTAGTCCTCTAAATTAATGAGAAATGTTGTCTAGAAGATCAGAATCGGGTATATCCCAAGTCCCTCTGGTTACGAGATCCTCAATGCGTCAATCTATAGGAGAACATCGTACTCCTACAGTAATTACAGAGGCGTCTATTGATCCTAATCAAAAATATCAGGTAGATAAAAATAAATAACTACGAAAACGAATTATTCCAGAAATTTTCCCTGTGGAATTTCCCATTACTCCGTCTTTATTTCTCAAAAGAAAAGAGAGGGCTGAAATTGCTAGCCTTTCTGTTCTCTTGCCTGAGAGGATTTGAGCTTCCATCATTTGCTTTTATCCAAATTTTACCATTTTTAGCCCTAGAACAGACTGCGGTAAGTTGTGATGTTTCCCGCAATAAAATCTTTATAGACAACATATCACAGTTATTTGATGCTCACTTGTACTGCTTATTTTCTTCTGGCAATTATGACTTGGTTCGCTTTTACCCTAGCAGTTGGTTGTTCCAGTAACTGGTGAAATCTTTTTTCAGGTTGGTTTTGGTGGCTGGGCATCTGAAGCAACTGTCAATAATCTTCGGGTAAAAGTTCTCCGATCTCTTCTCTACCAAGACGCCGCCTATTTCGACCAGCCACGGCAAAGCAACGCTGCCTGTGTAGCGAATCTTTGCCTCAATGCTCCTAATGTCAATGCGGTTAGTTTCTTTAAAGAAACACACAAGCCTTCAGGTTCTGGATTACCGCTTTATGATGCTGACAAGTAATACTGTAACTCTTTTTGTGTGTTTATTATTCACTTTCTTCAATTGTTGGCAAGTTGGAGTCTCGACTTCTATTCTCACAGCCATATTTATTGTCTTACTTGTGATTTTCACCCGACTAACTGATGCTGCTTTAAAGGAAAAGGAAAAAAGAGATAATACGGCCGAGGTAAGTCGCAGGAGAATGAGTGCTGCAGGATCAGAGAAGGCGCAAAATTTGACGTTTTCCAAAGAAAATTCGAAGAATTTTGCATGATTTTTGTGAACCACTGTGTCCATTTTCCTAATTTCGGATTCTTTTTCAGTTTGCCACTGAAATTTTTGTACAATCTCGTACAATTCAATTACTCGCCGTTGAGAATTACTTTATCCATCGCTACAGTCAACAGCAGGAACTGGCACTTCCTATCCAAAGAAAGCTACACATCTACCAATCGCTAGCATTTATGCTACTCTTCTCATTTATTCTAATTGCTGATCTTTTTGGATTTGTCGTAGGGGCGACAAACGTCTATTACGGGAGTTGTACTGCAGCTCAGGCAGTAGTTGCCGTTTTTATTACTGAATACGCTGGATGGTAGGATTCGTTAGTTTTGTAAATCGTGTTCTAGGGCAGTAATTCTTGCAACACCATCCTATACGGATATTATAAAGGCGTCAGCGTCTGCCAAAATTCTATTTGGAATGGTTACCGAAGATCCAGAAAACAATGGAAAGGGGCTCCAGCCTGTAAGCCCTATTTTTCTCTCGAAACAGGATCAAATTCTAGCAATTAAGTGGGTCTGTTAGGGCTGAAAAAGTCACCTTTGCCTATCCAACAAGACCAGATATCAAAGTAGCCAATGGCCTCAATCTTCGAGTAGATTCCGGGGAATCTATAGCCTTAGTTGGAGCTTCCGGTTGCGGTAAAAGTACAATTATCCAGCTGCTGGAACGATTTTATACCCCAAACGGAGGTCAAATTGTAGGTTTCCTTGGTTTACTTCGGAAAGTAAATTCCAGAAAATGAGCAATAACAATATTTTGGACATCGAGCTCCAGCATTTGAGGAAGAACATGGCATTGGTTGCACAGGAACCAGTCCTCTTTCGGGGTAGGCCGAATAATTTTGCGATTTACAGGATTTTTTAGGCTCGATCTTTGAAAATATCATACTAGGCTGTGAATCTGAAGCGACAATTGAGGATGTTCGACGGGTAGCAGAAGTAGCAAATGCTGCCAAGTTTATTGAAACTTTCCCGGAAGTAAGAGAAGCTTTTAATTTAGAATCTGGCGCGATTTACCTCAGCTTGTAGTTTCCGACATTACAATATTCTTCCAGGGATACGATACAGACGTCGGTGAAAAGGGCCGCAGCCTTTCCGGAGGACAAAAGCAACGGATAGCCATAGCCCGAGCTCTTATCAGAAATCCCAAGCTTCTTCTACTAGATGAAGCTACGTCTGCCTTGGATACTGATTCAGAAAAAGTGCTGTATTTCATTAAATTCAATAGCTCAAATTTCTAGAAAGTCCAAAAAGCCTTGAATGAAGCAAGCAGCGGCAGAACGTCGATCACCATTGCACATAGATTGAGCACAATTAGAAATGCTACCAGGTCCGCACTTTTTTGGATATATACAATAATTATTTTCAGAATTTATATAATAGAAAATGGACGAGTTGTTGAATACGGGACACATGATGAATTAATTGAAGCTGACGGAAAATACGCGAAATTTGTGGAGGCTCAGGCTCTTCAAACAGAATAATTAGGGTAAAATATAGAATCAACGGGTAGAGATAGATTTTATTTGCAATAAATATTATTTCCAATTTTCGGGCAATTTAAAAAACAATTCCAGTCTTGTCATTTCCTTCTTTGGATCGATCGTTTTTACTGAAGATTTTTGAAAGCTGTCGGTTAGTCGACCACCGGGCGCCGCAGTGTTTTTTCGTATTGGAGGCAAAAGTGGCTGGTGGACAATCGCGGCAATTGAAACTGGATGCGACAATACAAACGTAACACCTTCGTGAAAACACGAAGATATACGTGTGGTCAGGCTATTGAGCCAGGCGTTTTTTGGCTTACTGGACAATGATCTTGGGGGAAATCATCTTTTGTCTTGGAGACTAGCGGAATTAACCAAAACTTCTACCTTATAGGAAATTTGCTAATTTGTATAAAAACTGCCTGATTCAAAGGATTTCTACTATTCTTTCCCAAAATTTTGGACTTTTTAATCCAGATTTACCCAAAATATTCTATTTTATACTGGAAAATTTAATAATTGGTATAACAATACCCCTGATGCAGATTTTGGTCTTTTTGATCGGCGAAACTTTGACAACCCCTATGATTTCTCTAATTCGTCTGGTTATCTGCCCATCGTTTTTGCGTGCAAACATTTTTCTCTCGTCTTCCGCTTTATCATCTTGTCCGCTCTCAATTAAATACACAAACATCACGTCGTCGTCGTCAGCTACACACATACACGCCTTGCTTCCTGTCCGCTAGCCGATAGAGAGCACATTTCGTTGTGTCCACTCCTTCGGTCCATTTATTGTCCAATTTCCGGTCTATCATCCTCCTCGGCCTCCTCTCTGTATCTCGGTATCAAGTCCGCGTGTTGACATTTCGTCTCATCTGAGGTGGCGGGCAGCCGGTCAGCAACCCTCCGTCGAAGCTGCAGCTGCTGCTTCCAACCTCTCGCGACCCCCGAGGCTAACCTCTCGAAATGCGTCTCCCCCTTCTCGAGCCCCTTGCTATCTATCTCCTCCATCCATCGCCCTCTTCACCTCACTTCTCGGAAACACTTTTCATGGCCTTTACTTTTTTTCACTTATTTTATCTAAAGAACGTGATGACGGGCGCGTTCTCGGTTTTGAATTCGCTAAAATTCCAGCTTTTTTTCAGTTTCTTCCCCGGTTCAAACCGTTTTAGCGGATTATTCTAACAATGTCTGTTATTGTTTCGAAGGTGCGGCCGCGCGGCTTCAATCCTCTCAAATATGTGTGCTGAACTTCTATTTTACAGTAGTTTCTTCTCGCATTTGGCCATTTCTATAGGCTCAGCTTCTTTTCTTACTGTTTTATAGAAGAATTACTTATTTTTCATCAAAGTTTTGGTTTTCCGGGGGAGAACTCTCCTACTTTTCATCAAAATTTTAAATCTCAAATATTTTCCCTTCCTTTTTGTCGTCTCCAAGGCTATACAAGCTTTATTTCTTCCTTTTCTTTTAAGCCAAGATTTTTCACAAGAGATAGATTACAATTACCACTTTTCCCTTTTCCATTTTGCGCCAAAATATCCTATAAACTACAATTTCCAAGCCTGTCTTTGGGATCACAGAGTTCAAGATCTGCCCCTCGCAAAATCTTCAAGCAGGTGTCAGACTTCCCAAAAGAACATCATCATTTTGTTTTTCTTAAAGGGAAAAAGTGCTGGATTCATTTTTCTACGTATCGTATGTTTATTGTCCTGTCCTTCCTGTGGGCACCGCTCCTTTCCTGAAAATGATTCAATACCGGGTAAATATTCAATTTTAGCGCATTTCTCTGGCTTTTCACGTTCTGCAAGTTTTCCACACATGTATCCATCAGGTTATGTAAATCTGTAGTCAAACAATACCTGGCTGCCTGCTTGTCTGCCATCCGGCAATTAATCCATCTTCTCGTTTGCCTCTTCCTGGCAGTATTCAACTTTCCCTGTCAATTTTCCTCTTCCAGAAACACCGGTTTTCCCCCTTTTTTTCTTTAAATCTGTCCCGCATAATCCTTCCATTTTAGGAAGAAACAAAAACAGAACAGCGGCCAGCCTACCCACCGTCAACTTCGCCCTCTTGATTCCTTGCCTAAACTTTTTGCCTTCTTCTTCTATTTCCACTTGACCCAATAATTCAACAAGAAGAGGAGGAGGATATCAGGGCAAAAAAATGACAGATGGCGGTCAAGCTGCCTCCACTTCGAAGGCTCGCACCTCTCGGCGGCGGTATATGCCTGGAAGTGCTAGGAGTAAAACAATTGAACTAGGAACTTTGTCCGAAATTGAGGAGGATCTTTACCAAAATAGAAAAGGTGGGATTTTTAGTTTAATTTAAAGGAAATTTTGCAGATTTAACAGAGCCAGGGACGACGAGAGATGACACCTACGCGGGGACAATGCGACGCCCTTCTAGAGGCTCCGTCAAAGCCATTGCCCGCTCTTTGAGTGAGAAGTATAAAGCTGCAGGTAGGCCCTTAAATTGCCTAAATTTACCATAAACTTCCAGCAGCAGCTAGGCAAAGTGACCAGAAAGAGGTGGAAATATCAATACAACATGATCCTATGCCAAAAACGAGGCAATTTGCTGAAGAAATGGGTGTGAAACGCTCAATATCCCAGAGGAAAGAAGCAAGAATAGAGGTAATTTTTAAAAGTCCTGCTCTCATTGTACCCTCGGAGTTCAAGCAGCACTGACACAGGGATTTGCGGACCAGGCGTTTTTTCCGGCAGCAATAAGAAGATTAGAGGGTTGGGTGCAAAGCGAAACAAGATAGAACGGGGCTGGACAGGAGCAGAAAATAGAGACACTCTGGGTCAAAACAGCAGAATTGTGGATAATTTTGTAAGAAAGGAGAATTAGGACAATTTTGGACAAAAAAATACAATTCTGCAACAAAAACATAAATAGAGATAATTTTGCACCAAGAAAACAGAAATAGAGGCCCTCTTGGTTCAGGAAAGAAGAAATAGCGGCAATCTTTTGACCCAAACATAAGAAATGTGATCATTGATCAATTTTGCTTCAAAAGTCACGAAAATAGATTAGGGACTATTAAAATATCTTTATAACCACTTTTAAGACTTTCCTGGTAGAAATTAAGCTCAGTACGTGATCCAAAATTTGGTTTGTTGGTGCATTTTTGTAGAGGAGGTTCCTTTGATCCTCAAAATTTTGGAATCTTTGAAAACTGGTATTCTGACCGGAAAATGGGTCTGTTTCTGTATTCCCTACAATTTATAATTACCAGAGCTCATTTCCCCCCGTTTTATTCCCTTTTGATGACCATTAAACCAAACCTTGAATCTACCGCCCATTTATGTCTCGCAAATGTCCCAGCTGACCTCTTCCTTGTGTATTAGGCAAAACCTTGAGATGAGTCCTCCCCTCTTTACTGTTTCGGCGGCATAGTGACAATTAGGTGTGTCTATGTGCGGAGGTGCTTCGGGTAGAGGTCATCCAAAGCATAAACCGACCGCCTCTGCGCCTATTTCCCGCCGCCGTTACCAGTTGACCCTATCTCACCTAGTAAGCGCTTGCTTTTGCTGGTTTTCCCGATAAAAAGAAGACAAAAAAAGCGGGTCATGGATGTTTATGACTATGAACATTATGGCGTAAGTTTTTCTTCAATTTTTACTAATTTGGGTCATGTAGCGAGTATTTTTTCATGTTTTTAAATAAAAATCCAGGATAATTATTGTTTTTTTTTTCAGAGACAACCGTCGGAAAGCGGCTTCCACACGGGTGAATGGAATCTTCCCCGACCATCAGCCTCAGAATTCCATCCACGACCACCGTCAGCAATTTCCCGGTAACTTTTTTTTTAAATTTTACGTTCTCCGAGCCTCAAGTGGATCGCCCGTCTGGCTGCCTTGTTTTCTTGTCCATGGCCTTGTCATTTTTGCTGTCTATCAGCAGCCAGTGGCGCAGCTTTTTAAGCCAAAGCCAGAAACGCAGAGGTTAGGGCCGAGGCCAGGAGAGAGACCACTCTTTTATTTACCGAGCCCCTCCAGGCGGTCAAATAATGGTCAACGAGGCCAGGGAGGAAGGGACATTGATTGAACGCCGCTCGGGATCAGATAACTAATGAGGATAATGAAACCGGCAGGCGAGCAAATATTAGGGCAATTTTTCAGGGGTTGAGGGAATTTTGATCGAGGGTTTTCCTGTCTTGAGAACCAGAAATGAACCCTTACTTTGGCGGGAATTTCTTTAAAGGAAAGGAGCCAGCAGGAATGTTGCAATTATTTTGACTCTCTTATGATAACCGGCCATTTCCGATCGCTGTGGGACCCGCATGAAAATCAGGCAAAATTTTCGGATTTTTATTGGAAATCGTTCAAATACGCGCGTTTTACATCCAGCGAAGCAACCCTTCTAATATTTTAAAGCAAGATGGACAAGTTCTTTGCCTCGTGGCTTACCACGGCTTAAAAAATCCAGCATTTTTTCAGGCATGGCTCCGTCTTGACAGCGCCTGCAGTCTCTTTGTCGAGGTCGTCTTCCATGGCCGGCAGAATGCTCATTTATGATCCCAGGACAATGTCCCTCGTGGATCCAGCCCTACCTCATAATTCTAAGTAAGTTTGTGCCAATTTCTGCTGGAAATTCCATTTAAATTGCTCCTAAATATCCTTTTCAGACTACCAGATTATCCTGTCCCCGTCTGGATTCCACCTCCCTCTCCCATGTACATTCCACTTGGCGCCCCGGTTCTACCATATCCACAAAAACTTATGAAAACCACGGAACCGTCAGCCTGCTCAGATATTTGTTGTGGCGGTGTTGCACAGCTGCTATGGACAATAATATCAATTATACTTGTTGGCTTTATTTTGGTATTGATTTTAGCATTATTTTGGGTTTGAAAATATCAAAAATGTACAAAAGAAATCTTAATAAATATATTTTTATGATTAAAACTTGACAATTGTTACAGTAATTTCATTGGATTTTACATTCCAACGGCTGATTTTAAAGAAAATACTTTTAAAGAACCGCTGGTAGGGGGTGGTTAGGCTGCTGGTAAGGAGAGAAGCACAGAGAGGATAGAGGACAATTGCACCGACCATCAGTTGCCAACTCAACATTGGGGGACTGTCACCATATGTAGTGTCAGCCAACGTGATGAAAAACGATGCGCAGAGGACAATTATGAAGAGAAGAGGCAGCGAACCCTGGAAAATAAAGTTTCAATGAGTTTGAATCATAAAATAAGTCAAAATTATGAAAAAAAACACGGGGAAAATTTGGGATACAGCGTATTAGCCCGTAAATGGCCTTTTTGTATTCGCTGTAGAATATTTTGCTGAAAATCAAAAGTTTCCTACAGTACTCTCATTTTGATAGCTAAAAAATACATGTTACCGAGAGAATATGGAATATTGCCGGTAGAAAGTGCTTGAACGCAAAAATGGTATCCAAAAGTTCAAATATCCGCTTACTCTTCGATCTCCCACCAATTTCGTGGTCAAAATAGTTTAAAATCATCAGTTTTCCTACCTGTCCAAGTAACATAAAGGTAATTTTTTTCTGCTGTCCATAATTTAGCGCACTCAACGTGGCTGATCTGCTTGATAAACTTTTATACATCAAAATGGAAAGCCCATAAACCAGGACGACGCAAGAGGCCATCAGAAATAAAAGTCCGATTACTACAAAAGTTTTTTCGAGATATTTTGACGCTTACCAATAGGCACGAAGTCAAAATTGCGATATTTAATTATAGCCAATACATCGTAAGCAAAAAGAACACCTGTTGTTTCATAGTCAACAGAATTAACGACAGCGAAAGCTAGAAAATCCTGAAAAGGGAACAGAAATAGAACTGATTACAGTAATTTTTACCTCATAACTCATTAGAAAATAATTAACAGCCACGAAGATACCGAACCATCCACAGGCGACACCGATAAAGATGTGCAGAGGAAGAAACCTGGAAAAGATCTTACGTTTTTTATTGGATACGGTAGCTCTATCTTATTTTGATTCTCGTTTTACTGAACCAAATGATCTAATAAACATGAAAAACCCCCGCGGGACAGATTTCCCCTCAGTAATTCAATGATACGCGTATGTAGAGCGAAAAAAACTTAGCCTGAAGGAAATTTTGAAACAGGTGAGCCGTGATTAAGGTAATTTTAGGATTTTAAAGATTCTTTCCAGGATTTTAAAGATTCTTTCAGTTTTTCGAGGATTTCCTTAGTTTATGACGCTACGATAGCCAAGAAAACAGTTGAAATAGACAATTTCCCCTAATTTTTTTGTCAGATCTCGGTAGGACCCTTCAATTTGTTCTGATTACTATAAATTTTTAAATTTAAACGGTCCAAAAGTCACAGAAACACCTAACTTACCATCTCAACCGAATAGTAATATTTTTCCCATAAACAACCGTTAAATATCGGAAAATACAGCATTCTACGACACAGAGACCACATAAACAGATGAGAAGAATTATTGCCACTGCCTAAAACTATTCAATTTCCAGAAGAAGATTGTTTTACCGCCACAACTCCTCCATATTCTCTACCCAAAAAGTAATACAACCCATTAACTCGAATAATATACAACGGGTATAAATATTCTGGAGCACTTCCAAGAGCATTAGAATTACCTGCCAAAATTTGAAGAAACTGAAAAATGCCGCTTTTATCCAAAATTATAGGATTCCCACCACCATTGTCTGTAAAATTGGCTTGATATCGTTCATTTTTTTCGGTGTATGCTTCCAAATAGCGTAAAATAGAAGCCCATCAAAAGTTACAGAAATAATATAAACAATATAGAAAAAAATAGTAAATTCAGAGCTGATCATAAAGCTGGAAAACATACACAGCCAACCACCGCCGTTGACGCAGCGACGCATTTGAGGTAGCAAGGAACACCTGCAGAAGGTAGCTAGCATTTATAAAGGTCAGATGTTTTATTCAAACGAAATTCATAGGTTGGTATGTGATCTGCCGGTTTCTGTGTGGTATTTTTGGTGATAAAACTATGGGCGCCTGGAGTAGATTTGAATTTTTTGGATCTCCAGACGATTCTTGTTTCTTGTAGACTTGCCCTGTCGTCTCGGGACCTATGAGGTCTCAAAAATGGCCACAGTTTTTCTAAAAATAGAAAACGGTCATTTTCCTCAGTTAATATTTCCCTATCTGTGCTGCAGTTTCCTTACACAACCATGTTTCTAGTCTTATTCGTAAAATTAGCCGATAATGACACCGTCTGAATTAATAATCTCCGTAGAAAAGATCCCTATGAGCCCGGAAAACGTCATATTTTATTCATTTTTGGAACTGTTCTCAAGCATTCGACTTCCATTTCTATCAGAAACATACGGCTGATTTGAAAATCCTTGGATCAGCTTGATATCCGAGTATCGCAATAATTCTAAATGGATTCGATAACCTCCATGAAGAATGTTATTTTATTTGTCATTTTTACACAAATTATCTCTGTGATGACGTGTTGGCTCGCAAAAGTCTTAAGCCAGTTGGACTTTTTTTTGGCTTTTACTGAAAATGACTGATGTGAAAAGAAAAACAACAGTACCAACTTCCGAATAGCCTTGCGGTGCTTCCCTCACATTACAAAAGCAGTCTCCGAGGATGTTACAAAGCCCCCGCCCTGAAATCTTTCGTTGTCTACAAGTTGAAATACGCCACTTACACAAAGGATGCATTCAAAATTGTTGCAATATGTCTCACTGCAAGCCAGCACATGCACATGCCGAAGATGTCGCAGTATCCGCCATTCTGGAATTTTTATTATTTGGAGGTTAAAAATGTGACTTACACATATGACGCACGTCACTGTGTTGCAGTAAAAGCCCAGAGCAGCGTAGAGTTGACGTTCTTCAGCGGAAGTAGCCATTTTCAAGTTCAGGGCTAAAAATCTTTGGAACAAGACAAATGAACAAATTACCGGCACTTCTTTATTGGATTTTTGACAGAGAACATTCACTATTTTTTTGGAGAAGATATGAAATGTGGAAGAAATATGCTACCACTGAAAAATATTAGAATAAAAGTTGTCGAAGGCTAAAGAAATTTGTAAGAATAGGAAGAGGATGCTTTTTATAGGCTCGAAAGACGTGGCGAGAGGGTATGGGAAGCGGCAGATAACGGCTGAAAACTTCCCGTAAACACCATTTTCCCCTCGTTTGTGTACATAATCCTTTCCGAAAATGGTCGATTTTGATTATACAGCTGAATGGCAGGCTGGCATTCATAATGATATGAAAATAGAACAGAAACGTGAATAAAGGGCTGGCGTCGGGCGAATAAGCTTGAAATGTAAAATTTTTTGGGAAAAATCCTTCAAATATACTCGGGAAACTATAAAAATCGGCTTTATTAACATAAAATTCAATTATTACGATTCTTTTTAATACAAAATACAATTGCTGGACGAAAATCAGCTGCCAACGGCTGGATACGGTGGAGGGGTTTTTTCTAAAATGACAGAGAAATAGATAAAATGAAAAATGGGCAGGTACCTTGCACGGACAAGTAGGTGGCATGTTTATTCTTAATTAATTAATTCCCTCCAGTTACAGATGCAGTTGCCTAAAGTATTGCACGCACCTCCTCCCTGAAAAAGTTTTCCTTTCCTGCGAGTAAAAAAACCCTACGCATCGTATGCACGTTACATTGTTGCAGTGGAAAGTGCAGCAACCTTATATATTACAGCACACGCAAATTCCTGCCGGATTGCACTACCCACCGCCCTGAAATCACTATTTTTCACTGGTAAATAGACAACTTACGCATAAAATGCACGTGACTAGATTGCAGTAAGATTTGCAGCCACAAAGTGCTTTACGTTATTGCAGAAACTTTGCAGCAAAACTGTGTAGCTCATGATTCGTCTGTCCAGAAACTATTTCATTTTTTAGATAAAATATCCCATAATTAGTCGAGAGGTGGAAGAAATATGCTACCACTGAAAAATGTTCTGATTAGAAGTGAAGAAGCTCTATGCAAGAAGAAGTGTAAAAAAAAAGAAAGATCGCTGGCCAAAATCAAAGGTTTTATGGAAGAGAAGGCCGGCGCGGGGAAAATAGGCCGGCGGAAAGTGGAAAACAGACCAAATGGCTGTGGGCGGCGAGTGATGACAATGGAAACCTTGGCGCAAACAACCCGTCTGTGTACATAGATATTCTCGAAAGTAATCGATCAGGATTATACAAATGGAGCGGTAACAGGGGAATATTTTGGTGGGGATCACTCCGAAAAATAATGAGAAACGACGATAATTTATCTATGAACAAATGCCAAAAACAAACTAGTTTATTAACGGATTTACAATTTTTAAATTTATAGATCGAGAAGACATGGCTGTGTTCGGACAGAAGTAACGGCTTGATGCTCTGAATATGATGGATTGAAAAACAAAACAAGATGAGTTACCTTGTACGGGGAATTTGGTGGGATACCGCCTTATGTACAGACGCATGAGCCCTAAAAATTGCAGAATCCGCCTCCCTATAATCATGGTGTTTCGTAGGTTAAAAGAGACAACTTACACAGAAGATACATTCCATGTTGTTGCAAATAAAGTATGAGCATGTTGCTTCCCAAATTCCAAATTTTGCCTCTGATGTTACAGATGCACTCTCCCAACATATTGCAGTATCCGCCCCCCTTGAATTTTGAGTATTTTCGAGTAAGAAAAAGAACGACTTACGCAGAAAAGACACGAAGCTGCTGCATGCTTCGCAACTATGGTTGGAAGGAGAAGGATCTCTGTTTCGGTCCTGTTCGCAATTTTCCAGGATGACAGTGACGGTAACAATTCAAGAAATTGGTCCTTTTTTTATAGAATCCATGGTTTTTAACCAAACAGATGAGGTGGAAGAATTATGCTACCACTGAAAAAATATTGTCATTAGAGGAAATTCAAGAAGGATTTGAAGAATTGGAACGATTTGTAAAAGAAATTTTATTTAAAAAAGTATGAAAGAGGAAAGTAATCTATGAAATTGGAGGGGAATGTGCGTGGCCAAAAAGCGGCGATGGGGCTGATAACGGGCGAAACCGCCTCGCAAACAATCGTTTCAATGCCTGTGACAACAGTTTCGGGACCTGTGGATCGGGAATGATTATACAGCTGTAGGGCGAAAGGATGACAGCCGGTCACGATGAATTCAAACGCGGCGGACAATAATAAAATTCGTCAGGATCCACGTTCTCTTGTCCATGTTTGCACCAATACCAAGACAAGGAAAAAAAGAGGGCCGAAGATCATAAAATTTTTGTAAGTAAAGAAGAGTTGAATAGAAACTGGGCGGTCGACTTCGAGCGCTGATAACAGCGGAAACGTCGCTAGCAGCCTTTTCATGCTGTGTACACACATTTTCCCGAAATTGATTGATCACTTTGCAGGCGTGTAACTTCAATCACAATGGGTGCAGAAACGTGGTAAACAACAATTGCTCCGAGAAAATAAGTCGGAATTTACAGCGAGTGAAAGAGGGGGCTTGAAATGAAAATTTTTGCAGATTTGAAGTGGAAGCAGATCAAGAAAATAACAATTTTTCACAAAAATTCGTTTATTACACCAATTTCTGTTATAACAGTTAGAAATTAAGTGAAATAGAGCAGGAATGGGCAGTTTGGTGTACCACGCAGACGCTTTCCTGAAGCCTTTTCATATCTTCTTTACACTCATAGTTTTAACCATATTATTATCATATCGCAAAAGCAAATGTCGACTGATCACAAATCCGCCCTGAAATATTGGTTATTCACAGGTAAAAAAGGAAACTTACACAGAGTACACAGTCAAAATTGTTGCAAATGGCATTGGAGCACGACTCTCATATCGCAGATGCACTTGCCCAGGGTATTACATTGCCCCCAGCCTGAAAATTCTATAATGTAGACGTTAAATGGAGACAACTTACGCAGAAGAAGCATGTGTTGCAGTAGACGTCAGAACAAGCCTGCCTTCCACTTTAGATTGGATGTGAAAAAGAATCTGACAACCTTTTCGAATAAATTCCATGGTAACTTGGATTATCTTGGACTTTCTATTTTTCCATTAATAGAAACAAAAGAAGTGGGAGAAATATGCTCCACTGAAAATTGTTGTCGTAATTAGAAGGTGTGTGAAAAGCTCGAAGGAAGCAGATGAAATGGAGCGCTTTTTGGGTCAAAATGGGAATAAAAGATGACAAAAGAGATGACATTTGACTCTCCAGGTAATTTTTCTTCTTATTATTTTATTTGAAGCCTCTACCACCAAAATCAAAAAGCAGAGGAGAAGAAAGGGGTTGAAAACACGTGGGAATAGGCCATGGGCGGCGAAATTATAGCGATCGAAACCATTCCGCAAACGAGGCGCCCATGCCTGTGTCCACAATCCGTCCGAAAGTAGCCGATTACGGTTAAACAGCAAGAGGAACAGGCTAGCGATTCATTATCCGATGGGCTCACAACAGGACCAACGGCAAATTGGCAAATGAACTGACGAGGTTTCTGACTTCCAGTGGACCTCTTCAATAGAATGGACAGATAAAATTGTGTTATTTTTTTCTAACTTTTTTTTTATTTTTTTAAGATGATCTCTTGTTTGGAGGGGTCATCGTTGCATTTTTCTTGTGGAGGCTCGCTGGTGATAACGATTGAAAACTTCCTGTACACACCCCGCGCCAATGTTTAGTTCCACGGGACAGTCCATGCGGTTTGCATAGGCGATCATGAACCGAAAAAGTAGAAGGAGTTGGCCCGGCTCTCAGTACAATTTCTGGTGAAATTTCCTGGAGAAACTTCCAGTCAAAAGAAAACAAAAACAAGTAGAAAACATTTTATTCACATTTTCTCCCCCGCTCGCAAACAGCCATCCCAAGGCTGTGGACACAATCCTTTCCGAAAATTATTGATCGAGCCAGTTGTACAGGCGAAGTGAGACTTATATAGACTTTCGAGAAATGACGAACTGGCATGGGAGAACCGGGAATTATGAATTTCGAGTCGTCGACATGGTTAGAAAGTCATATCTTCATCCGTTCTCACGCATGAGATGATCCAATTGACCGATAGCAGTTCCAACGCTGGGTCATTATAAATCTATGCTATTCTTCCTATTTCTACAGATTACATTCGTCTTTTCTCTTACCAAATGGGGTAATTTCTCAAAAAACAGCCCTATTTTTTCCTGCTTTTTTTTCTAGAAAAGCGAACATTGTCCTGTGAGGTAGACGAGTGCTTACTTTCCATAAGAGGCGAAGGATTTAAACAGGCTAACTGCAATCTGACAAAGGAAGGACTCCACCAATGTGATTTGGAATGTCAGGAAGCGGATAGAGATTCTGTGATATCAAAGAGCCCACCCAGTAATAGAAAATGTATCAGGTTGGCGGTTTTTTGTGAAAAATTGCGGTGATTTCCTGATTTATCGGTCAAAAATCGTGGAGAAACAAGGGAAAAAAGGCATTCTGTACCAGTTTGAAGTTTGATGACATTAGGCGATTTCTGGTTACCAGACAATATAAAAAAGCCGCTGATTCTTTCCTTTTCCAGGTTCATAACCTACAATACAAAGCAAGATGGCCAAAATTGGTACATGTGGAGGAGTAAAGATTGCGCCAAGGAACAGATAACCCTAGAAGTCCACTGTGGCTTTCCCTCCGATACATAAACTACAATTCTGAGGACAATAAAAAGTACAAAAATAGGGTGAAATCGACTATTTTCCCCTACAAACAGGCCGCCTTATCAGATTGGCCTTCTAATTATCGGTTACACGCTTTGTTCCAATTTCCAGCTGTTTTCCACCTAAAATAAAATTTTTCAACCATTTCTACCATTATCTAATGCTTTTTTTTCTTTACTCACCCCATCTTTAATTTTAACACACAATCAGAGCCATTGGACATTAACAATTGGCGGTAAACCCTCATTTTTTCGTACTGTTCCGTCCTTGAACCCGAATTATCCGGCGACAATTGTCATCAAAATGTGGTATTTATCGTGTACTTTTAAACAAGGAATGAAGAGGAGTTTCCTCTTTCTGTACAGCTGTTTATAGTCATTTATAGTAATGTTTGAACTGGCATTTTTTCCCACAAAAGATAAGAGAAATGGCGCGTGTCCTGTAGTCGTGTAGTCCCTGGCTATTTCGCATTCATTCAGCGATTATTCTAGCCCATTTCTTTGCATTCCCTTCGATTTTGAGGACAGGAATTCTATTTAAAGAAAAACGCAACCAGTTCATCCATAATGGTCACCACAGTGGTCACTAGAATCCAAATTTCTTGATCAAACGCTCCTATTTTTTCAAATTTTTTCAATTCCCCTCGTTAATCGATTTATTAAATATTTCCAAGGTCATAATTATCCAATTTTTGTCGGTATTTCAATCACTTCTTTAATAATATTCCTCCAGGTATGAGATCTCAGCTGTATTTCAATGTAAATGGCCGAGATATCAAAGTAGAGAACCCGGATCCAGAGCTAACATTAGCTGCTTATCTTCGAAATACACGTTTGTCTCAATATTTCCTTCTATCTTTATCACACAATTTTTAGTCAGTTTGACTGGAACCAAAGTATCTTGTGGTGAAGGTTCCTGTGGAGCTTGTACAGTTGTCCTCGGAAGATGGCTGGGTTCTTCAACTAAATATGAGGCTATCAATGCTTGTGTCATGCCATTATTTTTTATTGACGGATGTCTGATTATTACTGTGGAAGGGATTGGAAGCAGGAAGAAATTGCATCCGCTGCAGGAAAGATTGGCCAAGGGACATGGGACGCAATGTGAGTTTTTTAAATTACGGCTGTATTTTCTCTCTGACAAGAGCTAAAAATTTCCGATCTGAAAGCTCACACGGTTCATTTTTTGATGAAAATTTATAATCGCAGATAATTTTAGGCGGTTTCTGTTCTCCTGGCTTCGTAATGGCGGCATATGCTCTCCTTCGAAATAATCCAAATCCTACTAAACAGGAGGTCCGAAATGCCATAAAGGGTAATATAGTCTGTTTCAAATGGAAAAAATCGGCCCTTGGGCGGTTAAAGGTTAATTCGATCTAGATAGAGCGCATCCGGGCGTCAGATGGGTCAGATTGATACTTTTATTTTTGAAAACATGTATTTTTCTACCAATTTTGATATTCTTTCAATTCTAATTTTTATTGCATTTTATTGCTCGAATTTTTCTCTATTTAACAATATAAAGAATCAAAAAAGTTCATGTCAAACGTAAAAAACGTATTTTTTATGAAAAAGCTCTTGTCAAAATTTTTTTGAATTTTCGGAAAATTGCGCCAAGGTCCCATCACTCCGAAAGTTTTTCCATTTGAAACAGACTATATTTAGATATTTGTTGAGTTTTTACCCCCATTTTCTAGGAAATCTCTGTCGTTGTACTGGATATCGTCCAATTTTGGAAGCGCTGTACTCTTTTACCGATGGATGCTGCCAAGGGAAAGAAAATGTTTGCCCTTGTAAAGAAGCCAAAACTGCAGAAAAGGAAGAGGAGCAGAAATTATTGACCTGGGATCAATTTCCAAAATTGGATCCATCACAAGATCTCATTTTTCCTCCAACTTTAATTGCAAGCGGAGTTTCAGTCCAAAAATTATTCAAAATTCTTTAGGAAATGAAGGAAACCCAATCTTTTGAACTGCAGGGACGATTTGTCCGGTTGCTCGTTCCTGACAGTGAAAAGCAGCTATTGGAACAATTGAAAGAACATCAAAATGCTACAATTATTTCCTCAGGAATGATTACAGGAATTAGTGAGTCTTTTCGGCGATAATAGAGCAAATTTGGCCCTTTCGAGAAGAGAAACAACGTGAAAACAACCGAAACTTGGATCGGAATCTGGAAAATCCCTGAATTTGGCACAATTCAAGTACGAACTTCGACAAAATTGAATAATTGTGGTATCTTCAGGAAGAACGAGATCTCCTTCACGTAGGATCGGCTTTGAGCATTTCTGAATTAATCGCAGTTGTGGAAAAACATTGTAGTCCTTCAATTTCCTCGATTTTTTCTGAAATAGAAGATAAATATTCGTCTTCCAAAATAATTAACCAAGCGGTAAAGCTATTATTCTCAAGTTTTCACCCAAATTTCAGTCCTGGGCAGGTTCTGTAGCTCTAAAAGGCGCTACGGATATTGCTGTTGTTTTTCGAACCTTGGGAGTCCAGTTGGAAGTTATTTCAACTTCTGGGAAGAAAACAGTAAACACTGGAGAAATTCCGAAAGGATATGCCATTAAATCAGCTATAATTCTCAAGAATACTGTAGGATTTAGCCCTCTTTCTTCAATTTTTTTAGGATGGGACCGCCTTCTTCTGGAAAGCAGGCATGAGAGGAGCTGCAGATACAACAATTATCAATTGCTGTGCTTTAGTGGAGGATAAAAAGCCTTCCAAAGTCATTTTTGGAGTACAAGGAACTTTTATTTATGCTAAAAATGTTGAGGAACACCTGATTAAAAAGTAATATTTCAGTTATTTTCGAATAAAGCTATAATATTTCAGAAATTTCGCTCTTTTGGACTTGAATAAAGCAGTAGAAGAAGATTTTGCTTCAATTAAATCTGATTCCGATTATGATTTTTCCCTGGGACTGGCTAAAGCTGCCATCTTCCAATTGCACTTAAAATTAATTGGCGATCTCCCAAGCCCAATAGAAGATGAAGAAATTGATTTTACCCAAATTTTCAAGGTAAATTACCGCTGCAACCTACAAATTTTGGTAGAAAACTAGTGAAAAAGCCATTCAACGCCCACTTGCCCACGATTTTGCCGATCTTTCAACGACTGGAGAAGCCATCTTCACTGTAGATCAAAAAATTAAAGGTCTGTGAACAATTTCCTTTAAACTAGAAATTCCCTAGGAAGCGCTTATCTTGGATTTGTTTTGTCTACGGCTTCTCACGCTAAATTTACCGTAGATGCTAGCCAGGCGCTCACGGAGCCTGGAGTTCTTGGTTTCTATGATGTTCGCTCAATTCCTGGAAATAATCTCCCTGGAATGTTGAGCTACAACACGTATACGGACAGTACTCCAGTTTTTGCTGACGGGGTGGTTGAAGCAAAAGGACAGCCAATTGGAGTAATAGCCGCTGAGACACCAGAACAAGCTAACAGGGCTGCTAAATTAGTCAAAGTCAGCTACGAGCCGTTGCCGGCTATTTTGACTCTCCAGGTAATTTTTCTTCTTTTTTCGAAGCCCCCAAATTAGGAAGCAATCGAAGCTGGATCAGAATTAGTTCCTGCGAATAAATTTGGAGTAGAGGAGGATAAAATAGAAGAAGCTCTGAAAAACGGGGAGATTTTGGTCGAGGGAGCGACTTTTGTGGCGGGACAGGAGCACATGTACATGGAACCACATGGAGCTTGGGCAATTCCTGGGGAAAATGACACGATGTGGGTGTTTTTTTAAATATTTCGGGTTATTGCAGTTTTAAAAAAATTTAAAATTTCAGGGTAGTCTGGTCATCCACTCAAGCCCAATCCTGTATCCAAAACCAATGCGCCGCTGTTCTCGGTGTCCCTACCCATAAAGTGACCATAAAAGTGAGTTCTTCTCTATTTTTTTACTATTTTTTCAGACAAAAAGAGTTGGTGGCGGATTTGGCGGAAAGAGTCAGCAAAGTCTCTTCAATACCGCGACGGCGGCTATTATAGCGCGAGATTTGAATCGCCCTGTGGCTTCTCTTCTCAATCGGGAAGAGGATTGTTTAATTACTGGAAAACGGCATCCAACTCTGTTTAAATATCGATTTGCTGTTGATAAAGAAGGAAAAATACAGGTAGCCCATGTTAAAGGATACCTAGATGGCGGATATTCAACGGAACACAGCCCTGGGGTAATTTTTGAATAATATTACTCGATTTCATTAAATTTTTAGGTAGCTTTTGTAGCTGCGGCCATGTTCGATCTCTGCTATGCTGTGCCAGTTTTTCGGGTCGAGAGTACAGCCATGAAAACCAATAAAACCTCTAATACCGCCTTCCGGTAATCATTTTCTCTATTTTTCTTTAAAAAATTCGTAGAGGTTACGGAAATCCTCAAGTAGCCTTCGCCTGGGAAGCAATAATCCAGCACATCGCTTCAAAAGTCAATAAACGACAGGAAGAAATCCGAGAGATGAATTTCAGCCACGATGGGTGGAAATACACCACAGGCGGGATTATTCAAACCCAAGCTTTGAAGGAATGCTGGGAGACAACCAAAATTTTCTCCGATTTTGACAAAAAGAAGAAGGAAATTGAAGAATTCAATAGGTTTAGACCCAAAACAATCATTTAAATCGTTTCAGAACATCAAAACACGTCAAAAGGGGCATTTCCATGAGTGCTACTCGTTTCCCCCAAACTCACGATACAATCCACGAGCAAGCTGCCGCTTTGGTTCAAATTTATCTCGATGGAAGTGTTGCCATTTCAATTGGTGGAATAGAAATGGGCCAAGGGCTGTACACAAAATGTCATCAAGTAGCAGCAAAAGCCTTGGGAATTCCTATGGAAAAAATAACAATGCTGGAAAGTTCCACGGATAAAACAGCGAATAGTCCGGAGACTGGTGGCAGTCAAGGAGCGGATATCCACGGGAAAGCTGTCATGATCGCTGCGCAGAAGCTCATGATGGGACTGGAACCAATTTTAAAGGAGGGAAAAAGCTGGGAAGAAGCTGTCTGGGAAGCGCATAATTTGAGACTACCGCTTCAGGCATCGGAACATATGATGTACGTTATTTCTAACTCTTGGGGAAACGATCGCTACGGGACCTGGAAATGCGCTTGAAATTGGCATTTTCAATGATTTTCCAATGATAATTCGAAAAAAAACTCCCTGATTTTCAAGCGGATCCCACAGCGACTGTTCCTCAATTGGAAATCGGCTAAATGCTTCTATTTTTCAGAATAGATCGAGCAAAATACGGCATAGCTAAAGGCCAGCCAACTCATTTTACCACGGGAGCTGCTTGCGTAATAGCTGAAGTTGACTGCATCAGCGGGGAGCATCGACTCCTGTCCGTGGATATTGTCATGGACGTCGGGGAAAGTCTCAATCCCGCCACGGATATAGGACAAATTGAAGGAGGATTCATGCAGGTACTGCACCGGCTAAAATCCCGCTAATCCTAATAAATTTTTTAGGGTTACGGTATGTTGACATGTGAAGAAGTCAACTGGGACAAGGAGGGAGGTCTTACCACGAAGAATTTTAGCAGCTACCATGTGCCGACACATTCTATGGTTCCCAACAAATTTAGAGTTAAGCTAATTGGAGGTGCTCCAAATTTTGAAGGAGGTGTTTATTCCTCCAAGGTGAGCGGGCCTTTAAGCTATCCCTTAAATTAAAAATCCTTTTAAGGGAATTGGAGAACCTCCTTACATGCTGGGAACAGCAGCTTACGGTGCAATTTTGGACGCTATCCACTCTAGGAGAGAAGATTTGAATAAAAACTGGCTCCCAGTTGACGCGCCCCTAAACAGGAAGAAAATTATCGAATTATGTAATTAAAATGAATTAATTTGAACTAATCTTGATCTTTGTCTCGTACTCTTCCAGTTCGCATCACATAATAAAGAATCAAAAGATATGCGGAGTTACGTTAATCCGTCTGGGAGGAACATTTGAAATTCTACTCAATAGCGCGTCATTTCGTCATATTTCCAACAGAGATAAATGTTTTTTTTCGAGTAAGTTTGTAGTCTCAGTTCAGACAGGCAGCCGAGATCCTGTAAATAGTCCCAGACATTGCCCTTCTGTCTGCAATCGCCCAGGAAATTACCGTCCTTTTAGGTCAATTTCAATGACTGCAGCTTTTCTCAAAATACTCGAATGGATCATAACTATTATCAGTATTTGCGGTCTTGGCTGTAATTTACTTTTAATGACACTGATTGCTACAAAGTGAGTTTTAAAGGGGAGCGATTTTGAGGGGAAACCAGCGCTCTGGGACCCATCTTGAAAATCAGGCAAATTTTTTGAGTTTTCATTGGAGGCATGAGTTTTTCAACGCCACCATGCAACAGTACGCCAGCCAGCAAGTCATGACACCGCCAAATTCTGGAATTGCAGCTACTTTTGCAAATTTAACCCCCGTTTTTATGAGTTTTTCTGGGATTTGACGCTGTTTAATCCAATTTTCAAGCAATACTTTGAGTTTTTAGATCAAGTAAATCCCTCGGTACCTATAAATTTCTCCTCTTTTCTTATTCAACAATAGCCATGATTAATACGATCGCTTCTCTATTAACCGTTCCCATCTATGAGTCCTCAACTGCTGGATGGATCTTTTATGCCACTGTTCATCGCCTTCCAAGAGCGATTGGATCCTATGTTGTTTGTACGTATTCCGCTACATACATCGCCGTTGTTATTATACTTACGTATTCCTTTGTCTATCGATATTTTGCTATGTGTAGGTGAGTGAAGGGGATTAACGTGGATCATTGAGCTTGAGCTAATATAATTTTTCAGCACTAAGAATATGAAATGGTTTAAAGATTCAAAAAGAATCATCGCTCTGGCGATGTTCTTTAATTTTATTGTACATCTTTGTTGTATCCCGCTGTACAGTTATACCTGGCAGAATCCCCTGACAGAATCTTTTCATATTCGTGTTAGTCAAGGAATCATGGACCTAGAATTGGTGGATATTTCTTATATTGGAGTGCCCATTTGGGTAAGTTTTCATAAAGAAATTATGCGTTAAAGCTCATGGGTTCTTGGAGGGAAAATCTAGGAGCGATTAAACATTTCAAGGACCAGCGAAAGTCCTCAAAATCTGGGAAACATTCCAAAACTTGCGGCCTCAAAAAGCCACGATTCAGTTGCCTTAGGTTTCTGGTACAAAATTCTTGCAGTGCTTTAAAAATATAACCTACAGCTTTTAACTTCTTTAAAAAATTTAAAACAGTATTTTACTTCTCGCTCTGTGACCCATGAACAAAATCCCAACTCATTGGCACTTTCTTTAAATTTAAAACTACTAACTTCGCTTATTTTCAGGACCAAGATGGCCTTCTCCAATGGAAAACCATAATCCTGATGGCCCTCTGGATGGTTGTGATGTGCACCGCCTTTTCCATTTCCGCCTTCTGTAGTCTAAAAATAGTGCAACAATTCAGAAAAGTTGAAGCAATGGCAGCCATGTCTAGCAGAATACGGAAGCTACACTATCAGCTATTTGTTCTGCTTGCTTACCAGGTAAAAATGGTGGGAAATACGGATAGAATGGCTATTTAGACCCTGATCCCCATGACATTAGAATTTATTCCAATTATGGCTAGCTACGTCCTTGCTTATAATGGGATCTCCATGCCGACTGTGGCTGTAATTTGTTCCTTATTCCTGCCGATAGCTAAATTATTGGATCCGATACTAATAATTGCGATTATTACGGAATATCGACGGGCATTCTTGGAAATATTAACCTGTCGATGTAAAACTATTGGCACTAGGCTTACTAGCACGTCACAAGTTGGTACAGATATTCGGAGTCATGATTAAAGATCTGATTATAGTCGGTGTACAATCTTAGGGAAAACGGGCGTTGTGGGGTCCGCTTGAAAATTAGGCACAATTTTCGAATTTTAATTGGAAAATGTCAAATTCAAATTCGCACGTCTTGAGGTTTCGCAGTTCCCATTTCCCCCAAGATTGGAAACTGACCACATTTCTTTAAAAAGAAGACGGATATTCACAAATTTCTGGGAGAGATAGATTCTAATCAGGGAGAAAGTCATCGGGCAAGTCATAGGAAGTTCCTGTACACTTGCCGCGTTTTCTGGATAGAGAAAAATATTGCAAGAGGACGCCTGATTTGTGGCCATTGACCAGGGGAAAAACAGTTTGTAAAGCCTTCCGGTGAAAATTATCTGACCACCGTCCGCACGTTTTTTTATCAGCAGGAGTTTAACCACAAGGAAGAATCCACCCACAAGAGAAGAACAACGGAAAATATTTTAATAAAAAATAGACATTATTAAACACATTTTTATTCAATTATCGCGGCTCACTTAGAAGTCGTCGAAGTTCATCTGATCCTTAGAGTGCGATCGGCGCTCGACCTTGCGAAGTTCATCTTCGCCTTCCACGTCGCTGCCAATGGCCGTGGACACCGAACACGTTGCGATTTTTATCTAAAAAAATAAATATATTTTAAAATAAAAATATGATACCTTTCGGATATTGGGCTCATCATTAGTGGTCGTTGTCGTATTGGCAGCTGCATTACGAACATCGGCAGTCAAGCAGCTTGTAGGCTTGAGTTTTCTAAGAACTTTCATATGAAGTTCTGCAGCCTCTCTGCCAATTTTAACTGCATCCGAACCCATTTTAATAGCCGTGTCATCTTGTAGCATCCTTCTGTAGGTTTGCTCCATCCTCGCCGGTGTTGTTGGCCTCTCGACGACTACAGAAAATCCACCATTTTTGAAGAATCTATCCGCATAGTTGCTGAGAAATGTAGCAGTTGAAGAAGGAAGTGGCGTGCCATCAATATCCAGCAGAGCATCTCCAAATCCAAAATGTTGAGCAGCGATGCTGCCAGGCTGCGCGGTCGTGAGATATACCTTATGATTCACGAGATTTAGAGTGAGACCCAAACTGCCTTTCTTCAGTTTATCTTTATTGACGCAGTTGACCAGAAAGTAGGCATATCCTTCCAATCGGCGATGTTTAATCTTCGCGAGGCGTTCATCTGATACCGGGACGGCGTGTAGACGTCGCTCGACGACCAACTCGACGGTGCGAGGCTTTTCACCAGGCTTCAAAGCAGCCGCTGCATCAGTTGCCGAGATTGGGGCCTTTCCATCGATGCTGATAATACGATCGCTCAATATGATCTCCTTGGTAGATGGATGACCGGCATTCATATTGGTAATGTAGAGATCCGAATTGATTTGCAAGTCAGGTTGGGAAGAGGGCTTGGACGCGTCTTTGGCAGCATCAGAAGACTCCTAAAAAAGTGAAATAATTTAAAAAAAAAGATTGAAAACTAACAGCAGCCGGAAGATTGACTTTGACGACGACCTTCTTGGTAGGAATGCCCGATGGAACAATCTTGATGGGTGATTGCTTCGTCATTCCACCACCACAGCAAGAAGATACAATGAATGATTTTGGCTTCTTGCTGGAAATGACTAAAAGTAACAGAAATTTAACAGGAAACAAGCGAGAAATTTCTAGCTTTTCTTTGAATTATTTGTCTAATCTTTTACACATATTTACAGAAAATTAAAAAGACTCCGCACGGCAGGAGATATTCTTGCGGAACCGGAAAAAAACTTATCTGAATAAATCGGAAACCCGTGCAGGAATTTATCAGAACAAAGCGAAGTTGCTGATTTGCCAATTCGTAAAGCCTTCCGGAGAAGATTATCTGACCACGGTCCGCGCTTTTTTTATCAGCAAGAGCTTAATCACAAGAAGGAATCCACCCACTGACCGAAAATTGAAAAAATTGGAAGGTTTTTCAGGGATCTTGGGCAATTTTTAGGGTAAACAAATTTTATGCTTCTTTCCTGTTCGACGAACTCTGTTCCCCTAGGATTTGTTCTTTTTGCAAGAAATCACCAATTCGTCCTGATACAGGCTTTTTATCAGTTGAATTGGCTCTTCTTATGGCTTAACTCTGATTACTATTTAACCAGCAGCCGCCCTGCTGGATCTTATCTCTCCCACAGCGATGGGTCGGTTACTCTTCCTTGCTCTTCTTGGCCTTGGTAAGATCCTCCATTTTTCTTTGAATTTTTTGCAGTCAACGGTCAATACACATGTCCTCCTCAAAAAGGAGCCTATGCCATCTGTGCTACTACAGTTCTTTACATAATTGACACATCGACGGACCTGACTGATGCCCAGATTAAAGACGAATTTGACTGGATTCGGTTCAATATTCTTCCTGGAACTGCTTGGAGCACAAATCAGAAGGTTGAAACTTTCCTAAAAGTCTTAAAATTCAGTTCAGATTGCCCTAATTTCTTATGGAACAGGAAATGTGAATAGCTTTGTCCCAACCGGCTCGTTGTCTTCCGCCTGTGGTCAGCTAGATTCCCTTGAGGTGTCCTACACTTCCGTGGGGAGCAATGCCGCCACCCTGTACACCACTCTCCAAACTGTTGAACTCTACTACGGTAGCAGCGTCACCACAATGATTCTCTTCACAGGGAGCAAGTTAGTTACCCTCGAAATTTTTTAAAATTGTTTTTTATAGAAATGCCGCGGATATTTCCCAAACAGCTGATTATATTCGTCAAAAAATGGCCAGTAAAAGCATCACTGTCATTGCGCTCAACAACAATGCCGCGTACTTTAATGGATTCCCAGCTTCTACTGTCTATGATGTCCCAGATATTAAAAATGCTCCTCCTAATTTGGCTCCGTGTATTTTGAAGCATGCCTGTGATCAGACCGTGGTTAGCTTGAGTTTGGCACTTGGACTTTGTGCCAATGGAGCTTGTGATACTGAAATATGTGAGTTTTTCTCTATTCTCTGGAAAAAGTAGTGATTTTACCTTCAAAGCTTCATAAAAGCTCTGATAAAACGGTGTTTTCATGAGAAGGGCGTTTTTTTTCTTTTCCCGACTAGTTCTCCTAAGATAACAGGGAAAGGGAGATAAGCCCGGAAATTTCTGTGTTTACCAGGAATCCCAAGGGAAAATAGAAATATTTCAGGCGACATCAATGGCCCCCCAGCTTCCACAATTCCTCCCTACACTACCCTCAATCCCAACGGGGGTACTGCTGTTCCTCCGACGGCTGCTACTTCAATTAAATGCCAGTGAGTCTACAATTTATCAAAATATTTGGGGTTTTTTTCAGATGCAATACCCACAGTGTCTGGCTCGACCTGATTTTCCTAATCGACGCGTCAGCTTCAACTGGAGAAGATGGCCTCGACGCCATGTGGAATTCAGCAGCGACAATGTTGGACAGCATGAATGTCCAGAAAAACGGCTACACAGGAACTGTGAGCCTATTTTTTCTTTAAAATATAAAAAAGATTATAGAATTATTACACAAAAGTGGGTGTAATCACCTATGGAAATACTGCGAATTTGGTCTATCCGCTGGGATCTATTGACAATAATGACATTGATGGAATCTTCAATCTTCCTTACAACGGAGACAAAACAACAAATCTCGAAGCAGCTATCCAGCTGGCTATGCAACAATTCAATGGGCCAAATCATCGACCAAATACCCGACGGGTTATGTTCACTATGGCGGCGGTCTATGATCCGGATGGCGTGACAGCTCCTCAGAAGGCTGCTACCACTTTCAAGGAATCTGATGGGGTTATGATCGTCTACAGTAAGCTTATTTCTATTTTTATTTAAAAGGAAACTGTAGACTTCTTCCCCGAGGGTGGAATTGAATCAAGCACGTTGAAGGAAATCTCCTCTCCCGGCTATTACTTTTCTTCCGTTTTGAACTCTCAACTTTCTGATATGGAACAAGCTCTCTGTGACGGTAATTTCCTTAAAAATTTTAAAGATTCCCTTTTAGCCAATTGTTTCTGCCCAAAAAATCAAAGAAGCTACACTTCGGATTCTGTAAGAGGCGGTCCAAGCGACGGTAAAGTTCCTTTTAGGCTTAAACTCTCCTGATTCAGGTTGCTACATGGAAGTAAAGACCCAGACGAGCTACGCCCGAGCTCAAAACATCTGCAGGACCCAATACAACAACGCTACGGTCACTCTCGACGAGTCAGCTGACAAAACAGCCTTCCTGCAGTCAATGTTCAACCCAACATCGACAGCTTTCTACATTGGACTGACTTACAACAGTCTGGATAAGGCCTGGGAATGGCCAGATGGCAGTCAAGTTGGCAGCTATCAGCCATGGGCAGCGGGATCGACTCACGATGGAAATGGCCAGCAATGCGTCTACGTCAATCCACAAGGTTACTGGCAACCGGCCGATTGTCGTCAAGGATATTACTACGTCTGTCAAATGATTTCCTGTGATTCTGTTCATTATTGTGCTAATTGATTTGAGTTTTAAAGAATATTACCCGGTTTAAATTATTTAAACGAGGTTTGGACCTTTTTCTTATTTTTAAAGGCAGAAATAACAATAAAAATTAGTAGAAAAAGACAGGAAATGGTCCGACTTCTTTGGATGGTATTCTGTGTTTCTCTGTCGATTTCTGGACAAGAAGTCCGTGATCAACCGTGGGCCACTAGCCCATTTTCTCAGTCGAATGCCAGCTATTTTCAGATGTAACTATTCGACAGTCTGGTTGGATATGATTTTTTTGGTCGATGCATCAGCTGCCACGAGAGAAAGTCACCTGCAAGCGGTTTGAAACTACACAGCGACGATACTGGGACGTTTTACTGTGGAAAAGGGGAATTTTACCGCCTCTGTGAGTCGTTTACCCAATTTCCTAGCTTTTCGGTACTCGAACAGTTTTTGGAAGTTGTAGAATTTAGAATTTCACTAGTCGACTTGTACTAATCCTTTATGGAAATAATGCCACCATCTACTGTCCCTAGGAACCGTAGACAACGAAGATATTGAAAATATCAAAGAATTGCCATACAATGGAGATAATGAAACGGATTTAACTGATGGAATCAAAGCAGCTATTAGAGAATTTAACGGTCTTAATCATCGACCGAATGCCCGGCGAGCAATTGTCGTCGTGGAGGGAAAAGGGAGCGAATTAGGAAATCCATTCTTGTCCCTAATTCGCTCCCTTTCCCCTCCTTATCTTATTTCGAAAGCTGCCCAGTGGCCTGATAATTTTTGCAGAAATTTTACTTCCTGAACGAAGAAAGCTACATCCCAGATTAGGGCAATATTTCTGGTGAAACTGTGAGGGATTTTTCCTATTCTACAAAAGAAATGTGCAATCCAGACGAGAATTGAAATGGCAAGGAGTTCCAAAGCTGCTTCATCGAGTTTGAATCGTTAGATCTGCATGATTCTCCTTTATTTTGCCCTGAAGCAGTCTTTGTATTCTATTGTAAGCTTTTCGTGAAATAGAGAAAAAAACATGATAACTGACAATAACGTCCCCATATCTATAGCGGATGCAGCAAACAGTCCCGAAATGCTTGGCATGTGACAGGGGAGTCATACCGTAACCCTTCAAACATTTGCTCTTTTGAAGGAAACGGACCTTAAAAACTAAGCAATTTTGAGGTGAGCAGTTTCCAGAACCGGGAGACAGATCCAGAATATGGACAAAAACCACAATTGATCTGGTCAAGAAAGCAGCAGATTTCATGTTATTTGCAGATTTCATGTTAGTGAATGTCAAGAATACACGGAAGCCATTCAAATTTGACGCCTCTTCAGTGCTGCAGCAATCTTTCAACGTAGTTTTTTGTGTATGATGCAGCTGCTAAAGTGACGCCTGCAAAAAAACTTTGAGAATATTAGAAATAAGCATTATGTTGCCGAAGAGCTGGGACAGAGTCCCGTTTGTTAGTTTAGTAGCGTGTCAATCTGGTGGCAATCAATTTTTCGATGAGGTGACGTCTCGAAAACCATGGAATATATTGTCAGGTACCCCATGAGCTTCCAAAGCTTTTCATAGTAATTTAAATGGACTCCCAGTTGCCAGTTTCCGCTCTCCAGTTACCGTATACCCTTTTTCTGGAATGTAGAAAAGGGTGCAAAGTCCTTCTTTATTTGTTTAGCCAGTTAACAAAAAGAGATCACGCGTTTCATGATAGGGCACCGGGAGTACTGTAAAGTGGCGCCTATTCCGTCATTCCCATATCACGTTTGAATAGTTTTGGGCTTGTTGGACTCAAACTGAGTGATCGATTGGTGAAAACTATGAAAAATTTTGAAATGGAGGAGTTGGATTCAGTCGTCATTAGAGTCGAGTACAGTAAATGAGCAAAGTCTAGGCTTATTTTTGCGGGAGCTCATGGAAATGTTGAGAAATATGGCTGACAATGTTTAAGAGCTATGCTTTACAAAATATAGGATATTTTATCAGATTTGCTAGGAAAAACAGTTCTGAATAAGAAGAACTTCAGAAAATTTCAATAAATAGTTATGAAAATCAATAAAAGGGGATATGTCGATTGAGCAGACACGAACTGCGGTCTGAATGTTTCTTCATTTCGGCATAAATGCAGCTGGTGCTGATGACTGGCCCAGATGACTGTAATGACTGTAGCTGATGGCCTATTTTCATCCCAAACTATACTTTTCAGCATGTATCGGGCATATCTACCAGGAGCTCTACATCACCTTGGCAGATTTTTAATCGCTGGGCTTTTAGGGCTCGCCCAGTTTTATCTCAAAACGGTAAGAAGCCGAAAATTCCTCGTCTTATCAATATTTTCATTGAGATCACGGCAATAGAAACTTTGCTCGATATTTTCTTCATCCAGAGACAGTTGTACTCGGATTTGTGGGTAGAAAACTTGGAATTGGGGCGTGTGGTACCGGGATCCAGATAGCATCCAGTGTGTTTTTATCCAAATTAGAATGCTGGCCCTTCTGTGGGCGTTGTGATGTGGATATGACTGTTCATCTCCTTGTAAATGACTCCCCTGATCAACATTATCACCAGTTTTAGGCAAGATGCCATGTATAGTCAGCTTGTCAGCGCTGCTCTTCCTTTTGAGGTTATCAGGGTGTAGTTACGTTGTAAAATCAAAAGAGATTAGAGAGACGCAGGGAGACAACAAAGGGCTCCGGAACGTTTCTAGTCTAGAACACGGAAAATATTAGGTAGACGGCCGCGTGATTTGATCAAGATTTCAAAAGTTGGGTATCTTATAGGTTTTCCCGGTTACTGTAAAGGGCAATTTCCCGGAAGTTAGGTAGTTTCCGTAGGAGGATGCCGTTCATTGAAGCAATTTCCTGGCCCAGATAGCGAGCAAGATAAGATTGAAAATAGATCCTAATGGCTTTTTGAGCACTTCCAGGCGATTGAAAATTGGAGAAAAGAACATGGAAATTTAAAAATTGTCGGCCCACAATGACGCCAAGCTTCTCCAGTCACTTCAGGGCCTCATAGGACTAGATATGCCAGGAAATTCCTTTAAATGGATTCTAGTAAACGCAAGGCAGCCGCCTGATCCACTTATTACCAGAAAAATGGACCTATACCTCGCATCCTCCCACACATTTGACTGTTCTCCCTGATCTGTGTGTTCCAAAAACTGATAACCTGTGCCTTTTCTCGCTGACTGTTCCCTACCCATTTTAATGGGGTTATCAATTTTTTTCCGGATAACTATAAAAGCCTTTCCCGCAGGGGCGATAACGTACCAATGCGGCTCTTGGCTCTCTCGTTCGCTTTGGCCGCCCTAGCGGGGGCTACGTCCCTAGCTCCGTGAGTTTTGATCTCTCTATCTGGTAATAAATCCTTTCAGGCCTCGTATGGATGCTTGCCATGACTTGTCATGTGCCACGAAAGAAGAACTCCTTGAAGTTATCCGCGGCTTCCATCAAGAACGCGAGCAAATGAATATGAATCATATCGGAGTGTTCAAGGTTCGTTTTCGCTTAAATTATAGTTTAAATTATCAGAATACCGCCACCTCCTCCCAGAAGACCAATCCCTTGATGTTGGATGCCACGGCTCCTGCTCCTACCGCGCCTACTTGTAACATCTGTGCCTCTGCTCCTTGTCAAAATGGTGGAACTTGCCATGCAGATCCTACAAATCCTTGGAACAGCTACTAGTCCGTCACTTTTTATTCAAAATACTGTGCTATTTTCAGTTGTGAATGTCCTGATGTCTTTGCAGGTGAATATTGTGAAAAGAATGTCACCTGTACAGCCAGTTCTTGCGGCCCAAATACCGTCTGCTACGTCTCCAACCACCAGGCAAATTGTGTTTGTAAACTTGGATACAGTGGAAGTCGGTTGTCTTTAAATTATCCAACAAAATGAATTTTCAGAAGATCCACAGAAGCAAGGTTGCCAGGCCAAGATTGTCAAAGCCTGTGGAGATGGAGACCCGCATTACGTGACTTTTGATCAGCTCCGTTTCGACTACCAGGGAACTTGCCCTTACATCTTCTCCAAGCCTTGTGGAAATCTCACTGGCGGATTTAACAATTACAATGTGGTGGCTAAAAATGAACTGATCAATGGACAACAGTAAGTTGCTTTCATTTAAATGAAAATTTTAAATTTCCAAAATGAGAACTAGCGGCTCTTAGAAAATTCAAAAAAATTTGCTATCTCTAATTTTTGTTCCATTTCATCAGAAAAATGCGCTCTATTTAATAAAATTAAAAGAATTCACCTGTCTCTTTAATAAATACCGTTTCCAGTGTCTCCGTCGTCTCCGAGGTCGAAGTAACCATGTACAATCAAAAAGTTCACATCGATCGGACCACCAGAAATGTCTACTTCAATGGCTACCGTATCTCTGTGCCCTACTATTATCCAAGCAAAGAAATGGCCCAAGTCTCTGTGACCTTCACCAGTAACACTTTCTACGTCTTCAATGACCAACTGGTTACTATAACCTTCACTACTGGTGGCCAGTTGTGTATCGAAATCCCGGACAGGCCTGAATTCTTTGGAAATCACACGCTCTGTGGAATTATTGGTAACTACGATAACAATTACATGAATGACGTTGTCTACTCGTGAGTCGAGAATTTTCGCTAGAAAATTTGGACTTTTTAGGAACGGCACAGTCTATCCAATTGTCTCCCAGCACATGCCAACTGCCGCCACTATGCAATCCTTCAACCACGCTGAGGATACCTGGATCACTCAGGAATTCCTACAACTTCGAGCAGGACAAGACCAATGTATCAGTGGAGAGACGCTGGGAAATAATTCCAACTGTGTAAGAATTAGAGATTTTTGGGGGTTTTTGATGAATTTTACACTCTTTCTGGCTTCGTAAAGGCCTAATTTCCTTGTTGAGACCTCCAACTTTAAAAATTAAGATTTTTGGGAAACTTTGAATTGCAAAACGGGTTTTTGACCCCCAGATCTGCAATTTTAAGTTCATAACTTTTAGAATCCGCAGCCGGCCGTCTCTGCCTGTTTCCCCATCGAGCAAGCTGCCAGTGGCCAAGGTGTCTTCGCCAATTGCCAGCCCATGGGCAATGACACGATTCAAAATCTCTACGACAATTGCGTCTTTGACGTCTGCCACGGAACCCAGAAATGTGATGTGTTGACCAATTTCGTCCGCCAGTGTCAGACCACCATTCCCAGTAAGAAATCCGGCATTTTCTAGGGTAAAAAAAAGATTTTTAGACGTCGAATTGCCTCCGGATTGGAGAACCAACCCAACAGTCCAATGTCCGATGACTTGTCCACCGAACAGTGGCTACACTACCTGTGCTTCTGCCTGTCCTGCTACTTGCTCGGATCAATCTGCCCCCTATTTCTGTGACAAGCCCTGTACTGATGGTTGTACCTGCTTGCCTGGCTACGTCCTGGATACTTCTCAACTTTCTACCACCACTTGTATCCCCGTGGATAGCTGCGGTTGTAATGATCCTGACGGCAATCTCCATCCTGCCAATACTCCCTGGTTGTCGGCCAATTGTTCAATTTGGGCTATTTGTCGAAATGGAACTTACAACAGTAAGGTAAGCTGGGGATTTTGGATTACTGTAGCTTTCATTTTAAAGGAAACGAAGATTTAAGATTTAAAAAGTTTTAAAAATTGCCCTGACTTTCTCGGGATTTTCGAATTACCGTAGCGCTTTCTTGAAATCATAAATTGCCCAGAATTGCTATTACCAAAAGATAAGAAAATGGGATGTTTCGCCACCATGATAAAATGTTTTTAGATCAATGAATGCAGCAAATACGGCTATTGTGGAAGAGACGGTAATGGTAACATGGCTTGTGAATGTGATCAAGGCTTCCGGGGAGATGGCTACAATTGTACGGACATCAATGAATGCGTGGAAGATCCCAGCAGCTGTAGCCAAGACAAAGGACAAGGAATTTGTATCAATACGCCGGGAAGTTACAACTGCTCCTGTAGCCAATTCTACACCGGGCGGGATTGTCAATATTACCAGCCAAGAAGACACTGCGCTGATTTGTATCGTTATTGGGGAATTCGAACCGATGGCGTGTATTCCATCAATCCTGTGTATTCTGTCAATGGAATGGCTCCTTTCTCACCGATTGATGTCTACTGTGACATGACAACTGGACAGGGAGACAATCAAGGAGGCTGGACGTTGATGTCTCACGATGCCAAGGATGGAATGTCAAACAAATCCTTCTCCGACTATGTCTATGGTTTTGGCAATCCAGGACAGAGAAATCTTTGGCTTGGATTGACGCTGATTAATGGAATGACACTGGAAATGGAGACGAGCCTAAAAGTTGTCATTTTCCGCTGTGCTAGGAATGGCCGTCCCGATCAGACAACGGATTGCACTTATCCTAATTTCGCAGTGGGCAGTGAAGTCACAAAATATGCTGTGACCATTCCTCAAACTTGCCAAGGAACAGAAAACACCTACTACGATGGCTGGGCTCGGTGGAATTTGACCCAGACTGGACCCGCTTTTACCAGTTACGACAGCATCACGGAAGATGGAACAAGTAAGCAAATTATAATCGATTTTTGAGGGAAGCGAAACGGGACCTCAAGGCGCGCGCATTTGACTTTTTCCAATGAAAATTCAAAAATTTTGCCTGATTTTCACAGCGCCAGCTGCCCAAAAGATTGGAAACCGACTATGCCACTAAAAATACGCAAATATTTTTCAGATTGCTCCTGCTCAAGAACCTACATGAATACCGGCTGGTGGTACGATCATACAATGAGCAGATGTGGCTCAGCTGACTTAAATGGAGTCCGCTACAGCTGCACCAACCAGCCAGATGACTCGTCCAGTGCGAATTATCTCTTCTGGGACGGATCCCCAATTGGAGATGCTTGGCTCTGGCTTCGACCCAAGGCTTATCCCAATTATGATCCTCGACCACCCAATATGCCACCCACAAATTAAAAATCGAAGTAAACATAATATCCTAGACTGTACTTTTCGAGGAAATTCAGTAGTGATTATTTTCGGGGACACTCTACTGATAATGGGAACAAATTCTCACAAATGGAGCTCCTGTAGAACAAAGCACATTGCGTAGTATAAAGTGCTCTTCTTCCTGCTTCTTATAATCGCCATTTTTGGTGGTTTGGGTTGGAAAATGATAAGAAAAGACTCGACAAACGGACAAAGGAACATGTAAAGTCGCCCAGAGAGCAAGCGATAAGCGAGAACCAGGGGCTGTTCGGAATTAATGAAAAAAAAATTATCACAGGGGAGATGTGGGGAAATTTTTGGACGGGAAGGAAGTTTATACCAAATTTTTCGCTTTTTGCGAAGCTTTTTGCGAATTGCTTCGGAAGATGTTCCAGAAATGTGATTTTCGTTTTTGGGGAGAAAAGAGCGTTGTCGGACTTGCTTGAAAATCAGGCAAATTTCTCAAATTTTTATTGGTAAAGATCAAATTCAGACCGCGTTTCAACGTCCGTTTTTTCCAAGATTGGAAAAGTTCATTCGCCTCAAGACCCCGAAGTCAAACTATAACAGCTTCCTTTTATCTGTAGGAAGAAGGCTTTGCACCAAGAAACCAAGAAAGATTAGGAACAACCGTGGCTGCCTGCAAAATTTCCTGCAAAAGTTTGTCCTCACGTGTACTATCAGTCCACGAGTTTGCAGCTGAAATAAGATAATGGGACAGAAACTAAAATAGGGACAGCGTCTGTAGTCTTGCGAAATAAAACACAAGTTTATTTTTATTTGTTTTTTATCCTGTATAGTACTTTATGGAAGACTGCGTATTTTATTTGGAACTCTACGTTTTGTATGAAACAGAAGCAACTGTTGAGGTCTGAATTCGAAGTGTTTTCTTGATTTGTTTCTTTAATAAGAAGGCAATAACAACCAGTGGTTCCACAATTGGATAAAGCATTGTAGATATCGAAATGAGGTCCGTTTCTCTATAAGAAAATTATAAAATAGTCGGGTTCCAATTTGGGAAACCGGCGCTATGGAACCCCCTTGGAAATCAGGCAAATTTTTCGGATTTCTATTGAAAACAAAAAATATCGATGGACAGATCCCACAGCATGTGGTTCTCTCAAGAAAATAGAAAAATTTACCCTTGAAATTCTGTAAAAATAGGCATAGCAAACGCCACCATAATAGGAATATGCAGCAGCACAAATGGCACCAATGTTTGGATCACCATCATATTGAATAAGGCCTTGTGGGTATCTATGGCCCTTTTAGAAGTTCTATGGCTTGGTAACTGAAATAATTTTGTTATTTTCTTACTGTAGACCAACCTTTTTTATCCGGAAATATATTTTATACCCACAGAAAACCATTGTACCAATGAGCACCACATTACATAACGCGACTATTAATAAGGGAAAAGCATTTCTCCACCTTATTTTACTCGTTTGTGGGTCCTGGAATCTCTTATCGAAGCCATTAAAGTGCCTTACTATTACAAGGAAAGCTACACCATGAGCATTTCTCTCATCGAATCCTGTAGAATTGTAAATGTCGTCATCTATCCTGGCTAGAAGTAAATTCAAATAATGAAGCAGCGGGTAAGCCACATAGGAAATGAGAAGGATTTTTAGGAGATTTTTAACAGTTAGCAGGGCTTGTCTTTCAAATCTGAAAATAAGAAATCTGTGAATTCAAAAGGGGCAAATTCTTCTATGTTTACAATATTTGTGGAAACAAGCGTTGCGGGTCCCTCATGAAAATCAGGCAAATTTTACGATTTTTCATTAGAAAATGCGCTCGTTCTCCAGACCCACCACGGCCCTTACTGTACCTGCACAGAAGAATATACCGATAGACAAAATGCAGAGCTTCTAGGAACAGCGTCAACAAATAATTCAAAATAAATAAGTGCATGCCCAGATCCATAAGCACGTCTTTTAGCGGCTCTTCAGAGCCACGAGCATAGTATACCAGCATAAATGGTTGAAAATAGTGCATAGGTCGAACGAACAATAAAAAATAGTAGAGTGTATTGCTTGTAGAAAAGAATAACATGATTAATTTAAAAGAACCTAGGGCATATTTTGTCGATTTTATAGCCCATGGCAGGAGGATGAGGTTTAGCAATACAGCTAAAATACAGCCAATAGTCACTAGAACATCATAGTTTTGTTGATCCATAATGAGGGACATCCTGTAAGGAATGTGAAGCTGGAAAAGAACTGAGGATTATAGTTCTTCGGAGAAATAAATGCTTAACTGTACCAGGATTCCTGGGATTTCTATGGAATGTGCTGTAATTCCCGGTATAACGTTACCAGGAATCCTGGTACATGTAAGCATAAAAACAAAGATTTATATGAGCAAGGTCTTATAAAGCTGAATTGTATCAGGAAATATGGTAGAAATAGTGCTTTTCGAGAATTATAAGGGGAAGTTCATGTGCACAGGGAGATAACAATGTTTCTCGGTACATTATGGGAAAATTTTACCGTAGGCTAGACATAGAAACCGACATCAATGAGCAGAACTAAAAAAATAGAAGAACTGTGGGTAACCTGTTTGTGAGAAAAAGGCGATGACGATGAGTACATTTACTACTTGAAGGAACGGTGAACTCAGCGATTACATTCCACTCCCTGGATTACGGACAAAAACATCTTTTGTCTTTGGGATGAATTGAAACGATGACATGACGGATTAGCTAAGGAAGTAGGCGTCCACTCAGGGTTCACTCTGGTAATCTTTGAAATAACCACATGACGCATTTTTGACAAAGGAGTTCCGTCTTGAAAATGTCTGCGTTCAACGAAAACAAAAGTTAAAGTATGCGCAATTATTTTTATGGAGGTATTGGCATGAAACCCACGAAACCGCTGTCAGAACAGGCGATTCCCCTCGTTTTTAAACTATTTTCCCGGGTTCCTTTCCTCCAGACGTCTACCAAAATTCGCTAAACCAAAACTCGCCCGTCAAAATTTTCGTTTTAAGAAAACCCGGGGAAAATGTGGACAGGTCGCGAAAATAATCAAAACTAAGGTTGGATTTGTTATTTTTAAACAGAAATATCCCAGAATACGTGTTTTCCGGGAAAATATACGTTGACAACTTTTTCGCAGAATTGTGGGAAATGATGGTTAATTTGGACAATTGGATAGAATATTTTTATTAAATCCTTGTGAAGCAGAGTGATTAATCAAGGCATATTCTACTGCTCGTTCTGCAATTTAAAAGAAATAGAAACGTCACGAATCAAAGATCGTATATGCAGAGTTTTCTTGATTTGTCCCTCTAATAAGAAGAAGATAACAACCAACGGTTCGATAATTGGATAAAACATTGTTGATATTAGAATGAGATCCGTTTCTCTAAATAAAGATTACTCCCAAATTGTAGCCTCCTCACCCTTTAAATTACGTTAAAATTGTAATAGTACTTGGGAAATTTAGTCATAATAACAAGAATTTGGTGCTCTCTAAAAGGGGAACTGGCAAGAAAATAAAGAATCAGTGGGACTGCAAGATGACTCAAGCTAATCTTTGTTGAGACACAGTAGTTCTGTTTTTCAAATTCTAAAAGAAACAGAAACAGCTGGAGTCGAGGGCTGGATCCGGAGAACTCTTTTGATTTGTCTCTTCAGCAAGAAGAAAATAACAATCAGTGGTTCAATAATTGGATAAAGCATTATAAATATCAGAATTAGGTCCGTTTCCCTGAAGAAAACGGTCAATTTTTCAAATCTGTACTGATTTGCCCTTGAAATCCAGTAAAAATGGGTACAGCAAAGGTTGCAGCAGCAGGAATATGCAGCAAGAAAAGTGGAACCGTTGTTTGGATCACCATCATTTGGAACAGCGCTTTGTGGGTTTCATTAGCGATGGCGCTTCTCTGCCCGGATAGCTGAAATTCCACTGTAGATTGAGAAAATTAGACAAATACCGTTTTCATCTGGGAATGTGTTCTAATCCCACAGAAAATCATCGTTCCCATGAGAATTCCATTATTTAAAAGGAGAATTGACGAAGATATGATGCCGTTCCAGTTAAATTTTCCGGTTATGGGATCCTGAAAGTGTGTACTGGAAAAGTAGAGGTGGTTTCCAGTCTTGGGAAAAGACGCGCGCTTTTTAGTTTCACATTTTCTTACAAAAATTCCAGAAATTCGCCTGATTTTCAGGGGAGTCCCTCTTTCCCCTCAATCTTACTAGTAAAGGAAAGACAACGGCATGAATATGCCTTCCGTCAAATCCTGCTGCCAACGCCGTGTCTTCATCCATTTTTGTAAAAAATGTAAAATTGGACAAATGGAATAAAGTATATGCGGGGTAAGTGATTAACAAGAATTTTAATAGATTATTAACAGTCAAAAAGAATTGCCATTTAAATCTGAAAATAGAAACTAGTTCCCAGATTGTCCCCTTATTTACCTGCACAGAAGAATGTACCGATAGACAAAATGAAGCGCTTCTAGAAAGACGGTTAACATGAAAACAGTCGGAAATAATTGCATAGCCACGGAAAGAAAAATGTCTTTGACCCAGTTTTCCGAGCCAGGAATGTAGAAAACTACCAGAAATCGTTGAAAATAATGAATTGGTCGCGGTAACAAAAGGACATAATAGACTGCATTTGTTGTGGAGAAGAGTAACATTATGATTTTATAGGTGCCCAGGGCATATTTCGTTGATTTTATGGCTAATGGCACTAGGATAAAGTTCAGGAATATGGAAATAGCGAAACCAATGGATGTTAAAATGTCGTAGATTTGCTGGTTCAATAGATAGGGCATTCTGGGTGACTGGCAAGTAATCTGTGAATAAGAAGTGTACCCAGACTATGGTGATAAATAATAATTGTAAGTAATGTTTCAGATAATTGTATGGGTTTCCAGTAAAAACCGGTGTCCTAAAGCACATAACACAAGTATAACGTAGACGAGATGTTCATGTTCACGTCCATGGAAATTTTCTGGACGACGTAGAATACGGAAAATCGGTAAAAACAAGGCCCGGATAACCTGGTTTTCTAGGGAAAAATTTTATATTGGGGCTGAAACACGGAATTGGATAAAGTCATTATCCAATCTTGCGAGAAACAGGAGCTGCGGGATCCGCACGAAAATTAGGCAAAATATTTCGAATTTTCGTTAGGAAACGACAAATTCAAGCGCGTTTTAGGATCCCGCAGAGCCTGTTTGCCTCTAGGCTTAAAACCGCGGAAACAACCCAAGTTTTTACCGTCCTCGTCCAAAAATGCGATACCTACTCGAAATTTCCATTGAAACATCCAGTACCTTGCACAATTCAATATGCAATAAAAAGTTTACTTTATGCTCGAATCGAAACAGAAGCAACCGGTGTTGATGGGTGAATACATAGCTTTTTCTTGATTTGTTTCTTTAATAGAAAATAGATAACAATGAGTGGTTCCGTAATTGGATAGAACATTACTGGCAACATGATGAGATCAGTGTCCCTAGAACGATAAGTACGAGAAATGTGGCAGGCAAACCCTTTAAATTTAGTGAAAACTGGGATCACAAATGTTGCAGCAGCTGGAATATGTAATAAGAAGAGCGGCGCCAATGTTTGGAGCATCATTATATTGTACAATGCCTTGTGCGTCTCGATCGCAATACAGCTTTTATGATTTGGGAGCTGTAATTAGGCTTTTCTCTAGTTCCCAAAAGAAGGTACCTGTTTTATACGAGAATAGATTTTAAAACCACAGAAAATCATTGTGGCCATGAGAATGGAATTATTTAAAGTGATTACGAAGGATCCTACTACACCTTTCCATCGGAATTGGCCAGTTTCTGGGTTCTGAAATGGGTATAGTCGATTTATAACTTCGAGGGAGAGCTTCAAAATTAAGGAGCCCTCTTTTTTTAATCCGCCATTTTGTAATAAAACAATTCTGGAAATTCCCCTCTTCCTGATTTTCAAGCGTCCGGTCCCCCGAAATTGGGGATAGTCAGCTTCCAATTTTCGAGGAAAATAGGCGTAGCAGGGCCGCTTGAAGATCAGGCGAATGTTGCGGATTTTCATTGGAAAGTGTCAAATTCAAAAGCGCGCATCTTGAGGTCCCGCAGCGCCCGTTTCCCTCAAATTTGAAATAGACTATACCATTTCTAAAGAATTCCCCACCTCTATAGGAAAAGCAATAGCGTGCACATTCCTTCCAAGAAACCCAGCAGCATGGGAGGTATCGTCATCCATTCTTGTAAGAATTGAAAAATTAAAAAAATGAATAGCTGTATAGCTTGGATAAGTTATTATCAAAAACTTTATAAAATTTCTATTAGTCAACAGAATTTCAACTCAAATCTGTGCTGATATTTAAAGAAATTGATAATAATCCCACCTACACAGAAGGATATATCGATAGATAAAATGAAGAGCCTCCAAGTAGATTGATAACATGAATATTACTGGAAATAAGAGCATAGTTAATTCTCTCAAAATATCCCAATGATCAGAACCGGGAACATAGAAAACTACCAAATATGGTTGAATATAATGCCGTGGTCGTGGAAAAAATAACACATAATAGAGTGTATTGGTTGTTGAAAATAGTAACATGATGATTTTATAGGTACCCAGAGTATATTTAGTAGATTTTATGGCTAACGGCAGCACAATGAAGTTCAAAAATATCGAAAGAATAAAACCTATGATTGTTAGCAGTTCATAGATTTCTTGGCTGAAAAGGAGAGACATTTTCTATGTTTTTAGGTGAAATGAAACAGTTAATATACTACGAATTGTAGGAAGACGACGATAAAAATAAGAATATACCCGGAATTTTCTTAGAATATTAGTAATAGAAAAGTACGCTGACAGTCTAGACAATGGTGAGAAGAAAACAATAAAATTGTGGGTATGTCTCAGCGATGACTCAGCGAAATATAGGCGATTTCCAGTCGGGAAAAACATTGTAGGACCCACTTAAAAATCAGGCAATTTTTTTAAATTTTTATTGGGAAGCATCGAATTCAAATGCCCGCGTTTTCAGGACCCGCAGCGCATGTTTTCTCCAGGGTGGGAAACCGGATAAACAACCCAAGTTTTTAGCGTTGTCGTCCAATTTTGCGCTATTCAAAATTTCAAGGAAATATCAGGAACAGTACATAGGGGAAAGTGATCAGAATACAGTGCGGGTCAAAATTTTAGGTCCACCCTGATTTTTAAAGGTTCCTACGTGTAACGGCGGTCTCGCGCTATTCCGTCTATACCACGAGAATCAGCATGTTTTAAAACCCCAGTATATCAATTTTGGTAGAAGGAGACGGCGATGGCGCCGCTCCAGCCCTTTCTTTTGAGTAAAAGCCCTCCGCAGGCGGGTCAAAATTTTAGGTCCACCCCTCGTCAGTGACGGAAACGCTACATTTTAGAGGTTTTTTGTTGGTTGCATACCATTTTGAAGGTCCCTCAGTCGGTATAGCCAAAAAAAATCGGAAAAATCTGACGCGACACGCCTGTTTCCGAACCTCAATTTAAACCTAAAACTAGGGTTCAGCGCGTTTTTTTGAGGTCCAATGATGATATGGTCGAATCGAGGGATGGAACGTTGGTGAGCGTGTAGGCGACACGACGGCGAGCATAATGACATACGGCGCTACTTGAGAAGTGTAGCTGGTGAGGTACATCAGCGGACACAATCGGATGATGGCAAAAATTGTCGATTTTTCCCCATTTTCTAATTACAAAATGGTCTTTTCGAGGGTGTGCTAGACGATGGATCAGCCGGTCCCCGTAACAGTGTTGGCACAATAAACCTCGTATGTCAAAATGTGCACAATCATTTGCTCTGCAACGCCACATCACTCATTTTCCTCAAAAAGTCGAAAAGCTCCTCAGAGCTTCGCTAGAACGCGCTGAACCCTAGTTTTAGGTTTAAATTGAGGTTCGGAAACAGGCGTGTCGCGTCAGATTTTTCCGATTTTTTTTGGCTATACCGACTGAGGGACCTTCAAAATGGTATGCAACCAACAAAAAACCTCTAAAATGTAGCGTTTCCGTCACTGACGAGGGGTGGACCTAAAATTTTGACCCGCCTGCGGAGGGCTTTTACTCAAAAGAAAGGGCTGGAGCGGCGCCATCGCCGTCTCCTTCTACCAAAATTGATATACTGGGGTTTTAAAACATGCTCATTCTCGTGGTATAGAAGGAATAGCGCGAGACCGCCGTTACACGTAGGAACCTTTAAAAATCAGGGTGGACCTAAAATTTTGACCCGCACTGTATTTATTTCATGCTCGAATTGATACAGAAGCCACTGGTGTTGGAGGACGAATACGAAGCGCCCTCTTGATTTGCCGTTTCAACAGGAAATAAATAACAACCAATGGTTCCATAATTGGATGAAACATCAGATACAGGAAGATGATATCAGTCTCTCTGAGATAACTCAGTGATCACAAGAAGATGAAATATAACTTTTCTTTAATGTTTTTCCAGGAATCTATTACGTATTTTCAATGAAGATTTATTCTAAAAGAAACTGAAGTAATGGGTGTTGAAGTCTGTATCTGGAGAACTCTCTTGATTTGTTTCTTCAAAAGGAAGAAGATGACAATCAGTGGTTCAACAATTGGGTAAAGCATTGTTGATAGAAAGAGGAGATTCGTCTCTCTGTGTAATAATTAGGATTATACCGTAATCTCCAACCCTTGAAATTCCGTAACAGTTGGTAGTATAAATGTTACAGCTGCGGGGATGTGCAACAAGAAAAATGGTACAATTGTTTGAAGAACAATCATATGGAACAAGGTTTTGTGGGTTTCCATAGAAATGGAGCTTTTACTTTGGGTTAACTGAAAATATTACTATTTTTGGGGTATTCTGGTACCATTTTCATTCGGCTGTGTATTTTAATTCCACAAAAAATCATAATTCCAAAAAGAATTGCATTATTTAGCATAATTATCGATGAAGCTGCCAGACTTTTCCATCCGAGCTGTCCTGTACTGGTATTCTACAGCCAAAATCCGTTAATATCTTGAAGGTTGAAGTCCTACCACGAAAATAAATACCACAGCATGAATGTGCTTTCCATAAAAGGCTGTAACATTGCACGTAGCCTCTTCCATGCGCGTAAAAAATGAAAAATTCGATAAATGGCAAGCAATATAGGTTGGATAAGCCATGATCAAAAACTTCAAAAGATTTCTGACAGTCAGGAAACGTTGGCATTCAAATCTGAAAATTATTGTACAGTAATTCTGGCCGATTTTACCTGCACAGAAGATTGTACCGATAGACAAAATGCAAAGCTTCCAAGAAGACGGTCATCATGTAAACGACAACCAGTAATTGTACCGCTAGATCCAAAAGAATATCGTTTAACCAATTTTCTGATCCAGGAAGGTATAAAACTATCATAAATTGTTGAAAATAATGAACTGGTTTGGGCAACAATAGAACATAGAAGATCATATTTGTCGTAGAAAATAATAGCATGATTATTTTGTAGGTGCCGAGGGTATGCTTAGTAGAACGGATGGCTAACGGCAAGGCGATAAGGTTTAGAATTATTGAGAGAATTAAGCCACCGATTGCAAAGAGACTATAGAACAGCTGGACGACAGGCATCTATGGAAAAATAAAGCAGTGCACAATAAGCAAGAAGTGTAGCTGGACTGGGAAAGAAAATAATAATTGAAGTCGGAGATTTTGTAACAGTACGTGGGGAATTTAGTCATAATAACATGAATGGTGGGAATTTCCACAGGGACAAGAAACATATAGTCGATTTTCAGTCGTGGGGGAAACCGCTGCTGCGTGCCACCGAAATTTTATTACCATTTCAAGTAATAGAGGCAACAAGAGCTCTGGCTCGGAGATGCAGAGCATTTTTCATTTGCCCCTTCATCAAGAAATAAATGACGATCAGCGGCTCAATTATTGGATAGAACATAAGATAAAGAAAGAAGAGATCGGTTTCCCTGAGAAAATAAAAGATTTAGCTGGATTTCTAACCCTTCAACATCCGTAAAAATTACTAGTAAAATTGCCACGGCTACAGGCAAGTGAAGCAGCCAGAAGGGTACCAATGTTTGGAGAATTATCACGTGGAATAGAGTTTTGTGGGTTTCGATAGAAATTCGACTTGTCGATGGTAACTGAAATGTTCATTTTGTGGGAAAATCAGCCTCTTGTACTAGTAGATTTTACCGTTTTTATCTTCCTGTGAATCTTATAACCACAAAAGAGCATCGTACCAAAAAGGACCGTGTTATTCAAGGTGACAATCAGAACAAGGATGACGCTCTTCCATCGTACATCTTCAGTTTTATACTCCTAACGGAAAAAATACAAACGAAAGTTAAATTTACCACAAAAAGATACGAGACAGCATGGGCATTTTGTCCAATAAAACCGGCAGCATAGCAGATATCCGGCTCCAATTTGGTAAAATTTGAGAAAATAAAGAAATGTAAAGCCATATAAGTTGGATAGACGATGAATAAATATTTTTTAATATTTCTTTCGGTGAGTAAAGAGTGCCATTCAGTTCTAAAACCTTGGGCCATCCAGGAATTTTATTACCGACACAGGAGGAGATATCGATAGACGAAATGCAGCGTTTCCAAGAAGACGGTTACCATGAAAATTACAGCAAAAAATTCTATGGACAATTCCAAAAGAATATCTTTGAACTGGTCTTCAGAACCGTTAACGTAGACCACAATCATATATCGTCGAAAATAATGAAGTGGCCGTGGTAATAGCGGGATATAGAATAAAGTATTGGTTGTAGAAAAGAGTAACATGATTATTTTATAGGTGCCCAGAGTATGTTTTGTGGTTTTGATGGCTAGCGGCAGGAGGATGAAATTTAGAATTATTGAGAGGATAAAACCAACGATTGTTAATTTTTTAAAGGTTCCAGGGCTTAGAAAAGTGTGCATTCCGGGAACTGAATGTGGCTGGACAAGCGTAAATAATGGTAACGCCGAAAAAATGTAGAATACTGGGTATGCCCTCTGGAAACACGTCTCTTGCATGTACGCGTGCAGCTTTTCTATTCTCTAGAGATTTTTATTTGCCTATTCCAATTTTAAAGGGAATAAATTTATTTTCAAGAAGAGAGGGAAATAGACAATAATCCAAATTTTATGTTCTAAGAGTAACAGAGGGAACAGCTACTGAAGTCTGCGTACGAAGTGCCCTCTTTATTTGCCCTTTCAATAAGAAAAATATAACAATCAGCGGCTCAACAATTGGATAAAGCATTGTTGAGATCAATATGAGATCTGTTTCTCTAAATTTAAATTACTTCAAACAGACGGTAAACCAACCCTTCAAAATTTGTAAAAATTGGGACAAGAAAAGTAGCCGCTGCGGGTAGATGCAGGGTGAAGAAGGGAATTATTGTTTGGAGCATTATCATATGGAAAAGGGTTTTGTGCGTCTCAATGGAGATTGAACTTCTGCTTCTGGTTAACTGGAAATAGTACAAATTACTGGATTCCGTAGAGCGATACCGTTTTCATCCGGGAATGTATTTTAATTCCGCAAAATACCATGGTTCCTACGAGTATTCCACTATTTAAAACAAATATCAAGGACGCTACAAGACTTTTCAATCTTAATTGGCCGGTTTTGTAGTCCTAAAATATATTTCATAGCCTTGAAAGGAAACAGGCGCTGTTAAGACCCGTCGCGCGAAGCGAGCGCATTTGAATTTGGCATATAAATTAAATCCCAATGATAACAGCCGAATGTCAGAAAAGCGCGATATTTAGTTTTTCTGACATCCTGCATTTCTGGACTTTTGTGGTGACAAAGAAGAACTGAATTTCCATTCTTTTGTGGGGGAGGGGCTGAAACTAAATAAGCTTTTGTGGGATTCTGTCCCTAACTTTCCCGGATGGAACCTGAGAACGAGCGCATTTGAATTTGGCATTTTCCAAAGAAAATTCGAAGTTGCCGGATTTTCAAGCGGGTCCCACAGCGACCGTTTCTCGTTAGGTGGGCAACCGATTTTTCTTTTATAAAAGTGCCAGGAAAGTAGAAAGGGAGTAGATCTCACCACGAAAAGAAAAGTGATCGCGTGGACGCGCTTCCCATCAAATCCAGCGGGAAGTGCATAGGAAGTATCCTCATCCATTCTCGTTAATATTGAAAAATTTAAAGAGTGGAATGCTATGTAGCCGGGATAAACGACGAGCAAAATTTTCAGTAGGTTCCTAACAGTCAGCAGTCCTTGCCATTCAAATCTAAACATATTTTTGAACAAAACTAATTATGTTCCGTTTCAAACCTTGGGGGAAATCGAACCTGAATCCACGCTTATTTGAATTTGGCGTTTTACAACAGCAAATTCGAAAAAGCCCCCTGGGGGCAAGTCCCACAGCGCATCCCTCCCAAAATTGGAAAGCCGTTACCTGCATAGGAGGATATACCGATAGACAAAGTGCAACGTTTCCAAGAAGACGGTCATCATGTAAACTATCACATATGCTTGTATGGCCAAATCCAGGAGAATATCTTTGAACCAATCTTGTGATCCCGGAACATATAACACAATTAAATATGGTTTAAAATAATCAATTGGTTGTGGTAACAGCAGAATATAGTACAAAGTATTGGTTGTAGAAAATAATAACATGATTATTTTATAAGTACCGAGGGTATATTTGGTGGTACGGATGGCAAGAGGCAACAAGATGAAGTTTAGGATTATTGAGAGAATGAAGCCAGTGATTATGATCATTTTATAAGTTTCTGGATCGAAAGGCATCGAAACCAGGATATGGAGGTAGAAATATGCAAAGAGTGTAGCTGGCCTTTCTTGGAAAATAGTAATTGCAGTCAGGGAATTGTACGATTGGTCATAAAAACAAGAACTTTATGGGAAACTGCACAATGACGGAGATTCTAAGTACTGGCGATTGTACTCTTCCAAAATTCGTTTTCTTTCTGATAGAAATCCAGTCTCACAATTTGCCAGACACAACAGAATTATTCAACTGTGTCAAAAATCGTCAACCAAGAACATCTCGTACACCGCGTAAGATCTCTTTAGAGTAGCTATAGATCTACGTAAATCAGTGGAAACATATGAAAAGGTCACCATAATTTGTGTGCTCACGTAGAAATTCAGTCTGACGCTGGGTAATTAGCCAAAACAAATGAAAACACAGAACAATTGGCCATTGACGTGAAGTATTTTATGTACGGATTGAGGTAGAAGGATCAGACACTGACGGAACAATTCGCAAAGCACATTTGACTTGCTTCTTCAATAAGAAAAATATGACGACTAGTGGTTCCACAATTGGATAACACATAAAAAAGAGTGCGATTATATCTGTCTCCCTAAAAATAATTCGTCGATTTCCAGAGAGAGCTTGGCGTCCGCAAATCTGGGAGTTTGAAAATCTCGAATCCACTCATTTTTGGCAAATTCATACTCTTGGATTGGAAGTCGACCGCCAAAACTGACCCTTCAATTTCTGTAAAAATTGGTAGTAGAAATCCTATGACCACCGTAAGATGAAGAAGAAAGAATGGCACAATTGTTTGGATAATTATCATATGAAACAGGATTCTGTGCATTTCTGTAGTGGCTGAACTTCTTGAGGGCAACTGAGAATTCCATTTAAAACTGTATCCCAGCCTTTTACCGCTTTAATACTGGCTCTAAAACAGCTATAAAGTATGGGGAGGATCTTACCACGAGAAGAAAGGCAATCACATGATCATTTATGCCGAGAAATCCTGTTGCATAGTGGATATCTTCATCGGCCATTGAGAGAATGAAGAAATTGACAAAATGAAGGAGAAGATAGCTGGGATAGGCGATAAGGAAGAATTTTAGGAGGTTTTTTATGGACAGGAGAGAGTGGCCGTCTTCTCTGCATAGAATAAGATACCGATAAACAAAATGAAGCGCTTCCAAGAAGATTGTCGTCTCAAAAACCAGTCCAAATAATTCTAACGCCACAGCTAGGAAAATATTCTTTATCCAATTATCACAGCCACGAATGTAGAACATGACCATATATCGTTGAAAATATTCAACTGGTCCCAATAATAACGGAATATAAAATAAAGTATTGGTTGTAGAGAAAAGTAACATGATAATTTTATAGGTTCCCAAGGTATATTTCGTGGTTTTGATGGCTAATGGCAGGGCAAGGAGGTTTAGCAGCACGGTAAGGATGAATCCCAAAATTGTGAGGATTTGAAAGGTACCTGGATCCAGTAGACGAAGCATTCGTCAGTCTTGCAGCAAGTTTAGCTAAACGGCTTGGGAAAACAAGCGTAATATTTGATAGTTCTTGGAAAAACTAACCATAAAAACAAGAGATTTGATTTCTACAAAACGCCGAAACTATCAGTGTCTTAGGAGTCATTTCGTTGTTTTTCCATGTCGGTAAATGCTATGTGCAGAAAGACAATATCCAGCATTTCTGGGAAATTCGAGCGTTAGCTACAAAAGCAGATTTTTGCCATTTTTTTGAATCAAGACGTCAACGAGTTGCTCTGATGGCCGCAAACATTGGAACCCTACAAAAATAGCATGTTGGGGGTAATACATTTCAATTCTGATAGGAAAGCCAGCTAAAGATGACTAGAAATTATGATAAAGATATTGAAAAGTTTATTATTAATTGGATCACTGGCCAAAAGAAATCATCCAAGACAGAAAGCTTGGGTGATGACCGTGGTTCCGAAGACAAATTCACCGTTGGCATTACAAGTAAGTGTGGCTGTTGATGGCTACAAAATTGAATACTCCAACCAACTGGCTGACTCACGTTTCCAGCAGCTGGTCCTCCTAATCCACCTTGGAAAGTGAGCAGGGACTCGGGGTTGTTGTTAACGGGAGAGCAACTGAGGAGCAGAGTTGCACAGCCGCTAGCATCTGTACCGAGCCTGGAAAATATCTCATGCAGTTTGTTTCTAACGGATATTGGGCCCACTTTTAGGTTGATTTTGATTGGAAAATGAAGCTCGATTTTGTTAAATTCTTACAGAAAAAAACGCCCGCAATTCATATTTCTTTGAAAAATACTCTGGTTTGTGGTACAATACCAGTTTTATATTACAGAAAATGTGGAAAAGTACTCACACAGGCGTAGAAGGAGGATGACCATTTACTGGATCATCAGGATCAGGAAGAAGTTGAACTTGAGCGGGAGTACAGCTGCCACAATCTGAAATTAATAATTTAGACAGAATTAGGAATAATGATACTAGTTGGAGCAACAGTTGTAACAACTGTTCCACTGTCCGATGTCCTCGCGCAAGGAGAGACCAGCCCATGATTAGCTAGAAGAATTACAGTAGCCAGGAGGGATTTCATTATAGGTAATATTAATAGAATCGCGAGAACAGACAGCTGGTGATGCGCTGGACTCTTGCGGAATGCTTAAATTCGCCTTTGTTCTTGCCTTTTCTCGCCGCCTTCGAGACAATCTGATATCCACCCACCTTCCTGTTAGCCAGTTCTCCCCTGTTGCGGGCACTCCCGGATAGAAAGGGATAGCTGGCCAGCCAGCAGTGGTCGCCGACGGCATAGAAATCAAGAATCGCCTTTTACGATTCTGACAAAAAGCACGCAACAATAAAAAGAACTGAAAATTCGTATAGGAATACGGATGAGAAGATCAGATATAAATTTAAAAAAAAGGATGATTTTTGAACTTCTTCCAAACTGGTGACCGGATTGAAGCAGCAAAGGTGATTGTGATCTCCGCGAGACCTGGAAAATCGAAGGTAAAAAACAACAAAGACATCTGATAGAGAATTTTGATTGCTAAACGGATTTATGGATCAAGATGAATCGTTAGGTGAATTTTATGGGTACATGGAACAAAATGGGAAGTCAATTTTACGACATCTTGACGAATATAAATGGCCAAAATTCCAGGAAATCCACCTTTTTCAGTTCTTCAAAAGAATTTAAAGGTTTTTGTGATTATTCTACAAAAAATTCTACATGGTATTCGGTTCGAAAATGTTCCCAATGTCTGAAATAAAGGCTAGATGCCGCCTTCCTTTGATCCTGATGTTTCCTAACTGCAAATCAGCTGGCGATGTTGTCCGATTAATTTGATTAATAAATGCCGGTTTTTTTCGTGTGCCACGTCTTGAGGTTTAAAAATTTCTAATAAAACCCTATTTTATACAGGAATTCTCCAATGAAGCTAAGGTCTTGCAGCAAAAAAGGAAAATTCTTTATGAAAAATAATGAACTAACGAGGATCTCAACTTTTTTCCAATTTTTCTGATAATATTCAATGTTTTTTCGATCTTCTGCACAAAAAAACTTGACAGCAACGGCGACGCTTGTTTTCTATCCATAGCTTTCTCCTTCGACCTTTCGCGTCAGCCTTTGTTCTGTTTTTTTGCTGTTCACCTAGTTCAGCCGTTGATGAATATAATCCCGATAACTTTTTTCGTTTTCAATCAAAGATTGATTTCAAGTTCATTTTCTCTAGGAAATTCCACAAAGCTATCGTCACTCTTTTTATGGATTTCGGAATGGAGAATAATCTAACCGGCTTCCATTTGAGGAAATCAGACAGTCTGTCGACAAATTAGGAAAAAATTAGTCGGGATCTTTGTGAGGAAATCATTTTATTAGGAAGGAATAGTCAGAAATTATCCATAACAATAGACAGCAGTGATTGGAGTAGATTCTCCGTTTTGGGAGAACATCCACTGTCCTTCGGTACTGCAATTTAAAGCAGCAGCAACTGGCTGAAATAAAACTGCTTAAATGATGTGTAAATTATTACATTGGCTGGGGCAGGCCCTCCTAAATTATTCTGGAAGGTCATGAGAGCCGTATCAGCCGATGTTGGGGTGCAGGTAACCGTCAAAGTACTGCAGCCGCCGGAATTTCGATCGTAGCTTGAAAATTATCAGAAATTTTAAAGGAAAACTTACTCTACAGTAGGATTACTGCTCAGGGGATCACTATGATTCTTCGTGTTGACATTCACGGAGTCTGGGGAGCATCTTCTACAACTTTGAGCCCAGGATTGGGCAAAAAGGGACGCAGAAATAAGGAGGATGAAGAATTTCATTTTGTAAAGAGCTGTCGGAATCAAAATAAAAAGAGTCTGGTCCAAAAAGAACAGGGGAACCTTTTAAAGGCCTGGAATTTATGGAAATTTGACGAAAAACAAGGCCCAGACTAGTTGAACGAGGTCAAATTGAGCAAAACAAACAGTTTTTTGGTATTCAAATCCAATGAAACGAACATCAAAAGGCTATTTTTGGTAACACCAGGGTAAAATATGGTCATCAAATGAATTTCGTCTAGACAGTCTATAGAGAAAAATAGTAGTTTTGTACAAGATTCATTAAGTAGAAAATCCATTAAATTATCCCATACAGTGGACAGCCGTGATGGCAGTTGATAATCCGTCCTTGGAGAACATCCACTGCCCTTCAGCGCCGCAAACCAAGGTAGTCGTAACAGTCTAAAATAAGGTATCCCCTGTTTCAGGGATAATCTTACTTTTCCCGGAGCTGGTCCACCTAAATCGTTTTGAAACGTCATCAGGACTCCGGGTCCACCATCTCCCAATACAGAGGTGCAAGTAACTGTCAATGTGGCGCAGCCAGCAGCATTCTTTCCAGGCCTGGAAGAACAGAATTGTAACAATTTGAAATCTCAGGGGACTTTATTTTCTAATGGAAACTTACTCAGCCTTAGCATTACTGGTTACGCTGTCCTTAGGATTGAAGGTATTGAAGTTTATCAAAGAACGAGAACATTTTGAGCAATCTTGAGCCCATGTGTGGGCTAAAAAGCTGGCAGAAATCACGAGTAGAAGCAATTTCATCTGAAAACGAGTTAATTTTGACAGAAAGTAAAGTAAGTTTAATAAAAAAAGCAGGATACGTAATCGAACGTCAACTATTTTTTAATCTTGGGGGAAGGAGGAATTATTGGGGAAGGGAAGTAGTGGAGGTTATGTAATGAACGTCGACTGGTTTCTTTAAATAGTTTTGACCATGTTTTGTGCTTGTATGACACGGGCAGGTGAATACATAAATGAATGTGTTCTTTTCCTGACGATTCGACTGTACGAAACATATGTTACAGAAAATAAATAAGAGGTGTTTTTGGGTTTTTATTGTTTTTTTGGCTTGAAACTAGGAAAAATAACAGAAAATAGCTATGACGACTTATTTCACGTCTCAAAATGGTTTCTGGATTTACTGGAGTTGTGACAACTTGATGACCATTGGCAGAAATCCTAGAACTTCTACTAGAGAACGAGAAGATGAAGAAAATGGTATTCTCCTGCCTATCGTCTCTTTTATGCCTTTCTTCCATGAAAGAAAGTAAATTTTCCTTTGAATCTGTGAATCATTTCGTTTCAATTGGTTTCTTTGCCCTTCTTTTTCTGAAAAGAAGCCAAAAGCATCTCGAAATCGAAATATTTTGACATCAAACATCAGCAATTTGTCAAAAATTGTCAATTTTTACCATTTTCGATCATTTGACCAAACTCAACAAGGAAAAAGCGTCGCTTTTGTCAAGAATACTACGTTTTTACCCGAAAGTTGACAGCTTTCTATCAGTTGTATCGTCAGTTTTCTCAAGATGTGGTCAGTTTGTTATATTTTTGGTGGTAAATTTACCCAAAATATTGGAAATCCCTGCGGTTAGTGGTCTCCGCAGTTATTTTCCCAAGAAATAAGATGAAAAATCGAATTTTGGCTTATTTTTGATTTATTTTGCTGCTTTTCTTCTCTTTTAAAGTTTTGTTTTCTGGCCGACTCGGTGACTCGTCGTTTACTTTGCGGGCAATGAGAGGGGCTGGCTGCCTTCTTTTCCCGCCTATTTACCTTACACAGCACACATGAATTTGACCGCTTTCTTCTTTCTTTTCGAATCCAACATTTTGTTCTTTTCTTATTTTTTTTTTCCACGAAAAGAGAAGTCATGCCATTTCTACGAGAGATAAGAAGGCCGCTACGCGCTCTAAGTGAGACTTCGACCCCAGCGAACCGGCCTTGGCAACCCGTGGCCGCCAATTGTTCAGGGGCCGATTGCGGACTCATGGACACTGGGAATGTGCCAAGAAAACAGCAATCGCTCCCATACACAACACATGTGCACTTTGCACTATTTTTCTGCTACATTTTGTCACAACAATGAACTCGGGACTTTGTTCTGTGTCATTTTTCTTATCACAACCCGATCCAATGTCTCTTATCCTTTTGCTTCTAGTGGGGCTGATTGTTAACTGCAGCTATTTATTGGCCTCATACATCAAATTCTAGCCACTTGCCATTGTAATCGCTTTCAAAAATTGCCCACTGTCGTCGATTTTGTTTACTTACAAGTAGATTTCTCTAAAATGGTCATTTTTGGTGTAACGCGCTTGGAAATTGCTTTAAAATCTTGTTTATTCTGTTGTTCCAAGAGTTTTTGATACTTTTTGCAGTGTTTTTCTTGAAATATTTTGGATCTGGCGGATCTTTGAAAGTAGAAATTAATAAAAAGTGCGAAAAGTCATAAAATTAGAGATTTTCCAGAAACAAACGCGATTTTGATTGGATTTTTAACCATTTCCCTCAATTTCCTCAATTTCCATCATTTAATTACATTGCAAAATTATTTTTTGTAATTTTTTCATATTCCAGGATGATTCTAATAATCCTCTCACTTGTAATCCTTGCCCTCATCTGGAAACTCTTGGATATTCGTTCCATCGACGAGCTGCAATCCGTCTTCAAGAATCTTTTCACTGGAAATGAGCAACACATTGTCTCAAATATTTTCCAAGTACAAACTTTTATTAATTTTTTAAAAGTAAATGCTCAGGTTGATGAGAAGTCCAAGCGCCATGGAGGAGAGCTGGTCGCCTCAGTGTTGAAATCTCATGATGTCAAGGAGATTTTTGTCCTGTGCGGTGGTCACATATCACCAATTTTGGTAGCCGCTGAAAAATTGGGCATTAAAATTATTGACACCAGACATGAGGTAGCGTTTACTTTAAAACATTGTGGAAAATTGAGGAAATTTCCAGGTGACTGCTGTCTTTGCTGCTGATGCTGTGGCTCGTCTGCGGCAATCCATTGGAGTTGCAGGTAAATTCCTGGTTTTAGTTCATTTTTCACTCATTTTATGCAGGTTTAAAGGACTGAAAAATTCATTTGGTTTAATTTTGACAGTAAAAGTGTCATTTTTCATAGAAAAATTGATTCTTTGACGATTTTTCCTATCTTTTGCTGCTGATTAGAGGCTTTGTTACATGTTTCTAGCTAAGAAAACAGCGAGATAAGCTGCTAGGACATGTAGCTGGCTCTAAAACACCAGAAAAGCCCCAAAATCGAATAAAATATGTGCTTTTTCAGCGGTAACAGCCGGTCCCGGCCTGACAAATACCATCACCGCCGTGAAAAATGCCCAAATGGCCGAGAGTCCCCTTCTGCTGATTGGTGGTGCTGCTCCCACGCTGCTCAAAGGACGTGGTGCCCTCCAGGACATTGATCAGATGGTCCTCTTCCGTCCTCTTTGTAAATATGTGGCCAGAGTCAATCGTCTCCGTGATATTGTTCCCACATTGAAGCAAGCTATTCAGGCAGGTTCTTTTAATTTATTTTTACCGTTTCAGGGTCAATAAAATCTTAATATATGTGTTGTATTTTCAGGCAGCTACATCTGGTTGCCCTGGTCCGGTATTTGTTGAATTTCCGGTGGATGTTCTCTATCCATTTGATTTGGTCATGAAAGAAGTTGGTCTTAATCCTAATGCCAAGGGCTTTATCCAGGTACCGCAGCTCTTTTTACCCTCAAAAATCTATTAAAGAAAGCCTTAAATCACTATCTACGAGTTCATGTCGCCCGTCAATTTGGTGCTGCCTGGCTAAAACAGGATATTATGCCACTCCCGACATCAATTCCTATGCCACAAAATGATGAGGTACGTGATTCTAGTCATCTTTTTTATTTAATTTTTTAGATTTCAAGAATGGTTTCCCTCCTGAAACAAGCTAAAAAGCCGGTGATGTTGATCGGCAGTCAAGCCACGTTGCCACCAGTCAAACCTAATCAACTGGTTGAAGCTGTAAAAGCGCTAGGAATTCCCGTTTATTTGGGCGGAATGGCTCGTGGCTTACTGGGAAAAGAGAATCCACTACAGATGAGACAAAATCGACGAGATGCGCTGAAAGATGCTGATTTGACTATTCTTGCTGGTGAGATTTGACCCTTTTCTTTGTTTTTTTTGTGGGTTCTTGAAGGAAAATTTGAATCAAATCGACTCTTGAAAGGAGAATTTACCCGGCTTTCAATTAGAAAAGCGCTGTGGAACCTGAAAATCCAGCAATTTTTCGACTTTTCATTGGAAAACGTAAAACTCAAGAGGGTTGAGGTTTCGAAGCGATTTTCTTTCCAAAAATTGACTATAAATCGAATTTTCCAGGAACTGTCTGTGATTTCCGTCTCTCTTACGGCCGTGTTTTGTCCCGAAAATCGAAGATTATTGCCATCAATCGGAATAAAAGCCAACTGACCAAGAATGAGAAAGCTTTCTGGAATGCTGATGTTTCAATTCAAGCCGACGTGGCTTCCACTCTGGTCCAAGCTGCTCAACGTCTCCAGCCGGGTGATCTTCAATTTGACGAGAATTGGCTGCCCAGCTTGAGAGAAAAGGAAATTGCCAAAGAGACTTCAAATGCCAAAAAAATGCAAGAAGTTACAACCGGTGGCACGGAATTCTTGAATCCGTTGAACTTTTTGGCCACTTTGGATAAGGTAAAGTTCCTCTGAAGCTGCAATTCATTATGTTTTTCCAGAATCTACCAGATGATGCAATTCTTGTAGCAGATGGCGGTGATTTTGTCGGTTCAGCTGCTTACATTGTCCGTCCACGTGGCCCATTGCAATGGTTAGATCCTGGAGCATTTGGAACTCTTGGTGTTGCTGGTGGCTTTGCCCTCGGGGCTAAAGTTGTCCATCCGGAGAGGCCTGTCTACATTATTTGGGGAGATGGCTCTTGTGGTTATTCTCTGATGGAATATGACACTTATACCCGGCATAAATTACCGGTTATTGGTTAGTTTTGCCCTAAAATTGGGGGAAAACTGCTTTTTCAGGAGTTGTTGGAAATGATGCCTGTTGGACTCAAATAGCCCGTGAACAAATTCCTATGTTTGACAGCAATGTGGCTGTGGATTTGGCTGTGAGTATTTATGATTACTTTAAATGATTGTTTATTTTTAGAGAACAAGATATGATCATGTTGCTGAATCTCTAGGAGGCTGGGGAGCCCAAATCGACGCTTCAAATGCCGCCAATACCAGCTATATTTTGAACCAGGTAGGATTTTCTTCTAATCTTTTAAATTTTATTTTTAGGCCCTTGATCAGACCAAAAATGGCAAGAGTGCCCTGCTCAATGTATTGATTGGAAAGACGGATTTCCGCGAGGGATCAATATCGGTTTAAAGAGAGAAATCTGGGCGCAATACGGGTCTATGGTTCTCCTTCTTCTCCGCTTCATCATTCCATTTCACTTTTTATGGTCACCAAAATCAGCAACTTGCCAACAAAAAAGACAAGACGGTAGTAATATTTATCTCATTTTTTGTATTTATCCCTAGAGTATTTTTAATTGTTCAGAGAGAATTATTTTATTATAATAAAATTGTTTTTATTAGATTTTTCGTATCTATAAACCACTTATTTTTGTTCCTTCATAGCATCGGCAGTTGAACTCCAATCTCCTTGTCGACTGGCCAGCTCTAGAAATTTTATGTTTGAAATTAGGTAAAACTTTACGTGCTACGAAGTTCAATTCTTCTGGTGATTCTGCCGATGTCAAATATGCGCCTCTTTGAGCGCATTCTGCTTCGGCTGGCGTCTTGCGTATTGACATTGTAAATGTACTTGTAGCAATGAAGCTTGAAATTAGACCATCCTGGCTCACATCAGCAGCATAGGCCGATGTTATGAAGAAGAGAAAAAGTATCATCTATAGAAATGTAACGTACACGTGTATTTATATATTGCGTGGTTGTCTCAAGAGCATAAAAAATCGGAAAGTATTCCTCGAAGAAGATCGACGATTTCAAGTTATTATCTTTCACAGTCTATAACCACGTATGTCTATAAGAATCGCGTTTAAGCGGGTTGCAAGGAGATGTTGGGACTCTTATTCCTTTTCGGACTAGTCTACTCACAGTGTACCCGCTTCTTTTAAATCCCTACTTTCTTTAAATTTAGTGGTATGCGATGACGATTGGGTAGAACATAACGGCATCTGTTACAAACATTTTGATGAACCTTTTCGTCGAGGAAATTTTACTGTTCTACGGAATAGATGCAGGGAACTTGGAGGTGACATGGCCAGTGGGGCAACGCAGGCTGAGCGAGAATTTATGGAAAGTAAGTTTTTGGGGAAATTTTCGCTGTGGGACCGGAAAACAGGCCAATTTTTTAATTGGAAAACACCACATTCGAATGCACGCGCCATTCCCTTGAAGCTAATTATATTTCCGAATTTTCCAGGATTAAATAGACCTTCACTAAATGGCGTCTATCCTAATTACCAAAGTTATTCTGAAATGTTGCTGGTTGGAACAAATTACGCCCCCAATGGTCGCTATTCCACAACAACTGGAGAGGCTCTGGATAGCAAATGGCTTTGGTGCCATTCTGATTTTCTAGGATTTGTTGGAGTTTACGAACCGAATCATTACAACAATCTAGAATTCTGTCATTTTGTAAGCATTTTCACAGGAAAAAATATCCAAAGTTACAGCAATTTCCCATCAACAAACCGCCCTATTTTTGTATGTGTGATATTGGCTGCGATTTACAATATCGTCGCTACATTTGTCGACGAGCAAAAGCTCCCAAAATCATCTGCCGAGATCCCAACGCCGTGGCGCAGAATAGAAAATGTGTCTGTAGGCATCCATATGTGGATATTAGACAGACAGATGATCCAAATAAATGGGCGTATCAGGAGGTAATGACCGGGTAATTCTGTAAATTTTTAATTCAGGGTGAAAAATGTGTACAGCCCGTAGTCTGCAGGGATCCGAATTCGATAACTCAAAATGGAAGATGTGTATGTAGACCAGGATTTGTGGACATTACAAGTACTGATGATCCGAGTAGACAATATTATAAACCGGTGAGATAGACATAGAACAAATTTTTTTCCCGCGCTTGATTTGACAATTTTTTTGTGAACGGCTTCAAAGATCTTGAACTTTGGAATAGACGTGGGCATCCAAGAAGCCCTGGAAGACTGTTAAAGCCCCAATTTTCCCCATTTCAGGGAGAAAGATGCATAAAACCCGTAATCTGTGCAGATCCCAATGCTTCTGTTCAAAATGGTCGATGTGTCTGTAGACAAGGATTTATAGATATTAGAGACTCCGATGATCCTAATGGATGGCGGTACAAAGAGGTGAATCCTTCAATTACCAGTATTTTTTCTTCTTCAGGGAGAAAAATGCATAAAACCCGTAATTTGCCCAGATCCCAATGCAGCTGTTCAAAATGGTCGATGTGTCTGTAATCAGGGATATGTGGATATTAGAGACACTGACGATCTAGATAGACGAAATTATAAGGAGGTAGAACACAAAAATTGCATAAATTGACCCATTTTTAGGGTGAAAAATGTGTACCAGAGGATCCCTGCCGTGCGCTGAGACGATCACTTTCGATTCTTTTCATCGTCGATGCTTCCCAGTCCATTCAAGAAAGGAATTGGCCCTCGGTATAGTAATTTTCTTTCTATTGCAAGAGTTTCCAGCTGGTTGAATTCCTCAAAGCAGGGGCTAATTATATTCCATCCCAAGCTAATGTTGGATTTATTAAATTCTCCACAGACGTGTCTTTTGCCAGCTGGCTGCCCATGAGATGGTCTAAAGAAGATTTCCAAGAAATGGTACCAACAGAATTTGATGCCGGGTATACGAATACCCCAGCTGCCATAGAAAAGGCTATTGAAATGTTTTCTGTAGGGCTGCTTTAATGTAAGAAAACCATCATTTTTTAGCGAGATTACAGTCAAGACAAGATAGCCGTCCTGATCACTGACGGATTACCAGTAATAAATGAAAATACAGACAAAATGGAAGGACTTACCACCACGCAAAATGCTATTTTAACGGTTAAACTGTATCTTCTTCCAGTGAAAAGATTTTCAGCTACGTCGGAAAGGCATCAAAATTGTAGCCCTCGGTTTTGGACCAGAATTGTTACAATATCAAGGCGATACTTACATAAAGAAGTGGCTCGAGGATCCAAAAGAAGATTACTTCTCATTTAATAGAATGGCTTGTGTAAGTTTTAAACGGGAAATTAAACAAGAAAGAAGTTTAGGATTTGAGGAGTGTTCACATGCAAATTCTGTTACAGAAAGTCTGCAGAAGATATGTCTAATTCGAACTCGAAATCAATAAAATGTTACTGTTTTTCTAGTTTTTTTGAGGATAAGATACGAATCTCACAATCTTGAACTGCTCTACACGTGTAGAGACTCTGTAGCGTCCTCCCCACATGTGTACGACATACATAGATTGAGTGAATGCTTAAAGGGACGCGATGATTGTTGGCTTTTCGTCTGTTTTGACCAGTTGAAAGCGATGAAATTAACCCATTTTTGCCCAAATTTTTACCAATGGTCCAAAGAACTTAAAATTTTTTTTCCTTTCAAAATTGATATCAAAAAATTCGCCTCTTTGCACTGATCACAGATGTGTGATTCCCATCGACGGTATCCGCAGGAGCCAGGAGCTACGCGACTCGTCAAGTTACTTCCGCGGAAGTAACTTGACGCTCCATTTCCGGCCGCGGAAGTAACTTGACAGCGCGCGGAAGTAACTTGACAACGCGCGGAAGTAACTTGACAGTGCCAAATCTCATCACTTATGGCCTCTCTTTGGCCGGCAAATCATTTATGCTTCCGAAGGCTCGCTTCGCTCGCGGAGCTAGGGGGGTATCCCTCGGGAGATTTGGATTCTTTAGTTTATAGAATGTCCGGGAGAAGAAAATCCGGGAGGAGATCGTTTAGGTGGGGAAAACAGTAAAATATCGTTACTGATGGCTGTTTTGCTCTACCAACCGATCTCCTCCCGGATTTTCTTCTCCCGGGCATTCTATAAACTAAAGAATCCAAATCTCCCGAGGGATACCCCCCTAGCCCCGCGAGCGAAGCGAGCCTTCGGAAGCATAAATGATTTGCCGGCCAAAGAGAGGCCATAAGTGATGAGATTTGGCACTGTCAAGTTACTTCCGCGCGCTGTCAAGTTACTTCCGCAGCTGGAAATGGAGTGTCAAGTTACTTCCGCGGAAGTAACTTGACGAGTCAGCTACGCCGATGTCGAAAGTCTGTCAAGACTGTCGAGCCTGAATAAAATTTCTGTCTAATCCCTGACAAAAGTGAACAGATCGCTATTGAGGCTTTGTACGACGAGGGAAGTCGTCGCCGCCCAGCCTCCTTCTGTGCACCTGAGCCCTATTTCTCCTCTATCGAACGATATACAAGTAGCACCCCGCGCCTGAGGACGCCTTCGATGAGAATCACATATCTGTGATGAGTGCAAAAAGACGAACATTTTGATATCAATTTTCCAAGAAAAAAATTTTTGATCGAAAAAACACCAACGGGGGGACAAAGGCAAAAAAAAAATGGTCGAAAAAGGCCGCGTGAGGTTAACCCAAAACCGCATTAACTACAGATTCAAAATACACGCATTGAAGGATGCGATCACCTTGCTCTAGAAAATAAGATGAGCATCGGTCCTCGTGGACTTGGAAAAAATCCCGAGATTATTTTCGTGACCAATGCTGGGTATTGTCTCTAAAAGCGAGGGGATTATCCGGTGACAGGAAATGTGGGGTATATAACAAGACAAGATTTCATTGTTCAATGACATTTGTCCTTATCCGGACGTCATTTTTATAAGGTACATTATTTGCTTTATTTTATTCATGTCCGTTTGTTTTTAAGTTGCGCTCGTTGGCCGCTGTCATGTAGCTGACTTTAGATTACCAATGCGGCTTTTTTAAAAGTATTCTCGATACGTTTAATGCGCTGTAAAATTGATAGCAGCGCCTACGATTGCTTTTTCGATGAGTTTAACTTTATTCCGTTTCAGGGCTAATGGATGGCGAAGCTGAGAAAGAGATGCCTGTATGGGAACGTCTGCATCAGAATCGGAGCCGGAAAGAAATTAGGCAGCCAGCGACTGACCAAGTCGTCATCAGCGAGTCGTCCAAGCGATTCGAGGTGGCCACCACAAGCAGGGCGCCGGTCGCCGAGTCCAAGTTGCTGGTCTCCCCATCGAAAATGGTCGCCGTCGAGGAAGGAATGATCAATTGAGCAATCCGGAGCTGGAAACGAAGATGTCCAAGAAGAGCGCTACAATTGACAGTTTGAAAATGGAATTGGGAAGAGATAGCGCTCGTGCAGATGCTTCGACTTCAATGGAACACGTTGATGAACATGAGATGTGCCGCCAGGAAGCAGAAAATCTTCGACAGCAGCTGGCGCATTGCACCAAAAAGATTGACGTCCAGAAGAGGGTCATCGTTGCACTAAAGAAAGAAAGAGGATCAAAGAATGCTGTACTTCCACAGCCTCTTCATGTCCAGGTTCGTTACTATAGAAACCATTCGACTGGGCTACATTAAAAAAGTTTTATTCTTATTAACTGGACAGGTTGAAACGGCGCCATTCGCCTTTTTAGCTAAAAACTTATCCTAAAAATCTTCATAAAAAACGGCAACAAATAGAAGAAATTATGCCCATTTTCTGGACATGTATCCTCGTATTCTTTTGAACATTTGAGCCTGTAAAAGCCTATCCTTGAAAATCTGGGAAAAACGATAGTATTTTCAATTTTACCGACTTTACCTTTAGCAATTTTATCTCATTTTGTTTGAGCAAAATCTGTTCTGGCCAATTTTTACAAGGAAAAATACGTCAACACGATAGAATTGCCTATTTTTATCAAGGTTTTATGTCCACTTATACCATGAATTTTTAGGTACAGGATCCGTTGGCCGCTATGATCCGGTTCGAAAAGGCATGGCAGAAAGAAGGGCTATGTCCCGAGTATTCGACCATGCACACAGGCAACAATATCACAACTGGAGTATATCAAATGACTATCAAATGTTGTGCCGATGTTTATGATGGACAAATCTCCGTGGATATTGGTGAAATATCTGGTGATAAGGACAGTGTCAAGAAGGAGACGGTACTTCATTATTCCTAGGCCAATTTGAAAGCGGTAAGCCCAATTGGTTATCAATTTTCAATCCTTGTTCAGGCCGGAGAAACCGTAAAGTTTGAATAGAACTGTGGGAGAGAAGTGAAGCCGCTTTTTTTGCCGTTTTTCAATCTGCAGCAACTCTTTGATCTACGTGCTCAGGTCGCTGCCATCAAGAAAACCGTTCAATTGCTGACCACCCGCCTGTGCAACAAGATAGCTGCCCAGCTGAAAATTGATGGAGGACTGGTAAAGAAAGTGGAAAATGACTTCGATGGCTACCAGCAAAAAGTCAAAAAACACTCGGACGCCTATTCACCGGACCTCCCTCAGTGGCTATTCTGGTGGCTACGCGTAACCAGAGTCTCGCTGCGACTAAGGATTTTGGACTAAGGATTTTGCTGGTTGCCCTGGAAAACAGGAGATTGCCGTAATGGAGCACGGCAAAATTGTGCTGTAATTCGTGGCCCTCTTCACTGCCACCATTTACCCATCATTCTAACATAACTATTGTAATTTTATGAATAAACATGGTTATAAATTTTGTACTGTATTTTTTACAAGGCCTTTTGCCTCTAATTTTCCATTGTATTTAACTAATTGTGGATCCAAATAGAATAACTAAAAAGAGTCTTTTAATACTATGAGTTCTATTTTTTTAGAAGTAGAAGAAGAACTCCATCTTGTCTTTTTTTTCCAATAATAGCTGGATGACTATCCAAATAAGAGATAAATTGATTTAAAAAAAATATAAAAAGAAGGCGGATCAAAAAGCTGAACAAGGAGATGGTAAACAAAAGCGAGAATTTGGTCAAAGGCACCTTTCAGACCGGTCACAATCGAATTTTTACAGAGCCTGGTAAGAGACAAAATCAGGGCCAATAAAGCAGCCGATAGGATCAATCCAGAGATACGTGCCAGGGTAAACGACTGCGACTACAAAGATTTATTCCCGTAGATCTTTTCTTTTATTTCCCACAGAGATATGCAGCCCCCAGGGAATAATTTACCGGATACAAGTCTAGTTACAATCTTGTCAGAAAAAACGCAGCTTCCTGTAATTTTCTTGTCTTTTGCCAAATTTTTTCCAGAATTTTACGTCATTCTTCTTCCTCCACTTTTCAAGACATCTTGCTTTGTTTATTTTTACAGTATGCTCTTCTAATAATTGCGCTTACCTTGATTTAGACTATGAAAAAATTTCGAAAAGTAAATACTCGAAAAATTATGAAGGCATTGCGGAATCCCACGGTATCCCATTTTTTTTCTTCTGGATTTCAATTTACAATTTCAGAAAATTCAGAGATTTTCCTCCTTGGAATGGACTTTGATTGGACAGGTTGAATTGAATTATATTATTATAGCCATCTTTGGCTCTGGTCCATATATCAGCTGGTGTCATTATAAAGATCTCCCGTCCAATGGAGATCCAATCAAATTTGAAACACAGCTCTGCGTATTTGAATCTACAGGAACTCGGGTCCAATGTGGTGTCCCACTGTCTAAAAGTGAGGATTTTCCCCAATTTCCTTATAAATATTTCATATTTTTAGGTGTATTTCTGGCTTGGGGAGATTCTTACATTGCCCATATTCATTTTGAACAATTATTGAAAGGAGGAACTCTCTGTGCGCGGGATATTCTCTCCACTGGTCAACGAATTACTGCAATCATGAAAAGAAACAGCAGCTCATTTGATGTCTTTTATGCAAATGGAACGATGCAACGAATGGAATATACACAGAAGAAGAACGGCCGACCGACGATTATCCCAATTTCCATAGTGCGCCTGCCTTTAATTAGATTGGAAATGGTATAACTATTTTGGCCATTTAAATTAGAAATCGGAGAATTTGTTGTTTTGATCCAAGCCTTTAAAATAGAGAATTTTTTGCTAATTAAAATGCATTTACGCCTTTCTCTTGAAAGCATCTGGTTCAAGAGAAATAGGCGCACTGAATTGCAGTAGTAATTGACTTTTATAGCACAAAAAGTACGTCAATTCCTCCACCAAACTCCCAAATTTAAATCTGGATTCTGAAGCCAAACATTCCTTTAATTTTTCCTTAAATCGCCTATTTCAGATAACAGCTGCCAGTGAATTTTGTGACCATTATTGTTTGGGAACCAGTCAAGGACGTCTATTAGCTATAACCAATGGTATTCTTCAAGTAATTACCCAGCCATTAGTGTGAGCGTTCGCTGAATTTGATATAGTATAAATTTAATTTAGAAACAGTCCAGTAAAGACAATTATTAGTGCTTGTAAAGCTGGTGCTCCTCTTATGAGCCCAATGGTTGTACTTTTTGAAAATGGGACGATAATTTATTTGAAAAAGAGAATTATTATTGGGTCAGTTGTCTTTTAAATATATCACGTTTTCTTGGAAGAAACGCCCGGATTTTATTGGAGTATTCATTGGAGAGCCCTACCGCGTTCCGGCTCATTTTAGTGATAACTTGGCCATCTCCATGCCATTTTCGAAAATTTAAAAACTCTCTTAATGAGAAGATCCTGGGCAATTTTCTGCACATTGTTACAGTTCACGAGAACCTACAGACAATTTTATTAACCGGGAAATGGGTGATATGGACTTACTTTCGCCACAGTTTCGCCGTTTCACTCGTTTTGGCCGGGTATCCTGAGCCAAATTAGTTTTGTTGGAACTACCAGTACATTTTGCTGGCGCGAAATTTTGTATTTTTATTGTGGACCGCTTAATATGATCCAATTCCCCGATTTCTAAAAGTATTCAACCTTTTTCAGGGAGATTAAAGGTCGATACACATGCATTTCCAAATTTGTTTTTTCTTTAAATCAACAAAATACATGTATTGCAGTCGGTGATGCAGTAAGTACACAAATTATTCCTGATTTTAAAATTTTTAGTATGGAAATCTAACGTTGCTACAAATGGGTTTAAATGAATTGATGAAAGGTATAACAGTCAGGAAAAATTACCGAAATTACATTAGTAAATGCGACACATGCTGTTAGTTTTTTTTTCCTTTAAAAATATTAAGATTTTCAGATAATTGGCACAGAAATGGGCGGATTTCATGTATTTAACTTGATGCAATTAACTCGACGTGGTCCGGATGATCTTCCGTCTAGTTTGCTAGAAAGTCAGGGTTTCTATGAGGTTGGCTGTGGTTATTTCGCCCTTCTAAGTGGACAAGTGTAGGATTTTTTAAAGATGAAACGTATCACCGATTTAGATGTCTCTGTTTAAAGCCGAATGATACTTTTGGCCCAATTGTTGGAGCATATTATTATGCAGAAAAATTACGAATAAAACACATGTACTGTAATGGAGCCGTTTGTAGAGAGATATTCATTGGATATAATAGCACTGAATATCATCTCTATTGCCAAGGTACGATTTTTCTTTTATTTACAGTATTCTACAGTAGCCCGCGAATTTTAAAATGCAATTTTTTAACAAGGTCGAGTTTGAGAGCAGTTTCAAGATGATTTCTGGTATTTCCCGGCCATTTCTGGACTATTTTTAAAAGTTTTTAAACTTTTTTTAAAAAAAGCTCGCACACATAAAATAAAGGACGACATTATTAATTTAGTTTTAGCTAAACAGCGCCTACAGGTAAATTCGAAGAAGCGAACTATTGACTTGGGCCATTGTTTACCTTTTTTGAACGTAATGAAGCTTTTCGCTCAGAAAAATCTAATGAAACTAGAACAATAAAAAAAAATTCATTTTCTGCACAAATACATTTCATCTATTTTCTGGTATTATTCGTGAATTTTCAGAGTACGCAAAGGGCCCAATTAGAAAAACAGAAGATAAGCGAAAGCTCCTGACAGAAAATGATGATTATTCTGGTAGAAATATGACAGTTTGCATAATTCAAGTCATCCTAATGCAATCCTACGTACTGATTCAGTTTAAAGATAAACGAGCGGTAAGCCAATAGGATAATATTGCCATTTTTTAAAGGAATTAATACATTTTGATGGAGTAAAAACATTCAATCTCGGTATGTTTCCAGCCATTGGTCGAATTACAGCAGCTGCTTGTCTTGAAGATATTACAGACGAAAATAAATTGGATTTAATGATAGGTTATCTCAATGGAACAATTTATATTGATCGATTGGATAAAGATACTCGTGTAAGTTATTTATAAAGTTTTTTTTTGGTTTGTTGTCGAAAAAACTTGCCATACAATTTTTTAGAATTCATTTGGCTGTGTTATATCCCAAATGGATCGACGTAACGGCGGTTATATTGTTTCTATAATGACCAGTCAACAATTTCTTGGATTTTCAAAATGTATCTTATTATCCAATAAAGGAATGGCCTATTTGGCAGCAAAAAATACATGTAAGTTTTGAATTTTAAAAGGTTTCTAGCGGTTTGCTTTTTAATGGCGGGCAATTTTACGTATAAAAAGAAACAGATATGGGCTGAAAAATAGTCCTTTAACTCCTAGAATGTCCACTGAAAACGCAAAGAATATATGTGGTCAGTAAATGGAAAAAATAGAGGCTACGAGACTGTAAAAACAAGCGCAAAAATTGCGCTGCGAGACCCAAAATTCCGAAAGAAACCCAAGCCGGTTCCAGCCCCAATGGATCATATTGATCAGCTATTTCTTTCAGCAATTGCACCTCGAGAGTCTCGCAGAAAGGAGCCACATGAATATCATACTGTAAGTCAACAGGATTTGAGCTCAATCATTGGTCGAGGACATTCACTTATTGAATCTGCCTATGGACTACTTGCAGCTGGATTTAAACAAGTAATTTCTTTAGTTCTTTTCAAGGGTCGCCATGATCACAGTAATCACAGTAATCAGCACAAAAAGACTGATTTTTTTGACCTCTTATCCATTTTCCCTGACTATTTTTATGAAGAAAATTCAGAATATTCTCAATATTTGTTGGATTTCTATGGATATTGGCCAGCCAACCCAATATGGTCATCTATTTTCTGTTGAGACAAGAAGTTTCCGTCATTCATTTAGTGTATTGGATTTTCGAATGGCTGAAGCTAAAATTGGTGAAAAAGGAAATAATGAAATGACCGTATCATATTACTCTGTGAGTCATTGTATCACCTGATTTATATGTGTTATGTCCGCTACTCGGCAGTAGACGAACAAACAAGAGAAATATTACTTCGGTAGAACTATCCAATGAAGTCGAGAGGGGATTTCTTGTAGAGGCGACAGAGTATAAGAGGTTGTGATTTTATATATTTATCTCACAAACTCACAGGAATAATAACTTTACACAGGAAATATAACACGACCTATCGAGATCAAAAGCACACACAAGACTACCTAAAATAGCGCGCGGGCGGATGACGCGGACACGTCGTGGTAGGAACCTAACGCGCGCAATATACAAAATACAAAAAGAAAAGAGTCTTACATGTTGCCATGTAACAATATGGATATCTTATAGAAAACTGACGTTAAAGAGTCGCGATTTCTATTTACTAAAACACAAATGATGCATGGAATTAGACATACGGGAATAATTACGAGATGTAATGTACAGAATTATACAGCAGAGAATGGAAATTGGATAGCAGATATTTGTAAAGGAGATACGGATGGAAATGTTTGTTGTTGGCAACTTATTGGTAAGAATTTTAACAATTACAGTAACTCGGCAGTTCGCTATGGGACCTGGGAACTCAAAATCGTCATCTTTCTCCTATCAACCCAGGAAATTCCTGAATTTTCTAACTCTACGAGTTTTTTATCATCCAAAGCCCAGCAGCGACTGTGCTTCCACCTTAAGTCTTATTTCTATGGTCTAAAAGGCTGCTCTTTCATTACAGGATATTTTTTTCTTGAGAAATATCAGTTTCCTTGCACAAGCGCAAAAAATACGCCACAAAATTGCACTATACCGATTATCCGCACCAAAACCTCCTGTTAACAGCATTTTTCAGAAAATGACTGCAAAAATATTGCTGATTTCAAATTAAATGGAGCTATTACTGGTATTGATCGTATTTTTGAATATATAGAATTTTTCTGGATTATGGTACTACCCCATTGGTGTATTTTATTGAGACTGAGTTTTTCTTTGATTTTGTTAAACATACAGTTAATCTCGAGAGGGAGAAGATGTCATTTCTAACAGCTATTAAATCATCGGTTGGATTCTTCTTTTAAAACACACCGGAATTTTAGGACTTTTCTATTCAATGTGCTGATAATGATGATTATTACCTCGTCGCTTTGGGAATTGATGGTATTCTCCGAAGAATGAAGCGATTTGATGCAAATGAAGTTTATGAAATGGTAAGGAATTCCGGGATTTCCAAAATTGGGGACAATAGGCGCTCTGGTACCTGAGAACCAGTTGAATTTGCTTTTTCTAATGGAAATTCCACATTTTTCCCGATTTTCGAGCCACTCCCACAGCGCCAACTCCTCCAAGATGAAAAACCAACAGAGTTAGAGTTAGCCAATTTCCGCTATAAAATACTTTCATTCATTGAAATTTTTGGTAATTGGTGATCCACAAGGCTGGCTTTACGTAATCTCATTGGTGTTACATGGCAACATGTAAGACTCTTTTCTTTTTGTATTGTGTATATTGCGCGCGTTAGGTTCCTACCACGACGTGTCACCCGCCCGCGCGCTATTTTAGGTAGTCTTGTGTGTGCTTTTGATCTCGATAGGTCGTGTTATATTTTCTGTGTGAAATTATTATTCCTGTGAGTTTGTGAGATAAATATATAAAACCACAACCTCTTATACTCTGTCGTCTCTACAAGAAATCTCCTCTCGACTCTTCATTGGATACTTCAACCGAAGTAATATTTCTCTTGTTTGTTCGTCTACTGCCGAGTAGCGGACATAACAAATTAAGTCATTGGAGAATTTGTTATTTCTTGAATATTTCCATATGGATAATTATCATAAGCATGAAATTATTGGTAAATAATTCCTCTTTTAAAAATTACCTTTATAGACATCGCATCATATAATTATCCTTGCAGTGATGCCATAATTTTTTCATGGGATATTAGCGGGATTGTTGTGATTAGAAAGATTTTGAAAGGAGGAGGGGTAAGGATTTTCTGAAATTTGCAACAAAAGGCATTGCTCAGGCACAGATTCCTAGTATATTTTGGGCCTGCCTCGTTCCATCTCCTCGTAAAATTGCCGCCATTTCAAATAGGTATATTTTTTAACGAAAATCGTTGGAAATCAACCCAATTTCAGTCAGATTATGGTCTTTGGAAGAGGTATGGCCACAAAGAGCTTCTAATCCCGATGCCAGCTCCCAAAAACATTTATTTATATTTGTCAGTCATAATACTTGTTCTTTATTGTATTTATTTAAATTTACTCAAATAAATTTTTGGTTTATCCATCCTTATTTTCTGTATTTTCTATATTTCGTCATGATGTAATCGGTCTCCGATCTGTAAGAAGAAATCAACGCCAACACCCGGGAATTTGAATACCCTGAATCCAATGTATTTTTGCAAAATTCAAACTCCCGGTTTCTAGCTTGGGGACGCCAACTTCTCCCCAAGACCGCAGGCTATAAAAGGGACGGCATTGGATCAAAATATTTCATTTCCCTATTACAGTCCGGTCAAAAAGTATATAGCCACCCACTTTTTGACGAAAACTTGACAGAAACCAGATGCTCGCGAAATGAGGGGTGCACCATTCGAAAGCCCGTCAACAATTACCCTTATCCCGAGGAGATCATCCATTTCCCTCCTCATACTCCGATTTGGCACCGAATTTACGAAAAATGGGCAAACTCAAGCGGTCAAGAAGTATATAGCCACCTTCGGTTACGCCCCGTTTCCAGTAATTTCACTCATCCCGAGCGGTTGTCTACCATGTTCGAGGTCCCTGAGACGGTCCAGCAAAAAAATCAGAAAAAATTCGACAAGGCGCGGCTGTATTACAACCTCATTTTGATTGGAAACGAGGATGAAATGGGTACACTGGAGGCTCTGCGGAAATTACGACGATATTGAATAAAATTGAGTATAAGGCCATGATGAGCACATCCTTGTTCCCTTTTTGACATACCGAGCTTACCAATACATCCATTTGGAAAGAAGTGACAGATATCTTTTAGGGTCACAGGGTTGAAAAAGGCTTTTTTCATTGAAAGAAAGGGGAAAAATGGATTTTTTGACATCTTCCGTTCGTTTCACTCGGTGCCCCTCAAAATCGGCTATTTTTTTGGAAATACCGCATGTCGAAATGTTCCTCATCTTGTCGTCAACACGGCACCATGTTCATTTTCCTTGAAATCCTTCTTACTGGCAGCAGAGTCTTCAACGAAACAGCTGAGGAACGATTTCCAATCAAAATGAGGTTGTAATACAGCCGCGCCTTGTCGAATTTTTTCTGATTTTTTTTGCTGGACCGTCTCAGGGACCTCGAACATGGTAGACAACCGCTCGGGATGAGTGAAAATTACTGGAAACGGGGCGTAACCGAAGGTGGCTATATACTTCTTGACCGCTTGAGTGAAATAGATGAAAAAGCTAATCCTTATGAAATTTTGGAATTTTTTAGCCATTTAGGTTTGAAAAATCTATAATAAACATGTTTTGTTAAAAATTGTCTTTTTGCCAGGAGAAAAAATCTAGTCAGAGTCAAAAAGTCTCCAAACGACGTTAACTTTCTTTTGTATGGATAACTGAATGAAAGAAGACGGAAAAATTCAATGAATGGCGGAAATTGGCAGGAAAAAATTAGACATTACACATTTAAACACCTATAATCTTTTTCTGGTATAAAACGGGATCAGATTGAATAACTTCCTTACGGCCTCAAATCTCTGAACGGTTGGACTAAAGCTAAAGTTCGTCTACATCTTGCTACCATTTTCAACTTTCTACCGGATATTTTTGACTCTATCAAGCAGCCAGCGGTGCTTTCACAGTTCAAAATAGATCGTGGATTGTTCTAAAAAAATCGAAAACCCACGGAAGCTTCACTGGCTAGGATTAAACATACGGAAGAGAAATTGAAGCCAGCAGATAAACCGGCAATGAAGAAGAGCCTGCCGAAGACCGCTCCCCTCGTGCTGCAAGAGAAACTATTCAATCAACTAAGCAAAAGATGGTGGCCCCAGCCCCTGCCTCAGCTCCTGCACCTGCAACTGTCACAGAGCCTGCTTCAACCGATGTGCCCACCACAGAAGTTGCTGCGACGGCTAACAAGAAAACAGCAACGTTTTGCTTAAAAATATTAAAAATAAATTAGTAAATGCGACACATGCTGTCAGTTTTCATTCTTTTAGTTTCTCTCACCATCGACTTTTTTCCGGCAACCGTGCAATTTTTCCTGTCACCGTGAACTTTTTCCGGCAACCGTGCAATTTTTCTTCTCACCATCGACTTTTTCCGGCAACCGTGCAATTTTTCCTGTCACCGTGAACTTTTTCCGGCAACCGTGCAATTTTTCCTGCCACCATCGACTTTTTCCGGCAGCCGTGCAATTTTTCCTGTCACCATCGAATTTTTCCGGCAGCCGTGCAACTTTTCCTGCCACCGTGAACTTTTTCCTGTCACCATCGACTTTTTCCTTGAACCGTGCAATTTTTCCTGTCACCGTGAACTTTTTCCTGTCACCATCGAATTTTTCCGGCAGCCGTGCAATTTTTCCTGTCACCATCGACTTTTTCCGGGAACCGTGCAATTTTTCCTGTCACCGTGAACTTTTTCCTGTCACCATCGAATTTTTCCGGCAGCCGTGCAATTTTTCCTGCCACCGTGAACTTTTTCCTGTCACCATCGACTTTTTCCTGTCACCATCGAGTTTTTCCGGCAGCCGTGCAATTTTTCCTGTCACCATCGACTTTTTCCGGCAACCGTGAACTTTTTCCAGTCACCATCGACTTTTTCCGACAACCGTGCAATTTTTCCTGTCACCGTGACCTTTTTCCTGTCACCATCGACTTTTTCCGGCAACCGTGCAATTTTTCCTGCCACCGTGAACTTTTTCCTGTCACCATCAACTTTTTCCTGTCACCATCGAATTTTTCCGGCAGCCGTGCAATTTTTCCTGCCACCGTGAACTTTTTCCTGTCACCATCGACTTTTTCCTGTCACCATCGACTTTTTCCGGCAACCGTGAACTTTTTCCAGTCACCATCGACTTTTTCCGACAACCGTGCAATTTTTCCTGTCACCGTGACCTTTTTCCTGTCACCATCGACTTTTTCCGGCAACCGTGCAATTTTTCCTGCCACCGTGAACTTTTTCCTGTCACCATCAACTTTTTCCTGTCACCATCGAATTTTTCCGGCAGCCGTGCAATTTTTCCTGCCACCGTGAACTTTTTCCTGTCACCATCAACTTTTTCCTGTCACCATCGAGTTTTTCCGGCAGCCGTGCAATTTTTCCTGTCACCATCGACTTTTTCCGGCAACCGTGAATTTTTTCCAGTCACCATCGACTTTTTCCGGCAACCGTGCAATTTTTCCTGTCACCGTGAACTTTTTCCTGTCACCATCGAATTTTTCCGGCAGCCGTGCAATTTTTCCTGTCACCATCGACTTTTTCCGGCAGCCGTGAACTTTTTCCCGTCACCGTGAACTTTTTCCTGTCACCATCGAATTTTTCCGGCAGCCGTGCAATTTTTCCTGTCACCGTGCAATTGTTCCTGCCACCATCGACTTTTTCCGGCAGCCGTGCAATTTTTCCTGTCACCATCGACTTTTTCCGGGAACCGTGCAATTTTTCCTGTCACCGTGACCTTTTTTCTGTCACCATCGACTTTTTCCGGCAACCGTGCAATTTTTCCTGCCACCGTGAACTTTTTCCTGTCACCATCGAATTTTTCCGGCAGCCGTGCAATTTTTCCTGCCACCGTGAACTTTTTCCTGTCACCATCGACTTTTTCCTGTCACCATCGAGTTTTTCCGGCAGCCGTGCAATTTTTCCTGTCACCATCGACTTTTTCCGGCAACCGTGAACTTTTTCCAGTCACCATCGACTTACATCGACAATTATGACACTGATCACAGGATGGTTAAGGTGGAAATCTTCCTTATGTCAGAAGAAAGACGAAAAATGAGACCGAATAAAAAGAAGAAGAAAGCCCAATTAAATGTTAGACTATATCGTTTCGCACTCGAGAAGGAATTGGAAAGCCAAAAGGAAGATCAGAAAGACGGAGCAGAATTATTGGCCGTAATTAGACAAATTGTATGTAAAGCTGCTGAAATTGCGTATGATCTACCTAAGACATATGGCCCAGGAAAAGTACTCATAGAAATGCTGGTTGAACGTAGACAAATGAAAATGAATGGGACGAACATTAGATCTGAGGATTACGTGAAGCTGTGTCGGTCTATTAGAAGTGAATTCAAGAAACTGATTAAATTAAGAAGAGAAAGAAGGATTCAGGATGCAATAAGATCAGGGAAAAGTATAAAAAAGGTGAAACGTCAAATGAACAATAAGAGACAAATGATGTTATCAATAACTCGTGAGGATGGAACAATGACCACAACTAGGACGGAAATGTTGGAAGAAGTCAAGAGGTTTTATGACAAATTATACTCCTCTAAAGTAAAAGTGGCACATCACCCAGCTACAGGACAGGAATTTCCCCCAATTCTACAATCGGAAGTTCGAAAAGCTATCTTTGAGATGAAATTTGGCAAATCCGGAGGTCTGGACGGTATACCATCAGACTGGTGGAAGTTCGGGAGGGAATTATTAGTCCCTGTTAGATACTTGGCCGCGATGGGTGTATCTAGACAAAAATGATAACAGTACAATCTGTTATATAATTATAATTTATTATCAAATATGACAATAAAATAAATATGAGCACTGGGGTAATTTATCACACGGAAAATAATCAACCGCACTCAGCGGATTCACACAAAGACTGACACTTTCGAGGAGCCCGTGGCCTCGTGTCAAAGGGGCGCGCTTACTCAGCGGCGGGAATTCAAACCGAATTCTAATCTTGTGCCTATGACACAACACCTCCCTTTCTTGGCTAAAACTATGGGGGCAAGAAATAGAAAGAATATAAGAAGCAAAGAAAACCTAAGGGGGCACAACGAACAAGAAAATAAGGAAACAAAATGAAAAAGAGACAACCTGAGTGGGAATCCTAGGGGTTAGCCAATCCTAGTCGTTGAACTTCTGTTTGGGGCTCTTCTTTCTTCTTGTCGTTGGATTTCTTTCTTCTCGGGCGGTTTCTTTCTTCTTTTAGTGGCGGCAAACAGGAGACCTTGTCCAGCAGATAGGTTTTTCTTCCATGGTCATGACGTTGGTCATCCGTCCTATCTTCGTGGCGATGTCGGTCGACTTTCCGATGTTTTCTGTCGAGGCGAGCTTCTCCTTTCAGCTTTATGATGAGCTGTCCTTTGCCTTTTGTTGCCACTACTTCTGCTTGTAACCATTTCCTTGTTGCAGAATTATTTTGAAACTTTATAGTTTCTCCGACTTGCAAACTGTTTCCGTTTTGGCGATCGACTCTTCGATTTCGCTCTCGTACACCTTCGCGTCGGAATTGCGAATTATCCGTGTACTTTATCGGAAAAGGGGAACGAGTCATTTCAGTCGACTCTTGGGACATCAAACCTCTCGACTTTCCTTCGACGTGGTTTGTAATTCCGGACTCTGGCTTGTCGCCTATGTCCTGTCCTCCCTTTTTAGCGGTATAATTGCATCTCTGGAGCTTGAGAGCTTTGATATAACCTATACGGTGTGCAGTTCCAACCTTCCCTGGCACCTTGGAACGATTAGACTTCTCTCCTAAGTCTGCCGAACTCCTTTCGGTCTTATTGTAGTTACTAACCTTGGTAATTTTTGGAAATCCCAATAAATCCAGCATCTCTCGACCTTTCTTCGTCTTGGCTATCCAATCCAGCCCGAACAAATCCGGCGCATCCGTAACATACGCTATGCCCTTGTGTTTTTCACTGTCAAACTCAAATTCGCATTGAATTTTTCCATTGCATGGGATCTCACTTCCCGAAACAGTGATTAGACGACACTTTGGCGGTCGAATTTTGGGAGAACCGATCCTTTCCCAAGTTTGGATATTCATCAAGGTCACGTCTGACCCTGTGTCGACACAGAAACTTAATGGTACCTCATTAATTTTTATATCCACCAATCTCCTTCCGTGGAATTCTGTGTGACGGTCGCCTTCCTGCTGTTCAGCCAGGAATCCTATCTGATGACGACGTTTGAATTGGGGTTTTCCTTTGCGGCGATATGCCTGCTCTAGACTATTACCTCCTTTGTCCTTGCCTGTACCATTGCAACCCTTGCAATCCGGTAGCTCCGAACGGCAATCCTTTCTCATGTGTCCGTGCTTCCCGCATCGATAACACTCAATGTCTTTGTTTTTGTGCTCATTTACTTCTTCGCCCACATAATTTATTTCACTTGTGGCGGAAGCTTTTGCAATCAATTGACCATCTCTTTTAAAAGTACGTTGTTTTGTCAACTCTTTGACAATTCCTTGGAGAGTGAGAGGTTCTTCAGCCTCTTTTGTTTTATCTGCAAACGATAACAGATAAGGAAGGTGGATCTGGTCATCCTTTCCCTTCAGTCCAACAAGGAATCTTAACACTTTCAGGTCTTCGACGTCCATTTTATTCATAACCTTATAGAACCTTTCATTTATTCTATCGGCATAGGTTTGATCATCTTCCAACGGATCTTTGTCGAATGAGGAGGACCAGCAATCGTACTGTCTTTTGAAAACTGAAATGGGGATCTCAAATAGATTTTTCAGAACCTTTACGGCTTCGTCAAATTTCAGTTCATTTGGTGCTTTTGGTAATACGTGGCTCGCAAAACGACGATATGTTTCAGGTGCTAATTTTTCAGTTAGAAGTCTTAGACGAGATTTATCATCCAGCTGAGCACCATCGGCGATGAAAATATGTTCATATCGAGCATACCAGTCCGAAAACGAAATATCCGTGTCCGGATTGAATGAAAATTCGGGGAGTCTCTTCTCCAAGTCACCAATTAGACGAGTATTACTGGGAATGATGATGGATGTTTCCTCAGTTTCCTGTCTTGTTTCAACTTTCGATAATCGTTGATCATACGTGGTCAATAATTTTTGCATCGCTTGCATTGTTCGTTGGGTTGTTTCCAATATTTGTGCTAATGTAGCATTATCTTCTGAAGCCATTTTCGACGATGATTGTCAGATGGAAATGACGTTGACTCTTGTATTCTTGTATGTAGATGGAATTCTGTATTAGCTGTCTGTGATGAAGGATGAGATCAGCTCAGAATATAGGAAACTATTAGAAGTAGATGTTTAGGATGATACTTCTAATAGAGGTATTTTACAGGGATGAATACCTTTTAAAATTTGTCTACAATCACAAGGATAGGGATGATCCTTTCTTCTTTCCAATTAGACAATTATATTCAAAGAATCAAACGCGATGGTGAGAAACTTGAATTTGTTTATTGCTTTTCGTGAATTTCGATAACTAAACACGATGGTAGAGCTACGAAATTAGTAAAATAAAAGATCCGTGTTCAGTGACTCCACGATGGGACAAGATACACAAAAACACGACGACGAAAAGACTTATTATGGCTCAAACGTGGTCGCCAATTGTTAGATACTTGGCCGCGATGGGTGTATCTAGACAAAAATGATAACAGTACAATCTGTTATATAATTATAATTTATTATCAAATATGACAATAAAATAAATATGAGCACTGGGGTAATTTATCACACGGAAAATAATCAACCGCACTCAGCGGATTCACACAAAGACTGACACTTTCGAGGAGCCCGTGGCCTCGTGTCAAAGGGGCGCGCTTACTCAGCGGCGGGAATTCAAACCGAATTCTAATCTTGTGCCTATGACACAACAGTCCCTATCTTGACCAAATTGTACAACATAATGATGATTGATGGCATACCAGAAGGAATGGCTGATGCAGTTACCACATTGATACACAAAAAAGGGGCAACAAACTGTCTGGATAACTACAGGCCAATCAGCATGATCTCCACAATATATAAAATATTCACGAAAGTGTTGACTCGCCGGATAAACGCACAAGCTGACAGTTGGATAAGCCAGGAACAAGCTGGATTTCGAAAGGATTACAGTATCCTTGATTGTGTGTTCACGATAAATTCTCTTCTAGAAAAGTCATGTGAATACAGAATTCCAATTTTCCTAATCTTTGTGGATCTTAAGAAGGCATTTGACAGTATAGAAACCAACACAGTTTGGAATAGCCTACAGGATTTGAATATTGATACAAAAATAATATCCATGCTGAAGATGGTGGCGGAACGGAGCAAAAATGTGATAGCGGTGAATGGAGGAGAGGTGAATATCAACATCAGAAGAGGTGTCCGTCAAGGGGAAGTAATGTCGCCTAAATTGTTCACCATAGCCCTGGAGAATGTGATGAGAAAGTTGCCATGGAATGACAAAGGAATACGTATCGACGGGTCCTATCTAAGCCATCAATTGTTCGCAGATGACCTTTGCATAATCTCACATACGGCGACAGAAGCACAAGAAATGTTGGAGGAATTCGAAAATGAGTGTAAATTGGTTGGCTTGGAAATTAATGCGAGTAAAACACTAGTAATAACCAATCAAGAAGAAAGCCCCATCCATTTCGACGGTGAACCTCTTAAGTATCAGGATAAATGTGTATACCTGGGAACATTGATCAGCCATAAGGGAATCGGTAAAGAGGAAATATCTAGAAGAATCTCTGGAGGATGGCTAGCATTTAGAAATAACTTGGAAATTTACACTAACAAGAAGATACCTATGCGAGATAAGAGGAAGTTATTGATGTCTACAGTCATGCCTGTACTTACATTTGGATGCGAAGTATGGGGAGTAAACGAAAGGCAAATAGAAAGACTGGAAATTGAATGGAGAAAGATGGCAAGATTAGCTGTAGGAGTAAAGAAACTAGATAAATGGTCCAACGAAAAGCTCTTAGCCGTCACGAAAATCCCACTAATAAAAGAAGTCACCTGGATAAGGAAGATGAAATGGATGAATAAAATCGTGAACATGCCCTCCTGCCGATGGCCCAGGAAAATAAGTGAATGGCAGCCAAGAGGATACACCCGACCCAGAGGACGCCCCCCTGCCAGGTGGAAAGACGACATTGAGAAAAAATTTGGATATTTTTGGTTAAGAATCAACTGAAAGAAGGCCTTAGCGACTTCCTGATATCAACACGTAAAATCACGTAGATTATGATAATAAAATTGAAAAAAAATTGAAAATTGAATCGACTTTTTCCGGCAACCGTGCAATTTTTCCTGTCACCGTGAACTTTTTCCTGTCACCATCGAATTTTTCCGGCAGCCGTGCAATTTTTCCTGTCACCATCGACTTTTTCCGGCAACCGTGAATTTTTTCCTGTTACCGTCGACTTTTTCCTGTCACCATCGACTTTTTCCTGTCACCATCGACTTTTTCCTGTCACCATCGACTTTTTCCGGCAACCGTGCAATTTTTCCTGTCACCGTGAACTTTTTCCTGTCACCATCGACTTTTTCCTGTCACCATCGACTTTTTCCTGTCACCATCGAATTTTTCCGGCAGCCGTGCAATTTTTCCTGCCACCGTGAACTTTTTCCTGTCACCATCGACTTTTTCCTGTCACCATCGACTTTTTCCTGTCACCATCGACTTTTTCCTGTCACCATCGACTTTTTCCTGTCACCATCGAATTTTTCCGGCAGCCGCGCAATTTTTCCTGCCGCCATCGACTTTTTCCGGCAACCGTGCAATTTTTCCTGTCACCATCGACTTTTTCCGGGAACCGTGAACTTTTTCCTGTCACCGTGAACTTTTTCCTGCCACCATCGACTTTTTCCGGCAACCGTGCAATTTTTCCTGTCACCATCGACTTTTTCCGGGAACCGTGAACTTTTTCCTGTCACCGTGAACTTTTTCCTGTCACCATCGAATTTTTCCGGCAGCCGTGCAATTTTTCCTGTCACCGTGAACTTTTTCCTGCCACCATCGACTTTTTCCGGCAACCGTGAATTTTTTCCAGTCACCATCGACTTTTTCCAGCAACCGTGCAATTTTTCCTGTCACCATCAATTTTTTCCTTGAACCGTGCAATTTTTCCTGCCACCATCGACTTTTTCCGGCAACCGTGAACTTTTTCCTGTCACCATCGACTTTTTCCGGGAACCGTGAACTTTTTCCTGTCACCGTGAACTTTTTCCTGCCACCATCGACTTTTTCCGGCAACCGTGAATTTTTTCCAGTCACCATCGACTTTTTCCGGGAACCGTGAACTTTTTCCTGTCACCGTGAACTTTTTCCTGTCACCATCGAATTTTTCCGGCAGCCGTGCAATTTTTCCTGTCACCGTGAACTTTTTCCTGCCACCATCGACTTTTTCCGGCAACCGTGAATTTTTTCCAGTCACCATCGACTTTTTCCGGCAACCGTGCAATTTTTCCGGCAACCGTGCAATTTTTCCTGTCACCGTGAACTTTTTCCTGTCACCATCGACTTTTTCCTGTCACCATCGACTTTTTCCTGTCACCATCGAATTTTTCCGGCAGCCGCGCAATTTTTCCTGCCACCGTGAACTTTTTCCTGTCACCATCGACTTTTTCCTGCCACCATCGACTTTTTCCTGTCACCATCGACTTTTTCCTGCCGCCATCGACTTTTTCCGGCAACCGTGCAATTTTTCCTGTCACCATCGACTTTTTCCGGGAACCGTGAACTTTTTCCTGTCACCGTGAACTTTTTCCTGCCACCATCGACTTTTTCCGGCAACCGTGCAATTTTTCCTGTCACCATCGACTTTTTCCGGGAACCGTGAACTTTTTCCTGTCACCGTGAACTTTTTCCTGTCACCATCGAATTTTTCCGGCAGCCGTGCAATTTTTCCTGTCACCGTGAACTTTTTCCTGCCACCATCGACTTTTTCCGGCAACCGTGCAATTTTTCCTGTCACCATCAATTTTTTCCTTGAACCGTGCAATTTTTCCTGCCACCATCGACTTTTTCCGGCAACCGTGAACTTTTTCCTGTCACCATCGACTTTTTCCGGGAACCGTGAACTTTTTCCTGTCACCGTGAACTTTTTCCTGCCACCATCGACTTTTTCCGGCAACCGTGAATTTTTTCCAGTCACCATCGACTTTTTCCGGGAACCGTGAACTTTTTCCTGTCACCGTGAACTTTTTCCTGTCACCATCGAATTTTTCCGGCAGCCGTGCAATTTTTCCTGTCACCGTGAACTTTTTCCTGCCACCATCGACTTTTTCCGGCAACCGTGAATTTTTTCCAGTCACCATCGACTTTTTCCGGCAACCGTGCAATTTTTCCTGTCACCATCAATTTTTTCCTTGAACCGTGCAATTTTTCCTGCCACCATCGACTTTTTCCGGCAACCGTGCAATTTTTCCTGTCACCGTGAACTTTTTCCTGCCACCATCGACTTTTTCCGGCAGCCGTGCAATTTTTCCTGTCACCATCGACTTTTTCCGGCAACCGTGAACTTTTTCCTGTCACCGTGAACTTTTTCCTGTCACCATCGACTTTCTCCGGCAACCGTGAATTTTTTCCAGTCACCATCGACTTTTTCCGGCAACCGTGCAATTTTTCCTGTCACCGTGCAATTTTTCCTGTCACCGTGAACTTTTTCCTGTCACGATCGACTTTTTCCGGCAACCGTGCAATTTTTCCTGTCACCGTGAACTTTTTCCTGCCACCATCGACTTTTTCCGGCAACCGTGAACTTTTTCCTGTCACCGAGAACTTTTTCCTGCCACCATCGACTTTTTCCTGTCACCATCGACTTTTTCCGGCAACCGTGCAATTTTTCCTGTCACCATCGACTTTTTCCTGCCACCATCGACTTTTTCCTGTCACCGTGAACTTTTTCATGTCACCATCGAATTTTTCCGGCAGCCGTGCAATTTTTCCTGTCACCGTGAACTTTTTCCTGCCACCATCGACTTTTTCCGGCAACCGTGCAATTTTTCCTGTCACCATCAATTTTTTCCTTGAACCGTGCAATTTTTCCTGCCACCATCGACTTTTTCCGGCAACCGTGAACTTTTTCCTGTCACCATCGACTTTTTCCGGGAACCGTGAACTTTTTCCTGTCACCGTGAACTTTTTCCTGTCACCATCGACTTTTTCCGGGAACCGTGAACTTTTTCCTGTCACCGTGAACTTTTTCCTGCCACCATCGACTTTTTCCGGCAACCGTGCAATTTTTCCTGTCACCATCGACTTTTTCCGGGAACCGTGAACTTTTTCCTGTCACCGTGAACTTTTTCCTGTCACCATCGAATTTTTCCGGCAGCCGTGCAATTTTTCCTGTCACCGTGAACTTTTTCCTGCCACCATCGACTTTTTCCGGCAACCGTGCAATTTTTCCTGTCACCATCAATTTTTTCCTTGAACCGTGCAATTTTTCCTGCCACCATCGACTTTTTCCGGCAACCGTGAACTTTTTCCTGTCACCATCGACTTTTTCCGGGAACCGTGAACTTTTTCCTGTCACCGTGAACTTTTTCCTGTCACCATCGACTTTTTCCGGGAACCGTGAACTTTTTCCTGTCACCGTGAACTTTTTCCTGCCACCATCGACTTTTTCCGGCAACCGTGCAATTTTTCCTGTCACCATCGACTTTTTCCGGGAACCGTGAACTTTTTCCTGTCACCGTGAACTTTTTCCTGTCACCATCGAATTTTTCCGGCAGCCGTGCAATTTTTCCTGTCACCGTGAACTTTTTCCTGCCACCATCGACTTTTTCCGGCAACCGTGCAATTTTTCCTGTCACCATCAATTTTTTCCTTGAACCGTGCAATTTTTCCTGCCACCATCGACTTTTTCCGGCAACCGTGCAATTTTTCCTGTCACCGTGAACTTTTTCCTGCCACCATCGACTTTTTCCGGCAGCCGTGCAATTTTTCCTGTCACCATCGACTTTTTCCGGCAACCGTGAACTTTTTCCTGTCACCGTGAACTTTTTCCTGTCACCATCGACTTTCTCCGGCAACCGTGAATTTTTTCCAGTCACCATCGACTTTTTCCGGCAACCGTGCAATTTTTCCTGTCACCGTGCAATTTTTCCTGTCACCGTGAACTTTTTCCTGTCACGATCGACTTTTTCCGGCAACCGTGCAATTTTTCCTGTCACCGTGAACTTTTTCCTGCCACCATCGACTTTTTCCGGCAACCGTGAACTTTTTCCTGTCACCGAGAACTTTTTCCTGCCACCATCGACTTTTTCCTGTCACCATCGACTTTTTCCGGCAACCGTGCAATTTTTCCTGTCACCATCGACTTTTTCCTGCCACCATCGACTTTTTCCTGTCACCGTGAACTTTTTCATGTCACCATCGACTTTTTCCTGTCACCATAGACTTTTTCCGGCAACCGTGCAATTTTTCCTGTCACCATCGACTTTTTCCGGCAACCGTGAACTTTTTCCTGTCACCGTGAACTTCTTCCTGTCACCATCGACTTTTTCCTATCACCATCGACTTTTTCCGGCAACCGTGAACTTTTTCCTGTCACCGTGAACTTTTTCCTGCCACCATCGACTTTTTCCGGCAACCGTGAATTTTTTCCAGTAACGATCGACTTTTTCCGGCAACCGTGCAATTTTTCCTGTCACCGTGAACTTTTTCCTGTCACCGTCGACTTTTTCCTGTCACCATCGACTTTTTCCGGCAGCCGTGCAATTTTTCCTGTCACCATCGACTTTTTCCGGCAACCGTGAACTTTTTCCTGTCACCGTGAACTTTTTCCTGTCACCATCGACTTTTTCCGGCAACCGTGAATTTTTTCCAGTCACCATCGACTTTTTCCGGCAACCGTGCAATTTTTCCTGTCACCATCGACTTTTTCCGGCAACCGTGAACTTTTTCCTGTCACCGTGAACTTTTTCCTGCCACCATCGACTTTTTCCGGCAACCGTGAATTTTTTCCAGTCACGATCGACTTTTTCCGGCAACCGTGCAATTTTTCCTGTCACCATCGACTTTTTCCGGGAACCGTGCAATTTTTCCTGTCACCGTGAACTTTTTCCTGCCACCATCGACTTTTTCCGGCAGCCGTGCAATTTTTCCTGTCACCATCGACTTTTTCCGGCAACCGTGAACTTTTTCCTGTCACCGTGAACTTTTTCCTGTCACCATCGACTTTTTCCGGCAACCGTGCAATTTTTCCTGTCACCGTGAACTTTTTCCTGTCACCATCGACTTTTTCCGGCAACCGTGAACTTTTTCCTGTCACCGTGAACTTTTTCCTGTCACCATCGACTTTTTCCGGCAACCGTGAATTTTTTCCAGTCACCATCGACTTTTTCCGGCAACCGTGCAATTTTTCCTGTCACCGTGAACTTTTTCCTGCCACCATCGACTTTTTCCGGCAGCCGTGCAATTTTTCCTGTCACCATCGACTTTTTCCGGCAACCGTGCAATTTTTCCTGTCACCGTGAACTTTTTCCTGTCACCATCGACTTTTTCCGGCAACCATGAATTTTTTCCAGTCACCATCGACTTTTTCCGGCAACCGTGCAATTTTTCCTGTCACCGTGCAATTTTTCCTGTCACCGTGAACTTTTTCCTGTCACGATCGACTTTTTCCGGCAACCGTGCAATTTTTCCTGTCACCGTGAACTTTTTCCTGCCACCATCGACTTTTTCCGGCAACCGTGAACTTTTTCCTGTCACCGTGAACATTTTCCTGTCACCGTGAACTTTTTCCTGCCACCATCGACTTTTTCCGGCAACCGTGAATTTTTTCCAGTCACGATCGACTTTTTCCGGCAACCGTGCAACTTTTCCTGTCACCGTGAACTTTTTCCTGCCACCATCGACTTTTTCCTTGAACCGTGCAATTTTTCCTGTCACCATCGACTTTTTCCTGTCACCAATGAATTTTTCCGGCAACCGTGCAATTTTTCCTGTCACCATCGACTTATTCCGGGAACCGTGCAATTTTTCCTGTCACCGTGCAATTTTTCCTGTCACCGTGAACTTTTTCCTGCCACCATCGACTTTTTCCGGCAACCGTGAACTTTTTCCTGTCACCGAGAACTTTTTCCTGCCACCATCGACTTTTTCCTGTCACCATCGACTTTTTCCGGCAACCGTGCAATTTTTCCTGTCACCATCGACTTTTTCCGGCAACCGTGAACTTTTTCCTGTCACCATCGACTTTTTCCTGCCACCATCGACTTTTTCCTGTCACCGTGAACTTTTTCATGTCACCATCGACTTTTTCCTGTCACCATAGACTTTTTCCGGCAACCGTGCAATTTTTCCTGTCACCATCGACTTTTTCCGGCAACCGTGAACTTTTTCCTGTCACCGTGAACTTTTTCCTGTCACCATCGACTTTTTCCTATCACCATCGACTTTTTCCGGCAACCGTGAACTTTTTCCTGTCACCGTGAACTTTTTCCTGCCACCATCGACTTTTTCCGGCAACCGTGAATTTTTTCCAGTCACGATCGACTTTTTCCGGCAACCGTGCAATTTTTCCTGTCACCATCGACTTTTTCCGGGAACCGTGCAATTTTTCCTGTCACCGTGAACTTTTTCCTGCCACCATCGACTTTTTCCGGCAGCCGTGCAATTTTTCCTGTCACCATCGACTTTTTCCGGCAACCGTGAACTTTTTCCTGTCACCGTGAACTTTTTCCTGTCACCATCGACTTTTTCCGGCAACCGTGCAATTTTTCCTGTCACCGTGAACTTTTTCCTGTCACCATCGACTTTTTCCGGCAACCGTGAACTTTTTCCTGTCACCGTGAACTTTTTCCTGTCACCATCGACTTTTTCCGGCAACCGTGAATTTTTTCCAGTCACCATCGACTTTTTCCGGCAACCGTGCAATTTTTCCTGTCACCGTGAACTTTTTCCTGCCACCATCGACTTTTTCCGGCAGCCGTGCAATTTTTCCTGTCACCATCGACTTTTTCCGGCAACCGTGCAATTTTTCCTGTCACCGTGAACTTTTTCCTGTCACCATCGACTTTTTCCGGCAACCGTGAATTTTTTCCAGTCACCATCGACTTTTTCCGGCAACCGTGCAATTTTTCCTGTCACCGTGCAATTTTTCCTGTCACCGTGAACTTTTTCCTGTCACGATCGACTTTTTCCGGCAACCGTGCAATTTTTCCTGTCACCGTGAACTTTTTCCTGCCACCATCGACTTTTTCCGGCAACCGTGAACTTTTTCCTGTCACCGTGAACATTTTCCTGTCACCGTGAACTTTTTCCTGCCACCATCGACTTTTTCCGGCAACCGTGAATTTTTTCCAGTCACGATCGACTTTTTCCGGCAACCGTGCAACTTTTCCTGTCACCGTGAACTTTTTCCTGCCACCATCGACTTTTTCCTTGAACCGTGCAATTTTTCCTGTCACCATCGACTTTTTCCTGTCACCAATGAATTTTTCCGGCAACCGTGCAATTTTTCCTGTCACCATCGACTTATTCCGGGAACCGTGCAATTTTTCCTGTCACCGTGCAATTTTTCCTGTCACCGTGAACTTTTTCCTGCCACCATCGACTTTTTCCGGCAACCGTGAACTTTTTCCTGTCACCGAGAACTTTTTCCTGCCACCATCGACTTTTTCCTGTCACCATCGACTTTTTCCGGCAACCGTGCAATTTTTCCTGTCACCATCGACTTTTTCCGGCAACCGTGAACTTTTTCCTGTCACCATCGACTTTTTCCTGCCACCATCGACTTTTTCCTGTCACCGTGAACTTTTTCATGTCACCATCGACTTTTTCCTGTCACCATAGACTTTTTCCGGCAACCGTGCAATTTTTCCTGTCACCATCGACTTTTTCCGGCAACCGTGAACTTTTTCCTGTCACCGTGAACTTTTTCCTGTCACCATCGACTTTTTCCTATCACCATCGACTTTTTCCGGCAACCGTGAACTTTTTCCTGTCACCGTGAACTTTTTCCTGCCACCATCGACTTTTTCCGGCAACCGTGAATTTTTTCCAGTAACGATCGACTTTTTCCGGCAACCGTGCAATTTTTCCTGTCACCGTGAACTTTTTCCTGTCACCATCGACTTTTTCCTGTCGCCATCGACTTTTTCCGGCAGCCGTGCAATTTTTCCTGTCACCATCGACTTTTTCCGGCAACCGTGAACTTTTTCCTGTCACCGTGAACTTTTTCCTGTCACCATCGACTTTTTCCGGCAACCGTGAATTTTTTCCAGTCACCATCGACTTTTTCCGGCAACCGTGCAATTTTTCCTGTCACCATCGACTTTTTCCGGCAACCGTGAACTTTTTCCTGTCACCGTGAACTTTTTCCTGCCACCATCGACTTTTTCCGGCAACCGTGCAATTTTTCCTGTCACCGTGAACTTTTTCCTGCCACCATCGACTTTTTCCGGCAACCGTGAACTTTTTCCTGTCACCGAGAACTTTTTCCTGCCACCATCGACTTTTTCCTGTCACCATCGACTTTTTCCGGCAACCGTGCAATTTTTCCTGTCACCATCGACTTTTTCCAGCAACCGTGAACTTTTTCCTGTCACCATCGACTTTTTCCTGCCACCATCGACTTTTTCCTGTCACCGTGAACTTTTTCATGTCACCATCGACTTTTTCCTGTCACCATAGACTTTTTCCGGCAACCGTGCAATTTTTCCTGTCACCATCGACTTTTTCCGGCAACCGTGAACTTTTTCCTGTCACCGTGAACTTCTTCCTGTCACCATCGACTTTTTCCTATCACCATCGACTTTTTCCGGCAACCGTGAACTTTTTCCTGTCACCGTGAACTTTTTCCTGCCACCATCGACTTTTTCCGGCAACCGTGAATTTTTTCCAGTAACGATCGACTTTTTCCGGCAACCGTGCAATTTTTCCTGTCACCGTGAACTTTTTCCTGTCACCATCGACTTTTTCCTGTCACCATCGACTTTTTCCGGCAGCCGTGCAATTTTTCCTGTCACCATCGACTTTTTCCGGCAACCGTGAACTTTTTCCTGTCACCGTGAACTTTTTCCTGTCACCATCGACTTTTTCCGGCAACCGTGAATTTTTTCCAGTCACCATCGACTTTTTCCGGCAACCGTGCAATTTTTCCTGTCACCATCGACTTTTTCCGGCAACCGTGAACTTTTTCCTGTCACCGTGAACTTTTTCCTGCCACCATCGACTTTTTCCGGCAACCGTGCAATTTTTCCTGTCACCGTGAACTTTTTCCTGCCACCATCGACTTTTTCCGGCAACCGTGAACTTTTTCCTGTCACCGAGAACTTTTTCCTGCCACCATCGACTTTTTCCTGTCACCATCGACTTTTTCCGGCAACCGTGCAATTTTTCCTGTCACCATCGACTTTTTCCAGCAACCGTGAACTTTTTCCTGTCACCATCGACTTTTTCCTGCCACCATCGACTTTTTCCTGTCACCGTGAACTTTTTCATGTCACCATCGACTTTTTCCTGTCACCATAGACTTTTTCCGGCAACCGTGCAATTTTTCCTGTCACCATCGACTTTTTCCGGCAACCGTGAACTTTTTCCTGTCACCGTGAACTTCTTCCTGTCACCATCGACTTTTTCCTATCACCATCGACTTTTTCCGGCAACCGTGAACTTTTTCCTGTCACCGTGAACTTTTTCCTGCCACCATCGACTTTTTCCGGCAACCGTGAATTTTTTCCAGTAACGATCGACTTTTTCCGGCAACCGTGCAATTTTTCCTGTCACCGTGAACTTTTTCCTGTCACCATCGACTTTTTCCTGTCACCATCGACTTTTTCCGGCAGCCGTGCAATTTTTCCTGTCACCATCGACTTTTTCCGGCAACCGTGAACTTTTTCCTGTCACCGTGAACTTTTTCCTGTCACCATCGACTTTTTCCGGCAACCGTGAATTTTTTCCAGTCACCATCGACTTTTTCCGGCAACCGTGAACTTTTTCCTGTCACCGTGAACTTTTTCCTGTCACCATCGACTTTTTCCGGCAACCGTGAACTTTTTCCTGTCACCGTGAACTTTTTCCTGCCACCATCGACTTTTTCCGGCAACCGTGAATTTTTTCCAGTCACGATCGACTTTTTCCGGCAACCGTGCAATTTTTCCTGTCACCATCGACTTTTTCCGGGAACCGTGCAATTTTTCCTGTCACCGTGAACTTTTTCCTGCCACCATCGACTTTTTCCGGCAGCCGTGCAATTTTTCCTGTCACCATCGACTTTTTCCGGCAACCGTGAACTTTTTCCTGTCACCGTGAACTTTTTCCTGTCACCATCGACTTTTTCCGGCAACCGTGCAATTTTTCCTGTCACCGTGAACTTTTTCCTGTCACCATCGACTTTTTCCGGCAACCGTGAACTTTTTCCTGTCACCGTGAACTTTTTCCTGTCACCATCGACTTTTTCCGGCAACCGTGAATTTTTTCCAGTCACCATCGACTTTTTCCGGCAACCGTGCAATTTTTCCTGTCACCGTGAACTTTTTCCTGCCACCATCGACTTTTTCCGGCAGCCGTGCAATTTTTCCTGTCACCATCGACTTTTTCCGGCAACCGTGCAATTTTTCCTGTCACCGTGAACTTTTTCCTGTCACCATCGACTTTTTCCGGCAACCGTGAATTTTTTCCAGTCACCATCGACTTTTTCCGGCAACCGTGCAATTTTTCCTGTCACCGTGCAATTTTTCCTGTCACCGTGAACTTTTTCCTGTCACGATCGACTTTTTCCGGCAACCGTGCAATTTTTCCTGTCACCGTGAACTTTTTCCTGCCACCATCGACTTTTTCCGGCAACCGTGAACTTTTTCCTGTCACCGTGAACATTTTCCTGTCACCGTGAACTTTTTCCTGCCACCATCGACTTTTTCCGGCAACCGTGAATTTTTTCCAGTCACGATCGACTTTTTCCGGCAACCGTGCAACTTTTCCTGTCACCGTGAACTTTTTCCTGCCACCATCGACTTTTTCCTTGAACCGTGCAATTTTTCCTGTCACCATCGACTTTTTCCTGTCACCAATGAATTTTTCCGGCAACCGTGCAATTTTTCCTGTCACCATCGACTTATTCCGGGAACCGTGCAATTTTTCCTGTCACCGTGCAATTTTTCCTGTCACCGTGAACTTTTTCCTGCCACCATCGACTTTTTCCGGCAACCGTGAACTTTTTCCTGTCACCGAGAACTTTTTCCTGCCACCATCGACTTTTTCCTGTCACCATCGACTTTTTCCGGCAACCGTGCAATTTTTCCTGTCACCATCGACTTTTTCCTGCCACCATCGACTTTTTCCTGTCACCGTGAACTTTTTCATGTCACCATCGACTTTTTCCTGTCACCATAGACTTTTTCCGGCAACCGTGCAATTTTTCCTGTCACCATCGACTTTTTCCGGCAACCGTGAACTTTTTCCTGTCACCGTGAACTTTTTCCTGTCACCATCGACTTTTTCCTATCACCATCGACTTTTTCCGGCAACCGTGAACTTTTTCCTGTCACCGTGAACTTTTTCCTGCCACCATCGACTTTTTCCGGCAACCGTGAATTTTTTCCAGTAACGATCGACTTTTTCCGGCAACCGTGCAATTTTTCCTGTCACCGTGAACTTTTTCCTGTCACCATCGACTTTTTCCTGTCGCCATCGACTTTTTCCGGCAGCCGTGCAATTTTTCCTGTCACCATCGACTTTTTCCGGCAACCGTGAACTTTTTCCTGTCACCGTGAACTTTTTCCTGTCACCATCGACTTTTTCCGGCAACCGTGAATTTTTTCCAGTCACCATCGACTTTTTCCGGCAACCGTGCAATTTTTCCTGTCACCATCGACTTTTTCCGGCAACCGTGAACTTTTTCCTGTCACCGTGAACTTTTTCCTGCCACCATCGACTTTTTCCGGCAACCGTGAATTTTTTCCAGTCACGATCGACTTTTTCCGGCAACCGTGCAATTTTTCCTGTCACCATCGACTTTTTCCGGGAACCGTGCAATTTTTCCTGTCACCGTGAACTTTTTCCTGCCACCATCGACTTTTTCCGGCAGCCGTGCAATTTTTCCTGTCACCATCGACTTTTTCCGGCAACCGTGAACTTTTTCCTGTCACCGTGAACTTTTTCCTGTCACCATCGACTTTTTCCGGCAACCGTGCAATTTTTCCTGTCACCGTGAACTTTTTCCTGTCACCATCGACTTTTTCCGGCAACCGTGAACTTTTTCCTGTCACCGTGAACTTTTTCCTGTCACCATCGACTTTTTCCGGCAACCGTGAATTTTTTCCAGTCACCATCGACTTTTTCCGGCAACCGTGCAATTTTTCCTGTCACCGTGAACTTTTTCCTGCCACCATCGACTTTTTCCGGCAGCCGTGCAATTTTTCCTGTCACCATCGACTTTTTCCGGCAACCGTGCAATTTTTCCTGTCACCGTGAACTTTTTCCTGTCACCATCGACTTTTTCCGGCAACCGTGAATTTTTTCCAGTCACCATCGACTTTTTCCGGCAACCGTGCAATTTTTCCTGTCACCGTGCAATTTTTCCTGTCACCGTGAACTTTTTCCTGTCACGATCGACTTTTTCCGGCAACCGTGCAATTTTTCCTGTCACCGTGAACTTTTTCCTGCCACCATCGACTTTTTCCGGCAACCGTGAACTTTTTCCTGTCACCGTGAACATTTTCCTGTCACCGTGAACTTTTTCCTGCCACCATCGACTTTTTCCGGCAACCGTGAATTTTTTCCAGTCACGATCGACTTTTTCCGGCAACCGTGCAACTTTTCCTGTCACCGTGAACTTTTTCCTGCCACCATCGACTTTTTCCTTGAACCGTGCAATTTTTCCTGTCACCATCGACTTTTTCCTGTCACCAATGAATTTTTCCGGCAACCGTGCAATTTTTCCTGTCACCATCGACTTATTCCGGGAACCGTGCAATTTTTCCTGTCACCGTGCAATTTTTCCTGTCACCGTGAACTTTTTCCTGCCACCATCGACTTTTTCCGGCAACCGTGAACTTTTTCCTGTCACCGAGAACTTTTTCCTGCCACCATCGACTTTTTCCTGTCACCATCGACTTTTTCCGGCAACCGTGCAATTTTTCCTGTCACCATCGACTTTTTCCGGCAACCGTGAACTTTTTCCTGTCACCATCGACTTTTTCCTGCCACCATCGACTTTTTCCTGTCACCGTGCAATTTTTCCTGTCACCATCGACTTTTTCCGGCAACCGTGAACTTTTTCCTGTCACCATCGACTTTTTCCTGCCACCATCGACTTTTTCCTGTCACCGTGAACTTTTTCCTGTCACCATCGACTTTTTCCGGCAACCGTGAACTTTTTCCTGTCACCGTGAACTTTTTCCTGTCACCATCGACTTTTTCCTATCACCATCGACTTTTTCCGGCAACCGTGAACTTTTTCCTGTCACCGTGAACTTTTTCCTGCCACCATCGACTTTTTCCGGCAACCGTGAATTTTTTCCAGTAACGATCGACTTTTTCCGGCAACCGTGCAATTTTTCCTGTCACCGTGAACTTTTTCCTGTCACCATCGACTTTTTCCTGTCGCCATCGACTTTTTCCGGCAGCCGTGCAATTTTTCCTGTCACCATCGACTTTTTCCGGCAACCGTGAACTTTTTCCTGTCACCGTGAACTTTTTCCTGTCACCATCGACTTTTTCCGGCAACCGTGAATTTTTTCCAGTCACCATCGACTTTTTCCGGCAACCGTGCAATTTTTCCTGTCACCATCGACTTTTTCCGGCAACCGTGAACTTTTTCCTGTCACCGTGAACTTTTTCCTGCCACCATCGACTTTTTCCGGCAACCGTGAATTTTTTCCAGTCACGATCGACTTTTTCCGGCAACCGTGCAATTTTTCCTGTCACCATCGACTTTTTCCGGGAACCGTGCAATTTTTCCTGTCACCGTGAACTTTTTTCCTGCCACCATCGACTTTTTCCGGCAGCCGTGCAATTTTTCCTGTCACCATCGACTTTTTCCGGCAACCGTGAACTTTTTCCTGTCACCGTGAACTTTTTCCTGTCACCATCGACTTTTTCCGGCAACCGTGCAATTTTTCCTGTCACCGTGAACTTTTTCCTGTCACCATCGACTTTTTCCGGCAACCGTGAACTTTTTCCTGTCACCGTGAACTTTTTCCTGTCACCATCGACTTTTTCCGGCAACCGTGAATTTTTTCCAGTCACCATCGACTTTTTCCGGCAACCGTGCAATTTTTCCTGTCACCGTGAACTTTTTCCTGCCACCATCGACTTTTTCCGGCAGCCGTGCAATTTTTCCTGTCACCATCGACTTTTTCCGGCAACCGTGCAATTTTTCCTGTCACCGTGAACTTTTTCCTGTCACCATCGACTTTTTCCGGCAACCGTGAATTTTTTCCAGTCACCATCGACTTTTTCCGGCAACCGTGCAATTTTTTCTGTCACCGTGCAATTTTTCCTGTCACCGTGAACTTTTTCCTGTCACGATCGACTTTTTCCGGCAACCGTGCAATTTTTCCTGTCACCGTGAACTTTTTCCTGCCACCATCGACTTTTTCCGGCAACCGTGAACTTTTTCCTGTCACCGTGAACATTTTCCTGTCACCGTGAACTTTTTCCTGCCACCATCGACTTTTTCCGGCAACCGTGAATTTTTTCCAGTCACGATCGACTTTTTCCGGCAACCGTGCAATTTTTCCTGTCACCGTGCAATTTTTCCTGTCACCGTGAACTTTTTCCTGTCACGATCGACTTTTTCCGGCAACCGTGCAATTTTTCCTGTCACCATCGACTTTTTCCGGCAACCGTGCAATTTTTCCTGTCACCGTGCAATTTTTCCTGTCACCGTGAACTTTTTCCTGTCACGATCGACTTTTTCCGGCAACCGTGCAATTTTTCCTGTCACCGTGAACTTTTTCCTGCCACCATCGACTTTTTCCGGCAACCGTGAATTTTTTCCAGTCACGATCGACTTTTTCCGGCAACCGTGCAATTTTTCCTGTCACCGTGAACTTTTTCCTGCCACCATCGACTTTTTCCTTGAACCGTGCAATTTTTCCTGTCACCATCGACTTTTTCCTGTCACCAATGAATTTTTCCGGCAACCGTGCAATTTTTCCTGTCACCATCGACTTATTCCGGGAACCGTGCAATTTTTCCTGTCACCGTGAACTTTTTCCTGCCACCATCGACTTTTTCCGGCAACCGTGAACTTTTTCCTGTCACCGTGAACTTTTTCCTGTCACCATCGACTTTTTCCGGCAACCGTGCAATTTTTCCTGTCACCATCGACTTTTTCCTTGAACCGTGCAATTTTTCCTACCACCATCGACTTTTTCCGGCAACCGTGAACTTTTTCCTGTCACCGTGAATTTTTTCCAGTCACCATCGACTTTTTCCGGCAACCGTGCAATTTTTCCTGTCACCATCGACTTTTTCCTTGAACCGTGCAATTTTTCCTACCACCATCGACTTTTTCCGGCAACCGTGAACTTTTTCCTGTCACCGTGAATTTTTTCCAGTCACCATCGACTTTTTCCGGCAACCGTGCAATTTTTCCTGTCACCATCGACTTTTTCCTGTCACCATCGACTTTTTCCGGCAGCCGTGCAATTTTTCCTGTCACCATCGACTTTTTCCGGCAACCGTGCAATTTTTCCTGTCACCGTGAACTTTTTCCTGTCACCATCGACTTTTTCCGGCAACCGTGAACTTTTTCCTGTCACCGTGAACTTTTTCCTGTCACCATCGACTTTTTCCGGCAACCGTGAATTTTTTCCAGTCACCATCGACTTTTTCCGGCAACCGTGCAATTTTTCCTGTCACCGTGAACTTTTTCCTGCCACCATCGACTTTTTCCGGCAGCCGTGCAATTTTTCCTGTCACCATCGACTTTTTCCGGCAACCGTGGACTTTTTCCTGTCACCGTGAACTTTTTCCTGTCACCATCGACTTTTTCCTTGAACCGTGCAATTTTTCCTACCACCATCGACTTTTTCCGGCAACCGTGAACTTTTTCCTGTCACCGTGAATTTTTTCCAGTCACCATCGACTTTTTCCGGCAACCGTGCAATTTTTCCTGTCACCATCGACTTTTTCCTTGAACCGTGCAATTTTTCCTACCACCATCGACTTTTTCCGGCAACCGTGAACTTTTTCCTGTCACCGTGAATTTTTTCCAGTCACCATCGACTTTTTCCGGCAACCGTGCAATTTTTCCTGTCACCATCGACTTTTTCCTTGAACCGTGCAATTTTTCCTACCACCATCGACTTTTTCCGGCAACCGTGAATTTTTTCCAGTCACGATCGACTTTTTCCGGCAGCCGTGCAATTTTTCCTGTCACCATCGACTTTTTCCGGCAACCGTGAACTTTTTCCTGTCACCGTGAACTTTTTCCTGTCACCATCGACTTTTTCCTGTCACCATCGACTTTTTCCGGCAACCGTGAATTTTTTCCGGTCACGATCGACTTTTTCCGGCAACCGTGCAATTTTTCCTGTCACCGTGAACTTTTTCCTGTCACCATCGACTTTTTCCTTGAACCTTGCAATTTTTCCTACCACCATCGACTTTTTCCGGCAACCGTGAACTTTTTCCTGTCACCGTGAACTTTTTCCTGTCACCATCGAATTTTTCCGGCAGCCGTGCAATTTTTCCTGCCGCCATCGACTTTTTCAGGCAACCGTGCAATTTTTCCTGTCACGATCGACTTTTTCCGGCAACCGTGAATTTTTTCCAGTAACGATCGACTTTTTCCGGCAACCGTGCAATTTTTCCTGTCACCGTGAACTTTTTCCTGCCACCATCGACTTTTTCCTTGAACCGTGCAATTTTTCCTACCACCATCGACTTTTTCCGGCAACCGTGCAATTTTTCCTGTCACTGTGAACTTTTTCCTGTCACCATCGACTTTTTCCTGTCACCATCGACTTTTTCCGGCAGCCGTGCAATTTTTCCTGTCACCATCGACTTTTTCCGGCAACCGTGAACTTTTTCCTGTCACCATCGACTTTTTCCGGCAACCGTGAACTTTTTCCTGTCACCGTGAACTTTTTCCTGTCACCATCGACTTTTTCCGGCAACCGTGAATTTTTTCCAGTCACCATCGACTTTTTCCGGCAACCGTGCAATTTTTCCTGTCACCGTGAACTTTTTCCTGCCACCATCGACTTTTTCCGGCAGCCGTGCAATTTTTCCTGTCACCATCGACTTTTTCCGGCAACCGTGCAATTTTTCCTGTCACCGTGAACTTTTTCCTGCCACCATCGACTTTTTCCTTGAACCGTGCAATTTTTCCTGTCACCATCGACTTTTTCCTGTCACCAATGAATTTTTCCGGCAACCGTGCAATTTTTCCTGTCACCATCGACTTATTCCGGGAACCGTGCAATTTTTCCTGTCACCGTGAACTTTTTCCTGCCACCATCGACTTTTTCCGGCAACCGTGCAATTTTTCCTGTCACCGTGAACTTTTTCCTGTCACCATCGACTTTTTCCGGCAACCGTGAACTTTTTCCTGTCACCATCGACTTTTTCCGGCAACCGTGCAATTTTTCCTGTCACCATCGACTTTTTCCGGCAACCGTGAACTTTTTCCTGTCACCGTGAACTTTTTCCTGCCACCATCGACTTTTTCCGGCAACCGTGCAATTTTTCCTGTCACCATCGACTTTTTCCGGCAGCCGTGCAATTTTTCCTGTCACCATCGACTTTTTCCGGCAACCGTGAACTTTTTCCTGTCACCATCGACTTTTTCCGGCAACCGTGCAATTTTTCCTGTCACCGTGAACTTTTTCCTGTCACCATCGACTTTTTCCGGCAACCGTGAACTTTTTCCTGTCACCGTGAACTTTTTCCTGTCACCATCGACTTTTTCCGGCAACCGTGAATTTTTTCCAGTCACCATCGACTTTTTCCGGCAACCGTGCAATTTTTCCTGTCACCGTGAACTTTTTCCTGCCACCATCGACTTTTTCCGGCAGCCGTGCAATTTTTCCTGTCACCATCGACTTTTTCCGGCAACCGTGGACTTTTTCCTGTCACCGTGAACTTTTTCCTGTCACCATCGACTTTTTCCGGCAACCGTGAATTTTTTCCAGTCACCATCGACTTTTTCCGGCAACCGTGCAATTTTTCCTGTCACCGTGCAATTTTTCCTGTCACCGTGAACTTTTTCCTGTCACGATCGACTTTTTCCGGCAACCGTGCAATTTTTCCTGTCACCGTGAACTTTTTCCTGCCACCATCGACTTTTTCCGGCAACCGTGAACTTTTTCCTGTCACCGTGAACATTTTCCTGTCACCGTGAACTTTTTCCTGCCACCATCGACTTTTTCCGGCAACCGTGAATTTTTTCCAGTCACGATCGACTTTTTCCGGCAACCGTGCAATTTTTCCTGTCACCGTGAACTTTTTCCTGCCACCATCGACTTTTTCCTTGAACCGTGCAATTTTTCCTGTCACCATCGACTTTTTCCTGTCACCAATGAATTTTTCCGGCAACCGTGCAATTTTTCCTGTCACCATCGACTTATTCCGGGAACCGTGCAATTTTTCCTGTCACCGTGAACTTTTTCCTGCCACCATCGACTTTTTCCGGCAACCGTGCAATTTTTCCTGTCACCATCGACTTTTTCCGGCAACCGTGAACTTTTTCCTGTCACCGTGAACTTTTTCCTGTCACCATCGACTTTTTCCGGCAACCGTGCAATTTTTCCTGTCACCATCGACTTTTTCCTTGAACCGTGCAATTTTTCCTACCACCATCGACTTTTTCCGGCAACCGTGAACTTTTTCCTGTCACCGTGAATTTTTTCCAGTCACCATCGACTTTTTCCGGCAACCGCGAACTTTTTCCTGTCACCGTGAACTTTTTCCTGTCACCATCGACTTTTTCCGGCAACCGTGCAATTTTTCCTGTCACCATCGACTTTTTCCTTGAACCGTGCAATTTTTCCTACCACCATCGACTTTTTCCGGCAACCGTGAACTTTTTCCTGTCACCGTGAATTTTTTCCAGTCACCATCGGCTTTTTCCGGCAACCGTGCAATTTTTCCTGTCACCATCGACTTTTTCCTTGAACCGTGCAATTTTTCCTACCACCATCGACTTTTTCCGGCAACCGTGAATTTTTTCCAGTCACGATCGACTTTTTCCGGCAGCCGTGCAATTTTTCCTGTCACCATCGACTTTTTCCGGCAACCGTGAACTTTTTCCTGTCACCGTGAACTTTTTCCTGTCACCATCGACTTTTTCCTGTCACCATCGACTTTTTCCGGCAACCGTGAACTTTTTCCTGTCACCGTGAACTTTTTCCTGTCACCATCGACTTTTTCCTGTCACCATCGACTTTTTCCGGCAACCGTGAACTTTTTCCTGTCACCGTGAACTTTTTCCTGTCACCATCGACTTTTTCCTGTCACCATCGACTTTTTCCGGCAACCGTGAACTTTTTCCTGTCACCGTGAACTTTTTCCTGCCACCATCGACTTTTTCCGGCAACCGTGAATTTTTTCCGGTCACGATCGACTTTTTCCGGCAACCGTGCAATTTTTCCTGTCACCGTGAACTTTTTCCTGTCACCATCGACTTTTTCCTTGAACCTTGCAATTTTTCCTACCACCATCGACTTTTTCCGGCAACCGTGAACTTTTTCCTGTCACCATCGACTTTTTCCTGTCACCATCGACTTTTTCCGGCAACCGTGAATTTTTTCCAGTCACCATCGACTTTTTCCGGCAACCGTGCAATTTTTCCTGTCACCGTGAACTTTTTCCTGTCACCGTGAACATTTTCCTGTCACCGTGAACTTTTTCCTGCCACCATCGACTTTTTCCGGCAACCGTGCAATTTTTCCTGTCACCGTGAACTTTTTCCTGTCACCGTGAACATTTTCCTGTCACCGTGAACTTTTTCCTGCCACCATCTACTTTTTCCGGCAACCGTGCAATTTTTCCTGTCACCGTGAACTTTTTCCTGCCACCATCGACTTTTTCCTTGAACCGTGCAATTTTTCCTGCCACCATCGACTTTTTCCGGCAACCGTGAACTTTTTCCTGTCACCGTGAACTTTTTCCTGTCACCATCGACTTTTTCCTGTCACCATCGAATTTTTCCGGCAACCGTGCAATTTTTCCTGCCGCCATCGACTTTTTCAGGCAACCGTGCAATTTTTCCTGTCACGATCGACTTTTTCCGGCAACCGTGAATTTTTTCCAGTAACGATCGACTTTTTCCGGCAACCGTGCAATTTTTCCTGTCACCGTGAACTTTTTCCTGCCACCATCGACTTTTTCCTTGAACCGTGCAATTTTTCCTACCACCATCGACTTTTTCCGGCAACCGTGCAATTTTTCCTGTCACTGTGAACTTTTTCCTGTCACCATCGACTTTTTCCGGCAGCCGTGCAATTTTTCCTGTCACCATCGACTTTTTCCGGCAACCGTGAACTTTTTCCTGTCACCGTGAATTTTTTCCAGTCACGATCGACTTTTTCCGGCAACCGTGCAATTTTTCCTGTCACCATCGACTTTTTCCGGGAACCGTGCAATTTTTCCTGTCACCGTGAACTTTTTCCTGCCACCATCGACTTTTTCCGGCAGCCGTGCAATTTTTCCTGTCACCATCGACTTTTTCCGGCAACCGTGAACTTTTTCCTGCCACCATCGACTTTTTCCGGCAGCCGTGCAATTTTTCCTGTCACCATCGACTTTTTCCGGCAACCGTGAATTTTTTCCAGTCACCATCGACTTTTTCCGGCAACCGTGCAATTTTTCCTGTCACCGTGAACTTTTTCCTGCCACCATCGACTTTTTCCGGCAACCGTGAACTTTTTCCTGTCACCGTGAACTTTTTCCTGTCACCATCGACTTTTTCCGGCAACCGTGCAATTTTTCCTGTCACCATCGACTTTTTCCTTGAACCGTGCAATTTTTCCTACCACCATCGACTTTTTCCGGCAACCGTGAACTTTTTCCTGTCACCGTGAATTTTTTCCAGTCACCATCGACTTTTTCCGGCAACCGTGCAATTTTTCCTGTCACCATCGACTTTTTCCTTGAACCGTGCAATTTTTCCTACCACCATCGACTTTTTCCGGCAACCGTGAACTTTTTCCTGTCACCGTGAACTTTTTCCTGTCACCATCGACTTTTTCCGGCAACCGTGAACTTTTTCCTGTCACCGTGAACTTTTTCCTGTCACCATCGACTTTTTCCGGCAACCGTGAATTTTTTCCAGTCACGATCGACTTTTTCCGGCAACCGTGCAATTTTTCCTGTCACCATCGACTTTTTCCTGCCACCATCGACTTTTTCCTTGAACCGTGCAATTTTTCCTACCACCATCGACTTTTTCCGGCAACCGTGCAATTTTTCCTGTCACTGTGAACTTTTTCCTGTCACCATCGACTTTTTCCGGCAGCCGTGCAATTTTTCCTGTCACCATCGACTTTTTCCGGCAACCGTGAACTTTTTCCTGTCACCGTGAATTTTTTCCAGTCACGATCGACTTTTTCCGGCAACCGTGCAATTTTTCCTGTCACCATCGACTTTTTCCGGGAACCGTGCAATTTTTCCTGTCACCGTGAACTTTTTCCTGCCACCATCGACTTTTTCCGGCAGCCGTGCAATTTTTCCTGTCACCATCGACTTTTTCCGGCAACCGTGAACTTTTTCCTGCCACCATCGACTTTTTCCGGCAGCCGTGCAATTTTTCCTGTCACCATCGACTTTTTCCTTGAACCGTGCAATTTTTCCTACCACCATCGACTTTTTCCGGCAACCGTGAACTTTTTCCTGTCACCGTGAATTTTTTCCAGTCACCATCGACTTTTTCCGGCAACCGTGCAATTTTTCCTGTCACCATCGACTTTTTCCTTGAACCGTGCAATTTTTCCTACCACCATCGACTTTTTCCGGCAACCGTGAACTTTTTCCTGTCACCGTGAACTTTTTCCTGTCACCATCGACTTTTTCCGGCAACCGTGAACTTTTTCCTGTCACCGTGAATTTTTTCCAGTCACCATCGACTTTTTCCGGCAACCGTGCAATTTTTCCTGTCACCATCGACTTTTTCCTTGAACCGTGCAATTTTTCCTACCACCATCGACTTTTTCCGGCAACCGTGAACTTTTTCCTGTCACCGTGAACTTTTTCCTGTCACCATCGACTTTTTCCGGCAACCGTGAACTTTTTCCTGTCACCGTGAACTTTTTCCTGTCACCATCGACTTTTTCCGGCAACCGTGAATTTTTTCCAGTAACGATCGACTTTTTCCGGCAACCGTGCAATTTTTCCTGTCACCGTGAACTTTTTCCTGCCACCATCGACTTTTTCCTTGAACCGTGCAATTTTTCCTACCACCATCGACTTTTTCCGGCAACCGTGCAATTTTTCCTGTCACTGTGAACTTTTTCCTGTCACCATCGACTTTTTCCGGCAGCCGTGCAATTTTTCCTGTCACCATCGACTTTTTCCGGCAACCGTGAACTTTTTCCTGTCACCGTGATTTTTTTCCAGTCACGATCGACTTTTTCCGGCAACCGTGCAATTTTTCCTGTCACCATCGACTTTTTCCGGGAACCGTGCAATTTTTCCTGTCACCGTGAACTTTTTCCTGCCACCATCGACTTTTTCCGGCAGCCGTGCAATTTTTCCTGTCACCATCGACTTTTTCCGGCAACCGTGAACTTTTTCCTGCCACCATCGACTTTTTCCGGCAGCCGTGCAATTTTTCCTGTCACCATCGACTTTTTCCGGCAACCGTGAATTTTTTCCAGTCACCATCGACTTTTTCCGGCAACCGTGCAATTTTTCCTGTCACCGTGAACTTTTTCCTGTCACCATCGACTTTTTCCTGTCACCATCGAATTTTTCCGGCAACCGTGCAATTTTTCCTGTCACCATCGACTTTTTCCGGGAACCGTGCAATTTTTCCTGTCACCGTGAACTTTTTCCTGCCACCATCGACTTTTTCCGGCAACCGTGAACTTTTTCCTGTCACCGTGAACTTTTTCCTGTCACCATCGACTTTTTCCGGCAACCGTGCAATTTTTCCTGTCACCATCGACTTTTTCCTTGAACCGTGCAATTTTTCCTACCACCATCGACTTTTTCCGGCAACCGTGCAATTTTTCCTGTCACCATCGACTTTTTCCTTGAACCGTGCAATTTTTCCTACCACCATCGACTTTTTCCGGCAACCGTGAACTTTTTCCTGTCACCGTGAACTTTTTCCTGTCACCATCGACTTTTTCCGGCAACCGTGAACTTTTTCCTGTCACCGTGAACTTTTTCCTGTCACCATCGACTTTTTCCGGCAACCGTGAATTTTTTCCAGTCACGATCGACTTTTTCCGGCAACCGTGCAATTTTTCCTGTCACCATCGACTTTTTCCGGGAACCGTGCAGTTTTTCCTGTCACCGTGAACTTTTTCCTGTCACCATCGACTTTTTCCGGCAACCGTGAATTTTTTCCAGTCACGATCGACTTTTTCCGGCAACCGTGCAATTTTTCCTGTCACCATCGACTTTTTCCGGGAACCGTGCAATTTTTCCTGTCACCGTGAACTTTTTCCTGCCACCATCGACTTTTTCCGGCAGCCGTGCAATTTTTCCTGTCACCATCGACTTTTTCCGGCAACCGTGCAATTTTTCCTGTCACCATCGACTTTTTCCTTGAACCGTGCAATTTTTCCTACCACCATCGACTTTTTCCGGCAACCGTGAACTTTTTCCTGTCACCGTGAACTTTTTCCTGTCACCATCGACTTTTTCCGGCAACCGTGAACTTTTTCCTGTCACCGTGAACTTTTTCCTGTCACCATCGACTTTTTCCGGCAACCGTGAATTTTTTCCAGTCACCATCGACTTTTTCCGGCAACCGTGCAATTTTTCCTGTCACCGTGAACTTTTTCCTGTCACCATCGACTTTTTCCGGCAACCGTGAACTTTTTCCTGTCACCGTGAACTTTTTCCTGTCACCATCGACTTTTTCCGGCAACCGTGAATTTTTTCCAGTCACCATCGACTTTTTCCGGCAACCGTGCAATTTTTCCTGTCACCGTGAACTTTTTCCTGCCACCATCGACTTTTTCCGGCAGCCGTGCAATTTTTCCTGTCACCATCGACTTTTTCCGGCAACCGTGGACTTTTTCCTGTCACCGTGAACTTTTTCCTGTCACCATCGACTTTTTCCGGCAACCGTGAATTTTTTCCAGTCACCATCGACTTTTTCCGGCAACCGTGCAATTTTTCCTGTCACCGTGCAATTTTTCCTGTCACCGTGAACTTTTTCCTGTCACGATCGACTTTTTCCGGCAACCGTGCAATTTTTCCTGTCACCGTGAACTTTTTCCTGCCACCATCGACTTTTTCCGGCAACCGTGAACTTTTTCCTGTCACCGTGAACATTTTCCTGTCACCGTGAACTTTTTCCTGCCACCATCGACTTTTTCCTTGAACCGTGCAATTTTTCCTGTCACCATCGACTTTTTCCTGTCACCAATGAATTTTTCCGGCAACCGTGCAATTTTTCCTGTCACCATCGACTTATTCCGGGAACCGTGCAATTTTTCCTGTCACCGTGAACTTTTTCCTGCCACCATCGACTTTTTCCGGCAACCGTGAACTTTTTCCTGTCACCGTGAACTTTTTCCTGTCACCATCGACTTTTTCCGGCAACCGTGCAATTTTTCCTGTCACCATCGACTTTTTCCTTGAACCGTGCAATTTTTCCTGTCACGATCGACTTTTTCCGGCAACCGTGAATTTTTTCCAGTAACGATCGACTTTTTCCGGCAACCGTGCAATTTTTCCTGTCACCGTGAACTTTTTCCTGCCACCATCGACTTTTTCCTTGAACCGTGCAATTTTTCCTACCACCATCGACTTTTTCCGGCAACCGTGCAATTTTTCCTGTCACTGTGAACTTTTTCCTGTCACCATCGACTTTTTCCTGTCACCATCGACTTTTTCCGGCAGCCGTGCAATTTTTCCTGTCACCATCGACTTTTTCCGGCAACCGTGAACTTTTTCCTGTCACCGTGAATTTTTTCCAGTCACGATCGACTTTTTCCGGCAACCGTGCAATTTTTCCTGTCACCATCGACTTTTTCCGGGAACCGTGCAATTTTTCCTGTCACCGTGAACTTTTTCCTGCCACCATCGACTTTTTCCGGCAGCCGTGCAATTTTTCCTGTCACCATCGACTTTTTCCGGCAACCGTGAACTTTTTCCTGTCACCATCGACTTTTTCCTTGAACCGTGCAATTTTTCCTGTCACGATCGACTTTTTCCGGCAACCGTGAATTTTTTCCAGTAACGATCGACTTTTTCCGGCAACCGTGCAATTTTTCCTGTCACCGTGAACTTTTTCCTGCCACCATCGACTTTTTCCTTGAACCGTGCAATTTTTCCTACCACCATCGACTTTTTCCGGCAACCGTGCAATTTTTCCTGTCACTGTGAACTTTTTCCTGTCACCATCGACTTTTTCCTGTCACCATCGACTTTTTCCGGCAGCCGTGCAATTTTTCCTGTCACCATCGACTTTTTCCGGCAACCGTGCAATTTTTCCTGTCACCGTGAACTTTTTCCTGTCACCGTGAACATTTTCCTGTCACCGTGAACTTTTTCCTGCCACCATCGACTTTTTCCGGCAACCGTGAATTTTTTCCAGTCACGATCGACTTTTTCCGGCAACCGTGCAATTTTTCCTGTCACCGTGAACTTTTTCCTGCCACCATCGACTTTTTCCGGCAACCGTGAACTTTTTCCTGTCACCGTGAACTTTTTCCTGTCACCATCGACTTTTTCCTGTCACCATCGAATTTTTCCGGCAACCGTGCAATTTTTCCTGTCACCATCGACTTTTTCCGGGAACCGTGCAATTTTTCCTGTCACCGTGAACTTTTTCCTGCCACCATCGACTTTTTCCGGCAACCGTGAACTTTTTCCTGTCACCGTGAACTTTTTCCTGTCACCATCGACTTTTTCCGGCAACCGTGCAATTTTTCCTGTCACCATCGACTTTTTCCTTGAACCGTGCAATTTTTCCTACCACCATCGACTTTTTCCGGCAACCGTGAACTTTTTCCTGTCACCATCGACTTTTTCCTTGAACCGTGCAATTTTTCCTGTCACCATCGACTTTTTCCTGTCACCATCGACTTTTTCCGGCAGCCGTGCAATTTTTCCTGTCACCATCGACTTTTTCCGGCAACCGTGAACTTTTTCCTGTCACCGTGAACTTTTTCCTGTCACCATCGACATTTTCCTGTCACCATCGAATTTTTCCGGCAACCGTGCAATTTTTCCTGTCACCATCGACTTTTTCCGGGAACCGTGCAATTTTTCCTGTCACCGTGAACTTTTTCCTGCCACCATCGACTTTTTCCGGCAACCGTGAACTTTTTCCTGTCACCGTGAACTTTTTCCTGTCACCATCGACTTTTTCCGGCAACCGTGCAATTTTTCCTGTCACCATCGACTTTTTCCTTGAACCGTGCAATTTTTCCTGTCACGATCGACTTTTTCCGGCAACCGTGAATTTTTTCCAGTAACGATCGACTTTTTCCGGCAACCGTGCAATTTTTCCTGTCACCGTGAACTTTTTCCTGCCACCATCGACTTTTTCCTTGAACCGTGCAATTTTTCCTACCACCATCGACTTTTTCCGGCAACCGTGCAATTTTTCCTGTCACTGTGAACTTTTTCCTGTCACCATCGACTTTTTCCTGTCACCATCGACTTTTTCCGGCAGCCGTGCAATTTTTCCTGTCACCATCGACTTTTTCCGGCAACCGTGAACTTTTTCCTGTCACCGTGAATTTTTTCCAGTCACGATCGACTTTTTCCGGCAACCGTGCAATTTTTCCTGTCACCATCGACTTTTTCCGGGAACCGTGAACTTTTTCCTGTCACCGTGAACTTTTTCCTGTCACCATCGACTTTTTCCTGTCACCATCGAATTTTTCCGGCAACCGTGCAATTTTTCCTGTCACGATCGACTTTTTCCGGCAACCGTGAATTTTTTCCAGTAACGATCGACTTTTTCCGGCAACCGTGCAATTTTTCCTGTCACCGTGAACTTTTTCCTGCCACCATCGACTTTTTCCTTGAACCGTGCAATTTTTCCTACCACCATCGACTTTTTCCGGCAACCGTGCAATTTTTCCTGTCACTGTGAACTTTTTCCTGTCACCGTGAATTTTTTCCAGTCACGATCGACTTTTTCCGGCAACCGTGCAATTTTTCCTGTCACCATCGACTTTTTCCGGGAACCGTGCAATTTTTCCTGTCACCGTGAACTTTTTCCTGTCACCGTGAACATTTTCCTGTCACCGTGAACTTTTTCCTGCCACCATCGACTTTTTCCGGCAACCGTGAATTTTTTCCAGTCACGATCGACTTTTTCCGGCAACCGTGCAATTTTTCCTGTCACCGTGAACTTTTTCCTGCCACCATCGACTTTTTCCGGCAACCGTGAACTTTTTCCTGTCACCGTGAACTTTTTCCTGTCACCATCGACTTTTTCCTGCCACCATCGAATTTTTCCGGCAACCGTGAACTTTTTCCTGTCACCATCGACTTTTTCCGGCAACCGTGCAATTTTTCCTGTCACCATCGACTTTTTCCTTGAACCGTGCAATTTTTCCTACCACCATCGACTTTTTCCGGCAACCGTGAACTTTTTCCTGTCACCGTGAATTTTTTCCAGTCACCATCGACTTTTTCCGGCAACCGTGCAATTTTTCCTGTCACCATCGACTTTTTCCTTGAACCGTGCAATTTTTCCTACCACCATCGACTTTTTCCGGCAACCGTGAACTTTTTCCTGTCACCGTGAACTTTTTCCTGTCACCATCGACTTTTTCCGGCAACCGTGAACTTTTTCCTGTCACCGTGAACTTTTTCCTGTCACCATCGACTTTTTCCGGCAACCGTGAATTTTTTCCAGTCACGATCGACTTTTTCCGGCAACCGTGCAATTTTTCCTGTCACCATCGACTTTTTCCGGGAACCGTGCAATTTTTCCTGTCACCGTGAACTTTTTCCTGCCACCATCGACTTTTTCCGGCAGCCGTGCAATTTTTCCTGTCACCATCGACTTTTTCCGGCAACCGTGAACTTTTTCCTGTCACCGTGAACTTTTTCCTGTCACCATCGACTTTTTCCGGCAACCGTGAATTTTTTCCAGTCACCATCGACTTTTTCCGGCAACCGTGCAATTTTTCCTGTCACCGTGAACTTTTTCCTGTCACCGTGAACTTTTTCCTGTCACCATCGACTTTTTCCGGCAACCGTGAATTTTTTCCAGTCACCATCGACTTTTTCCGGCAACCGTGCAATTTTTCCTGTCACCGTGAACTTTTTCCTGCCACCATCGACTTTTTCCGGCAGCCGTGCAATTTTTCCTGTCACCATCGACTTTTTCCGGCAACCGTGGACTTTTTCCTGTCACCGTGAACTTTTTCCTGTCACCATCGACTTTTTCCGGCAACCGTGAATTTTTTCCAGTCACCATCGACTTTTTCCGGCAACCGTGCAATTTTTCCTGTCACCGTGCAATTTTTCCTGTCACCGTGAACTTTTTCCTGTCACGATCGACTTTTTCCGGCAACCGTGCAATTTTTCCTGTCACCGTGAACTTTTTCCTGCCACCATCGACTTTTTCCGGCAACCGTGAACTTTTTCCTGTCACCGTGAACATTTTCCTGTCACCGTGAACTTTTTCCTGCCACCATCGACTTTTTCCTTGAACCGTGCAATTTTTCCTGTCACCATCGACTTTTTCCTGTCACCAATGAATTTTTCCGGCAACCGTGCAATTTTTCCTGTCACCATCGACTTATTCCGGGAACCGTGCAATTTTTCCTGTCACCGTGAACTTTTTCCTGCCACCATCGACTTTTTCCGGCAGCCGTGCAATTTTTCCTGTCACCATCGACTTTTTCCGGCAACCGTGAACTTTTTCCTGTCACCATCGACTTTTTCCTTGAACCGTGCAATTTTTCCTGTCACGATCGACTTTTTCCGGCAACCGTGAATTTTTTCCAGTAACGATCGACTTTTTCCGGCAACCGTGCAATTTTTCCTGTCACCGTGAACTTTTTCCTGCCACCATCGACTTTTTCCTTGAACCGTGCAATTTTTCCTACCACCATCGACTTTTTCCGGCAACCGTGCAATTTTTCCTGTCACTGTGAACTTTTTCCTGTCACCATCGACTTTTTCCTGTCACCATCGACTTTTTCCGGCAGCCGTGCAATTTTTCCTGTCACCATCGACTTTTTCCGGCAACCGTGAACTTTTTCCTGTCACCGTGAATTTTTTCCAGTCACGATCGACTTTTTCCGGCAACCGTGCAATTTTTCCTGTCACCATCGACTTTTTCCGGGAACCGTGCAATTTTTCCTGTCACCGTGAACTTTTTCCTGCCACCATCGACTTTTTCCGGCAGCCGTGCAATTTTTCCTGTCACCATCGACTTTTTCCGGCAACCGTGAACTTTTTCCTGTCACCGTGAATTTTTTCCAGTCACGATCGACTTTTTCCGGCAACCGTGCAATTTTTCCTGTCACCATCGACTTTTTCCGGGAACCGTGCAATTTTTCCTGTCACCGTGAACTTTTTCCTGTCACCGTGAACATTTTCCTGTCACCGTGAACTTTTTCCTGCCACCATCGACTTTTTCCGGCAACCGTGCAATTTTTCCTGTCACCGTGAACTTTTTCCTGCCACCATCGACTTTTTCCGGCAACCGTGAACTTTTTCCTGTCACCGTGAACTTTTTCCTGTCACCATCGACTTTTTCCTGTCACCATCGAATTTTTCCGGCAACCGTGCAATTTTTCCTGTCACCATCGACTTTTTCCGGGAACCGTGCAATTTTTCCTGTCACCGTGAACTTTTTCCTGCCACCATCGACTTTTTCCGGCAACCGTGAACTTTTTCCTGTCACCGTGAACTTTTTCCTGTCACCATCGACTTTTTCCGGCAACCGTGCAATTTTTCCTGTCACCATCGACTTTTTCCTTGAACCGTGCAATTTTTCCTACCACCATCGACTTTTTCCGGCAACCGTGAACTTTTTCCTGTCACCGTGAATTTTTTCCAGTCACCATCGACTTTTTCCGGCAACCGTGCAATTTTTCCTGTCACCATCGACTTTTTCCTTGAACCGTGCAATTTTTCCTACCACCATCGACTTTTTCCGGCAACCGTGCAATTTTTCCTGTCACTGTGAACTTTTTCCTGTCACCATCGACTTTTTCCTGTCACCATCGACTTTTTCCGGCAGCCGTGCAATTTTTCCTGTCACCATCGACTTTTTCCGGCAACCGTGAACTTTTTCCTGTCACCGTGAACTTTTTCCTGTCACCATCGACTTTTTCCGGCAACCGTGCAATTTTTCCTGTCACCATCGACTTTTTCCTTGAACCGTGCAATTTTTCCTGTCACGATCGACTTTTTCCGGCAACCGTGCAATTTTTCCTGTCACCGTGAACTTTTTCCTGCCACCATCGACTTTTTCCTTGAACCGTGCAATTTTTCCTACCACCATCGACTTTTTCCGGCAACCGTGCAATTTTTCCTGTCACTGTGAACTTTTTCCTGTCACCATCGACTTTTTCCTGTCACCATCGACTTTTTCCGGCAGCCGTGCAATTTTTCCTGTCACCATCGACTTTTTCCGGCAACCGTGAACTTTTTCCTGTCACCGTGAATTTTTTCCAGTCACGATCGACTTTTTCCGGCAACCGTGCAATTTTTCCTGTCACCATCGACTTTTTCCGGGAACCGTGCAATTTTTCCTGTCACCGTGAACTTTTTCCTGTCACCGTGAACATTTTCCTGTCACCGTGAACTTTTTCCTGCCACCATCGACTTTTTCCGGCAACCGTGAATTTTTTCCAGTCACGATCGACTTTTTCCGGCAACCGTGCAATTTTTCCTGTCACCGTGAACTTTTTCCTGCCACCATCGACTTTTTCCTTGAACCGTGCAATTTTTCCTGCCACCATCGACTTTTTCCGGCAACCGTGAACTTTTTCCTGTCACCGTGAACTTTTTCCTGTCACCATCGACTTTTTCCTGTCACCATCGAATTTTTCCGGCAACCGTGCAATTTTTCCTGTCACCATCGACTTTTTCCGGGAACCGTGCAATTTTTCCTGTCACCGTGAACTTTTTCCTGCCACCATCGACTTTTTCCGGCAACCGTGAACTTTTTCCTGTCACCGTGAACTTTTTCCTGTCACCATCGACTTTTTCCGGCAACCGTGCAATTTTTCCTGTCACCATCGACTTTTTCCTTGAACCGTGCAATTTTTCCTACCACCATCGACTTTTTCCGGCAACCGTGAACTTTTTCCTGTCACCGTGAACTTTTTCCTGTCACCATCGACTTTTTCCTGTCACCATCGAATTTTTCCGGCAACCGTGCAATTTTTCCTGTCACCATCGACTTTTTCCGGGAACCGTGCAATTTTTCCTGTCACCGTGAACTTTTTCCTGCCACCATCGACTTTTTCCGGCAACCGTGCAATTTTTCCTGTCACCATCGACTTTTTCCTTGAACCGTGCAATTTTTCCTACCACCATCGACTTTTTCCGGCAACCGTGAACTTTTTCCTGTCACCGTGAATTTTTTCCAGTCACCATCGACTTTTTCCGGCAACCGTGAACTTTTTCCTGTCACCGTGAACTTTTTCCTGTCACCATCGACTTTTTCCTGTCACCATCGAATTTTTCCGGCAACCGTGCAATTTTTCCTGTCACCGTGAACTTTTTCCTCTCACCATCGACTTTTTCCGGCAACCGTGCAATTTTTCCTGTCACCATCGACTTTTTCCTTGAACCGTGCAATTTTTCCTACCACCATCGACTTTTTCCGGCAACCGTGAACTTTTTCCTGTCACCGTGAATTTTTTCCTGCCACCATCGACTTTTTCCTTGAACCGTGAATTTTTTCCAGTCACGATCGACTTTTTCCGGCAACCGTGAACTTTTTCCTGTCACCGTGAACTTTTTCCTGTCACCATCGACTTTTTCCTGTCACCATCGACTTTTTCCGGGAACCGTGCAATTTTTCCTGTCACCGTGAACTTTTTCCTCTCACCATCGACTTTTTCCGGCAACCGTGCAATTTTTCCTGTCACCATCGACTTTTTCCTTGAACCGTGCAATTTTTCCTACCACCATCGACTTTTTCCGGCAACCGTGAACTTTTTCCTGTCACCGTGAATTTTTTCCTGCCACCATCGACTTTTTCCTTGAACCGTGCAATTTTTCCAGTCACGATCGACTTTTTCCGGCAACCGTGCAATTTTTCCTGTCACCGTGAACTTTTTCCTGCCACCATCGACTTTTTCCTTGAACCGTGCAATTTTTCCTGCCACCATCGACTTTTTCCGGCAACCGTGAACTTTTTCCTGTCACCGTGAACTTTTTCCTGTCACCATCGACTTTTTCCTGTCACCATCGAATTTTTCCGGCAACCGTGCAATTTTTCCTGTCACCATCGACTTTTTCCGGGAACCGTGCAATTTTTCCTGTCACCGTGAACTTTTTCCTGTCACCGTGAACATTTTCCTGTCACCGTGAACTTTTTCCTGCCACCATCGACTTTTTCCTTGAACCGTGCAATTTTTCCTGCCACCATCGACTTTTTCCGGCAACCGTGAACTTTTTCCTGTCACCGTGAACTTTTTCCTGTCACCATCGACTTTTTCCTGTCACCATCGAATTTTTCCGGCAACCGTGCAATTTTTCCTGTCACCATCGACTTTTTCCTTGAACCGTGCAATTTTTCCTACCACCATCGACTTTTTCCGGCAACCGTGAACTTTTTCCTGTCACCGTGAATTTTTTCCAGTCACCATCGACTTTTTCCGGCAACCGTGAACTTTTTCCTGTCACCGTGAACTTTTTCCTGTCACCATCGACTTTTTCCTGTCACCATCGAATTTTTCCGGCAACCGTGCAATTTTTCCTGTCACCATCGACTTTTTCCGGGAACCGTGCAATTTTTCCTGTCACCGTGAACTTTTTCCTGTCACCATCGACTTTTTCCGGCAACCGTGCAATTTTTCCTGTCACCATCGACTTTTTCCTTGAACCGTGCAATTTTTCCTACCACCATCGACTTTTTCCGGCAACCGTGAACTTTTTCCTGTCACCGTGAATTTTTTCCAGTCACCATCGACTTTTTCCGGCAACCGTGCAATTTTTCCTGTCACCATCGACTTTTTCCTTGAACCGTGCAATTTTTCCTACCACCATCGACTTTTTCCGGCAACCGTGAACTTTTTCCTGTCACCGTGAACTTTTTCCTGTCACCATCGACTTTTTCCGGCAACCGTGAACTTTTTCCTGTCACCGTGAACTTTTTCCTGTCACCATCGACTTTTTCCGGCAACCGTGAACTTTTTCCTGTCACCGTGAACTTTTTCCTGTCACCATCGACTTTTTCCGGCAACCGTGCAATTTTTCCTGTCACCGTGAACTTTTTCCTCTCACCATCGACTTTTTCCGGCAACCGTGAACTTTTTCCTGTCACCGTGAACTTTTTCCTGTCACCATCGACTTTTTCCGGCAACCGTGAATTTTTTCCAGTCACCATCGACTTTTTCCGGCAACCGTGCAATTTTTCCTGTCACCGTGAACTTTTTCCTGCCACCATCGACTTTTTCCGGCAGCCGTGCAATTTTTCCTGTCACCATCGACTTTTTCCGGCAACCGTGGACTTTTTCCTGTCACCGTGAACTTTTTCCTGTCACCATCGACTTTTTCCGGCAACCGTGAATTTTTTCCAGTCACCATCGACTTTTTCCGGCAACCGTGCAATTTTTCCTGTCACCGTGCAATTTTTCCTGTCACCGTGAACTTTTTCCTGTCACGATCGACTTTTTCCGGCAACCGTGCAATTTCTGTCACCGTGAACTTTTTCCTGCCACCATCGACTTTTTCCGGCAACCGTGAACTTTTTCCTGTCACCGTGAACATTTTCCTGTCACCGTGAACTTTTTCCTGCCACCATCGACTTTTTCCTTGAACCGTGCAATTTTTCCTGTCACCATCGACTTTTTCCTGTCACCAATGAATTTTTCCGGCAACCGTGCAATTTTTCCTGTCACCATCGACTTATTCCGGCAACCGTGAACTTTTTCCTGTCACCGTGAACTTTTTCCTGTCACCATCGACTTTTTCCTATCACCATCGACTTTTTCCGGCAACCGTGAACTTTTTCCTGTCACCGTGAACTTTTTCCTGCCACCATCGACTTTTTCCGGCAACCGTGAATTTTTTCCAGTAACGATCGACTTTTTCCGGCAACCGTGCAATTTTTCCTGTCACCGTGAACTTTTTCCTGCCACCATCGACTTTTTCCTTGAACTGTGCAATTTTTCCTACCACCATCGACTTTTTCCGGCAACCGTGCAATTTTTCCTGTCACCGCGAACTTTTTCCTGTCACCATCGACTTTTTCCGGCAACCGTGCAATTTTTCCTGTCACCGCGAACTTTTTCCTGTCACCATCGACTTTTTCCGGCTACCGTGAACTTTTTCCTGTCACCGTGAACTTTTTCCTGTCACCATCGACTTTTTCCGGCAACCGTGAATTTTTTCCAGTCACGATCGACTTTTTCCGGCAACCGTGCAATTTTTCCTGTCACCGTGAACTTTTTCCTGCCACCATCGACTTTTTCCGGCAATCGTGAATTTTTTCCAGTCACGATCGACTTTTTCCGGCAACCGTGAATTTTTTCCAGTCACCATCGACTTTTTCCTTGAACCGTGCAATTTTTCCTGTCACCGTGAACTTTTTCCTGCCACCATCGACTTTTTCCGGCAGCCGTGCAATTTTTCCTGTCACCATCGACTTTTTCCGGCAACCGTGAACTTTTTCCTGTCACCATCGACTTTTTCCTTGAACCGTGCAATTTTTCCTGCCACCATCGACTTTTTCCGGCAACCGTGAACTTTTTCCTGTCACCATCGACTTTTTCCTGTCACCATCGAATTTTTCCGGCAACCGTGCAATTTTTCCTGTCACCATCGACTTTTTCCGGGAACCGTGCAATTTTTCCTGTCACCGTGAACTTTTTCCTGCCACCATCGACTTTTTCCGGCAACCGTGAACTTTTTCCTGTCACCGTGAACTTTTTCCTGTCACCATCGACTTTTTCCGGCAACCGTGCAATTTTTCCTGTCACCATCGACTTTTTCCTTGAACCGTGCAATTTTTCCTACCACCATCGACTTTTTCCGGCAACCGTGAACTTTTTCCTGTCACCATCGACTTTTTCCTTGAACCGTGCAATTTTTCCTACCACCATCGACTTTTTCCGGCAACCGTGAACTTTTTCCTGTCACCGTGAACTTTTTCCTGTCACCATCGACTTTTTCCGGCAACCGTGAATTTTTTCCAGTCACGATCGACTTTTTCCGGCAGCCGTGCAATTTTTCCTGTCACCATCGACTTTTTCCGGCAACCGTGAACTTTTTCCTGTCACCGTGAACTTTTTCCTGCCACCATCGACTTTTTCCGGCAACCGTGAATTTTTTCCAGTCACGATCGACTTTTTCCGGCAACCGTGCAATTTTTCCTGTCACCGTGAACTTTTTCCTGTCACCATCGAATTTTTCCGGCAGCCGTGCAATTTTTCCTGCCGCCATCGACTTTTTCAGGCAACCGTGCAATTTTTCCTGTCACCATCGACTTTTTCCTTGAACCGTGCAATTTTTCCTACCACCATCGACTTTTTCCGGCAACCGTGAACTTTTTCCTGTCACCGTGAACTTTTTCCTGTCACCATCGACTTTTTCCGGCAACCGTGAACTTTTTCCTGTCACCGTGAACTTTTTCCTGTCACCATCGACTTTTTCCGGCAACCGTGAATTTTTTCCAGTCACGATCGACTTTTTCCGGCAGCCGTGCAATTTTTCCTGTCACCATCGACTTTTTCCGGCAACCGTGAACTTTTTCCTGTCACCGTGAACTTTTTCCTGTCACCATCGACTTTTTCCTGTCACCATCGACTTTTTCCGGCAACCGTGAACTTTTTCCTGTCACCGTGAACTTTTTCCTGCCACCATCGACTTTTTCCGGCAGCCGTGCAATTTTTCCTGCCGCCATCGACTTTTTCCGGCAACCGTGCAATTTTTCCTGTCACCGTGAACTTTTTCCTGTCACCATCGAATTTTTCCGGCAGCCGTGCAATTTTTCCTGCCGCCATCGACTTTTTCCGGCAACCGTGAACTTTTTCCTGTCACCGTGAACTTTTTCCTGTCACCATCGAATTTTTCCGGCAGCCGTGCAATTTTTCATGCCGCCATCGACTTTTTCAGGCAACCGTGCAATTTTTCCTGTCACGATCGACTTTTTCCGGCAACCGTGCAATTTTTCCTGTCACAGTGAACTTTTTCCTGTCACCATCGACTTCGTATTGCAAGCAGCGGGGCGGCCGCAAGTGGACCTGGAGAGCTCCAAACGGGGCAACCCTGAAAGAGCTCGACTTGTTCCTGGTCCGACGACATGATGTAGTGCGCTCCGTCTCTGTCGTGAATCAGTTCAACTTTCGATCTGATCATCGTCTCTGTCGCCTCGTTCTAGACATTGAGGGATGTCTTCCTCGACGTCGATCTCAGGCACAGCAGACCAAGTTGAACTGGCCCCTCTTCCGACATGCGGTACATGAGTTGAAAGACGATTTGGAGAAATCGGGTGATCTCTCATCGCAATATCTCGATATTTGCGAGGTCCTCCAGCACGCCAGAGCTGTGGCCACCGAGAAGATACCGCATGCAGAGAGGCTTTCCACCAACACCAGGAACCTCTTCGCCGAACGACGAAAACTGCTGGTCAAGGGCGATCCGTCTTCCCGAATCCAGTTAGTCCAAGTCAATAAGGCTCTGCGAATTTCCATCTCGTCCGACCTGGAAAAGAGACATCTCCTTCGATACTACCAGACGCTTGCGTCTAAGAAGCTCTTTGAAAAGGTCTCAACTCATGTCATGCGACAAGTGCTGAAGGAGGACGGATCCCCAACTACAACTCCCCAAGAGTTGAAGGCAAGGATTCAAGAATTCTTCAACAAGCTGTATGAGAAGTCGGTCGCAGTTCAACCGGCAACTCTTCCGCCTTCTGCCAATGTCCCCTCGATCCTCGAGGACGAAGTGCGGAAACAGCTTTGTCGTATGAAAAAGCGCACTGCCCCTGGTCATGACTCCATTACCACCATGATGCTCCGCTGTGTAGAAGACGATATCGTCCCTGCGCTTGCGAAACTCTTCACACGGATGCTCGAGTCCCGCGAGGTTCCACCTGGGTTTGCTGATTCTGTCACAACCCTTATTCCTAAGAAAGGCGACCTCACAGACCTAGCCAATTACCGTCCTATTTCCGTGTTACCAGCTCCCTATAAGCTGTTCACACGCGTGATATTGGCCAGGATTCATGGTTGGTTGGAGTCGAATCAGCCCGTAGAACAAGCCGGCTTTCGCCGAAACTATTCTACAGTCGAACACCTTCATACTATCAAGCAGCTCATCGACAAGGCCAACGATTACGGCAACGACATCTACCTCGTATTTGTCGACTTTCGAAAGGCCTACGATACGATAGAGTGGGACGCCGTCTGGACTTCGTTGCTTCGGCACGGAGTTCCTCCCCTCTATGTCGAAATGCTGCAGAAGGTTTACGACCAGGCTGGTTCCAAGATCAAGGTGCAAGAAGAACTAGTAGAGGTCCTCATCCAACGAGGAGTCCGCCAAGGATGTGTCCTGTCCCCTCTACTGTTCAATGCTGTACTCGAAGACATCTTCCGCCAAGTCCATTGGGAACGATTAGGCATCAAAATCGATGGTCGACGACTTTCCCATCTACGATACGCCGATGATGTCGTTCTCATAGGAAGAGGTCTGCCGGCAGTACAGCGGATGGTCACGGAGTTAGAAGAGGCGAGTCGTCGCGTTGGTCTGGAAATTAACCGCTCCAAAACAGTAGCGATGACCAACTCCGACGAAGGCAACCTGCTGATCAGTGGTACGCCTGTTACATTCGTCCGCCACTTCACCTATCTTGGTTGCTCCGTGACTTGCACCGAAGATGACCAGGAAATTACCAGGAGGATCGGAGCTGGATGGGCAGCCTTCAATCGGCACCGTCTGTTCTTTTCCCAAAGAACAATGCCAATGAAGATGAAACGCCGCGTCTTCCTAACATGCGTCGTCCCAAGTCTCCTGTACGGCTGTGAAGTGTGGCACCTTCGCAAATCCGACAGACGCAAATTACAAAGCGTACAACGACGCATGGAAAGGGCGATGCTGAGCCTATCCCTCCTGGATCGAGTAAGAAACGAGGAAGTACGCCGTCGGACTGTTCTCCCTGACATCGTGGATCTCGCCTGGAGAAGGAAGATCAACTGGGCAATCAACATCGCTCAAATGAATCCCTCCAGATGGTCGACAGCCACCACTACTTGGCACCCACGACAGAGGAAACGCAGGCCTGGACGTCCACCGATAAGATGGGACACCGACATCCGGAAGTCAAACGAGACGGCATATGGACCTCATTCTCCCTGGGATCGGCAAGCGAGAAGCGACGCGAAGCGATGGTTTCTCGACATGTGGGCGGCAAGACCGACGTAAATCTACACGTCATTACTTGATACCGAAAATAAAACTTGAAACTTGAAACTTGAAACATCGACTTTTTCCTTGAACCTTGCAATTTTTCCTACCACCATCGACTTTTTCCGGCAACCGTGAACTTTTTCCTGTCACCGTGAACTTTTTCCTGTCACCATCGACTTTTTCCGGCAACCGTGAACTTTTTCCTGTCACCGTGAACTTTTTCCTGTCACCATCGAATTTTTCCGGCAGCCGTGCAATTTTTCCTGCCGCCACCGACTTTTTCCGGCAACCGTGCAATTTTTCCTGCCGCCATCGACTTTTTCCGGCAACCGTGCAATTTTTCCTGCCGCCATCGACTTTTTCCGGCAACCGTGCAATTTTTCCTGCCGCCATCGACTTTTTCCGGCAACCGTGCAATTTTTCCTGTCACCGTGAACTTTTTCCTGCCACCATCGACTTTTTCCGGCAACCGTGAACTTTTTCCTGTCACCGTGAACTTTTTCCTGCCACCATCGACTTTTTCCGGCAACCGTGAATTTTTTCCAGTCACGATCGACTTTTTCCGGCAACCGTGCAATTTTTCCTGTCACCGTGAACTTTTTCCTGCCACCATCGACTTTTTCCTTGAACCGTGCAATTTTTCCTACCACCATCGACTTTTTCCGGGAACCGTGCAATTTTTCCTGTCACCGTGAACTTTTTCCTGTCACCATCGAATTTTTCCGGCAGCCGTGCAATATTTTTTGCCGCCATCGACTTTTTCCGGCAACCGTGCAATTTTTCCTGTCACCATCGACTTTCTCCGGCAACCGTGCAATTTTTCCTGTCACCGTGAACTTCTTCCTGCCACCATCGACTTTTTCCGGCAGCCGTGCAATTTTTCCTGTCACCATCGACTTTTTCCTTGAACCGTGCAATTTTTCCTGTCACCGTGAACTTTTTCCTGCCACCATCGACTTTTTCCGGCAGCCGTGCAATTTTTCCTGTCACCGTGAACTTTTTCCTGCCACCATCGACTTTTTCCGGCAGCCGTGCAATTTTTCCTGCCACCGTGAACTTTTTCCTGTCACCATCGACTTTTTCCTTGAACCGTGCAATTTTTCCTGTCACCGTGAATTTTTTCCAGTCACGATCGACTTTTTCCGGCAGCCGTGCAATTTTTCCTGTCACCATCGACTTTTTCCGGCAACCGTGAACTTTTTCCTGTCACCGTGAACTTTTTCCTGTCACCATCGACTTTTTCCGGCAACCGTGAATTTTTTCCAGTCACGATCGACTTTTTCCGGCAACCGTGCAATTTTTCCTGTCACCGTGAACTTTTTCCTGCCACCATCGACTTTTTCCGGCAATCGTGAATTTTTTCCAGTCACGATCGACTTTTTCCGGCAACCGTGAACTTTTTCCTGTCACCGTGAACTTTTTCCTGTCACCATCGACTTTTTCCGGCAACCGTGAATTTTTTCCAGTCACGATCGACTTTTTCCGGCAACCGTGCAATTTTTCCTGTCACCGTGAACTTTTTCCTGCCACCATCGACTTTTTCCGGCTGCCGTGCAATTTTTCCTGTCACCGTGAACTTTTTCGTGTCACCATCGACTTTTTCCGGCAACCGTGCAATTTTTCCTGTCACCATCGACTTTTTCCGGCAACCGTGCAATTTTTCCTGTCACCGTGAACTTTTTCCTGCCACCATCGACTTTTTCCGGCAACCGTGCAATTTTTCCTGTCACCGTGAACTTTTTCCTGCCACCATCGACTTTTTCCGGCTGCCGTGCAATTTTTCCTGTCACCGTGAACTTTTTCGTGTCACCATCGACTTTTTCCGGCAACCGTGCAATTTTTCCTGTCACCATCGACTTTTTCCGGCAACCGTGCAATTTTTCCTGTCACCGTGAACTTTTTCCTGCCACCATCGACTTTTTCCGGCAACCGTGCAATTTTTCCTGTCACCGTGAACTTTTTCCTGCCACCATCGACTTTTTCCGGCTGCCGTGCAATTTTTCCTGTCACCGTGAACTTTTTCGTGTCACCATCGACTTTTTCCGGCAACCGTGCAATTTTTCCTGTCACCATCGACTTTTTCCGGCAACCGTGCAATTTTTCCTGTCACCGTGAACTTTTTCCTGTCACCATCGAATTTTTCCGGCAGCCGTGCAATTTTTTTTGCCGCCATCGACTTTTTCCGGCAACCGTGCAATTTTTCCTGTCACCATCGACTTTCTCCGGCAACCGTGCAATTTTTCCTGTCACCGTGAACTTTTTCCTGTCACCGTGAACTTTTTCCTGTCACCATCGACTTTTTCCTTGAACCGTGCAATTTTTCCTGTCACCGTGAACTTTTTCCTGCCACCATCGACTTTTTCCGGCAGCCGTGCAATTTTTCCTGTCACCGTGAACTTTTTCCTGCCACCATCAATTTTTTCCTTGAACCGTGAACTTTTTCCTGTCACCGTCGACTTTTTCCGGCAACCGTGCAATTTTTCCTGTCACCGTGAACTTTTTCCTGTCACCATCGACTTTTTCCGGCAGCCGTGCAATTTTTCCTGTCACCGTGAACTTTTTCCTGTCACCATCGAATTTTTCCGGCAGCTGTGCAATTTTTCCTGTCACCGTGAACTTTTTCCTGTCACCATCAATTTTTTCCTTGAACCTTGCAATTTTTCCTACCACCATCGACTTTTTCCGGCAACCGTGAACTTTTTCCTGTCACCGTGAACTTTTTCCTGCCACCATCAATTTTTTCCTTGAACCGTGCAATTTTTCCTGTCACCATCGACTTTTTCCTTGAACCGTGCAATTTTTCCTGCCACCATCGACTTTTTCAGGCAGCCGCGCAATTTTTCCTGTCACCGTGAACTTTTTCCTGCCACCATCGACTTTTTCCTTGAACCGTGCAATTTTTCCTGTCACCATCGACTTTTTCCGGGAACCGTGCAATTTTTCCTGTCACCGTGAACTTTTTCCTGTCACCATCGAATTTTTCCGGCAGCTGTGCAATTTTTCCTGTCACCGTGAACTTTTTCCTGCCACCATCGACTTTTTCAGGCAGCCGCGCAATTTTTCCTGTCACCGTGAACTTTTTCCTGCCACCATCAATTTTTTCCTTGAACCGTGCAATTTTTCCTGTCACCATCGACTTTTTCCGGGAACCGTGCAATTTTTCCTGTCACCGTGAACTTTTTCCTGCCACCATCGACTTTTTCCGGCTGCCGTGCAATTTTTCCTGTCACCGTGAACTTTTTCCTTTCACCGTGAACTTTTTCCTGCCACCATCAATTTTTTCCTTGAACCGTGCAATTTTTCCTGTCACCATCGACTTTTTCCGGGAACCGTGCAATTTTTCCTGTCACCGTGAACTTTTTCCTGTCACCATCGAATTTTTCCGGCAGCCGTGCAATTTTTCCTGCCGCCATCGACTTTTTCCGGCAACCGTGCAATTTTTCCTGTCACCGTGAACTTTTTCCTGTCACCATCGACTTTTTCCTGTCACCATCAATTTTTTCCTTGAACCGTTCAATTTTTCCTGCCACCATCGACTTTTTCCGGCTACCGCGAACTTTTTCCTGTCACCATCAATTTTTTCCTTGAACCGTGCAATTTTTCCTGCCACCATCGACTTTTTCCTGTCACCATCAATTTTTTCCTTGAACCGTGCAATTTTTCCTGCCACCATCGACTTTTTCCGGCTACCGCGAACTTTTTCCTGTCACCATCAATTTTTTCCTTGAACCGTGCAATTTTTCCTGCCACCATCGACTTTTTCCTGTCACCATCAATTTTTTCCTTGAACCGTGAACTTTTTCCTGTCACCATCGACTTTTTCCTACCGCCATCGACTTTTTCCGGCAACCGTGAACTTTTTCCTGTCACGATCGACTTTTTCCGGCAACCGTGCAATTTTTCCTGTCACCGTGAACTTTTTCCTGTCACCATCGAATTTTTCCGGCAGCCGTGCAATTTTTTTTGCCGCCATCGACTTTTTCCGGCAACCGTGCAATTTTTCCTGTCACCATCGACTTTCTCCGGCAACCGTGCAATTTTTCCTGTCACCGTGAACTTTTTCCTGCCACCATCGACTTTTTCCTTGAACCGTGCAATTTTTCCTGTCACCGTGAACTTTTTCCTGCCACCATCGACTTTTTCCGGCAACCGTGAACTTTTTCCTGTCACCATCAATTTTTTCCTTGAACCGTGCAATTTTTCCTGTCACCATCGACTTTTTCCTACCACCATCGACTTTTTCCGGCAACCGTGAACTTTTTCCTGTCACCGTGAACTTTTTCCTGCCACCATCGACTTTTTCCGGCTGCCGTGCAATTTTTCCTGTCACCGTGAACTTTTTCGTGTCACCATCGACTTTTTCCGGCAACCGTGAACTTTTTCCTGTCACCATCGACTTTTTCCGGCAACCGTGAACTTTTTCCTGTCACCATCGACTTTTTCCTGTCACCATCAATTTTTTCCTTGAACCGTGCAATTTTTCCTGCCACCATCGACTTTTTCCGGCAACCGTGAACTTTTTCCTGTCACCATCAATTTTTTCCTTGAACCGTGCAATTTTTCCTGCCACCATCGACTTTTTCCGGCTACCGCGAACTTTTTCCTGTCACCGTGAACTTTTTCCTGTCACCATCGACTTTTTCCTACCACCATCGACTTTTTCCGGCAACCGTGAACTTTTTCCTGTCACCGTGAACTTTTTCCTGTCACCATCGACTTTTTCCTGTCACCATCGACTTTTTCCGGCAGCCGTGCAATTTTTTTTGCCGCCATCGACTTTTTCCGGCAACCGTGCAATTTTTCCTGTCACCGTCGACTTTCTCCGGCAACCGTGCAATTTTTCCTGTCACCGTGAACTTTTTCCTGTCACCATCGACTTTTTACTGTCACCATCGACTTTTTCCTGTCACCATCGACTTTTTCCGGGAACCGTGCAATTTTTCCTGTCACCGTGAACTTTTTCCTGTCACCATCGAATTTTTCCGGCAGCCGTGCAATTTTTCCTGTCACCGTGAACTTTTTCCTGTCACCATCAATTTTTTCCTTGAACCGTGCAATTTTTGCTGCCGCCATCGACTTTTTCCGGCAACCGTGCAATTTTTCCTGTCACCATCGACTTTTTCCTTGAACCGTGCAATTTTTCCTGTCACCGTGAACTTTTTCCTGCCACCATCAATTTTTTCCTTGAACCGTGCAATTTTTTCTGTCACCATCGACTTTTTCCGGGAACCGTGCAATTTTTCCTGTCACCGTGAACTTTTTCCTGTCACCATCGACTTTTTCCTTGAACCTTGCAATTTTTCCTACCACCATCGACTTTTTCCGGCAACCGTGAACTTTTTCCTGTCACCGTGAACTTTTTCCTGCCACCATCAATTTTTTCCTTGAACCGTGCAATTTTTCCTGTCACCATCGACTTTTTCCGGGAACCGCGCAATTTTTCCTGTCACCGTGAACTTTTTCCTGTCACCATCGACTTTTTCCGGCAACCGTGAACTTTTTCCTGTCACCGTGAACTTTTTCCTGCCACCATCAATTTTTTCCTTGAACCGTGCAATTTTTCCTGTCACCATCGACTTTTTCCGGGAACCGTGCAATTTTTCCTGTCACCGTGAACTTTTTCATGTCACCATCGAATTTTTCCGGCAGCCGTGCAATTTTTCCTGCCGCCATCGACTTTTTCCGGCAACCGTGCAATTTTTCCTGTCACCGTGAACTTTTTCCTGCCACCATCGACTTTTTCCGGCTGCCGTGCAATTTTTCCTGTCACCGTGAACTTTTTCGTGTCACCATCGACTTTTTCCGGCAACCGTGCAATTTTTCCTGTCACCATCGACTTTTTCCGGCAACCGTGAACTTTTTCCTGTCACCGTGAACTTTTTCCTGCCACCATCGACTTTTTCCGGCTACCGCGAACTTTTTCCTGTCACCGTGAACTTTTTCCTGTCACCATCGACTTTTTCCTGTCACCATCAATTTTTTCCTTGAACCGTGCAATTTTTCCTGCCACCATCGACTTTTTCCGGCAACCGTGAACTTTTTCCTGTCACCATCAATTTTTTCCTTGAACCGTGCAATTTTTCCTGCCACCATCGACTTCTTCCGGCAACCGTGAACTTTTTCCTGTCACCGTGAACTTTTTCCTGCCACCATCGACTTTTTCCGGCAACCGTGAATTTTTTCCAGTCACGATCGACTTTTTCCGGCAACCGTGCAATTTTTCCTGTCACCGTGAACTTTTTCCTACCACCATCGACTTTTTCCGGCAACCGTGAACTTTTTCCTGTCACCGTGAACTTTTTCCTGCCACCATCGACTTTTTCCGGCAGCCGTGCAATTTTTCCTGTCACCGTGAACTTTTTCCTGTCACCGTGAACTTTTTCCTGTCACCATTGACTTTTTACTGTCACCATCGACTTTTTCCTGTCACCATCGACTTTTTCCGGGAACCGTGCAATTTTTCCTGTCAGCGTGAACTTTTTCCTGCCACCATCGACTTTTTCCTTGAACCGTGCAATTTTTCCTACCACCATCGACTTTTTCCGGCAACCGTGAACTTTTTCCTGTCACCGTGAACTTTTTCCTGCCACCATCGACTTTTTCCGGCAGCCGTGCAATTTTTCCTGTCACCGTGAACTTTTTCCTGTCACCGTGAACTTTTTCCTGTCACCATTGACTTTTTACTGTCACCGTGAACTTTTTCCTGTCACCATCGAATTTTTCCGGCAGCCGTGCAATTTTTTTTGCCGCCATCGACTTTTTCCGGCAACCGTGCAATTTTTCCTGTCACCGTCGACTTTCTCCGGCAACCGTGCAATTTTTCCTGTCACCGTGAACTTTTTCCTGTCACCATCGACTTTTTACTGTCACCATCGACTTTTTCCTGTCACCATCGACTTTTTCCGGGAACCGTGCAATTTTTCCTGTCACCGTGAACTTTTTCCTGTCACCATCGAATTTTTCCGGCAGCCGTGCAATTTTTCCTGTCACCGTGAACTTTTTCCTGTCACCATCAATTTTTTCCTTGAACCGTGCAATTTTTGCTGCCGCCATCGACTTTTTCCGGCAACCGTGCAATTTTTCCTGTCACCATCGACTTTTTCCTTGAACCGTGCAATTTTTCCTGTCACCGTGAACTTTTTCCTGCCACCATCAATTTTTTCCTTGAACCGTGCAATTTTTTCTGTCACCATCGACTTTTTCCGGGAACCGTGCAATTTTTCCTGTCACCGTGAACTTTTTCCTGTCACCATCGACTTTTTCCTTGAACCTTGCAATTTTTCCTACCACCATCGACTTTTTCCGGCAACCGTGAACTTTTTCCTGTCACCGTGAACTTTTTCCTGCCACCATCAATTTTTTCCTTGAACCGTGCAATTTTTCCTGTCACCATCGACTTTTTCCGGGAACCGCGCAATTTTTCCTGTCACCGTGAACTTTTTCCTGTCACCATCGACTTTTTCCGGCAACCGTGAACTTTTTCCTGTCACCGTGAACTTTTTCCTGCCACCATCAATTTTTTCCTTGAACCGTGCAATTTTTCCTGTCACCATCGACTTTTTCCTTGAACCGTGCAATTTTTCCTGTCACCATCGACTTTTTCCGGGAACCGTGCAATTTTTCCTGTCACCGTGAACTTTTTCATGTCACCATCGAATTTTTCCGGCAGCCGTGCAATTTTTCCTGCCGCCATCGACTTTTTCCGGCAACCGTGCAATTTTTCCTGTCACCATCGACTTTTTCCTGTCACCATCAATTTTTTCCTTGAACCGTGCAATTTTTCCTGCCACCATCGACTTTTTCCGGCAACCGTGAACTTTTTCCTGTCACCATCAATTTTTTCCTTGAACCGTGCAATTTTTCCTGCCACCATCGACTTCTTCCGGCAACCGTGAACTTTTTCCTGTCACCGTGAACTTTTTCCTGCCACCATCGACTTTTTCCGGCAACCGTGAATTTTTTCCAGTCACGATCGACTTTTTCCGGCAACCGTGCAATTTTTCCTGTCACCGTGAACTTTTTCCTACCACCATCGACTTTTTCCGGCAACCGTGAACTTTTTCCTGTCACCGTGAACTTTTTCCTGCCACCATCGACTTTTTCCGGCAGCCGTGCAATTTTTCCTGTCACCGTGAACTTTTTCCTGTCACCGTGAACTTTTTCCTGTCACCATTGACTTTTTACTGTCACCATCGACTTTTTCCTGTCACCATCGACTTTTTCCGGGAACCGTGCAATTTTTCCTGTCAGCGTGAACTTTTTCCTGCCACCATCGACTTTTTCCTTGAACCGTGCAATTTTTCCTACCACCATCGACTTTTTCCGGCAACCGTGAACTTTTTCCTGTCACCGTGAACTTTTTCCTGCCACCATCGACTTTTTCCGGCAGCCGTGCAATTTTTCCTGTCACCGTGAACTTTTTCCTGTCACCGTGAACTTTTTCCTGTCACCATTGACTTTTTACTGTCACCGTGAACTTTTTCCTGTCACCATCGAATTTTTCCGGCAGCCGTGCAATTTTTTTTGCCGCCATCGACTTTTTCCGGCAACCGTGCAATTTTTCCTGTCACCATCGACTTTCTCCGGCAACCGTGCAATTTTTCCTGTCACCGTGAACTTTTTCCTGCCACCATCGACTTTTTCCGGCAGCCGTGCAATTTTTCCTGTCACCGTGAACTTTTTCCTGTCACCGTGAACTTTTTCCTGCCACCATCGACTTTTTCCGGCAGCCGTGCAATTTTTCCTGTCACCGTGAACTTTTTCCTGCCACCATCGACTTTTTCCGGCAGCCGTGCAATTTTTCCTGTCACCGTGAACTTTTTCCTGTCACCATCGACTTTTTCCTTGAACCGTGCAACTTTTCCTGTCACCGTGAACTTTTTCCTGCCACCATCGACTTTTTCCGGCAACCGTGCAATTTTTCCTGTCACCATCGAATTTTTCCGGCAGCCGTGCAATTTTTCCTGCCGCCATCGACTTTTTCCGGCAACCGTGCAATTTTTCCTGTCACCGTGAACTTTTTCCTGCCACCATCGACTTTTTCCGGCAGCCGTGCAATTTTTCCTGTCACCGTGAACTTTTTCCTGCCACCATCGACTTTTTCCGGCAACCGTGCAATTTTTCCTGTCACCATCGACTTTTTCCGGCAACCGTGCAATTTTTCCTGTCACCATCGAATTTTTCCGGCAGCCGTGCAATTTTTCCTGCCGCCATCGACTTTTTCCGGCAACCGTGCAATTTTTCCTGTCACCATCGACTTATTCCGGCAACCGTGCAATTTTTCCTGTCACCGTGAACTTTTTCCTGTCACCATCGACTTTTTCCTTGAACCGTGCAATTTTTCCTGTCACCGTGAACTTTTTCCTGCCACCATCGACTTTTTCCGGCAGCCGTGCAATTTTTCCTGTCACCGTGAACTTTTTCCTGTCACCATCGACTTTTTCCGGCAACCGTGCAATTTTTCCTGTCACCATCGACTTTTTCCGGCAACCGTGAACTTTTTCCTGTCACCGTGAACTTTTTCCTGTCATCATCAATTTTTTCCTTGAACCGTGCAATTTTTCCTGTCACCATCGAATTTTTCCGGCAGCCGTGCAATTTTTCCTGTCACCGTGAACTTTTTCCTGCCACCATCAATTTTTTCCTTGAACCGTGCAATTTTTGCTGCCGCCATCGACTTTTGAAGCCACATGAAGAAGCGTACAGCTCCTGGGATCGACTCGATCACGACCCTGATGCTCCGAGCTGCAGAAGAAGAATTGGTGCCCTACCTTGCCCATCTCTTCTCTCGGATGCTACAACTGCGTGTCTTCCCTCCTGCCTTTGCGGATTCCGTCACCACTTTGATCCCGAAGAAAGGAGACCTCGCAGACTTGGCCAACTACCGTCCGATCTCCGTGTTGCCAGCTCCATACAAGCTCTTCACGCGTGTGATCTTGGCCAGAATACAGGGAAATCTCGAGAACAACCAGCCTGTCGAGCAAGCCGGCTTTCGTCGGAACTACTCGACCGTGGAACATCTGCACACCATCCGCCAGCTGATCGACAAGGCATACGACCACCGCAACCACCTCTACCTGGTTTTTGTGGATTATCGTAAAGCCTACGACACCATAGAGTGGAATGCCGTCTGGAATTCGCTCCACCGTCATGGTGTTGAGCCACTCTACGTCGAGATGCTGAGACAGATTTACACCGAGGCTGGAAGCAAAATCAAGGTGCAGAAGGAGACAGTGGAAGTCGACATCCAGCGCGGAGTCCGTCAAGGCTGCGTGCTCTCCCCACTGCTCTTCAACGCTGTTCTGGAGGACATATTCCGTCAATTGGAATGGGACGACATCGGAGTCACCATCAACGGCAGGACGCTCAACCATCTGCGATACGCCGACGATGTAGTCCTCATTGGAAGAAGTCTTCAAGCAGTCCAACGGATGGTCACGGAACTGGAATTGGCTAGCCGTAGAGTCGGTCTGGAGATCAACAAACGCAAGACTGTTGCCATGACCAACGCCTACGAGGGTAATCTGCTACTAAGCGGGGAGCCTGTAACCTTTGTCCGCCACTTCGTATACCTTGGATGTTCCGTGACGTGCACCAGAGATAACCGGGAGCTGTCAAGGAGAATAGGAGCAGGATGGGCCGCCTTCAATCGACATCGGATGTTTATGGCACGACGAGCCGTCCCGATGAAGATGAAACGCCGCGTCTTTCTCACCTGCGTCGTCCCAAGTCTACTGTACGGATGCGAGCTTTGGAGTCTCAAGGCGGAAGAGAGAAGGAAGCTGTCGACCGTGCAACGACGTATGGAGAGAGCTATGCTTGGCCTGTCACTGCTGGATCGAGTGCCCAACGATGAAGTCAGACGACGAACAGGAATGCCGGATATCCTAGATATCGCCTGGTTAAGAAAGTTGAGATGGAGTAGTCGACTGGCCTCGATGGAAGACGGAAGATGGTCGAAGGCGACGACTGAATGGTATCCACGCGACCGCCGAAGATACCCTGGCCGACCGGAGCAACGTTGGGAAGACGACCTCTTCGCCGCCTCGTCCAACCTCGGATGGGAGCCGACTACATGGATGCGATGGGCAAGAGAGGGAGCAGTTGAATGGATAAAGGACATGAGAGCGGCGAGACCCTGGGATACCCTCTGAGATCCTCGATACCGTTTAATAAATTGTAAATTGTAAATCGACTTTTTCCGGCAACCGTGCAATTTTTCCTGTCATCATCGACTTTTTCCTTGAACCGTGCAATTTTTCCTGTCACCGTGAACTTTTTCCTGTCACCATCGAATTTTTCCGGCAGCCGTGCAATTTTTCCTGTCACCGTGAACTTTTTCCTGCCACCATCAATTTTTTCCTTGAACCGTGCAATTTTTGCTGCCGCCATCGACTTTTTCCGGCAACCGTGCAATTTTTCCTGTCACCATCGACTTTTTCCTTGAACCGTGCAATTTTTCCTGTCACCGTGAACTTTTTCCTGCCACCGTCGACTTTTTCCGGGAACCGTGCAATTTTTCCTGTCACCGTGAACTTTTTCCTGTCACCATCGACTTTTTCCTTGAACCTTGCAATTTTTCCTACCACCATCGACTTTTTCCGGCAACCGTGAACTTTTTCCTGTCACCGTGAACTTTTTCCTGCCACCATCAATTTTTTCCTTGAACCGTGCAATTTTTCCTGTCACCATCGACTTTTTCCGGGAACCGCGCAATTTTTCCTGTCACCGTGAACTTTTTCCTGTCACCATCGACTTTTTCCGGCAACCGTGAACTTTTTCCTGTCACCGTGAACTTTTTCCTGCCACCATCAATTTTTTCCTTGAACCGTGCAATTTTTCCTGTCACCATCGACTTTTTCCTTGAACCGTGCAATTTTTCCTGTCACCGTGAACTTTTTCCTGCCACCGTCGACTTTTTCCGGGAACCGTGCAATTTTTCCTGTCACCGTGAACTTTTTCCTGTCACCATCGACTTTTTCCTTGAACCTTGCAATTTTTCCTACCACCATCGACTTTTTCCGGCAACCGTGAACTTTTTCCTGTCACCGTGAACTTTTTCCTGCCACCATCAATTTTTTCCTTGAACCGTGCAATTTTTCCTGTCACCATCGACTTTTTCCGGGAACCGCGCAATTTTTCCTGTCACCGTGAACTTTTTCCTGTCACCATCGACTTTTTCCGGCAACCGTGAACTTTTTCCTGTCACCGTGAACTTTTTCCTGCCACCATCAATTTTTTCCTTGAACCGTGCAATTTTTCCTGTCACCATCGACTTTTTCCGGGAACCGTGCAATTTTTCCTGTCACCATCGAATTTTTCCGGCAGCCGTGCAATTTTTCCTGCCGCCATCGACTTTTTCCGGCTGCCGTGCAATTTTTCCTGTCACCGTGAACTTTTTCGTGTCACCATCGACTTTTTCCGGCAACCGTGAACTTTTTCCTGTCACCGTGAACTTTTTCCTGCCACCATCGACTTTTTCCGGCTACCGCGAACTTTTTCCTGTCACCGTGAACTTTTTCCTGTCACCATCGACTTTTTCCTGTCACCATCAATTTTTTCCTTGAACCGTGCAATTTTTCCTGCCACCATCGACTTTTTCCGGCAACCGTGAACTTTTTCCTGTCACCATCAATTTTTTCCTTGAACCGTGCAATTTTTCCTGCCACCATCGACTTTTTCCGGCAGCCGTGCAATTTTTCCTGTCACCGTGAACTTTTTCCTGCCACCATCAATTTTTTCCTTGAACCGTGCAATTTTTCCTGTCACCATCGACTTTTTCCTTGAACCTTGCAATTTTTCCTACCACCATCGACTTTTTCCGGCAACCGTGAACTTTTTCCTGTCACCGTGAACTTTTTCCTGCCACCATCAATTTTTTCCTTGAACCGTGCAATTTTTCCTGTCACCATCGACTTTATCCGGGAACCGTGCAATTTTTCCTGTCACCGTGAACTTTTTCCTGTCACCATCGACTTTTTCCGGCAACCGTGAACTTTTTCCTGTCACCTTCGACTTTTTCCGGCAACCGTGAACTTTTTCCTGTCACCATCGACTTTTTCCTTGAACCTTGCAATTTTTCCTACCACCATCGACTTTTTCCGGCAACCGTGAACTTTTTCCTGTCACCGTGAACTTTTTCCTGCCACCATCAATTTTTTCCTTGAACCGTGCAATTTTTCCTGTCACCATCGACTTTTTCCGGGAACCGTGCAATTTTTCCTGTCACCGTGAACTTTTTCCTGTCACCATCGACTTTTTCCGGCAACCGTGAACTTTTTCCTGCCACCATCAATTTTTTCCTTGAACCGTGCAATTTTTCCTGTCACCATCGACTTTTTCCGGGAACCGCGCAATTTTTCCTGTCACCGTGAACTTTTTCCTGCCACCATCGACTTTTTCCGGCTGCCGTGCAATTTTTCCTGTCACCGTGAACTTTTTCGTGTCACCATCGACTTTTTCCGGCAACCGTGCAATTTTTCCTGTCACCATCGACTTTTTCCGGCAACCGTGAACTTTTTCCTGTCACCGTGAACTTTTTCCTGTCACCATCGACTTTTTCCGGCAACCGTGAACTTTTTCCTGCCACCATCAATTTTTTCCTTGAACCGTGCAATTTTTCCTGTCACCATCGACTTTTTCCGGGAACCGCGCAATTTTTCCTGTCACCGTGAACTTTTTCCTGCCACCATCGACTTTTTCCGGCTGCCGTGCAATTTTTCCTGTCACCATCGACTTTATCCGGGAACCGTGCAATTTTTCCTGTCACCGTGAACTTTTTCCTGTCACCATCGACCTTTTCCGGCAACCGTGAACTTTTTCCTGTCACCTTCGACTTTTTCCGGCAACCGTGAACTTTTTCCTGTCACCATCGACTTTTTCCTTGAACCTTGCAATTTTTCCTACCACCATCGACTTTTTCCGGCAACCGTGAACTTTTTCCTGTCACCGTGAACTTTTTCCTGCCACCATCAATTTTTTCCTTGAACCGTGCAATTTTTCCTGTCACCATCGACTTTTTCCGGGAACCGTGCAATTTTTCCTGTCACCGTGAACTTTTTCCTGTCACCATCGACTTTTTCCGGCAACCGTGAACTTTTTCCTGCCACCATCAATTTTTTCCTTGAACCGTGCAATTTTTCCTGTCACCATCGACTTTTTCCGGGAACCGCGCAATTTTTCCTGTCACCGTGAACTTTTTCCTGCCACCATCGACTATTTCCGGCTGCCGTGCAATTTTTCCTGTCACCGTGAACTTTTTCGTGTCACCATCGACTTTTTCCGGCAACCGTGCAATTTTTCCTGTCACCATCGACTTTTTCCGGCAACCGTGAACTTTTTCCTGTCACCGTGAACTTTTTCCTGCCACCATCGACTTTTTCCGGCTGCCGTGCAATTTTTCCTGTCACCGTGAACTTTTTCGTGTCACCATCGACTTTTTCCGGCAACCGTGCAATTTTTCCTGTCACCATCGACTTTTTCCGGCAACCGTGAACTTTTTCCTGTCACCGTGAACTTTTTCGTGTCACCATCGAATTTTTCCGGCAGCCGTGCAATTTTTCCTGCCGCCATCGACTTTTTCCGGCAACCGTGCAATTTTTCCTGTCACCGTGAACTTTTTCCTGCCACCATCGACTTTTTCCGGCTGCCGTGCAATTTTTCCTGTCACCGTGAACTTTTTCGTGTCACCATCGACTTTTTCCGGCAACCGTGCAATTTTTCCTGTCACCATCGACTTTTTCCGGCAACCGTGAACTTTTTCCTGTCACCGTGAACTTTTTCGTGTCACCATCGACTTTTTCCGGCAACCGTGCAATTTTTCCTGCCGCCATCGACTTTTTCCGGCAACCGTGCAATTTTTCCTGTCACCGTGAACTTTTTCCTGCCACCATCGACTTTTTCCGGCTGCCGTGCAATTTTTCCTGTCACCGTGAACTTTTTCGTGTCACCATCGACTTTTTCCGGCAACCGTGCAATTTTTCCTGTCACCATCGACTTTTTCCGGCAACCGTGAACTTTTTCCTGTCACCGTGAACTTTTTCCTGCCACCATCGACTTTTTCCGGGAACCGTGCAATTTTTCCTGTCACCGTGAACTTTTTCCTGTCACCATCGACTTTTTCCGGCAACCGTGAACTTTTTCCTGCCACCATCAATTTTTTCCTTGAACCGTGCAATTTTTCCTGTCACCATCGACTTTTTCCGGGAACCGCGCAATTTTTCCTGTCACCGTGAACTTTTTCCTGCCACCATCGACTATTTCCGGCTGCCGTGCAATTTTTCCTGTCACCGTGAACTTTTTCGTGTCACCATCGACTTTTTCCGGCAACCGTGCAATTTTTCCTGTCACCATCGACTTTTTCCGGCAACCGTGAACTTTTTCCTGTCACCGTGAACTTTTTCCTGCCACCATCGACTTTTTCCGGCTGCCGTGCAATTTTTCCTGTCACCGTGAACTTTTTCGTGTCACCATCGACTTTTTCCGGCAACCGTGCAATTTTTCCTGTCACCATCGACTTTTTCCGGCAACCGTGAACTTTTTCCTGTCACCGTGAACTTTTTCGTGTCACCATCGAATTTTTCCGGCAGCCGTGCAATTTTTCCTGCCGCCATCGACTTTTTCCGGCAACCGTGCAATTTTTCCTGTCACCGTGAACTTTTTCCTGCCACCATCGACTTTTTCCGGCTGCCGTGCAATTTTTCCTGTCACCGTGAACTTTTTCGTGTCACCATCGACTTTTTCCGGCAACCGTGCAATTTTTCCTGTCACCATCGACTTTTTCCGGCAACCGTGAACTTTTTCCTGTCACCGTGAACTTTTTCGTGTCACCATCGACTTTTTCCGGCAACCGTGCAATTTTTCCTGCCGCCATCGACTTTTTCCGGCAACCGTGCAATTTTTCCTGTCACCGTGAACTTTTTCCTGCCACCATCGACTTTTTCCGGCTGCCGTGCAATTTTTCCTGTCACCGTGAACTTTTTCGTGTCACCATCGACTTTTTCCGGCAACCGTGCAATTTTTCCTGTCACCATCGACTTTTTCCGGCAACCGTGAACTTTTTCCTGTCACCGTGAACTTTTTTCTGCCACCATCGACTTTTTCCGGCTGCCGTGCAATTTTTCCTGTCACCGTGAACTTTTTCGTGTCACCATCGACTTTTTCCGGCAACCGTGCAATTTTTCCTGTCACCATCGACTTTTTCCGGCAACCGTGAACTTTTTCCTGTCACCGTGAACTTTTTCGTGTCACCATCGAATTTTTCCGGCAGCCGTGCAATTTTTCCTGCCGCCATCGACTTTTTCCGGCAACCGTGCAATTTTTCCTGTCACCGTGAACTTTTTCCTGCCACCATCGACTTTTTCCGGCTGCCGTGCAATTTTTCCTGTCACCGTGAACTTTTTCGTGTCACCATCGACTTTTTCCGGCAACCGTGCAATTTTTCCTGTCACCATCGACTTTTTCCGGCAACCGTGAACTTTTTCCTGTCACCGTGAACTTTTTCGTGTCACCATCGACTTTTTCCGGCAACCGTGCAATTTTTCCTGCCGCCATCGACTTTTTCCGGCAACCGTGCAATTTTTCCTGTCACCGTGAACTTTTTCCTGCCACCATCGACTTTTTCCGGCTGCCGTGCAATTTTTCCTGTCACCGTGAACTTTTTCGTGTCACCATCGACTTTTTCCGGCAACCGTGCAATTTTTCCTGTCACCATCGACTTTTTCCGGCAACCGTGAACTTTTTCCTGTCACCGTGCAATTTTTCCGGCTACCGCGAACTTTTTCCTGTCACCATCGACTTTTTCCTATCACCATCAATTTTTTCCTTGAACCGTGCAATTTTTCCTGCCACCATCGACTTTTTCCGGCAACCGTGAACTTTTTCCTGTCACCATCAATTTTTTCCTTGAACCGTGCAATTTTTCCTGCCACCATCGACTTTTTCCGGCAACCGTGAACTTTTTCCTGTCACCGTGAACTTTTTCCTGCCACCATCGACTTTTTCCGGCAACCGTGAATTTTTTCCAGTCACGATCGACTTTTTCCGGCAACCGTGCAATTTTTCCTGTCACCGTGAACTTTTTCCTGCCACCATCGACTTTTTCCTTGAACCGTGCAATTTTTCCTACCACCATCGACTTTTTCCGGCAACCGTGAACTTTTTCCTGCCACCATCGACTTTTTCCTGTCACCATCAATTTTTTCCTTGAACCGTGCAATTTTTCCTGCCACCATCGACTTTTTCCGGCAACCGTGAACTTTTTCCTGTCACCGTGAACTTTTTCCTGTCACCATCGACTTTTTCCTGTCACCATCGACTTTTTACTGTCACCATCGACTTTTTCCTGTCACCATCGACTTTTTCCGGGAACCGTGCAATTTTTCCTGTCACCGTGAACTTTTTCCTGTCACCATCGAATTTTTCCGGCAGCCGTGCAATTTTTTTTGCCGCCATCGACTTTTTCCGGCAACCGTGCAATTTTTCCTGTCACCGTGAACTTTTTCCTGCCACCATCGACTTTCTCCGGCAACCGTGCAATTTTTCCTGTCACCGTGAACTTTTTCCTGCCACCATCGACTTTTTCCGGCAGCCGTGCAATTTTTCCTGTCACCGTGAACTTTTTCCTGCCACCATCGACTTTTTCCGGCAGCCGTGCAATTTTTCCTGTCACCATCGAATTTTTCCGGCAGCCGTGCAATTTTTGCTGCCGCCATCGACTTTTTCCGGCAACCGTGCAATTTTTCCTGTCACCATCGAATTTTTCCGGCAGCCGTGCAATTTTTTTTGCCGCCATCGACTTTTTCCGGCAACCGTGCAATTTTTCCTGTCACCATCGACTTTCTCCGGCAACCGTGCAATTTTTCCTGTCACCGTGAACTTTTTCCTGCCACCATCGACTTTTTCCGGCAGCCGTGCAATTTTTCCTGTCACCGTGAACTTTTTCCTGCCACCATCGACTTTTTCCGGCAGCCGTGCAATTTTTCCTGTCACCATCGAATTTTTCCGGCAGCCGTGCAATTTTTCCTGCCGCCATCGACTTTTTCCGGCAACCGTGCAATTTTTCCTGTCACCGTGAACTTTTTCCTGCCACCATCGACTTTTTCCGGCAGCCGTGCAATTTTTCCTGTCACCGTGAACTTTTTCCTGCCACCATCGACTTTTTCCGGCAACCGTGCAATTTTTCCTGTCACCATCGACTTTTTCCGGCAACCGTGCAATTTTTCCTGTCACCATCGAATTTTTCCGGCAGCCGTGCAATTTTTCCTGTCACCGTGAACTTTTTCCTGCCACCATCGACTTTTTCCGGCAGCCGTGCAATTTTTCCTGTCACCGTGAACTTTTTCCTGCCACCATCGACTTTTTCCGGCAGCCGTGCAATTTTTCCTGTCACCATCGACTTTTTCCGGAAACCGTGCAATTTTTCCTGTCACCATCGACTTATTCCGGCAACCGTGCAATTTTTCCTGTCACCGTGAACTTTTTCCTGCCACCATCGACTTTTTCCGGCAGCCGTGCAATTTTTCCTGCCGCCATCGACTTTTTCCGGCAACCGTGCAATTTTTCCTGTCACCATCGAATTTTTCCGGCAGCCGTGCAATTTTTGCTGCCGCCATCGACTTTTTCCGGCAACCGTGCAATTTTTCCTGTCACCATCGAATTTCTCCGGCAGCCGTGCAATTTTTCCTGCCGCCATCGACTTTTTCCGGCAACCGTGCAATTTTTCCTGTCACCATCGACTTTTTCCGGCAACCGTGCAATTTTTCCTGTCACCGTGAACTTTTTCCTGCCACCATCGACTTTTTCCGGCAGCCGTGCAATTTTTCCTGTCACCGTGAACTTTTTCCTGCCACCATCGACTTTTTCCGGCAGCCGTGCAATTTTTCCTGTCACCGTGAACTTTTTCCTGTCACCATCGAGTTTTTCCTTGAAATGTGCAATTTTTCCTGTCACCGTGAACTTTTTCCTGCCACCATCGACTTTTTCCGGCAGCCGTGCAATTTTTCCTGTCACCGTGAACTTTTTCCTGTCACCATCGACTTTTTCCGGCAACCGTGCAATTTTTCCTGTCACCATCGACTTTTTCCGGCAACCGTGAACTTTTTCCTGTCACCGTGAACTTTTTCCTGTCATCATCAATTTTTTCCTTGAACCGTGCAATTTTTCCTACCACCATCGACTTTTTCCGGCAACCGTGAACTTTTTCCTGTCACCGTGAACTTTTTCCTGTCACCATCGACTTTTTCCGGCAACCGTGCAATTTTTCCTGTCACCATCGACTTTTTCCGGCAACCGTGAACTTTTTCCTGTCACCGTGAACTTTTTCCTGTCATCATCAATTTTTTCCTTGAACCGTGCAATTTTTCCTACCACCATCGACTTTTTCCGGCAACCGTGAACTTTTTCCTGTCACCGTGAACTTTTTCCTGTCATCATCAATTTTTTCCTTGAACCGTGCAATTTTTCCTACCACCATCGACTTTTTCCGGCAACCGTGAACTTTTTCCTGTCACCGTGAACTTTTTCCTGCCACCATCAATTTTTTCCATGAACCGTGCAATTTTTCCTGTCACCATCGACTTTTTCCGGGAACCGTGCAATTTTTCCTGTCACCGTGAACTTTTTCCTGTCACCATCGAATTTTTCCGGCAGCCGTGCAATTTTTCCTGCCGCCATCGACTTTTTCCGGCAACCGTGCAATTTTTCCTGTCACCATCGACTTTTTCCGGCAGCCGTGCAATTTTTCCTGTCACCGTGAACTTTTTCCTGCCACCATCGACTTTTTCCGGCAGCCGTGCAATTTTTCCTGTCACCGTGAACTTTTTCCTGTCACCATCGACTTTTTCCGGCAACCGTGCAATTTTTCCTGTCACCGTGAACTTTTTCCTGCCACCATCGACTTTTTCCGGCAACCGTGCAATTTTTCCTGTCACCGTGAACTTTTTCCTGTCATCATCAATTTTTTCCTTGAACCGTGCAATTTTTCCTACCACCATCGACTTTTTCCGGCAACCGTGAACTTTTTCCTGTCACCGTGAACTTTTTCCTGTCACCATCGACTTTTTCCGGCAACCGTGCAATTTTTCCTGTCACCATCGACTTTTTCCGGCAACCGTGAACTTTTTCCTGTCACCGTGAACTTTTTCCTGTCATCATCAATTTTTTCCTTGAACCGTGCAATTTTTCCTACCACCATCGACTTTTTCCGGCAACCGTGAACTTTTTCCTGTCACCGTGAACTTTTTCCTGTCATCATCAATTTTTTCCTTGAACCGTGCAATTTTTCCTACCACCATCGACTTTTTCCGGCAACCGTGAACTTTTTCCTGTCACCGTGAACTTTTTCCTGCCACCATCGACTTTTTCCGGCAGCCGTGCAATTTTTCCTGTCGCCGTGAACTTTTTCCTGTCACCATCGACTTTTTCCTTGAAATGTGCAATTTTTCCTGTCACCGTGAACTTTTTCCTGCCACCATCGACTTTTTCCGGCAGCCGTGCAATTTTTCCTGTCACCGTGAACTTTTTCCTGTCACCATCGACTTTTTCCGGCAACCGTGCAATTTTTCCTGTCACCATCGACTTTTTCCGGCAACCGTGAACTTTTTCCTGTCACCGTGAACTTTTTCCTGTCATCATCAATTTTTTCCTTGAACCGTGCAATTTTTCCTACCACCATCGACTTTTTCCGGCAACCGTGAACCTTTTCCTGTCACCGTGAACTTTTTCCTGTCACCATCGACTTTTTCCGGCAACCGTGCAATTTTTCCTGTCACCATCGACTTTTTCCGGCAACCGTGAACTTTTTCCTGTCACCGTGAACTTTTTCCTGTCATCATCAATTTTTTCCTTGAACAGTGCAATTTTTCCTACCACCATCGACTTTTTCCGGCAACCGTGAACTTTTTCCTGTCACCGTGAACTTTTTCCTGTCATCATCAATTTTTTCCTTGAACCGTGCAATTTTTCCTACCACCATCGACTTTTTCCGGCAACCGTGAACTTTTTCCTGTCACCGTGAACTTTTTCCTGCCACCATCAATTTTTTCCATGAACCGTGCAATTTTTCCTGTCACCATCGACTTTTTCCGGGAACCGTGCAATTTTTCCTGTCACCGTGAACTTTTTCCTGTCACCATCGAATTTTTCCGGCAGCCGTGCAATTTTTCCTGCCGCCATCGACTTTTTCCGGCAACCGTGCAATTTTTCCTGTCACCATCGACTTTTTCCGGCAGCCGTGCAATTTTTCCTGTCACCGTGAACTTTTTCCTGCCACCATCGACTTTTTCCGGCAGCCGTGCAATTTTTCCTGTCACCGTGAACTTTTTCCTGTCACCATCGACTTTTTCCGGCAACCGTGCAATTTTTCCTGTCACCGTGAACTTTTTCCTGCCACCATCGACTTTTTCCGGCAACCGTGCAATTTTTCCTGTCACCGTGAACTTTTTCCTGTCACCATCGACTTTTTCCGGCAACCGTGAACTTTTTCCTGTCACCGTGAACTTTTTCCTGTCACCATCAATTTTTTCCTTGAACCGTGCAATTTTTCCTGCCACCATCGACTTTTTCCGGCTACCGCGAACTTTTTCCTGTCACCGTGAACTTTTTCCTGTCACCATCGACTTTTTCCGGCAACCGTGCAATTTTTCCTGTCACCGTGAACTTTTTCCTGCCACCATCGACTTTTTCCGGCAACCGTGCAATTTTTCCTGTCACCGTGAACTTTTTCCTGTCATCATCAATTTTTTCCTTGAACCGTGCAATTTTTCCTACCACCATCGACTTTTTCCGGCAACCGTGAACTTTTTCCTGTCACCGTGAACTTTTTCCTGTCACCATCGACTTTTTCCGGCAACCGTGCAATTTTTCCTGTCACCATCGACTTTTTCCGGCAACCGTGAACTTTTTCCTGTCACCGTGAACTTTTTCCTGTCATCATCAATTTTTTCCTTGAACCGTGCAATTTTTCCTACCACCATCGACTTTTTCCGGCAACCGTGAACTTTTTCCTGTCACCGTGAACTTTTTCCTGTCATCATCAATTTTTTCCTTGAACCGTGCAATTTTTCCTACCACCATCGACTTTTTCCGGCAACCGTGAACTTTTTCCTGTCACCGTGAACTTTTTCCTGCCACCATCGACTTTTTCCGGCAGCCGTGCAATTTTTCCTGTCGCCGTGAACTTTTTCCTGTCACCATCGACTTTTTCCTTGAAATGTGCAATTTTTCCTGTCACCGTGAACTTTTTCCTGCCACCATCGACTTTTTCCGGCAGCCGTGCAATTTTTCCTGTCACCGTGAACTTTTTCCTGTCACCATCGACTTTTTCCGGCAACCGTGCAATTTTTCCTGTCACCATCGACTTTTTCCGGCAACCGTGAACTTTTTCCTGTCACCGTGAACTTTTTCCTGTCATCATCAATTTTTTCCTTGAACCGTGCAATTTTTCCTACCACCATCGACTTTTTCCGGCAACCGTGAACCTTTTCCTGTCACCGTGAACTTTTTCCTGTCACCATCGACTTTTTCCGGCAACCGTGCAATTTTTCCTGTCACCATCGACTTTTTCCGGCAACCGTGAACTTTTTCCTGTCACCGTGAACTTTTTCCTGTCATCATCAATTTTTTCCTTGAACAGTGCAATTTTTCCTACCACCATCGACTTTTTCCGGCAACCGTGAACTTTTTCCTGTCACCGTGAACTTTTTCCTGTCATCATCAATTTTTTCCTTGAACCGTGCAATTTTTCCTACCACCATCGACTTTTTCCGGCAACCGTGAACTTTTTCCTGTCACCGTGAACTTTTTCCTGCCACCATCAATTTTTTCCATGAACCGTGCAATTTTTCCTGTCACCATCGACTTTTTCCGGGAACCGTGCAATTTTTCCTGTCACCGTGAACTTTTTCCTGTCACCATCGAATTTTTCCGGCAGCCGTGCAATTTTTCCTGCCGCCATCGACTTTTTCCGGCAACCGTGCAATTTTTCCTGTCACCATCGACTTTTTCCGGCAGCCGTGCAATTTTTCCTGTCACCGTGAACTTTTTCCTGCCACCATCGACTTTTTCCGGCAGCCGTGCAATTTTTCCTGTCACCGTGAACTTTTTCCTGTCACCATCGACTTTTTCCGGCAACCGTGCAATTTTTCCTGTCACCGTGAACTTTTTCCTGCCACCATCGACTTTTTCCGGCAACCGTGCAATTTTTCCTGTCACCGTGAACTTTTTCCTGTCACCATCGACTTTTTCCGGCAACCGTGAACTTTTTCCTGTCACCGTGAACTTTTTCCTGTCACCATCAATTTTTTCCTTGAACCGTGCAATTTTTCCTGCCACCATCGACTTTTTCCGGCTACCGCGAACTTTTTCCTGTCACCGTGAACTTTTTCCTGCCACCATCGACTTTTTCCGGCAGCCGTGCAATTTTTCCTGTCACCGTGAACTTTTTCCTGTCACCATCGACTTTTTCCGGCAACCGTGCAATTTTTCCTGTCACCGTGAACTTTTTCCTGTCACCATCGACTTTTTCCGGCAACCGTGAACTTTTTCCTGTCACCGTGAACTTTTTCCTGTCACCATCAATTTTTTCCTTGAACCGTGCAATTTTTCCTGCCACCATCGACTTTTTCCGGCTACCGCGAACTTTTTCCGGCAACCGTGAACTTTTTCCTGTCACCATCAATTTTTTCCTTGAACCGTGCAATTTTTCCTGCCACCATCGATTTTTTCCGGCTACCGCGAACTTTTTCCTGTCACCGTGAACTTTTTCCTGTCACCATCGACTTTTTCCGGCAACCGTGAACTTTTTCCTGTCACCGTGAACTTTTTCCTGTCACCATCAATTTTTTCCTTGAACCGTGCAATTTTTCCTGCCACCATCGACTTTTTCCGGCTACCGCGAACTTTTTCCTGTCACCATCGACTTTTTCCTGTCACCATCGACTTTTTCCTGTCACCATCGACTTTTTCCGGCAACCGTGCAATTTTTCCTGTCACCATCGACTTTTTCCGGCAACCGTGAACTTTTTCCTGTCACCGTGAACTTTTTCCTGCCACCATCAATTTTTTCCTTGAACCGTGCAAATTTTCCTGTCACCATCGACTTTTTCCGGCAACCGTGCAATTTTTCCTGTCACCATCGACTTTTTCCGGCAACCGTGCAATTTTTCCTGTCACCGTGAACTTTTTCCTGCCACCATCGACTTTTTCCGGCAACCGTGCAATTTTTCCTGTCACCGTGAACTTTTTCCTGTCACCATCGAATTTTTCCGGCAGCCGTGCAATTTTTCCTGCCGCCATCGACTTTTTCCTTGAACCGTGCAATTTTTCCTGTCACCATCGACTTTTTCCTGTCACCATCGACTTTTTCCGGCAACCGTGAACTTTTTCGTGTCACCGTGAACTTTTTCCTGTCACCATCAATTTTTTCCTTGAACCGTGCAATTTTTCCTGCCACCATCGACTTTTTTCGGCTACCGCGAACTTTTTCCTGTCACCATCGACTTTTTCCTGTCACCATCGACTTTTTCCTGTCACCATCGACTTTTTCCGGCAAGCGTGCAATTTTTCCTGTCACCATCGACTTTTTCCGGCAACCGTGAACTTTTTCCTGTCACCGTGAACTTTTTCCTGTCACCATCAATTTTTTCCTTGAACCGTGCAATTTTTCCTGCCACCATCGATTTTTTCCGGCTACCGTGAATTTTTTCCAGTCTCCATCGAATTTTTCCGGCAGCCGTGCAATTTTTCCTGTCACCGTGAACTTTTTCCTGTCACCATCGACTTTTTCCTTGAACGTTGCAATTTTTCCTACCACCATCGACTTTTTCCGGCAACCGTGAACTTTTTCCTGTCACCGTGAACTTTTTCCTGCCACCATCGACTTTTTCCGGCAGCCGCGCAATTTTTCCTGTCACCGTGAACTTTTTCCTGTCACCATCGACTTTTTCCGGCAACCGTGAACTTTTTCCTGTCACCGTGAACTTTTTCCTGCCACCATCAATTTTTTCCTTGAACCGTGCAATTTTTCCTGTCACCATCGACTTTTTCCGGCAACCGTGCAATTTTTCCTGTCACCATCGACTTTTTCCGGCAACCGTGCAATTTTTCCTGTCACCGTGAACTTTTTTTTGCCACCATCGACTTTTTCCGGCAACCGTGCAATTTTTCCTGTCACCGTGAACTTTTTCCTGTCACCATCGAATTTTTCCGGCAGCCGTGCAATTTTTCCTGCCGCCATCGACTTTTTCCTTGAACCGTGCAATTTTTCCTGTCACCATCGACTTTTTCCGGGAACCGTGCAATTTTTCCTGTCACCGTGAACTTTTTCCTGTCACCATCGAATTTTTCCGGCAGCCGTGCAATTTTTCCTGCCGCCATCGACTTTTTCCGGCAACCGTGCAATTTTTGCTGCCGCCATCGACTTTTTCCGGCAACCGTGCAATTTTTCCTGTCACCATCGACTTTTTCCGGCAACCGTGCAATTTTTCCTGTCACCATCGAATTTTTCCGGCAGCCGTGCAATTTTTGCTGCCGCCATCGACTTTTTCCGGCAACCGTGCAATTTTTCCTGTCACCATCGACTTTTTCCGGCAACCGTGCAATTTTTCCTGTCACCATCGAATTTTTCCGGCAGCCGTGCAATTTTTCCTGCCGCCATCGACTTTTTCCGGCAACCGTGAACTTTTTCCTGTCACCGTGAACTTTTTCCTGCCACCATCAATTTTTTCCTTGAACCGTGCAATTTTTCCTGTCACCATCGACTTTTTCCGGGAACCGTGCAATTTTTCCTGTCACCGTGAACTTTTTCCTGTCACCATCGAATTTTTCCGGCAGCCGTGCAATTTTTCCTGCCGCCATCGACTTTTTCCGGCAACCGTGCAATTTTTCCTGTCACCATCGACTTTTTCCGGCAACCGTGCAATTTTTCCTGTCACCATCGAATTTTTCCGGCAGCCGTGCAATTTTTGCTGCCGCCATCGACTTTTTCCGGCAACCGTGCAATTTTTCCTGTCACCATCGACTTTTTCCGGCAACCGTGCAATTTTTCCTGTCACCATCGAATTTTTCCGGCAGCCGTGCAATTTTTCCTGCCGCCATCGACTTTTTCCGGCAACCGTGAACTTTTTCCTGTCACCGTGAACTTTTTCCTGCCACCATCAATTTTTTCCTTGAACCGTGCAATTTTTCCTGTCACCATCGACTTTTTCCGGCAACCGTGCAATTTTTCCTGCCACCATCGACTTTTTCCGGCAACCGTGAACTTTTTCCGGCAACCGTGCAATTTTTCCTGTCATCATCGACTTTTTCCGGCATCCGTGCAATTTTTCCTGTCACCATCGACTTTTTCCGGCAACCGTGCAATTTTTCCTGTCACCGTGAACTTTTTGCTGCCACCGTGAACTTTTTCCGGCAACCGTGCAATTTTTCCTGTCATCATCGACTTTTTCCGGCATCCGTGCAATTTTTCCTGTCATCATCGACTTTTTCCGGCATCCGTGCAATTTTTCCTGTCACCATCGACTTTTTCCGGCAACCGTGCAATTTTTCCTGTCACCATCGAATTTTTCCGGCAGCCGTGCAATTTTTCCTGCCGCCATCGACTTTTTCCGGCAACCGTGAACTTTTTCCTGTCACCGTGAACTTTTTCCTGCCACCATCAATTTTTTCCTTGAACCGTGCAATTTTTCCTGTCACCATCGACTTTTTCCGGCAACCGTGCAATTTTTCCTGCCACCATCGACTTTTTCCGGCAACCGTGAACTTTTTCCGGCAACCGTGCAATTTTTCCTGTCATCATCGACTTTTTCCGGCATCCGTGCAATTTTTCCTGTCACCATCGACTTTTTCCGGCAACCGTGCAATTTTTCCTGTCACCGTGAACTTTTTGCTGCCACCGTGAACTTTTTCCTGCAACCGTGCAATTTTTCCTGTCACCATCGACTTGTTCCGGGAACCGTGCAATTTTTCCTGCCACCCTCGACTTTTTCCGGCAATCGTGAATTTTTTCCAGTCACCATCGACTTTTTCCGGGAACCGTGAATTTTTTCCAGTCACCATCGACTTTTTCCGGCAACCGTGCAATTTTTCCTGTCACCATCGACTTTTTCCGGGAACCGTGAACTTTTTCCGGCAACCGTGCAATTTTTCCTGTCATCATCGACTTTTTCCGGCATCCGTGCAATTTTTCCTGTCACCATCGACTTTTTCCGGCAACCGTGCAATTTTTCCTGTCACCGTGAACTTTTTCCTGCCACCGTGAACTTTTTCCGGCAACCGTGCAATTTTTCCTGTCACCATCGACTTTTTCCGGGAACCGTGCAATTTTTCCTGCCACCATCGACTTTTTCCGGCAATCGTGAATTTTTTCCAGTCACCATCGACTTTTTCCGGGAACCGTGAATTTTTTCCAGTCACCATCGACTTTTTCCGGCAACCGTGCAATTTTTCCTGTCACCATCGACTTTTTCCGGGAACCGTGAACTTTTTCCGGCAACCGTGCAATTTTTCCTGTCATCATGGACTTTTTCCGGCATCCGTGCAATTTTTCCTGTCACCATCGACTTTTTCCGGCAACCGTGCAATTTTTCCTGTCACCGTGAACTTTTTCCTGCCACCGTGAACTTTTTCCGGCAACCGTGCAATTTTTCCTGTCACCATCGACTTTTTCCGGGAACCGTGCAATTTTTCCGGCAACCGTGCAATTTTTCCTGTCATCATCGACTTTTTCCGGCAACCGTGAATTTTTTCCAGTCACCATGTACTTTTTCCGGGAACCGTGCAATTTTTCCTGCCACCATCGACTTTTTCCGGCAACCGTGAACTTTTTCCGGCAACCGTGCAATTTTTCCTGTCATCATCGACTTTTTCCGGCATCCGTGCAATTTTTCCTGTCACCATCGACTTTTTCCGGGAACCGTGCAATTTTTCCTGCCACCATCGACTTTTTCCGGCAACCGTGAATTTTTTCCAGTCACCATGTACTTTTTCCGACAACCGTGCAATTTTTCCTGTCACCGTGAACTTTTTCCTGCCACCGTGAACTTTTTCCGGCAACCGTGCAATTTTTCCTGTCACCATCGACTTTTTCCGGGAACCGTGCAATTTTTCCTGCCACCATCGACTTTTTCCGGCAATCGTGAATTTTTTCCAGTCACCATCGACTTTTTCCGGGAACCGTGAATTTTTTCCAGTCACCATCGACTTTTTCCGGCAACCGTGCAATTTTTCCTGTCACCATCGACTTTTTCCGGGAACCGTGAACTTTTTCCGGCAACCGTGCAATTTTTCCTGTCATCATGGACTTTTTCCGGCATCCGTGCAATTTTTCCTGTCACCATCGACTTTTTCCGGGAACCGTGCAATTTTTCCTGCCACCATCGACTTTTTCCGGCAACCGTGAATTTTTTCCAGTCACCATGAACTTTTTCCTGCAACCGTGCAATTTTTCCTGTCACCATCGACTTGTTCCGGGAACCGTGCAATTTTTCCTGCCACCATCGACTTTTTCCGGCAACCGTGAATTTTTTCCAGTCACCATCGACTTTTTCCGGCAACCGTGCAATTTTTCCTGTCATCATCGACTTTTTCCGGCAACCGTGAATTTTTTCCAGTCACCATGTACTTTTTCCGGGAACCGTGCAATTTTTCCTGCCACCATCGACTTTTTCCGGCAACCGTGAACTTTTTCCGGCAACCGTGCAATTTTTCCTGTCATCATCGACTTTTTCCGGCATCCGTGCAATTTTTCCTGTCACCATCGACTTTTTCCGGGAACCGTGCAATTTTTCCTGCCACCATCGACTTTTTCCGGCAACCGTGAATTTTTTCCAGTCACCATGTACTTTTTCCGACAACCGTGCAATTTTTCCTGTCACCGTGAACTTTTTGCTGCCACCGTGAACTTTTTCCTGCAACCGTGCAATTTTTCCTGTCACCATCGACTTGTTCCGGGAACCGTGCAATTTTTCCTGCCACCATCGACTTTTTCCGGCAACCGTGCAATTTTTCCTGTCATCATCGACTTTTTCCGGCATCCGTGCAATTTTTCCTGTCACCATCGACTTTTTCCGGCAACCGTGCAATTTTTCCTGTCACCATCGACTTTTTCCGGCAACCGTGCAATTTTTCCTGTCACCGTGAACTTTTTCCTGCCACCGTGAACTTTTTCCGGCAACCGTGCAATTTTTCCTGTCACCATCGACTTTTTCCGGGAACCGTGCAATTTTTCCTGCCACCATCGACTTTTTCCGGCAATCGTGAATTTTTTCCAGTCACCATCGACTTTTTCCGGGAACCGTGAATTTTTTCCAGTCACCATCGACTTTTTCCGGCAACCGTGCAATTTTTCCTGTCACCATCGACTTTTTCCGGGAACCGTGCAATTTTTCCTGTCATCATGGACTTTTTCCGGCATCCGTGCAATTTTTCCTGTCACCATCGACTTTTTCCGGCAACCGTGCAATTTTTCCTGTCACCGTGAACTTTTTCCTGCCACCGTGAACTTTTTCCGGCAACCGTGCAATTTTTCCTGTCACCATCGACTTTTTCCGGGAACCGTGCAATTTTTCCTGCCACCATCGACTTTTTCCGGCAACCGTGAATTTTTTCCGGCAACCGTGCAATTTTTCCTGTCATCATCGACTTTTTCCGGCATCCGTGCAATTTTTCCTGTCACCATCGACTTTTTCCGGCAACCGTGAATTTTTTCCAGTCACCATCGACTTTTTCCGGCAACCGTGCAATTTTTCCTGCCACCATCGACTTTTTCCGGCAACCGTGAACTTTTTCCGGCAACCGTGCAATTTTTCCTGTCACCATCGACTTTTTCCGGCAACCGTGAACTTTTTCCGGCAACCGTGCAATTTTTCCTGTCATCATCGACTTTTTCCGGCATCCGTGCAATTTTTCCTGTCACCATCGACTTTTTCCGGCAACCGTGCAATTTTTCCTGTCACCGTGAACTTTTTCCTGCCACCGTGAACTTTTTCCGGCAACCGTGCAATTTTTCCTGTCACCATCGACTTTTTCCGGCAACCGTGAACTTTTTCCGGCAACCGTGCAATTTTTCCTGTCATCATCGACTTTTTCCGGCATCCGTGCAATTTTTCCTGTCACCATCGACTTTTTCCGGCAACCGTGCAATTTTCCTTGTCACCATCGACTTTTTCCGGCAACCGGCCAGTTTTTCCTGTCGCCATCGACTTTTTCCGGCAATCGTGAATTTTTTCCTGTCACCATCGAATTTTTATGGCAGCCGTGAACTTTTTCCTGTCACCGTGAACTTTTTCCAGTCACCATCGACTTTTCCGGCAACCGTGCAATTTTTCCGGCAACCGTGCAATTTTCCTTGTCACCATCGACTTTTTCCGGCAACCGGCCAGTTTTTCCTGTCGCCATCGACTTTTTCCTGTCACCGTGAACTTTTTCCTGTCACCATCGAATTTTTCCGGCAGCCGTGAACTTTTTCCTGTCACCGTGAACTTTTTCCTGTCACCATCGAATTTTTCCGGCAGCCGTGAACTTTTTCCAGTCACCATCGACTTTTCCGGCAACCGTGCAATTTTTCCTGCAGCCGTGCAATTTTTCCTGCCGCCATCGACTTTTTCCGGCAACCGTGCAATTTTTCCAGTCACCATCGACTTTTTCCGGGAACCGTGCAATTTTTCCTGTCACCGTGAACTTTTTCCTGTCACCATCGACTTTTTCCGGCAACCGTGCAATTTTTCCTGTCACCGTGAACTTTTTCCTGTCACCATCGACTTTTTCCGGCAACCGTGCAATTTTTCCTGTCACCATCGAATTTTTCCGACAACCGTGAACTTTTTCTGTCACCGTGAACTTTTTCCTGTCACCATCGACTTTTTCCTGCCACCATCGACTTTTTCCGGCAACCGTGCAATTTTTCCTGTCACCGTGAACTTTTTGCTGCCACCGTGAACTTTTTCCTGTCACCATCGAATTTTTCCGGCAGCCGTGCAATTTTTCCTGTCACCGTGAACTTTTTCCTGTCACCATCGACTTTTTCCGGCAACCGTGCAATTTTTCCTGTCACCGTGAACTTTTTCCTGTCACCATCGACTTTTTCCGGCAACCGTGCAATTTTTCCTGTCACCATCGAATTTTTCCGACAACCGTGAACTTTTTCTGTCACCGTGAACTTTTTCCTGTCACCATCGACTTTTTCCTGCCACCATCGACTTTTTCCGGCAACCGTGCAATTTTTCCTGTCACCGTGAACTTTTTGCTGCCACCGTGAACTTTTTCCTGTCACCGTGAACTTTTTCCTGTCACCATCGACTTTTTCCGGCAACCGTGCAATTTTTCCTGTCACCATCGACTTTTTCCGGCAACCGTGCAATTTTTCCTGTCACCGTGAACTTTTTCCTGTCACCATCGACTTTTTCCGGCAACCGTGCAATTTTTCCTGCCACCATCGACTTTTTCCGGCAACCGTGCAATTTTTCCTGTCACCATCGAATTTTTCCGACAACCGTGAACTTTTTCTGTCACCGCGAACTTTTTCCTGTCACCATCGACTTTTTCCTGCCACCATCGACTTTTTCCGGCAACCGTGCAATTTTTCCTGTCACCATCGACTTTTTCCGGCAACCGCGCAATTTTTCCTGCCACCGTGAACTGTTTCCTGTCACCATCGAATTTTTCCGGCAACCGTGCAATTTTTCCTGTCACCATCGGCTTTTTCCGGCAACCGTGCAATTTTTCCTGTCACCATCGACTTTTTCCTGCAACCGTGCAATTTTTCCTGTCACCGTGAACTTTTTGCTGCCACCGTGAACTTTTTCCTGCAACCGTGCAATTTTTCCTGTCACCATCGACTTGTTCCGGGAACCGTGCAATTTTTCCTGCCACCATCGACTTTTTCCGGCAATCGTGAATTTTTTCCAGTCACCATCGACTTTTTCCGGGAACCGTGAACTTTTTCCTGTCACCGTGAACTTTTTCCTGCAACCGTGCAATTTTTCCTGCCACCATCGACTTTTTCCGGCAACCGTGAACTTTTTCCGGCAACCGTGCAATTTTTCCTGTCATCATCGACTTTTTCCGGCATCCGTGCAATTTTTCCTGTCACCATCGACTTTTTCCGGCAACCGTGCAATTTTTCCTGTCACCATCGACTTTTTCCGGGAACCGTGCAATTTTTCCTGCCACCATCGACTTTTTCCGGCAACCGTGCAATTTTTCCTGTCACCATCGACTTTTTCCGGGAACCGTGAATTTTTTCCTGTCACCATCGAATTTTTCCGGCAGCCGTGCAATTTTTCTTGTCACCGTGAACTTTTTCCTGTCACCATCGACTTTTTCCGGCAACCGTGCAATTTTTCCTGTCACCGTGAACTTTTTCCTGCCACCGTGAACTTTTTCCTGCAATCGTGCAATTTTTCCTGCAGCCGTGCAATTTTTCCTTGTCACCATCGACTTTTTCCGGCAACCGTGCAATTTTTCCTGTCACCGTGAACTTTTTCCTGTCACCATCGAATTTTTCCGGCAGCCGTGCAATTTTTCCTGTCACCGTGAACTTTTTGCTGCCACCGTGAACTTTTTCCTGCAACCGTGCAATTTTTCCTGTCACCATCGAATTTTTCCGACAACCGCGCAATTTTTCCTGCCACCATCGACTTTTTCCGGCAACCGTGGACTTTTTCCGGCAACCGTGCAATTTTTCCTTTCACCATCGAATTTTTCCGACAACCGCGCAATTTTTCCTGCCACCATCGACTTTTTCCGGCAACCGTGAACTTTTTCCTGCAACCGTGCAATTTTTCCTGTCACCGTGAACTTTTTGCTGCCACCGTGAACTTTTTCCTGCAACCGTGCAATTTTTCCTGTCACCATCGACTTGTTCCGGGAACCGTGCAATTTTTCCTGCCACCATCGACTTTTTCCGGCAATCGTGAATTTTTTCCAGTCACCATCGACTTTTTCCGGGAACCGTGAATTTTTTCCAGTCACCATCGACTTTTTCCGGCAACCGTGCAATTTTTCCTGTCACCATCGACTTTTTCCGGCAACCGTGCAATTTTTCCTGTCACCGTGAACTTTTTGCTGCCACCGTGAACTTTTTCCTGCAACCGTGCAATTTTTCCTGTCACCATCGACTTGTTCCGGGAACCGTGCAATTTTTCCTGCCACCATCGACTTTTTCCGGCAACCGTGAATTTTTTCCAGTCACCATCGACTTTTTCCGGCAACCGTGCAATTTTTCATGTCACCATCGACTTTTTCCGGCAACCGTGCAATTTTTCCTGCCACCATCGACTTTTTCCGGCAATCGTGAATTTTTTCCAGTCACCATCGACTTTTTCCGGGAACCGTGAACTTTTTCCTGTCACCGTGAACTTTTTCCTGCAACCGTGCAATTTTTCCTGCCACCATCGACTTTTTCCGGCAACCGTGAACTTTTTCCGGCAACCGTGCAATTTTTCCTGTCATCATCGACTTTTTCCGGCATCCGTGCAATTTTTCCTGTCACCATCGACTTTTTCCGGCAACCGTGCAATTTTTCCTGCCACCATCGACTTTTTCCGGCAACCGTGAATTTTTTCCTGTCACCGTGAACTTTTTGCTGCCACCGTGAACTTTTTCCTGCAACCGTGCAATTTTTCCTGTCACCATCGACTTTTTCCGGCAACCGTGCAATTTTTCCTGTCATCATCGACTTTTTCCGGCATCCGTGCAATTTTTCCTGTCACCATCGACTTTTTCCGGCAACCGTGCAATTTTTCCTGTCATCATCGACTTTTTACGGCATCCGTGCAATTTTTCCTGTCACCATCGACTTTTTCCGGCAACCGTGCAATTTTTCCTGCCACCATCGACGTTTTCCGGCAGCCGTGCAATTTTTCCTGTCACCGTGAACTTTTTCCTGCAACCGTGCAATTTTTCCTGCCACCATCGACTTTTTCCGGCAACCGTGAACTTTTTCCGGCAACCGTGCAATTTTTCCTGTCATCATCGACTTTTTCCGGCATCCGTGCAATTTTTCCTGTCACCATCGACTTTTTCCGGCAACCGTGCAATTTTTCCTGCCACCATCGACTTTTTCCGGCAACCGTGAATTTTTTCCTGTCACCGTGAACTTTTTGCTGCCACCGTGAACTTTTTCCTGCAACCGTGCAATTTTTCCTGTCACCATCGACTTTTTCCGGCAACCGTGCAATTTTTCCTGTCATCATCGACTTTTTCCGGCATCCGTGCAATTTTTCCTGTCACCATCGACTTTTTCCGGCAACCGTGCAATTTTTCCTGTCATCATCGACTTTTTACGGCATCCGTGCAATTTTTCCTGTCACCATCGACTTTTTCCGGCAACCGTGCAATTTTTCCTGTCATCATCGACTTTTTCCGGCATCCGTGCAATTTTTCCTGTCACCATCGACTTTTTCCGGCAACCGTGCAATTTTTCCTGTCATCATCGACTTTTTACGGCATCCGTGCAATTTTTCCTGTCACCATCGACTTTTTCCGGCATCCGTGCAATTTTTCCTGTCACCATCGACTTTTTCCGGCAACCGTGCAATTTTTCCTGTCACCGTGAACTTTTTCCGGCAACCGTGCAATTTTTCCTGCCACCATCGACTTTTTCCGGCAACCGTGAATTTTTTCCTGTCACCATGTACTTTTTCCGGGAACCGTGAACTTTTTCCTGTCACCATCGAATTTTTCCGGCAGCCGTGCAATTTTTCCTGTCACCGTGAACTTTTTCCTGTCACCATCGAATTTTTCCGGCAGCCGTGCAATTTTTCCTGTCACCGTGAACTTTTTCCTGTCACCATCGACTTTTTCCGGCAACCGTGCAATTTTTCCTGTCACCGTGAACTTTTTCCTGCCACCGTGAACTTTTTCCTGCAATCGTGCAATTTTTCCTGCAGCCGTGCAATTTTTCCTTGTCACCATCGACTTTTTCCGGCAACCGTGCAATTTTTCCTGTCACCGTGAACTTTTTCCTGCCACCATCGACTTTTTCCGGCAACCGTGCAATTTTTCCTGTCACCATGTACTTTTTCCGGCAACCGTGCAATTTTTCCTGTCACCGTGAACTTTTTGCTGCCACCGTGAACTTTTTCCTGCAACCGTGCAATTTTTCCTGTCACCATCGACTTGTTCCGGGAACGGTGCAATTTTTCCTGCCACCATCGACTTTTTCCGGCAATCGTGAATTTTTTCCAGTCACCATCGACTTTTTCCGGGAACCGTGAACTTTTTCCTGTCACCGTGAACTTTTTCCTGCAACCGTGCAATTTTTCCTGTCACCATCGACTTGTTCCGGGAACCGTGCAATTTTTCCTGCCACCATCGACTTTTTCCGGCAACCGTGAATTTTTTCCTGTCACCATCGACTTTTTCCGGCAACCGTGCAATTTTTCCTGTCACCATCGACTTTTTCCGGCAACCGTGCAATTTTTCCTGTCACCGTGAACTTTTTGCTGCCACCGTGAACTTTTTCCTGCAACCGTGCAATTTTTCCTGTCACCATCGACTTGTTCCGGGAACCGTGCAATTTTTCCTGCCACCATCGACTTTTTCCGGCAATCGTGAATTTTTTCCAGTCACCATCGACTTTTTCCGGGAACCGTGAACTTTTTCCTGTCACCGTGAACTTTTTCCGGCAACCGTGCAATTTTTCCTGTCACCGTGAACTTTTTCCGGCAACCGTGCAATTTTTCCTGTCATCATCGACTTTTTCCGGCATCCGTGCAATTTTTCCTGTCACCATCGACTTTTTCAGGCAACCGTGCAATTTTTCCTGTCACCGTGAACTTTTTCCTGTCACCGTGAACTTTTTCCGGCAACCGTGCAATTTTTCCTGTCACCATCGACTTTTTCCGGCAACCGTGAACTTTTTCCGGCATCCGTGCAATTTTTCCTGTCACCATCGACTTTTTCCGGCAACCGTGAACTTTTTCCGGCATCCGTGCAATTTTTCCTGTCACCATCGACTTTTTCCGGCAACCGTGAACTTTTTCCTGTCACCATCGACTTTTTCCGGCAACCGTGAACTTTTTCCGGCATCCGTGCAATTTTTCCTGTCACCATCGACTTTTTCCGGCAACCGTGAACTTTTTCCTGCCACCATCGACTTTTTCCGGCAACCGCGAATTTTTTCCAGTCACCATCGACTTTTTCCGGGAACCGTGCAATTTTTCCTGTCACCGTGAACTTTTTCCTGCCACCGTGAACTTTTTCCGGCAACCGTGCAATTTTTCCTGTCACCATCGACTTTTTCCGGCAACCGTGAACTTTTTCCGGCAACCGTGCAATTTTTCCTGTCATCATCGACTTTTTCCGGCATCCGTGCAATTTTTCCTGTCACCATCGACTTTTTCCGGCAACCGTGAACTTTTTCCGGCAACCGTGCAATTTTTCCTGTCATCATCGACTTTTTCCGGCATCCGTGCAATTTTTCCTGTCACCATCGACTTTTTCCGGCAACCGTGAACTTTTTCCTGTCACCGTGAACTTTTTCCTGTCACCATCGACTTTTTCCGGCAACCGTGAACTTTTTCCTGTCACCATCGACTTTTTCCGGCAACCGGGCAGTTTTTCCTGTCGCCATCGACTTTTTCCGGCAACCGTTAAACAACCGCCAGAAAGAGGACCACAAGTATTTCGCGTTCACGGAGCAGTCCATCATGCCATTGTAACATCTATTCCGGCACCGGGTCAAACCCCAACCTATGGCCAAATCTGCCTGCTGGACACCTCTGAAGCCGCCAATGTAAGGATGGGACACCCCTCCAACAAGAAATGTGACCAAAATCTTATGGGGGAGCTAGGAGTGTGGATGGCGACTAATTACGAATACGCTGAGTCCTTTGAAAGGGTGTGGAAGATCTACAAAGAGGAGTTGGAAAAAGCCGGAAGGCTAAATAAGCCGATGAAAGACATCAGGCTTCTTTTCCACCTTGACAAAAACCTCGACAAGCGGCGATTCAACTTCCCTATTTCCAACGAGGTAAATTGACTGTGTCATCCACTAAATTCTAATAATTTAGATCGCTGCCGTATTTGTGACCGATGCCGAGGGGAATATCCCAAATTGTGCGTATTCCGTCTACGCTAAGCCACCGGGCGGGCAGAGAATGCTCCAGACGGTCTATCCAGCCTCTCCGGTAAGATTTCAATTTTATCTGAAGAAATAACACGTTTAGGGACTAAATTCCATGCTCTATCCTCTCCTCTTCCCAAAGAAGGTCCATGATTGGACCACCAATTTTCAACAACAAGGAGGGACAAGAAGGGTTACACTAATGGATTTCGCCAGCTACCTTTTCTCTCGAAGAAATGTCTTCAACCCAATCCATGGGGCCAGAAAATCGTTCCATCAGTTGGCCGTAGACATCTTCATTCGAGTCGAATCACAGCGACTCTATTACATCAGGACTCACCAGGTAAAAGACTATTTTTCAAGCAATAAATAATTTTAGAGTGAGCTTCGAACTGAAACCATGCAGCACCTGGCCGACCACGTTGCAGATGGGGGAGAAGGCGTAGCGGGAATGAGAATAATTCTCCCGGCTTCCTACACAAATTCTCCGCGATTCATGGTCCAGAACTACCAAGTAAAACTCAGTTTCTTTTGTTTTTAAACAGAGAATTTTAGGACGGCATGGCCATGGTTACCAGGTTTGGCAAACCCGATTATTTCGTCACAATGACGTGCAACCCACAGTGGCTGGAGATCACAGCCCACCTCAAGCCTGGACAAACGGCATTTGAAGCGCCGGATCTCACAGTCCGGGTCTTCCATAAGAAGCACGCCACGTTCATGAAGGACATGACGGAGCGGAACATTGTGGGCCAAGTCATCGCCTTTATCTACGTCATCGAGTGGCAGAAGCGCGGATTGCCCCACGCCCACATGCTCTTCACCATGGCCTAATGCGAAAATTGAAATTTTAGGTACTTCCCATTCCTCCAAAGCACCTGAGAATGGACCCAGTCAAGATGTGCCTAAAAGAATCCCAGCTTTACCGCCTGTTCACTATCTTTCCACTCACCGTAAACATGAGAATCCGAACAATATTGGAAGGAATATTTGCTGCGAATTGGGGAAGGAAAGGAAGAAGAGGACGAGGATGGCAAGGTCACTCTGCCTGCAGAGATCATAAGGTTTGCTAAGGACCGAGGAAAAATGGGGATATCTTCAGCAATGCAACCTCATCGAAGAAATCTTTGAAGGAGTCTACGACGATCCAGACTCCCTGAGCAAGAAGGCGATTCTCTGACCGAAAAACACCCAGGTGGACAAAATCAACGGAAAAGTGTTGGACGAAATGACCGGTTAGTCCGTTTTATGCAAGAATACAGGATAATTTTAGCGGATGAAAAGGTGTTCTACAGCGCAGACAGTATCTCCAAGGAAGGGGATGATGCCCTCCACTACCCAGACGAGTTCATCAATTCCTTGACTCCGTCCTCTTTGCCGCCCCATGAGCTCCATCTGAAACCTGGGTGCGTCGTCATGCTTCTTCGAAATTTGGCTGTAAAAAACGGCCTCTGCAACGGAACCCGTCTTCAAGTCACCCGGTTCGGGATGCTGCACGTCCTCATGTGCCGCTTCATCAATGGCCCGAGGCGAGGAGAGGAGGTACTCATTCCCCGAGTCAGCCTAATCACTAATCAGGGTAGCTTTTTTCGTCTCATCTCCAGCAAATTACTACTTTTAGGTCTCTCCTTCAGCCTCAAGAGGCACCAGTTCCCGGTTAAATTAGCGTTCGCTATGACAATAAACAAAACTCAGGGGCAGAGTCTCCAGCGTGTAGGAGTGTTGCTAGAAGAGCCCGTATTCGGGCATGGGCAACTTTACGTTGCCCTCAGTCGAGGAAGAACAATCGAAGGAGTCAAGGTTCACATTGGAAATGGATCAAGAAAAACCGTAAATATTGTTGAAGTTTCTGTACTATAATTTTTAAAATAAAAGGTTTTTGTTAGAATCTTTTCTTTGAAATGATTCTAACAAAAACATTGAATGGAAGGGACACTGTCCAGGAGCGGCGCGCCGTAGGCGCGCCTAGCGACTGGTCAAATAAAAAACACAAAAAAATAAAGTGAATCGGTCTTTTACATAGTAAAATTCACATGTTGAAGATTAGGTATACTGCTACTAGCAGTAGAACAACATTTTCATAATAAACCAATGGCGGCATTCTATTCTACGTTAAAAACTACCTACTGGGTGTAAATATCAAAGCAGAAAGCCTATATATAGAGGCGCACCGAAGCCTTTTATCTCGCGAACTATGCATGACCAAGTTTTCTGACAAGGGAAGTCCACCAACTTAAAGTTCCCGATTTGGCTGATTTTTTTCCAGGATATAGGTCTATGTTAGTGGTGCACATACCCAAAAAAATTAGGCCCCCAAACGTTGATTTGGAGGAGCTACAGCCTTCTGAAAGTCGTTTATTCTCAACTTCGCGCCCTCATAACTTTAGGAATTTAACTTTGTAGATGGGTCCGGTTTAGTTTTTCCCACGTAAAATAATGTGCTGAACACGCGCAGAACAAAAAAAGAATCAGCTGAAATGAGGGAAATTCATAAATACCATGGCGCTGGCGACACTGTCATCCTGACATCCAAGTAATTAGCCTGCCTGCCGAGGGCGGTTCGGGAAGTGATGCCAGCAGTGCTGCTTGATTCTTTTGCATAATGTAGAACTATGTCTGACATGCATTATATAGCAGAAATTGCTTGATTACAACATGATTTGAAGACGCTAGGTCACTTGATAAAACGCTAGCTGCAAATTTAACTCATCTTTAGGCCCTCATAACTTTTCATCCTCAAATCATAGAAGGCTAATTTTTGCTGCTACTTATTAAGCCAATCAAGCTTAATCAGCTCATGGTTGAACGGCCTCGGTTCTGCTTAAAATAATAGAGATAACTGCTAGGGAACATGCACCTTTTCCGAGAGGTTATTTTGTTATTTTATTTAGCTACATAACGGTTACTTCCAATGCGTGCTTATTCGGTTTGATGTCCTCTATGCGTAGAAACAAACCGGAGGCATCCACTGAGCAAGAATAAAAAGTTATGATATAGCAAAAATCTTCTCCAAAACACGTTTTTGACCTGCAAAGCGCTCTAGCTCCTCCAAATCAACGTTTGGGGGCCTAATTTTTTTGGGTATGTGCACCACTAACATAGGCCTACATCCTGGCAAAAAACCAGCCAAATCGGGAACTTTAAGTTGGTGGACTTCCCTTGTGAGCAAAAAATGTTATAGTCTATCACAAAAAATGACGACATTTCAAAGGTCTAATTTCGGCTGTGGCAGGGCAGATTTACTGTCAATTCGGGCAAATTTCCTTTGTTTGAACACAGCTCGCCAAAATTCAAATTTTTGGACAGGACGTTTTTTTCGCGCCAAACGTTTCTAATAAAAAGGTTCCATCTGGGCGACACAAGAACTCTTTATTAGCTGGACGGATTTCATTTGTGTTTTTTGCATTCGATAGAGCATATCAAACTGTCCTTGAATGAGTTTTGGCACCTACATCTGCTAACTCTTTCTATTAATAATATCGAAAATGAACTAATAGTTGCCGTCATTAATTTATTTTTCCACGGGCTGGTCCCAAAAAACTCATTAAAGGACAGTTTGATATGCTCTATCGAATGCAAAAAACAGAAATGAAATCCGTCCAGCCAATAAGGAGTTCTTGTGTCGCCCAGATGGAAGCCAAATTTCCATATGAAATTTCAAAATTTCTTTCCGCGGCTACCAAGCATTCATCTTTAAAATTATTTTATTCGAAGTGTCGGCCACGGAAGTGTCTAATTTTAGTTGCAAACTGCTGAGCACATTAAGAGGAACATTTTGATACCAGGAATTACAAAAAATCATGTAGAAAACATATTTTATTCTCCCGTAGTAATTTTCCAATATAAAATTCATTCATTTTTTAATTCTCCTCAATGCTTCACTGTTTTATGTTTTTCTCTCGCGTATTATAGTAATTTGGGGTTGGTAAAACACGAGAAAACCTTAGAAATGCATGAAAAATTTTCTTTAAAGAAGTTGGGTTCCTGGAACGCTCGCGCGCACAGTCCTTCAAAGAGCCGCCCGCGGCGAACTGTGTGAAATCAAAATGAACGGTAAATTTGCCCCACCACAGCAAAAATTAGACCTTTGAAATGTCGTCATTTTTTGTGACAGACTATACCAGCTTTTGGCGCGCGTTTGCGGTCCCTAATAATGTGATATGCTCTGTGTTATATTGTGAATTCAATTGTTTCTGAATAATTTCAATAAACATTTTGAGTGACGCGACAACTATGCTTTCGCTATATCCCATTTTATCGCGTCCTAATTACTCAATATTTAGTATTCGGCTGCAGTTCTCCAGCAAAAAGGGCACCCGGGAATTAAAAAAATTGGAGAGAAAGGGTAATTTTCAGCACCAAACCTGTCACCTGATGGTCACATGATTGCCATATAAGTTCGAGTTAAATTAGCATACAGTTTAGGGCAATATATCAGAGAACTGAACCCCTTTCTGTCTAATGAAGATGTCCATAAACGGCTGTGTCAGCTATTGGAATTGGAACATTACATGAAGGTGAAGTAATTACCAAGATATTCATGTCATTCATTCAGGAAGGACCGTGGAACATCTGCACACCATCCGCCAGCTGATCGACAAGGCCTACGACCACCGTAACCACCTCTACCTGGTCTTTGTGGATTATCGGAAAGCCTACGACACCATATAGTGGAATGCCGTTTGGAATTCGCTCCACCGTCATGGTGTTGAGCCACTCTACGTCGAGATGCTGAGACAGATTTACACCGAGGCTGGAAGCAAAATCAAGGTGCAAAAGGAGACAATGGAAGTCGACATCCAGCGCGGAGTACGTCAAGGCTGCGTGCTCTCCCCACTGCTCTTCAACGCTGTTCTGGAGGACATATTCCGCCAATTGGAATGGGATGACATCGGAGTCACCATCAACGGCAGGACGCTCAACCATCTGCGATACGCCGACGATGTAGTCCTCATTGGAAGAAGTCTTCAAACAGTCCAGCGGATGGTCACGGAACTGGAATTGGCTAGCCGTAGAGTCGGTCTGGAGATCAACAAACGCAAGACTGTTGCCATGACCAACGCCTACGAGGGTAATCTGCTGCTAAGCGGGGAGCCTGTAGCCTTTGTCCGCCACTTCGTATACCTTGGATGTTCCGTGACGTGCACCAGAGATAACCGGGAGCTGTCGAGAAGAATAGGAGAAGGATGGGCCGCCTTCAATCGACATCGGATGTTTATGGCACGACGAGCCGTCCCGATGAAGATGAAACGCCGCGTCTTTCTCACCTGTGTCGTCCCAAGTCTACTGTACGGATGCGAGCTTTGGAGTCTCAAGGCGGAAGAGAGAAGGAAGCTGTCGACCGTGCAACGACGTATGGAGAGAGCGATGCTTGGCCTGTCTCTGCTGGATCGAGTGCCCAACGACGAAGTCAGACGACGAACAGGAATGCCGGATATCCTAGATATCGCCTGGCTAAGAAAGTTGAGATGGAGTAGTCGACTGGCCTCGATGGAAGACGGAAGATGGTCGAAGACAACGACTGAGTGGTACCCACGCGACCGCCGAAGATACCCTGGCCGACCGGAGCAGCGCTGGGAAGACGATCTCCTCGCCGCCTCTTCCAACCTCGGATGGGAGCCGGTTCTATGGATGCGATGGGCAAGAGAGGGAGCAGTTGAATGGATAAAGGACATGAGAGCGGGGAGACCCTGGGATATCCCTTGAGATCTGCGATACCGTTAATAAAAATTAAATTAAATTCAGGAATTCGCAGATTGTAGCCAGAATGTCTACCAGTCCATTGTCCTGCAGAATTCGGCCGAGTGGAGTACACAGCTTTTACATGATATCTTTATCAAGAAATTTTAATAAGGACTAATTTGATTGAACTTCCTGTCATCTAGGCATCTTTGTTGAATAGTGGCATTCTTGGGTTTTTTAAAGATACCAACAATTCTTTGTTTCGAATCAAAATAGAGTTTCTTTTTATTTTTCTGAATATTCTAACGAATTGATGGCCCAGTAGGTTTTTTTGGGGAAGAACATAGAAGTTTTAGCTATTTGAGAGTCGGCCTGATTCGATTTTCAAGTAAAGAAGAGAATTTTCCAAGCCAACTTGGAAGGGAAATTCCTGTTAGTTGCCTTAAAAGCTCAAATCCAGGAGAAACTCCAGCAAGAAGAAGAGCATAAGAATGAAAAAGAAGGAAATAGTCAAGTAGAGAAGGCGATGTTAATCGACTTGATGGCTCAGAACAAGAAGAGATTCCAACCAAACAAAACAAGGAATGAGCAAGAAACAAGAACAGTACACAGTTATTTTTTTGTTGGCCGAAGCCTTTTTATTTCACATGATGCGGCCCTCTAGGGGTTATATTCGATGGGGAGGTTCTTACGGCGGACCATTCCATCGCCCTGGAACCATTCACGACGGAAGGTTTTCGCAGCTCCGTCAGGTGTATTGGTCCACTCAACAGTGATGCGATCATTGTTGGTGTCCTCCTGTCCGAAGGCGAACGAATCGCAGCTGACGGCCATCAAGGTAGCCTCCTTGGGGTCGAGGACCTAGAAAATAAAGAATTAGACACGAGAAAACAGAGGAAAACTAACTCCGCAAGCGGGGTCAACACCCAAGCGCTTCATGTTGGTCGTCTTGATGGCCCAGCCGATGCGACGGGCAGACGTATTGATAATCTTGATGTGGTAAGTGTGCTTGTCATCGTAGGGAGCGTTGAAAACGATTTTTTGTCCCGGTTGGGTTTGGATGTCTCCTACAAGGAGAAAAATAAATAATAAAAATAAAAATAAATAAAAGCGGCATTCTTTTTCAAAATCTCGCCCATTGCTTTGCAGCGCCAGGCAGAAAATTATCAAAAGAAATGGCCAAAAAATATAAAACTAAATAAAAATAAATTAAAGGAAAATAAATAAAGAAAATAAATGAAAATATAAATAAAAAACGCCGGCTACGCACCAGGGGGTACACTAGCCATTTTTGGATGTTGGATGTCAACTTGGCCGAGTTTGTCGCTTTTATACTCAGAAACTGACGGAATTTTAACATTTTTATTGGTCAAAGGATTACCCGCTTTACAGCTGTTTTCTCTCACATGAAGAGAAACAAAAGCGAGATTTTAGCAGACACTTCTTGACAAGAGGAGAAACAAAAGCGAAACTTCCGCAGACACTATTTGGCTTGGAGAGAAGCAGAAAGCAGACAGTATTGACAAGTTGGAGAAGAACAGCGGATCCCTGCAGGCGGAATAATGGAAAAGAGAGAAACAAATTGAAATCAAGCAAATCTAATTGTAAGCAGTTGTTTTTCTCCTTGTAGGAGACATCCAAACCCAACCGGGACAAAAAATCGTTTTCAACGCACCTACGATGACAAGCGCACGTACCACATCAAGATTATCAATACGTCTGCCCGTCGCATCGGTTGGGCCATCAAGACGACCAACATGAAGCGCTTGGGTGTTGACCCCGCTTGCGGAGTTAGTTTTCCTCTGTTTTCTCATGTCTAATCCTTTATTTTCTAGGTCCTCGACCCCAAGGAGGCTACCTTGATGGCTGTCAGCTACGACTCGTTCGCCTTCGGACAAGAAGACACCAACAATGATCGCATCACTGTTGAGTGGACCAATACACCGGACGGAGCTGCGAAAACCTTCCGTCGTGAATGGTTCCAGGGCGATGGAATGGTCCGCCGTAAGAACCTAGACACGGAAGGACCTCGAAGGGTGGTTCCCCATTCACGTCGACGAGTTTTATTTGACGAGGCTCACGCCGGAATTTTCGCTGGACATTTCAGTGCAAAGAAAATTCATCGATTGTTGAAACACAGTTTTTTCTGGGAAAACATGGCCAGAGACATTCATACATGGCATAGATCATGCTCAAAATGCTTTTTGACGAATGTACAGGAAACACTTGTACCACCTCTAAGACCCATTACGACGTCGAAGCCATATGAACTTGTAGGTGTCGACTTAATGGAATTAGGATTGACAACATCTGGAAGCAAATACGTGCTCGTTCTAATTGATCATTTTTCAAAGTGGATAGGCGCATACCCGATACCGTCAAAGTCAGCCGACGTTGTAGCAAAGACAATTGTCAATAGATGGCTAGGTGAAGGTAGATGGCCGAAAAGTTTTCTGTCCAATCAAGGACCTGAGTTCCTCAATGAAATCATGAATTCGCTTAGGAAATTAACAAAGATTCAATGGTCAGTAACAAAGGGTTATTGTCCTAGAGAGAATGGGTTGACAGAGAGAGCCAACCAGACATTGCAAAGATGTTTACTGAAAATCCTCAACCATCCCGCAGAATGGGATATGATTTTTCCTTTTGTAACATTTGTCTATAACTGTACGTCTCATTCGAGTGTAGCCTACACTGTGTAGGTGACTCACCATTCTTTATCTTGCATGGTTTCGACCCGCAATTTCCTTTAGTCGACGATATTCCCGAGAGGACGATCTATCAACAGATCGATTATTCGCAGTACAAAGCATGTTTAGTAGATTCTATTCGAGAATCACACAATATAGTAAAAGAGACTTTCCGAGGAAATGGAAAGATGTAAAGCATATTACGATCGAAGGCATAAGACGGACAACAAAGTTATCCAGTCGTAGGAGATCGTGTATTTGTTAGATTGCCTCCGTCGAAAACTGGGTCGAAATTCCCAAAATTGGTTTTTGATATCAAAGAACCTTATAGAGTCGTCGAAACTTCGAATAATTCAGCGCTTTTGACGTTATTACATGGTAATGACGAGCCTATTCGAATACAATTTGACTTGATTTTGATAGTTCCCCCCGGTCTCGACGCGCCGGAGTACAATCCTAAACGGAGACGCAAAGTCCTTCCAAAAGCCCTGGGTTTTATGGACACAGAGACAGTTGTGACAGTAGCACAAGTTCATTTATTGCAGAGTGGTTTCGAACAAAATGAACGTATCAATAACAATGCCAGGACATCCACTCTTTTTGTGTACAGGAGACGTCGACATGCAAGGACAGACCCTCCTCTGTCACATCACAAATTGGAAGATAAAAGATCTGGAAAATCTTGTGACTTTTGATATCCCCGAAGGATGCCTAGAACTGCCATTGGCAACGACAGCAGCCATTGCCCGGGCGGTGTCAATCCTAGAATGCCAATCCATCCACCCAGCAGAAAAGAAGAAGCTGCTCGTCAGAGATCACGCCTTCCCTATCTCCATCAACTGCTGGATTAGAAGTTACCACTTAGCTATGTATGCTCCAATGCAGGCATGTCAGGGAATTCTTCCAAGAAAATGGTAACAAAGAGCTCTCGCTAATTCGCGATTTCTTCCAACCAGAAGTACACATGTCTGATAGAGATTATCGACGAGTTGGACACGAAATATTTGAGTCGCCAGCTATTACACTCAAACACGAAGATGTCATGATGTTCCCAAGGTACGTCTGGATTATGCTGTCTACATTGGAGAAGCCAGAAGAAATCTCGCCTTTCCTCAAGCAAGTACAAGAAGCTGGAAAGATGTGTGACAAGATGGCTGTTTTCCTACTGCCCCCTGTTATGAAACACCCGGATCAATGGCTGGACTTCTCTTCCATGTTTTGTCAGAAGTTCAAGGAATTCAAGCTAAGATGCCGCGAAGACCAAGAAATACCACATATTCATTGGATCGGAGACACCAAGGAAAAGCTGAATTACAATTCACCATGGATGCTACTCGGCAGTCAACTGGCCCACCTTTCACCGCAAGGACAACTTTCTGTAATCCAAATCAACGCTTTCATTGACCATTTACGGAAATTCGCAAAGGAGGATCATACCAAACTGAAGATCACAATCCACAGGCGACTCTCAAGACAAATTCCTAATGAAGGACCATCACAGCGCCTTCAAGAAAATCGTCAGTCAATTGGACAATTCACTCCGCAAGTTCGACACCAAGACTACCGCCAGAACCGACGCCACCACACAATAGGCACTCGCCAAGCTGGACCTCCGACTCGATTCCGAAGACACGACAACACCAGCTGCAGTCCAAATAGTCGCGTGGAATCGTCTTCACAGAGGGGAGGATTGCAGCGACGTCCACAGCTCGCCGCTGCCGATGAAACGTTGGCATCCCCATAATAGTTTGCGCTGATGAAGCTGAAAAAAAAACACAAATTTTCGCATTTTTCTGATACTTGCAATCAATTCAGCATGGTCTTCTGTATTTCCGATAATTTTTTCAGCTAGAAAGAATGTGTTATTGTAAAGATATACGAGTTTTGGTCATCTTTAATGAGATTTCATGTGCCCACATCGGCGAGCAGGGCGTCAACAGTAAAAGAAGACGCAAGATACGCAACTTCTTTTAATCCCCACGCCTCGTATTTTTCTGACAGTCAGTTGTGTCAGGTTTTCTCGCCCAGTGAAGCGAATTTGTTTTCTGTTGTTTCCCTTGTTTGCCTGTGTGGCTTCTTATTTTATTTTTACCCTTCTGTGATACTTTTTATTAAGCTTAGCGCTTGCCTTTATCTCTGTTGCTATTTATCGTTACAGATAAAGTTGATTTCTCTATTCTCTTGTGTTTGTCTACAGTCCGTTCAACAAGTATAAAGCCACTCAACTTTTTGCGAAACTCGGCCAAAACGGTGAGTTTCCTAATTGAGACAGACACCATTGGATTTCCCATCGTCAACTGCCCCTATGCCCAAAATATCACAGATTTCCCTCATGATATGCCAATTTGACACCAATTTTACGAAATATAGCCAAAATCAGGTGTTCAAGAAGTATAAAGCCACCCTCCGTGGCGCGCCATATCTACCAATTTTTACTCATCCTGTGCGGTTGTCGGCCATATTTGAGGCTCCTGAGAAGATCTAGTAGTAAAGGTTCCGAGGTAGTACTCAGACCTTCTTGACGACAACTAGATAAGGACAGAGGTTAGGCTAACTAATGTTTATTAGACTTAAGACAAAGAGGCTAAATAGAGGCTAATATAAAAGAGAGATCGGAGACTGGCCAAGTCTCCGTGAAAGTCGAGACGGCTAGAGAGCTCTCGTTTGGGGGCTGTCCGGCTCTTTTATAGGCGGGTTGAGTAATGCCTGAAAGCTTCCTGTTTAGTCATGTTAACTCGGGATCAGAGATCCCTTACACCTCCCTCAACTAAATATAGTCCGACCCTGGACGAAAAATTAAGACATTGGGAGATGTTAATTAGCAGTGTAGTGAAATTGAAGAGAATCTCGGGGACTTTGGATCCGCCCGAGCTAAAACTTAACGGGAGCTCACCTTCTTCGGGGACGCAGGTGGTTGATGAAGTCCCTGATTCCACAGGTGGCCTTTTCTTTCTGGATCCATCTCAGGACTTGAATCCAATATTCATCCTTCCGAATAGCCCTTTGATTGCCCACGATGAGCATCATGCGTTGGACACGGGACAAAGCTACCACCAGACGTTGAGGATCTTCGAAGAATTCTCCTTGCTGTTGGGGTGCCACACTCCGTGTCGTAGCGACGATTATGACTGGATACTCTCTCCCCTGGAGGGAATCGACGGTGCCGACGTGTGTCTGCTGGGCCCATTCTGGTTTCAGATGATGGAGCTGGGCCTTGATGGCCTCGACCTGCGCGCCGTAGAAGCCGATAACCGCGATCTGGTCGGGCTCAATGTCGATGTCTTCCACCAGACCACAAATGATATCCACGACGTCGTCTCGCTCGCCTTCGTTGATCCAGGAGGTGGAATCCCCTTGCTTTGACTGGTCCGAGTCACTCATCAGCCAGGCCATCGGGTAATCCTTCCTTGGCATCGCTCCTAGCTCGAGTGGCTCTCCTGTGTATTCGGATCTCAGCTTGTTCCCGTAGAAGATCTTGCTGAGCATCTGGGTGACTTCAGTGGGGCAGCGGAAGACTACGCTCAAGTTGAACACGGGCCACAAACTGTTGAAAACGATGTCGGCCAAGACAGTTCCCGCGGCCCACTTCGCAGGCCAGACGTCTTTCTTGGTAAGGGGGCTGTAGGCCGGAAGTTGTCTCGGGTCTCCGATCCAGATGGGTCGAGCGAGGGGTACGAGGAGTGCCAGTAGAGGCAGCACGGCCAAAGGCATCTGGGAGGCTTCGTCCACGAAGAGGTGCTTCACTTGGTGGCTGACTGGCAGGAGATACCGGCCAAACATCGACATGAAAGTCGATAACGTCGCGAAGACTTTTTGGGGCTTGTACAGATCCCAGAACTTGACGACCATTGGTCCCCATTGCTTCCGGAATTTCTTCTGGGCTTCGGTCAGGGCCGGGAGTCCGAGTTCCTCTCTAGCGCCCTTCGCGTGTTCTCCGTCGCCACCTTCATCTTCCGGGAGGGAGAAGTCCATTTCCATCCGGTCCATTGGCTCCAGGAAAGACGTATAGAACTCCTGCTGCTCTGGTGAGAGTTCCGCAAAGTGCTTGGCAAAAGTTGACTTCATGAGAACTTGCAGATCGATGGACAAGGGGTTGGCTTGAGCGGCCCTGTTCTGTGGAGTGATGATTCGGAGAGACCTGATGTCCTTCGCGCCCACCAAGTTCTCGGAAGCTTCCGCGGCATTCGCCACGGCCTGATTAGTTTGGGCGACTAGCGCTACGACGACGTTAGGGTCAGCTTTTACCAGTAAGTCAGCGGCGACCACAGTTGTGACGGTTTTACCGCATCCGTACGGTGCTGACGCGGCTATTGGTGTCTCCGGACGTTGCTGGATTGCTTGGATGAGGGCGCTCTGGTCCGGTTTGAACTGGATGAGCTGTCCTTTGTATGTCGCCTGCACTTTCTTCGATCGCACTGTGATCTTCTTCAGCGGCTGTTTACCCAGTACTGCGCGTAGTCCTTTCTGGATTGGAGAATTTTCGTCCGACAGCTTGAGGGCTGTGCCGTTCCGATAGAATGTTTCGCACGGGTCAGAGTTTTCCGTGTCGGACAGGCGAATTGAGGCCTGGACCTCGCCAGAGTCTTCGCGAACTAGGGCATTGAAGATTCGTGCGTGTTGCTGATAAGTGGACATTCCAACTATGAGACCTCCGACATCTTGTTCCTTGTTGAACTGCACGGTGCCTACTAAAAAGTGGCGTTTCCCTTCGGGTCCGACCAGAATGATCATGGTGCGGCTACCCGCCTTCCATTTCTGCCCTGATGGGCGGTAACCGGTGGTTCCCAGTTCGCACAAGAATGAAGTGTGTACCTCCGAATGGCGCTGGACATTTTGAAGGCTGGTTGTGTATGTTCGAGGATCTTCTCCCAACCGTGCCCACGCTGCCGAACCCGGATGAGCCAGGGCTAAGGCAGTTCCCAGAGCTTCAGCGGCGTCGCTGGCGTCGTTTCCTACTCGCTCCCACAATTTGGCGGGTTCTTCTAGTTGTTGCCTTAACTCGGCTTCCAGAGGATGATCTTCGAGGATGGATACTTCGATTTTTCGCTGGGGACCGGCTTCTCGGTAAATTTTCATCATCTGTGTGCGCTCTGTCGCGTCTTTCGGCCAAGACGAGAATGCTGCCGCGTAACGGAACTTGGGCAAGATGTCAACTTGAAGTAGAGACCCCGTTGACCAGCTGGTCACCCTGCGTATGGCCAGCTTCCTCTGGGCTTTGATGTAAATCGCCTCGTTCCTGACGAGGGACGAGTCGGACGCTACCATTGGTTGGGATCCTCTGGCTATCTTGCTCGCATTGCCTTTGGCTAGGTATGCCGTTGCCGCTGCTACCTTCGGATAACCCATTTTGATGGCTGGTACGTTTCGCTGCAGATATCTGGCGCAGAACGTGACCCTGGCGGCGTTCCATACTGGGCGGAATTTAGAGGCTGATGCTTCTTTTGCCGAGATAGTGGCTACTCCTTTACGTCCTCCTCGCTTCGCAAATTCCGGATTAGGAGTCAACTTAGAGACCCAGAATAGATCACCCACTCGTACTTTCGGGTGTTGTAGGTCAATTGCCGCCTCATCAGGGACCGAGACGGTGAACTGTGTGAGGTCCACAATGCGTAAGTCCCCTCTTGGTGCATAATTATCCACGGTCATCGCTTGGGCTCGAGCACGTTGTCCCTGCATTTCAAAGATTTGGTAGAGGGCGGCTGGTCCGAGGGGCTTGGTGTCCGAGAAAGAGGGTTCTGGTACCATCTTGCGCGGCTTGCCCGGCCTTGCTTCTTTCGCCCATTTCCAGGATTCTTCGTGAAAGGGGTTGACGTCGCTGGGTACCATGCTGTGGAACACGGACCGGTGTCATTTGTCCCGCGGGACAAATGACACCCCTGCCCCAAAGCGAAAAATGGCCGCGGGACAAATGACACCCCTGCCCCAGAGCTCGCGGGACAAATGACACCCCTGCCCCAGAGCTCGCGGGACAAATGACACCCCTGCCCCAGAGCTCGCGGGACAAATGACACCCCTGCCCCAAAGCTCGCGGGACAATTTTTTCCATGCTCTTTTTGTTTTTCTAATGTTATGAACGAACCTGATCGTGATAATTTCCTGAAAAGGAGCTATCATAAATTCAAATAATCCATCTCAAGGCGATTTTTCAGTTCTGATTGTTTTGTTTTACTGGCTTTTTGAAGACTGCTATTGGCAAGGAAGAGGTGTACGCCATCTGAAAAAATTTCTACAGGGATAGTATAAATTCGTAGGACTGCCGTGTTTATCTTTCTCTGTGATGTTAACCAACGAATTAGTGATTCATGACAAGTCGACTTTTTGGCTGTTTCCAGTGTTTTTCTCCTTGACTTATTAATGCGTCCCAAATGAGAGGTCTTTCGACTGAGTCAAAGGCTTTCTGGTAGCCGATGAATCCCAGATGTAGTGGCATTTGGTATTCATATGCCTTTTCTATCAGGCTGACATGCAGCATCTTCCTCATCATCCGCCGTTGGGCGACTATCAGAAGAGCTGGCTCAACACAGGAGATGTAGAGACGTTTCTTCAATTCGACTGGGATTCTCTTGCTCGTCAGCAGCTGGTGGTATCGGTTGAATGCGTACCACCCAACTTGGACTCTTCTGGACAACTCAAGCGACTCGTTCCAATCGAAAGAGATTCTGGAGCCCAGGTAGATAAAATCCTTCTTGTAGTCAACCAGCTATCCCTCCAGGTAGAGCGGCACTTCTGTTCGATTCGACATTGCCATTGCCTTGGGATGTTTGCTTGAAAAACACTAAGAAACTAGAAGAAGATACAGAAGATACCAAATCCACCCGAAAACAGTGATTCTATCCGTAATTCGAGTATTCTATCCAGAATACAGTGATTCTAACCGGAGTGCAGTTATTCTATCAGAAATCAAGCGATTCTATCAAAAATCCAGCGATTCTGTCCGGAATGCAGTGGTTCTACTCATAATAGCACCATTCTGCCTATAGCAGTAACAGAAGCGTTGAGTTTTTTTGTGCAATTAAGTCTACAGGTGTAAGGAATTGAGCATAAACCTAACGTAGCGCAGCCTTGCAGTATTAGACAACACTGACTGGCCTAGCCTGTAACTCTGGAAACAGCCAAAAAGTCGACTTGTCATGAATCAGTAATTCGTTGGTTAACATCACAGAGAAAGATAAACACGGCAGTCCTACGAATTTATACTATCCCTGTAGAAATTTTTTCAGATGGCGTACACCTCTTCCTTGCCAATAGCAGTCTTCAAAAAGCCAGTAAAACAAAACAATCAGAACTAAAAAATCGCCTTGAGATGGATTATTTGAATTTATGATAGCTCCTTTTCAGGAAATTATCACGATCAGGTTCGTTCATAACATTAGAAAAACAAAAAGAGCAGGGAAAAAATTGTCCCGCGAGCTTTGGGGCAGGGGTGTCATTTGTCCCGCGAGCTTTGGGGCAGGGGTGTCATTTGTCCCGCGAGCTTTGGGGCAGGGGTGTCATTTGTCCCGCGAGCTCTGGGGCAGGGGTGTCATTTGTCCCGCGAGCTCTGGGGCAGGGGTGTCATTTGTCCCGCGGCCATTTTTCGCTTTGGGGCAGGGGTGTCATTTGTCCCGCGGGACAAATGGCACTTTCCCGTGGAACACTGTGTTAGAAGAGGCGGTCGGGAACATTCCTCTGGGGTCGTTAGGAAGCAGTGGTTCGACTGGAGATGTTCGGTCTACTAGCTGCATTCCGAGGCTGACGACCACCGGGACATCTTCTTCAGGCTCCTCGGTACTTTCAAGCGTTGGTTTAGCTTTCTTAGGAGGGGGACCTCTGCTCTGTACTTGTTGCCACTCTTCTCCGTCATCCTCCGCGTCCATCTCCAAGACCCTTATGGGTTCTGCTTGGCTCCGCACGTCTACTGAAGGATTGGTCACTTCCTCGCTGACCATAGCTTCCGGCTCTTCGGTTTCTGGTGCTTCAAGAGCTCCGAATTTATTAGGGCTCGCGAAGGCAGTATTTTTAGAAAGTTCCGGGGTCTTAAAGACCGCCCGGCGAGGAGAAGGAGATGACGCAGGAGGCAGAGCTGGCCAGTCGTCGTCTAAGAGCGGGTGGTACGTCATCGAAGCTTCATATTCCGTCGTGTCCATGCTGCCATCAGCGTTCATTGAGAGGGCCATCATGCGGTCTCCTGTTTCGGAGAATAGTTCAGTCATTCCAGCGAACTGGTCCTCGACGTCCATTTCCTCTGTTGGGTCACCTACAGGGGTTTTAGGTCCGGAAACAGGTGGCAAAGACTCACCGGAGTCGGTAATTGAAACGTTAAGAAATCCCGGGGCTTTAAGGGCCGCCCGGGAAGCAGAAGGTCCGGCGTTGATCGGTGTAGTGACCTCGGCTGGGGATATCAGCGTGGTGGCATCAGAAGTTGAGACATTTTGAAATCCCGGGGCTTTAAGGGCCGCCCGGGAAGAAGAAGATGATGGAACGACAGGAGATACCGGGGTTGACGAACCAACCGCCCGGTGAGGAGCAGATACGGACCCGAGTTGGGCCTGTTGGGGGTCAGACATGATATGTATGACCCTCCAACCGAGTGCTTTCTTTTCGACGATGGCCAGAAACGAACTTTCTGCTAGCTGAAAACAGTTTTTGCAGAACGGGAGGAAAGAAGTATTAGCGAGGTGGTTTAGAACCGTGAAAGAAGAAAGTAAGGAGACTGACCGAAGAGTCGGAGCAGGGTTATGGTAACCTAGGTGTACGGTAACTGCTGACAATGAGAAAGAGAGTAAAGGGGTTCCAGGTTGTTTTTCCTTCCCTGTTTCAATCTTTTCGTCCGTAGGTAGGAGGGAGGGAAGCCAAATTAAGAGAAAGAGAGAAAGAAGTGGGCACATCTGGCCCCCGAAGAGATATGCGAGAAGGAGATTTTACGGCCCGTACTTAGTTGCGAAAAACTGTTGACGGGTTATGACGGCAGAAAGTCTGGCCTTTCGGCCAAGAAGTTCAAATTTGAATCGACCGAGAGACGACGCGCCGTCCCTTTTGATCGGGGTCAGAAGGTGAAATGTTTTCGAGAGTTCAGGAACTTGTTGTCTAAGGAGAAAGAACAACTGAGGCAGCCGTTGAAGGAAATATGAGTTGAGGAAAAGAAGTCTGTATTGAAGTAACTGACAAGAAACGCCGGTATGGGCCCTTTCTGGGCCGAAAAGGCGGCCTGTTCGAGAAAGGTGGCGGGATAGGGAGACTAAAGGTTCTCATAACTGCTGGGTGCCTAGTAGGGATCGGGCAACTGGCTTCGGAGAGCGGAGAAGGAGAAAACGAGGGCAGCAGGCCCAAACTGTTGAGAGAGGGAAAAGGAGAGGGGCCGCCACAGGGCACGGCTGGCGATTCGAATGCTGTTGGCAAAGGCTTTTAAGCGGCGGCCAAGTCACCTCGCGCGGTCGAGTCACATGTGGGGAGATAACGGTGGTGCTATATGTCTCATCTTGTGTACTGGTAAACTATTTTAGAAATCGTACAGTTGGCTAGATTGGCTAGACGAATGGGTAGAAATTCCTTGGTCGGACTGATTGTGAGAGGCCTCTTCTGAGAGGAACACCTCCCACAACTAAATATAGTCCGACTCTGGACGGGAAGAGACACGAGTTCGCCTTTACAGAGTAGAAGGAAGTTCACGAGTGTAGTTAGGAGACTTGATAGGAGAAAACGAATTTTTAGAAATCCAGGGTCTCGTAGGAGACGCCCTGGTAAGGAGCCAATACGGTGGAGCTTATCGTAGCGCTGTCCGAATCAAAGGAATCGGAATCATTTGTAAAATTTAAGAAATCCAGGGTCTCCGAGGAGACGCCCTGGTAGAGCAGAGTCGGGATGCTCTTTCTGGTTGGCTGGTCGATCTCAGGTGAGGAGGAAGGCAGAGGGAGCTGACGTCTCAGATCAGCCTGGGTTTCTTGAGTCATAGCTGATCAAGCTCGGAGGAGGACGAATCATCGTTTTCGAGGAAAGAGCGGGCGTCCAAAATAGACCCGGAAGAGACTCGACTTTGGTCGTTTGATCGTTACAGATCGGGAACAATAAACTTTTTAGAGGATACCGGGGCTTAGAGCCGCCCGATAAGGAGAAGGAACGGTGAAAGCTCACTGAACGGATCCAGGCTTCTGTCGTTGACCCGTTCGAGAGAAGATTGTCAGGATGTACGTCTACTCCTTCGGCTGGACAGCAAACTTTAGAGATGCCGGGAACCGCCCGGTTAGTGGCTGGAGTCCGCTGACGGTGTAGATGAGACTCCGAAGTCTTCGGAGAGTAGAAAATTTAGAAATGCCGGGGCTTTATGGGCCGCCCGGCTAAGGGTAGTTAATTTGGGTTAGGAAACGTAAAACGTCGTGGACACCTTAGTCTTTTGTGAACAAAGAACGTGGAAAACGTCGTAGAAACTTTACCTTTGTTGTGGTTAAAAACGTAAAACGTCGTAGAGACCTTAGTTTCGGATAGCAAAGAACGAGTAAAACGTCGTAGAAACCTTACCTTTGCTGAGGTCGTTGGGCGACCTTTTACTTTGGATCCTTAGGACTATCCGGGATAGCCCTTCTTGGTCCTTCCAGCTGAGGGGGCCAGTGAAGAACTCAAGACTGCGCAGTTAGGAACGCCGGGGCTTTTTAGGGCCGCCCGGCCAAGTACAAATATAATAAAAACGTAAAATATCGGGACTCGAACACTTAAAAGTGAAGTAGAACAAAAATGGGAAGCGTGCATGAAAAGACAGAGAAAAATTAGAGGTTTTTGGTGAGAAAGAAAACTCGCTGCTACCAGTAAAGGTTCCGAGGTAGTACTCAGACCTTCTTGACGACAACTAGATAAGGACAGAGGTTAGGCTAACTAATGTTTATTAGACTTAAGACAAAGAGGCTAAATAGAGGCTAATATAAAAGAGAGATCGGAGACTGGCCAAGTCTCCGTGAAAGTCGAGACGGCTAGAGAGCTCTCGTTTGGGGGCTGTCCGGCTCTTTTATAGGCGGGTTGAGTAATGCCTGAAAGCTTCCTGTTTAGTCATGTTAACTCGGGATCAGAGATCCCTTACATAGTCAAAAAAATCCGAGGAAATTCCATGAAATGTGCCGACACCAGCGCCTCTGTTTTCATTGGAAAATGGGGTCGAACTGATGTTTCGAGGGTTGAAAGAGTGACACTGAAGGTTGGATCAAATATGAGCTTGGAACCATGTAGAGGAGAGAATGAACAACAGTTCGGTATACGGAATTGCTGGGAATGAGGCTCCGCTGAGATGCGCCGATCATCCAAACAAAAAGCTGCCAAAATTAATGATTTTTCCCATTTTTGCAATCAAAAAAGCCTTTTCCGAGAGTACTGTTGATGAAGCCAATCTTCACTCCTCTCTACTGCGGTGTGCACGTAATTCTCTTTGATCTTTTCCTGTACCTGAAATAAGAGGTCAGGAAGTCGATTTCGCTCTAGACATCTGGTTATAGTAGTCGCTCGTGGAGGACTACTAACCAATCTGTTGCTTTCGATTTAATAGTCAAGGACAGTTGTGGGATTGACTCGTACGCGAGCAGTCCAACTTTGTATTGACTTGGACGAGTGTTGCCCTGTTGAATTGGACCCTCCGACACCGTACCGACTTCATCCTCCCCAATCGCCATTAATTTTTCCCAATTTCAGCAGCCGCTGCGCCTCTACAAAGTTACTACTACCCAGGAGCCAACGGCTACGTCCCATATCCACCGCCCCAAGCAGGAACCGCTCCTCCTGTTGGTTTCACGATGCCCACTGGTCAACAGCCACCTGCTGGACAAGCTCCACCATATCCTGGTGGTCCTCCCGGTGGCTCTTATCCTCCTCAGCAGCCGTATCCACCACAATATCCTCCACAACATGGCTTTCCACCTCCAGGTGCTCCATATCCTCCTGGTGGTCCGCCTGGCTACGGACAACCGCATCCAGTTCCTTATCCGCCACAGGATCAAAATGGTTACCCGCCACAAAATTCGGATCAAGTTTACCCATATTCTACGGCACCGTACATGGGGCCAGCGAACAATGGCCAGAACCTGGGAGCCTATCCTTATCCAACATATCCACAGCCACAAAATGGTCAACCACATTGTGGAAACAATTCAGCCAGGAGTAATGGAACCGATGCGTCTGCTCCTCCCGTTTCTGTAGATGATTTGCAGATGAGTTTTAGTCGAATGCCAACAAACCGTTAATTTATTGGATTTTTGTCTAATTTTCTCCGTTCTTTGAAAGCTTTATGACTATCTACAATTATCCTTCAGGTTTTATTTAAATGACCATTGATCTCTCCACCATTTTATGCCTTTTTCACCGTTTTTGTACATATTTCACGAGAGTTTTGTTTTTTTTTGTTTCAAATAAGTAAAGATATTGTCTATGATTTGATCAGAAGGACAAGAATCGAATCAGTTCTTTAGGAACACGCGTGAATTGTTGGAATTACTCAAAAGGGAAGACTACAGGCGAAACTGTTGGTTAAAGGGTGGAATACAAAATTATGGATCCGTTCGAAAATGTGGAGATTTCTCTTTTGTTAAAAATAGAAGCAAATGAATAGAGTTTCACCCTGGGTGACCCGGTTAAAAACGGATCTACTCATATAAAGAGGAAGACCGACTTTGGTCTGTTTGGGTGACAAGGAAATAATTTTTCGTGTGATCCCAAAACTGGAGCATTTTCCAATGACACAAAATTCCAGGGAGCGTAAGGAGCCATCTGATCAAGAGTTCCTTGTCCAATTATAAAAAATCCCGCTTAATAAAATCCATTTAAAATTGCTGAAGTAGAATATTAGTAATCGTTCACTCGCCTGGAATGCTGCTGGCTTCCAAGACAATTCCAGTATTTACGGCAATTCATCACTTCTATCTATCAATAATTAGCAACCAGTGAAGATGAAGAAAAGAAGCAAAAATGACCAATTGTTTGTCATCAATTGCCATTGACCAATTTTTCGCTTCTGTTTTCCATCCTTTTTTTAAAATTTTTTTTACTCGTTTTATCCGATATATTTTCTATTCAAAGAAACTGACAACTGGAAGAAAGTGAATACTAAAGGTACTTTATTCTAATCTCATTACAATAAAGTATCACTGGCCAGGTTGCAGTAGCCACCAACCAGCTACACGAGTAGAAACCAAAATTACGGCTACTCAGACAGACCTACAATCCAGCCATATAAAAATATAAAAATGATTCTCACCTATTAGTCATATTTGGGAATTAGCCAAGTGCCGCTTGACATCAATTGCACTTTTTGTTTGTAGCTTGAGTGGCCGTGGCCGTCGGCGAGACGAAGAATCGCGAAGATTTCCGCTTCCTTCGGGGTGATGACGGCTTCCAGTGTTCCATTGGCATCCATCGGCTCTGTATATAAGCAATCAGCTAGCATCTCTTTGCAGCCGAAGTTCCTGCGATACTCTTCAATAGGAGCACCAATAGTTTTAACTCCGACACGGGTATGGTAGCCGTGGTTTGTGAACTTCAGTCGTACAGCTCCATCCGCGGCCAGCTTCCATTCAATTTTTACAATATCCGGAAAGAGGCTATGCACAGGCAGAGAGATCATCCTTGGCTCGGCATTCGCAAAGAGCCATTGAAACTCAATCGAGCTCCCACTCTGAAAATAACTGGTATAAATTTGAGCTTGAACATACCTGCAAGTCGCGTGCCCGGCTTTTTGGAATGCTGTACTCCCATTTGTTCCTTTTGATGCAGGTAAGCTGACCACTTTTTGAGGCCAATTCCAATGTGCCGTCATTTTTCGTGCCTCCGTACTCGAGAGAAACGATAATGGTGCCAGAAGAGGTTTGGCTTTGACAGAGAAGGAATTCCGGATTAAGAGTCCAATCTTCTTCTTCTAATTTCTTCGAGTTTTGGAAGATCTTTTCGATGGCTGACATAGCCTGAAAGAGTTCATTTAATTGAGGAATAGAAGAAGCAACGCAGAATCGATTGGACCGCAATGAAACTATCTAACAAACTCTTTAATTTCGCGCGCAAGCACAAGACTGCTGGCGATTTCATTTGCAACAATATTTTTTTAAAATTCAAGTCCCCTCTTGCGGCTTTACTGAAGATTTTCGGAGCTTTCACGCAGCAGAAAATGATAAAAAAAACACTTAAAATTATCAAAATTATCAAAAATTATTAACATACCCCATTTTCACTCTGTGCAGCAGTTTCATTCCGGCGTCCTTGTAACGCCTTGATGACGTTTGCCTGCACTTGCACTTTCTTCCGCAAATGGGCAAGTTCATTCAGGAGCTCCACACCAGATCCACCATGATGTGCATCGGTTCCGGTGCTTGTAGTTGCCTGCTGGTCAGTGTTGCTTCCGATGGTTCGAGTTGGGCGACCTTCTGGCTGTTCCCAGCAGTCAACTATGACAGTTGACGGCTTCTTTTGCAGAACCAGAATAATAAATCCAAGCATGCCTACGATGCCATGAAGAAAATCAATTTTCTTCTTAGCCGTAGCAGAAGGCTCAGTGACAGGTAGAGGGGCATGACGTGGCACAGGAACTGCCTCAGGAGCTGGCACAAGAACTGGATATGGCACAGGAGCTGGATTTGGTACAGGAGCTTGCACAGGAACTGGATCTGGCATAGGAGCTGGGACATGAGCTGGGATAGGAGCTGGCAGAGGAACTGCCTCAGGAGCTGGCACAAGAGCTGGACATGGCACTGGAGCTGGAGCTGGCACTGGAACTGGCTCAGGAGCTGGCACATGAGCTGGATTTGGCACTGGATCTGGGACAGGAGCTTGCCCATGAGCTGGATTTGGCACAGGAGCTGGCAGAGGAACTGCCTCAGGAGCTGGCACAAGAGCTGGACATGGCACTGGAGCTGGAGCTGGCACTGGAACTGGGACAGGAGCTGGAGCTGGCACTGGAACTGGCTCAGGAGCTGGCACATGAGCTGGATTTGGCACAGGAGCTGGCAGAGGAACTGCCTCAGGAGCTGGCACAAGAGCTGGACATGGCACTGGAGCTGGAGCTGGCACTGGAACTGGGACAGGAGCTGGAGCTGGCACTGGAACTGGCTCAGGAGCTGGCTCAGGAGCTGGCACATGAGCTGGATTTGGCACTGGATCTGGGAGAGGAGCTGGAGCTGGCACATGAGCTGATTGAACAGTACCTCTTTTAGCACGAGGGGGGGCCGTCTTCACCGGTATCTTCTTTATAGTCGGCTTGTCTGCTGCTTTCAGTTTTTCTTCCGTGTGTTTGATTCTAGCTAATGATGACTTTGTAGGTTTGTATTTTAAGCGGTCCATCTAAAATATCGTTTCATTATTAAATCCATTTGTTAAATCAAGATTTGTCTACTGCGCCTACTTTTGCACATCTGCATCACCTAGTTTTGCTTGCCAGTAAAATAAAATACGATCAAGTTTGAGTTCTGGGCGCAGCGCTGGTTGCTTTATAAGCTCAAAAACAGCCGGCGGAAAGACGCATGCAGTAGCACAAAGTAAACGCGGTAGTAAAAAATAAATAAATAAACACACAGCCGCAACAACGGTGATTAGACGACGCAATGAAATCAACCAGTCTGGCCCCGCTTTTATATCAGTAAAAAAAAGATTATACGGGATTAAATGTGTAATAACACGCAGTTCTTTCCCGTCAATTTTTGTTAACCGCTTTTTTTCTAATTCAAATTCCACTGTGATCCTATATGATCCAATTCTGACTTTTTTTTACTGATGACGATAGTAACAATTAAAAATCGTTTTGAAGTTGAAATCGAAGGCGCAACATGGCCAAAACACAACTTCTTTATCTGTTTGTTTAAAAAAAAGAGAAATCTCTTAAAAAAAGGGAAGTTATTTGTGTTTAAAAACTGTTGAAGCCTGCAAAAGTTTAAGAATAGAGAAATCTACAAAAGGGGAACAATATTTTCTAGAAGAGGACACAAATAACCGCTACTTTTATATAGTCTGTCAAGAAAAAAAACGACTAATATTATTGTCGGATATTCATATCCAAGATTCTATTGTCAAATTGCCGCGCTTCTGTAATCACGTACATTCACCCCTTTCTTTGTACACGCGCAATATTACCAGTCTTGTCGTGGTTCTTGACCCCACGAGGTCGTGTCCCTTTTTGGTGCTTTCCTGTTAAAAATTATAATCTTTGTCCTCGGATAATAAATATATAAAATACAAGACTCTTCTTCTATTATCGTTTGTACTACTAGCCGAGAGTAGTACATAACATTGGCGACGCTTCGAGTTGAAAGAACACTCATCTACTTCTTCATTTTGCTACAAGCCTGCACTTTTGGTGTAGTGAAATTAGCATTTAAAGGAAAATTTTTGGTGTTTATAAGTCCTTGAACAAGCATAATCTTGAGCTTACAAGGCAGAACAAAATAAAAAGGAAGTGAAGTAAAAATGGCTCCTCCTGAAGTAAAAGAAAATGAAAACACCCTTTTAAAGCTATTACAGTCAATGCAAAATATGCTGGCTACCCAAAATGAGAGAATAGCATCATTGGAAGATAGAAAAGTCGATGTTTCTGATACGTCACCGACAAACGCTCATCTGACACGCCTATTTGGAGAATTAGCTAAGAGAATTCCCGAATACTCTTATAAGCCTGATTCTGATACGAATTTTGTGGATTGGTATAATCGTTATTCACCAATTATCCTCACAGACGGAAAAGATCTCGATGACAAGTCGAAAATTCGCTTGTTGACGGAACGTCTTGATTCTGAGGCATATCAACGATTATTGAGTCATGTATTACCAAAAACCCCTTTGGAATTAGAATATGATGACGTAGTTGCCAATCTGAAGGATATCTTCGAAGTTGCCACGTCTGTTTTCACAAAACAGTACTTGTGTTGGACCGAAGAAATGGATAAGTCGGAATATGAGGACGATCAACAGTACGGAGATCGTGTAAACGAACGTTTTCATAAATTTATGGACGGTATCGACATTGAAGGACTGAAAATTCTTAGATTTTTGGTTGGTTTGAAGGGTCGAGAAGACCAGGAGTATCTTCCATATCTGTTCTCCCATGCGGATAAACTAAGAGATAGTGGAGGTAAACTTACCTTACAGGAAGTTATCAAAGAGTTGAAAAAGCTGAGAAGCTATACAAAGGACGGTCAATTAGTTTCCAAAAGTCAAGGAAAGACCGTAAATAAGGTTAGCAAGACAAATAGTGAGGGGAATAGAGCTCACGTCGTTTGCTATAATTGTGGTAAATCTGGCCACATAAAGAGAGAATGTAAATCGAAGACATTCTGCTCATTCTGCAAAAAGTCGGCATAAAGAAGATCAGTGTTTGTGGGCATAAAGAAGATCAGTGTTTCAAGAAGAAAAACACGGGAAGATCGCAAGGTAAACAACAGTCTTCTAATCCTAAGAAGAGCTCCCATATCAGAAAGGTTGCCAATGAGCAGGAACCAAGGGCAAAGTTGGATCAGAATAAGGATTCTGTCAAAGCCATAAGGTTGTATTCTGACGTCATAGTCAATGGGAGGCAAATTATGTTCCAAGCAGATACTGGAGCCGATGTTACGCTCATAAATCTGAAAAGTTGGGAAAGGTTAGGAAAACCTCAATTGGAACTGGCGGATAAATCGCTTTTTACAGCGAATAATACACTTCTTCCATGCAAAGGGAAATTACCATGCTCCTTCTCAATTGCAGGAGAAGCGGAGCAAGTAGGAATTGCCTATGTGGTCGAAGGAGAAAATTTATTAGGACTCGACTGGATGAGAAAGTCGAAAGAAGTCCAGGAAGGATTAGACAAAATAGGATACGCCCTGAAAGTAAATAAACTTGAGATCAAAAAGGATATCAAAGAACAGCTGATATCGAAATTTCCAAATGTTTTTGAAGCTGGATTAGGAACTTGCACAAAGGAAAAGGCAAATCTGAGATTAATTCCGGATGTCTCGCCTAAATTCCGTCCCGCTCGTACGGTTCCATATGAAGCAAAACCAGCAGTGGAAAAAGAATTAGATAGGCTATTGGAATTAGGAGTGATTGAACCCATAACGTATGCAAAATGGGCAGCTCCGATAGTAGCCGTGGATAAAAAGGGAAAAGGAATAAGAGTCTGTGCTGACTTCAGTACAGGACTGAATGAATCCTTGGAAGGAAACGAATACCCTCTTCCTCTCCCAGATGACATTTTCGCGAATCTCAATGGAGGAACAGTGTTTTCTCAAATAGATTTTAGCGATGCTTATTTGCAAGTTGAATTGGATGACGAATCTAAAGAATTAGTGGTTATAAACACACATAAAGGGCTATTTCGGTATAATAGATTACCATTTGGCATCAAATCGGCACCTGCCATTTTTCAACACATCATGGCTACAATGTGCACGGGTTTAAATGGTGTGGCGACATATCTGGATGACGTTTTAGTCACTGGAAAGACCAAAGAAGAGCATGATCAAAATCTCCTCGCATTATTTGAAAGAATTTCTGAATACGGATTCAGAGTGAGGATGGAAAAATGTTCTTTTCACCAGAACCAGATAAAATTTCTTGGTTACATTGTCGACCGAAATGGAAGAAAACCCGATCCAGAGAAGATCTCTGCGATAGTAAACATGAAAGAACCACAAAATGTCAACCAATTGAAGTCATTTTTGGGAATGATAAGTTATTATGGGAATTTCTTATCGAAAATAAAGCAATTTCGAGGAATATTGGACAAATTGACGCACAAAGATGCGAAATGGGATTGGAATAAAGGACATCAACAAGCATTTGAATCTCTGATAAAATTGCTGTCCTCTGATTTAAATTTAACCCATTACAATCCAAAACTTCCGCTGATTATTTCAGCAGATGCGTGTGATTATGGCGTAGGCGCTGTAATTTATCATAGATTCCCGAATGGCGAAGAAAAGCCAATACATCACATTTCTCAAGCGCTTACACCGGCTGAGAAAAATTATCCACAAATTGAAAAAGAAGCATTAGCTTTGATAACCGCTGTGAAAAGGTTTCACAAGTATATTTATGGAAGGAAATTTCTGTTGAAGACAGATCACAAACCATTATTGGCTATTTATGGAAATAAGTCCGGTCTACCTGCCCACAGTGCAAATCGATTACTTCGATGGGGTTTGGTACTTCTAGGGTATAATTTTGACATAGAGCATGTCAAAACCGCTGATTTTGGAAACGCAGATGCGTTGTCTCGACTAATGTCGAAGGTTCCACTGGAAAACGAAGATGTTGTTATTGCTCACATAGAATTGAGTGTGAATTTGGTTTTTGAAAATTCTATTAGGAATTTACCATTGATGGCGACGGATATTGCTCGTCAAACGAAGGAAGACAAAGTTCTTCGAAAGGTTTTTCAATATGTCTTGAAAAGCGAATGGCCGAAAAATAAGAAACAATTGGAATCAGAAGTCTGGCCCTATTTTGAGAGACAGAAAGAATTGTCAATTGTTCAAGGATGTCTATTATTAGGAGAAAGAGTCATAATTCCAGATGATTATCGACTGAAAGTGCTGAGAGAATTGCATTCAGGTCACCCTGGTGTGGTAAGAATGAAGCAATTGGCACGTAATTTTTGTTATTGGCCAAGAATAGACCAGGAGATAGAAAATTTTGTGCAACAGTGTAACAACTGTCAAAAGGCAGCAAAAATGGATAGAAAAGTTCCTTTGCAGCCATGGCCGACTCCTTCGCGAGTATGGGAAAGAATACATATCGACTTCGCAGGTCCGGTCGACGGATTCTATTTTTTCGTTATTGTCGATTCCTTGTCCCGATGGCCGGAAGTTTTAATAACTACTAGTAGAGGTCCCGTAACTTGCAAGTGGTCTCATATCTTTTGACTGCGGTGGGCTATCGCCGAACGGTTTTTTGTTCCAGATAGCCCTTGATCTGAGGAGTTCATTAAGCTTGAAATTTTCGCTGTAGGACCACCTGGCGAGTTTTGGCGACCGTTTGAACTTGGCGAAATTTTGCTGACATGCCTGTAGCGGGCTCAGGTGAAGTCCTGCGATTTTTCGATCATTAGGGGGGAAGCATAACTTTTTACGCTGAGTACGATGGAATTAAAAAAAATTTAATACAACGGTCCCGGAGCGAAATCGACTAAGCGCAGCAGGTAAGTGGCGCGGTATCACGCAAACGACCAGGGTTCGGATCCGCCCCAACGAAAAACGTTTTTGCTTTTTTCCTTTTTACTTTCCCAGCATCCTTGAGGTCAATTATGTACATTTGTCAAGTTTAAACCAAGAAAAAAATTAGAAAAAAATTTTAAACGGCGGTTTTTCTATTTTTCCCTTATTTTTGGTTATTTTGGCCTGAAGTTGGTCTGTTTAGCAAATCACTTTCTTTTATGACCTTCATACTGTTTCTGCAAGACTCCCACATGTGCGTTCACTAATTTGAGCTCATCTAGAACGTTACAGACAAGCATGTTCCCTTACAATCGCCAACAGAAGATTGCGCATCCGCGCTCGAATTTTCAGGTCATTTTCAAGTAGAACGTTACAGACAAGCACGGTTGGAATTGCTTCCAATCGCATTCTCCATTCAATATAGACGTAGATATACTCAAAGCGATGAGCTCTAAAGCGTGTTTGGCTATTTATGGCCCACATGCTTCGAAACGGGGAAAAAATGCGAATTTCTGTGGTTAGACATTTTTTTCTAATTTTTTTCTTGGTTTAAACTTGACAAATGTACATAATTGACCTCAAGGATGCTGGGAAAGTAAAAAGGAAAAAAGCAAAAACGTTTTTCGTTGGGGCGGATCCGAACCCTGGTCGTTTGCGTGATACCGCGCCACTTACCTGCTGCGCTTAGTCGATTTCGCTCCGGGACCGTTGTATTAAATTTTTTTTAATTCCATCGTACTCAGCGTAAAAAGTTATGCTTCCCCCCTAATGATCGAAAAATCGCAGGACTTCACCTGAGCCCGCTACAGGCATGTCAGCAAAATTTCGCCAAGTTCAAACGGTCGCCAAAACTCGCCAGGTGGTCCTACAGCGAAAATTTCAAGCTTAATGAACTCCTCAGATCAAGGGCTATCTGGAACAAAAAACCGTTCGGCGATAGCCCACCGCAGTCAAAAGATATGAGACCACTTGCAAGTTACGGGACCTCTACTAGTAAATCTATCTCATCTTCAGCAACTGTAGCCATGTTGACTACAATTTTCTCTAAAAATGGTTTGCCAGAAGTAATAGTGTCTGACAACGGAACCCAGTTCGTTTCAAGAGAATTCAAGCTGATGTGCGACTCTTTGGGAATTAGACACATCAGGTCTGCTCCATATCATCCGCAAAGTAATGGAAGAGCGGAACGTTTTGTCGACGTATTGAAGCGAGGCTTCAAAAAGATCGGAGGGGAGGGATTCCGAGTGACGCAAGACACTCTCGATCGATTTCTATTAGCATATAGATCTACGCCCTCACCCGTATTAAATGGACGATCGCCGGCAGAAGCTTTCGTAGGTCGAAAATTGAGGACCACGCTGTCTCTGATGGTACCTACAAAAGACTCAGGGTCGAATGAAACAGACCAAAAGATGAAAAAACAATTCGACACGAGTCATGGAGCAAAGTCGAAAACATTCGAGATTGGAGATCTCGTTTGGTACAAGAAACATTCTGGAAATCATTCGGTTTGGGTAAAAGGTCGAATTACCGGAGTCAAAGGTAAACTGAATTACCTTGTCGACATTGATCGAGGAATGACTCATGCTCACGCTAATTTGCTGCGGAAAAGAGCAGAAGAAGATGATGACCCGAAGAAAGAAGCTGTCTGGATGTCCACGATGATGCACGCCTTCAATCTGACGCCGCAAGGACCAAGAAGACTTCCATCTCAAGAAGCCGTTCAAGAACAAGAACAACAGCCACTGGAGGACATCTTTCTCTCTGCACCATCGACACCTGTCCGACCGATGACACAATCGCCGACTCGACAAGAACCGATGACGCACTCTCCGAAGATCGCTCACCGTTCTGATGAAACCACAAGACCGAAGATACAAGTCCAAGAGCCGCTCAGACGAAGCCAAAGAACGAAGAAAGTTCCACAACGTTATCAAGTTTGACTTTATTATTTCTTCGTTTATTTCCTCCCCACATTTCTGTCTTTATTACCCCGGGAGATGTTGGATATTCATATCCAAGATTCTATTGTCAAATTGCCGCGCTTCTGTAATCACGTACATTCACCCCTTTCTTTGTACACGCGCAATATTACCAGTCTTGTCGTGGTTCTTGACCCCACGAGGTCGTGTCCCTTTTTGGTGCTTTCCTGTTAAAAATTATAATCTTTGTCCTCGGATAATAAATATATAAAATACAAGACTCTTCTTCTATTATCGTTTGTACTACTAGCCGAGAGTAGTACATAACAATTATTATAATAAAGGTCTCCGTTTTTTACAATGGAGCAGAAAAACCGACCATTTTTCCCAAATTTTGCTTTATGGATGAGCTGTATTTTTGCCCTATTGAAACAAAACGGAGACCTTTATTTGTCGACTTTTTTCTTGACAGACTGTAGCTCTGCTCCTATTAAATTGGTTTTTAAAAATTCTCGTATTCTATGTGCGCGTGTTCTCTGTTTTGTAGTGTGCGTACACTGTCTAAGAACGATTGCGATTTTTTCAATAGTGGAGATCATGGAATATTCAACGTCAAAGCGAAAATATTTTGTCAAAAAGGAAATGTCTTTGATTATTTTGATAAGAAATGCTCATTTTCCTTTGTTTTTATTGTTAACGATTGATTTTTTACGTGTTTTACATGTGCTAAATAATGCACAAACGATATAGAGCGTTTTCAAAAAAGTTCCTGTCGTAATTCAAGCGATATTGACCTAGAAACTTCGAAATTAGAGTACCAAAAATGGTAAAATCATATTTTGATGATTTCTATTTGTTTCTTTGCTATTTCTTGCTGCTAATAATTTATTTCAGATTATTTAATGTTCTTTGGACATCATGAACCGTTTTCTGAAGAATACGTATAATCAGTCTAATTTGTAGCTATAGTCTGTCACAAAAAATGACGACATTTCAAAGGTCTAATTTCTGCTGTTACAGGGCAGATTTACCGTCAATTCGGGCAAATTTCCTATGTTTCAAATCAAAATGAACGGTAAATTTGCCCCACCACAGCAAAAATTAGACCTTTGAAATGTCGTCATTTTTTGTGACAGACTATATCAATCATACGCTTCCATATGCATATGATTTTTAGTTTTTTCTTTTTTATTTAGGGCGTCCTTCAATATATTAGATAGGAAACATTTCTCCAGGAGTGAGTTTAACTAATATGGCAGGAAAAAAATTAATTAGATCGATTATACGAGGATAAGGAAAAATTGCACGGTTGCCTGAAAAAGTCGATTCAGTCCGTTCAACAAGGACCGCCGGGACTTAGTCGCCGGGCGGCGACAGCGATTCTACGGGGAATATACCGATTCTATCCCGAATACATGTTCTCTACACGGAATACAGTCTTTCTATGATGGAAGATATGATTGAAGCTATCAATAACCTTTGCTTGGTAAAGGGAAAGCTTAAAGCATAAAAATACAGCTGCTAAGCCATCTATAACAACGCTTTGGAGTATGAAGATTTCGCATTATCGCTTTGCCGGTTCACACGAATTCTAAATTCTTCAACTCAACTTATCTTCCTATCCATTGTCGGAGGCTTGAAAGCTTTCTTCTCTGCTTTTGTCGTTTTCCTGCACGTGTAGTGATTATGATTGTGCAGAAGCGCACGTCTACGAAACTCTGGCTCCATTCTTTGGCCCTTCTTGTATTACGGGCAGCAAAGCTTATTGTTGAAAAATTCAGTGATCACAATAAAACATCTGCAAACAAGACTCCATCTTATTGCCCTTTACTAATTCTTGCTGATATAGAAAACATGCTTGTTTTACTGTCCGAAGTATTTTCTTTCATAACTTTACGAGGGAATCGTTTTAGTTTACCACAGCATCCCGCAACGACCCCTACACCATTAGAACGAGCGTCTTCAGATAGGCCCCAAAATCGTGTTAAAATTTCTCCAAATAAGCGACGACGCATCACGAAGCGCCATTTTTGGTCTAAATAACCGTCTTTTGACCAATTTTCTAGTTTTTACCACAAAAAACTGCTGTGATGCTGATCATTTGGAGAGATTTTAACATGTTTTTAGGGGTTTCTCAAGACTCTCGTTCGAATGGGGATGGCTAATGGCGGGAAGCCGTGGTAAACTAAAACGATCCCCTAGTTAGGCTATTCGATATCTTTCAAGAAAATTCTAAGCATTCCGTGTAGAGTTCATGTATTCCGGGTAGAATTGCCGAAATACAGGTAGAATCAGTGGATTCCGTGTGAACCGCTGTATTCCGGATAGAATCGGTATATTCCCCGTAGAACCGCTGTATTTCTAGCTGTGATCTCAAAGACCACTTTTAGAGACTCCGTTCAAAATATATAAAGTTCTTTTATGACAATCATATACTGAGGAAAGATAACCGCGAAAGAAGAGCAAAAAACATGGAATGGTGGGCTTGTGTTTGAAAATTTGATAAAAGAAAAATATAAATTCGCACCTCAACAAGATGACCATTTAGATTCATTCCTACGTGTTTTAAATAAAAAAAACATTATGATTTTTAACAAATTGTCGTTTTGCTTTTAAAGGAACAGTCAAGGAGTTTTCCAACGCCAGCATACGCTAACAGTACGCTCGCCAGCACGCCAGGACCCGCAACGACAAAATTTTAAAATTGCTGTCGCTTTTGCAATTTTAATCCTCGTTTTTACAAGTTTTCAGGGGATTTGACGCTGTTTAATCCAATTATACAAGCAATATTTTGAAAACTTGTCGTCCCGGGTCATGGCGTGCTGGCGAGCGTACTGTGTATGCTGGCGTTGGACAACTTCGAGTGCTTGTTTCTCGTAAACCAGGCGCTTTCACGAAAAACGAATTAGAGCATCGTGATCAGCAGAAAATTCTCTAAATTCTGAGACCTGGTCGAAAAACTCCCTGACTGTTCCTTTAACCCATTAACCCATTCGTGCTCACCGGTTCAAAAATGAACCAAAATTGCCTTGGTCCCCCCTTTGATGTTTTTTCGGTCAAAAATTTTTTTTCTTTCAAAAATGGTACCAAAAAATTCGCCTCTTTGCGCTGATCACGAATATGTGACTCTCATCGAGGGCGTCCTCAGGCGCCGGGAGGTACGCCGATGTCGAAAGTCTGTCAAGCCCAAATAAAATTGTGTCAAATCCCTGACAAAGCTTTACAAAACCAAATTTGAACTCTATTTAGACTCTCTACGATGAGGGAAACTAACTGCCGGGGCGCCTCCTTATGGACACCTGATAGCCCTTTTTCTACTCTATCCAGCGGCACCAAAAACATACCATGTACTGGTTATTCCACGCGGCGGTCGAGAGAAAAGGAATGATTGCTGGGAATCCATTCAAAATGGACTTCTCCGTGATTCTAGGTTTCATCTTTTGCACGGAAAGGCGTCCCTGGCATGCTGCATATCGTTCGATAGAGAAAAAGGCGAGCTATCAGGTGTGCACAAGGAGGCTGGGTGGCGACCACTTCCCACGTCGTACAGAGCCTCAATAACGATCGGTTGATTTTTGTCAAGAATTAGACAGAAATTTTATTCAGGCTTGACAGCCTTGACAGACTTTCGACATCGTCGTATCTCCCGACGCCTGCCGACACCTTCGACAAAAGTCACATAATTGCGATCAGCGCAAAAAGGCGAATTTTTTGATGCCAATTTCGGACAGAACTATTTTTTCACATTTGGGGCGGTTTGACGAAAATTCGAGCAAAAATGGGTTAATGCTCATGTGTTCATTTTTGAACATTTTTTGCCTTGGTCCCCCTTTGGTGATTTTTCGGTCGAAATTTTTTTTTTCTTTCAAAATTGGTATCAAAAAATTCGCCTCTTTGAGCTGATCACAGATATGTGGCTCTCATCGAAGGCGACCTCAGGCGTCGGGAGACACGCCGATGTCGAAAGTCTGTCAAGGCTGTCGAGCCCTGACAAAAGTGAACAGATCGCTGTTGAGGCTCCGTGTGACAAGGGAATTGGTCGCCGCCGAGCCTCCTTGCTCACACCTGATAGCTCTCTTCCTCCTCTATCGAACGATACAAATATTATTTCAGTAACTGTCCAACTGCCGTCGCGGTATAAAGAAATATCGTGATAACCAAAAATCCTCCTAATTCAGGCTTATCAATTAATCCAATTTTCTTTTGTAATACAAGGCTTGACAGCCTTGACAGACTTTCAACATCGACGTACCTCCCGACGCCTGCGGACGCCTTCGACGAGAATCACATATCTGTGATCAGCTCAAAGAGGCGAATCTTTTGATACCAATTTTGAAAGAAAGAAAAATTTCAGCCTCTTTGGGCCATTGGTAAGAATTCGGGAAAAAATGGGTTAAAATCGAGAAAAAAAACCATGAAAAACAATGCTGAAAACACATCCTAGGACGCGTACATTACAATTTTCCTAATAAGGTGAAAAGTTTTCCGCGAAGGGTGAGATGTTTTCCGGAAAAGGGTGAAAAGTCTTCCGCGGAAGACATTTCACCCGGCCGTTTCCCGATCTGAAGGGCTTTTGTGGTTGATTTCCTGTTGAAGGGGTTTCGTTCGCCTGTTGGATTTCTTGCTGTGATCTCCGGACTCTATCCCACTGAAAAACTAGCTCTTTTAGTTTCGCATGCACGTCTTCTCTCGCGCTTTTCTCCATGATGTTGAGGGCGTCTGCTGAACGGGGCCAATTAATAATTTGGTTGTACAGATGTGAGGCACGTAAGAAACTTAATTCTGCGTTTCCCAGGGAAGGATGGGCTTCACTCGTGTATTGCTGTAATTTATCACAATAGACGTCTAATCTTTTCTCCAGCTTCAATTTGTTCAGTTTTTGTATGGCTACTAGGCTGTTGACTCGATTATCTTTCCTCCATGAAACCATTAATCCTTCTATTATTCCGTTCAGGCTACCTCGCTGGATCGTTTCATCTAAAGCTTTGTAACTCGTAAGGGCTTTCTTATCAATAAGCTTTACAAAAATTGTCCTCCTCTCGAAATCATTGAAGGTCGGAAAAGGATATTTACTGTTGAAATCATTCAGGAAATGAAAGAAGGAGCGGTCTCCTAACGCTGTGTACGGCTCTACATTCGGCATAGTTTGTGATTTAAAAAGGATTTCTAATGGTGAAGCTCTAGCGCTGAAAGGAAGTCCATTTGCCCCTACGAGTCCACAATCGAATTCAGACTCACTGCGTGTCGTTGCTGCCCTTTCTTCTGGCGCTTCGGTGGGTATCTTCTCTGGGATTCTGACATTTCTTGGTTGCTCGTGCGATCGTGGCGTTTTTCTCTGTAAATCGTGGTTAGCTTCTTGTATCAGCTTTGCATAGGCTGGTCTATGCGCTGATTCACTTTTCTTTGACGGTGTCAGGTCCAGAAGTTTCTCAGAAGCTGTCGGCGAGACATGTCCTTGAGGGCTTGGATCCTGTAAATTTAGTTTTATTTCCATTTCATATAATTTTTCCCGTAATGCTTTGTTTTCATCGATTATTATTTAAAAGTAATTTTCCCATTGACTAAAGGGTGCTTTTATTTGTTGGCAAAATTCTGTTATACCTCGCGAGATTCGCTTTGTGCTAATTCTGTAAGCTGTTCCCATTCTTTTCTTACAAGCAAAGTTTTTCAGTTCGCAACGCGTTCCCGTAACGGGACCTATACCATTTGAAAGAGCATCAAAAATAAACCCGAGAGGTGGTGTCAGTAACTGCCGAGCGCCTCCGAGTATATGGTAACACATATGGGCCCAGACTTGCATTTGTTTCTTCTATTCTTTTCCAAAATGAAAGCGACCGCTTATTGTAAAATGAGACGAACAATGAAACACAAAAAAATTGTGAAGGGACAGAAATTTGCTCAATGGAAGCTTATTCTACTGATTTACCGGTTGAGCCAAGCTGCTTCTGGAATCCTAGCAAAGTGGCGATAATGATATTTCACAAAGCGATTCCATGTAGATTTCCCTCAACCTGTCATGCGACGCGCTCGGCAGTTACTGACACCACCTTCCGGGCTAATTTTTTATGCTCTGTCGAATGGTATAGGTCCCGTTACGGGAACGCGTTGCGAACTGAAAAACTTTGCTTGTTAGTTTTTCGGCATAATCCAAAATTTTTCGACAGTCGCTGAAGTTAGAAATTCCGGCTGCTTTCAGATCTTCAAAAAGTTCTGGGCTAATGAGTGCATAATAATCGAGAGTATCTATCGCTTCCAAAACGTGTTTTTCTGCATTTGTCAGAGGTTCCAAAATCTTTTCCCTTTTTTCTCCCTTATGGACGGTTGTTGTGGTTATAACTTTTTTTGATGCTGCCAAATAATCTTGCAATAAACTTCGCACAAATGTTCGCCATTGTAACGATGACAATGCGTTTACCTCTTCCTTTTCATTGTCGTTTGACTCTGTTGGATCTTCCTCCATAGGCTCCTCTTCGTGTTCTTTGGCTTCTGTCTCTTTGCCGTCGTCTTCCTGCTCTTTACCCATATTCATCTGCAGCTTGTTGGCAAGAAGTTTCGAAATATCGCTCATCTTCCTGCAAGCTACACTATTATTTGGTAATTTGACTTCTTTTAAATTGTAGAGAAGTTGTAACGATGTACAATAATTATGGACAATTTGCGAAAATATTCTTTCAGGTTATATTATTCTTTATTTGAGGAGCGTAGTATAGTAGCTACTTATCTCCTTTCCTATAATTGACGAGAAAAAAATAAACAGAGCGTAGTGTGGTAACTACCTGTCCTTTTCCTATATTTGTTGAAAAAAATAAACAGAATTATCGAAATGGTATTCGACTTTTCCTCAATCCTCAATCCAAAATTATTCCTTTATTCCTATGCGGCCTTGTGATATTTTCTGTGTTATTGGCGATGTGTACTGAAAGAAGATATAAATTAACAGTACACAGAAGATATAAGTCGGATTTATATTAAATAAACACAAGGAACAACTATTGTTACCGACAACAGGAATTGAGACTTGTAGCAACAATCAACTATTCAACACTGAACAATAAAACTAAATTGGGGGGAGGGGGGGGAGAGATAAAAAGATAGAAACAAACGTTTAAATTTCAAAGAAGGGCGCGCGAAGCGCGTGGACGGGCATTCAAACTATCACATTGAATTATTGTTGTCTTCGGTTCGGATATGATCCAGGACGCGATTCTTCCAGAAAATATTGTTCCCCTTTTGCAGATTTCTCTATTCTTTTAAACTTTTGCAGGCTTCAACAGTTTTTAATCACAAATAACTTCCCTTTCTTAAAGAGATTTCTCTTTTTTTTAAACAAACAGATAAAGAAGTTGTGTTTTGGCCATGTTGCGCCTTCGATTTCAACTTCAAAACGATTTTTAATTGTTACTATCGTCATCAGTAAAAAAAAGTCAGAATTGGATCATATAGGATCACAGTGGAATTTGAATTAGAAAAAAAGCGGTTAACAAAAATTGACGGGAAAGAACTGCGTGTTATTACACATTTAATCCCGTATAATCTTTTTTTTACTGATATAAAAGCGGGGCCAGACTGGTTGATTTCATTGCGTCGTCTAATCACCGTTGTTGCGGCGGTGTGTTTATTTATTTATTTTTTACTACCGCGTTTACTTTGTGCTACTGCATGCGTCTTTCCGCCGGCTGTTTTTGAGCTTATAAAGCAACCAGCGCTGCGCCCAGAACTCAAACTTGATCGTATTTTATTTTACTGGCAAGCAAAACTAGGTGATGCAGATGTGCAAAAGTAGGCGCAGTAGACAAATCTTGATTTAACAAATGGATTTAATAATGAAACGATATTTTAGATGGACCGCTTAAAATACAAACCTACAAAGTCATCATTAGCTAGAATCAAACACACGGAAGAAAAACTGAAAGCAGCAGACAAGCCGACTATAAAGAAGATACCGGTGAAGACGGCCCCCCCTCGTGCTAAAAGAGGTACTGTTCAATCAGCTCATGTGCCAGCTCCAGCTCCTCTCCCAGATCCAGTGCCAAATCCAGCTCATGTGCCAGCTCCTGAGCCAGTTCCAGTGCCAGCTCCAGCTCCTGTCCCAGTTCCAGTGCCAGCTCCAGCTCCAGTGCCATGTCCAGCTCTTGTGCCAGCTCCTGAGGCAGTTCCTCTGCCAGCTCCTGTGCCAAATCCAGCTCATGTGCCAGCTCCTGAGCCAGTTCCAGTGCCAGCTCCAGCTCCTGTCCCAGTTCCAGTGCCAGCTCCAGCTCCAGTGCCATGTCCAGCTCTTGTGCCAGCTCCTGAGGCAGTTCCTCTGCCAGCTCCTGTGCCAAATCCAGCTCATGGGCAAGCTCCTGTCCCAGATCCAGTGCCAAATCCAGCTCATGTGCCAGCTCCTGAGCCAGTTCCAGTGCCAGCTCCAGCTCCAGTGCCATGTCCAGCTCTTGTGCCAGCTCCTGAGGCAGTTCCTCTGCCAGCTCCTATCCCAGCTCATGTCCCAGCTCCTATGCCAGATCCAGTTCCTGTGCAAGCTCCTGTACCAAATCCAGCTCCTGTGCCATATCCAGTTCTTGTGCCAGCTCCTGAGGCAGTTCCTGTGCCACGTCATGCCCCTCTACCTGTCACTGAGCCTTCTGCTACGGCTAAGAAGAAAATTGATTTTCTTCATGGCATCGTAGGCATGCTTGGATTTATTATTCTGGTTCTGCAAAAGAAGCCGTCAACTGTCATAGTTGACTGCTGGGAACAGCCAGAAGGTCGCCCAACTCGAACCATCGGAAGCAACACTGACCAGCAGGCAACTACAAGCACCGGAACCGATGCACATCATGGTGGATCTGGTGTGGAGCTCCTGAATGAACTTGCCCATTTGCGGAAGAAAGTGCAAGTGCAGGCAAACGTCATCAAGGCGTTACAAGGACGCCGGAATGAAACTGCTGCACAGAGTGAAAATGGGGTATGTTAATAATTTTTGATAATTTTGATAATTTTAAGTGTTTTTTTTATCATTTTCTGCTGCGTGAAAGCTCCGAAAATCTTCAGTAAAGCCGCAAGAGGGGACTTGAATTTTAAAAAAATATTGTTGCAAATGAAATCGCCAGCAGTCTTGTGCTTGCGCGCGAAATTAAAGAGTTTGTTAGATAGTTTCATTGCGGTCCAATCGATTCTGCGTTGCTTCTTCTATTCCTCAATTAAATGAACTCTTTCAGGCTATGTCAGCCATCGAAAAGATCTTCCAAAACTCGAAGAAATTAGAAGAAGAAGATTGGACTCTTAATCCGGAATTCCTTCTCTGTCAAAGCCAAACCTCTTCTGGCACCATTATCGTTTCTCTCGAGTACGGAGGCACGAAAAATGACGGCACATTGGAATTGGCCTCAAAAAGTGGTCAGCTTACCTGCATCAAAAGGAACAAATGGGAGTACAGCATTCCAAAAAGCCGGGCACGCGACTTGCAGGTATGTTCAAGCTCAAATTTATACCAGTTATTTTCAGAGTGGGAGCTCGATTGAGTTTCAATGGCTCTTTGCGAATGCCGAGCCAAGGATGATCTCTCTGCCTGTGCATAGCCTCTTTCCGGATATTGTAAAAATTGAATGGAAGCTGGCCGCGGATGGAGCTGTACGACTGAAGTTCACAAACCACGGCTACCATACCCGTGTCGGAGTTAAAACTATTGGTGCTCCTATTGAAGAGTATCGCAGGAACTTCGGCTGCAAAGAGATGCTAGCTGATTGCTTATATACAGAGCCGATGGATGCCAATGGAACACTGGAAGCCGTCATCACCCCGAAGGAAGCGGAAATCTTCGCGATTCTTCGTCTCGCCGACGGCCACGGCCACTCAAGCTACAAACAAAAAGTGCAATTGATGTCAAGCGGCACTTGGCTAATTCCCAAATATGACTAATAGGTGAGAATCATTTTTATATTTTTATATGGCTGGATTGTAGGTCTGTCTGAGTAGCCGTAATTTTGGTTTCTACTCGTGTAGCTGGTTGGTGGCTACTGCAACCTGGCCAGTGATACTTTATTGTAATGAGATTAGAATAAAGTACCTTTAGTATTCACTTTCTTCCAGTTGTCAGTTTCTTTGAATAGAAAATATATCGGATAAAACGAGTAAAAAAAATTTTAAAAAAAGGATGGAAAACAGAAGCGAAAAATTGGTCAATGGCAATTGATGACAAACAATTGGTCATTTTTGCTTCTTTTCTTCATCTTCACTGGTTGCTAATTATTGATAGATAGAAGTGATGAATTGCCGTAAATACTGGAATTGTCTTGGAAGCCAGCAGCATTCCAGGCGAGTGAACGATTACTAATATTCTACTTCAGCAATTTTAAATGGATTTTATTAAGCGGGATTTTTTATAATTGGACAAGGAACTCTTGATCAGATGGCTCCTTACGCTCCCTGGAATTTTGTGTCATTGGAAAATGCTCCAGTTTTGGGATCACACGAAAAATTATTTCCTTGTCACCCAAACAGACCAAAGTCGGTCTTCCTCTTTATATGAGTAGATCCGTTTTTAACCGGGTCACCCAGGGTGAAACTCTATTCATTTGCTTCTATTTTTAACAAAAGAGAAATCTCCACATTTTCGAACGGATCCATAATTTTGTATTCCACCCTTTAACCAACAGTTTCGCCTGTAGTCTTCCCTTTTGAGTAATTCCAACAATTCACGCGTGTTCCTAAAGAACTGATTCGATTCTTGTCCTTCTGATCAAATCATAGACAATATCTTTACTTATTTGAAACAAAAAAAAAACAAAACTCTCGTGAAATATGTACAAAAACGGTGAAAAAGGCATAAAATGGTGGAGAGATCAATGGTCATTTAAATAAAACCTGAGGGATAATTGTAGATAGTCATAAAGCTTTCAAAGAACGGAGAAAATTAGACAAAAATCCAATAAATTAACGGTTTGTTGGCATTCGACTAAAACTCATCTGCAAATCATCTACAGAAACGGGAGGAGCAGACGCATCGGTTCCATTACTCCTGGCTGAATTGTTTCCACAATGTGGTTGACCATTTTGTGGCTGTGGATATGTTGGATAAGGATAGGCTCCCAGGTTCTGGCCATTGTTCGCTGGCCCCATGTACGGTGCCGTAGAATATGGGTAAACTTGATCCGAATTTTGTGGCGGGTAACCATTTTGATCCTGTGGCGGATAAGGAACTGGATGCGGTTGTCCGTAGCCAGGCGGACCACCAGGAGGATATGGAGCACCTGGAGGTGGAAAGCCATGTTGTGGAGGATATTGTGGTGGATACGGCTGCTGAGGAGGATAAGAGCCACCGGGAGGACCACCAGGATATGGTGGAGCTTGTCCAGCAGGTGGCTGTTGACCAGTGGGCATCGTGAAACCAACAGGAGGAGCGGTTCCTGCTTGGGGCGGTGGATATGGGACGTAGCCGTTGGCTCCTGGATAGTAGTAACTTTGTAGAGGCGCAGCGGCTGCTTAAATTGGGAAAAATTAATGGCGATTGGGGAGGATGAGTTACTGTGGCCTACAGTCTGTGGATTTACGGGAATTTTAAAGAACTTTTCAAGAGTTTTTCACAGCGCGCCGAGCCGGTCAGTTTAAAGGACTGGCGCTCCAATGCTAAACATTAAAATATGCATTTTTATATTATTTCGAGGTCATATTTATTCTTATCGACCCCAAATTACTATAGAACAATGGAGAAAAAAGCAAAATACCACTAAACTAAAGAAAACTGGAAAATCGCTTGGTTTTGTATATGGAAACTTGTTCTCAACAAAAAAAATAGGTTTTCTAGAAAACTAAACGTTCGTTCTTATATCAAAATGTTCGTCTCGATGAGATCTGCAATTTGCAATTAATATCGAAAGGATTAGTTATCACAGTACTGAGAAAAAATATTTTTAAAGTTTTGTAGAATTTCGCGTAGTATGAAATACGCACGTAAACATCGGACAGATTGAGAATTTACATTGGGAATGCTGGGTGGACGATTTTCTTCTGAATGACACATTTTTATAAAAATCCGTTTTTTGCAAACGATCAGGCATATTAAAATCTACTAGAATGAGTTTTTTCAGCGACATCGGCCGTCTCCTGTTCAAGATATATTGTTTTTTTGATTTTTCTCGAAAACTGTCAGACGGAAGTATGGTGACAAAACTCATTCTAGTAGATTTCGATATGCCCGATCGATTGCAAAAGACAGATTTTCATAAAAATGTGCCATTCTGGAGAAAATCGTCCACCCAGGTTCCAATAGAACTTTTGGCGCGAAAAATCCGGGATGTTCAGAAATTTGAATTTTGGCGACCAGTGTTTTAATTTTTACGTGGGTCTCGAAGAGAACGGAGATATTCACCGTATCCTACCAAAAAAAAGTAGGAGTATTTGAAAATAAGGAAAAAAAATCTAATTTTATTCCCGTCAATCGCCCCAGGGCACGATCTTTCGATAGAAGATTTCAGACATTTCGTTTAAAAAAACTACAGTAATGTGATCCCAGTATTTTTAAAGGAATTTTCTGAATTCTAGAAGACAATAATCCAAGAAGAGTCCGAGAAAGATTATAGGATGAAAACTTCGAAAAATGTAAAAGAATGCCCCCTGATAAAAGGACGGGTTGCTATAAGCAATGGCTGAGGCAACTAGGCTCTCATCAGCAGAAAACGCCTCATCCCGCCCCTTTTAAATCACCTCATTAAGTCTAATTGACCTGTCATCACGGGGGTTGGGTAAAAAACTTCCCCATCTATTGAAATTCACCACGTCAGAAGGTAAATTTCCGGGTATTCCGCCCTCTTCGTACCTGGCGGTGGCTGGTAGATAGGAACTGCTGGCGGATCTCGTGGCCATGGATTGTCAGCCGGTCTGGGTTGGAGATTGTGACGACGCATGTAGCTGGTCAATTGAAGCGGCACCTCGGCCAGGACTTCTTTAGCCAGACGGGCTGTTACCATGTCAGGAAGATGTTGATCCAGCGGACCGATGAATTTACGAATCGGGACAAACTGAAAAGCTTATTTTTATTTAAAAATCCGTTTTACCTGGACAATATCCCTTTCAGCTACCCGCCCACCAGCCTGTATCCTCTGATCATCCCCGTCTAACTCGTCCATTTTATCAAATTTATCATTTCCAACTCCTATGATAATTATCGAGAGAGGGAGACCAGCAGCCTCAATGATTGCCTTCTTTGTACTTTCCATATCGGAAATAGCGCCATCGGTGATGATTAGAAGGATCTAGAAAAGGGTAGAATTCCTGGAAATTGGGGGAAAATTACGTGGTAACGGGCTCCGTGATGTGTATTTTTCTGGCAAGTTGCTCGCATTGCTTGATGAATAATAGGAGAAAAATTCGTCGGGCCATGGAGTTTCACAGTGTTGATGCAATTACGATAAGCATACAGGACGCCATCTACCCCGACGACGGCGGGATTTGTTAAAGTTGTCTGAAAAATATGAAAATCGGAAATGTTGCGTGTAGCGGCCGGTGGTCGGGCACAGAATTTTAAAAACTTTTGCCTTGGTTCTAATTACTGTAGATTCATTTTTTTTTTAGTTTTCATTATTGGGAGAACGGGCTGGATCAGAGAACGCGTCCATTTAAATTTGGAGTTTTCCAATGAAACACAAAGTGATCGTTTTCTCTGTTGGTTCGATAAAACCGGGAAATAGCCCAAAAATATTTAAAAAAAAAATTGCCGAATTTCCCATTTCCAACAATTGCATAGATCTGTATCCTTATTTATCTCAGCCCTCCTTGAATGGAAATGATGATTATGGAACTACGTGACCCCCTAAATGAAGTTCTCTTCAATTCGCTTTTTGCTCAAAAAGTGCGTCATCTGCTCCTTTTTTCCATGAATAGAAATAAATGTTACATTTACCAGAGGGTATTGCAAAATTTTGGGATCAAACGTCATAGAACTCACACTTGGAGACATCAGCGAGAAAAGAGGGATCATTTTGGCCGAGTTGTTAATCTTTGCTCCGAAACCGTAAGCATCAAAGAGTTTGGAATTATTGTAATGTTGACAAATTTCCAGGACGGCTTTTATGGCTATTTCGTATTGGTTAGGAATTCCTGTAGAGGTGATGAAGTGGAGGGAACTGGGCTTATGAACAGCGCCATTTGACGCGGTAAAATCGACAGCCACGGAGAAATCCAATTGGGTCCTGAAAAGATCATTCGTTTATACCGTATTTTAGCGGGAAAATACTAGAACGAAAATGACTTACCCTCCAGCAATGAAATCCAAAAAAGTCGGCAGGAACAATCTCCTACATTGAAGATTTAAAATACCCGAATTTTTATAGCTCGACTTCTTGGCGGCTTTCTTCTCATTTATCAGCTAAATTACCGTAATCCTACGCCTAAAAATAATACAAACCGGCCTAGAAATGGTAATTTCCTTATCGGATTGCATCTCCGTTACAGGAATTGTACATGATCCAATGAAATCGTGCTTGGACAGTTTGTCATCGTCATTGTCCCAGCACTCAAAACGGACACTTCTGGAAGAAATACGTGGGTTTTTTTTGAAGGAAAGCGGGCTTACTTGGACGGATCACCGCCACAAAGTTGTTTCACGCAGAGTTCAAAGGGCTTGAAGGTGGGATTCAAATTCTTTAGGAGGAATTCAGTTCGATAGATGAGAATTGGCCTGGAAATTATAATTTTCTGATCGCTATGAAATCCCAAGATACAATGCTACAATCGGTTTTCAACTGGGCTTACAGTAACGTCTTTAAAGAACCTACCCGCTATCCCCCGTTCTATACAGCTGCATATACGGATCACTTTTTCCAAACATTAGAATCTTGTCTTTTTTGTCCAAATTCTGAGCGCTCAACTTCATTTCAATGACTTCTCTCATTCCTTCATCCAATTCTTCACTGGTTATGGTAATTGTACCATAATCCTTTTTCGATTCTTTATTGTCACTCTTTCTATAATCATATTTTTCTTTAAATACGCTGGGAATCCCTTACATGGCTCTGGTAAAAGTCCCGGATGAAACAATTTCCGCAAGGTCACATTCCATACTGCCCAAAAAATCATGATCTTCCAGTGAAGAATTGAGATCCTCATTATCCCAATCGTATCTAAATTTTCTTCTTATTAAAGAATGCTTTAAAGAAATTACATATCAAATCTCAATGTCTGTCTTTCTTCGAAGAAATAATCCACGACAATATTCTTCGACCATTCAGGATTCTTGGTATTTCGTATCCTCTCCGTTCTGGCGACTTCTTTCCATGTTGTACGGCCTATCGGTAGTCCTTGAATAGGAAAAAAGGTGCTGGGTGAATAAGCACTACAGACAGACATTTTTTGACATTGGGACATAGATTTTGTCAGTGGACAAAGGGGAAATTTGAAAAAAAAAACGAAAATGCAGGGAAATTGGGGGAAATTTTGAACTGGACTCTACGAAGACAGCGCGCTCATTCGGAACTTCAATTCCTTTTTATTTTTCCCTTTAAATTATGGGATACTCGAAGAAATTATTAAATTTTGACACAAACAGGCTTGTTTTTGAATTCCCTGGTTTTCTTGAGGATTTTTTTGGGTTATACGAAGCTTTTATACGTGGATATTTCTATAACAACGTTTATTATACTGCAATCCTCTAATCCTCAATCCTACCCCCTTTTAATACAGGAAAATAGTACAGAGACACTGTACTCACCTATTAGCCTTCCTTCCTTGTAGTAGACAATACACACTGGATCACTCTCGGTTAAATAATCCTTCTTTCGAAGACCTCTGAATTTCCATTTAAAATTTTGAGCTCAGCTCACTGTGCTTTTAGGATAAGGGAGATTCTGGACGAAGGTACAGCACAGACTGGAGGTAGCTGTGGCGCTGCCGGTGGTTGTGGCGGCGCGCTAGCCATATCCAGCGAAGGTTGTACTATTTCTGGAAAATTTTATTTACAGAGAGAGTATTTATTAAAAAAAAAAAAAGAGAAAATGACCTTCAAGATCGGGTCAGTAGTAAGCAAAAAACAGTTCGTGCGTCAGCAGAACTGGAATGGGTCGGCGACCCGTGACTAATTACAAGATTTGGTGAGAAGAGAGACTATCTTGGGAAATGGCGGGTTTTATTTGGGTGCAGGAAAACTCATGATAAATAGGGTTATTATTGTAACGTAAATAGAAATCACAGAAGGGGAAGAGTGAAATCGAGCTAAAATGATAAGGATAGATAACAAGGGGGCCATGAGAAGCGCCATCCCACGCGGAAGTTGAAAGCACCAAAAACTGCAATGATTCAGGAGGAAGTAATTTAAAGGAACTGTCTCTATGACGTGAAAGTTCGTCCCTGGTCTTCGGAACGACCGAATGATCGCTTCAGCTATTAGCGGGAAACAAAGTTTCGAATTTCTTTGCTGCTTTTCTTTATAGTCTGCGCTTCTTTTTGAACATGAATCAGGGAAAGGGCTGTTTTTTCCAACAAAATTAATGGCTAACTGGCAAAAAATTTGAAGAAGATTCGAAACCAAAGTCAAGGGAAGAAATCAAGTGTTGATTTCAAGGGAACTTCCATGTTTTGCTCCCATTATATTCAACCAATTGATGAATTCTCATAGCATGAGGAAATTGCGATCAAAAAGTGACGAAAATGATATCATCGAAGCCTCTTAAAGCTCAAAGAGTTTCGTAATTTCTAGCCAACAAATTAGATTGAATAAAAGATTAGCACTGAAATTGGAAATGACGGCTTTTGACTCACTTTCAGCATTCCAATAAAAAAGAAAACCAAGAATTCGGAGTAAACAAGGTGATATTATTCAATTTTACGGATTCCTACAGGGAAATCTGTTGACGTGCACAAAAGACGGGACTGTCAATAGCTAGGCTGTCTGTTTGTGACGGTCCCACGACGATTATACTACGTCAAACGAAGGAAAATAGCGGGAATCAGAGCAAAAAGGGGGAAAGATTGTTTGAACAGGAGAAATGACGGGAAAAGTAGAAGAAGTGAAGTGGGAAACAGAGAAAAGGCGTAGAGTCATCCAAGTCACTAGGTTTTCATTTAAAAAAATACAATTTTCTGTAGCAATTAGAAATACGGGAAATATTAAGAAATATAGACCCTCAAGTAGTTTTAAATTGTTTTAAACGGACTTTAGTAAAAACTTTTGGATTTGTAACGTTCCCTATTCAAAAAATGATATTATCTGGGAGAAAAGTAAGGAACTACGTGAAAAATTAAGAAAATTGGCTTGTTTACTACTTTTTTGCTTCTAGCACATCCCAGTGTCATGCTCGCCATTATTGATTCTTCCCTCCATCAGCAGTTGTCATTAAACGAGAGCAAGGAGGGGAATTAACCACATTTTGAGAAGAAAAAGTGCGCTAGTCCAAAAGAAGAAGAAAAGGCGAAGGGGGTTATTTGACCAGGTCCTATACGGAAATAGCCGACGAGATATGGCCGGCTGATACCAAAAGATGCGGCAGAGGGGGGTCAGCTGGTGGTTGACAGAGCGTTTGACATGTGGACCTGAAAAGTTTATGTCCTGGCCGATATGAAATCGATCTCTATTCGGAGTTTATGTCATAAATTTTTAACTATAATAAACAAGAAGATTATTTAATTATTCAGGGGATCGGCGAGATGTGAGCGGAAAATTAGAAGATGTGAATTTTAATTTACGATCAAAAAGATGCTCTATGTTCTAGAACGAATAAATCCATAGAAAATTGAAAAAAAAATTGCTGAACACCTAAAGAACAAAAAATTAAAGCATAAATCATTTAAAAAGCTAGCATAGCAGAGCCTAATACTCAAAATGGAATTGGCCACTGCAGGACCGGCTTGAAAATCAGGAAACATATTCGAATTTTCACTGGAAAATGACAAATTCAAATGCGCACCTTCGGCCAATAGGGAAGTTCACCCTCACCCTCACCCTGGTGATATCACCCGGTGATATCACCCAATCTAGGGTGAGGGTGAACTTCCCCATTCCACTTTTTGATTGAATTTTCGCCAAAGTTCACCCAATCTAAAAGTTCACCCAATCATGAAAATTGCTATTTTCATCATTTCGTGAGTATCTTACTCTTATTAATTTTTATACTATTAATATTTTTAATAGTTCTTGCTATTTTCTTACTCAGAATTTGATAAGGAATCTAATGATGTAAATTACATTTCATAAATCGAAATGCTAGAAAAGTTATAAGCATTTTTGTGCATTTATGAATGTTTGCAATTGAAAATTTTTGTTTTGCGATATATTTTCGAACTGCTGACTATAGCACTTCCTACTTATTTTCGAAATTCATTATGGGTATCCATACTCATTTACAATGTTTATGTTTCTAGGTCAACATTTTGTGATAAACACGATAAAATGCGCTTGGTTAAAAAGTGCGCATATATTGCCAATAGCGTGTAAACTGTACTTTTCCGTTTTCTTCTTCTTTATATGGTTGAAATTACTTGCGCTATCCCTTTGTCCATCTCGAAAACCTTTTCTTCTCTTTTGTAAAATGTTGTCTTTTTTGTGTAGTTTGTACTCCTATACGACTCTTTTGGACTCCTCAACACATGGCAGAGAAAAATCACTCGACGTCGAGTGGTTTCTCAGCCGAAATTTTTTTGACATCGACCGAAATTGTCTGCAATATGTTGTAGTTCGTACAGTACTATCAATCGGACGTCATCCTACAAGTTTTCTCGTTTTTTATAGTTGGGGAGGACGGAAGTGTCAGGGTTCCAGATGGAACGACCGATGTCTCACTCGAAGTCACCGTCTTCCCAAAATTAACAGAAACCATCTATTCTTCATTAAAGTGTTGACTTGAGAACAAATGTAATACTCCTGACTTTTTATCATCGATGCCAGAAAAATTCGGCTGAGAAACCACTCGACGTCGAAATGCGGCGCACAGGGGGTCATCCAAGTCAACTCGACGTCGAGTGATTTTTCTCTATTATACGTTGAGGAGCCCAAAGGAGTCTTCTAGGAGTACAGACTACACAAAAAAGACAACATATTACAAAAGAGAAGAAAGAAAAAAATTGATTTAAAGCAGAGAAAAACAATATTCGAATTGTATACAGGGGTTGAAAGCATTTTCGTACATGTTATAATTGCATAAAAAGAAGAACAAAATCAAAAAAATACGATTTACATTCCACTAGCAGTATCCGCGCACTTTATAACCAAGCGCATCGTGTTTATCACAAAATTTTGACCTAGAAACATAAACATTGTAAATGAGTACGGATATCCATAATGAATTTCGAAAAAAATAAGTGGGAAGTACAATAGTCAGCGGTTTGAAAATATATCGAAAAACAAAAATTTTCAATCGAAAATATCCTTGTGAGTATAAAAATGCTGGTACTTTTTCCGCTGTGCCCCCCCCTAACCTAGGAGATGTTCGATTTTCGGCTCTGCCCCCCCCTAACCATAAGATTTTTATGAACTCACTAAGTCGGCAAAAATCCCATGGTGGTTGGGTGGATCCGAACCCGCATCTTTCATCTCCTATGCGGCTGTTCTACCACTGTGCTATAACCGCACAATAACCAAAAGATCAAATGAAAGTGATATAGGTTCGAAGCGGTAGGTCGGTCAGATTAAAGGGTTTTTGACAAGATCCGACAAAAACCCCCGTAAACGCAGCCGCTCCATTGGAAAAATGCAGGTAATAGTAATCCTTCTAAGCCTAAGCCTTTTGACAGGTAATAAAAAGCGATACAGAGGGGGGGGCAGAGCCGAAAATCTAACACAGCTGATGTTAGGGGGGGGGCAGAGCGGAAAAAGTGCCAAAATGCTTATAAGTTTTCTAGCATTTCGATTTATGAAATGTAATTTACATCATTAGATTCCTTTTCAAATTCTGAGTAAGAAAATAGCAAGAACTATTAAAAATATTAATAGTATAAAAATTAATAAGAGTAAGATACTCGCGAAATGATGAAAATAGCAATTTTCATGATTGGGTGAACTTTTAGATTGGGTGAACTTTGGCGAAAATTCAATCAAAAAGTGGAATGGGGAAGTTCACCCTCACCCAAGATTGGGTGATATCACCGGGTGATATCACCAGGGTGAGGGTGAGGGTGAACTTCCCTGTTCGCCGCACCTTCGCATGTCGTCCTTTCCTGACCTCTAAAAATATTCAAAAATAGTTCAGGTCCTGTAGGGAACCAGTACCCAGCCGAGAATTTAAAAAAAATGAGTAGAAAACGCGTGACTAATAGAATTCCCCTTCTATTTAAAGAAAAAGTTTCCTCACGTCAAAGTGATGATCCCCCTCAACCACACCCTGGTGACAACTGTTGCCTCAATTTGTGACGCAATACGAAACCACTGGCAACAATAAGCTAAAATTACATATTTTCCAGTTATTTTTAATGTTTTCTAAAAGGCAAAAAGAGGCAAAAATGGGGGGATTGCAATTACTTTTTGGGTAGTTCTTGCTCATTAGCTAAATGAGGCGCATTCTCCAATGATCACAGCCGCACTCAAAAATAGGCACACTGCGATGAAGAGGGCTAATTGAAAGTAGGTTTTGAATATTCAGGGGAACGGAAATTATTGGAGATATTCGGCTGCTTTAAAGGAGAAAATGAGGGAAATTTTTAGGTGAAGAAAGAATGGAAGAAATGAGGAAAAATCTCCTCAGGAGTCTTCCTGAATCAGGACCGCGTGGTCAAATACTAGAATATTATATAGTACACACTATTTGGAGTTTTGCGCATGGCGGCAGTGACGCATCGACCCGGAACATGAGCTAGTTTCTGACGTCATTGACCTGGTCCAAGAAGGTCTATTTATAGAGGGTGACTCGAGCTATTACTCGTCATTCGCCACTATAGCGCATCAAATAAAGAATGTCACAAGAGGATCACAGTTCTGGGAACAGTGACGTACGGAGAAAAATAGAATAGCCAGCTAAAAATCAGAATTTCCAGCTTTTATGAAATCAGATACCACAATGGGAAGGGAAATGACCCCCTATCTAGAAAATGAGAACAGCTGCCAAGTGAGATTTACTACCATTCTTTAATGGATTTTGGAAGCAAGGAGGCTCTTTTTTATCCTGAAATATATTGCAGATTTTACGAGAGATCTAGCTGATGTTGGGGAAAGACCATCGAATGAAGATGAATTTGATTTATTTCAACAAATAAATACATTTGGACTAGGGTATCTACTCGTATCACTTGTAAACTGCTTCAACTTTTTCCGTAGAAGCCTGTTTTTCAGTTTCTGTAAGACGTTTAGCAACTGACCAAGGTTGAGGTACTGCTGAAATAAGCCAATTTTTAAAGAATGGCGGAAAAAAACCAGATCCAAAGATGAAGAAAAGACTTCCCACAGTAATATTCATCCCAGCATTGAAAATAAATAAAATGTGCCATTTCTGATTCTTCGCCTGGAATAGACCCAAATTATTAGGTGACAATTAGTTAATTGATTACCATAGTGTCCAAAAAACTGATCATCAACGGGCCGCAGATATTGCCAGCCATTCCAAAAGTCATGGCAATGGACATCAAAAGGCCGCTACTTCTGGGATCCAGGCTCAAAATACTCGTGAAGAAGCCAATTATTCCGCAAGAGAAGAAAAATCCTAAAGAATGGTGGCGGGAAAGATGAGAAACGAACCAAAGCAGCCGAGAAGAATAGCAGCTACCCAGACGCGATTACAATTTGGCAAAAAGGCAAGCCCTAACATTGTGAGAGTACAGCCGATGGAACCTGAAAAATGGGTAAGATCCCACAGTATTTGCTTCTTCCAAGTTTGAAAAACAACTATAGTAGAAAACCCACTGAAACTTTGGAACAACTTGGCACATTTGGTATGTTCTAGAATATTATTCTTTTTCAGATGATCTGCAAAAATAGCTAATGTGAGTTTGGAAATCAGCTGGGTAATGAAGGGAATCATCGAGTAGAAGCCATTCTAAAGAAGATTTTTCGGATTACGGTGGAAATTTACCATGTACAATGGGACTCGGAGTTCTTCTTTGAAATAAGTTGGTAAGAAGGCTTGGAACGTGGCCGCCTATAGGAATTTACGTAAATTTTTGGATGTAAAAAAGCTACCTGGAAATTGTAGGCAAATTGGCAGGAAACAGCAACAATAAGTGGGAGAGATGTAGCCAATCGGGACCACAAAATAGGCAGACGGCTGGCTTCTTTGGTCGGTTGTTTAACATTCCCGGTAAGGAATTCCTTCTCCTTTTTAGAAATCCAGCGATTTTCTTCGGGAGCATTGCTAAAAACAATGGACCAGGCGATAATCCAGATGATTCCAATGGATCCAAAGAGGTAGAAAATAGCCGGCCAACCGAAGGAGCTACCACAAAGATTGGCAGAAATCAAAGAGGTGAGACTTGATGCTAACTAAAAATCGAACATTTTTCTAAAATGGGGTACTGTACCTGATTTCCCGAAGTAAAAAATGCGGCAATGGTTGATCTCTCATTCGCTGTGAACCATCTGCCCTGGACTGAGACTCCTGAAGGGAGAACGAAGCCTTCTCCCAGCCCCATGAGCACTCTTCCAATGAAGAATCCCTGGTAGCTATTTTCTGCCAATGTTGGGGACAAGAGAGTAACCACGACGGCATCCAAAATAACGAAGATTAGAATCATCTTGGGGCCAAAACGATCGGCGATATAGCCGGAGAAGAACGTTGTTATCATTCCACCGTAATATGTGGTCGAGAGAAGGTAAGCCTGCATCTGGGGAGTCCATAGGAGGTGGCCCTGAAAGAGGAAGCAGGAAATAATGAGCTTAAAAATATGGGCAATCGACATAGCACAAAATTTAGAACTGCTCGTGTCTCAAAAAGAAACAAAATGCCGCCAAACGGTTACTGTAACGGTTCTCGGAATTCTGGCGGTATTTTTCAGCCTCTGGAGGGAATTTATAATCTCCTGCAGCGGGTACAAATGTGCAGTACTTTTTAAGCCCCCTATCAAAAATGTAATTTATACCCCATTTAATGAAAAAATACTCACATTATAACCGGCACTCTTCATGGAATCCACACTGTTATGAACTGGACATCCATCAACCACTGTCTTATTCGTCCACAGAATTTCTTCAGCCGTACTATTCTCCATTGAAGAACTTTCAGCATTGACTGCCGTCGAATTGACCATGCAAACGATAGCCATACTCAGATCCAATCTCATAGCGACAGAGCAGCTCAATCCTGAAAATGGCTTAATTTTTCCTCAATAATTTTTCCAGATCTATGTAGAGACGAATTATCGTACCTAAAGTCAGAAGAAATGACACCCATAGCCGAGTCGATCGAAACGAGAAGAGTGGCACAGCACGGGCTGTCTCTTTTTTACCTTCACCGTCCTCCATGAAGGACATTTGTTCTAATGGCTCGTTGTTTGTCGGGTGGCGGTTTTTATGCATTGCCTGAATAAATTTGGATTATCGTCTTCGATATTGATGAGTCAAAGTTTTCGAGGAGAGTCGAATCGATGAGAGAGATAGACAGAACTTTGTTGACTATTCATAATTTCTATCCAGTCATTTTATTTCTCAATGCACACGTTTCTACCGAATTTTGTGAGGAACTACACAATTTTTAGAAACTGTCAATATTTTCTGATTCAGACGGAAAGACGTGGGTTTCTGATTAAAAAAATAGTTTCAGAGATCGATTTTCAGTAGGGTTGGCTGTCTAATTCCGAGGTGACAGCATTTCCTCATATCCACGTTTTCTTGAAATCGATTTGAAAATACGCCTGAAAAATAAATAAGAACCGAAAAAAAAACATAAAAATCGGGGAAGATTCCAAGAAGATAAACATTTATGATGCAATGACGACCATTTTCCAAAAAATAACATTTACCTTACTCATAATCGTTATGGGAAATTATTCACAGCATTTACACATTATTATAAAGGAAAATAATAAACTACACGCATAAAAGTAACAGAAAGAAACTGAATTTTTAGGCCAAGACGAGCACGTGCTGATTAGACAGCTGAAGTAAAGCTGCCCCAATTTTCAAGCATTTCGAAAATTGGTCACAATTCTGACTGAAAAATGGGAAATTTCACTGATCCTGGGAAAAATTTAGACCATAGAATTTTCCTGGAAGATTAGGTAAAGTGTGGATTTCTCAAAGGCACAAGTTAAAAATAGCTACTCATGTAAGACTACGCCATTAGGTCATCGAACAGTGGAGGAATTGTGGTCTGTGATGACGGAAGGGCGTTGTCTTCCGGAAGAAAAACGGGTTTCTTCTCCATTTTTGGGCTAAAACACTCAGTTTCTTGATAACCGCTGTAGCTGCATGGTTGCTGCTGGAAGTCGGCATGTGTTCTCGTTTCAAACAATTCTATTGTTTTTCAAAATTGTTTATTTTACACCAATAAATAAAATTTGGCAGTAAATCCATGCTTTCAGCTCCTGCCATCGTCTTTCTGAGCGGTTAGTTGCTGTTCTTGCTCTCCGATCTTGGTCAGCATATCATAATTTCAGGCAGCATCCAGGCGACATTCGTTGGGATCCAGTTTTTTTTTCAGATATCCATTTTTCAGGGTTTCAAAGGGGTACAAGCACCATTCCGCTTGGGGACTCCCCATCCTCAAAGTAATCCCAGCTGATTTTATGGCAAACAATGAAGGAAATGCGATATTCGGTCTAATGCTAGCGGATCTCTATTGCTCTCTAGATGTTTTTCCTTGACTGGTCACATTTCGATTAAAAATTGTGTGTGACTTTTTGTGCCCATTCTCAAAAGCTCGTCAACATCGTTATCCACACTGTCCTTCAACAATTTGCAAATAATCACCCGCGTGTGCAGTAAAAATAACGCATTTGTCTCATTTTCAATACGTATCAGTATATTTTTTGGCATTATCCAGCACGCATCCCGTTATAGGATGGCGTCGAGAATGTTCTCTATATAAAAAATGTGCGTGGAAATCGTCATCACTTGATTCTGTAGAGTTCCAGAAATTTAGGAGAGAGCCATCTGACAAACCGATTGGTTCAAAGAAAAAATAAATGGATTTCTAAGTTTTCTACGCCGCAAATAAGTCACTAAATTGTTGCAGAACTAAATGTGACATCTTCTTCGGTTGTCCTGGTCAAAAAGAAAGTATTTTCGTAGATTTTGTATGCTTACGAACCGGGCCCTACAGTTCACATTGTTCTTTGAAATACGCTTGATCCATAATGCCGTAATCAGGATTTTCCGCCAATATCCATTGGTCATATGGACCTTCTCAAATGTTCTTGAGTCAGTTTCCTAAAATAGTGTTGATCTTCAAGGTCTTCTCTATTTGCATTTTTTATGTCAGGCGCTTGTGTTTTTATTATGGGATTCATCCACACATTTTGTCCCTTTTTGGAATCTCAATTTTTTTTCTCCGATTTCTTACCACATGCGTCTATTTTTTAAATTCCAATAATTTGCTTTGACCGCCCGTCACGTTCCCCCGTCTCGTGGAACCGCAGGACAGGTGGTAATATCTATTCTAAGCGGATGACGCCTCTTATGAATATCGGACAATTACAAGGGACCAGTGTCCTCGGATCTTCTATAATCCTTCCTGTGTCTAGCTTGTTCCATTTAGCGTAGTTTCCCGGGTAACCACCGAGTTTCCCGAGTTTTTTTCTCGGATTGGACGAGGTTAAACTTCACGGATGTGATAATACCCTCCTGTTCATAATATTCTCTGCATAATTCCTCTCCCTTTTGCAATAATCCTCCCACCGTTGAACACAGGTTTAGTAGGCTGTATTGTTACTGTTTTCCGCAAATATTGGTTCCTTTTTTTTCTGCAATTTTTGGACGAATTTATACAAAAACCCCAGAAATTGGCCAGGTATATTTCACGTGTATGGCAGGTTCCTATCTCTACCTACTGGGTAATCTGACATTTTGACACATCCTCCTAGATTACTATCTATTACCGGTTTATGTGGTAACTTGACGTTCAAACCGTTTATTTTTCATTTCTGCAACTCCAGACAATATTCTAAAAGTTTATATAGGGGCTATTTTCTGTAAGGTTCTGAGGAAATTCGACCTTCTCCTGTCTACAAAATTCTAGATTCCTGTGTCCCAGGTCCGAGGATATAAAACCGCTTTCAGAACATGGAGTACAGGCTCTCAATTTGAATTTTGTTATGAAAACAGTGCTTGGTTTTTACGCCGCCATGTGTTCACCCTCGCAATATCGAAAATGGACTCTATAGGTCCACGATACTTCCTTTTGCGGTGTGCTAGGAAATTCTCCTAGGCAATATTTTATCATCAAGTACATCAACTATAAGTATGAACGTTGGTCTCTTGCCTCTCGTAGATTTATCTCTGCCTCGCAGTATCTGTAGATATCCCAACGTTCTTTACTTTTTGTGGAAATTATTGGCAGTCATTACTCTCTACGCCATTTTTCTCATGATTTTGTCGCTTATTTGCCTGTTTTCCTTTACTTTTTCGAACTCTCTTCGAAAACTTTCCAGTTCCGCTTCTAAAACACTGGAAAGCATCACATTTCACCCACATTTTAACTACTTCCTGTTTCCAGTTCTACGTTTTTCCCCAAAAAAGTTCAGCTATTTTCCAGGTCAAAAGTCGAACGGCCAAGGTGAAACTGCTAGACAGATTACACCCACTTTTGACACCTATTTTCACTGACCATCCTATACCATAAATCACATTGAGCCTATTGACAGCTTAAACTCTTTTACCCGCCATTTTTCCAATTTTATTTCAACATTTCAGGAATGGGCGAGAAGAGGGACAGTCTAACCTACGAAGTACTCCCCTTAGAACTGGAGGATCCTCTCGTGGAAGAGGTGATAGAGACTCCCACCCCGGTAAAAGTCAGAACATTGGATGATCTCGCCAAAATGGGGCGATATGCCCTGTTGGTTATATTATTCTCCGAGTTTTGTCTACTTCAAGGTGCCGGGAACATGACTTACATGATTTTTGGAGGTAAGGAGCCGTTTTCTTTAAATAAGGAAATAATTCAGGCGCTGCGCCCAAAGTATCCTGTATCGGGGAAAATTTTACAATAGAAAATGTTTGCGCTGATTATGGTACAACTTGGAGGGAGCTGACAAATTGCACAATACATAAGGATTATGAATTTAAAAGTATTAATGTTGAGGTAAGAATTCTGACTCTAGGGATATCTGCTATTTTTCAGTTCGATCTTCTGTGTAAAGATGGTTCCTGGGTCAAATGGAGCATTTCTGTACAAATGTTTGGAGTTTTACTGGGGACGCTGTTTACGGGAATGATGTCCGATATGTTCGGCAGATTGCGGGTGAGTTGGATTACTTTATTTCTTCAAATTTTGAAAATGGCGGCTTCAATTCGTATTTTCCAGACTTTGTCAATTTCTGTCCTCTTCTCTACCCTTTTCGGTATCTTGTGCACAACGCCCACAAGTTTTATCTGGCTGACAATCTTCCGTACAGCTCAAGGACCCTTTACTGGTGGAATTATTGGGTAATTTTTTGATTTTCCGACGTATTCTTGGTTTTTTTAGGACCTTCCTCGTCTATTTGACGGAGCAAATCCCTAAAAAGCATCGTTTTGCTGTCTCTACAATCGTCGCCTGGTCTTTTAATTATATTTTAGTTACAATAATGGGTAGGAGCTTTATTTACACCAGAAAATTGCCGTTTTCTAGCTTATTTTTGTCAAGATTGGAGGACATTCCAAATTTATATCTTGATTTGCAGCTCGCCAGCTTACGTCTTCTTCTGGTATTAATTCCTCCAATTTTCCTTCTAGGACCCAATTTCAGGTTCGTGTATGAATCTCCCCGTTGGCTGGTTCAACATGGCCGACTTGATGAGGCTCGAGAAATACTAGAAAAGATTCAAGCTCGCGATGGGGAAGATCCCGACCGCAAAAAGGAAATCGACAAGCTCTTGGAAGTTGAATATCAGGTATTTTATAGAATGTTTATCAGGAAATTTACATAAAATATACATCTGTTTATCCTGGGTAAAGCCTTTGTTTTCTAGTCGGGCAGGAGCCGGGGACTAGTGGTGGTGAGCCTGCTGATGGTGAGGATCCTGGTGGTGGGGATCTACATGAGGAGCAGCGTGGGTGTCGTGGTGATGGGCACCGCCTTGTTCATGATCTGGAAATAGTGGAATGATTGGGGAAAATGGCTGAAAGTAATGGGGAAAACTTGGGAATTCCAGCGCTTTTTTGAATCTCGGACAGTTTCCATGAGAAAATAAGGATTTTGGCAGTTTTATACAAATTTTGGCGTTCCCCGATCCCTTTAAAAAACTCACGATGTCCCGGCTCATGGCAATGTTGATCCCCAGCGTGGTGAACTTCATGATGTCCATCTCCAGCATGATGATGATGATCATCGTGATGAGCGTGGGTGTCGTGGTGATCTCCGTGGCCGGACATGACTGGCTGCCTGGTTCTCCTATCAGCAAGAGCCTTTTATAGTCGCTTCCAGGTTCCGATCTATGTTGTTAGGGGAAAGGCGGAGCTGGTGCGTTGCCAAAAGGGACACAATGAGTCAGATAGGCTTAGGAACAGAGTATTGAGTCAGCGTTGTTAGCTTTCTGTGCCAATATGGCCATCGGTATGGGATTGTAGTTCAAGAGAAGGGAGAGGAGGCTATTGGCATCGGGTAAATAGCTTGGGAACGGCAGAAAATAGAGTTTTTCGAGAAACGGGGCAAAGGGAAAAATTTGAAGGTGGAAAATGGCCTAGGAGAGAAAAATACAGTGAATTTTGTCTGATTCAGGCAACTTTTCAATACATATATAGTCTGTCAAGAAAAAAGACGACAAATAAAGGTCTCATATTTGTTGCAATGGGGCAGATAAACCGGCCATTTTTTCCAAGTTTTCAATTGAAAATGCGCCGTATTCTTGCCCCATTGCAACAAAAGAGACCTTTATTTGTCGTCTTTTTTCTTGACAGACTATAGCTGTATAGCTGTCTAGTAGTGACTGTTTTAGCTTCCAAGCTGTCTAATTACGGTTTTTCTGTTGCTTAATTGCGTCTTATTTCCTCAGTTTTGTGCTTCTCTGATCTTCTAGAACTTCCAATCTTATGACTTTCCCTATCCATCGTTGTTTTCCGCTCCATGACGCTGTGTTCCTTGGTTTCCTTTATTTTCCCTCTTTTTCCCGGGTTTTCTACTGATATCAGCTGTAAAAATCCCATGATTACAGTCAAAATTCTTTAGCTGCCTCTAATTTTTTTAGATTTTTACTTTTAGGCTCAACATGCTCGTCAAGAAAAGAAACCCCTCTGCAATGTGCATCATCTCTTCCAAAACCGGAAATTGTCTTTCTACGTGGGTGTCGTCAGCCTCGGAGTGTGAGTTGTTTTCTAGCTTCTAGTCTATGCCCCCTCTGCTCTCTGATAAGGGTGGTAAAATACGTGGGAAAGATCTAAAAATGGGGGAAAAGAAGAAAAACAGATAGATGTTGGGAAGAAGCCATAAAATTTGGGAATAAAGACAAAGAACACGGTAAATTTTTGAAAAAATTAGAAAAGACGCCAATTTCAAGCAATATCTTGGCTATTTTACGAGGATTTGGAAAATTTAAAACCAATAAATTCCAGGTTCATCACAAGTATGACAAATTATGCCTTGGCTTTTAACCTGGACAAACTATCCGGTTCAATTTTTATCAATGCCCTTTGCCTGGGAATTATTCGCTGGAGTATAAACCTCGTCACTGGTCTCTTGGACTACAAAATGACTGCTTTGGGGAGAAAATGTGTCCACTTGACATCCCAGGGCCTTACGGGACTGGCCATTGGCATCATCGCCATCGTGTATCTTCTAGGAAAAGGGGAAGAATATTCCACAGTGACGAGAATCTGCACCATTTGGGCAACTTCTATGAGTACTCAGGTATACTGTAGTTCTTCTTTAAACGGGAATTTTAGGTGTTTATTACGAAAAGTGTCGTAACCATGGAAATATTCCCGACGTTGTTGAGGAATCAGGCAATTTCTTTTAAAAGTATATTTAGTCGAATTGGGATCATCGTTGCTCCTCAAATATTTTTATTGGTTAGTTATTCTTTAAATGAGGGGATATATGGTCGCTGTAGGATCCACTTGAAAATCAGACAAAATATTCGAATTTTCATGGAAAAATGCCAAATTCAAGCGCGTTTTCTGAGGCATTTCTCCTCTAAAAATATGATTTTTCCAGAGTTCCTGGCCAGTCATCCCGTATTCCATGCTCTCAATGTTGATAATTTTCGACGCAATCATGTTCCAAGTCTCCTTGCCCGAGACAAAAGGCATGAACTTGCCCGATAGAATACCACATGAGCCAACGGAAAAAAGAGAACCATTGATCAACAAGAATTTGGCATAAAAACGGGATATTTGTGATATTTTTATGTACAAAATATGACAATAAACGAGTATATTTGGACGAGGTCAATTGTGACTTGAGGGAAGATGAGTGGTGGACAAATTCGAGCGATTAGGATGATCAGAATGGTCGGGATTTGTTGGGCCGACTGACGAAGCTATATAATTACGGCGACAAAAGAAATCTAATAAGGCTCGGCGGTAATCTCCAATAAAATAGAAGACCAGAAGAGGATCCAGAACCTGAATTTCTAGTTTTTGGCAAAAGGAGAAGCTATTTTACCTGGGCGAAGGTCATAATGTCCCCAAAAAGAGCCAGAATTTCTCCTAAATTCACTTGAAATAAAGCCAGCAGCCAGGAGATTAGTGGCGGGGCGAAGGTAAAGAGGAATGGCAACAAGGTCTGGAAAAGGAGACATTGATTTCTAGATTTTTTTTCAAATTTCCCGCAGTTTTTTTTGACTGGAATAAAAGCGGTAAAATAAAGTCAAAGGTGAGATATGGACAGTTTCATTTATGCTTTGATCAACGCTTCTCCAAGATGGCTGCTTCTTCGCCTTCTGCTGAAGAAATCGCCAAAGAGAAGCCGAAAAAGGAGCGCTACTACTGGAATATCTACGAGAATAGTACGCTGACATCTTTTCTGGTTGTGGATGACGATAGCGAGGCTGAAGATGTGGATTGGTCCGATCCGCACAACCTTCGGGCTTCTGATTATGAAAAGCGGACCGAGGAACTGGCAAGACAATGGGAAGAGCAGCAGAAACGCCAACAGGAGGAACACGAACAGCGCCTGAGCCGCCTGCGCCAAGAGGAAGAACAAAAAGCCGTACCAGTATAGGTGGTTCTTGCAGGCTCTTCTTGCCGCTGGCTACAGGGATAATGGCTTTTATTTGTGTGAGGAACACTGTCCGCCAAGTCTCGATGAAATGTTCGATGAATGGGAGAGAAGAGGACGCCCTATGGAACGCTTCGATGATTGGGAAGAATTCCTGCCTGAGGGACATCCCTACGCTTGGGAAAATCGGCACCAGGCCGACGACTGATCCACTCATATCACACTATTATTGTTGGGTCATGGCGCGCAATAAATTGATTTGTTATTTCTTTTTTTTTCTGTGTTTATCCATTTCTTAATTTTGGTGTATTCTGTAGCATTTCCCAATCCTTCCAGGACTCCGAAAAGCCGGTGCCCTCCCGCCCACCTGTGTCAAAAGCAGCCAGAAGAGCTTCTTATGATATGTATGATTTTTCCTGGCAATATTCATCGATGTCCTCAATGCTTTGACCACACCATAAATACAGTAATTTATGATAGCAGAGCAGATAATGACCATGGCAGCAAAGGACCACATGCACACGACCATTTTAGGATTCGTCCGGCCGTTTTGCTGAAATTTTTAATTCAAAGTCTCCCTATAAAATTCTTACAATTACGTCGGCTCCAATGTAAGCCATTTGTGAGATGTCACGATGAGTTGCTTCCCAAGCGGGAATTTCAAAAATTGCGTCAGAATCAGCTGTAGGACGGAGGGCGGTTACCGCTGTTCCCACAAGGTAAGAAGCCACGATGAAAGGAATACTGTACATGAAAATAGCCTTGGAAGGACGCTTAAACCAAGCTAAAGTCTCTGGACTGAACGGAATCTCTTTATAACAGAATTTAAAGAAAATACCGAGCCATTACAAGGTATCGGTAAACGAAACACAGCGTAAGAACCAGGACAATCATCGCGTGGGTATAAACGAAGCAAAAAATGATCGTAGTCCCAATTTCTCGAGAAAATAATGGCAATTGCTGGTAGAACATTAGACCTTTCTCAGAAACATAAAAAGTCTGAAATTTTAGGGAATTAAATAAAGTACAAAGAGATTTTGGGTGCAAGTTTTCCTCTTGCCCTACTGTCAACAGGATACAGACAGATTGAAAAACTCTATTAAAGAGCCAAAGCTCACCGGTAAAGTCAGTAATTGTGTCAGCGAATAAATAGCGGCGTCCAAGGTGTACAGCAGTAATAAATACCGATAAGTTCCAATATGTTTAGACGATCGGAATAAGATTATGGGAATGAGGAGAGTATTAAATGAGACTCCAAGAAGACCACTGATAGCTGCAAAGATCCTCGACCATGTCCATTCCATCTCCATTTCTAGAAATTGAGAAGCCATCGAGATTAAAATGTGTCTCCTTCTTTAAATAGGAATATCGGTGCTGATTTTAACGGCCGACTGAAGAAATTAGGCAGAAATCAAGCGAATAATTATTCCAAGCTGACAAATTCCCGTGTCTTGTGAGTAATACGCAAGAAAGTTTCACGCCCTTTGGGAAAATTATTACGTGGGAAAGTGGTGATATGAAATCAAATATGCACGTAGTTTTGGTGTCTGTTAAATGTTATTGGAAATTTTAAAAATTATAATTAGTTTAGCAGGTGGAAGGATTGAATGGCTTGAAAGCTCGAAGATAAGGGGACTTTATGGTCTCAACGCCAGAGATCCCTGATTTTTGAGTAGAATTCTGGGTAACTGGGCTACATTGACAAAAATATTGAAATCGGATTCAAGAAGGGATACTTTTCCCCTCAGGACCCGAATATTCGTTCATACAGGGAGCAGGGCAAATAAAATCTGAAGTAGACACGCAAATTCCAATCGTCATCCATCAAAATAGCCATTCTAAACTCAATTTAAACTCTTATCGTTAGGGAGCGAATTTTTAGTAGATCTCCTATTTTTTTTGCGAGCCGTACTCGGGAAGATATCGATGCTACGATATGTTTTAGGTCCTGGGGAGTCGTTTTAACCCCCATTTCAATCTACTATTTTCTACTATTTTGCTAATTTTTGGGGTTGAAACGAGTCCGCCGAAAAATAGCAAAGGGGGGACCCTTTGGTGAAAATGTTCGAAAATTTTTATCGAAAGTTCAAAATGTTCCAGGGCTAAAAAAAAAACAAAAAAATTTTAAAAATTTACGAAAAAAAAATTGCAAAATCACATCGAGAAATACTCGCGGGAAAAATTTTGTCGCGAAAGATTGTTTTTTGCCAAGCCTTCCTCACGGTGAGGCTCACCTTATTGGAAAACGATTAAAAAAGCTATGCAATAAAAACACGAAAATGCCGTCGATTCCTTATCTTTTGAGGCATTTTAAAGCTACTATTTCGGCTACTATTTCGACCTTTCTTGGGCTACTATTTAGTTACTATTTTGGCCTTTTTGATCTACTATTTTTCCGCTCCCTACTTATCGTACAATAAATTACTCGGAAATGGAATGCAATTCTCGACGGTAATTGGGTAAAGAGAATGGAAAGATGGAGTTTTCATTGAAAGCAACAGAGAATAAAACACAGGGATACTCGGATCTGGGTCCAGAAAGTACTGGATTCACTCCGGCTATTTTTAGAATTCTAAGTTCGAAAGGGATACGGTAAATATTTTTGCTCCTTTAAAAACGGGAGGCGCAAATTTTCAGTGCAAAGAATATTCTGAATAGAATCAGGAGAGCGTGTAGACAGAAATTGAACCTTCCCAGTGTACTTTCATCAGCAAGAATTGAGCAGGAAATGTTTATGAGGAGACTTACAAAGATCATCCATCAGACGAGAGATGATGTTTCCTGGCACGGCTACTGGTTATATTTTGATGCTAAAGAGCTGAAATCAGGGGATTTTTTATCTCGGAAAGCTTGCAAGAAAGGGAAGAGTTCACAAAGTCACATAACAAAAGGTCAAAACAGTCTGTTTTCCCTATTTATGGCTGTTAATGGGCGGAAATTTATTACGGGGCATATTGTGAGGGAAACATAATCGTACCCGGGATGTGCTTTCTATTCCTGGTGGGTGTAATCAGAATGACACACACAACAGACGGCTCTCCCCGTTTTCTGTAGAATTGATCTTAAGTTGAATAGATGAAAATTAGACGGCCATAAATGGCCGTGGATATGACGGAAGTGTGTGTGTTTCTTGATATGAAAATGAATTGAAATTTGGCGGCAGTGTAAATTTAATTTATGGAGATCAGCTGTCAATTGAGAGTTTGTCCGATAGAGCACAGAATGGTACTATTTTAGCAGCGAGTATATGTGGATTTTTTTTGGGAAAATGGTGAAAATTAAGGGGAAATATCCCGGCAAAAGAAAAAGAGAATAAGATTTTTACTTCAAGCGTGTAAGGGCACGACTTCTCCTCTTGAAAACAGCGGGACTGTCCTCTATAATTTGCGCATCTTTCTGTAAAGGTGAAAAAATAGAAGGTTAATGAGAAATTAGCCATCATTTCTTCATGTCAATGTGCACAACTTTGCACTTCTTACGTTCTTGTATGCTGCTCACCTGGACTGTTCTCAAGCGTGTAAAAAGTCGTAGAATAAAAACTTTATAGAATTTTTGTTTTGAATAAATTAAGAACAACCAAGAAAAATTATTATAAGATCCTCAGATTTGTACAGACAGTGGTTTCAACCGGCTGGTGGAGGAGAGAAGGTCTTTAGAATTTCTTCTCCTCTGGCTTCTGCTCAGGCTTTTCCTCAGTCTTTTCTTCTTTCTTCTCCTCATTATCAGCAGTTCTTCTTTTGCGGAACAGACGGCCACAGCAGGAATAGTTACCGGGAGCGCAGCAGCTGACTTGGCCAAAGGCGATTGCTGGAGGAGGGGGAGCATAGAGCAGATGAGCTGGGGGAGGTGGTGGAGCGTAGAAGACCTGAAAATTATCAATATTCTTAAATTTTTAAGAATATTTTCAACTGTTTAGAAAGTACCGAAAGCAAAAAAAACCGGAATTTTGAGAAGTTGAGTCAAAACTGGACAGGGAAGCACTTCCAGACCATTTTTGGGGGATTTTTGAATATTTTTAGAGAAAACTCCCTTACCGGTGGAGGAGGAGGAGGGCAAGCAATTCCCACACAAGGAGGAGGTGGTGGCGGAGCAGCGAAGACAATCTGTGGTGGTGGTGGGGGAGGAGGAGCACAGGCGATGCCAACGCATGGTGGCGGCGGTGGTGGGGCGCAAGCTACTCCGACACATGGAGGTGGGGGAGGGGGAGCGAAGAAGATCTACAACTTTCCTGTATAATAAAATTCTACAGTATTCCCTACCTGAGGAGGTGGTGGCGGTGGAGGAGGAGCACAGGCTAATCCCATACAGGGTGGGGGTGGCGGTGGTGGGGCGAAGAAGACCTGGGGATGTAGACAATTTTTTAAAGAAAATAATACTTACTGGAGGTGGAGGTGGAGGGCAAGGGCCTCCAAAGCAGGGTGGAGGTGGAGGAGCATAGAAAACTGGAGGAGGAGGGGGAGGTGGCGGAGGGATGAAGAATGTTGGCGGTGGCGGAGGCGGACCACAGCCAATACAAGGAGGAGGTGGAGGAGCGAAAAGCTGAAAAGATATTCAATTAAACCGCAATTCACATTTTAGCAGCTGCAGTAACCCAAAACTGCCAAAATTTGAACTTACCCCAAAGAATCCAGGAAGTCCACAACCCGGGCACGGCTGCGCCAAAGCCGACGACGCCACCAAGGTGGCAATTAATATTTTAAATATCATAGTTTATCACCTAAAATTACTTTATTCCTGGGATTACGGTAGAAGAAAAGAAGAAGAAGAGGATTTTTTCCTTCTGCCAAGAGACGAATCCTTTAAATACGAAGTGTGCCAACAAGGAGCAAACATTGTGTTAAGTGATTGTCCGGGGAGTGACCACTTGAACAGAGATAGCCGGGAGATACGTAGTCGGGGGATGGCAGGAGGCTAGACGGGAGAAAAACGACGAGAAACAACCGGGAAGAAAAAATACTACCGTTTGTTTTGGATAGCTCTTGTTGGAAAACATCGGGCAGCGCGGTTTTTTTTCTGGAGAATGAAGATCAAGAAGTCATTATGGTCATCGACGAATATTTTTCATTGGTTTGGGCTATTCGACGGCTCTCCGGTGCCATAGAGCTTCATCCCCTACGCCCGAGCCCTTTTTCATGGCGCATCGTGAACCCGTCAGGCTCCAAGAACTACTGGCCAAGGTTCGATTTCTTTTAAGGTCAAAATCTTTCTGCTTTTTCTCATCGTCTTTCTCTATTAATTTTTTATCGAAACGCATTATTGCCCTCTTCGGATCTTAATCCGTGGCAGGATATTTGAATCTTCAGAAAATTTAAAAAGATCTTCAATTTTGATATTTTTCCAATTGCCAGACACAGGGCGCGTGGCGTTTTTCGCCACATCCAGATAATGTTCCTGTCGTGTCAAGTGTGTTCTTCGTCTGGCCGCAAACAATCATGTTCGAGCATCTTTCTCCCCTTCTTCTGCTCAATTTGTGTGCAAATATCAAACAATAGCCTCATCCGACGATAAACTGGTCACTTCTTTCTCTCCAGCTAAAGAACTGTTATGATTTACAGCTCTTTATTGCGGTTTTAGTTCACAAACAAAAACGAAACAACCGGCTCAACATGAAATGAATGGAAAAAATTATATAAATAAATGAAATAGATACATACTACTCGTGAGATAACAGGATATAGAAGAAGAATAAGAGCAGCAGCTTAAAAACCAACAGTACTCCAAATTTTGCCTAAGAATGATGTTTCTTGTTTTTCTTCCATTTGAACATCAGGACGACGGAATGAACTTGAGAGAGGACGCATACCAGCACGTGAAGCCATTGACATACGAGAATTGCTAAACATTTCAATTAAAAAAAAGAAAATCGACTTACTTCAGAGAATTATCCATAACATTAATGGATTGGTTATGATCTGGGATCGTATTAGAATTTTCTATTTCAATATCTTCATGGATGACTTGTTCTGCAATAACGGATCGATTCAATGTGTTTGAATTTAATGTAGTTGAAGGAACATATGAGCTTGAGTTTAGCACAGGAGCAGCTGAATTAGTATCTGTTAACTCCTAAAAACACAAATTATTTCAAAACTCAAAAATAACCGGCCTTCTCCGGTGTAGGAATAACACCAACACGTGTAGTTCCATCAATAATGACTCCATTTCGTGCTAAAGCTTGACGAGCATGAATAGGTGTTGAGTAACCAAGATGCATCCAATTTCCTTTTGGTGGTGTCTACAAATTCAACGTAAAATTGCAGCTAAAAATCTACCTGATGTTGAACAATCTCTCCATGACGAGAAAAAAATTGTAGGACAGTATAAGCTTGATCAGGAGAAAAGCCAAAAACAGTAACCCAATTATCATTCGAAGACGTGGTTTCCATAATATCTGGTGCAGCATCTGTACCCATAATAATCGACGTATTGCTAAAGATTGAATTACCTAAGCACAGCAGAAATCAAACCTTTGATTTAGTGAAGGATGGGTAATTGTGGTGCTTAGCGATCGGCGAGAAGTTTTACGAGCTGGCTCCAAGTCATCACGTAGAGATCGAAGTGGAGGAGCTAAACAACGGATAAAAATACACGCATTAATTGAAATACCATTAGAAGTTGCGGAATCAGTTAAACGAGGAGCTGCCTTTACAAGAGGAGATGATAAATTCCTATCTTGTATAAGAGCTGGAGACCAGTGCACTGATTTACCGCCACCGCTTGGAGTTGATTCTATAAATTGTACTACATCCGATACAATCAATCAAAAACCTCTCATATGCGGAGGTAAAGCTGAAGCAGTAGTAGTTGGTGCTGGTGAAGCAAAAATATCTGCTGATGGCGATGAAATTCCAGCAATAGTATTAGTACTGCTCATAACTGAAAATAATAGTTGCAAAGAGATTTAAAATTCTTACAAGATGGAGTTCGGCTAACAGCCATTGATCGTCGTTTATTTCCAAAAAGAACTCCTCCTTTTTGTGCATCAACTGTATCAGGCGTTCTTGCAAATCTTAAATACAATTTAGAAAGAAGAAAGTAAAAAAACTAACACAGAATCATTGTGCGAAGTATAAGAAGTATCCATCGGTGGTGAAGAAAACATTGCTCGTCCTATAAAATAAAAATAAGAAGGTAAAAGGTCAAAGAAATAAGAAAGTACAAGTACCTATACAAAAATTGGAAATTTTGCACTGTTGCAGCTTTTCTGTTGGTGATGTACATATTTCAAAACAGCTGTAAACTTCTGCTATAATTTTAGAAATAACAGAAAGTTGCTAAACAATAAGAAACACATCAAAATACAGCCAAAATGGAATTCTTTGTAAAATTTCGTATTTTTGCACTGTTGCAGTGTTTTACTTGATACTACACCTATTGCAAACTAATTGAAAACTTCTGCAATAATTTTCGGAGTCATAAAATGTAGCAGAACAATAAAAAAACACATGAAAAAAACCTGCAAAATGAACGTAAGAGAGGTGAAAATTTGAATCAAGGAGCTCGTTGCGTCGCTGAAGAAATATTTCCTCACTACGTATTCGTATTTTCCTCCACGCATACTATGGTCTGCTTTTCTTGTTGGCTTTCTGAAAACGTAAAATTTGCTTGTTTTTATGTATGTCCCTTGCTAATTTTATTGTACATATATCAAAGAACATTTGCTAATAGCGAAAATCTACAGAAAACCTTCCTACAATTTGTTAGAATCATTTTCAGACAATTTTTTATTCGAAAAATGTAAACGCTTCAATTTTTCAACTGTCTAATACTTGTACTCTCTAATTTTTTGTTTAGATGTTAGCCGTTCGTCAATTAACGACATTAAATTCGTCTATACCAACAATAGAAGCAAATGTTGTCAATAAGACACCAATGACAATGGAAGATATAATAGCTGGGATAGATACACCAATGACTGACATTGAAGAACAATTATTTTATCAAATAGGAATGAAAGAGGTTCGTTTTTCATCTTTTCTATTTATTTGGCTTATTTTAGTCGCCATTTGCTGGAATGGATAAAAGTGGCCGTGGAGTTTGTGTAAAACATTATCAAGGAATGTGTCCATATGGCTCGGTAGGCTTATTTTAGCTTCTAAGTTAACATCCACCTTTAGACATGTCCACTTCGTCATCTTGTAGGAGAAAAAATGGTTGTCTGTAAGCATTGGCTACGTGGTTTATGTAAAAAAGGAGATCAATGTGAATTTCTTCATGAATATGATTTAACCAAAATGCCGGAATGCTTCTTCTTCTCAAAATATATGGCCTGCAGTAATCGGGAATGCCCATTTCGTCATATTGATCCAGAATCAAAGCTCAAGGATTGTCCTTGGTATGATAGAGGATTCTGTAGGCATGGTAAAGCTCTTTATCTTTCGATTTATAATTATTTCAGGTCCTTATTGTAAACATCGACATAGAAGAAGAGTAATGTGCCCGAAATATCTTGTTGGATTTTGTCCTGATGGTTTGAATTTAATTTTCTAAGTTAAAGGTTAATTTAGGTCCTGATTGTAAATTTGCTCATCCATCCTTTGCCCTTCCTGGACCAGAAAATCCCCTTACAAATAATAAGAAAATATTTGGACAACAAATTGTATGTCATAATTGTCATGAAAGAGGACATAAGGCTACTAGTTGCCCGAATTTGCCTAATCATAGAGTAAGATCTTTTTATCAATTTCATTTAATTTTGTTATTTTCCAGGGCCCAGATATAAATCCATTAAATAGAGGACCAATTGATATTTCAATGATACCAGATAAGAAAGTGCTTTCAGAAGTTACTTGTTATAAGGTAGATTATTTAAAATTACTACATTTTGGTTTACTTTTAGTGCGGAGAAAAAGGTCACTACGCAAATCGTTGTCATAAAGGAGTACTTGCTTTCCTCTCAAATACAGCTCATCTTGCCCAAGAACAACGTGAACGTGATGAAAAAGAAGGAAGACGGGTTAATTTCGGTGTCTAATTTATTCATACCGCTGTACTTTTATGATCTCTCTACTCTACTAATTGAAATTGTTATTTTGATACACTGTTGATTTGAAAATTTATTAAATTTCGAAGCTTATTTTTATTTTAATTTGTAAATTTCTCTGTGGTTTTCTCCACAATTTTATCTTATAATTTCCAGAATCTTTGAATCAATTGGAAGACTTATTTCAACCATGGCTTCCCAACTTTTTAATTTCTCCTGGCTAGGCTTTTGGCAATCGATTATTCCACGTCGAATAATTTTTACGATGATGTCCCCCGTTCCATGCTTCATTTCCTGTCGGCTAATATTTTTCCCATTGTGGGAAAGAGAAAAAAACTTCTAACAATCTGATATTTTGAGTTCCATCCCGCTATTTTCATTATTTAACCCGTTCCCCTTTCATCTTCTGATCCTTTGCCAGATAATCAAAAAATATTTTCTAGATGGCCAAGAAATATAAAAAAGTCGGCCGCCCAAAAGCAGAAGACCGTGAGGTCGACGACGACAGTTCTCCCCCAAAAAAATCGTCGAAAAAAGATGAGCCCCATTCTGAACCAAAGAAACGAGGCCGGAAAAGTAAATTCGACATGAAACCAGAGCCACCGCCACCAAGAAAACCTTGTAATATTGATTTCTCAAAAGGGTATACAATTCCCCTAAAAGGGCTGCAATCCGCGATTACTTGTGGCCTCTGCAAGGTAATTTTGATCTCTAAAAAGTTTAAAAATTTCATTTTTAAAGGGATTTCTTGTAGACGCTTCTACCATCGTAGAATGTCTGCATACTTTTTGTAAAAGTTGCTTATTAAAATGGTTCGAGGAGGAAACACGCTGCCCGACGTGTGACGACGTCGTGCATCAATCTCATCCAACCAGTTATATTAGCCACGATCGAACGTTGCAGGATATTATTTATAAATTAGTACCAGGTAAGAAATTTTGAAAAAAAAACAGATGGGAAAATTTAGAAAAATACAAAAATTCACTCAAAAAAAGTTGGCTTTGGCTTAAAAAAAAACACTATTTTGGCGAATTATGAGCTCATTTTTATATAAAAAGGTTTCCAAAACTGTGATTTATACTTTTTAACAGAAAACCGATCATAAAAATGAGAAATTTTAAAGAAACACAATTTTTCCAACTATTTTTAGTAAAATAGCGAAATATTTGTATGATATTCATCCGTTCACTAAAATTTGATGTAATCCAGTGAAAATCAATCCCGATTCCTGTAAAATATATTAAAAATATTCAGGATTATACGATAATGAAGTAAAAGAAAGAGAAGCAACAAGTAGAAAGCAAAAAATTGAAAATGGAGAAGATTTGGAAGCCGAGGAACGGATAAAAGCAGAAAAATTAGCAGAATTAGAAGCTGATAGAACTAATCGATGCTATGAAGGACGGGCGAAATATAGTCACCATAGGGATGAACCACAGATGGGGAATAAATTATTTTATGGAAAAAAGGGTTTTCAGATGGTAATTGAGTTATTCCCAGGAGTTAGCGATCTCCCGACTCCGCCAAAGAGATTTGTGAGGACAGGTGAAATGTGCACGGTGACGACATTGAAACGGTAAGATTTTCCCTTTTTCCCGTCTTTTTAAAGAATTTTCACTCATTTTTTGACCTTCTCTCCTTCAAAATCTCCTAGAAAAGGCGGTTTCCAGTTAATTTCCACAATTTTGTGATAATTAACTGGAAACTGCCGCGAAGCCTGAAACAGATGCACCTAGCCTGAAATCCACCATCATTTTTTCCTAGCGGCCTGAACAAATATCGAAGTGTGACTCTGAACGGAAAGCAGAGAACAGTCAACTCTTTCGAACATTTCGACCTATAAAAGCGCTACTGTCCCTAAAATGACCGGATTTTCTGAATCCGAAGGGTCAGACGATTTTCTAAGAGCAGAGGACAACCAAGTCTTTCGCATGTTCAGAAATTGCAAGATTTTTTTGTTTCCTGAGACAAAAATTTCCTCCTATTCAATCAATTTTTCTTATGCAGAGAACTTCCTCCGGATATGGCCTCTTTTCCTCTTCATCAACACTCAAAAATCCCTCCATTTTCAGGTATCTCTCCTACGCCATGTATGGTACCAAAAGCCGTCATCATGAGCTGGATTTGTATTTTAAAAATGAGCTGATGGGAAGAGATTTCTCCATGAAATTTATTCAAGTTACCCGTTGTAAGAATAAGCCACCGGATATGCCTCTACGTCTGAATTATCGCCATCGAAAGGAGCAATTATAACGTCCATTTAATAATATACTCTTCCCTGTTATTTATTCTATTTTTCTTTCTAAAATTACCTGATCTCCCAATTTTTCTTATCATTTTTCTTCAAAAAATATGTGAAATAAAGATTTCCATTGGAATCTATCCAATTTCGTGCATTTCTGGTGTTTTTCCAATAATTTTCTCTTTTTTATATCAAAGTTTTGTGTATTTTAACAATTTCCCCGACTTTTCAATGGTTTCCATTAAAGATTCATTGAAAATCCTGATTCGTAAACGAGATTGGCCCCGCGCCACGTTTTCTCTCGCCTGTCGGGGGATAGGACAACGTGTAGAGACAATTTCGGTCATTTCCTGAAAGAAAGCGAAAGTTTTACCCACTTTTTTCCATTTTTTTACACTAAAAAATTGGTAAAATATTTGAATTTTGACAAAAAAACCGTTTTTTTTTTCTTTTTTTCTCCCGTTGCATCTCTATTTTTGGCCTAGATTCCTCTTCTCTTTCAAGGTAACCCCAATTATTATGAATTCCCCCATTTAAAAGGTTTTTCTATTAGAAAAATCAGCAATTGCAGATCTTTATGCAGTAAAACTGCTAAAAATGAAGCAAGGATTACGAGCAGAAGTGGAACGGGTCGTTGGCGATCTTCACATCGTCGTGGAGAATCATTCTGACATTTTGAGGAATAATGCGCTGCCATTTAGGATATTGATTGGGCTTAGGGCTATTGGTGAGTTTTTTTTGCCCTATTTTTAATAGAAAATAAAATTGTACACCCGTTTCACCAAAATACAGCGATTTCCCAAGAAAAAAAAAACCAGAAAAGGCGGAATGTTTCCGAGAAAATTGGTATTTCCAGGTCTTCTTCTCTCCGTCTTCCGTGCTCCTTTCGCCTTCCTGTCCCTGACACCTATCCAGCTATTTTCCATTGAAATTTGGCGCCTGGCTACGTGCGCTTTTGTCGGCAAGAATTTAATTCTATTCGCTTGGACTGTCTTCAGTCTCCATGTGGGAACAAACCTCGTCCGACAAGCCAGCTCAAATGAAGCCCTGCTCAAAATTTTCGCCATTACACAGGTTATTTTCCTTTTATATTTTTCTTTAAATCACTTTTTTCAGTTAGTAAGCACGTGTGCAGCTTCATTTTTTGCCTTTTTGACATATTTTATCAATCGGGGAAGTACCATCGTCTATGACAATCATGTCATCGATTTTGTGGCTATAAATTCAGCCGTCTTGGTACTCATTAAACAGGTAAAAGTTCCTTTAAATTTTCCTTATCAACAAAACATTTCAGTTCCTACCAGATTCGATTCTTTTTGCTACTCCATTTGGTAGAGTCAAATACACTCATTTGCCTTTCCTGGCTCTTGTCACTTCAGGAATAATCGGTCTAGTTGGATTAGTTGAACCGGTGAGTGTCAAGATTCTTTTTTATTCTTCCAGGAAAATACTTTACATTATAATTGCATCAAATTTGGTGGTTTTATGAGATTTTGGAGCCTAAAATCCCAGAAAATTCCGCAAACACCCCCTATTCATTCTTATTTTGAAGTTTCCGGGCTCCCACGAGGGAAATTTTACCATTGTCGTGAATTTTTACATCAGTTTCCAACTTTGTAATCCGTTTAATTTGCCACATTTTTGCAGATAGTATTCATCCAAGTAGCAGTTGGAATTCAAGTCAGCTGGACATATCTCCGTTTCCTGCATCCTCATGAGACAGATGCCATTTATGGCGATGCCAGTGAGCATTTTACCTGGGCCAGGTACATTTTTCCTTTGAATTTTATCCTACTTTTTAAATTTTAGTCTGTTCCCCCGAGCCATCCAGCCTTTGTGCACAGTAGCTGGTCGAATTATTTTCCGTTCTTTGGTCAAGTTAGGAGTCTGTAAGCGTCAAGTTCGTCACGTCGATTTGAATTCCCTCCAGACTGTGCCAATTAATTTACCTGCATTGGATTCAAGTGCTAAAGATGCGGAAAGGCGAAGGTTGGGCGAGTTTGATTTAAAGAAAATTGGATATTTTCAGACAGAAGGCCCTTCGTGACTTGAATGAAAGATTGAGTAAGACTAAAAGAGTCGAGACAATTGAATGGGATGATGATGAGAAAGAGGAACAGTCGGCTGGACCGTCTACGTCGACAAAATCAGAGGAACAGGAAGTTTCTCTCTTGCTTATCAGAAGCACATTTTCCTTTTAAGGAGCCTGAACTCATAGTCCAAAGTCAGCCACAAGAGACGGAAGAAGTCAACATCTAGTGGTCTCCCGCCCGTCTTATTCTCATCAATTCACTTCTTTGTATTCGGGATATATCTTCTTTTTTTGGGTCAATGCATTGTATAAAAAACCGTCACCCTTTGACTGTGATCTCCTTAGATTTTTCTTCTTCTATAGAATTCTAAAAATATATTTATTGTCCGTACTATTACTTCCAATGGGTGTAAATGGTTTTAGAGCTGTAGATTTCGGTAATTTTAGCAAAATTCGGCATGGAAAAACTGTGATAATTATAAATACGTGCGTTTTTGTCTTTTTATTCAACGAGTCTTTGAAATAATAAAGTAATTTTTCTATTTTCTAAATAGTTTTTGAGTTAGAAGTACTGAAAACAATCCTTGGTTGCCGTAGGCACATTGCAATCGACGACGAAGAGAAAACTAGGACTGACGTGACTGCTAATAACACTTCTGATAAACTTCTGAACAACGGGAACGTCGACAATGCACTTGACAGTCTTGACGAGGTTGATGAAGAGATTTTTGACAGGCTCAGGCTTGATCTCAAGAATTGACTGGGATAATCATCGGGGAGGAGATAAATCAAGAGACCGTTGATTTTTATGGAAAGAGTTCATTTCCGGTGCACTTTCGATTACTGTAGAATAATCTGCTGAATGTTTTCTTGTTTTCCTTTGCACTTACTGATCAACTATTCGAGCGTTCAATTCTATCCAATAACAGGGATCATTTTCTGTTTTTTCGTGCGGTTTAACTGGTCTTTTGCATATTTCACGTACTGTTTTCTGTTCAAAGGGCACTATAAAAGGAAGCAGCTGGAATGAGCCTTCATTCGGTCTTCTTCGGCCTATTCTCCAAGGTACAACTTTTTTTACCAGAACAGATAATTCCAGATGAGAGTCCTCTTTCTGGTTGCCCTCTTCGCTTCTGCTTCGGCCATCTCTATTCCAATTGTCTCCCAATTGACAGGAGATCTCCCCCTTGTGGGACCGATTCTTGGAGGAAACGGTGGATCCAATGACCTTTTGAATAAGTTGCCCATCGTTGGAAATCTCCTGAATACCATTGGAGGAGTACTCGGCCAACTGTTGAACAATATCCTGGTCAATGTCGGAATCATCCTGAACGCTGTCTTGGAAATTGCTGAAGATGTCCTGGGAGCAGTCAATGTCATCGTCAATGGTCTTTTGACCGATCTCCTCGATGACGAGACCATCCAGTCGATCTTGGACATCCTTCCTCCTTCTGTCAAGAGTCTGGTCATCAATCTCGTCGAAGCTGTCAAGTGCATTCTCAATGACCTCCAGGCTGCTGTCCCCGCTGTTCAGAAGGCTGTCATCCAGCTCATCGGCTTATTGGTCAGCCCTACTTTTGCTGTCCTCGATACCGGCTCCCAAATTGCTGCCATCCTCAACATCGTCGGCCACCTGTCCCAAGATGAAATTACCATGGTCAATACAATCCTCCAGCGTATTGCTGTTAGTCATTTTCAATTTATCTTCAAATCAAAATTCAGGATGCCCTCAACAATAAGGGCTGCTCCACTGGACCTGTCACTATGCAAACTGCTCCTGGTCTTCCTGGATTCAGCGGGGTTCCTACCATCGGTGGAGGAAATGGTGGAATGACCACTCCTTCTGGATCCGTTGTTACCGGAGGAATCACCAGCTCTCCTAGTTTCCCTGGAGGTCTTACCACGATTGATGGAGCAATCGGAGGAATGAGCACTCCTTCTGCTGGTGGAGCCACTACCGGTTCTCCTGGATTCCCTGGAGGTCTTACAACTATCGGAGGTGGACACTTTACCATCATGCCTACCACAGCTGGTGGTATTGGAGGGTTCACCATGGGATCCACGCCAGCCGGAGGTATTGGAGGATTTACTCTGATGCCCACCACAGCTGGTGGAATTGGAGGATTCACCTTTACGCCTACAACTTCAGGCGGTATTGGGGGATTCACCATGGGGTCTACCACACCTTCTGGAGGAAATGGAAATGGCAACGGCAAGCCCCCAGGAAATGGTATTGGAAACGGCAATGGAAACGGAGTTGGACTCGGCCTTGGAAATCAGCCACCTGGTAGCGGAATTGGAAATGGAAATGGCAATGGAAACGGACTTGGCCTGAACTCCAAGTAAACGACAAACAAAGTGACATTTTCTACAATTGTCACCATGCCTTAATAATGCTAATAAAGCACTTCAATGCATTTTTTGGGAAATTGTGTCACAAATAGAAATCTACTCAACAATGAGTGACGAAAGTACTTCCTTCTTCCTCCTCGACGAAAAGCAGAGCATCTGTCTGTGACGTCTTCCCTCTTTCCTCTTCAACATGACACTAGCCTAATTTGAGACCGGATATATCGTGGAATTGTGGAGAAATCTTTCTGTTGAAGGGAAGACTGGGGAAGACGGCCATTGGATGACGACAACTTCCTGTACGACAGCAGCTGGCAGTATAAAAGTAGAGGAGAATGAGACGGGGTTGTCTGAGAAATCTCGTTTTTTTCAGGCTTTTCTTCTTTTTTCCCCCAAGTTTTTGGCATCAGCTAGAGTTTAGAGACTATGTTTTGATGTTCACAGTTTTAGTTTCAAGAAATTCATGAAATTCCATGCATTTTTATACGCAGAAGTCTGGGAAATAAATTGACGTTTTTGTGAAATAATGCCTTCAACAAATTTCCTTTCTAGACGCCATAAATTCTTGGCTGCGAGGATTGCGGATGCCCGAGAATAGTTGACTTTATTTCCACGGATAATTGAAAAATTCCCCCCAATTTTTTGGTAAAATTGCATGAGATGGACTAAAATAAGTAATCTATCTCATGTTCTCTGATCCCTTCCCACCTTCACTCCATGATAATAAAATTAGTAGTGGCGCAGGGAGTTGAAAAGTATCATAGAGAGCTTTTACGACCTTCATTAGGTATCAAAAACATCATTTCGTCTGCCCAGGGATGTCTAGGAATGTTTCCAAATTTTCTCAAAATCCTCCAATATTCCACACAAAGTTACTCAAGCATGATAAAATTCCCAATCTCTGTTAGAGTAAAACAACAACGAAATATTGAATTTGGGACGAGAACTTATGCCAAAACATGAGCCTTCTTCCTTTTGATGCCAATAAGGTATCAGAATTACTGGACCCGCTGAACTTTAGGTGACTTCCTACTTCACGTCAAGAAAAAAATGCTCTAGATCGTCACCGTTTCTCATTAGTTTATTCTTTAAGCTTACTTACTTTTGACATCATTACCCGCATACTTCGATGACCTGAATCATTATACAGAGGGAAGATAATGAGAAAGAAATAAATTAAGTTTGGCCTTTATAAAGGCTGGAGGTGTTCATCGAGGCCCAGATACTACTAGAAATTCTGCTGCTCTGACTCTTTTCATGTTATCCCGAGGCATTTCTACCATTTTCTGTACTAGTTCCCGAGAAATCCTTTGAATTACTCATATTTTATTGTGGGCATTGGACCCTTCCAGACATCTTCTAGCCCTTTGTGAACCTGTCATTTACACTCCCTCGCCCTCTCAGTCCTCATTTTGCTGATCACTGACGCAATGTCTTCCAATTAAAAATTCTTCCCTTTTCAGGTAAAACATGCAAAAGATTCTCTTCTGCTTATTTGCCCTCTTTGCCATTGGTTTTGCTTTCGCCTTCCGGGAAGATGCCGCTGCAGGTGAGGACAAACCTCGATTTGCCCGAGATGCTGGCGATCCCAAGAGGCCTTTCGCCTTCGCCTTTGCTAAACGATCAGCTGGAGAGGATGAAGGTAATTTTTACCTTACTTTTTCTTAAAAAAATATTAAATTCCAGGGTATTTGATGCCTCGCTTCGCTCGAGATCTCGATGAGAAGAGCAAATTTGCCTTTGCCTTTGCTAAAAGAGCAGAAGAAGGACGTCGATTTGCACGAGATCTGACAGGATCCGATGAGAGCAGCAGATTCGCCTTCGCTAAGCGAGGTACGGTAGAATTCTCTTTAAATAGCCAACTAAATTTTACAGGAGACGATGAGATGGCACGATTTGCTAAATTCGCATAAGATGAGAGACTTCACCCATTTGACTAGTGTTATACCTAATTTTTGGTGGCATGGCGGGGCAGAGACCAAGATAATAAACAATTTGTTCCATATTTCACTTCGATTTGTTGTAAATTTGACTGGAAGCAGGAATCTGATGCGGTTTCAGACAAGTTATGCGACATTGACACCTTTTCCTTGTCACTTACACGTCGTCTTGAGTGGTAAGAGTTTTGACACTTGCAACTTTTTGAACTCGAACCTGGGAACGAGTCTTTTGCTGCGATTTCTAGCACTTTGTTTGATAATTTTACTACCAAAATGTAGCCCAAATTCTACTCTATAAGAGCATATAACGACCATAATTTTTTGTGATAATCTCAAGGAATACATGATTTTTTAAATGAACCTCTTTTTCTACCGCCTGTTCCTCTTTTTCCAATTTCTTTCAAAACTTCGCATCTCATTTTTTGGTCCATAATTCCCGCGTCTATTACTTTTGTTTTTCCGCGTCCATAAATCAAAATAATTGTTGCTCGCTGTTAGATGTCTGGGATTTCCCTATGCGTCTCCAGTGACTTTGTCTATTTCTTCCTGTCTACGTCAACAGTGATAATGGCTATCATTTCTAGGGAAAAAAAATTAGTTTCCGTATTATTACCCGGAAACGGGAAGTTATTCCACCCTCTCTCCCGCCCGTGCTCTTACAATCCGCCTGCTCATTTCTTATGGATATGAATTTGTTTTCGACCTTGAGTTCACCCTCGAAATTTCTTCTTATGTTTTTCAACATGGTTTCCAGTCAGCTAGTCACTTTTCTGATTAAAATACAAATTATTGGCGTATTAAAATTGAAATTTTGGAGCATATTCGACCGAAATTCCAGACAATAGCTCATTTTTCCAGAAAAATTCCGTAAAATCCCTCGAAATTCAGTCACCCGCTTGTTCCAGTGGTAAGCGCGCCTATTTTTCCAAAATTTATACAGTAATCCCCCTTTCAAATTAAAAAATCGTCCGTGAACGAAATGAGGACACCATCCATTTGAAATGGATCAAATTTGGCATGTTTTTCCTCAAAACTACGTCAAACTTACTCGAATCTCTAATCCCCCATAAAACTACCCCTTCATGTCTCCTTCACCTTCCGCCGTATTCAAAATATTATGACTTTTAAGCCATTCGTGTCGTATATTTCTTTGCTGGCGCTTTCCCCCGGTTTACGGCTGTCTCTTCCATGTTTTATAGCCTTTTTCAACCCCCTCAACGGAGAAGAGAAATGTAAATCACAGAATAAATGACTTCATTTCCATAATATCCCCCCTTCTCGTCATGCAATATTCCCCCTCTTCCCGTCGTTCTAGAGTGGGAGGCCGGGACAAAGCAACTAAACGCAATGTCTCCCCTTTCTTGTTGCAAAATGGCGGCTCTTCCACGACTCTTCTGGCTGTTTTTTGCTGGTTTCAGTCTTTTAAAGAAGTGAATTAATGGCCTGACAGATAAGAGAAGGCATGTTTTTCCCTGGTCTATAAACTCCGACTGGAAGACTGATCATCTCAGGAGGATTCCCTGAGACGTGAAGCAGGAGACCATAGGTCTATTGTGACGCCCACAGCCAATTATTCCCTCCTCTCATCTTTATTATGCGCTCATCTTCATATTCTTCTCTCGTTTTGACTTTCATTTAAGGGGGAATATATTCCATTTAAAAGAAACGCGGTTTCTGCAAAGGACACATAATTATTGAAGCGTAAAAGAACTTCCCCGGCTGCGTTTCCTTACACTCCAAGCTTTTTTGTTCATTTTGATCCTTTTGGTCTCATTTTTTATTGTAACATAAGAAAAAGTCCCGTTGTGACTTTGAAAATATTGACCACAAAAGAGGAGGAATAGAAGAAATACTATTATTTTGAGCTCCCCAAAAAGGACAGCTATTATCCAATTGTGACGCCGACTCACGTAAGCTCTTGTCGATTCCATATTGGGTTATTTGAGGGGAAATAGACGGCTGATTTTCTTGTTTTCTGCCTTTTTTTTTCAATATTTCCACTAAATTGTAGCTTTCTTCTTCCAGAGTCCGGATTCCTGGCTGCAAAAATGAGATATTTTTGACTTTCTGCAACACAGGGGCTGCCAAATATCCCATTCCATGGATATCTTGGTGTTTTGGAGTTGGGTGGGATGGGGATTTTCCAGGAATTTTGGAGAATTGACTTGGAAAATAGCCGGGGATTTTTTTCTCTGGACAATTTCTGAATTTTCGGATAAATTTGGGGTATACCAGTTTTAAAGAAGAAATGAAGAAATTCATTACTGCAAAAAAAAAGAATCAAAACCAAGGTTCGTTGTTCTCTATTTTACTCTTCTTTCTACTCTTCCATTCGCAAACAGCATTCTCCTACGTTGTTTTGTTTCGATATTTCGTCTATTAGCCGTTTGCATGAGAGTCGGAAGCCGGCAAAACACGCATCTGGTTCTTTTCTCATTTTAGTTTCTCTTTCAACAACATCAAGAGTGAATGCTAGCCAAACTGCTGAGAACCGCGGTACATCTTGCTCTTTGTCAACCCCGGGAAGATGTCAAAAATCAGATTACTCTCGTCAAAATTCATATCTTTGATCGTTGAAAATTTGCAGCTTCTTCCATTTTTCGAGTCAAATGTTTTGGCGGACTGCTGTTGATTTATTACTTTTCTGCCTAATATTTGCTAACTGAAAATTAACCTTCCTTACTCCTCGTGATGGAAAAAAGCCCTCCTTCAACATCCTACACTCACCTAACCTGATCATATTTCCACGCAATTGTTGCATCTCTTTTTCAGTCGGCTAGTCGCCACGAGAGGGGGGCTCTTTTTCACCTGGATCTACTTCTATTTTTAAATGAACAAAATCTTAAAAAGTCCTCGAATTTGACTTTGACCTTTGGCGGAAAATTTTGAGTTTTCCTTTTTTGGAAGCTCTTCCGGTGTCTTTGTTTCTTCCTCCTCATTTCCCGTTCCCTTTCTTTACTTCCCCTTTCTTCCCTTTCTTTTCTATTGTCCCTGCACTTTTTATTAGTTTCCAGCTGTGACATTATTTTGAAGGAAAAAAGCAACAAAAGAACACGTGTCTCTATATGAACACGATTCATAACAATTTCTATGGGACTTATCTTCGGATCTTGTGATTTGACACCGGCACAATGTCAGGTAAGAAGGCTTTCCACTATTTTCCCCTCTTTCTGTGGGTTTTCTACCAAGATTATTCATTCGGGTAAATTAAAATGATGAAAAAACTATGTGACAGCCAATTTTCAGGTGATCCGAGAGCAACAAGTGTGCTTCCTCGGCTGGGCGCTGCTCTTCCTCTGGCTGGGGACAATCCTCTGGATGACACGAGTTTGTTCCCTTCTATTTTCTGTTTTTCAACCAAATTCAGGAAATGTGGTGTGCTCGTTTTTCGTCTCCAACAGCTTCCGCTGAATCGCTTCTTCGAAAAAGTTCAGAAGACGGGCCCAAGGATCTTATGGTTTCTATCGCCTAGACCCTTCGTCCTTGGTTTGGCTAGGAGTGCTAAAAATTACGGAGAGATTCATATTTGTTGTTATTCCGATTTACGGGTATTGTTGTTGTATGATATTGGGAATAAAATGTTACTGGAATTGAAATTTGGTGTGAAATAATTACCAGATGCCAAAAAAACTATGTAGGACCATTTTGCGATGATAAAACTTCCCCGCTAAAATAAAGACTCTTCCAAAAGTTCTGGAGCAAAACACAAGGACTAAAGAATACATTTCCAGCTCAAAAACCCGTCGTCATTCTTCCTTTCTCGCCTAAAAATGGATGGCTGGCTACGTTGCCTTGCAACACCGAAAGCGGTTCCCATGTAGTCTTGCTCTTCCTCAGCTGTACTTTCGTTCCACTCCTTCGTTTCCTGAAAATCTTCGTATTTACACAATATGTCAGTCTAAAGATCTGGCCATATTCAGATGACGGATCAGTGAACCGGACTTTCCAACTTCCGTCCAGCTGTAGCCAGCCAGCCATGGCCACGTCTAAACCTCTAATGGATCGCAGCTATGAAGTGAGTTTCCCATTTTTCTTTAGAACCTGCAAATTCTTATATTTTAGAGGTTTAGAAAGTACCAAAATGATGTGGAAGCCCATCTTCTCAAGGTTGACGAGGCCCTGGATGAGGAAATTAATAATTTGGTCAGTATTTCCCATTCCTTTTAAAGTATTTAAAACTTTCCAGAAAAGGAAAATAAAAGACATGAAAGAAGCGGTAAATAGAAGCACTTCCCAGGAAAGAAATCACTCCAAATTGTCAGAATCAGCTAAAAGAGAGGCTGAAAATCACAGCCAAGCCATTCAAGCCCTTCTAGAAGAACAAGAAAATCGGGAAAGAGACAAGATCATCTATCAAAAGGAGCTGCAAGACCATGAAAGGGACATGAAATGGCTGGAAAATGACTGCGATGAGCTACGGGAACAATTAGACCAATTAAACTATGAAATAAAGCAGCTGGAAGATGACCTAAAAGCCAAGGAAATTAGCGGAGAACGGAAAAGCCACAAGAATTGGGAGAATAAAATGGAAGAATCGTTGGAGAAACTGCATCAGAAGAAAGCCGTGCAGGTACTGTAGCTCAAATTTTAGGGAAATTTGAAGCAAAAACAAGCCATATTCGCGTTGAGACCTGAATTCCTAGAGTTTTACCAGTTTTTTTAATAGTTTTAAGACACTTCCGCCTTTTTACAGGACGCAGCCACTCGCCGTCTCCGCAGAGACGCTCGATTTGTAGAAGAAGCACTGGAACGGGTAGATAATCGAATGCTGGACGAATTGAGGTACATTTCCATGTATTGACTATGTTTTTTTTGTATAGGAAACATCAATCCCAATCAGGGAGCCTTGAGAGAAGGACAGGAATCTTCGCTAATGAAAGAATTAATGCAGTCGATGAATTTCAAGGAGTACTCAAATATTTCACAAATGACGAAAATGGAGATGTCAAGGAGGATAGGAAACTTCAGGTAGGAATTTACCCCTATTTTTAAATCTGATAGTCCTACGCCCTCATTTTGTGTCCCTGAAACACCCCGATTCTCATAATTTTCAGGCAGTAAATCACAATAATTCTCTTCTTCTTGGCTTGCTGAAGACCGATTGTGATCGGATGAGCGCAGAAACAAGAAACCAACGAAGGGAGACTCAGAAGTTGGAGAAAAGCAATAGCAAATTGAAAAAGGTTCATTTCTTCTCTCCATAGGACTTCGTTTTATAGAAATTTGAAGACCTCCTGGAGCAATATGAAGAGCTGAAAGCACAGAAAGCTGATGGAATCTATAGAGATTTTTCATTAGAGGGGTTGGTATTCCAAGACCAGAAGAAAAAACTCAAGGAGAAATTCGCCAGGAGAGAAAAGGAGACCGACGATTTGCTTGGAATCTACAATCGATCTGTAAATTCCTCAAAATGATTATTCGACCGTTTTTTTAGAAATTCAAATTCAAGCGGAATCGAATGGATAGACATGACAGTAGAAGAGATGATGGTAAATTGGCAGAATTAAAGAAGGAACTGGTCAATGCAACAAGAAGGGAAACCGCTTTGAGAGCCAAATTAGAAAGACTTGGGGAGAAGAATAGCGAAATGGAGGAGGAAATAGCTAAACAGCGACGAATTTTGGAGGAAATGGGTGAAGAAGTTAGGAAAATTGATGAGGATCTGCCGGCTAAAGGTGCGATCTTCTCATTCTGGTATCTTCTACGGGATAATGGCCTCCGCTCATAAATTAGCCATATTTCCAGATGAAATAGTTGTCGACAGCGTGACTGTCACTACAGACGAGGATAGGATAAAAACTCAACTGGAAAAAAAGGAAGCCGAGCTGGAGGAGATCCTAGAGCGACTGGAATTATCAAATGAACAGGAGCAGAAGAAATTACAGGATTTGAAGTGAGTTTGAGGATCATCAAGGGATAAAAATCGTTCATGGATTTCTCATGATCCCAAGAAAATTCTTTGGAAAATTGAAGCCCTTTGCCCTGTATTTCCAATCCCTGGCATCAGCAGACCCATAAAAAAGCCGTTTATTCCAGGGATTCACTCTTTACCTTAAATTCCAAGTACCAAGCTCTGTCCTCCAAAAGAGATGCTCTGCCAGATTCAGAAGCAACGGATCTCAAAAGAGAAATCAAACATTTGAAACAGGAAGAATCTGCTCTAAACAAAACTATTGCTCAACTTCAACGGGTTATTTTCACTTTTATGATAGCTTACAGTAATTTCAGGAAATGCAATTATCATTAATTAGAAGAGAAGCAGCTGTAGGAAAAGCTCAATCAGTTGTACCACTAACGACAAATATTCGAGGAGAGAGAAAAGAAGAATTGGAATCGTTGAGAAGAAGAGTCGAAGAGAAACGAAAAGAACTCGAGAAGATCCTAGTCGAATAAGTCAAATAAATTGTTTATCTTTACGTTTATTTACTTTTATTATTATCTACTGTTGGGCACGGGACGGGCGAGGATGCACCGGCAGACCGGCAAAGAGACGAGCAACAGCGGCTGCTCTTGCTGGCGGCAGTGGGGCAGATGGACGTCGCTGGACAGGACGAGAAACGGCTGGAGGCTGTTCGGGGACAGGCTGACGGGCAACTGGGAGACGACAGCGCACAGGCGGAGGAGGTGGCTCGACAGCATCGACTGGCGGATGAGGAGCTTCGACGGGGACAGGCTGACGAGCAACTGGAAGACGACGGCGCACAGGCGGAGGAGGTGGCTCGACAGCGTCGACGACGGCTGGAACTTGGACGGGGATCGGATTGTGCATACGAGTCGGCTGAGGTCTTTCATCGATCCGAGTAAGAACTCGTACAATAAGTGCACGACGATCGGCAACATTATGGCGCGGCTGGGCTGGTAGACGACGGTCCGCCGGAGGAGTGGCCATCTGCCGCGGCATCGGAAGAATTTCGACTGGAGGTTGAGGCTCTTCCTCAACAAATTCAGGCATTGGCGGTGGAGCAGCTTGGATGGCCAGCGGCAGTCGACCTTCAGCCTGACGAATCTGCTCCGCAGTAGGATAAGGTGTCGGCGGTCGAGGGACTTCGATGACATTTTCCGGCGTCGTCTGGAGGTCAGCGACTGGAATTTCTCGTCCAGGTGACAGGACAAACGAAATTTCGACTAAAAAAATTATATGAGAACAGAAATTGCCTTACGACTATCACTATTTTCTTCAGTAAGAGTTCTCTCGGAAAGATCGCAGCAGGCTATAATCCCCAGACGAGCCAGATTCTGGCGCAATTGACGAAGACGACCATCCTCGCTGGCAGCAACAAGTTGACCCAGCATCTTCTCCAGGCAGGCAAGTTCAACCTGGTTGGCTTGTTCCTGTTCCTCAGCAGTCCGGCCACGTAGCGGATATCTTTTCACGTATTGACTGATGATGTCTTGAAACGGGACGTCCGGAGTAAGGTTGCAGATGTTGTTTCGGCAGCGCGGACAGCTTCTATTGTACTTCATCCAGGTAAGAAGACAAGATCCACAGAATTTGTGGCAACAGCTCACGATTGATAAACAATTGTGAATCAGCTTTAGGCAAATGTCACAGGTGATGGACATCTCGTCCAAGAAGCATTCCTGGTCCGGTGACTGCTGACTGGAGTCGGCCTTCTCATCAGGGGTGGTTCGAGTAAAAAATGGTTTCTGGAATTAGGCGCTTGATTACTCAATTGGTTGCTTCCATAAAAAGAAAGTAAAAATAACAAAAAATCAGAGAAAAGCAGCGGACCTGTTGGCTAGTAAACATTACACAAAATGATGTTCCCAAGAGCTCGACGGAATTCATCAGGTTTACAAAAACTGTAATATTTCTTGTTCTCGCGCTTTTGACATGAAAGCGCTTCTTCTAAAAAGTCTGTATTTTTCTTTTGAAAAGCTCCGACGTCAGCCAAAATGGCGGTGTATGATCAATTACTCATCGTTTCGCTAGTCCCTCATTTTTCCTCTTGCTGTCCGCGGCTGCTGTTCCCCTTTTGCCATTGATAAGATAAAACGGCCTGCGGAAGAAGTTGCCACAGGGTCATAAGACCACGCAGGAGAAATTCAGCCCATATTTCGCCATATTCCAGCAGCACGAAACATCAATTTGTTGAGAAATTAGAGCCCATTGCACGTTGAAATGTGGAAAGATATTTGACCCAAAAATTCCCACTTTTCTCCCTTATTTCGCCATTAAAATGGCTACTATCAGTTTGTGTGCAAAGCTTATCAATTTCTCCTCTCTTCACGATTCGAGAAAGCACTTTCTAGACAAACAAGAGGAAACGGAAATTTTTAAAGACAATTTATTTCAATTAATGGAAGCTCTCAAATCGGCAAGATTTCTATCGAATTCAACACGTTGAGCAGTCAGCTGGGCCTGAAGATCCCGAATATTTTGAGCAGTCTCCTGTCTTTCCTTTCGAAGTGTTTGTAATTCTGTTTTGAAGATCTGAAGACTTTGTTCTATGTGAAATGAGAGGCTAACCTCCTCTTGTTCACGAAACTGCCGAATCTCGACATTTTTCTGACGTTCTAGCTCTTGGAGCTTCTGCTGGACCATTTGGTCATATTCCTTCTTTAGGTGGTCCAAACTCTCACAAAGAATTTCAGCTCTGGAGACTTTTTTTTCCTATGTAAATAAACGTAACTTACAATCGTGATTCCTCCTCGTGATCTTCCACCTCCTCTTCTTCTTCTTCACACGACGAGTCTTCTTCCCCGCTTCCTTCTTCATCGGAATATTCTTCATCATCGTCATCGTGTTGTTCTTCTTCATCAGAATAATCGCTTTCCTCGCTCGACGAAGGATTAGAAACTCGCTCGGTTCGTCTAAAATGCTTGGATTAATTCAGAGGCTGGAAAACTACCTTGCGCTCATATTTTCCTTGTAGAAAAATAGGAAATGCCTCACTGAAACAGATGTTAGAATACATTACACTAAATACAAAATTGAGGTAAGAAGGAAAAGACCATTTTCAAAAAGAATTGGTTAAAAAGGTAACTATTTATCAGGGGGCTTGTAATTTGGGAGATAAAATTCAATATTACTGTCTAATAGTTAGGTCCATCAGTTTTAAACAAATCTGAGATAGCGTCAGATAATTCCTTACGAACTTCCAATTTTGTAAGAGCCACAATTTCCTGAAAAGTCAGCTTGTATCTGCGTCAATTATACAACGCGGTTGTGCTAAAACATACATTTTCTACAGCTTCGACATCAAGACGGAATGAACTCCTATCCCACTCTTTAAGTTTGGCACCAAAGTGTTTATGGAAATCTTCAATGCCACTACAGAGTGCAGTGGTTTTATCGTATTCCTGAATATACGTAGACACGATAGAGGTTGCGGAAATTACACTCATTTTCTTTATTTGCTCTTTGTAGCCATGATTCAATGCATTGCGCAGCTCATCATAATATGGAAGCTGTCTTGAAGCAAAATAATGGCTCGAAAAGTATGACAAATAATAGCAGAAAACGAGGCAAGCATGGGTAATCAAGTTGTGTTCTTTTTCCGTATACGCCAACTGAAAATGCTCTAAATCCAGCTGCTAAAAGTCTTACCACTTCAGACATAAGGTTAATTTCCTGATTATATAATTCAATTTGGCCTGCATATTCTATTTCTTTTTCATATGCGTCCTTAATTAATTTTTTAATTTTTCTGAAATTACAAACCGGCGGAGTGCAGTGATGATTCTCAAAATGATGCTTGCAATCTCGACACATGTCCTCTCCGCTGAGCCGTAATTTACATGATCTTCCGTTACAACCTATACAGTAATAATAGAATCCCTAAATGATCACATACTTTACCCGCGGCCTACTTACCTTTATTTGTTTTCCTAATGCACGTACATCATCCTTTCGTTTTTCTATGTATAAAAATAAATCCCGCTGCTCAATTACTCCGCGTATTATAGCAGTGGCCAAGGGATCTAGTAACTTTCGCAGCATTCCTTTGGCTTTTTCATCCCGTGAAGGAGCCAAATTGATACCTTGCTCCACAGCTCTACTACTATGCCCGGGATTTTTTTTATAAACCAACGGATCCGCAACAGCAGAAGAGATGCCAAATTCATTTTTTGGAACTGGAACGATTGGAGGAGAATAACGGGATGTTGTCGTTGTGATGGGATGAGTAATAGCCTTGCTGGACGATGGTTGACCTGGCCAGCTTCCCACTTCTTGGGAGATTTCGCTAATTGGAGGAACAAGAGAAGAATTAGGAGTTGCCAAACCCAAATCCATACTGGTTTTGCTTTCTACTGCCAGAGGTTCTCTCAAATCGCCAAGATTTCTATCGAATTCAACACGTTGAGCAGTCAGTTGAGCCTGGAGGTCCCGAATAATTTGAGCAGTCTCCTGTCTTTCCTTTCGAAGTGTTTGTAATTCTGTTTTGAAGATCTGAAGACTTTGTTCTATGTGAAATGAGAGGCTAACCTCCTCTTGTTCACGAAACTGACGAATCTCGACATTTTTCTTACGTTCTAGCTCTTGGAGCTTCTGCTGGACCAGTTGGTCATATTCCTCCTTTAAGTGGTCCAAACTCTCACAAAGAATTTCAGCTCTGGAGACCTTTTTCATTTGTATGTGGATGTAACTTACAGTCGGGATTCTTCTTCGTGGTCTTCGTCTCTTTCTTCTTCTTCTTCACCTGACGATTCATCATCGTAGTTTTCATCGGAATATTGCTCATCTTCGTCTTCGTATTGCTCATTCTCATCAGAATAATCACTCTCTTCAGTTGGTTGAGCATCTCTTTGGGCGCCTCTAAAAAAGCTGGCATTTCGATAGAAAATGAACGATACCTATAGGCCATAGTTTCAATTAAGACAAGAAGAAATCTTCTGAAATAAGAGTAAAAGTAGAATGGGAATAAATAAAAGATAGTTCACGGAAATGACCATTGTAATAATAATTGAGTAAACGGCTAAATATTTATAGGTATGGATAATTCAAGAAGGGTTATCGATAGGTTGATAGCACGGCTGTAACAGCATTTGATAATTCCTTACGGATTTCCAAATGAGTAAGACTTTTGAGTGCCTGGAAATTATGTTATATTTTATTTTTAAAATTTATAAATTAACATAAAGAGAGAGGGCTGTTGCGGCTACAAATATGATGCTTACCTGTTCGACATTAGTAACAGTTGGTCGATATGAGTTCTTATTCCATTTCTCAATACAAGCTAGGAAATTTTTATCAAAGTTCGATAAATCAACTCGGAGAGAGAGGGTTTTATCACGTTCCTAAAAATGCGCATACCAGTAAAACAAGCAATTACTTCTGTTTTTTTCTTATGGCTCTCATAAATGGAGTGAAGTGAATCGTGCAACAGATCATAATATGGAAACTTCCGTGAAAGTACAGAGACACGAGGAAGAGGAGACAAGAAAAAGCTGAATACGAGACAAGCGTAAACGATTATTTCTTGTTCTTTATCCATTTTGTCCAACTGAAATCATATCATTATAACTGTCACCGTGTCACAAAAACTTTTTTTCTAATCCCACCTCTTTTCTTATAGTCTCTATTACTCTATTATACTGACGTATCTGATCTCTATATTCATTCTCCTTGTCAATTCCTTCCTAGAATCCCATTTATAGATTTTTTTCTAATTTAAACATACGTAGACAGTGTGCACATTACCCTCATAGAGGCACTGATGAACATCTACATGATGGGTGCACTTACAAATGTTCAGATCGCTATGATGATATCTGCACGGTGAACTGTTACAATACTTACAGTAATAATAAATTAGCTGAAAAATAAAATTTACTATGCTGAGCCCATCCTACTCACTGGTATTTTATCCTTTGCTGTTTTAGCAGCTACCTCGTAATCTTGAACGTTCCAGTTCAAGTCGATTTTCTTAATCATTCCCCATACTATAGCAATGGCCAAATGTTCTATTAAATTCTCGAGTATTCCTTCAACACGCTTTTCATGAGACAAATGAGGATCCACGGGATTTCTTTCTTCTTCATTTCCTTTAATGAGCATTGTGAGTTCCTTATACCCAACAGTGGAAGTAGCAGGAGCAGGAGTTATGGTAGAATTGTTACTATTAGATGTTATCATGGCTTGATAAGACGTTGCTGTGTGGGGTGAGGTTGCAATGGTTCGAGAAGATCCAGCAGATGAGTCAATAGAAGAAGCAGCAAGTGCAGGTTTAATACTACTGCTGTTACTTGGTTGATAACTTTCAGTTGTCGGAAGAGCTTTTGATGGCTTGATCTTGAAAGGTTTCAAAGATTCAATTCTTGTCAGCATTCTGAAACAACCAACAATGAAAAAGTTTGGGTTTGTTCCCTTGAGCTACGCATGAACAATTGGGTAATTTGACCAACCTTTTCAATTCTTTCTCATTGTGCTCAAAGGATTCATTGCACATCACTGTCCTGCGATCATCCTCTTCATCTGGATGCTGATTGAGAAGGCACAAATACCGGTAAAACTCGTTATCATAACAGAAGATGTTTTCACTAAATCGCATTTGTTTTTTTTTAGTTTTCAAGCAGAAATACAAATCAATTTATCTAAACAAATAAATCTAAATACTTACGCTTCCATATTCAGTTCTGTGTAATTCTTCCTTAACATCACAAGGGATTCTCCAGGTTTTGTCCCGTAACTAAAGCATATAACAATATTTCCATAACGTTCTTTTGGTAAATTGTCCAGCAATTTTTTCAACATAGATCTCAAATTTAAGGATAACCGTGCTTCATTTGGTTTCAAGACAAGGCAAATAGCATCGATAAACCTGCATGTAAGAATAAAGTAATTGAAAATTATTAAACCTACGGCAAGGATTCCAAATGGGCGGATATCTTCGCAATATTTTTTACATCCTGTGCATCGCCATCAGTATCGTTCATTCCCGGTGTGTCTGTCAGGTTTACCGTAACTACAGTACCATCTCCGCTTTTATACTTGAAAGTATGGGTGGTAGGATCCTAAAATCCCAAAGCTTACTGCATTAAAATTTTCCTACTTTTGTAACCGATGCGCAATTCCCATTCAAATTTTCATTATTCTCTGGTCCAGTACTATCCGTTAACGCTGGCCGAATTATTGTGTGCCTGGTCTAAAAGGCGCATTTTTTGCGTAATTATAATAAACGGACCCCTTCCATTCCAACAAAAGTTGTAAATCTCGTTGGGATACAGACTCTTGGTCCGTTATCCAAAGCATCTTCGAAGGTACGATATTTGAAGATATTAGCAAAACTATTGATCATTGTCGTTTTCCCATTTCCAGACTCGCCAACCAGAACAATGTGAAGAGTATTTTCTTCCCTTCTCGTTTCAGGCTCTTCCACAAGAGATTCTGGTTCAGTTTTCATATTGATTTCTTCCTTTACTGGTTCACTGTGGACCAATTTCTCATCGGTGCTTGGTTCTCGCTCATCTACAAAGGGAATATCTGACACAATTGGGCCTCTGAGAGAGCTGTTGATATCTGCCACACGTTCTGGTGCTTCCATAAGGTTCTGATCTTGTCTGTAATAAAATAACCAGCCTGTTGTATTTTTATGGGTAACTAACTGGCCAACTGCAGGTTGTCCATGATCTACGAGTGACCAATCTTTCTCCACAGTTTGCAGGTGCGAGTCAGCCTGTCTTTGCTCCGGTAGTATCTTCTCGAAGTCCTCCAATCTGAAAATTCAACAGTCATGGAAAAGCGGTCATTATGTTAATAGTTTTTTTCGATCAACAAAATGTCCTCACTCTTTCTTCGCCAATTGCATAACATAGTCTGCCGGCCAGTTGCTATCGCCTCTGGTCCACGTTTTGCAAAATTGGAGGAAGCTGTCGAACTCTTCGTTGCTCATCATGGTCATTGTCTCCATCAATTTAAGAAACATTGCTGGTTCCCAGTGGTTTTGGGAAAAGTTTAAGTCATTCGCATTCTCCTTGACTGCTCCAATACTATAATCGGTGTTACATGGCAACATGTAAGATTCTTTTTATTTTTATAATTGTTTGTTTCGCGCGCGTAGGATCCCGCCACGACTTTGTTTGTGTTGCCCGCCCGCGCGTATTTCTTTTAGAGTAGTTGTCTTGTGTGATTGACCGTGTGTGGTCACGTGATATATTTTCTGTGTGAATTAATTATTTAGTCTTGTAATATAGATAAATATCTATTTAATACTCTCTCCTGCATTATCTCGTCTCTACCAGGATTTCCCAGTTTGACTCCTCGTCTCCTACATAGTTGAAGTCATACTTTATCTTGTTTATCGTGCTATCACCGTCATAGCGCCACACGATATAACAATTGGCGACGCCCGACTAGCAGAAGAAGACTCAATAAACGATTACCACATCGTTTAGAATTTATCGACGATTATCACATCGTTTTGGAATTTATCGGATTTACGTTTGGATTTTTGTGGATTGTTAATTATCGAGGAGTGTAAAGAATTACCATATTCTTTCACAAATAACAAAAAGTAAGGTGTCACCGTACAATAAGTGTTATTATACACCCTTGCTTCTGATTCTACTGTTCTTCACAATTACCATATTGTATCTTCGACGAGACTCCAACTGAAAATAATTTTGGGAAGTTAAACACCGTTTTTAACTATTACGAGATTAATTTGATTATAAAGAGACAAATTATCTATTTTCCGGAATAACTTTGCTACCATACAAAGTTACAAGAATTATCCTGATTTTATTTGCTACAGTCCAAGAGGAAATAAATTTATTACCATATAAATTTTATCGCAATGGAAACTACTCAAGAGAACGCATTATTGAAAATATCAGAAGTACTTGCTACTATGCAACAAATGCTGACAAGCCAGCAACAAAGGATTAAAATTATGGAGGAGAATAAAATGGCTTCGTCGGATACCACTCCGAATTACACGCCAAATTCCACTAGATTAATTGGAGATCTGGAGAAGCGAATACCGATTTTCTCATATAAACCAGAGACAGACATCACGTTTGATGACTGGTATGAGCGATACTCGCCAATTATCCTAATCGATGGAAAAGATCTTGACGAAAAATCCAAAATTCGACTATTGACCGAAAAACTAGATGCCGAAGCGTATCAACGCCTAGTCAGTCATATTCTTCCAAAAACGCCATCACAACTGGAATACGAAGAACTGGTAAAGAATCTGAAAGAAATTTTCGAGGTTTCGACCTCTGTGTTCACAAAACAATATCTGTGTTGGACAGAAGAGATGGATAAAAATCCCTACGAAGATGACCAGCAATATGGCGACAGGATAAATGAAAGATTTCAAAAGGTCATGGATGGTATAGATCTTGAAGGATTGAAAGTATTACGATTTCTAGTTGGATTAAAAGGTCGGGATGACCAGGAATACCTCCCAGTACTATTTTCTCATGCGGATAAGTTGAGAGAAGCAGGAAACGGAAAAGTAAAGTTGCAAGAGGTTATAAAGGAACTAAAGAAGCTTCGTGGTTATACGAAGGATGGCCAATTGGTAGCCAAAGGACAAGGAAAAGCAGTTCACCAAGTAAACAAGACAGGAAATACCAAGACTGATATAAGCTGCTATGCTTGTGGTAAAAAGGGACACATCAAAAAGGATTGTCGTTCAAAAACCTCGTGCTCTTATTGCAAAAAGAGTGGACACAGAGAAGACCAATGTTATAAGAAGAAAAATAACAAGGATGCCGGTCGAGCAGGAAATAAAGTCCAATATTCATCAAATAAGAAGAGCTCCCATGTCAGACACGTTGCCCAAGAGCGTAAACCGTGCAAGGAAAATAAACAAACCAAGGAAGGATCTGTAAAAGCGATCAGAATTTACTCTGATGTCATCGTAAATGGGAAGCCAATAATTTTTCAAGCGGATACAGGATCAGACGTGACGCTTGTGAACGTAGAGAGTTGGAAAGTGCTTGGAAAGCCGCCTCTACAACTTGCTGACAAAACACTCACAGCAGCGAATAATTCTGAATTATTTTGCAAAGGAAAATTCACGTGTTCATTTTCCATCGCTGGAGAAAAGCTGGAAGGAACAGCTTACGTTGTCAATGGTAGTAATCTACTGGGATTGGACTGGATGAGCAAATCCAGGGAAGTTCAGCAAGGTCTAAACAAAATTGGATATGCCTTGAAGGTAAACAAGGTCGAAGACAGATTGGACATCAAGGAGAAATTAATGAAGAATTTTCCAAATATTTTTGAGCCAGGATTAGGCTTATGCTCCAAGGAAAAGGCGAGTCTACGAGTAAAAACAGACGCCAAGCCAACATTTTTTCCGGCAAGAAAGGTTCCGTATGCAGCACAAGAAGCTGTTGAAAAAGAAATAGACCGACTATTGGAACTAGGAGTCATCGAGCATACGAATTACTCGAAATGGGCTGCTCCGATTGTAGCAGTCGACAAGAAGGATAAGGGAACCAGAGTCTGCGCAGACTTCTCGACAGGATTGAACCGGGCTCTGGAAGACAACGAGTTTCCGTTACCCTTACCGGATGATATTTTTGCAAACCTAAATGGAGGAACTGTCTTCTCGCAAGTAGATTTCAGTGATGCTTATCTCCAAGTCGAATTGGACGACGATGCAAAGGATTTAGTCGTGATTAATACGCACAAAGGATTGTTTCGGTATAACCGATTACCATTTGGAATTAAAACAGCCCCAGCGATTTTTCAAAACATAATGGCTAAAATGTGTACAGGTTTGACAGGAGTTGCCAGTTATTTGGATGACATTTTGGTGACTGGACGTACCAGGGAAGAACATGATAGAAATCTGATAGCTTTGTTCGACAGGATATCCGATTATGGATTCAAAGTGAAGCTGGACAAGTGTGCTTTTCACAAAGAACAGATAAAATTCCTGGGATACCTGGTCGACAAGAACGGACGAAAGCCCGACCCTGAGAAGATTTCTGCATTGAAAAATATGGAAGAACCCAAGAATGTCAACCAGTTACGCTCATTTCTAGGCATGATCTCCTATTATGGGAATTTTCTCCCAAATATCAAGCAACATCGAGGAATACTCGACCAACTGACACATAAGGACAGCAAATGGGACTGGAATAAAGATCATCAACTAGCATTTGAATCTCTTATCAAATTGCTATCTTCTGATCTGAATTTGACACACTACAATCCAAATCTGCCACTGATAATTGCAGCGGACGCCTGTGATTATGGGATAGGTGCCGTTATTTATCATCGTTTGCCAAACGGAGAAGAAAAACCTATTCACCATATTTCCCAAGCACTCTTACCAGCTGAGAAAAATTATTCCCAAATCGAGAAGGAAGCTTTGGCCTTGGTAACAGCAGTAAAACGTTTCCACAAGTACGTTTTTGGACGTCGATTTCTGCTGAAGACGGATCATAAACCGCTCTTGGCCATCTATGGAAATAAAAAGGGACTTCCAGCTCATAGTGTAAATCGACTGCTTCGATGGGGAATAATTCTTCTGGGATATAACTTCGAAATAGAACATGTGAAGACTGAGGATTTTGGAAATGCAGACGGTCTGTCTCGCCTCATGTCGAAGGTGCCGTCGACAAACGAAGATGTCGTCATTGCACAGGTGGAATCGAGCATAAATCAAGTATTTGAAAATTCGATAAGGAATTTACCTCTCATGGCAAAGGATATTGCAATTGCAACAAAAGAAGATAAAATTCTGCAAGAAGTACTCCAATATGTGAAAAGTAAATGGCCAAATAATAAAAAGCAAGTCAAGTCGGATGTCTTCGCTTATTTTGAAAGAAGGACGGAAATGTCTATTGTCAAAGGATGTCTGTTATTTGGAGAAAGGGTGGTCATACCCACTGGACATCGTCAAAAAGTTCTGAGAGACCTTCACTCAGGTCATCCAGGTATCATTAGGATGAAACAACTAGCAAGGAACTATTGCTATTGGCCAGGAATCGATCAAGAAATCGAAAATTTTGTCAAGCAGTGTGAAAACTGTCAAAAGGCTGCAAAAATGGACAGGAAAGCTCCTCTACAGCCATGGCCAACACCCTCACGGATATGGGAAAGGGTGCATATCGACTACGCAGGACCAGTAGATGGACATTATTACTTGGTCATCGTCGATTCATTATCAAAATGGCCGGAAGTCACAATGACTAAATCAATATCAGCACCGACGACTGTCGCGATATTGGAAGGGATATTCGCCCGAAATGGACTCCCTGAAATTATTGTCTCTGACAATGGAACACAATTTTGCTCTCGAGAATTCCAACTGATGTGCGATAAAAATGGAATTCAACATATCCGGACAGCTCCTTACCATCCAATGAGCAACGGGAGAGCCGAGCGATTCGTTGATTCTCTCAAGAGAGGATTCAAGAAGCTCAACGGGGAGGGATGTCGAGTAGGTCAAGATACTCTCGATAGATTTTTACTTTCCTACCGTTCGACACCGTCGACGAGTTTAAATGGAAAATCACCAGCTGAAGTATTTCTAGATAGAAAACTGAGAACAACACTGGCATTAATGTTACCAAAGAAGAACCAACAGCCAGAAGAACCGGAAAATCGGATGAAAGAACAATTTGACCTGAAACATGGTGTAAAAGAAAAGACATTTATAATTGGAGATCCCGTATATTGGCTGAAGCATTCCGGAAACCACACGAGTTGGGAAAAAGGAAAGATTATTGGTATCAAAGGAAAGTTGAATTACATTGTCGACACTGATCGAGGAAACGTGCATTGCCACGCAAACCAGTTGAGGAAAAGAGTTGATGACGTCGACAACAAGAGCCAATTCAAATGGATGAAAACTTTGATGCATACTTTTGACATCCATCCGCCCAAATCTCCAGAAGCAATAAAGATGGAAGTACCGTCGTCTCCAGAAGGTCAAGAAGGAAGACAAGATCAAGGACTTGGACAACCAGAAGACGCCTTCGTCTCTGCACCGTCGACTCCGATCGCCGTCGCTCCAAGAAGTCCAGATGATCATCGTCGAGCCGCTCCGCCCAAGGAAGAAGGACCGAGAAGAAGCAGCAGAATCCGAAGACCACCGTCTCGCTACGAATTCTAAACTGTATGTTTTTCTGTTGTTTTTATTTTTCCCTGTAGTTCCTTCTCAAAAGGGGAGATGTTACATGGCAACATGTAAGATTCTTTTTATTTTTATAATTGTTTGTTTCGCGCGCGTAGGATCCCGCCACGACTTTGTTTGTGTTGCCCGCCCGCGCGTATTTCTTTTAGAGTAGTTGTCTTGTGTGATTGACCGTGTGTGGTCACGTGATATATTTTCTGTGTGAATTAATTATTTAGTCTTGTAATATAGATAAATATCTATTTAATACTCTCTCCTGCATTATCTCGTCTCTACCAGGATTTCCCAGTTTGACTCCTCGTCTCCTACATAGTTGAAGTCATACTTTATCTTGTTTATCGTGCTATCACCGTCATAGCGCCACACGATATAACAATCGGTCATCCAAGTTTGGAAGACATTGGTCTTCTTCCCCATCAGCGTTTCAATCCGTTGTAGTTTTTTAGAGGCCGCCATTGGATCTTTTATAATAATATGTACTTTCGTAACAACATCTTCGGGCTCTCCGGTTAGAAATTTAAATGGCTGAAATGATTTCAATTGATTGCCATTTTCTGAAAACCAACCGATGCGGCTGATGTTACCGGCTTCTCCTTGCATTCATCGACATTTTCGGTAACGCCTAAGTTGTCCATGCTCTGGAAATCGGCGTTATGTACAGTATGAAGCATGTAAATGAAGAAAAATTTGTTTGTCAGAGCACCAATTTTGAATGAAAGGTGGAGAACCTCAGAGAAAATGGAAGTAAACAAGTCTTATCAGCGGAACTAGAATGGCGGAGTCCTGATCCGCGAACGAAAACTCTACAACTTTTCTCAACAGCATCAAAATGTTTTTGCTACAATCCGATTTATCAAGCTCATGATTTTTTTTCTCAGAAAAATTTTCTGTAATAATAGAAGGCATTTAGTCCTAATCTAAATTAAATCCAAAACAGTTACGCCTATTTTTGGGTCTTTATATAGAGAAAAGCGCAATTATAACTAGGAAAAAAGGAGTAGAACATAAAGGCCAATTGAAAAGTGGGAGAAATTGAACTGCTGAAATATTGTTATCAAAAGAATGGCCTGATGGGGGGGAGCCTGTTCAATTTCTCACTCTAGGTCCGCCCCAGCGCGTTATCTCCATTCTTTCCGTCATTTGAATTGTTTTCTTGTCTTAAAATTGTCGATTTTCTTTATTTTCAATCCATATCTCATACCAATCTTTTAGCCATGGAGAGGAGAGGAAAAATGACTGAGTCTGACGAGTCGGATAGTGATCTCCTTGCGCTGGACGACACTGGTCGTCATTGGAAAAATAAACAGCCAGATCGAGGAACAAAGCCACGAAATTCAAAGGTAGGCTACTTTTTATACGAAAAATTTGTATTAAATTTTAGCGAGCAATAAACGTGTCCCGAGCAAGTTCTTCAACCAGCCGGGAGAGTCCTCTTCCTCCTATCCCCAGACGCCAACAGAATCCTTCTCCTGTCCCTCCTCGAATATCAGCACGTCAGCAGGTATTTCGTTTTTTAACTGCAGTATGTGGGGAAATTAGGAGGCTCAATGGCCAAAAAATCAAAACGGATGCAGTTTTTGCTGGTGAGAAAAGTCACTGGGGCATTGGGGCAGGTGTTTGAGCTGTATCAAACAGGGTATTGATAAGGATTGCTTACTTTAATTTTCACCATGTCTTTCCTATTTTCTTTCAATCATACTTTTTAGGCAGAAAGTGATGAAGAAATCAGGAAAGCAGAAAAAAGTGAAGAAAGTGAGCCAGATCAATGCGAAGAGGAAGAAATTCCCTATCTTTCCGAGGTTGCTGTAGAACATAGACAGAAAGTCAAAATCATCTTATCGCTAGAAGAGCTGTCCGTGGAGAAAAAGCTGGAAAGACTGGAAGATTGCGTCTTGGTAAAGGTTCATCGTAAATTTAAAGAATGGCTAATGGAACAGGTATCCTCCATCAGTAGTAGAAATAATCGAAGTTTCAGGAAAATACTACGGATTTCGTCAAATTTTTACCAGAAAAATGTAAGAATTTGGCAGCTGATTGGGAAGCGAACAAAGATACTGAAGGATTGGATCCATTGGTGAAGAAGGAAGGAAACGACAAAGCAAAGGAAGCCTATCAAAGGTGGAAGGTCAAACATGGACTTGTGGTACCACAAATTTTAAATTTTTCAATGGCTCAATTCAGAAAGAACCAGAGGAAACTGATAGTGATATTAAAATTCAGAAGGAGAAGCCAGAAAAAGTCATAAAGTAGGTTGTAAAATAACCGAATTTTAAAAAATTCATAGAGAGAGAAAGTCAAAGATAGATCGACCAGTTAGGGAAAAACCAGTGGAACCAAGACCCATACGGAGAGTTAAAACACCCAAGTAAGAAATTGCTTTATGCGAGAAAATTCAACAGGATTGATCCAAATTCTGGACATCGACCGAAGATCGATCCAAGCAAGGCTGATACCAAAAAACCTCTTCGGGACAAGCCTGTAAAAGAGAAATCCCCGGTAGAAATTGACATAGCCACAGAAGCTACAGAAAACATGAAAATTACAGAGGAACCCAGTATCTTCCCAGAAAAGTAAGAATCTTTTCTACCATTACCAAAAAAATTCCCAGCATGCCTAAGGAGACTACCATCGTACTTCTGGGAAGTTCCGGAGTGGGAAAGTCGACATTTATCAACGCCACGGCTAACCTTCTGGTCCATGAAAGTTTGAATAATGCTCGAGACAATCCTTTAGCCCTGATAAATGCGGAATTTAATCAAATCAGTGAGAATGTCGGTTTCCTAAAGGTTTCGAAAGCATTCCTTGAAATTTAGACAACCAGTCGGCCGGTAAAGTTTGATGCTAATTACAACAAAGATGGCTTGGTCAAAACGACTGAACATTTCTGTACAGGGCAATCCGTTACCCAGGTACAGGAAATATTCAATATACAGCATATATTTCCAGTCGGCGTGTTCCTATACATTCAAAATTGGCGACAGGGTAGTTCGGATTATTGATACTCCGGGAGTCAATGATACCCGAGGAACAGAGCAAGATACTAAAAATTTCACTGAAATTGTGAATTATCTCGGGCATTTCAAGTAAGAAAATTATAAATTTTAAGTAAATTTTACAGAAAAATCGATGGCTTTATCTTCATGCTCCCTCCGAATGAAACACGCTTGGATCTTCGTTTCCGTTACTCGATGAACGAACTTCTTACACATCTCCACTCCTCCGCTGCTCAAAATATCATTTTCTGTATGTCGAATGGAAAGGCTACAAATTATAGACCTGGAGAGACATACAGTGTCTTGAAGACGTATCTGAACGAGATTTATGAAAAGAGGAATATTAGAATTGATCCTAAAGGGTTTGGATGAAATAGAAAACCAAGTTATTAATAATTTAGAAAAGTTTTCGTCTACGACAGCGAAGTGTTCCGCTATATTGCAGCTTATAGTAATGGAATAGACTTTACTGAGAGGGAAATTAACCAGATTCAAGGGAGCTGGGATCATGGACGAAAGGAACTACGAAGGTAATTGGCGATTTTAAATATGGGGATCTTGGAAAATCCTGTACATCATAGTCGGCTTCAAACCACAAGAAAACGGGAGCAGTGATACGGTTGAAGGCGCGCATTTGAAATGCCTGATTTTCAAGCGGGTCCCACGGCGCCCGGTTTCTTTTCAATGGGAAGCTGGCAATATCAAAAATATTGACCTGTTTTCCCATCCAAAAATTAAATGAACCAATGATACTCTTCCAGGATGCTCGAGCACATTTCAAGCCTAACTCCTCACGATGTCATCAACACGCTGTCAGTTACAAAAGTCCGCCGTGCCATAGAAGAATTGGCAGTTCCTTTGGCTGAACTTTCCAAGACACATACTCAAAACATGCAGCTAATTGAAAAACAACAAAGAACTCTGCAAAAGTGCATGGAAACTGGGGAATCTCTCGCAGGAAAACTCAATTTCCAAGAAATTCATATGGTGACAATTGATCTTCAACATCCTGTGACCGTTTGCGCTCATCGAGATTGCATCACTTTACAAGAGCTTCATCCCCACGGAGCTAAGGAAATTGTTTACAGCCAGGAATGTCACACAGAATGTTACATACCCAATATAAAGGTGAAAATCTTTAAAAATTGTACAATTTAATGATGTTTAGATCGGCGAATTTAATGAGAACATCAGAGAGTGCGAGATATTTGGGGATGAAAATGATGAGAGTCGGTGTACCGTCTGTGGTCATGGATATCAGCATCATCGCCATTTGAAATATCGCCTCGAACGAAAGCTCATTGAGGTACACCATCCATTAAGAAGGAAAGTAATCTCGATATTCAGATACGTAATAATGAGGCATATGAGCAACTGGCAAGGAATAATGACCAAATTGCAGTGGCTGAGAAAGTGATTGCGGATCTGCAGCAACAACGCCTACAATACCAGGCAGATTTGGAGCATAAACAGACCACCTGTGCACACTTCGCAGTTTTTCTGAAGAAGCATGGAATTATGCATTACAATGATCAATATTTGGTGCATTTGAACAAGCAGATCAAGGAAATTGTAAGTATTTTATCTGACAATTTGATTTGACGTCAGAAAACCGCATTTTTATTTAAAAATGAGCTCATAATTTATAGGATGAGCATTCTGAAGAAAATCCCGAACTCTTAACGAGGCTAACAGTTTCCAGAGATCAATACCAAGCTCTAGTAAGCTTTCAAATAATCCCAGATTTTGCAATTATTTCAGGTAAAAATCTTCGAAGACAATGCTAAAAATGATGGAGTAGTAAAAAGTGTTGAAGAAATCGAACAGATGATCAACCAACTGGAAACAGGAAAAGATGCTCAGCTTATGGCACATATTCAGGTATTTTTTGGGTACTAGCCATAAATTGACAATTTCAGGCTATTGAGCAATACGCTTCAGAAAGAGTTATCTTCCCGGATGATCCTGTGATTATCGTAGACGACAGGTCGAAATGGGACCGCGTGAAACACAAGATTATGAAGGAAGTAGGCTCAATCATTCGACCTTCAAAGCCAAAACAAGATCAACCGATACCCAAGTATCGGACTAGGCAACCGAGTTCAAGAGCTACACCTGATCGTGGGTATACCGCCCCATTGATTAGTCATCCATTCTAATATTATTAACCCATTTTCTTGCTCTCAGTCGTACATAAAGATTTTAATGCAGTAGCTTTCTAGCTATCTAACGCATTTATCGACATTTACTTCATTGTATTAATTGAACCCATTGTATTATTTCAGTTAAGATGCCCAAGAACAGCTCTGACCATGGAAAATATAAGGAAACGTCTCGTAGAAGGTAAGCGGAGGATGATCTCCTTGAGACCAATAAAAATTATGGATAGCTCTTTTTTAGGCAAAAATCTAGCCTTTTTTCAGCCAGCAACATGCCCCAATTTCCGATCCGGAATTAAAACTGCAAGCTTCTTTAAATCAATTACGTCAAGAATTAAAGTAAATCCTTAGAAAACTGCAACAAAATCCATTTAAGAACATCTGTAGACGTCATGTTAAAAGAAGCTGGAAGAAAAGTAGAAGGCATGAATTCCGATCTACGAGCTGCTCGCCGAGATATGGAAAAGGCAATGTACGAAGGCAAGGCGGCGATCCAAGTAAGATCTGCTTCTACAATTTTCAAGTTTGATTTCAGCAAAACCAGCAGATGATTGCTCGAGAGCGTGGCAAATTCCTAGATTCTCTAGAAAATAATGAGCAGTATTATCAAAAAAAGAAGGACGAATTAATGGCAGAGATAGCCACTAAAAGACTGAAAGACGAGGAGGAGGAAGAACAACCTACCCGAGAGTGTGTAGTCTGTGGAGACGAAGAAAAAGAAGCCACGATGTTTGGCTGTAAGCCAGTGCAAAAAAATACTGAAGAGCAGAGAGATAACGATTCTGACGAATCTTCGGATGATTCGACTGATGATTCCGATGAGGAAGAAATAGAACCAAGGGCGCGTCAGCCGTTTCATCTGCGGTTTCAAGACCCCCGCTATAGAATGAGATTGGAGAGAAGATTTATAAGCCGCATGCTCTCCTTGTCTTCTAACGAAGGTGTGTACATTTGTAGAGTTTCTAAATAATGATTATAGAGGACGAAGATGTTAGCCATTACATTTGTGCCACGTGTTGTAAAGGTTACGCAGCGTATGTTTCTAATTTTTAACCCAACATTTTACAAGATTTCAGATCCAAAGTAGCTGACGGTGCCATAGTGACTGAAGAGCTAGGATTTCCCTGCCCAGAGTCCGATTGTAAACGAGTACTTCTTTGGGGTAAGTCTTGCACAATTTTTGCCAGGCGAATAAATGAAAATTCTTTTCAATTGGAAACATTTAGGTCCTGTGAGTAAAATTCTCGATGAGAAAACGCTAAAACCTCTGGAAGCTCGCCTCGCAACATCAGCTCTTCTTGGAATTGATGGTATCGAATAGTAAGCTCATATTAAAAGAATCCACCCTTTTCCAGCTGTAAAAGCTGCCACTTTGGGGTACAAATAGAGCGCCAAGAGCAGAAATTTTTTGCCTGTCAGAATAAGGACTGTAAGGCTGTCTTTTGTCGGTAAACACTCTTCTAAGTTTAATTATCAAATTGCCAGAACCTGCCACATGGACTACGGCAAACATTTGAATAAAACCTGTGATGAAGTGGATCCTACAAGGAAAGATACCATGAAAGCGCTGTAAGTCTCCTGATTAAAATTGATTAGGCCTCCATTTCCAGGGAAGAATTTTTGTCTGCTGCGAAATTTCGAGTTTGCCCAAAATGTGGTACAAGATTTACCAAGGATAATGACAGATCCTGCAATACAATGACATGTCGCTGCGGGATGACAATGTGCTATGTTTGTAAAGAAAGCCCCGTCACTCACGACGGTCATTTTAAAAAACCCCCACGATTTTGTCCATTGTTCAGTGACACAGATGAAATTGATAGGATAAATTTGGAACACGCCATAGAAGAAGCCAGAAAGGAACCGAGATACGGTATTGCTTTCCTTTAAAGGAAATGAGGACATCTTTAGAACGACTACTTCCGTTCCTGGTAGAAAGAAGGGACAAACTTCCGGCAGCTGGTCAACAGTGAACTTTATAAGCTTTGGTGTACAACATAGGCCGTAAATAAATATACGGTCAAATGACCTCTCTACTTCCTCCTTTTTATGAATTAAATTACACCGGAGGACGAAAATTAGACATCAACTTTCCTCGTCAAATGACTACCGTAAACTTGCCTCCACTTCATATCAGGCTAATTGGAGCTGGACTCTTCTTCATTTTTTCAACTCTCGGAATAATTTTAAATCTTCTTTTAATTACGATATTTTATAAAGTAAACCTCCTATAAATTCGCTCGAAAATAGATTTCCAGTGGAGAAAATCTTTTAAAAAAAGTGCCTTCTTCGTGATCTCTTGTCAATTAATAGTCGCTGATTCAGCTACTCATATTTCCGAATTTTTAGTTCCTATTCCGGTTACACTAGCTGGTTATAACGTAAGCCAGATTACTGTATTATGAACTAGTCAATTGATTTAGATATATGGACGAAGTATCCTCTATAGAGTGGTAATGTCGACAGAAACCTTGGCGTATAATAGCATCCTCTTCTTCAGCCTTCTTATGACTATTAATCGGATTACTGTATTCATATTTCCCAAAATTAATGTGCTCCTGTTTAAGGAGAATTTAATCAAGTAAGGATTATTAAAATTAGCAACCCCTTGAATGGGCTTATACCGGCTGGAATTCTGATGGTGACAAACACGAGATTACAGCGCAATTCTGTGATAACTCGATCAACACAAAAATATAGTAATTTCGATCATTTTCCGCACATCTACTGATCAGAATTTTGCATCAGTGTAAATATCAGAATTCCCGCTTTTCGGTGCTTTTCAAATTTCATAAAATGGTCCAGAACTTGGGAAGTTGTTACCAAAACAAGCCAGCAATCAGCTGTAGATTTGTTCATTTTCAGAGTCATCCTTCTTTTTTGGTTCTTACTGATCTCATTTGTGGCCAGTTGGAATCTTTCAGCATGTGACAAATCTTTTAGTACAGAAGGCTTCTACTATGCTCATAATTGCCCAAAATTTGAAGATTTTGGCATTAATTACATTGGATATTGGACTACTTGGGTAGGGAATCTTGACTTCTTGATAGTTTGAAAATTCCAGCTGGCTGGTTTCTTTTCTTACTATATTCCAATATTTATGTTTATCGCATACATCATAATTATTGTCACGACTCTGCTAGAATTAAATTATGAATTTTACACGTGGGGAATGCGGAGGCGTGTCGCGGTTTCCATAAAGGAAAACATGAAATTGGAATTGAAACTCCTGACACAGGTGGGACTTTCAGTACACAGAAAAAAACTGAAAAATCCAGGGATTTCTAATCTGCGGCATGTTAGAAGCAGAAAATTTGGTTTTTAACTTCATGCCCAGCGGGAATATTCTGGGAAATTGGGCATATGTGGTTAAATTTGGTGGAAGTTGCCTGAGTTTATTGCTCTGCTGTGCTCATCCGATTATTTTATTCACATTTAATGGAGATATCAGAAGACGACTGAAACTACTCTTCGGGAAAAGAGCAGATAGACGCATTTCTACACTTCGTAGTTCTTGATACCGTAGGTTCACTTCGGGACCAGATAAAAACATAATCGTTTTGCCTTTTCTCGTTGATCCTGGAAATATTTTTATCTCCCAGAAATGAACAGAAAAGGATCGAGAAAACCCCAAATTGGCTCAAAATTTAAAGGCCGGTAAAAATGGTCTTGAAACGAAGTTCCTGGCCTTTTGTTTAACCAACACTGCCGTTTTTGTACATTTTTAGACTATTTATGCTTTCCTTTAAAAAATGAGCTTCTGATTTTTCCTTTCTGGCAGACAAAATACTTGATAAACAGTCTGCTTTGTATTCTTACATTGTACAATATTTGACGTGAATAAAATGATACGTTCGCTTGTCCTTTTTATTTTCTCCAGAATTAGAATACATCGACGGAGGGAAATTATATTCCAATATTCCTGTCAAATGACTACCGTAAATTCTACTCCACTTCATATCAGACTAATTGGAGCTGGATGTTTCTTGGTTATTTCAATTTTCGGGATAATTTTGAACATTTTATTAATTACCATATTTTATAAAGTAAATTTCTTTCAAAACTGGCTGAAATTAAGTTTCCAGGGAAGAAAATCTTTTAGAAAAAGCGCTTTCTTTATGATCTCCTGTCAATTGATAGTCGCTGATTCGGCGACTCATATTGCTGAATTTTTGGTACCAATTCCGGTTACAATCACCGGATACAACGTAAACCAGTTTATTGTGTTACAAACTAAGGAATCTTCTCAGATTTATGGACGAAATCCCCTCTACAGAATGGTTATGTCCATGGAAACCCTGGCATACAATAGTATCCTCTTCTTTGGCCTTCTTATGACTATTAATCGGATTACTGTATTCATTTTCCCTAAAATAAATGTCTTCCTGTTCAAGAAGCATCTAATCAAGTAAGACATGCCAAAATGATAGCGTGGAATCCATATTTAGGGTCATATTGTCTCTCTGGGCCCTCCTGATCCTTTTCGTGATTACATGGACTTTCTCAGCCTGTGATAAATCCTTCAATACGGAAGGTTTCTACTATGCTCATAATTGTCCAAAACTTGAGACTTTCGGAGCTAATTTCATTGGATATTGGACTACATGGGTAAGTGAGCTTGACTTCATGATAACTTGAAAATTTCAGCTTGCCGGTTTCTTTTCTTATTACATTCCGATGTTTATGTTTGGCGCGTATATTATAATCATTGTGGCGATTGTATTACAGCTGAATTACGAATTTTACACGTGGGGGCTGCGAAAACGCGTAATACCTCCGAGAGAACAAAACGAGAGATTGGAATTGAAGCTCCTTCTCCAGGTAAACTACAGCACTTTTGAATATTAAACATTTTAGGGATTTCTAATTTGTGGACTGATGGAAGCCGAGAATTTAGTTTTTAACTTCAGACCCAGTGGTAAGGATATCTCGGGTAATTGGGTATATGTGGTTAAATTTGGTGGAAGTTGCTTGAGTTTATTGCTTTGCTGCACTCATCCTGTTATTTTATTCATATTTAACGGAGACATTAGAGAGAGGTTGAAAGTGCTCTTCAAAAGAAGAAAAGCTAACACACGAGTCCCGACAATCAGTATTTTCCCAAATTAGGAGCAAAAAATCTGCTTTTCTCTGCTGTTTTCGAAGATATTTTTATTTTCCCTACTGAACTTGGGAAACCCGAGAAAAATAGCTAATTTTAAATAACAGCGGTGGTGAAGATCCCTCACAGCCCCTCCTTTAATAATTGTACGGCTAATAACGTACAAATATATATTTTCATTAAATACTTCCAATAAACAAGAGATCTACACTATGTTGACAACAATAAAAATTATACCAGCGGTAAAAAATCACAATTAGAGATCCAGTAACAATTCAATGAGACACCCGAAGTCTAGCACGCGTTGTTTCATAAGTTAAAAAAGTTTCCGGGAGGTTTTTTAAGCAGTATCTACCATAAAACTGGAAGCGCTGCTATGAGAAGAAGAAGAGCAGAGAGCAATGTATGGCGGGGAGTAGAAGTATCGCAGCGCGAGACGAGCATTGTCCACAGCTCGGCGGAGGAGGCGATCATCAAAGAAGAGTAGAATCAAAGGGAGGATCAAAGTAATGGGAGCACTGCTCAGGAACCAAATTGCCTGGAAAAGGAGATTTTGGATGAAATTTAGGGCAAAATCCCTGAAATTTGTAGTTTGATGGAATTATCCATGTTTTCTCCCAACTTACCGACTGCAATATCCTCTCCACTTCGTCATCTGTTTTTGCTTCCATGTAAAACACTCCCACAATTAAAGGAAGTAGACATAAGGCACACATTGCTCTCATTCCTTTGAGTAGCAGCTCACACGTGACTGCATTCTCCCTCAGTTGATATCTCGGTGAAATGGATGAGTAATTATTCTCAATGTATTCTTTCTTCGCGGCTTCATTTTTCTTTAAAGGAATTCATACATATTAAAATTGTCATGACTCACCCGAATCAAAAGTTCAAAATGTTTCGAGCAGATAAAAGAAAATATGGCCATGATGATATTTCCACCATTTCGTAAAAATATTGGTGTTTTTTGTGCATTCAGTTCACACGCTAATTGGCTGTTTCTCTCCGACCAAACAAAACTGGCATAATAGGGAATTAGCAAAATGAATGGGAAGCTCTGAAAATGGGAGAAATATAGGTCCCGAAACGGCTACAACTTACCAAAATGAGACAGAAATACTCCAAATTGGGAGTATTTTCCACGTGTTCGTATTGAGTATATTTTAAAGTGGCCAGATTCCTCTCCACTACGGTAGCTATTGGGTAGAAACACAGAAGAATGCAGGAATAGAGAGGCAGCTGCCAGATGAAGCCGCAACCATTCTCGGGGAGGAAGGCCTGAAAGCAGAAGTTTGGAAAAACAAAATTTTCGAATTTTTAATCTACAATAAATTTAATAAATTTTGGACCAAAATTTAGCTCAAATACTGCTCTTCAATACGAGCCATAATTTAAAGGAACGGAAGAGTTTTTTAAATGAGCTGTATAATAGTTGAAAGTCTGTGAAATTTGAAAGTAAAATGGCCTAAAAACACGGAAAAAAAAAGTAAAAATCTCCTTTTTATGGAATTTCCAGACGAATCTCAGTTTTTACTGCGTGTATTGGGCTTGTTGGATTACGTGTATGGTACATTTTAAATATTAGTCCCAAAAATAGCGAGTACTCGTCCATTTGTGCTCCTTTCTTTTTGCAGCTTGATGTTATTCTCCTTCACCCTCCCCGCTCTCTCCTATTTCCCATAAACCAAAGGCTATCTCCACTCTCTCTGTCCTGATTCAATTTCCGCCACTTCCGGGAAATAAGTCCAAAACTAATTGAGAATCTCGAGAAAGAGGCTGACTAATTCCCAGAAAAGGATTTTTCAAGGATTACTGGGTCTTTGAATGGAGATAGAAACGTGTAAAAGAAAAGCTAAAAGGCCTACTTACCATGTAACTGTCCTCTCCTCTATTCCAATCTTTAAAGAAGAGATAACTTCGGGCGATATTGTATCCTGACGCGAAAATCAGTGCCAACGTCATATTTCTTAACAGTACTCGTAAATGTACATGATATCCTTTATAAACCCTCATAACTGAGAAAATTACGCAGTTTAGAATGAGGGCAATAATATGGACAGCTGAAAATAGCCAGTAAATATAGAAAACGACGCTGTAAACGAAGGAAAAAAAAAGACCGCCAGACATACCTAATTCAAATCCAAAGAGGCCATGAATAACTTGGGCTGTTTTTACCGCTTCATCTGTCGGTTTACTGACGACTTCAAAGTCATCGGAAAGAGGTGAAGGAAGCTCGTCCATAAGGGACATCAATTACAATCGGAGCAGTTTCTTCCAGCTGAAAGGATTGACTGGTTAATTAATGGGCGTGACAATTTACGCATGACAGATTTTTAGAACAGAAGAAGAGAAGAGGAAAAAAAGGATTGCAAAGGAGGGAAGATGGAAAGTGGATTGGAAGGTGGGGGATTCGGAGAAGATTTTAAAAAAACTAGAGGAAAGACGTCTACGAGTGTCTTTTAAAAGATTGCAGCGACAGTTTTTAACTTCAGAGGTAATGGAAGCATGAGAATTGAGATTTTCCAATAAAAATTCGAAAAATGTTCCTGATTTTCAAGCGGGTTCCACAGCGCCTGTTTCTCCCAATGTTGAGAATATAAAAAAATTCATACAACGGTCCCAGCTTTTTAGCAGAAAACAAAGGACGGGTTGAGTGATACATCTAGGAAAAATTGGCTGAGTGATACATCTAGGAAAAAAAAAAAAAAAAAAAAAAAGAAATTTATTGGTACAACTTTCCTGGATTTCTAATAGGCAAATGGCATGGTTTCATCGGATTTAATGAACCCAGATTGATAAAAATAGCCCTCCTGCCCCGATGGCAAGCGCCTAAACTGGGAAACCCAGTCGAAAATTATGAGAAATCCCGCCCTTTCCCGCTAGAAATAAATTATAGAGAATTTATTTATTTTGACGTAAAAACGCAAGGTGAGGGGATAATTGACGTTGGTTGAGAACAAAGTAGAAACTATTGCTCTTGTTTCTTGAAAAATAACAGTTCGCTGTGGAAAAAATCAAGAAATTGGTTCAAAAACATCGAAAAATTAATATTCTCCCTCCTTTTTAAAAGAAAAATGATCATTTTTTCCAGCATTTTTCGAGTTGTCTCAATTTTTAGGCGGTTTCTTTTTTTTGTGATCATTTTTCTTATTTTTTTGTAGTTCCTGCAACTGATTAGAGGCGGAAAGGGGGGAATAATGGCTAACACAATTTTCTCAGAGTCTCGTGGTCTTGAGAGGATCTAGCATATTCACGAGACGAGCGAAGTTCAAAAATTGAATCTCGAAGAAATTGCTGGAAGGCAGAAAAATATGAGGATAATCGGGTGATAAGCGTCACTGGAAATGGCGGGATTGACAAGCAGCGGGGAGAGAAAACTGGTAACATGAGGGAGATGACTAAAGTGTTCGGGGCGATAAAATGGGAGACTGGCCTCCGGGGGGTGAGCTGTTAAAACCATATGTTTCAAGTTTGGTCTCTGCTTGGATGAAACGTACCAAAAAATAGTTAAAAAAGGTGGAAATCCTTGGAAAATGTGCCAATAATATTATCGTCGGTTTCAAAATTTACAGAAAAAGCGCGCATTTGAATTTGCCGATTTTCAATGGAAATTCAAACAATTCGCCTGATTTTCAACCGCATTTCCCTCTGAAAACCTAGAAACCGACTATGATTTCAAGAAGAATTTAAAAAAGGAAACAAAGAAAGATTGGAGACAACAAGCCGTGCCAGTCAGGCGTGGCTGCTGACGCAAAGAAACACCTGGAGTTATTATTTTTTTAATCTCGAAAAAATCAAATAAGGAATAAAAAAAGAAGGGAGAGAGAGAGGAACATCCAAGCTTCCGGGGACAGCATCCCCATAAAATATATTCATGGTTCGGGGCCTCGGCTGTCTCCTGCCGCTGGCACTCTCTCGTCGTTTTTGGCTCTTCATCTAGATGCATGATAGTCCACAAGCCCCCGATCGATAAGACACCGCGAAGGGGTAAAACCTTGTGACGGCGGGGCAAGCAAGCTCTCTCCTGGAAGCTGCACGTCACAAAAACCTAGCCCTCCACTTGAAGTGAAGACCGAATGAAAAAGGACAACAAGAGACATGTGACTTGGAGAGATATCAAGCTGTTTTTGGCAGGATATTAGAAAGGAGAAAACAGGAGATTTGATATCTTCTGTAACATCTGGAAAATTCATTAATGGAGGGCAATTTCTCGTACATTGTCGGGGACTTTTCTTATTTTTCTCACCCTGTTAGACACAGATAATTAATACGTAAACGAGTCACATGCAAAAGTAGAAAAAGAGTACAAATCGTGAACAAGAAAAGGAAGGAAGAGAGGAGATTTTGGAGAAAGGAAAATAACTTGGAAACATAGGCTACAGGCCGGATTTTTGTTAATTTTTCTCAATTTTTTGTTTCAGAGATATTAGGTGATGTTCCTGAATTTTCAACAGTCGATTTCCAACTTCGGGAAAACGAGCGGGAGAGAAAACATCTGAATTTGACATTCTCCAATGGAAAATCAGCATGTTGCTTCATTTTCAAGAGGGTCCCATAGCGACTGTTTCTCCCAAGATAAGAAACTGACTAAATGCTTCTTTAATTTTATAAAAGAAACTGGGAAAGTCCAGAAACGCAGGAATTACCAGCAACTTCGACACTGGTCCCTCTATTTTTGAGGATCTTGTCCCATTCACGTGGGTTTTCGAAAGATTTTGGATTTCCTACTAATAAAAATGCCAAAATCTAAATCAACTTCCCCCTTTATTTCCATCTCCATGGCGTCATTTTTCTTTGCCTTCCCTTTCTTTCTCTCTTGGCGCGCCATCCCCTCGATATCACTGTTCCCTATCCGCTCTCTCCAATCCAGCTGAATACACAAAAAGGGATTCAGTATAAATGGCTCCTTTCATTTTTGTCTTTCTCCGTCATCATCACCACCGCCTATTTTACAAACATGCACCGTTAGTCATCGTTTGTTATCAGAAAAGTTGGCATTTTGCAGTATTTTTATTGGGAATTGTTGCTATTGTTGCGGGTAACAGGCTGGTTGATGATACTTACCTGATGACAAGACACAAGAGGCAGACTTATTATATTTGTGGAAGCTATCCGAATTATTTTTATTCTTCAACTCGTGAGTTTCATTTAAAATGAAAGAAGTGCTCTCTAAGCGAACATCCAATCGCTTCAGGACCCGCAAATAGAACTAAAATTTTGCGACAGTCCTTTACAAACGAAAATAAATAAGCGTAAAATCATAAAGAAAAGAATGCTAAAACTGGCCTTTTTCTATGCCGACAACTCACACGGTTCAGGTTTTTTTTCATTCGCCATTTTCACACCCCCGTCTTGGGCTTATCCTTTTCGAACGGGGTTCTTTTGGGGAAGCCCCTTTGCACTTTAAGCTACCGTAATAATTAGCTCCCTCTGCAGGGGGTCACTTTTATTATTCATAACTCTTCATCTTTAAAATCTCCAAGTGCAGAAGCACACGAAAATATTTGAAAGAAGTCGACCCACGCATTTTTGGAGAAAACATTTCTGAAAATGAGTGAATCCTGGGAAAAAACCATAAAGAGCTGCCTTTTCCCTCGTTTTATTCGGATTTTTCAGCCTGTGCCCCCAGCAATCCCACTTGTCCAAATGGCGGACGATATCTAAACGCTGGATGTACCAATTCCGCTCAATGTACTCCCTATTTCAAGTGGATTTCCTCAGTTTCCCCTTTAAAATATCCCTTTCAGCGGTGTCTCCACGTGTATCAATGGCTGTTGCTGTACCGTTCCTTCTACTCCCAATCCTCCACCAAATAACAATCGTTTCGGTACGCGTTTTCCCATTGTTTCCATTAAAATAAACCAGGCTATTGTCCATCCGGCCAGCTATCGGAGGTCCGATGCAGTGGACGAGGACAATGCCAAACGTCAAATCAAAGCTGCATGACGGGGTTGTGCTGTGACAATACGGGCAACGAATGGGCTGGTTCGTATTTTTAAATTTTTCGGAAATTTCTATATTTAGTTGCCTGCGGAGGATTGGCAGCTCTTGGATCCTGTACAAATGGCGGTTGTTCTTCTGGAGGAGTCTGCACAGCTTCCAATTATTGTTGTGAATGTTCTGTTGGCAGAAGTGCTGGCAGGTGCAATAATGTAAGTTTTACTAAAAAAACAGCAAATCGAAAATTCAGGGAATCTGTCCCGGTGGCTATACTTGCAATAGTATCGGATATTGCTGCCCTGGGTGTCCCAACAATGTAATGCCGTTTGGAATGTGCAGAAATGGCGTCTGCGGCGGTGGAAGAAGTTGCTCAGCTGGTAACATCTGCTGTTAATTGGCAGTTTTTATCGAAAAAAGCTTGGGAGTATGTACTGTATTGTATAAATAAAAAATGAGATAAAAAGCCAATTCGAGACTATAAAATCGAGCAAAACTCTTTGACAATAACCCCAAGCGGTCAAGATTTGGATAATTTAGGCCATAATTCAGCTGTATCTTGGACTTTTTCAAAAATTCAAAGACCACAGAAAAGAAGAGATCAACTCCTCGGATCACCTCACAAATTGCCACCAAGTTTACCTACAAAAATAACATTAGATGTGCATATTTATGAAGAAGAGATTATGCAATAAAACGGTCGACTCATAACACGTTCTTCAGCGGTTTTTTGTTGTATTTAGTCTCTCTTGTAATCAAAATTAATTCTGGCGAGGATTCTCCGAGGCAAAGACTTCTTTCCGCCATTCGACGCTCTTCTGATAATCCTCATTGGCTACGAGATCATCCGGCAACTTTCCCAAATAATCATAGAAATCATTCTCAATATCCATAATCTCTGCCGGATAGTCATTCTTCTTGTCGTTTTTATCTTCATTTTTCTTGTAGAGGAGATAAGTCTGTGCTGAGTAGTCAATATAAGCAGCGCAGATGCGACACGTCTCCGCTTCGTCTTTATTCTTCTCCGCATTTTGACACTCGTGACTTTTGTAAATACGACGAGCCAACGAGAACGGGCTATCCTTGCCGCCAAATTGGGAATTCTTTGACTTGATATCGGCCTGTCTTCCTTCCAGAAAAGCTGCCTGCTCATTGAACGGCATCTCTTCCACGGGACCGGTGGGCATTGGAGCAGCTGGCGTCTCTTCCTTTTTCTTCTCTTTCTTTTCCACTTTCTTTTCTTCTTTCGGCGCTTTTTCAACAGTTTCCTTTGATGGAACTTCCTTTGATCCAGACTCTTTTGATCCTTTTGGTTCATTTTCCGGCTTGGCAGTAGGAGTAGGAGTCAGATCCTTTGAATTGACGGTCTTTGGAGTCGGCGTGACTTCTTTCGAATTTGGCTTCTTTTCCTTGTCCTTCTTCTTTCCACACAAAATCAACATCCAAGGTAGAAGCAAAGCAGCAAAAAGAGCCAACCACATTGCGAGAAAGCTGCTGGGAACAATGATGGAAGCGAAAAGTTTGACAACTCGTCATTTTCACTATTTTCAACTGGTCAAAACTGTCAAAAACTCAGGAATCTTTTCTCAGGAATTCGCTTTTCTGCGGTCATTCATTCAATCTAACGATGGCTGAAGATCTTGGTCGACTGTTGGCGGATGCTATCGCCCAATTGGAGACGAGATTGTCTACCAAACTTGAAGACGGTTTCGAGCAAGTGGACAAGAACATGAAAAAGATGAGGAAGAAGATGGGACAAATGGAGAAGAAGATGGAAGGAATTAAGGAAAGGATGGAGACAATGGAATGGAAGATGGAGCGAATGGAGGAGAAGCAGGAGGAAATGGACGAGCGAATCATGAAGCACCTGGTCAAGATCGGAAAGAAGACGGGCCACAAAATTAGTGAGAAGGAAGACAGTGCATGGAGTGGAGACGACGAAGAAGAAGAAAATAGATCAGAGAGCAGCGGAAGCACTGTGAGAGCCAGGAGGGCAAGGAGATATAGAAGCTGGAGCGAGGAAAGAGGCTGGAGCAGTGGACACTTCACCGATTCTGATGAAGAATCCACCATGACCGCCAAAGAGCCGGGAGTACGACCGGACAAGTTCCACAATATTTTTTGGAGGGAAAGCGACGAGATCGTCAAGAGAATGCAGGCTGAAAGGATGTCTAATGGTGAGGAGATTCCTTCTTTCTGGAACTACGACCCGCGCTGTTTGCCCAAGGAATTCGTCGGTCTGGAGAAGAAGACATTCCTGGATGACCCGCCCACCGTGAACATTAGCTTCCTGAATAAGGATATCCTTCGCAAGATCAGTAAAATGGTATCTAATTTTGAATTTTGTGGGTAAATTAACGTATTCAGCTTGACCCAATGGATTTTTTGAATTTGTCCTACACGTGCCGCTATCTGCACTGGCGCCTCTTCACCTTCTGCACCTGCCATGTGCCTTATCCTGTTCACATGGATATTCGCGACCAGACAATGGGATATTATGAAAAGTGCGAAAAAAACCGCCTTTTCGAAACTGCTCCCAATAAGAAGGTTTACACAATTGCCCTGGAGGAGAATGACCGTCGGTCGCCATATTTGGCCAAGGAGGAAGGACTCCGAGCTGTTGTTGCCCGCATTCCATCTTGTCTCCGCAAACCTTTCATATTTGAATATCTAGGTGTTTCCATTACTGTAAGCGCATCTGTTTTTAGTGCGAATTTATCTTTTCAGTCGCCTTTCTTCACCAAGGACAACTTCGACAGATGTCTGGACTTCATTCTCCCTTTGCGGAATTATGTCCGTAATCTGGCTGTCTATATGTACTACTATAATCGGGCTGGTATAGAAAAGTTCTTCGAATATCAGGCAGCTAACGCTTTTCTTCAGGTTTCCTCCGATTTTTTGAATTTTCTGTAAACGCTTTTTAGACACTGCATGTTACTTCTTACAATGCTCACGACAAGATGTATTTCGGTTCTGCCCCCAACAGAAACTTGATGATTTTCGAGAATTGTCCATACGCTCGCTTGGTATCTTCAGTCTATTTTCCAGTGTAACGATGAATTTCAGATGGATTCTGTAGAGCTTCGTCTTCGTGATACCGGCTCCAAATATGAGGATGCCGTCTTTCTCAATCGAACTGGAACGTACAGTGATCCGCCAGTGTCTGCCATTATCCGAACTATTGAGGAATTCTGCTATGGCACAGCAATTTTGGACTACCATCAGTACGATTTTCAAGATGACGAGAAACAGATCGCCTTGTAAGCATAATTTTTTTTTAAAAATAATCTTAGCTTTCTAGCATGGAATACTTTTACGCAAATTGTGGCAATTTTGAGGAATATTACAAAGAAGATGAGGCTACTGTATTTGGAGGACGCTACAGAGTTTCTACACGTGTAAAGCGGTCCAAGATTGTACGATTCGCCACAATCATAACGAAGGAAACCGGCAGAAAGCATATGATGAGGGTTACGGTTGAGCCTTTTATCGATGACCTTACTACTCATGTCACCTTCGGAACAGAGAAAGCCTTCGCAGAGAAACGGGAATTTTCTTTCTATCCATCCCTCGAAACTTGCAGGACTGGAAAAGATTGGTGGCGAATGGAAACGGCCATTGAACCGGAGGAAGGAAACGAAGACAAGAAGGAATCGGCAGCTGGAGACGAAGCCAATTAGAATCTCTCCCCGTCTGCTCAAATAGTCCTCCTTTTTCATATTTCTTGTCTTGTCTTGTGGAAATAAAGTTTATAGACTTCTTCTGTCTCTTCTATATTTTCCTTTGGCTTTTACTGAAATTGAGATTTCAGCTTCAAAACCATACATTTCACGTGTCTGAACCATGGACGAATCTTGTTTCAATGGAGTCCCTTTCCTTCTGTTAGGACAGTCATTTCAAGCGATGAAGCACTTCTCCCTTTCTCTAATCTTTCTTCTCCTCCTCGTACAATGCCCCAAAACCACGGCAGAAGCCATCCCAAGTAACATCTTTCAATTTACAAAATCTATCATAAAATTTCAGCCTGCCCTTGCCACACCCCAGCCCATTTTGTCGATTTCTATTGTCCAGAATTGGGTCCTCCAGCTGGGCTGGCTCAATACACAGTTATACCTGACCCAAATGGCTATGATCCCTATTGTAGAATGCAAATCAGTGGCTGTAAACAATACCGAGTAGCCTTTGGACCTGGTAACTGTCAATGGTACAATGATCTCTATGATCCAAACGCGATTCGGCAGACATTAGATTGTAGAGGAGGTACTTTTGGCCAACCACTGGCTTACGATTGTTACAGCGTTTGAAACGATGAATTATTTAAATTGTCAAGGTCTTGAAACTATCAAATTTTATGTATCCTTTGGTGAGAAGGGGGAATTTTGGACTTTTGACCTTTTTTGCCTTCATTCCCAGCTTTTTCTTTAAAAATTTCCTTCTAAAACCAAAATAATTCCTGTTAAACCCCAGTGGGTTCATAAAAATCTTCAAAATAATTAAATATTCATTAAATCCAGCTGTTAGCCAATTGTCGGAAGTAGACTTCTCCCTCCGAACCGCGTGGCACTTCATCTCCTCCAAAATTAGATCCATCCGTTTTGTGCAATAATTTTAATGTGATATGTTTCCATTCTGGTACACAAATGATAAAAGCACAATATACAGGAAAAACCAAGCTGGAAATTTTTTCTTTAAATGAAGAGATGAACTTACAATGATATGTCAAATTCTATAAGAATTTGGATTGCTGTTTCCAGAAGGCCATTCTCATGAAAAGCCAAGAATATTGTCAAGCAGCAGTGGGTTATAAAGACGACAGCTATGATTATCAAAATTGTGCGAATCAGCTGAAAAAATGGCCATTTTTAAAGAAGAAAAAAGCTTCAAAATCCCTTTTTCTTATTCTATTATTTTATTTCAGATCCAATTACATTCCCCAGACCTTACCTTAAAAGTTCGAAGATTTTCTTCTAATTGAAATCGGATACTTAAAGTGTAGTCTGAAAAGATCCGCTTGGTCTTCTTTAGCCTATTGGAATTATACTTCCACAAGCAGAGGAACCACTGGAAATTAGAAATTACCGCCATTTGAAGGATCTCCTACCGTAATGGAAGTTATAGAAAAAATAAGGAGGTAAATACAGAGACCAACAATATATTTAGCATCCTCGAACCAATCCCAACAAAGGCCAATGACCAGAGAAATTGCGAGGAAAACGGATATCCCGACGACATGTAAGCGATCTTTTTGCTCGTAATCCTGAAAAAAATATTAACTTGCTTGTTTTTCTGGCTATTTTTGTAGTTTGTACCTGCGCGTATTATTGACTAATTAATAATTCTCAGATCTACTGCAAAATATGGAAAGTATCCAGTCGTGTGGAGTAAATGAAATCTTCTGCTTTACTAGTCGCAAATCAAAGAATGAGGGGCATTGAGGAGAAATTATGAACATAACACAACTTAAAATTAAGAGCATCGGCGCTCAAAATTTTAAAGGGACCCCTAAGAAAGTGTGATACCGAGTGGAGTGGCCTCATAGCCATTTTTTAAGGACTAGACAGGGATTTCGGATTATATCCGTGGGTTTCTCAGCGATTTGGACGATTGTTCCAATATTCTAACTTGGAAAACAAACTAAAACCTTCTCCCCTTTGACTGCTAGACTTTCAGTTTTCCAACCGCTTCAGGACCCATAGACGATCCCCTGGTCCTTTACAATGCGAATAATAAACGTCTTCTAACTAAATTTCTAGTACAAGGCAGAACCATTATTATTTTCCCTTTCAACAGTTCGAATTCGTATTTGACTGGCACAATTATGACTACAAGTTCCTAGGAAACAGGACGCTATTTTTTGAGTCAAATCTCCATCATATGTCATTTAAAAAATCAGCATTTTATCAATATTCTAGTAGCAGGTGGCGGAATGTGAACGGAGTCCAAAAATCAGGCAACAAAATGAGACAATAGAATGTTTACTTCTTTTTTTGAAAATAACCCCTTTTTCCTTCATTTCTCTCATTTCAAGCTGATGATTGAAAGAGAAAATCGGGCGTTTTGACACTTGAAAGCGTTATTTTCCTGCTTCACCGCAGCCGCCGCCCTGAGTTCAGATTATCAAATTATTTATGTCTCGTACTATTTCAGCCGCAAATCAAGTTGGGTTCTTTGTTGTCAGCAGAAAAGTAAACAAAAAATTACCTTCAAATGATAAGAAGCAAAAGTTCTTTCCATTATGGCTGCTGGCATTGAGCCAGCCATCAAACAGACGTACGTCGTTCTGACAGCACTGTGGAATGGGATGTATTCGGATAAATCTGAAAGGAAACGTTTAAAATTCAATCCTTGTGAATAAATTTTCTGGCTCTTGTTCCAATTGCGCCTTCTAAATGACCTTGTCAAGAGGATGGCTGCACCGAGGACAGCAGGAGAAGTGATCCATTCCCAAGCATTCTAGGGTTAAAAAGAGCTTACGTCGAAACTTTATGCAGTGGAAAAGTGGTAATGAATAATAAATTGAGTGGAACCTCGTGGTTTCTGGGCTAGTTATAAAATAAAGCAGGTTTTCACGTAATTTTATCCGAAAAAAAAACAGAGGATTTTCCGTTTTCCGGCTCAAAAATACGAAAATTTCCTCTGGATACTGTAATTATTAGTATTTTTTAGTCTTGACTCATAGATTTGATTTTCCGAACTGCTACGTGACAAAGGTTGAAGTCCCCCGCTTCATGTAATTGAAAATTGACCCCTTTCTGGCCAATTAAAATGGATAAACAACCCAAATTTCTAGGTAAGACAAATGATACACCCGATTTCTATTTTGGAGGAAGAGGATATTTGAGTTGGCACTTCCTGATTCAAAAATCGATCTTTCACAAGATCCTTTTTAAGGAAGCCGTTTTAGCCGTTTCCTCCCGAATTTAAAAATGCCCTTACCTTTCCCTGTCAAAGCAGCAAAAATAAACCATATCCTGACTATCGCTGCCGGTACAAATAGAGCAGAAAATCCACTGATAAGAAGAGTCAAATTCCGATGAAAATTTCTATGAAAGAAACATAAATATTCCAAATAAATTAATAGAACGAAATCCAGTAACATAGCGAATATTTCGAATAGCAGAATTCCTGTATAAATTGTAGAAAATGACGCTGACTGTAGGAGAGCGGAAGTGTTCGGCTGTAGACGAAGATAAACACCACCGAACATCATTAGAAAGAAAAATGACGAGAGCAGCCAATGCCGCCTGAAAGATTGTTCCCTTTATTTTTCTGAAGGTAATCAAGTAGAAAAAAAAAGAAAAAAAATTAGGAAGCAACCGGGAGAAAAAACAGAATTTTGTAGTCGGGTAGAATTTTGGAGCACCGGGTACATAATTGTTTCCGGGCTAAAAACAAAAAGAAAGCGGTCAAAGTGCCCTCAATCGACCTCACAGATCTCTGAACTCTCCGCCCCTCCAGCAGAATAGACGGCTGATGATGGAAGATGTACTCGGCTTAAATTCTTTTTATAATCATCCTTTTTTGGATTTTGTAGTAGAAAAATGGCAATAAATTGGAAAAATGAAGTTCCGAGCAGAATAATGAGACATCGTCAAAGCCAACAGATGTGCCAAGTTCAGCTGTCCGCCCGTCTGACCACAGAGGTCAAAAAAGATGGAATTCCAAAGGTAAAAATGGAAACTATGAAACCCGTTGACCTACTTTGATCATTATTGGCAGCTGTTTTTAAACGAACTGACCTCAAAGATTCCATGATGTTTCAGGCTTGAAATTTTTGCAGGTCTAAGCCAGTGAACCTGGCTTGAGGGAAACGTTCTAGGTGTCCCAAAAATTTTTAGGATCCAGACTAGGAAGCTACTCTAGGATTATTTTAACTTGCTCATTTTCAGGATATTAGTAATTTTATGATCCAAATGGATTTTCTAGAAGTGGTTTCCTTCCGAAAGAAGTTGTTTCTTCCTTCTCGGCCATGATCTACATTCGATCATCTGTCTCATTCATCGGTCAGAACTTCCTATGACCAATTTTCCCACCGTGTTCTCTTATTTTCTAGTGGAATTTTCTGATGTCAAAAAGGGAGAAGCACAGATAAAGTCAGTCTTTTGATCAGCGTTCCAGCTAGCTCCTTTAGGAAATAAACAACCTCGATTTTTACAGGAATACTTGCTACACCCAGCGCAAAGCAGTGCACCCAAGCTGCCTTCTCTCTTCGATCATTCTGATCTATGACGTTTCATCAGCTCCCAAAAATAGTGGCGGCCTTGATAGGAGTGACCTTCTTCCATTACAAACCAAACAATAACTGTCTGTCTCTTCTCACGTATATTTTTATGTTTTTTTCCCAAAAATAGTCCGATCTCAAAACAACACGGCGTATAAAAGAGTGTACCCAAACCTTGAGAGAAGCCACCGCCACCATGAAATTCGTCTTCTTCTTCCTATTCGCTTTCCTTTTCGTCGCTAAAGTCGCTGCTATGCCCCATTTCTCTCCTGAACTTATTGCTTGGTTAGAAGAAGGAGACTCTAACACTGAAAATGACCGAGTCGCTAGGAAAAATTCCCCCGGTGAAGCACCGAAAACGACAACTCCTCTTCCTAAAGCTAGTCCAGCCAGTAAGTTTTATAAATTTTTCATGAAATAATAATGGATTTTTAGAATCTGGAGCTAAACTCTTGTGAAAACATCATCAATCAGAACACGGGTACTTTAAATCTTATAATTTTTTCAATAATAAATCTGTGTCCATTCATTTGTGTTGTTTTCTTGGGTTCAAAATTTCTAACTGGTTTATGGTTGTCGGTGTTTCCTTCTATGATGTCGCCTGGATAACACGTGACCATTACCACAATGCACTTCGGCTCCCTGGTTTCCATTTAAATAAATTCAACGTAGTTTAAAACCTCACGATCTCATCCCTTGTAGAACGGTTACCTAACGTTTCTTCCCTTCAACCCATAAAAATGCTGAATTTTATTGCTCCATAGCGTACGCCTATAAGCGGTGATAACTTGTCTGAAAGCCTCGATCCTCTACCCGAATATTTTCCCTCGTTTTATATTTTCTCGATAAGCAGGCAATATATATAGAAGCGTATCCAGTTACTGCTGAATTTTCCTAAATGATATTTTTCCTCTTTTTGATAGGTTCAGCCTACGCTGCTGACTGTGAAGCGGGATGGTCAAATTTTGGCAACAATTGTTGCAAACACATCTACGATCCCAATCGTCTAATAAGTTTTGGCCAAGCTGAGACAGAATGTAGCCAGAGGGGAGCATATCTGACAACTGCAGAGTTGCCGGAAGAATTGAACTTCGTCACGGGTAGTTCTTTCATATTCCTTTGTGTTAGCCAGTTTATTTGTAGACTTAGCTAGCCGCCTGGGCGATTGGAGTTCACATGTCGATGCTATGAAAGCATTCCCTGTACTACCTCAGCTTCGAGTATTTGCTATAGCTCAATACAGTTGGCAGGATGCTTTAATGATTGGAGGAATGCGAGACATTAACAAAAAATGGTCATGGCCCAAGTCTAACTCCACCTGGTTTTATTGGTGTAAACCTACTGAGCCTACATTATGGGATCCTGAAAATTGTCTATTTATTTTCGTAAGAAAAGTATTTTGAAGTTGCATAATTTTTTAAAGAAACAAGGGGAAGGGCAGTCCTGTCTTTACGATACTGGATGTGATCCCGTGGCTAACGCACATTACCATTATGTCTGCAAAAAATCAGCAATTTCATGCAAGGAAGGAGCTGAGATAAAGGAAGACGGCAAATGTGGCTGTAAAAAAGGATATTTCGACATTACGGAGACTGATTGCCCGGAAAGACGAGAACACAAAAAGGCAGAGATGTGCATTTCTCGTACTCCCTGTCAAAATGTCACAGAGAAAGAATCCCTTTCCATTGTCTTCGTGGTCGACTCATCGCAATCTATTGGAGCCTCAAATTGGAAAAACGTAAATTTTCCTCTTTTCAATGCAAAGCCTTCCAGATGGTCCGTTTCTTGAAGAGTGGTTCGAAACTTCTTGACAATTCGATAGATGTCGGATTTGTCCAGTTTTCCACTGATGTAACCTATTCCGATTGGCTACCGAAAAGATGGGATAAAGACGATTATCTCGATCAGACGCCCAGCAAATTTGACGCAGGCTATACTAACACTCCTGCTGCTTTGGAAGAAGCTCTGAAAATGTTCAAGGTCAGTCGTATTTTACTTTAAAACGGCTTTTTCAGAAGGATCGTAGTAGACATCAAGTCGCCGTGCTCATCACCGACGGGATGCCATACGTCGAAGACATTTTACCAAAAGAAGAAGCCATGGATAAAACAATTGAAGCCGCCAAGAAGTTGAGAAGAGCAGGCGTCGAACTGGTTGCTTTGGGATACGGTAAAGAACTCCAAAAGCAGCAGTCTTACCTGAAGGAAATTCTGGAAAAGCCGCGTCGCGATTACTTTGAATATGACAAGGAGGCTGGTGATTTGAAAGATATTCACATGACTGTGTTATTGAACAAAGTATGCAGTCGATTCTAATAAATCTGCCTAAAATAGTACCTTCTTTTGTCTATCTTGTTAGAAATCAAACAGTAATCGTCTGTGGTTCAGGTTTTCTCACAAGATCAACGTGTTCAAACTGTAGACTGTAACCGTAGACGAACACTTGTTGTCTCTTTGGTTTCTGGTCATTTGTCGCCACAAACCTTACAAAAAATTGGAGAGTAAAATATTTTTGTTATTTTCTGATCCGGTAAGATCTCAAAAATTAGTGATCGACGGCGAAGGATGATATAAAAGGCTCCCCTCAGAATATGGGACACCACCACCAAGATGAATTCCCTTATTCTTTTAACTTTCCTGGTTGCTGGTATTTTTGCTATCAACAACAGTGCTTCAAATGACGCAATCCGAAGTCGACTGGAAAAAAACGAACCGCAGAGATATGGACGAGGAGCTGGTTACGGACGCTGGGAAAGAGGTGTGCCCACAGCTAACGAAGCGATCCGTAAGGTACAGCAGCAGGGACAGCCCAGAATTGCACGAGGAGTTAGATATGGACGAGTAGAAAGGGAAAATCCTATGCACAATGCAACGGTCCACAGAAATGGTCGAGGAGTCGGTTACGGACGCGTCGAAAGAGCAAATCCAATGCATGTTGCAACAGAAACTGTAAAACAACATGGAGCACCTAAAATTGCCCGAGGAGTTGGTTATGGACGCTTCGAGAGAGCAAACCCGCTCGATTACGTCAAGAGATTTGAACGAGGAGCAGGATATGGACGAGTTGAAAGAGCAGACAAGCCCCACGGTCCAGGACCATTTTTCCATGCTCCAGGAACTGTTTTTGAAAGTAAGCAATACAATATTTTTAAAAGAAATGGCAATATTTAGAATATGAAGGACGGCAAAAGAGATGGGGGGAAACCCGTGTCCCTGATGATGACGGCCGAGGCCGTAAGTTTTGTAAAATTGGAATAAAAACGCTAGTTTTTTAGGATTTGGTGGCTAATTTTGATTAACAAACTGTTGACAGACGGCTGAATTCTACAAATTTTGTAGATTTTTTAATAAATAAAATAAATCTGTAACTTCTCATTTTTGTTGGAAATTCAATTGCTCCAAAATGCACCACCAGCGTTTCTTCTCAGTTTGAGGTAGGTGACAAGGACATCTCTCTGGCCCAAATACAGTCATCCAAGCTAATTCCCGCTATTTTAGGCTGCAGCCATCAGTTCATCTACTCTCGTCAATAATTCAGAGATCGTCTATAATTTGACCATTTGCCTTTTCAATGCAAATTCGGGTGATGGCCAGAAGACTTGTTACATTGAGAACCCTGTCCTCCTCCCCGGCTCCGTGCCTTCCCCTTTCCAATTTTCTGAAGAGTTCGACTACGAATAAAATTCTTATTTTATTATTTCTTCTCCCAAAAAAGGCGACTAACAATCGGTAACAGGAGATATTTTAGTGAAAAACATCCATTGCCTAAATATCAGCTGACTTTTCCTATAATCCCTGTCTATGTTGACCAAAAAGGTAATCGTACACATCTCGCAGTTCGAGGAGACTGTCCGGCTCGAAGAGATCTTTCCGCGGCGCTCGACGACCGTCAAAAAAGACCGCTGTCAATTCATCTCGCAAAGTATTGAAGAATCTATGGTCGGAGTACCGTAATCTGTACGAGGAGAAGCGAGACGACGCCCGTCATAAGAAGAGACGTGGCAGGTCTTTTGAGGCGGCTGTCGTCGTCGTCCAGGCCATCTCCCTGACAGCTCTGATCTTCACCATCGTCGTTATAGCCGTCAAGAAGTCATTCCAACGCGAGCAACTGATTCGTGTCGTCTGGCGAGGACTCATCGAGGTTCATTTCTCTCTGGCTGTCAATTTCCATTTTTCAGTTGATTTTGACGGTGGTCGTCGTCGTCACGATCAGTCATAAGCGTGATGCTCTGCGCAGCAGCGTCGTCGCCTTGTATTCGGTCGTCGTCATCATCGACGTCTTTCCCCTCCAGAGGAAAATGCAAGGCAACTATCGATTCTTGTGCAAGCCCAACGACACGAACTACCTCGGATTCGTTGGTTTCCACTACGACTACATGCTCAATAAGTTAGTCTGCGTCGTCCTGCACACGTTTGGCACCCACTTCTCGACCCTGGCTATGAATCTCCACACCGAGGCCAATTGGGACAGCAAGAGTGGCGACTACATGCGGATGGCAATCAAGAAGAATTGAAAGCTGGTGAAGGAGCAGAAGAGACGAATCAAGAGGCACAAAATATGAAAGAATTTAAGGAAAAAGCTAGAAGATAAAGAATGGGGCGAGGGATATTGAAATGTAGGAATGCAGGGGAAGGAAAATGACACAGCGAGCGAGAAATGAACACCAGCTTCCCATCACACGAGCTACTGTAATCATTGGGCTGAAAAAACCAAGAAAGAACAACTGTATATTGCCAAAATACATGGCTAGCCATTTATTTGAACGGCTGTCGAGGAAGCATGGCGGCGGCAATGGGCACAAGAAGGCCGCCGGGGCCCTTTTCCAATCGCAATATCTCGGCGAAAGCACATAGCACGGATTTTATATGCTTTCTATTGGATTCTCCTCAAAAAATTCCGTTTTGCAAAGAAAAGCGAAATTCAGACAGTTTTGGCCGTTTTTGGTCAAGTTGACAGGAATTTGACACGCCAACTTGTCAACTTTTGGTCAAGTCGACATCGCTTCCCGTCAGTCAGTCTTCTCTCGTCTTTCGCCTGCGACGGTCGTCATCTTCAACCAGGTCACGTTACTTTTACTTTTAATTTTTACACAAAAATATTATTTTTACCCGTTCCACGGGTACTTCTTTTGAATCTAAAATAATCCCGTCAGGGAAATGTCAGACGGCCAATGGGACTCACCGAGCGGCAGGCTCGCGCTTCTCGGTGGCCCTCGTTGACGAGGTGTCCTGGCCCGGTTCTCCGGCTGTCGGCTGGTATCCTCTGTCCCCCAGTCTCAGGTACTTCCATGTACACTGTGTACGCAGCGGCCTTTTGAATAAGACAGATGGACCCCGATGCCAATAGGAGAACTGGAAGCTCTGCTTTCCTTGTGGGATCTAAAAATCGACGTCAAGCCGACTTTTTCAACTCATTTTTGGTCTAATATTTCCAAAATCAACCATATTTTTTTTTATTTTTATTGCAATTCATTTGTTGCCTCTGTTTATTTTCAGGAGATGGCTGGTCGACGACGCTGATGGTGGAAATGGGACGATAGCGACCGGAGGGAGAGGCGGCACAGCAGAAAAAGGATGAGAACAGTTAGTTTGCCATCGACCGTTCTAATCTTCAATTGATTTAGAAATGAGCATGGCATGATCGACAAAAGACTAAATGAAACAGTCTAAAGCCCCAAGCTGAAATCCAGTCCAAAGTAACCAGATGACCAGAAGACGGGCTGAAACAAAGGACAGAAAATAAGTAGTCAGTGACTTTTTCAACTCGCTTAACCTTCTTTCGATTTCAGTGATGATTTGAAAGAGCTGCTAATAATGATATGATAAGAGAAATCCTATGAGGAAATTAAAAAGCCAATGACGAGTCGACTGATCAAAGGCCGCCGCCCTCTCTCTCGCCCAGTCGCAACCAAAGCAACCTCCTGGCCAGAAAATGGATGTGAAAAAGGTTGGATTTACTCTATGAATATCCTAGAATCCATAATATGGACATTTGGAACTGATGACAGCTCAGTCGATTCTAATTTTGCCAGGATTTGGGAGGACATTTACCTGATCCCCCGCCCGGCCTTCGACGACCGATTTTATCAATTCAAATGGTGGCCGATTTTTTTGCCTGGGCAAACTGAAACTTCTGTATTCTTTTGCTTTCTATCGATTTTAAATTTCGGCCTAAACTTGATTCGTAGAAGTGGCGGAGGTTTCTCACACTCGACGGAGGCGGCAACAGCGGCAGATTCCATCGAAATTATGGCAAAATTAGGATTGACTGGGCTGTCCATCTGGCCCAAATGGTCTCCATACAATTGAGGTTCTCAACAGGCAGCAGACATTGACATAGAACTCGCATAGTAAACCAATAATAGATCAATTTTGCAATGAGCTAGGTGGCCACCGAGTTTCTAGAGGGCCTCCTGGCCAGAATGCCCACAAAAATTCGATGTTGGGCATATTGAGAACCTCAATTTTCCTGTTTCCAATACTATTTTTCGATTCCCTGGCTTTTATTTATTCTATTATTTCCAGATTCCTCTCCTATCCGATATTTGTATTTGCCCAGTACCGAGATATATGGAATATTTTTAAATTGGTATTTGATGATTTTTTGATAATGGACAGCAAATAACAAGGTTTGTGACTTTTTTTAATTTGTAGATATAAGAGATCTTTCTGACTCGATTTTTATGGCTATTGTTGCCAATTTCACACAGTTTGAGCACTGGATAATTCTGTTTGGGTCTAAATTCTGCGATGTCCCAAAGATCCAAGAAAGATCGCTGTTTTCAGTCGAAATTTTGCTTCTAAATTTATAAAATACAGCCAGAAAGCCCTCTTTTGTACTCACGAAATTTCCATGAATTTTATTTAATTTATTCTGGTTTTCAAGATGTTCTGGTCATTGTCAGCATTTAAAATTTTCTAATATGAAGAGGCAATTGGAATATTGGGATATGAATTTGAATGTGGAGAAATGTTTTATTATGATTATTTAAATCGAAAATGGAAGAAATTGTCATTTTATTCAGGTTAGTAAGTCTCGCAGCCGGCCATAAGAGATCAACTCGTCCGGCTGCTCTGACGGCGGGCATTTGATTTCTTATGGTGGCCTTTTGCTCAGAACTGCGCTTTCTCTGGTCGACTGCTCTTCTCAAACTTTTCTGAGGGGACAGAAGTTGGATAGAGAGAGGACAGTTTTGGGCAAGTGGCACGGGATGTGGGTGAGCCGGTCGAGAGTCTCGACCGGAGATCGTCGACGGTTCGCCCGCATCCCGACGGCAGCGACCATTGCCCAGAAGACTGCTGAGATTCATGACCAGGGAATTTTGGTACAGTCTAAAATGAGCCACAATCCACCCCATTTCAGGCGGCATCTGCTCTCTTTTTTGACGTCGACGACAGCCGCTATTCTCTTCATCGTCTTCCATCTGCCTGTGATCTCTTTTTATTTATTCCGGCACCACAGGCGTAAAAGCCCTGCTCGGTGCATTTGTGTTCATTTTTCTGTCCTGCAGCCAGCCCTCGTGTCAATCCAACGTGAGCCTGTATGCGCCGTGTCACGTGAAATATTGTGAAGATTCGCGAGATACTATAATTTCTGCGCATTTGCCAGAAAAACATGAACGACATTCGCCTCTTGGATTGGCAGAACGAGGGTTATAGCTGTGGCCTGAAAATAACAGTCCGTTTCCAATTCCAGAAGGGAGATCGAGTTGACGTGGGGGAGACCTGATTTTTGATATTTTTAACCACGATTTTTGATATTTTTAACCACAATTTGGCGACAATTTGAGGGTTTCCTTCTCCTGCACATCAAGCTCGATCTCTTCCGAAATTAGAAACGAACAAGGAGCGAAAAAAATACCCCCAGAGGCGATGTAGATAGATATCCTGCCAGAGATATTGGAATTATTCTTATACTTCCATTATTCTTAGGCTAATTGACATTTGGTTTAGAGACTGACGTGTCGTCGTCTTTTTCCTTGATTTTCTATTCGAATATTAATGTTCCAGTCAATTTTAGCTCTTGAAAATTCTCATCGGTAAATTAGCAGCATCTGCTTTAAATTCATCCTTTTGTGTATTTAAAAATTGCCTCTGAAATCAAGAATTTCATTACAAGAAGGAGGAAAATAACTGACAGTCCATTGGCCGTGTCTATCAATATCGCTGCAGTTTCTCAATATGCAATATTTCCAGTAAAAATTCCATTGTCAATTGACTTTTTGATCCACTAAATACTAGTTTTCCATTCAACAAATTGGTGTTCATTTCTTAAAAATCGATTAGAGCGGGCTGAAAATGACTGACTGCTCAATATCTTCTGTGGCTTCTTCTTCTTTTGGTAGTCGTCCATATATTTCCATCCGCCATCGTTGTCGATCAGCCATCTCCTGAAAGAAACAAAGGCAGCAAACGAATTACAATAAAAATAAAGAAAATATGGTTGATTTTGGAAATATTTGACCAAAAATGAGTCGAAAAAGTCGGCTTGACGTCGATTTTTAGATCCCACAAGGAAAGCAGAGCTTCCAGTCCTCCTATTGGCATCGGGGTCCATCTGTCTTATTCAAAAGGCCGCTGCGTACACAGTGTACATGGAAGTACCTGAGACTGGGGGACAGAGGATACCAGCCGACAGCCGGAGAACCGGGCCAGGACACCTCGACAACGAGGGTCACCGAGAAGCGCGAGCCTGCCGCTCGGTGAGTCCCATTGGCCGTCTGACTTTTCCCTGACGGGGCTATTTTAAATTCAAAAGAAGTACCCGTGGAACGGGTAAAAATAATATTTTTGAGTAAAAATTAAAAGTGAAAGTAACGTGACCTGGTTGAAGATGACGACCGTCGCAGGCGAAAGACGAGAGAAGACTGACTGACGGGAAGCGATGTCGACTTGACCAAAAGTTGACAAGTTGGCGACTTTCCGGAAAAGATTTCCGCTTTTTCCGGAAAAGATTTCCGCCTTGTTTTTTTCTGCTCAAAAGCGCTCTGAATTCTGCTGAGAAGAACTATTCACAAATAAAAAAAAACGTCAGGAAAGAAGAATTTGGGGAACATTTTTTGAATCTACAATTGGTTTTATCAAGTCTTTCCAAGAGTTTTATACGGACACGTAATTTTTTTTATCAAGTTTTAGGATTCGATAGAATTTTGTCATGAAAACACGACCAAATTTTGAAAGTGTTGTCACTTTTGAATTTTAATCCAATTTACCCTGCGATTCTCTAGTTTCTAAGTCCTAGTCAAAAAGCTCTATGACTGTTTCGTGGAATATAAATTGAATCCCAACAAAATTGGATCCATTGCCATAAAATATGCTGCCCTTCCTATTTACAAATCCCGTCAGTTGAATTCCAAAAATGTTTCTGAGTGTAGAGTCAACAGCCTGGCTTCTGTCTCCTTGTTATCACCCCCTCTCCACATGTCCTCCTATTTGTCCAGCGTGAAAAATACTGATATACACAGGAGTACAGGTTGTCCTGTGTACGGCCACTATGCGTTTCTGTTCCCTTGGTCTAGTTTTTATAATATTTATTGGCTTTATAATTGGTGGAATAATTCTCCTCCTAGCTGTTCCGATGTACATTTTCCCGCTTATTTTAAAAAGTCAGCTGTATATTCGGTAAAATTGGCTATTTTCTTGGTGGGACCTTTTTTCAGGCAAAATTCCGATGGCTCCTTTCCTACGGCTCCAGGATATTGGGCTAGATTACCGGCTATAGAGCATTATCGATTCTATATGTTTAATATTACGAATCCACGGGAAGTCTTGAAAGGAGCGAAGGTTATTCTCCATGAAAAGGGGCCCTATACTTATATGTGGGTTCATTGATATTTTACGGTAAAATTAATTTTAGACAAACTGAATTTAAACAAGATATTGTTTTTGAAGACGATGGAGATACTGTAAGATATAGAAATAACAAAACATGGGTAAGAAGAAGTCCTGGCTTGGGATTTCAAGAAATTTTAGATCTTCTCCTCGGAAAATTCGTGTCCCACTTGTAAAGAATCTGATCGATTTTATCAAGTTAATGTGGTGTACACGGTGAGCAAAACTAATAATTTTTCTCCTATTCTCCCGGATTTTCACCTAAAAATTGCCCTTCCGCAACTGGTATCAAAAAATTCACCTCAAAATCTTCTGACGAGAGCACTGAAACTAAACTCATTCTTTGAGAAAAATAAATTACTGTAGGTGCTGAAGTGCACTAGGTGTACTGTAGAGGGAAGTGCTTGGGAAAGTACACCGAGTTCAGTCTCTGTGCAGCTGGCGTACTACAGTACACGTGTTCCTTTAAAGGGCAGGTAATTTTAGAGAACAGCAGAAAATTAATTTCGAACAGGGGCTTCCGGGCAATGGAAAGAAAGTTTTGCCTCTTCAGGAAACAGGAGAAGAAATTGCTAAAGGGCCTTATTTTTTACTGATTTAGTATTTCCAGGCAGTTGCCGCTTTTCTTCATCAACATGTGAACAAAGAATTGCTCCATTTTCTGGATATTTTTATGTTATTTATTGGAAGTCACGCATTATCGTAAGAAACAATTTCTACTCTTCTAAATTAAAAAATTACAGGCACAGAACAGTAAAAGAATATCTATTTGGCTCCTACCACGATCCTCTGGTAGATATTTACCACAATAAAATCTTCACAGTTATTCACAATGCTTTGGGAGCACCGTTACCCATACCAGCAATTCCAATTATGGGTTATTTGCCAAAATATAATACAGATGGAGAGATGGTTACCAAAACTGGGAAACGGAATTCGGACGAGTAAGTGGAGAAAAACACTAAACACAGTAGGACGGCGAATTTTTAGGATTGGGAGTATGGTATCCTGGAATAATATGACGGAACTCCCTTGGTGGAATGATACAGAGTCCAGGATTCTTGCTGGATCCGGAGGTTGGCGCTATTTTTGAATTTTCCATTAAGGAAGCTGATAACCCACTTCGTAAGATCAAAACTCCCCGTATTTTTTCAGAAGGCGCCTTTTCCCGGCCAATGCTGTCTAAAAATGATATTGTGAAGACTTTTCAACCTCTTACCAGTCGGTAATATTGCATTTTTGGCTACAAAATCCGGAATAATTCAGAGTCTGGCGATTGGCCTACATGAATAAAACCGAGCGAATTAAAGGAATTAACACTTATTTATTTGGAATGCACAAGGACGAGTACAATACGAAGATACATCCAGGATATCGCTGTGGGAATCCGGAAAAACAGGTCGGTTTCTTACTTTGCTGAAAGCTTTGGTTGGACGAACAAGATTTTTTCAAGGATTTCTGGAACACCAGTTTTCGTAATAATTTCACTTGGTTTCAGGACTATTTCCCATATTTAAACCGAAAAGAAGATGAAAAATATGAAATTCCACCAGGAATAATACCACTAGCAGCTCTTCCAGGTTATTTTCTCCCCATTTTTAGTTTCTTTTAGCTCTGAATGTCCCCCTGAAATTTCCCGCTTTCTTCTCTGTTCCTCATTTTTATGGATCTTCCAAAGAAATAATTGAAAATCCTGATGTGATAGGAATCCGTCCAAATGAATCACTCCATTATCCTGCTATTTTTAACATTGAACCGGTACGCTATTAATTTTGATAGGAAATCGAACTTTCCAGAAATCGGGAGCCACAATGCATGCCATTTTTCGGATCCAGGCGAACTTTGCTCTCTCTAGGAATCCAATTTTTCAGTAATTTTCTTATCATAACCCTATAAGAAACCTTTCAGTGAGCTCAGCCATGTTCAAAATATCATCTTCCCGGCATTTTGGCTAGAAGTGGAAGCCTATGTCCAGGATAATTGCCTAAATTTTATAAGATTCAGTGTGACTATCCTTCCTGAACTGCTGTTTTGGTCGGGAATCGGTTAGTTGCAAAAATTTGATGTAGAAAAAAGGGAGATTTTTCTAGGCTGCAGCTTCCTTGGAGTTCTCGGGGCGGCATTTACAGTCTACTGCTTTTGGAGGCGGAAGAAACATCCTCAAATGAAATGGTGTCTTTATGATGTCAAAGAAGATTCCCGATTTTAGTTTGTTTGCTGATTGGTCTACTTTTTCGTTGCAATAAAATGAAGAAGATTAGAAATACGAAAATTGAACAGAAAATTCAAAAATATGGCGAAAATTCCGCCTTTTCGGGACCTGAAGGCAATTGAAGCCTGTTTCCATTCATTCAAATGCGCGCCTTCTCAGGTCCCACCGTCCCCCGTTTCTCGAATATTGGGAACCGATTTTAGGCTCTGAAAGTCTCTTTGAAGGACTCAAAAGACGATACAGAAAGATCTTTGACTCTCCGCTTATCAATTCCACTCTATCCATGGGCACTACTTCCCCTTTCCTGGCAAAGCAGAGTGTACTTTGTACCCTTGACGTGTTTAGGTTCCTTCTTCTCCTCCTTCTCTCCGTCTTTATCAGCTGGTACATTATTCCCTCTTCATCTAGGCTGGGGTAGCCCGTTCCGTCTGCCTTATCACGGGCGAGTCTATTATAGTCTTCAAAAATAATCATACGATTTTTCTTTTTCTTCTTTTCTTGTCACCAGACGGTCGTACCTTTTTGAACCCTTGAATAACCCCCAAAACTCCTTTTAACTCCAAAATGGTTAAAAATTTCCCTTCAGATGCCGTTGAACAAACTTATCCAACCCGGGGACAATCCCGACCTCACAGAAGAGCGAAAAATCGGCACATTCGATACAGATGCCTTGGCAGCTGTAATAAAAGGAGGAATCAAGGTGATCTTTACCAAAATTCAGCTGCTTAACTCCATTCCTTCCAGAAATTAAATAGAAGCCGAGCTCTAAAGGCCGAAATAGCCCGTCGCCCTGAATTCCAAGACACTCGCCCCATCGGCCACATGTCCCGCGATGAAAAAGTCGAAAATGCTACCAGAAAAACTGTCCACTTGTTTCAAGAAATGGCAAACGGCGAAATTTGCAATCCAACGGATCCATTTGAAATTGGAACAATGGCAAAGTTTGTTCTGGGAAAATATTTTACAAGTTGAAAATTTAGTGAAATCTTCGGGGCTGAAGGAATGCCGTTGGGGCTGCATTGGATTATGTTCATCCCGACATTGCAGAATCAATGTGATGAGGAGCAGACAGAATGGTGGCTGTTTAAAGCTCTGAAAGGGGAAATTCTGGGAACTTACGCCCAGACGGAGATGGGACATGGTCAATTTTTGATTTTCGTTCTTTATTTTGGGGTTTTTTTAAATCGATTTTCTGAAAATCAGGGAATTTTATTTTAAAAAAACCAAAAAGGTCCTAAAATTCCGTCATATGGTTGAAAATCGCCAATATTCTCCTTGTTTCAGGCACAAACTTGGCTAAAGTTGAAACAACTGCCACTTATGACAAAGCTACTGAAGAATTTGTGATCCATAGTCCTACAGTTACATCAATGAAATGGTGGCCAGGTGGTCTTGGCAACACGGTTAACCACGTTGTATTGGTAGCCCAGCTTATTACCAATGGCAAAAATTATGGAAATCATATTTTTTTGGTCCAAGTAAGAGACATGGATACGCATAGACCGCCACCAGGTATTTTTCCTGCAATTTTCCTAATAAAATGTGAATTTTAGGCGTTAGAGTAGGAGATATTGGTGATAAAATGGGCGTGAAAGGAGTAGACAATGGATTTTTGGTCTTTGATCATTATCGAATCCCTAGGAGGAATATGTTGATGCAATATGCCAAGGTAGGCAGCCATTTAAAGGACAATTTATTTGATTTTTAGGTAGACAAAGATGGCACTTACCACCCCCCGCTGCATGCGAAAATGACATACTCGACAATGATCTTCACTCGCGCGGAAATAGTCCTGATGCAGGCAACAAATCTCATGATTGCCGCTACAATTGCCACCAGATATTCCTGCGTCCGACGACAGGGAGAAATTATCCCGGGGTAGAGACTTTTCTAGTTGTTTTAAAGGAGTTTTAGGGATGGAGAAGTCAAGCTCTTGGACTACCAGACGCAACAAAATCGAATTTTCCCAGCCATCGCTAAAACTTTTGCCTTCCACTTTGCTGCAGAAGAAGTCAGGGAGATGGCGGCGGATATTATTGGGGATATGAAAAATGGAAAGGTTTGTATCGTGAGCGCTGTGGGGCCCGCTTGAAAAACAGACAAAATTTCCGAATTTTTAAAGAAAAATGGGGAATTTCAAGCACGTTCTCGTGCCTCGAAGTGCTGATTTATCGAAGAAAATCTGACAACTAAAAATCCTAAATTTTCTACAGTAATTCTAAATTTCCCACGCGTTTGCAGGCTTTTTACACCTCCTCCAGCTAAAATTATCGATAAAATCCCAATTTCCAGATCAACAGTGAAGCTTTAGCCGACGCCCATGCGATGAGTTGTTGTCTCAAAGGTTTTACCACTTTTGAGACGAATAATTGCATTGAACAATGTCGAATGGCCTGTGGTGGTCATGGTTACTCCGAGGCTTCTGGTCTTCCTACCCTGTATGCTTGTTCCGTAGCTGCCTGCACTTATGAAGGTGACAATCTTGTCATGTTCCTTCAAACCGCAAAGTAGTTTCTTTTTGAAATTTCCTACAAAAATTTTCAGATACCTAATGAAAGCTGTACAAGCATCTAAGGAAGGAAAAGAACTTGGGCCATCGGTAGAATTTCTCCGAGAAAAAGGGGCTAAAACTTCATTGGTGGATAGAATTCCTGCTGGAGATTATTCTCACTATTTACAAGATTTTGAACACGTGGCAAGGAAGCAAATTCTGAATGCCTATGACCGATTGGAGGAGATTAAAAAGAAGGGAACGAATCCTGATGTGGCTTGGTCTTTGAATGGAATTGAAGCGACGAAAGTAAGGGATTTTACAGTATTTTGGGTCCGTTTAAAGTATACTCTGTCAAAAAAATGTCAAAAAGAACTGGTAATCTGAAAAATGCAGCAATTTTGAATGTGCTTCCGCATTTTTGAATTCCCGCCAAAACTGCCGTTTTTTGTCGTTGAAAGACACTTCCTTTAAAAAATTGAACAATATGAATATTTACATTCCTTTCCAGGCTTCGAGAACCTACGCCCGCCTAATAATCGCCCGGCTCTTTTTCCGAAGTGTTCAACACATTGCCAACTATCAGATCAAAGAAATCTTGGAAGATTTATTCCACCTCCACCTAAATTTAGACCTCCTAGCCCAGTCAAAATATCTCCTCCAAGACGGCTACATGTCCCCCCATCAATTGAATCACATCAAGGAGGATGTCTATCGCCTTTACGCGAAAATCCGACCAAATGCTGTGTCAATTGTTGACTCTTTTGATTGCAGCGACCGGGAATTGAGGTCTGTTCTAGGTAGAAGGGATGGCCATGTTTATGAGAATTTGTACGAATGGGCACAACATTCTACATTGAATCAACACCCAGATGTAATTAACCCCGTCTTTGAGAAATATTTAAAACCTTTGATGAGAGGGGAACAGAGTAAATTGTAACTTTAAGGTTGTAAATTATAAATTATTTCCTATTTTAAAAGATTTATTTTGTAATTCTAATAAAAACAATAGAAATTGTCATGAATTACAAGGCATCTATAGAGTTTTGGATCCCTAATAAAGCGGATTTCACATTCACGGCAAAAATTAAGGAAAATAGAACCTTTGCTATGACTTTTTCAATAAAAACTGCGGGTAATTCGGCCAGGGGAAAAGTTGACATATTTGGGGAGGAAAATATCGAATAAAGAAACAAAAGCAACTGGAAAAAGTGCAAAATAGCGACAATTCAACTGTTTTATGAAAATCGCTTTTATAATCACCAATTTCATAAAAATTCTTTTATTTCATTCAATGCTAGCCAAATTATCAATAATTGTTTCATAGATCTCGACTCCTTTGAGGAAGACTTTCTCATTTAAGAATTCGTTGTGATCATGAAGAAGCGACGGCGTGTTGATCATGGGACTGAATCCTATTGACTGGTAGCCTTTCTAAATTAATTTTTAGCCAATTTTTAAAAAAGGAATCATTACCGATCGTAAGAATCGTGAATCTGTCGAAGCAGTGAAAATTTCCTTCGAAAACTTGCAATTGTGGTGCTTCAACGCTGATTCCAAAGCCACCCACCAGGGATTGTTAACAGAGGTGTCTGTCATATTTTTCTTTAATCGTTTCTAAATCCTATCATTTTTTGGAAAGAAAATTTAAATTACATAGAGAAATTCTGCCCTGACACCGGGCCCCGCCTCCCGACACCAGCCATTGATCCTTCCTTCAATATCTTCAAATTCAACTGTTGGCGGTACTCGGATATCAAATTCTAGAAGAGTATTTCTCCTCTAACTGAGAATTTCTTACGGGCAGACAATTTCTCTGGAAGGACGTTGATCTGCACTCCTCCTTGAACAATCGTTAGATTTAATGAGGTGACATCTCCCAATTGGAGGTTGTTGTCGATCATTCGTTTCTTCTCTGATTCTCTGAAGCCCAACGCACTGTTTAGGACGGATTGCTGGAAAAATATTGGTTTAGAAAAATTGGTAAGTTTCCTACAAATTTAGCACCAGCAGTATTTTCCAAGAATTTGGAGCCATGGCCAGGAGAACCCTCGCAGGTTATTTGAACGGCTGAAAAAGAAATTGCTATCCTTCATTGAATTTAAAATAAAAACTTCTTCTGGATCTTTTCATGGGTGAAGCAAAAAAACTGCACCACCATGAAGTTACTCAAAAAGAACCCGTAAAACTGGCTGGAATTCCCAAGATCCCGCGCAATTTTAGTTCAAAACAGCGCCATCACTACAAAAACTCTCAGAAAAACTGCAATTTTAGCAAATTCTTTAAATTAAATTTTCCATAAACATTTTATAATTAGTCGTACAATTCGTGGAAAGATTTCTAATTTTAGGGACCAAGAAACTCACCCATGGAATATCTTTCTCCGTAGAAGACCTTATAGACATCATTTTCACTGGCAATTCCCTCATCCATAATAAATCCAACGTTAAGAGCTTTGAATTCTTCCATTTCCACAAAAGATACCATTCCCTGTGGTGTGGCGGTTTCTTCCTCAGCTCCCCAGACAATATGAATAGTCATACATGGCCCATCCGGGCCCCCGGGCCCCGGCCCGGCCCGGCCCGGCCCGGCCCCGGCCCGGCCCCGGCCCCCGATGATCAACAACTTTTGGGCCCCGGCCCGGCCCGGCCCGGCCCCGGCCCGGCCCCGGCCCCCGAGCGGAAGCGAACTTCGGGCCCCGGCCCGGCCCGGCCCGGCCCCGGCCCGGCCCCGGCCCCCGACGGCCAATGACTTTCGGGCCCCGGCCCGGCCCGGCCCCGGCCCCGGCCCGGCCCCGGCCCCCGGTGATCGAAAAATAACAAAATTTTTCGTTTTCATGTACTGTACGCTGTTGTACAACTACCTTTATTTTACAAATTTTTCATTACTGTATTTATCATTTTGAAGTCATTAGATGTCACAATATTTTACTCTTCGCGTATTATTGCGTTTTTCTTTATTTTGTAATCTATCTTTGTATTTTTTTCCTTTTTCAAGTATTTTTTTTCGAGTGATTTAAATACAAATATTTATTATCAGCCATCATAATAATTATGTACAATATGGCACTTTATTTATTTATTTTTAAATCATCTTTTACTACGTTTTTTTGTTGGTTTTATTCGTTTGGCTCTGTTGTAAATATTACCGGCTCGTTCGACTCGTCTCCGGTGACCCTGTCCGGTATTGCATCATAGACAATATAATAAAAGAAGCCGTGGCATCAATCTGGGAATTATGTCACAAGCGAGAAGCTGTATATTGCTTTCATGATTCAGAATTCTGTTTCGCATTGCTTTATGCTTTTAGAAGTTTCCCCACCCTTTTCAACTATTTCACCATTGTCAATTCAGCTCGTTTCTTTTAATTCTACAAAACTCATTGTTAATTTCTTTTTAGAATGTGGTGTTTTCGCCTTATTGCCGCTGTCCTCATTTTCCTCCCAATGACGTCTTTCGCCCTGCCTTTGGGACTGATAATAGAAGAAAGTCAAGGCAGTTTCAAGGAGACAAGTCAACAAAAATGTGGCTGGATCGGTGAGTTTAATTTTATTTCGATGAAAAATACTCTTTTTATAGGTACCGCTCCTATTTGTGATGGGGGGTGCGGCCACGACTACTTTGAAAAAATCGGAGGAGTGCCGATTGAGAGCTATGGAGCTCCATGTTTGACTGGACGAAAGTCATACTGTTGTCCAACAAAGCTCAAGATTAATTTCTAACGGAGGATTACTTATTTATTGCTAAATAAATATTACAAATAAAAAAAGTATTTTAATCAAAAGTTCGCTAATTCAGTAGGATTCTGGATCCTTTTCAGTTTTCATCGCAGTCAGCATTCTTGCTATGGTTTGCTTTTCGGTCTTCAATGGTTCCAAACGGCTTCTTTGCTTTGTGACTATATTTTGGAGAATCGAGAAACTGCGCTCGCAGACAGCTTCTGATGGCACACAGGCATAAACCACTTTTGCTACCTTGTACAGAAGAGGCAAATCCTCCTTATGCATAATCCAGAACCTCTCCGGTGGAGGACTTCCGCGAACTGAAATTTTTCGGGGTGATATTTTGCTAAAATTTTACCTCTTCTGATACGATCGTACTTTTTTATCTCATTTTGTAAGGAGTTTTCATTATCTTGCTCCTCATCTTCCTCCTCTTCTTCGTCATCATCTGATTGGAGTCCACCTGCGAATCGGTCGTAAAAAGACTTTGCTTTTTTCGTTATCAGGGATCTTCTTCTGATAGGGATGTTATCGAATTTTTCCGATAAAATTTCAATGTATTTGATAGTCTGCAAGCATTACAATTACCCAAAATAAACAAAAGAAATGGCTCACTTTCTCTTTCCTAACGTCGTCGTCAATGGAATCAAACATGCCGTTCGGATTTAGGTAATCTGCTGCGTAATGGACATCGCCAATGTTCTTGTCAAATTGGTACATAGTAGCAGATAATGCCCCTTTGGCCATGAGCTTGAGATTATCGTCATTTGGCACTTTCAATCCAGTCATTTGATCTTTCAATATGAGTTTGAATTGCTTCTTTAAATGAGTATAAAAAGGAAGGACCAGATGAGCAGTAATTCTAGAAGAAGTCTAAAAATATGGTCAAATTAATAAATCATAATCTTGCCTGAAATGCTTTGCTGGCAGGGACAAAAAATTCCAAAATACATGCAATCTGTTGTAGTAGCAACAAGTTGCGATTCAGATCGTGGATTTCATCTTTCAGTTCCTTTGATAATTGGGGGTTTTGAGTTTCTTTAGCCAACGCTGGTAAAATGTCAGCTGTCATATCCATGAGAAGGCCATAATTACTGAGCCACCGCGTAGGCGCCGGTTTCTTTGGGATAAATCCAAGAAGATCAGTTAGCTAAACAACTGTTTATCGCGGTTATTTCAAAGTTAATACCTGATGGCTGTTTCGAATTGCGAATACGAGGCTAGAGCACCTCTCGACCAATTTCTTCCAGTCACCCAACATTTCTCTTTCTTCAATAAGGAAATCGGCACGGCATTTATGATATGGGTCAAGGGTCCGTTCACTAATTAAACTGATTGAATGATTCACACAAACCACGGCTAAATTGTGGATAATTTATGTAAACCATCAAATGCAACCTTGTTTCATGTAATCAGCGCCGACTTTTTTTAGAGCCCCATCAGTGGTCAGAAAACAATTTTTAACCAACGGCTCGGACATCCCTATTTTCTCACACATATCCACAATTTGGGTAAACGTCTTTAAGGATGACTTTGGTTTTTAGCTATAGAAGAGTCCCACCTCGGATGTTTTTTTGCCCTCCTTGACCTCAGAAAGTCCAAGGGGAAGAGTTTCCAACTGCCATTCCGTCGTCTCTTCCAAGAGATGCGACCCAAATAAAGACAAATAGTCGGTATTCTGGTGTTTGCCATGGTCGGCTTGCAGAGACACTTCTTCATTTTTAGCTGATAATAAGAACTGAAAATGAAAGGCACATAAAACTATAAAAATAAAGAATTTGGAACTCACTTTTTTAGTTGATTCAGCGATAATTTCATCAGCTATTGTCATACATAGGCGAGCGACTACTTTTCTGCTAGGCAACTTGTTTACCACTTCTTCTTTCGTGACACCAGTGCTACAATACTTTTTATTTTTGTTTTCAACCATTTACGCACAAAATTGAGACAATTTCGGCGATCATGTTCTTGAACGAGTCAGCTTCGCAGATTGCAAACGGCTTTCCCTCACGCAGAATCCATTGAGCAACAGACGCTGCTATCTCTTTCTCTTCCACATGTGTTATGCATTTTCTTTCAGCAACTGGAATAGGACGCTTATTTTTGGCTTCACAATACTCTTGATGACGGCTGAACTCATGTGTTTTATGGCTCGGCATTGCTAATTACCCGAGGTGGCCACCTCGGCCAGTAAGCATTTCGCAGCAGTCATTACAAATACGATGATCAGTGGGCATTTCGTTTTGATCTAATACTACAGAAAAAGTTGAATCGTTGTTGCCCTCTTCCTAAAATAGTAGAATCCAAAAAAATATAAAAAATTGAACCCACCCAAGAATAAATACCACTAACTAATCCCTGTAAGACATCAGCTTTTTTGAGATCAGCGCTTTTGGGTTTTTTGCAAGTCGACAATTTCTTTCTTTGTTCTATAAGCTGAAAATGCATTTATTTGTTTTAAAAAATTGGAGAAATTTACCTTTCTTTCTAAAATTGCAATTCTTTCTTCTCTTTCTTCATGAAAGTCCTGAGGACCATTTCTATCCATAGCGTCCATTTCGGCTATTATTTGGGCATTTTCGTTGGCGTATTTTGAGCGGCGAGCGGCGCTGTTGCCAATAATTGCTTGGCTGGCTTCTCTTTCACCGCTACCGTAATCAGTCAATTTATGCTTTTTTGGATGATTATCAAAGCCCCAAATCGAATCTAAACAGATAGTAGGAACCCAAAAGAATGTTGCTAACCTTCATCGAATTGTGAAGTAGGTGCTGAACCGCCAGACACGGATGTTTGACCCCTGCTACTTTGTAAGGGAATGATGTCACGAAATGCTGATAAAGTATCCTCTACTCCTTTTCTAACTTGCTGCCTTTTGACTTGTTGTTTTTCTTGGCTCTTATCGAAAGAAGAAAATTCACGCCTAGCTCTGGCTAACACATCATTTGCTTCGAATGAATCAGGCGGCTCTGGGAGATCACGAAGACGTTGTAAGGTTTTACGGTGGCTTTCTTTTCCGTCCATTGTCTCAAGATTTGTTCAAGTTCGAGAGGAGCTAAAATAGTTGTTACAGTAAACCAAGATGGAGCGATAGAAGAGAGCAAAAAGGTCGACTGCCTGTGTCACATGTTTGGCACTGTTGCAAAACACCGTGACCATATAGCAGGGTCACCGAGCCGCTAACAGTGTAAAGATAAAAAAGGTCACTGTGTCGCCAGTTGGTCTCACTCACAGTCGGCCTTCTGTCGCCTGTCTGCCTCCTTCTCTTCAAATGGAAGCGATCAAAGTTGTCATCGGGTTTCTAAAGCCCAGCTGCACCGAAGGACTTATAGAAAAGATTAATTATTACGTAACTCCTGTGCTGTCCGCTATTCTGTGGAACATTTTGTTCAATGTTTCGTGAGTCCCTTTCTTTGAATTCCAAAAATTTGAACTATAGCAGTCGGGATGATTTTCTCAGTTGCGGGACACCGACAGGGTGGGGAAGCCAAGAGAAAGAATGTTTTAGTAACATTTACTTCGTGCCAACAAATGAAACCTCCAAGTCAATTAATTTGAAGAAACAAGTTGAAAGTTTTTTTTTGCTGTATTCATTGTTTTTTTAAGAGAGACTTATCTTTCTACGCGAACGTGGTTTACTTCGGCCTCCTCCCTCTGTTGCCACACGTCCTACCTCATTTCTGGTGGCGATATGTGAGCTCCCGCAAAGAAATGGCTCTGAATACCTTTATCCGCGAAATAATTTCCTTGAAAATAAGAATTTTCTATCAGAGGACATCCCTGTCCCATATAGTTACCATCACCTCTACGTGGCTTAGGCTACATGCGGGATCTAGACTTGCTTTCTGGCATATATCACTCAAGTTCATTTACGTGGCCCTCTCCATTGCCCAATTAGAATTTATTTCTTGGTTCTTCGTAATGGAAAGAACATGGGCTTTCAATGTGAGTTATTCTCCGCCAAAAAAAATAATTAAAATGTAGATTCTCATGGAAAACGGCCAGTGGCAAGGCTACTTTCCTAAAACAGCTGTTTGTCATCTCAGCAGAAGAGTGACTTCGGGAAAAAGTTTAAACACTTTCTTTTTCTGTACCCTATCAGGCATGGAGGCTATAAAAATGGTTTATATAACCTTATGGTAATTTTGCCCTTTTAAAATAAGGAATAGGCCCATTTTTAGGTGCTATTTTATCTTATTGACGATTGTGAATATCATCTCCGCCATGTTGGCTGTTCGAAAATGGGTCTCCCCTTCCCGTCGAGAAAAAATTGTTCGTGTTCACATGCACGGGACGGATGAGGAACTCCTAAATTCATTTATTACAAATTATCTTAACATCGGTAATATTAATTGAAAACAATGATATGTAAATTTTAGATGGCTTGTTCCTGCTTGATAAAATATCGGATAATTGCGCAAGTGAGGCTACAAACATCATCGTCCGTGCATTATACGAAGATTTCTTGGCCTAAAATATTGCTAAACAGAATTCGTCCATATTTAATCAATCTGCAATCTATGTTAACTCCGAATTATAATAAAAAAAGATCATGTTACTCTTCTATTCAAATTCCATTATCGAACTTATGTCGTATGGGACAGTGAGGATTGTTTACACAGAGCCAGATGGCCGCCTGACCCCGTCAACGCAGAGATAGCTTGCCTGTCGACAGGAGAGAGGTCAATCTACGTCAAGATAATTGCCGTGTGGTTTGAATAGCCCGCGTCTCTTCTTTGTGCAGGGGCGGGGACTCTGGCCCAAACCACACAAAAAGGACAGTTTTTTTCGACAGTCTACCGCCTCTCGTCGTTTCCATTATGGCCAAGTATTTGCTTTTTCTGGTTACCATAAAATTTTGCGGAAGTGTGGATCCAATTGTAACTCCCTATACAGTTGTTGGCCTCGTTGGTAAGTTTTATTTTGTCGCAGCACAAAAATAAATTAATAGGAGTAGCATGCAGCGTCTTGAGTGGAATGGGAAATGCACCTCAAGTAATCTCTAGGTCCGGTTGTTATTGGATGGGCTCTAGTCCTTTCTGCACTGCCGCCGATTGCCCTCTCTCATGGACTACAATGAGATCGCACAATGGCCACGTTTGGGGGCATGGTTTCCGAAAGGGACTTTTTGGAATAAATCTCAATCCTAATTATCCTGGTGATGGATTCGGTTTCGGGTGTTTCTACAATCCAATGAATGTCAAGAGAATGTGCTGCATGTGAGTTTAATTGGTAAAATAATAAATGGCAGTAATTTAGTGCGGACGGTAAAGACAATACCTGGAAAGGAAATTACGTGAGCACTGCTATGTCGATAACCTTTGATTGTGCTTTTAAAATGGATTTTGATGAGAACATCTCCTACATAATGGAAGAAAAATGTGGCTTTTTACATTGTTCTTATAAAACTGAAAAAGAAGCAGTAAGCATTTAATCAGTCTCTTTCTAATTTATTCGTTAAGGATATTTTAAAATTCAACATCACAGGCGATTGCGACGTACTATCATACGGAGACTACGCTGGACATACCACCGGGGGGAAAGTTATTTGGAAAAAAAATAATCAAACTGTCGACACTTGGTACAAAGTGGGGTCGGACTTTGTAATAAACAACTAATTTTTCATTCTAAATACTCTGTACCCCAAGATGTTGCCAATTCCCCAGTCTAATAATTTTTAGCATGTATTTATAATAAAAAAAAAACGAATAAAACCAAAAAAAAAACGTAGTAAAGTGCCATATTGTACATAATTATTATGATGGCTGATAATAAATATTTGTATTTAAATCACTCGAAAAAAAATACTTGAAAAAGGAAAAAAATACAAAGATAGATTACAAAATAAAGAAAAACGCAATAATACGCGAAGAGTAAAATATTGTGACATCTAATGACTTCAAAATGATAAATACAGTAATGAAAAATTTGTAAAATAAAGGTAGTTGTACAACAGCGTACAGTACATGAAAACGAAAAATTTTGTTATTTTTCGATCACCGGGGGCCGGGGCCGGGCCGGGGCCGGGGCCGGGCCGGGCCGGGGCCCGAAAGTCATTGGCCGTCGGGGGCCGGGGCCGGGCCGGGGCCGGGCCGGGCCGGGCCGGGGCCCGAAGTTCGCTTCCGCTCGGGGGCCGGGGCCGGGCCGGGGCCGGGCCGGGCCGGGCCGGGGCCCAAAAGTTGTTGATCATCGGGGGCCGGGGCCGGGCCGGGGCCGGGCCGGGGCCGGGCCGGGCCCGGCCTCCGGCCATGTATGATGAATAGTTCTTGTCCATTGCTTCTTTCCCCTTATGAAGTGACGCCGAATTGCTTCAAAATACTGGGATCCAACGCATTTCATGTCCTGTGCTCCACGGGCAAAAATATTACCATCAGCGTCTTTATAAGCGGAATAGGGATCATGGGTCCAGAAATCTTTGAAAGTAGGAACAACGTCCGTGTGGCAATAGAGCATCAGGCTGGGGAGGGCAGGTTTTGAGCCGGGTATTGTCATAATGAAGAAAGGAGTCGTGGGAGATGTCTGGAATTTGTTTTTGATTAATGTGGACAATTTCAAAGGATTGTCATGGTATTTTATAGGTTCCGAGAAGAAATTATAGGTCTTCGATGGTTTTTAGAAGCTTATGAACTTAAAATTCTCACCCAGAGAACCTCCAAGGCAACTTTTTGACTCGAATTCGTTTCAGGACTGCACCGTATACCTTCACTATTTTAATAAACATTTAAAAATAAACTTACATAAACGACTTGTGTCTGAATATCCAACTCATGCGCCAATCCACGTAAATAAACATTACAGGCTTCTAAAATCATCATAATCTTACCGATGAACAAGGAAATAATTACCGTAATCAGGTTTAGGTTGTTCTGTATTAATTTTCAAAAATTCTCTAAACTTGGTAACGGCATAGTCTTCTTCCATTTTTAAAAATAACAGCAGCAAAGTTTAAGGAAAAACAACAAGAACAGGCCGTAATAGGCGAAACGATTGCCAGCGTTGATAAGGATGAAATCGTTCGGCATTGTAATAGTCAATGCTGGGGTAATCAACAAAGCGATAGCGGGCTATAAAAAAGTTTTAAAAAGAAAAAAAATCTTCAGAAAATGGACGGAACTAAGAAAAAGCCGTCAACTGTCCAGAAAGACGAAAAATCGCTTCGTTTCGCACCCAAACCCATGATTTTGGCTATTTTCAATAGTTTCCATAGTCTGGTAATAATTTTATCAGACAGTATTCCTCAATTTTGCATTAAAATCCGATAAAAAAGATGGAAAGAACTGACAGGAGCCAAACAAGAACCAATTGTCGACAATATTCCGCTGTTATGAAAACGTTTGTTTCTTTCCTCCCCAGCCGACAACATTTCGATTTGCATAAAAGTGCGAGGTACAAAGTTCACGATCCGTCTCCTCCCCAAAAATTTGAATATTTGACTGTCGCAGTGAACGTTCCTACTGATAGAAACCGCCAAACCCAGCTCATCTGCCTTTTTTACCCGCCGTTTTTCCCTGTACAACAAATGTATCTCGAATTTCTGCATTTATTCTTTGCTATTTTCTCCATTATTTCCGCATGTACTCCGGGATACAGTAAGTGGATTCATCTTTAAAGAAAAACTCTTCCAGATCTCCTATCCTGTGCAGTCTGTCCACAGACGTTAATCCACCCAACATGCCCATTTCATACAACTTGTTCAAAATGTATGAAAACGACGGTAGAATATCCCAAAATTGCTGGTTGCATGCAGGTAAAAATTAGCCGAAAACCCCAGAAAAAATTGAATTTAGGCGCGGATTATCTGTCCTGCTTCGAATGAAACGCGATATGTTCGATTGAATCATATTCAACATGAAGTTGCACCATTGACCATCAGAGCATCTCTTCTAAAGTAAGTTTTTGTTTGAAAAAGGCGACCTAGAAAGCCCTTAACCGGCTAAACAACAGCTTAGAAATGTATTTCTCACAGTCGTAAGTCCTGAGAACGCGCGCATTTAAATTTGCCAATTTCCAATGAAAATCAGGGAAAATTACCTGATTTTCAAGCGAGTCCCAAAGCGCTCATTTCCCCAAGATTGGAAACGGATATGAGCTCTTCATTTCCCGTCTCCCATACTGATTTTGACCTGATCAAAACGCAATCGCCTCGTAATCTTTCTTTCTGCAATTATGCATGATTATAATCATGTAAGCGGGCGGCATGTCATCCGCTCAAAAACGAAACTTTTGAACCCAGGAATTTTATCTGTGATGGCTGAACTATTCTATTTTTTAGACATTTGAATTGTACCAGTGGCGGATGGAAGTACACCTACAGGCGGAGGGACTACTACATTACCAGTGCTACCTGTTTCATTAGTTAGTTCATCTTCTTCCATTTATTTGGGCAAATTTCAGTACCTGCCAGCTTACAGCAATCTCCAATTGACATTGAAACATCCGACGTTACCTATGACCCATTGTTAAAAAATTCTACCGTCGATTTTAACTACGTCATCGGTGATGCGACGGAAATGCACGTGGCTCCCGACAGCCATGGATTTCAACTTTACAAGGATCCGGATATTTTTGCTGTGCAGAGCTGTGAGTTATTCGTTGACTGGCAATTTGAAGTTTTTTTTAGTAATGACGGCTTCTCACCTCGATGGAGATTTCCAGTTGTTCAATGTCCACGCGCATTGGAGTGATCCGCTGAATAGACCTCATATGGGCTCGGAACATATGATTTTGGGACAAAAATATCCTGCAGAGGTGGGTAAACGGCTGGAAAATAATTCGGATACCGACTTTTGTATTTTTTACCGAATTTCTGGTTTTTGTCTTCTAAAATAAGATGTAAATGGCTGAAAAAATAATTTCCGAGCATTTTTTAGCAATTATAATCCGAGATTCTGGGACTTGACTCATAAACTTTCATTCGAGATCCCAAAAATAATCCATTTTTAGATCCATTTGGTCTTCTGGAATCCAAAATATGGTCTCTTCTCCAATGCTCAAGGAAAACCTGACGGAATTGCTGTCCTAGCAGTTTTAGTCAACATCGGAGCCGCAAATCCAGAATTCGGAAAAATTGTAGAAGCTATCCGTCGCCATATGCCAATAACCGCGCCAATAACAATAGAACAAGAAGAACTGGAAAACGTCGACATCGAGCAGTTTTTACCAAAAAATCGGGATTATTTCACATACACCGGCTCATTGACGACCCCGAATTATAGTTCCTGTGTAGAATGGACCGTTTTCAAAACCCCAATTACCATTAGCCAAGAACAATTGGATATTTTATTGGCGTTGTATAATCGGGGAAATGATAGGAAACCTCAGAATGTTACCAGCCCCGTTATTAGCTCATTTCAACCGTAATTTTTTTCTGATACTGGTATTTTTTTGTAAATAAATTGTACTCCTCTTGACTTCTGTCGATGTGTTGCTTTATGGGACGTTCTGAAAAGCAAATTTCGGCCAGGAACCAAAAGCGAGAACCGCTTTTTACCAGATTCTTGTCAATTTACCATTCCTAGCTGTCCAATTCGGTAAAAAGTCAGAAATTTCGCTTTTCCACCAGTCTTCAGCTCCTTTTCGCCTTGGCAATCTTCTTCTTCTTTTCTCCAATTTGCCAGGTTGTCTTTTTTGTGCGTTTTCTTTTTGGTTGTCTTTTTTTCAGTCAATGGCTGCTGAATGTATTGGGACGTCTCTGGATCCAAAAATTTCCTGACAGACTACCATCTTGGCTAGGCTGGATGTCTACCTACAGTAATCTACAGCGGATTATTCTGTATTTTGGTGCAAAAATCATGGAGAAGACTACCGACTGCAATCCCAGAAATACCACCAAAACTGCACGATAGCTGACAATTTCTCATGAGTCTTTGCGAATTTGCCGGAGCACCAGTTCCATTTCCACCGTTTACCCGTTCTTTTCCCGTCCTTCAAGCCCCCCTCCATCTCCCCATTGTTTCGGAGAATAGGCGGAAGAAGAAGATGGAGCAACAAAAAGAAAGAGAAACGTTTGCCGGGATTGTGTGTGCGTGAAGTGAGCAAATATTCATTAGCCACGGATCACATTGAATGGATACCACATGAGATCATCTGGTCCCAAAGCAACCGGAGCTGGAGCCTTCTTCTCAATGACGTAGATGAATTCATCACTGAAAATAGCACAGTATTCCAGATTCTCCAACAAAGTAAAAACCGCCCCAAAAATCCAAAAAAGAAAACTTACGGTTCCTCAAAGTATGCAGGCATTGGAGTAACGAAGCAAACCATTGCAACAGCCAGGAGGAATAAGATAGAAATGAGGGAATTCATAGCTTCTTGCGACACAAGTGTCTGACGTAAATATTCTCTGCAAAATGAAGAGGATTCTTTTTCAAAAGACTACTAATGAGAAGAGGAGATAACGAGAAAAATACCGAACTCCAGGGAGAAATAGAAAGTTCGATGAGCAGGATGAAAACAAAACGAAGGACGTTCCTCAAGAGAGAAGAGCCATTTATATCCACCTTTGTACTTACGCGGGGAAATGAGATTGTGGGGGAGCTATTGAGCTTCGCGTCTTTAAATTACATCATGAAATTGTTATTGTACCACAGAAAATACACTGCCATGTACAAAAAATTAGATTCGAAGCCACAATAGGGAAAATTATGAAAAGAAATGATCAAGGGTCAGTGGCACAAAATGACGAGAGGAAACCTTTCAAGTCTACGGAGACGGGGAGGAACCAGCTGCATTTTATGTCAGGACAAGCTGTCCTTTTCTAATTAGACCTTATCTATCTCTCTATAAGAATTCCGGGACCAATAAGAGTTTTCTGGATGTAGATAATGAGGAAATAATAACGAAGAGGAAATTGAATTAATTAAACGGAGAGAGAGACCGGAATTGGGTCGGTCTCATGTTTTCAACCAGTTCACCGTCAAAAAAGCCCATCTTTGGAGAAAATTGAGTCTTTCCGATGTAAAATAGCCCTGTAAAAATTGAATTATTGTAATTATTCAATGGGAAATATTGAATTGGGAGCGAAAAACGGCGAGTTACTCCTGAGAATTCGGCATTTTCCCGGATCCCGGTGATCATTGTGGATAATCTATGGACCAGGCTTGATTTTTTTTTTGCAAAATTTGGCTTACGGTAATTTTTAAAAAAGGGTCCACATGTTTATTTTGCTAAGATGGCTTCAAATTGAATAAGATCTCGGTCAGCAAAGCGCAGTTTCCGTGGGAAGCACGTTTCTCCGCCATAAATTAGGCATACTGTAATTCTATAAAATGGAATTTCCTCCACGTGAGAAGGGTAAAGATGTCCGCTTCCGCCAGGAAATGCGTCTTACCGGCAGAAAACCCTGAGCTAGAGATCAGAAAGAGACGGAGAATGCGCGATCGCCTTCTCGAAGAAAAGAATAAGGTATTATGGAGTCGGCGAAGAATACTAAAATCACCGCTCCTTTTATGGGGATGGAAAAAGGAGACAAGGCCAAAGAACCAAGACAGAAGTCCAAAACACGCCATTTTCTTGGTACCGGCAATATAAATGGCTATATGAGCCATACAGCGACCGTGCAGACATCATTGCGTAATATCCACTTGAGATCCAGACAATATCCGTCGAGGATGGTCAAATGTTCTCCAAAAATTAGCAGGAATAATTGAAAACTTGCAAAAAATATGGATCATACTTCACACTACAAACCCCGATTTTCTGCGATCTTCGAATAAGAAAAAGATGGACTGTCAGCTGTCACCGATCACATTCTGATCCTTCTCTCACGGACTCTTTTTCTAATCCAAAAACAATCGACACCAAGACATAAAAGGCGGAAAACTATAGGTGTGGCTCTATACAATCCACCTGCATAAACACTTGAGTTGACGTTTCACCTTCGCTACAGTAAGCCGCCCTCCCTCGGCGGATAGTCACTCAAATCGGTGGCGGCTCACTTCACACAGTGCGCGCGGGTGAGGGGAGACTGTCTCTCATTCACAGCTGTGATAGGACTTGGAATTTGATAGAAGGTTAGTTCTTTAATAACTTTATACCGTAATTCAAAAAAGGCTAAAGGAATTTCGGGTTCCGTAACGATTAATAGCCGGCTTTTTGTCTTGGGGGGAAATGTTGCGAGACTTCAGAACGCGCGCTTTTAAATTTTTTGGTATTTTCCAATAAAAATTAGAAAAAGTTGCCTAATTCTCAAGTGGGTCCCACAGCGCTCATTTCCCCCATAATTAGTAGCGGCCACCTGTCTAAAATTCCCTTTAAATGAGAACTAATACGAACGAATGAAAAGTAGACCAGCTAGGTGACTAACAGCGTAGATTAGATCTACCGTAAAAGGCGCGGCCAGCTGTGTTTCAGCGTAATTTAACCTTCTGGCGATTCGTACGACCTAATACAATTTGTATCGAAACCACTGACATCAGAATATCGCAACCTTTCTTTCTCTTAAAAAATGCTAAAAGTAGATAGTGGAATTCAAATTAAATTTTCTTCTTGGGTTAAAAAATAGCAACAGTAATGGAGACGCTTAAGAAGCGCTCGATTTTGGAATTCTATCGTAATCTAGGCGCTCTCAAAGGGAATATTTTAACAGAATTATAGGAAGTGAGCTCAAAATTAAAATCTGGCCTTTAAAAGCCCACCACCCAGGTGATACTTGACGATTTTTGGCATTTTTCGCACCTACTGTCATCATTTATCGTCACTGCAGGTGTTTTCCTAAATGCTAATGATAGTATTTTTTAAATTATTAATATTTCGTACACGCGAAGAAACATACATCACAACATGCAAGAAAATCCCAGCATACGTGATCGGAGTAAGGCGGGCAACGGGCGGATACTCGTCGTCAAGTAGTAAAAATGTCTCCCCGGCGGAAATAAGAATATTTGCACCGCGTAGGCAAAAAGGAAATGAATTAGTGTGGGTGATTTTAGAGGGGGAAACGTGGGGAGGAAGTATCAAATTAGACCAGTAGGAGTCATAGTCTCCGGGGAAAGGGAAAAACGTACACTGAATTAATAGAAAAATCTTATATAGGAATTAAGTCGGATCCCAAATGTAAGGGCAACTGGCTCTTTGAAACCAGCTTGAACATCAGGCAAATTTTTCGAGTTTTCATTGGAAAACATCAAATTCAAGCTGTTCTCAGGTCCCAGCGCTCGTATCCCCGTTAAAAACCGGCTAAAACCATAGAAGGTACGCCTTCTTTTTAACAGAGAACCATAAATAAGAATTGTCCTTCCCGTGAAACGTGTCCTTTAATAAAGACCATGTTTAGTTCCACAACAAGATTAAAAGGCTTTCTAACGTTGTTTGAGAGATGTAAACAGAGGAGGGAAGCCTAATTTTTCGAATTGTAAGCAGTTAAAACGGCAGAAAGCTTACTAGAGCATAAATAAGGGGGCCGCTAGCGGATACACGTTTATGTTGCCCTTAAATTTTTGAAATGGGTTGTCACTAGCAGTTGGGAGAATACGTCATGGTCTGGGCCTTGGCCATTTCCGGTCACAACAACTTTTGTTGAGTATTTCAAAAATTCAACAACATTCTACGAATTATAAAGAAGAAGAATAGCCACCGGGTGTTCGTAGAAACTTTTGAAAAACTCTTTGTGGAGGTAATTTGTGGTCGCCAGGAGAATGGGGACTAAACCAGTTAAAATATCTAGAGATCACTAGGAATTACACGAAGAATTTTCAATGTGTGACCCAAGAATCCTGCAACAGGAAGTTTTCAAACGGAAGTAACAGAAATAAAGGCACAATTGAATTTTTACGAAGAAAAAACAAAGAAATATAGTCTAAATTTGATCAAGAAATGAGATATTCCAGTAGAAAACGTACAAGCATCGAGTTTTGATGTTTTCGAGGGATTTTCGAAGTTCTTTGAACAATTTCAGGTCTATTTTTACCAATTTCCAGCTATTTGGGCGATCAATATTACTCATTTTGATCTTTTTGAACCCTATCGGATTCGATTACCCACTTATCAAAGTAACTTCCTCTTGGATCTTTCTCACGTCCTCCTCTCGCTCTACAGTACCCAACCGCCTTCTTTATTTACCCACGCACCCAAGAGACTGTCGGCTCTCCGATCTGCTGCTTCGAATCTCGAGTTTATTTTGAATCTCCAACAGGTGCAGATCAATATTCTCGAGGTTTGAAGAAGGGATTGGGAGAAATGATAGAAATGCACATCTATCCTCTTTCCTCGAATCTGTTCTTCTTTTATTTGAAGGAAATCGGCGTTGCGGGACCTGAGAAAGCGCCCCAGCTCTTGTTTTCTCAAAATTAGATGCCGGGGTTTTTAAATTTCTCCCGTTTTCATAGGAAATCTCATCTTGTATTTCAATTTTTTCTCAATAAATTCCTGTGGCAATTTCCCGAGGTCGTTGAGCTCGTTTTCTAGCCATCTAATGTATATTTTCCTCGTTATGTAAGGGAACTCGCCATTTTTCTCTTCCTAGTATAATTTTCTCTGCTCCGTTGATCTTCTAAGTAGTGCATGGGTCACATAGTATGCACTCGTCATTTGGCCGCCCAATTTTTTTGCACGCTCTTGCAAGCCCTTAAGCTTTTTAGAATTCAAATGGAGTCGACGTTCTATGATGGACAGAGGGACATGTTCCAAAAAATTCAGCAGTCGTCATTTTAACCAACAAACACGGAAAGTTATTCTCAAATTTATTGTTTTTGGCACACTCGTATAAATTATAGACAAGAGTTTAAAAATACCACAAGAATCTTCCAAAAAATAAAATCGATGGAATGAGTTGTTTTTCTGGGGAGTTTTTGGTCAAAAAGGTTTGAGGCTTTTGTTCTGTTTTCGTCGTTGTTTTGGAGCAAAAAAAGACCATCTTCAAACGAGGTGAAGATTATGTACACGTAATGGAATGGAGAGAGCAAGAAAAGGAAGGGGAAAGAAACTGCCGATAGATGAGATTAGACCATTGTCTTGGGCAGCTTCTCAGTCACCAGGAGGGGACGAATCTCAACAGCGCAGGTCTTCTTATCGCGGTTCTGAAAATGGGTAATAAAATAAATGAAAAGCTCATTTTTTGATATTTTTAAAGATCAAATTAAACCGTTTCTACCAATTTTGCCGCCTCAGGAATCGTTTACTGAAGTTTCTGAGCGAATTGTGTGTTTCTTTAAAGAATTTAATATTGTAGTCAGGTTCTGTCAAGTAACTCTTTAATTTTTTTGGTGCAAAAGCTCGAAATTAATACAGTCGCTTATTTAGCCCCAAACCGTCACCAAAGTTCTGTGCGTTTCGACATGTGATTCAGCTAAATGCTCATAGATCTCGTGTCCACTTCTGTCATCTCTTTCTTCTTTACAGTTTTTTTTGTCTTCATAGGTCAAAATGTGTCTCGCCTTCCACCTGACTGTCAGAGGGAGCAAAAAGGTTACGGTATCGTCGTAGCTGTCAAAATGTTTAGCCTTATGTCGCACTCAGAAGAGAGCGGAAAGTGTGGGACAAATAGGCGCTGGTCTTTGATATATTTGAGCACATTTTGATCACAATTTGACGGAAATTTGAATGAATGAAACTTACAGGAAAAGGTCCGGGCACGACGCCATTTTTGGAACTAGCTCGGCAGCTGAAAATTTGCTTTAAATGGGAATTTAAATTAAATTACCTTTTACTATCGATGAGTAATTTAAAGCCGGTAAAATGTACCCACGGCAAGAACCGGGAGAAATAATGAAATCCTTCCCGGAACCGGGCATTTCTCAGGTAATAAACGATCGGATTCACAATAGAATGAAGCATAGCCAATCCATGAGCAAACCACCTAGAAAAATTCGCGATTATTCTTAGTTTTCTGTGTGAATCCGTACCAAGCGTAGAGGATATAAGTCCACGAGGCAACACTCTCCCAATAGACAACAATGACGTTGATCAAGAGGAGTAATGGCAGCCAACAGAGAGCAAATAATGCCGAGATGAGAATAACCATTGGGATTAGCTGAAATTTTGGAGTATGTGGCGAAAGGAGTTCGGTATCAAATTTTGCGGTAGAAATGGGTAAAGAGAAGTTGTAGGCTGGATAACACGGAAGAACCGTAATCGACATTTAAAATTCTAGTTTTCATCAGAAATCAGGAAAAATTTAAAGAAGTATTGAAATAATTTTTGTATTACTATATGAGGGATTTTTCCCATGTTTTTCTTTAAATTTCCAGGTAGTTTCCAAGACTTCCGACCCCTTACCTTTTTGACACTTTCATGTCTCTCATTGATGATTTTCTTTGTCGACGAAGAGTTCGGCACACGGCTGTTCCACATTTTCATTCCAATAAAAGTATAAGTTATGATTAAAACCGTCTGTGGAACGACATATTGCAGCACCAGAACAGCTGTGTTGTACGAGGATTGAATCTAGAAAATCCTGCATTTTTCGTTTTTCAGAATAAGAGCACCTGCTCGGCATTGTGGAAATATGTCCAATCTTCTTCACAAGTCCATGGATCGCCTTCTTTTGCTTGTTTCGTTTTTGTCACAATGAATAAAGGCAGGGCCATGGCCACACTGAAACACCAAGTGACCAGGACTAGGTAGGTGGCTCGTCTTCTTGTCAGCCGGACAGAGGGGGAGAGAACGAACATTATGGCCACCCAGCGATCGAAACTGAAAGAATACTGTATTTACAGCTATTTTAAACCTTTAGATGGGAAAATTGTCACAAAAGTCACCCAGGAGAGCAAATAAAAGGCCAAAATATCCTACCTGATAACCACCAGTGTCCATGAGCTGAGGAAAACCGCCACACCTTGCAAAAATGACAATAAGGAGCACATAATATCCCCAAATATCCATCTCTGGTCGTCGAATATTAACACAGCCCAGTATGAAAATGGCATACAGAATACGGCTATTAATAAATCGGCTAGAAATTCTGCATTTTTTAATTGAGGGTCTTTACCAATGGCTAAATTGAGGATCAGAATATTTGTGGCTGTTCGTAGCCGCCGAAAAAATACAATAACCAAAATGACCAGAAAATTTCCATAGACGGAAAATAAGCAGAGAATACAGTAGAAACAAATGCATATTATCTGAAAATGAGTGCTGTTTAAAAGAGAAAATTAGGAGAATTATTGGAATACGGTATTTTCTTTCCTGCAATCAAAAAAATTTCTTCATTCTCCCTATTTTCAAGCGTTTTCCCCATATAAAATTAATCGGGAGGAACGAAAACGGTGGAACTCGCTTGAAAATCAGGCAAAAGTTTCGAATTTCCATAGGAAACACCAAATTTAAAAACTTTTTGATTCCCAGGTTCCGAAGCCCTCAAATGCTTTGAAAAACTTTTTTACCTTCATAAATGGCGTCAGTTTTTCCGGCTGCTCATGCACAAAGATGTAATCCTCTGTTTCATTCATTATCTGAAAATTATGGAATCTCAGACGATTATAGAGGTTTAAAACTAAAGAAAAGAGGAAGAAGACTGGTCAGAACAACCGAACAAAGCCCCGCATGTGGCCTTGTCAGTTTCTTTTTCTGTGCGGACCCTTGAGATGATTTAAAGACCCGCTGGAAAGATTACCTGCAAAAAAGACAAGGAATTCCCAGAAAAATACTTTGAGGAAGTAACAATGATGAGGTAATTGAACTGAGGGTCAAACTGATGGCGCGGCCCGAAATAAGTTAGGTCCACGGACTTCTTTGGACCAAAAGAAGGCGAGGTAATACTCGCCCCGGAGATAATAGGAAATGGCTTCGGTGATTTATATTCACTGGAGGAAAATTTATGAACGATCATGATCTCAGGACTGGACAGGGGAGAAGAGAAGATGAAGAGCAGGAGAGCACCAGGATTGCAGATGTCTGATGCTGGGAGGAGAGGTCAAAGTGGGGGAGGGGATCTTATTACAGTAAATTGGAAATTTTGCATCATAACAGCGAGTTTTTAATTCGCTGTAGGACCTATTTTTCGATATTTTTAACTTCTCCAAATTTTTAATACAGAAACGAGCGGGAAATTAAGGTTCAAGAAATTTTAGACCTTTAAAAAGTAAAAATACATACATATTCCTTTAAATATAATTGAAGTTGGGCAGAAAAACGTGGACTTCTAAATTGAGTAAAGCGGCGAAAAAAGTGAAGGGTGCCCCCTGGCCTCCCACGTCCCGTCCCCCTACTTGTCACCCACTCCTAGAGTACCAATAATTGTTGTTAGAACACAGCACAGCAGGCGCATCTGCGCACTAATGTCTCAATGATCAGGATGACTCCTAATCTGGGAATTTTTTAAAAGAAACTTCGTTTTTTATGGGTTCTCAAGCGACTGTATTAAATTTGAATCTCCCGGGTCTGTAAATAGGCCAATTTCAGAATTTTTCGCTGCGGAAAACCCGCCCATTCGAATTTCACATTTTTCAAAGAAAATTCAAAAAATTTGCCTGAATTTCAAACGGGTCCCACAGCGTCCGTTTCCCCGCCATTTTTAGTTCAAAAACCCGCCAAAAATGGTCCCTTCTCTATGACATCAAGCCCATTTCCCCCAATGGTCACTGAAGAGACCACAAAAAAAAGCAAAGTAACAAGAATAAATGAGCCCGTTGGCTGTCAAAGATGAATGGAAATAGAGACCAGCGTTCCGCTGGTTGTGTCAAAAGTTGATTTATGAAAAGGAGGAGAATTGAAGAAGTATCACGAACAACTTCAACGGTTTCAAAAATCATTAGTTTTTGGCTTTTTTTTCTAGGAAATGTTTCTGATGAGCATGGGATGATGTATTTGGTCAGGTGGGCTGAGTATGCCAGCTGGAATAGCCTGCCGTCGACTGTCAGTCATCTAACGCACGTGTGTTTTAAAACCAGGAACAGTCAAAAATGGGGGGCCCGGGAAGAATTCAAGATTCGCCTGCCAGTTTTCTTTTGTTTTCCATTATTTCAGGCTCTTTGTCAAGGGCAGCCGTTTTCTGACTGACAGCGAACATCTTGTATCAGATGTCAACTTGTATGACAAAATAGACACTAGAGATGTTTTAAGTTCATTTTTAAATGTTTTGACATATGTTGGGGACAGCTGGCTTGGAAATCGAGGGAAAACAGGAGGACATCTTGTAAAAATCCAAAAAAAGGAGGAAATTTATGACGAATACACATTTTTGTTGACTTTATGAGATTTAGCCCGTCCTGGAAACTTGAGGCAAGGAGCCGTGGGGCTAAAAAGAAACGCAAATAAATGCAAACTAGAGTCAGTTTTTGCGAACTTATCAAAATTCAGGAGGAAATGTTCCGGTGGTCCTGGTGGAACGGGCGGCAGGATTGGTCCTTGAACCTCCTTTCTTTATTTTCTTTGGGAATACGGTAAGAAGAAAAAAGTTTAAAAATGGAAATACGGATAATTCAAGGAGTTGTAAGAAGACGGAGAGTCTTTGACACCAAACGGGAAGTAGCAAGGATTACGGTAGGGATTTCTTAATACAAAAAGGCAAAGGAATGATCGAATAGTTGAACAACCAAGTAAACGAGTGAGTTTCCAGGGGTTTTTTTTGGAATAAATAGCTGGTTTCCAACCTTGGAAGAATTTTCGTTGTGGGACCCGCTAAAAAATCAGGCGAAAATTACGAATTTTCGTTAGAAAAGTCAAATTCAAGTTGCGCGCGTTCCCAGGTCCCGAACCGCTTTTTTTCCTAAAGTTGAAACTGACGCCGGTACTAGGATACTGCAAAGTTGTAAAAAATTAAGAACAGGTGATATTTGATGGGTTCGAAGTATACAGGATAAAATGTAGGCGGTACAGACTTTTAGAGATTCTCATTGAAATTGCAACAACTTTTCCAATTTACCTCTGATTGCCCCTTTTATTTGGTTTTTTACTATCAATTTTATTCTCACAAAAATCATTTGATCAAAACGAACTCAAACAAATAGTGAACAACTCAATTAGCTCGTATTTCTACGACTTTTTGCCGTATTCGAACATTCTTTCGGACTTCTATTCCTTCTAAAGGATGGATTCAACAAATTTTAAGAGGACGTGTAAAACGATAGTCTGAAGAATTTCAAAAAAAACTAAGAGGCGGTGTGCAGCTTTCTCTGTCACCTTGAATAAAATAGAATTTGAAATAAAACGGAACAATGACTCAGCTAGGGCGAAGGGGGAGATGATGAGTAGGCGTCAAAATATTTGGCTAAAATTTAAAAATATTTTCCTGTATTGTTTGTGGCTTTTAAAACCCTGGAATCCACCTTTTTTGTGCTGCACAGATGAACTTTTCTTAGATAAACAAGTACTGCAATTGGTGGGATAAAGGGCAACGAGAACGCCGGAAAAGAGGGAAGGAAACAATCTGCTACTTTCTGATTTATGGGCCATGGCTTTTTTCGCGTCAGGAGCCATTTAAATCAGTGTAGCCCTCCAGTTTCCAGCAAGGAAAAACCTCTGTGTGGACTGAAAAGGCGCCCATTTGAATTTAGCGTTTCCCAAAGAAAATTTGAAATATTTACCTGATTTTCAAAAGGGTCCTACAGCGACCGTTTTCCCCAAGATCGGAAAAGTGTCTACTTATTATTTAAAGAATAGTCTATAAGAGCAGAAAAGGCACTAGAAAATTAGGATAGCCCCCATAAACTGGCCGTTAGACAACGGAATAACAATCTGTTCCCCCCTTTCATAAACCTAATGAATCAAATGAAATAATGCGTCTGTTTTTCCACTGAGGTTATGGATTGTTTCTTATATAAATGCATAAAAATAAAGAAGAAAATAGCAGAAGAAAGGTAAATAGTACTGGTAATCGAAAGAGGAATCGGATCCTTGAAATGGTCAAAAATATTCTGACTTTCGGGAAAAAGAGTCCTGTTTTGGGGTGGAGAATTAGCTTGTCTCCAACTTGTCTCCAAAGTTGCACTCTCATCCCTCTGGAGTTGTGTCTCTTTGTCACAAAACAAAACAGATGTCTAGTGCATTTTCAGCCGAAAAAAGTTCTTTTTCACAAGAATAAATGAAAATGACCATAGAACATTGGGCAATGGTCATATTTTTTCATATTTTCTGTTGTTTCTGGGTAAAAGAGGGACAATTGGAGGCTAATTTCATTACAGGATCTTTTCTATTTAAGAATTACCATAATCCTTTACAAATTGAAGAAAAGGGAAGGTTTAAAGGCATAAAATTCGCGGTTATCAGGAAAAAATTAGAAGGGCACCCACCCGCTACCTGTGACCTCATAATTGCCGCCTTTTCTATATTGAGTTTACGGGTTTCCCTCTTTCTTATGGGCTTATTGACACTGTACTTGACCTTAAGGGATTCCTTCTGCAAAGAAAATGGGCTAAAAATGGGAATTTAGTTCCCGGTAACGGAAAAATCCAGGAATTTTTTTGGGGGAAAACACAAAATGTACATGGAAACCGCCTGAACACAATATTGACTCATCTGCCTGATGTAACCAGTTGTGTCAATTATCGGAAGGAAGCTTTTGGATTAAAAAAAGAGGAACGAGGGGGGCAGTGCGTAGCCCTCAAGCAGAAAACTCAATCAGGACCTCCCACGGGAAGAGACCAAATTTTTTGAATAAGAGTTCGAACTACGAACGAATGGTTTTAAAAAATCGCGGGGCTGCAAAAAGGCAGCGAAAATTAAATTTAACAATTTACAAGGGCAAAAGGCAAAAGGATGCGGTCATGTTAGCACGACGACGACATCAGAGCACGAGTTCGGCAACCTCTACACGGGGAAATTTGATGCGCCAGCAGCATTGGAGGGTAATTTGAGAGGAATAGAACCTGAAGGCAGAGGTCAGGGAGAAGGTGGTGCAATGACGCTTTTTTCGTCTGATCAGCAAAAAATCATGACCCTGTCGCTCTAAATTGGCTCTCATGTTAAGATTTGGCGTATTTTTTTGAAAATTTTGAAGTGGTTCTTGTCATTCAAAATGTGGCGCATCCAGCATAGAAAACCGTTTTTAAATCGGCGCGCAGCCAATGAAAATCTGGCAACCAACAAGTTTGACAAGGAAAAGCTTTAAGTTTCAGGAAAAAAGGGAGATATACCATGAGATTCCGTATTCTGGACGCTTAACGGCGATTCTGTAGCAGAATATTTGAATACAATAGAAAATTCATCAAAATAAGCCCTCAATTCCAGTTCAAAGCTTACGGCACCCATAGCTGCCCAATTTCGGTCTAAAAATGGCCCTGCCGACTGTTCTGGCATCTCCAAAGCCTCAAAAATTTAGAGCTTTGCTCTTTTGAAAAGTTCTTCTAATGATAAGTCCTTCTCCTATGTGCTCGTAGGGTCAGAGCGCGAGAGACGAGGGAAAAGTCGAACAATTACCCCCACAAGCTGCTGTGTAAATATGAAGAAGATAACTCGTAGAGCGAGAGAGGAAGAGCCGCATACCACCAAAAATTGGCAGCATAACAAAGGAACATAACAATAATTAGATGCTGAATATTCAAATAACCCTGGAAATTAGAGAAAAAGACGTCACATAACTCGACTTTTTTCGTAGACTGCAAATGTAATGGGCTGGTTGATGTACAAGAGAAACAAAGAAGGAAGCAAGGATAGAAGTTAGCTGAGCAGCCGATTTTTGTCAAAAAGAATGGGCAGGAACTCCCCCAGGATTATTTTCTCAATGGGAAAGAGGGAGACCCAGGACTTCTCTGGATGTCTAGAGACAAGAGAAAGAGAACCCGATAAGAGACGAGGGAAGCTTCTAGGTTTCGGAGGATGGGCAGCTAACGCTCCCAAATTTTTGGCACATGATTTTGATATCAAATAGTAATCCAGATTCTGCTCTACTAAATGATACTGTTACCTTCATTTTTCCATGTAATTTAGAGAAATGCGCAGTATATTTTAAAGTGAGGGATTATTTTTGCGTTTAGAAGAAGAATAAAAGGAAAACGACGGGAAATTGACAATTTTCACGGAATTTAAACTTTTGAAAAGGAGGAGGAAAACTTCTGACGGTTTCGAACTATTGAGAACAAGAAAAATTCCAAATGGTACAAATATTGATGAGTGGGCCGCGCCCACGCTGGTCGAAAAGCTCCGACAACTGTATTGGAAAGAAAACAACTCCGCGCTGGAAAAAAATGGCCCTTTTCCCGTTCTCATCCTGAAGCTCCCAAAATTTCAGAAAAGAGCAAGATTTGCATAGGCAGTAACGATGATCTCTGCCGACGTCGGTAATTGGGTTTGCAGATGTGAACGGGAGTAACTCGCATAAAAGAACAGGAAAATGATGAAAAGGAGGAGAAATATGTTTAGGAACTTGTGGTAATTGAGCGGATCGATTGGCGCAACATTTTACAACTTTGAACCCGGGAATAATTAGGTTTTAAAGAGACTTTTAAAGAGGCTAACATAAATAAAACTGCCATTGACTTTTTTCTGTCGTTCTTTTAAACTTCCTCAACTTTTCAAAGGTGATCTTCAGGAAAGAGGGTAAGTGGAGAAAACGCGTGGGTCAAAACAAGTGTTCGAAGGAGGCGCGACATCATCAATTCAAAAACGGGCGCACTGATCATGGTGACCAAGGGTAAACACAGCAGGATTTTCCCAGATGTTGTTATTTGTCTTGGATCGTCAAGTTTGAGGCATTCCTTGTCGTGTAGAAGAATGAATAAGAATAGCAGGTGGATATCAGGGCTGCGCGAGTACTCGGATTCGAGTCGAAAAATGGTCCGAATCCGATTCGAGTACTCGACTCGGATTCGAGTCGGACTGATATTTGCGGATTCGGGTTCGAATCGGGTTCGCCATTTTTGGTTTTCAGAGGATTCGGAATCGAATCGGATTCGGTACTTTTAGGGTCCCCGAATCCGAATCCTCAAATCAAATTTCTCGCGGTCGTTGCTCGTTGTTTAGCGGCTGTGTTCTTGCCACGCTGGCGTTACGTAACGCATAATGTAATGTTTTTTATTCTTTTTTTGCTCATTTTTTGCTTATTATATTGTTCTTTCTGTAATTTTTATGGTTTTCTCATTTATAATTTCGTTTAGAACAATGAAGTGGGACAAATTTTTCAAGAGGCACGCGGATAACTCAAGAATCGGGCCGCCTTCTAGGGATGGCGCTTCGGAAACTTTCGCCACGTGAGTTTTTTCTCCAAAATACAGTGAATTCCATTTTTAGAGGAATTCAGAAATTCAAGGCGTTGTATAAAAAGCGCCGCTCGATTGATACTGTCTGATTATCGCATGGGCATGAATCCACAAACATTGGAGAAGTTACTATATCTGAAGATTAACTCAAAAGTGAAAGATACTAATAATAATCCGTGATATTTGGCGCTGCTGTTATAGTTGTTATTTTCTTTTCGTTATAATCGTTATGTTTTTGCCAATAATAAAATTGTGTTTTTCTAAAAGCCGGCAAATTTTCAAGAAAGACTAGGGATTCGGATTCGAGTCGAAAAATGGGCCGAATCCGATTCGAGTACTCGGGTTCGAATCGGTTTTCGAATCCTACCTTCCGATTCGAGTCGGGTTCGAGTCGGGGTCATTTTCGAGGGGTAGGATTCGACTCGGAATCGAGTCGGTCTTGAAAAACCAGGATTCGCGCAGCCCTGGTGGATATCCCTCGATCACGTGTATTTGAGCCCGATTAAACCAAATTTACACGGGTAAAAATGAGAAAAAGTGACGTGTACACGAGGAGGGAGTACTCGAAGAAGACACCAAAATCGCTAGTGACTAATAAATTCCAACGAGTAATCTGGCCACAGTCCTTTAAAAACGAAATATCCGCTGATTACCGCCACCTGCTGGGTTAAACATATTAGTAGAACCAAAAATCAGCTCAAAGATACGAGATGCGAATAGGAAGCGCTAACGGGAAGCTGGTGGACTTCGAAGGGAAACAGGGGGCGGTGACTTTTGCTTCCCCCCTTGTCCCAATTATTATGCGGGGCCAAATTAACTAGCAAGCTAGCTAGCAGAAACCATGTGTCAAGAATTTTTAATCCTTCTGTTTTAAATTGGAAGGAAGCAGACTGCAGGATGATCAGGCACTTTATTTCATTAGTCTGCCAATTCTTCCGTTTAGAAACTATAAAGGATCCCTAGTTCTTTGGAAATTTTGCGTCTCCCTGTGGGGAAACCAGAAAAATTGGAAGAAAGTGTACTCCCTGCGCATGCGATTCATCCTGTTTTCGGAACAGGGCCCTCCTTCAACAGGGAAATATATTAAAAATTAGGGTAATTTACTCGGATTGTCAGAAATTTTCTGTTCTTGTCCAAATCCCCAAAAAACAGCAAAAAAAGACTAAATATGGCGGATTTTAACTCCCGGACGGGGTTCCGGAATAGTTTAGTTTAAAAAAACTTTCTCACACCCATCCTCGTGCTTGTTCGAAAACACGCCGGGATTTGCGGGCCGTCAGTCGTAGACACTTTACATTTAGAGTACTGCAAAGTGTCAACGTGTCAAAAGGGTTGAGAGTGGAGGATGAAGAGGTTCAACCTCTATACTCCACTCTCTTTTTTCCAGGCGGCGGTAAAAGAGACCAGGAAGAGTGGAAAAAACGCCTAGGCTCTTTAACTTCGTTTTGAATTTCAAGGGGTTCGCATTCTTTTTACTGAAGAATTGGTTAAAGGTCTAACTATACGGATTTCCAGCGATTTAAAGCCGATTTAAGGCCGAGTTATATAAAAAGCCAACAAAACTAAAATAGTACTAGAGACTGATATATTTATCAGCCAGCGGAGGATGAGACGGGCAAAGCTCAAGTGGTTCGACAGGTGATCTGTTGCGGACAATTTTAAGAGACAACTCTCTCGATCTGTAGAGGACAGCGCAGAGCACAAATTGCGATTCTTTATCAGCCGGAGATTTCAAGAGCTGGACATACACAACAGAAATTACTCGACAGCTAACGAACTGGAAGAGAGTCATATGTGGAAAACATTGGGGTTTCGAACTTTTCACGCCGGGCCTCTGCTTCCAATCTCATTTCTTGAATTGAAAGGCGATCCTCTTGTCATAGTAGACGGCAAAAAAGCCAACTTTTGGGCTTTTGAAAGGCAAGAAAAACGGGAAAATTCTCTAAAAACCAAGGGGTTAGGAATAACTACAGTAATTTGCTGAAAACCCAAGGTTTCAAATAGCAAAGAATGATGGAAAAGAAGATTAGAAATGCCAAAAAGTGAAAGAACTCTCCTGCATCATTTGAAGTAGCCGACCTCCCCAAGATGAGACCGCAAATGACAGCCGCAATACGGATGACTGATGATTGACATTGTCTTCAGTTGCCATTTTTTTCCCATGATTCAAATTTCTAGTTTGAACATAAGAAACTTCAAAGCAATTTTTATTCATTGTCTAGCAGTTTTGGAGTTTTTCAGGTGGATTACTGTAAACAAGAGGGGAGAGCATGACGTCAGGGGAAAAACAAAGGAAAAATAGAGCTGTTTTTCAGTAAATTTTAAAGGAAATTATAGATTCCAACTTTGAGGGAAAGACGCGATGTGGACCCGCTTGAAAATCAGGCAAATTTTTGAATTTTCATTGGAAAGGCCAAATTCAAATGCTCTCTTCAAATGCTCCAAATTCAAATGCTCTCTCCTGCAGCGCTTGTTCCTCCTGGATTGGAAGCCGAGCCGATTATAATAGAAAAAAAGAGGATCATTTTAAAAAGAAATGTGTTAAAATTTTCGTTAAAAGGCGGCTCAGTGAAAGAGAACACATTCTCTGGCAGTTAATCCTTACGACCTCCCCTGATCCCATTCCCTGTCTTGTAAACCTCATCCAGCTGACAGCTGTTCATCGTTTTTTTCGACAGTTTTGGAACACATCTAGAATTACACCCGGGCTTCAAAAATTACTTTTCTCTTAGGTTTGAAGACGTAACAGGATGTAGAAAGAATAAAAACTGCGCCCCAGGAGAGGTATTTCAGCACGCGGGACTCATGGAAAAGTGGCTCTTCTTGGAGGCTTTCTTCTATATTTATTGCTTTTTTGCAATTTTTGGAAGCGCGGAAGAAGGATTAGGAAAAAAAGGAAGAGACAAGGTATTTTTAGAGCAATAGGAAAGAGCCGGTTTTTTGACTTCCTTTCTCTGAATAAAATTATGGAATGAGCGCCAGAAAATTACGGAACCCTATTCAGAAATATTTGGATTTATGTCAATTTCAAGCCCAAATCTCTCCATTTCCTACTTCAAAATTTAAAACGGAAGAACTGCTCCATTTTTTTGTTGTCGGGTTCAAAGCGAACCTCTGAATTTTTAACACTGGAGAGAACTCTTGAGGGAACAGCTGGAGCTCATAAGTGATTGAGTATCTTGGATGACGTTTTGAAAAATCTTCCATTTTGCGAGAAAATGATGGATGGGTTCCCCTTTCTTGTGCAAATGCAAAATTCTGCTCTTGTGGGAAATTTCTGCTAGATTGGGACCATCAGAGCCTTGCCAAAAATCGAGAAACTGATCAGAAAATAAGAAAATAATCCATACAGGCCCAGAAAAGTCAAAACATTTGACCTGGATGCTCAAGTCAAGTTTTTCACTATTTTGAACGATTTCAATCCAATTTTGGTTGAATACGTAAGTTTTCCTCCAATATTTTGAGTCACGAGCCTGAAAATTACGCGCAACCTCAAAGCAGCAAAAAATAGAGAGATCTTCAAGGAAGAGCAATGCAATTATAGCAGTCAGCAGGGACATCATGCTAGATACGGAGGAAGAATAGAATTATGCAAAAATAGCGCGAGGTTCCTCCTCCTTTGGGGTCTATTTCCCAGTATAATGCATGTTTCCACGCAGAAATGGCCGAGGGGTTTCTTCAAGAATTCAAGAAAGATCTCTACAACGTTGTACCGTACGTATCCAGTTATATTTTCTATGCATTTTTTTTAAAAGAAACAGGTTCGTGTTTGTAGAAAGTATTGAAATATTTTCAAATTAGAGCCTCTCTACAAAATGGTAGAATGACCGAAGGATCGCTTCTCTACCAAATGGTAGAACAACCGAAAGAATAGCGTACGTTCAGGTCGTAGTCTCGGCGTGGGTTCAAATCCCACTTTCTGCAAACTTTTTGATTTTTTTCCTTTTGGAAAGTCTAATAAACCACCAATATCTCTAATAATTTTCCTAAAAACTAGGTTTGTTTTTCATTATCGTTGTTATTGTCATGACTTTCTTCCGTGTACGCCTGTGTTTAATAAACTTTAGAGTAGAAGTCGAAGAGAAGAAGACGGGGAGAAAAACAGAAGAATGCTTTCATTCTCGAGGGATCTTAACTTTTTCCAACTTTTTGCACTAATTTTTTATGAACTTTTAGCGGTAAACAACGTATTTTTAACCTCAGTTCTTTAAAGAAAAAAATTCGAGGAAGTTGCAAAGATTTTGAATAATCATGAAGTGCCGCCCGGACGGCTTGAACTCGTCCCGCTGAATAAAATTTGCAATCAAGCGTAGATTTTTTGTGATTTTTTACGTAGAATCTTCCTCTTTTCAGTCTTCGAAAGAGTCAATTGTGAACTGGATGAATAATTTGAAGGGAAGATGATGAAAGAAATAGAAGAAGGGAAGACAGCGAAAGAGTGAGCCGGAAATTGACCGCAAATAAAAGGAAAGAGCCATCGTGGGAGAAAAAGGGAGAATATTCAGGCGGGGAGTCACGGGAGGCCCAATTTCAATTGTAGGAGTAGACGTAATCCGAATGAAAGCAGCATAAAATTTCTTTAAACCACGTAATAAAGAACTTCTCGGAGGATTGAACTTTGCTCCGTAAAATTGGGGAAGCTGCAGAAGTAAGGGCAACCCTTGCAAAACTATACCTCCTATTGTTTTTTTGTGATTTCTGGAACGGCGGCGGGCAGTTCCTTGTCAAAAGGTGCGATTTTTACATTTGTCTACGTATTTTTAACCCTCGGTTAATTACTGTAGCCCAACGATACGGGAACGTTAGGAAAGAAGGAAAAAACGCTGTTTTCAAGCTTCAAAATATTCATAAGAAGCAAAAGCCGTTGAAAATTTAAAAAGTGTCTGTTTCGTCAAAAAAGAGCGGGCTCCAGCCTATATCTGACGACCGTTCCAGGGTTTTCTAATCAAATTACCCGATTTTTCAGGTGATTTCAGGCAACTTTGGTTGAAAAGAGACAAAATATCCCGAAATGAATGGAACTGCAGTTAGAGATAGACTCTGGTTATTCGAGAATGCGAAGACTGGGTAATCTTTAGGATTTCCTTTAAGAATCCATAAACATACCCGATTCTGGTCAAAATTCTAAATTAGCTTGTCCGCTGGAAGGAAAATATGTGACAGAAACGGTCGCCAGTAAACCAGCGAACAAGAATTGGCTGTCTATCGCGCCGTTTCAGGACAAATTGCAATATTGAAGGGGAGCAAGTTTTTTTACAGATTCGATGCGGTTTTTTCCTATTTTATAAGGAAAGTGCCGTGGCTGTAAATCTCACGGACTACTGTAATGAACTAATGATGAAATTAGTTCTCCACAGCAAAAAAGTCTGTCTAGTAAAAAGTGAATGGAAAAAACTGTGCATTATTGTACCACCACGCCCAACTTACTTTTCAAACTTGTCAAGTGCCCCTGTCATTACGAGAGCGAGAGAAGTAGATAAACAATGTTTTGGAACGTTTGTCGTCGGCGGTGTTCTTTTAAGTAGTTGGCAAGCTACCAGTCGACGGTGATAATCAGCTATTGGTTAAAAATCAGCTCTACCCAAAAAACAGTCCACTTATCAGCGAGGGTGCTGTTTTTCTTGTGGTTTTAAACACGCCTGACAAATAACCGTGTTTCTCTTGGTTTTTGGCATGCGGTGAACTGCGTCCTAGAATTATTTGGACAGCCAGAAAGGCACACACTGTCTCCCTTTGCGTCAGACTGCTGTTTTCATTGGGATACATGGAGAGGCAAGGGGAAAGAAGGACGACAAATTAGAGAGGGAGGAGTTCTTTTTTAAAAAAATAATGGCGGGATCATACAGAGGCAATTTAAAAAGGGATGCGCCCCATAAGGCGAAGTTTTGCATTTTCCCTGGAAAAAATTCAAATGCGCGTGCTTTCAGGTGTCGCAGCGCCCGTTTCATGGCTGAAACCAACTATAAAAAGCTTGGGACCTCCCAGGCCCCGGAGGTCTTATGTCTATGAGAATCTTCCAGGATAAAAGGACCTCCGGGAAAGCTCCCCGCGCCCGCAGAATTCCTTTAAAAAATTCAAAAAGCCGATTCGCCAACTCCAGAAGGTTTTCAGATTTCCCCCGGTAAATTCTGTTAATAATCTGAATAAAATCCCTAATCAAATCTTCTGCTCGAACAGCAGATGACACTCCCAGAATTTGCCTGTTTGGGAAAACAATAGTCTAGTCGAGGGGGTGATGATGACATTGTTCGCTAGAGAAAAAAAGCTTCCAAACGGATTTTATTGCCTTGCTGGCAATAGACTCTTCCGCGAAAAAAGTCTCCAATCAGCTGGTAGTGCTCTACAGATGATTAATATAGTTTTTTTCTACATTGGAGGGGCTTCAAATGCGTCTTTTAAAACGAGGAAATAGACGGGAAATTGACGCAATTCAACCTATTTTAAATTTTGATCCTAAAATGAAAGAAGAAAGTCTCAAGGGAAGCTGCACCCTTCCTTATTATCTTCATTCATTATAATAGGAAATAGGGCTTGAAAAAGGTGCTCTTTAGACATTTCTTTAAAGGAAATCACAAGAACACAATTTTGGATCCAGTTCAAAGGTTCTGCTCCGATTTCAAGCGATCTAGCCTTGATAAACCGCCCAATGCCCATTTATTTGTCACTTTTCCATTCTCACACGCTTATTTGTGCGTGCGAAATAGAATTTTTAACCCCGTGATCTCAAATATTTTTATGGGTCGGAGCTACGGTAACACATTGGCAACCCCAAAGTGCCTGTCTACTGGAGAATAAGGAGCCGGTAATCCGATATAATCAGCCTCAAATCTTGCAGAAACAGGCACTGCGAGATCTGAGAACGTGCCTATTTCAACGTGACGTTTCCAATGAAAATTCGGGGAATTTTCCCAGCAAATTGAGCGTATTGTCTCAAATTCTAGGATCTACGCCCTTGTTTCTATTGTAAAATATGACAGCCCAGATATTTCAATCATTCTGTGAGGGAAAAGACGAAAGGAAAGTCCATCGATTGAAAGGAAGAACAATACGGATAATTTGGCTGGCTTTTGTCTAAAAGCCATGGGAAGCCGGGGAGAAAATGACAGAAAGTCGACTACTTTTTTATTTGTAGCAGACGATTTCAGACATTTTTTCTGCCGATAACTGACAAGTGGGGAAAAGAGAGGAAATTGGAAATAGAGACTTACCTAGTAGAGCCTTTTAAAGAATACAAAGCGTCCGTAAATACTTTCTTCAACTCGAAGAAAGACTAGAAGACCAGTGGTTCAAAATTCCCCTCAAACTTACTGAACTGACGAGTCAAGTAAGCAGATTAAGTTGCGGGGTCCTGTGAACAAGGGAGATTTTCTGAGTTGGGGGCAGTAGGACAGACAATATTTACCGAGAAGATTACCCAGTCAAAAAGGGGGGCGAAGAAGGCACGTTGAAAAGGCCCGAAGAATTGAAAAGAGAATGATTTTTACTCTCCTCCCGGGAAGTTCGTAGTCAGTCCCTGGTCCTAGTTTGGTATTGGTATAAAAAGACGCCTATGGCAAACATGGACAAGTGTCAAGTGCTCGTTTCACTTGCTCCTAGACCACTTGAAGAATCAGAATCAGTGCGCGGAGAATGGTAGTTCTTGATATTTTCGATATTTGTATGGGGAGTTCAATAAATACACAAGATGACTGTACGCTGATGTATGACTAATCGGGGAATAAAAGGAGTCAAGGAGGAGGGGGAATTTGAACTTTTGAGATCAAAATTAGTAGAAATTGTAGATTTCTAGAGTATTTCGCAAGTTTTAACTTTGGGAAACGAGAGCTGTGGGACTCCCATGAAAATCAGACAAAATCTTCAAATTTTCTCTGAAAAACATCAAATTCAAATGCGCGCGTTCTTATGTTCTACTGCGCTCATTTCCTCAAGGTTCGAAATCGATTACACCAAATTTTAAAATAAAAGCAATTATGGAAACCCTTGTATTATACTCGCGAAACCAAAAGACGCTTCCAGTACTCAAAGCGGATGTCGAAAATGGGCTATTTACCACAATTTAACCGGAAGATGGAGCATCGAAAACAAAGTAAGAAATCTGGACTAATGGGCAATAAAAAAGCACATTGAGGATACGGTAGAGTTCTTTTTTTAGAAGAAACTGGCGCTGTGGGAGCAGTTTGAAAACCAGACCGATTTTTGAAAAAAAAAAATAATTTTCATTGGAAAACGTCAAATTCAAATGCGTGGGCTTTCAATTTTCTCAGCGGTTGTTTTTCCTATGATTGGAAACCGATTTTAAATGTTTAATAATTTTTTTTGAACTAGAGGAATAAAAGGCCGACATGATCCGCCCGGAAACCAACGCTGATCGCTGCCAACACTCTGGGAAACGCGATTGATCTTCTCCCATTCCCAAAATTGTCCCTCCATTTTTGTTGATTTAGCTGCAAAGCTCTCCGATTTATCCACTCCTTCACAGTTTCCGTTTGTAATTGTGGACGATTTCCGGCAAAACAGTACCAAAACGTGGGCGGATTAACTGTATGAATTTTGATCTTTTTCATCTTTTTTTGAGATCGTTAATTGGCAGCAAAATATTGTGAAAAATACGCGATTTCATTTGATAACGCCGCTGTTTTCCCAGACTGTGTTCATTATTAACAAAAGGCTATTTCGAAACAGAAAGCCCGCCTCGTGAGACTCCCAAGAAAATTACTTATTCTCCCGGATACAAAAGGCTCATTCGAGCGAGAATTCTACGCCACGAGGAGAATCTGAAACGGAGAAAAGCCTCCAGGGAAGGTGATAAATAAATTATTCCAGTCGTGAAGAAAAATGAAAGGAAGTGACCCCGCGAGGGGAACCGGGAAAGAGTACACAGGCGCGCTGGGCTGGGCGTTTACGGAAGTTGACCCTAGGTTCCCAAAAAGTTAATGAATAAAATCAGAGCGAATGGGAAAAATCGGGAGAATCGCAGATAAAAAGTTCCTGAAAAAGTTACTGCAGACGGTGCAGGGGGTGACGCTGGGAAGACGATCCCGCCGATCCCAGAAAAAAAATTCCTCTTTGAATTCTGCCTGGATGTTTAAAGGGACTGTGAAGGATTAAAATTATTTTTTGAAAAGTTGTTTTTTCTTTTCTTTCTTGTGCTTAAAATTAAGAAAATAATTATTATAGCATACTAGAACAGGAAAAATATACAAAATACAGCTGCAAACCACTTTTTAGAAATTATCATTTTATTTGCAGTCATTTTATTCAAATAAAATTGAATTTTCTATATTATCACTATTTTCCAACCACCAAATGATGTGCTAAATTATTACTAACATGTCTACATTATTTTCAATAAGAGAAATAAGCAAAAAATATGAAGAAAATAAAGAAAATCGAAATTAATAGATGGCTAATCATAACCCACGCTTCGCCCGCGAAATTCAAACTTCCTTAGATCTAAGGAAGATTGCAACTTTAAAAATCTATATCTTTTTATAGAAAAATCTCCCAGCTATAAGAATTAGTGCATGATAATCAGAAAAATCAGCTCTATTTATTAAGAGCAACTTGTAAAAAATCCTTCACAGTCCCTTTAACAAAATCCTTTAAAGAAAAGCAGACAAGAATGTTTTGAAAAGAAGAGTACAAGTAATAATTCTGTTTTGGGCAGCGGCTCTCTTGCGCATCTGAGCCTCTTTCTAATCCCCATCTGCAAATTTAATGGCTGTTATCTTCCAGTAAATTAGATAAATAATGGAGCGTAGTTAAATTAGTCGAAAGAGAATGAACAGCGGAAAAAAAATCTGGCTTTCGATTGGGTTTTTGGTGTTTTTAGTCTAAACACAAAGGGAAAATCGGCGCATGACAGGGATTTTAGCAGTGAGGAGCGAAACAATGGTAAAATTACAAAAATGGAGCTATTAGAAGGGAAAAAAGCCCTGCAACTACAACAAAACCCGGAAAATAAAACATAAAAATGACCACGTGATCCAACAGAAGTTACCATCAAGTGTTTGTGAACTTCCATTTCAATATTTACCCAAGTGATCTGAAATCAGTGTTGCGCGGGCACAAGGATGAAAATGGTTACTATTTCTACTTTCATCAGCTGATTTATGATTTTATTTAGGATTTTTATGATGACAAGGTGAGCCGCTAGAACCCTTTGCCGATCTTTATAATCCTTTCCTTCGCTTATTTTTCAAAATCTAGTCGTTTCATAGCCGAGAAAGAAAAGAAAGAAAATACGAACCAGAAAAATCTTTGCTACAAAGTTGTAAACCAACTGTTTTTGAAATTCTGTCTCCAGATTCAAACTGGCAAATTTTTATGGAAAAGACCCTATTACCAAAGCTAATCTACGCCTTCCTACCCGCAGTCAGGAAGGTCAGAGCCGAGGAGTTTCACGATAGCATTGCTGGTTTCTAACAAGGGAATGTTTTAACTTTAAGGTGGCCTTTTGACTAGAAACCTATACCATTCGAAAGAGCTCGAAAAGTTAGGAAGGTAGGTGTATTCCGTTTCTGCGGAGCGACCTTCGTTGAGGCACACCGACGCCGAGGAAATTGGAAAAATTTTGAAAAATTCCTGTCGAAAGGGAAACAAGAAAAGCGATTTCGAAAAACATGAAGCCGTGGCCTAGTGGATAGTAGCTTCAACCAGAAAACTTTTTTCTTTTTTCAGCCCAAGGTTCGGATCCTTGATGGATCACAACTATTTTTCTTTTTTTTTTTCTCACAATACGTGCTACGTTATGTTTCCGTTTGGTTAGTTTAGTAAATTATCAAACGATAGGAAATACCAATACTCGAGTTACTCTCTTGAAACTACTAGTATTTCATCTGGTCACAATTGCGAGCAGATGGTGGGTGTTTATTGTTATTTGCACGTTTATAAAAAAAGAAAAATAGTTGTGATCCATCAAGGATCCGAACCTTGGGCTGAAAAAAGAAAAAAGTTTTCTGGTTGAAGCTACTATCCACTAGGCCACGGCTTCATGTTTTTCGAAATCGCTTTTCTTGTTTCCCTTTCGACAGGAATTTTTCAAAATTTTTCCAATTTCCTCGGCGTCGGTGTGCCTCAACGGAGGTCGCTCCGCAGAAACGGAATACACCTACCTTCCTAACTTTTCGAGCTCTTTCGAATGGTATAGGTTTCGAGTCAAAAGGCCACCTTAAAGTTAAAACATTCCCTTGTAAATATGCAACGACCGCTTCCCCCCTTTCTCACAATAATCCCTCCACAATTATTAAGAAAACCAAGAAATAAACAGTTATATAACCATCGTTTATTTTGTCTATTTATTCTTTTGTGCTAGGGCCTTTTGTGCTGTTGTTATAGTTATCCGAATCTACGAGAAATTCTTCCATCCTCTGAAGAAGGTCATGTTGATAACTAAGGCGAGGTTTCTATAAGTAGCCACAATTACACTCTAAAAAATAGAGGTCGTACCTTTCGAGGTGGTTCTTCACTAGCTCGTGGTGGCTGTGCTTGTGGCACATTTTGTGGCTCTCCTGGCATTTCTACCGCAGTATCTGCTTGTGTCGATTGTGGCGATTGTTCGCCTGTGCCCGTCGATTTAGCAGTTCGAAGTTGAGTCATGCCGGGGAGTCGTCTTGCCATTCTTGGCGCGTTTGATGTCTGTGCCTTCTAAAATTACCAATTATTGGAAAGTTTGAGAAGTTTTGCTACCGGTCCAGCCGACACTCTTGGTTTCGATGGCTTCTTCGTCGTCTTCTCTTCTTTTCCATTTTTAACATCCTCAGATGACGGCGTAGTTAAAGTAGTAGCGGACGCAGGCGGACTGTCTTTCTTCTTGAAACAGGGGAAGACCTTCTTGTACAGCTTGACTTTACGAGCTTTTTTAGCGCCACCAATTGAAACCGGGACAAAGAGACAGACGACGACGACGATGATGACAATCACAACGATAACACCGCCGGCAACTCCGCCTATTACAGCTGATCTAAAATAGGTCACTGATCAAAATACGAGTAAAAAACAAACGTGGACGAGCTCGACTCTCCAGCAGAAGACGCCTGTTGTCCAGATGGAGCCACAGTTGTAACTGCCGCTGGAGAAGCTGTGGTAGCTCTAGTTATCGATGCTTTTGTGGTGGGACACGTCGGACTGGATACTGGATGATGGCCCAGCTTGAAGTCGCAGATACTGCTCCCTGTATTTATATTTGACCCAGCGAATATGAAAAAACTCACTGATTTCTCCATTAATTTGGGCGTTCGATAGAAGAGCGACTACCGCAGCTGCGTGAGATTGTTTGAGACCATCCAAATCGACATCACCATTAATAGTTTTCAATATGCCAGACTTTGAAACGGAGCCGATAATCGAGCTGGTAAAATTGACACCGCCAGTAATTATTACACAATCATCCAATTCAGACAAGAGCTTGATAGGACCATCGTCAAAAATGCATTCTAAAAAGAAATTAATCCTACAATTCAAGATGCCAACCTCCAAACTTCTGAACCTTCGAGTCCTTGGTCGTGGTCTGGCCTAGAAGTTTAAGAGAATCGTTGGATAGGACTCGATTTCCACTGATTGTAACCTTCAAATTCTTCACGTTCTTCTCTTCGATGGCAATATTTGCCAGCTTGTCATTCTGTTCAATGATGAGCGAAGACATGGAAAAGGTGCCATTGGGGTTGAAATTGATCGTTGCCAATTTGTTATTCTTTTTAATGAACGCCCCTACAAAATGGATTATTATCTGTGCGTGAAGTTCATACCGTTTACGGTTAAATCCTTCAATTTTGGTAGATCGAATTTATCCAATACGAAATTCTTTGACAAAACCAAATTGTCTGCTTTGAAGGTACTCAGTGATTCCATGTTAATTTCCTTCAATTTTTCATTCCGGTAAAGGATAAAGTCTCCTGTGAGCTCAATATTTGTCAGGTTTCCCATGTCAATTGTTTCCAAATGGGAATTGTCTTCAATCCGAAATATAGGAGCGATTAGCCTTAGCGATACAGCACCCAGTTTGATAGTTTTCAGCGTGGGATTACCTTTAACCACAAGTCGTAGCTGAAAAACAGCTCCTGATTGTAATTCAATCAACGTAAGATCGTTGTTGTTCTGGATTGTCAGACCTATAATATAACTATAAGTTTGGAAATAAATTTCGAAACTTACTTGAATTTACGCTTGTAGACAGACCATTTATCGCTATGGTTGTTACGGATGTGCCATCAAAAACAAAATTGATATTGACAATATATGTAAGTCCACTAAATAATGTGTTCCAACCAGTCTCCACTCCTTTTATTTTAAATTCATAGGTAGAGCCAGCAGGAGCTTCAAGAGATTTGCACTGTGCAGTGATGATAGCTTCTACCGTGTCATGTTGTTTTAACTTATTACCTAAAATAGAGATATCCAGCAGGTTAAAAAAAAGGCTCTATCGAACTGCGGCCATTTCACATTTGAACCAGCCGTCAAATTGGCCAAATGACTAAAAAATATTTGACGAAACAACCGGAAGCTGTTTTAGCGACTGTCGAAATTACCGACGGACGCTTCGACAAGCGATGGTTTTCCAAATCCGCTTTGGCCAACACCCGTTTGGGCCATTTTTTCTGCAATTCGCACTCTTTTACAAATACAAGCCACTACTTAAAGGAACTAATGCTTCATTTCTTTTGATTTTCGTACCATTGTACTCAACTCCATGAAAGGAATCGACTGGTATTAATTTAGAGGCGCATACGGTTATATCTGATGTATATACCACAAAAGACGCAAAATTGAAGAAAAAAAGTGGCCAAAACGGACATTGCCAAAGCTGATTTGGCCTAAGCATCTTTTCGCTATTTCGACAGTGGCCGAACCGTCAACATTTAGATCTCGCCAGCGGCCCAGCCGTCTATTGATCAACATTAAAATGGTTTAAACGAGAAATGGCCGCAGTTCGGTAGAGCCAAAAAGGACTCTTACAGTCAAGTTGCGATTGTCGACGTGGACGAAGATGACGCTGCTCTGTCAAATTGGCACCGATGGCGCTCTCCGGGAAAGACGAAAAAAATGAGGCTGGGTTCACTTGAAAAAGTAAAAATACAATCCAAACAAAGTTTTCTAAAAAATAGCCAAATCGACCAGAGAAGTAGAAGGAACCAACTGTCCACCATGGATGAAAACGACGAGAATGAAGCTCTTGGTGAATTCTGACGCCACAATAGATTTTCTATTACCTGTTATTACTGTTTTTATCGCTTTGACAACGATGAAACAGGAATTGAGCATATCCTTTGACAGAAATGGCGGGGAAATTTCGCTTTCGGGCGGTAGAAAGGCGGTAAACAGAAGGTGGATCCAACAATTAGTACCTCACGCCGCTTTGTCGTAGGGTTCAGTCAAATTGAGAAGATTTCTATATTAGAAGGCATCTACGTTTTACTTCCAAGCAGGAAAAACAGGGAACTTGCAATTATTTCTGGTAAAAGCTCGAAATCAAACAATCTGGCAGTTTTGAGGGCAAGTTCTATCGAACAAGAGTTTAATTAACGGCAAAATAGCCATTTTAATGAAGGTATCATTACTTCAATAGTAAAGAAAAGCTTTTATTGGTGTATATATGCATATTTACGATGAAGAGATCGAGAATGCTAGCTTGGGTGCTTGCGTTGAGTCTGTTTGCGGTTCTACCGAAGCCTCTTCTTGTGTCGACTGTTCCACTGTGGCCTTTTTTCTTTCTTTTTCATTTTACCATTTTACTGGATGAGAGTCTCTTTAAATAAAACTCTTTATAGCTGTCAATGAGATCACAGAATGAGAGAAAAAGTAACCGGAGATATGATTCCTAATACCAAACTTCAGGATACAAAAATAGGATTAAATTAATGGCAATAATTGATAGGTAAAAAGAAAGGGAGACGGTTTCCAGACGACGGATTATTCTTTCCCAATAGGATCGAAGGGAATTGGAGGCTTGGGCACTCGTTTTTAGATTGATTACTTCTCTCAGCAGAGTGATGATCAGGTCTATTCGTTGGTTACTGGCTCTTTCTGCAAAAATATTCATGGGATTTAATTTTATAAGAATATTACGCTAGAAAGTCGATCGCTTCGGGACTCAAAGGCTTTTAACTACAAAATTCGTGAATTTTCCCAGCTTACCTGCACTCTCCAGCAGAACTTCTCCATGTAACGGAGCGTCTTTATTAATTTCCGTAAAATTCACATCTGTCGGTATTAAATTTCTCAGAATATTGTGGTCCGGAGAAGAATGCAAAGAGCTGACCTAAAAATTACCCTGATCCATTAAATTCAAGGATCTTTACCTGAACATTATTATTCCTCACGACGTCATGTTTATCATATCTGAAAGCCTTCGGCACGTAACAGCAAAAGAGCTTTTTAGCAGCCAACCACCGGAGACATTGAGGAATTGACTCAAAGGATGGATGACGGAGAGCATATTTTTCCAGATAGACAAAGATAGAACTTGTACACGTGGCTATACTGACGATGAAAATTAGGGCCATGTAATAGATTCCTAGAAAGAAAGGTAATGGATTACTGTAGGGAATGAATTTTCGGATTTTTTTAAGGACTTGAGCCCGTCAATGGTTATTGTGCTGTTCTCACGGATTCCTGTGTGTTAGAAGAAATCTTAGACTAATAAATGACGAGAAAAATAAAAACTTGGGTCAAAGACGCGGTTATCAATCGCTTATTCGCTGTGGGACCCCCAACAAGACAGCGGGCTCATGCCAGCCCATAGAAGAATTAAAATTTCATGCTATTTCCCTTACTGAAAAGGCCAAAATTTATAAAAATAAGTACTTTTATGAATGGTTTTTCCGAGCAATTTTTGGGTTGAGCGCAACATTTTGAGCCATTTTTTGGTCTTTCAATTTCTCGGTTTGAAATTTCGCCTAAATTAACAGAGAAAATGGTAACATGGTCATCCAATCTGTTGAAAATTCCCCTTACCTAGGAGTGGAACATCGCTGAAGGATCCCCGTTGCCCTGGCACACTTTCCATGGCGAACTTCATCTCTCCCACAAGCATCAGCAACATGACAGACATTGACAGCAGAGTCATGATACCTAAAAAAAACCCAAATTATTTCCTATTTTTTTGCTCTTACCAAGACGAAACTTGCTTTCCCGCCTTCCGGTAGCGTTGATGGGCGCATGGAAGCCGATGACAGCCACCAGAGAGACCAGCGTTGTGGGAAAGACGAGATTAAACACATAATAGAAGCTCTGCCTCTTCAAAGAAAGTTCCATAATAACCATTGAGAAGGCTTCATTCGATTCGGACAGATTCCTTGTAGTTCCGTTTAGAAGTTTTGCATCCATTAGGAGCCATTCCTGGAAAATTTTACTCTAGAAAAAAAGCAAACAACGATCTTTTGCCCCTAGGGTTCGTTTGGATTCGGTCGAGCGCAAAAATGGGCATGGGATACTCATACGAGGAAGCAATGGTTCGGAAGTTATTATTCTCCTCGAGAAAACACAAAATTTGGGTGGGAGGAGGGAAGGGAAAGAGAAAATGTGGATCAGAAAGAGGAACAAGGCAAGCAGAAGAATCCAGCAAATAAGAGTTCCTTGCCTGCATCACAGACAATTTTTAGGCGGGAAAATCAGGGACAATCACCATGGCAAAAATCGACACGGAAAATTCTATACCGACTTCGATCGGACAACTCCCTCTCTCGACCCAGTCCGTCGTTTCTCAAACACGGCAACTTTCGAGTCGAAGTTGACTCTCCTCGACTCAATTGCCGTCGCCTTCGTCACTCGACTCTGTCGATTTCCTTGTCAAACCAGTCCAAAAGTTATTCTTGGAAGTTTCTGGCCCGAAGCTTTGCATGACTACAACAATCTTAATTTCCCACCTGATTATCATAAAAATCTCCTAGGTCTATGTCTTCCTTCTCCACGATTAAGTTAACCACGTCAGTTTGATATGCCCAACTTCCACACTGAAAAATATTTTTTTAGACAGCACAGCCTCTTTTGAAAGTTTTTTTCTTCCTGGTCTCGTTTTCTTCTCTGAAATATTTCCAACTCTCCTCCCCACTGGCTAGATTGATCGTCAGCCCAGTAGAATGGGCGACTTCCGCCGTTTTAGAGGGCCAGTCCCATATGGCTCTGAGGCACCTGGTTGCGGTTGCACTTTTTATCCCATTTACCCAATCAAATCCCTACACTCCTGGGCCGCCACAATGGCCAATTCAACAAGGAGGATATCAATACTATAATAATCCCCCAGTAAATTCCCCTCAAGATCCTTACGGCTCTTCTTATGGCGCCAATTTGAATCTCCATCCTCCGGCGGCTTCTGGCGGAACGGAAGGACATTTAGATGTCATAAAAAATGTGGAAATTGGCCCAACACAGGTGGTAATTATTACTACAAAAGAAGGTAAATTTTTTAATCCAAAAAATTCAATTTCATTCAGGGTCTGCGGATAAATTACGGGTAAAAATAGATATGACGGATCTCCAGGAGAACAGAAAGCTTCCTCCCACTGATTTGAGTGGATTATGGCTACTTATCAGCCGTGGTAAGCGATTTTTTCATATTTTCAAAGGGTAAACATAGTCATTGGGTGTTCTCTTGACAGCTTATTTCGGACAATTTGAGGCCCGGGTACTTTCGAAAGTAGACAACACACCCACACAATGGGGGTTCCTTTTGAATGAAAAGAACGGGAAGGTTAGAGTATCCGGACGGAGGTTCCAGGAAGGGCAAGAAACGTATAGTGGAGGAATAAATTATGGAAACATTACAAATCCAATTTTAGAACAATTTAAAATTTCAAAAAACGGCAATAAGCGCGCTCTAGAGGTAAATTACATTAATTCCAGGCGCTTCAAATCGCGCTAATTTACATTTTGTAATTCTATTTATTCTTTACAGTAATTCAGCCTAAAAACTCCAATTTCAGGTCGCTACACAATCCCCTTCCTGAAACCCGACCGCTGGTATGGCCTCTCCTTCCGCAGTGAAAATATCGTCCAAAATCAGTTAGTCGCCCCTGTTCTCCTTTTATATCTCCCTAGAATTGTCTCCCATACGGATACCCGCCTAATTCGGACCCTTCCCCGACAAGGAAATGGGACAGCTATGGATAAAATGTTCGAGGTCAAGTTGCACCGAACCTTGGAAGGAGTGGAAAGCCTAGAAAATTTGTACATGACCGCCAGGTGGCAGGGACATGAAAGGTAACTGCTAGTTTTCTTTTTATAATTTGTTTTTAAATTCCAGGCCAAATTCCAGCGAACTTGTAGTAAAAGTTATGGTAGAATGCAACAAAAGTAAGACAAATGAGGCGATACACCTCGGGCCGAGGGATGATTCTGTTACAATTGAAATAAGTGTAAGTTTTCTTAGATTTCTCCAGTTTTCCGGGATTTCAGATGGATCACCGATATGAATTACAAGAAATGAATAAAACCGCGCATGAATACAAGGCTCACATTACTCCGCTTCAATGTAAAAGGTTCTTTAAATTATTTTTTTAAAAGAAAAGGCATCTCTAGAGTCTGCTGGAAGCCCGCTCTTCAAATTCATTCCGAAGGAGTTCCTTACAACCATGGATTCCCAGAAGAATGTAGAAATATTGAGCCAACAAGCGCCAAAACTTTCCTACGAAATTTAAAGGAATACTCCGTACGTTTCCCTGCTTTTAATGAGTTTTTAACAAAATTTTAGGTTGAAAAAGAAGGAAACAGCTCTCAAATGGAACTGGTAATCCATACAGAAGTCGGCGAGCCCCATGAACAAGCATTTGTCACTTTGTCAGCATTGCGATTAGATCAAAACGACAGCGAAGTTATCTACCGTAGTTTTAGGTAACTTTTAGTGTGGACCACTGCAAATTTTGAAAATTATAGTACAGCTCAATCGGATGGGATTTTTCGCCTGCCATTGGAAGAGGATGCCGTTTATGCGGTGACTTATGAATACACAAAAACGAAACCGTTCCATTATTCGGCTAAGGTAGGGAGTAATTTTATAGGAGATTTGAGCGCGTTTATGGGTCCAACAGCGATAGGACTAACGATATTTTAGGAATTTGGCAAGATTCTGGACATTTTAATCAAATTTTCGTGGTTTCTTCCTTCTTTCCGGGTTAAAACTGAAAAGTTCAAGTTCCTTTCGCTTTAGGATCCATAAATAATGTTTATCAATTTAAAATTGAACTTTAGGAACATTTCGTTGTGGAATCGCCAGCTGATAATCTGACTCGAGCCAGTCATCCACCCATGGTTATTCAATTTGAACCGGATGGTTTCCATGATGAGAGTAAAAAGGTAGACGAGTTTCGAATAATTAGCCCTTTAAAATTTCGCTCAAAAATGTACAGTGTCCCGTTTTAGTTAACCGCCCCTCCAACAATTAGCCTAAACCGCGGGAGAGCCTATGACGGTCGAAAAGTTCTGGTAAACATGGACCCTTTCTGTACTCACGGGACTCAACAGGTGATTTTTACCCTATTTTTTAAATAAAGATTACTGTATCCAGATAACTTTGACGGATCAACATCCTCATCAAGAAATAAACGCCACGGAAGTCCTCTGTTCAGTCAATAATCGCTACCATTTCTGTGATTCTAACCATAATTACACCAAATGTAGCCCAATTTTTTGCTATTCCCTGTCAGTTCTCCTGGATACCGCACCATTTTCTACAGAATCCAGGTGTTTAAATGTGACTCAACATTTTAAATTAAACAGTAGCTCTTCGGGATCATTGTATTTCATTGCTTTTATGCTGCTTATGTTTAGGTGAGATATTCTCTGGAATTGTACATATTTTTCGCTAATAATTGATGTTAGAACAATAAAGGGTCTTGAATCAGTAAACTGGACTCTAGTTCCGGTGGGAAATTCGACCAATACGTTTGAATTAAATTTGAGAAGTGAGGTGGAAACGAACGGGAGAGATCAAAAGGGAGACGTTCAGGATTGGCTCCTGGGGACCATTTTCAAGTTGAATTTTTAAAGGATTTCGAGCAAACGACTTCCCGCCAGTTTGGTCACAAACACGAATTTTTAAATAAAGCCACTGGGTCCTGAATTCTGAAAGTCTTAATAGGAAAATGGCTAAAAGAAATATTTAAAATCCATTTATTCCCGCCTAGACTTCCCCAATTTTCCCTCAAATTGCCGCAAAAACCGTCAAATAAACTGAACTTACCATAAATGAGCAAGTTTGTGAGTCGAATGGAAAGCGTTTAAAATTAATAGGACAGAAGCTTTTGGATGATATGGAGACGAACATTCGGACCCGGCCGTCACTTCTAATCTCCGCTGAAGCATCTGACGGAAAATCTGGGACTCGTCCAATTACACTGAAATTATTAAAAATAGTAAGAATCCGAGTAAAAATACCTGTGATACATGTAGAATTCCGGTTTCCAGATCCATTTAATTGGAACGTAAATGCGATCAATCCCATCAAATGTGGTGCTATTCCACTGCAGGAATTCATCCCGCCACCAGACATCAAAATATGCCGAGACTGTGGCCAGATTATTACGTTGATCCTAAAATAAGCTGGGAATCATCGTCAGTAGCCATTTTTAGAAACAGGGAGATCCGTCTTTCATCCCCAGAGACCCCTTTCCCGTTTGGAAGTCCTGTCGACCCATTAAAAATATCCTCCTTTTTTAGCTGACTCGCGTTTAAATGAAAATAGGAAGGAAATGACTTCAAAGAGGAAGACTTTTTCAACTTCCTGGGTAATTAGATGGAGGGAAAGTTTAACGAGACTCACGAGGTCAACTATTTGGTAAAGACCAGCGCTGACGTGAACATCCAGTTGGGTATGCGGATGACGGACCGGCACATGGTGACGGGCGTTCGTTTTTATCCATTCTCCTAGACTGAAAAGGGGCAATTAGGGGTGTTCTGTGCGGGTTTTTTTTCTGAATTTTAGGGATTTTTACAACTTTTTTGGAAGATGGTGACATATACGCCTAGAAACTGGGATTTTGCCTTTCAAAAACCCCCAAATTGCTGTAAATTGCAGGTAAAATGACCAAGCTTACGATTTAAATTAAAATTTTACAAAAGCACTAACCTTCCATGAGGATCATCTCTGTCGACTGGAAACGCTACGTAATCCTCGTGTTTTCTCCTGGGAGGGGCTTCTTCCAAAACGGGTTTCTTCTGTTTTTCTTGCTGCTTTTTTGGTAGAAATCCTGAAAATTTGAGCTTATTTTAGTCGACTTCTCAAAAGATTCGCCGATTTAAATTTGGCAATTTACAACAAAAATTCAACGTTTTCCCTGATTTTCAAGCGTATTTTACAGCGCTTGTTTTCCTAAGAAAAAAAAACCGGCTATATAGTTAAAAATATTCCCCCATCTCCTCCATTTTCTCTGTTTTCTCTTCCTCGAGTTAGTTTAATGCCCACATCTGTTGCAATAAACACAAAACACTTGTCGGAAGCTGGCTAAAATTTTCTCCCACACGTAGTAAAAACCCTGAATTTTCCCCAGAACTGATTGGTTTGATGACCAGAACTTTTGCTATCGAGCCGGAAGGCTGTCCATTGAATATCATGACAGCTGTCCCTCCTGGGTTGATCTCGTGGTGGTGGCGTTTCTTTTAAAACAATAACGATACCTCAGCATAATATATTGCCGACGGGCAACGTGGAATCACCCCGACAAAATGTGTAAAGAATTTCCTCACCAAGAAAATTTAGTGCCATCCCTTTCGTGCACTTTGCAATTTAGCCCCACCGCCCGCCACCTGACTTGTCTTCTTCTGGTTGAAATGTATTCCATCAACAAAAATGTCACATTTTGGCTGACAGGCTGAATTTTTTGGCTACCTCAAATGTTGCTTTCTGTCTTCCTGCAGAAAATTAGATCCGAGTTCGTCAATGTTTCCTGAGTCAGGAATCACAAATCTTGTTAGGAGATGCCCACATCTCATCTGACGACCATCAAATGTCTTCACCTAACGACTATTCCCGGCTAATAATGTTTCCCCAGTTCGCTTAAGGAACAGCAAAAAATAAACGAATTTGGATAGAAAAAAGGTGAAAGATTGGTGGGAAAACCGGAGAAAGTCAGAAAACAAGGGAATATTTACTGGAGGTGTGGGAAAAGGGTGCAATCGGGTTCTATGGGTGTTGGTAAAAGTCTGTGCTTGCTTTTGATTCAGGATATTCCGGCGAATTTTGGAATTCTTTCTACATTAATCAGGTTTTTCAGTTAGAAATCTGCCCGCCAGCGCGAAAATATTTTCAACTCGGGTGAAAATGGCTTATTTTACGGTAAACCGCCAGTTTTTTCGTAAAATTCTGGGCCTACACCGATTCCAAGTAATAAAAATTTCCGAGATTGTCATAAAATCTCGCCATGAAAAAATTGCTGGTTTTAATAATCCGCAGTAGTTTTTTTGGTAATAATGTCAGAAATAATTGCCGAGATTCTACGAGTGAAATGACGGTTTTTTTGACTCGCCTTATTATAAATTCCATGTTAGAATTATTGTATTTTCACTCTCTTTCCCTCTTTTTTTAAACGGAATTCGGCAGAAAACATAATATTTTTACTTCAGTCAATTTTTGCGTCTATATTTTCCTTGTTATCCCATTCCTTCTCGACACCTGTTCCCTCTGTTGCTTCCCAAAATCTCTGATGTCATCCAAAACACAGACCAACAATGTCTCGAATTACCTTCCTTTTCCCATAATTATTTTAGAAAATGTCAAAAAAATAACCGAGACTTGGGGGCAACATCAGGTTTCAGACACCACAGCTAAGAAGCTGCTTCCCGGAGCCAAGCCGGCTCATCCATCAAAAATGTGTGCTTTGTGGGGTGTGTGTCACTTGTATGTGGGTCGTGTGGAATAGAAAAAAGTCAAGAAACTAACCTTCTGTATATTGTAATGATATGAAATTGATGAAAAGAAATAGTCTAAGGAGGCTGAACATCACAGATGAGAAACCCAATCTTCTAAAAAAGGAAATTGAGGAGAGAAGCCGGGAAGAATAAAAGTTCTGAAGATGAATTTTGGCAACTTTTGGAGGAAGTGGCCCCGGGACTGGAGACGTTTATCTTTCCCCTGGGATACTATTACCCTAATTAGAGGAGCCCAATTGATGGACAGATCCGAGTTAGCTGGGAAAAATACTTGGAATGGGAGAAATGAGGAACGTTGGGAAGAAAAATGGGGAAAATATGCGGTATTCAAATATTTTTCAAAGATTTGCAGGCCAGAATACGCCCAGTGTTTCCAGAATCCACTAAAAATACAGGAAAATAGCCATTTTGGCGTGGTTTCAGCTTGTTTTAAATATTTTTAAAAAGTTTTTACTAATTTAAAACAAACGCAGAAAGATGTGAGGACAAAAAACAGCAACGTGCTCGTCATTAGAACAAATAAAAATTAAATATGTATGCAAGAAATTTCGCCAACTGACCCCTGCGGAACGCCCGCTATACCGACAGCGTTCCCAGTCTTTTATTAGGGAAGTTACCTTAGGAATTCTGGCGCTAGCTGCAAGACAAATGAAGGCATTTATCACAGAAAAAAATTCTCCTATGTGCAGTCGTTGCATCTTGCAGAAGTTTGCAACTTCTTTATGACTCAAGAAATTTGAAAAAATTGCCGGGTAATCTGAAGCTGCCGGGACCTGAGAACGCGCTCGTTTAAATTTGCAATTTTCTATAAAAAATTCGAGGAATTTCCCTGGTTTTCATGTGGGTTCCACAACGCCCGTTTCCTTGAGGTTCCCCGGCGATATCCAGAAATCGTAGTCTTTTCCGTTCAAAACAAGCCGTGTTTCCCCAATCTAATCCCAAGGAAATGTGTGAAGTGTTGTCGTGGCAATAATTCCTCGGCTAATCTCGTGTAAGAGATATTGAGCTCATTCAGTTGGCGATGTAACGCAGCGAATAATGCGAGAGGAAGCTGGGAAAATCTACACAGCTCATATTTCTTGTGTTTCTCCTACTCCAAACTGGATTAACTGAAATGAAATCAGAGATTCGTGAGTAAAATGCGGTGACGCGCCCGTAATCTACTCTCTCATTTTATTGTCTAGGCAAAAAAAAACTTGCGGCGTAGACACCCCCGAGGGTCAACGTCCAGAGGGAAATGAAAGAGACAACAAGTTAAAAGCAATGACCACATTGAGGCGGGCCAGTGGAGGCTGTTGAGGGCATGCCGGAGGTCAACACATGTGGTCATAAACCAGAGGCAAATCCCCCTTCGGATTTAAGAAAATGGGTAAAAATAATAGTTGAAATCAATGCCGGGAAGGGTGTGTATCGGCTGCTGGCACAAGTCAAATTCTCTGGCCCCCTTCCCTGCTCCCGGCGACACTGCCCGAGGGAATTGCCACGCCTTACCTGGGGGCGGGGGCAAGGCATCAAAGTATCTTGCCAGTTTCTCTTTAAATCAAATCTTAAACAGGCGAGAAATATGGTGAAATGGCTCTCCGACAGATTTAATCAAGAATAAGTGCGAAAAATACACATGATATTCCATGAATGCGAAAGGCGATTGCCGGGAAAATGGAGGTCACGGCGGGGTGAATGGCGGTCTTGTGAGCAATATTCTATTCTAGGGAGTCTTGAGAGGAAGCTGGGCACTTTGCTTTAAATAAATACAATACAAAATTTGTGACTTAGGCTGCTTTTAATTTGGAGAAAATGGACGCTGTGGAATCCGCTTGAAAATCAGAGAAATATTTTTAATGTTCGTTGGAAAACGTCAAATTCAAAATCCCGCACTCTTTCCACCAAAAAAAGGCCCAAAAATTTATTAAGAACGAATTCAAATTACGCGTCATTTCGAGCCGCTTTCTGACAAACAACCACAGTAGAAAGAAGCCCAAAATCCAAGCTACTCCTCCATTGACCATTAGCAACTGACATGCTAATTGGATAAGGTCCTGTAGGGCTACTGGATTCGAAATTCATATAATTGGGAGAAGTATTATCCGTCCACCAGCATCTACTGGTGTGCTCACTGTAACAGACCAATCCCAACCAAATATCTTGCTGTTTATCGAAGATGAATCCTTCCAGGAAATTTTGAACTCCAGCGGAGGTTATTTTTGGTAATGTGGCGTTTTCATAATCTCGACAAAATTGCTTACTGTCGTAGAATGTTTGATAGTCGATGAAATCGTCGAATATCTGCAAAAAGACATCTATTTTCAGCGGATAAAGTGCTGTGGGAGCAGGATTTCTTTATAAAATCGGAAATTTTTTCTACCGTAATTCCTTTTTGGCAATGGAAATCCGCAAAAAATCGTATAAATTCAAAAACTTCGCAGTTTCTACTCACTTTAAAGCACTGATCCCCATGTTGAGTGTATCCAGGATCACAAGGAGTTTCCACTGGAAAAACATCTTCTAATTTATTTTTTTCCCGTTACCAGGTGGAGTAATAGGATCGGCAGTGCACATAAATGGCAAGGCAGACGAACACAGTTCCTTTCCCCATAAATTTCCACTGTTGACCTCAATACTGGCGCATTGATAACTGCTAGGATCCGAGGGCTCATTCCAGGCAAAATTAGAATAAAGGACTGTATCATTGGATGTCCAAGTCCAGCGCGATCCCATAAGGAGATTCGCACCGATCCAAAAGGCGACTGGCACTGTGCCATTTGTCTGACTGCTAACGAGCCCTAAATTTAAAATTCTTTTAATTTTTTTGGTAATTTACCAGCTACAAAAGTGTTCTCAAACCCATTTCTAATCTCTGCCAAGTGGCCGCCAATTGAGCGGCAAGTTGATTCAGCAGCAAGGAAGATTTCCGGCTGGTTAAAATAAATGTAGCATCTGACACTCATTGTACTATAATTGCAGTAATTTACTTGTTAAAAGTAGCGTCAAATGTGCCACCAGCGGGACAATTCACAGCCAAGGAGACCGGGACAAGAAGCGAAAGAAGGACGGCAGCCTGCATGGTAGAATGAACAAATCAGAACACATTTTATCAGAGATATCAGTGATGATTTCAAAAAGTTATCAATTCTGCCATTTTGTGCTTCTGTGTCCACCCATAGTATTTGAACTTATTTTTGATGGGGAGATTGCGAGTGATGTGATTCTTTATCGTCTGTCGGGAAAATTGAATTAGTGCTGATAAAGATTGGGCAAAAATGTGTCGATTTCCGGAAAAAATGCCCAATCGAAAGACTTCAACCATTTTTAGAGAGCAGGCTCATTTCCATATCTTATACCATGGTTTCTATTACATAAAACTGCAGGCTTTTTCACTCATTTTATGATTTCCCGTCAAATATAATGACACGTCTTGTTACGATTCCATGTTATTCCTTTTATTTTTGGTAGCCACAACCTGTGAGACTGGGTGGATATTTCGACAATAATTGCTACAAACACATCTACAATCCCAATAATCGGGTCATCTACGACGAAGCATAGTCCCGAAGTTTTACTAGAAATTCATGCATCACATCTGTAGCATCTCCTGCTGAAAGTGACTTTGCTCAGCGTAAAATAGCCATTATTCTCAAAATATCAAACTGTTCAGAACTGGGCATCCGCCCAGGAGACTGGAACTCCAAAGTAAATGACATGACTTATCCTCCTTTACAAGCACTTCTAATCGGATACACAAATAATAGCAAAAATTTCGAGGATCATCTCCTAGTTGGAGCTACAAGAGCCGACCACAATTAATCGCGTGACCATTTGCGTGAACTTTTACCCATAAAATATGGGTTCAACCGGTTATTGACTCTAATCTCTGATCAATTTCTGCAAAAAAAGAGAGCTCCGGTAATTATTTTGCAGGTACAACTAGCAACCACGTAGCCATGGCTGCAAATTTTCTTATAATTTCTGATGTTTCCTCAATTATTGTGCATAAATGAGGAGATCATCAGCTTCATCGCTCATGTAAAAATAAGCTCATAAACGGAATGCCGCCGAATTACGGGTAATATCGATAATACACCTGGAAAAGCTGAAAAATAAGAGAGTGTAAATTACAGTGCAATTTTTCTAATAATTCCTGGCCATGCTGTTCAGCTACATTATCAGCTCACCGTTCACTGTCTGCTATTATATAATTTCTATTATTTCCATAGTTTTCATAGCCCTATTGTGCTATGCAATTTTGAGGCACACACCGAAGAAAATGCAGGATCTCAAGCCGATTTTATTTTGTCATATGGTAAGTCGGTTTTTTTTGAAAACCCTGAGGTTTTGTGACCTAATAACCTTAAAAATTTGGGATTTTATCCAAATTTAATGGGTAAAATTCATTTTCCAGCTATTCCACTTGATATACACAATTTCTACTTCTCTTGGGACTGCTCCCGAACACATGTATCCCTTATTCATGTTCCGTATTAATGGATTTTTCTACTTCATTGGCCAGGAATATGGGCCATCACTTGCCGTAAAATCCCTTCGCTATTCGAATAAAATCTTTGTTTCAGTACTCAACTTTTATCATATTTATGTTGCTGGAAGGCTCTTGCATACTGGAATGTGTTTTGTATCGATTCTTTGTAATTTTTTATCAATTAAAGGAGAAAAATGTCTTGCGAAAATATGTCAAGTTTTGGTCATATTTTCTCGGACATATGAGTTATGCAATCATCGCTATATGGCTGGCTACTCTTGTGCTAAAAGCGCACGCGTTTGTAGGTCCTGAAGTACGTGAAAAAATAGGAGTAATCAGCTTCCAGTCTTGGGAGAACGGGCGTTGTGGGACCCGCTTGAAAATCAGGCAAAATTTTCAATATTTTCCAGGATTATCTGCTTTATACCCAAGATCATAATATTTCCCAGTCCTCAGCAGGTGTCGATTTTTCATCTGGTAGTATTTTTCTCATAGTTAATCCCGGTTTCTTTGATCACGTTTATTATGGTCCGTCAACAATTCACATCTAATTTAGCCTTATTTTCAGTATATTTCATATTAGGATCAGCATTTACTGGTGCTATTATCATGTACTTTGTGTCATTTCTCATGCTCCGAAAATTGCGACGATTATCGTCTACAATCAGCCAAATTCATTACCGTAGTCAGGTAAAAATGACCATTATGCTCCTAGGACAGGTGAAAATGCAGGATTTTCAATTAAAATAATTATTTCAGGCTCTGTTGCCAATATTATATGACACAGCGTTATGCCTTGCATTAAAAATGGCAGAGATTAGCCACGCTTCCGGCGAACCGCCACCGACCATTTGTATGCAAATTTTGCTATCGGTAACAGTCTGTAACGCTCTATCCAGCGCCCTTCTCACTGGTGTTTTGATTAAACCATATGCAAATTTCTTTAAAGGGTTAATAGTTAGGATTATACAGGATAAGAAAAAAGTACAAAGAACTACTACATTTAATGGTAAATCCACTTTATTCTAGTTGTAACTTTCTTTAATAAAGTTTTTTCAATATGGGCAGTTTCCAAATTTGCCGGTAACACCGAAAATCAGACAAACTTTTGTAATTTTCATTGGGCTATTACAGTTTGATAGCAATGTTTCTTCTGGACGGCGCTTTAGCCGGTTCAATTAATTAGCAGGTACGCGGTCGCATGAACTGGGGACAAAGCCGCAAGGCATTCCCGTTGTCATTTATCCGATCGAATTGTGGCTAATATGACTTCATTCTTATTTTTTCTTTTCTGCCTATTTCATTTGGGATCGACTTGTATCGCGACTGTTACTCGTAAGCGCATTTAAAACCCTTCTGCAGTTGAAAATCACAGCCGATACGGTGTATGAACAAGAAATGGAGGCAAGTACTTCTGTGCTATTGACCAGTACGTTGACGATGATAAGCGAGACCACTTCTCCAGCATCTTCTGCCCCAACGACGACTTCTACGACGTCGACGTCAACGACAACAACTACTCCAATCCTTTTTAGTAAGAAAGAAATAAATAGAATAGAATAGGTCGCGACGGGACTCGCTTAAAAATCAGTCAAAATTTTCGAATTTTCATTTAAATTCAAATGCGCTCTCTCTCTGGCCTTGCAGCATTTTACCTAGCTCGGAAGTTGACTATTTTATTAAATTTCCCATCTTCCAGGCTGTCCAGCATCGTGGATCCTAAACAACGCTATTGGTAGTTGTTATATGGCCAGAACAACGCCAGCTCTTTGGCAAGATGCTGAAGCAATGTGTGGACCAGGCGCCCATCTAGCCAGTATCGATGATGCGGCTGAAAATGCCTTCGTATACAGTGGGTTGGCGAAGAAGAAGAAGATACAAATATTTTCAGACATGGTTATACTTCCAGAAATGTTGGGCCAGACCGAGTGGTTCATTGGTCTTTATCAACAGGCTACAATGACAACATTTGCGGGAATGGGCACCTGGACCGATGGATCCACAGTAAAATTTTGTAGATCACTGGTAATATCCAATTGTTTTCAGTATAATTTTGCAACATATAGTAATTGGATTGGAGGCACCCCACCTGGAGTCCAGGCGGATGATGTATGCGTTGTGGTGAGCCGCTGGCATAAAAAAAGTAGATTTATTTTTTAGATGCGAGCTCAAACTAGTGATGGCACAGATGGACAATGGTTTTCTGAAGTATGCGCCTTTTTCAGCTATCCGTACGTCTGCGAATTGCCTGCCACTCCTCTATGATTTTAATTTAAAAAAAAACTTGTGTAAACAGTAATGATTCAGTAATTTTTTCCTGTGTTTCAACTTTGGCCTGAAAAATCTGTGCACATTCTCTGCACCTAAAACTTTGTCACTGTTCTGGCCTTTAATTATCCTGCAAACAAATAAATATGACTGTGTGCGCGCCCTCTATAAAGCTGCCAAATATGGCATGAGAATATAGTTTTCGTTTCCATTTTGACCTTACATTATCCTAGTTTACATCGAATTAGCCAAATTACTGCAATTGTAAGTTGGGCGCACCTTTTTCCCGGTACCGGAGGTTCCTGGTGCACCCGCACCGCTAAACGAATGACGTTTTTCGACCCAAATTTGACCGGTTGGTCGCCATCTTCGAACTCTTGTACAAATATGACGCGTAGAAGAAATTGAGCCGAGAATGACCCTTCAACTGTTGGGATTATTTTCTGCACGAGCCTTTTTAATGGAGGAAAGAGCGTGGCACGGTGCCGGTAACCAGGAGTCTATGAACTTCTTGACCGATCAGACGCGGCAAGGATTGTAAGAGTACGTTTTCCCTAGGACACGGAACTCTTCCCGTAATTTCAAAGAACATAAATCCTTGACATTACTTGATACCGCAAATAAAACTTGAAATCCTTGACTATATAATTGGCGTGAAAATCACATGCCAGAAAAACATCTCCGCGTCTCGAGTGGTGACAGGTTGTACCTTCGTAATAATCCCCTGAGTAGCCACACTTCATTATCCAGCTATATTTCCGTCGCTGGACTTCGTCTCGTAGACAAAGAAGGCAGAGATTCAAAAGTCAACTGATATTATTTTTCATCTGTAATCAGCGTGTGACGGGAAAGGAGCGGCAATTGGTGAATGGACACTAGTTGACCGTCGGTCATCAGGGTCGGCTGGTACTCGGGTACATTTCTCATTCTAATAATGAAAAAGGAACCGACGAGCCTGAAGAATTCTACTCTTCCTCCTGGGCCTAAAATATTCCTACCAGAATTGGAATCTGAAGATGAACCAAAGTAAGTAAACACCAATTTTAAAAATTCTGTTGGATACCGTAGCCTACGTTCAAAAATATTTAAAAATCCTACAACTTACGAGGAAAATACTGGGAAAACCGCCGAAAGCCCCCCATATATAATATTTAAACAGACCCTCCTTTGCTGGCAAAATCTGCTGCTGATTTCCACTAACCGGTGAGGTTCGGCTCATTGAGCTGTGCGCCCAGAACATACACGTACAGATTACCGGAGAAATTGCGATGTTCTTACCAATTCTCGGCCCAGCTCCGTCTGGTATTTGATTACAGTAAGACGTAGCGGAACTGCCATGGATTACGGGAGAAGGCGGCTACTTGGGTGGCACGGTTACTTGTATAAAAGCGACCTGGTTGCCAATTTCCTGAGCTCTGTTGCCATTATTCCTGTCTTCTTTCTTCATATTTCCATTATCGTTTCTGTTTCAGAATGAAATGGCTCCCAAATCTCTTCAAGTTTCGGAAAGTCAACCTCAAGAAGAATCAATCAGATGCCAAAGATCTCAGCGCGTAAGCAGTAGATTTCCACTGTAATTTAAAGTAAAAATTAAGGACATTTTGTGAACAACATTGGGATATCCTACAAATCAGTGAAAATCATCCATGTTCCCGGATCAACACCCAGGATCCTGGGAAAAGTGAAGGGCTCTCAGCAGCTGATGCTAATCGACTCATGGAAGTGGGTATTTTCGGTGATTTTAGGGGGTATCGGCAAATTTTTAAAGACTGCTGTATTCCTTTTAACCAATTGAAAAACAGAAATTCTTCCAGTTAAATGGCCCGAATGCCCTACCCAAAGCTAAGGAATTGAGTGATCTGGCTCTCTTTCTCAAGCAATTCCTCAATCTTCTCTGGCTTCTGCTCCTAGTTGCTGCTATTCTTTCCCTTATTGGCTATCTAACCGATACCAGGTAACTAAAATTGCCAAAAAAATCAGAATTTTAGTGCTTTGCCCAATCTCTGGGTAACAATTGGCATGTTCGCTATGATTTTCATTATGTGTACAATTAGTTGGTGGCAGGAAAGAACAGCTAGAAAGGTATAGATACTTGAAACTTGTCTCATCAGATTTCCAGGCTGTTCAAGGTTTCAATAATCTTGTTCCTGAAGCTTGTCAAGTTATCCGAGATGGGAAGGAAAGTTTCATTCCTGTTGCCCAGTTGACCATCGGTGATATCATAGTCATTCGATCGGGTAATCGGGTACCTGCCGACTGTAGAATTCTGGTAACTATTACATATGCGTTAAAATAAAATTTCTAGAAATGTTCTGAACTAAAACTGGAATCAGCATCGATTACGGGAGAAGCAGAGCCCCTGGACTATCAGGCGGAGGCCGTCGCCTCTAATGTTTCCGTTTTCGAAGGAAGAAATGTCGCCTTTAATGGTTCTCTATGTGTCGACGGTGTGGGAATAGCTGTTGTCATCAGAATCGGTGTTAATACGATTATTGGACAAATCGCTAGCATGACAACAGGGCAGAAAGACAAAGGAAGTCGGCTGGAACGAGAGGTATGACAATTTCCATGGGATTTCGGCTTTTGGCCTTACGGGGAACCAGTGCTGCGGAACCCACTTGAAAATCAGGCAAATGTTTTGAATTTTTATTGGAAAATGACAAATTCAAACGCGCACCCGCCAGAAATCAAACAAGAATTTTTCAGATTGGTCGCTTCGTAAAATTTCTTATAATTATGGCTACCATAACCGGGATTACGTGCTTCATTATTGGTGGTTTTGTTCATAAATGGCGCAATGTCATCAGTCTCCTGGCCAATGGATTTCTTGTTTGTGCCATTGGAATGGTCCCTTGCGGTAAGAAATCCCGCAAACACATGAGAAATTAAATTCTAGGGCTTCCCGCCAGTGTAACCTCAATTTTAACCCTAGTTTCAAGAAGAATGGCAGCTAAAAATGTTTATTTAAAGCGGTTAGACGTCGTTGAAGCTCTCGGAGCTGTGAATATCATTGCCTCTGACAAAACGGGCACCTTGACCAAGAATATTATGACGGTTACCGATGTCTGGACTTATGATACAAAAGTTTCTGGTCTCCCGGAGAAAATGTCCATGGAGACGCCTCTTTCCGGGAAAACTGGGTGTCTCCAGCGATTGCTCACAGTAATGAGCGTTTGCAACGCTGCTAATTTCAACGAAAAAGAGAATAATCCCTTGGAAAGAAAGCCCGATGAGATTCGACCTGCCAGTGGCAGTCCTTCGGAAGTGGCTATGATCCAATTTTGTGATCGTCTTTTTGATATCTACAAGCTGCGAGGAGCTCATAAGTTGGTTTTTGAGATTCCCTTCAATTCTAAGCGGAAATGGCACCTGCAAATTCATAAAGAACGGGATTTGGGACAGGGAATGTGGGAATATCGTCTGATGATGAAAGGAGCGCCGGAGATTTTAATCAAAAAATGCGCCACAGTTTATTCAGAAGATGGAATCGTTGAACTGGATGATTTTAGACTAAACGCCTTCCAGGTGAGACCTCTCATTTAAAGGAAAATAAATTCTAGAAAGCCTACGATTCCTTTGGAGAAGAAGGAAAACGAGTAATTGGCTCTGTAGAAACTGTTTTTCAAGCTTCCAGCAGCTTGGAATTCAACTCGGAGGCCATGAATTTCCCCACGGACAGTCTAACTTTCTGTGGAATGTGCGCTATTATGGATCCACCCAGGGATGAGACTGCAGGAGCTGTGGAAGCCTGTAAAGGAGCCGGGATAAAAGTCTTCATGGTCACGGGGGACCATCCCAGTACCGCGGCAGCAATCGCTGTTCAAATTGGATTAATCACCGAAGAACAAAAGAAAACTTGTGTAATCCACGGCGAGCGGATTCCTAAATTGAGCGAAGAAGAATGGAACGCGATTCTTTTCAACGATTATTTGGTATTTGCTCGGTGAGTTAAGGATTTACCCTCTAAAAAATAGGGACGCAAATTTACAGAACGATCCCGGAGCAAAAATTGATGATTGTTGAACAATGCCAAAAAAGAGGACAGTCGATTGCAATGACAGGAGATGGAGTGAATGATGCGCCCGCCTTGAAAAAAGCCAATGTTGGAGTGGCCATGGGAAGTGGTGGGTTTGTTGGAACTGTAGCTGGTTTCCAGGGAAATGGACGCTGGGGGACCCGCTTGAAAATCAGGCAATTTTCTCGAATTTTCTGTGGAAAATTCAAATACGCTCCTCAGGTCCCGCAGCTTTCTCCACAGTAATTTCCCTGTATAACTTCCCCTTTTCAGGATCAGAAGTAGCGAAACAAGCTGCTGACATAATCCTAATGGACGATAATTTTTCCTCAATTGTCAAGGGAATAGAACAAGGACGTCTGATGTTCGATAACATAAAAAAACTCTTGGGTTACACGATGCCCCATAGTTTTCCTGAAGTTTATCCCGTTCTTCTTTATTATATTTTGGGAATGCCACAAGGAATCACAGCTCTTCAGGTGGTTTTTATCATCTAAATTACCCAGGATTTTAGATTTTGTCCATTGATTTGGGAACAGAGCTTTTACCAGGTATTTCAATGTCAGATGAACCGCCAGAGAGCAAAATTATGAAGCGACCACCACGTGGAAAAGGAAAGAAATTGGTTTCCAACGGTCTTTTGGCTTATGGATATCTTTACACGGGTCAAATACAGTCCCTTGGCTGTCTTTTATCATATCTCTACGTATTTTGGTAATCTTGCGTAATCCCCATGACTAAAAGAAGCATCAGGTCACATGGAATTAATACAACGGATCTCCTATACAGTCAAGATTGTTGGTATGAGGGTGGGAAAGATTTCGTGAGCCGTGGGAAGACGTACACTTGGGAACAACAGGAGTACATCCTGCGGCAAGCCTGCTCAGCTTGGCATATTGGCATCGTCTTTGGACAGGTTTAGACGCCGCCCTTTAATTTTTAATAATATTTTCAGTGGTGGCACATTTGGAGCGCTCGTACCCGTCGGGAATCCATCTTTGTCCATGGGCTCTTTGCCAATCCTATGTGTCTAGTCGGTTTGGCTCTAGAAATTGGACTTCTCTGCCTGTACACCTATACTCCTGGTAATTTTACCCGCCTGAAACGCGTAATTCAAGGAGTTTCTTTCCAGGTTTCAATAAATGGCTTGGAGGAGCACCTCCTCCTGGAGAATGCTGGGCAATTGTTGCCGGTGTTGGAATTTTTATTCTGGCTTACAATGAACTGAGGAAATGGTCCATTCGAAACTGGCCAAATAATTCTATCGTGAAGATTTTCAAATGGTAGCCGGGCTATTTTAACCCCTTTGATATTCATTTTTTACCAATTTGGAGCCTGTCATGCAGTAGAAATTTTGTATTTTTTTAATGTAAATTTGTGATTTAAAGTTGTTTTTTGAAAGTTTACGACGAAAGGAATCTGTCCTCCTTCAATAAATATTTACTGTAATCTACAATGTGTCATCTAATGATACAATATGTTCTTCGGCTGCCTCGGCGGCATCTTGTAAGGAATATGGCTGGAAAGCTTTTCCAGTCCCCTAAAGAAATGACAATATATTTAGAAGTAAAAAATCAGACCTGATAGAATTTTGATTGGAATTCTACCCAATGTAATCGAAGCGCGTGGAGAAAAGCTGAGAGACCTTCCATCATGACCAGGATACATAGCGTCAGGACGGCGAACATTGTGAAAATCTGGAAAAAAAAATTGAGTAAGAAGGGTGAAGAGCCGACTCACAATGTAGGTGAAAATTGGACCCAAAATGGGAGAATCGTCGAAAAGCTGCATTCCTCGAATTAGGACCATGTGCCAGAGGACTTCTGATAATTCTGGAAGGGATAAAATAGGCGCTGGGTCACCAGAAACTGTAAAAATCAGAATTCCTTTAAATGGTCACATAAAACATCAAAAATATTTCGTCAGGAGTCGTGAAGCGATCGTTTGACAGGAAACGAATTTTCTAGATTTTAACATGAATTTTTCCCCGTTTTTCCAGGATGTTTATTTAGAAATCCTGAATCTTTCATGGCACATAGTTTTTAAAATTATTCAAAGTTTTTAACTCACGTGCATGCGCCAAGCTCAGCGCCCACAGTCGAAGATACGAAGCAGTATGTGACACGCATCCCAGGCAGAATTCAATTGTATGAATCGCTTGATGGACAACAACTTCTCCCAGAGCTTCATGATGTTCTCCTCCTGGTGCCGCGGCCGCTTTTCCATTTTCCATAAGGATCAGTTCTTCCGCCGTTTTAGCTGGCTTTCTTTTTCTTGACTTGCACCAAGCATGAAGCGGCTTTCCAAGGAGCATTATGGGAACACAGGCGAAGGCAATGCTCATTAGAACTGCCTCATAGTAGGCCTAAACGGCGGGAAATTTAAAAAATTGAATAGATTACCTGATTAGGATACCAGAAATTTAAATGGCAATTGTAGTATTCATTGTCGTCCTCGTCATGCCATCCGTGGACTCTTTTCTTCCACATAAAACTGTTAATTAATCCGATTAGAAGAGAAGGAGCACAATGGGATCCTGAAATGAAATAAGAATTTTTAGGCGATTTTTTACCTGGATATTTTTGCCCAAAAATGATAGAAGGTCCTGCAGTAAAAAACAGCCATTTTAAGACGATTTGTACACAGAGATAGATAAAAATACAGGAGAGGAAGATCAATTGGGGTATAAAGTTGGTAAAAATATCATTAGGGGACTTGAAATACCTAAATTTTTCGTTAAAGTAAGAGGCTTAACCTTCTTACCAATGGTTTAGGAGTGATAAAAAGACGCCAAAAGTCATTTGACCGACTCCAAGAATGACAGACATCTTCATTTTTAGCGAATTTATGAAAGACAGACGATTTTCAGCAATATTCCAGATAGGATCCACTCCGAAGGGATAAGGACCGCTCTGAATTTTTAAATTAAAATGGGAAAATAGGGAAATACAGTACCTCATTGTGATAATGATCCTGGGGAACAAAGTGAACATCTTCTCCGGAAAGGAGCTCTGGCTCCGAAGCGCTGAAATTGTCAAAATTATGGCTGAAATCAAACAAAAACGAATTTTCCCGTTATTTTTGGGACCAAAATTCGAATTGGTTCTTTCGCTGCGAGATTCATTAGCATTTTGGTATTTTTTAAAAAGGAAAAATAGCTCACTTACTTGTACGGATACAACCATCGGCTGCCAAAAATATTAAAAGACTTTCCAAAAGCATCATTGTACAGGAATCCAGTGTAAATAGAAAATAATCCCATCATTATGATAATGTACCGTCCACCAAAGAACGTATTGAAAATCTGGAAAAGATTTTAGTTTTTGCACTGAAAGCCTTACTTCTCCCTGCACCCGTTTTGCAATAATTGTATCCTCGTAGAAATAAAAAGCTAATCCGATTAGGAACAATATCGTTCCGTGGGCTGCATCTCCAAACATGACACCAAAAAGGAAGGGAAACGTTATGATAATGAAGGGGGCTAAAAGACGGATTACCTTGAAAAATTTGATAAAATTACCTGGATTCACTTCTCGATATCTGGCTATTCCATAAGAATTGACAATTGATTGAAATACACCGGTGAATTTATTACAACGATTGAATGTGGGAGGAGTTGCTGTGGTTTCTACTACATTCATTACTGGAGCTACATCAGAGCCACTGTTTTTCTGAAAGGATCCGGTAGAATTTTAATAGAATAATTGGGAATTATAGTCAATTACCAAATTTGGAGGCAATCGCGATGGGACCCGCTTGAAACCCCTCAAATTTTTAGAATTTTCATTGGAAAACGTAAATTTAAGCGGGTATTGGGTCCCGCAGCCCCTGTTTCTCACGAAATAGAAAATCGACCATGTGAACGATCCTCTCCAGTTTTTTTAGCCCACGGTACTTACCAGCCCATCTTGCAAAGCAGAATACACCCTTTCCTGTTCCGTTTTTGGAATCCAACATTCCGCTGCCAGAAAGCCGTTTGTATCCACAGTGCACATATTCAATGTGTGGTAATTTGCCTTATGCATGTGAACTTTTTGCATCCAACCAGGGAGATCTTCCGCGATCACAGAGAGAATCTAAACAAACTTCAAATTTTAAAAATTACCGGATAAACTAACGTCGTGTCGTTGCCTTGTCGTGCTGTCAATAATCACACCATGATCCTGTATCCTTCCTATTACATCGAAAAGAGCATCTTGTCTCTCTTTTGAGGTTTTGGGGCAAGGATATTGATGCGCGTTAAAACTGAAATTCTGCTCAAAAAAGACGGGAGAAATGGCTTACCCGTCACAAACTTTGTCAATAATTTGACGAAGACTTTCTCCTTTAAAGAAGATTATAAACACAACTTTTTCTATCTTATCTTGCTAAAAATGGGTTACTATAGGAATTTTGGATAGGAAATGTACCGAAACGGGATCTGTAACCTCAAAACTGATATCAGAAATTCGGACGAAGGCTGTTCGACGGCAAGCGCGCCAGAGCACTCGCTCGAAGACATTTCTCTTGTCCTTAGGAATTACTCCAGCAATAAACCTGGAAATTTATACGGTAATCGGAGTTTGAAGGAGAAAGAAGCGGGTTCTTGGGAGTTCTTGGGAGAAACAGGCGCTGTGGGAGCTGATGCATTTGAATTTGGCTTATTCCAGAGAAAATTCTAAAAGTTTGCCTGATTTTCAAGGAGATCCCGCAGCGCCCATTTCCCCTGACTTCAATTACAATCTCCTACCATGCATTATCTCCATGAGCTTCTGCTCCTGGTGTCAATAATGGTGTCAGAGGTACATTATTTGTCCCGTAAGAATTAAAAGATTTAACAAAAGGCGTCTCCACATCATAATTGTTGATAGATTCAATTTCATGCATAGCTTCATCTTCAATATGCTGAAATTATTCCCAACTCTTCTTTTTTATTTAAACCTACAATTTCAAAGAAATTCTCCACCCTTTCCAGTACATGTTTAAATTCATTCATTTCATTATAATTTTTCTGCAGTTTCTTGCCATTTTCACTCATTAGTACTAGATCTCTTTCTAACTCATCTAATTTTATCTGAAAAGAGAAATGTTCCTGATTTGGCTGGGTTTTTACCTCTAATTGGTTGATTTCCTGTAATGTAGGCATCGATAAATCAGAGGATGGGGCGGATTTCATACTTATTTTGGGTAAAAACTCGACTATTTGATGCTTCAAATAACCTGAAAGACTCCTATCAAAGAAGTGTCAGGGCTGGAGCTTCATTCACAGATTCTGAAGCGATTTTGAAGATTTTTAAGCGGGTTTCAAGTTGCTTTGAGACCCGTGGACGAAATTCCTGGCACTTCAGTCTCGGATAGTTCAAAAACTTACGCAGCTTTCTCACAATTTCCTCGCATCGTCTCGTATCTCGAATAAAATACCGTTGAATGATGCTTTTCGTCTGATTGAGCTATAAAAAGAATTATTTGAAGTACCCATTTTTGTCATGGAAAAAGTGTAACCCGACACGGTTAAAAAGAAAAATCGTGGCGGCGCTCCTTTTGCGAAAGGACGCTGCTAATCGGGAACACTAAATAAAAACAAAACATACATCATTAAATTGAACTACTCCGATACGACCAAGCTCTCCGACACATTCATATGCCGTTTCCTTAGGAATAATCAGCTGGACCAGCTCCATTTCCTCTCCACGGAGGAAGGAGGGCATCGTTGCTGGAAAATTGGGAACTTTTTGAGATTTTGCGGGATAGAGTGCCTGGTTAAAACGTCGTTGGAGCCTGGCAGACGAAACTAGAGAAAATAAATAAGAAAAGCTGGTCAGGAGACGCTAATAGTCCACGTGATCTTCTGCCCTTCTTCGGGTTATTACACCTGAAAAAAGTTATGGGGTCACTGAGAACAAATGGCAGGGAATTTCTTGAAGTAAAAACTGAGACAATTTCCGTTGAAATTGTCGCAATTTTGAGGTATTTTTTTCTTTTGACCATTAAAATACCGAAATCTTTAAATAAGCTCCTATTTACTGGATTATTAACAAGGAAAAGGCGAAAAGGAATAAATAATAGAAAAATGAATGTGAAAGATTGAAAAAGAACAGAGAGCGGACTATGTCTCTCATTTTCTCTCTCTTTCTCGGTCTGTGATACGTCAATAAGAGAAACTGTTGGGGCGGCAGGGTGAAGGACAACCACAATAAGTCATATCAGTACATCATCGACGACTATTTTCCGGTAGCGGGGTGCGCTTCAGTGCGTTAATTTATTTGTGTTTTAGGTGGGAAAGAGGGTGAAGTATGTAGTGTTAATGGAAATGTCTGGGTGTCTCGAGTTTTGTACACTGATCTCTGGACTGGCAACAAATTTGGCATTGGCAGGATGCCAGTTTTTGGAATTTTCAACTATTTTTGAAGGATTTACTGTATTCTTGAGCATTCAATGGGTTACAAGAACTTTGGGCATATTGTTAGCTTCAACATCACCTCCACAACCAAATTTACTAGAAAACCATAACCAAAAGGAATAAAAACGGGTTGAAAACACAGCTAATTGAGGCAGAAATGGAGCCGATCAATGACTAGCCAATAATTTGGATCAGATCGTAAATAACCAGAGGTCAAATGAGATGATTACCTGCACCAAATTACACAGAAAATAATGGATGGACTACTGATCTCTGCCCGTCGATTAGTAGATGCCAATCTATTCGTCCAACAAACATACACACATTTTTTTTCAGTTCAGTAGTGAAAACAAGATGAAATATCATTTCATGGAATCTGGAGACTACCTTCAATGGTAGTTGTGAAACTTGACTGAAAACTTCCAGGATTTGTACAAAATCAACAGTTTTTCTTGGTTTTTTTCCGCAATAGACCCTAAAAATGAGCTAAAAGCAGAAGAAAATGCTGCAAATCCAAGAAAAGCGCTATTCAATCCCATAAATTTCATTTGACGCGTCGCTTTTCTTCTTTTTCTGACTACGCACTTTTATAAATGGAATACCGTAAAATTATTCGATTTTCTGATCTTTTAATTAAATTACCTTGAACTTTCAACCATTTCCTATGTTTAGACAGCACTTTTACTCTCTTTAATTGACTGTGTTGAAGTGCGCTAATCCCTTTTACCGCGCTGGTATAATCGCTCGGTTGCGAAAAAACGAGCGCGAATGTCAAATTATTTGAGCGTAGCATTATTGGAGGTTAATTAATCTAGGCTTATTTAAATTAATTTTTACTGTAACGGACAACTTTCTTACCTTTTTTAACCGAACTTTTTAAAAAAAATTCTAAAAATCTATGATTTCCTGAGTAATTTTGTTCCTTTTCTCGTTTCCTCACTGAAATTTCAATCGCTTTTCTTAGAAATTTATTTTCTTTAAAATCACGGTAATTTCCAGGCTTCCCTTTAAGGGAATGTCAGACATTGAGGTCCTGACAGCAGCCCGTTCTCCTTTAAAGCAATTAAACGACAGTACAATGAATTCGCTACAATCTTCTCCAAGAAAGGAGCTGGAACCTTCAGAAGATGAAAAAATGACGTAAGTTCACCTTTTTTGGGCCGGGAAACATGTCCTCCTTTGGTGTACTTGAATGTTTTTCGTATTGTGCCTAGGCTTTCTTGTTTATTCGGGTACGCAATAGCGCGTCATTTTGATCCTGGCCGGCGCCGAACTTTTCAAATATTCCTAATTATTTACATTCAATTTCTCCCAGCTTTAAATATTAGTAAGCAGGGATTGCTGAATTTTCCTTTAATTCGGATCTTTTCAGCACAGAAAATCTAATGGAATCACCCGTTAAACGGGAAGATAATACGAGTAGAACATTTGAAGAAATCCGCCAGCTCATTGATTCTACCCTGTTTACCAAGATTTGTGAGGCCGTACATCAGGATAAAAGTGAGTTTTTCTTACTTTTCTCTAAGAATTTGGCAATTCAGGTACAAATACATTGGAAGATGAGGTAGAAGAAGTCATGGAAGGCGTCTTGCCTCAATTTTATCCCAAAGAAGTCGTCAATTTCAAGTCACAAGGGTACGTTATTGATTTTCTTTTACTTTTCTTCATTTTCCAACATTTTCTATGATAAAATCAATTGCCAGAACGTTTTAAAACCTAAATTTTAAGAAAATATTAGTAAATTTTCTAAAATTAGCTGCGGATTTGAGATTATCCCTTCGAAAGCCGGCATCACAGCGCCCTGGAAGCGCCCTCCTTTGTCACAGATCGATTTTGATGTTTGGAAGCATAAATTACTACTTTTGTGCGGTCAAGCCAGATTACTTTAATCAGATCCCGTAACGACCGCAAGTACAGCGCTTTAACTCTGAAAAACCTCTTGAAAATTGAGGACATTCAAGTCTTCCATCAATTTTCCCAAAATTTCCGGATACACTTTATTTTTTAAACAGAAAATTTCCTTGTCCAAAATGTTTTTTTATTCCCGTCCGATGTTTACAACCCGTCTTTTTCAGAACTTCCCAAAGTGGAACGATTCATTCAACAGAAAAAAGAGGAGCCCTAAGATTTTACTATCTCACAGTTGACGGCACAAAATTACCAAATAAAATGGATGCCAGTTCCATACGCAGGAAATATTCTCCGTCTGAAAAAGATGTCAGGATATTATTAGAAAATATCACTGAAAAAGAACCCGGTAAAGTTTGGCAGGTAAGAAATCCCGCCAATTTTCTTGATATTTCAACTTTTCCCAGGTAAAAGAAAATGTGAGGAAAGAATTCAATGTCAAAGATAAATACGCCTCGATTTTCTGCACTCCTAAAAATAAAAAAGGCCCTACAACGACTGGACGAGCTGAAGAGGTAGGCATTTTTCAATTTTTACATCAAAAATTACCAGGTGGCGTCCAGTTCAGAAGACGAGAATCCTTCAAATGTTAGGCGTCTTTCTTCTGGTTTTGCTGCTGCTGGCAGTAAAAAGAATGCTGCTCCTAAAGAGGCGAAGAAAACTAAAGAAAAACCCAAGAAAGAAAAAGAAGAGAAGGTCACAAAAGCAAAAGGAAAGGGAAAAGAAAAGGTAGAGAAAGAGAAAAAGACGAGGAAGCCGAGAGAAAAGAAGGAGAAGGACAAGGTAAAAGTTGTTTTTTTTCGTGTCCGTTAGGAATATATCAAGCAATTACACGATATAGAGAATTTTTTGCTGATCTTAACGTGCTATTTATTTTTTTATGAAATCCTCGAAAAATAGAGAAAATAGCGGTTTTTGTGACTGCGCTTATTTGAAACTTACAGTTTTTCATGCTGGTTTCCTTTTCCCGCAAATCCTGCGTTTTTCTGCTCACTGCAGAGACACTTTTTAAATTATGTTTCTGCTTACTTTTTATTTAAAAATAATCTTCAGGGAATGGATAAATTCGTAAACAAGCGGAATTCCACCGATGGTCCTGGTTCAACTTCTGCAACGCCTTTCATGAGCCCTCAAAAACGAGGCGAACGTCGTGTAATCCAAGCCAACCAGAAGTTGAACGACACTTGGAAGAAGAAGGACTATCCCGTAAGCATTCCATCAATTTTTTAAATCTTTAAATTTTCCAGGAATTTCTTAAAGCAGCTGCCCATGCGGCTAAAACCCTCTCCGGCGCTCTGATTGACACAATCTCCAATGATCTCTTCCGAATAGCGGTAAAAAAGATTTTTGAAACGGAGAAGGATAAAAGTCACTTGTAAGTTTATTGAATACGGTATTTATTTAAATAAAAATTCTAGGAAGAAGCTGAACAAGGAGAAGAAGAAAGAATACAGGGAAAATGTTATGGCTAAGAGGAAAATTGCCTATAAACGAGTGGATGCCAAGATAAAGGCTCATTTCACTGGGGTAAGGCTCTTCCCCCATTTTTTTCAATATTTTAATTTTTCCAGAAAGAAATAGCCGAAGATTTAACCATCTCTGAGGCTGCTCTTCCCTGTCCTGGACGCCCTATAATTCTCCCAGACAATAGAATGGTCCATTTTTCAAATTGCATGCAAATGGTGCAATTTCTTGGCTCTTTAAGACAATTCGTAGACGTGGAAGAAATAACAACTGCCGGTAGTTTTAGCCATTTAAATTTTTTAAATCAAAATTCCAGAAAATGTATGTAATGGAATTCACGAAGGTCGTCCTGGATATTATAAGCACACGGTGAAAGTGATCCTGCCATTGGTGAAGACCCTTCTTCAAGATGTTGAATACAAGGTTTTTTGATTAAAAAATGCGTTTAAATGGGAAATTTTCAGCTCCATACTCATTTTGATGCTCGCCTTCGGGAGTTCAATATCCAAGAATGCAACGTGTCCGAGCTGTGCAGGGCCCTGTTGATAGGAAAAACGAAGAAAGAGTAAGTTTATTCTTATTTTTTAAGGGTTTTGGGTCCTAAAAGAACTATTTTCACTATATACTGTATATTTTATATATTTTATATACTGTATATATGCCCATCGCTCCATATTTTTCCAATTTTCCCTTAGAACCTGGCGCATTCACTCTGAAAGAATCGTAGTGAGACTCGTAGAAAAAATTTCACTTTCTAGACAGCACCTTTAAAGAAAAATTTAAATCATTCTGCTCTTTCAGCAAGAGCGGAAAAGTTCTGAGCTCCGCCTACCACGCCGACAACGAAGATGATTCCGACGATGACGATAAAGTTTCCATAAAAAGCGGATACAATGGAAAAACAGAAGGTTCTGCAGCTGGCTCAACCAATGGTTCAATAAAAGATGGCTCTGCTGGTCCAGAAGAAGCTAAAGAACCTAAGAAAGAAGTCACAGAAAATGGTGAAAACCACATCAAAGATGAGCCAATGGAAGATGGTGAAGAAAGAGAGAAAAGCAACGAAATTAGCCAAGAAGAAATGGGCGAAGTTGAACAACTCCTGTCAAAATTTACCGCCAATTCCGAAATTTGGCAGCTGGAACCTGCCGTTCAAATGGAATTAATGAGGATTCTATTTTATCGAGTTTTAGAGCTCGAATCCTGTCGGGTAAGCCGCTAATTTGATGTATATTTTCGTTGTAGGATTTCCTAACCGAGGACATCGTCAGCGATGAGGCTGCCAGTTTAAAATCCCGCGTAATCAAGCATCAAACCCAGCTGGAAGAATGGCGGGAAACACTGGCAAAGTTGCCGGAATATGATGAAAATGTGGATGCCAGCACATTGTCCAGAAATCAAACCAGGGAAAGAGCGGAAGTCGCCAGAAAACGGGACAACTTGGAAAAGAAAATAGAAGACTGTGAGGATAAACTGGAAGAATTGATCGATAAAATCCAGGTGGAAGCCCGCTTTCTTTAAAGAATTCAGCATTTTTAGACGGAAAAGATGCTCCAAGCGCAGTCAAAGAGGCTCAGTTGTATCGGAGAAGACCGCCACTGTCGGCGGTACTACTGGGTTCCCCATAAATCCGCTGATGCAGGAGTTTGGATCCAAAATGTAAGTAGATTTTACCGCGAAAATTATACCATTTCTAGTTTGGCACGACGAATTTTGAAAAATTCGTGAAAGAATGCGTCGAAGAAGGCGTAAATTTGGAAGAGGACTTCGAAACTCCTGCGGAAAATGCCGCAAAACCGATAAAACGGTGTCAAAATGAAAAGTAAGCTAGCTTTTTATTTAAATCAAATTTTTCCAGCGTTTATGAACAAGAAAATTGGTATCGGGTAGAAGATATCGGCGCCTTGAAGACCTTCACGAGTTCTTTATCCAATGGAGTCCGAGAACGAAAGTTGAAAAACTTTTTGACTAATAATATGGATCTCATTATGAAGGCAATCAGGCACGGAAGTCAAGATAACAGCCAATCGTACCCCCTTTAATTTTCTCGAATTTTAAATTTTTAGAGCAACACCAGAAGGAAAACCAGAAGAAGAGGAAGAAGCCAAAGATGTAGTGATCTCGGAAGAGCCCTTGGATTATTTAATAACTACCGTAGTCAATTTATACAGCGACATGAGGGATGGATACTTGACCCAATTGGATCCAGCCGATTTCGAACCTAAATTAGTTTCCTGTCAGACGTTGGATGCTGTGGTGAGTCTAGGCTGTAAATTTTTCTTTAAAGGGACGACAAAGGTCTCGAGACTTTGTTTTTTTTTGTTCTGAAACGGATTCAGAATATGGTGGAAACAATAAACCTCCATACTTTGAAAAACTTTAAAACCTCGCCAAAATAGAGTGGCAAAGTATTTCGATCGCTTCGGAACCTTCAGGAACTAAAAATGCTGAAAAATCCTTTGAAATCTCAAATATTTTCCAGTATGCTGTAACAATTTCCATCATTTTCAGAAAGATTGCATCATCCAACTGGTAGACACCATAAATCCCGCCAATATTACAGTCAAATTGACCCAAAAAGAGAGCAGAGAAACAGGTAGAATTTCCTCTTTTTTTATATTTTTCCCTTTTTTCAGGAAGTTATTCTTGGTTCGTGCTGGATAAATGGAAAGTCCGCTTGAATTCGTGTCAAAATGCCTCAGCGGTTCATCTCTTGCTGAGCTTCTTTGAGTCTCGAATCGATTGGAAGAACAGCGTCAAGGATAAGCGTTGCAGTGTCTGTAATAGCAAACGATCTCCCGAGGCGAAAATGGTCTGCACTGGATGCGAGCTTATTTGTCATTATTATTGTTGTAGACCAAGATTCTTGGAGAAGCCATCCACGTAAGAGCGCACTGTTTAAAAAAAACTCCAATTTTTTAGCTGGACTTGTGCTGCTTGTAATCGGAAGGATGTTCTCCAAGCGCGGGCGGCTAAATCTAGACCAAAATATGTAGAAACGGATACAGAAGATGAAGAAGAAGAGGAGGAGGAGGAAGTCGAGGAGGATGGACAGGATGAAACTGTGGAAGAAGCAGAACAATCACAGGACAGCGTGGATAGCGACGTCTTTGCAGCTGACAGCGATGAAGAGAAGCATACGCCAATGGTAAGAATTTTGAACGGTTTTTTTATTTATTCTGGTCTATAATCTTTAGAGAACCGAGCGCGCGGGAAAATCAGAGATTTTTTTCTAATTTTTATTGGAAAAGCATCAAATTTAAATGCGCTAGTTTTCGGCTCCTGTAGGGCCTGGCAAGTTTCAAGGCCTCAAATTAGTCCAGTCGCTCCAAAACCGGAAAACCAAACTATCGTGCCAATTATTTTTTAATTTAAAGCAATCGTTAAATTCAAACTTCCAGCAAGTTCCCGGCCATTCAAAGAAGCGTCGAATAATTGAATCTGACGATGATGAAGAAGCCCAGCCACTCAATGACTCCGGTGAACTGGGAAGATCCCGCTCTTCTCGAATTGCCAAAAGGAAAAAGGCTTCTGAACCACTTTCAGTATGTTTTACCCTCAATTTTCAATATATTTTCATCTTTACAGGAAGTGAAAGAGACTATGGAAAAGGTAAAAGCCACAAGGATCTACAAAACCCTGCAAAATGTCCCCCATCCACGAAGAACTCGTGGTCAGAATTCTTTCGCTACCTTGGAAACGATAGAAACCAGCCTACCGGATTATGAAACCTATGAAGGATTTGTACAAGATCTACGGGCATTCATGGATCATGCCAGGGAATATTTCGAGGTAGATTTTTCTTTTAATAGTCTCTAAATGCTGTTTAGAATCACAATGAGAGGAAATTAGACGAGCTTGACGAATTGCTAGTGTCATTAGAACTACCGGAAATTCAATAATCTTTTTCATATTTGACCCCGGTCTTTCTTCTCTTTTCCCGTGTTTTTCCTTCTGAATCTCTTCTTCTGTGGTCCTTTTCACAGGAAATCGTCTATTTTTACCTCCTTTAAAAATCTTTGGTTGTTTCCTGTTGTCTATAAAATGAGATGATACTTTTTCAATGGGTAGATCCTACACTTTTTTGTCAGTTGAATAAATATTTTTAAAGAAAATAACATCGAAATCCCGGGTAGTTTTGGGTTGCAGGCTCTAGAAGCGGATATATGGAAGGAAACAAACACGTGGAGACTTTCCGCGCCTTTCGCCATTTCCTGTTTCGAATTATCTGGCAGGTATCATGAATTCTTCGCCGGGTGCTAGCGAACCGAGAGGGCACCCGCCTGGCAACCTTTATTCTCAATTTTCTAAGATATCGACATGAGTAGCAGACATTTTCCAATAGAAACGTTGGAAAACCTTTTAGGTCATGATTCTTTTGTGGTGCAAGCGCCCTCATCCATTTCAAAGTTCGAAAGATCCGCTGAACTTTAATCCGTAAACTGGCCTTTTCCCCGGACTTCTTGACTTCTAGGCTTCCCGTTTTTATCATTATCCCCTTGCGATCTACGTATCAGTAGCTTTTATGCAGCTCTTCTTCCTTTTCTTTCTGCTCACTGCCGTCCATGGGTGTATTCCTACAATATCACGTAATTTTTCCTCCACTTTTCTGTACACGACATTACAGCCGACGATGACGATATTATGGCCCAATTGGAGGAAATGAGAACTACCATGGCAATGCTTGAAACGACGGCAACATGTGGCGCAGCCTGCCAGCCAACGAGTACTCTGGGCACGACAGTACCAACGACTAGTAGCACATCGACAGAGCCAGCAACTAGTACAACCACAACGTCAAGTAGCACCACAACTACTACGACAACGACTTCTACAACAACTACCACTACAACATTAGGTACAATTTCCCTTTTATTCAAAATATATTGCAATTTTTCAGCGTGCTTCGGTTCAGATATGCTATTTCAGGGTTCTTGCTACAGGATAGTTACTATGGCAGGGACTCAGGATTTTCCGAATTCTAAAACGCAATGCATGATGTTAAACGGAGGACAATTATGTACGATTACAAGCATGACTGAAAATGATCACGTTGCTGGTAAATTGGAAGCTGAAAGATCCGGGAAAGAATTACTGTTTTTAGATCTTGTCATAACTGCCTGTAGTATTGGGTGCACTGTTCATATGGGAGGAGAACGAGCGTCAATGACAGACGAATATATATGGCCAGATGGCGTTCCGGTTGGTTAATTGTATTGGGTTTTGCAGGGTGAACTCTAAAAGAATAAAATAATCATCAATTAAAAATTTTCTTGGATAAAAAAACAAGATTCTTTACAGTTTTCGGCAACATGGACCAATTGGGCAAGTGGAAATCCGACAATGAGCCCTGCCCCAACTTATCTCTGCACTCAGGTTATGATAATTAAATCTCTTTCTTATTAATTATGGTTTACAGTTCCATAGTGATGATAGACAATGGAGATCTCAACCGTGCAGTGGCGGATCTTATCCCTGCTGTGAGTATCCACCAATGACCATGGGATGAGAGGTGGAAAGGAAATAACGAAATCAATCTTTATAATTTTTAATAAATTTAACAATAATAAATTTAAGTGAAACCTGCAATAAGATACGCATGAGACTCTGGATATTTGTAGGGACAGTTAAAAGCTTTGTTATGAGGGCAGGTTTTCTTCTCTATGAAGCATTTTGCTTCAACCCAAGCACCTGGCAATCGCCGTCGTTCATCTGTAGTACGGATTGCCGGCTCATGTCGAGCTCTGATAATTCCAACAAATCCAGTATCGTAGTGTGCTGACATATCATCCCATATCATGTTTGTTACTGGTCGCAGGTCGCCACGGGTTCTAAATTTGTGAATTTTTAAGTGAATAATTTGATTACGCTATGTGGTCGTTTTTCCAATTATTCAATCGTCTCGTAAATCCTTCATAGGTTGCATCATTGACGCTGTGAGCCGATTTACTCCGGTAAATTATTATATTACATCCTCCTCGTCCAAATCGAGTAATAGCATGGTCACCATGATAGCGGAACGAATGCTTTTCGTATCCTTGGCAATCATTGTAGACGATTATGTAGAATTGGTCACTGAAATTGGTAGAAAAAAAGGACAACTGATTGTATTTACTTTGTGTACATGTTGTTTATCTTATTTCGAATGATATCAGCTTTTGGTCCATTGCCGATGTCGGTTCGGGTGTCCTGTGTTTTTTCCACGAGCGCCCACAGTTCTGGCCAATAATTCAGCTGAAAATTTAGATATTCCTCGATGTAAGTCTTTTTTTTGAGTTACTTTAAAAGTTCTTTCGAATTCAGCTATTGTCCTTTCCAATAGTCTGATGTTAGCGGCCATTGTTCCATCATCTTTCTGGTTATTCAATCCGAGAAATGTACCATGAAGCATAGCCTGAATTTTAATTAATTTTTATCGGCAATTATAAATACAATTTCTAGGCCTAGCCCTTTAGACAAAAATTAACTTTAGAATTTAGAAGAAGAATTTAAATCTTACCAGTGTTCCTGCAAGATTTTGTATTTTTTTGCGCCATACGCCATGAATTTCTCGAGAACCGAAGGGATTAGCGTTCATTGTAAACTTCATTGGATTGGTGGTATCATGCCCAATGAACCCTATAATTTCCTGAAAATGATTTTTATATTTCTATTGGAGATTTTTCAACCGATAGTAAAGTTTGTGGCCGATGACGGTTACATTCATGCTTAAATTGTTCGACTGCTTCTTTTGACCGGGCGCTCAGCAAATTTTCCAGAAATCTTTGTTGATTCTCGACCTTATGGATGATATCCTAAAATAAAAAGTTTATGGAAATGCAATAAATTATAGAATCTGTTCAGAGCTAACCTTTGTAAAACTGTGCTCCACCATCAATGCTTCGATTCCTCTGAATTCACGTCTCATATCATTATGAAGCTGGAAATTTTAATTTTAAAGGATTTTTAAAAATAGACTCACATTGCTAATAGCACTCTTCAGTTCTCTAAAATCTGCGCTATAATCTGGTCCTGAACTACTTGTTAGACCCAAAAGGATTACAACAAAGTTCCCTACAGCTTGAAACCGATTGGTATATTGGACGGCATCTTTATATTGTACTCCTCCTGCCCTTGCAGTTTCGGCTACTGCTTGAGCAGCCGCTTTTACTGCTAAATTTAAAAATTAGAAGTCTATAGAAAAGGTTTCTTACCGACTTGGCCCATGTTAAGATTATTTGAAGAACTTCGTTACCCTGAAATAAAACAAAATTAATTAGAAAGCTAAAAAATATAACGACAGCAGTATCTTAAAAAAAGTCTCAGACAACTGCTGACTCATCGTCGCTTCAATTTATATAAGTTGGAAGAGAAGGCGGTACGGCTGACGAAATGGCAAGCAACACCAGCAAAGATCAGAGCTGGACGAACGAAACAGGAAGTGAAGTCTTTTTAATATTGCGGGTAAGAAAATATCGGGAATGTTTCTCCTAATCGAGGTGACAAGTCCTTCAGCGGGTTTCATATGCCACAATATTTAGAATTGGCTATTTATTTCCCCAAAAGAATTGGGTATTTATAAATTCTTCGAATTATTCCCATTTTTATAGTCATTATTCCCACAAGGGAAGTTTTACTTCTAAAGTTGCCGCTTGAATAAACGATTCATCCTCTATCAAACAATAAAATCATGACAAATTGAAACTTGAACTTAGATTCTTCCCGCGTAAGATCACATCACCTGATAGTGACGATGATTCAGCGAACGTACCATTCAGCGATTACTCCAAATTTCTCCGGCGGTCGGACTTCCTTATTTGGCTGACTAACCGGCCCATTTTCGCTTTCTTGAGTATATAAAACACGGAAAAATTTTCGCCTGTTGTCTTCTCTCTCACCCTTCCTTTAAATAATAAGAATGCCAGGAGTTTCTTCTTCTTCAGTTGGGCCAAGCTTTCAACTTTTAGTACCAGAGTCGCCTCAATTAGGCAAGAAGCAGTCAACTTGTCGTATTTCAATTTGGAAAATATTTCTTCTCTTATGTTTAGCGGGGTATTCCAATCTCTTGATTTTATTTATTTTTTTTAAGAATTTTAATCTGGATGGCAGTTATTCACTTGAAGACGGAACACATCTCTCAACATCTTCGAAATGTTACGAACACAGCCGATAGTAATACAGCTACCATTTTTTAATAAAGAAATTTTAGTAGCAGGTTTCTTCGCAGCAGTCGATACAAATTCTGATGGAGTGATATCCAAGACAGAGGCTGAGGAATTCCTCGGCCAACATGGAATAGCTGGTACGTTGAGTTTGATGCTGAACGAGCAGGCTCCATCGACCGAGTGATATTGTGAGCACAACCCATAGAAAACTAAAAAAATTTGTCGATTATTAATGCTTTTTCAAATAAGTAAAAGTTTTTGAGCGCTGTATTTCCTTTTTTACAGAAGAAGAGCTGTTTTTGCATGAAAGCTTTATTGTAGCTATTTTTAACGTCTGCGAGTTCCATCTTCGAAGAAGACTCCTCCATCGATAGCACAATACTTGGGACAGATACCCTTCTCTCCAGCTCCTCCAGGATTTCCAGCAGGTCCAGGAGACCCTTAAATTCCACAAACTTTACCGTGAAATGATTATTCTACCGGGATTTCCATCGGCTCCAGGGTTTCCAGCAGGTCCGGGTGGTCCTTTGGGTCCAGGGGCTCCAGCTCCACCAGTTCCGGGCTAAATCTTTCATATTTTTGCACTAAAAAGGTAAAACACCTGTCCATCGGGTCCAGGGGGTCCGGCAGGTCCGGGAGGACCAGCTGGTCCAGGCTCTCCAGGTCCTCCTTGCTCTGAAGCACCGGGTTCTCCGGGTCCACCAGGCTGCCCGGGCTGAAATTTCTATTTTTTGATCATAAAGAAAATGTTAACCTGTCCGTCATTTCCAGGAGGTCCCGGGGGCCCAGGAGGTCCAGGGGGACCGGGTGGAGCATCTCCTCCAGGTTGTCCGGGCTGAAATTATCGAATTTATCCTGCTTTTATCATAAAATATACCTGTCCATCATTTCCAGGAGTACCAGGAGGTCCAGGAGGTCCAGCGGGTCCAGGTGGTCCTTGAGGACATGGCTGACAGGGCTGAAAGGTTCTCTAAAAAAAATCAAGCAGATCCTTACTGGAGGAGTGGTTGGTTCACAAGGAGCGCTGCCACCTTTTCCAGGATTTCCAGGCATTCCAGGGGCACCAGGCTTTCTATTTTTGGGTAAATATTAAAAGAAAGTGTCCTACCCTGGTCGTCCAGGCTTTCCGGGAGTTCCTCCAGGACCAGGGGGGCCGGGTTGGCAGCATCCGCTGCAACTTCCTCCTCCTCCGCCACCTCCCAGAGCTTGGGCTCCAGCTCCTGTACTGTAAGCTTGACGGACGGTACGATTAGCGGGAGTATCCTTCAAGGAATGGACTTCAGTCCAAATATCCTTTGCGGATCCCTGGAAATATTTTTGGGAACTGAGAGGATTTTACATTACCTTGCAGAAATTAACTTCACTGTGGACCTGGCGTTTAACTTGATGGACATAATTGTACACCATGGGCAGGGTAATAAAGACCGAAACTACGGCAACGACTGAGAAAGTCACAGCCGAGTAGGCCACAAAACGATATGCCTTTATGCGGGCGTCTAGGTCCATTACCTGAAAAGAGAGGTTTATGTTGAAAAGATTGAGAAAGGGGCGATGAATTGGGAAGCGGCTGATAGACAAAGGCGGATGCATCTTATATAGCCCGGGTAACCAGTTGATATCTACTGTTGACAAGGGGCGAACAAGCAGGAAATCGTCACAGTGACAGTTAGCTGATAGGACAAACACTTGTCTATATCAAGAGATGGAAAGAAAGAGGTTACATCGAAGCAATTAACTAGGAAATGTTAAAAATGAAGAACTAGACAGAATTATGCAATATTTTTACAGCAGATTTGTTCCAGTTTATGAGTCAAACCGAAGGTGATTTGTCTGAAATCTCTTATCCTCTTGAAATTTTATTTTTCCTGGAATTAACTGGTAAATTTCTTGATCAAACTACGTCCCATCTAGTTCATCGAGCGCTGATTTTGTAATAGTTAAAAATACTTTTAGAAATATTCTGAAAAAGAACTTGACAACCTTAAAAAACTACTGGTATCGTTTAATCGCATTTCGTCAGAATTTTCCAGTGTTTTATTTACCGCTCAAAGTTCCATTATTTCTTTTTTTTTGTAAATTTGTACAAAATTTCTGCAATTATTTGAGGGTAAAACAGGGCACAATTTTTGAAAACGACTGAAAATTGGCAGCACAGAAGTAGTCGCTGATTAACTTTCGCCCTTTTTCCTTCACCCAAAAAAATGACCTTTGCCATCATTTGTACCAAAATCTGTGCCTTTTTGTGCCCAAGACGTTGATTGCAGCTGACAGAAGCCATGGATCTGATCAATTTTGATCGGAAACTGGGTTCCCGCTTGGATCTATTTCATCGTTCATTCACTAATTTGTCCCCGACAAAGCCATGCCCTCTCCAGCCATGCTCTGTCTTCTTTTTGTTATCCGGTCATGTGTCGGTTGTATACCGACCATATCGCGTGAGTTTCTAATTCTTTTATCAAAAAAATAACATTTTACAGCTGATGATGATGATATCATGGCGCAATTAGAGGAGATGAGGACAACAATGACAATGATGGAAACGACAGAAACTTGTGGAGCCGCTTGCCAGCCATCAAGCACTTTGGGAACCACCCTTCCGACCACAAGCAGCACGACGACAACTACCACCACGTCTACAACAACTACTACAACGAGTACTTGTAGCGTTGCCACTTGCAGTGAGTAGCTTTTTTTAAGTATAAAGGAAACAATTTCAGTGTGCTTGGGCTCGGATTTGCTTTTTGAGAACTCTTGTTACAGGATAATTAATCCAGATCTCTTTACTTTTCCTGATTCTAAGACCGAATGTGGTATGTTAAATGGTGGAAATTTGTGCATAATTACAAGCATGGCTGAAAATGATCACATTTATGGTATGTAAAAGAGTAATGTAGGTTTTACGCCAAAAATTAACAAGTTTATGGCCACTGATAAACTATTTCATTGGAACTTTTAGACATTGTCACAGCTACGGCATGCGGTGGTTCGTGTAATGTTCACATAGGAGGAGACCGAGTATCAGCCAGCGATCCGTATATATGGCCAGATAATATCCCGGTTAGTAAATTTTAATTGTTAAAACAAAATCACTGCTCACTATAATTTTATGTACACCCTTTCTTTCCAGTTTTCGTCAACTTGGACCAACTGGGCAGCTGGAGAACCAGATACTGCAGCCAATAAGCTATGTGTTCAGGTAAAAATGATATTGGATTGATCAGCTACAATCATTTTAGTGGCTAATCAGTAAAGAATGGCAGGCTAATAGATGCGATGAACTATCTTATCCTTGTTGCGAATATCCGGCAATACCAATTGTATAATAAATTCAAGGAAATCTTGGTTTTTCACTTTTTCAAAAAGATTTCAGAGAGCTAGCCTATTATTGGAATATTCAATCATTTTTCATTCCAATTTTCGTGTCATTTTCTGCCTTTCCCTCTTTCATTTACTCAAATTTCCATTATTTCCTCTTCTTTATAAATTTGTGCAATTTTTTTCTATGCTGTGCTATAAAGAATGTCATAGCTATGTGTACGCTCAATTTTCTGCAATTATTTGAGGGTAAAGAGCGCAGTATGGGGTCATATTTCTATGTGAGTGGGTCGTTTGACTAGGGGAAGTAGGAGAGAGTCGAATAAGTGTCCCTCTTCTGGTGTTGACTTTATTCCTTCAAGCGATTCACCATTCAAATAGAAGTTTTTGCCCGCCATTCACAGCTGGAATTCTTGGGATTCTTAAGAAAAGGAGATTATTCAGTGAACTTCCTGAAAAAAACTTGATTCTATTGAAATTTTCCTCATCTTTTGATCCTATTTTAAAATTCCCGGGCTTTCTTTTAATTCACTCACATTTCCGAAGCTAAGATCTGGCTTTATGGCTGTTTTTCACCACAGCGGAGGGAAATGTTATGGATTCTAGGTGGTCTGCCGTCAGTGTAAGATCAAGATCTTTTCGTGTACAGGATTTCTGATGTTGTTTATGTCGCAATTTCCCTCAGACTTTTCTTTAATTCGATGCATTCTGTGGCCAGCAGCGTCCTTTGTGGTTTTCGCTCCGTGTTATCTTTTAGCGGCTGTCAAGCTAAAGTCAATCTCCGCACTTCCTTTTGCGTCTTTTCTTTCCTCCATGAAGAAAGAAAGCAGCTTCCTCCTTTAAAGAGGAGGAAATAATGAAAGGAAAGACCGGAAAATTGTTGTAGTTCTTTTAAACATTGAATTCCTGAAGCTTTTGGAGTAGACTTCTCATCATTCGGGAGCTTTTTGTTGGAATTTCAAGTAATTTGAAGGCTAAACGCCTCGCATCCACCGAAAACTTCTTGGAAATTTATTTAAAGAAAAATTTAAAGCTGGAAATTTACGCTACGGAGAGGAATGAGACCAAAATTTGAAATTTCAGCTCATTGCGTCTTATTTTTATTTTTCCTGGATCCAATTCAAAATATAAAAAGATCAGCTTGTTCAGCACAATGAAGCAAAGATTTTAAGGGCAAAACCCAAAAAGTTTCCAGCTTTTGGCAATCCATTAAAAGCAAGTTTTAATTGTAGTTTGTTCCGGTAGTGGATAAACTAGTCGCTGATTAGTTTTCGCCCCCTTTTCCTTAAAAATAGCGCTCTAATTAATTTTACATTTATTTTTCTCCGAAACAATTCGATTCTTTCTATTATTTAGCGGGTTTCCATAATTCAGTACTTGTTCTCTTATCCCCCGCTGACTGTTTTCGTCCCCCGTCTCTCCCAGTTGGATGGCTGCAATCACAACTTTTAGTAGCCGCGAAAGATGTAAACATGACCTTAATCTTTAATGCGCACTAATCTTAAGAAGATTTTTAATCAAAATAAAAAACTCTCACCCGACATTTGATCTTCATTAGAGAGCAAAGAGGAGGAGGAGGCGCGCAAACGTGAGCTTAGAAACGGAAAAGCGGCTTTAGGAGGCGGATATTTTCGCTTTACTTTCTTCTTCTCCTAAAAACCTCCACTGGGTGGTCTTGTAATTAAGAAAATGGATTATTTTCGGTGAGTTCTACTTTTATTTAGGGCGGTGACGTGAGATGTTGATTTTCCCTAAGCGCTAGATAAAAATAGTAGTCTAGACAAATAAATAATCAGCCCAGCTGGGTCATTAGCTCACTCTGTCACACCTCAACTTCCTAAAAAATATATTATTCCTGGTGCTTTTGATTCTAACACGGATTTTCTAACTGAAAATGCAGGAAATTTTACAATATTTGAGGTAATTTGAGGGGTTTTTGGGCTTTTTACGAGAAATTGCGGATATCTCCATAGTAACGGGTAATTTTATAGTTTAAAAATGAATATTGTAGAAAAATTACCCTATTTCATAGGATATCCTATAACGAAAATGTTTGCGGTGGCAAAATATCCGCTGGAAACCGAATTTATTGGAGAAAAAAAAAGAAATTAGGCGGTAGAAGTATTTTACAAGATCTCAAGGTTAATTTTCCCGCGTTTTTTTTTGCCATTTTATATCTCTTTTTATAGAAAAATTGCTCGAAATGTCCAGAAATTAGCCGCTAGATGTAAAATTTCTAAAGGAATTGGAGCCAAAAATAGACTTTTAGCTAATTTAAATAAAAGAGAAAAGCCAGTTCCAAAGAACAGAAGAAGTTGTAACACTTTTTCATTCAATCACAAAACCTGACGTCACAAACTGGGGGCCGGAGTTCGCGACACACAAGAAATCAATCGCGCATTGGGAGAGAGAGAGGCACACAGCAGGTGATTTATGCGTCCTCTCGGGTTCGCTAGTTAGTTTTTAATTATCGGCCCGGGCTTTGCCGTCTTGTTCTCACCTTTTAAAACTATTTTAAAAAAATAAGTTTAAAAAGCTCATAAAATATGGAATTTTATAGATTTGGGCCCATGCCCGATAACGATTTCGAGCCGTGGGAACGATTCTCTGAATGGATACATTCAATCTGCGTCGTTACATTCGATTTGGAAATTGGACAGGCGCTCGAGGTGAGTATTTGTGTATTTTAAATTTTATTTTCCATTAAAATTTGCTTTAAAACTAAAAATTTTTGAGAATTTCCTTCATTTTTCGCCTGTTTCCCGTCATTTTTAACATTTTACCGAAAACTGAACTATATTTTTAAATTATGCGCAATTTTCTATTTAGATCAATATAATTTAAACGTTTTATCTTTTTTAAACGGTTTTATAGCGTAAAACGTTAAAGTAAACGGTACACTAAACATATTAAAGGTCTGTGGGAACATTTCCATTGAATTTTTAATGAGATTTGCCTGTTTCTACGTACAATAACAGCCCTTCTATAGTTACTTTCACTTCCAAGCGTCCTTTTAACCACTTTTTAATACAGAAAATACTCCTTTACTAATTTCTAATATATAAAAGAACTTTTAGATAATTTACCCCGGTGATGCTCCCCTCTCAACCCAGGAAAAGACGAATATCTGCTATCTGGCCTTCCCGGATTCAAATAGCGGAGACAAGAAGGATACCTGTTTCCATTTCAGGATACGAAGGTGATTTTAGCCATTTAAAAAATATTTTTTTAATTTAATTTTTAGGTCATCTTGTGCTCTAACCGAAGCACAAGAAGCGTTATATTTATCCCTGCCTCCATCTGCCGGGCTGGATCCTTGCTATCTTTATGGATTTGTTCATTTTCGACAACAAAAGGATCCTTCAATTCCTAGAGGATATTTTCAAAAAGTAAGAACTATTTTATTATAATCTTTTAGGAATTGTCGGCTATCAATCTTGTGGAAACGGGCGTTGTGGAAATTTCCCGAATTTTCATTTGAAAATGTCAAATTCAAGCGCGCTCTCGGGTCCTGCCCCGGTCGCTCCCTCAAGCTGAAAAAAAAAGATTATAAATCGTTTCAGAGTCTCGTCCTTCTCTCCGTTCTTCCTTTCATTAATTTATATTCAAAAATAGTCGAACAGATTGCTTTTCGCTATTTTGAAGTAGGAGAACCAGCTGTAGAAGCAGGTGCGTGCGGTTATTTCTGGTTAATAAATAATTTCTTTAGGTTGTCATGATATTGACTGCTGGCCAATACCGGAACCAGGTGTTGCTTATTCTTTACCACTTTTGGGATCAACAATTCAATGCCGGATACCATCAATGGGTGATTTTCCATATGAAACGAGGCCATTGCAACAGGTTGGATCTTCTTTTAAATTAGTTTTTCTCTTTTTTTAGCTAAACTAAGAAATTCAAAACGATTTTCTAAATTAAAAATGCAAATAATTAAGGATTTCATTCTTTTGAAACCAAAAATACGCAGAATGAATTATGATTCCGGGTCGGAAATGACTAATGAGCTCAATTTGTTACTAGGAAATTTAAAACAAGCTCCGCAAAAAAGGAAACGGCGCACGTCTCTGGGTTTTTGAACTTCAGCAGATAGAAATGCTTGTTTTAAGAAAATTGAAGCTAAAAGAGGCATCTGATTTTGATAGTTGAGCTGTTGAATGCGGAGAATTCTTCACTTTAGAAGAATTTAGCTGACGGATTTTGAAACTCTAAACTTGAAGAAGGCGGTCGCTGTAGGACCCGCTAGAAAATCAGGCAAATTTTATTGGAAAACGTCAAATTTTAATGCGCGCGTCTTGCGGTGCCACAGTATCCGTTTTCCCAAAGTTTGAGATGGACTTTATCAACAGGATGAACTCATTTTCAGTCAGAATCTCCTTTTTTTCAGAAAAATGACTTCACATCGTCCATTGTTCTCCCTTCCATTAACCAAGTGGATCTCTACAAGGCTCTCAATACCACACTCTACAATGTTCAGCTCCTCTGGGAATTAGTTCTTCTGGGAGAGGTTAGTTTCCTCGAAATATTACCATTTTCATCCACTTTTCAGCCTCTCCTTGTAATTGCATCAAATCCTTCAAGATGTTCTTCCGTAGTGCAGGCGTTGGTTTCCTTGATCGCTCCTTTGAAGTACTCAAATGATTTCCGGCCATTTTTTACAATTCATGACTCGGAATTTAAAGAATTTTCGCATAGGGAACGAAGCCCGTAAGTTTTTAACCTTTATTAGCCTATTTACACAAAAACCCGAAAAAATATGCAAAAATATGTACAAAGACGGTGAAAATTCACTTGGAAATGGTCATAAAAGGGCGAAAATTGCTAGGTAAATTAGAGAAATTGATGGTAGACTGGCGGACGAATACCACTGGCCTCGGGCGGTTTTTCGATGGGGAATATAGTTGCACTTGTCCGTGGTACACAGGCAGACTTTTCCGTGACCATTCCAGAGTTGATTATTGGGGAAGAAACAATAAGAATCGCGTTCTTTGGAAACTGGCATCTAAAATTCATTTCTTTACAGTTTTATGTGCCATTTAAAGGGAATTCTGGCTACTATAGTTGTTAAAATTTCGATAAAAACCCACACTTCTCAATTTCAAATCCGCACATCCATAGCTATGATGATGTTTGCCTTCGGGAGTTTCCACAGTTCGATTATAACAAAAAACGGGGAAGAAATAGCTCTGAATATCTAATTTTTTGCCATATTTTTCTACTTCTTACAAAACTAGAGGAACATCTCTCCGTGTGGGTCCGGTTTACATGACAATGCAAGGCGGAAACGGCATTGACTGTAGCAAGGAAGCATAGCGAGTAGACAAACATCATCCTGGACTGAAAAATGGGGATTCTTTTGGTTATTTGGAAGTAGAAAATACGGAAGAATGAAGCCAATACGAGTAAATAACGGGAAATGGAGTGACGCAGAAGGATAGAGGGGCTTCCTGATCAGGACGATCACTGGATGTGTGCTATACTTTATAGGAGAGTTCAATAAAACAGCATCTACAGTAGGAACTTTTTAACCCTAAAAAAATTTCCAGCAAATCGTCAAGAATTGGGGGAAATGGATGATTTTGAAAATGTCCCCTTTTTTGCAAAATCAAGGCAAAATTCATAAGACAAGGCTGCTAAATGCCCATCAGTCTATGAGTAAAGCCTATTATATAGTGAGAACATAAGCACAGGCTGAGAGAGATAAAGCCTGCCGGAAGGAGTTGGCCTCCTCTTATCGGCTGGAGAAGTTGAACCACAGTGCCATTGCAATCCCCCGTGACCTAGTTTGTATACAATTTTATCAGTTTCCACGTCGTTTTTGGAGACGCGGAGTAATGATTAAAAAAGCAACAAATAGTGCAAAAGAACTTCCGAACGTATCTTTTTATAGGCCAAAAGTTCTGCTGGGAGTGACGAATCCGTTCTTTGTCAAGGCAATGGATCATTGGCCACATATCCTAAAAGTAGGCGATATCCCGGAAGGTGCCCCAGTTGGTGATAAACAGGAAAAACAAAGGTCAGTTTTGGCTTATTTACTTCCTGCTTTAAAGGAAGTTTTGGAAGGTTACGGAAGAGGGAATGATAGTGGGGAATAACCGGGGAAAACAAACAATATTATGAGATAAAATTGTTTTCTGTAAAGATTGTTAGCTTGGGATTAGTATTTTTAGCAAGAAAAAGCCGGAAAAATATAGAAAAGGCCAGTAAAAGTCGGAAATGTGGACAGTTTGGCCCATAACCCCGGAGGCGGCAGAAAAGAAGCCGATTGTACTATTTGTATGCATAACCTTCTTTTTTCATTGACCATTTCAAGTCCTCGGCGCTTTTGTCCAGCTAATACCCAAAATTGCATCCAATCTATACTGTCTGACTCAGTTTTTTGTGTTGATCACAAATATTGCAACTATTCTTGCTGGTAATGGTATTTTGGCTGGCAAATCCTTTATTTAAAAAGGGAAGCCTCGAAATTAAGGTGATAATCGCAAAAAATCGGTCAAAAATGACTATTTTGCCCCATTTCAGTCCCTCTCAAAAACTTTTCGACCACGGCAGGACTCGAACCTGCAATCCCCGGCTCCGGAAACCGATGCCTTATCCATTAGGCCACGAGGCCAGCAACTAGTAAATAAAACAGGCAAAAATTTCCCCCTCACAAGGCGCCTGGGGCTGATTTTTGTGTAAAAAAAAACAAAAATTGCGGAAAAATTTGTTGTTTGCCATGGAAAGTCAGAGTACTAATAGCATCGTGGATCTAAGGTCCGAATTCCATTCTAAACTCGCAGTTCCTGGGATTGATATTCACCTAAAAAACCTTTTAATTTTGTTCAAATGACGCCATTATTTCCTTCCGCTGCCTATCACTTCCACTTCTTACTCATTTATTTACCTCTTCGAAAGCTCTTTCCATCGAAAAATATTTATTTCCTGTTGTCCGCTGCTATCAGTTTGCCTCCTAAAATTAATCTGTTGGTGACAATGCACCTTTCGTTCTTTTGTAGTTTCAAGCGGTCAAATTGCTCTGACTCAGAAAGAGAACGCAGGCAGCAAATCAATCGGAAGCTGATTAGATTAAAAAATCTTCCGTTTTAGTTTGAGGAGAAAGGTCTGACTAATTGGGACCAAATTTCAGAAAAAATTGGGATGGAAAGACTCTTGACACGAAAATGGGCCTTTATACTCAACATAAACCGTATCTCCACCGGGATAAGGCGATCTACAAGAAGCTGATGAAAAGCGATAGACCGGATGAGGTCAGTTTACAATAGAAACGCCCTTAAATGGATTTCTTTTCAGGCCCAGTGCAGTATCCTCCGCCGTCATTTTTTAGAACTCACGCAGAGTTTTATGATTCCCCTGGAACGATATCTCTCCTCTCTGATGCCACTGAAGAAAGAAATGTCCCCATTTAAAGCGATTCCAACCACAAGACCCTTTAATATGGATGAATTTTTGGCAACAATAGGAGATGCGGGGCCAGGATTAACCTGCGGGGTTAAAGGAGATTGGGCCGGTAGGCTTTTGATCGATTTTTTGCTTTGAAAGAGAATTTTAGGCCTTTATCAGAGATTTATAACGTCTTCCAATTTTGCTGGATGGTTTTCTCATAGAACCAGGGACGTTAATCGGCAATTGAAGGCGTACTATGTGGATACATTGTGCTCTGCTGATTTAGGTAAATTTCTTTAAATTTTTAACATTTCAAACGGCTGCCGGTGGTCCAGAAATTCTTTATAGTATTTGTGAAGTTCTTTTGACATTTTGCTATTTCTCTAGATCACATTTCTCCGTTTCATGACCAGAAAATGATGAATATTTGGCAGATCCTTTTAATTTAAAAAAAAATCCAATATTTTTTCTTCCAGGACCTTCAATCCTCTCCGGAAAGCATCAAGTAGAATTAGTAGATCTTGTTCTTTGCTATAGGAAACATTGCACAGAAGATGATCTTCCCTCCGAGAAGCAAAAACTTATGGTAGGTTCTATTTCAATTGCCCTCCCGTTCCATTGACTTCTTTTTGCAATAGATCCCCAACATTTTGCCGATTTGTAACGGCATTCGGCAACAAGCGAAAATCGGATAGTCTTCCATGTTAACATAGCTGCGGCACCTGTTCCCCGTGAGCTCTGTAACATGCAGCAGAAAATATTTCCTCATTGTTTGAAGCATCGATCATTGAAATCGAATAAAGGTCGAGATTGTCCAGGACAGGTGCGGGGGAATCACGAGGAGCGGAAGAAGTAGGTCCAGATGGTAGCTTCCTGTCTAAATTTGGAACGGTACAATGATATCAGTGCTTCGGAAGTAGCTGCCTGGTACTCCGCTTCTTTCGTTCGGGACCATAGAATAAATTTCTTTAAAGAATTTTCACGGATCTTGAGGCATGGGAGCTGCGGGACATGAAACCGCGCTTGAATTTGACATTTTCTAATGAAAATTTCAAAAATTTGCCTGATTTTCGAGCCCCCACAGCGAATATTTCCAAGAAAACAAAACCAGCTCCCGGCGCGATTGTCCCTTTGAAAATTTAAAAATTATCCCATTTTCAGGCAAAGCAAATAGTTGGAATCCTGAGTAACGTGGACGATGAGCTGAAACAAGTCCTGATGTCCAATTGCGCCCTACGTGAATTCGTCTCATAACCGACATTTTCCCAGTTTTTAAGAAATTAGGTGCTCTCCCAAATATTCCTTTTTGTAAATATTAGAAACCCCGTGAACTTTGACATAATACTGGCTCCCCTACCCGATTTCGTTGCACTCTCAAAGAATATCGACTTGTCTTGTTTTGTATCTCTTGTTACGGGTAAATGATGTTTCTCTCGCTCGCTCTGTTGACTGTTGTGTACAGGGTGGGTGTAACAACGAAAAGAATCTGTCTTGACCTCCTGCGACCCTGTTTATTCCATACAGTTGCAATACAAAACCTGTCTCTCTCTCTTCTTTCACTTTTCTCTGCCCATTCTAGTAGTTGCGTTCGCTATCGTCGTTGCCGTCGACGCACACATCCCGATCAACTGTGCTTGATCGCTTTACCATTTTCTCTTATAAAATAGCGAAAAATAGCCATTTTACCTCCTGTTTTACAGTTTCTAGTCCCAAAAAAGCAAATTTCAGAGATGTTGATGGTATTTATTAGCCTAATTTTCATTACAATTCCAGTATTTGGAGGAGTAAGCGTAGACAAATGCTTTCAATGTAAGTTTCACTCATCTTTTCAACTGTCATTCTCCTCCGTTCGGGACCTTTTGGCGATTTTTCAATCCAATTTCCCCGGTTTTTCGCAAATTTTGTGGAAAATCGTCAAAAAATATGAAACGTCGTGACCCCTTTCCTTCATTTTTAAGCAAAAAATCCTATAATATTTGGCATACAGTAATGATACCGTGGCTTCTAATCTAAAATGGGAGAAATTCTACTAATTTCTATCCAGATAGTTTTTAAAACAAAAACATTTTTAAATTTTTAAACAAAAACAGTAATGCGCCCAATTTCTTGGCACTTTCCACGGTAATTACCTATATACCCTCATATTTTGGGCAATTTCTGGTCTAACCAAGCAAAAATAACAGTTTTAGGGTCCTGAGAAGAAGAGAGTCAAGTTGAAATTTAAATTTTTATTTCAGTGAGAGATCCCGGAGATACTGGCTGTGGTAAGGAAGGAGGTTCTCGGTTCTTCTTTGACAAGCACACGAAAAGATGCCAGCCATTCTATTTCAAAGTACTTATTTTTCTCATTTTTTTTCAATTTCACTTATTCAGGGTTGTGGCGGTAATGAAAACGCATTCAAATCTCGAGAAGAATGCATGAAAACATGTTCAGATGCTAAAGAAGAAGGAGCCACTCATGATGACGGTGAGTAATAATTCTCTATTTTCGAGTTTTAACAATACCAGTACACAAAAGCGGCGACCTTACACTGTTGGTCCGGGTGTAAACACGTTCCTATTGACATGGAGACAGACCAGCCCGTACTTGTTTTTATTATTGGTGGGGGCCATTTTATCAGGAATACTGGGCACATTTGAACGGGTTATCTTAAAACTAGCAGGGAAATGGCGGGACTACGAGTTCAGTTGCTTTTTAGCCTGTAAAATGATGATTTCCATGGTATAAAGGCCATTTTAAAGAGAAAAATAGAAATTTTAAGAGAAAAAGTGAGCATAAAAAGAGAAAAAAAGCATTCTTCCCATGCCGGGAATCGAACCCGGGCCGCCTGGGTGAAAACCAGAAATCCTAACCACTAGACCACATGGGATGGTGGCAGATGATCTTGGGCAGGTGGTCACAATCTAGGATCCTCAGATCTTATTCGCAAGGGTACTTGCAGTCATTTTTCGATTTTCCACCCAAATTTCGCGGTTTTTCTTTGATTTTACAGCCTAATGTCTGGGTTTTTAGCTGTTTGCAAATCTGGAGCTTTCGCTGCAGGAGCCACAAGTGGAAAGCTAGATTCCTGTTCCAGTTGCCCTAAAGGCTACAAATGTGAGGATGATTATTGCTGTCCTACCAAAGGTTTTTATCAATTTTTGTGTTCATCTTCCTAAATTTTAGAATTTTTGTGCAAATTGCAATATGATGCCGGTAAATTCGGCTCAACTGGCCGCCATACTCCCAGGTATTTTTCTCTTTTTTAAAGCCTTTAAAACGAATATTTATCCACCCAAATTCCAGGTATTTCTACAGTACAAATTTCAAGAATTGCATGCTGTTTACATTCTATGGAAGAGATGGAAATGCTAATAATTTTGCCACATACAATGAGTGTAAGAAAATGTGCATGTAATCTTTATTGTAACACTAATTTCACACAAAAAATAGATCGATTTTTGTTGTATAAATTGTGAATTGTACTCTGTTTACGGTGGAAACGGCTCACATTTGAAAAGGCAACGGGAATGGTGTGACCTGTAATTGAATAATGAGCACAACAGAAGACAAGGATTATCCCCCAATCTTCTCAATTGACACATTAGAAGCTAACAGTGTACATTGAGCAATCTCTGTATTTGACCGATTAATCGACACAAGAGTACAAGCGGGAGCGATCAGGTTACATGGGAAGAAGGACACTCCGCACCCTGTCAAGGGCTACTTGATTGCAGCGGCGAGTTTTTTTCTACTGGATACTGTAAGGCAATACACAGGAGCGGGAATATGTGTAAATTAACAGGAATATTAAATAGAGAGGCTCGTTTTTCAAAGATCTTTGATAAAAATTGGTTTTTCTTTAAAATCTGGTTAGAAACGTTCAAGATCTTGCTGGATTCTAAATTTTCGAAAGTCTAGGAATATTGGACGTAAGAAGGATAATTGTCTTGAAAAAGAAACCAAAGATCTGATCAGGGATAAACGGAAAACTGAAAGTTGTAGATATCCCGGCGAAGGATTCGAGTTGTCCCGGTAATATTGGCTAGAATTCGAGCTCCGAAATCTTTCTTAAATTAAAATTTAAGCCAAATTTTTCTCGCATACTGCAAGTGTTTTCAATGAGCGAAGAAAGCACCAAATTTTTGGTAAAAAATGTGCTCCTCCTTTAGCTGGAGGCGGCGAACCTACTTTCTTTGCAAAACGCTAAAAAGAGCACATCCAGTTTACAAAAAATTGCACCTTGTTTTGGCTTTGGGATCCCAAAAATTACTGTGTTTCACATGGTGAAAGCCCGGAAATAGCCTTACTTGAGGATGATGATGATACTGCAACAGAGGATAGCTCATCCACTGCGAGGTATTGGCTGGAATCATCCCTCCAAATGACATTCCCGGTGTCCAGGCTGAAATTTCTCATTTTTTCCGGTTAATTTCTATTCTTACTTATCACAGTATTCGCATTATCTTTCTGGGCGATTTTCTCCGGTGGTGCTTCGGCATCATCCGTGCACTGATTTCTTTGCCTCTTTCTCTGCTTGGCTCGTCGATTTTTAAACCAAACCTGGAAATTTTTCCCTTATTTAACGAGTCAATTCGTAAAAAAAAGTCTTCCGTGTTCTGACAACACGTTGAAAAGCGCTAATAGGATCAACGAGTCCCGTGAGTTGAGAAAATGAAGTTTACCGCGGGGATGAGACGCTCTGACTGGTGTTTCACGCAGATTTTAACATTTTGAAGATCAAAAAACGAGAACAAAATTTGACTGAAATGTCGTCGTGACCACGATCTTTAGCTACGTGATTCGTTAGCTAAAAATCCTGGATTATTAGGCTCTTATGCCTCTTTCATCCATCACAATGAGGTCATGTATTTGCCCTTTTGAAGACAGCAGAGGATTACGGTAGTTTATACTAACAAGCTTGTAAGTTGGTTTTAAAAATCCCGCTGCAAATTGCCAAAAAATGTCTGTCGGCACATGGCAAAAAGCTCCCGATGGTTGGCTAATTTACACGGGTTTGTTTAGTGGATAACGGACAAGGTACGTGGCCTGTCAGCTGCACATGAGCAAACATCCTGGGGTTTCTATCTCTCTCTGACGGTATACCGTAATCGAGTCGATATATTGGCGGTATCTTTGAAGAGAGGATCGCTAGTGACCGGGATTAACTCGCTACGGGAGGTCTGTTACATAGTCGAATACAGGTAACAGGTGCTAATTTGAATACAGTCACTATTTCTGTTAGTTTTCTTTAAAGAAAATAGGATCTAACCTGGATTCTGGCTTCTGGTAGCTGGGTATCCTTGGCTAGTTTTTCTCTCTGTGCGATGTCTGGATATTGACAGATTTTAAAGGATCTGAAATTTTGGCTGTACAGTAAATTTCAGTAAAATAAGGCTCCTAGGTTCTCGGAAGTATTAATATTTTCTTGATGGAACCCATCCATTTAAAAAGAGCCCGAGGGCAACGTAGCGGTTTATTGTAACAATTTTGTCGCCGGGACTCGCTTGAAAATCAGGCAAATTGTGGAATTTTCATTGGAAATCGCTAAATTCAAAAGAGTGCTTTTTGTGCTCGTTTCCCCGAGGTTGGAAAGCAACGGCTTTGGGAAAGGAAATTTGGAAAAGAGGCTTATGCTCAGATTTCGAGTTAATTTTCCTGGATGCCGGCCCGAAAATAAAACCTGCACTTACTTTTCCAGTTCTTCCAACTGATCATCAGTAAAAGATGTTCTACTCCTCCGAGTCCTAGTCCTTTCCTCCGGAGCTGGCTCAGCTTGATATCCAATCATCACCGGCATCGATACTGACGGAGCGGATACCATAACAGTTGCTGAATTCCCTTTTAAATAGAAAAAAGGCGGAAATTTACCAGTTTCACTACTTCCTGTAGGAAAAGTAAAACCCTGGATTTGTGAATTTGGCAGTTGCATTGGATTTTGCCGAGTGCAAAAATGCTGCTGCCCTAATGTTAAATGAGCTGCCTACCGGAGCTCCCCAGCTCCGCCCACAAAACGACCGATTGGCTCTTCTCTTTGCGCTCTGCCGATGTTATTGCCGAATAAGCTGACTGGCAAGCTGATTAGTAGGAGATCAGCTTGCAAGAGACAATTTCCGGCCAGGGGAGATTGACTTTGGTAGTAGGAAGAGGAGTTGAATTGCCAGGAAGATCATGTGTACATCCGGTGGATTCCAGGGAGTTTTGAACTATTTGAACTCAATGTTTGCCGCCATTTTAAGGAATTGTTCAGTCATGACCCTGGTAGACAAAATGCAAGGTACGGTGGTTTTTCCACTTGGACAATCTGCCATCAGGAGTCTAAAAACTGAAGAAATTGGTAAAAATTCAAGGGGAAATTCTAAATTTTACTATGTCTGTCCGTGTACCGATACATATTTTTATTTTATCAATCTCCTATTGACCCAAATGATTAGTTGTGCTCGTTTTCGCCTTCTATGGAGAGACGGATTGGCGGAAGACCCAAGCTCGGCAAATGTTTGCTTACACGAGAGGAGTAGTAAGCTTACTGTATCGACTTATGTGGGTATAGGACAAGTTAAACCTGCAATTTGGGTTGATTTTAGTATGATTATCAATTTAAGCAGAATATTAATTTTGAGTGAAGAGATCCTGGAACGAAGAGAAGGTCCGTCCGTCCTTCAATTTTCAACCCAAAACCGCGCACATTTTTTTGTGACAGAAGATTTTTGAACCGTTCTCTCTAATTCGATAAGGACAGGTTAAAAAAGAGTCGATTGCGCAAATTTCCTTGTACCATTTTCAATTTAACCAGAGATGTTGTTTCCTGTCGTTATCTTTTTCGGAGTATTGGCATTCTCTGTAAGGTAGGCAAAACGTTATTCGTCTAATGAAGGCTTTAGTTCTGTACCAGTTTTATCTCAAGAAGAATGTAATTCAATAGGAATCGAGGCGCTTGAACTGTTAGGAGAGTTTGTTCAAAAATGTTCCCCGGTTAGTTACTCCCCGAGAAAATTAAAAAATTATTGCAGAATGCAGCACAAAAATTACCCTATTCCATGTGTAAAACGATTCAGCTGAAGTTGAGCTCGTTAATAGCGAATTTGGAAGGCCGTTGTCGTCCCCAGAAGGCTGCTACCCAATGTCCACCATATCATCCTTGCGCTGCACAATGCCCTTGTCCTGCTCCTCCTCCACCTGCTCCTGCTATCAATTTTGAAGGCGATACTCTTATCAACCCGCCTGGATCCAACTAATAAAAATCTTTAGAGAATTACTGAATAAAAAATAATTTTCAAGCTTGTAATCTGAAATTGATCAAACTATTGACAATTTTAATGTTTTACCGCCACTAATTCGAATCGCACAAGGTTAAAAAGTAGCGTAAAAGGTTGATTTTTTCGGAGGAAGTAGCAGCACTCTTCTTCTTTATTTGAAAAATGCAATTTCGTCTTGTTCTAGCTCTTGGTATTTTAGGCGCTAGTCTTATTGTCGGGGCAGTCGTCATTCTGTTTGTACGGTAGGAATGATAAATCGCCAGTAATCTACAATAATTTTAGAGCAGATTCTATCCCAGAAACTACGACTTCTTCAGTAAGTTTTACATTCAAAATTGGTACTGATACATTATTTTAGCCAAGTATTGGAAGTGGCGCAGCTCTTATCAATCCAGCTCTCCGACCAAATCGAAAGTAAAGGCAAAATTATTCGGTGGAAATTAATAATTTTCAGGTCAGCTCCTGTTATTCTGGATGAAACTAGCACCAGTACAATTCAGGTAAGTTCAAACTCCCCTAATAATCCAGTAAATATCTCAGGTTACCACCGTCTCCTGTTCGGGTTCCAACATGTGTACTGAACATTGTCCATGTGGTCGTCCTCCACCTCCCCAAATTACCTTTGAAGGAGATACACTCATAAATCCAAGTCAGGATTCTAATTCGGATTAAAAATTACGATTTTTCTGTTTTTTAGAATAAAATTACAAAAATGTTCTGCAAGAAATTGTGTGAACCAAACAGTTGAACATCTTATTCGCCATTAAAGGGACTCTGACAGCAAGTAAGTTTGCTCCAACTCGTCTCCAAAGCGGAGACGAGTTGGAGCGCGTTTTCTGTTCTTCCAGTTTCTTCCTCTCGGATTTGCTCAAAATATATAGTTTTCTATCATTTTTTATGTCAAAATAATTACTAAAATATTTGCAACAAGTTTAGCAACAAAAATTATTAAAAGAACATCAAAATTAAATTTGGAAACAGGAGTATTATTGCGCGATGGCTAAATACAGTAGCCAAGCGCCCGCGAATTCAAACATCTGTCAGAGTCCCTTTAATTTGATACTTCCAAGGTTAACAACAGTTTACAAAGGTTAAAAACATTCAAAATTCTTTTTGTCTTTTCGAAAATGTTGTCTCCTCTCTTTTCCTTTATTTTAATTCTCGCTGCCATGATAAATTTTGCAAGGTAAAGACGATAAAATCTTGAAATAAACGATGATTTCACAGTGCAACTCCTGTAATTTCCTTGGAAGTTACTACTATCGCAGTTCAGGTAAAGATTCCTAATAGAATTTGGGATCCTCTTTTAGGGGACTACTCTCTGTCCGCCCGACCATACTTGTACAGTTCAATGTCCTTGTGGCGGTTATAAGCCACCTCCAATTACTTTTGAAGGAGATGTTCTCTTCAATTCTGCTCCTGATTCTAGTTGAAATTCATAAAATTACAGGCAGATAAACTTTTTGTGTATTTTACAACATTTAAATTTGTAAATTTCTAATTTAAATTACCGGTTCCCAGTAAATGTCAACCTTCCCACTATCTTTATCAACGCATCACAGGTAAAACCTTCATTTTTCCACTATTTTGCCCTTGCGGTGCCCTTTCGCTCATTGTCCAGACAACGACGGTAGACGATTTCCTCTCGATGTAAATGCAAATGATCCCATAGAAATCGTCAAGGTCAAGATTTTCGAACAAACTGGAATTTTGACTTTTGAAGAGCAGCCGCGACTAATCTTCGAAGAAAAAGAACTGGAAAATGGTAAAAGCTTCGTGGACTATGAAGTGCAGGAAAATGATGTTATTCACTACAGGGAGACAATCAACCACCAACCGGCATTTTAATGACTCTTTAATAGAGGACCTGCAGAGCATGTCGCACAAAATAGCCCAAAGGAACGATACATCACCAAAAATGCGCCTTCTGTGGCTCCGACCCGGTTACCAACTCGCGATTGCCTTCAACGGCTAATGGTAAATGAAAAATACAGCCGCCAGACAACTTTTGAAAGTGAAAGCGAAATAACCGAACAGACGACATGTCATGCAGACAGACAGACACAAATTTCCATGTTATTAGGATAGAAAAATGGGCCACTTGACATGATTCTACAAGCGGTGCCCAGTTGACAGGAGTAAACTGTGGGCACAATTGTCTTGCTGTTAGTTGGCCAGGATGGACGATCAGGTGGATGCTCCTCTAGATCTCCAAGTAGAAGATGAAAATTCGACGGAAGAGGATGTGGACTCCACATCCTTCAAGTCGACAGACTCCACAGTGGAGTCTGTCGCCGACTTGAAGGCGCCTCGTGCAGTAAACGGTATTATCAAATGGAGTCCAATCGACACGAAGCTTCGTGTCGCCCACGAAAAAAAAGTAGAAAACTGCCAGAAACCATCGATGTGGGAATACGATCCCAAAGGAAGAGTGCCGACAGAATTGGCCAATTTGGATCCCTCGACATTCTTGACCAGCCGCCATGGACGGATCCTTTGCTTCTTGCAGAAGGACATTCTAGTTCGAATCTGTTCCATGGTTCGTTTTACTGGCTATCTTATCTATAATTTCTACCTTCAGTTGTCCGCCTGTGATTTTTTGCAACTCTCCCAAACTTGTCGTTTCCTCCACTGGCGAATGTTCACATTCTGCACCTGCTACGCGTCGTACACCGTGAAAATGGGTGTCGAAGACTTGCATATCGACGAGGATTTCTGGGAATATACAGAGGCTACGGTACTCACGTTGATATATTCTTTAGATTCTAACGATGATCACGGTGGTATCAAAGACGGACAGGAGTGGCGGCCGGAAAAGATTTCCGCCCTGTTTTTGTTTGAGAGCAAGCTTTTGAGCAGAAAGAAACAAGGCGGAAATGTTTTCCGGAAAAGATTTCCGCTTTTTACTTGAGAAAACGGGGCGGAAATCTTTTCCGCGAAAAAGATTTCCGGCCGTCGACAGGAGTATTCTTTGGAACAGGAAAGCTCGCGAAATCCCTTCTGCTCCCAGCCGTTCTGCCTTCGAAAACCGTTCTTTTTCGATACTCTGGAAGTGACCATCAGGGTAAGCTGGAAATTTTCTTATATTACCGTATGTTTTAGCTGCCCTTCTATCGCAAAAAATACTACGATATGTGTCTGCCCTACATCATGGCTGTTCGTAGTTTGGCACGTAATCTCGATCTCATTTTCGAGAACATCACTACTCACTTGGGTTCCAGCAACTACGCAAACTTTCTGAATTTTTCCGATACCAATAATTTTTTCACGGTATTTTTGCCATTTTTCTGTTAGATTTCCTTTAGACTGTCAATGCCACCTATTACGAACGTGGTTTCAAGGTTTATGACGATCATGATGAACGTTATTATTATTTTAGTAAAAACACTGATATTTATATAAATTGTTCATACGCCCGCCAAGTAAGGACAATAGCTGTATAATATCAAAAATGTTTTTCCAGATGAACAGGGTCTTAGTCGACGAAATATATGGACTCGATCGACTCGATGTACCGGTCTTCCAAAACAGAATTGGAATTTACTCTAAACCGTCGGATAGTGCGATCATAGCCACACTGGAGAATTTCCTCGCCGGATCGGAAAACTTGATTTTTCATCAATACTCTAGGTTGGAAAGAAATAACGACAGGATCCCTATGTATGACCAGTGCTTCTATCAGTTTAAATGGGGTTTCTTTAGATTTGAGTATCTGTTTCAAGAATTCGGTGAATTCGACGAATTTTTTTATGCACTAACAAATGGCTGGAACTTCTATTACTGTACTTACTTTTGGAAGAAGGTGATTGTAACGAAAACTGGAGAACAACTCAGAATCGAAATTAAAAAACCGGAAGAACCAAATGACGATCTTTATATTACCTGTCCCTCTGTGACAATTGGAAAAGAAGAGATTTTCGACGAGATGGTAAATAAATATATCAGATCACCTAATCCCAACGGTGTCTGGTGGGAAATGGAGACGGCTGTAGACCCGGACAATGTCGAGGAACCGGACGATGTCGAGGAATCGGACGAGACCGTGGGATTGGATGAAAACGAGAAATCGGAAGAAGCCGAGGAGGAGCAGAAAGCATTCAACATCTTTTGTTGCCTGGACAATAATTCTTGTACAGTTCAGTAATAAATTATGCCCATGCCAATTGTTTTTTTTTGTAAGAAATCTGAATGTGTATGCAGGCACTCGTCATGACCGTCTTGTCTGGCTCAATCTTAGAAATGTCGAAGAAGGAAGTGAACAAGAAGACATATCGTTAGTCTGGCGACTAATCTTCAATGGAAAGGCATTGGACATAGATAGAACCAACCTATGAGATCCAAGAAAATACCTTTTCTAAGAGACTCTCAGGTTCCATTAAAAAATTAGACTATCCCCTTTCCCCTTAAAATTTTCAGTGAACACTTGATCAAATTAGAGACACTGACAAAGAACCTAGTGTTCCATTGAAAACAACACAGAAAATCAAAAATTTTGAGGAAAACACTAAAAAAGCGGAAAAGTTACGACTAGATTTGACCGAAAGAACGAAGCAAAACTTTCTGGAAGGATTCGCTAATGGTCAATTGCAATTGCGCGCCCGTGACAGATCTCGTCCAGCTGGCAAGTTTCCATCCCTCCGCGGTGGATCGGCTAATGCCGGCATCATTCATTTCTTCGGCATGCTTAGCCACAGCTACAGGCACTTTTCTATAATTGCGGCATGTCCAAATTTTCTTAAAAGTTTTAAAACAGGAAAAAAACGTTAGAATATGTTATTTTGCGTTAAAACTGAATTTTTCCTTCCCGCCGCTTTCTATGGTAAAAAATTTTCAACTAGAGAATTGTATGCAGATTCCACGCCTCAAAAGTGCGCCCAGGAAAAAAATACTGGTCGACCTCCACGGATGGCAGGTCATATGGATGGCAGCCACATAGATAGGCATCTCATTGCCCATCCGTCGGTTTTCTCTTTCAGTTTACCAGAATTTTACCAAGACTGAGGCGTTTTCCACTAAAGTTTCTTTAAATAAATTGGTAATGATCTTGGAACCCAAGAATACCCCAAAGAGGGAATGAAAACTCCAATATCCGACAAAAATCTCGAATTTTAGTAGTTTACCCCTATTTTTGGGCGAATTTCGGCTATTTTCCAATTGTCGTGGACAATTTCTAATCTTGTTGATTATTTTTGTTGTTGAGGATGCCCGGTCGACCCTCAAAAACACCTGATCTCGAGGTAAACGCGCCCTCAATAACCTGTGTTATTATGGCGCAACAGGCCTCCTGTTCAAAATATTGCCATTCTCGATTGAATTGCCGCTCTTTTCTGCTGTAAACAATTACGTAGCGCTGATTCTTATTGTTTCGGTTCTTTCTTCTTCCTTTTCTTAAAAGATCCTAATCTCCCAGTTGTCCTTGAAGTTTCACATGTGCGCCCAGATACACGTCCGCCATCCGCAGTGCCTTTCTTTACCGGTTCTTGTATTTTTCCCTTCTCTCTGCCTATGTTTTCTCTCGTCGCACAAGTAAGGCAGCACTCTAATTCTCTTCTAGTCTAGGCGACAATCATCATTTTCATCTTTTATGAGAAGAGGAGTCTCAGCTGATGCGTAGTAGTACAATGTCGACGTCTTTCTGTATTCTATTGGCTACTGTCTTTGGCATTGGAGTTACATGGTAAATTTATTTATTAATTTTAAATTTAAGACGATTTTAGGATCCTTTTTCCCTTTTTCTTAAATGCTTTGACAGAATTTATGCATCAAAATGGCAGAATTTATCAAAATGGCACTCTTTTAGCTGCTAGAAGTCGAGAGGTTAGTTAAACTTCCCTTGAAATAACTGAATTTTTCAGAACTAGAGCTTAATTATTCTATGACATGGCAATCTTTCCTGAAAAAAATGATCTGTACTTTATAAAAAATGACTATAAAATGCGAATACAATATTAAAAAATAAATTTTCTATATTTCAATGTCGAGAACGTGGATAAATGGAAGATTTCCTGGTTATTTCTAATTTATGAGCTGCTTTCTTTTTATTAAATTCCCTTTGAATCTGGCTTGAAATGAATTTTCAGTGAATATTTCTCTTTTTCATATTATCGCCTAATTTTTTTTATTAAAAATCTAAATATTTTAAACTGCGATGTAGCCCATGAGATCCCGCAGCAAAAATGTGAGCAGTCCGTTATTTTAAAAAAAATTCGGGTAAAACTGCCAGAAACGTTGAAAAAATGGCTAGTTTGCACAGAAAAAACTCGAGAAACTCTGAGATGCCTGACGGTTTCTTTATTAAGTGCAAAAGACGAATCACAGCATATTTTTCACCATTTTCCGAGTCACCTTCTGAGACAAAACATCGTTCCCCCGCTGGAATAACTGTCATTGATTTGCAGCAGCCGTGGAAACAAGACGGAAATACGACAATCCCGACCATTGACCCCAGCAACCCATCATTTTCTTCTTCTTCATTCCTTCCTTTACCCGACACAACCGACTGGTTTACTTTTTCCCCTGGTGTTTTACAGTTTTCTAACGGCGTTTCTTCTCTATTTTTGACTATTTTCATTACGAGAAAATGTGTGGTTTTACCACATGTTTCATTATTATTCTCGTTTCTGCATTTTTAATCGGAACATTTTGGTAAGAAGCCAGCCTTTCATTGATTGAAACCCCATTTTTAGGATGTTATTCCCTATCATTTTGTCCGCGTTGAATATTATTGTTGCCGATTACCAGGAAAGTCCAGTTATGATTAATTGGAATTACACAACGACTATGGGATCCGCTTGAATTCTGTCAAGAACCATCTTTTATGACAATTCCTATTGGTTTTATATCGCTCAATACGATTATTTGTATATTTTCATTGTAAAAATGGGTAAAGTAATAATAAAAAGTTGGGAAAATGGAATAGGACGTGACAATCACACCAGTTACATCCATGAACGGAAGTTCACATTGTCCTTGGAAGTTACATCGACAATAAATTAAGAACGTCACGTTTTCATGTGATACTTTGCACCAGCGCACACAGCACATCTTTTGCCAGTCATCGACACATCGTCTAGACTCCGAATAACTATCATGGAAGCGATGACTTATCCACTGAACCTGAAATCGATTCGTTCAATTTTAAACAATAAAACTGTCTAGTCTGGCCGTTTCAAGAATTTTGGAAGGATTTAAAATTCCGGAACGGAGGGAAAAGGACGCTTTCCAGGAACCAGGCGTACCGGAGAACTCCCACGTTTGAATTTGACAATTTCCAATGAAAATTCGAAAATTTTGCCTGAGTGTCATAACTAGGGAGCGGATTTTTAGTAGATCTCCTATTTTTTTTCCGAGCCGTACTGGGGAAGATATTGATGCTACGATATGTTTTAGGTCCTGGGGAGTCGTTTTAACCCCCATTTAAATCTACTATTTTCTACTAATTTGCTAATTTTTAGGGTTGAAACGAGTCTGCCGAAAAATAGCAAAGGGGGGACCTTTTGGTGAAAATTTTCGGAAATTTTTGGCGAAAGTTCAAATGTTCCTGTGTTGGATCAAGAAGACTCCACTTTTAATTCATGTAACTTTATTTTATCATTATCTTTTTGTTCTTTACAATTTATCGTTTCGTTTATTTTTTTATTATCTAATTTTATTTTAGGCATAGAATAGTTAGGCGGGACGATTAATTAAAATTCAATACGCATCCTTGCGTACACTTTTGGTTCAAAATCAAAATTAATTCCTGCCCCAAAAATTTTCAGAAAATTTTAAAAATTTACAAAAAAATTTGCAAAATCACATCGAGAAATACTCGCGGGAAAAATTTTGTCGCGAAAACTTTTTTTTCGGAGTTTAGGGCAATTTTGAGCTACTATTTTGGCTACTATTTCGACCTTTTTTGGGCTACTATTTAGTTACTATTTTGGCCTTTTTGATCTACTATTTTTCCGCTCCCTAGTCATAACGATCGTTATGAGATCTGCTTGACTGGTTTGGAAGCCGAATATACTACTTTTTTTAAATTGTAAACCGGTTATACCAAAAGTATCCAAAGAAAAATTGTAAATAATGGAGACGGTTGAAAAGTCAAATTCCTTCACAACTGAATTTCGTACGAATAAAACTTTGAGAAGGGCCCAAATCCTGCAAAATTTCAGGTAAAAAAAAAAGAAAAAATCAGATTTTTCCGCAATGTATTGGCCACGCACGCAAATGACACAGCCACAAATTGGCTAGAGATTGATCTACCCACGAGTGGATAATGCGGTGACTCAGTTCCCGTTTGAGGTAATCCTGTAGAACTGATTATAAAGAGGTGGCATGGGCTGCAGTTCCATGTTCGATCTATAGATCCAGCCATGGAGTGGTTTTTGCTCCTAGCAGGTGCACTCTTTTTCTTTCCTTCTTCTATTTTAAAATTTAGGGTTACTGTGCGCAGTTGCCCAAAACACAGACGTTTATCAATATGCCAATGATGAAGGAAAAATGGAATATCTTGTGGAAAACGCCTTTCTACCAATCAATGGAAGCTTTGAATTCTCAGGGTAAGTATTTTTCAGTTTTTCATCTTTGATGAAAATTGGCGCATTTGGACTCGCTTGAAAATCAGTCGAAATTTTTGAATTTTCTATGAATACGGTAAATTCGAATGCGCGTCAGATCCTGGCGCCACCATTTTCCCGAGTTGGAAACCGATTTCAGATAAAAATAATTATTTCAGATTGACAAAGTCTAAAAAGCACCGGTTCACTTTGATCGAAGTAAAAGATAGCCAAGGCCAGAAAGTGACCCAATGCCATTTTAATAATCTGGAGAACCGCCCATGGCATTTTATGAATTGGACACTGAATGGTACTTTACTTCATTGTCAAGCGGACGATATCTTCCATTATGTAGCATGGTTTGAAGTTAAGCCAAAAACACTGTCTATTAGATTTGATGCAAGTAAGTCTTCAGCTTTTTTTCAATACGCATCAAATTTTCGAGTAAACATAAAAATTTTATTTTTTTTATTTGAAAAATTAGAAAAATTCAGTGGAAATTGAGCCATTTTCAGAAGAAATGAATGAGCGCCCTCACTGCATTACGAATATGACTCTGAACGGTCATTTTATTACTGGATGTGCGGAAAACAACTTGAAGGGATTGACCACTACTGGTGCTGCTTGTGGCTGTAATCGGACTATGACGAAAACACCTACTCAAAAAGACAAAACGGCCACTTATCACTATGGAAATAAAGGAAAAGTGGAATATCTTGTGGAAAACGCCTCATTACCGATCAATGGAAGCTTTGAATTCTCAGGGTTTGCTATATTTCCCTATTTTTATGAAGGAAATATTTCAGATCGTTTGCCTCAACTCTTCAACCTTTGACTGTGATCAGCGTTGAAGACAGTAAAGGAAATCTGCTGGCTGAATGCTCTTTTGATGAGCTGATGAGTGATCGTTCATGGCATTTTGTGAATTGGACATTTAATGGCAGTGTGCTTCAGTGCCAAGCTGATGAACATTTCCAATACATTAACTGGCTACCAGATGTCACAGAAAAAACATTGTCGATAAGATTTGATGCCAGTAAGTTTTAGAACTTTAAAACCGAAATAAATTCGGTTTTTTACTGAAAGAATGTCCCATTTTTAGAGAAAACCGATCAACGCCCAACTTGCATACGAAATATGACCATCGATGGTTATTTTGTTACCGGCTGTTCCAAAAATACCTTGAAGAAATTTACCTCAACGGCTGCAATTTGTGGCTGTGCTGCAACTCCAACGACTCCATCGCCTCAACAAGAAGAAAACAATTTAGAAATTTACCACTTCGAAGGGCAGGGAAAAATGGAATATCTCGTGGAAAATGCGAGTTTACCCATCAGTGGACGCTATGAATTCTTCGGGTTGGCCATATTTTCTTATAAACAATGGAAATTTTAGATCATCCAAGCCCAAAGGCTGGCTCTATGTGATCAGGCTAGAAACTCAAAAAGGAGAACGACTAGCTGATTGTTCTTTCTATGAGCTTATGGACAACAAATGGCATTCTGTCAACTGGACTATCACACACGATATGCTCCATTGTCAAACCGACAGAGCTGGGGAATATTCGAAAGAATGGTTTGATCTGGGGTGGATGGAAACTAAAACAGTTGTCATAAGATTCGATGCCAGTAAGTTTCTGAATATTTTATTTAAAAAATGGGAGAAATAACTAAAATTTTAAATTGTCCGGCCTCTAGAATTACAGAAAATTTATGCCAGAGAGTATTTTAGGTTGGAATTTCTATAATTACAAAAAAATATGTCTCCTAGCAGAAAATTGTCTAAAATAGCTGCCTTTTCAGAAGAAGCAGACGAACGCCCTTCCTGTATCCGAAATATGACAATCAACAACTATCCTGTTAGTGGCTGCTCCAAAAACACCTTGAAAAGATTCACCTCAACTGCTGCTGTTTGTGGCTGTGCCGGATTTCAGTCCCCAACGAAGCCTATAAAAGATCCAAAACCAAAAGAAGACAAGAAGACTGTATACCATTTTTCCAAAGCAAAGAAAACTAAAGTAGAATGGACATTTGACACTAAAGATTTGCCTTTGCCGGTCTCTGGAAGTTATGAATACAAGAGGTACGGTATTGGTAATCTTGGGGAAAAGGCGTTATGGGAACCGCTAGAAAATCAGGCAAAATTTTCGAATTTTCAATGAAAAATGTCAAATTCGAGAGCGTCATCGGGTCCCGCAGAGCTCGTTTTTCTAAAGAAAATAACTCATTACTGTTAAAAAATAATTTCAGCGCTCCTCTCAGCACTTTTTATTCCAATATGACATACAATCTAGCCATTTACAACAAGGATACCGATGAAAATCTGGCTATTTGTGCTTCTAATCAACAATCTGACGGTTTGAATGGGTAAAAATCAAATAAGTTCGTGATTCTAGGGAAAAACTGGCTAAAGTTTGGCTGGATTTTGCACAATGACAGCATTTACTGCGATTATGGAACTAATTTCAATAGTTTCACCATAAATTGGATAAAGCAAAAGAATCTAAAAAGATTCTCATTGAGATTTGATACAGGTGGGCTCTACAGTATTCGCCGCATAAGAAAAATCTAGACAGCCCTCCTACAGCAATCAGAAAAATTACCCTCAATAAAAAGCTACCGATTACTGGTTGTCCAGCTGAAGCGTCCGATGTTGTTGGCACTGTGACTTTATCTGGACTTCAATGTGAGGGAGGAAAGCTACCAGAAGAAGAAAAGCCACCACAAAAGGATGAAAAAGATACCGTATACCATTTAAAAAAGGATAAAAAAGTGGAATGGAAAGTGGACAGAAAAATAATGAAATTTCCAATAACTGGAAGCTTTGAATATCAGCCGTAAGTCTTCTTTCTCTTTACTATAAAAATATCCTGCAGTGTTCCTCTTGTATTCGACTCTATTGTAAGGCGCAATAAGGAAGGAATTGAAATATGGCCGAATCTGACCTATACAATAGCCCTTTATGATCTGGAAACGAAGAAAGAATTGACTACGTGTGACTCGTACAGTTATCCTAAAGGTCCTCTGCCATTTTTTAATATTTTTAAAATATTTCAGGCAATAAAAAATGGCTAAAATTTCATTGGATACTGGATAAAGACACTCTATTCTGCGGTTATACGAAGCGCACCAGCTACACAATGACATGGGACCACACGGATAAATATTACAGATATTCCCTGCGATTCGACACTGGTAACTAGTAATATTTACTTTGCAGCTGTATTTTTAGATGGGACTCCCACAGCCATTAGAAAATTCGAGCTCAATGGCGAGACTTTCACTGGTTGTCCTCCTGTCATACCGCCATCTATTCAAAATTTTACAACTGATGGGCTTCAATGCGACGAGCCAGCGACCCCTTCCATAACTACAAAATCTCCTGGAAAACTAACAGAAAATACAACGAAAGAATCAGTTGACACGGTTTATCGTATTTCACCATCAAAAAAAGATAAAGTGGAATGGATTGTGGACAAAAAGACAACCAAATTTCCCGTCACTGGAAGTTTCCAATACCAACCGTAAGATATTCTACTGTTCCAAAGAATGCGCATTTTAGAGCCCCTCTCTCATTGACATTATCCCCCAACAATGGAATATTCACATTCCCTAATACAACTTACACACTGACGGTGTATGACGTGGATACTGGCTCTCATGTAGCCAGCTGTAATTCGGCTATAGTGCCAGAAGATGGTAAATTTTCTTCCTTTTTTAAAAAGATATTTATAGGTGAAAAATGGCTATATTTCTTATGGTACTTAGATAAAAGCCAATTAATTTGTGAATATGATGATGGCAGATCGGGGTTCGTATTAAATGAAGGCTCGAGAGATTGGAAATTTTCTCTACGATTTGATACAGGTATTTTCTTCATTTTATTTAATCCGTATTTTTAGTCAGCAGCCCTACAGCCATAAGAAAATTTGTAATCAATGATGAGTCGATCACTGGCTGTCCTCCTGTTGTACCGGCAGCTATTGAAAATTTCACAACTGACGGATTCCGCTGTGACAAAAATTCTGAACCAAAAGATGAGCAAACAATTGCGTACCATTTTTCTACCGGGATTTTTGATGAAGTAGAATGGTACATCGACCATACAATTCCGAAAAGCCCACCTGTATCAGGGTCATATGACTACATCAAGTAAAATTAGAGTAATTTTATTAGACGGATATTTCCAGCGCTCCATCAAACCCCATCTACAAAAATCATACGTACAATCTACAGGTCTATGATGCCGATACTAATATGCTGCTGGCGAATTGTACCAATAACAGGACAACTGATGGTATTTCACAGTTTTAGTCACTCACGGAGCCCTTGTAGGCAAAAAATGGCTCCACTTCGGTTGGGTTCTTTTCGACAACATGGTCCTCTGCTGCTATGAGAAATGCCAAATACCTGAGAATATGCTGACTTTTAATTCTCAACGATTCTACCTGAGGTTGAACAGAGGTGAGCGCCATTTTGTTCCTAATAATTTTCATTTAGCAAATCCTCCTGTGGCCGTAAAAAATCTGGTCCTGAATGAAACTTACACTGTAACTGGCTGCCCTCCAGTGGTACCGCCTGAAGTGTCAACTTTCAATGCGACGGGGCTTCTCTGTGAAGGGCCAGCGACAACTACAGTGATATCTAGTATTGGAAAAACTTCCAGCGCTCCTGCCACAACCACGTTAGCAGTCAATGGACCATTTGTCAAAAATCCGACAGCTTATGGTTATTCATCAGAGGAAGGCGCCAAGGTCGAATGGATTGTCGATTCTTCACTGATAAAGCTACCAGTATCTGGACGTTACGAATACAAGAAGTGCGTTTTTTTAATATTGCGAGGGAAAACTAAATCAATTTTTCCATTTAACACTTTCCAGTGCATATATAGATTCTGTCTATGGAAACCTTACTATCACTCTGGATGTCTATGATGCGAATACAGGAGATCTTGTGATCAACTGCAGCACAACTAAAAGATTCCCTGGTACGTTTAATTTTTTTTTTTGATTTTTCGAGCTTTAAATTTCTTTAGGTAAAAAATGGCCTTATTTCGGATTTAATTTGTACAAGGATATGATTTGGTGTTGTTATGAAAGTGGCTGTGAGATAACTGAATTTAAAACCAGCACAAAAACACCGAAATTCTCTGTAAGATTTGATACCGGTAGGATTTGTCTGTTTTATTGCAAAGCTCAGTTTAGAAAGATCCCCGGCAGTCGTAAAGAATCTCATTCTTTATACAACTCCCGATACTATGGAATTTTATAATTATACCATTACTGGCTGTCCCGCTGTCATCCCTCCTGGCGTCCAAAATTTCACTGCATCTGGACTTCTATGCGGCGTAGAGTTGCCTAAAACTACCAAAGCTCCTGTCGCCACGACAACTGAAGTTGATGACCCATCGGAATCATCAAATATCTATCAATTTTCTACAGAAAAGAATGCCAAAGTTGAATGGAAAGTTGATTCGGTGAAAGATCTACCAGTATCTGGGTTCTACGACTATCAAATGTGGGTCTTTTTAATTAGTTTTTAAGATCCCAATCTTTCAGTGCACCGACAGATCCCATTTATGGAAATCTTACCATCAATTTGAATGTCTATGACGCTGATACAGGAGATTTTGTTATCAATTGCAACAGTACAAAAAGATCCACAGGTTTTATCGCATTTCAATTGATTTTGATCCAAATTTTTAGATAAAAAATGGCTCTACTTCGGCTTCACTCTGTACGAGGATAAGATCTTCTGCAATTATAATGGCAATAAGGAAATATACTTTGAAACCAAAAAGAGATCACCGAAATTCTATTTGAGGATGGATACAGGTAACATCTATCAGCTGCTTAAAGGCAAATTTATTTAGAAAGACCTCCTGCAGTAATAAAAGATCCAATTATTAACACCCATGAGAAAATTCCGGAGACAAATGGGCGCGCCACTATAAATCATCTAATAACTGATTGCCCGCCCGTTGTCACTTCTCCTGTGGAAAATTTCATCTTTTCTGGGCTTCTTTGTGACGGAGAAGCTCCCAAAACAACCAAGGCTACAACTGCAACACCTTCTATGCCTCAGCAGCCGTCGGAAAACCAAATAGTCTACCAATTTTCAACTGAAAAGAATAGCAAAGCTGAATGGATGGTTGACTCATCAGCGGCTTCCTTCCCCGTTGTCGGATTTTATGAATACCAAATGTAGGTTCTTTATTGGTTTTTCTAATGCATCAAAGAAATTTTTTAGTCGATTTCCAACAGGGAAATGGGTGTAGCGGGACCTGGAGACAGGCGCATTTGAATTTGATGTTTTCCATAGAAAATTCGCAAAAATTTGCCTGATTTTCTGGTCCCACAGCGCTCGTTTTCTCCAGTAATGGAAACCGGAATATTATTTCAGCGATCCAGTCTATGGAACATCAACCGTCAATTTGAATGTCTACGACGTGGAGACAGGAGATCTTCTAACCGGCTGCGGCACAAATAAGACATTTTCTGGTTTATTGAATTTCCTAGCTCTCATAATCCAATATTTCTAGGCAAAAAATGGCCTGTATTCATGTTTATGCTTTTCTCGGATCAAATCTACTGCTGTTATAACAGTGGCTGCGATGTAAATACTTTCACAACAAGTTGGAAATCCCCGAAATTTTCTGTGAGACTGCATTCAGGCAAAATATTCAATTAACACTGATAATCCAGTTGGTTTTAGAAAGATCACCTGCAGCAATACGGAATTTGACCATTGGAATCGAGCTGAATACAAAAGACTACACAAACTTTACAATAACTGGATGTCCCCCTGTTCTGCCCCCTGGTGTGCACAATTTTACTACTTCTGGACTTCTATGTGGCCAGGAAGGGTCGAAAACTACCAAGGCTCCTGGAGGGAAAACTACAAAACCCGGAAAAGTACCTCCAAAAGAAGAAAACTCCCCGGTGTACCGCTTTTCTAATAATGGAATAGTAGAGTGGAAATTGAACCTACCAGTGCAAACGATCTCTATGGGAATATATGAATATCTTCCCGCTATTCCTGATGCAAATTACAATAACGAAACCTCTAATTTGGTGGTTTATGACACCAATACTGGACAAAAACTGGCAGCATGTTTCAAGGACGAAAAACCTCTCAAAGGTGCCTAATTTTATAGTCAGTTTAGACAGTCTTCTAGGTAGGAAATGGATTGTTTTCGCTTGGCTAATAACTGAACAGGAACTTTGGTGCATTTACAGCAGCGGCGAGATGATTGTAAAATTAAATCCTAACGATAATACCACCTTAAAAACAAACATAAGTCTGAGATTGGATATCGGTAATTTTCCAAAATAGAATGATCTCCTATTTCCGTTCCAGGACCCAGACCCACGGCTATAAGAAATCTTACCTTTGATGACGCCATTAAAGTTACCGGCTGTCCTCCGGTCATAACGGAATCCTTTCGTGATATTACAATTTCTGGGCTTGTATGCGATGAACGAAATTCTGAAATTCCAAGCAACACGATGCAGCCTCCTTTGATCACTAAACGACCGATTCCAAATGTTGAAGAACTCCCATCACAAGAAGAGTTTGAACGTGAAGAAGATGACCGTTTCTTCCAGCAATTTGCTCCAATTGCAGGAGCTGCCCTAACAATTGGACAGGGACTAATTTCCCTCTTCGGTTAAAATCAGATAGTAAAGCATTTTGTCAAAAATTTAATTAGGCTCTATCAAAGATCATGAACGAATTTATCTCCTAAAAATTCCCTAAATTCTCAGACAGCTCATAATTCTTTTAGGCGCCCTTCCCCCATAAACTTCAAAATATTTTCAGTCTGAATTTTATGTTACCAAGAAAATGGATGCCCGCCACATGTGTTCAAAGTTCGTTAGGCTTTCGAAAATCCTTCCAATACGTCAAAGAAAGTTGTGTTGAACCCAAACAACCGCACGTGGCAGGTTATTTTGACCCAGGGTTGGCGCTATTCAGGAGGGGGCAGCTGCTACCTCCCCCGTTCTTGTGATCCACGGGTATAAAACTGGCAGGGATCAGTGAGGTTCCCAACACGAAAACAAGTTTTAACAAGATGCTTCCAAGACGCCCTTACGTTTTCTACAACTCTCTTGCCTACATTTATATTGTCATTTTTGTCTTGGCCTTCGCTACGCTAGTTTTGGCCGACACTTGCAGCAGTAACGATGATTGCCCCGTGAGTTTTATTTCATTTTTTTAAAAGAATTATCAGACAATTTACATGAAAACTCTAACATTTTCAGGGCAATCAAATCTGTTTCAATGACAAAGGCATAATGGCCTGTGCTTCTCCTACGGTAGAAGACAGAATGTACCAGAGTAATGAATAGGATCTGGATGGCGGATTGTTTTTCCTGTAAATATGATGTAAATAAATTTGTACAGTATTCTTTTATTTTTGAAAGTCCCTGGGCAGAAATTTTTGTTTTAAATCGAAAAATCTCTTAAGTCACCAGTTTGGAATCGCAGAAGTCTTGAAGTAATGGGAAATTCTGACATGAATCGTTGAATTGAATTGAGCTCCGGTTTTCTCGAGCTCTAAGAAACAACTGGGACGACTGGACGGCCACGGAAAGTATACTGAACCTTTGTTGTCCAAGAATTTAGCAATTTTCCGGATGAAGAAAGCTTGAACTTTTGCTCTGATGAAATAGAAAGTGTTATGTACGAGGAAAAATATGCACGAAAGAATTTTAAATTTCTTCTAATAACCAGCTGCGTTCATAGATAGGAAAGATTTACTTGCTATCAGATCTACGATTTCTATTCTGTCTATTGAATGGCCAATTATACTCGAAATCCTTATTTTAATGACGATCCTCAGATTTATTACTGGTCTTTGAGAGTAGGTTGCATCAAATTCTACTGTAATTTTCTTCAGGTCCTCGTAATTGTCAATACAATCCTCACCGGGATATATTCCTACACAATAGCTTTTAAATCACCGTCGTTTCTGTCAAAAACTTTTATCAGGCTGATACTGTATCACATTATAATGTCAGTTCTTTTTAATCTCATTGTTTTATCGTAAAATTTAGAGGTCACTTGGCGCTGACTACTATCTGCTACCTGGCTGTGCCAATCTATTACCTGCCATATATGTGTGTTAAATTTGTCGGTCCATTTTCAGATCTTGGAATGTCACCCATCTTCCAAGTGGGCATTTTAATCACACTCGGTCTCAGTTAGTTTTTCGGGTTACTTTAGCTGGCGACCCCAGTTGGCAATAGCACTTGTGGCGGGGTTCCTCCCAAATATTCATTGCGATTCTCTTGAATCGGTATGAATAATTCAATTAGAAAAGAAGCGATTCTGGCTGGGTCGTCAGCTAAAATATATTCCGTTTTTCTCCAATTAAATTAATCTCTCTTTTTACAGTAGCACTTTACACTGCAGTTCCATTATTTTACTATCGAATGAATGCAATATTGCCCCGGGAACACGTCCTCAATTTAAAATTCCTTCAATATTTAATCTACACATTTATATATGGCTTATCTCCTATCTTTCCAGCCCCCACATTATATTTTGCTTTAAATTATGAAAATCAGATCGACTTGAAGAGACTTCTATTCCAATCGACTGGCATCTATTACGATGATTTCATGTCCCCACAGGTGATAATCAGTCACTTTGGTGGTTCCAATCCATTCATTAATTTAATATTCTTTGGTATCTTTCTTGCCGCCTTTCTGGGCGCAACCGCTATAATTACCGCCACTTATATAATTTTAAAACTCACAAGTAAAGTAGGAATTGTGGGCTCGGCAAAATATAAAGCTCAACAACGACAACTTTTTCTGTCTTTGGTAGCCATGGTAAGTTTGCGCGTCAAAATAAAATGATGACTATTTCAGACAGCTATTTTTCTGCCAATCTTAGGGATAATTCTTCCAGGCATAGGAAGTCTCCTTGTCTTTAATTCTTATAGAACCGATATCATAAATGTTTTTATATTTGCTGGTATGTTAGCAATTCCCTTAGCTTTCACATCCTACGTAGTAACGTATAAACCTTATCGGCAATTTCTATTTGGATTTTTTGTCAAGGTGGCTTTTCAGGGGAAATTATAAAAATATTATTCAGAAAAGTGTTACACCCACCGTCGTGCCAAATCCTGTTGCAAGAGCACGTCTTCCAATTAATAATAGTAGATAAAAATGTTTGTACTTGCCAATTTTTCTGTGTATAAATGATAATTTCGAAAAAAAAAATGCGAATAGCTGGATTGAGATGTGTTCAACCTTTTCTTCAATCGATTTTTCCTTCAGACCCGCCAGAGAGCAGAGAACTGAATGTCAGAATACTTGGAATTATGATGCTGGTCCTTCTGCATAATCACAAATGTCACCTGTAGCATGTTTTATAATTTTTGAGTCAGCTGCTATTCTTTGAAAGCGTCTGGCTGTGTTTGCAATGGACTTGTTGACGGTTTTTAACCCGCATCCTCTTGGGTATGAAATCTTCTTGCATACCGCAACCATAATCTCTGTCCCAATCTTTTTCCTGGGACTTTATTGTATCTTTCGGCGATCGAATTCTGCAAATAAGACGTTTCAACGATTATTAGGGTCAAGTCTCGCATTGTGGGTTATTTTTACAAGATAACAGTGAAAATATTTAGTAGTTACATCAGCCAGCTGATCATCTCCACAGGGACGATTCCTGTTATTGTGCTGCCAATGACTGGCGGGTACCCTCTTGGTTTTCTGCAATATCTTGGTGTTTCCACATCCATTCAACTTATTATGGTATTCCATGCTATCCTAGCTGTTGTGCTCTTTACTTTATTATTATTCTTCACTCGACACCATATCTTAGCTCCGCTGTCAACTTTCTTCAATAAGATTTTTATTATCATTGCTGTTGTGGTAACTGTAATTATTCCAATTATTTTTCATACAATTTTATTGGCAAATATGGATCAAACCCGGGATAAACAACATTTTGAAAAGGTAGACAGTTTTAAATTTGAAATCTGTGCTCATTTTTTATTCCACCGACTGCTGATTTTCTGGTACATTTGAATTATTCATCGGGGGTGCTAGTTCAGAACAAAAATTTTAAAAATTCAGCGTGCAACCGCAGAAATTTCAAAAATATTTCATTTTTAAAAAATTGTAAATACGTAATTTCAGAAATTTCCCAAGTTATGCAAACAAATTCCTAATTTTTGGGACGACGTAGTTTTAATGATCGATCCGTCCAGAAATCAAATTCTCATTTATATCAACGCATTTTATTTACTGGTAGCTAACCTGGTTATTGGCTGCATAACCTTCTTTGTCAGTCGGATAAAATTCCACTTGAAGTCAAATATGATGTCTGCAACCACGAAAACCATGCATCGAACCTTCGTAAATTCGCTCCTCATTCAGGTGAGCCCGATATTTTCCAGAAAATGAAAGGTTTAGTGTGCTGTCCACTATCTTTTAATCTTTTTCCCGTGTGCAATAATTATGGCTTGTTTTCTGTTTGAGTGGGAATTACCCGGTAAGTATTGGATTCCCTTTAAAATTTGGTATTGTCGGTTTCCAACCTTGGGAAAAAGGGGCGCTGTGGGACCTCAAGACGCGCGCATTTGATTTTGATATTTTCTCATGGAAATTTAAGAAAATTGCTTGATTTTCAGGTGGGTCCCACAGCGCCCATTTCTCCCAAGATTGCAAACTGACAATAACATTCAGGACTGTCAAGCGTCGTTTTTTCATGCCTGGCCCTATCTGACCCTTGTGGAATTTTTGCCCTCATCGCCTCCCACAAAGAGTACCGCAAGAGTACGGTAAAATTAATATGTAGGCCAGTAGTGTTTTCTCTATCAAAATTTGTAGGCAACCCGAGAATTAATCTCGCTACCATTACAAATCGTCATACTGAAGTTTCCTCAATAATTGTGGCCCCAAAATGATAAGCGAGCAACAGTCCACTGGGTTAGCGAAGTCTGTCACTAGCTTTTCCTGCAAAATCACAATTCATATGTTTCTCTCCAATAACGGGTATTCAATAAAAATGTATAATAAATAATATAGTCGATTTCCAATCTCAGGGGGAAAAGTTAACGTCATCGAGGTGTAACGCGGAAGTTTGAATTTAAAGAAAAATGCTTATTTAAACTCCTGTGCTACAGCTCGAGGATGCTAACTTCTCCCCCGTGATTCGAACTGGCTATAAAAATAACGATGAAATAAAGTTCTGCTTAAATTTGAGCTGGATATGGCATCTAATAGTGGCACGTGGAGATCTGAATAGAGATCTCTGTGCATTCCTTGCAAATGACCAGAAAAAGAATAATGAATTCAATTGCAATAATCTACACATTATATTTTAAATGATATGCATACATAACACCTGGAATAAACACTTTTCGCTCTAGTTTACAGCTTATATACCCGTTTACTTTCCTTCCGTTCCCAATTTTAGTATGAGTCTCATTCGGCAAAAACCATCTTGTCAAATTTGTGGTCATCCTCGATCCAAGAAAAGCTACAACTGTTATGTATGCAAGTAGGCTACTCCTTTATTTCCTTGTTCAAATGTTGCAGCCCATGCCGAGTATTTTTCAAACGTAATTGTTTAAAGAGCTTTGTAATTCGCTGTGATGGAACCGCTAATTGTGAAATAAGCTATAGTGAGTAAAACAGGACAAAATCCATTAATTTTAAAGGAAAACCGAGATTTAATTGTTCAGCTTGTCGTCTGAAGAAATGTCTCGAAGCGAAGATGTCGAGATCAGGTACTTCTCCATAAATACAATTCAAACTCTTCATGTTTAGATGAAAATGGAAACATAGTGGAACCACTCCATCAGATACGAAACTCGTATGTGCCAATGAACAAAATGCTGGTAATAGAAAACGTTGAAATGAAATTTGGATTCTTACAGGAAATGTATGACGAGATGATAAATACCGGTTTTAAGATAGCTGGAAACCTTAGAAATTTTCAAAATATTAGTGAATGGATTGACTGTTTGGCATATTATGATCAACAAATCCTCAACCCTGGAGGCTCAAGTCCTTCTTCCGTTGTGGCCAATGCATCGATGTCTCTTACGAATCTTCTAATGTATCCAGGATCTTGCATAGATCGTTCTACCGTATGATTTTATTCTGTCATTCCAATATTAATTTTAGGCAGCAATGGATACCTTGACAGATGTTGATCTTTCTCTTCCCTACAAGCTAAAAGAAACATTGTGTCGACATTTTGTTGCGGCAGCTGAAAGTATGGCCTGTCTCGAAGAATTTCACCTTCTACCGCTGGATGACAAAGTAGAATTCTTTAAATAGACACACTCTTTTAGCTTCAACTCCTTCAACAAAATGCAATGATGTGGTGTTGCTACGTTGCAATGCACCGGGCTAAAGTCGTCAAGAAATGGGATCGAAGCACAAGTGTACGGTATTTTAGCAGATTTAAAAATGCTGATGGGGTGGCGTCTTTGTAAGTTCTGTCTGGCAATTCAGCTTTATATTTCAGATGGCATAAAACCCTTGCGATGTTCTCTTCTCCAAATTATTTTACTGCAGTCCAGTTATTCATGGAAACTCGGCCGACAGAGAAAGAATGCCTGATTATGAGATTGAGGAGCTTATTCTGTCCTAGTTAGTCCAAAAAATTGGAGAGAAAGAGTAATTTTCAGCATCAAACCTGTCACCTGATGGTCACATGATTGCCATAAAAGTTCGAGTTAAATTAGCATACAATTTGGGGCAATATATCAGAGAACTGAACCCCTTTCTGTCTAATGAAGATGTCCATAAACGGCTGTGTCAGCTGTTGGAATTGGAACATTACATGAAGGTGAAGTAATTACCAAGATATTCATGTAATTCATTTAGGAATTCGCAGATTGTAGCCAGAATGTCTACCAGTCCATTGTCCTGCAGAATTCGGCCGAGTGGAGTACACAGCTTTTACATGATATCTTTATCAGGAAATTTTAATAAAGACTAATTTCATTGAACTTCCTGTCATCTTTGTTGAATAGTGGCATTCTTGGGTTTTTTAAAGATACCAACAATTCTTTGTTTCGAATCAAAATAGAGTTTCTTTTTATTTTTCTGGATATTCTAACGAATTGATGGCCCAGTAGATTTTTTGGGGAAGAACAGAAGTTTTAGCTATTTGAGAGTCGGCCTGATTTGATTTTCAAGTAAAAATCGAAGAAGAGAATTTTCCAAGCCAACTTGGAAGGGAAATTGCTGTTAGTTGCCTTAAAAGCTCAAATCCAGGAGAAACTCCAGCAAGAAGAAGAGCAGAAGAATGAAAAAGAGGGAAATAGTCAAGAAGAGAAGGCGATGCTAGTCATCTTGATAGCCCAAAACAAGAAGAGATTCCACCCAAACAGAGTAAGAAGAACAAGAACAGTACACAGTTATTTTTTTTGTTGGCCGAAGCCTTTTTATTTCACATGATATGCAGCCCTCTAGGGGTTGTATTCGATGGGGAGGTTTTTGCGGCGGACCATTCCATCTCCCTGGAACCATTCACGACGGAAGGTTTTCGCAGCTCCGTCCGGTGTATTGGTCCACTCAACAGTGATGCGATCATTGTTGGTGTCTTCTTGTCCGAAGGCGAACGAGTCGCAGCTGACAGCCATCAAGGTAGCCTCTTTGGGGTCGAGGACCTAGAAAATAAAGGATTAGACACGAGAAAATAGAGGAAAACTAACTCCGCAAGCGGGGTCAACACCCAAGCGCTTCAAGCTGCGGGGCGAACCGGACGAGCAGTTCTAGCGGGGGGCAGGGGGTCGCATGGGATGGGGGGACTGGGTGATCAAGTGACGAGGGGGACGACGGCGACCTGGGGCAGGCGCCTAGGGGCTCGCTGGATCATGCCTGTCCCCTAGCCGGACCACCGGCAGGCATAAGATATGGTAAAAGGAGTTATAAGGCATCTCTGTGCACCTTCAACTCAGTTTTTTGACCCTTTTGGTTGCCTCTTACATTCATTTATTACATTTCGATTCTTACAGCCAATTTCAGTGGCCACGTTGTACATTTCACAATTACAGTTCTGGTTTCTCTATTTTTCGTCATCATTTTTTTAAATCTTATTTATTTCTCGGTTTTAATTCAGTTTATTTTCAGATGTTTTTCAGTTCAGTGTCACTGGCAAGCAGGTCATCTTCGAAATATTTTTCCATCGGATTCTGGTATTGTTGCGCAGCGATTGCGCTGCGCAATTGTTTTTATTTGATTCCATTATATTTTGGGTATTTATTCAGTTTGGTCTCCCCTCTCACAACTTTCACCACGTAGATTATGAAATAAAGATAAGATAAGATAAGATTCAGTTTGGTTGTATATTTTTCAGTACGGTTCTAGTTATTGCTGACCACTTTATTTTAACAGGCGGGTTGTAACCTGCTTCCCGAAAAAAATGGGAAAGTATGACCACTTAGTACAGGTGGGTCAACCTGCCCCCAAAACAGGGGAACCACATTTAGCAGGCGCAGTCGTAACCTGCCCCCAAAACGGGGGAACCATTTTGACAGGCTGGTCGTAACCTGGCTCGAAAAAATGAGCAGTACTTGGCCATTTTGGGCTGGCAACATAACCCCTCACCTTTGGTCCTCTGGTTGGCTTCCTTCTCCTTTTCTTTGTTCCCTCTTCCTGTCCTCCTTTTCTCTTCCTTGTTCCCTTGTGGTCTTGATGGCCCAACCGATGCGACGAGCAGACGTATTGATAATCTTGATGTGGTACGTGTGCTTGTCATCGTAAGGAGCGTTGAAAACGATTTTTTGTCCCGGTTGGGTTTGGATGTCTCCTACAAGGAGAAAAATAAATAATAAAAATAAAAACAAATAAAAGCGGCATTCTTTTTCAAAATCTCGCCCATTGCTTTGCAGCGCCAGGCAGAAAATTATCAAAAGAAGTGGCCAAAAAATATAAAATTAAATAAAAATAAATTAAAGGAAAATAAATAAAGAGAATAAATGAAAATATAAATAAAAAACGCCGACTACGCACCAGGGGGTACACTAGCCATTGTTGGAAGTTGGATGTCAACTTGGCCAAGTTTGCCGCTTTTATACTCAGAAACTGACGGAATTTTAACATTTTTATTGGTCAAAGGATTACCCGCTTTACAGCTGTTTTCTCTCACATGAAGAGAAACAAAAGCGAGATTTTAGCAGACACTTCTTGACACGAGGAGAAACAAAAGCGAAACTTCCGCAGACACTATTTGACTTGGAGAGAAGCAGAAAGCAGACAGTATCGACAAGTTCGAGAAGAACAGCGGATCCCTGCAGGCGGAATAATGGAAAAGAGAGAAACAAATTGAAAACAAGTAAATCTAAGCAGTTGTGTTAAAATTCTAACGAATTCCAGAGATTTTTGGGGGTAAACTATAGCCGAAACTGTGGTCAACAACTGCACAGTCCATTTATGTCGGAGTATCTGCGGATTAGACAATTTTACGAGGAGGGAACACTTCCTTTGAGATAATAGTGAACGGTGTAGCAGTTTTCTTGCTGTTTTCTTTTAAATTTTGGGTTAAATATAGATGGTTTTCGATCGTTTGTCATGTTTTCCTATTGTTTTCTGTCCTTTTCACGGTCAGTTGTCTCAGTAGTCTACTTTTTTTGGATCAAAATGAAGTCTATCTTCTATTTTCTCGTCTTTCTTTCTTCTCCTGTAACAGTTTTTAATTTTTTTTCCGGACGAGGCAGTTTCCCATCAATTGCCTCTTTTGTCCTCGTTGACTCACTCATTTCACTACTAGTTTCAGCGCAATTCACTGATCTAAATGAGGTCTGCCGCCTGTTTTCTGTTATTTTCCATATGTCTTTTCTATGCAATACCCGTTCAAAGGTAGGTAGATGCAGATTTAATAACAGTAGGAAGTTGGCACAATAATTTTATTATATTCTCATCAAAAATCAATGATCAGCCAAGTAAAATACCCGAAACTGGTCCGAAACCCATGAAATTTCAGCTCTATGACGATATTTATCCGCCACATTGGAGGAGCTTTCATAATTTTGGAAGGAATTGACGAGGACGCTAAGGTGGAAGATATCAAGAAGAAGATCGAAGAAAAGAGAGATCTCCCCTTTGAGGACATAACCCTCCTCTGTATGACTGGTCCAAATGGAAGACGGATAGAAAATGGCCAGAAATTATCTGATTACGGTCTGAAAAACGGCGATTCTTTGTATATTATGTTAATTCATAAAGAAGGCGAATAAATGTGTGGAACTGTAGGATATTTGCAGTAGTTTACCGCCTAAAACACCCCAAAAATAGGAAAGGAAGGCTATCCGGTTGCAATTTGATCCGGTCCGATGGACATTCGTGAGCTTCACACGCTGCCCTCGAATACGTAACAACAACTAATTTTCTTTTTTAAATTGTTTTGAGCTAAGAAGCTCATGAAGGTAGGCAGGGAACCATAAATTTGCAGTTTTTTTAAAATTCCTGGTCCATTGGAAAACGTTAAAGTACCCATGATCATATTTCTGGCTGTCACGAGGCTTTCACCACCCTCTTATTTCCTTATGAATTGGTTTAAAGAAAATGTATTATATTACCAATGTGGGCATTTTACTGCTGGATTTTGTGTCTTTCCACCCGGAACATACACAACATTTTTTGGGGGGACAACTTCCTGTAAACGTGCAATTTGTGGTCATTTTCAAGTAGACAACATGCTTCGATAAATCCTTTCCACAGTTAAAGTACTTCATAATTTTTCGCTGGATCTCATAGGAGATGGGCGCTACGAGACCCGCTAGAAAATCTGGCAAATTTTTTGAATTTTCAATGGAAAAAGTCGAATTCAAATGTGAAACTTCTCAGGTCCCACAGCGCCCGTTTCTCCGCTGCTAAAACAGCCAAAATTTATAATTTTAAAGAATTGTTAAGTACAATATGCCCCAAATATCATTCTACGTGATCTTATCGCTGTTTTTCCCGTCTTCTCCGATTTCTTTGACCTGCTGCTTGCCACCTAAGTCAACTGTTCCAATCCACCCACAACACAAAGTTCTGACCTTCGACCCGCTGTTTTCTCATCTACTTTGCCTGATGTTTAACTCGTCAATTCCCAGCCGGATGTTCGTTAGCTATCAGCAAGGGGAATCTTAATTCTTTTGGTTTCTGTTCGAGGGCACAATGATCACAGCGATCAAATGAAAAGGGAGAAGTTTCAATTTCCGCTTGCTCTTCTGTGATTTTGTTCTGCACATTTTTCGGATACAAAGCACAGCCGCGAGAGTACGAGAAGCTCTTTTTATTTTTCTTTCCCTCCCGTGAACATGCGAACGACAGGCGATTACAGCCCCGAGGACGTAAAGAGGCGCCGCGAAGACACCTGCCTCTTGAGCCACGAGTATGAGTGATGAGGAGAGAGGGAGTGCCGCCTCAGGCCATTATCGCAGCAGTTAATTTTTAGGCTTTGGCCTTTTCTCTTTTGCTTCTTTAGGCTCTCGATGTCTAAAATTCGGAAAATATGGGGTTTTCTCAGAGAAATTTGACAGGAATTGGCGGCGTGGTCCCAGAACGATCTAGGCGAGCACGCTTCCCGATGACTTTTGTTCCGAAAATCCAGACATTTATCCAATTTAAACGAGTATCGTAATCCGCAATGTCTTCCCAGGCCTTTTTTTCATATCTTGATCATGCCCCCATATTTTCTCTTTCTTCAGTTTTCCTAATGACGCGTAAATTTAATGATTTTAAACGTGAGATTACTGTAATTTAATTTCTTTCTAGGAATATCCTGTACCAAAATTCAGTGCAGCCTTCTATTCCGTAGATTATTGGCAGATAAGCTGTAATAATTCTCAATTTCCCCTAATTTTTTACCTTGTCATGATGTTTGACTGCCTAAAACTCACAAACCACCCTGTGGTTCTCCCTCCTCCTGTCAGAAAGGTGACAGCTTGAACGGATATCCGATCAAAAGACTCACTTCACGGTTGACAATCTTTGACGTCGAAAGAGCTTGATGATCAGTAAAAAGCGACAGACAGACACATTCCGTCATTTCTATCGATGTCATTTCAACTGGCTGTACATGCTCCTCATAGAAAAAGAGACAGCACGTCTGTCAGCTCCTTGTCATAGTCGTTATTCTTCTCCTGCCATCAACATAAACAACCACTTATCACTAGCCATAACATGGGAGGAAGAGAAAAGAGTACGGGGCTGGCCAGGAATTTTTAGTCATAAAGAGATTTCGGACTCCTGTGGACTACACAGAGCATACACTGGAAATGGCCGAATATACGATGGACCCGTATTCCTTTCCAAAATAGCGGCACTTTTTGAATTTTTCCTACTGGTTTCTTGTCTTTAGGAGCTCGAATCCTGGCTTTTTATATTCTTCACGTCACATTTTATGGTAACGGAAGTTTTCTTTAAATTTGCCGGAAACTGGACCTGGTTCATTGAATCTTCAAAAAAACTTTGGGTTCTTGGGACATCAAATTTCATGAAGTTGCCCGGACTTTCTTTAAAAAAAAGTAAAAGTTTTGAACCAAAACATGGCAAATTTGTTATATTTGTTTTTCTTTCCTTCCTGACAAAGATCCTAATTATGTCTCCCATGTTCCCCTTCTCCCCTATTTGTGCGTGATATAAATATTTATTATGACAAAGTTTCTTCTCTTCCTCTTATTAATTCACTATGACGTTTTTAGAGAATAAAACAAGGATAGGTGGCCCAACCAATCAACAGGAAATAGAGAGAAAGAGCCCTGACCCAGAAAGCCCTCCAATTGTTTGTTTTTGTGCTTCAGGATTGGAATGTTTCATGTTTCTAGCATGGCTCTCTCCATCTAAAATGACGAGGATTACACCTCGCATTTGGGGTGGGAATCAAAGCTGCAGAATCTTATACGTAAACGTTAGATGCGGGGGCAGCGCAATGTTCCTTTAAAAGTGGTCTGGGGAATCTCTATTTTCCCCTATAAAAGTCCCATTTCCCTCGCTTTTCCCGGCAGTAAAGTCGCGTCGATTTTTGATATCATTTTGTTGTTGTGATCTAATCTTCCATCACAATCCATCTCCTCCCCCAACAACTTGGGCCACCAGCTGTTCACACCTTTATACTTGCCGATCGGAATCGCCTTGTTTTTTTTTCCAATTGCTCCATCTTTTGTAACTTCAAAGATCAGCAGTTTAATGGTTTCTGGCCCGATTAATTATTTAAACGCCCGGTGACAAGAGTACAAGTATTCTTTTATACCAGATGACGGATGGAACGATAAATTGCTATTTACTACCCAGTGGACTGTGTCCATGGCCAGAAGATAGTAGTCTAAAATCAGCGGGTCATTTGGGCTATTTTTTTCCATTTTTTGACGGTTACCAGCGGATTTATCATGCATTTTCATATTGACGCTCAATTTCGTAGTCACATTTTAAATTTTTGAGGAATCGCGCGCTGTAAACAAGCTGAAAAATCAGAAAGTCTTCAGAATTTTCATTGGAAAAATTCAAATTCGCGCGTTTTCAGGTCATGAGTTTCCCCCAGAAAAAAGTATTAAAAAATATATCGAGGTTACAGTAACACCCGGATTTCCTGATAAGACTGTTTTTGACCCAATAAAACTTTGTTCTAACGGATTCTTGGAAATTTAGATCTCTTTTCGCAACCTCAAAATCTTCCCAGATAATGAAATTTTCAAATTTTCAGTCCAAAAATCACAATTTCCCAGACATTTTGTAAAGTTCCCGACACCACGACCTCAAGAAATTGCTCCGGATCACGTGATTCTGATATTTTTGATTGATAGGGTGGTCCCATGGCAGGGGGCATGTTTATTAAGATCAAAGCTATATTTACCACCAGGTGAAGGTCAGGAATTTCTACTGTAGCCCAAAACATTGTTTACTCGATGCAATCCACATAAAAAGAGGAATTCTCCAGGATCCTGTGGGCTTTATTATGGACTTTTCTGGCTTCTCCGAGTAGATCCGTCTGCCAAGGAACAACAGGATAGTTAATCCGATATTTTGGCTCTTCTCCCACGGATCTTCTTATTATCCATAAAAGTCGGCAGCTCCCAAAAACAGGCTGTTGTTGGCTGGACACCAGAAGAGGAGCGGAAATGCCAAGAAAGGCCAAATATTGTTTCTCTGCCGCATAAAATGATCTGTTTTTCCTCCTTCTTCTCGATTATTCCCCACCACCATAATGATCCTTCCTGCTGCCTCTTTTACTCTAATTGCAGCCATATAGCAGCAGCTTCCAGCCTCTCGGCGATGTCATAAAGTACCGATGGTGTGTGATAGTTCCGGATTTTTGCAGATCTCCTGGGGATTTTTGCTATTTTTTTGAGAATACGGTATTTTACCTCCTAGTGGAAATTCCCGGCTGAGAGTATCAGTGACTGAAATGTTTGCAGTACGGCTAACAGGAAAATCTTAGGTTTCACTTCGTGCGCCATCCAAGCTTAACAGCTGGCTGTGGACATTTTTCTCTAGTTTCTTCCCTTCAGGAGTTTAAAATCCTCCACCCTCACTGTTTTCTTAAAAGAGATTGTCATCTCAAATTTCTTTCAAGGATTTTGAAGGGATTTTGGGATCTTCTCTTATTTGGCGGGAGAATTTTGTTCTTCTCATTCGGAATCTGCGGAATTTTAACCAATTTTTGCTCAAATTTTTGGCTGAATTTCTGCTCTATTGATAATATCACTAATACGAAATAAAAACACCCGGAAAAACAATTCTGATTGACACATTTATCTCAATATAACACCAGGTATTTGCTATTTGTTCAGACTGATTCCCCTCTCGTAAATAATAACATTTGATCTTCTCTTCCCCTGCTAATAAGGATCACTGTTGCCCAACCTGTTTTCTCCTTTGAAAATCTTCTCCAATTACGGTGTATATGTTACGCGATTCGTAATAACTTACGCGAGACGTAAACATGTGCGAAGTTTTACAAGGAAGAGCCCAGCGGATTAGATTTCTACGCTTGGAAAAGAGATCAAATGATCCATGCAACACTTTTTACGGGGGAAAATATTGTGACAGCCATAATTTGTGGCTCATAATGGAAAAACTTAAAGAAAATCAGGAGGGATCTACAAATTTCGGGTCCTGGAGTGGATAGCCAAGGGAGGTTTTCTAATTTTTCACAGGCTTTTTGAATTCTCTTCGACAAGCTCCCAGTTCAATAAGAACGGTACCCAAACAGCTGTAAGCTGTACCTGAATGACGTTTCCTCTCTCCGCTTGCTCTTTTACTCTCTAATGAACCGCTGTCCGCTGCTTTTTTACCTGTGTGGTTCACACCTCAAGGATGAGGCGCCCGCTCTCGTATTTGCAGCTGTGTGAGGTCATTTTTCCACCTTTTGCAAGCTGAGAAATAGTCAAATATTTCCCGATTCAAAAAATGTCGCTGTTTTTGAGCGTCAAATTAGATCAAAGGTCTTCAATTTAAAATTCCCTGTAGGACCTCCAAAATTAGTTAGGGTCCCAAATTATTGTTCTCGAATCAAACATCGGGCGTTCTGTTCCTAAAAAAAAGGAGAGGGATCACTAATTAGAACCCCCAGTGGATGACATCTTTGTTGTTTATGAAAAAAATTTGATTCCAAAAGTGGTCTCTCTCTCTCATTTTGTTATGATCGTCGAAGGATCACTCCCTTTTCCCTACACGATGGGGTTTACGAAAGGATTAGTAGACATATTTTTGTCCACAATGTTCACTCTTTCTAACGAGTGGAGGAAACAAAGCACCAAAGCACTTTCCTCTTATTGTTTGTGTGGGTTGTTCCTTTCTTTTTCTGTGTTCTATCCTGTCCTCTTTCTTCTTTCCTTCAACAACAAAAAATACAACTAATTGCACCAAGGGAGAAGAGCGAGAGAGCGTTCTTAGGAAAGAAGTTGTTTGGTGGAACGTTTGACTTCCTCTGCCCTTCCAGAGAGTCCTCTTTCCAGAAATATTTTAGCCTATAATCCAGGGAAAATGGATCAGCTTGAAAATCAGGGAAATTTTTCGAATTTTTACTGGAAAACGTTTTTCTATTCATTGTTCAAGGGCGTTTTTAGGTCCAGCAGTGCTCGTTTTCCCTACGGTTGGAAAGCCCTTTAAATTTTACAGTAACCCTTTAAAAGTTTATTTCCCAACCCGTAATCCTGATAAAAATACCGGCGGGCTGCCATTTCCAAAATTGTTTTAGCGAATACTTTTTTCACCGACCATGTTTTCCCTTATTTTTTTTGAATTTTTGAACTACAAAAGTATTTTTCTAGACCCGGAAGAACCCTTCGGTCTGTCAAGAAATTCTAGACACGATTTCCATTACCCAGAATGTCTTGGTTTAAAAAATGTGGCCTGATGAAAAAAATGGCCTCAGTTCTGTTGAAACCCGGCGTATCTTGTTCTCCCTCCCACCTCTATCTCTCATCTTTTTTGAAATATAATCCCTCAAAAATTCCGGGTTATTACTACAAAGAAAGAAAAGTCGTGTTCCTGCTTGTCTTTCTCTCCTCTGCCGAGTTCCACCCCCATCCATTTTCTTTCTTTTTCCCACTACAATTCTCCTTTTCGAACGTTTAATCTCGCGCCGTCAGCTAATTGCCTATTTTCGTCTGGCGTTCATTGTGATTTAAAGAAGTAGATAAGGGGACGTAGGGATGATAGTTTTTCTTCTGTTATGTGAAAGGTCAGCTTGACTTAAAACCCTCCGAGCGATCTTAAAATAACCGGCCCTTTAAAGGACAAAAATCGTTGTGTTCTTCTCTTCTTTTTACCTGAATCAGGAGACTGCGCGTCCTGTGTATAATGAGAATTCTAGTTTGTTTTTAGCCAGGGATCCTTGATCTGATTCTTTTGGATTACGGTAGGAAATTAGCTAGGGAAATGGCTGAGTAAGCAAGAGATCAGAAGCGGCCATTTAAAGCGACGTATTACAAGCCATAAGACCACCCAAAAATCCCCCGCTGATGAACAGTGGTGCCCACTCTCTGATACGTTGAATAATTCTTCTATTGTTCCGTGCTATCTTTTCGCCAGTTCTATGCATAATCAAGTAGCAGATTTACACGCAGTTCCTTATATCTTCTCAATTTATGGGGGTATAAATCATCCTTCCCAGTTTTTTTTCGCTGCCTCCCTCTCCGGTCATAATTTTAGCTGAGTGAGGGAGGAGATGGATAGACGCACGCGTAAAATGGGCCTATAAAAAGATGGGCGAATGATGACCACGAGACTTTCCTCTGTTCAATTTTGAGCCAACCGCCGCCACCACCCTCATCTTCTTATGTAAATTAAAAAGAGGATCTGGGAAAAAAGCGAGGAGGCAAGAGGGCGACTATACAAAGGGTCAGCGGCAATTAGTAAATTTTATAGGACTTTTGTTTATAAACTTTCAGAGAAAAACACGGGAATTTTGATACTTTTGAAAATTTTGAAAAATTACGGCTCTTCTTCTACCAAAAAATGCAATAGACTTTGAAATTACCGGGGTTTTCTGGATACGGTAGCCTCAGTCCCAAAACTTTCTTGTCCTACTAGTAGTCTCCTTAACCCAAAATAGCCCGGATATGGAACGGAATAAGAAGGCGAGAAGGAGAGCAAAATGCCACCCACCCCTGTTTTTTTTCTGTTGCCCCTTTATTTCCGGAAATATAATTTTATTTGCTTGAGGGGGAGTCAAGAGAGGGTCACTTGAGCGAGAATGATTCACCTACACAGCTTTCCCGTTCTTATAGAGGTAGAACTTTTAAAGAAAAATATTTTTTATGAGTAGGAGATGACCGATGTTTATCCACTTCTACCTCCTCGTCTCACCTAGGATGTCTTATTTTGATCCAATTGTGTCTTGGGTCTTCTGTTGACCAAAAAGACGGGTAAAGCCTCGTTTTTTCCCTGATTCAAAGTAGTTCCTTATCGGAGATCCCGTCACGACCAATCTGACTCCAGTTAAATGTCTCGTCGTCACATTGTCCGTCTCTTTTACCCCCGTCTGAGAATGTGGCGCTAATCCCCAATGGGCGGCTAGCGGGTGGAGGGGGGACTCTGTGTGTTCTCTTCCGGGTAATTTACTCCTCATTTTGTACTCTCGTTCTTTTGTCCCTTTAAAGGGGTTCATTCTCCAGATTCTAAGGTTCTTAAGATTCCTGGGACACCTCGTGAGAGCCCTCTCTCTCATGTCATTTACACATAGCTACATTAATATTCGCTTGATGTGCTAACGAGTCCTGAAGATAACAACTTTTTTTGGCGGGTTCCCAAGAATCTGGCGAGGACAAAAATCTATCTTGCAAATGAGTTGAGCAAAGAATGAGAGCAAAAGTTTTGGAGCATGGAAAAAGAGAGAGAACTCTTTTTTGAAGCGGAGTTCCTCAGCCATTCTTAGCCATTCTACTTCCTAAACTGGGGTTCCTGCTAATTTTTTAAACGGTTGCTGCCAATATTTAAAAAAAATATCAGAGATTTTGGCCCTGAAACGATCTTGGATCTCATTCAGCTACTTTTCCCTCCGATTTTTGCGTATTTTCGTCGTGAAACATAATTTTTTGATTAGAAGAATATTACTGTAGAAATACTGCGGTTTTGGTAGAAATATCCTGCAGCGAAAAGTTCGTTAACCGCGGAAAACCCCGTTGAACGCGAACTGTTCAAAGATTGCAAAAATTCCAAAAATTGCTGGAATTTCTACTCCCAACTGACAATTTTTTTGTCTAATTGCTGCAGAACTCAAAAGAGGAATTGTTACTTACTGGCTGTCCCTTTAAATTTTCCCGAAATCCCTACAGTAACCCACAATAAGACTTCTCTTGGCTGTAAATCCTCTTTCCGTTGTTCGAAACAGCCCCTTTCTCATGTTAACTGGCAGCGAAAACAGCAATAAAAAATGGAAAACTACTTCCTCCCCGTCTGAGACTATGACTCCCAATCTCTTCCTTCTCATTAAAATCGGCTCCTGCACCTGTGCTTCCTCTTCAAAAATGAATAAAAATAGAAAACGACCCTCGCTAATCACCCGGTGGCCGATTCTCACGTTCGATAAAAGTTCACAGCTTTATTTAAACCCGAGTTGTTGGATTTCTTCCCCATTTTGACAAACACAACGACGTCAGAGAGACAAGCTCAAGAAGAAGAAAAGAACATACGCCTCCACGTGATGATGATGGCGTCCTCGTCGTGTAAAAGCCCGTGCAATTCTCATATAATGTGGGAACTGGGCGCGCTGTTGTTTTCTTCTGCTTCTTTCTCTTGCTGTTATCTTCTCTTTCTCAGTAAGACCATGATATCACAATAATCCTAGACTTCCTTGAAGTCGTTGGACTATAAATTATTCCAAATGGGGGCTGATAGTCGCGTGTTGTATCAGAAGTAGGCAGGGAGGCGACTTCCTCCATCTTATCACGATTTTTGAGAATATTTCATGGGGAAATCTGCCCTACTTATAGCAAGAGCTGGCTGTAGTCAGCCTACTTATTTTCCTTCTCTTTAAAAAAAATTTGAAAAGTTTGTATAATTTTAAAGGACTGTCAGGAATCTTACAACCTGCCTGGGTGTATTGAAGCGTCTCGATGGTCTTTTTTTCGCGTTTTTTTTCTCTTGGGGACTCCATTTGTTTCATTTTCCTTACTCTTACAAAACTTCCTTAAATAATTTCAACACGAACTACCATAATATTTTCTCTGGAATCATGAGAGCTTCCCAGGATTTTTGAGTTCTACGTGCAATTTCCTTGTACCTTTATTTTTTCCCACACACACACACAGTTCCCCTTTTAAAATTTCTTTGAAACCACAATAAGTCTTATTTTCTATCAAAACGGACCTAAATTCAAAATTTCCACTAAAGATCCATGGTTCCTGATCTTTTCCCGACCTTTCAACACTATCGCCCAACATCTGGAAGGTGTAAAAAAGGCCTCAGGAATCACTCGTCTCCCATCTCTCCATGTGGTCCCTCCTGTGTGCTGCAGCTCTTTTATATAAACAACCGGGAGGACAAAAGGGCAAATGAGAGAAGAAGAGAAAAACCAGCAGCCGTAGTTCTTGGTCTTTGTGCAAGGGGCGTAAATTATGCCGAGATGGAGTCCTCCTCATTCCAGATTCCTCTCTCACAGGAGGCTTGCTTGCTTGTTGATCATAGCACTTGTCTCATTTCTTTTATATTTTTTTTCCAGTTTAAAGGTCTAATTTGTCGTTTCCAGAAAAAAAAAACAGAAAATGGGCTCTGGTATGGCTAAATGCTCCTCGTCTGAAACTTATTATAAGCGGCGAAAAGGCGGGAAAAGTGGGTTTTTCCTAGAAAAATTTGACGTAATTTTTCAGATGACACATGTTTTGCCAAAGAATATAGTGAATATTGGACAAAAGACGCAAAAAAGGGAACATTTGGTATGGAAAGGAATGAATATAACTTCAGCAGTGGAATTTGTAAGTTTTTTTTCAGCTTACCGGGTTTCCAGCTTGGGGAGAAACGGTCCCCGTGGGACACGAAAACCAAAGAAATTTTTCGAATTTCGAATTGAACAAAGTCAAATTCATGTGTGCGAGTTCTCAGGTCCTGCAGCGTCTGATTCATGGGTGACAAATTCCCCAAATTCGCCGAAATTCCCCCATAACATGACATCTTTATTAAAAATTAATTACGATATCACGTCTCCAGGAAACTGCTTAGAATTTCTGACCTTTTCTTGCTCTTTACACGGAAACGGTTGCAACGAGAGGGTGCAAATGACTTCCCTCCAGACTCATTAAAGAGATTATACAGTAATCCCCTGGCTGACGCGTCACAAGAGCCAAAAAAAGGTCTTGTTGACCTCAATCGAGCAGGCTCCAGACTAATGTTATTTGTGCTGAAATGTGAAACAACGAGGTCTCTTGATCCTCTTATTTTTCTCTCCAAGATATGGTAATTGGGTGGCTGTTCTAACTGACCCTTGGAAAATGATACGGCAGCTAATTTGCTGAGGGAAGATACTTTTAGCATCCGGGCAAATGTTGCATTTGAGATCTAGAGATTTAAAGGAAAGGGGGGAATAGTTCCGGGATCCCATAGAATTTCGGGCTGGAATTAGCGATTAAACTGAATTTTTTCAAAGCGAAATTCCCACCGTAATTTTCTTCTTTTTCAGCGAATCCCCGCCGACAATCCAGCTTTGTTTCCTCATTTTCTGCTGAGAATTCAACGTCGTCAGGAACAAGTTCAACAAATTCATCACAACGATATAAATAACCAGGAAGGAGAGCGGCTCTGGCATCAATCATTCTAAACATTTCTATTGCTTTACATATTTCCCGGGGAAATTTCCTCTTCTTTCCCCTGGTGAGAACATTGTGATACTCCCAAATACTCCTATATCTGTCCGTCTCTCTTCTTTTATCCCCTCTATGTACTGTATTCTCTTTATGTGTATAAATGAAGAAGAAAAAAATGAATAAATTTCTCTTAAAAAATAAAAATGTTTTCTGGTGAAGGATGAGCGGGAAAAATTGAAATATTTACATGGGAATCTGGGGATATGGAACCGATTAATAATTTAAATGTTTCCATGAACAGTTTCCTAGAAAACAAGTTTCCGTGTATATTGGTGTTCAAAAATAAGAAATCCGGCCTTAATTTAGGTAATTTCCGCGAGTTGCTCATATTTTGCCAAGATTTTGTAAAAGCGAAGTTTTTTTACGAACTGGATCCTTTATCGTAATAAAAACTTTCATATCTTTTGATTGGACTGGGCTGATGCCACACAGTCTTCTGTATCGTGTAGCTGACTTTCTGGGAAACAAAACGACCTTTTAAACTTCGTTGTAGGACCATTTTTCAAGTTTTGGCTTCTGAAGTTGATGAACCTGCCCAGAAAGCGGGAAAACGAAGGAAATCGCCAGTTTTGGCAAAAATTGCCACTGCTTTTCCGAAAATCACCAGAGGACCAAGGTAAAAAATAGTGGAAAAATTATGCGAGGGAACAAGAAGAGTGTGGGTCTTAATCTGCAGAAAAACATTTATTTTTAAATAAAACTTTTAAAAACAATAAGGGTAATAAGAATTATTATAAAACAATAATACTAGTGGCGCTTGATCTTCTTCGACTTCTTTCTTTCCGTTCCTTCGATAGCTGTCTTCATTGTCCAGTAATCGCCACGCAAATCATCATCACAAGAATCGTCGAACTGTTCATCCCGGTCGCTGTCATCCTCCGCAGGATCTGTCTCAGATCTACGGCAGATACGACGATATTGACGCTGATTCTTGTAGAATGTCTTCTCTCGTCCAATCATTACAACAGCTACTCCATCCTGTTTGTATAATTTTAAAAGGAATTCCCCTCTGGCGGACATCCAAAGATGACCATAACGATCAGAATATAATTCGGGGGCGTCATCTTGTGCCATAATCGTGGCCATACAGAGAACCCTGGAATTAAATCGTCATTATAATTAATAAAAGAACTTGCATTGGATGCTCGTAGTAAAAATAAACATAGACATGAAAATCTATGCTGGTATCATTTTCGGCAAATTTTTGAAGAACTTCACACGTATTTTTCATACACGGATTAACATAGATACCGAAACGATTCGTAAGTGACAAATCATGGCTGATGTGGGCTAGAGCATTAGTCACACAGAATTCTTCCATCTGAAATATTGAATACTGAAAAAGAAAACCCAGAAAGTCTATCTCGAACGTCAGAAAAACTGAAAATGCAATTTTCCATTCAGGACCACTTTTGTTTCCCAATTGGGCATTTGTCACATGGTAAATGGCAAAAATTTCCTGGACATTTGTGGGATTTGATCCTGGGACCTATTTCCTTCAATTTTGTTTTAGATTACTGGGTCACCCTGACAGTCGCATAATCTGGTTGGCATTTTAATATTTCCATGGGAAATGTGAATGTCTAAATATGATGTCAAAAAGTCTCACCTGACGAAAATATTCAATTTTATCCCAAAGCGCAGAAGTAATTTGTGCTTCAATACCAACAAAAAAGTTGTGGATAAGTGAGGGCTTTGGACTGTCGTCATCAATCCAGAAACGGAAAGAATTGACATTCATCTGCTGAAAAAAAGCAAAATTTCTAGAAGAATAAATTCCTAAACCTGCATAGTATCCACCAAAGCGTCAGCACAAACGGAACGAGTCTTCTCCTTATAATGGATCAATTCCAGTCGATTGGCAAACTTTCTCATAGGCAGGATATGCTTCAAGACTTGGGGATAAATTTTGGTGTTCATCTATAAATAAATAATTAAAAATTTATGAAATATCGAACCTCCATGCTCAATTCCAGCGTGTCGAAGAAGAAAGGCTTCTTGAGGCAGGAGGGCTGAAGAATGAAGATTCCTCGCTGCTGGCCATCTTTGTAGTGAAGAATTTTTGGAGCCACTTGATATTTTTCCAATCCTTTGGTCAATTCCTCATCGATGATTTCCAGTCGAGCGGTGTAGGGGGCATAGCAGGTGGTGAAGGTGTACATTCTCCAGTGGAGAAAGCGACAAGTCGAGGAAAGATCGGCAAATTCCATAGGAGTTAGCTGAAAATTTCTGATTACTGTAATTTGACAAAATTGACTGACCATAGAACAAATTCGGACAAGAACTTCCTTTGGCAACTGGCAAACATTGAATTGATTAGGGTTTACCAAATACGAATCCGGATCCATGTCACGAAATTCACGCGGTAAACAGCTTGGATTATAGTCCCACATCGATGGAACTTCATCTTCCTCCATATTTTTCGATTCAAAGGGATCAAAATCCTCAAAATCTTTAGCATCTCCACCAGTTGCCTTCCGTTTCTTTGAAAGATCAGCAGCCATCTGGATTTGTTCCATTTCCTTCTTATCCAGTCCCAGGCTCTCGAAACGAATCTTCTTTCCACGTCGACGAGGTTTCCTAGCGCCTTTGAACTTGGACCATATATTCCGAATAACAGCAACCATTTGCGGATAAAGAAATAGAGCCGCCAGCATTTTAGCGAAAAAGATGAATGACTGAAGAAAAGCGAAAAATTGGTCATTTTGGTCAACATTGACCGGAAAACTGTCGGAAAAGCGGTGATTTTTGGTCAAAGGCGGTAAAATTGTCAGCTTCTGTAAAATGACCGTCAGCCAGTCCAATATGAGAAAACAATTCAAAAAACTTTTTTATTGTTAATTTTTTCTGCTATCACAGCTTGAATTATAAGAATCGGTAAGAGAAGCACCCATAGCAAAACTATAGACAAATGTGTATTTTGTATACTGAATATCATATCGTATTTTTTGCACAAAAAAAAGGAGAAAAGAGACCAGCATCGGGAAAGGAAGACAGAGGAAAAGCACAGCTTGGCAAGCTTATTGCGACAAGGGGAAATTCGTCCGGCAAGCCGAAGAACAGAACACATTGGGATGTTTCATTATGAACTTCTGATTCATCAAGCAGTTTTTACACGTGGCACATCTGAAAATTTTGGACTATAATTAGTCAGAAAAATCGGGAAAAATTGTGTAGGATAAAAAGTGGAGTAAAATTCAAATTTGGCTGGTAAAAGCGCCGATTTTTGAAGGATACTGTAATCTAAAACTCGCCTAGCCGTCTTATCCGGCTATTTTTCGATAAATCTACCGTATTCACAGTTTTTAAAAAACTGTTTTCATATTTTCACTAGCTCCACAGTGGTTACACCAAATTTGTGAATTTTTGACAAAAACCGGGAGGAATTAAGACAATGCAGCAGAAAAAAAAACGAATCTTTTCTCTGCGGGATTCCTTTGATAAATTAGCCATTTTTCCACAGAAATCTCTCCCGTTTCTAGTTGAAAAATTGCCCATCAACGTGGAATTCTACGTGAAACCCTTATAAAACAGCCTGTATCGATGTCAGCCTCATTAAATGAACTCACTTGAAGCAATCAGCCGTCGCATGCCAATGGTAATCCTTATAATTCAGGCGCTTCTCATCCGGTTCAATTTTCTTCTGGCAGGATTCACAAGTCTAAAATCCTTCTAATTTCTTAATTTAACTAACACACCTTGGCGAATCTTTCCATGTAACAAGGAATACAATATGGTTGCTCGTCCTTAGTCATGTAACGGTGTCCTCCCAGCTTCAAATCGCATTTATAACAGGCGAAGTGATCCACGTGCCAGGCCTTTTCCTCTGCCCAAGTGTATTCATTTGCGAAGATTAACTGAAAATATGGGGAAATTTTGAGTCATAGAGAGACTTTTTGACATGTAAACACGTCATATTTGTTGCGTCGCACATTTCCCTATCACTCGCCGATAACACGGGACCTTGTTGACTCAATTCTCAATTCCCCTGTCTATTTGCTCCAATAATGCCTTTTCTCTCAAATTTAGGGCAAAAGTTTGATCGCCTGGGTGAAAAAATTGAAAAAGTGGGTTATTTTCTAGCCTAATATTATTTTCCAGGTCTTTCAACCAAAAAACAAGTACACGCCCCTTTCTCAAGATGAAAATGCTCCAGAAATAAAGCCGCATAAAGATTTTGCCACTTATTTTGAGGCAAAAAGTGATCAATTTGCAACAAATGTTTATCCACAGCTTCCGCCGCCTGAATATAGTGAAGTAGAGAGGGTAAGAAATCAATTTTAGCTCCGACAAATTTCTAGATCCATGATCCAAGCCGCATCCCACCTCCCCATAATGGAAATATGGATCCTTTTCTGAAATTCAGCCTATCTGTGGGAGCATTTGCGGTGTTTTTTGCTGTTTTCTTTATTATTCAATGGATTGTTCAAATAATTATTGGATTGTTTGTGTTGGGTGGCATGGCGGTGATTATTTATGAATGGTAAGGCTCACGAAATATTGGAATAAAATTGATTTTTTTAGGGCAGAAGACAGACACAAAAAGAAAAAACTAGGGAGAAATAAGCTGCAAAGAAGCTGGAGGAACCTTACAAATGGAATAGTGGCAGCTTTAGATGATCGGTAAATTGATAAAAATGCGATTTTCTGAGTTTCATAATGTAATAAATTTTTATAAAAGAGGGCAAAATTCACTTAAAAAATGTTACGCATTCCCCGAATTTCCCTCGTGTTTCTATTCGTGTGGATCATTTTTGGACATCAGCGACAAAAAAGAATGGGCACAATCGCTATGGGGCCACCGCCCTTTTCTTGAATCAGAAAGCTTTCACAAAAAGAGAGTTGCAGGATCTTTGAGCCAAGAGATTTGAAGTTGACATTTTTTAGTAGAAAAAAAATATAAAAGAGCCTGATTTTCAAGCGAATCTTACAGAGTTTCTTCCAAGATTGGAAATAGCCTGCTAATTTATGGATAATTACCCACCTCATCACATCCATTGCACCTCGGATACATGCTGTCAGCATAATGCCGTCCACAATAATATTTCCCATCTTTATGGAAGTAGATGATATCCACCAGCAATTGATCACAGGTTGCACAGCGGAAACAATTGGGATGCCAGGCATCTTGACACCTTCCATGGTCGGTTTTTATTCCAACATCTCCATGTTTAAATAAATCCGTGCATTTTTGACATTCCTGGGAAATTTAAATCAAATTAAAGCAGGCTCTTACAGTAACCGGCGGGTGCATTGCCAAGTGGGCCATTGCTTTTTGCATTGTTTCTTCGGGATTTTCGTCGTTTTCGACGTCGACAGCATGCATCAGGGGTTTATTGTCGACTTCGAAGACTTTTCCGACTCCAATTACCTGAATAAAATTTTCCTTTAAAGAAAATGTTTAGCTTACATTTTTTCGGACATTTTCAACAAAATTAGCCAGTGCTTTCTTGTCATTTTCACTGGTAAATCGGGAATCCTCCACGTTGCAGTCATAAAGAGGCAGTTGATATTGCAAGCGACTTTTTCGATTCTCTTCTCCGACCGTTCCAACAATTGGTCGTTCATTTTCTGGCAAAGCATTCATGTATTTTTCGACGAGAATCTTGTCAGGAGCAGGGGCCCAAGTGTACTCGACTGGTGGTTGCATCTAAAATAACTTATGGAAAATATTAGGGAATGGGCTCACTTTATTCTCCTTTTCTGTTGGGGACATTCGATAATTGTAGACAGCTGTAGGAATTGTGCGAGAAGGAGAAGTGCCAGCTGGCATTTGGGAACCTGAAAAGACGTCTGGTTGCGTGATTCTCATGGCTGTCCGGAAGGGGGATCACGTGAGAATATGCTAATTGTGAGGGAAAGAAAGGCGGACTTTTTAGTCTCAAAAACGCCCTGCGATTGCTACAAATGTCAAAAATAGCTGCGCCGGGCCACATACTCGTATAAACATAGAAAATGAATCAAATTTCGTACCTCGTCTCTCTTCTAGTCGTTGAAATTCCTTTTCAAAATGCTCCTTGGCTCCAAATAATCGACCGATGACAATCTGTGCATGGTCGAATTCATTTGGCAGGCGGACATCGTGCTCGTCCATTCGGCAACCGCATATTTTACAAATTTTCCTGAAAAAACCCAAATTTTCTACTCAAAAAATGAAAAAACCTCCAAAAATGTAGATCTAATCCAGGGCAATCACAATTTCTACAGAGCGAGCCGGCTCCGATTTCATGTGCCAGTACATGTTCCTTCCTGTTTCCCAGATTATAAATACCCGGGTTTGTGACGAAACAGGGAGCCTCGTCCACGCGGGGACTCTCAACTGTTTCTGTCATGGAATGCAGGCTATTTTTCTGAAAAAAAAACACATGATCAAATTAGAAAAACGAGGAGGAGGCGAGAAAAACAATCAAAAATGAATCAGAAGGCGGGAAAGGGGGGAAAATTAAATAAGGGAACGGTTGGTGCCCCGTAAGATAAGACAAAATTTTAGTACCGGAGGCTATTTCAATCAGCTGACAACTTTATCAGGAAAATTAAAGAAATTTTGGAAGTAAAAAATAGTACAGTCAGTTCCTAGAATCCTCCTCCCTCTCTCCCACAGTGAACGCGTCCCCTCCCATTCATGGTTGCTCTTTTGTTGTGAGTGTTGGCACCTGGTCACTGCCCGCCCCTCTTGTATAACTGTGCACTCGGGAATACCCGCCGAGCCAGCCAGCGCCATATTGTCAGCTGGGAGATTGGGTTACATACCGGGTCTGTGAGTATTTTAAACAAACTATTTTACTGTTAAAAATATGTAAAAAGGCCACATATTACGAGAGAGAAAAAAAGATACACGTTGGTGTCGATATGGTTGACAATTTTTTTCGGGGAATGATGAGGCAGCATGTCTCTATCGCGCCGACAAATGAAACACGGAAAAATGGACTAGAATTTGGAGGAAAATTGGAGGAAGCAGAACAATTTGGACAAAAATTGAGAAACTGGGTTAGAAATTAGCGAAAAGATTCTTCAAAGTGGAAAATTTAAAAAGGAATACAATCCGTTGGTTTCCTTTTAGTATTTTAAAGAGAATCTTCGGATTCCTACCAAAGAAAAACTGATGGAAGATATGAGTGACCTCTCCCAGATCGAAAAAATACCCCGCTGTGCATAAAAACAAGCTGAAGCAGACTACAACAGAAAAATTGTGTACATCACGCCAGGTCGCTCGGTCAAGCCAACCGAAAGTTTGTCTCCTTGCCCCGAAAACCCAAAGTTTCCCATGAATTTCATAGATTTTTAGGTAAAAAGTGCCAGTCGGAAACGACCGACCGTTTAACAAAAAAAAAACTCTAAATGCAACCTAAGGGAGTGTAAAAGGTGACTAGTTCCCCAAACCATTGTCTCTACAACAATTGTTAGAAGCTTGCCCCTGTTTTTAATGGAAAAATGACTGACTAGGTCTCGGTGAATGGCTGAGTAACCTGGGAAGATAATCATCCGAGACAAGCGGGGTTATTAAAAGTTGCTACAAAGGAAAAATTAGTGGAAACACCTGGCTGGACCCCCTGTTGTGCAACCGCCCTGTTCTTCTTTCTAATTACTATGCGGCTAAACAAACACAGGAGACAATAAATGAGGGGAAAACAGGGGAAAATTGAATTAAAAGAGGTCATTGGGAGGCGGTTTCTTGTGTTAAAAATAGGGGAAATAGCTTATCTTCCCTCTACTGTCCCTCTAGTCACCCCAATTTACCGCCATATGCCTTCTCCCACGCACAAACGTGCGAACAGTCGTCCTCCGAAATGGCAAACATATGATTTATGGCTAAGAAAGGCGACTAGAGTTGCTTGAAAATTCAATAAAACTGACAGAAAGAGGAAAAAGTAATCGGCTTCGTGTGAAATTGATAGACGGCGAGGTAATGCATTCTGGGCCAGCGGCTAGGAAAGCCTGGAAGCCAATTGCATAGGACAAGGTCCATAGGGAGACGGGAAGAATGTGGCTGCACACATTTTGTCTCACTCTGAATTTTGTTTGTGTCCTTGCGGGGGCCTTGACGAGGCTATTGATCTAGGGAATTCGGGAAGAATTTGTTTAGAAATCGAGTTGAAAAGGGCGAGAGATTCATAGCAGCTGGGCTACTACTGCATAGAAAATGTTAGAGTGCGTAAAGCAAGGAAAAGGAGAGGGCTCTAGTTCATTTTGACAAGAAAATGACTTGTTTTCTGAGAGAAATTACTGGAAAAGAGGGAGGAATGTCGGTCGAGCGAAGAAAATGGGAAAATTGGGCGAAAAACAAGATGAGAACACCTTTTCCTCTAATTTTCTTTGGCAAAAACGAGAAAAATGACTCATATTAGCATAAAATTTATGGAAAATGAATGAAAACCCATGTTGAAATAGTCAGGAGGAAGCGCAGTTGACAATGGACAAAAATCGTCAACAGATGACCAAACAGCCGATGGAAAACGCACTCGACTGCTTGTTTTCCCAATATGAAAATGCAATAAAATGTGGAAATGTTGTAAGAATTCAAAAAAGGAAACTATAAAAAGTTTAAAGGGCGGGGAAAAGGAACGCCGTCCCTCTATGCCACGTAATCCTATTAAATTGAACTCAAAAATCGACTAAAATGGCCAACTTTTAGCCTCTTGACATTTGATATAATATAAGGGTCACTTGGCTGGACTCTAGTGGCCAGGGGGTGTATAGGTGACAGCGGCCTTTCCAGGAAAGAATCCCCGGCCAGCCGGCTGGCTGGCTGCCTCGTATTGATAGACGGGAGATTAGCACCACTCGCCGGAAAAGGCGCCACGAGCTTTTCAGGGTTAGTCAACAAGCAGAAAAAGCAGTGAAAAAGGGTCAAAGGCCAAAGAAGTTTGTCTTAAATGGGGTGGAAGCGGCTGGGAAAGTGGAAGAAAATGGCAAGAAATTGTTGACAGAGGTGGTGAATCATCAGGATTGCTGTCACGAAGGGAGGAATTTAAAGAGGCGATAAAACAGAATTTGAATTCTTCTGAAATAATTCGACAAGTTTAAATTTTAGCGTCTCCCAAAAAAAAACCTTCATTTTCTTTTAAAAAACGCTAAAATTTGATTTTGGCGGTATCCGAAGATTTCCGAAGAACTCAAATCCCGCTCTATCACTCCTTTAAAGGAGTTTTTAAAGGAAAAAAAAGAGTGAATCAAAGCAAAAATAAATGAAGACTTTTCGGAGAGAGAATATGCGCGAGGGATAACGGACCAGACAAGAACACAATGCTAATGCGCCTCCTACGATGGGCGATTTATGGGCCAGAAAAATTGCCTTCTATCGCCTAAAATTAACTGATCCGGATAGGAAGAAAATGACGGATTTACGGCGAGTACTCAAGTGAATTAAATGAGCAACTGAGCCAGCCAGCTGGTTGGAATTGTGAGCACCTGGGAGGTCGAATAGGGCTAATCAAGGTATTCAGCCAGTCGAAGGAACGGTATTGATCCCATAAAGACGCTCGGCCTTGATAATTATCTCCTCCCGCTGTCACTGAACGGCTGGCAATACACAGGTGGTGGCGACAATTGGACTACGCCGGAAAGAAACAGTCGGGGGTTGTTCGCACAAGAGATCAAGAAACATGGACAGAAATTGAGGGTAATTTCATTGAAAACCTCAATTTTTGTTGGAAATTGTAAAAGATTGGGACCTATAACATTGGACAGTACGATCGCGCGACATTTTCTCATGGCCAGCTGTACCAAGATGTTTACTTCAATTTGAACTTTTGCCCCTGGTTCATAGCTGGGTAGGATTACGTGTCGGCACTTATTGAAACTGTTCGCGAAGACCGTGAGACTGGATTTCATTTGAAGCATCCTCTGCTAGCTGATAAACTTCATTGCTCCATAACCTGTCGTGGTGAACACGGCTCTTCTTGTAACATTTACAACACTTCTGGTTATTTCGTTTATTGAGATAGAAATTTTATTACTCCAAATCCATTTTTTCCTATCAGGTTCTTACCGCATTCAATTGCTTTTTCTACATTTTGTGCTTTAATAAAATTTGTATAATACCACCGTTCTTTCATCGGATATTTCCGCTGTTGGTTGGTTACAGGTGAAAAGCATCAGTGCAGACCAAAAATTACGCAAAATCTCAAGTTTCATAACCCTCTGATCCAGAGCAAAGTCAAATAGACAAATAATAGAACGAGAAATGTAAAAAGGGAAAAAAGTGCATCTCTCAAAAACTAAAATTTTTTTGCGCATCGACAGCGGACGACAGCTACGCAAAAAGCGAAATGGAACGTAGGACCATGATGACAATAAAAAAAGCAAGGATCTGAAAAGACGCAATTGCAGTAACCACTTTGCTAAAGTTCCATACATTTTGAGGAGCGGCCTGCTTATTAGCACCCTGGTTCACCATTAGAGCAGCTGTCTCAATATCGCTTGAATCAGCTAAAACCATTTCTGCAATGATGGTGTAGGCAATAGATTCCTCATAGAGCCTTTTATGACATTCACGAATTTTGACTTGGTAATAATTTTGCAGTGCCTGAAAATGGATGGACCGGGGTTGTTTGAACTTTTCTCTATTTCTTCTAAAATATTACCAATTTGTGTTCTATCCTGGATGCTTCACAGAAGAAAGATCCTTTTACAATACGATGATATAACAGCTGGTAGATTACTTCTTCATTCATTCCATTTGAGTCAGTTTGTCTAAAAAGTGTTAAAATTTTGAAAAAGCAACTACTTGGGACGTTTTTCCAACTGTTTCCTTACTTCTTCTTCCACTAAAGATGCTGTATTATCAGGTTTCATATGATCATATATATCGAGACCCTAAACAGAACATTGAAAGGAGGAAAATTTCTAACCACAACTAAAAATTCCACGGCAGTTGAAACTTTTTTTCCATGCTTGCTGATAAATTTAGAGACTTTCGTGGTGCCCTTCTTTACCTTTGTCAGTAATGCCATTTTTCTCCAGATGTTTTTTGATGAGCCGCGTTTTAGCCGTGTTTCAATGCCTGGCCATTTGAGTTTTAGAAAGTGTGTCAATGCAAACCTTCTGCACAAACTTCTTCTATTTTTACTGCTAGAGAATCTGTCACCGGTTTATGCATTACCATTGCGACTATTGGAATGCTGAAATCAAATAGGTTAGGTGTTAACAAAAAGAAACTTACCTCGCCTTTTTAATTTGCGCATGAATTGCCCAGAACATCAGGCAAAGCACAAAAAGATGACGCATTGCTCAGTCTACAATACATTTTTTGCATCGTGAATTTTTAAAATAAATTGTTTTTAAAAGCAACGATGAGAAGTTGAACGGAGTAGTAAGATAACCAATTCGTCTCCGTGTGCACTTTATGAAGCGTTGTTATCAGTATCACAGTAGGTCAGTTGAAACATAAACATCTAGTCGAAAACGTTGATCTTATAGTTCGCAAAAAGTTTTGTCATTCTTCTTTCCTTCATCCTCTCATAGCAAAACCGGTAAAGAGGGGCTTCCTCTGTCCCGGAAGCATCTTCTTGATTCAGCAACTTGGATCTTGGCAACAAACTCGCTCGTATTGTAGAAGTTCCATTTAATTATTTGCATAAAAAATAGATTTCTAAATTGAGCATTTTTGCAAAGATAAGGACCGGAAGTCACAAGTCATAGAGACGATAAGAGCGGAACTGTAGGGAGAACTTTCGATTTTCAAAATAAGCTTACAAACTGATGGTTTTTTGCAATGATAAAGAAACATCGCCTTCAAAATGGAGCTTTATTCTCCGGGAAGAAAATTTGTTTTTTAGAAAAATGATAAAGTTTTCCATTCTTGGCTGAAAAATGATATGAGTATAAAGTAATCCTCATAAATCTGCGTTCCTGAATATTGAGATTCCGTATCCCGCTCAAGTTCTCACCAGCAGAGTTTAGCAACATGTTTACATGAATTTTTGCCCTGTGATCTTGGCACAAGAATCACGGGCAAGCTTTCTTTGTTCCTTTATCAAACGATTATCCATCATGGAGTCGTCTAACCGACTATTCCAACAGCTGCAGGCACATGGTAATCCGTTCGCTAATGATTTATATAGCTGGGCAATGCTCGCATTTAACTGTTCTCTTCCGCTTCTAAACCTAGTCTTACAGTTGTTAGGCTGCCTGCTAATGCCATTGGAGTTTTGCTTCTCCTTTCACCTTCCTCTTATCCGTTGTTTTAGATTACACTGCTTGCCCTTTGCTCCATTCAACCGCTCTTCCATAATCGTATAGTACAGCGTTTTTTGCCCTCAAAATTGTATGTCTTTAGTTTCTAACCGATAAAACCATGAGTGTTTGATTTGTTCCATTGAAAATAATATCACAATAAGACGAATAATTGTTCCCAATTGAACACATACGCCCACTAATTTTGGCTAATTTCATGACGGTTTCCCGACAATCTGCCAGAGGAACCTCCTTATCTTTTAGCCTTTCCTTGATTTCACACAAATTCTATTAAATATAATAAAATAATTTTCATATATTTCACAATGGACTATATTGTATGGTACAAAAGCGGTTTAACTGCTGCATTTGGAGGACCTCTGCCATTGGATCAAATGTATGGTCGTCGTGTGACTGCATTACAGATTCACGGTCCGTTGTTTTCTCTTTTTTTAAACTATGATTTTTAGAAAATGATGGTCCATTCCAGTCACTCTGTAATATTTTGAAGAAATATAAAATTACTGTGGAAGATTTTACCGGTTACAAGAAAGACTGATGAACAAGTTATGGAACTGGCGCATCTTCTGCAACCTGATCATATGAATCTGGAAAGTGTTGGCAGTAAGCTGTACGAGAAGCTGCTCACACTTGAAAATTCTCTACAAGGTGGCATCAAAACAGTGGCAATATTAATGCCGAGTAGTTGACCTTCCCTCGTGAGTAGAAGGAAGGGACCGGGTAGAAGATTTTCATGGCTGAGTAGAAAGAAAGGACCAGGAAAGGACTGGGGCAGTTGACTCCTGGGTTACGACCCATCATCGTATCAGGAATCATTCTACCAGCAGGATTTCTAGTCAAGTTTGTTGTGGATTTCAAAAATTTGTCAAAAGTTGCCAAAATGTCAATAATCTGTCAGATTTTGTGGATTGCGTCGTCTTCTTGTCAAAAAATTGTAAAGCTTCGACAAATTCTGTCAGTTTGGGATCCCTCGATACAGTTTCTTTTTTTTGCCTTCTTCTCTTTGCCGTTATCCGCGCGTAACCGTTAGTTTTTATTTTTGAAAATATTAATGGAGGCTGGGAATGGAAATTATTTTACACAATCAAATACACAATCATTTGCAATTTTCCACTACACACGCAGCAAACTTACACCTGCACGGCGTTTACGCACGAAACACAACGAAAAAAAAAAGAATTAGAACTATCTTTTCTATTCATTCCATTTCTCACTATATTTGTTTTTTGTTGCATATTAATTTTAAATTTTCATTTTTCTTATTAATTTTTATTATTTTTAGGAGTATCTAAATTTAGTTTTTCTGGTTCTTTTACATTAATTTTTGCTTACTAAAATTCTCTTCAAAATTTCTTAATATTTTGCATTACAACAAAAATACTTCACAATATAAACTGCACTGCTTTACAATTCTGTCTTGCTGCTGCTTTTATCTCTTTAGTAAATACTGTCTATAATATACAGTATATTGCATACAAAAGTCTTTCTTGAATAATTTAATTAGAATAAGTTTGTTAACTGTTGTTTCATAAGGGTTTGTTAATTCTTAACTTCCTATCATGCGACACTGTCGTGTTCTTGCCTGATGAATTTATCAGAAACATATAATATCCATATAAAAAGCAACTAGCTCGTAGTAACATTAGCGAAATGGTGAAAGTAGAATAGAGCCGAAACAGCATTTTGTCTTAAACATCGAGTTGTCTAAGAGTGTTTATTTATTTCTTTATTCTCTTTTTTTCATACTTTGTTATTAGTAAATTTTGGTTTTCAGCATAACTTTTAAAAAATGGCTATGATGGAGAAAAAAAAGAGAATCCATTAATTCCGATAGAACCGTCTAGGTTTGTTTTTTATTTATCGTCAGTAGTCGTCGAAGGATGCCGTTTTTGTAAGAGTTAGATTTTTGGATGGAGACAAAAGAACAATTTTATACGGCCGCCTAGAAAATTTTGTCAAAGATCCGAACATTTTGCAATGTCTTTTTGGATCACAGACATTAGGTCACTTCAGAATTCGTTTAAAATTATCAGAAAAAAAAATTATAAAAACATCTCATTAATCCAATTTTAAGAACCAAGTTAAAATTACTATTTTCAGAATAACCAACATCAAGCCGTCGTTGTTTTTGTGCCAGTGGTGGTCCCGGTTCCCATTGCTGTTCCTGTTCCACAATTTGTAGCTCCAGGTCAGGTTGCACAACAAGCACGGCCCATCAGGAATATCCCAATACGCGGTAATTAAGGCAAATAGAAAAATTGTTAAATGGCTAGTTTAGTAAAACACATGCATGCTCTCTTTTCTCGTGCACTCTACAATGATATGGAAAGGGATCTCCATCCTCATGGCTCTACTCCGCCTACTATGTGTTTCGGGAAAAGTCGTCGAGCTGCTTACGATCATGTTGACGCATATTTGCAAGTAAGCAGATCTTTCTCTGCATGTTTCATAACCAAATTTTCAGAAAATTCATGGAGGATATATTCATACGAGGAAAAAGGATATATTTTTGTCGCGAATGCTATGGTCGATCTTCACGAGAACCATAGAGATCACGAGCGCGATGATAATGATCGACTCGACGTAGCCTTTTCCAAGTTTATGGCTCAAATGAAATGTGAGGATTGTTTGATTAGAAGAGCCCAAGATTTCCTGGATTTTGGTGTGTTCCTTCGTAATGCAACAGGAAAACATGGTGGTCAATGGAAGCATTTTCATTTATGAAACCTTAAAAGGTAAAACATTTTCTCAAAATAATTTAACCATAATTTTTTCAAGGTTATGACCCTCCAAATCTGTGGATCTACACACAACTTTTGATCTCATATTTTGTGAACATGTAAAAATTTAATAAACATTTTTTGTAATAATGACTACTGTTATAATCCTAAAAAAACATAGTCCATTTTATCTTTCGTTTTCATCTGATTCTCTTAATCATCTTCCGAATTCTCTCTATGCCAATTCTTCTGTAGTGTTACGTTTTATCTTTCCGTCGTTTCTTCGTTGAATTGATCAATTTATCATCACTTCCGTCCTCCATTTTTTAAAGTGTTACAATCTTCAACGTTCTTCTGAAAGATAACCAGAGCAGCTGGTTGGGATAACAATGCTGTTGATTTTCCTGGAGCCCAGACTGCTTCGATGACTAAAAACTGAAAAAGATTAGACACCACTGGGTCTGCCATCGCTATAGACACCATAGACATAAGACCAAATACTACCCAATATTCTTGGTCAATCACCTACATCTAGATACTTTTCCGCCTCAATATTCCGAGGATAAAGTGGAGGATAGCATGGAGGATAAAATGTTAAGAATTAACCACAAGAAGGTTCATTTCTAGCCGTATTTGGTTAATTTTTAGAAATAACAAGATTTTTTTAGAAGTTCTTCTGTAGTTCTCTTAGTTTTTCTTCATTTTCCTCCCAGTTGATCTTTCTCTTTCAATCAGCACTTGATTATGTTTCAATTTTCCACTGATGGAGACAATGGCAAGATATAAGCGCCGCCCGAGACGTGGCAGGGCTTTCTTGGGATCTTACGTGCACTTGGCGTTTGCAGGCACCAACTGGTAGGTATAGCATTTTACGGGACAAGAGTTTTTTATTTTTCGCTGTCACCCTTAGCATCTCGAGCCCTTGGTAACGGGAGTGCCTGGCACTCTACGTACACGGCAGCTACATTTGGTTATTGATCCATTTTTTTTACATTATTTATGAGAAGAAGCTCGTAATTTAGATGAAAGATTTGTTTCCATTCCTTTTCCCTGTAATTAGTTTTTTCAGGACTTTTAAAAGCTATTTCTTGCTTGACAGCTTTACTGTTGATACTTTATGTCCTCGTGTATGATTCAGCGACTAAAAATCGACGTTCAAATTTATTACTTCAAGATTGGAAGAAATGCGTTTTAGAAAAAATGCAAGATTTTGAGGGGAAATATGAAGAAGTAGGTTGCTTTTAGGAATTTCATAGGTTTTTAATTCAGGCCTGGCGTTCTGGTTGGGGACCAGCCATTTCCAAATGTGAACAGAAAATTTTGCCTCATTTAAATATTTCTCCATTTAAAAATAAAGATGAACATAAATATCACATTTTACCGAAAGAGGTTGGCGATTTTACTTTTTCTTAAAAAGTTTTAGAAATGGAGAAGCACAATAGTGACTTTAGGCGTTGGAAGAGACACAAATGCGGAGAAAGCCCTGCGAGAGGTACGATTTTATAATTTTTTGATTATTTGGAAAAAAATTACCCACGATTTCCGCGGAACGGGCGATTTTCCAGTGGGAAATTAAAATTGTTTAGATATTTTCTTTTTATTTTTCCAATACTTTCCCAAATCTCTAAAAATTCCTGCAAATCGCCCATTTCAGGCTCTTGGCAATGATAATGTAGAATTCTTTGGAGCTGATCCGATTTATCAGGATAATGATCAATTATATTCAGAAATTGGAAAATATTTTCCGTTTGCTGTCAGCGCACGTGCTGGTTATTCTACAGCCTCTGTATTAATCCGTAAACTGTCCAATTTCCTCATTTATTTGAAATTTAGATGGCAGTTACGTAAATAAACCAGTGGTAAATGTGGATTTGATCTATTTTCTAACAAAAGTGGTCAATCGCCGATTCTACGACGCTATTTGGATGGACGCCGAACATGCAGAATATGAGCTATTCCCAACTATTTTGAAAGGCGGCCTCCTGGATCAAAATGACATAATTGTGTGCCAATGGAATATGGAAATTCACAATCCTGATGCGGTAAAGAAGCAGCTGACTTATGATTTTCTGCTTCAAACTGTGAAAGATGGAAGATATGGAATTTTCAAGCATCTAGCAGTTGCCGGACATTATCGCCTGTATTTTTTTAATTTTGAGAATTCACGTTGTTTGGAGAAATATCTTCCAGATGAGCTTTTAATATCGTAGAATTTTTTATTGTTATAGTTCTAATATAAACTTTTTGTTTAGAAAGAGGAGGGAGAAATTCTCGCCTTCCGGCTTCACGGGTTTTTAACCCAAAATCCATCAGGAAATCGAAATTTCCCCAAAGTCGCAATAAAAAATCCGACATTTTCTGCTGGTCGTAGGGATATTTTTATTTTTTAAAGGAGGAATGCTAGATCCTGAGAAAAGGGCAAGAAAAGCACCAGGATTTAAAAACTCCGCAACATATTCCTGAAGCAGAGAATGGCCAACTGGGAAAAAAAAGGAAATTTGCTTTAAAAATGCCTAGAATACCCCTTCTCCTATTTTCCTCTCTTCTAAAGATCTTCTGCATAGTAAAACTCATCCATCTATGGTTACTCGACGTAGAGCCGTGTGTGAAATAGAAAATGCATCGGCAGCGCTTTGTTTTCCTGCGGGATGGTTGGCATTTGCAGGGAGGGAAAAGGCCATAAAAAGAATATATTATTACTCCCGGGATGGGTCGTCATTTTGTTGTTTGTTAGACTCGTTATATTATTTTAGCTGTTAGTTATAAAAGTTCCTGCTATGTCGCGACATCAATAGATCATATTTCATGCCATTGGTTAACCTAATTTACTACTCAACTGCAGTGTTTTTTAGTTTGAAAGAGCTTTCCTCCTCGATTTAACCTGCGATATTAAAAAATTATGAAGTTACGTGAATTTTTGCCTAGTTTTTAAAAAAATTTGGCGCAATAGGCATTCAAAATTCCAGACAACAGCTTTTTGCAACCCTTTTAGGCTGCGACATATTCTGAGCGAATAAAAGGAAACGGCTCAGATTTCCTGTTTCGTGTCTTGGTGAACAAATGATTTCTGAACCACTAGGGACTCCTTTTGGAGTACTCGCTGGCCATTACTCGTTGTTTGCCTTTTGTCTCACGCTTCTTGCCAGATATTTTGCTATTGAAACGGCTTTAAAATAGGATAAAAATTGAACTTGGGTCAGAAAGTTTCTGTATTCTTCAAAATTCATGTATTGCCCAAATTTCAGACCACCAATGTTATTTTTTAAAAAGAATTTCGAACATTCAACCTTGAAGGGAGCGGGCGTTACAGAGGCTGGGGGTAGCGCGAATTTGAATTTGGTGTTTTCCAATAAAAAATTGGAGAAATTCACCTGATTTTCATGTGGGTCCCACAGCGCCTATTTTTCCTTTTGAAGAAAAAACTTCATAAAAAGACAAGACTCTAGTTCAATGTTATCCCATTAAAGGACACCCTTCTTTGTTTCAAAATCTCTCCTCCTTGCCCTTTCGGTACATGTTTTTCTCCAAATCCAAATAGCAATTTTTCAAATTTTCAATTTAATTCCGTCCATGATCAGAGAGCGCAAAAGAAGGACATCCCAATTTGAGTGGGTATCTTATTCGCCTACTTACTCACTCTGTCCACTTCCAGTGCATCCACACATAAATATATTGCCAATCCTTCTCGACGTATTGCAATCTCGGCATCATTCATTTCCCTCTTCTCTCTTCTCCTCGTCCACCCCCAGTTTTTTACCCAGGCTGAAAACCACTCTCGGTCTTATTGGACTCCTTCCGGCAAAGAGAAATAGCAGCTGAAAACGGCTTCCTTCGTTGTCTTTCGTTCTTTTTCTCAAAGTCTAATAAAGTTTCCGTCGTCATTTTCAAATTATTCAGCGAAGTTCGACGTTTATTAAATTAAAAGGGCGTTTCCGGAACTCCTGACATTAAAATTAAAGTTTACGGAGCAGAAATCTTAATTTCTATGTAGAATTTCGTGGTTATTCCACGTTTTTGAAGCCCAAAATGGATAAAAGTTCAAAAGAAGATTCCAATAACTTCATTGCAAAGAAAAGTCAAAAACATGGCGGCTGTTCTCTCCCTGGAGGGCTATTTCTTCCTGTTGTCACCTTGTTTGTTTCTTTGGGCGTCTTCTTATCTCTTCCTTTTTGGTTTTATTTATTTGTTTCTTGCTTATTTTTAGAAAAAGAGGGCAGAGTAGGTATATTTCCCAGAAATTTCGATGTTTTTTCATAACCGCAACTTGAAATCTCATAAGTTTCTTCGAAAAGGTTCAGCTGTATGCCCTTCTTATTTACTGTCTACCCGACTATTTTCAACTCTATGTGGGGGATTGATAATAAGAAAATTGAATTTCTACTTCCAGAATCATGTAATCAAGAAGGGAGGGGGAATATTTCCAGTTAGTTACCCAATGATGTCAGTGGTCTTCTGACTTTTTTGAAAAGAAGCATTTTTCTTTAAAAAAAATTCATAGCATCATACCGTAAATTTAGAAAATGTCATCAAGTGGACGCAGAAGAAAATTTCAAAATTGGAAAGCCGCACTTCTGAATAAGAGATCCTCCCGGGCAGGGAAAAATCTTTTGAAATATACATTCCAGCTATTTTCTTTAAAGGGAAAACTTAGAGCAAAATAAATAGAGACAACGGACATCATCATAGTTTATTTATGCGTGCTTGACTAAAGCTTCCGTCTTTCCTTCTCCCTCACATCTCCCAGTTTCCCTGTTTTGTCCCTCTTGTGTCTTCTTCTCCTAGTGATGATCTTGTGTTTCCCCCCACGCGAATACTTCTAAATGTGTGTGTGTGTGTCTTCTCCGCATGGTCAGTAGACTCTGGGGAGACATTTTAGACTCTAAAAAGTAACATTTCTTGTGTTGCGGAATGACGTAGCCTTCCAGACCCCGTCTACCTCTCCCTATGAGATCTAATTTTCTAGTCAATGAGCAAAAAAACATATTTTTACCCTCGGTTCCTGCTCTCTAAAGGGCTCCTGGAATAGGATATGTTACCCTCTCTGTTCCTCGAGCACATTTTGTTTTTTTCTCACAGATGTTTCTCTAACTTTTTCGCACCAGGTGGAAATTCCCCCACGTATTCTGATAAGTTCAGGCCCTCCTAGTTCCTTTTCTTACTTTTTCGCCATAAAAATAGGGGAACGCATTTCCGGAAAACGTGACAAGTTTCAAAAAAGGCTGCTCGATTCCTGCAAAATGAAAAATGGACCTGTCAAGGCCTGCAGGGAGATGTCACGGCGTTCCTGGTCATCAGTATTCTCCTCACTTCCTAGAATTTCAGGATTTAGAGCCTGTTTCCATGCAAATTTTTGTATTTCTATAAAAATCTAGCAACTTTTCCGGATAAATACCCCAATTTTTTGGGTTATATAGTCAAACTCCCAAAAAACTCCCGGAAATCCTCCTCTCTCTAATCAACATCGCTGTATGCCCACAAAATTTATCCCTGCCACACCATTAGAGGCAGCTGTTTTTCTCTGGCAGACAATGACTTCATTTTATGTTATCGGAGCAGTCTAATGCTTGTTTTTTAAACCAGGAAATTTGGCAGCGACTTCAGCCGTCTCCTAATAATTATAAATTCGGGGCTGTTTTCCCTGGGTCATGTTCTTTCTCCAGAAATTCTGATTTTCTCTCGAAATCCCCTAAAATTTTCCTTTTCCGCCGTGGAGAGCTTGATTTTCTAGCCTTTTCTGATAGGATCTCCTCCTTTCCTTTTTCTAAATTACAAAGAGACGGAATGACGAGATGAAGATAATTACTTTTTGCGAAGGGAAGAAAGCGGGGGAGATCCTGGTTTTTTTGAGCCGCGTGGTTATTTTTCCAAAAATGATGGATTTCTTCTCCCTTGTGGGCGTTTTTTTCGTTTGTTTCAATTATACATAATGTTGCGAACAGACGAGAAGATGAAGCAGACATTTTTTTTGCTGAATTTTAGAAGATCAGCGACCAAATGAAGGCTATATATTCATGAAGATGTCGAGGTCATTTATATGCTAACCACGTTAATTTTCTGTTGGGAGAAGAGGGAGTTTCATGGCGGGTACAGGGTGAAAAATGACTTGTCGCTTCAGGACACATGGTAGAATTAATTGCATTAGTTGATTTCCAAATTTAGGGGGAAACGAGCGCTATGGGACCCAGAAAATCAGGCAAATTTTTCGAATTTTCATTGGAAAATGCCAAATTCAAATGCGCCTGTTATCAGGTCCCACAGCGGCCTTTTCTCCAGCGGTATTTTATAATTTTTATCTAGAATATCCATAAAATATTTCGTATAACACGTTGTAGAGTCTCCTTTTTCCATCTCCTCGCCTGGATACTCCCGAATTTATGTCCACCGAACCTAATGTCCTTTACTTGTCTTCCTCTTCCCTCTCTCGTCGGCCAGCCATTTTTCATCAGTTCCCCAGATACCGAGAAGAAAACCTATTCCGTAGTTTTTATCCATTTACAGCCGATATCAAAAGGATTCCTCATTTTCTTTAATGTACTCACAATCCCACAGGATTTCTCTTGAACGCAACGGACGTGCCCTCGCGCATTCACTCAAGGATATTTTCTCACTCAACCGCGTGAAAGTTCTGAATAATTAAGCTCCGTAGACCATATGGCCAGGGGAGACCCGCTCTTCTTCTTCTCGTCTATTTCTTCTTTAAGATTTTCGTTTCAGGATGGCGAAGCGGGGATCCATTGATAATCTCCTCCATGAGATAGAAATCCGTGACGACATTATTGAGCAACTGCGACGGGTGAGTTTTCATCTTTCCCAGAGGGGAAACCCCCACAGCCATTCGTCAAAACCGGCAGATTTTTGATGTTGCCATATTGTCTCCGAAGTCTCCAGTGTTTTAACAGCGCCTGGGGATAGATAACCATAATTTATCGCGGTGGATTTTGATGATTTTGCTTGAAGAAAATAAGATTTGAAGGAAATCAGTTGTATATTCAAAGGGTAAAAGGATCAGGCTCTCTCCCAGCAAAAAAAGTCATGTAAACAGCCATCAAGCGGATTGAGGACAATTTGTTTAGCAGAAGCAGGCAGCATAGACTCTGGGCATGCAACGAGGACTGGAAAGGGAGGAAATAACAAGGGGAAATTTTATCGCTGGGTCATTCTTGAAGGACATTTGTGCTCAGCGTCTGTTAAGAGAAACTTTGAATTTGACATAGAAAATCCAAATTTTGTGCTAGATTTTCTTGGCCTTTCGGCCTTTCCCATACTTCTCCCCCTGCAAACTATTCCGGCAGACTTTTTCCACATTTTTCAAAGAGTCTGCAGAGTGCACAAAGTAGCAGCACAGGTTGTGAGCAAACTTCCGTCAATTTCTCGCATTCCGGAGGTTTTCCGATGGAGTTCAAACTGTACAAATTCGAGTATAGGTAGACGCGTAGGCGCGATTCTTCAAATATACTCGAACTATATGAACTGGGGGAGGAAAGTAGAAGCAGAAATGACGATTAGTTGAAAGTAGAAGGAAAATATTGACCTCATGGGACTTTCTATCAAAACTAACTGCTTCAGGCCAAAAATAACGGGTAGTAATTTCTTTTCAATCTAAGGTTGTGGATTCTGATTCCAAAACTCAAAACTATCCTTCAATCATATTTCTAAAATTTCTGGCAAACAATTTCTGTGGTCGATATACAATTTTCCTACTGTCTGAACAAAAATCGAGAGACTTCCTCTCGAATCCAAGCTAAAATCAAGAGAACGCCGCCCTTGCGTCAAGTAGCTTTTTTATCAGGGTTAAACCTCCTTTTTCTCCTCATTCTCACCCTAAAAATAAATATAGTCCGATTGGTCTATTTACCAAACGAAACTTTCTGCAAACCCCTTGCTAACAAGAACAAAACCCGTTCACATTTTGTTGCAAAATGAGATGTTAGCTGCTAAACAGAGGGCACAACAGGTTTAGCGATGTTTACGTTAGCTGACAAAGAAGTTGTTTTCAATTTTATGGAATTATCAAAAGTTTAAATAGAGCTAGTTTTTTGGGTCATAAGATCATTGGGAAGACAGAAGAGCCACAAAGTTGCGCTATATTTCAAAAAGTACAGGTCCATTGTGTTAATTCTTTCTGTCATGGCGATTAGTTAAGTAAACGAAAAGCTGGCGGGACGATGACCCGCTACTCTTTGGCCACAGGAAGGACAGTAGAATGGAGAGAGATCTTTTGATGACAGCAGAAAACGATCAAGATTGAGAAATTGAGACTAACTGGAATTAAAGTACAGTTCTGTACGGCACGTTGACTAGTGTTCGCTACAAGTTGCAAGATTTAGGATTACTGTACAGCGGGAAAAATAAGCAAATTTATCAGAAATTTTGGGATAAGTCTATTTTTGGCCGTTAGATATCCGGGATTCTCTGTTTTTTTGGTCCTGAAGGTTTGAACCGGCGGGATTTTTGAGTGGCTGAAGGCAAAAAGATCTAATTTAAAATAAACTGCTTATTTTAGGAACTGGACCAATATCGAAATGTGACATATTCCCGCCGAATTGCCGTCTCTTCAGAAGCCGAAAGCGTCAGTGCTCCAACAAAATTCTACCGTAAGAGCCAAGAGTAAGTCAACTTGATGGCAAAAAGGCCAAAATTTACCATCAGCTCTTTTTCCTCGTCTGCCGACTTTTTTAAAAGGATACTCTCCAGACAGAGAGGGGGACAGACTTTCTTCCTTGCGCGGGTATTAAGCTTCGCTGGCATGCAATGACGCCCAAGTACACAGATTACCGTCGGGAAGGCTCTGACTTCTAACGGGGGAAAGGGGAGGAGGCAAGAGACGGCTAAAAACTGTCCCGCCTTGTAGTCATTTTTCGCAAGTCTCACACCAGTTCACAATAGCCAGCAGATAAACAATGCGTTTTCCTCCAAGACGTCTTCTTCGCCCAAAGACTTGTGGCATTATTCCTATTCAGTAAGAATTGCTTAAAATCATTTAAAAACAGATATTTTCTTCAATTTTACACCTTTTTTCAGGGCCCTTTTGAGCATAGAAAATGCTATGAGAAGTAATTCTTTCTTGAGTAATCTGGATGGAATTCAAATAGGACGGATTGCCGCCGCAATGTACCCCGTTGATGTGAGTTTCATGTCCAGTTGCTATCTCTTCCCTACAGGACGGCTTTTTTCTTCTCAAGACACAGATTACCATAAAAAAGCCCAAATTTCAGGTAGAAATGGGTGCTGTGGTCATCCGCCAAGGAGATCTAGGAGCTATTATGTACGTCATCGAAGGTTTGCCTCATTTCTAGGTCCTAACACGATTTTCCTTTCCTAGAAGGCACAGTCCAAGTCTGCAAAGACGCTAAATTTGTAAGAACCATGGAAAAAGGAGCTCTTTTTGGAGAGCTGGCTATTCTTCACCACTGCGAGAGGACAGCGACAGTTAGAGGTAAGAAATGATCGAATAGGGGATGTTTCTATTTTGCCTTGGAAAATTATAAATTCCAGGGAGTAACGGACCTCCCGCATACTTTTGTCCCCGGTTGCAACGTTCCACTTGCTAATTTATGACTTCCTTGTTTGCTGATCTTTTGAAAGAGCCAGGAAATTTTAGGGATGTTTGGGAAAGAAAGAAATTCGAATTCCTAATTATGTTGTCCTCGAGTTTACTTTAAAATTCTTATTGACCCTTTTCGACTGGGGATAAATTCCAGACGAAAATAAGCAACAATAGAACTAAAAATAGTTCCAAGTAAACTGTTTTCCTGCGTTCCTTTTAGTTGGAAACATTTTCAAAAGATTTCTAACAGGAGAGGACTAAACAAATAGGGTTCGATCACGGAGTGTACTCCCAAGAAACACCGCGGCGAACACCGTGAGCAAGAAGAACAGATGGGGTTAAATTCTCTCACGAGGAGCTCTAAAATTAGGGTCCTACAACGAAAATCCTCAATTTTCAGCAACATCGAGATGTCGCCTCTGGGCAATCGAGAGATCTGTTTTCCACTCGATTATGATGGACACAGCTCAAGAGAAAGTTTCCGGGTACAAGCGATATCTAAAATGGTAAATTTCTCCTAATTCATGCCATTTTTCTACTTTCAGGTCCCAACGTTTCGGAGCTTGTAGCGATCGTGAGCTGGAACGGATTGCCCAGATTTGTATCCAAGTCAAGATTCCCGCTGGTCGTGAAATTTATGGACAGTTGAACTTCATCTACGTTGTGGTAAAAGGAGAAGTAAGTCAACTTGTACTATTTCTGATAGTGTCGGCCTGACAAAGATCTTGTGAGTGAACAAATTAATCTAAAATGACAACAAATGTCGTGATATTTGGGGAAGAGGGAATCAATGCCAAAAAACCAGAGTTGTATTTGATGAAAATGTGATAGAAAAGAGGAACGGTAAACTTGAAGATTTTGAACCGGGAACGGATGATGGGAGAAGGAAGTGGACTATTGTACTCTGATTATTCTGTCAATTTTGAGCAGGTGTAATTTGCATAGATCATTTGCCATTTTGAAAGAGAAATGGCTTGGTGATCCGGAGCTTGGAGCGTTATTTTATTTGGGAAGGCAGCAATCTTTGAGAAAATGGGCGCATCCGAGAGCACGGACGTCAAAATTCGATTTTTTCTAATGACAATTCCCAAAATTTGCTTTTTTTGGAGCGGGAATAAAAAATAATAACATCTTTGGCAATCGTTGGGGAGGTTAGCTCCGTATGGAAAAATTATGGAAAACTGAAAGTCCCTCGTTTCTCTCTCCGCTAGACAAATTCCTCTTCCCAGGTCCTTTCACTCTACAGATGACTCATTTGCTCCCTTTCCCAATCCATCGTTTTCCCGCTTTTTTTCGGTGTCCTTTTACCTATTGCGCCATGTTTTGTTCCCCACCATAAACTGTTGTGACGCCATTTCCTCTATCCAGTTCATTGACGTCACCTTTGTCTTTGAACTGTCGACAGGTCGTAAAATGGACCCGAAGACGAAGAAAAAAGTCCGGATTGTCATTGACATCGTACTGCGTGGGTGTTGATCATGACCACAGTGATTCTTAAAAATCTGCCCGTGGTTCCAGTTCTAGATCACCGTTTTCCTGTCATAAAATCGCTTCCTCGCTTGTTCTTCTCTCCCCCATCATGCGTAATAATCAATAAGACCCAATCATTCGACTGATCACAGACAATTCACATGGGGTACAAGTGTACTCGCAATGCACCACGAGTTGTGAGTGGTCAGCAACAGCTGCCATCACATGTGCCGATGGAGAGGACAAGGAATAGGGCAATGTGAGCATAGCGCAGAGTGAAGTTCACTTTTCTTTAGTAGTAGACCCAATTTTGAATCCTTTTTGGGCTAGAAGCGTCAAAGTGTCACGAAAGAATAAGATCCCTGTGCTTTTGATAGTTTCTGATCAGCAGAAGGTAGAATTAGTGGAAAGATGACAAGAAACAGGTTTATTAGGATGATCAGAGAGTAACTGACCAGGAAATGGAATTTGTTGAAGCGGAAGTTAGGATTATGGTGCGAAAATCGCAAGAATTAAAATTTTGAAGGAACTAAAATCTTTGATCCCATGATCAGAAAAGGTCCCACAGCGAATGTGCCGAAGCTAGAATAATGTGATTTTCATTTTTAAAGAAATTCAGTAAACAATTTGTGATCACAATCAATCCTTTTAAGTACCGAACGATTTTAACAAAAAATATTCGGGTTTTTCTTAAATATTCGGAATTTTCTAGTATCTTTCTTAAAATTTGACCCTTGCTTGCTGAATTCCAAACTCTACGATCTCGAAACTTTTTAAAACTTTAAAAATTTTTGAAATTCAAAACTCGAAAGTCCCCCATTTTCCTAATTTTCCCTATCTTCTGCCCTTTTGCAATCCATCTTTATCTGCTCTCCGTTTCTCCGATAAATTACCTCGTGGCCTACTTTTCGTCCCCTGGCGTGAGTCTTCCTTTATCTCCTTATCTTCCCACCTCCCCTATTCTGCCCATTACCACATCTTCAGGGTCTGGCAATGACGTAAAACAGGGCAGAAATAAACAGAGAACGATAGGAAAAATGGCAGTTCAGAGCACCGGACAAAAACAGATTTATTAGTACTATTTTGCCTTTTTGATTTCTTGAACTTCGACCATCTGAGAGAGAGAGAATTATTAGTGCTACGAGGACAGCTGTCGAGGCTATGTGTCTGTGTCCTGCTTTTGTTATTACGACACGTGGGGTGATGATGACACAGAGATAGACACACCGGCCTCGTATACACAAAACGTACAATTGGCCAGAATAGTGCACACAGAGAAGAATCATTTGCTTATTATGCCCGGTCACGGGGTCAATTGACCTTGTGGAATTTTAAACCGTCATTTTAAACTCTTCTCTGTCTCAATCAGGACAACGACAGATGGGTTAGGGCGTATTGCTGAAAAAAAAAACGGGTTCACAATCGTCTGAAATGCGGAGGTGGCAATTTTTAAACGGAAATTTCATGGGTTGAAGCAGGAATTGGTTAGAATTGATCTCAAAATAATGGAAAACGATCTTGTGAGTAAGATTGTGAGATGATTCTCTGTCTCTCCTGACGATGTGCCGATATTTTCGTGGAATCCCTGAAGTCGGCATAGTTTTAGAAAGAAAACGGGGCCTTAAACTTGAGTAATCATAACTTGGATGAGCCTCAAATTTCAATGAAGCCGGACTGGAAAGCGTCCGGATACACAAATTTATGAATTCTATTCCTCTCATTTTCATTTCTTTTGAAACTTTTATGGATCCTAGTAGTTTTGTGCTGTTTCGAGGTCAAAACGAAGCTCTAAAGGTCTGATCTACCATTTTTCAATTTGTCAGTCCCTCTCTCTTTAAAAATTGGCCCAGTCTGCCATTAGTCTTCTGCTATCCGCACTTGTGATATTATTTTTGTCTGCTAAACCCGTTTTCCTCTAACAAAAATAGAACAAACCCCTGGCATTGAAATTACAAAAGTAAAAGTACGCTTATCTTTTTGATTGACAAATAACAATTCAATCCCTTTGTGCGATTTTTCTTCCAATGTTATTTGCATGATTCGATTATTTACAAAACAATCCACGTGCCTGATTGCGGTTGAAAGAGACAAAGTGCCACGTGACCTAGAGAGGATCCAGTCCCCCGCCGCCTACTGGTTTAATCTTGTAGTAAAGTTAGTGACTTTTGAAAGACAAAACGGACGGCTGTATAGTCTGGTGTCAGTGCAAATTAAAGAAGAAAAAACAAAAACAGCTACCAAAAATGGCAAGTTTTGAGTCACGTTGAGGTGTGATCAGCCAAATAGTGAAATGACAGAGATCCATGGTAATTGGGAAGTTACCGTATACTGGAAAATACGTCGAAAATAGTAAGAAGAACCAGAGAAATTCAAAGAAACTGGAGAGATTTGTCCTGTAGCGGCTGGGCGCAGTCCTTTAACTGCCTAAAATCTGGTAGCAACGAATTAGAATATTTTAGGCTACTTTCAATCTCTTTACTTGATAAATTTCCTTATAAATCACCTCAAAAAATCTTTTAAAATATTATTTTTCATGACCTTTTGGCCCCGTCTCCCTCGTGTCTCCCTGTAAGAGACGAAAAGCATTCAATCCGTATGCAATTGATCGGCCGGCGCTCGTTCGAATCATCGGCTTCTCACACACACAAAGCGCCCCGCTCCGCTCACCCCATCCTCCCCTCTCTCCGTAAAAGCGAGCAACTCGCAAAATACTCCGTTCCAGTTATTCTCGTGTAAAAATGTGCTCTTCTATATCCCGTGGACGTTGAATTTCTTCTGGAACAAATAGGTAAATTTTTACAATCAGTCTTGGAATTTTTTGATAAGGAAAGGTCGATAGTCTCGTAATAGCGTTGTGTTTAGCTGGAAAGATCAGTGATCGTTATTATGGAAGTGTCAAATTTCGAGGGGCCAATCAATATCGCCAGGTTTCTGGCACAGTCAGAGGCTCCTGACTCATATAAATCCCTGGTACAAACAAAAGCGTCACGTAGAAAGCACAAAGAATAAGTTAACTTGATCTACATACCCTAAAATATTAAATTTAACGAATTCTTTGGGTACAATTGACCTCTCCACCCGTGGGTACGCTTAAAATTGACCTGACCTCAAAAAATCCCGATACTTTTGAACTTCCGCTCGTCCCTGTGCCCTCTTCCCGTCCAGACCCCTCTCTCTCGCCCGAATACCCAGAGAAATCAAAAAAAATTTGCGCAGTGTGTGTGTGCCTGTTTTGCTAAGCTTATGGTTGCGGGTTGTGGTCTTTCACGTGCTGATCACATGAAGATGCGCCCGCAGCTGTGTGCCGAATCGTCTGACGAGCTTATTTAACTTTTCGATTTACCGTAATTGAGACGGAACGAGCGGGTGGATTTATCGTGACGGGATGACGAGGGATAAATAAATATCGTATGATTTCTCGGCCCACTACAACTTGTGGTTGATTACTAGAAAATCTTAAGATTCTTAAGAATTACTGCATAATAAAAACAACTTGATCTGTTTATGTGCACAGGAATTGTGGTCCTTACTGGAAATTTCGTCTAACTGGGACAATAGCGCGAGTTCAAATGATTAGAAGCCTAAAATTAGATGCGTCCAGGGTCGAAAATAGCATCGGCTTAAAATTTCCAGTCAAAATCCCTGGATTCCAAAAATTGGCCATCATTTTTCTATTAGTACACTCTTTCCACACCAAAAACAGGTCCTATGACGACAATTTCTTATTTTTCACTTGGCCAATAGGTTAATTGGATCAGTTACTGTCACTGTCAGACGCAGGAAATGAAACTGAAGTGCGAAATGGAACACTTCTCGAATTTATTTTCTTATCTAAACCAGTCCCTCTACTTCCCTATGGTCAATTCCTGGGTCCAACTGCCAATTGTCCAGCTGGTCACGCGTTCTTTGCAGTGCCAGGCTAAAATTTACTCAAGGAGGGAAAAGGGTCGACATACCTTATCAGAGACTAGAAGGGAGGAGAGCGATTTTTCACGTGTTTCCGATTATAATATTTATTGTTTGCTGATTCTTACACAAGGAACTTGGGACACATTAGAGTGGAGGTAGAGGTCATAATTTCTAGTCTCAAAAACAACATTTTTGGACAAAGTACTATTTTCAGTTGATGATGATGAGGGTGCAAGAGAATAACAATTTTATTTCGGTACGGTAGCATTAAAGGGCGGGTTACGGTAGTTTGGAACCATCGGAACATTGCTGGCAGGAATTTGGATCCCAGAGGGAATTGAAGCCCAGGGGCGTACAGTATACCTACTTTCCAGTCTCCAGTGTACTAGGCGGTTTCCTACACGCCCAAAATTGCTTCGATTTAAAGAGATTTCAAAAAATGGGCCGGCAATCTTACCAGCCGGTAACAATGACTTTTTTTCCGCTCAAAAATGCCCCCTGGTCACTCTTTTCGTCTATTGTCTTCCCCTGGGCATTGTCCTCTTTTTTTCTGGCCTCGACTTTACTATTACTACTTTCTCTCCCCTTGGAAACAATTGTCCCTGTCTCGTCGTCTTTACATTTCATGTTGTCACACGCCGTCCGGTCTTCGATATTTCCCTGCGTTCTATGAGTGACAAAACAAAAGTTCAATCCACTTCCGGCAGATTTTTTCTGGATTTTAGGCTCCAGTCCCTGGTAGTGGATTGCTGAACTGTGATTTTCTTGTTTTCTTGAAATAGGATGGCGGTGGTTTGACACGTGAATACACGGCGGAAGCAAAAAAGAGGACACAGTTTTGTGCGAAAGAGAGAGAGAGTACTTTGAACCATACACAAATCTCTATCCGGGCATCAGGGACTGAAGTACGTGGTTCTAGTACGCTGAGAGTACTGTAGGATACAAAAATTGGGGACTAAAATCTAAATAGCTCTTTAAATGAAAATTTAAATGGAAATTGACTGAAATCGCCAGAAGAGATAAATGTCCCTCAAAATTCCACTATACTCCCTCCCGGTATCATTGTGAGCGTTGGTGCACTACGGACAATCGTCCCGGATAGCAAAATGACGCCACCTCAAGCACCTGCCTGTCCGGATCCTCCGGTCGCCGTCTCGCCAAGCCGGCCAGCTAATCTTTCCCCGTCTTCTGTGTTCCTAAAAGTGACGCGCATTCTGCTCATTCGCCTCCGCTGCTGTATTTACGCGACGGTGTGCCTATTCGGCTGTGAGATGAACTGGTCGAATGGTATCACTTCCACCTTTCCCAAGGATAAAAGCTCTATTTTTTAAAGGTTCGTTTTATTGTATTGTCCCAGTAGCTTTTCTACTACTTCCCTCTCCTCCCTCAGGGCGGTTTGAAGAGATAAGACGGTGTGTGACCTTGTATGATAAGAAAAGAGACAGAGACGGAGAGGAACACGTGCCTCTGATAGAGGAATTAGCGTGGAAAACGCATGAGTCCCTTTGTAAAACAATCAGAACGTCCTGTTAGATTCGAGTCGTGTGTGTCTAGAAGGAACAGCTCTTATCAATTGATGTACTCAGTCTCTCGAAAAGGGACGAAGGGCATGAGCACGTGGGCAGGCGAAGACAACAAAAAACGATCGTCACGCGCATCTTTTTCCGATTTTATCGAATTTGCTGCGATAGTGCGGAAGTTTAACACCTAAAGTGCAATAAAAATGCCATTTTGGTGGGAGAAAGTGTCGGGATTTTGGAAAACAGCAAAATAACCGAGAAAACTCGAAATTTGAGTAAAAATTAACGCGCAAATGTTCACATTTCTCTCTAAATTGGAAATATCTCCAATAATTGTCAATTTTTCAGGTCTATTTGGAAGTTGGTGAACAATACGAAGTTCTACGACCTGGTCAAGATTTCGAACTTCGTCGTGACCGATCACGGTGAGTATAATTCTTTCCTAAAAATTGCCGGCTTTCTGACACAATTTTCCAGCCACTTTCCCTCTGAAAATCGTTCCAAGACCCAATTTCCTTGAAGCATCTCTGACTAATCTTCTTTTCTTTTCTATTTTTATCATCTCGACTGCGTAAAAGTATCGCTGTTTGCCAGTTTAACTGTGTTTTCCTGTTTTTTTCTCTTTCCCAGACAGGGCAATCTTTAAAAGTTGCTTTTATTCGTCTACGGCCCGTTCTCATGTGAGGATTACACAAACAATAATAACAACAAATAGCGCCATCCAGAAAAAAAACAAAAGCGGCGGCAATTTGAAAAGCAATCACAGATCAGCTTGCTCGCTTTTCAATCTTCTTTAAATGGTGTAATACACGTGATAAAATTCTTTTCGAACTGGGCGAGAAGACGGGTTTCGAGTAGTTCAGCGTCATTATCTTTTGCTGCTGCTAACTGTCTCGCGAGAGAAATGATGCAGTGCGTCTTTTTTAAACCATGTGATGGCAGGAAACGGCGAAATGTCGGGCACAGTACAGTTGACAGAACGAGTTATACTTTTGAGAATTGGGAGCAGACAGACTGTCTCTTACTTTTCTTTAACTCGGGAGGAAAAGAGAGAAAGTTAAGAGGGAGAGAACACGTGAAAGAGAGAAATGATCGCTGCGAGACGCTGAGGTTGAGGCTGAAAGTTAGTCAATCGTTTATTAATCTTGTGCGATGAAAATTAAGACGGCCTCGACGTTCTTTTCATTTTATTTTTGGGGATAAAACGCTCGACTTTCGAAGTTGTGCGTTTCTCTGCACCCGGCACTCCAGCTGGCGGATGACTCGACTCGACCTCAGGACATTTTGCAGTTCTTTCGACATCTTCCAGCCAGACTTATTGACTCCAATTTCTTATTCCTGGCCGGATTAATTCAAAGTACAAAAACTAAAGCCAAGCGTGCTAAAAGCGAAAAATGAGGTCAAATTAAAGATCAAGAAACTATCCCCCCGCATAATTTCGTATAAATAGCAAGCAGGAGGCAGACCAGTTCCATTTTAAGAGAACCAGACACATTGCCGTCCTTTTTCTCTATTTTCTCTTATGTTTTGATACTTTATCACCACGTAGTATTCCTGCCCTCTCTCAAATTTTAATAATGTTTTGCGAGACGGTTGACTTGTTTTTAACACGAAAAGTTTTGTGGCGAGGAGGAGTACTTTGATCATTTTGATTTGTTTGATAACATATGATTAATTACGAAATATCCGGGCTATAGACGGCCACACGTGGACAAATTTGCAGGAAAAACGAGTTCGGCACGCGGTTCTTTCTAGTCCTCAGACTGAGGAAAAATAAAGACTATACTAGAAATCTTAATGGGGAGTATAAAGAGGGAGAAATGAGTCCAAACAATTTCTTTCGGTAGTGTCTTGCGAGTCTGGCGCGTCTACTTCGTTTTAGCAGTAATTTTGAATTTTTAGCATTTTTTTTTGCTTACACACTCGACTATTCTTTTGAAAAATAAGCTGTATAGCCATTTCGGCACCCAATTCCACTTTCAATTTGCTCTAAAGCCCAAACTCAAAAGGTTTGATGCAAAACTCCGCAAAATTTCCTGCTCAGAGCGTTTTCGTTAAATTCTGGGTAAAATAAGGTCATAGCCCACTGTTAAATTTACACTTTTTGTATTTTTTACTACTCAAGACGCCAATTCAAATTTCTTTTCTGTAAAAAACACCTCTATCCTTCATTTTTGGAAATAAATCTCCTCATTTTTAGACTTTTCTAAAACAAAACACAAATTTCCCATTGTTTTGCTAAGGTCCTTTACTATTTGAACCTCCTGACCAAACTGTAAAGATAGACGATCGCCTCAAAATAATAGAAAATATCCATCTCCCTGTAGTATAAACGAGTTCCAAAGGGATCAAGAACCTAAAAGTTGCCTTCTTTTAAAAAAAATAAACACCATTTCCCACGTAGAAAGACGTCTATTTTAGAGCAAAAGACGTCTGCACCAAACTTGGGTGGGTAATATTGTTTATACACAGGTCAGGACGATCAACTAATGAACCTTTAGAGTACTAGGAGGTCATAGGGATCATTAATAGGGAGATTACTGTATTGTCCCTCGGGATTTTTGGTATTTTAGTCGGCTGCAGCTCGTTCAAAGATCTATTTACCCTGAGGCAGAACTAACTCTCGCCTGCTGTTCAAACTTAGATCAGCATTTTCCATCTAATTTAGAGGAATACTGTATTTATTTTCTATAAGAACAAAGCCCTCTGGACCACCCAGTATAGTTTTCGTGTTCATTTTGCCTCTTTCCCTGTGTCTTCAAGGCAAACAGCCAGCGCCTCAACATCCGGCTTTGCTTTCTTCTCTCCCTCTCTCCATCACCTTCTCTGTCAATAAAAGTCGTCTCCGCTTAATTCTTCTCTTTTTTCCTCAATTTATTTTTCCTTGCCTCCAGTTCTCTTCCTCTTTTGGCCACTGTCCTCTCTAATTTCCTGACTTTCTGCTCTCACAATCGAATTAGTGACATTTTGGTCTTTTGTCAGGTGAACTGTCTGCCTGTCACTCTCACTCCCACTGGGCATGCTATCAAAAATCGTCGCGTGTTCCATGTGGTGGTGGGGGTAAAAGGCGGAGCTCAGCCCCGCCCAACACAGCTGGACCCGTGTATTGTGTCGTCGTGTCTCAACCCCAAGGTAGTGGGGGGCAAGACAGGCGATAATTATTTTATTGTCTCCTCTGCTCACTCCTTGACTTATTCCCTTTGCTTTCATCCAAAAATCCCATTTTTTTCTTAATTATTGAAAACTAATTCTGGTGGTAGATGGTTTCAGATTCCGTGAACAAAGAATTGTGGCAGACGCCGAACCAGTCATTTTGTTGAAGATGCATGTTGAATCTTTATGTAAAGCTCTGGATACAGCTGATTTGGATGAAGAAATAAAGCCTATATCAAGGTGAGTAAAATGGTGGGGTGATGGGGGGGAAAGTAATCTCGGGTACCATTATGGGACCGTCACGAAGGGTGAGTAACAGACGGTGAGAAAGAGGGAAAATGACAGGGACGGGGAGATCCTTGTCCAGGACGAAGGGCCGCTTATTCAGTCGCTTTGGCCTTTAAAACTATAAAAATACATCATACATCAAATATATCAAACATGTGGAATTCCATGGTAGGAATTGAAATATACTGGATTCTCCCGGTTAGACAATCCTAAAATTTCGAAAAATTAGTCAAAAACTCTCAAGAAACTATAAATTCTCCCTACAGTACTCCTAGAGCCTTTATTTTGCTAGAAAAAGTTTAAAACATTCAGAAAATGGGTAAATATCATTATTTTTATCGGTACTCAAGTACTCCGGACATTCTATTTTGCTCTGAGGACAATTTCCCTTCCGGGTACACTTCCACCTAACTGTCATCGAAATCCGCCGCTTTTTTTGCCTGTCTTGGTCAGTGATTCAAGCTGTCAGTCATCTTTTTGTACCAAAAACGTACCCAAACTGGCCAAAAACCTGGACCCCTCCTCGCCTATAATCCCTCCCTGCAGCTAAAACTTTCCCTTTCATTTACAGTCTATTCCCTTATCAGTCTCGAGATATTTTTATCCCCACGTTGTCTCTCTGATAAAATGGTACTTTGTCCCTTTGCGTTCATTGATCACAGGACTTTTTGAAAAAGATTTTTCATAAAAAGATGCGACAGGCACCGGATCTTAGGGCCACGGGAAATTCATGTGAAATAATCCGGGAACACACAAAGTTCCGAGGCGACAGCCGCCTGCTTACATATACTGTTCCAAAGTTCGCTCAAACTATACCAGGGATCAGTTGAAGACCGGGGGGAAAGAAGTCAGAAAAAGGCTAAAAAAGGCTGTAGTCACTTGGTCGACATGTGCAGGACATGTGCCTGACTATTTGCTCCCCTGCGGGTGGACAGCGGTCTTCTGCATAATTGACCAGAGAGCATAACAGCAGCCATGGTCAAGTGGACTATAAGACTAAAAGTGAACAAGAAGATGACTCGATATTTGTTTGATCTTTGGAAGATGCGTCGTCGGGGAGTCTAGAATAAATCGTCGGGGGACAACAGGTGATGGTCCGCTGCGAGGGGAGGGCGATAGGCAAATGTGAGGGCCGAAAGATCAAACCACCAATATGCCAATGACAAGCGCGAGGGGGTGGCGAGAAGACAAAACAACCGGAACTTTAGAAAGATAGGGGGCTATTTATGTGGCAAACATGCTTTATGCCACTCCCTTTTGGAAATTTAATGAACCCAACATTTTTCAGTATAAGTGATACGGCAATGCATGTGGAATTATCTGATCTCAAGACCGTGGCCACCCTTGGAATGGGAGGATTTGGCCGCGTTGAGCTCGTCAAAGGATATGACAAGACTTATGCTTTGAAAGTGAGTTTTTTTTGCTAATTTCCCGGGGCTTAGCCCATAATTTAACTGAAAAAATACTGATACTTAAATTCCAGACAATGAACAAAGCCCACATCCGAGAAACAAAACAAGAGAACCACGTCGTGGCTGAGAGAAAAATCCTGATGAGTGTCAGATGTGACTTCATCGTGAGATTGTACAAGACTTTCCGTGATAAGGAAAGAGTCTACATGTTGATGGAGCCACTTCTCGGAGGAGAAATTTGGACAATCTTGAAGCGAGTGTATGTTCCCATTTAAACCAAAAAGAAATTCACATTTTAGAGGCCGATTTGACAATGATACAACACGGTTTTACTGTGCTGGAGCCTTGGAAGCATTAGAATATTTACATAGAAAACAAATTGTCTACAGAGATCTCAAGCCGGAGAATGTTCTCCTCGATAGGAATGGTGTGCCCAAATTGGTAAATTCCAGTCGAAATCCCTTTAAATGGCAATGTTTAGGTTGATTTCGGTTTTGCCAAGAAATTGAAAGAAGGCAGGACGTGGACTTTCTGCGGTACTGCGGAATACGTAGCTCCTGAGATTGTCCTCAACAAGGGACACGATCTCTCTGTCGACAATTGGGCTCTAGGAATATTCATGTACGAGCTGTTGACCGGAGCTCCACCATTCTCCAGTCCTGATCCTATGGTCACTTACAATGCCATTTTGAGAGGATTCAGTAAATGGGCCTGGCCTAGGTAATTTAAATTAAAAATTTAATTAACAACAAATTTTTAGATTTATTGCCAAGGACGCTGTAGATATGATGGTGTCACTGTGTGTGAAAGAACCATCAGAACGATTAGGATATGGAAATGTTGCCGAAATCAGAACACATCAATGGTTCCAAGGATTCGACTTCGAACTCTTTAAAACACATAAAATGAAGCCGCCAATCCTTCCTAAAGTGAGTTTTTGAATTATTTTGAAGGGATCTCACCACGAATGGGATAAAACAGCGAATTTAACTAGCTCCTTGGCCGATTTTGACTGAACATTGTTCTCTGAACCTACAGTAACCCAAAAACTTGAAAGAACATTTTGATCTGTGTCTAAATTGCCTTCTGTTAGTTGTTTACAAGACAAAGTACAATATTCCAGTAACCAAAAACCCCTTCACTATCAATAAAAAACAGAAACCGCCCTAATTTTACCACTAATCTTCCGATTTTCAGGTGCATTCGGACGTGGATACATCAAATTTTGATACATTCCCAGCATTCGACAACTTTGCCACGGGTTCTGATGAAACGGGATGGGACTTCGAGTTCTAAAAAACGTAATAAGTTGAATACCAAAAAACCAAGACATTCTTCCTGTATATAGCCATTTCTGGGTCTCTCCATTTCCTTTTTCTTCCTATGTCCTACCCCCAATTCCATTCATTTTCTTTCCGGTAGTTTTCGGTTATTTTCCTTCACGCGTTGTATATAGACTTCTCCTCCTTTCTGTGTATGCTCCCTTTGTGTCTCCATCTTACCTCTTATGAGCTTTTTCTTTTATTTCTTCCCGTTGTTTTTTCCTTCCCACACTTTTCCCATATTTAATGTTTATTCACATCACATTGTATGTAGTTATTTGTGCAAGAACTGACAGATGAAAAGACAATTATTTTTCACTGTAAAAAAAGAATGAGAACAAAATCCAAAAAAAAGAACGATAATAGTAAAGATTCATCAATTCTCAAATCTGTGTTATTTATTGTGGAGCGGGTGGGGGGTGTTGTCGCCTGTACCAGACGCCACAGGTCAGTAGCCAGTAACCGCGCCCCAGCGCACCAACGTCAGTTGGCGCGCCATCGCCCCAATTAAAACAGTCTTGTGTATCTCTCGCCACTGTGCGGTCGTATGTCCCAGTGTTATGTTGTCTCTCCCACTGTAATGTACTCCCCAGGTCACAGTATCATATCACACAATAAATGACTCATATTATTACACTTTGTACTGTTATCCACTTGTTCTCTCCTCTCGTAGATCACTCGTGGCTCAGATGCCGCCTTTCCTCGATGGCCTTCAGCCCCGCGTGGCACTGCCTCTCGGCAGTTGGCGAGCCTTCCACTGTCCATCTTCGGTCCAGCCGACAGACACCACCGTCGTGGAGGAGGGCGACTACAGGGGGAAATGAACGGCAGCTTGAAGGATTTAGGTTGAAAGCCACGAAAATGAGTTCTGCTGATCCCTGATTATTAAAACTTGTTGGTTTCCTTGGTTTGAAACTACCTTTTAAAGTTACAAAATCGGCAGCTGGAACGTTGGATGTCAGAGAATTTCGACCAATTTTCCAAATTTCATAGTGTTCCTCCCTGTAGCTGTTAGTTCCCCTTGACGCCTTCTGGGGGACACCAGCTTTCTGAAAGTCCGATAAATTTGAAAATCTTCTTTTGGGAAAATTCAGAGCGTTCCCAAAGAGCCAGTTTCTCACTGAATGTTTCCGGGAGAACTGTTGAACATGTTCAGAGGTTCTCCTATTCATATCCAGCTTTTCGATTTGAATCTCGCTCTTTTGCTTCCAGCGGACCAGCCGTTACCGCTCACAAGTCTACTGACCTTATCAAAGCTCCCTCATGTCCAAATTGAATTTGAATATCGGTCGCTGGGTACAGATTTGTTCGGCGATTATCAAGCAAATAGGTGCCTATAAAGGTTGCACCTAATTCACTCGCAAAAGTAGCTGACGTCAGGCATTTTTAGTAACCTTGGAGAATGGAAATTAGTACAAAAATAGAGAGCTAAATATGCTTTATTGTGCCCCATGTGTGACGCGATTCCCTCCAGCATTAATTGTTCGTCTTCTTGACATCGATGTCGTCGTCTCTCCTGTTCTTTCTCTCTTTTGCGCATAGAGGAGCCCTTTCAATGCCCAGGACAGGAACAGAGCCCGAATACATGGTAACAAAAATCTGATTATAATATCGATCTGAAAGCTGATTTTTTTACAATTTCATCTAATCCTTACATCCTGATAAACGTCATACACGTCAAGTAAGAAATTCTTTTGATTTCTATCCTTTCCAGCCAGATAATAAAAATATTGCCATACAAAATCTCCTCCATAATGGTAGATGAAGAGTATTTCAATGATTGAACACTGAAATGTACTCACAATAAGTAATTTGTGCGTATTAGTGTGGTTTCTCCGTATGCTTTTTTCTTAGTAAGTAGGTTAATTTAATTGAGCTCAATGGAACGACATTTCACTGAGGGAGGTAATGTCCGTATCGTTGCGTAAAACTATTACAAGTGTCAGAAATAAATTGGAGATCATTGGCGCTGATTCAAAGAAGTCCTCAAAAATTTCCTAGAGTTACAGAAATTGAATATGAAGAATCGCGACTTAGAAAAGCGGACGTTCATTTATCGATGGGTAGATATTCATGTTCTGCGCATTTGTGGACGTATCCGGGCGTACATATGTGTCGAACAATCCGCAAGTTACGCGAAGTTTGCGCGCAATTTTAATTTTCCGTCATTTTTCCCGGCTTACGGTAATACGCAATAAAAAAAATCTCACCTGTGAAAAATGTACCAAAGCCATCCGCTTGTATGCTTTCAGCGTTACTGGTGAATAACTGTCAGTGTTAACCACTCGTACCGATACCAAATAGAATACCAGAATAAAGGAATAAAATGCAAAATAAACATATTGCATATATTCCAAGATCTGTTCAAGTATCTCATCGGTTTGACGGTCTATTTCGACAATGTAAATTATGTACTGATAGCCGATATCCCATAATTCAGCGAGTAAGAAGAGAATTATAGCAAATGCATACATTGCTTTGTCCAGCAGGGGACTACTGTAACGGCCCTTAAATGGGAGAGGAAAAGGTGAAAATTACCTTTTCAGGACCGTTTTCCAGTGGATAACGATGATGAGAATAAAAAATGATTGAAGATTGTAGGTTTCCCAGAGGATTTCATTATTTATTTCGAGGAGGTAGTAAATGGCTTTTGGTGCATTGTATAAATCCTGAGACTACGAGAAGTCTTTAAATTGACTTACAAGCTCATCCGCTAGAAAATCAACCTCCCCAAAGATTGCTTGATAAATATCCACGAAGCACATAAAAGTGAGTAGACGGTAATAATTCGACTTCTTTGTGTCTTTATGAACCAGACGAGAAATTATGTAAATATTCATCGGAGTACCAACGAACACACTCAAACCATTGACAGTAGCCAAAGCAATAGTTATGCTCTTATCATAAACAGATCTACTGCTGTAAGGCATAGCTGTAGAACGAGTTCAAGCTGTGGGCGTTCTGTTTCGTTGGACAATTTCTACCCTTTGCATGTGATAATTCAATCGTCTTAATTGTTGAGAAAGCGCAATCGGGAGGTGGAATTATACAGCAAACTTCACTTAAAAAAAGAGTATTAAATGTACCTTACCCAGAAACTGCACGAAAATTGTCCCGCATTTTTCCCTGTTTTTGGACCATTTTCCCTTTTATTTACAGAAGGTGCAATCACAACTGGTCCATTCTCAATTTGAAAACGATTTTATGTACCAGATGAACCATATTTTCCTCGTTGTAACGTTATTTGGAGTATGGAAGAATTGTGGACAATCAGGGCAAGAAATCCGGTTTTTGAAGATATGGCCGGAATATGGTCCAAAACGATCCAATAATCGCTGAAAAACAAATGGAAGTTGCCGAAAATATTTCTCTAATATTGAAAAATTGGCCATTTTTTAAAATTTTCCGACCACATGCTTTCCAAATTTGCAGTTTCTGCAACTATTCCAGTCAGATTGTTCCAGAAATTGCCCATTTTCCTCTAACAAGGGAATGTTTTTTCCTTAGGTTGGCCTTTTCGATCGAGACTTACACCATTCGAAAGAGCATAAAAAATTAGGAAGGGTAGTGGTTTTCGATTTTCCTGCGGACCTCTGGTTGAGTGACACGGAGGGCGAGAAAGTTGAGAAATTTTTGGAAAGCTCCTGTCGAAAAGGAAACAAGAAAAGCGAAACATAAAAATGTGAAGCAATGGCCTAGTGGATAGTTGCTCTACCTATAACTTTTGGTTTTTTTTTTAAAATCACGAGTTCGTGGTCCTCATGGGCCAGCACAATTTTTCTTTTTTTTTGTAAAAATGGGGACGTAAATAGGATTATAGTCATTCCTTTCTTGCTGACGCCGTGGTAGTTGCATTCATTAGAGAGGGCTGCCTATCGTGTAGAACAATGCCCTCTAGTCTTTCTTTAATCAAAAATCAGAGATAACAAGACAACACTTTGTATATCTCTCGGAAAAAAAAGGAAAATTGTGCTGGCCCATGGGGACCTCGAACTCGTGAGTTTAAAAAAAACCAAAAGTTTTATAGGTAGAGCAACTATCCACTAGGCCATTGCTTCACATTTTTATGTTTCGCTTTTCTTGTTTCCTTTTCGACAGGAGCTTTCCAAAAATTTCTCAACTTTCTCGCCCTCCGTGTCACTCAACCAGAGGTCCGCAGGAAAATCGAAAACCACTACCCTTCCTAATTTTTTATGCTCTTTCGAATGGTGTAAGTCTCGATCGAAAAGGCCAACCTAAGGAAAAAACATTCCCTTGTAAAACAGCTGGTAAACATCTGAAAAAATAGGGCGAGTTCGAAAAAACACAAATTAGTACCAAAAGTTCGCTGCATATACACTTCCTCGTCTGTTGATGTTTAATAAAAGAAAGCGGAAGTAATTCCTCTACAATAAGCGCAAGGCAGGCGTCTGTCAAGCCGCCTTCCCTCTACATTTCGAGGAACCTCTTCTTATTCCATATAAACAGGTGATTTATAGCCACCGCCCTGCTTCCACCTGCCTCTTCATTCGTCTCAAATTCTCAAGTCAGCATGTTTGCTGGAGGAGTGTTTCTTCTCGTTCAACCGAATAGTTCCTATCTAATAAATTCGGAATATTCTGCGTACTACCGTAGTCTCCTGCTAGCTGAGATCTTCCTGATTTTTGTCAGTATTATTATGATCGGCATTTTGGAATATTTGATGCTCACCAAGAGAGCTTTCCACCTGAATCATACTATAATCATCGCTGGTTTTTCTCTAGTTTACATTCCCGCTTCAGCTGTTAGAGTTTGGTTTATTTCCAAGGTTTTGAGTCTAGAAGGTTGGATTTTCTTGGATATCGTACTATTTTTTTCAGATTTGGAGGAATACATTCCCATCCAGTGTTCCGTAAGGACAGCCTACGCCAATGTTCTAGCCTGTGCGATGCCTACAGCTCTTCTGGAAAGGGTTTTTGCATCTATTTATCTCACGGTAAGGCTGATATTTTGAGAAGTTGGTGCTGAAAAGCATAGTTCATTCTGAATTCATAAAAAATTTCATCGAGAAGGTGGAAAATGCGTCAAAGAACTTGAATGTTTTCTGGGTGCTTGCAAAGTACGTGACAAGCTGAATGACTAGGAAAAATCACTGTGGTCTTTCATGAACTCACATCAGAAAAGGGTCCTTCCGCGAAAGATTCATTTATTTTTCAGGACTACGAAAAGAAAAAGCGTCCCTTCGTCTTGGTTGTCTGTCTCCTTTTAGCCGTCGTTGTTTTTATTGCCCTTTCCTGGACACTTCTTGAAGATGAACAGAACCTTCTCTATTTTGCTGTCGAAGTTCTAATACTCACAAATGGATGTGTCATTGTAAAAAATTACCGTGGCCATCTTAATACATTTAGTGCTTTGTCCTTCTCTGGAAATACAATAAGAGTTGGCTGACCAAATGTAACAATGCGGTTCTATGCTGCCGGCTCAGTGTGCGGTATCAGATCAACGAGAATTTGAGGATTTTCAGAGTAGGAAACCGATTTTATAAGAGTTTTCCCAGTCGCTCTGGGACCCGTGAACTAATTTTGTTCCAACGACGGTTCCGAATGGAAAATTACCCTATTTTCAGCTCCTTCGCTATGGCTTCAGCGTGATAGCTTCAATAGCCACAGTTCTTTGTTGCCTGGCCATGATTGTTGTATTCTCGTCCAATCAACTTTTGGTCACAGCTGTCCAAGCTCTAATTGAGTTCACTATGTCACTGTTCGTTTTTTTTGCCGTTACAAATGATCATAAACTTTTTTAGAGCTATCTTACCGGTCCATTTTTGCTTTATTTTGACCATAGAGGAATGGAAACTGTTTTTTAAACGGATTTTCTGTCGAAATGCCAATCGGACGTATCCAACTCGAGGAGTCACGAAAGAAAAAGAAGGAGAATTGTACTTCAATCAATTGAAAAATAGCTGGTTGTGATATTTATCAGAGATTTTTTGATCTGAAAAATAAATAAACGGAGTATAAATCAGTACAAATCATAGAATAATCTAATTAAAATTAGTCTCTTGTTTACAGATAAAAGTTTGAATTTTATACACAAAAACTTGTTGTTCTCTTGCAGTCGTAGGCGATTCCCAATATTCATTCCTTCTTGCAGCTGATTCTTTCATTTTTCTTCTTCTCCATTCTGCAAAACATTCAGTCTCCTTATTACATAGGATTCCTGTGATCCTTCGGACCTTTTTCCATTTAGGACCTTTCATGCCGCGTTGTAAAATTGTCCAAAGTTAACAATAAGCAGATCTTCCAAATTCGGGGAAAATGGACGCTAGCGGGGCCTGAGAACGCGCGCAATTTGACGTTTTCCGATGAAAATTCTAGGATTTTGCCTGATTTTCAAGGTGGTTCCGCCGCGATCTTTTCTCCCAAAGATGGAAAACCCACTATACATCACAATGATCTACAGTATCCCCGAGTACATTAAAAGTCCCTAGCTCATTTTAATATTCTGCATATCCAATTTGTTTGTTCTGAAATCGTACACAGGTATCGTTGAGTTACAGATTACGACATTTTCATTCTTTTTTTACTTTTCTCACTTTGTCAGCTGTTCCTGCAGATTTCCAGACCGCCAGTTATCTTGTTATCTCACGTGGACGATTTTCAATAGAAGTTCTTTTCCGCAGTTGTAGTTTTTCTCCTATCACGGGTGTCATGTGACCTTTTTAAGTTCCCTGGGAAAGAAAAAAAAGTGTCTGAAAATAGAAAGTACGCTTTTTAGACCTCGGGAGGGTGTATTTATCAGCACAAATTCTTCAAAGGTTCGTTGTTTACCCGTCAATTTAAAGTTACAGCTGTAATTTGTGGCAAAACCGCGCTCGTTTCTTTTTCTTACCATAATTTTTCTTTAAATTCTCGTACCGTAATCCATAAAAACTAGCCATTTTTCCATGTCAAAATGACCCCCAATTTCACACCAAAAATATTGCATCAGAAATCACTCCTCTGCCTTTATGCATAAATACCTGATTCACTGGCGGGTCCAGCTAGATTATAATTTCTATAACATCAGTTCAATGGCTCAGGGCCTGCAATTATTTGTCATATCCAGGTGTATTTCAGGCACCTGGTATTTTATTACTATCAGACGACATCCGCCAGTCAGTACTGATGATTGATGGCGGATTATTCCTCTACATCCAACCGAATTCCTCAGCTTTAATGGATTCTGACTCCAGTACTCTCTATACAACCGTTTTATTACTAGAAATATTAATAATTTTCATTAATTTTGGAATGGTTGGACTGTCTGAGTACCTGTTCTTGTATAAGAAAGCTTTTCATCCGAATCACACTATGCTAATTGCTGGATTTTTTATAGTCTCGGTTCCAGTAGCTTTTGTTCGAGTTTGGTACATTGTCTACATTCTTCTGGGTCTAGGTAAGGATTTCAATTTTTCTGGAGTACAATAATTTTAGATCTTGAAGAAGCTGTAGGGATTCAAAGCGCTGTAAGAACATTGTACGGTAACTTGATGGTGGTGGCAATGCCTGCTTCATTAATTGAAAGAGCTTTTGCTTCAGTACATTTGACGGTAAGTTCAGTGATCAACTAGTGCCCGGGATATTAAAATAAATCGTCGAGCCCAATTACCCATGGGTCCAAAAGGGACTGGAGGAATATGTGGTGCGATTCCAATTTGCTTCCTTTACCGCAATTTCCCATATTTTAGTTTATCGTTCAGTCGTTACGAGACCCATAAAAACACCAAAAACTAGGCTTTTTTTATAAAAAATTTGTACCCGTTCGGATAATTTCTTGGTTTTCAGGATTACGAGCAAAAACGGCGTCATCATGTCGTACCCATCTGTCTTCTTGTAGCCATTTTATTATTCCTAGCCCTTTGCTATTATTTATTCGGAAAGCGGATTGATCTCCTAGCTTACTGTATTGAAATCTTTATTATTACCAATATTACAGTGATTGTGAGTACTGTAACCCGTCATTAAACAGCGCCTATTTCAGGCTTATTTAGCTCTATGGAAGTATAACCTCGTACAATTACAAAAGTGTAAAGAAAACAATAAAGATTATAAATTGAGCACCCGATTTCAAATAGAGGAAAATATCAAGACTTTCAAGGTAACTTTATTAGTTTTATTTTGGAAGTAAGACGAAATTAATTGTATTTTTATTCTTGGACGTCACAAGCGGTAATTTAGCCAGGACAGGTGTAATAAAGGCCGGCAATTTCTGTAGTCTTCCGTTTATAGACCCGGTTTTGGATTAGTCAGAGCTCACGACGACTATAAGATCGGAAATATTAAAGTTCTGGTGACAATTTAAATTATTCCAGATGATCCGAGGAGCTTTCTTCATCATAGCCGCGATCGTTGTCATTTTCTGTGGCCTTGCCATGGTGATCCTCTTCTGTACAAGTCCAGCCCTAAAAACTTGTGCCAAAATTGCAGTGGAATTCAGTATGTCCTGGTAAAACCCGTTAATTTTTGCATTATCCAGTCATTTCTAGTGTTCTGGTGCCTGTTCAAATATGCTTCATAGTTTCGGTACCAGATTGGAAGCATTTCGTACTACAATTTTTCAAGAAAGGAGCTGTGCGGAGTTTTCATGGAGACGCACATCGTGGACGGGAAACGGATTTGTATTTCCAGCATTTAAAAAATAGCTGGATTTGAGAAAAAAAATAAAGAATTCTTGAGTTGTTGTACTGCAAAATCTTGGCTACTTTCAGGACTTCCAGGATCAGTTATCCAACTTGGGAAAAAGCTTAAACCATTGCTCTCCATGTTATTGTATCTACATCTTGTGCACGCGTCTTAGCCATTTTCCATGTCGTTGAAGCTACTGACCAAACATCCTCTAAAACAATAACTCAAAGGAAATCACGCGTTCTTCCCCAGTTTTTTTCAATCCACCGCAAGTGCTAGTAATCCTTTTTGATCCAAATATCAAGACCCTCGCACAAATTTTCCTCTTCTTTGCTGACAAGAGTTACCAAGAAGTCCAGCTGTTGCGTCAAACTTTATGAATTCTTTTATAGAACCAGTCGCTTCGCGACTGCTTGCGCGCCTTACGGCGCGCCCCGCAAAAATTTAGGCTGCGACGGGGATCAAACCCTGACCCCGCGCGTCTTATCTGGACAGACAAACAGACAGAAAGAAACATTACGTTCTTTTATAAAGGATTTTGGTTCCGGCGAGTTCGAACTTTGGTCGTTTGGGTCGGGTCCCGCAGCGAAAAGTTTAAGGAAAAAAAAGAAAAAAAACTAATTGGACGTAATCCGTCACTATGACATTCCTGAGGATCCAAACCTTGGTCGCTCGGGTGAGGTCCCGCCACGAACGGGTCCCACAGCGAAAACTTTAAGAAAAAAAAAGGAAAAGACTAATTAGACATAGACAACCCATTTTAGCAAAAAAGCAAAAATTTTTGGCTCCGGCGGGAATCGAACCCCTGACCCCGCGCGTCTTAACCTGGACAGACAAACAGACAAACAAACAAACAAAACACATTACGTTCTTTTATTATTAGATTGCAGCTGGCTACAGGCGCCGTCTACTGAAAAGCTGAGTAATGATTGGTGGTGGCCTTTTTCTTCGATTACAGGCGAACAGTACTTATCTCATTAATTCTGATTATGAAAATCTCTATACTATATTCCTTGTGGTCGAGCTTGCCGTTATTATTGCGAATTTCTTGAACATTGTGCTATTAGCTTACGTGAGTTACAAAAGACCTCCAGCTCATCGTAATCTCACGATAATTGTCAGTACCTGGACATTAGTCTACGTGCCAGTATTTTCAGTTCGAATTTGGTTTATTTGGATGGCTCTAACGAGTCAGGGTAAGAACTTTTTTGGAAAATACTGTTCAATTTCTAGAATTATCGGAGTTTCTGGTAACTCAGAGCATTATACGAACACTTTACACAAATTTGATGGCTCTTTCGCTACCAACAGCTCTAGTCGAACGATCTTATGCTTCCCATTATTTAAAGGTGTTTTTTAAAGAAAATGGCGCTGTGGGACCCACTTGAAAAAAGAAAAAAAAAAACTTTAATTTCCATTGGAAAACATCAAATGGCCACGGTCTCTGATGCCCTGAACTTCGGCGAAATCAAAAGTTTTGAAGTTCAAAAATGTTATGGTAGCCTGCTTCTGTCTTTTTCGCTTCAGGAGCCATAAATCGTATCGCTATTTATAATTTCCAGGACTACGAGAGGAAGAAGCATCCACACGTTATTTTCGTCTCCCTGTTAGTGACAACAATTCTCTTTATCACTCTTCTCTGGGATGTTTTTGACATCCAAATTGGTTTGTATATTTTCTGTATTGTCGTGATGATATCCACCAGTCTCTCCAAAGCTGTAGGTTCACGCTATTTTTCAAAAAAGAAAGTTTTCAGTGGTTCATTTGGCTATGGAGGTATAATTTGATGAAACTTCGCCAATGTAAATCTAATCCTACGGTGTATTCCCTGAGTATCAGGTTCCAAATTGAGGAGAATTTAAGAATTTTTAAGGTATCCGTGAAAAATTTATAGTACAGTAAACTTCCAGCTGATGAAAGCAGGTTTCATTGTGATCGCTGCTATTATTCTCTCCTTTTTGGGTCTTGTAGCGGCAATAATTTTCAATGAGCCTTCAGAAAATACGCTGGTACTTCAAATTCTCTTCGATTTCTACATGTCTTTGTAAGAATCCTCGCTTATTTAGAAAATCCTAAATTTTAGTGCCGTTTTCCCCGTTTACCTCAGCTTTTTCTTCTCAGTGGATGAATATCGACGTGCTTTCTTTAAATTCTTCAATAGGAGCACTGTTAGAGACTATAGAAATGATAACATTCAATTGGAAAAGGCGGGTGAAACATATTTTGAACAGTTGGCTAGGAGCTGGCAATAAAGAATTTAAATTAAACTTTGTTATCAGTTAAAAAAATTTTTCAATAAATGAGGGAATCTGAAGGGAAATTAGCGGTCCTGGGTGGATTTCGCTGCCCACAGTCGTCAAATTTGGGCTCATTCAATCTGTAAAACAATAATCTCAAAAAATTTAAAAATTCCACATTAAAAAGGTCAAGTTCCGATCTCAATTCCATCCAGGTGCGTTTTGAACTATAACATTTATCCCCTCCGCCAGTCAACCTCACTCGCCCAACCAGTCGTCATATCACCTGTCTCTGTTTCAAGAATAATCATATTATACCAGCCACCTTATACTTTTTACTCTGTGATTCAATTCAATGACTGGTGGCGGATTATTTCTCAAGCTACAACCCAACAGTACTTATTTAATAAATTCTGATCACAGTCTCTTTTACACCATATTTCTATTCTTGGAGATATTATTCATTTTCCTAAATATTTCTGTAATTATTCTTATGCAATATTTGGCGTATACAAAACCATGCGCCCATAAAAATATGGTAATTATTGTCTCCATTTGGGTATTGGCCTTTGTTCCAATGTCTTTATTTCGATTGTGGTTTATTTATATGATTATTGTGGTCAAAAGTAGGGAGAAGAACTGGCAAACCAAAGTAAAAGTTCAGATGTTGTTGAATTAATGGCACTTCAAAGCTCGGTACGGACATTTTTCATCAATATGATGATATTGTGCTTACCCACGGCGCTAATGGAAAGGACATTTGCCGCCTATTATTTAAAGGTAGGGTAACAGATTCTCTAGGAGTCTGGGGATCTTGAAATTCGGCTAAAATTGCACAGACCTTTAGTTCCCAGAAAAAACAAATTTGTTTGGTCATCATTTTCCCAGAGGCAGAGGCTTGTTTACGAAGTTTGCACCCCATGTTTTGTTTTCTATTTAGTACCAGATAAAATTAGCCTGGTAGAGATCATTGGTTAACACCTGTCGCTGGATAGTCTGTGTCGAACGGAATTCAAGAGCAAAAGGGTGGGATAACTTCAATAGTCTTCTGAACGAGGAAGCCCTAATTGAGTAGGCCCTGACAACCCCTGTGAAACGAATAAAGCACAGAATAATGGACTATCCCAGTTGATCCTAAAATTTCCAGGACTACGAAAAGAAGCCCCGTCGTCACGTCATCCTCATTTCTCTCTGCTTTACCGCGCTCCTTTTCCTAACCTTGGTCTGGGATATTTTCGAAGAATCCGTGAATATTCTCTTCTTCTGTGTGGAAGTTTTCGTCATCGCTGCTTTTTCTGAATTGGTAGAAATATTCCTTTAACTTTTAGATTATTATAATTTCAGTGGTTCATTCTACTATGGCGGTACAATCATCAAAAATTAAAGGCTTCGAAAGAATGTCCACTGCAATATACTTTGAGTACAAGATTTCAAATAGAAGAGAATATGCGGGTTTTAAAGGTTTGTTTAATTATTTACTCGGCTTGGAATGATCGAAATAACTATCACCTCAAGACCTATTAGAGAAAATTCTGGATCGTTCCTTCAAAAAGTAATGAAATTTCAGTTAGGAATAGCCGGCTTCATTGTAATCTCTCTAATTATTGGACTACTAATAGCCTTGATTCTAGTCGTCACCTACCACAGAAATCCTACAGTAGTCCTCACAATCCAATTATTTATCGAATTTTCTATGTCATCGTGAGCCATTTCCTCCCAATTTTGATAATTTTTTCATTTTAGAGGGATGATGGTTGTCTACATTAGTTTTATTTTCGTTGTACCCGATTGGCGACATTTTGTCTTTCGGTTATTTAAAAGAAACATCGTCAAAAATTTTAAAGGAGACACCAAGCTATCAGAAAAAGCACAAGAGACGTATTTCAAACAGTTGGCCAAGAGCTGGACTTAATATTTTTAATAAAAATAAATATTGTGGGTAAACAGCCTATTCAAATAAATTTTCTACGATTGTTCTGTTTTAACTTTTTCTTACAAGCGTTAAAATTTACAGATAACAAAAATTAGCAGGAAATTTAGGTTGAAACGAGGTACAAGCGATGTCAAATGACCAAAATTGGTCAAAAACGTAATGGATTTCGCTTTTTCTCACAACCTTGCCTCTTTCCTACTTTGAGTAGACGTCTCGTATTATTCCGTACAGGTACATTTTCTTTAAAATTTTTGAGATGCTGTTAAAGGAAGCCTGGGGGACTGGGGTCTACTGCACTCATATGCGTCCTTTTTTCTGTCTAATCTTTTGGCGGAATTTGATATTTTTGAAAATTTAGCTGGAAAACGAGTTGACGCCGTAGCCGCGTTAGTGCCTCCTTACTCGCCTGTTCCTGCTCTCTTCAGTTTGACACCAAAAACAGTTTACCCACGCAGTGTAGTACGCGCCTCCCTTTTTCAAAATTTGGTTGCCGCGAAAGAATTAAACAAAAAAGAAACGTTTACGAGCGCAGGAAACCCCAGTCCCACAGGCTTCCTTTAAAGGAACAGTCAGAGAGATTTCCAACGCCAGCATACAACAGTACGCTCGCCAGCACGCCATGACCCGCAACGACCAAATTTTGAAATTGCTGTCGCTTTTGCAATTTTAATCTGCGTTTTTACAAGTTTTCAAGGGATTTGACGCTGTTTAATCCAATTTTACAAGCAATATTTTGAAAACTTGTCGCCCCGGGTCGTGGCTTGCTGGCGAGCGTACTGTGTATGCTGGCGTTGGACAACTTCGAGGGCTTGTTTCTCGTAAACCAGGCGCTTTCACGAAAAACGAAATAGAGCATCGTGATCAGCAAAAAATTCTCTAAATTCTGAGACCTGGTTGAAAAACTCCCTGACTGTTCCTTTAAATTCCAGAAAATGAAGAAACGCCATGGAAAGAACAAACTAAGGAAGCCTCCCAAATTTGTAATAACACCCGAAGAGCTTTTGGAGGGCTGGGTTGGATTTTTCATTTCCGTTGAATTTTACTGAACATTCAGGAAGTATCAAGATTATCCGCTTTGGAATGGACGTTTGTCGAGCGAATTGTTATCACTGGTAACATTCCCATGTCTTTCGTGTTGTTTGCATCTGGCCCATACATTTATATCCATGATGAGTTGGCCGGCACTATTTCCAAGGAGAATTTTGTCTTTGCATCTCAACTTTGTGTTTTTCCCGGTACTGGCACTTATGTCCGTGGAGTTGCAAACTTGCATAATGGTTTGGGTACTAAAATTCCTGGTTAGACGCTTTTTTTAGGTTATATTATGGCTTGGGGAGACATTTACATTGCCCACATTTCTGTTATGAATTTAATAGACGGAGGAGCCGTCTGTCGGAGCAATATCCTCTCGACTGGTCTCTTGATTACCGCCGCTAAAAGCTACCGTAATTCCGGATCAGAAGTGCCCGTGGTTGAAGTGTGCTTTGCTAACGGGACAGTCCAGACAATTTCCTTTCCTGTAAAGCAGCCTACAGCATCTTTGAGAATCTATAAACCCAAGAGGGTTCCCTTGAAACCGGCTGAAATGGCAAGTCGGCTTATTTCTCTGATACAATAATTTACAGATAACAGCTGCTAATACAACTCAGCCGCAAATTTATCTTGGAACGAGTCAAGGACGTCTTCTCGTCATGGAAGGAACCATCCTATTTTTCGCTACAGATCCTCTGCTGTTAGTTTGAATCGCCACATCAATCCGCCTTTTTTTAGAAATTGCCCTGTGAGACAGATTGTGGCATGGCCAGGCCTAGATTATGGCTCATTTTTTACAATTCTTCTAATTTTTGAAAATGGATCCATTGTTTCCTGGAAGAGTAAGAAACAAATGACGTTAGTTTATCAGTTTATCCTCTGGAGAAGACATTTTTAGAGAAATTAAAGGCCGATTCACCTGTCTTATTGATGCTCCTGTTAAATTAGCTAATAATTTCATATATACTGTAGCTGGAGATAGAGTAAGCACTAGAAAAACTGACTGGAATTGGACTAAATTATTTTAGGATGGAAATTTGACAATGTTATGTGTTGAACCAGGAAAAATCGAGCCATTTCGGACTTTTCGAGCAGTCACAAAGAGCAGAATTACAGTCCTTGATCTCATAAACAATCATGATGTTGTGAGTTCTTTTTTCTTTCCTCAAACTTCAAATATTTTTTTGCAGTTTATTGGCACAGATATGGGAGAATTTCAATGGCTTGATTTGAGTCTAGTAACAAATAATAAGCCGATGTCTGTTTCTATTGACAGTAGGAATTGCTACAAATATTATTTCTTGAAGGACGACAAATTGTAAGAGTTTTGCTGTATATTAACCATTTTTTTAGACGCAAAACATTTGAGACATATTTTGAGAGAAAAAATCTAAAAATGAAATATTTCTGTTGTACAGGAACTGAAATTATTGCAGCTTACAGTAGGAATTTTTTTGCGCATATTACAGGTTCCTTCGACTTTTTCTTAGAAAATATTTCTTCAGTTAATGAAGCGACTGCAATTGAAGGTTTAATGGCAATTCCAAGAAATAATAATATTGTTCAAGTCATATTGATGCAGTCGTACATTTTACTCCAACAATCGGATGGAACTGTGGTCAGTTTTCCGTATGAAATCCTGTAGAATATGGCCAATTCAGAATGTTTATCGAATTAGCAGCAAGGATCGTCCATTTATTCCTGCCCTACAAACTAAAATTACTGGCAGAATTACAGCGGCTGCTTGCCTTGAGCATGGTAATAAAAGACGCGGACTTCCACAAAAAATCGATGTCATATTCTCCTATCTTGATGGCAAAACGGAAGTATTTATTGGAGAATTAAAGAAGACTGGAATGGTCAGCCGTTGTATTCCAAAATTACCCAATTATTACAGACAATTCGCGATCCATACAGCCTTTCATCGACTGGTAGCAGCTACATTGTATCGTCGATTTCCAGTCCACAACATTTGGGCAGCACAACGTTCTTACTTCTATCAAATAAAGGAAAACTCGAGACAGCTGTGAAAACTTCGGGTATTTGAATGGGAAATTGGTTTTTTAACTGGAATTTCAGTGTTGAGGACAGCAGAATTAGCCTATGCGAGAGTTCCTGACCATGATTTGAGGTCAATTATTGGTCGAGGTCATTCACTTATGGAAATGTCATTTGGAATAGTTGCAGCTGGATTCAAACAGGTCAGATTTCCATTTTTATGCGTTTGGAAAGGGCTCTGCGCTCAATTTCCAAACTGAAAAGGAGCTCTACTCCTGGTCATAGACTTCTTTTCCGTATTTTCAGCATACTCTCCACGCATGTTGGATCTCCGTCGACGAATATAGCACCTATCAATTCGCCCATTTGTTCACTGTCGATACCAGAAGTTCCCGTTTGCCATTTACCATAATCGAGACAAAGTTACCGCTAGCTGGAGGAGATAGTCAAAAAGGAAATGAATTGATTGTTGCCTATTCTCACGTGAGTTTTCTTCTCTTTTTTCCAAAATTTAATTTTATAGAAAGATGGATTTTTAAAAGAGGACCGTTTCCCATTTTCTAAGCCAACAATTTTAAACCGTGTCAATCATTCTGGAATAATAACGTGTCAGGATATGGTACGATTTGATCGTGATAGAGTATGTGCCTATACGGGTGATACAAATGGAAATTTTTGCATATGGTCCTTTTGCCCAGATTCGGGTAAAGATATCTTAACTTAAATTATTATAATCTGTCTCTTATAGTAGCCGATAATCAAAAACTTTTGGAATGTAAATTAAACGGAGCAGTGAAAGTAATTTATCAACTTGATCATCATATTGTCGTAGTCACTTCTCAAGGTGATCTCCATATCTTCAGGGCAATTGGTGATCCGTGGATTAGTAAGTCATTTTAAACTGTTTTTTAATGGAATTTTTAATAGGAATGTTGACCAGGCCACCCTATAAACTCGGTGGAACAGTCGCTTACGCATTGGAAGGAATCACTTGTAATTTTTTTGACATGAAAATGCTAAATATGACGCCGAAACAATTGGAAGCAGCAAAGGCATTTGATCGCAGTCTTTTCGTCGTTTTGGAAGATGGAACTTTCATGAAAGTCCATTTGTTGGAGGAATTGGATGAGAATGGAGAGAGAAAGATTACAACAACTGTTTTTGCCAAAATTCGTATAGCTACCAAGATGGTAATTTAATTTAAACATCAATTTTTAACATTGAGAAAACGGGCACTTCGGGTGCTTGAGAATCGGACGGGTTTCTAAAACTTTTATTGGAAAATTTCAAATTCAAACGCGTGCGTTCTCAGGTCTTGCAGCGCTCGTTTTCTCTGTCTAATTTCATCTTATCCTGATAATTTCAGGCTCATTGTTTATACATAGGAAACAATCCTTATATTTTTCTTCTCGGAACAGATAATATTCTTACAAGGGTAAGCTTATCGGACACTGGAGAGGCAACAGCTCGAATGGTACCGGAATTCTTTGTCCATTTAGACTGCTGTCAATTTCAGAACTGGCCCATTTCAATGATGAAAATATTTTCAATGGATCCAGTAAGCATAGTTCTAATTGGTGATCAACAAGGCTGGATATATTTTATCACATATTATGCAGAAAAAATTAAGTCTATTCACATTGATCGCTATCATCAGCATGCGATAATTGGTAAGAGATTTTTCAATAAAAATCTAAATTTTATTACAGATATCGCAGTCACAGCGGATGAAAATATGTGCATGTCTATTGTTTCTCTCGATATAAGTGGGATTCTTGTTGTTAGAAAGGTTTCTAATGGCAAGGTAAGGCTTTTTTTTTATTCTGTTTATTAGACTTTTTAGCCAACTGAGCCTCCTTTTATTTGGGCCAGTCCTGTTCCCTCACCACGAAAAATTGCAGTTTACGGTGAAAGGTAAATTCTTTTTGACTCGGATAATATTTTATGATTTTAGGCAAATCCTTGTCCTTGGAAAAGGAGCTGCAACCGTCACCTTTTAGTCATTGCTCCGCAGAGAAGAACACCACTTCTAAGTATTTTTTCATAGTTATTTGTTACATACTTTCATTTATTGGATAAATGTTCTTCTGTAAGAGTTTTACCCTTTGAGAATCCTACTTCTTCCTTAAATACTTGGCTCATCTGGCCCTTTTGATGCCTTGCTTACCCTTCAATCTTTTAGAAATCCATAGAACAGCGAAATTTATGGGAAAAGGGGAATTTTAATAATTACAGAATATTCGTGTTTGATGCCGGTGCCTGTCCAGAATTGGAGGGACGAGACGATGGATTGCCGGTGTAAACTTCTGAATGAACTGACGACGGTTGTCCACATCCTAAAATACCCATTTTTCTCCCAAAATTTAACTGCTTTTTACTGAAAATGTTCTTCACAGCGTTGCGATAAGTTCCAATGAAAATTAGTGCAACCAGAGGGTCCAATAATTTTGGAATAGCGCTCACAAATGTGAAAAATGGCGAGAAAGGACTGAAAGGAGCTGTAGTCGCCCATAGGGCGAAGGTAAAATGGATAATTGATGGGATTCCGGCGAACATTAGGGGAATAACAGTCTAAAATTTTGTGTCAGAAATTTTTTAAGGAAATTTTATTACCTGTAAAACCAGGACCAAAAATAATTGCTTCTCTTGGGTAACATTTCTCTTATTTTGAGATCTCATTGCTTGTAGGGAATTAATCCGATGGTAGATTCTGGCACTGCAGAAAATAATAATTGTCAACCAGACGAGGAGAAATGTGACGTGGATACCAATCGAAAGGAGCCCAGAATGGGAGATTTCTTGGGTTATTGGATCCTGAAGAGAAAGATTACGCTAGCAGACGGCTCCTTACTTGGATTCTAACCATAATGTAGCTCATGTTCTCGGTATCTAGACCATAATTATTGTGGATATAATCCAAAACATCCTGGAAATTTTTGAACTACCGAATTACAGTATCCTACCTGAGTAGGTTCATGCACCCTGCAAGAATAATACGCACAGAATGTTGTTCCAGAAAGAAATACGGCAAATAACAGATACATTGAGGCTTTTATCCAGAGCTTTTTGTTTATAATTATCAGCCATTGTTCTCTGACATGGAGGGTAATTTTTAGAAGGGATTGCGATACTCACTTGCAGAGAGAAATATAGCGATAGGTATAGTTGCAGAGCACAAATCCCAACCAGGATCCGTAGAGCATACAGTAGAAACTAGCCACTTCTACTCCAAAATTAGTAAAAGTTAGGGGTCCGTAGTAGGAAAAAGCAATCCAGGAACGGAAGGCAACGAAATGGACCTGAAAAATAGAAATTTTATGGAAAATCTCTTGATTTTATGGACCTAAATTGGATCCAATGGGTTTAACCGCGTCATCGGTAAGACGTGCTCTTTCAAAAATTTTATTAAAGGTTGATTTCTAGTGGCCTGCTAGGAGTATTTTGGATATTTCTTAAGATTCCAGGAGGTACTCAAAACCTACAGTAATCCTTTGGATCTGCTATGGAATATGAAAGTATTCTCGAAAATTAGTACGGGTCTGACTGGCCATTTTTCGCATTACTGTAGATTTGAAATGTTATGCAGCCCTTTTAAAAAATGTCCCAAATAAATTACCCGCCATGGATTGCTAGAAAATTACCGCTATAATTTTGGCATTTAGATTATTCTTTGCAACTGAATTGTATTTCAAATGTGGATGCTTACCGGCATGACGAGTATAGCAGCAATTCCATACAGCAGTTCATAAAACGAGAAGGCAGCCATGAGCCATTTATAAAATCCCACGGTTTTCTTTGTATACCGCAGAATGCAGTAAAGAAGCAGGGAATTTAGTAGAATTCCAACGAAGTCCACCAAAGCTTGAAGAGTAGCAGCCACTTGGACAATCGCCATCTTCTAAGAATAGCTGGATAATTTACGCTATCGGTATTCCGGAGAGAATAAAGCAATTATCCGGATAATTAAAGAATGTAAGTAGAGATGGGGATCCCTCGTCTACTCCGCCCCATTTTCCCATTTAAATACTGGGACCTTATAGGAAAAAAAGGTGACCTTTAAACGCTTCTCGGAGAATTATTAGAGTGAAAGATTAAACATTCAAATGGATATCAAAAACGTCTGTGAGAATGATGACAGCCGGTTGTACTCAACAGTGTTCACTTTTTAGTCCCCGAAGGAAACAAAAGCAAGATTAAACTTTTCATCGTGTTGACGTGGAATAATAGAAATTATTGGGGTGGATAAATCTGATGTTTGTGTACATGCGTAATCCAATTTCATCAGTACTTCAGCACCTAGGAGTTCCATTTAATGATAGATTATAGTCACAAGAAATTTTAGGAAACAATTACCATAATCCAGGGTATTTTGAATTTATTTTGAAATTTTTTGAAATAGCACGAAGGAGAAGGATTACGGTAGTCTGAACCAAATGGGAAATGCTCAAAAATTAAGCTTCTTCGTCCTTCATAGATTTTAAACACTGAACTCATTGTAGACGTCAAGAACGGTCATTTTCCCCCCTGTTATGGCAAAGATCAAACCTCTCGATGAATTATTTTCCCTTACGCATCATTGACAGACATTTTACTATAACCAGAAAGGATTATGTGATGATGAGCTTACTCAAACGTAAAGGAAATGAGGCAAAAGGTTACTGTATAGGTCATAGATTAACCGGATACTGCTCTGATAAAATTTAGGCGGAAAACAGGAAGGACTATCAGCAGGTGCTCATTATCAGAGAACTTTAACAAAACCGGGAAATCAAACAGTTTCCGGGCACATCAGGTCAGCTGTACGACTGGATAACAAGAAGGTCGTGCACAGAACTCAGATTATTAGATGGGAGGATTTTAACCGGATAGATACGAAGCCCAAGGGAAGGGTTGTGCCCATTACCACCGGATAACACTAAAGATGATCCAGTAAATTTAATTGTAGGAAACTGGAAGCAAAAACAGCCCGATGATTCAAAACCAAAAAATTAGCCCTGAATTGTTGGGTGAGCTGTTTTCCCCGGGATCTTTTCGAACAAAAACTACAGATTGTAAAACAAGCCAGACAGACAATGGAATAGATTGGACGAATTCGGGATCTTTGTACCAGAATCTGTCATTCCCACGTAACAAAAACGACAAATCATGGGTACAACAACAAACTTTAGGTGTGTAATCTCATTGTCAACCGTACTTTATGAGGACGTGGGATACAATCGGAGATCACATTCGTATGATACATCTTATAGTTGACACATATCCTTAAGTCTCGGCATTCTAATCAGTTAAAAAGAGGATAACTGAATTATTGGAAACGGTTTTTCCTGGTGCGTTCAATTACCGGATGATAATTTAATTCAAATAGCCATGACACATCTTCGCCCCCACCATTGGCTGGGAAACTTCTTGATTGTTATTTTCCGCTTTTTGTGTTATTAAACTAAAAGTTCTGTAAGTATTTACCGGGCTACGTATTGGCACACGACGTAGACAACCAAGGACTTGTAACCAAAAATCTTAGAGTGCGGAATTTTGTTATTAATTGATTTTATTCAAAAAAAAATTAATAGGTTGCAACTTTTATAAAAAAAATCGCAGCACAATTGACCTCTAAATTTGGCGATAGCAACTTCAAGTTCGTCGTTGTCGTCTCGAGTCGTCTTTTTTGAAATCCACAACAAAGTTGACTAGAAATCCTGCTGGTAAAATTATCGCACAGCTCCAACTTGGACAACGAATAGTATCTCGAGGACCAACTGGCCGGTCCCGTCGTTCTATCCAAATCTCATCATTTTTCCAGGCTGGTGAAAATTATTGTGGGTAAATGATACAGAAAAGATTAAAATATTTTATTTACACAATATTTACACAATAGTTTTTCACATTTCTGAGTGTTCAGGGCCCGGAGGGACTTATTTCACTGGCTGGTGGAGCAGCAGTTGGCAGAGGAGCTACGCTTGGTGGTCCAGAAGGGCTAGGCGACGGCCTGGGCCTTGGAATGTATTTTGCTTCAGTGCTATCTCTATAATTTCCCTTACTAGTCCAAATTCTTTTTTTACTTTACCCATGTGGATGTCGTGGAAAATGTGGAGGAGGTGGCATTCCTCCATGATGGGTTGGACGGGAAGAAGAATGATGGTGCTTATGACCAGGATGTGGAGTACTGGCTGGTTGAAATTCGACTTGTCCAAGGGCAGCTACTGGTTGTTCAGTGTAAAATAAAATTGTGATGAGCCTACCGCATAGAAAAGAGCCGAACAGAACCAGCAGCAGATATTTCATGGTCAATTTCTCTCCTTCACTCGGGTCTTTATTTATAGGCAACTTTTGTCCTCTTGTTTTTCACATAGTTGGTGATAAGGCTGCAAATTTCTAGCTCCATAAACGAAACAATTCCATATTTATTAGTCTGAAGTTAAACACACGATCCTCTTATGATTTGAACAGATCCTTGATATTCATCACATCAAAGATTATCCTCAAGTACCATCAAATTTTCGATTCTTGATGTTTTCAGTGAATTTTGGCCTTTAGCAAATAATATTTGCCTTTTTCTCCTGACCACATGGTGATGATCAATGAGGAAATTGATAAGAATGGCTGTTGAATGAAGAGGGGAGGCCATATAAAGAAGGAGATATTTGCGGGTAATGAGAACTTTAGTCAACTCAGCAGATACACATGTGGCAATAACTGGACAGGAACGTATTCATACAAAAACAGAGAGGTCAAGACCAAAAAGTGGGAACCTAGTAACCGGCCAAAATTTGGCTGTACCTCTTGAAAATCATCTTACCGGGTTCTCTGATTTTTGCGATACACTAAAGGCATACAAAATAAATCCTGGTGAATTTCTTGATATCCAAAGCTGACATAAATTTGATAAAGACGTCGATTCACAGTTTACCGTCAAAGTTTCGAGATTCTTGAGGTTACTGTAGTCATTTTTCTCCAGCGGTCCTGGAACAAATGTCCATTGCAAAAGCTGCATGGACAAAATGGAGACAGGAGACGTGGGCGATTGACTCAATTTTAGGACTGAAAATGGCCAAGGGAGGATTAGATGCCGGGAAAAACTAACTTTCTTTGACATTTGGTGTTCCTGTTTTCTTGAGGTTGAGTTGCCCTGATTGCGGAGATAAAAGATTAGAAAAAATTACTGTTTAAATTGGAGTCCAAATATTAATCAGTGGTTTCCCCAAAAATCCTCTCCCTGCTTTATCCAAATTAGATCATGCTCATAGATCATTTCGGCCGCCTGTTCTAGTTTTCTATATTCGTCATTTGCCCAATTTTCCCTATTGAAATTTCAAAAATGGAAAGTATTATCGTCTATGAACGATGTTTGTTGCCAAATCGGTCTCTCTTTGTATAATTGTCCCCATTGAGAGTACGGGTGGATCCAATGAAGCAATCGCGTGTGCCACAACGTAGATCATCATTTTTGAATTTTTTTTCCTCGGGAAAAGACCGCGTGTAGCGTTTTGTGCCCGGATATTAACCGTCTATTCAGAAAGAAACTTCCCTCAAAACACCATGGCTAAGAACAACTTCGACAGAGAACTGATGGCCCTCCGGGCGACGGTCAATTTATGCCAGCAGACGACAAATCCCCTAGTTTGGGATATTTTTAAACAATTTTATTCTATTTTTTATGCTATTCCAACTACTCTTCTTTCTATTTTTGTGGTATTTTTAATTAAAAAACAGGCAAATTATTACGCCATCGTTTATCAGCAACTCTTCACTATGTGTTCCTTTCTGGTGAGTATTTCTAACCCGAAAAATGATGGAAGTTCCCTTTAGAATCTAATCTGTTGGTGGTTCGAATTCATTATGTTGGAAGTCGCCGGGTTTTGGCCTCTCTGCCCTTTTCTGGCGTCACTCTCTAACCAATATTTCCTGAGTATTCCACAGTACTTCGTCGCCTGTTTCCCTGTGGCTTGTCTCCTCTGTAATACAACTATTGCTATTTATCAAATGTTTACTATTCTATTTCCAACATCATGTGAACAGGTGGGTACGGGGGACCGCAATTAGGAAGACCTCCACCTCGAAAAATGAGGAAAACAGGGATATCTGGAGTGGGGCCAAGCTTCTGAAAGCGAAAATCCTCAAAGAGCTCTAAAAACACGAAAACTGGGTGTAAATGCAGTAAAATTGCCGAAGAATAGATTCATCGCTTACGGTGCCGTTTGATTCGCCGGTCTCGATGATCCGCTGTGCATCCGAAAATAGACTGTTGCACCCAGTATTATCACTTATTAATGTAGTAATTGATAATTCTATTAAAAATCCTTTTCAGAAATTCAAGAAGTATATCTACCTAATCTATCTGGTCATAGTTCTCTTGCCTCTCATCTCCTGTACACATCTTCTCTTCTCAAAAATGACTATTCTTCCTCTTACCACTAGTCGTCTTTATATTAAAAGTAATCACATATGGGGAGGATATGATTGGGTGACTTTAAATTTCTAATCAGGAAATGAGCAGTTTCAGGTAACCTCAACATTTATCAACGGGATAATTGGGATCATTAGCCTTTCCGTCATTGGAATTTCTTCTCTTGTGGCAATTGGCCGATATTGGCAAATAAAGAAAAATAGCAATGGGACAATTAAATTGAAGATGTTTGCTATAAATTTGTATATTTGTCTTTCTACCGTAATCTACATTGCTTTCCAGGTAAGATACAAGGGGAAAATTACAGCCAGTGGGCGCGAATACACAAAATTGGCGTTGACTTACTCTAATCCCGACAGTTGATAGGAATTCTAGCCTAAAACAAAATTGATTCCTTTATTTCACTTTCAGATTTTGTTGTTCTACGCTCGAGTGATAAAAAATGACATCAACCTGGTTTCTTCCTACTGGTACTACAGAGGTAAGCCCGTTTATAACTGCAAAATCGGCTTTTCCAGGTATTTTATCCGATATTTGTTACCTTCCAATTCCCTGGTTTGTACTTTTGGTCAATCGAAGGATGAGAACCTCCTTGAAGGAATTATTCGGCAAGAAACAAGTCACAATAGTTGGACAGACACAGCACTCCAGTACCGGGAATATGAAGCCATAAATTGACTGGCAACTTCCTATAAAATTTCTTTACTTTTCCCCCTCTGTGTACTGACACATTTGGCCTCGATCGAACCCGCGGCCTTTATGGCCGCGGCGGCGCCGCATCGCACGCTATGAAAACCGGAGATATCCCTTTAAATGGCGATTTTCTCGGCTATTTTCTAACTTTTAGAGGATTTTTATATTTTAATGAAGTCAGCGCGAAGAGCTCTTTCCAATGGTATAAGTCTCATTTTCCGAACTCAAAAAAAATATATTGCAAATTTCCTTTAAAGAAACGCCTATATCTCGGTTACCGTAACCCGAAAAAAAATAATTTTATTCACATCATGATCAGAACATTTTGGAGTTAAGATAGGATAGGGTCAGTAGATGCCAGAACTCGGTTTTTCGATGTAATCGTCAGTTGCTGCCAAATACTTCAGGTTATCTCTCCAAAAATAGACGGACACTTCCATAAGACGACGGCTTTCAATAAATGCCTCTATTGCAATTGCAAGAAGTCCCTTCATCCCATTGCGACTGATTAACACGATGTTACTTGTTGTTAGCAGCTGAAAAAATTGTATATAATGGCAAATAACGTACGTTGAACGTTATTGAGGAATTGGTAGATCGGCGGACAATTTTGTCAAAAGCGACAATCTCGCCCTTTTCATAGGGAGTATGGAACAGGCATGTTTGTAGAATAACGGAAGCGGCGGTATTATTCCATGGTATTTTCATCTTCTGGATTGTTTCATCTTCAATTTGGAGACGTTTTAAATGGATAAAAGAAACCGACAACTTGTCGTCATAGAATGCCTGAAATTTCTAGATAAGAGCAGGGATTTTGTTTGAAATGGGCCCTGTTTGGCTCTTTTTTGGAAAGTCAAAGAAGAGGTCTAGTTCAAAATAATTCGAATCTTGCAAAACCTCCAGGATTGTCAAAAATGATCTGAAGGATTCAAGGGCTACTTACCATTGCTATTTCTCTAACAGCAGACGGCACCTGAAATTCGTCTACAGATTCGAAGAACGGATAAACAAGGAAATTCTCAACATAAGCGGGAATATTCCTGATATTTGGTCGGCATTTCATTTGGGGAATCTCGATTGTTTTTACACTTCTCTAAAACAATGATGATTCTCAGTTGTTAGGCGATTAGTACAGGAATATCGACGACGTTTCCATCATTAATTTGTAATATATTCGGCTTAATAATATTGAGAATTTCCATGGGAGTAAAGGTACTGCTGGCAGCTTTTGACGACCATTTCTGTTCCCTCAGAAAGTCCATAAATTCAGAGAGAACATGAGGAACCATGAATGTTGTCTACAAGAACGAAATTTTTGCTAATTGAAAAATTACGGCGGGACAAGAAGTGCAACTACTGCACAGCACTTTGCTGAAAGTAAATCCAGACAAATTTCTTTGGGCTTCAGGAAGACCCATTCTTATCGTGTTGTTTCGTATCTGATCTCCTGGATCTTTGTAGATATCAAACAAAATTTCCCCGGCAGACGTAAAAAGGGCAGCTTTATTTTCCTGAAACCCATTTGATTAGGAGAAATAAAAACCCACTCGTCTCCAATAGTATTCGAAGACAGGAAATAGATCGATTTGGTCAAGAACAATGCCAATATATTTTCGATGGAATTCTGCTACAGCGTTCAAAGTCTTACAGGTACGTCGTAAGCGGATGAATGAGATCGCAGTCATCTTCTGCATGACACAGACAACCAGGGCCGTGGGTAGACGAAATATGGGAAATGAGGGATTCATTAGAGGAATGAGTGAAATAAACCAGCACAGCACAAGAAGCAGGACCAGGAGCATAATAAAAGCGAATTGGCTGTGAAAGCGTAACTATCTTCCAATGCTAAGCCTGGTTTATTTTCGCTTTTTTTTTGCAGAAAATCGTTCTGTTGGCAATTCATATACTCAGAAACTGAAAGATGCTCTGGTTATCTACGAGATATACGAAAATCTGATACTAGAAGCTTATGCATAGTCGATTTCCTGGGAATTAATCTTTCCCCGGGAAACCATTTCCTTGAGGATACGCGTGCGTACTTTCTGAGAAATTCACTAGCGAAACATCTAACAAGTATACAGTAAGTATACAAGTCCAGATTTCGTCAAATTACAGACGGAAACGGGATTGTATTTAATCAGCTCATTCTCCTTAGCATTTCTTGTCAGACCAGCTTCTCGGCTTCACGGCGAGCCTTCTGCGAGGCAGTTCCCTTCTGGCTGCGATTGTTCTTGAGAGATTTGTTGCTCCTGTTCTCCTTCAGGCTTGAGCCCTTCTTTCCCTTCATGGAACTGAAAAATGACAATTTAATATAGCGGTAAAAATGCCTAAGAAGCGTCGTCAAATGAAGCGCGAAAGTTGTCAAAAAATGCGATGACATTTTTTCTGATCGGCGGTAAAAAAGCGGTTGCGCTTCCTGCCCATTTTTAACTTCTGGCTCAATCAGCCTGCTGATAGCACATAAAACGGCACAATTGGCGTAAGAAGCGCGCCAATCCAGTAGCCAGAACTTTCGCATCCTAGTCGACCAGCAAAATTAGTAAAACTGACGCATTCTTTTTCCATTGATGCTGCTCGTATTAGGCTTCTTCTTGTCTTCTTTGATCTTTTCACGCCTTCCCGTGGTGCAGAAGATGACGGAGACGACGAGGCCAATGGCGGGGATGAGACCGCTAAAAATTACTGGTTGGTAAAAATAACCGGTAACAATTACCAAAAAATGTGTAGAGGTCGGCCATAACGACTGTTCCTTTAAAGGAAAACGAAATAGTGCATCGTGTACTTTTTGGTACGAAATCACGCATGTTTCAGCAATCACAATTATTTTGATGAGCAGGTTATTTTTGATATAAATTGAATAAAAAAAACATTCTTTTTCCTAGTAAAGTAAACGCGAAGAAAACCAGCAGAAATATCCAAAAAGAAACCGTAAATCATCTAGAAACACAATACATGTCCATCAGATTTATTTAAATATTATATACTAAAACCAGCTGTGGACATCTCTGTTGGGATGAGCAGATGGCAAGCCAGTAAATGGAGAATTGAAGGGGAACGTCGAATTGACGGCGGGAGTGGCCTTCATATCTCTGACCAATTCCTGGAGATAGGCGAAGCCGGTGGCGGGTCGCCCTTCTCATTCTCACCACTATTCATGGACTCGTCGCTACCAGCAGAGTCACTGTCAGTCCTGAAACTTGGCAAATTATTCATGAAGAGGCATAGGTAAAAGTCGTGGAGAAGCGCCGTCAAATGAAAAAAATAGTCAAAAGATATTTTCATACATTTCTTCAGCTAGCCAGTAATAATTCGGCTGCGCTTGAAGTTCATTTCTACCATATTTTTGGCTTCGTCGGCCTGTTGGCAGCATACAAAAATGGCACTCTTGATGAAATTTGGAGCGCAAATGTTCAGGAAGCGGCAGTTTCGCGTTCTTTTCGACGATTCAAGAATTTAGAAAAACTTACAGAGGCTCAATGAGAATTGTAGCATTTGCCTCTCCTGCCAGCTTGGACAAAAATGAGTCGAATGTACGACGGAACATGCTACTTTCCTGGGCGAGACAGCGGCACATGCAGAAAAGCTTCAGAAACAGCATCAGGTCGCTGACTCCTTCCTCCAATTTGCAATGGCTAGTGTGTCCACGATGCTTGCCAATGGATGCCAGGTCAATGGTAACCGTTCCAGCAGGTGTTGTGACCATTATATCGCGGTTAACTGCCTAAATTTTACAACTTTTTCACATAAAAAAAAGAAATACTTTCACTGCTCGTTGGATCCTGCTGCGAATTGAGTTGCCTTTGAGGTTTTGTAAATGCAGCGTTTGTCCGGTGGGCATGTGACAGATGTTGCGAAATAGCTGCTGAGATGAGAATCACTTGCCCAAATATACTTGCAGTAGTGCAATCGTGCCCTGACTGAAAAATCATTTTACTCATTCATTTAAATTTTACTAACCTTTCCTGCAAACTTTCCCCGAATTCTGTTTGATGTTCGGGTTCATGCCTGTTGTTCCATAATGACATCCGACCCGTATTCAACCTTTGATTCGGTCTTCTCTGCCAAATCCAGCCCATCCCAAAACGTTGGCATCCAAAAATTGGCTGTCACTCGTCTGCTGGCTGTCCGGGTATTTATTTGTTTCCTCTTTAGTCGAACTGATTTCTAAAAATTGCTGGATGGTAAAAATAACCGGTGGTAAATACCGAACAATGAAAAGAATTGATTGAATTCAAGTTCTTCATCCGCAAGTAGAAAAAGAAGAGGATCATTTACGACCATCCAAATAAGAGAACTAGCTGCGGTGAGGCAAAGGATAATTTCTAAAACAGCTAATCAGCAAAAACCGATAGCAAATACCAATCAGCAAGTAGAACATCGTTCCACGAGTAAATGTTTGTGAATGATTGAATATGACAGGATTTCTTCACTGCTTTTTTATCTGTCGACTAAACGGGAATTTTGTAAACTAAAGCGTTGCAAGCAAATCAAATTTAACAGTGATTTCCTATCGAGAAGAGAGGAAAACGAGATGAAAACTCTATTCGGCAAGACGAGATGGAAAGGACAGTCGACAAACCGCCAAATGGATAAGAATGATAATTTTTGCAATTTGGGAGTGTATTTTTTTTGCGGGATGGATAGACTGCTGGAAGCTGACGAATGAAGGAAAGACTATTTTATTTATGCGTAGTCAAGAAGAAGGACAAAGCGGAAATATTAGACGATATTTAACAAGAAAAAAAGAGGAGCCGCTATCTAGGAGACTATCAAATGCAAGGAAATTCTAATGCAGCAATGTTAAAATTTTATTTCGTTGCATCAGGGTAGCAATATTCTTCAGGGTAGTAGAAACATCCAACCGTAGGATTTGGCAAATCACTACCATCATACCATATTCCCTCGCGACATTCCAATTGAACCATTTGATTATCGCTCGGAATCACAACCGTTGTTGTACCACAATTGTCGTAACCATTTGCAAACAAAGCTTGCGGGTTTGTCTAAACGATCCCTTCTGTTGCAATTTGAATGTTTAAAGAATGTGTTAAAATAAAACCCACTGAAGGATACATAAGCACTGGGCGCCACGGTTGGCCAACACAAGTCAAAGTCAACTGAGTACATCCAGTAGCGTCTAATGTCATAGTGATCGTCAGGTTTCCACGAGCTTCAGTATCGTGTTCCAGAGGCAGCGGTCCCGTTTCCTCTACCAATGAAGGACATTTACAACCTAAATTTTGGATTTTTTTTTCTGTTTACACCAGTAGAACGTATTACCGCTGTATACTTCAGCTGTTGAAGTAGTGGGCGCCTTTGTTGTAGGAGCAGTTGAGGGAGTAGATTCGGTTGTTGGCAGAGCCGTTGAAGTGGTAGGTGCTTCGGTCGTAGTAGTTACTGTGGTAGATTCAGTTGTCGCTACCGTAGAAGTAGTAGTTTCAGCAGCAGGTGGAGCAGTAGAAGCAGTGGTTCTGGCAGGATGTGCTCCCGGGCAAGCTTCACAGTGCCAAAAACTGCCAAGGGTGACAGCCACCAGAAGGAGGAATCCAACTCATCTGCAGGACGATAATATTTAATTTTAATTAAAGGCAACCCTTTTATACTTCTTTGCAGAGAATTCCCATAGTTAGCACTAATTAAAAATTGAGGCCCCAGACAACTAGCAAGCCTTCCTTTCTTCAAAATGATAAAATTGGAAAGCTGTCCTTGAACTTATCTATCTTTTGCTCTTTCTCGCCTGTTCTTTCCCAAACAGCAACAAAGCCTCAAAATTTATTACCAGTAAACATCAAAAAGTGTCGAAAATGACCATGTGAACACAGTCACACCTAAAAATAGAAAACGAAGTTAACCGTTCTATTTGTTTATTTGACTGTGTCAGATTGATTGGAATGATAAGCCGGGGAGGGTAACATCGGTAAAACTTTGTCCCCTATTTCGCCTGTTTTCCTCTTCTCTTGTGATCTCTGTAAAATGGTGGGAACGGCGCGAGACAGGCTGGGAAACCCCCATAGTGGCTGCCTGTCGCGTGATCTATGAAATACCGGCGACACAAAAGGAAAAGGACGTCACACGACTGGATACACAAACTCATAAGGCGAGTCACAATCCATGGTGTGACTAGTTGAACACGAGATTTATTGGCTGAATAAAATATCGAATGATCTGGTAGTCTTGGTGAAATTTCCTGCGCGGGCGTCTCGCTTCATCCAATTCTTACAGATTTTCATTGAAATTCAGCTATTTCTTAATTTTTCAATGAAATCGGATATTTCTGTGGTTTGTGAGAGGAAATTTGTAAGAGTGATGTACTTATGTGCCTGACTTGATCCACTGAACTTGGAAAATCCATACCTGGACGCTGAAATTGGACCATTTCTTCCAAAAATCGCATTTTGAAAACTCTGCCCACTGAAGCATCAATGGATCCTACATTTTCCTCTAATCAAGACTTTCAGATGCACTTTTGCAATAAATGTTTATACACAGCTGTTTTTTTAGCACTTTACCTATTTTCTCCAATTTATAGGGATTGAATCTCTTGGAACGCCTGTTTTCACGACGTTTTTCAAGATTTCTGCCCAGGTTTCTGGTTAAGTTTCCTGAGCCGCTAAATGGACTCCTGAACTGGTGAAGGAATGACTTTTTGTGAGCTCAAATTGTTCCATCTTCTCTAATTTCTCCCTTGCTCTGGCTTTCTCACTGCTTCTCTTCCAAGGAAAACGAAATAGTGCATCGTGTACTTTTTGGTACGAAATCACGCATGTTTCAGCAATCACAATTATTTTGATGAGCAGGTTATTTTTGATATAAATTGAATAAAAAAAACATTCTTTTTCCTAGTAAAGTAAACGCGAAGAAAACCAGCAGAAATATCCAAAAAGAAACCGTAAATCATCTAGAAACACAATACATGTCCATCAGATTTATTTAAATATTATATACTAAAACCAGCTGTGGACATCTCTGTTGGGATGAGCAGATGGCAAGCCAGTAAATGGAGAATTGAAGGGGAACGTCGAATTGACGGCGGGAGTGGCCTTCATATCTCTGACCAATTCCTGGAGATAGGCGAAGCCGGTGGCGGGTCGCCCTTCTCATTCTCACCACTATTCATGGACTCGTCGCTACCAGCAGAGTCACTGTCAGTCCTGAAACTTGGCAAATTATTCATGAAGAGGCATAGGTAAAAGTCGTGGAGAAGCGCCGTCAAATGAAAAAAATAGTCAAAAGATATTTTCATACATTTCTTCAGCTAGCCAGTAATAATTCGGCTGCGCTTGAAGTTCATTTCTACCATATTTTTGGCTTCGTCGGCCTGTTGGCAGCATACAAAAATGGCACTCTTGATGAAATTTGGAGCGCAAATGTTCAGGAAGCGGCAGTTTCGCGTTCTTTTCGACGATTCAAGAATTTAGAAAAACTTACAGAGGCTCAATGAGAATTGTAGCATTTGCCTCTCCTGCCAGCTTGGACAAAAATGAGTCGAATGTACGACGGAACATGCTACTTTCCTGGGCGAGACAGCGGCACATGCAGAAAAGCTTCAGAAACAGCATCAGGTCGCTGACTCCTTCCTCCAATTTGCAATGGCTAGTGTGTCCACGATGCTTGCCAATGGATGCCAGGTCAATGGTAACCGTTCCAGCAGGTGTTGTGACCATTATATCGCGGTTAACTGCCTAAATTTTACAACTTTTTCACATAAAAAAAAGAAATACTTTCACTGCTCGTTGGATCCTGCTGCGAATTGAGTTGCCTTTGAGGTTTTGTAAATGCAGCGTTTGTCCGGTGGGCATGTGACAGATGTTGCGAAATAGCTGCTGAGATGAGAATCACTTGCCCAAATATACTTGCAGTAGTGCAATCGTGCCCTGACTGAAAAATCATTTTACTCATTCATTTAAATTTTACTAACCTTTCCTGCAAACTTTCCCCGAATTCTGTTTGATGTTCGGGTTCATGCCTGTTGTTCCATAATGACATCCGACCCGTATTCAACCTTTGATTCGGTCTTCTCTGCCAAATCCAGCCCATCCCAAAACGTTGGCATCCAAAAATTGGCTGTCACTCGTCTGCTGGCTGTCCGGGTATTTATTTGTTTCCTCTTTAGTCGAACTGATTTCTAAAAATTGCTGGATGGTAAAAATAACCGGTGGTAAATACCGAACAATGAAAAGAATTGATTGAATTCAAGTTCTTCATCCGCAAGTAGAAAAAGAAGAGGATCATTTACGACCATCCAAATAAGAGAACTAGCTGCGGTGAGGCAAAGGATAATTTCTAAAACAGCTAATCAGCAAAAACCGATAGCAAATACCAATCAGCAAGTAGAACATCGTTCCACGAGTAAATGTTTGTGAATGATTGAATATGACAGGATTTCTTCACTGCTTTTTTATCTGTCGACTAAACGGGAATTTTGTAAACTAAAGCGTTGCAAGCAAATCAAATTTAACAGTGATTTCCTATCGAGAAGAGAGGAAAACGAGATGAAAACTCTATTCGGCAAGACGAGATGGAAAGGACAGTCGACAAACCGCCAAATGGATAAGAATGATAATTTTTGCAATTTGGGAGTGTATTTTTTTTGCGGGATGGATAGACTGCTGGAAGCTGACGAATGAAGGAAAGACTATTTTATTTATGCGTAGTCAAGAAGAAGGACAAAGCGGAAATATTAGACGATATTTAACAAGAAAAAAAGAGGAGCCGCTATCTAGGAGACTATCAAATGCAAGGAAATTCTAATGCAGCAATGTTAAAATTTTATTTCGTTGCATCAGGGTAGCAATATTCTTCAGGGTAGTAGAAACATCCAACCGTAGGATTTGGCAAATCACTACCATCATACCATATTCCCTCGCGACATTCCAATTGAACCATTTGATTATCGCTCGGAATCACAACCGTTGTTGTACCACAATTGTCGTAACCATTTGCAAACAAAGCTTGCGGGTTTGTCTAAACGATCCCTTCTGTTGCAATTTGAATGTTTAAAGAATGTGTTAAAATAAAACCCACTGAAGGATACATAAGCACTGGGCGCCACGGTTGGCCAACACAAGTCAAAGTCAACTGAGTACATCCAGTAGCGTCTAATGTCATAGTGATCGTCAGGTTTCCACGAGCTTCAGTATCGTGTTCCAGAGGCAGCGGTCCCGTTTCCTCTACCAATGAAGGACATTTACAACCTAAATTTTGGATTTTTTTTTCTGTTTACACCAGTAGAACGTATTACCGCTGTATACTTCAGCTGTTGAAGTAGTGGGCGCCTTTGTTGTAGGAGCAGTTGAGGGAGTAGATTCGGTTGTTGGCAGAGCCGTTGAAGTGGTAGGTGCTTCGGTCGTAGTAGTTACTGTGGTAGATTCAGTTGTCGCTACCGTAGAAGTAGTAGTTTCAGCAGCAGGTGGAGCAGTAGAAGCAGTGGTTCTGGCAGGATGTGCTCCCGGGCAAGCTTCACAGTGCCAAAAACTGCCAAGGGTGACAGCCACCAGAAGGAGGAATCCAACTCATCTGCAGGACGATAATATTTAATTTTAATTAAAGGCAACCCTTTTATACTTCTTTGCAGAGAATTCCCATAGTTAGCACTAATTAAAAATTGAGGCCCCAGACAACTAGCAAGCCTTCCTTTCTTCAAAATGATAAAATTGGAAAGCTGTCCTTGAACTTATCTATCTTTTGCTCTTTCTCGCCTGTTCTTTCCCAAACAACAACAAAGCCTCAAAATTTATTACCAGTAAACATCAAAAAGTGTCGAAAATGACCATGTGAACACAGTCACACCTAAAAATAGAAAACGAAGTTAACCGTTCTATTTGTTTATTTGACTGTGTCAGATTGATTGGAATGATAAGCCGGGGAGGGTAACATCGGTAAAACTTTGTCCCCTATTTCGCCTGTTTTCCTCTTCTCTTGTGATCTCTGTAAAATGGTGGGAACGGCGCGAGACAGGCTGGGAAACCCCCATAGTGGCTGCCTGTCGCGTGATCTATGAAATACCGGCGACACAAAAGGAAAAGGACGTCACACGACTGGATACACAAACTCATAAGGCGAGTCACAATCCATGGTGTGACTAGTTGAACACGAGATTTATTGGCTGAATAAAATATCGAATGATCTGGTAGTCTTGGTGAAATTTCCTGCGCGGGCGTCTCGCTTCATCCAATTCTTACAGATTTTCATTGAAATTCAGCTATTTCTTAATTTTTCAATGAAATCGGATATTTCTGTGGTTTGTGAGAGGAAATTTGTAAGAGTGATGTACTTATGTGCCTGACTTGATCCACTGAACTTGGAAAATCCATACCTGGACGCTGAAATTGGACCATTTCTTCCAAAAATCGCATTTTGAAAACTCTGCCCACTGAAGCATCAATGGATCCTACATTTTCCTCTAATCAAGACTTTCAGATGCACTTTTGCAATAAATGTTTATACACAGCTGTTTTTTTAGCACTTTACCTATTTTCTCCAATTTATAGGGATTGAATCTCTTGGAACGCCTGTTTTCACGACGTTTTTCAAGATTTCTGCCCAGGTTTCTGGTTAAGTTTCCTGAGCCGCTAAATGGACTCCTGAACTGGTGAAGGAATGACTTTTTGTGAGCTCAAATTGTTCCATCTTCTCTAATTTCTCCCTTGCTCTGGCTTTCTCACTGCTTCTCTTCCAATTTCTCGCCACTTTCCCAATTTTCTGCTTGCCAAAGTTTGCTTCCATTTTCTCACCCCCAAAATTTCGAATTTCTCTCCCGCTCAAGTTCTTGAACTTCTCACCAGTCAGGTGATTTCCGCCAGTTGGGGTCATTGAGCCCCGCCGAGGGGAACTGTGATCACACCCCGAGTTCGCCTGTTCCTCTGCCTCTTTTGTGTCCGCAAAGTTCAAGAGTAGTCGGCGGCCAAGTTCACCGATCATGTTATCAGAAATCAGAGTTGGTCACAACGCGAAAGTGGCAGGCAGAACGTGACAGCTGCAATGATTTGTGACTTTTTGTATAATACGTGACAGTTCTCTGTTACTGATGACTTTGAAACAGAGAGTACTACTTCATAGTTCTCTCTCGACCATAATCAGTTTATAGAATTGGCCAAAATCATGTGAATAGCGTACAGAAATGGCCAAGTTGGATAGGCTCCTGTATAATTTGATAAGAAGATATGTCTGGTGGCTGTGGTCAAAGTCTGGAATCTCTCTTATCATTGAAATAGTAAAGTTATCGAGGGAATAACACATGATTAGAGTCCATTTGAGAAGGCTACCGGGCGGCGAAATATGGGGAAGAGTAGAATACTGTTGGTTCTTACTAGAGTTTGTGGTTGGAGTCCTTTAAAGGAGCTTTTTTAAGTAAAAATAATAAATATCGAGTCAAAAATAAGCCTGAAAATTCTACGATTTCCCCCCAAGAAGTCGAAAATAAAAAAAATCGTTTGATATAGGGATTTCCATAAGATTTTTCCGTCAATTTGACCATAAAAACTTGCGCGTTAGCTGTCATTTCCATAAGGAGACCAAAAAATATACGAAAAATCCAGGTTTCATTGGATTTTCCCGCTGATTTGGCCATAAAACTGAATATTCCAATAGTTTTTCACTGTATCAGCCCTTTAGAACTATATTTTCATTAAAAGAAACTATTTTCCCCCTTTTCCGAAAGCCTTGAAAACATCTCAAGGCCCCTGTCTTGTGTTTAAAATTGAGAGCATAGAACCCCTCTCCTGTTGATTGCTCTTCTGATCCAGTAAACATATTGGCCCACTAGTTTTCGCCCCTCTTTCCTCCCCTTTTCCCCTTTTCTCTCCCCCTCAGACTGTTTTTCTCAGCCAATCTCCCCCTTGATCAATCGCTATCGGGTCCAACCCCCTGTCGTCGAGCGGGCGGGCAACAACACCCAACATATATAAGCACCCTGTTTGTCACCAGTCGCCACACTGTCAGTATGCGCTCTTATTCCCTGTTCACATTCATTAATCCATCATTTGCCGCCGTTGGTAAATATCGTCAAAGTACTGGGCCTCCTTGGGATCCTGACCCTGATTGCCTGAGGATCTGTGCCTAAATGTGGATTCCGTTCTTCTTCTTACTGGATACTTTCACAGGTAAATTTCAAATTTCCCCTATTTTTCTAATCAAATCTTTTTCAGCACTCACAATTTGATGATGTTGAGCACCTCGATTGCTGCTCCGTCTTCTATTGTAAAAGAGCGTTGAGCTCCGTTTTAGTTGAGTTCCGCTCTTTTTTGGGTCCTCATTCTTTCTGGCCATTGGACTCCATTGGAATCGCAATGTTTTTCTAATGTTGAGACCAAATTTTCTCCAATTTCTGGATCTCAAGAAGTCTTTCTTCCATTTTTGACAAGAAAAAGTGGAAGTTCCTGCTTCATTTCTGTACATAATGATGATTTTATTTAATTGCCAATAATAATACGTGTAATATTGAGAAGAATAAACTTCTATAACTTTAAAAATGTACAATTTTCTATCTTTAGCGGGGAGAAAGAACATTGAGCAGCAATTTCACCAAACATTGTTCAAACGGCTTGTACAAACTGTCTGGTGAACTTTTCTCGGTCGCATAGACTACAATTTATTCGGCAAATAGAGGGAAAACAGAGGGAGAGTGTTTCCCTCAAGAGGTTTTGTCTAGGTTGGGCGAAGAAGGTAATGGTAATTTAGTGGTTATTCGTGGAATTGTGGGCACTTGATCTGTTGTGATAGGGAAAACAGCCACCTCCTGAGCCTCTGGAGGACCACCAGATTGTAATAAACTCGATTTCAGGTTTTACAAGATATTCTGTAGAGTATTATAGTTTTTATAGGAGGATAGGAATCTGTAACACATAATTTTTGCTGAAAATTGGAAGACGCATTGAACCAGAGATTTTTAGAGTAGCCGGTATTGTCATTTTAAGGACTCTTTTTTTTTTTAAAAAAAAACCCCCTCATTTTACCGAATTTGACCGTTTCAAAAGCTTCGAGATACATAATAGAGCCAGGTCAGCGGCCTATTTGTGACCTTATTTGTTCTAAACGGAAGATAGCAACTTTACGACCAAACAGTTCTAAAAATGGTAACGCGGGCTTCTCTTGGTCAATAGCTGGGTTCCGGCTCAAGTTCTTTCCTTATCAGGGCAGGACATTTTATCCAAAAAAATTGGTTTCTACACTCGAAGAAAACAGTCATTGTATTGTCCTGCTTGAAAACCAGGCAATTTTTGCGAATTTTTATTGAAAACCGCTTTTTTTGCTGGAAAAGCCCCCCAATTTCCCAAGATTTCAGTGCCAAGAAGTGCTCTCAACATGCTCCCGCCGCCGATTGCGTCAACGTACAGTCAAATAATATGTTATTCCAAATCCACAGTTCACTGTCCCCCTCCATTCAATCAGAAGCTTTACCAAGTTTCCAAAAATATATTTTTTCCCAAATATCACAAGGGGCTCTTTGACGTCAAAAATTGTGCTATATCCTCAAATATTGTGATGAGGTCAGATCCTAGTTGCCGATGCTAAAAATGGCAATATTTACCAGCTTTTCCTATTGTGTCAGCTTTTCCTATCTGGATCATAAAGAGAAAAGAGCCTGTGAACTTGGCTAAAAATAGCTGCTGGACTGACTTGACCTGTTTGTTATTTTTGAGGTGCTCTAGGCGTCCAAGTGATCGATTTGTTGATTGGGTAGCCATCTCTTGAACTTGTCTTCACCTTGTGAACCCATGTTTCCTTGACTCGGTGGCTCTCAGGAAATCGAAATCGAACAATCAAATCATTTCTCAATTTTTTGACAGGTGGTGAAGATCAAACGATAAGCGGGAAAAGCAATTCGAACCCGTTGGGGCCATCTGTCAAAGACCAAACCATTGCTTTCCCCACGTGGAGGACAAATTCTTCAATTTCTTGGATTCAGAGATCATTAGCAGCCTGTTTGTAGCAATTTCTTAAAGAAAACTGGGCCCTGGAACGGAAACGACCTTGTGAGAGGAAAAGGGCGCTTGTGCTCTGCCAAAATACAAAGTTCCTCTAGATTTTATTTATAAAACTCATTTTCAGAACCCATTTACTGGCAATTGATTTTTTGAAGCCATTTAATCAAAATAACATTCAAATACCCTGGAAACCTGCCAAAATATGCATTCTCTGCCACTTTCCCCTTCAGGAAACCACTGATCTCCTTACGCTGCCCAATTTCGCTCTCTCTTCCCGTTCATAAAACCCTGTTTCGGGTATCTTTTTCTCTATTTTCGCTCCCAGTTAGTCCTATTAATAAAGGCAATCCATCACCTCGAGTCTCTACATTTCCCAGCAATTTCTGGTTCCTGTCGAACTTCAAAGGTTTGCCGGGCAACCTGGGTGAAACTTGACGAGGGTGAAGAATAAGGTTTTTTTGACTCTTCCCGCCATTTTATTAGTTTTCGTTCTTCCCGCCGGCGCCGACGGCTTAGAAAAAGTGTTTGTCGAGTACGCGTGTCCCTATCAGACAGAGATCCGAGCCAATTGTTCTTCCGAGAGAAGGCTAAGTCGAACCGGAACGCCATGTGAGCCAGATAGCGGGAGCTGGGAAAAGGAGGACACACTAGTCAAAATACTTATGTTTTTGTTATTTCTAAAAGACGGCCGAATTCCTGACTGCCTGATCATTGTATAACTGGGACAGGGGGAAGAAATTGGTACTCCAGACAAGAATAAAACACGGGAATTGGGACAGGGACGAGTTTTTGTGTCTTTGTGGCTAATTCAAGGCCATTTATCGTCTCCTTTAAATAGAAAATATGATAAAAATAGAGTCTGGGAGGTCTAAAGGTACAGAGAAAGTTGTAAAGTGCAAAGTATTGGAAATATTGACCAGATTTTAGGTGCCTTTCCCATTTTATTGAAATTCTACGGGTACGACGTCGTCTCCTCCAAGAATTTGCCCACTTCTCCAACTGTAGAGCTCATTTAAATGAATAAAATATTAATGAGCAATGATTATGTTATGTTCCTGTCTCATGAAACACTTATTTGAGATCTCTGACACGGTGTTTTGGAATTGGAAGCGGAACGGCTGTACCAATAAACCGTTACAAACAGCTTTTCCATTTACTTTTACGCGCTTATGATTGTTCCTCGTCAATGGAGGAAAAAGCAATGAATAATCTGGGTGCAGAGAACTTTTAAAAGGATAAAAAGTGGTGCAAATGGGGAGAAGTCACCGATTTTTAGAGACTTTTAAGGTTGTTCGAGGGCTTTCAAAAAATTTTCATTATCAAACCTGGTGAAACGGCTCCATTTCTTAATTTTCTAAAGGAATAGAAGAAATTTTATAAAATCTGTGGCTTTAGCGGGTGAAATAGTGCTCTTCCCTTTCATACAAATTCGAATTTCCCGAATCTCCCATTCAATTTCTTCAACCTTGCCCCTAATCATTCATTTCATTCTGATCCTTTGACTCCTCGGCGACTATGATAAATCTTCGTTTTTATGTGGCAAAAACACTGAAAAGAGGGTCAGCCATGTTTTCGAAGATCTCTCCCAGATAGTCCCTAGAGTCGAAGAAAGTAAAACTCAAATAAAAGGAGATCCCAGTAGATCCTGACTTGTGACCCAGTTGTGATCCAACAGGAACCATCTGTTACTCGCGGCCCCCGTGACCATTAATCTGTTGATCTCGTCCATGCCTCTTTTGAAATTGGGAGCAAAAGATCGGTCCTCATTTGACCTCACGGGATTTCTTTGGCTGGCCTTGTTGTCCCTTTTCTCCTGTGATTTATCCTCTTTTGATCCCCGTCAAGGAAATTCTCAACGGGTACACAAACTTCGAAACAACTACAACTGAATAAACTTTACACTCTCTGGGTCTCCGCTGCCCGCTGCGCTCTCACCCCTCCATGTGGCTGTTACGCGCCCGACAACAACACAAAACATGGCTGTCTAGGACCCGGGCGCGCTCTTTCGATCTCTGGTAAACAGCCAGCTGTAAACAGCCACTCTTTATAAGCACCAGGCTGGCCCCTCCCATCCCAACTTCAATCAACTATGCGCTCTCTTTTCGTTCTTACCCTAAGCCTTACCGCCGTTGGCCAATATCGTCAAAGCACTGGACCACCTCGGACGACGATATTTTTCTAGTATTTACCGAGATCTCTAGGATATTCTTATTTGGCGTTGAGCTCCTTCTGTTGAGCTCCGCTTGCTTGGAGATCCGTTTTTTTGGAGTTCCCTTAGGGTTGAGCTCCTTGGTTCTTCTGGCTCTTTTGAGGTAAATTTTGGCTTTAAAAATGGTTCTAATTAAAGTTTTTCTAGAGTCAGAACTTCAATTTGTGTTGAGCTGGTTACCGGCTCCACTTTTCTTATGGTATTCTGCTTTTTTTCTTGGCTCTACTGTCTATTGTTGAGCTTCAGGGATTCTACACGCTTTTTTGAGGTAAATTTTCTCCTTACCTTTTAAATTTCCCTTAAAAATAGGCATTTTTAAGCGTTTTTGGTCTTGGAATCCGTACTAATTTAGCATTTTTCAGCGTGTCCCTTCTTCGTTGAGCTGTGCCTTCTCTGCTCCTGCTCCGCAACAATTCTCTGTTTCTGGATTTTCTCGAATATCTGGAATATCTGGATCTACCGCCTCCTATCAACTTCTTTTCGGGTCGCTACTTCACTTTACTGCAACAGCTCAGCTTTATTTTCTTTCGGGATAAAATTAATGCATTTGACCTCATCGTATGTGTCTGTACATATTGCTCACAACTTTTTCTGTACATATTCGAAAAATAAGCATAAATCATCTTCACACTTAAAAATTGTGATTTTTGGGGGGAAATAGGGGTTAGTGATGGCCATTGGTTTCTTCTTCATCGTTGTTAGCCGACTCGAAATACTCTTTGGCTCCTTTGGTATCAGCTTTCATTGTTTTCTTGCCAGGAGTCCAACCAGCCGGGCAGACTTCTCCATGCTGAAAAATAGAAAAAAATAGAGCGAAAGATCCAGAGGAAATAGGGGGATATGTTGATGTCTAGGAGGTGAAATGTTTCTGAGATTTTATTTTTTTAGGGACAACAAGGTCTGGCTCCTGAGATTAGAGCTGTCATCTCATATAGAAGGCCATTATATTTGGATATTTGGAGCAATTTTATACACAAATTGAAGCATCCTCGATTTCCTCTCTAGGACAAACCAACGCTGCGGTATTTGCTTGACAATCGGGAAATTCTTTCGAATTGTCATTGGAAAACTTCAAATTCAAATTCGTGCAGTTTCAGGTCCCGCAACTACCGACTCCGATCAAATTATTAAGAAAATATGATAATGTGCTCCTAGTTGATTTAAAGAAATTTACCTTGTCTACGAACTGAAAAGCTTGAACCAAACGAAGAGTTTCATCCACTGAACGGCCCACAGGCATATCATTGATGGTCATCTGTCTCAAAATCCCATTTCGATCAATGATGAACAGCCCTAGGATTTTTTACTTGAGATTTTCCCATAAAAAGTCAGTTTCTACCTCGATAAGCCATCCCCTCGTCTTCCTTGAGGACTCCATAATCCCGAGCAACTTGCATCGTCTTGTCCGATAGCACCGGGATCTGCATATCGCCCAATCCACCCAATTTCCTTGGCTGAAACAAGTTTCAATTTTTCGAATATGTCTCTTTTTCTTTGTTTGTTTTGTCGAATTTCAGGTAACAATGGCTATTTTTCAAATAGGTCGAAAACAGAGCGGGAGAGAGATAGACCAAGTGATCTTTGTTTAGGCTATGGCCTGTTTTCTAGGTTTCGGACAATTGTTTTCTGATTTTAGTGCTGTTGTTTCGATGGCAAGGACAGCTGTGGCAATGAAACGTATTGAGGGAACGGAGAGGGGATTGAATAAAGGGCAATCTGGGAGTCCATAGAAGGGGAAATATTTATGGGAACGCTGCAAAAATTCGTTTGAACAGCTAAATTGAGATCAGGAATCATCCAATGCTTCCAAAAATAGCCCAGTATCTATTTTTTAGACTCTCTCGATCTATTTATGAAGCAATTTGGGCAGTTCTAAATTTTTTAAAAAGAAGTAGGATCGTTCTTTGAGTGCATAGCACCCAAGTTAATTCGTAGAACATCAATGTACCCAAAAACTGTCCGGTGAATTTTAAAACAATTCGAACGGCGCGTCACAGACCATTTAGAGACACCTGACCTCCCTGTTTTGGTTGTTCTTTGTCAAAATAAAGGTAGTATGGCATCATTTTGCCTTGTGGAGAGAACAGTCAGTTGAATTGTCATGGTTTTGAAAGAACTAGCATTTAGTCCCGAATTTTTGGGCAAAGTGGAGGGATTGGCAGGGGAGAAGAGGGTGAAAGAGTCAGAGTTCCACATTTTTCAAAGTCGGAGCCAAAATGTGCGGAAACTTGACCCAAACAACTTGACCCAAAGTTTCTAGGATATTTTATGCTTCATTTGGATGTCAGAAAAAGCCGTTTATTTGGGAAACTTCTCAAAGTTTTAGTTGTCACATTCCCGCGCTGTCCTGCAACGATTTTCCCAGAAATATCCTGATAATCCCCGATGTCTTGAGTTTTTTCCCCAGTAAATTCCAAATATCCACCCACCTGACTGATCCAGGCAAAATGAGTATAAGCCGAGTCAGTGGAACAGGCCATTACTTGGGTTTCAATCTGCTCAAATTCGGGACTACGATCCGAAAAGGCAATTATCTCCGTGGGACAGACAAAAGTACTGGAAATTAGCGTGTCCATTTTCACCTGCTCTGAAAATACTCACAAATCAGCTGGATAAAAGAAGAGAACAACATATTTTCCACGATAATCAGACAATTTTACATCGGTAAAATCACCATTATGTACAGCTTTGCAAGTAAATTCAGGAGCCGGTTTACCTATAGCTGCTTTCTAAAAAAATATCTTTGAAATGCAGAAAACAGCTACTTACAGTCATCATGCAACGATACATTCGCTAGCCAGACAAATGAGAGATATGAGATGGGTTTGTTTTCCAATCTCACTTCGAGTTATAAGTGGCAGGCTGAAATGGTTGTCATGGTTGCCAACTCTCACGCGGGTTGATAAGATGACAATTAGACTAGGCGGAATGTGGGAGGAGAGAGAGGGTAAAGCTGATAAACAGGGTTAAAAATGGAAAATAGAGAAGTAGAGAACTGGGAGAGTGAGAATATGAATAGAAATCAGAGTTACGTAGAGGGAAGGGATTACGAGGAGCGTCACTTTTTGATGGCAGCAAGTAGGGATTCAAGGGCAGGCAGATTTTTTTGTGAATACCACGTGGTGGTGGACACGCCAGCGGTTACACATGATTGCCACAGAAAGTTGCGCAATATATTATTTGAAAAGCAGGGGATAATTCAAGGAACGGTAGAATAATGCCGGATTCTGGGCCATTTTTTAGGCTGCCTGTTGCTGGTTTCCGAACCTTTGGATACCAAAAATTGACACAATTTCTTATCTAAAACTAGGAATCCAAGGAATTATCAATTTTCCGTTGCACTTTGACTTGGCAATTGTAAGAAAAACTGAGTCGAAGAGGCAAGGATATAATGGCCAGTAACATGGAAGTTTTCAAACGTTTTTATATTCTATTCGAGTCAATTGGATCAATCAATTTATATTTCCTATTTTTTGGTTTGTGTTTCTTCTCCTTTAGAACTCAATAATATTGGCTTGATCATCCTCATCTCCATCCCATTGAGTAGAAGCAAAGGAATCTATTGAAGTAGACGAGGAGGCAGCCTAGAGAAAGAAAAAATTGACTGTGTTTATTCAGATGACAGACAGCTAAAAGGAAATTAAAGGTATTACCTTACATGACGAGGATAGAGGCGGCGGATTGCACAAATAGCTCTGCAGGCATAAGACACAATCCAATGCAGCAAAATCCTCTGGTAGCCAGGCCCATCTATCGGAGCCGATAAAATGTTGGCCAGGCGGGGTAACGGCTATATGTCTGACTTCATTATTTGGCAAAGGATTTGTGACCATAGGAGAAGATGATTGTTCTTTCTCCAAATCGACATCGATAGAAATTGGCGGCGGCTCGGGTATCTGGTCACATTTCTCTCCAGTGACATCTGTTGCTAACTCTTCTTCTTCTCTACTAACTTCATACGAGTCGTTGGTCAATGATGTCGGCCGTGGGGAGAAGGCTCCGGCCGGTGACCAGCAATAGGTGGAACGCTGAAAAAAATGATAATTATTTTCACACAAAATGGGCGTAAAATCTTCATTTTCCCGGTCTCTTCGCAAAATTGAGAGCCACAAGCTCCAATAAGTGCTGGCCACCCGGCGCACTTGGTTTTTTTTTGCCAAGTTTAGTTTCAAAAACTCAAAATTGCCAGTAAATTACAGATTTAACCGGCTAGGAGTCAATAACTGGCAGTTCCACGCGCCCAGTTTAATCCAGACAGCCAGATCGCCACGTCCCATTTGTCTTCAAAAATACCACTGATATCGCTGATAACCGTCGACAGCCTTTCAAATGCTGATATTCGATTTTATTGGCTATTTTGACTTAAGAGCATGCCTATCTGGTCGGAATGGGTATCCATTTGCTCAAAAGGGCCTTCTCCAACCGGCACACCGCGTATTTTTGGCCCGATTAGTTTCAAAAATTCAAATTTGGCTCAAAATTCCAGGTTTGACGAGCTGGAAGCAAACAACAAGCCTCTGCTAACCTCAAAACTACTGGACGCCGCACTGTAGACTCCACTTGTACTCAGCAGAGCGGTCGTTGTTGTCGAAGTGTCATCATTATAATATTTTCCTTGTTGATCCTGGTCTGGAGCGTCCCCGGCCTCCAAAATCTTTGAATGAGTCAATTTCGGCGTCTGTCCCGGCTTGGCATTGTCCCTGAAATTCGACAACAGTCAGTAAAAATTCTGGGTAAAAGAATACAAACAAACCTCGTTTCAGGTTCAGTGCCAGCCGGATTCATGAAGAAGATAGGGCTATCAGCCGCACAGTGAAAAAGCGAATCTTGAAATAGCAGAAGCGAAAAACTGGCCGTTTACCGAAAGTTTGCAGGTTTGGCAGGATCCTTTACAGGATTTTTCATCTCCATTTTACCGGTTGTTTTTGAAATTACAAAAAAAACCACGGCGAAGAGAAAATATGGGTGAACGATAAGAATCTGGAACAGGGGCTTAGTCTAAACCTGAACATTGAGTTCTTTGGAAAGATTGAACAGGAGATTTTTACACGAAATATCAGCGGACACCACCATTTCGCTGAAAGCAGATGGCACCAAGTCATCTTGGCAACCATCAGCAATTTTTTTTCTGGGCACACCCAAGACAAAGGAGACAAATCCGCTAAAATACGGGATCATCCCTGGGGCACGGAACAACTTTTTCTGGCAAACTTCCTATCATCTATCACCTCGCGAACGGTCCAGTTCCCCGCGCGATGTCAAATTATAAAAACGGAAGGCAGCAGGGCAACTGGTGAGGAATAAATTGATGTCAAACCTGGGCTTCTGCCATCATTAACATGCCGTTTAAAGACTACTTTAAAGAGATTTATACCTCCTGTCAACCCATTAATTATCCCAGCGAAATCAGTGAAAATCGGCTGAAACATGAAATAGGATCACCAGCAAGCTGATGGACGCGGATTTATAAAAAGTGATGCATGGCTATTTAAGCGCGGTGACGATTTTTCAGAAACTTTGTTCCACTCGGCCCGGAAAATTTTTCTTTCGCTATACCATGATTTTAATTATTCTGTTCTCCTGCTATTTTGGTCAAGCTTATTCTTGCGCAAGGACGGCGGATGTTTCTACCACGACCCTTGCCCCTGGAGTGACTACTACTTTGGCTCCTGGAGTGACAACAACGACTATTGCTGGACAAACGACTACTACAATAGCTGGACAGACGACAACTTCGTCAACGACAACGAGTACAGCGGCTGCAACGACCACGACCAGTAAGTACATTGAAAAATTACAAATTTTTGCCTTTTTCTGCTGTAAAATAAATGAACGGTTAGGGTCTTTTCAAACCAATTTTTTGAGACAACTACGACCATGGCTTACTGCAGAAAGTACACAATCTTTAATTCTCTGTACGGCCTAATTATCTCTCTATTCGACAATTATCGCACCAGCTTTTGCAGTTAAAATTGCTTGAACGAACCATAGTTTACAATTTTCGGAGTAATGGTATGTTTCAGATAGGGCGCTGACTTGTCAAACTGCTGACATTGCTCTGCGGGCGCAGCCAAATGTCCCTGGTTCAATGGGTGCTACAGCTGGGTGAGTGTTCCTGCTCCCGCTTCAATGATAAATGACAATTTTCCAGTCCAATAATGGTTGTGGACATGGCCAATACGGTAACTGTAACTTGTACAGCTACTGCACCCGCCATGACACAGATGACTATTAATGACGGAATGTTTACTTTTGCTCCAGGAACGGTAATTAGCCGATTTTTAGTGGAAGTTTTAAATTTCTATCTGTAGATGTCAAGCGAGATCCTAACCTGCAATGCAGAGGGAAAATGGACTATTACTCCAGCGGGCTCGGCGCCACAGGTAGTTACGAGTGTATCGTGTAATCCTGCAATGCCTTGAAGCTGAAATTGGAATTTTAATATTTACGAGTCTATAAATATTGCTAGAAATGTTTTTCGGTGTGTCGAAGTCAAGAAAGAATCAATATTGTAGCTGCAAAATAGATAGAATTTTCGAAATCTCGGGTAATAAACCCTTTTCTTCCCAGTCCATCAATCTTTTCATTTTTTCTAAAGATGGAGACGGGAACAGCAGTTCCAGTTCCCGCTAGCTGATGAAAAAACAGAAGGCAGCGGGTTACCAGTCGATTATTAGAAATCACTCGCTCAAAATCCCTGTATCTATGCTGACCATCCCAGATGCTTCACAAATCGCGATGGAATTAAGATCTAGCCCGCTAATTTCTTTCTTTCGCGGCTAATGTTGCAGGATGACCATCATAAATCGGCATCCTGACGAAAATCTCGTGGGATTGTTAGCCATCTATCGCGGTATGATACGACCTGTTGCCGCGCCGAGAGGTGATGGCTATTGCCGTTCCTTTCCTCTGTTTCATCGAAGGGAGAATTTATTGCCAAGGAAGGGGGTTAAAATAAAAATTGGGTGATTTAGACAATTGCCAGGGGACAGAACCGTAATCCTTTTCTAATCTGAAAAATCTGATCCAATTCAGTGTCATTCTTTCTCTTCCGGCCAATTGGACGTTCCAAAATTCCCTTTTAAAGCATCCTTAGAGCATTTTAAAGAACAACTTTCTCCATTCCGTAGGCGCCGTGCTATTAAAACAAAATGCAAATCTGCGACAAGCCGAAAGATGAACAAAGACCTCTAGCAGGTGCGTGGAAGCGGGTTCCGAGAAAGCGATCCGTGGCTATTTAAGCATTGGAGACGATTTTTCATGGCATTTTCCCCTCTGGCTAAACCATGGTCTTAATTATTTTGTTCTTCTGCTATTTTGGTCAAGCATATTCTTGCGCAAGGACCGCGGACGTTTCAACTACCACGCTTCCTCCTGGAGTGACTACTACTTTGGCTCCTGGAGTGACAACAACGACTATTGCTGGACAAACGACTACCACAATAGCTGGACAGACGACAACTTCATCAACGACAACGAGTACAGCGGCTACAACGACCACGACCAGTAAGTACAGTGAAAAATTACACATTTTTGCCTTTTTCTGCTGTAAAATAGATGAACTGTTAGGGTCTTTTCCAACCAATTTATGAGAGTAATTCCACTGCTGGCCATTAGAACAGGCCGAAATCTATCTAAAAATGCATAAAAACTTCATTTTTCCGCATTTATTTGAGTCCCCTTTTTATGATTTTTAATTTATAGGAATTACCTAATCGTGTCCAAATTCCAGACCAAGCGCAGTCTTGCATGGAGACGGACATCGGCCTGCAACCACAGCCAAATGTCCCAGGAAGCGCTCCTACTGCCGGGTAACTTTTTCTCTTAATTTTTTATATCAAATTCCTTCTCCAGGCCAATAACAGTTATGAATAATGCTAATGTGATAACTATAACCTGTACAGCCGCGACTACGGCAGCAACACAAATCAGTTTAAATAATGGGCAATTTATTCTGGCGCCAGCAGCGGTAATCTCATTTTTTATTTCGAATCTAATTTTGGCATTTTTAGATGGCGGAAATAACGTTTACATGCAATTCAGCGGGACAATGGACATTCCCTGATCCTAATGGAGTGCCGCAAGTTATCATGACAGCTTCTTGTAATGATGCTTGAGGAGGGAAAAAGAACCAGGGAATTAAAATATTACGAGTCTAAATATAACCAAATGAATGTTTTATTTTTGTTCTGACGCAGATATGATCACAAAGCAAGTTATGTTGCGTCCTCTGTTCCGCAGGGTACCTCATTTGTGTAAACACAGCCAACAGATGGCAGAAGGTTCGACCTTTTCTCCATGTCGACATAATACCATGCTCCATCTTTGCACACAAGAGGCACGTCTTCAAAACCAGTCATCACATTCATTACACCGCAGTTGTCGAGGGGTCCTTGTCCAGTCCCAGTAGGAGTAATGAGGATATCGATCTTGAACTAAAAGAGACAAAGTTATCAGCCTCGAGCCTTTAAAATAGAGGTTTAAAGAAAGAGAAAGATTGCTAGAATGAGAACAATTTACACCCAAAATATTGGATATTTCAGAATAGATGAAAGACTTACCGAAGCGTACATATACACTTCAAAATTCCCTTCAGCTGTACATGTCACCGTCATCTGTGAACAGCCATCATCATCTATTGTCTCACGAATAGACAGATTCCCGTGAATGGGGGCCCAAACAGGCGCACTTTCAGTATATTGTGTCAACGGTGGGCATCTACAACCTAAAGTTTCTTTTATATTTGTTGACAAATGAAATTACTGTTATTTACCGCATCTGTCGAAGTGACCGATATCTCAGTTGTAAGAACGGTCGAAGGAGTAGATTCAGTTGTTGGTGGGGACGTTGAGGTGGTGGGTGCCTTGGAAGGGGAAGTAGTTTCAGCAATATGAGAAGCAGTAGTGCTTCCGGTCGTTGTTGTAGCAGGATGTCCCTTAGGACATGCTTCACAGTGCCAAAAATTGCCCAGAGCGGCAACTACCAAAAGAAAGGGAATCCAGCTCATCTGGTACAGAGATGATATAGCCCGTTTTAATTAAAGGTTGACCCTTTATATCTCGTTGCAGGCAGTTCTCACAGTTAGGATTGATTAAAAACCGAAGAACAAGACAATCAAAAGACACTTTTAGTAATTTATCGTCATTTTTTTTCTTCAACAGATAAAATAAGGGAGAATCTTCAAGAAAATACAAATTAAATTATATCATTATAACCACATCCAATAGAACATTAGGGAGTGCATGATATTTCAGTTGAGTAGGCACAGCCAACCGTAGGATTTGGTGAATTATGGACGTCATCATAACAAAGTCCACCACGGCATTCCAGTGCGTTAAAGGCAGATGGAGCTGCTATAGTTGTTGTGCGGCAATTACTAGGAACTTGCGCCATTCCATCCCACGTATAGTTAGAATAAGTAATTTCTGGACTAGTCTGAATTAGGAAAATTATTACTACTCAACATTTCAAGACATAATCTGTCACAAAAAATGACGACATTTCATAGGTCTCATTTAGGCAGCAGCGGAGCAGATTTACAGTTCATTTCTGATTAGAAACCGGGAAAATTCACCCGAATTAACCATTTCAAATGTCGTCATTTTTTGAGGGATTGTAAATGAAAAGAGGAAAATTCACCGAAAGGAATATGTGCATTTCATAATTTCCATCTGTTGCACAGGTCAAGTTCACTGTAGTACAGCCATTGTCATCTACCGCCTGGGTAATTGTCAGCGTGCCAAGAGAATCGTAAGGAACCGGGGCCATTCCCTCATACATCATCAACGCAGGGCATAAACAGGCTAAATTTTAGCATGCAAATTTTTATATTCAACCAGCTCTTTTATTTGGTCCCGAGGAGTGATAGAAAACAAGAAATACCTGGAGTTGTTGTATTGGTGGTTGACATAGTTGTTGTGGTATAGTCTGTCACAAAAAATGACGACATTTCAAAGGTCTAATTTTCGCTGTGGTGGAGCAAATTTACCGATTTCAAACAGGGGAAATTTGCCCGAATTGACAGTAAATCTGCCCTGTCACAGCCGAAATTAGACCTTTGAAATGTCGTCATTTTTTGTGACAGACTATAGGTGGAACAGTAGTTGTTCCCACGTCTGATGTCCTTGCACAACCATGTACCAGCACAGAAAGAGTCGAAAGAAATAGAATATGAAGTCCTTTAGCAGAAGAGAACATTATGAGAGCTGATAAAGCACGGTAGAGTCTCCTCACCTTATAAAGACGTCCGCTGCTCTCGATTTATCCAGTTTCTCGACCTCGATTAGGCACTCTGCCCTAGTGCAATTAATTTCTTGTCATAGTAGAAGTACGATTTTCATCTGTGATCAGTCTAATCTTCTTTTTCACCCGATAGAAATCCTTCTCCTTTGACGGGACGTCATTTTGACTATCTCTTATTCATTTTCATTCGTCCTTCAGGACGGAAGTTAGGCTCTTTTTTTAATTGAGAGCAATTTCCTTGCATTTTTAATAATATTCCTAGGTTTTAACAGTTCTTTCTGACGAAAAATATGTAGATTTCCGTACAGAAGAAATAGTTTTATAAGCAGAAGATTACATAATAATTTATCCTGGCCTGGGAGTAGCAGACATAGTCTTCGCAGTGGCCTAGCCTTTGTTTTTCTCTCTCATCTCTTTTACAAGAAATTCTCATAGTCAAAACCGATTAAAAATCGCAAGTACAAGTCAATTAGAAGGAATCCTTTATTAATTTGTCTGCATTTCTTTCTTCAAGCGATAAAAACTGAGAGAAGTGAGGAAAATCTTAAAAAAAATAAAATTATAAGAATACAAGTACACGCATTTTTGGTTTTACAACGTTTTCCACTCTTGGAAATTACAAAAATTATATTGGAAAAATTTTATAAGAAATTGGGGACACAGGACTTGAGACGAATATCCAATCATTGGTTTTTCTCCTTTTTTTTTCGGATAATCCGAAAATTATCCGCCCATCCCCGGTGTGGATTCGTGGAAATATTCGTAATAAGACGAAAATTTTAAAATTTATTATTAATTTGAATTTCAGAAAAAAATAATGAACATGAGAATTAGTGAACATCATTTTTATCACTTGATAGCTTTCACTTCGAGCCAATATCCCATGTATTTCTGTCTTAAAGGAACAGTCAGGGAGTTTTCCAGCATACAACATTACGCTCGCCAGCACGCCATGATCCGCAACGACAAAATTTTAAAATTGCTGTCGCTTTTGCAATTTTAATCCGAGTTTTTACGAGTTTTCAGGGGATTTGACGCTGTTTAATCCAATTTTACAAGAAATATTTTGAAAACTTGTCGTCCCGGGTCGTGGCGTGCTGGCGAGCGTACTGTGTATGCTGACGTTGGGCAACTTCTAGGGCTTGTTTTTCGTAAACCAGACGCAAAACGAATTAGTGCATCGTGATCAGCAAAAAATTCTCTAAATTCTGAGACCTGGTCGAAAAACTCCCTGACTGTTCCTTTAAAATATATTATATACCTCATGGGATACACATGGGCTCTAAGGGATTTGCCGGGTCGGTCTAAACAACACGTTATTTTTATTTATTTTCTTGTACCTGGGAGCATATGGGCATCGGGTTTGGATTTCCAGTAACGTCTGACGTCCACATTCCTCCTTCACATGTGATAATATTTGGTGCTAAGGTTGCTGTTGCGCATCCGCCGCCTACCAATAAAGCTTCGTTTTCCTAAATTATTTCAGGGTACTTTATAAGTCAATTACCGCAAGAGCTAGAGTGAGAGAGTAGCTTCCCCCCAAGGAGGTACATGTAATACTGGCAACAACACATCCCATTGCATCATTAGAATAAGTGATCGCTAGCATTCCATCTGAGGTTCCAGGTATGGTTGTAGATCCGGCGACTATGTTCATTCCACACCCATCGCATCCTTAAAAATATTAATAATTTGTTTTTATCCATGCCGACAGGTTACTTTGATAATACTAGAAAGATATGATAATTAGAAAGAGCCTCCTTTATATTCCAATAGGCTCTATGTCAAATAAATCAAAATATTTTGCTGTATACATCTTTTTAGACATAACCATTGCTCAGTTATAAAAATTGCGAGCTTCTACGGCCTACAACTGAAAATCTAAATTGGGCTGCCTTTTCCTAACTAATTAAGCTTAAAAAATCACCTTATTAAATAATCTATGATAGTAAATAATAGAAAACCTGCAGTAGTTGTTGTTGAAGTCGTCGTCGTCGTAGTAGTGCTTGTTGTTGTGGTGCCTGTAGTGGTAGTAGTAGAAGTTGACGACGTAGTTGTCGGTAAGGTTGTTGTCGTTGTATCCACAAGAGTGGTAGTTGTTGTAATAGGAATAGTGGTAGTAGTAATCGGGTTTGTGACCGTAGTCGTAGTTGTGCTCACATCGGAGGTTCTAGCGCAGCCAAGAGCTAGTTCAGAAATGAAGGGTAAAAACAGGATTAAAATTGTTTTAAATGAAATATGTAGAGGCGCAAGAGACAGGAAAAACATTGGACTGAACGAAAGTCGTTGGATCTTTATCCCCTTTAAAAGAATTTCACTGGCTAATGCTACTTTTTTCACTGGATTTATCAAGTTTCTCGCCCGTTCTCGGGCCTCTCCTCCCGAACTGAGACGCCAACTAATCTATCTGTCATAGTTAGACAGACGGCCTTATCCAATCGAAGCCTCTTTTTTTCACCCGATTGGAATTTTTCTGCACGGCTGGACGCAGCCCGGGCGGCTTTCGATCCTTCATTTCACCAGATAAGCAGAGATCTCAGGTGGATTCTTTGTTATTTTATTACTATTCATGCTTATGGCATTATTATTGTATCCCACAGTATTCCTTCCTAAATGTTTTGCATAAGAATTTGTTTTCAATCAATCGCCGATTTAACTTTGCTTTGATCTCTGATTCAATTTTTGGGCGCGTGAAGGAAACTTCACCATCACCAAGTTCACCATCGCCCTGAAACCTCCTCCAAAATCGTTTTTTTCTAATTTTTTTTCTACCGTAGGCATGTTTAGACTTAGTTGTGTCTATTTCAATCGTTTAAATCAAATTGGCAAGTCAACCCGGCGAGCTACAAGGTGACGAAATTCAGGCCCATTTGGTGAAGTTTCCCACACTTGCGCCCCAAAAACCTTTCTAAAAAAATTTTTCTCTCATTTCTTTTCTGTCAAAAAGTGGGCTTAGGCTTAGTAGAGTTTATTTTACTATTCCCGAAAGTTTTACGGCTTGAAAGCTGACCTACACGCCGCGGCACGCAAAAATAGTGTTTGGTGAAGTTCCCTATTGGCCCGCGTGAAGATCTTTCGTCTTCCAGTTTCATATCCTTTTGTAATTCCGAGCTTCTTCCAAGGCTGTTTCATTGGCATATGAAGTCGTACAATTTTTCCATGCTCTCGCATGGAATATATTAAATTAAAATTTGATTGTACCTAAAACTATAAAATACGCTGTTATTATTTTAGAAAAATCACTGCTCTTCTGTACTATAAGAAATGCGGTTACGAACACACTTTTTCTTGAGTCTGATTTAATGGATACTGCCGTTGGTTTCAGCTCCGTGCTTTTAAAAGCCATGTGGCAACTTCCGGATCACAGAAATGTAATCTTGTGCAATTTCTAAGACAAAATGCCCGCACTGTTCTTTTTTGTGATAAATTTTGGTAGGAAGAGCTCAGTCAGTTCACACAGAGTACAACACAAAGTAATTAAAGACATTTTTATGCCGTTACTTTACTATGTTATTACATCTGACAAGGCCCGTCAACAGGATCCACATATCCGCAACCAATCATCGTGTTCGGTATAGCAGTAGGTGTAGACACGTCGTTCCACACTCCGTCGATACATTGGAATGGAAGCATTTGAGCGGCACTATTTACAGTTGTTGTGCCGCAATTATTATCCACGCCTCCCACCTGGTGAGCAATGTTTTCATCTTGGTTCGTCTGAAAAATTGCCAGTGCTATTTCTATTTTTAGATTATTGAAATTTACACGAAAGCTGAGGGACTGGGCAGAGAAAACGTCGGCGCACATTTGAATTTTGGGTTTCGCATTGGAAAATGATCGTTTTTATTCATTTTCTATGCTGTTTAATAATTTCCATATGTTTTCAAGGTCAACTATATGCCCGAAAATATATAAGCAATCACTAGAGACACGAAAAAGTACTCTTCATTGTTAAATTTTTAAAATCACACGAAAAGCTACAGTAAGACTTTCCAATCTCTCAGGTCTTTTTTAAATAAATAGTTATTTTCAGAAACATCTTCTATTTTTCCAAAAAAAAGCAAACCAAATTATACCAAATACTTACCGAAGGATATATATACACAAAAGCTAACATTCCATTAGCTGAACAGGTTAGAGTCAGCTCACATCCACCGTCGGCACCAACTGTCTGGACAATAGTTAGCATTCCCTGTAGAAGTCCAAATTCGCTAGGTCCAGTGTACTCCGGTGGCGCGGCACAAGCGCATGCTAAATATTCTATTTTGCCCTAAGAAAAGGAATACATACCCCCAGCGGCAGTTGTTGTACTAGTCGACGTCGTCGTAGTACTAGTAGTTGTACTTGTCATGCTTCCAGTCGTTGTTGTCGTCATGTCTCCGGGGGTTGTCGTAGTCGTTATAAGACTAGTTGTAGTAGTAGTTGGAACAGCTACAGTCGTGGTAGTTGTCCCCACGTCTGCTGTCCTCGCACATCCGTGTACTAGTTCAGAAATTAGCGGTAGAAATAGAATTAAATTTCCTTTAAATGAAATGCGAAGGGGAGCATTAGGAGAGAAAATCATTGGAACAAAACTGATAGGATGGTCTTATCCCCTTTAAAAGACTTTCACTGGCGTATACTACTTTTTTCACTGGATTTATCAAGTTTCTCACCTTCTCTCGGGCCTCTTCCCGAAGTGAGACGGCAATCAATCTATCCGTCATAGTTAGACAGACGGTTTTCTGCAGTCCAAGTAGCTTTTTCACCCGATAGGAATCTGTCTGTTTGGCTGGTCAAGCGTCTTTTGACTTTTGTAACCATAGTTTTGTCAGCGCTGGGTTCTGTGAACAATGGTCTCATCTAATATTACCACTAACTAATTGCCTCTTTGAAAGTGGTTCGACTAATTAGCGGGCTTGTCATAGTTAGCGCGACTGTTCCGCAAAGTCCTGTAACCCGTTTAGCCTTCTTTTCCAACCGATTGAGATCTCTGCCCGACCGGACACTCATGGATACCTATTCTTTAATTTTCTAGCAAAGCAATATTGGATGGTGTGCTCATACTCTTTATCTCCAAGTTTTGTTTAAAAATTGAAGGAAATTAAAAAGTACTGAAAAAAATTACGATGTTTAACGTACAAGTTTTAATACTACTTGCATCTTCGCTGCCACGTAAGCGCAATTAATCTTTCTGCTAAAGGAGAGCGATTGATTTAGGTTATTTTTCAGTCCTTTCATTTTTTACCAAAATGACATTTCCGAATGAGCTATGATCAGCCAGACCTTCGCCATTTATTTCTTTTTTTTTTCGGAAACTTTCCTTCACTTTTACCGATCTTTATTACAAAATCTATCAATCTAATTTCAAAGTGTCGATCAAAAAACGGAAAATTAACAGATTTCTGCATCTTTCGAGTAACCACATCCAATCATTGGATTCAGCTCTTCTGTATTAGTGTCAATCCAGCTTCCATTTCTACATTTTAGAGGTTTCTTATCTATTGGAGTCGATGTAATTGAACCACAATTGGCGGGCTCTCCATGAACATCCAAGACTCCAAAAATTACCGAGGGGCTTGTCTAAAAATAGCATCTTTAGTATAAGTGCCCATCAAAAGTTCCAGCAACATCCAAAAACTTACCGAGAGATAGAGATATAATCGCGTATTTATTCCATTTGAGGTACAAGACACAATGACCTGTGAGCAGCCGTCCTTATCTACAGTTTGAGTAATTTTCAAGGTCCCGCGAAGAAAATATTCATTAGTGCCGGTATATTCCATTATTTTTAAGCAGTTACACTCTAAAATTGTCCAATTCTTCAGATAAATGAAACAAAACCTTTTACGGCGAAGGAAATAGGAGCTGTGATTAGCTGCTCTGGAGTCCTCATACAGCCAAAAATGGCTTTTCCATAGAAATATACCAAAAATATAAGGATCGAAGTCTTCATGGTAAAAATAAAATGAAATCTCCTCTTGTCCCTTCCCCTCTTTATAGAGATCGATTCTTATTACTTTTTTTAACCCGATTTCCTTTTGTCTACCGTTCACATTTACAAACTGCAGATCCGCCGCAAAGAGACAACGAGGAAGTTAATTAATCCAACTCTCAGAAGTGCAGAGATTGCTGTAGTCGGGTTATCGGCGACCTCGGTTTTTTGACTGAATGTCATTTGTCATTTTGAAGCACATTTTGATGCCTTTGAAAATGAATGCTAAAATATTTTGGAAAACTGAAGCAAAAGTTGAAGCTTTCACGGATTTTTCAATTTGTTCGTAAAACAAAAGCATGCGGTTGTTAGACATTCTCATAGTTAGTACTGATTAAAACCTCCAAAATACTGGAAAATAGACGAATTCATTAATTAAAATTCTAGTTTTACATTTTATTTATTTCTTTTTTTATTTTTAAATACAGTAGACAAAGGGCCAATAATTGTCTTTAAGAATTATATCAAAATTTTATTCACTTATTTTAAATAAAATCTGAATCATGGCAAGCGGTGGTTTTAACAATAATAACATCACCTGTAGACATTTTATAGGTCCATCGTCCCATGACGTCACAAATCAAAGTTTCACTTATTGGCATCTAAAATTTCGACATTGCTCAGAAATGAATGATAGCTACCATTGAAGGGTCCAGTTTGATGGAACCATTGTTGAACGCTATAATCGTACTTGCGGTTTTCATAGGAACACAGCCTATCGTCATCGTATTGGCGCCGTTCATTACCATTATTGGGCTAAAAATTTTGTATTTTGAAAAGGGAAAGGGATCTCACCGCGCTCCAGGAACACTTCCAGGGCAGCAAGCGTCCATTTGATGCGTTACATCATCGGCTGTACAAGATAGACTTCGGTCTAAAAATGTCTTATGTCTAAAAAAATGCATACAATTCGTTTCAAAAAGATAAAGCCACCTCATTTTTTGGGTAATCCGTTTGTAGATTTGCCTCCCAAATTATAATTTATTTTATAAATAAAATAACACTCATTGTTTAAAAAAATTTATTTGTTTTCCAAATTTACCTTTTCGAGTAGTTGTAGGCACTGTTGTTGTCGTAGTAAGATTCGGAGTAGCCAGACGTCCTTTATTAGAGCAGCCTTCAGAGAACCAAAAGCTCCCGAGGGTGACGACAAAAAAAGAAAATGAAGCCAGCTCATAATTTATAGCTGCAAGGGTACAATAGGCCATTGTTCATCAAATAAAAGCCTTTTATCTTCGGTTTCTAGACATTCTCATTGTTAGCACTGATTAAAATCTAGAAAGAAAATGGGAAGTAGGGGATGTCATTAATTAAAATCCTAGTTTTATATTTTATTAAACACGTAGTCGCAAATATTTTAATATATTTAAATTTTTAAATATCTTCACAAGCAGCAGTCATAACAGTGACCACATTTGGAGCCATTCCAAAGGTCCATTGCCCCATGGAGTTGCATATCAGAGTTTCTGTTGCCATCTGAAATTATGGGACTACTTAGGAATTGGAATCTGGTTACCTGGCCAGGGGCTAGACTAATGGCTCCATCATTGAAAGCTATCATTGTCATCGCGGTTGTCATTGCCACGCAGGTTATAGTCATTGTATTAGCTCCGTTCATTACCACTATTGGGCTAAAAATTGTGTATTTTGAAAAGGGAAGGGAGCTCACCCTGCTGTAGGAACACTTCCAGGGCAGCAAGGATCTATTTGGAGTGTTATATCATCGGCACCACATGATAGACGGGCGTCTAAAAGTATTTGAAGTAGAATACTTTACACAATTTCATATTCATGAGCTATTTTATGATGAGAAAAACCAAGAATTGCAAAAAATCAAGGAAATTCTCCCATTCCAGTGGCATTTTTTATGACTTTTATGATATCTGAAGTAGTTTTGGCCTTTGAAAGTTAGCCGGATACCATAGCGATCTCCTCTTGGCAATCTTATCACGTCTTTCCGTTTGAAATCAACCGAAAAAAACTGGGCTCTCTTTCAGATTCTAAAGTTTCCACAAGCAAATTGGAAAAATCTTCGAAAAAAAAGCGTAAAGCGCCCCATTTTTTGCTTGAAGATTTTATCAACGCTCTACTTTTTCAGTCGAAAGTGCACTAGAACCGTGGTTTATATATTTTTACTGGCTTTTTGCCAATTTTTAGCCCTCAAAAATACGGAATTCCCTCCATTTTTATTTTTTTCTTGCCTGTAGTCGTCGTGGTAGTTGTAGTCGTAGTTGTCGTCGTTGTCGTCGAGGTTGTAGTCGTCGTAACAGGCGCAACAGTTGTTGTCGCTCCCGGTACCGTTGTGGTCGTGGCTCCAGGGACTGTCGTCGTAGTAGCACCAGGAATAGTCGTAGTCGGTACAGTAGGAGCTATCGTGGTGGTAACAGTTCCCACATCCGCTGTCCTCGCACAAGAATAAACAGATCCAATAGATGATAGAATTGTAATAAAAAGATTTGCAGAAAGCATAATATTGAATGAAATAACAGAGAGCTTATCCGGAATAAAGGGCAACAATAGGCAATCAAAGAAGATTTTCGATGCCGCGTTCGGGGATTTCTCGGATCTCAATGAAAAAATCGGGTAGGTGGTGGTGAAAGGCGACATGAAACGAGATCTGATACGACTTTTGACCAGGATATCTGGATCTCTGCCAAGGATATTGAGCAAATATTTCTATTATTGGATTTTTGACTGCGAAGAAATAAATTCTAAAATTGGCAGGTGTCCCAAAGGAATTTTGCCCTATTTTTGATTTTTGGATACAATTCTCCTATATTGGTCCATTTTTTGTGGTTATCTTCTTCGAAAAATCCATTAAAAATTAGTTTTCCCGTGTCCTCCAGCTTACCACAGCTAATTTAACTCTCCAGGAAATAAAAACGGATATTTTTTTGTGTCCGCGGATGTTTTTCTCTCCCCAGCTATTGCGAAAAAATTGCCAAAAAGCTGCAGCTTTTCAGTCTCGAAATTGCCAGTTTTGTCGGATTCTGATCTGGGATACTTCCTAAATAGGATTTTTTGGGAGTTGAGTCCTGTCCCAATCATCCTTTGTCTCGATTTTTTCTCTCAAAATCCGGACATATCATTCAACGACTTTCACTTACCCCAGACGGGGATCATAAGCTGCCCTGATCTTTGGTTTCATTTTTCTGGTAGAAACTTCAATAAATTGTCAAATTTTAGAGAAAACAGAGCTTTCTGTTGTCACAAACTCTGCGAAACTCAGTGTCACGTTAGATTTACAGCCAGTACCACGAGATCATGTTATCTCTCTTTTCCCCCGTTCTCTCAGGTCATAAATTTAAACGACAGGACAAAGAATAACTCACTAAATTACGCAATAACTTCTGCACGCATCGTAATATGAACATGGAAAATTATCAATGTTTTTCCACCCACCATCATTGTTCATATCAGAAAGAAGTGACGAAAAGCAATGAAACGTAGGAAAAACAGTCGGAAATGAGCTGTTCTTTCTCTTGTTATTATCTTCTTTTCGCTATTTTGCTATTTTGGCAAGCGAATTTGGTAAGTTTGGAGGAATATTTGATATTTTCTTCAGTGGCAGCCAGGCTGGTCTGTGTTTTATTCCGGCAACCCAGGAAATGGCCGAAATTCATTTTTCTAACTATTTTAACCCATCCATTACCAAAAAAATAGCTCATTTCGTGCCCAAAATGGTAGCATGGTCATAAAATAAAAAAATTTGGTGGTTGGCGCATCTATTCTTAAAGAAAATAGTATTCTATAGATTTTGACGTCCTACACAGAAAAAATACTAGCCAGAAAATCTTGTTTTTCAGGTTCTATCACTCCCAGAAGTTTCTCCTGTCCGCCTCCAAGCACCAGCTCCTTCTGACAACCGGAATCAGGCTTTCCTCACAATAAGTAAGCGCCTTCGAACTATTGAAGATCCAGATTTCCCTTTAGGAACCCCAACAAATAGAACAAAATCCAAAAAGCCGCCTATTATTTCCATAGGTAAGAATTTTCTTTATTACCTGTTACGTTTCTCCCATTTCAGATCTAGAAATCGGTGCAGGACTTGGCGGCAATCCAGGAATCCTTGGCATTTTGGGCTAATTTTGGTTTTCCTTCCTTGTCAACGTCTAGCACGAAGATCACTACGTTTTCAGCTTTTGACCGGTCAAGATAAGAACTCGATGAATAAACCAATTCCATTCTCTTCCCCAATTGTTCTTATCAAAATTTTCTCCCCAAGAATGTTGGAATGTTGACAGAAGAAGTGAACTCACCCTTGGTCGTAAAAGTCTTATCATTTTTAAGCAGAGCCGTGTCCAGCCGATTCTCCGATAACTCCTGGGCATAGACTTGACTTTTCTCTGTCCCTGCTCGTCTTTTTTTATCGCTGAATTAGACCAGATCAGCTGTTGAGCTGATTGATTTAAATCCATTAATAGGAAATGGAGACGTCAACAGTGATCCGATTTGTTTAGAAAAGCTTAAAAATGGACGATAGAGAAAGTTTGCGATAACTGTAAACCGGATTCTGCCGTCTCACGGGGATTATTTTTCCGGAATTAGCTAAAAATGATAAAAATGATTGGGAAATCTTGCTGTTTTTGAACAATATAGGCGGCAAAACTGGTTTTAAGGAATTTAAAAAAGAACCTCGGATACAATATTTCGCGGCTGCTTTTTTTATGCGATAAACTCGTCGGGAAATTCACACATTTTTACGGAAACGATCAATTTTGCGGTTCTTACCCGAACATCTGCCAATCTTTTGAATTTTATGCTTTTTTCAGAAAAAAAATAGTTCTTTAAATGACTGGTATGATTGGTTGCAAGGTCTCGAAAAGAATTTGGCGTCCACTTCCTTGAAACCCGGGAACTTGAATTTTCGAGATTTTCAAAATTTCAGGAAAAGTCTCAGGAACGCTAACTCCTCCCAGAGATTGAAAATATCGCCGGATTTTAAATTAAGTTATGCCTTGAGACCAAAATTTACATCTTTCTCTGAAAGACAATCTCTCTCCCTTTTCCAGGACTTGTTTACAGTCAAAAGGCGCCTCTCTCTTCGATTATCAGAGAAAAGTTTTATGATAAAAAACTTTGTCCAGAAGAGCTCCTGTTCTGATAAATCTAATCACCTCACCGCCGGCCGCTTGTACAGAGATCAACACTTCTACCAGTTTGCAAAACTTGTTTTCTCTCATTCTCCTCTCTTGAAATCGATTCCAAAATACCAGTAATTTCAGTATAAATTGCAGATAAAAGAAGATAAAATGGAATTTCCCAAGCCTGAAACCATGCAAGGTCTGGATCACCGTCATTTGAATATTTGGCTATGGACGCATAGCCATAAAGCCTCGGCTACATCGAGTGATAGTGGTTATTCCTCTGAAATGAGTTGTTCTACAGATATGTGAGTATTTTCTGTTCTATTTTATACGGAAAAAGTAGCAAAAATGGTCAAAGAAAAACGGGAAAGAAAGTGAAAATGACGAGGAGGTCAGTGCGAGAGAGACATAACCGGTTGCTTGATTGATTCGGGTTCTTCCTCCCGGGGGGCAACGTCTATTCCATCGTCACCTAGCGGGATTTATCCACAGTTTCTACTTGAAATACTATTTTCCTTTGCTTCCCAGATCGCCACGTTTCAAATTTCTTTCTGAAAATCGGCTGAGCTTTTATTTTGTGTCATTTGATCAGTTTTTAGCCCATTTTCACTGAATTCCACTGTTTGCACATAACTTTTAGCCGCAAAAATATGTCCACGGGTCTTTTTCCCATACTTTCCGGGTTCAATTATCAATTTTCTTTTGTTCCTACCTCTAATGGTTAGCAGCCCCTTTCCAAAACTGCCTGACTAGACTATCGCCGATAGTCTATGGGCCTTATTTCTCACAGTTTACGAGAATAGAAAAAGAGGGAAAGATCGATATGAATGGTCACTCTTGGCGCGAACTGTCTCGCCTCTTCTTTTGTGATCTTTTCTGGACTGCAGCGGTTAATTTTAAAGTTGTAAAATCCCTACAAGCTTTCATTTTGCATAAAAATCCCATTGTTTTGCTCATTTTCCGAAAACAGTCGCGTGTTCCAAAACAGTTACGCGATCTGCTGAGCAAATAAACCATCCAGTCGTTTTTTCCCGCTTGTCCCTGTCGTTTTCCCAGAATTTTTTCTTCCGTTTATGACTCTCCACACCTTTCTGTCTTGTCTTATTCTCCGATTTTCTGTATAAATCCCAATTCTTCCCTTGCAGAAAGTCTCGTCCCTTTGATCTCTCCCCAGATGTTGAATGTAGCCGTCTATATCGCTACCCTAATGACCTACAGCGGAAGTGGTTTTGTCCAATTGGCTTACTACCTGATCGAGGAACTTGTCCTCGAGCACTTTGATCGCCTGCCACCCGATTTAATACCATCTGATGTGTAAAAAGAGAAGACAATCCATTCTCTCCCTCTCTCTGTATCTATAAATAAAGGATCCAGCCACATTCCTTGGATGTTTTTCGCTGGGAGAACAGTTGGTCAGCCGGGTTGGATGGAATGGGTCAGGAGGTGTTAGGGGAAAGTGGCCTTTTTGTTTGTTTGGTTGTGTTGAAAATGATGAGTTACGGGGTGAAGATGGCAGGATTCCTATCATTCCAGGGGTGAATTTATGGAGTTAAAAATGTGCATGAGGTCATAAAAAGGTCGAATTCCTAGGTGTCAAGAAGTTTTCCGGCTCGTAAACCTCCCTGTTAGCCTCTTTCAGCTGATATGCCACTATTATCGCCATTTTTAGGCATTTTATTGCGTTCTTCATCGTTCCAAGACCCTTATTTCTTTTACTTACCAAACTTAAAGGGCTGAGAGCCGATGTTAGGGGATAAAATGGTCTCGAATTGGTGTTAAAGCGTCAATATTGCCCCAGATTGCGCAAGTATCTAATTGACCTCAAAGATCCCACGACGAAAACTCTCGAAAGAATGCACTCAATGCGTTTATTCAAACAAAAATGTGTTATAGGAACCTTTTCCCGGCAGACTGAAAAGTCACGCAAATACATTCTGACCCGTCCACATACCAGAAAAATGAGTCCTTTTTACGCAACGTGCAAACCTTTTTTCTTCGCAGAACTTTTGGAGAAAACACAAAACATTCCATTGCATGAAAGGGTTTAAGCCGCGCAGATGGAGAGGAACTGCCCGAAATGGGGTGGGCGATTTAAGGAATTTAAAAGAAATTTCACGGCAGTTTTTTTAAATATTTTGGGGAATTAGGTCCTGAAACGGAAAGGAGCGGCGTTTCCCCAACTTGTACCCGGGAAAAAGTTCAAAAATAGGAATATTTGGCATTCATTTAGAGGCCTGGACGATTGATTTTAAAATGCCTCTTGCTTTGATTAAAAATCGCTTAAAAAACTATTTTCCATATTCCCACTACAGCGAAAATCGTACAAGTTCCGCCACAGCGATGAGTAACTCGTCCACCTTTTGTATTTCCCCGTACAGGAAGAAAATGTCTTTCCCCGCCTTTCCTTTTTCCCAAAAAGACTTCCCTCCATTTAATCAGCTTAGCCTGCTCTCCTAATGTCCACCCACCGTCACAAATAGCCCGCGGTAAAAAAAAAGTTCACCAAAGTGTGTTCTCTGTCCCCCGTGTGAGTGATTGATTGCTAGCCGTTCGTTCACACTAGTCGACGTTGTCTTTGCTCTCTCTCCGCACCTCAATCTATCGCCTCAACTGCAGAGAAACGCCGGAGATCGAAAAGAATGCACGGAATGTGAGGAAACGGAAAACAGTTGGGGGCCGGCGAAAAGAGGAGAATCCGCCCCGCAGGCGGTAATATAAAGAAGAGGAAAATGAACTCCGAGTGACACTTGAGAAGTGACCCTCCTCTCTACTACTATACTTCTAAAAATACAGTATCTAGCCGGGAAAAATAGTAAAATCATGATGATCTTGGCTTATGTTCCTGTTGAAAGGTAGGTCAAAATATGTCGCTAATCAAGTTAATTTCCATCTAAAATTTTGTAAATCTGGGTATTGCTGTATTATCCACTTATCAGACAGTTTCTAATGAAAGAAAAATTAGTAGAAATCCGAGATACAATAAGATTATCAGCACTGGAGCAAAAAATGCCTGATTTTTCCCAATTTGCCCCTTTTGACCCATAGAATTCCAATTTCCCACGGTATTTTGGCCAATTTCCCTCCTTGTGTTGCCTTGTGAGACGAGCCAGACTTTTATTTTGCTTTTCCTTTAAAGCTTCCTACATGAGTTAACAAGACTCTACTCTCGGTATATTGTCCCTTTTTATTGAAAATCTTAGCATTTTGCCAAATACGTACGAAATTCGTCATGTTCAAAGTCAAAAAGAGCTGTTTATCTCTCCCCTCGGCCCGACTGTTATTGTTATGGTCTCGCAGAAAAAAAATGGAGCTGCATACTAATTAGTCGGATATGTGAATCATAAGCCCGTGATATTATATAAACGATCTCCTGGCAGGGAAGAAAACAGTTGGAGTCATACCGGCTCGCCTGTTTATGGCTATGCCTCTCCCTGCTGAAATTCTACAAGCATATTTCAATCTCTTTTATGGGAAAGTGAGGTAAGAGCGTTGTTTAAGAAGAGATTAGACCTCTATTTTATGTAAAAAATGCCGAGAAATGGGCAATTTATTTTGAAAAGTGACGGGAAAGCTGGGAAATGTTCTACTTTGTAATTTTTGACCTACTCAGCTAATTTTAAACCCTGAAAATATAGGAATTCAGGTCAGTTGACAATAGAAAAATGTGGTAAATATTATTCACAACAATTGGATCAAAAGTTGAGCCGAATTATGCCCCGCTAGCCATTACAATCGGTCTATGGTCGGATCCTATTTCAGGAACTTATTTGCCAAATTTTTTACTGTGACTGCTTTTTCTTCCTTAGGCTATCTAGCAGGCGATTTAGCCATTTCTGGGCCTTTTTTGAAGTAAAAAAGCTTGATACTAAGCTTGTAAAGGCGTCTCGATCCTTTGAAAATGGTAAGAATCGCTAAAATTTTGAAATAAAGTCATTTGTGACCAACATTAGTTACTAGAATTTGTCTCCTCTGCCTTTCTGACGCATCACAGCCATTTTGGTCACCGCATTAGCACAATTTTTCCAAGAATAGCAATCTGACTCAGTTTTCATTAGCAGCGATAAGTGTCACAGTCTTTTCAAGAATTGGACCCCGTACTACCACGCAGCTGATGAGTAATCACCATACAATTCTCGCTTTCCTAGAGGGGGTTTCTCTCACTTTTTCTCACAAACTAAACACACAGTCTTGTGTGCGGGTGGGTCTCCGTCACCCAGCCATTTTCCCCGACATTTGCGATGTTTTGTCTGTACAGGTGAGTATAACCAGAAAAATTGTTTCGGTCTGGCTGGGGAATTTATTCTAGACGGTAAATAATCGTCTTTGAACTTGTCGATAGTGGATTTTGAAGTAGAAGATTGGCAAAATAGCATCATTTAAAAGGTAGACACGTTTCTAGATGCCCTGGGCCTGCAATGATACAAAAAAATGTACCAAAATTATACAATTTGGGGTAGCATTCTTCTGTTCCTTGGTGGCAGTTCCTACACCCAAGTTTGGTCATTTTTTTGCCACATTTTCGCGTAGAATATGTTACACGCTTTGCTACACGCAGCATTTTCTCAATTTTCAAGCACTGGAAAAGTTTTTTACCCGGTGTACAGACTTCTTTTTTGTTAAATAGTATTATTTTCTCCATTTTCCTGATAAACAGCTCTCGTTTCTAGCTTTTCCTCCCTTTGGCGCCCCGTAAACGGTCTCTCTTTCCCATAAGAAACCGCCTGGCTCGTGGCCAAGGGTATGGTTTCTATGTACACACCGCCCTTATAGCGTCAAGGGTGCGGAACAACAACAGCACTTTTGGCAAAAGATGCCCGGAAATGTTAGAAATTTCAATGGCGAAAAAAATCACGTGAATAGGATTTGTCTGTCTGTCGTTCGCTGTCAAATAGACATACGGCTACACGTCTTCCCTAATTCCACATTCCACGCGTGTGCCGGTTTTTGCCTATGAATGCTTTGAGGGGGGTCGTCGATTGTGTTAGGGGGACTGGAGGGGGGAAGACGACGATGTAAGAGGCTGGAATGTGCGGAATGTACCCGTTGCGCGCCGCTGGACGGCCAGCCCGCCTCTTGTTGGCCTGGGTTCTCTTCGCTCTCTTTCCTGCCTCGCCTTGGCGGGAATGCCCCATATTTTGCAGGCATTTTTGGTTTTTAAAAAGTTCCAATTGTTATATTTCCCTCCAGTTTTCCCAGATTTTCTGGCTTTAATTCATTTCTGCTCTCCGATTGGCAAGCGCCTGTTAGCACACACGCATATGACCCACATTCTTTAAATTTCCCGCTGTTTGGTTACTTTTTCTCGTTTCTTTGTGGACAAATGGCGAAGAGAAAGAAAAGTTCACTATTTTCAGCCACTAATCATTTATTTGGAATCGAGTTTATCGCGTTTTCTTTTCTTTGACGAGGGCCCGTCGTTATGTTTGACATCATATGGTTGACAAAGATTGTTTTTCATTGGTTTTCGCGACAAAAGAGAAACAAATCATCCGCCTAACCACCATCGTGAACCACGATCATTTATTTTCTCATTGTTGTCACTCCAATTTCTCTCATTTTTGGCCATTTGGGTATTTTGAAGGAAATAAACGGCGGATAGAAGAAAAATTCGGGGGATTCCTTATTAAAGTTCTTAGAAAATGCCAAATTTGCTGGTCTTTTAGCACTTTTTCCAGGGATTCAATATTTTTTTCGTTCTCACATGTTCTATGGAATTAGCAAATTTACTTTTTGTCTCATTTAAAGGACTAATTTCATTAAATTTGACGTTGAGTTAAACTGTTTCCGATCATCAGTGCACTAGAACCAATGGCCGCCTCACGGAAATTTATTGGATTGCTTTATAGCCTGCTAGGTATCCTATTCATCTTCTCCTAACAATTAAAGCTGTCTTTGAGCTTTGCCCACAAGCTTTGAAGATCGTGGAACTAGTTTTCTACCAGAATGGCGAATTGTTGGACCTTTCCCCTTTTTCTGCCATTTCTTCCCTCTTTTTTTTTCTATTTTTTGGGATATTTCTGTCTGCTAGTGCCTTGACTTTATTGAGAATCCTGAGCTGATCTGTAAATTTGCTTAAAATAGGCCAACAATTTTTTTTACTGAACACCGAAATTTGAAGATTTTGTTAGGGCAATCACTTCTAGGCCGCGACTCATTCTGTCTATATTGTAATGCTGTATCCAGGAACCCTTTCGACACTTTTCGCTCTTTTCACCTTCATTTTTTCCGTCTATATTTCGTCAGTAACAAATCGTCGTCTCTCGTCGACTTCTCTCTGTCAACATCAGCAGCCATGCCGAGAACGATAAGAGACGTAAGCACATTGGCGGCGTGTCGTCCTTTTCCTTTTCTCGTTTATCGTCGATGATAATATCTGTCAAAGTAGTCTTTTTACACGTCTGGCAGCCCATTCCGTAAAATAACACTCGAAAGTGTGTAAAATAACAAAGAAAGAGAGCGATCTTGGTTTCTCTCCATTTTATGTGACCAAATTTATTTAATGGGATGTGAAAAGTCTATTGGGCATGTGATGTATAGAGGAGGGATACGTACCTCACCTGACTCTTTTTCCCTATTTTTGATTTAAAAAGTCTAAATATAATTTAATATTGATAATTTTCAGTGTTGAACCACCGCCGATGAGCGAGCCATCAATGCTGGCCACCGGTCAACCATTTGTCACCTGCTGTCCACCTTCTACCTCATTTGGGACTTCTCTTCTTGGTGAGTTTCACTTAATTATTTCCTTTAAATCGGGGGCCAATCTTTGCCCTTTACTTTTTCCCAAAAAAGCTCGCAACGTACTTTGTGCCGTTGATTCGATCTGGTCATTTTGCCACCGTCTTCCGCATTTTTGGGCAAAAGACGGCGGAAAACCTGTTATTTTTTCGGTTCTTTTCTTCCTTTTCGGGTGGTGGAAGAAAGAAAAGAAGATGGAACGTAAAGAATTCCCACAGGAAGTCAGAAAGACGACGGGACGGGCGGTCATGCGACTTGACGTAGGAGATTGTATCAGAAAAATTGTAAAGGAAACTAAATGTCGAGACTTTTTGGAGACTTTCCAGGGGTTTCAAGGGTTTGAAGGTTTCTTTAATCAATTTTCAATATTGAGAAAATTAAGAACAAGGAACTTGTTTGAATTTTCAATAAAAAACGTCAAAATTCAAAATACAAGCGCGGCTTGCGGTCTTACAGTGCCCCATTCCAAAATACTCTGTTTTCTGGTTTATTGCTAAACCCTGGCCAATTTGCTACCCACGGGAAACAGACCCATATTCCCCTTGATTTACTGCAATGCCCCAAAACATTGGCTCCAAGACAACCAGGAGACAAGTTGCTCTCATTCTGAGCTCAGTTCTCCTGGTTACTTGCAGTCGTCTACTATGAATTGGGGCTCTTTGGAACTTACTCAGTGCATTGTACTAGGTTAATTTTATATTATTTTAAGCAGAAAAATAGAATTTTTTATGGAAAATGTTTCAGATTTCAATCCCCTGCTGTTAAACTTGACCACACCAGTTCTTCGACCTCCACCACCGCCTTACACGCCTCGTCCCAGTCATCACAGTCATAATGACCTGCTTCGAATGCACAATGCTCCATTGGTACGTTTTTTTAACCAAATTGCTATATTTCCAATCGAAACGACTAAAAATTTCCAATTTTCCAGATCGTCGAGCCAGAAAACGAGGTAGATGTAGTTGGAGAGACCACTCCCACTGCTGCAACCCCAACGGATGAAGAAAAAGAAGAAGAAATGGACAGAGCTGACGAACCGCTGGATTTGACTGTAAAACGATCGCCTTTGTGCTCTCCAGTGGCTCGTCCCAGTGTTATCACAGCAACTGGAAGGAGCACTATCGTCAGAAGCGCATCATCCGCCTGTTCTATCAATGATGACATCTTGGAGGGCCATTTTAAGAGATCTCTCAGCGGAAAATGGCCAAGAAGATATAAAACTGACGAGGAAAAGGTTGGTTACAATTTCTCAAACCTCTAGCCGTGGCCGATGGGGATATTCGGGAGTTCTGGCGGTTGTTTTGAGTCCCGCAGCAACATTTCTGATCATTTTTCTAATTTCTACAATTTTCAGGGTCGCGCCTCTCCAATGCGCCGCCATGTCTCCTTCAACAGCCACGTCTCCGTTCCCCTGGTTTCCCGTGTCAAGCAGATGAACTGCTCCGGGATCGAGGAACATTTCCGCAGAGCTTTGGGCGGGAATTTTGACGAGTGGCTAAAGAGAAAAGGCGAAAAAGGCGAAGAAGAAACAGCCGAAAACACCCCTGTACAAAGAGAAAACCTCATTTGAGAATAATTTTTAATCCCAATTCCCTTGACATTCTTGATATCTTTACCGGTGAACTACTAAAGAAACAAAACACATTTAACATGACCTGTGACAAATATTGTTACCCATTGATGAGATCAAATATTATTGATGATATTTACTGTAGAGAAATGGCAGACGTTTATGATCTATTTTATTGGAAGGAGTATTAAATATCTATGCTACTGAGGGAAATTTTATTGAGGAAATTATGTGTTTCAATGGCTCGTTCACTTCTTCCGAGATAAGTTGCTCCATTTTTTCTCCAAGCTTGTTGAGACATATTTCTTTACTTTTTCAACGTTTCAGACTGAGAAGACCGCTTTTTGTTGAAATTTTCAAACTACTGAAATTATTCACGATCTTTTTGGTCAACAAGTCCCATGATCAGCAACCAAGAGTCATTTCTCTTCAAAAGGCTTGGCTCATTCAATATTCTAACCACCGTTCACGTTGCTATGATCAGCTGCCAGACATCAGAATCTTCTGAAGAGCGTCCATTTTCTTTTGTCGTTCAATCCTGCCCGACATGACGTTTTTTTGTATTTTGTCCAGTCCAGTTTAGCTTCAAAGATGCACAAAACGCTGTCCTCACTCAGCTGGAAGAATTTACTCCATCTCTGTATCTCCATTGAACTGATTATTGCCATTCTGTACATATTCTTGGCACATGAGATGATGAGCTCAGTTGCTGGTGAATATTTCAGTAAATAATGGGCCTTTACCCGACTTTTCCAGCCTGGTACATTCCTACATTTTGGATCTTTCTAGCTTTTATCAGTTTGTGTTTCATTGCTTCTGTAATAATCAATCCATCAAATCTCAATGATTTCATCCGTTTCCATCAGGTAAGATCTCTTATTTCCCAGAGGATATAGGGAATCAGAAGAAGTAACGAGGAATTTTTTATAAAAAAAACAATTATTTTAGGTTTTCCACCTCATTTTATCCATGCTTTTGCTCTACACAATACAGCCCGAGACAATGGCTGTTCCTCAATTATTGCCGGAAGATTTACAATCAGAATCTCTTCTCATTTCCTTCATACTTGCACGTATTTTCCTTCTGATCGTTGTTCTGTTGTGCAAAAGAAATCTACGAGAAGATTTCGAGAAGAAAACAGGCAGGATTTCTGATAGAAATTGTTCCTGAATAAATATTTCCTTATTAATTTGTGGCAACCGCTTTTAAGCGTTTAGTTAAAACTTCCCTTTTCCATCAACTTTCCCACAATTGGAAACTTCTTGAACTAATTCCAGCCAGCCCTCCGTGTTTATCAAAGAATCAAAGCTCATTTTATTTTCATTTATGATTTCATTTATGATGCATTGGTCTCCCGGCAACATGACCCTTCCCACATATAATTTCCTCACATCTTCTTCTATCAAATGGGGCAGTCACGTCTTCCAACACCCAGAAATAGCCAATTTATTAAACTTCCTCCCATTAATCGGGTATCTATTGAGTCTGCTTCAATGCCGACGGTTGCAACAGGTCTGACGGAATATCCTGCTCATAGAAATGCTTCTATTTTATTTGGAGTTCTATTCCTGTTGACTATTATTTCGGTGAGGAATTGCACTTTAAAATGAGATAATTTTCCAGAAATGTGTGCTGATCTACGTAGAAATTCAAATAATTTGGGATCCTTTTAAAATTATCGCTACTGGCGTTTATTTTTTGGCTATTTTTAATATTTACCTCCTCTTTATGATCAAATACAAGACTTATATGGTAAGAAAATGTTCCGAGCGATCAAAAATGGATTGCAGACCCGAACTAGATTCAAGAATATCTTCTTTACGCCTTTTATTTACTGGAATTTGATGAATTATGCCGTATATTTGGGCATTCCTGCCCTTGGATATTCTTATTTCACAAAGAAAATGTTATTGGAAATTATTATAGGTGAGTCCAGGACCGTTTTCCATTCGAAAAGTAAATATTATTCAAAATCTGAACTCTCTGACTACAATTTGAACCGCAATTTTAAAAACTTAGTCAATTTCCAGGTAGCATAATTTGTATCCTCGACTCTTCCGCCTTCATTCTAACTATAGCTTATCCTATTTGTGAGCACAAGGTCTGTTTTCACCGTATTTTTCTCTATTGCTACTCATTTAGCCGTTAAAAAACATGGAGAGATATATTATGACGGACACAGCACAATACAGCCATGAAGCTGATAAAGATCTTCATATTATTGAGTCCAGTTCCTTTAAAATTGTAATAACTAACACTGGTCAAAAGGTAGTATAAGCTACCACAGATTAGGATCATTTTCTAGCCCGTGGATGGTCCCGTGACGATTAGAAGAACTGTTGTTTCAAAGCCAGAAAGAGTTACTCCTTGTGATAAGAAAGACACCGAAATTATCGCGTTTTCAATGGGTTTGGAAGCCCCCCTCCAGCCTAAAGGGGAATTAATTGTTGGATTATTGTATAAAAATGAGTACCGGAAGTATTTCAGTTTGTCCCAGAGGCTCATACATTGGAAGGAGCGATACAAGTGAAGAATTTTCGATCATTTGGAAATAATCGAGGACTACGAGTACAGACGGAAGTTATCCTTGGAAAACGCGGGAAAATCTCTCATGTTAAAGAAGTTTCTGTTTTTAAAATTGTTTGAGAATTACAAAATAAGATATTTTCCTGCCAATTCTGATGTCTAAAACGATTGAAGAAGATCTTTGAAAATGATAATCCAATTCAGAGAAGAATAGAAGGCTAGGAAAATCTAGAATGAAAAAGAACCGAAGAAAAAGTGCGATTTCGTCTTGTTAACCCAGAAGAAGAAGAACAAACAACCAAAAAACAGACTAGGAAATTGCCGAGGAAAATTCAAGAAGAGAGTCGTCTTGATAGCCCAAAACAAGAAGAGATTCCACCCAAACAGAGAAAGAAGAAACAAGAACAGTACACAGTTATTTTTGTTGGCCGAAGCCATTTTTTTATTCACAAGATGTGTAGCCCTTTAGGGGTTGTATTCGATGGGGAGGTTCTTGCGGCGGACCATTCCATCTCCCTGGAACCATTCACGACGGAAGGTTTTCGCGGCACCATCTGGGGTGTTGGTCCATTCGATGGTGATACGGTCGTTGTTCGTATCCTCCTGGCCAAAGGCAAAGGCATCACAGCTGACAGCCATGAGGGTGGCCTCCTTGGGGTCCAGGACCTGTAAAAACGGGGATTAACACGAGAAAACAGAGGAAAACTAACTCCGCAGGCGGGGTCAACACCCAAGCGCTTCATGTTGGTCGTCTTAATTGCCCAACCAATGCGACGAGCAGAAGAATTGATAATCTTGATATGGTAGGTGTGCTTGTCGTCATAGGGGGCGTTGAAGACGATCTTGGTGCCAGGTTGAGTGACAATATCTCCTACAAATTCCAAAATGAGCTCAAATTTAATTCCTATTAGTGGTTTTAATGGCCCAAAAGACTTTAGAGTTCAAAAATCGCGGTTTTTGTTTAAAAAAATTCGGCCACTTAGTGGCGCCAGGCAGAAATTTACCGAAAGAAGCGGCCATAAATATAAAAAATAAAATAAAATGAATAAAAAAGAAATGTAAATGAATAAATAGTAAAATAAATAAATAAATAAATAAATAAATAAATAAATAAATAAATAAATAAAATAAAGGAAAAGCCAAAGCCGCACCGGGAGGTACCGATTGAGCCATTGTTGGTTGTTTGTTGGATGCTGTTTGGTCAGTTTCCTCGCTTTTATTCTCAAATTTGACGGAATTAAAACATTTTAACGAGTCAGGAGCTTATCCTTTCCAAAGTCGTTTTCTGTCAGATTAGAGAAACAAAAGCGAAGTTTGCTCAGACAGCACTTGACAAGAAGAGAAACAAAAGCGAAAAATGGACAGACACTACTTGACATGGAGAGAAACAAAAACAGACAGTAATGGCCAGGTTAGAGAAAATAGGGCGGTTTTGACAACCTGGATGGCCAAGAAGAGAGAAACAAAGCCAATCAACTTGACTAAACATAGAAATATCAATTTCTCGTATTTTTTTGGCAAGCAAAGCTAAAAAAAGAAGAGTTTAGCATGGAACGACTGCCAGCTCTCCACAATTTCAGGGCCCAAGATAAATCAGGAGCCTCTCATACCTGGGCAACAATCTGGAAGACTGAAGAACTGACGCTGATAATTATCAAACACCATACCACTGATCAGAATCGTCGCAAACTTGGAATTTTATTTTAAAGAATACAGTAAGGTGGAAAAAAATGATCTCGACATTTTTCTGAATCTCCAAAATAAGAGGACAGCTTCATGAGGTCAACTCGATTCTCCTTTTTGAATCCAAAATAATGGGTCAATTGTTTGGCTAAAATTAGAAATTGAAACGAATATTCACATGCCAGGCTGTGTTTCCAATTGACTAACTATAACTCCCGTCTCCCATTTTCAGTCCACGCGCGGGACAATCTCCTAACCGATCTTTCCTATGCCTTGCAAAGGAGAGTGAAAGCAGTTTTCTTCACCGATCTCAGTTATTTATCTCACGACAGCTGCTTTTTCTCCCTAATGCAACATTTCCTTCCCTTCAAAGTTGCAGTTTTCTTCGGGTGGTGGCCATCACGGGCGGAAGATCACCTCTTTTTCCCGCCCATAAGCTGTAATTTCTCTCGGAAAAAAAGAGAAGAAGTTAAACCATGTCATACCCATATCCAATGGATGGTTTCTATCCACATCCAAATTATTATTCCAAGTCATTTTGTGAAGAAATGACATGGCGAAATTGGAGAGAATCTGCTTTTGTCTCCATGCCTCAACGTCCTTCCTATCGATATGTAAGAAATTATGGGTTTTATTGTTATAAAATTGTGATTTAGGACTATTATTCATCAAATTATGGTTTCCCATTTGGTAATGATCGCTACATGTGTTCCTTCTATCCATCAGCGTGCAGTTATCCGTCTTCTTGCTGTCTTCACCCGTCGATAACTGGGAACAATGCTGTGAGTCTTCTTTTTATAGTGTTTCTTTATGTTCTTCTCTTTGAACTGGGCAAAAAAACTAGGGAAACTTTACTAACTAAAAAATCAAATGTCTCCAAATTCTAACTGGGAAACTCAGCGCAGCAAACTGCTGACTGAACCTGACACTATCGCCCATTTTCTTTCAAATATTCCAGTGAATCTTTTTGGTAACAGCTATCGTCTTCTGCTGGTCAAAGATTTGTCCCCCAGCCATGTAAATCGGGTGCGGATACACGTGGCTGCTGTATCTGTGGGATTCCAAAGCTTCTAGGGATCTTTTCGAAAGCCTTCTGTTTTTTCTGTTCATTAGCAGCTTATTTGGGAAACCTTAAAGCATTTTCCTCAAGAGGGACATAGTATTTGGTCCTGAAAATAGGGGAGAAAAAAAGGAGACTTATTGCCCGGAGGAATCATTCCTCCTACTGGTTTAAAAACTAGTTCCTTATGTTCTTACTGGAGAAAAAAAACCGTGATAATGTCGTATTTCTAGGTTAACTGCCTTACTGCAGATTGGTGTAAGCCCAACTTGTTTTGAGATTTTCTATTTTTGATCTATGATCTTCTCTCCCATGTTTATATTCCTATAGTTAGAAATATCTATCATCAAATCTAATCTGTCTTTTTTTTCGCTAATGCGGAACGGGTGTTCCCCTCTCAATCTTTTTAAACCCAAGGTCATCTCCCTGTTTCGCTACTTTACCCCGTAGAGCGAGCTCTGTTTTCCCCCGTGGAGGTCATGGTTATCTAACAGAACATAGCTGGCTTTTTTTGGTAATAGAATTTCATTTTTAGCAGGAAGAAGTTCCTCGGGCAGCTAGCAAAAAGGATAAAGAAGCCGGGAAGAAGGGCCGTCCAACCAAGAATCCTGTCTGGTCACTGTTTCGGCGGATTAATGAGAAGAATGTTATATGTTGTCTCTGCTACAAGATAGTGAAATCTGCCTGTGCTACAAATATGACAAAACATGTGGAAAGACATCATTCGGAATATGCTGTACAGCAGGCGTTACAGAAGGAAAAGGAGTAGGGCCACTTTCTTACGTAAAAAGGTGGATGAATTTAGAAAAGCTGCTGAAATTAGGCCTGTGGTTCAGTGTTCTGTGTCTAGAAGGCAGAGAAAGACGAAACATCCGGTAAGTTATACTTGTATTAGTCTAGAATTGAACTCTCGGCGCATTTTCGTTCGAAAACCTACAAAAATGGTAATCCGCGGTAACTGTGTGGTGACCGTGTGACTTTTTATTCTGGATACTGTAATTTCCGCTCCGACACAGTAAATTTCAAGGAAAGAGTGCCATTTTCTACGCACATTTTTGTTTAAATTAGACTGGCACGTGTCAAATTACAACAAGAAGAGGTCAAAACTCTCTCCTTACAAAGACCCTGTGTTTTGACCTTTGAACATCAAAAAATTTCCAGGTTTGGACATTTTTCAAGCGTGATGAGTGCAACCAGGCGCATTGTCGTCTATGTTGCGCCGTTGTCCGCTCTCCCTGTAGCAGTAATTTCATGGGACATCTGAATCGACATCATCCCAGTGAACATGCTGAAGTCTACAAAATGTGGGCTGGTACTCGGGGTAAAGAAGCTGGGCGTACCAGCTCTGTGTCGCCTGCTATCCCTGAACAGCCGGAAGACAGTCCAATTGGTTCTGCAATCGACGAGTTTGATTGTAACATCGAATCTTTGTAGAAATTTCATGAGTACAAGCTAATTTTTGTCATTATTTCCGTCATTCTTTGTCATTTTGCTACCTCCAAAAGTACAAGCATCTAGGAATAAATATTTTTATTAAAGAAATTGTAAAGGAATTTGCTAACCCGAATAACAACAAATTTTTCTCAAGGTATTTACCAAATGAGACCTTGTGCGAGATCCTTGGAACAGTGGTAAAATCGGCGATAATTGACAACTGGTTACAATCGCAAGGGGCTATTTTCCCGTGCCAACATCCATTTATAAAATCCCATTAAATTAATGCCCACGGATGCTAGGAGGAAGACAAAAATGAATAAAATTAAGAAGAGTCGTTCCAGCAGAGCGGCAAGCCAATCCCATTCCAATTGAGCCAAGTCGCGGCTTGTGGTAGGCCCGAGGCTACGTGTCGTCGGTTGCGGAATCCCTTCCGTGTCACCAGCACAATTTTGGAAATCAGCTAAACTTCCGCAAGTATCGACCTTGGGTATGGCCTGAAGTTGGGTTAACAACGGCGAAATAAGACAGATTACCAACTGGGGAATGAAGAATTTCGGATCATCATCTGATGGCAAATCTGAAAATCACGTGAATTTTCGAACAATTGGCCTAATTTGTACCCCCTAAAAACGTGTTTTTCCTATCGTTTCAATTTCGGCATGGCACTACGTAGAGAAAGCAGTAAAGGCCGAAAATCGCGCTTTGTTTCACTGCTGCTATTGGAATGAGAGTCAACCTGGTACGACCATGGGTTAAACGGGTTCGCCCAAATTCGGAGAAAAGTTGTAAGCGGTTAATCGCGTCAGGATCACGAGTTCCTTCTTCTTTTTTTTCACGATTGTGATCAGAAAAAAAGATAGATCGGTGTCCTTCAGTGGGCGACCAGGAAATGAAACAATCTCCGTGGGTCTGTGGAACCGATCACTAAAATTTTGGCATTTCTGGAAACAGGCGATGGAAAAAGCGGGAAAAAATCGTGAAACCAAGAGGGAAGACATATTCCTGCCTCTCTCCAAGTCTTCCATTTCAAAAGACGCTTTCCAATCTCGGAATAAATGAGCGCTGTGGAATCAAATGATAAACGAAAATTTTGTGTTTATCCTCTCCTGTGGTTGTGTGAATATGCAGAGAAATATACAGAAAGCTTTGTCCAGAAAACTTCAATTTTGTTTTTTTTTTCATTTTTCCATGTCGCGTTCAATTTCTGGATATCTATAATAAAAGAACGTAATGTGTCTGTTTGTCCAGGTTAAGACGCGCGGGGTCAGGATTCGATCCCCGCCGCGGCTTAAATTTTTGCGGGGCGCGCCATAAGGCGCGCAAGCAGTCGCGAAGCGACTGGTCTTTGGAAATGCTTAAAATTGTGAGGCAGAAATGAACAATGAAGTAGTTTTGCATCCAACAAAAGTATGCAGTGGGCCACTCTCGTAACCGGAATTTCAGCGACCCAGCCCAGCTCCCCTTGTGACTATCATCCACCGTCACATGTCCTCATCGGCATATTTCCCCCAGAATCCTACCCTAGTTTAAAAATTTACAATAATTAAAACCCACCTTCCATGAATTGATCCTCAAACACCACTGATTTCGCTTTCCTCAAAGGATGCGGCGGTTTGAAAAGTGAATTGGGTTTGAATTTGTTCAACTTGTCATTGCTGCCTGTGGGCATAATTCCCAGCACTCGTTGCTCCTTGGACAGGCCCATTAGCTTCCCCCACATGGTTCTCTTCCTCTGTCCGTTATTTAACATTGCCTTTCGTATTTTTTCAATCTAAAGCAATTTTTGCCATGGTATTTTGCATTGAAATGAACTACTCTGGCTTCTTCTGCGTAGGCTTGTTTCATTAGGAGAGGTTGCTCCAAACGGACGAGTTTATTGACGGCACGGGCCCATCTCATTGTGCTGATGGAGGGACGTTTTCCGATTATTCCTGGAAAAAAAGGAAAAGTCTGATATTTTGTAAAATATTCGATTTCCAAACGGGATAAAAGGAGCTGCAGATAAAAGGAGTTTATAACCAGTGAAAATTTACGAATTTTCATTGGAAAACGCCAACTTTAAATTGGCGTTCGCTCATCTCTCCAAAATGGAAAACCGATTATATTTTTAGAACCCAAGTTTCCCCCTCACCTTGTTTTTGAACATAAATAACTAGAGAAGCAGCCAGAGTTCCAAATGTGATGAGTAATATCATACAGCTGTAGAACCAGCCTAACGGATTAAATCTCCATTAAATCAACGTATTTTCCCACCGATTAACGGTAAAAATGACGAAGTACTTGGCATTTTATCTGACACCATAAAAACGAGAATCGACATTGATAAAAGTGTCGTAATTCCTAAGGAAATCTTCTCATTTCGAAGATCATTCATCGATGGAGAGCTGGAAAGGAAGAATTATTAGAAAAGCTCCCAAAATAAACCTAAAAAATCCAACAATTGAAATAAAAGTAATAATACTGGTAGGTGTCACGAGATTTATGAGATAATAGAGCGGTTTCCGCTGTACAGTCAGGTGCAGCTCCAAGATTGTGTAATTATTTGGGCAACAGTCGAATTTTCTATTTATTCTGGCTACTGCAACGGGATTATGGAATTTTTAAAGAACGCACCGCTAGTGGAAAGGACAGTCCACGCCTCATTTTCGATACAATTAGTTGTTCCCACCTCGTCCATAAATGGATGATAATCGATCAGCGTACTGTCATAGGTCCAGGAGCCGAAGGTAAGTTTACATTTCTGTTAAAAAATAGAATAAGATCCAGAAAGTTGGCATTAAAAAATGGAAGAAACGAGCGCTGTGGGATTCGCTTGAGATACAGGCAAATTTCTCCAATTTTCATGGATAAATGTCCAATTCAAATGCGCACATTGCCGGGCCCCACAGCACTCGATTCCTTCAATATTGAAAACCGGCATTACCTGTAAATCAAAGGGGAAGAATCGCAGGTCCAGCATGCAACTTTGCTTATAAATTGTTGGATAAAGGAGCTCCACAAGGGCTCCTTTGTCCTTTCCCTGAGTTGTGAGCTTAACACTCAACAATCGTCGGGTACTCGCTTCATCCATTACTAGTCTGAAATTATTCTGGCTAAAAATGTTGCAAAAATTCAATCCCTCAAACCAGTCAAAAATACCCAGAAGGTGCCATAAAGACACTTGTACATAATAGAATTTTAGAGATTCTACACTGTCAACAAAATACTCGAGTGCTTTCATGACTCTCTGGAGAAAATAGCACTAGAGCGGGATCGTTGCCAACTTAGAGACGTGGAGGAACCCTTAGAGGACCCAACTTTTGGATTTTGTGACCAGTAAAAGTAGCGGGGAAATTAGGAACGCGGATAGCAAGCGTCTACCACAGGTTACCAGACGGCCACACTTGGAGGAGAAAATGCTAGAAAGGAAAGTTGCCTGGAATTCCCTGAGAGAGCCCTTTGAACCAAAAAATTGCACAAACTCACGAATTATAGAGAGTAGTATCCGGTAGCCATATCTGCTCATATGGCATCATTATCTGTGTTACATTGTGATATTCTTTAGGATCCCAGCCGAGTAGATGATCGGTCCATCTCTGAAATATTCGTATTTTCAATTATTACTAGAGGAGTATCAACCTCAGCCATCCAGGCATTCATTAGAAGATATTGTTGGGGCTCGTCCTAAAATTTTTTAGAGTTTTCAAAAGGATTGTCACTTACAATTTGTATAATTTGATACAATTCCATAGAAAAGCTGACATTTATGGCCCCATCGCCTATTCTTTTCGGGATGTAGCCCCTATTATAACTGGAAAAATCTATAAATCGCATTAAATTAAATCCCGTACTTTTTCAGGATATTTTCTGCAATTAAATAATGTTCCGGTAGAATAAAAGCCGGTTTTTCTGCTTGTGGAACTGTATGGGAATACGACGGGCGGGCATATGGAATGGCTAGAAGACTATTTTAAGGTATTTAAAAGGGAAAACATACCTAAAGCTACTGAAAATGATGTGAAAATGTGGACTAAACCAATGTGCATCGAATTTTTCTGCAATTTTTTAAAAAGTTTATTTAAAATAGAAAAAAAACGCTGGAAGCCGGAGGAAATGTGAGGAAAGAGCTGGGAAGAAAGTTTAATCCAATGAGGAAGTCCTCCGTGGCAGGAATCCTTCCCATTTGTTCCATCAGAAATCTTAAAAGAGGGAAAGAAGTGTGTTTTGTGACCAAACAAGCCGATTGATACCTGGGTTGGCGCTGTCTACCGGTCCCAGGAAGCCGTCAAAAACAAGCGGCGGTCACAATGTGGGGATATAGCTCAGTGGTAGAGCGCTCCCTTAGCATGGGAGAGGGCTGGGGTTCAATTCCCCATATCTCCAGAAATGTTTTTGCTTTTCCCCGCTGTTTTATGTGTTTTTTATAGGAAAAATGGTAAAAAAAATTGAAAAAGATGAGGAAGAAAGGAAATCGAAAGGTCGAGACACTTTGATCTTTGAAAAAAGACCGCTTGACGTTTGCCCGCCGTCGGTTAAAACATAAAAGTGATTATGTCGAGCAATTCAGATCACCCGAGAGCCATTCAATTCAATTAATCCCCGACCATACGTGAATAATTGCGGTCTATTTCTATTTCAACTCAAAATAATAAAGAATCGGGCGAGTTCTTGCATGGGGATAAAATTAAGTTATCCAGGGGCTACACAGCGTAATATCGGGCTATGAAGCAGAAAAAAAGCGGGTGAAGTAAGAATAAACACAACTTCAGATGACCTTTGGTATTAGTGACATTTTCTAGCAGTCGTTGCAGGACCACGGCTGTCAAGAATGGCCCCTTGTCCTAATTTTCTTTTTCTGCACACACAAAGCCAATTATACCATCCCCTGGGAAGAGTGGGAGAGACAAAAATTGAGGCTAAAAATGTTTCTGATCATACATCAAAAAAGTGAAAGATTAAAGTATGATTGTAATTCGAGCCGTGTTGCCGTCTACTCCCGGCTGACCAGGAATCCGGCGGAGGTTGTAAAAAAGAGCTAAAGTCAGTCACTAAAATCACTTTAACATAATGAAAAGAGCCTGCCTGCCGCGAGAAAGAGTAGCAGAATACTCCGCCATCCAGCTACTGAACTAATTTGTCATATAATCTGCCCATATTTTTTAATATTAAAATGCTGGTTCCAAGCAGTTTTCTGTTAGCGATCTTTCTTGTTCATAGTCTGCTTTCAATTCTAAGAAAATCTGCGCAGTAGGACCTGAGAACGTTCCCCCTTTAATTTAACGAAAAGAAAGTTCGGCAAGATTTGCGTGATTTTTAGATCCCAAAGCCTCCGTTGGCCCAAAACTCGACTAAAAGCCTGTTTAGATTTTCACTGGATAGTATTAGTGAGAGCCTGAGGCTGGGATCAACGTCTATGGTCACCTTTCAGATAGCAAGACATTCTACGGTTAATTTACTACTAAGAATCACAATTTTCATCAGTGGCTCGTTGCCAAATTACCCATTTGATTCGAAAGAGGGGGCTGATCGAGAGATCTTGATTACGGAGCCAGGAAATGACGCCGTATAATGGAGCAGTCAAAGGTTTTGGATCTTCAGACAATGGACATAGCTCCGCTAAATGGTCTTACGACGAAAAGTTGGATTTGTTAAATGATATCTTCAAATGCAAGAAAATCACTTGAAGACGGTCCTTTCTATTCAAAAAAGGTAACTGAGTAAAGGAACTGGTAGAGCAATTGAATAGAATTGGCTACGATACAGTTCTACTGAGAAAATTATCCTGCTACAGCTTCTATAAAAAATATAAAAATGAGTAAAGGTTGAAAGATTGAAGGCTCGCTTTTTTTGCCAGTGAGGTTGTAGAAAGCGTAGTGATGCAGAGAATAGACGCGCGCCAAACGGAAATGGAAGCCAACTGACGAAACGAAATGTTGCCAAGTTGAAAGTTTGATGAATTACGCCGTCAGTCATGGCTATTTTCAAAAGTTTAATGGCCGAAAAACTAAATGAAACTTCAATTGTCTTCAATTGGAACGGAGATTAACATTGCCTGGCCTCATATTTCGGCTAATTTCTTTTGTGACCTGAAACAGCTGAAGGAAACCTTTTCACCGGGTGCAAATTTATTGGAAAAAAGATCTGGTGAAGAAGAGAAAGGGTAAGAATTATTGCTTGATTAGGAAGTGCTTCTCCTGGATCTCCCCTGAGACCTCCATCAGTTGAAGATGAATGCAATTAGCTCTGCCTAAAGGTAATTGACATCAAGCTAGAGAAGCCTTTTTTGTAGGATCTTTCTGAGCGCTGAATTTTCCTGACTTCGCGTGACTACAAACAAGAATGGCACGCGTAACGCCAATAAAATGGTCTTTCCTTCATTCGTCAGCTTCCAGCAGTCTATCCATCCAGCAAAAAAAAATACACTCCTAAATTGCAAAAATTATCATTTTTATCCATTTGGCGGTTTGTCGACTGTCCTTTCCATCTCGTCTTGCCGAATAGAGTTTTCATCTCGTTTTCATTCTCTTCTCGACAGGAAATCACTGTTAAATTTGATTTGCTTGCAACGCTTTAGTTTACAAAATTCCCGTTTGGTCGAAAGGTAAAAAAGCAGTCAAGATGCTGTCGTATTCAATCATTCACAAACATTTGCTCGTGGAACGATGTTCTACTTCCTGATTGGTATTTGCTATCGGTTGTTTTTGTTGATTAGCCGTTTTAGAAATTATCCTTTGCTTCACCGCAGCTGGTTCTCTTATTTGGATGGTGGCAAATGACCCCCTTCTTTTTCTACTTGCGGATGAAGGGCTGGAATTCAATCAATTCTTCTCATTGTTCGGTATTTACCACCGGTTATTTTTACCTACCCCCAATTTTTAGAAATCTGTTCGATGGTGATTCTCGTTGCGGCGCTGTATCTTATGGAATATCAAGAATGCGCTAAAGAGGGAACAAATAAATCCCCGGACAGCCAGCAGACGAGTGACAGCCAGCTTTTGGATGCCAACGTTTTGGGATGGGCTGGATTTGGCAGAGAAGACCGAATCAAAGGTTGAATACGCGTCGGATGTCATTATGGAACAACAGGCATGAACCCGAATATCAAACAGAATTCGGGGAAAGTTTGCAGGAAAGGTTAGTAAAATTTAAATGAATGAGTAAAATGATTTTTCAGTCAGGGCCCGATTGCACTACTGCAAGTATATTTGGGCAAGTGATTCTCATCTTAGCAGCTATTTCGCAACATCTGTCACATGCCCACCGGACGAACGTTGCATTTACAAGAACCTCAAAGGCAACTCAATTCGCAGCAGGATCCAACGAGCAGTCAAAGTATTTCTTTTTCTTATGTGAAAAAGTTGTAAAATTTAGGCAGTTAACCGCGATATAATTGTCACAACACCTGCTGGAACGGTTACCATTGACCTGGCATCCATTGGCAAGCATCGCGGACACACTAGCCATTGCAAATTGGAGGAAGGAGTCAGCGACCTGATGCTGTTTCTGAAGCTTTTCTGCATGTGTCGTTGCACCGTCTGTCTCGTCCAGGAAAGTAGCATGTTCCGTCGTACATTCGACTCATTTTTGCCCAAGCTGGCAGGAGAGGCAAATGCTACAATTCTCATTGAGCCTCTGTAAGTTTTTTTAAATTCTTGAATCGTCGAAAAGAACGCGAAACTGCCGCTTCCTGAACATTTGCGCTCCAAATTTCATCTAGAGTGCCATTTTTGTATGCTGCCAACAGGCCGACGAACCGAAAAATATGGTAGAAATGAACCTGAAGCGCAGCCGAATTATTACTGGCTAGCTGAAGAAATGTCACCGTATCTTTTGACTATTTTTTCATTTGACAGCGCTTCTCCACGACTTTTACCTAGGCCTCTTCATGAATAATTTGCCATGTTTCAGGACTGACAGCGACTCTGCTGGTAACGACGAGTCCATGAATAGTGGTGAGAAGAAAAATCGGAGCAAGATGAAAGCCGAAGCTGACGGAAATCACAATACCGACAATAAGAAGAACAGCAAACACAAGAAGTGAAAATATATAAAATATAAATAAATTGGACATGTATTGTGTTTCTAGATGATTTACGGTTTCTTTTTGGATATTTCTGTTGGTTTTCTCGTTTGCAAGGGAAAAAAGAATGCGTCCGTTTTACTAATTTTGCTGGTCGACTAGGAGAGTGCCGGCGCCAAACTTCGATTGATGCGCTTCTTTCGCCAAGTGCGCCGTTTTTATGTGCTACCAGCAGGTTGATTGAGCCAGAAGGTAAAAATGGGCAGGAAGCGCAACCGCTTTTTTTACCGCCGATCAGAAAAAATGTCATCTCATTTTTTTGACAACTTTCGCGCTTCATTAGACGACGCTTCTTTGGCATATTAAATTGTCATTTTTCAGTTCCATGAAAGGAAAGAAAGGCTCAAGCCTGAAGGAGAACAGGAGCAACAAATCTCTCAAGAAGAATCGCAGCCAGAAGGGAATTGCCTCGCAGAAGGCGCGCCGTGCCAAGCAGCAAGGAAGCGAAGATCCGATCAGCTCGCCGGCTGGACCAGAATTGAGCCCCGCTTCACCGGCTCCGTCCAAGGAAACCCCGAGCAAGAAGCTCATCAGAGAGACCGCAAGCGTGAAGAGCACGAACGAAACGGATAGCAAGAAGGAAAAGAAGACGCCGTCGAGCGACAGTAAAAAGAGTCTGAAGAGCGTCAAAAAGAAGGAAGAAGCGGCCGACGCAAAGCCGCCCGTCGAACACTAAAATCCGAGAGTAGCGATGAAAATCAGTAATTCTCCCAATTTCATACAAATTTCCTCAACTTGAACCTGTCTGTTTGTTTTTATGCTCGTGTTCATCCGGTTTCTGCTACCACTTGTCGTCGGTGTTATGCCCACCTAAATTTGTCCGATTCATCTTTTTTTCGATGGAATGAAGGCAAATATTGGTGATGTTTCAAAAAGAGCGAAACTCAAAGATCCGCTGCGGTTTGTAGACGAAGGTTCAAAAAGGGGACAATAGGGCAAAAAGGAGCACAAAAAAAAGAATTCTAGAGGACACAAATCCAGGAATACGGAAGAAGGAATGGCCGAAAAGGAAAAAAATGTCAAAGAATGTACAAAAAGAGAACAAACTTTTTAAAAGTCAATCCGCTGCTCTTTTTGTAAGATAAATTAAATTGGGCTGTGACTGGCTTTGGTCCCATGTTTTACCGCGATGAGCCAATCTCTTTTTTTTTCTTTTTGAATTCATCGAATAAACCGTTTTTTCTCTTCCACGGCTGAAAATTTTGTGAAATACTATAATTTTCGATCCTTTTTCGAATCTCTCGTTCTCTCTTGAATGCCCGTCATTTTTACCCTCACCAGACTGCTCACAATCCAATGACATCAGCATCAAAACTCAAAATTCTCGCTATTGTCCCCCTCCGCCTCGGTCAAACAGTCTCCATATTTATTATTTCTAGTTTGAATTGGAGTACCACCCACATTTTCAGAATGCTGTGGACATTGGCCTTTTTAGGACTTACAATCGGCTTACAGCAAACCACCGAATTTCAACGCTACGACGGATGGTATAACAATTTAGCTAATCCCGATTGGGGCACGGCGGGTAAGAGGACATAATTCCGAAAGACGAGAGTTTCAGGTAGCCGATTGCACAGAGATTCTCCATCAAATTATGATGACGGGATTTATTTGGTCAACGAATCACTTCCATCTGCGCGTACAATATCTGATCTAGTTTTCAAAGGTATTTACATTTTCAACGGCTATCTGCCTATATTTTTAGGCTCTTCGGGCAAGCCAAATAGGCGAAATATGACGACGATGTTGGCCTTCTTCAGTCAGTTTTAATCTTTTTTATTTTGACCTCGAGCTCAGGTCAAGTAGTTGCCTATGAAATAATGGCATCGACGTCGAATGGCTGCCCTCTGGAGATTTTAAAGATTCCCGTGCCAAAATGTGACCAGGTCTTCGATCCAGAATGTCAGGGCAAAATGGAAATACCTTTTACTAGAGCGAAATACGACAAGCAAACTGGAACAGGACCTACCTCTCCACGACAACAGGTAGCGTGGGATGACAGATGATCATTTGGATTGTAGATAAACGACAAGACATCTTGGATAGACGCCTCCTTTGTTTACAGTACCCAAGAGCCGTGGGTCGCCTCGCTACGATCATTCAAAAATGGAAGACTACTCGAAGGAGATAAAGGATATCCTCCAAAAAACAACCAGCATCTGCCATTGGAGAATCCCCCGCCACCACAAATACATCGACTAATGAATCCGGGCAGATTATACAGTAAGACTATGAATTAAAAAATAAGGAAATCAGTTCTGGGAGATTCAAGGGTTAACGAGAATCCTGCACTTCTTTCTTTTGGATTGATCTTCTATCGTTGGCACAATAAACAAGCTGGTCGTATCCAGGGGGAGCATCCCGATTGGAGTGATGAAGACGTCTTTCAGGCGGCTAGACGATGGGTCATTGCTGGGATACAGGTGATTTTTTGCTGGCCTTTTAATGCAGACTTTATAGAAAATAATAATGTATGATTTCGTGCCATCACTGCTGGGCGATCCAAATGCCATTTATCCATATTCCAAGTATATGCCCCATGTCTCTCCGGGCATATCTCACTCCTTCGCTGCAGCTGCCTTCCGCTTTCCTCACAGCATCATCCCTCCGGCGATGCTCCTTCGAAAACGGAGAGCATTGTGCGAATTCCGATTGGATGTTGGTGGATTTCCAGCTCTCCGGCTTTGTCAAAATTGGTATGGTTCTGGTTGCTTTTTTTAGAATAGTATTCAGGTGGAATGCTCAGGAAATTGTTGGAGAATATTCAGTAGACGAGATCATCCTGGGAATGGCATCACAGATCGCAGAGGCGGATGACAACGTCGTCGTCGAAGATCTCAGAGGTTCTTTTTTCTTTTGATAAGCTTAGAGGAGAAATTATAGATTTTATTTTTGGGCCAATGCATTTTACTCGACTTGATGTTGTCAGCTCGTCGATTATGAGAGGACGAGATAACGGTCTACCGTCATACAATTCAATGAGACGATCCTTTGGCCTACCGCCTCGCACGTGGGAAACCATCAACCCCTCCTTCTACGCCAAGAATAAAACCCTGTTCGACAATTTGTCTGCCCTGTACAAAGGAGACATCAGCTCGTTAGATGCCTATGTTGGAGGAATGTTAGAAGGAGTCGACGACGACTGGCCGGGAGAACTCTTTCGAGCTATCATCATTGATCAATTTCTTCGTCTACGAGATTCTGATCGATTCTGGTTCGAGAATCGACTCAACGGCCTCTTCACCGACGAGGAATTGGCTCAAATCAGAAACACAACACTTCGTGACATTATCGTGGACACGACTGAGATCTCGGAGAACATGTTGCAGATGGATGTTTTCTTCTGGAGAGATGGCGATCCGTGTCCACAGCCCTTCCAAGTCAACTCAACCGGCCTTGAGGAATGTGTCCCCCTTATGCGATTTGATTATTTCACCGGTAATGAAGCCGCCTATATTTTTACTCTTATTGGACTCGCCTGTATCCCTCTTAGTCAGTTTCCTTAGCTTTTTTTCTTAAAATTTTTTCAGTTTGTCTTGGTATCGGGTACATGTTAGTCCAAAGAAGACGAGCAATGGGATGGGACAGCGGCTTCGATTCGTATCTGAGCTCAAAAGGAGACTTTAACGAAAGGAAAGGAAAAATGAGGGCATTCGAATGGTTAGAGGAGACATTTGTCCGTCATGTGGTCGTCGAATTTGAGCCAGGCTGTCTTCTCGTCAAGAAACCAGGTGGTAACATTATGAGAAAGTTGAATTTTCAAAAGAATTGCGAGGTACTGGATTCTTTTTTTGTAGAAAAGTCATTTTAGGTGTCGGTGTCTCATACCCAGCTGGGTTCTTCCAAGATGTTTGGCCCTTATTGTCTGATAATTCTCCCGAAGACATACGATCTTGTTCTCCGCCTGCCGTCAGATAGACATTTGAGCATCTTCCTGGCCAAACTTAGCGAGTCGTTGAGTACCATCAATGGAAATATGACAACCTCGGCTGAAACAAACCAGCAACTGCTAGATAAAGCAGAGACCAAGGTGCCTTTTTTTCTTTTACTTACCGAATTACAGAAAAGAAGACAATCACGGTTGGATTACTTCTTCAGAGAAGCTTATTCCCGGGCTTTTAATGTGCCAGAAATGAGTGATGCATCGTCGCCAACCCCAGAAGAAGACGAAGTTCTACAAGAGACAATTGCCCACTACGAATTAGCCCAAGCAATGGGCATGCGGGAGAACGACCTTTTTGTGAAGAGAATGTTCGCCGTTTGTAACAAACGAGAAGGAGAAGAGTTGTCATTCGCTGACTTTTTGGCATTTTTAAAGAAATTCACTAATGGTAGCCATTTTACGACAAAAATGAGAGATTTTAGCTGATCCAAAGGAAAAGTATCATCTACTCTTTGCGATGTGTGACATCAATGGCAATGGACAGGTCGATCGAAAAGAATTTGCCGAATTTCTACGATCATTGAATAAAGTAGCCGGGGTGGCAATCAACGATGATCAACAGAACGAGCTGGTTGAAACAGTTCTCTATCTATCTGGTATAGTCTGTTTCCGATCTTTGGGGAAATGTGTCGCTGCGGGACCTCAAGAAAATTTTACCTGATTTTCAAGTGGTCCTACAAGGTCCGTTTCCTCAAGATTGGAAACCAACTGCCATCTCAATATTCCAATAACATGTGCAGGCATTCATCCAACTTCTGAATACTTGAAACAAGACGAATTCGAAGCCGTGTTTTCCCAAATCCAAAGTCGTCAACCTATAGGAATGGACATTAAAGGACAAAGGATAAAAATCAACGTCGACTCGGAGTATGCCCGTTTTCCTTATCCAATATGATCTCAGTTCATTGTCTCTCAATTCCTTCGCCCTTCCACCTACTTCAGTCTCACTTCCCTTGAATATTTTTTCCCGTGTCGCTGCATTCCTCGAGACCTACCGCCAACACATTGCCATTTTGTTTATTTTTATCTGTATCAATATCTTCATATTCATCGAGAGATTCTGGCGTATGTCCCTTTTTTAGGCTCGACTTATTTTAGATTATCACTACGAGACAGAAAATCATGATCATCGTCGAGTTATGGGAGTAGGCAGTGCCATCGCTAGAGGAGCTGCAGGTAATTTAAAGACTAAATAAGTCAGCGTCCTAGGTGCTTTGTCATTCTGCATGGCGTTGATTCTTCTGACTATTTGCCGGAATTTGATCACTTTGGTTCGAGATTGGCCTATCGGAGAGTACATTCCCTTTGATTCGGCCATCTCCTTCCACAAGGCGAGTCTCGATGGATCCATAATAGCGAAAACTTTTTAGATCGTCGCCTTATTCATATTATTTTTTTCAACTCTTCATACCGTTGGCCATTTAGTCAATTTCTATCACATAACAACCCAGTCCCAGGAGGGTCTTCAATGTCTTTTCCAGGAAACTGTCTTCGGGTATTAATTTCTCTCTCAGCTAATTCTCTTTTCAGCGCCAATTTTATTCCATCCATAAGTTATTGGTTCTATGAGACTATCACCGGTCTAACGGGTATCTGCCTCGTGGTCGTCATGTCTATTATCTACGTCTTCGCCTTGCCTTGTTTCATAAGACGAGCTTATCACGTCTTCAGGTAATATAGATCCTCTCTCATTTCCATTTTGTTGACAGGTTGACCCATCTACTCAACTATGCTTTCTATGCTTTAACTATCCTTCATGGGCTGCCAAAATTGCTCGAGGTAAGTCATCCTCCATATTATGCACGTCTTTCAGTCTCCCAAATTCTTGTATTATGTTATTGGGCCATTTCTTATTTTCGTTATTGATCGAATTATGGGCATGCGTCAGGAATACAAATCTCTTCAAATATTCAAGGCATCCATTCTACCATCAGGTACACCGCCTTTTCGCTCATCAAATCCATCAGATATCATCTACATTAAATTCAAGCGGCCGGCGTCGTTCAATTTCCGATCCGGTCAATGGGTTCGAGTCTCATCGCCAGCCTTCGCTGTCCAATTTAACGAACAACATGCCTTTTCTATCGCCTCTGCTCCGCAAGTGCCGACAGTGGAATTGTACATCAAAGCCGTCGGACCATGGACATGGAAGCTGCGAAGCGAGATACTCAAAGCACAGGCCATGTCATCCCCGTATCCATTGATCCATTTACAAGGCCCCTACGGCGACGGTAACCAGGAATGGAGGAGTTACGACGTGGCCGTGTTGGTCGGAGCAGGAATTGGAGTGACCCCATACGCCTCGACATTAACCGACTTGGTCTTGGAAATTCGCTCAGGTCGGCGTCATAATGTCAAATGTAAGAAAGTCTACTTCCTGTGGGTTTGTCCATCGCACAAAAACTACGAATGGTTCGTCGACGTGCTGAGAGAAATTGAAGGTGACGATGGCGAGCCGCTCTTGGAGACGCACATCTTCATCACTCAATTCTTCCATAAATACGATCTCCGTACCACTATGCTGGTTAGTTTTTTGACTCATTTATTCAATAATATTATTTCAGTACATTTGTGAGAAGCATTTTCGAGGGGATAATGCCGGTGTCTCGATGTTTACGGGCCTTCGGGCGCAAAACCATTTCGGTCGACCAAACTTTGACACCTTCTTCAAATTCATTCAAAATCGACACAGCGAGGTCTCCGATGTCGGTGTCTTCAGTTGTGGTCCAGCGGCCATCAACGAACAAGTTGGGGCTGCCTGTGCCCGTGCTAATCGGGCTCGTGATGCTCCTTATCTTCAACATCGGTTCGAAACTTTTTAATAATTCCAAATCTCTACGGTTTTTTAACAAATAAACATGAATTTTCTCTTTTTTTATTAATTGACGCTTAACTAAGTCTCAAAATCGATTGATCATCAAGAGAATGTCATATGGTCGATGAAAGTTTATGACCGAGATCTGGAAACTCTCGTTTGCCAGCTGGTAGACCCTTCTTGAAATGAATTACCCCGGCAGTTATGTCTATTTTTAAAATTCTAATGGTTACGCGTCAATTTTGTGGCAAGCCGCTATTTTCAAGCTGGAGTCCAGTTGATGAGACGAATGCCACCCGGGAACAATTCCTTAACTGAGTATTTTTTATGTCTTTTCACCGTTTTATTTTAACACACGTTTTGTTGTGGGCCAATTTTAATGATCATTGCTACAGCGAAGATTTCCCGCCGAATTCAATTGTTCCTTTTCTTTGACGAAAAGAAGGAGCGCGGCTTATCGCCGATTTCAATTTTCGCAAAAAGGGTGTGAAAATCCTGTTGCAATCCATATTTCCGACAAAAATATGCCGAAGCCAGAGATTTTTTGAACACAAAAAAATCTTCAAGATCTGCTACGGCCAGAGATTTTTGAACCCAAAAGTCTCTCGCGAGCTCTCCTATAGCTCCTCCCTCTCTTATAGCCCCAGGGCAAAGAAGTGACAAAAAGAGTATAAGCCCGTGGGGGACTGACTGAATGTGGAAGTCTTGAGAATTATGGTAGGCGATTGGCTTTTGTAGAATCCTGTGTAGAACACTGCGATCCAGAATTTTCAGGTTCCTTGATCGCGATCATGTGTTTGCGGTCTCTGATTTTTAATAAACTAGGATCCGTGGGTCAGGCTTCACAACATTCGCTTTCTGGGACTGGGGATTTTGATGCCAAAAGTAGGCTTGTTTTTCGTATGGTTTATCTTCTAAAATGGTCTTCTATGCATGTGGAAGTCTTCCCACGTTTTTTTCGCTTGTAATATCCTGAATGCGATTAAAAGCTGTCATTTATTGCCAGCTGTTCTATCAGTCATTGTCTCCTCTACATGCGGCATCTATCGTTGGTGGTTTTCGTCTCATATTATTGGCTTTGCCAATTGGCGACAGCGTTCACGTATGTTTCTTCTTTTTAACTTTTATTCGGTTTTTGATTCATTTTTTTTTCTTGTTTAAAGGGACCCTAAAGTTGTAGATTTCGCGCGCGGCTGGCTGCTGCCGAGACGTTACGGGTGCGGGCGCAGGGAAAGCACAGTTGGGACCATTATTCGATTTTTCTTCAAATTTTCCCATACTTTCGTTTTATTTCCTGAAAAAGTACATTTTCAATAGAATCAGATACGGGGAAAACGATGGTGTACAATTTAAGACGAATTTCGAACGAACAGTTGTACATAATGAGGGTTTCCAATGCGTGGCTATTACAGCTATCTGAATAACTTTTTCTTGCTATTTTCAAAAACTTGCCTACTAGAAATCGGTACTTATCCTAAAAGACGATTTATGAATCTGAAACAACAGAGAAAGCAACAAGAAATAGGCATACAATGAGAAAATCGAATGCGATCCAACGATATGCAAAAATTACAAGTGATTTCTCGCAAAAAAAATTTGCGCAGAGTTTCCCCTATATTCGTGATGATTTTACACATAAAATAACACATTATCACAGTAAAAACAATATCTAAAAGCAATGATTATCGAAGAAAACAAACTTACTTTGTTGATGGCTAAAAATCCTTGCATGAGCTCTTGTTGTCCATTTTACTTCTTCATTTTTTGTTGTAATAGTATCTACTAGAAGTGTATAAGCTAGTAAAAATAGCAAAAACTATAAAAACACTAGCAAAACAGTAGGCTAAACGAAAACAACAAAGAGTAGAAATGAAATTATCAGCAAAATTGAAAGCGTTATGTTGTATGCTAATTCAGATACAAATGCTAATTTTTCATGGTTTCTTCTACTTTCAACTATTGTTGTATATTGTATAGATTGTCAACATACTGCACATTGTTTTAATACTAATTTGCTGTAAAAATAAGCACTACAACAAGCAATCACCACAAAGATACATTGTAAAGTTATGATGCGCATACTTTTATGATTTTTGAAGCTAATATTGCATCTTGCCTGTCATGTTAGGTAGCAAAAGTTGCGCAATTGAATAGCGATTATTTAGCAACAAAAATAACTAAGAAAAAACAAGCAGATAAAGTAAAAATAAAAAGATTTAGAAGTTACAATAAAATTTGGAGAGGTGACGCTACTTTGGCCCAATAATTTCCTTTCACCACTTTCACCGGAGATTTTTACAACTTTAGGGTCCCTTTAAATCTTCGAACTGTGGTTGTTATCGTGGACCCCTTTTCTGGCCGATGTGTGTAGAAAATGATACTAATTTGCGTTTTTTCAGGTTTTTCGTGAAGTCGGAGACGGCGACTGGACGGCTAACTGAAGAGTCGACGAGGGCTGCGGCAGTTGGCGAAGAAGACGTTGCACCGGATTCGGACATGACGGAGGGACGGCGGACGGATGAGTGGACGAGGGCTGTGGCGACGCAGTGCTGCTTGCAAGAGGAGTGTTCCAATTGCACAAAATTGGAGAAGATGATTAAAAGTTATCTGGGAGAGCTCCAATTGAAGGATGGCGAGTTGGTTGAGCTGTATACGCTGGTCAATAGATTGAAGAAAGAAAACTCGTCCATGAAACTGCTGGTAATTTTTTTACAATATTATAATGAGTCCCATTCTTAGGTTGAAAAGTTCATGCCGGTCAACTGTCCCTCGTCTGGACATACTTTCGGTAATCAACGAAAAGATTAATAATCTAGCCAAGATATTTTAGAGAACGCGGTGGCCCACGTCTTCTCAAAATACCTCCCGAAAGATGTAAAAGCTGCTCGAAAAGATTTCTTCTACGACGTCTGGAACCAGGGAAGCCCAAAAGAAAAGACTGAATGGAAATTTTTGGGCTGTTCGTTCTGCACGGTCCACAAATGGCTGAAAAATTCATCGAGGGTACGTTGATTTTAATTCCGACGAAAGTAAGAAATTTGCAGAAACGGAACGATGACACAATTTCTATCGCTGCTCCTTCACAGGTTGTATTTTCGTTCGTGGTGCATGAGGTAAAACAATACCTAGACCACGAGAAGCATCATTGGATAGACCAAGCTCAGCCGAAAGAAAAGTTCAGGATTGAAGAAGACAGTAATCCGAATAAATTTTGTACCTTAAATTAATTCGCTATTTTCTTATGTTCTTATATTCATATATTTATACCCTTGTTCGTTTGTAGTACGAGATCTTCTTTTAGTTACGTAGACAGTGACTGGCAAATTTGTAGAATGGATCTACAGGCTGTGCTCCATAATTTCTTCCTCTGTCCGATGCCCGCTCGCAATTATATAGTGCTCCCCAACTTGTATTAATTATCATTTCTCTGTCGTGAAAGTCTTATAGTCGGTTTCCAACTCTGGGGGAAACGGGCGCTGCGGGACTCAATAAGCGCGGGAGTTCAAACTGCTCAAACTTCAATAATTTCGTTTTTACTGGTTTTATTGTTATTTCTTTCATTTTTTTAATTCGATGATGTTATTATGGATGGTTTTTTATTTGTAATGGAAAGAGACCAACTGAGAAACATTATAAGCGATATATAATCAAAAAATAAATAAACAACAATAGAAATAACAATAAAACCAGTAAAAACGAAATTATTGAAGTTTGAGCAGTTTGAACTCCCGCGCTTATTGAGTCCCGCAGCGCCCGTTTCCCCCAGAGTTGGAAACCGACTATAAGAACATTTCCAACTTAGAAGTCGTCAACAACTTACCCGACCTTATACCAGCCGTCGACAAGTTACCTATGGCGTCGTCTTTCATGGCCAATGAGAATTGTTACCGTGGTAACCGGGTAACCTCAAAAAAAGGTTACCGGGTTTCTTTTTTCCAAATAGTATCTTTTGCTTATTTCTCTTTATTTTGACCTTATTTTTATTTATTTTTACTATTTTCTAGGTCAGAAAATTACGAAGAACAAGATTATGTAAGTTATTTCAACCAAAAACAAAGAAATATTCAGATAATTGCACACATTCGATTTAGAAGCTTCCTATGCTAAGTTCGGCTCTGAAAAACTTATTTCTGCTAAGATAATCTACTGAAAGCATCTGAAATAATTTAGTCTGTCAGAAAAATAAAAAATAATAGTAGAAAGACATAAAAAACAAAAGAAAAAAGACATTGACTTGAGAATTTTTGAAAGTAAATAGCTTTCATTTTTCATCTTCACAAACTCATTTCATATCAACTTTCTTCTCTCTCTCCCTAGATTTTCTCTATTTCTCTTAGATTTTCTATGTTCCTAGGTCAAAAAAATGTTAGGAATCCAATGGAAACGGTTAGAAAGCAGTAGCTTACAGAAATTCTAGAGAAATTGTCAAAGAATGATTCTAAGCTTTCAGTCTATAACTTTGCTTCCACAAATCTATTCAGTAGGCTTTTTTCTTATGAAATTTATTGCTTTTTATATTAATTAGGTTCTAAACTTAGTCTAATAGTCGAATTACAGTTCTCCACAGTTTATTTCATATGTTATTGTGCTGCCAGTGATTGCGTTTTCTTTTCGTCTCATCATTCTATGTTATCTTTCACATTATCTTGTTTTTCTGCTTGTTTTCGCTGTAATTTTATATCTTTAACAATATTTAGGCTTAAAAATAAACTGCATATGTAGGAATAATCTTTTAGGCACTTGCTATGCGAAGTTTTCTATCAGAAGAGATGTTTCCAGGGCGTGCAATTCATTCTCCATTATTAGAGGTTTTCTATACATTTTCTTTGCTATTTTTTTTATCTTTCCGATTGAAAATAATGTAGATACCAAAATCACAATGTTTTGCTGTATTAGAAGGAAATGTTTTGAAAGTAGAACTACATCTTGATTGTATTATATCTCCTTTGTTATTTCTTTCTTCTCTATTTTATTTTTTTACTTTATTTATTTCTTCTGGTTGATAATAGATTGTTTTCAGGAACATTAATATCAGGAAGCTAAACTAATTGATTTATTACAAGAAGAATAATAACTAAGGAGTGAGGTATGTTTGATTCTTTTCGTTATTTTTTTTCCAGGCATTGTATTACGATTTAATAGCTGGATTTTGTTTAAAATGCGTTGGAAGCGTAGGGGAAACCCTTCGAAAAATTTTTTTCGGATAGAAAACTTGTAATTTTCTTTGTTTTCCTCAATCTTTTTAGTTTTTGCTATTTTCTTATTGTATTTCAGATAAAATAAATTAGCTTAGCGCCTATGGAAAGGAGAAAGACTCAATTATAAGTGAGTTGTGTAAGTATTCAGGAAAAATATAATTTAGGCAAATTCAGGAGTTCGCCGAAGAAAAAGAAAAAAAAGAAAAAAATTAATTGAACATGCAGTATGTCATGTCTTTTCTACAGGAGATGTGTTTTATTCCCGGATTTTCCATTGAATCTTCCTCAAACCGTAATATGGGTAAGTTCCAGAAGATAAGATAAAAAGAAGAAAGCTATCAATGCTTCAATACTTTCAGCTAGGAATATTCTGATGCTTTCTCAATATTTTTCTGGAATTCACCTTTGGGAAGCTCAGAAAAACAAGAAGCCATGATAAAATCGATGGAGTAATTCTGAAAACGCCAGAATCATGATGGAACGTTCGGAATTCCAGGAGAGACTGGAGAAGAGTGAGGTCATCAAGAAAGCAGACGGCGATCCTTAATCCGACGCTTTCTGTGGCAGTTTCTCCTTCTGATTATTTCTCTGAAGCTGAAAGAACCACTAACTGACGTAAATCTTCCTCAGTTCGAGAAGAAAAAATGATGGACGTGGAAATGATGTCCAAGCCAACGACATGCATTTCTTTTCGGCTTCTCCTCGGAGAAATCGGGCTCCTTTTGCTCTGAATTGTTTTGTATTGTGTTCACAATATTAGTTGAATGAATTTGAGGAGAGTGATGGTCTCAGAAGAGGCGAACGACAAACTATTGGGATTTTCACCTAAATTTCTGCAAAATCCAGCCATTTCATCTATACCACCGAATTCCTGACATTTTTTTGACCTAGGAACATAGAAAATCTAAGAGAAATAGAGAAAATCTAGGGAGAGAGAGAAGAAAGTTGATATGAAATGAGTTTGTGAAGATGAAAAATGAAAGCTATTTACTTTCAAAAATTCTCAAGTCAATGTACAATAGTGGTTCAATGGATAATTGTTGGACTACCAAACGTTTTGCTGTAGTTCAATCCCCACCAAGCCAAATCTTTTTTCTTTTGTTTTTTATGTCTTTCTACTATTATTTCTTATTTTTCTGACAGACTAAATTATTTCAGATGCTTTCAGTAGATTATCTTAGCAGAAATAAGTTTTTCAGAGCCGAACTTAGCATAGGAAGCTTCTAAATCGAATGTGTGCAATTATCTGAATATTTATTTGTTTTTGGTTGAAATAACTTACATAATCTTGTTCTTCGTAATTTTCTGACCTAGAAAATAGTAAAAATAAATAAAAATAAGGTCAAAATAAAGAGAAATAAGCAAAAGATACTGTTTGGAAAAAAGAAACCCGGTAACCTTTTTTTGAGGTTACCCGGTTACCACGGTAACAATTCTCAATCGCCGTCTTTCATATTCCAATTGACGTCGTCTTATTGTCTACCGGAAATCCTTGAGTGTCTGCAAAAGCCAGAAATTTCTGGTAGAAGCGATGTCAAGTGGATTTTACACGTTTTTCGTGGTATAAAAAAGGCTGTGATCTGAATTAGATCAATTTTTCATTAGCTCGTTGTTGGTGTGCAATGAAGGTATTATTTACTGCCCCTTTTTTTACCGGCTTTTTACTTTTCTATGCTGCGCGTGCCTGTTGTATTTGGTTTGCGTATGAAAATAGGCGCCTCCTGAAAGTCTTTTTGGTTTTTAGCGATAACGGCAATTTATGGTAAAGACTTTACCTTGTGGATAACGCTGTCATTAAAAGTACAACTTTTTAAATATGCTGTATTTTGCAAAATTATTTTCAACCCTTAATTTTCGTCTTTTTTAATAATTTTTATGTGTTTCCTATACAGAATGATCTGGAGAATTTTGCTATGTAATTATTAATTTATAAGAAATACGATACATATATGAAAAAAGCTCCTGGAAGTCAATATGATGCTTGAGCTATAACTATTTTTCGCGTTAACGAATTTTTTTCTTTTTTTCTGTGCTCATTCTACACACAAAAAGCAATAAAAATCACTAAAAAAATTGAGTGAATCGTGTTTTGTGTCAGAAAAATCCTCTATGTGAATTTCGCAGTGAATATTTACCATATAAAAAGGTTTTCTTGGTAAAAACTGACATCACGATTCGCTTCTACGTCCAAAACTATCTACTGGGTGTGATTTTCAGATCAGAAAAGCTATGTATGGGCACGCAGGAAAGCCTTTTATCGCGCGAGATGACCAAGTTTTCTGAACAAAAAGTGTTACCCGCTTTTTGCGCGCGTTTGCGGTCCCTATTCATATTCCAATTGACGTCGTCTTATTGTCTACCGCAAATCCTAGAGTGTCTGCAAAAGCCAGAAATTTCTGGTAGAAGCGATGTCAAGTGGATTTTACACGTTTTTCGGGGTATAAAAACGGCTGTGATCTGAATTAAATCAATTTTTCATTAGCTCGTTGTTGGTGTGCGGTCGAGGTACTATTTACTGCCCCTTTTTTATCGGCTTTTTACTTTTCTATGCGGCGCATGCCTGTTGTATAGGACGCATTTGGTTTGCGTATGAAAATAGGCGCCTCCTGAAAGTCTTTTTGTTTTTAGCGATAACGACAATTTTTGGCAAAGTTGATGCGCCTCTGTACCATTTTGAGATTTAGCTGTTGAACCGCGTACCAATGCCCCGTATCAGTTTCTGACCGCGTACTAGTCGTGCCCAACATTTTTGAATTTCGCGCCATTAATTTTCTTAAAACAGAAATATGTTTCAGACGAATCCAAAAGATGTCCCAAATTACGCCAAAGGAACGACCTCTTCCAAAATGCGTGCAGGGCAACTGGCGGTGCCGGTGCCAAAGATCCCGACTCCCAGGCTCCCTCCAGCTCGTCTACAACCGACGGTTCGCAGAAATGAGGATATGATGAGCAACAGAAGACCTCCACCTCGGCCGAATAATAGTAATGATCTTATTATGCTTATGTTGACTTCTCCTTTAGTTCGCAACGTCGCTGCGGCACCTACGGTGTCGACTTCGACGACAGGATTGATGGAATCGGCGACGGTCGGCACACAAGCAACGTATGATCCGTTGTGTGATGCGTGCATTGAACACCGCAAGAAGATTGGCCTCCTTACGGAGTGCCTGCAAACAACAGAAGGTGAACTCGTTGAGGTGACCTCGGAGAATGTGCGATTGAAAAGGCTTTTGGCAGCAGCGGAAGAAAAGGTATGTTGACTTTAGTTCCGATATCAAGCATCATTTTCAGATTAGCCTACTCACTCGTGGTCGATGTCCCGACTCGGTTCCTCTCTACGGTAATTATAAAAAATTAATTTAATTAGTAATTCTTCAGTAAAATCTATAAATAATGTATTCCACCGACATTGGGTGCCTGAAAAGCTGAGAGATGAGTTCGCGACGTATGAATTTGACTTGCCAAACCATGGAAATCGTCAACAAAAAAAATGGAAGGTGTTCAAACTGGCCTTCAAAACGTTGCACCACAAAATTTACCAGAGGACAAGAGTGAGTAGAATTTTATTCTGTAAAAGTTTTTTAGGATCTTGACGACAGACTGCAGATAAATCTTGATGGAGGCTTGTCCACTACCTTGGAGAAGTCTAAGATTGATGACTACATCAATTATGATGCGCATGCCGATTTGTCCATGGACCAGCCAACTGATGAGTTTTTCTACAAGTCAATCGGCTCGCTACTTTGTGACAGATGTGTTGTCTCTCCTACTTTCATCGTCAAAATTCGCAACCCGATGTAAACCATATGGTCATAAAATAAAGATGTACTCTAAACTGTTTCATAATTTTGTTGGCCTCTTATTTCCTAGAACAATTGGCAACTAAAATATTTCACTTCGTTTACTTTGTTTGACAATTATGATGACATCTTTCGATAGAATTGATTGCCTGACTATGTACAATAATTTGGATGATTCGTCGAAGCAATAACCGCGAAATGAAGGTATTATTTACTGCCATTTTTTACCGGCTTTTTACTTTTCTATGCGCCGCGTGCCTGTTGTATTTGGTTTGCGTATGAAAATAAGCGCCTCCTGAAAGTCTTTGTTTTTAGCGATAACGACAATTTATGGTAAAGTTGATGCGCCTCTGTACCATTTTGAGATTTAGCTGTTGAACCGCGTACCAATGGCCCGTATCAGTTTCTGACCGCGTATTAGTCGTGCCCAAAATTTTTGAATTTCGTGCCATTATTTTTCTTAAAAAGAAATATGTTTCAGATGAATCCAAAAGATGTCCCCAACTACGCCAAAGGAACGACCTCTTCCAAAATGCGTGCAGGGCAACTGGTGGTGCCGGTGCCAAAGATCCCGACTCCCAGGCTCCCTCCAGCTCGTCTACAACAGACGGTCAAGAGAAATGAGGATATGACGAGCAACAGAAGACCTCCGCCCCGGCCGAATATTAGTAATGATCTTTTTATGCTTATGTTGACTTCTCCTTTAGTTAGCAATGTCGCTGCGGCACCGCGTACGGTGTCGATTTCGACTTCGACGACTGGACTGATTGAATCAGCGACGGTCAGCACGCAGGCAACGCATGATCCGTTGTGTGATTCGTGCATTCAACACCGCAAGAAGATTGGCCACCTTACGGAGTGCTTGCAAATGACAGAAGGTGAACTCGTTGATATGACCTCGGAGAATGTGCGATTGAAAAGGCTTTTGGCAGCAGCGGAAGAAAAAGTATGTTTTTTTTTGTTTTATCGAGCATCATTTTCAGATTAGTCTATTCACTCGTGGTCGATGTCCCGACTCAGTTCCCCTCTACGGTAATTAATAGAAAAAATTAATTTAATCAGTAATTCTTCAGCAAAGGCTATAAACAATGTATTCTTCCGACATTGGGTGCCTGAAAAGCTGAGAGATGACTTCGAAACGTAGGAATTTGACTTGCCAAATCATGGAAATCGTCAACAAAAAAAATGGAAGATGTTCAAGCTTGCCTTCAAAACGCTGCATCACAAAATTTACCAGCGGACAAGAGTGAGTAGAATTTTATTCTGTAAAAGTCCATAAATTTTTAGGATCTCGACGACAGACTGCAGATAAACCTTGATGGAGGCTTGACCACTACCTTGGAGAAGTCTCAGATTGATGACTACATTGATCATGATACGCATGCCGATTTGTCCATGGAACAGCCACCTGATGAGTTCTTCAACAAGTCAATTGGCTCGCTACTTTGTGACATGAGTCTTCCCGTCTGACAAACCCGAAGAAGCCCTCCCGAGCAGCGCCGATCAATTACTCGACAAAAAGTACACAAACGTTGCTGATGTCCATCTCCTGATGCACAACCCGATGTAAACCATATGGTCATAAAATAAAAATGTACTCTAAACTGTTTCATAATTTTGTTGGCCTCTTATTTCCTAGAACAATTGGCAACTAAAACTATTTTTTTGTGGAATGCGATGGACAGCGTTAATCGTTAGTAGATCACGCCTATCCCTGCGCGAGTTACTGTAATCAAACTACAGATTTGAACAAAATGTTAGATTCCGCTTCCCTGGCATTGCACAAAAAATGTAGAACCACTGAAGATCAGCGCAGAGCAGCGATTTGCGAGAAAAAAAGAAAAGAAAAAAGTAGAAAAATGATTTGACATGCGTGGGACACGAACCCGAGTCAGAAAAAAAGTCAAAAGTTTTACAGTCAAAGCGACTATCCGCTGAGCCATCACTACACATTTTTAGATTCCGCTTCCTCGGTTGACTATTAGTGGAGTGGAAGAGCAAATTTTCTCGGCGTTCTGGCTCGTCACCGTCATACTTTTAGCAGATAGGGACAACGGTTTCTGGGGTTATTTTTGATGCTCTTTCGAATGGTATAGGTCTCGAGCCGAAAGCTCACCCTAAGGAAAAAACATTCCATAATTTCTATACGTCTAATATATATTGTTAGGGCTCAAAAGATGCGCCTATTTTTACTGATCATTAATATATATGCATTTTTCTATGATGGGGTCTGGATCAAGAGAAAAACGCATTTGTAGTGCTGAAAATTGCATTTCTATCACCTTCTAACGTGTCAAAAGGTGATATCATGTCAAAACGTGATGGCGCGAAACTTTAAGTTTGAATGTCTATTTCCTTGTTTTCAGTTTCGTCCTTCTCCTACTAGGACTGCACAAATGAAAAATTGGATCAGGCATAATTTCTATACGTCTAATATATATTTTTCTCCTGCCAGTAACTTTATTTTGGCAGGTATCATAAAATCAGGGGGAACTTTGTGAGAAGTAGATGTAAAACAAAAGAAATTTGTGATTACGTAGACATTTTGAGTGTGACGTGAACGCGATTGCAAATTTTGTCACATTTTTTATTTCGTATTTTTCAATTATTGTTGTATGTTGTACACGTTTTTATGCAGCTTTCACATAGATATTTATTGTTTTTATTGGAGCATAACTTTTCATCCTCGTAGAGATGTGAGTGAGTAGAAATATTCATGCTGCAAATATGTAATAATGACCACAGTTGCATTTATTTCTTTCTCTTCTTCTTTTTCGTATTATTTCTTTGTTTTTATTGCTTTTCTCTATTTTCTAATTGTTTTTGATTTTCAGGTAGTCCAGGTCGAAGAAAAGAAGAAGCGCGTACTCCTCCGCGCAACGAAATAGAGACGAGAAGAAAGCGCGAACTCACGCGCTATAAAAAATATGAAGGGCTGACGTGAGGTGGACCCCAGCCTCGAATAAAAATGGGAGGGGACGCAGCTTTTCCCAGCTGCAATAAAAAATAGGGAGAAGAAAAGGTTAGAAATTATTTTATAATTTAGGCATATTGAAAAATAATAGTAAAAAGATAAATAATTAGATATATAGAAAATTAGTCATCAACCTCGCTGCCTGAATCAGAATCAGAGCTGTAAAAATGGTCAGGAGCGCTTTCTTCAGCGTAGTTTATACCCAAATCCTTATGTTTGCGTTCTTCCATTCAGTCTTGTTGTAATTTACTTGTTCAGGCTCCGAAAAAAACTCATTCTAAAGCGAATTTTGTGTGCGTAAAGTAATCTAACGTCCGTTCGACTTTCAATGGTGAATTTCAAATTTTGCGCGCAATCTGTCACACGCTGTCACACCTGTGAGACGGTTCCTTTAAAAAATATTTTTCTCAACGTACAGGCATCCGATAAGCCTGAATTTAGTTGCAAACGACTAGTTACATGGAGAGAATCATTTTGATACCAAGAATAGGCAATAAATTATCCAAAAACATTTTTTTGTCTCCAGAGTCATTGAAACTGAATAAAAACTGGCTATTTTTCAGGTCAGCTCTATTTGTCGTTACTTTTCGATTTTCTCTCGCGTCTTGTAGTAATTCGTGGTCGATAAAACACGAGAAAGCGTTAAAACTGCGAGAAAACCTTTCTTTAAATAAGTTGGGTTCTCGCAACGACCGCGTGCACAGTCCTTCAGACTGTCCGCCGTTGCGAATTGTGTCATCTTTTTAGAAGTTTTGCAATGTTAATATGCTCATAACTTTTTTCAGCGAATACGGATTTTTTAAATTTTTGCTGCATAAATAGATAACATAATATAATATTTATAACAACAATAAAAAGAGGTGGATCGGTCTTGTGGGTAACGCTGTCATTAAAAGTACAACTTTTCAAATATGAAGTTTTTTGTAAAATCATTTTTTACCCTTAATTTTCATCTGTTCCGATAATTTTTATGTGTTTCCTATACAGAATGATCTGGAGAATTTTGCTATGTAATTATTAATTTATAAGAAATACGATACATATATGAAAAAAGCTCTTGGAAGTCAATATGATGCTTGAGCTATAATTATTTTACGAATTTTCTTCTTTTTCTCTGTGCGCATTCTACACACAAAAAGCAATAAAAATCACTAAAAAAAATTGAGTGGATCGTGTTTTGTGCCAGAAAAATCCTCTATGTGAATTTCACAGTGAATATTTACCGTATAAAAAGGTTTTCTTGGTAAAAACTGACGCCAAATTTCGCTTCTTCGTCCAAAACTACCTACTGGGTGTGATTTTTAGACCAGAAAACCTATGTATGGGCACGCAGGAAAGCCTTTTATCGCGCGAGATGACCAAGTTTTCTGAACAAAAAGTGTTACCCGCTTTTGGCGCTCGTTTGCGGTCTCTATTCATATTCCAATTGACGTCGTCTTATTGTCTACCGCAAATCCTAGAGTATCTGCAAAAGCCAGAAATTTCTGATAGAAGCGATGTCAAGTGGATTTTACACGTTTTTCGGGGTATAAAAACGGCTGTGGTCTGCATTAGATCAGTTTTTCATTAGCTTGGTGTTGCTGTGCGGTCGAGGTATTATTTACTGTCATTTTTTACCAGCTTTTTACTTTTCTATGCTGCGCGTGCCTGTTGTATAGGACGCATTTGAAAGTCTTTTTGTTTTTAGCGATAACGACAATTTTTTGGCAAAGTTGATGCGCCTCTGTGCCATTTTGAGATTTAGCTGTTGAACCGCGTACCAACGGCTCGTAATAGTTTCTGATCGCGTACTAGCTGTGTCCAAAATTTTTGAATTTCGCGCCATTATTTCTCTTAAAGGGACGGTAAGGCAGGATTTGAATTCAGCTGGATTTCCGCTGATTCCAGAGTACGCGTAAACATCATGCACATATTTTGCGAATTCGAAATGAAAAATTACGTTTTTCTTTGAAACTGTTATTTTTCGTGATCTGATTTTCATTGCAATCGACTCACCTAATTTTTAGAAACATTTTGATATATGAACGACTTCGCAAATCGCCAAAATATTATTTTTTACTCAAAAAGCTCATTTTGCACGAATTTTTTGTATCTTTTCTATACTGCTACTTTTCGCTTATTTTTTTTTGTTTCATAGTAATTCGATGCTGGCAAAACACTAGAAAATAATAAAAAACGATAAAAATGCATGCTGATAATTTTTGCAAATAGCTACAGTAAGCAAAGCGCGCAATTCCAGCAAATTCAAATCCTGCCTTATCGTCCCTTTAAAACAGAAATATGTTTCAGATGAATCCATCAAAAGATGTCCCCAACTACGCCAAAGGAACGACCTCTTCCAAAATGCGTGCAGGGCAACGTGGTGCCGGTGCCAAAGATCCCGACTCCCAGGCTCCCTCCAGCTCGTCTACAACAGACGGTCAAGAGAAATGAGGATATGACGAGCAACAGAAGACCTCCGCCCCGGCCGAATATTAGTAATGATCTTTTTATGCTTATGTTGACTTCTCCTTTAGTTCGCAACGTCGCTGCGGCATCCACGACTGGTCTGATTGGCTCCTGTGGACACACCTCCTCGCCGGTCTGCGCAACTGTGTCGACTTCGACGACAGGATTGATTGAATCAACGACGGTCAGCACGCAGGCAACGCATGATCCGTTGTGTGATTCGTGCATTGAACACCGCAAGAAGATTGGCCGCCTTACGGAGTGCTTGCAAATGACAGAAGGCGAACTGGTTGATATGACCTCGGAGAATGTGCGATTGAAAAGGCTTTTGGCAGCAGAAAAAGTATGTTTTTTTTTTGTTTTATCGAGCATCATTTTCAGATTAGTTTATTCACTCGTGGTCGATGTCCCAACTCAGTTCCTCTCTACGGTAATTAATAGAAAAAATTATTTTAATCAATTCTTCAGTAAAGGCTATAATCAATGTATTCTTCCAACATTGGGTGCCTGAAAAGCTGAGAGATGAGTTCGCGACGTATGAATTTGATTTGCCCAATCATGGCAATCGTCAACAAAAAAAAATGGAAGATGTTCAAACTGGCCTTCAAAACGCTGCATCACAAAATTTACCAGCGGACAAGAGTGAGTAGAATTTTATTCTGTAAAAGTCCATAAATTTTTAGGATCTCGACGACAGACTGCAGATAAACCTTGATGGAGGCTTGACCACTACCTTGGAGAAGTCTCAGATTGATGACTACATTGATCATGATGCGCATGCCGATTTGTCCATGGAACAGCCAACTGATGAGTTTTTTCTACAAATCAATCGGCTCGCTACTTTGCGACATGAGTCTTCCCGTCTGACAAACCCGAAAAAGCCCTCCCGAGCAGCGCCGATCAATTACTCGACAAAAAGTACACAAACGTTGCTGATGCCCATCTCCTGATGCACAACCCGATGTAAACCATATGGTATAAAATAAAGATGTTGTCTAAACTGTTTCATAATTTTTGTTGGTCTCTTATTTGCTAGAACAATTGACAACTAAAATATTTCACTTCGTTTACTTTGTTTGACAATTATGATGACATCTTTCGATAGCATAGATTGCCTGACTATCGACAATAATTTGGATGATTCGTCGAAGCAATGACCGTAGTTTTCATCTAAAATGACGTTAAAAAACGGAAGTAGAAAATTATCACTAAAAAAATGTCAAGGTTTAATGTAATGAAAATAACAAGAATAAAATATATCGAGATAACACGTAATACATACTCAAGCGGGAAATAATAAAGTAACCTGGAAAAGTACAAAAGAAGACAAAAAAAAGTCCAATTACAACTGGGTTGGGGTCCAGAAAATGCAATTCGACACGATTTTGATGGCCCTTGAGGAGATTCGCGTCGAGAAGAGGCAATGCTACACGATTTTGATATGTCTTGGTGTGGTTAGCGTCCAGGATTTTGTGTTTTCCCGGTAATGCGTTTCTGTGATCATGACCAGTTGCAAGGAATTTCTTGGAAACGATTTACCCTGTCTGTTTTTGTCTGCCGTTGGATGATTCATTGTTGTCTGCTGGTCTTCTCCGATGTGGTTTATTTTCTCTATTTCGGTGCTCTTGTATTTGCTGTATTGTTCAGTTAACCGGCAGAGGTTGGTTTTTTAGTCATTGGAGTGGTCTCGAGTTCGTAGTGGAAGACCGCTTGCTTGACAAAGCAGTAAAGAAAATGCCTTTAATTTCCTTTTTGCAGGGACCGTCGGGCTTCTTCTCTGGCCGATGCGTCGACTATGACCGAGCCCGGTGTCCGCCATGATAACGAGTCGCCGCAAGTGAAGATTATGAAGGAGGAAAGGAATAAATTGCTGGAGTTGCTAGCTGAAGCAGAAGGACGTGAAGTGCAGTCGCTGGCTGATTGCAACCGATTAACCAGGAAAAACAGAGCGTTGCGTCGCCGGCTGAAACTTTTTGTCTCACCAAGCCGCTCCCGTCTCTTCTCACTAACTACGGTAACCGTCATAAGATTCGAGTAATGTTATTTTAGTGCGTGGTTTGCTCAGCATTTTCTATGGCCGATGGTTGTTCGACGATGACCGAATGCTCGTCGATGGATGGGCAATAGATGTGGCCAAATCCTTATCCGCCATCGAGAAAGGATTTAAGTTGGATGGTCGTGCCATCTCAACTTGCCAGAATAAGATGGGAAAGGTCTGTATGGTATGTTCACTTTTAGTCTGAAATTTAACAAAAATTTCTTAGAAGACCGACACTATTCTGAAGTTGACCACGTACACTACGAAGACTATTTTCGTATTGTCGTACGACAGGCTGCGCGACTACCAATGCCATGAAAGTCATTGCCACGATGAGGAGGACTCTGATTTGGTTTACTTCTCGAAGTTTTACTGGCAGCTAATCTGCGAAAGGTGTGTCCAGTCGGCCGAATTTGCAGCGACTTGTGAGAAAGTGTTCCTTAAGACGATGGGATAAGTAAATAAACCATGAGTTGGACTTGTTTTCTAACTTTCTATCACGGCGTACATCCATGTCTTTTCTTTGCTTTACTTCTTGTTAGTTGCTATCGTATCCACTTCTATAACCATTAAATGGGGCGAGGGGAACCTACCAGAATAACTCACACAGTATCCGTTATTGTCCAATTATTCTATCTGAAATTATCCAAATTGGATAATCCAATCAACGAGGAAAATTGTTATTATTAATTAAAGAAAGTAAATGTCAAGATTTAATGTAATGAAAATGATATGAACAAAATATATCAACATAACAGTACACTTTCAAGCAAAAAATAATAAAGTAACCTGGTGAAATACAAATGAAGACGAAGAAATAAAGACCAACTACAATTGACGAACAACAAATAAAGCCTTAAATGGGAGAAAAAAAAACGACAAATACTGGATACTTATGGAAGAGTTAGGAGTCCTTGAATATTGCTCAATAGCTTCTCCATACGACGTCGAAAATCCAATCTAAAATTATTGTTTAAGAAATTATTCTTCAAGTCGATACCTTGCTTGCCGAGTTGGTTTCAATTCCTCTGGTAGCAACTCAGTAAACGCATCACGTAGTCTAATCCCCGCTTCTTCATTGTTCTTGTGTGTTAGTAGATTCCTTATGTAGTTTTCAAAAAATTCCCGATCATAGCAAATTAACGCGTAGAGAGCGCTACACGCTTCAGAGAAGAGACTATTCTCTGAGCTATATTCTAAGCAAGCTTCAAAAGATATCTAAAAATTACAATTTAAACGATAGAAAAATAAAAATACCGGAAGTAATTCATGAAGATTTGATTGAACTATTTGAGAGCTTGGGTGTTCACTGTATGGTCTACTCATAAAGAGAGCTACTTCAGTTAAAGCTTCACAAGCTAATGAAGTAATTTCCGCTCCAAAAGAGCTACTAATGCCTAACTGAAAAGTAGAAAATAACGAAAACTTAAAGTTAAAAAAATACCTTGATACATTGGAAAATTGATTGCAGCAATTCAGGCGACATGCTGTCCAATGCCTCAGCAGAAAATTCCACAAGATAAACCAAAAGACGGTAGAATTTAGTCGCGACATCGGGAATCTTCAATATGTTCTCATTCATAATGGACAGCAACATTTCCAGTGACATCATAACAACTTGGGCACCGCTGCTAACTGTATGCGGAATAGTCTCCAAAATGTCTTTTGAAAGAACATTTGAAAGTATCTCCATAAACAAGACCTAAAGCAAAATAAAAATAAAATTTAAAAAATACTTACCAAATCGTGTGCTTTTTCCTCTTCATCAACTGTTGTCATTGAAATAAATCTATTCTTCTGATATTCAGCGTAACGCTTTACAATTTCAACAAGTGCTTGATAAAGTTCGGATCCTTTCTCCTAAAAATATAAAAAAAAATAAATAAAAAAAAGCTTACATTATCCTCAATGTATACGATAACTTTTGTTGTAACATCAAGCATAAGTTGAAGTATTGCCGTTATAACTGGCTGACAATGAGCTCGACTATTCATCAATGGTACGCAATGTGTCATCAAGGGGTTCAAGAACTCTGAATAAACTGCTAAACACTTTACCTTGAACTTTAGTTTCATCGAATGAAAAGCACAAAAGGCTTTGAATAAAATAAATGAATGACCAACCAACAAGAGCACAAGCAGTATTAGTAGTAGCAGCTAAAGCAACACCATTAAAACATTGTAATAGATCTGCTAAATCACTATCCACTATAGAATCAGATGGTTGCGCACTAAGAGTTTGAAACTGATTGATTAATGGTAATAGTATCTAAACAAAAGGCAATTATAAATAAAAAATGATTGTAATAGTTACCTGTTGATACATTCGTTGCTGTACTGTTTGATCATCTACTTGTGCAGCTATTAGAACTAATGCTTTCATTAATTTTGTTTTACTTGGCAGCTTGGTAATATCAATCTTGCATAGAAAGTCATAAAGCTGTGTACCACGAGAAAGATAATCGGCACGTGAATCTATCAATGATGTCAATAAATCAACAATATCTGTACATAGCCTGAAATCTTTAGAATATAGAAAACAATAGAAGCTTACTTCTTTTCTCCACTAAAGCATCGTAAAATAGAGAAAACTTTTTCCATTACAAAACGAACAAGCGCATCGGAAAGTGTATCATTAGGAAAAAGCAACGGCGGCTTAGCATCCTAAAGAAATTGTAATCAAAAGCAATGTAAACTAACTGTATATTCATCCGGAATATGTGAAGCGGCATTGATAAATCGTTTCAAACAAAGAATACTGCTTCTTGTAAGTTCAGGTGAAACAAATTGACGCATTTCATCAGTTATTATCATCTGATGTTCCAATGAGTTCCAAGCTAAAACTTCTCCAAGCAGACTGAAACGTTCTCTAAATCCTGAAATGAAAACAAGCTTACATTATGAAAGGATCCAAATCTTCTGACTGAATTGGTCTATCAATAGCCGGATTTTGAATACACTGTAAAAGATAAGCGATCTTAGTGTCTTCACTAAATTATTGGATTAGAAAAAAAATTAATAAAAAAATGAATACTCGAATTCTCGTTGACGATTTTGAATCAATTCAAAACTAGCATCAAATACTTCACCAGCTAATGAACAACTTCCGTCTATATCTTCACTAACAACAGAATGACCTGCAAGTAAAGATATAATTATACAAGAAGGGTAAGTAACAGACCAACAAACAACATTATCCAATGCATATCTTCTTGCCAGTTTTGTAACTTTACGATATCATTATTGTTACCATTCATCAATGTTTTTAATTCTTCTACTTTTGAATGAATAATGCTGAAATTGTTTATTAAAAAACAATGAAAATACTTACTGTGATGCCGATGGAATAAAGCTATTTATAGTGAACTCTGCCATAGTTCCAAAAGGAATAAGAAGATCTTTGTATACTTCTCTGTCGTCTTTATCTTCATCATCATCATCTTCTTCCTCTTGTGTAGTTGTTGGGCGAGTACCAAATGGTGGAGCTTGTACAGATAAGATAAAAGTATTGACTAAATCTTGTGTCGGATTACGAAGAAGACCATCTTCTAAAAAGATAAAACTGAGAAATACAAAACAATACTAAATACCTATAAGTTGCTGTGTTTCTTGATCTAATCCAACACGCCATCTTCCTCTAAGCATAATAACCCAACCATCCAGAAGACTAACAAGCGATGCTTGATCAGAATGATCATTATCAGCCTAAACTAATAAATTCAAAACATTTGAACACTTACAATTGCTTTAGTCATAGCTTCCTTGATAAGATATTTCATCAATTCATAATAGAAAGCAAAAAATTCTGCTCGCCGATTAACTTCCAATCGAACAATTTGTGTAACTGGTCTGAATACAAATAATCTATTAATAATTCCACACAGTCCATTAATTTCATGAGGTAGAGGTCCTAAGAGAGTAACAAAATAATATTCAATATAAAAAGATACCTGCTCTAAACAATTCAACAAGATTTCCAATAAATTTTGAAATATATTCTTGAGCAAATTCCGTATTAGTTGTCATAATTTCTCCAGAAAAACTAGCTAGCTGACCAAGACAACTAAGAGATCTTAATGCGAGATCGACTTCATTACGCACCAGGGAATGCAACTAAACAAGTGTAAAATTATAAAAGAAATTGAAAAAATTACCTGAAAGAAAAGATCCAAAAAGCTATTCTTACTAAGTAAATCAAACCAGCTTTGTGGTGGGCGAAACGAATTAGACATTGTATTGTAAGCAAAGAATCGACGAAATACTCTAGCAGAAAAATTCCACTGAACAATAGTCTCAGCTACCTGAAACCTGTTTAAATGGCACTAAAACGATCTTACTTCCAAGAATCTGCTACATAAATTTTTATAAAAAGCATTAGCAATAATATCTGGTTGAGTGCACAGAAGAGAAAGTGTCTCAAGGGACATTTCAAACAAAACCCGTAACATTTGTTTCTAAAATCAAAAATAAATTACAATCATGTAAGAAAATAATTACCTCAAATTCACTCTTAGCTGTTACATGAAAATCCCAAGTAATAGATAAATGCGCACTTCTCCAAGCACTAGAAAATTGCTCAGTAATAGCAGAAATTAATTGACAGCCTATTGATTGCTAAACAAATAATGAACTAAAAGTAAAAAAATAAAACTTACTATGCGTGTATTATCATTAGTAATGAGTTGTCTAATCATTTGACAAAGCTCATCAGTATCACCGGTTTTCTTATCACATATACCTCGTTTAAACATGACCGCTACTGTTCTGAGAAAATCAGATACAACGTAAGATAAGAGCCTGCAAATGTTTATACTAATAACCGATGTAAAGCTTACGTTTCATTGTTGACTACATACTCTAAGATATTTTTATAGGCGGCTTGAATATCTTCAGGTTCAATCATAACCCAACGGCGAAGAACTGTTTCAGCTAATGCTTGTGATATTTCATACAGAACAAATTGATGATTTGTTTGTCCTATAATATCATATCAAATGCACAAATTAACAAAAGCTTACGCATTGCTTGAATATAATGATCGAGTGGATAATTTTCATTCTTCAAATTATGAAACAGCGATTCGGCCATTTTGCGATCATTCTCGCTAACTTGGTCTGGAGCCGCAAGAACAGCATCTGCTGCTCTTTCCAGAGTCTGTATATCCATCTTAAAACTACAGCTGAAATATACAACAGACATATATAAATTTATTGTTATATCAGGCACACCAATTTGCAGCAGGCACAGAAGACGATAAACAGGGTAACGGCAGCTAACCAAAAGTAAACAACACTGAATAGTAATACTTTTATTTTCTTTACTATAAACATCTAAAAACAAGGCGAAACCAACTAATGCTCTTTTGTGTAACGCTGTAGATCTTCTTTTGCAGCTTCAAACGCAGGCAGCTCCGGAGATGATTTCGATCAGTTCGCGAGTAATAACAGCTTGACGGGTACGGTTGAACGCCAAAGTAAGTTTGTCGATCATCTCTCCTATAAGAAATAAATGCATAATTCAATAAAAGAGAAACTAAAAACAAAATGATAAAAACATACCAGCGTTCTTAGAAGCTCCATCCATAGCAGTCATACGAGAGCTCTGCTCAGAAGTAGCAGACTCTTTCATGGCGTAATAGATCAGTTGAGCGAGAGCATATTCAGAGTACGATTGAATGACGTCATCATCGACGGAATCATAAATAGAAAGCTTTTCCTTTCCCTTGATAGCCTCCAATGGCAGAATGGGGATCTTCGAAGTCTCGTAGGATACTACAGTTTTAAATCTGTTGAAGATAATAGCTCCCTATAAACAATTAAATAGAGGCATTGAATTAGTACATCATCTAAGATGCCCTAATGTCGAAATGTTTTCCAGGAAAAAAATCTCAATATTGTAGCAGCTTGTATATATTGATCAGTTTGCTTCCGCATAACGCATTGAAGACGAGAACGCACATTCTGAACGTTACTACATCTCAGTAGCAATGAAATAAAACTAGAGTGTCCTAATACGAACACAATCATTACGTTCAACTACGTAATAAGATTTTTTCCGGAAAAAAAATTGACTAGGGCACCTCAACTGAAATTATACAAAAAAAAAGTTACCTCATCGAATTCGAATCCACTATCCAGGACAGCCTTAGCGGCAATAGAGGCGTCGGCGAAAGTGGGAGGGGTACGGCCAATCTCATTAGCAGTGACCAGGAAATGCTTGGCATATAGCCGCTGAAGTCCTCCTCTTGATTTGTCTCCGATGCAAACAAGACGAACATCATCATCTCCCTGTTCACGGAGGATGTTACGAGCCTCCTGTAAAATGGAAAAATAAATATGTTCAACTAAAAGTTACCTTGACGATAGAGGTGTGGACAGCTCCACAAAGTCCTCTGTCAGAGGTGATGAGAATATATAGGCGCTTCTTCTTCTGTCCAGCATCTACTTTCTTCTCGCCTTCGGCTTCTACAGGGTTGATGTTGTCAAAGAAGGCGCGAGCTCCAACTCCATAAGCACGAGCACCCTGAAAGTAGCAAAACTAGACTCAAATTATAAACCACTTACTTTGAGCTCACGTTCAGCTTTGGCATACTTGGCTGCAGCAACCATCTTCATGGACTTGGTGATCTTTTGGATATTCTTTACGGATTTTAGACGGATAGAAATGTCCTAAAGTAGCTATATAAATCAAATACACATTAGACAGACCTTCAATGTTGCAAAGCCGGCTTGCTGTTGCACAGCGGCAGCTGTGGCCTGTCGTAAGAGACCCGAAGTTTGGCCGAGCATGGTTTCCCCTAAACGAGAATATAAGTAATGGTACTGTTGTAAAGAGGAAGAAGCCACAACAATGAAAGAAGTATAGAGAGATCATAAACTTGAGATGTAATATAAATGTCAACTTATCACAAACACGTTCAACATCTACTTTGTGATCCAAAATGGTGATCCATAAATGTTTACGCTTATTATGAAAGTTAGCAAGATGTAAAAAATGACTGTAGAGCATATAGAAGAAGCCTTCGCAGATAAAAATGAATCTTCTATTCACAATGTCGCTCAAAATGTCTCTGCTTTTCAATATAATAATGGACAGCCATTTGAACATGTTGCTTATTGTTTTCCATCTTCTGAACAGCTACTATTTGAGCAACAGATGCTGAAATAGCAGCAACAACGAATGAAATATGTAAATTTTGCTAAAATTCAACATCTGCAAATTTTAGGCTATTGTAAAATCCATTTACTTTGTGCTGTCTTCTCCTGAATCATTTGGAATTGGTTCTATCTATTGTTTTGCATATATTAAGCATAAAAATAGTGCAAATACATACAGGCAACAAAGAAAAATGACTGAAAGAGGAAATTGGGAAAGTGTAACGCCCGAAATTTTTTGGAGAGTACGCAGTGGTGCGCTACGGGACCCAGGTTACGGTAGCCAAGTTGCGCCTGTTCAAACGTTTCAAAATTTCGAATTGTAATTTTACTTTTTGCTTATTTTTGTTGTTTTGTAGGCGAAAACATATTTTTTTACTGTTATTAGAACCTGCTTCAGCTAAAAATCACTTGCAACATGTGACCATAGCCAAGAACATGAATAATCTTATATTTGAGCCAATAGGAATTGTTGTCACAATTGCTTTTTATTCCCATTTTGTTATTTCTCAATCTTCTTGTTTCAAATCACTTTTGTTTTGTAGATCAACAGCTGCTGAACAAAGTGTTTCAACTCAAACTTTAGCTAAAGTTGAAATTTGCAAAACATAAGCAAAAGCAGCTGGGTCCTCTTTTGTATTCATCGAATGATCGTCCAACTTTTCTATTTCCTCATGCTTCTGCTTTCTTTGATATACAATTTGTAGAGTATATTCTGCTTGTTATAATGTATATACTGATGTTGGAAAGCGAAGAATTTAAAAAACATAAGCACCAATAGCTCGTGTCTTTTATAACGCTTTTCCATTTCTTCTTATCTTATGCTTTCATGCATTTCTTTTACCATTTGATTGTTTTCAGAATGACGGATGATGCTCACATGTCTTCAGACGATGAGACGAATGATGTCCAGAAGAATAATGCCGAATCAGCTGCGCTTGCCAGAAAGAGAAGACTATTGGCATTGAAAACAAAAATACACGGTGTTGAAATGAAGTAAGTGCTTTTTACACATATTGATATTAATTTCTGCTTTAGAGAAGAAGATTATGCTGAAGATGAAAAAGCTACAAAGAAGGCTAAAACTGGAACATCCTCATTCAGAAGCTACCAACCGCCTTCAGATGAAACTGGTGTAAAGGAACCGCTTCCATTGAATCTTCTGGAACTGGAAATTCAAGAACATTTGGAAGTAAGCCTTATTTCATTTCTATCTATATTTTTTTAGGAAACTAAAGATACAAAGCCCATTGAAAATATTGAACTCAGCACATTGGCACCAAAGAAAATTGACTGGGATCTCAAAAGAGACATTGAGCCAAAACTGAAGGTAAACTTTCTGCCGCTCTATCTAATCCTCGTTCAGAAATTAGAAAGGAAAACACAGAAAGCAATTGCCGAGATAATTAGACAACGGCTGGCCGAAGGACATGGTGATCTCGCTACAACAGTCAATACAATTAGTAAAGCTGCATTATAATTGTTCATTTTATATAAATTATATACACTATAACTACTTCTTCTTGTTGATTTACATCTTTCTCATAGTTTATTATAACCCGTAATTTAGGTAAAGCAAATTATAGAAGCTAGTTACTGATATCTTTTGAGAATAGCAGCTCATTTTCTACATCTTCTCTGGATAGTTCATGATAAGGAAGTCGTTTGGAGGTGACTGCTCGCGTTGCACGGAAATCTTAAATTTCTAATTTTGGCTGCACTCGCTAATCTCACCTTTATAATTTTCTTCAGCATCTAAAACTATCGGCGTAATGGTTAGTAGAGGATCGACAGTTGATCCTTGCCGATACGGAAATATTTATATTATTTTTATTCAAATTTTAATACTTACAGGCATTGCAGTAGCATAGACAGTAAGATATTTGCCATCTTGATCAATTTTACACATTAAATCACCAGCAAAATGTGCTCGCAGTGCATAATCTTCATAGCTAACGATAGCTTCAAAGGTTGTATTAAATCTTAATCATTTTTTTGTATTTTTTAGGCTCTGACTTACACTTGTTCACAATCATTTTGTATTCTTTGAGCAATTTCCTGTAATGCTGAGCTCGGTGTTTTTGCGCTTCTTTTAATCTTTTGATAACTTTTTCTCATCAAACTTTCTAAAAATCTATTACAGCACATCAAATCTAAATTATAATTTAATTTTGAGATTTTTTAGATGTGTTACTGTCTTTGTTCAGATAGCAATGGCTGAAAGGATAAGGCGGCGGAATTCCGCCTCTGTCGATTATTTCATTTTTGACTCCTGGAAAGCGGGAAAAACTCTTCATTAGCCGAGAAGGTTTCTGTTGAAATTCGCCATCGACCGCTGTCAAACTGGCAAAAGCCATTGGGCGAGGAAAAGCTTGTGACTGGCGAAGAGTAGGCTAGAAAATGTTGAGTTTCTTTAAATTTTTGTCATCTTTACAGGCCGAATTGGTGCCGGCTTCCTCCATTTTCTTACTTCAGACTTTTTTGGATCTTTAACCAAGGGAGATGTCGTCGTTTCCAGTAGAAAATTGGAAGATGTCTAGAATGGAGCCACAGTTACGCAGTTAAAAGGGATTTCTTACGACTTGTGTTTTTTCCGTTGACTTTGGCGGCCCAGTCAGTCCTTCCCCTTTCCGCTTGGCTATGAATATTTGCCCACCTGATCTGACACTAAAAATAGTTTTAAAATTAAAAACGCAAAAAATTACCGAGGAATTGGACGCATTATTGGTTTTGGTGGAACTCGATTGAGAACAAGATTTTGCTCTCGGGATTGACGCTGAACTTCTTGATCCTCAATTGATTTTCCCAACCATTCAGCAAATTCTTCTGATTCGGCAGAGAAGGCTCTATTTTGCTGAAAATAACAGAATCAGAAAAATGAAGCCATTTCAAAAATGTGAGATTTCTAGAACAAATTACTGCGGGATTATTTTTCAAGTTGCTTTTTACTCATATTCTCTTATTTCTAAATGTTTTTGTATAAGTCCACCTTTATTTTGAAGAGCAAAAAACGCTGAACATAATGCATGTTCTCAATATTTAGGAGGTTCTAGAATCGGAAAAACATAAGCAGAAACAACTCGGACATACCGTGGAGTTGTCGTATTTTTATTCCCGTTTTTTTATTTTGTTTCTACGTTAACTGTTTCTACATCTTTTTACCCTTATTTTGTAGAGCAGAATTTTCTCTACAAAAGCTGCTCACTCTTTTTATAAAAAATTGTAATGGAATAATATTGGAAGAGAAAAAACGGAGCTCAAGCAATCCAGTAAGACAATTTGTAATTCCATTTTTCTATTTCACACTGTTGTAGCATCTTTTTATGCTTGTTTTGAAGAGCAAAAATTATTAAATAAAGGAAAACAATACAAAATAAAAAATTATACATAATAAATAAGATAGAGGTAGCCATTATTCTATGGAAGTTGTCAAAATTTCAAGAAGAAGACGTCCAGGTGAGTTCGATGAAGAAAAACCATTCAAAATAAATTTCTTCCAATTTTCATTACTTTCCTGCACTTTCCACAATTTCTACTGCCTTTTATCGTTTTCAGCAAAAAATTTTGAGTATATTAGGTGGAAAAAAACTCAAAAAATCATGGAAAAACGGCATTTGGGAGAAAGCGCACCCACACCCGTAAGATCTCGGCAGCTAGACGGCAAGGGATTATATAAGCGATTTGCGGTCAAAAGCGCTTGCCATTATACCGGATAAATACAAATTAAATGCGATAAAGTGAGATATGAGAGATATAGAGGATAAAAGAGAGACATGAATGAGACACGATAAAGAGCACAAACGAGAGGATACAGCGAGCGAGAAATACGATTGATTGAATAAATTGAAATACAATGAGAATCAGCAGAAAAAAGGAAAAATTTCCTTTTCAATTTTTCCCAATAAAATAAAGCAAATTCCTACCTTTTCCAGCCGACTCTTCTTCAATTGTTCCAATTTCTTGATAGCTTTCTTTGTCTCGGCTATTTTCCTCTTTATAACCGTTTTCCTTATTGACGCAGCCTCCTTCTCCAAAATACTCAACAATACTCGAACCGCCTCATCATCCACCGGCGTGGCGTCCAATTTCTTCCGAATTGTTACCCGCGATTCCCGTGGCCTCTGAAATCGTTTACAATGCCATCAATCGGGATCGGCTCTCTTGGAGCCTTCTCTTATGCAAATCCTCACCTTGAAGTCCTTTCGTTTCTTTTCTATTTTATGTTCATGTCGCTTTTTTGTTGAGAACGAAGAGGGCAAGGCGGACGTCGGACGATGGAGGGATTGCTGATGGCGGGTTACAGCTAACTGAAAAACAGCTAGGTGAAAATCTCTATATTTTCTAATATTGATGGGTTTAGAAGGAACACGGATGAAACCGCGTTTATAGAGACTCAAAGAGTTCGGCACCCAAATGTTTTGTAAAAAACCAAGGCGCGCCCAAGGTATTCGCAAGAACGGCTGGGTGGCACACTTCCACAGTCTCAAACCCTCCCCTCCTGTCCGAAGTCTCTTGGATTCTTATTGCTCCTGATCGCCTCCCTAACCAGTTGATAGGGCAAAATTATTTAGGCACCGTAATTTACAGGGAAATTAGAGCAGAAATTCGGTGTAAAGGGGCAGCGTGACCAGGAAACGGGCGTAAACTTACAGATGGCGGAAGTGTACTTCTCCTGGGCAGCCAGTCATCAAAAAATGTCTGGAGATCTTCTTCTGACACCAAATTCTAAAAGATTTCATTAGCATAACTCTTATTTAAATGGAAATAATCTTAAAAATTAAGTTTTCAGTAAAAGTTGGCACTTCAGCCATTCTGGATCAAAATTCCGAATTTTCGAGATCATAATTCAAAAATTACGACATTTCTTCCAATTACAGTAACTTCCCCCAACTAGAAATCTAATTCGAAATTCTGCTTACCTTCACAGGTGCCCGTCGCCTTTTTCCCCAATTGGAAGATATTCCAAACTTTCTTCTCAAGTTCTCATCTTCCTCGCTCCTCCGATGCCGGTAACTTTTCCCTCGACTGTGTCTATGGTTCGCATCGGCTTTGGCTAATTCATATTTCAATTCATCTGTAAAATTAGCGGCTCTTTAAATCGGAATTCTCGAATCTGGATTTTATTGCCGGGTGAGGGGGAAATTAGGAGCCATTTGCTATGTGTCAAAATAGACAGGGAAAATCGAGACGGCGGGGGAAGTCCTGCTTTTTTGAACTTCGATTCTGTTTTTGTGGTCTCTCTTGAATTGGGAAAATGATCAGGATGGGGCAATTTCCGTTTCTAGGGGAAAATGCGGGTCGAAAGCGGTCAAAAATAACAAAAAGAAGGATCACATCGCATTTCAGGGCAAACATCGGGGTGTTTTTTGCGCTCAAATATCTCCCTAGACCAAACCAGCATCTCAGGTTCTTTATTCGGAAAGAAAATCTCCTTGGAAAACAGCAACAAACGTCATGATATGTCCCCTTTTCCCCATGTTGAACTTCTGTAACGCTAATTTTCCCCTGTCCTCTATTATTGTGTCGAGACATCATTGCCCCGTTTTTTTATTCGCTCCCGGATTATCCTCCCCTTCCTCGCCCTAAAACTTGAGACATTTGAGGAGGATTATGTCAAGAAGGGGGTCTCTCTCTTTTCCCGTTTGTCTCGCTCTCTTTCTCCTCCTCTTTTCCTGACGGATTTCTATCGGATGCCGGTACCAGCACGTCTAAACGTTGGTTAATTGCCCGCAACTCCTTCAAGACTGTCACTTGCCCTTAGCGGGGGGCGGGCAATCGCCGTCTGATACACTGTTGCATACAAATGAACCGGAATAACGGCAGCTGGACTTTCTCCCTCCCCTTCATGGTCACTCGATTATGCTTTTATAAAGAGAAGTGACAGAAAGGGCTAAAGATTGGACAGGGAGAAGGCTAAACAGTCGAATTGAAGTGGCAGATTATAAGAATGAAACTGCATCGCCATCAGAAACAGCTTTTAGAAAATTAATCTTCCTTTCCAAATTCAATAGCCAAGCAGATTTGTACTTCCCCGCTGCCCAGGAGACCCGCTCTATTACAAACAGTTCCTTAGCCTTCCCTTGGCTAAAGAAAAATTGGGGCCAACGGTGTCCGATAGAAAACTACCTAGCAATCAAAAGAGCGAAAGCTAGGCAACGGCGTTTTCCGTTCACACAATGAGCCAATTGACAGAAGGAGGAAAAAGAACAACGATATCACTTTCTCCCTCTGGTTTCTCCAAGGAATTCGTAGGCAATTTCCCCTCGTTGTTTTCTCTTCCTTCCAGGAGTCAAAAAATGTCCTTCACAGTCAAATGACGCAGAGAACACGTAATGAATCTCTTCTTTTACTTTCAATCCCAAGGAATTTCCAAGGAGATCAATTTGTTACAATTCTGTAGAAGAAATTGAAAGCGGATTTCTCAATAAGTAGCAACTTTTGCCCTCTCGCTTACGGTACACTGCACCTACTAAATGGAAAATGAGAGAGCGAAAAACGGATGAAGATGAGGTCAAAAGGAAACGAAAAGGCGGCAGAAAAAGACTAGTAAAGGGCAGGGAGAAAAGAGCGGGGAGAGAGCATATCTGGTATATGAAGAGAGCGTCCGGGTGGGACAATTTTGTTCTGGCTATTTTTAAAGGAATACTATGACCACCTTCACGCATAAGATTTTAATAAATAGAGCTGAATTTCCTGATCCAAATGCACTAAAAATGATAGAATTTGGCAGTAGGAAAAAAGAAAATATGAATTTTCCCAACTTGAATCCATTTATTGCATAATTTTTGGGCACCAGGTAAATTTAGAAGACAACAAATTAGATTACTGAAAAAATTACTGAGGAATTAGACTAATTGTAATTTTATCAAAAAGACTCCGAAAATATGACTTAAAAAAAAGAAATAAAATTCATGAAGATCCTATTAGTGGGAGAAAGAAGGCCTGACGGCTAATCAAACAATTCCCTAAGTTTCTCAAGAAAAAAGAAATAATTCCATCTTACCCGCTGTAATTCCAGCTACCGTACTCCTAATAAAATCCTGATGTATCGATAAGAATATGCCATAGAATAGACATATACAAATATTGTTCATATAGGCACTTTCCCTCTCCAACGCAGTTGAGGTAGTTGGCGTGAAGTGAGAGTAACAGTAGCCTTGGACAAGAGGGCGGTCCCCGCCCTCCTCCCAGAGGAGGGAAATTTCTAGCGGGTTTGACAAAAGAGATAGAGCGAAAAAAAGGGACTGGTTTTGATTGCATAAGAGGATATATATATAGACCGAGGAAAAAAGGCAAGAAGGGTGAGAAGGAAAAGCTGGAAGGATCAGAAAGGGAAGATCATCTGATCGAAATGGCGGTGGACAGCTGGATCTTACGACTTTTGGGACCGAATTTCTGGGAAAATTGAACTTTCGGGTAGAATTTCCATAAAAATCTTCCTTTCCCTTTATTCGTTTTCAAAAACCCCAGAAAATTGGCAAGGTACAATTTCTGAAAGTCTCCCTTCGGAATTTTTCCGAATTGAAAGTGAGAGGGGGGTAACTGGGTGACAACAAGATTTGTTTCCTGGTTTTGATATCCACAGGCTTCCGGGTATTGAGGTTGTCTGCCCGTTACTGTCCAAGATCCTATCAAGTATCCGTTTGAGTAAATTTTATTTAAAAATACCAAAATTCTATACAAAAGCCAGAGTGTCTCTTTGCTTTGGACAATACAAAGAAGCCATTTGTCATGCATTACCAGTTTTCAACCTTCTTGGAGGCCAATTACCCCATCTGCAGGTCTCTCATTCCAGAAAAAAATGACAATAAATCAACAAATTGAGAAATTTATAGCTATGCCGAACAAAAGAAGGATTTTTACTTCAATAGTTAGGCTCAGTTGTTTTCCAGTCGTCTTGAAAAGTTTATTATTGTCTCTGGCCCAAATATCGCCAAAATACGCTGGAAAATTGTGCACAAACTTGAAAAACAGTTTCAAATCTCGATTTTATTCAATAAGAAGTCTACTATTGGGGACGGGACGGGCGGGGATATGCCGGCAGTCCTGCAGAAAGACGGGCAGCAGCGGCTGCTCTTGCTGGTGGGAGCGGAGGAGCTGGACGTCGTTGGACAGGACCAGGAACGGCTGGAGGCTGTCTGGGGACAGGCTGACGGGCAACGGGGAGACGACGCACCGGCGGAGGAGGTCTCTGGGCAACGTCGACGACGATGGCTGGCACAGGCGGTTGGGGCTCTTCCTCAACAAATTCTGGCATTGGAGGTGGGGCAGCTCCGGGCTCAGCGTCGTCCATTTCATCCGTCTCCATTTCTTTCTCATCCGACTCCTCCTCCTCTGGCTCGCTTTCTCCCTCAATGGCCGTCTCCATTTTCCACCAGGTGTCATTGTACTGCAGGTGGCCGAAGCTGATGTCCGCGTAGCGACCTTTCACCTCATCAAATGATTCTTCCAGTCCAACAGCGATTGAAATATGATCGTACATATAAAGATCAAATTTTCTGATAATTTCAATCTTGTGTCGTTGTCCCGTCTCTTCCGTCGCCACATTAAGATACCAAACATTTCCAAATTTAGATGAATAATATTCAATCGAAATATCATATCGATTGAAAAGATATTCGATGCTGAAATTATCAATTTACAGTAAAGTAAGACGAGCCATACATTTCGAGAGAATCCCGGTGAGCCGTTGTATCCTCAATATCAACATCAATGTAGAAATATTGGTGAAAGATGAGCTGATCCGGGCCTCGTAAAAATTTTTGTAGAGTTCTGATGAAAACGGTGAATGACGCATTTTCATAGTAGCCATATGGATTTCCTGGACTTGTGTCTTCGTAGTAGCCAAGAAAGACGCGCACATCATTCATCTGAAATAGATTTTTTTTCCCAAATTTAGACCAAAAAATAGCGAACCTTGCGGGCATATGGACAACTTGGAAATATATCGGTGACGCAGTCCGAATAATCCTCGAGGTCGTCATCCTCCACAGCTCGATAACTCGTAGCCTGAATCGCCTAGAAACTTAGATTAAAACAATAAATGAAAGAAAGAAACCTCGAGGAATTCATTTGTGCTGGGATAGTCGATAAAATTCGATAGCCAGCCTCTTACATAGAATATTATTATAAGATCAGCTGCATATCGGCGTAGAGCGTTGATGTACGGCAAGCATTTATCGTAATAGTTCTTATTGAAGTAGGGAAACTGTAAAATATCTCATAAGTAAAGATAATAAACTGACCATGAGCTTGACTCTCAATTCTTTGAAAAAGAACGGATTTTTGAAATGAGCTGGCTGTGTGAGCAAAAGTCCTCGCAAGCCTTTTTGTTGTGCATAATATTCTACTTGATCCTGGTTCATATTGGATGGATCTTCATCGTAGCCATAGACATCCACCAGCTGTCCATTATATTTTCTTCCTCGAACAATACGAACATTTTCAAACTGGACCAAAGCGGGCTGGGAAACGTAACATTTGCAGAAAGTGTACATTCTCCAGCGAAGAAAGCGGCAACACATCGACAAATTGATAAAATCCGAAGAAGGAAGCTGAAAATTGGGCATATTAGAGACATGGAAAGCTAACTTTTTCACAAATTTGGATCAAAACATCCGTCGGCAAGAAACAGAAATTGCGCCGTGTCCGATCCACCACAAAGGTCTCTTTATCCATGTCGACAAATTCCTTCGGGAGACAGCGCTGACTGTAATCCCGGTACGATGGTGGCTGCTGATTTTGATTGGCCCCTAGATTCATTTGGCCATGGATCGAATTTCTCAGCTTCTGCTCCTCTTCTGCCGTGATGTCCTTGTTCTTCTCGTAGAAATCAACAAACCACCGGCAAAAACTCAGAATTCCAGGGTCGTCGTAGCGATCCCAGGCCCATTCCTTTATTTCAACTTTCTTGTCGATGTTCAAATTTTCCAAGGCTTGGTTTAGGAGCATCCAATTGATTTTCATCTTTTCTGCTTCCTGGCTCCGTTTAATTTTCTTTTTATCCAATGCTTCAGGGAAAAGCTCGGCCAGCAGATGGCAATAGGCCTCTGATTCGTTGTACCAACGGTCATTAGAAGTGACCCACAGCTAAATTGGATTCATTAGAAGTGGCAAAAGGAAGTAGAAATACCCAGTTGGAGAGCTGACCCCGAGTGGCGTTGCTCCATGGATTCGTCTCATCGGTCGGATTATTGTCGAGCTGAAACGGGCACATTATTCTACAATAATGCCCATCAAATTGTTTTCCCACAAAATATGAGTCAATCTCGAAAGAAAAAACAAAAAAGCAACCCATTTTGGCCATGATCGATTGTAGAAGTGAAATGTGGCTCAAAAAAGCGACTTTTGATCTGATTGCCTGTTGTAGACAATTTTGGAAATATTGGAAAATAAAGGCGGGCTATTCCGGGTTCCATTGAGGAAATCTCACGGTGGACCAAGTGGCCAAATTTTTAACACACCACCAACTATGTTCCACAGTTTCCCCAAAATTCAAACGATCCGCCACAAGCTCATCCACTCGTCATTTTGACAAGCGATGTCTAAAAACTGGTTGAAAACGGTTTCCCACAACTTGAAGACACGTTGCCTTCAATATTTCCTCTTTCTTTTTCCCATCGCTTGTCGTCAGAAAATGGTTACTGTAGCTGAGGAATTGCCATTTGCAGCAGCGGTTCATGCAGAGAAATTGTCGACTGTCTGTTCGAATTGTTTCGCCGAAAATGAAAAGGTAACACCTGAAACTTGCCGTAATCCTGATAATTTAGCTGCTAAAATGTACCAGCTGTTCTGTAATCCATTATTGTGACGAAAAGTGTCAACAAGAGGATTTGAAACACCATAAAGTTAGTCATTTTTCCTCTAAAAAGGACTTTTATTTAGTATGAATGCAATTTCATGACGACGTCGAAAACCTGCCCTTATAGTCAAGTTAGGCTGCTTAGCCGGGTTATTATGCGAGTTAAAAATAACGATTTACCGGTGGCATTCAATGGACGAACTTATGATGACTTGATGGATCGTAAGCTGACTTACGGCTGGATTACTGTAATTCAAATTCAGATGTCAATGAAATTTCAAAATCAGAATCTCGAATGACCCGGTTCCGATACTCATACAGACTGCTTCTAATCTTTATGGGCCAAGAAAATGTACCACCGGAACGGGAAGTCTTCTCCATTTTTGGAAAGGTAAAACTGTAACGGATTGCAGTTTATAGAAAAGTGATTTTGAGTCTCGACTCGAGCCAATTTATGAGACACGGCTGCAGTAATCCATTGGAGGGACCTTGACAGCTAAACAAGATGCTGCCATTTTTTTGCCCTGGCACAACTTCCCAGCCAATTTTGAGATTCTAAACTGGCTAAATTTACACTAAACGCCACCTGGAACAGTGGAATCTCCTGCGAAAGACTGCTAGTTCCAAAAGAACGCTGCTAATGGGTTACTGTCGCCAAGAGCCACATAAATTGACCCTTTGTAAATAGGCGCTACACGCAAATTTGAGTGTTAAGCCAGGACCCGGATTTCTGGTCTACCAGAACTGCCTGGAACGGTGTTTCATTCGAGGTTCGAAGTGACCAGTAAATCCACAGGCAAATTTCGAGGCAAACAGAGATTCCGTGCAGGTTGCGCGCAGGCCAATCCCGAATTTTTTTTGTACCAATTTTACCTACCCAAACCGAATTTTCCTCGGATTTTTCTCCGCAATATATTTCTGCATTTTTCAGATGACAATCAACTCTTTTGGAATAGATGAAAGCCTTGGTCGCCTGAAAGTTTTAGGTGTCGGTATTTACCTCGGGTATTTACCTCGGGTTCATTTTTTTCTATATTCCCCAATTTCAGTGTGTCTGTCCATAATCACAGCTGTCTCCCCGATTGTAACTATAATTTTGTCAATTCAAAAATTATTCTCCGTGCTAAGGATCCAAATACCAAATATAATACAAATGTAAAGCTACGGTACTTTCTGCAGCCAGATAATATTTCAGCTGACAATTAGTTACAATGACACGATGCGTCCAAAAGCATACCGCCAAGAGCATTTATCCCGTTGTTATTATTTTACCTGCCAATGCGAGCGTTGTACTAATGAGGATGAAGAATTATTGGAGAAATCGGGAAGATCGCTCTGTTGCCCGGATGGTGTTGTTCTGCCGAGGGAAAATACAAGATTTTTCTGCTTTGGACAGCCGCTGGTTTGCAGCGAGTGCGGGAAGAAGAGCTCAATTACTTTGCAAATGGTTCAAATTTACCACAAATTACTGCTAATGTTAAATTTTACATCCACGAGGCCAATAAGCGATTAGAAGCGTTTTCCGATGACAAAGTTAGACAGCATTTTATTAAACGAGGTTAGGAATTGGAATCTGTATGAAACCACCAAAAAAAAAAGTTGACCATGTGTAAAAATGTAAAAATATGGACAAATACCTGGATCAGAATCATAACTGTCTGGATCCAGGATCTGAACTGGGTCGTTGCCCGGTGATTACCATGCAGCTACCACAGGAGATCAATTGACCCTTCAAAAATACTCCGAGCTGGATCCGTGTGAGATTTGGATTGGCTAATTCATTGTGCCGCGAATTCGGCCACTTTTGGATCCTGGAATCCGCTCAGCTTCAAAATTTGAGCAGATCCTAGTCCTACATGAATCCAACCTGGGCTATTTTTGAAGGATCGTGTGGCAACCTGTGGTAATTGTAATTTCCTAGCTTGAACTGCCAAAAAATAGCGGTGCGCCCAAATTTCGGCACTCTACAAGTGACAATTTTTCCCGCTATTCTCGTCTATATTGTTTTGCGTTCAAAAAATTTGGATTATGTCCTTTACCCTGGGTTCTTTAAAAATGGCAATACTTGCCATATTTACAGTATCCAGCAAATAAAATAATCAATAACCTTTCAGTGAGAGAGAACCGATATGAAGAAGGGCATACGGGAACACCCGAATCGGATGCCGCGGTGTGTGTAAGCATCTTCAATAATATGGAGCGGATTCTCTCGCCATATAATTTGAACTTGTATAAGTTTGTTGGAATGGCTACATCCATCTATTCGATAGTCCACAAAAATGAGGAGAAGATATACGACGAAACCTACAAAAGATTTATCGAAGTTGAAGAGAAAGCAATCGAGTCAGTTGCTAGATTTTTGATTTTACGCAGAATTTTAGGAAATATGCCCCATTTAGTCGAATAAAAGTATGGAATATGCGTGAAAAATATATGATAAAACATCACGAATTGAGAGTTATGGATTGTTCTCCTGGTGAAAAATATATACAAGATCTTCAAATACAAGAAAAAGTAGGCGCCTGTTATCCTGTTTTAAACCATCATTTTGTGGTCACTGTAAGACACTTTTGGTGTAAAAAGATAGCCCTGATTCTGTTCTACAAAATGAGTTATAAACCATAATTTTTCTGTGTAATTTCGTATAATTTTTGACAATTTTCAGCACCGCCTCGTTGTCGCCAACATCCTCGGATCAAATCATCCAATAATGGCTGATATTGAAATACGCCGAGAAGGGTGCATGAAGTCTTATGCTGACTACTTGAAAATGATCAAAGCCAGGAAAATGGAGAAGGAGGAAAGCGAAGATGATGACAAAAACTCCGGCTGTTCCATCTCCGGAAAATAATACATCGTGGATGGCTGTTTTCATTTATTTTTTTATTGAGATACTCAACACAGTTTTTTTATTATTATTTTTAGTTTTATTGTAAATAAATATTCTTACTGAAATAAAAATTACGAGAGAGAGGTTTTATGATTACATGGGGGAATTCACAGATGTCAGAGTTTCAGCCTGAAATGAAAGGAAGCCACTTTCAATAGGATATCGTGATGACCGGTGAATGGCTGAGACAGGCGAGATCTAATTTTGTGGTCGCGCAGTGCAGTCCTCCTGTCCGATGCCAAGATGATAATATAATATATTGGTAATATCTGCTCCGTATGGTACCTTGCCGGTAAATTTCCCTGAATTTCAACCCTTTCCCTGAATGGCCAAACCCTCACTGTCTCATCTGCCTTGGTAACCGCGAAAAGAGCTTTTTTTCGTTCTTGTCAAAAATTTCCCGCCGAACGAGTTTTCCTGGCTAAAAGCTTCGCTTTTGACACGAAATATCTATAAAACTGGTTGAAAACTGTCTGATGTCATAAATCGCGTTGTCTTCTTCAGTATCTTCTACTCTTTTCCCATCGCCTGTCGTCAGAAGATGGTTACTGTAGCCGAAGAATTGCCATTTGCTGCAACGGTTAATATCGAAGAATTGGCGACTACCTGCTCGAATTGTTTTACCCAAAGTGGAAAGGTTGGGCATTGCACTTTTACCGTAATCGTGCAAATTTAGTTCAATAAATGTGGCGGCTGTAAGGAAATGCGTTACTGTAATAAAAAGTGTCAACTGGAGGATTGGAAATACCACAAGGTTCGGTATTTTTATTTTAAGGAATCATCAGGGGCTGTGCCTAAACTCAAAAAATTCGCCTTTTTTTGGCTGATCACTAATATCTGATTGTTTTGCATGTGGGGAATCTTAAAACGGGAGAAAAAGTGGCATTTATTGCGCAGAAATTTAAATTTTTTGGCACGTTTCATCGCTTTCAACATGTCAAACGGTCGAATCCGGTTAAAAAGTGTCAAAAGTGCGCTTTGCACTGGTAAAAAGCGAAATTAAGTCCTTTTGCATTTTGGAAGAAATGGGCGCTGTGGGACCCGCCTAAAAATTAGGAAAATTTTTCGAATTTTCATTGGAGAGTGCAAAATTCAATTGCGTGCATTCTCAGGTACTACAACACCAATTTCTCCCAATGGAAACAGACTCCTGGCTCTTGACCCATACCCTGATGGCTCCTAAATTTTTATTGGTAATTGACAATTTTCAGCATGAATGTTCGTTTATCTCTAAATCAGGTTTCTGCCCAGATGGTGCGGTTCGGCTGATTTCCCGGATTATCATGCGAATTAGAAATAAAGATTTACCGATGGCATTCAATGGACGAACTTATGATGACTTGATGCATCGTAAGTTGACTTATGGCTAGATTACTGTAACATAAATTCAGATGCTGATAATGATTTAGAAAAAACTCGCATCGAACAGTTTGAAAATTTTTATACCGTTCTTCTGAATTTTATGGGCCCTGCAAATGCACCACCGGAAGAGGAAGCCTTCTCTATTTTTGCAAAGGTAATATTGCAACAAATTTTTAGTAGTTCAGGAGATCGGAAACCAACGATTTTGGGGTCTCGACACGAGTACATTTGTGAGAGTACAGTAACCTATCGAAAGGACCCGGAGGAAATCCCACAAAAAGACTGCTAAAGATTCAAAAGAATCCTTCTGATGGGTTACTGTAGCCAAGAACTGCAAAAATTGGCTCATTTATGTCCCGTTAATTAGACGCAAAAGGCCAATTTGAGTGTGGAAGCAGGATCAGGAATCTTGGTTTATCAGAAAACCCGGGGTTTTCGGGATTTGCGCCTCCGCCAGCCATCCACAAAATCCGAAATTCTTTTATTTTTTCAGATGACAAAAAACTGGATTCAAATAACTGAATTTGACGGCGACTTGAAGCAAATAGGCACCGGTATTTATCTTGGGTAATTTCTTACCATTTCTCTGAAGTATTTCCAAATTTCAGTTTATCTGCTCATGACCACAGTTGCCGCCCCGATTGTGACTATAATTTTGTTGGCGCAAAGCTGGTTCTTCGTGCTAAGGATCCAAATGCTAAATACAGTAAAAACGTAAGGTTACGGTACTTTTACAGTCAAATAATTTCAGTTGACTATTACCTATTGTGATATTATGCGTCCAAAATGTGCCCGTCAGCTGGAGCTATGTGTTCGTTATTATTTTACCTGCCAATGTGTGCGTTGCACTGATGCATAGGAAGAATTATTGGAGAATTCAGGAAGATCGCTCTGTTGCCCGGATGGTGTTGTTGTGCCGAGGCAGTCAATATTTGATTTTTTTAAATGCTTTGAACCACCGCTGGTTTGTAGCAAGTGCGGAAAGAAGAGCTCTATCACCCAGAAGCAGGTTCAAATTTACCGCCAACCATTAACAAGAATAATTTCAGATCAAGGCGTCCGTTATTGAATTAGAAGCATTTATTCATGACTCCGGAAAGAATATAATGATTGACGGAGGTTTGTAACAAGAAAGGGATGGAAATTGGTGCAAATGGTTCTTTGGCTTGTTTTGTGGCACATTTCTAATTTTTGCTCAAGAGAGACGGTTAACGCGTCCGATTTCATACGCCTTTTGAACAATTTTGCATGATTTTCAAAAAAAAAACCCGACGAAAATCGATTAAATTTTATTAATGTATGGTATCCAAAGCAATTGCAGATAATAATCCATAATTTTTCAGCAAAAGAGCTTTTACAAAATGATGTGGAAGCTGCCCAAGAAATCTTCCAAGAACTTTTTCGGCTCTTTGAACGTCATTCACAGATTCTTTCGCCATATAATCTGTACCTCTACAAGGTTGCCAAATTGGCCACAGTTGTCTATTCAATAGTCCACAAAAATGACAAGGAGGCGTACAAGAAAGTTCTCTGCGCTGAAAAGAAAGCATTGGAGTTAGTTGTCTTTCGTCTTTCTATGATTATTTCGATTTTTTTAGCAAGTATTGGCCATTTAGTCAACGGAAAGCATTGAATATGATAGCAGAACACAAGTTGGAAGTTGAAGAGTTAGAAGCGATGGAAATGGATGCTGCTGAAAAATTTAAGCAACTCAATGACTTGGAATCCAAGGTAATCGTCAAATTTAAATTTTACCGCGGATTTCAATTTTCCACAAGGGCTTCCGCCAAAAAATTACAAAATGATCCCGTTTTATTTCAGTTCGTCCACGCTGCCACCACCATTCTTGGTCCAAATCATCCGCTAAAAGTTGCTGAATATAACAAAAACGATGAAGAACCCAAGCCTATCGAAAATGCTGACGAATCCAAGGCTATCGAAAATAGCGAAGAACCTACGCCTAACGAAAATGGTGGAGGATCCAAAGCTAACAAAAACGATGAAGAACCCAAGGCTACCAAAAATGCTGGAAGATTTAAGGCTACCAAAAATGGTAGAGAATCCAAGGCTACCAAAAATAACAAAAATGGTAAAGGATCCGAGGGTGCCATCCGTCTTCCGATAGAGGTGCTAGCCGCTCTAGCTTTAGACGGAGCAAAAGGACCCATTCTTGTTATGGAGTAACAGGGCCCATTTTGGATTTTCGTTGATGATACGTCGTGGATGGCTGTCTTCATTTATTTTTATTGAGATACTCAACACAGTTTTTTTATTATTATTTTTATTGTAAATATTTTTACTGGAATAAAAATTACGAGAAAAAGGTTTTATGATTTCATGGGGAATTTATCGGGTGGAATTCATTCTATTCAACATCGATGCTTCGTTTTATCAATTGACCAGTTGGAGCCAAGTAGTATTTTCCCTGGAAATGGAAAAAATGTTAAAAATTAGGAGAAAATTCAGTACTTTTCCTAATTTCTCGGGCTTTTTCACCAGCTCACCGTCTTCTAGACTAACTTCACTTGTACGACGAGAACCAGGCGGGGAATGAATCAACCTGAAATTAGCCAGGAATTTAAAGGAAATCCAATCATGCGAGCTACAGAAACCCATTTTATGTGATTGCGAGCTCTATAACCAAGTAAAAACTTGAAAATTGAGCCAAGTATGTTATTTTGTCAATTTACCTACGATTATTTTGAACACCGGCCTGTCTAACGCCGTTTTTCCACTTGTTTGCTGTTTAGTATCGGATTACAGTCATGTTTGTTTGCAAAAAACGTCAAGGAGAAAAATAATATCAGTCAAACGAACAGTTAGAGACGCCTCGGGAAGCAAAAGAAGAGATTGATCAGGTTCTAAATTAGTGCGCCTGTTCCATGGCTAATTGAAGTGGGAGAAAGAGAGAGAGAGAGAGGCTAGACAACAACAAGAACCTTGAGTCATTGGTGATTTTATGGGATTTTCGAGTTCTTTTCCGCACTGTCTGATCCTTGTTTTCAAGGCATAGAAGATATCCAATGAGGAAATTGATGGTAATCTAATGGAGCAAGAGAGAGATGTACCGTCAACAAAAGCTACGTGGATCGAAATCTCTAATTCAAGTTATAGGTATTGAAATTCGGGTTTTTTCTCGAAGTGCAAAGGAAGCAAGCTCAAGGCTCACAAGAATTATCCGACTTATAAAAATTTAGAGCCACAGACAGCCTCTTTTCTCCCAATTTAAGGGAAAAACTCACTTATCAATGCCTTCCTTGACGCTGTCTTTAATTTCAATAGCTGTATCTTTAACAATGGCGGCTTTCTCTTTAGCCTTATCCAAAAATCCATTCTAAAATTAAAATTTCCATTAAAAAGAAGCCCAACAATAACTCACATTATCGGACATGGTTACGTGATGTATGTGTTGCTCCTGTCGTGTGTATTAGGAGTGGAACTGATAACCAGGGGGACTGCTGAGGGAGAGAGACAAAGTTGTTGTGATCTCCCCAGCGACTCGAGACCTTTCTTTATGATGCGCTAGGTCGTTTTTGTTTTTCAGAAGGAGGGACACTTTTGTCTTTATCGGCACTCTAAGACTGGCCACCAGCCGGCAGCCATGTTGACGAAATTGAGCACGTGAGAAAACAGCTCAAAATTGCACCTGAGGTAGTGTTTTGACATTTGGCCATTACGCAGGAGAGAGACTTGGAGCCTGTTTCGACGACTCAAATCAGTGTAATAGAAATTAGAGTAGCGGGAGGGAGAATTTATTTGAACTCATTTCGAAAGATCACCGTTCCTTTGAACTCGTCTCGCGCTTCTTTTGCATTTTTTTGCGGAATTCTGTGCCATTTTGGTACCAAATTACAACTCAGAATTTGTGTGTACAAGATGAGCTAAAATTTACTGGGAATATTCTATGAAAAACTTGAAATTTACCGCTTTGTTCCTGACAGATCGGCGGACGTTTCTTTTTCATTTTTCTCCTGGAAGTAAGCCACGGCAATGTTTTTCGCTGCATTAGTAAGATTGATAAACGGCTGCTTACAATAATATGTCTAGAAATTAGACAAGTTGCTGGGTGTTCATCGGATGTTTCCCGGTTTCCAGGTTAGAGGCCAGGATTCGACAGATGGTTGGATCTCATAACAATAAAACCGAGATTTTCACGTATTTTCGAGGGGAAAAGTTATGGCACAGATGGAATTTTAGAAATCCCATGAATTCCTTACAAAAATGCCCGAATCAGAGAGGGGTGTCTGTTTCAAATCTTGGAAAAAACGGGTGCTGCAGGACTTGAGAAGGCGTACAGTTGAATTTGATATTTTCGAAATAGAAAAGTTTTTTCAGGCGCTAATTTCTCATTTGACTTGAAAAATTCCTATACCATAATTTTTCTTTAATAATTACTATTTTTTACATCAAAATAGCTCGAGGAACCTGTTTTCCCAATATTTTTGTGCATTTATTCATAAACGAAGCCTAGTCATCAAGAATAACAAGAAGCACAACAAAAGGAGCATGTTTATCATGACGCCGAACAGTTTTCCCATTTGTTATCTCCTTTTTTTGCTCTGGTAAACAAATACCCCAGGAATTTTATTAAGATTACCCAAAAGCATGGACAAATACCGCCAGAACCATTCAACGATCGGTAGAATAAGCAAACAATTACAACAAGGAACAGGGTTTTGCCCCGTTGCACTCGGGTCTTTCTGTGTGTGTTAACGGTGTTTGTCGCCTGGGTGTCTCTCTCGTTCCCGTGTATTTTCTTCTATCCAATGAATGATGTTTTATTTTATTTATTTCGTAGTTTTTATGGTAAATTTGAAGAGAATTTTGATTTGAAATCAGGAGAACTTGTAGATCTCCACAGCATATCAAGAAGATGTCATTCCTGCTCCAATTTTTCATCGTTTATTAAGAAATAATTTTAATAATGGTAAGTTCCGATAAAATTATAATAGATCTGGTAATTTTTGTGGCCTTTCCCACGAATTAAACGGCCAAAACTCAAAATTACATGGTATTTTTCCTTTTATATGAAATTTCAGTCTATAAATATGTTTTCCGAACTGTAAATTTGAAAATTGGTCCAATTTAGGTATAAACACACATTTTTCCTATGTTTCCCCACAAAGATGACTTCATTTTCCACAGAAAAAACCAATTTTTGTCATTTTTCCAATCGCTGCGGTCTATTTTAACGATCGAGCGAAGGTGGTCATGTGGGGATATAGCTCAGTGGTAGAGCGCTCCCTTAGCATGGGAGAGGTCTGGGGTTCAATTCCCCATATCTCCAGAAACGTTTTTGCCTGCCTTTTGCTTTATTTTCCATGCTATTTTCAGATCCAATTGTCCTGGAAACTGCTTGTGACGCATCAGAATGTTATTCCGTGTACGATGTGCTGGTTTACAGCGATTATAGGCCTCAAATTATACGAATCTTTGGAATTTCTGAAAAGCATTTGGGACATTCTGTCTCCGTGTTGAATTTTCCCAAGAAATTGACATTGGAAGCTCTAAATACTGGGACTTGGGACCTCCAGCCCGACTATATTCAACATTGCCCATATCAAATAGGAATGGTTGGTAAGGAAATTCCTTTAAATCAGATAAGAATTATAGAATCGCCCTTCTGGACGGGAACGTTGTCCAGGACTTCAAATTCAACAAAAAATCTCCTAATGATTGGACTTGGAGGAGCAAATTTTAATAACTATTTAGCAGAGAAATATGAATTTGTAAGGGATTTTACCTCAAAAACAGTGAATTCTATAATTTTAGCTGAATATTACGGTAGTGGAAATAAGCCCAACGGTAGCTTATTTGGCAAAGAAATGGTTCCCCAGCAATTGGAACGAAAGGCATCGACTGGTGGTCCAGGATGGAGTGGATTTCATTCAACAGGAAGTTGAAAAAGGTAGGAAATTTTTGAATATTAGAAGTTCTCGTCATTTTGGGGAACGAACAGGATAGAAAAAGCAAACTCGGGGCAAACTAGGCACTGAGCAGGTGGTCAGAGATGGTAGGTCAATTTTCAAAGATCAGGAAATTCCATACAAAATTCCGCATCCTTCATCAAGCTTGATACCCGCAAATTTGAAAGCCAAATTTGAAATTTGAAAAGTTTCTATGATCTGGGAAAAATCAACTCAGGAATAAATTCCTAATAATTATAGTGAGATAATAATTGAGCTGGATGCGGTACACTTTATTTCATAGCCTAGAATTAGTAGAAAATACGGACCCGGCCCTTGATACATGTTTCCTATTCATTACAGTGACGGTATTTTGCTCTCGAAGTATAATTCTCCTCAATTGGTGGTAAATTTTTACGTAGAAGCGTCGATATGGCGCATAATTGACGGTGTAGATCAACACAGCACTGGGATAAGCTCCTCCAACTATTGAAATTATTACATTGGCTATATCTGAACTTATTTTCCTTTAAAAAAAGAGATATTTCCCCTACCAGCCCTTTCGGAATGTGTAATTACCAAATAAAGAAGCGCTGGGATCACTAGAATCACTTGAAAGCCAAAAACGGCTATCTACAAAGTACATTTTGGTATTAGGACAGTAACCTACCATGGAAACAAGGCTCTTCAGCAGCAAAATATGATGTTTCTTAGCATTTATAGACAAATTGCTAGTTTTTGACTTGATTGTACTGTAGATTACGGTACTGCACACGATACAAAGACCAACACAAGCCATACAAAGAAGTAGAATCACCACGGCAAGAAGAAACGCAAATGGATTATTATCAGATCTAGCAGCTACAACATCAGCGTGCCATAAATGATCAACTGTCATTTGATATTCCAGCTCTAGTTCTCTTTTGACCTTTGATTGATCCTCGAAGTTAATTGCCAGATACAGTAAAGGAGCGAATAGGACGTAGCAAACACCATAGACAAAAATATAAGTGAAATAGCGGAATATCCACTTATTGAGAAAATGATCCGAGGGTAGCAGAATGTCCATACGGTAGTAGAACAGGGGAACGACGGCTGCGGCGGTGGCTGGAAAATGTTCTGTGGTAATTGTGTGACTTCCACCACCGTATGGTAACCGTGTGGTAACTGTGCGGTAACCGTACCGCGGACTTCTCTTTTTACGAATATGACTCAACCTGACCAAAGAGTTCATTTATACCCTGACTACGTATCCAACTTTAGCTGCAGGTGTTGCTTTTCCCCTTTTTTTCACCATAACAAACCCTATTACGCGCAATTACTTACCAATAATTGATGTGAACAGCAGAATTACTTGATACTCGACGGGAACACCAAGATGTGTCAGCACTCCTGGCATTTCTATTGCAACAAATGGTAGTAAAATTAGCGGTGGTGATAAAACTGTCAGCGTCAGTTCGAAAAACATCCCAACAAGGATGTGATAAATCAGTAGGCTAAAGAATACTTTTGATTTCTGTTTTGGTGAATAAAATAGGACGACGTAGCACCCGACAACTGCGAATAGGATTGAGATTGAGCACCAGACCTGAAGTTTATTGTAGCCGGGGAAATTATGGTTATTTTACCTTTAAAATAGCAAACATCCATGCTGGATTTGGATCAAAGTAGGGGTTCCGGGTTAGATTCATGTAAAGTGGAGGAAAAGAAGTTGGCGTCTAGGGCGAGGCAGGTGTGAATCGTACGAGTCTATGCGAGGAATAAATTAACGGGAAAAAAATGTTCGTGAACGGTTGAGCAAGCTCAATCCCATTTTGAGGGTAAAATGTCTGCTTATCTGGGATTCGCAAAGGGCTAGAAATAACCATTTTCTTGTAGTTGATGAACATATTGGATATCAAAATGTAACCCAAATTCTGCTCTACAAAATGGACTGCAAATCACAATTTCTTGTGGTAATTTAGAAAACACGCAATGTTTTTTTTTCAGAAATCTTTATTTTGTTCATAGAAATCCTCAAAATAGTGTAGCTCTTCGAGTTGGTTTAGTTCTCATAATATCTACTGATGTTTGTTCTCCCAGTAGAATTCTTCTTAAAATGTAGTACATTTGAATATTGAACCGTCTATATGGCGGATAAGTTAGCACATAAGCCAGCACAGCACTGGGATAAGAAACTGCTCCAATTGTTATGAAAATATTGGCTATGTCTAAAGGATTGGAGCCCATTGAAGCAGCTTTAAATCCCTTACCAGCTCGTGGAGAATGAGTAATAACCAAGTAAACAAGGACAGGAATAGTTACGACTACTTGAAATCCAAGGGCAGCTATCTGAAAAAGTTTCGGCTGCCCGCTGTTTCCAGAAATACCGAGGCTATCAAGCTTTTTAGAAGGATAATATGATGTTTTTTCGTATTTACAGATAAATTATTTGTTTTGGACTTGACAATGTGATAGATTACCGCACTGCAGATAGTAAATAGTGTCACAGCAGCTGCACAAAGTAGTAAAATTACAGCAGCTACCAAATAAGTATAAGGATTGTCATCTAATCTCATAGCAACAACAAATGGGCTCCATAAATTGTCAAATGTTAGCTCATATTCCATTTCCAATGCTTTTTTAACCTTATTTTGATCTTCGTAATTTATTGCAAAATATAGCAAAGGCGCGAAGAGAATGTAGCAAAATCCATAGACGAATAGATAGGCAAAATAACGGAATATTTTCTTATTTAGAAAATGACCAGGTGGAAGGAGGATGTCCATCCGATAATAAAATAATGGGCAGACAGCCGCGACAGCAGCTGAAAGTGGCTTTTGTCGAATTCAAGCTGCTTTTCCGGTACAAAGATGGGTTATATTTTGGGCAATTTACAGGAATGAGTCAGAGATCCGATATAATTTTAATCTTAAAAAATGCGCAGTCATGTGTTGAGCGCAAAAATATTTTAGCTATTCGTGGTTGATACAACAATCCCAGGAATAAATCAAAATACCGGGTTACCCAGTTCCTGGCGGCTTTGGACCAATGCACCATTCTGGGGAGTGGGACGCTAACTTCTCCCCGAGATTGGAAACCGACTATAGATTACCCTGCCACTCCGCACTTACCCATAATAGAAGTAAAAAGTTGAATAACTTGGTAGACTATAGGAACTCCCAGTGAAGTCATAACTCCCGCCATTTCTACAGCCCCAAATGGTAAAAGAATAAGTGGAGGAGTTAGAACTGTCAATGTCAATTCAAAGAACATTCCCGCTATAATATGGTACAGTAATAAATAGCGAAAAATCTTGGCCATCTGCTTTGGAGAATAATATACCACAGCGTAGAAGGATTTTACAGTGAAAATGATTGAAATAAAACACCAAATCTAAAGCTTATTGCATCCAAATCTACAGTAATTTTACCTTCAGAACAGTAAACATCCATAATGGGTTAGGATTGAAATAGGGATTTCTCCCGAGGGGCATGATGAGAGGGTTGATGAATTCTTAAGATGACAGGTGAATTTGTAGGGTATTCGTCAATAAAGCTAATTCAAAATGTAGATTTTTTCTCGATCCTTGAGCAACAGGTGTATGTGGCACATTATCCACGGTCACTTTTTCCTCTCGTCTCATGTAGGACAAAACATAGGTCAAAGGACTGGTTCCGTGGATTGGGCATCCTTTGAATAAAAAAAATGGCCTACACTAAACTTCACCCTTTTTCGGTTTTGCACCTCGAAAACCGCCGCTCGTGCCATGAAACTTTCAGAAATAGTAAAATAGACCTTTCTTAGCCTAAGCTTGCTTTTAACAGAAAAAGAAAGTGAAAGAAAAAAATTTTTTGGAGCCCATTTTGGTGAAAACAGTACTAACTTCACCCAAAATGATCCATTTCGCTAATCTTGTAGCTCGCTTGTCAACTATTGCGAACCCGTCCAAATAGGTGAAATGGGCACAACTAAGCCTAAATCTGCCTACTAGAGCAAAAAAATCTGAGAAAAATAATGTAGAAACGGTTTTTCAGAAGTGGGTGAAGGGGGTGAGGGTGAAGTTTAGTGTTCGCCGTTTTGGACCAGTTTCGGGCATTTTATTTGGCTGATCATTGATTTTTGATGAGAATATAATAAAATTTTTGTGCCAACTTCCTACTGTTATTAAATCTACATCTACCTACCTTTGAACGGGTACTGCATAGAAAAGACATATGGAAAATAACAGAAAACAGGCGGCAGACCTCATTTAGATCAGTGAATTGCGCTGAAACAAGTAGTGAAACGAGAGAGTCAACGGGCACAAAAGAGGCAATTGATGAGAAACTGTCGAAAAAAAATTAAAAACTGTTACAGGAGAAGAAAGAAAGACGAGAAAATAGAAGATAGGCTTCATTTTGATCCAAAAAAAGTAGACTACTGAGACAACTGTCCGTGAAAAGGACAGAAAACAATAGGAAAACATGGCAAACGATCGAAAACCATCTATATTTAGCCCAAAATTTAGAAGAAAACTGCTGCACCGTTCGCTATTATCCCAAAGGAAGTGTTCCCTCCTCGTAAAATTGTCTAATCCGCAGATACTCCGACATAAATGGACGGTGCAGTTGTTGACCACAGTTTCGGCTATAGTTTACCCCCAAAAATCTCTGGAATTCGTTAGAATTTTAACACAACTGCTTAGATTTACTTGATTTCAATTTGTTTCTCTCTTTTCCATTATTCCGCCTGCAGGGATCCGCTGTTCTTCTCCAACTTGTCAATACTGTCTGCTTTCTGCTTCTCTCCAAGTCAAATAGTGTCTGCGGAAGTTTCGCTTTTGTTTCTCCTCGTGTCAAGAAGTGTCTGCTAAAATCTCGCTTTTGTTTCTCTTCATGTGAGAGAAAACAGCTGTAAAGCGGGTAATCCTTTGACCAATAAAAATGTTAAAATTCCGTCAGTTTCTGAGTATAAAAGCGGCAAACTTGGCCAAATTGACATCCAACATCCAACAATGGCTAGTGTACCCCCTGGTGCGTAGTCGGCGTTTTTTATTTATATTTTCATTTATTCTCTTTATTTATTTTCCTTTAATTTATTTTTATTTAATTTTATATTTTTTGGCCACTTCTTTTGATAATTTTCTGCCTGGCGCTGCAAAGCAATGGGCGAGATTTTGAAAAAGAATGCCGCTTTTATTTATTTTTATTATTTATTTCTATTTTTATTATTTATTTTTCTCCTTGTAGGAGACATCCAAACCCAACCGGGACAAAAAATCGTTTTCAACGCTCCCTACGATGACAAGCACACGTACCACATCAAGATTATCAATACGTCTGCCCGTCGCATCGGTTGGGCCATCAAGACGACCAACATGAAGCGATTGGGTGTTGACCCCGCTTGCGGAGTTAGTTTTCCTCTGTTTTCTCATGTCTAATCCTTTATTTTCTAGGTCCTCGACCCCAAGGAGGCTACCTTGATGGCTGTCAGCTGCGACTCGTTCGCCTTCGGACAAGAAGACACCAACAATGATCGCATCACTGTTGAGTGGACCAATACACCTGACGGAGCTGCGAAAACCTTCCGCCGTGAATGGTTCCAAGGCGATGGAATGGTCCGCCGCAAGAACCTCCCCATCGAATACAACCCCTAGAGGGCTACACATAATGTGAAATAAAAAGGCTTCGGCCAACAAAAAAATAACTGTGTACTGTTCTTGTTTCTTGCTCTTTACTTGTTTTGTTTGGTTGGAATCTCTTCTTGTTCTGGGCCATCAAGGCGACCTCGCCTTCTCTTCTTGACTATTTCATTCTTCTGCTCTTCATCTTGCTGGAGTTTCTCCTGGATTTGAGCTTTTAAGGCAACTATCAGGAATTTCCCTTCCAAGTAGGCTTCTTCTATTTTTACTTGAAAATCGAATCAGGCCGACTCTCAAATAGCTAAAACTTCTATGTTCTTCCCCAAAAAAATCTACTGGGCCATCAATTCGTTAGAATATTCAGAAAAATAAAAAGAAACTCTATTTTGATTCGAAACAAAGAATTGTTGGTATCTTTAAAAAACCCAAGAATGCCACTGTTCAACAAAGATGCCTAGATGACAAGCAGTTCAATCAAATTAGTCTTTATTAAAATTTCCTGATAAAGATATCATGTAAAAGCTGTGTACTCCACTCGGCCGAATTCTGCAGGACAATCGACTGGTAGATCAAAGGACTAGTTCCGTAGATTGGGCATCCTTTGAATAAGAAAAATAGGAACCTCTATCCAAATTCTCAAATTGACTTTTTTTGCTGTCGCATCTGCGGTGCTCCGGGATCGATTCCGACACTGTCAACATCTTAGTTTAGGTCACCGGTACGATATCCTCCTCCTGGACGCCACTTATTCCGACAACAATCGAGAATTCACTTCACCTGTTCAAGAATTCCTCCAGCCATCTGTAATAAAAAATATAGCGGAAATAATAAGTGACGACGGTATGCGCCCATAATTTCCTGTAATAATAGCCAGGTTCTCTGATTATCAACGTGGCTCTGGGAATTTTGTCTCGTGATCGATGGAAATCCATTCAAAAGGTTCGTTTACTCTGGTTCAATGCGATTTTTCCACCATTTTTCAGCTAATTTCCATGTACCAGAAATATTTTGAAGATGTTATGGCTGTCCATCCGACGGAATATAATTGGGTAAATTGGCAGCTTTTCTTCGTAATTTTGTCCAATTTACAGATTTTTGTTTGTCGACATCGTCCAGCTACCGCCAATACTTTCCATGATCTGCCTCCTACCACAATTTTTTATGCATTATAAAATAAAAACATCAAAAAAACAAAGAAAACTCAGAATATATTTATTGAACCCATAATAATTATAAGTAGAAGCTCTCTCGTATTTTTAAAAATATAATGGCTACCAGTCAGCTTTAAAGCTCTTCGTCTTCTTCTTGTCTTCAAGAATCCAATGGGAGAATCTTTCGTCGATCCTTATTCGTTCCAATAGTTTTTAGAAGTGATGCCAATTCTTCAAAATCCTTTCGATGGGTAAAACTGTAGACGACCGTTTCCCACATCATTTTAACTAGCTCCGTTTCTTCTTTTGAATCCATCATAACATCCTGGAAAAAATACGAGAGTTACTGTAATACGGTCATAAAATTCAGGTTGAAGAGGTCTCGAAGCGAATTGATGGTTTTCGGTTAGAGAGGAAGGGCGCTGCAGGCCCTGAGAACGCGCCTGTTTAAATTCGAAGGTTTACGATAAAAATTCGACAAAAATTTTCCTGAAAATTCGTCTCGAGACTTACAGTATCCTAAAATTTAAATAAAAAGATATCCAACCTTAGAAAGCGGTGCATTTAGCCGATAATAGGGCATTCCCAATGAATGACACCATGTCCTAGCTCGAGCTATCGGTGCTCCTTCTGTAGCCGTGGCCTGATCCAGTACCATACTCGTCAGATTCTTTAAACCGCGCAGAAGACCAAGCATATCACTCATTTCAAAAAGTTTTGGATCAACTGGAACAATTGGTGTAATCCCAGTGCCAACGGATAGAACACAGCCAACATCAACTGTATGGGGAGAGTCAGGATCCTGAATCAGGTAATAATTACTTGGGAAGTAAATAAAACCCACCACATATTTACAAACACTATTCCAAAAACAAATTTCGGTTAGAAGATCGCTTGTCGGATTATTGGCTACCATACCACCATCAATGTATTTTCCTTCAGATGATGGGAAATATGTCGGGGCTGCACTGCTTCGACGAGCGGCTCGCCAGATTTTTAATTCTGAAAAATTATGTACACAGCGTCAATGACCAACCTTTCGGATCTTCAAAGCCCAAATCATTATTTTCTTTCTTCGTAATTGGCAGGGTATAACTGCGTAGAAGATCCAATTGCACTGGGAATTGGTCAGCTCTTACCGTCGTGAAGAACAATTTGGGATAGTCGACATCGGCCAGCGCCGTCTCTTCACCAAATATTTCTTGTAAAAATCCTTCCAAAATTTCAGCACTATAAGGACGGGACCAAGTGTCGAAGAGAGCATCCTTGAAGCGAAGATATCTCTTTTGCATACAGCGAAGAGAAGTCCCAGTACACAGGGCGCCAGCTATGTAGCTACCTGTACTTGTTCCGGCTATCCAATCAAAATAATTTAGCAATGGCTCATCGAGGAATTTTTCCAAGGCTAGGAGAATCTGAAAAGGATGGTAAACTTATCGGGAAAATGACCAAAATGTCTCAAATATCAAGAAAACAGACGGGTTTTCTGTTAATTTGGGCACTTCTCATTGGAGCCCGCTTCCAGACGCTCCAAAATATACGGTAGTTCTCTTACCTGTACAGTAACCAGTCCTTTAATTCCACCTCCATCCATAGCCAATACACTTATAACATTTGGCTTTTTGTCTTTTTTAACAGCTCGAACAACCCGATCAATGGCTTCTTCTTGTGGAAAACTGCGAATTGGATTCGGCTCTTTGTAGGCTTTTTTAGGTTCTTGACTCTCTGGATCCAAATTAAATTCATACATCGCTGTAGGAGCCCGGGGATCTACTGACTGCTGGGAGAGCTGATCCTCATCCTTTTCCTTTTTCTTTTCTTTCTTGGGCGGAGTGTCTTCAATCTTCGGCTCATTGACAAAATTATCTTTATGAACACAGGCCACCGTACAACCGGGAAATCCCTTCGGACAGGGCTCAGCTTCACAAATTATTAGCGATTTAATAATTTCTAATCCTGTCTCACTAAAAACCGATTAAAAGCCATAAAAAATTAACAAACTCGTCAGTTTTTAGCAATTTAGCTGCCAAATGTCGTGGTGTTTCGCTTTGATTATTTCTCAAATTGGGATCAGCTCCAAGGCAAAGAAGAAGACGAACAATATCCAAATTGTTATTCTAGAATTACTGTACTTTTTTAAAAAAAGAAAGCTGTTACCGAAACAGCTATGTGAAGAGGAGCAGAACCATTGCCATCCTGGGCATTGACATCAGCATCATAGGCAGTTAGTGCCATTACCATTGGTAAATCATTCCGTTGAACGTAGACATGAAGAGCCGTCTGCTTTTGACTATTACGTGTCTCGATGGAAAAGTCATTTGCCTGAAAAAAGGACACATTCTTATAGAAAAAGTCGGGTCTTTCAATTTCCTAGGTATCATTCCAGTTGCTGAATTCAAATGAATTAAAAAACCATTCGCTTCATTAATTTTTTCGTCACTACCGCCAGTTCCCAACCTTTGGAAGAATCGTTCGCTGTGGGGCCTGGTTGAAAAGCAGGCAAAAAGCCTGTAGAACTCCGAAATTTTGGTTGTTATAATCGGCTTTTCAATCTTGGGAGAATCGTTCGCTGCGGGACCCCCCTGGCTATCAGGGGATTTGTTCAAATTTTCACTGGAAAATGCAAAAATTCGCTCTTTTGCCGGTCCTGGAGTGCTAGTTTTTTTGCGTTAACTATAATTTTTAGCACAGTAGTCATTTTTCCTTTGTAAAATGAATGCCAGACTCCATTTCCAACTACAGTAAACGGTCAAAAGTTTCTCCAAGGTCCTATAACTAGAATAAAATCTTCTATACCTTTAATTGTAACAGAGCCAATAGCGGCTTCTTATATTTCGCATTATGTAGAACACTGTTACCCGTAATCGCATCAATTTCTTCCAATGCTTTTGGATTAGCTTCGAGAATAGATCTCATATAACTGAAATTATCCAGATTATCCGTAAAATCAGACACAACTCACTCAACATCCAATTTATCCTTTTTCATAGCATCAACAATAGGATTCTTGCTACTTTTTGGACTTTCAGATGTCAGAGAGGCGCCATAATGTTGTAGCTTTTTAGCACAATAGGCATTAGCCGAAGTGACAGCCACGTAGAGAGGAGTTGAACCATCAGAATTGGCCACATTTAGGAGATCTTGACATTTTCCTGATTCCATAAGGACTTTGATCATTTTTGCACTTGAACCAGCTGCCAAATGGAGGACATTGTTCTTATTGACATCAACTGCCGTTAGATCAGGATCCAAGGACAGGAGATAGGTGACCAGCTCTATCCTGAAATTGACACAAATTAGAATGTTCCAGTAGAGTGGAATCTGGATTTTATCTGCAAAAAAATGGTCTCGTTGGTCATTCGCTATAGAACTCATGGGTAAAAATTAGATTTTTTTTGGCAGGAATCCAATAGGGGAAGCACCGAAATATCCCGAAAATTGAGGGAATTAGCCAAAAATTCGCACGGTTTAATTTGAAAATGCCTGTGGACCCGTGGAATTCAATTTGCAACTAAAATTGTAATTTTGAGGAATCGTTACGGGATCCATGTAGCATAAATTTGGGTCTATGAAGCTGGAGAAGGGGATATAATCTAGGCAAGATTCAAAAATCCAATTGAAAGGCCTCAGAACTCAAGAAATTTTCCATTTATTTGGTCTCAGAACGAACGGAATTGCAGCTACAGGAAGTTACCATAATTTTGCACCCAAGAAATATTTTGATTTTCATGTCAATTTCCGCTAATTTTTCTGATTTTCGGGGTGGACACCTTACCAATTATTCATAACAGCAATATGAAGCGGTGTCATTCCTTCTGGCTGGCAAGGTACGTCGACGCCTTGTCTAATATCGTGATTCGGCTTCTTGAAATAGTTGACCAGTCCCATGGAGGCAGCAACATGGCCCGATTTCCAGAGGACATGCTTCTTTAGATTGGATAGAACTTCTCCATAATATTCTTTATACTTTTTGCCTAAAAACGGTAGAAAGAGTCAATAATAAGCATTACCTTTAGGAATTTCATCAAAAAGATCCTCACATTCTCTACAGCGTTCACAAAGAGCGATTACATCTGTTACCTACAATAATTTCTCACACGGAAAGGCCAACTACTCGGCATCAATAGTGCCACTTTTTTCAACACCATTTTGTAGAGAATTTTTTGCTCGTCAAGACGTATATTTTAATTTTTGCAGAAATCGAGTTTTTGATGAGGAAAACGCACTTCGAAGTTTGCATGTAAATTTAGTCGAATTTAGTTTTTGTCTTGTAAGCAGCCGGTTGCATTCTAAAAAATGTGTTGCGATAGCCTAGTGGTTAAAAGGCTTGTCTATAACATTTTTGTCCTTTTTCTGGCTGGGTTCGATTCCTCCATCCGTCAGAGTCAATGTTGAAATTTTTTTGGAACATATGAACACATTTTCTACTTTCCTTTTTACTACTGTGGAACAGTGCATAAAATAGGAGTAAACTGGAAAAATACTGATGAAAAAGTCAATTCTTTTAATATTCCTTATTGATGTGGGTGGAGAATGACGGAAAAAGGGAATAGATTCCAAAAAAAAATTGCAAAAATGGTTCCAACGGTCGGTGGAATCGAACCCAGTCAGAAAAAGGACAAAAATGTTATAGACAAGCCTTTTAACCACTAGGCTATCGCAACACATTTTTTAGAATGCAACCGGCTGCTTACAAGACAAAAACTAAATTCGACTAAATTTACATGCAATCTTCGAAGTGCGTTTTCCTCATCAAAAACTCGATTTCTGCAAAAATTAAAATATACGTCTTGACGAGCAAAAAATTCTCTACAAAATGGTGTTGAAAAAAGTGGCAATATTGATGCCGAGTAGTTGACCTTTACATGTCAATTAAAGAAGAAATTAATGACTCCTACCCGTCTACTTCTGTACAAAGAAAGCATCTTTTTAACGTCGGCAGCAGGATCCCATTTAATTCGAACCAAATGATATAGGGGCGGTTTAGGTGGTTGCCATAATTCTTGAATATTTGTACAAGAACATTCTTCAGGTCTATCATCGTCTGATCTACAAATATTTGGATATTTGACAGAAATGGGATTACTTTTGAACAGACGACGCTGGTCTGTCGCTACTGGCATCGTCTTGAAGCTTTTGATCACCGTCTGGACCGGCGGAAGTTGTTGGATCATTGAAGTCGATCTGCAAGACATGCGAATTTTAAAAGGAAAGACTGATTTTTTAAAAAAAGAAATTCTAATATTTTCCCCAACGAATTATTCCATCCTATTTCTCCTCCCGGGACTCCAAATCTCCCGATATCGTTGAAATGAAGCCTACAACTGGGAAGAAACTCAAAAAATTTCGCTAATTTTCAAAATGGTCCAATCGTTATAGGACCCATGAACAAAACGTTTGGGTTTCTGATAATCTAAATATCAAAAATGTCTCCATATTTTACGCTGTCCACGTCAAAAATCTCGACAAGCAGCCCAAAAAGGAAATGTTCCCAGAAGCCATTGGAGCGCGTTTGGCCCAATTTACCAATTTAGGCATTTTGAGTCCTTATTTCGTCGAAACAGCTGAATATTTGAAGTGCGGACGACGCCAACCAGCACCTTTCTTGTAGAAGTTGAATGGTTGACGAGTAGAATATTTTCGAGTATGGTTCAATCTTACCCCGTGTCTCAAGAGCATAAACCTTTGATAGAGAAGAGTATACGCGAGACGGCCCATTGTCCCGAAATGGAATATAATGTCCAGGATAATTGTGAAAAGAAGTTGGAAGAGATAGCAGAATTGCTTGTAGAAACGGACAGATAATTCCTCCAAATTTGGCATAATTTGTAGCAGCTCGCGTTCCGCAACTGCTCGCAGATTTGGAAAAGGCTTCTGCAAGTTGGCGTCTTCCTCGTTTAAAAGAAATTGCAGTTAAAATTAATCAAAACAACCAATTTCCCCCCAGAAACCTGCCAAAAAGTCGTAAATTTACCTGAGCTTCGGCATCACAAATGACCAAGAATGCGCCATCGTCATCCAAACCCTCTCCGACCAGCGGATATGCCCGTTTATAGTTGTCGACGTGTGCTTCTGGTATTTCCACAACTTGTTCTGGGTCGATGGGTACCCATTCATCCACTCCGCTACAATACGACGGCTTCCGTTCCACCGGCGTCTTCCAGATGAATTGTGACAGTCGATTTATGTAGCTGAAATACTTCATTTAATGGCGGGTGAGGTTGAAAATTGATCTCTGACTAGACGCTTATTTGAATATTTAAATTTGCTGCCAAATGTAAATATTTTGGGTATTAAAACGGACTATTTCAGTCGCCTACACTTGATATCACAGCACCTGATGGTCTTCTTTGGCGAGGTGTCGCCGTCCTCCTTTTTGTCTGATTTCTTCACCACGTCTTCTTTTCCACTTGCCAAAGATTTGAGATCATCTTGTGTTGAAGATGAAGACGGCTTCTCCACTTCCACATTTGTTTCACTGCCGGCTTCTTTACTTCCGGCTGGCGAGACTAGTGCCATCCCTGAAAAATTAGCGAATTACACACGAAAATGGCAAGAAATATGAGGAAAAGTGAGGAAAAGCTACGGACCCGCTAGAAAAAGAGGCAATAGTCGAAAGAAGCGAAAATTTCGTCAAAATTAAAGGAAAATTGGTCGAAAAGGGGGCAAAAGCGGTCGACATTCGCCCGTATTGACCAATTGTTTACCAGTTTTAGTCAAAGAACGAAAACATGAGAAAGTGACCAGTAAATTGGATCCGTTTTGAGAGGGAGGAACGCGGGAAATCAAAAGATCAAAGAGATTTGAGTAAAAGATTGGGAAATAATGGAGGAAACAGTCGAAATTGGAGAGATACAGCCAAATCGCCTGCTGTTTTGATGAAATTTGAAGAATTTTTGCCTCTTTCCTATGTTGAAAACTATTCTCCCAGGCTAAAATCAACAAAACTGGGAACAAAGTCGAAAGAAGACCGGAAAACAAGCGGGAAAAGTGAAATTTGAAAAGAAATCTCAAGTTTTCGAGAGTTTCAACTGTTTTGAGTCATTTTTTCAGAAATTTATTGAAAAACGTCAATTTCTCATCGAAAAGAAACCAAAACAGGCAGAAAAACAACAAAAAAAAGCCCAAGTGAGGGCTGAATAATCGTCCTATCCTGTTTGCGAGGCGCTGGCTGGCAACCAGCGGCTAAAGGACACCCCCCAATGACAAAGAACATAAAGGACACTAAAGCAAACAGATGATTTCATGCAAAAACTTCATTTTGGATCATAAAGCGATTTAATTTTAAAAAGGAACAGCTGGAAGTCGAGCGGCTACTCCACTTTGTGATCTTTTTCCTCGCTGTGGCATTGCATAAACAAGGGGTGGTTGTTTATTGACGCGCAGCCGAGGAGTTCCGCAGGGACATGCATTGTGTTTTCACGTGATCGCCATGGCGAAACCAGATGTTTACCGTTTTGAGGACGAGGAGGGAGGCATGCCGGCGCGAAGATCGCAAAATGACGTGGAAATGACAAAATTGAGATGGGAATTTTATGCCAAAAATCTGGAAATCTGCCTGGGGCAACTGGAGGGCAATTTAACCCTAGAAAAACGCATATAAATGCATAAAGCTGGCCTTTTTTTGTAAATTGAGATGTGAAACCTTGTGGGAAAACTCTGGAAAGTTGACGGGAACAATTGACGCATGATTTCCTTGGGAAATAAGAAATTTACATATTTTAGACTCATTTTTCTTCCATAAATAGATCCAAGAACCCCAAGATTTTTCCCTACATCTCGGTACAGGAAAAGTCGGCAATTTTATGGGTCAATTCCAATGTATAAGGTGCAAGAGCAGGATACGTATTTATTACAAAATCCTGGGTATGCTTGTAATTTTTCCACCAAAAACTTATTTGCAAGTCGTAAAATTGTTCTTCCCGTTGAAAATACGCGGAAAGTCTTCTAGGCACTGATTGTAATCTTTAAAGGGCAATTTTTATTAGAAAATTGTTTTCAAAACTATCAAAATACTATTAAAAGTTTCCTACAAACGGTGCGACAGTCCCCCTTCAAACACCGCAAACCAAGAAACTGTTTATTATTATTTTTCACAATTTTTTTGCTCCCTCCCCAGTTTCTCTTATCTTCTGCTCTGCCACTCATCGTCTCATCTCCAATTTCTATTTATGTTTTCCGGCAACGTGTTCTTACCTCCATTCTTGAAAATATTTGCGTCTAAATGTAGTCCACTAATCATTTCGTCTGCCAAAAAGAGGCGATCTCTCTGAATTTTAGTTATTTTCCGACTATTTTCTGGGCCTTTACTTCGCAATTTCCGCTCTTGGGTCCCGAAATGAATAATTTTCTTAATTTTCAGATGTGCAACGGTAAACGCGTCACTTTCCTAAATGACAGTAAGAAAACAGCCATAGAAGTTCTCAAGCAATATATTCCCCTGATCAATTTGGCTTTCTATGTCGTCTACCTCTCTCTCCACTTCGCCATAGAAGTCGTCAAAGAGGTAAATATCCCACTTTTCCCAGGTCAATTTTTAGAATTTCCGTCAATTCTTCCTCCGCGAAGGTAAACAGCCCGGCCAAATTCGTCTGATGCGAATATTATGGAAACATAAACTCGATCCAGAAGAAATTGCTAAAAGACAAGACTTCGTCACTTCTCTGGGAGAATTTGTGGATATTGAACTGTTAGACAATCCCTCCTGGCATTTATACTGCGTGGAAAGGGAGCGAGCCTTTTTTGTGCTGCTGCCTAAACATATCTGTCACTATAGAGTTGGAAATTTCCCATTTATTTATGTTCCAGTGTTTGAGGAGGTGAGTGCAAGGGTTTACAATTATTGTAGGCGGTCCATAAACTTTTATAAAAACTGTAGCCAGTCCATGGGTCTTGAAAAGAATGCAGGAATCAGAGCATCAGCCGAAATGCAAAAAATGTCTCCAAAATACCGGGACATTGATTCGTTCGATCGTTTCGAGACCTTGGACCCGTGAATCATAATTTTTAGCAGTTCCTGTTTCGTTTTGGGACCCGTAAAAGATGTTTTTGATGACTGTAAATTCTCGCAGTGATTCTCCCTTTAAAATTATTCTAAAATGTCAGAAATTCTCATTTTAGGCCCTAGCCCTGGCTGAAGTCTCTAAAGAAGATTTCATTAATCTTGGAAAATCTTTCGAAGAACAAGGAAGAACTCCCAAAACTGTAAAAATTTTATATTTTACCTAAAAATTCCATCCAGGTTCTGTTCACCAACACAGCCCGTTGTGGCAGTACCCTAATGGCGAAGATGCTCGACCGCCCAGGGGATTCTATCTGTTTTGGCGAGCCTCATTCACTTCACAATATTTCTACAGCTCTTTGTGAGGAATTGTGGACAAAAGAAGAGTGTCGAGACGTTCTCCGTGCAACTATTTCTTGTCTTCGGGCGCATGCTCCTCTCGACCAAGTTTGTGTGCTAAAAACGTCCTCCTGTGAGGCGAAATTGGTTCCTCTTTGCAAGGGAATCCAAAATCTGAAGCATATCTTCATGTTCCGGAAACAGGGACTTTTATCAGTGGAAAGGTTGAATAGGCGGTAATGTTACCGCAATCCAAAAATTTCTATATTTCCAGGCAAGAATTAGTGGCTACAGTACTTCTTCACCTGTACCATATGTCACCTGCATTTGCCAGTTGGATCAGTACCCGAACTCCTGGCGTTGAAGGTTTTTGGGTCAAGAAATTGAAACCACAAGACATGAGGGTATTGTAGCCTTTTTCTCATTTAAAGGATTTTTTAGACCTGGTCAGCAATTGTCTACGGATCTCCCTACGTCGATTATTTGAAGAATAAAAATCTTTACTGTCATCCCTGCATCTGGTACCACGAAATTATGGAAGATACGGCTAGGACCCTGTCAGAATTATTCCTATCGGTAGAAAGGCTTTCCAATAAAAATATAAGCCCATTTCAGATAGATTTTCCATTCGTTTGTGTTCAAGATGCCATTGATTGTAAAAACCACGACTCTCAGAAGGGATCCATTGTATCAAGGGAAATCCTGAGACGAATCCCGATATCACCACACAGTGAAGAAGACAAGAAGACGCTGAACAAGTACGCAATTGAAATGAGACTACCAGCAGATATTTTTGATATGTAAAAATAATAATTAATAAAAATCCAGTTTGATGAATTTTGCCTACACAACCTCGCGGTACGCGGTAATCCTGGTTTCTGATCAACTCTATTTATGGTACAGGTTCTGCAGACACTTTCCCTGATAATTACCGTGTTTTTCAGTGTAAATAATAGTTTCTTTATTAATTTGTGTTCGTAATTTTCAGGGGAAATAAACGGGTAGAGGAACTGTCAAGGGCCTATAATTTCGTTCAAGGGTCTCGAAACAAATTAAGTTTTTGTAATTATTGCAGTCTTTCAAATTTGAGAAAAACGGGGGCTGTGGGTCCCTCTTGGAAAAAATTCCCAATTTTCATTGGAAAACCTCAAATTTAAATGCGTGCGTTCTCCAGAGCGCCCATTTCCCTCGAAACTGAAAGCCGACTGTACAGTTACTTCAAAATTAGAATCTTCTCCAATTCCCCAGTAAATTTACCGTTTTGAAACCCCTGAACAAACCTTTAGTTCCCTGACAGTTCCTTTAATATGAGCGAGTGGCAATCATTTGGCGTACGGCCATTGATTACAACCCAATGTTCTCTCGACACAGGGAGAAATTCTCATAAAATTTCGATACGGGTAATGTGATCATTTTGCTCTTGTTCGATGACAAGATCCTGTTCCTTGGATTTCTTTGACTTCTCCTTCTTATTGGATTTTCTAGTTTTCCGTGTGTTGCGGAATTTGGACGACACTCTGCGGAACATTTTAGTCAAGGGTCCTGGAATCATAAAAATTGGAAAATGGAGAGTTTTCCCACCTGCTTTTTCTTCAACAATGACCATATTTCTCAGTGCCATTTTACGTATCATACTGGCCCAAAGTTCGTCGGAAGTAGCAGTTCTTACCGGCACGCCGTTCAGCATCACTCGGCCATCTTCCATGTAAGTCCTGGTATCTTTTGAGATACGATTTCTATCGTAAATTGAACTGGGTCTCGAGGATCCATAGACTTCAACCGAATCGTGACTGCCAATGTTCATCATCCCAATCATTTTTACAGCTGAAAATGGAGAGACTAGAAATAGATAACAAGCAAATAAAGAAGAAAAGAGAAAAACTGCGAAGGTTGGCGAACAATCTAACTTCCCCCGTCAATTAGGTTCCGGTTGGGGGTGGCGATCGTTTTACACGATACTTTGTAGTACAGCACGGTCAGCACGTCAGCAGACGAAAAACGGGTGCCAATCTTCCTCCGCCGTCATTAATTTACTGAAAAATTGCAGATGTTCAGGGTAGAAACAGATTTTTGAACAGGGAAAAACTCTTCGTCCCCTCGCCATTTTCTTTACTGGAAAGACTACCCGGACCAGAAATTATCCGCATCAATGAACTGGAATATTTGAAACAACATCATTTTCTTCCTCTTCTATTTTGTATTGAAGGCGGTTTTTCTTCCGATATTCCATTTTCTAGGCTTCTTGGTGTTAGAAATGAACGTAGTCCTGTTCACTGCAGCGTAAAGGCAGCCCTCTTTTCATACGTCAAGTAATTTTCTCACGCTTTTATTCTTTTCAAGTAGGATCGCCCAAAAAACAGGAGGGGATTCTATTTTGGCTTATCTTCTAGCCAGAAGTCATTGAAAATATTGCTTTCCTGGCTATTTTTGTACTCAAAATGGCGCAATTCTTGGTTTTTTAAAGAAATTTGACTTCAGTTTACTAACAAAAATTAGGAGACATTTAAATTTCCCACGACATAGCAAAATTATGATTTTTAATGGGAAGTTGAGTCATTTGCAACTTCCTTTCCCGCAACATTATCAGCTAAAAGTCTCCCAGTGTTCGTTTCAATCGGAATGGCGTCAAGAGAAGCTGTGAAAAGTCGTCTGCCTCCTTGTCAAGCTACAAACATTTTCCTTATTATTTCCGGAATTCCACAAAAGTCTCCATTTTCATAGAAACAGTCTCGTCACAGAATCCCCAGTTTACATCCTCTATACCCAATAATTATGCGCCTACACGATTTGACCTTTCTTCCTGTTATGATCCTCTTCTAGAAATCGTCTTGCTAAAATTACTGGCCTCTTTAATTATTCTTCTAATTTTAAGAAAGATGTCTGATCGCTTTGTCTAGTTGCTGACCGAAAGGGTATCTCACTTCCAATTGGAGATATCCACATGGAACCAACATATTGTCCCCGTGATCCTACAATAACCCGTACATTTGTAATCGCGGAACATGTTGCTGCTGGGGTAAGTTTAAAAAAATAACTGGTTATCGTAATTTGTAGATAAGCTTCCCAATAAATTTTCTGGGTATTTACTGTATTCTGAAGGCGAGCTCCAGAGTTCAAGCAAGAATAAAGAAACTTTTATTGACGATGCAAATATGGTACGTTTTCTTGGTTTGGGTGAGATATTTGACTAATTTCAGGCAATTATTCTGTGATCTAACCGTCTCTTTCTTCCTGATTCCTGACTTCGCCTTACCTATTCCTGTAGTTTCTCCTTATGGGATTTTGAAGAAAATGGACATCACAACAGAAACCCAGCTTATTATTTCTGTAACTATTTTTGGAGGTAGGGCCATTTTCGCTCCATTGGTGGTTTGCAACCTTGGAAGAACCGGGTTCCGGGATCAAAAAGGCGCCCATTTGAAATTGGCGTATTCCAATGAAAATTCGAAAAATTTGCTGATTTTCAAGCGGATCCTACAACTCGTTTCTTCCAAGATTGGAAACAGGCTACAGTACTCTTCGGTCCCAAAATTCTCCTGTCTTTCAGGTTTCGCCAGCGCTGGAATGCATCTCTTCTTTATGAGACATCAAACAATTCTACCAGCCCATCATCCTCGAATGTTTTCCTGGATTTCCCAGAAGATTATAATCCTAGGATTTTATATAATTTTTGGTGGTTTTGGAATCCCAGTCTACTTTTTCCTTCCGTCCGATTCTCTGGAAACAAAATGGAAATTAACGAATGTTTGTGAATGTTCCCGCACAAGAATTTCCCACTTTTTAGCAATTTCCTTGTGTTCCTTTAAACTTTTTCGATTCTCAATCCGTGGCCTTTGAAATGGACAGATTTATCTATTTGTTGGCTTATGGGATCATTTACATGACCACCTGGACAGTTTTTGTCAGTCTTCTGGTACAAATCTGCCTGTTGCACATAAAAAGTGGCCCATTTCCAGGTCTTCGAAACATTTTACACTCTCCGAACAAGTTCTTCCCTTTCCCAAAGCACAAAAGCAATGTTGGCACGGTCACTTGTCATCATAATTACCCAGGTAAATAACCAGCGTCGTTCTCCTACGCATCCGTGTGATGAACATTTGTATTCAACTCAAATCAAAAGAAGCGCAATGTAGCGGAAAATATTGGGAGAAAGAGAGGGGGATATGTGTCAGCTGTGTTTTTGAAATTTATTTATGTTTGAGGGTACAAGGTTCAATTTGACGAGGAAAACCAAAAGGCCAGTGACTAATACAAGCATTTCAATGTACTTGGCTTCCAATCCTGGGGGAAACGGGAGCTGTGGGACCTTGAAAATCAGCCAAAATTTGCAATTTTCTTTGGAAAATGTCAAGTTCAAATGCGCCCCTTTTTAGGTCCAGCAGCGTCCGTTTTCTCCAATTATTTCCCCTTTTTTTCAGCTAGGAGTCTCCTTTCTCGTGCTGGTCATCCCAATTTTTATTCTAATAGTCGCTGCTCAAATGCAAAACGTATCACAAGGTGGATTTTTTCTAATTTTATAACTTCTTTCAATATTTTCAGCCCTTGTAGCTGTCTGTGTAGTCGGCGTCTCCATCCACGCTTCTTTTGGGACAAGTGTCATGTTATTTCTCAATAATCAATATCGCAAATTCATCATGTCCTCAATTTTACGGATCAAAAGTAGTAAGAGCTAACAGAATTTTAAAACCCCAGAATTTCAGCAACATCATCGGTAGGAGCTTTAACCGTCAGTCGAGCTTATTAATCTTAGGTTACGGTACTTTAAAGTTCTA